>CM042951.1:31659468-36659468 GCA_023678885.1 Pogostemon cablin
GACAGTTTATGCTCTTGTCGAGGAGCATTGCTTGAGAAATTTTAGATAGTTTTAACTCGTATCAAGGAGTATAACATGTGGACAGTTTATGCTCGTGTCGAGGAGCATTGACTTTGTTAATAGTTCATTGCCCCCAATCATCGGGTGCATTACTTTCTCTTACTTTAACTTCATTTCTTTGAATCTTTATTGACACCGGCTTCTTTGAATGTGATTCCTCCTTGAGAGGTTCATCAAGTGAAATGTCTTCAAATTCATAAGAGTTGTTGCTTGGCAATTCAAAATGACTTGATGTCATACTTAACTCCATATCATGAGCTCTTGTAGCTAGTTCTTCAAAAGTCTTTGGTTGAATCCCTTGAAGGATGTATCGCAGACTCCATTGCATCCCTCGAATGCAAATATTGATGGCAGAGACTTCAGACAATTGATCTTTGCAATTCAAGCTTAGATTTCTCCATCGATTAATATAATCGAGTGCTGGCTCTTCTTTCCACTGGCAAGTGTTAGTCAATTCGATCATACTAACAGTCCTTCGAGTGCTGTAGAAGCTATTGAGAAACTCTTTTTCCATTTGCCCCCAACTGTCGATGGAGTTAGCTTCCAATTCGATATACCAATCAAAGGCATTTTCTTTCAGCGAGCGGACAAATTGTTTGAGCATATGATCATCAAAGGTTCCAGCATCGTTGCATGTCTCGACGAAATGCGCTATATGTTGTCTTGGGTTGCCTTTACCATCGAATTGTTGAAATTTAGGAGGCTGGTAGTCAACTGGCATCTTCAAGTTGTCAATTCTCTTCGTATATGGCTTATTGTAAGCAACAGAAGATTTGGAGCTCCCTTTAAACTTGTCTTTTATCGTCTCTAGTACGATATTCTTCAGTTGATTCATAGAGAGCATTCCGTCAGCTGAAATTTGTATCACTTCCTCAACTGGATTTATTTCATATGGATGGTGATTCGCGGAGTCCTCCTCCTCGTCTTCATCCTCAACTCGTTTCTCATTTACATGACTTGTCTGTGTTATCTCCATCTTTTTCATCAGTTTGGATATCAACAGACCTTGTTCTTGGCTCTGTTTGGTGAGTGCAGTAACAGATTGAGTCAAGCTTTCCAGTTGTTCTTCGACAGACGAAGCATTTATTGCCATGGCGCAGGCTATGAATGAGTCATACGCCAAACTTTCTATGGATCGAGGAGTTGGGCAGATAGAGTCCTCTTCACCATCTTTGACGTCGTGCATTGGCTTATCGAGAACAGTCCCCACTACGTGGTTTGTCTCTAAGGAGACTTCAGACATACTCCTTATAACTACTTCAACATCTTTAGTTTGCAACTCTGAAGGTTTTGAGGCAGTAGACCTTCGTATCGCAATCCTGAGTGGAGTTGTTCTTTGAATCTTTTTAGTCTGCAGCTCTGAAGGCTTCAAGGTAGAAGATCTTCTTATGGAAATCCTGAGAGGAGCCATACTTTGTACTTTCAAACTTTCGAAGAGAGGAGATGAGAGGTAGAAACTGTCCCACTGGGCGTGCCAAAATTTGTAACAACAAAATTTGTATTTATTAAAATAATAAACACAAAAGATATTACAATGATAATCCGAGATGGATTAAACTTGAGAATTTAAGTAAACAGTTTCTAACTATCCTCTGATTCCTCTCTTGAGTTGACTTCTTTGACTTTATCAACTTTCTGAGCCGGATCTTCGGATGAAGCTTGTCCGTGCTCGGGGTTGACTTGAAGCTTTAAAATATTTATCCGGAGGCGTCGAGCCTTTGTTCGGATAAAACGTTGACTTGAAGATTTGTTGTGAAGAATGCTGTTCAATTTGGTAGAACGTTGACTTCACGGAGACTGCTGGATGAATTTGATATGAAGAACGCCGGATCGGAGGGGCTTAGAATCTTGATCTCTGATCGGAGGCGGTTGGATGGAAGAACGCCGGATCGGAGGGGCTTAGAACCTTGATCTCTGATCGCAGACCGTTGGATGGAAGAACGCCGGTTCGGAGGGGCTTAGAATCTTGATCTCTGATTGGAGGCGGTTGGATGGAAGAACGCCGGATCGGAGGGGCTTAGAACCTTGATCTCTGATCGCAGACCGTTCTTGACTTAAAGATGCTTGAAGATCTTAAGTCTTGACTTGAAGATGCTTGAAGATCTTAAGTCTTGACTTGAAGATGCTTGAAGATCTCAAGGGAGCACTGCTCGTATTCTTGATCTCTTCAGAAGCGCGTCTTCAGATGTTTTTGGTGTGTCTGGAATGAGGACTGAAGACCCTTATTTATATGTAGAGAAAATAACCACTTGAGAGATATTTTCTCCTTTAAAAGATATGTTGGGCTTTTTTCCTTTAATTAAGCCTGCTGGACTGGATAAGGCTTAATTATCAATTATTTACTCATTTATTTTAGGAATTAATTTATTTAAATTCCTTAATAAATAAATAATTAATTGATAATTATTGCATTAATTTTTCACATATTTTATTTAATAGGCAATAAAATTCAGGTGCCTACAAACACTATTAAATAAATGAGTCAATGAAAATCACTATTTCTCTTTGTAATTTACCTGTTGCACGACTTATTATATATAAAAATATGATAAATTTCATTTATAAATAAAAATATGCTATTCAAACTTCTAAACATACTTAATTAATATATAAAATCATGTATTTTATATGTTTATATAATTTGATTATAATGTGTATATTTTTAAAAAAGGAATTTTAAAGATTCATAATATGAGAACACGAATATTTAAAAACAAAAAGACAGAATTAGAAGATGAGAAGAAGAACGCAAGGTGGAAGGCAGAGGTTGCACGTGGCGAGGTCTCGAAGAGATACGTGCCATTAATCATACCCATAAATATTTAAATTAAAAAAAACACCGCTATAAAATTAATATGATTAGATCCTTACTATTCATACCCAAATTAAATTTACAATGAATATTAAACCCTAATTCTCCTAAAGTTTTCAATTAATTATTCCAGAAAAGTATTCAAACCCATTTTGCAGGGAATGACATCTACTCTTTTGCAGAATTCACGAAAGCTGCATGTAAAAATTTTGATCATTTAATGGAATATATTTCGACACAAAATTAGAGAAATACTTATTTAAATTTGATTTGAATTTTGATATGCAGAATTCACATAGTACTTATAAGAGGAGTCAAAATGTGATAGCCATCATCAATATGTGCACATCTCTCCATCACTTCATTGTTTTTCAATCTCTGTAATTTTCATAATATTTAAATGACTTTTTGGATCTGTTAGTATTTGATTCACCATCAATGGAGCAATTTAACTCTTTTGGCGATTTATTAATTATCTTTAATTAGCAAGATTTTGAAGAAAAATATATGAAGTATACTGAAAATTTTATGGTGTTCGTTCCATCTAGTCTGAGTTTTAAATATGAAGATTTGAATCGCTCATGAATTAATGATAGTTTATTTATAATTAAAAGGACAAAATTGTCTAAATTGGGGTATGCTTAGTGATATACAAGTATATTACTAAAATTAAATGGGTTGTATTTAATAAATTGAGTACGTTGAGTGATTTTGGGTACGAATAGCCAATTTTTTTTTTTTTGTATTTTGTTTAACAAAGTATTGCATGATTGTTTTTAAAAAAAGTATTGCATGATTAAATAAGGGGTTAATTGAAAAAAAAATCACAAACTTTACTCTTATTGCAAATTAATCATTTTTTTTGAAAAATTGAAAAAAAAAATTACCACTTTTAAGTATTGTTGCAAAAAAATCCCTAAAAACCATACTTTTAAGAGTTAAATTCATTTTTTGCCCTATAACTAAGCAAAACTTTGATTTTTCCCTAAAAAAAGATAAGTGGTTCAATTTTGCCCTATAACTAACGAATTGTTTCAATTTTTGCCCAATTTTCGCCGGAATCCGCCACGTCATGCTTCAATTTCGGTAGGTCAATCCAATGTGACAATTTTAACTTTTTTTAGCCAATAAATCCGCCACATCATATTTTACCTATTTATTATTTTTTTATTTCCAAATTAGCAAAATATTTAATTAAATTAAAAATATAAAATAAAAAAGAAAAATCAATAAAATAAATTAAAACCTTAAAATGAATTAAAGGAAAAGAGGATTAATTTAACACTTGAAATCCCCAAATCTTCATCATTGCGCACTCCATTAGGGAGTGTTTGATTCATTAAACACATATATGAGTTAGTGAATAAATATGTATTATTATATAACTTAGGTTAACTAATATTATGTTTGTTATTATATTTTTTTGTTAATGAAGTTAAGAGTTAAGAGATGATAAAAATGTAAATTTATATTGTTTTCCTTAAAAATTAATTATTTTTTATGTTCTATCCTAATTCTAATCAAATTATAAATATTTACGAGGCTAAAATCTCTGAATCAGACAAAAAATCAACAAACTTTCCTAATTCTAATCAAATTATGATTATTTATGAGGCCAATTAATCTATGAATCAAAAAAAAAAAAACAACGTACTCTCCTAATTCTAATCAAATTATGAATATTCAACCAACATAGACGGCAATAATCATCAATTGATGAGTATGGATCCTTCATGAATTGTGGATAGTCTGAAGGAAGGCTCGACTAATTTTGCTTTTTCGCGAAGAGATCTCTATCGTTTCCTCACTGAACTTGATCTCGAAACTCCTAATTTCAATTTTTCATCGGGAATCGGAGACTAGGATCCTCCGTCGCCGCCATAACTGGAGATACCGAGCTTTTTTATTCCGGCAAGTGATGGCGTCGAGTGTGACGCTTGCCTTGGCGGCCAACGCTGCCACGTCGGCGCCGGCGAAGCGGGTTTGAAGCTTGGAGATCGGTAGAACAAAGTAGATCTGCGCTTGCTCCAGCTCTTCTTTGGCTTCAAGACGAGGAATGAAATCTTCGAAGTATAACCGATTGGAGTTGCAGATGAAGACGGATCTAGAGACGCAGTTGTCCGGTGACTGAGATGACGGTGGCGGAAGTTCTTTGGTGGCAAGAGTATTCGAATTCCGATGAGAATCAGCAAGCCATTGATTGAGGGAGGTGGGAGAGAGAATGAACAGATCCCATTGATTGAAGGAGAGGGAGATAATGAACAGATCTGTAAAATTATACTCCCTCCGTCCCAAAGATATTGACACACTTTTCTTTTTGGGTTATCCCACAGAAATTGACATATTTCCTTTTTAAGAACATGGGACCCACACAAAAATAATTTATTTATTTACATGGACCCACACACCCATCACACTCACCACTAATACAACTACCCACTACACATTAAATATTATTTCTCTCACTTCACTTTATATTAAATTATTATACTCCTTAATCTCCGTGCCCAAAAAAAATATGTCAATACTTCCGGGACTGAGGGAGTACTTATTTTTACATATATATATATATAAGAAGGGTAAAATTGTCCAAAAGAATTAATAATACATCTCTGCAATCCAGTCTAATTAAACCCACCAATGGGTTGGGTTTTATTCCACCAGACCGAAGGAATTAAAAACCGGGCTGAGAGATAAAATTTGGCTCAAATTTTTGCATAAATAGTTTATTAAGGCTTTATCACTCCAAGCAAACGGATCCTAACTGTTGTGTCTGACCCTCCAGCAAATAAGTCCTAATTAACACCAAATCAACTTAATTTAAATAATTAATTTCGTGAATTAAAATGTTTAAATCAAATCAGTGACCTGAGGTCACCAGAAGCAAATGCTTGATGGAGTTGACGCTAAAATGCAGGTTGTCGTGAGAATAACTTCGAGGAAATTATCTTTGTCGGTGTAATTCGACGCCTTTCATGATTCCAATCTCTGTTGAATGATGTTATCAATGAAAGCGAGGAATTCATTGGTGGCACTGCCGATATCGAAATCGGCAACCTCAACCGAGAAGAGAGTGACCGACATGAGATTGATGGTGGTTATGAAGGTAGCTTCTCGGAGATTCACTACGACGCCATTTCGGCTGCATTTCTAGACATGGTCGCAGAGTTTCTGCAAGTACCGGTTGCGAAGGCCCTGCGTAGCTCCGAGGCGGGAAGAAGTAAACATGTGCTCTCTGCTCATCTTACGGAGTTTCCTCCACTCATCTCCCACCGACAAAAACATCATCGACATCTTCTAGTGGTCGTGAAGATTTGGGGATTTCACGACGTTTTATCCTTTTTTTCTTTTTTCTTTTTTTTTAATTCATTTTACAGTTTTAAATTATTTTATTGATTTTTTTTTCTTTTTTATTTTTAATTTAATTAAATATTTTTGCTGATTTGGAAATGAAAAAAATAAATAGGTGGAATATGGCGTGGCAGATTTATTGGCTCAAAAAAAGTCAAAATTGCCACGTGGGATTGACCTACCGGAATTGAAGCATGACGTGGCGGATTCCGGCGAAATTTGTATTTTCCGGCGAAAATTGAAACAATTCATTAGTTATAGGGCAAAATTGAATCAATTATCTTTTTAGGGCAAAAATCAAAATTTTGCTTAATTATAGAGCAAAAATTGAATTTAACTCATACTTTTAAATAGAAATTGGGTGCGTTTTGCAACAATACTTAAAGATTGTGGTTTTATTTTACAATTTCTCAAATCTGAGGATTAATTTGCAATATGAGTGAAGTTCTTGGTTTATTTTGCAATTAACCCTTAAATAAATAAAGTCAGTATTTGATTGGTCGTTAATAGTTGGGATGACCAATTAAAGAATTTATCGAACCCAAGGAAGGAACGTGTTAGAGTTTAACCGATTTCAAGTTTATCATGATTTTATAAGGACAACGGAATGGGATGGAGGATAAGCGTGCAAATGAATGCACTTAAACTAATGAAAATAAGATAAAATGAATGCAAGAAAATGGGTTCTAAATGATGCAAGGATGAGATTAGCAACAAGACATAGATAATGAAGTATTCATGCAATTAATTATAATCTATCATGGACATGGCATAGGAGCGATCACTAATTCAACCTAAACTCTCTCTCGAGATGGATTGGATGTAAACCATCAAAAAAACTCCCAAAAGCACATAGGATCTATACCAAAATGAACACCTCCCACTAGATACTAATTACTCTACGAGTTCTTTAATTAGGGTACAAAATCATAGGCAAAGGTATAATGAATTCACTAATGGTTTGGGTCTCCTCACCTAATCAACTAATCTCTCGATTAAGCTAATTAAATGTTCTATCAAAGGGTTCTAAATATAGAAGGATATCTCTATCTCATTCTAAATGAATTCACTAATGGTTTGGGTCTCCTCACCTAATCAACTAATCTCTCGATTAAGCCAAATAAATGTTCTATCAAAGGGTTCTAAATATAGAAGGATATCTCTATCTCATTCTAAATTAATGCGCTAGCGTATGAAGAAATGATTCAATGAACTATCCTAAATACATAATTGATTTCTCAATCTAACCATATGCCTAAGACAATTAATCACACAAATCAACCATATAAATCAAGCAACTAACATCAATGATAGAAATAACACAAATGCTCAATTAAGATTAAAATCAAATTACATAAAACCTAAATTTTCTAACACCAATTATGGAGCTAATCTCACAAAAGAGATTAGCCTAACATAGTGTCATGTAAAACAAGATAAATTGTCTTACAAAATTCCATAATTAAGCCCTAGCAAAATTACAAAATAAAATAAAGTCTTCTCTTAAATTTCTTCAAATGAAGCCTCTATCTTCTCTTGCAATCTTCAATCTCTCTTGCTTCCTTGATCACTTGGAGAAGATGATGGAAGGATTTAATTAATTAAATGGGTGAAATTTGTGGCAAAGGATTAATGGGTGAATCGACAAGAAGGGGAAATTGGAAAGTTGAAAGTTGGAATCTGTCGAGTGCTGCTGCTTCGTTTTCCTCCTCAATCCACTTTCACTGCCTTTGCTTTTAAATCAAATGGATCAAGTGGGCCCCAGCCACCAATTGTTACACTTGAATTTCTACTAAATTCGGGCCCATTCAATCAAATATGAATGCCTTGCACTAACGATCAAACTTGTTTAATTTCTTAATCACAAATGGGCCACCAACTATTTTTGATTGCTAATGGGCCGCACCTGCAAATTTAATTATTATTGGGCCAAAGAAAATATCAATTGGGCTGAAAATGGGCTGGGCCGCAGCCATTATTGCTGAAATTTTCAGCTTGCGCTGTTTTACTGTCGTAGCCCGTTTTTGCTCGTTTTAATTCCGAATCAAGCCTCGTTTTTTCTCATACCTTCGTAATTGAATGAAGAAGCTTATTTAAGCACAAAATCCTGCAAATTCCAAGAAAAGAATCAACTCTACAAAAATTAAGAAATTAAAAAAATTAATCACTAAAAGCAACCTTAAATATCTAAAACCTAACTAAAAATGGACCATATTTTCTAATCATTTCTACTCTCATCAGTATTCCAAGCGGCGACTTTGCCATGTGTGGCTCCTCCTCATTCAGACTACCACCTCACTCGTATTATTGTTAATTTTTTATTTTTTCTTTTATGGGTTGTTTGGTAAGCCTTATTAAGGAGTTTAGCATTCATAAATATATGTTGTTTGCTACCCAAAATAACAAAATTGACGCGCCATATGTTAAATGAATGGCCTCGTTGAAAATCACTGTTTATTTTTATTACATTAGTAATTTGACGTGAATGTAGTATTAATATTATGAATTGCATAATAAATCAAGATTTATAAGAGAATAGTTACAACCTTTTTAGTAGGCAAGATACAATAAACGATTAGTATTTAAGAGTTCAACTGCAATTTATCTGAATTATTTCAATCGTTAATCAAACCTTATTTTAATCTCTACCATCAATTAAATTAAATAATTAAAAAATAAATATATAAAACTACCCACTAATTCCACTTTTAGCCTATAAATTATGGGGTGCACCGATGCACCAGATGCACCCAAAATCACTCGGTATTTAAACGGCAATTTAAAAATAATAATTCATCCTTCACATATATTTAAAATTTGATTAATTATTGAAATTCTATAGATAATAATATGGAGTGAATTATATCTCAATAAGGAGTTAAACAGTACCTAAGCACGGTGCACCTATGTAATTCAAAGGTACGGTTATCACCTTCAAAATATTTTTAAATTAAAATATTTTAATAAATATCACATAAATACCTTCATAAAAAATATTAATTAATATAATATTAAATATACTTTAAAATTCCTAAACATATCCTGTAATCCTCTACCCCACTCCAAAAGGATATTTATTTAAAGTTATTCCCCTTTAAATCAGTAGAGATGATTGAATCTTTCAATTGTTTTCAAATTTTTTTAGTACATGATCTCGAAATCTAAATCTTTCTACCACCATTGTTTTTTTTGTAATTTCATGATTTTTTTTCTTGAAGAAATGAAAATTCGAATCTATCATCAATTAAACACAACCATGAATTTATCCCAATTTCATGTTGAATAATACAAGAATTAATCATTCCAATTCCATATATGAATAGTTTATATGTATATAGTTCATCCGAATAGCTTTAGAGAGAGAACCCCAAATTCATATAAAAATGGTATGGAGTGGGAAATAACAGAAAAGAAGGGTTAATGCTCTAGAGAATGCCAAGGTGATGGTCATGATCACTGACATTCAACATTGTTCCCCTTTGCTTTGAAGAGAGTGAAAAGATATTTTAATTTTCTTTAGAAAAAAATAAATAAATAAAATGTCGAACCTCTACTGATAATTTTCAACATTGTATTCCTCGTGGAAGTGGTACGACCAATGGAGAAAGATTTCAAGATATGCCGAATTGTGACAAGACAGTGTGAATAATAACCTTGTAGTCCGCTAGCAACTGCATGAATTTATCCAACTGTATCTTCTCAGCAGTGATATCTTGGCAGACAAAACACACTCCCACGACATCATCTTTGCTGTCTCGACTCGTGCATGCATTAGTCCGAATGTATATAACTGAGTCTGGTGGATCTACCCCTTTCATTTCCACATCTTTGTCCTCTGTACCTGAATTAGAGCATTAGAAAAAGTTAAAATGTATACGACTAAGTGACTATGTATTGTTGAGTAGTAAGACTAAGGAAAAGATAACTCTGATCACCTTCAAGAGCCCTGGCAAGAATGGCTTCAACCACTTCACGTGAATCTTCATGGATCACGTGACCAACAAGAGGCTTCCCTAAAGCTTCTGATGCTTCCAACCCTATCAACTCGCACATTTTAAAATTCCACCGGTTTATGAGACCAGCTGAGTCGGCCGCGAAGAATGGAGCAGCTGTTTCGATTAATCGGTCCATTTCAACCACTATCGAAGAGAGTTCATCATCAGGATCAGGACCGCCTTTAGAAGAAGTACCTTCCTCAATCTTCTTCAAGGATTCTCTCATCATAAGCAGTAGTGAGTATATTGCATCCATCTCTGCACCTTCCCATGGCAAGCTCGTGTTTAGCTTCTTCAAGAAACGCTTGAAAGGAAGTACCATCGTCGAGTTCATGCCTAGCACCTCCCCACTTGAGTTCTTTGGCAGTGCTGGATCGAAGCCAGAAGACGAAGTTTAAGGCGGTCACTCTTAGGGCCACCATGCCACAGACTGCATCTCCTAGGTCGGCTGCTCCCGGATAGCCAGCTTGAATGAGAGAATCCGTTCTTAGTCCTGTCGTTAAGTCGTCGAGCATATTGAGCAGCCACTTGATGATGTCTTGCAATTGTGACTCAGTCGGAGTGACACCGAGAAACCAACATTTTCCACCGTAATACAGTGCCGCTCCATCATACTTGACAAGATCCATAATACTGGGAGACTGAGTCATGATTGCAGGGGGAGCACCG
Organism: Pogostemon cablin; assembly: GCA_023678885.1. Classification (NCBI taxonomy): domain Eukaryota; kingdom Viridiplantae; phylum Streptophyta; class Magnoliopsida; order Lamiales; family Lamiaceae; genus Pogostemon; species Pogostemon cablin. Next base: position 31,670,356 of record CM042951.1, read on the forward strand.
TGGAGAAGCATGTCGCTTAACAACGTCAGCACAAGGAGGACATTTTTCTCTATCTATTTGAAGTACCAACTGAAGCTGCATACTGAAAGACTGTATTAGGAATTCACAGGAGCATCGAAGAGAGACAGTACAGTAACGAGGTGATGTGTGGTGGCAGACTACCAATCCCCATAGTTTCCTGGAGTCATCCTTGTCCTTAAAACGGATTGCCATCACTAGTGAGGCAATAGACCCCATGTTGAACATATACAGAGCATGACATTGATGAGAAGCACGAAGAATAGATTTCCCCAGACAAACAGGTTCACTCAGTGCTTCACTTTGGATCACGCTAACAGGAGGAGCTCTGCAATCGTATATCATTCTAATAGGATTTTGGTTAAAGAGAAATCGAGCTGCTATTGGGATATCGGTTTCAGGATAGTGCACCCCTAGAAACGACTCTAGCTCCAGTTTCCTAATTTCAGAGACAACCTCACCATGATTGTCTTGGTGAAACTTATACACCATCACTCTATCATATCCGGTAAGGTGTTGAACCTCTTGCGCTATTATATCACATAAAACACGTATATCACCTGATGTAGTCATTTGTAGCCTAGAGATAGCCGCTGTTGTTAGTTTTTGATCCTGTAGGGTACCAGCTGTGGGGTCACCCAAATAGGCAAGCTCCAAGTTAATAATAACCCACATAAATCTTATGAGGAAAATGACTTCCTATTATCCCTGGAATTAACCAAAATGAGATTCAAGGACGTTATTTCACTCAGTGAATCCCATGAAGATGGGGTAAAGAGGGTTCTTGCATCCATCCCTATCAAACTCATTATTTGTTCGTGTTGTACTTCCTCTAAGTTCCTTGAACCCAATACATCAAAGATATTCTCGCTGAAAGCTATGATTTTATATGTTGTATCTTGAACTACAAGCATACAACCAAATGATTGAATATGCCCACCTCTTTCAATTTTTGCTAAATAAGCTCTAATTTCTGCATCAGTACTGACCGTTGGTTTAAATAAAACTGATCTAGAGTAATTGAAAATCTCACCAGTTTGCTCAAACTCGGTCATCAACTTTGCATCTGCTTGAGCAAGAGTGTTGTCTTCGGATCTGTTGGTGCCGGATGTAGACATGACTCTATGTTGATGGTGTTCAAATATTTCTCTTGTGGGGATTTGAGGTTTGAACAAAGATATGCAAGTGAAAAAAGAAGAGTTGTGAAACTGTTGGTGATGTTCTAGTGAATTTGAGGTTTTCAGCTCTTCAGCTCAAACTCTTTATAAGACGAACAAAGATATGCAAGTGCAAAAAAGAAGAGTTGTGAAACCCAATACGTATTCTATTGCGTTGAGGAATTGTATTGGTCATTCGGGACGGTGGAGCACTTTTCGAAGCTCTAACGTTGTCGTATTATGGAGTAGATATACTCGCAAAATCGGTGATTTAAGTCGGTGATTTACAGTGCTTTCTCGATCTACTAACATAGTTAAAGAACAAAATTTTATATTTACAGAATTTAGAAAATCCATATCTGAAGCTAAATATTATTAACGTGGACTTGTTTTTTTTTTTTTTTTCAACCGTTGAGACTTATTCATAATTAAAATAATTAATTACTCCCTCCGTCCAGAACCTTCACACTTCCTTTGTAATTTACAAAGGAAGTGTGAAGGATTTTCTGTGACGGAGGGAGTACTTTTTTATGATTAAATTAAATCTTTGTTTCGAGAGGTATGATGATACTTACCATATTTTCATCTGAATTTGAATGATGAATATCTATCAAGCACTACCATCTGACCTCTCTTGTTTATCTTTAGATCCATTGATTTTTTTATTAATTACATCAATTTTCCATGTGAATCTGGTTATGCAATAATAAGCTGATTTGCAACTTGCAAGTGATTATGGAAAACAAATTCACCATCTTTCGGCTGAGATTGCAGCTAATTTTCATTTAATGCCCATGGTATCTAGTAATCTGTAAATATATTTTGACACTTCAATTTCTTGCTTGAGTTTTTGTTGCAAGGCAAATTATAAGTTTAAATAATTTTAATTTTTGATGTCTAATTTCATAAGTTAAATAGGATTAACCCTAAATAAGATTAAGACTAGATCCAAAAAGATAAAATGAAAGTGTAATGATAATTGGAGAGATGTTGACAATTTCTTCCAATTTCATGTAGTTAATTAAAGATGTACTTTTAACAGGAAAAAAAAAGGAAAAATTAAAATATTACATGGTATAAATTTAATAAACTGAACCCGATTAGATTTTTATGTTTATTCTTAATATAAATGTAAACAGAGTATGTATAATCTATTAAATTAACTATAGGAAGCTCTTTTGCAACTAATATGATTGTCATCCTAATTTTACTTAGGCAAAAGCTGCGTTCCCGGGGACACGCCGTGTCCCCCATGGGAACACAACATTACCCCTCTATATTCTATTTAAACCTATGTATTGCTAGGGGTTTAAATTGCAAAGAGGCACGGTGTCCCGGGGACACAAGAGCCTCCCTCTTTTGCTAAAGTCAATCTAGGTTTGTTAGCTTGATGAAGTATTTTGTTATTTCAGCAAGGTTGATTGTAGACATAGGCTTAAATCAACTAAGGAAGTGAGAGCAGAATACTAGAGATACATCTTGAATACTAACATAATGCATTGAGGTTAAGTTTGTAAGCTACAAATTGCCTAACTGAACTTTTGTTCATTCAGTCACAACACCATCTAGAATACCAAAAATCCCACTATTGGTCATACAATTTTTTGTTCAATCATTCAAATAATTCTGAGTGTTAAAATATCATACTATGCTTTCTTGGTTGAGTTTCTCAAGCTACCGATGTGACATCCAAGTTCAACCAAAAGCTGCAATCCTACACTCTTTTCTTAATTCATTCATCACATAAAAAATATACAACATTCCACAAATGAGCCATCAGAACTTCTATGTAATTTACAATATCAATATGGCAAAAGCTCTTGCCCCCGGGGACACGGAGGAATACTCCGTGTCCCCATGTGAACACAACTCTCCCCCTCCAATCCTATTTAAACCTATGTACTGCTAGGGGTTTAAATTGTAAAGGGGCATGAAAATTGTAAAGACGTACGGAATGTGCTCCGTGCACCCGAGTGCACAGGAGCCTCACTCTATCAATATATACCTATATATAAACAAAGACATACAACTAGACAAGTACAATTATGCAGCCATTACATAAACAACCATTAATACACTTTAGAATAGCAACAAAAGTAACCGAACATGATAAATAAATCACAAAAAAGCGGCATTACATAAACAACTAACAGAATTAAGATTATATGAACCATACAAACACTCACATTAATACCAAACAGATACGAAACAGGAAGAAACATCTTTTATAGCACTTTCTTCCAGAAAAGCTGGAGCAATGTTGTTTTTATTTCTTTAACATGAGTTCAAGCTCAATCCCAAAGTAATCTTGATTTTTCTCAAGGAGATAACAAACATTGTCTTTCATCATACTCTCAAGCTTTTTAGGAGATGTTTAAAACTATCCCGGTCGAGTTATTTTTCACTTCATTCATCACCCTGCCCCCGGATGAGCCATTCTGAATCAAGTAGAGAAATAAAAGTGTTATGATTATCACAATATCATCATTTTAGAAATTAAGGGCACGACGTAAATTACAATCATGTCATCCATAAGCTTTATATTAGTGGTTTAAACATGGTTAGCAGTTATATATATATATATATAAGAGTTTTGTGTTACCTGAATTTGAGATGAACGTACTCATTTCCATCTTTTGTGAAGTTCAGTTCAGAAGATAACTTAATTTCCACCAAACTATTTGAAGAAGGTGCATAATACTCTTGAATGAAAGAACTCTGCCAACGAAGCTTCATTTGGTCATCATGTTTATGAACTTGCTCAAGGGCGACAAGATGCAAATTTTTTTCCCTTAACAAAATCATAATTTGATCGACAACAACATTCACAAGATTTCCCAATAAAAATTCTTCCACTTTAAACTCAATCCTGCTGCAAAAATCAAAGAAGATAAAATATTAAAAATTATTTAGATTAAAACCGTAAGAAACTATAAAAAAAAATAAAAATTAAGGTAATAAGACAAATGAAATTTACTAAAAATACGTAGTTTTAATAGTTTTAATATATCGAAATCTATACTAAATTTACATAGAGATACTAACGCTAGTTGACACACGTAATGACTCAGTGATGTTTTTTTCAAATCTATCAAATTCATTCAAAATAAGTAAATAATAAATAATTAAATAAATAAATATTTTTAAAATAAGATTTTTAAATTTTAAATTTATTATTGAATAAAGTCTACAACAAAGCAAATTTGTTGATGTGTCAAAAATATTAAATCAATTAAGTGGGCATAAACCTCTCCTGGTGGATTTGTTTTGTAAATTTTTTGGGGTAAATCTCATACCCAATTAAATGAAATTTTCTTTTTCAAAAAAAAAAAAAAAGTGGCATATCCACAACTCACATAAAATGCAATAATAATTATGAAAATAGCTATGTCAAGACGACAAGAAAAGCTTACCCCTCCTCCAAACTTTCAAAAGGACTATCATCATTCATCAATAGTGACTATATGTCGTTCACAAGCATTGCTAGTCTCCAGTTTCCCAACAAAGCATGCTCCAACGGCATCGTTTTTGCAATCTCGACTAGTGCAGACATTAGCTAGAATGTATAAAACAGGTGGATCTATTCCAAATTTCCGCAGCTTTACTTCCACATTTTTGTCCTCAGTGATTTACACCATTAGAAAAAGTTAAAACAGGTGTCAGTATTGTTGAGTAGTAAGACAAAGATCAATTCTTACCTTCAAGAGCCCTGACAAGAAATCGGGGTGCTTGTGGGACATCAATGCACCCCTGGATAGGGATTTAGGCCCATCTTGCTAGTTTCAGACACAACCTCACCATGATTGCATCCACGCCCATAAAACTCATTACTTTCAAACTCATTGCTTGTTGTGATTGTACTCCCTCTAAGTTCCTTAAACCCAATGGAAATATTCTCACTAAAATTAAGATTTTATATGTGGGCTCTTTAACTGCAATCATACTAACAAATGATTAAACGAGCCAACCTTTTTGAATTTTTCTAAATAAGCACTGATTTTATACCAATACCGACAGCTCTGAAAAAAAAAACTGATCAGTGTAATTGAAAACTTACCAAACATTCAAGTTTGCTCAAAATGATCAACCTTCGTTGTACAAAGCAAGAGTGTAGTTAGTGGCGGACCTACACAATTTTTCTAGGGGGACCTAGATATAAAAGCATGATCATAATTCATATTCGAACATTGAATGTGATGTGGATTAATATATATGTATATTAATATTTAATTAAACAAAAATATAAATATTATAGATATTGAGGAGTGAGTCGTGGTTAATCCCTCAGTATAACCGCACTCCTAACTCTTAAGGAATTGAGGTTTTGTGGAAAAGGTTGTGGGTTATGCTGGCGCAAAGGTGGACTTATATATACAGAGAAGAAAAAAAAGATTGGTTGAGTGTTTTAATTTCCTTTCAAGTAAACATAGTCTTCTAAATATATTGTGAGAAAATTACTGACTCGAGCGCCAGAGGGCTACGCCGGAAACCCCTTCATAGTCTTTGATAAAGATAGAACCTACCTATTTCTCGATATAAACTATCAAATTATTAGCAAGAAACTCATCAACCATTTTGGTTAGAAGTGTTGGTTTGTTTTTTTTTTTTAATGGTTGTGAATGCCCTCTTTGGGTAGATGTTGATACTGACTATAAAAAATATAATTGAATACTCCTTTCACCATATTCTGCATCTCATATATCCTCTTTTGTTCGTTTACACCTCTCAAAAAATATATATATTGTAAAATTTTCAAAAGAAATAACATTTCGATATACTGTATTAAAAAATGACGCTCATGTATTCCTATAAACTCTATTCTTTTTATAAGATTTGAATAAGCACAGAAAAGAAGAGTCATGAAATTGTATTCTATTGGGTTGACATACTTTATTCATGAAATTGTATTCTATTGGGTTGACATACTTTATTGCGTTGATTTCTATTATGTTGATGTATTTTATTGGTATTGTATTGGTCTTTCGGAGGGTAAAATAGAATTTTTTTTATTCTTCTAAACTCTCTCAACATTGTCGTATTATTGAGGATATATTTCGCGTAGTCGATGATTGCCTAGTCGTGATTTAAGCCGGACCGGTGATTATAAAGAGTTGTGTGATACAACATGTTCTATTGCCTCTATGCAATAAGGAACGTAAAGCGTAATTTTTTTTATTTTGAGCTGTATTTATGTCGTGATTTAACCTTTTTCTCACTATTATTAAGATATTAAATTTTATATTACAAAATTTTTTTGAACATAGAAATTCAGGTGAGAAGAAGAGTTCTGATTCCCGTATTATGTTCTATTGCATTATGTTCGGTATTTTGACCTATTGCGTTTATAAAGATAATATAAAGAGTTGTGATACAGTTTATTAAGATAATATAAAGAGTTGTGATACAGCAGCATGTTCTGTTCTATTGCGTCTATGAATTATATTTTTGTTTCTATAAGTCGTGATTTATCCTCTTTCTCGACTTACCATGCCATGTTATTAAGAAGACTCTTTCTCGAAGAGTTGTGATATAGCAGCATGTTCTGTTATATTGCGTATATGAATTATATTGGCATTTCTGTAAGTCGTGATTTATCCTCTTTCTCGACTTTACCATGCCGTGTTATTAAGGAGACTCTTTCTCGACTTGTCGTGTCATTAAGAAGGAAGAGTCCTGATTATATGTTCCGTCTATGAATTGTATTGGTGTTTCAAAATATTTGTTCTTTAGAATTCCCAACATTTTCTGTATTATCGAGCGTATAAACTCTAATGTAACCGGTGATTTAAGCGGTGATGTACTCATCTTCAGTCCACCATTCCGTCGGACAATCCCCTTCCTCATATTATGTTCTATTGCGTCTATGAATTTTATTGGTGATTCAAAATATTTATTCTTTAGAATTCTCAACATTGTTGTATTATCGAGCGCATAAACTCTAATGTAACCGGTGATTTAAGCCGGTAATGTACTCCTCTTCAGTCCACCATTCCGTCGGACAACCCCTTCCTCACATTATGTTCTATTGCGTCTTGAGTCCAAGAATTGTATTGGTGTTTCAAAATATTTGTTCTTTAGAATTCTCAACATTGTAGTATTATCAAGCGCATAAACTCTAATGTAACCGGTGATTTTAGCCGGTAATGTACCTACTCTTCAGCGTACCATTCCGTCGGACAACCTCCTCCCATATTAATTTGTTCTTTAGAATTCTCTATTCTACATTGTCGTATTATCGAGCGTATATACTCTGATGTATCCGGTACCTCCACTTTCGTATACCATTCCGTCATCAGTCTACCATTCCGTCGGACAACCCTCCTTCCTCAATCTACTTTCTTAATCTAAATATCAAACTTTATACTATTTCATTCCTTGTATTAATTTTTTTCTTCTCAAAACTCTCACAATTATCCTATTATAAATTAGATACTTCTCATAGTTGGCCCTGCTTACTTCGCATAGTTAGCCCTCCTTCATCCACCATTTCATGTTATCCTATTATAAAGTATATCATGATTGGCCCTCCTTACTTCTCATAGTTGGCCCTCCTCCTTGATCCACCATTCCATAGTTGGCCATTCATAGGTTAGTAAATAATTTGCTCTATACAACACAGATGCATGGATTTTGAGCAAATTGAAATATCCGGTAAGATTTTCAATTATTTCAGATCAGTTCTTTCTAGACCTGCGGTCGGGATGAATCAATGCTTATTTACAAAAAATTCAAAGAGTTGGACTTGTTTTATCATTTGATGTATGATTGCAATTGAAGAGCCCACATACAAAATCTTAGCTTTGAAGTGAGAATATCTTCAATATGTTGGTTTAGGAACTTAGGAATAAAGGGAGTACAACAACAACAAGTAATTTGCATGATAACGCTGCAAGGCCATTTGGATCATTATTCTATCTGCAAGTTAAACAAGTTAAGGAAGTGAAACCTAAATAAATAAGTACTTGATAAAGGTAGGAGGTGAAACTATGACACATTCTTTAATATCTTGAACACTTTTATTCAAGAATTTCATGCCCGACACAGATAAGCAAGTGAAAAAGAATGTTACATAATAATTTTATAAAGAAAGAATGATTTTGTTCTATCTCATGCAGCAGAGTACATGGCTTATATATCGAACCTTCTGACAGCAGTGGCGGACCGAGTAGGGTTCATGGGGGTACAACTGTACCCCCAATTTGAAAATATACCACTACATATATACCCCATTTCCTTTCGTTAATAGTTATATTTACTCTACTAATTTGATGCTCTACCATTTATTTCGTTAGTTTTTTATTTATTTATTTATAGTTGTGTACTTCCTTTAAGTAATTTTTGAACAATTAACAAATAATAACTGATATTATAATTATAAAAATGATAGGTTATGACGTTATGTAGTTGAGTTATTTTTTTAAATAACTTTATACTCCCTCCATCCCGCCCAAACGTCAATGGTTGTTTTTTATGTGTAGATTAAGGAGTATTATTATTATTTTATATGTAATAAGTAGTTGTATTAGTAGTGAGTGATAGGCCGCATATCGTACCTTTTTACTAAAAATAGGAAATGATGACATTTGAATGGGACGCCCAATAGTAAAATGGTGACCTTTCGGTGGAACGGAGGGAGTATGATTTTTTTTAGTAGATGATGTGTTTTATTTTTTTATTTTTTTCCTGTATTGAATATACATTATAATTTATTTATTTATAATAATTTTTTTAACATTCATTTCTCATATAATATTTCTTAAATTTCACATTCAATTACAAATTAATTAATTATTAGTGTTTAAAGCATACATGTGGTCAATAAAATATTTTGAGCTGCTCGTCTAAATATAATTACTCCTATTAATTTAATGTAGAAGATATGTTATTAGAATGTTCCAATGTTTTGTATTTTCTTCATCCGATCTCATTTTGTTATTTTGAATGTCCGCCCCGAATGATTTTATTTTATTTTAGTATGAGACACACACATCACTAATACAACTAAAATATGAGACCTACACACCTCACTAATACAACTACCTATTACACGTGAAATAATAGTACTTCTTAATCCACTTATAAAAAACAAATGACACCCTTGCGAGCAAACGGAGGGAGTACATTGTATGTGATTTTAACAATTCCGCACCCCCAAATCCAAAATTCTGGGTCCGCCACTATCTGACAGACCATGTTACTCTAATAAAAACAAATGTTTGGGACAAGAAAACGGTATAACTCTCAAAGATTCTAATCAAATCACGAAATAAGAAATCATCATCTCGACAACAACGAAAATGCATTAGATCAAGCAAACTCAAGACGTGGAAGCATTATACACTATTGTAATTCAAATGTAGACATCGAGGTCATGCATATACCTGTAAGCATCGAATCACGAAATAACAAACCAATAGCTCACTTATAAGCATCTTGTTATTTAATCATCATCTTGACAAGTACAAAATGCATCAAACTGAAGACCGTGGAAGCATTATATTAAATTGAAATGCAAACATATAAATCAAGTTCATGCATAAGCACACCGGTTCACTAAAATTTGTAAGAGTAATATAAAATAAATTTATAGAATTAATACCAATATTCAGGTAAGGTCACATTGGAATCCTCCATCTAACATCTCTTATTACTTCAAGAGTAATATTTGAAAGGAGCACCTGCATGACACAATTGAAACAGTCAAAGGGAAATAAGATGAGAACAAGAGAAAGAGATGGTTGAATTTATCACAGGCATTTCATCAAACAGGTTCAGGGCAATAACTCTGAAAGCATTTAATGGTTGTTGTTTTCAATTTCTTCTTCCACAGCAAAAACAAGAAAAGTGAAACGATAAAAGAAAAAAAAAAAAAAAAAAAATCAATCGTTAAATTGACATGCTTCATTGAGGTAGAGTAGGATTGATAACCCGTTGCTTCTTGAGATTGGAGAAATCAGGCGACGGTGGTGAAGAGGTGAAGTTGCAAGCAAAAAGAGAGGAGAGGGAAGGAGGTTGCAGTCAATGAAAGAAAGAAAGACAAACGGACGGAATTGACACTATTTAAGGTCAAAGAAGAAGAGAAGAAGGGCGCTAGTGTGGCGATGTTGAAGAGATACGTGCCATTTAGCCCGCTAATTTAATTCTTTAATTATTATTATTTTTTTTTTGTAATTTTGTTTAACAAAGTACCGTTATTGCATGATTGCCATGTGTCGCTCCTCCCTCATGCAGACTACCACCTCACTCATTTTATTGTTATTATTATTATTTTTTTCTTTTACAACTCGCTAGGTAAGTCTTAATACAAGCATTCAAAATCTCAATCTTGTTTGGTAACCAAGATAACAAGATTGAGGCCCTGTATTAAAGAGTTAATTGAAAAAAAAAATACTCCCTCTGTCCGCTTCTAAGGTATTCATTTTACTATTTTGGCGTCCACTTCAAAGGTATCCATTTTCCCTATTTAGTACTCCCTCCGTCCCAAATTCATCTTCACGTTTACTGTAGATACGGAGTTTAAGAAAAATCACTTTTTGACTTACTTTTGGTGGTAGTATGGTATTTTTAGGTAATAAATAAATGATAAAGTATGTTATGTGTGCTAAAAAGGTGATGACAAATTTCATATTAAAGTAGAGTAGAGGGATATTAGTTAGTTGTTTTTTCCTTTTATGGAAGTGTGAAGTTGAATTTGAGACGGACCAAAACGGAAAGTGTGAAGTTGAAGTTGGGACGGAGGGAGTAAAAAAGTACACGATACGGCCCACCACTTCCCTCTAATACAACTACTCACTTTACATATAATAATAATACTCTTTAATTCATGTGCAAAAAGCAAATGGATACCTTAGAACCGGACGGAGGGAATATATACTCCTATTGCAATTTTCTTTTTTGAATTTATTACTACCTAGTACACAATATATATTAATATTAGAGTAGATACACAATACATATTTTATTATTATCCATTACAAAATAATTAATGATAAGTCCTAAATATCCTTTTATACATTATCTAGATTTATGTTTATATTTATATGATAAATAAATTTATTTCCTATTCTCTTTCCACTAGTATTCAGAAATAATTCATTTTACACATTATAATTTCTCTCTAGAGTAAATATGCAGATTGCAAAAGTTTGACGAGGACTTGGAGGTATTTGAGTATATTGTGAGTAATGGATTTGTAATTGATGAGCGCTTGGATGTGTTATCGTATTCTGCATCCTCTTGTTCTTTTAATTTTTATTTTTTTTATTTTTATTTATTTATTTTTTGTTGTTGTTTAGAGCCAAATTTCATTTGGCTATTTGTAGGTTACTTCATGTTTACGAATTAGATATTTCATTGATTAAAGGTTGCTCATAAATTTGGATTTCATTTAGGATTTAATTATTATTCAAAATTATTCACAATTCTACGAGATATATTCGATTCATTCATCAAATGTTTTAATATTCAAAATTATTAAGTTTTCAAAATATTTAATATCAGAATCAATGTATTCAAAAATATTTTTTCAATACTCCACAAAATATTCAAAATGTATTCAATATATCAAATTATTTATTTTCTTAATGTTTCCAAAAAAAAAAAAAAAAAAATATATATATATATATATATATATATATATATATATATGTGTGTGTGTGTGTGTGTGTGTGTTCATTCATTAAAAAAATTCTGTATTTAAAATCAGTAAGCATTCAGAATATTAATATTCAGTAACAATGTATTCAGAAATGATAAATACCAAAATAATATGATCCCAATGATACCGATTAAAAAAATAGTAATGATGTATTCAGAATATTTAATATTTATTAACAATGTATTCAGAAATGATGAATACCAAAATAATCTGATCCATGTTAATATTCAATGTATTAAAAAATTATGAAAACAAATTTGATCCAAGTTAATATCTAGTAACGATGTAGTCAGAAATGATGAACACCGATGTATTCAGAAATGATGAATATGTTAATATTCAGTTCCGATGTATATAATGAAATTGAATTTTCTTTTAATATTAATATCTTATCATTTTAAATTATTATTGAACACATGAGGTTAAAATAAACTAGTTTTTGAACCCGTGCGATGCACGGGTCGAATTAATTAAATTTATTCATCATTCTAAATTTTTATGAGAATTTCGTTCTAATATTATAAATTATAAATCTTGGTACAAATTAGTTACAATTTTGTAATTTCATGGGTTTAATATATTTCTGAAACATAAAAGCAAATAGTGAAATCATTTATGCAAAGGTTGTGCATTCTATTATTTTTGAAAGGTAACAGGGATAAAATTTCTAACTTTGTGTGCTTATACATTTCTAAAGACTTCTTTGAATACAAAGTTCTTGCAGTCATTCTTCTCTTCGTTATTTGAATCAAACACCATTATTTTCAAACCATTCCTAGAGGTGACTCTGGATACAGCAACATACCCTAACCCCCTAAACCCTAAACCCCAAACCTCTAAAATCCTAACCCCTAACCCCTAATCCCCTAAAACCCTAAACCATTAATTATTATGTGTTAATTATTTCTCTAATTTTTCTTTTTTTTCTTCTCTTTTATACATTTTATTTTCATATTATTTATATAATGTAATTACATGGGTTTAGGAATTAAATAAGGTAGTACATTAAATAATTTTATTTAATAATATTATTAATTATTATGTGTTAATTATTTCTCTAATTTTTCTTTTTTTTTTCTTCTCTTTTATACATTTTATTTTCATATTATTTATATAATAATGTAATTACATGGGTTTAGGAATTAAATAAGGTAATATAAGGTAATTTAATTAAATGGCAAAGATCTTTTCTCATAATTATGATGAATGGATGAGATTAAATCATGTAATGAGTGGTCAAGATTCAAAATAATTTAGTAATCACATCCAATGGTGTAAATTAAAAATCCCCTCAATTTTGACTTTTTCACTTTGCTATTATATTACTATATATATATACCCCTAACCCCTTGATGAGTGATATTTTCACCTAGATTTTAGTGTCTTTTTATATGTGTTTTCGTATTATTTTATCCGTATTTTATGTGTTATTTGGTTGTGTTTTGTGTTTTCATGGAAATGTGTGTGAATGAGCTTAAACCTACTATTTTCACTTTTTATTTGATGCTAAATATGATAAGGAAGATGTAGGAAAAAACGGATCTCAATTTGGAGTTGAAACGAGGGAGAACGAGCCAAAACAGTGAAGGAATCAGGGCAGCAGCAACACGACTGGCCGTGTTGGTGGCACGAGCCGTGTCGCAGTGCACGACTCGTGTAGCTAACACGGGCCTGTCTAGAATGGTCGTGCGGCAACATCTATTCATCCAACACGACCACCACTTGGCCGTGTTGCGGAGCTCGACTCGTGTTGCAGCACACGACCCGTGTAGCCAACACGGGCCTGTAAGCGATGGCCGTGCGGGAGCATCAGTTCACGCAACACGGGCACCTTATGGCCGTGTTGCGCCACACGACTCGTGTCGTGTCAGGGATCAGAAAAATTCAGAATCCTTCTAGAAGCTTGTCAAGGAGTATAAATACCCCTCCATTCAGATTTTATGAAAAAAATCCGAAATTCCACCTTCCCCACATACCTCACACACCATTTCTTCCATTTTCCACCATCATCTTCATCCATTCTTCATCCACCCATCTATACTTGATCCCCTCCATCAAATTCACCATCCAAGTGATCAAGGAAGCAAGGGAGAGTGAGATCACAAGAAGAAGAAGGAGATCTCCATTGAAGCACTTCAAAGGGGGAATCTAATTCTAATTTTTGTGCATTTCTTTATAGATTGATCATGTTTTGTAAGGATCTTAATGTCTATGTTAATTTTCTTATGGATATGAGAGGCTAATCTCCTTTGTGAGATTAGCTCCATGATTGGTGTTGGATAATTTAGTTTTTTTATGCAAATTGATTTTAATCTTGAATGGGCTTTGTGTTATTTCTATCATTGATTGTTGATTGCTTGATGTATATGATGATTTGTGTGATTAATTGTCATGGGCATGTGATTAGATTGAGAAATCAATTATGTATTTAGGATAGTTCATTGAATCATTTCATCATACACTTCATGTGCATTAATTTAGAATGAGATAGAGATATCCTTCTAGATTTAGAACCCTTTGATAGAACATTTGATTAGCTTAATCGAGAGGTTGGTTGATTAAATGAGGAGACCCAAACAATTAGTGAATTCATAGTACCTTAAAAGGGAATATTGCTTATGATTTAGTACCTAATTAGGGAACTCATAGAGTAATTAGTACCTAGTGGGAGGTGTTTGCTATTGTCTCGATCCTATGTGCGTTTGGGAGCCTTGTTGAGGGCCTACATCCTATCCATCTCGAGAGAGAGTTTAGGTGGAATTAGTGATCGCTTCTATACCTTGTCCATGAGAGATTAGAATTAATTGCATGATTACTTAATTATCTATGCCATGATTGTTGTTAATCTCATCCTTGCATCATTTGGAACCATCTTATCTTTGCATTCATTTTATCCTTATTTCTTGCTTTAGCATAACTGCATTCATTTGCTCCTATCCGCTCCTTTCCGTCGTCCTTATAAAATCACGATAAACTTGAGATCGCTTAAACTCTAGTACCTTCCTCCCTGTGGTTCGATAATTTCTTTAATTGGTCATGCCCACTATATTATGGCTAATCAAATGGCGCCGTTGCCGGGGAGGTAACGGTCGCTAGTAGTTTGACGAAGGATTGTTTAGAGTGGTCTTAATAAGGATATTTTTTTTTTATTTTTGCATCTTATATTTGCTTTGGAAAATTTTGTTCTAATTTTTCTTTCTTTTATAGGTGCATACCTTGAGAAGGAAGAAGAAGGAGAGCAACCCCAAAAATATGAGCTACATGGATACTCTTCGAGATATGGTGAATAGAAGTGTTCATTCCGTTATGAACACACAAGGAAATTTTCAAAGATTTCAAATGCCAAATGGTGAACCTAATTTGCAACCGGATTATGGAGTACAAGATATGCAATTCCTACAACAAGGTTATGGAGATTTTGGAGTTCCTCATCAAATGAGTCATCAAGTATACCCTCAAGGTGTGGAAGATGTTTTTCAAGGAAATTTTTCTAGTCATCAAGAAGGAAATCAACCACATCTATGGGGAAATTTTCAAGACTCCAACACCTCTTATTTCACCCAAAGTGACCACATAACAATGTTTGGAGAAAAGATGTTTGAAATGGTTATGGATCGCATAGAGAAGGAGAGTAAGTTTAATGAAATGTGGATGGATCGAATCGGAAATTGGTGTGACAAGGTGACAAGTGCAATAGTAGCATTCGGTGCTAGATTGGATTCCATTGAGCACCAAGTTAGTCAAGTTGTATCCACCGTTGAGAACAACAAGCCTTCTTCCTCTATTAAAGATCGAAAAGAGGATAGTTTGGGGGTTGATGAGGTTATGAAGGAAAAGAGAGAAAGGGTGCCTAAGTGGGTGAAAGCTACAAAGTTGAAAGAAGAGTTGACGGAGGAATTCGATAAATTTGTCGAGTCTCTTGAAGAGATGGTTGAGAAAGTAAAACATCAAAATCGAGAAGAGATTCATGCCCTTATGGAAGAAAAGAAGTCTCCGGAAACTAAGATCATGGATTTCACTCCCCACAAGCCTAAACCTTCTCATTCTATTGAAATTTCAAATTCTCTTAAGAACTTTCATGATTTTATTGATAAAAATTTGTTTGGTGATTGTAGGAAAAAGGTTGCAAGAGGACAACAACACTTGTCAATGCCCGAATTCTTACCGGGGGATGTGGTTGAAGTTCAAAATGCATATAAAGCCCCATGGAAAAAGTGGAACAAGTGGAAAGGGCCATTCCTTGTGAAGAACGCCTTCGGAGACCAATTACTTGAGTTATTTAACAAGAAGGGAACCGTTCTAGTGGTTGAACGGGAGAGCATACGGCACTACTTCAAGAAGAAACCTATGATAGTGCCTAAGGACTATTCAAGACCACCATGAGCTAAAGACTATCGTCCGGCTTGAAGACGTTAAACTTAGCGCTAGATGGGAGACAACCCATCATTATCTTTATTGCTTTATTTAATGCTTTCAATAAGGATTGTGAATTTGTTGTTTCTTGCATTTTGGCCTTGTAGGTGGATCGTGCTTGTGAGAAGAATGAGTTTTCAAGATACGATAAGTGCTTGATTTGAAGTGTGAAAGTAAGTCACACCACTTTTTGCAAACTTACCTCGAAACTCTTGTTTCAATTTAAGTTTGGGGGGATATGTCATGGTGTGACATACTTTGTTTTGAAGCCATATACTTTTCGTGTTTTTGGGCTAATTTTGAATTTTTCTCATGAGCATTGGTTTGATTTTGGTATGATTGGTCGTGTTGAAGTGCATGATAGTCCATATTTTTAATGAAATTGTTGAGCTAATGGTTTTGTTGAGCATGTATGAAGGGTATTGGAAGTACGAATTGAGCTCGGAGCTAACAACTTCCACTATCAAATGCTTATTGAGGGAGTTCATTCTACACCCTACCACTTTTATGTGCTTAGCATAATTTGATTTGATTTGTATTGATGTGATTAGCATGCTACTTCATGTGTTATGTTTTTTGGGATGTTTATTTTCATTAGTTAGGATTTTCTTTTCAATCAAAGGTTGGGATGATTGTGAGCTTACATTGTTTATGGATGATTTGAATGTGTGCTTCATTGTTTAATGATGGTGATTTTTATTCTTGCATGTTATGTGTTTTTGTTTTGTTTATTGTTTGTTGAGTCTTTATTTTATGTTTTGTGTGTTTTCTTATTTTTGTCTTGGTATGTTTGGTGGTTTGTTTTGGGATGTTGTGAGTCATTTTTGAACATGAGTGGTGATATGTTGTGGTAGTAAGTGATGACAAGTTATGATTAAGAATCTCTACACTTTCGAATTGTGACATGTTTTACTTAACTTGTTCAATTTTGAGATGGATGTGGTGTAATAAGTTTCTTAAGGTCCGAGCACAAGCTTGTGAGCGTTTGAGCCTCAACCGTGCATACATGGTATTTTTCTTCATGAGTGGATTGGTTGTGTTTGATAAGCTAGAATTTGCTCAAGGACTATAGGAACGAGCCCAATTTGTGGAGATTAGTGACATGATCTAAGGCCATCCTTGTTATTATAGTCATTACCTTATATTTTCCTACCATGAACATCATCCCTAGTCAACCACTTTGAGCCTTAAAGCCTATTTATTGTGATATAAGCACATTACAAGCCATGATTACCCACTTAAGCCTTACATATATACCATTTGTGTGGGTGATTGAGGAGATGGTAGCTAGTAAGGTTTGATGAGATAACAAAAAAAGAAAGGAAAGGAAATGGTAACAAGTAAGAAAAAGGATGAAAAGAGCAAAATGAAGAATGCACATGCAACATCAAAACAATAAATATGAGCAAAGCAACAATAATATGCTCAAGTACTTAAAAATCCAAAGAAGGAAGCATGAATCATAAGAAGCTCGAGAAATCCAAGGAAAGTTGATGAGTAGAGCTTGTGAGAGCCAAAGACAAGAAAGGAAGAAAGAAAAGTGGAGAAGTTGGAGAAATTGGCCATCTCTTCGATTACTTACACTTGCTTAGTCACTATTATCCATATCTTCTATACCCTACCAAAGAGCCTATCATTACATCCTTAATGTAAGACCTTTTTGATCATTAATGGAAACCTTGGCGGTTTGTGAATATAGTCCACGAGCAAGCTTATAGCGAGTCGAGCCAATCGATTGATGAGTGTTGATTTACCTACTTTAAAGAGTGTTGAGTGAAATTGATATCTATGTGAGGCTTGGACTAAAAAGGGACTGTATTACACTATCATTCTCTTTAGATTGAACTTGTTAATTCTTCATGTCATGAATCTAATGTTGTAGGATGACTTAGCATAAATTGTGATTCTTATTATTATTGATGTGTTGTTACTTATGTTCGTTTAGTCTCTTCCTAGGTGAAAATCACTCTCATTGGTTTATCATTTTCGTTGTGCGGGGACGCACAACACTTTAAGTTTGGGGGTGTGATGAGTGATATTTTCACCTAGATTTTAGTGTCTTTTTATATGTGTTTTCGTATTATTTTATCCGTATTTTATGTGTTATTTGGTTGTGTTTTGTGTTTTCATGGAAATGTGTGTGAATGAGCTTAAACCTACTATTTTCACTTTTTATTTGATGCTAAATATGATAAGGAAGATGTAGGAAAAAGCGGATCTCAATTTGGAGTTGAAACGAGGGAGAACGAGCCAAAACAGTGAAGGAATCAGGGCAGCAGCAACACGACTGGCCGTGTTGGTGGCACGAGCCGTGTCGCAGTGCACGACTCGTGTAGCTAACACGGGCCTGTCCAGAATGGTCGTGCGGCAACATCTATTCATCCAACACGACCACCACTTGGCCGTGTTGCGGAGCTCGACTCGTGTTGCAGCACACGACCCGTGTAGCCAACACGGGCCTGTAAGCGATGGCCGTGCGGGAGCATCAGTTCACGCAACACGGGCACCTTATGGCCGTGTTGCGCCACACGACTCGTGTCGTGTCAGGGATCAGAAAAATTCAGAATCCTTCTAGAAGCTTGTCAAGGAGTATAAATACCCCTCCATTCAGATTTTATGAAAAAAATCCGAAATTCCACCTTCCCCACACACCTCACACACCATTTCTTCCATTTTCCACCATCATCTTCATCCATTCTTCATCCACCCATCTATACTTGATCCCCTCCATCAAATTCACCATCCAAGTGATCAAGGAAGCAAGGGAGAGTGAGATCACAAGAAGAAGAAGGAGATCTCCATTGAAGCACTTCAAAGGGGGAATCTAATTCTAATTTTTGTGCATTTCTTTATAGATTGATCATGTTTTGTAAGGATCTTAATGTCTATGTTAATTTTCTTATGGATATGAGAGGCTAATCTCCTTTGTGAGATTAGCTCCATGATTGGTGTTGGATAATTTAGTTTTTTTATGCAAATTGATTTTAATCTTGAATGAGCTTTGTGTTATTTCTATCATTGATTGTTGATTGCTTGATGTATATGATGATTTGTGTGATTAATTGTCATGGGCATGTGATTAGATTGAGAAATCAATTATGTATTTAGGATAGTTCATTGAATCATTTCATCATACACTTCATGTGCATTAATTTAGAATGAGATAGAGATATCCTTCTAGATTTAGAACCCTTTGATAGAACATTTGATTAGCTTAATCGAGAGGTTGGTTGATTAAATGAGGAGACCCAAACAATTAGTGAATTCATAGTACCTTAAAAGGGAATATTGCTTATGATTTAGTACCTAATTAGGGAACTCATAGAGTAATTAGTACCTAGTGGGAGGTGTTTGCTATTGTCTCGATCCTATGTGCGTTTGGGAGCCTTGTTGAGGGCCTACATCCTATCCATATCGAGAGAGAGTTTAGGTGGAATTAGTGATCGCTTCTATACCTTGTCCATGAGAGATTAGAATTAATTGCATGATTACTTAATTATCTATGCCATGATTGTTGTTAATCTCATCCTTGCATCATTTGGAACCATCTTATCTTTGCATTCATTTTATCCTTATTTCTTGCTTTAGCATAACTGCATTCATTTGCTTCTATCCGCTCCTTTCCGTCGTCCTTATAAAATCACGATAAACTTGAGATCGCTTAAACTCTAGTACCTTCCTCCCTGTTGTTCGATAATTTCTTTAATTGGTCATGCCCACTATATTATGGCTAATCACCCCTAAACCCTAAACCCTAAACCCCAAACCCAAAAATCCTAACCCCTATACCCTAAACCCCTAAACCCCTAAAACCCTTAACCCTCGTGTTTATTATAGTACATTAAATAATTTTATTTAATAATATTATTAATTATTATGTGTTAATTATTTCTCTAATTTTTCTTTTTTTTCTTCTCTTTTATACATTTTATTTTCATATTATTTATATAATGTAATTACATGGGTTTAAGAATTAAATAAGGTAGTACATTAAATAATTTTATTTAATAATATTATTAATTATTATGTGTTAATTATTTCTCTAATTTTTCTTTTTTTTTTTCTTCTCTTTTATACATTTTATTTTCATATTATTTATATAATAATGTAATTACATGGGTTTAGGAATTAAATAAGGTAATATAAGGTAATTTAATTAAATGGCAAAGATTTTTTTTCATAATTATGATGAATGGATGAGATTAAATCATGTAATGAGTGGTCAAGATTCAAAATAATTTAGTAATCACATCCAATGGTGTAAATTAAAAATTCCCTCAATTTTGACTTTTTCACTTTGCTATTATATTACTATAGATTTTTGAATACAATCTCCACTGATTTTTAATGCGAATAAATAATGAAATATTTTTATAATATTAAAATAATATATCTTATTCTTTTAAATAATTATTGAACACAAATCAAAATAAATTTTGAATTTTGAATCCAATCTCCACGATTTTTATTGTATTATAGAAAGATTAATTTTGAAACCGCAGTCTTCCTTATTTTTAGAAGAAAAGTGGGATTCATAATCTTTCTTTTATTAAATTAAATATAATTTTTTTTAGGTTAATTTTTGAACATACTTAAAATAAGGATAATAGTGGTATTTAACATATTCAATTTGTATTGATTAATAATATAATTTGTTTTTCATATCTACTAGTAATATAGGTACATAAAATGTACCTAATAGTAATGAACCCTTTTTTTTTTTTTTTTTTAATATCCACCTTTAAGAAATTGTTAAAAGAAAAACATGATTTTTAAGTATTATTAAAAACGCACCAAATTTATAATTAAAAGTGAAGTTGTTTTTGAGGAATTTAGTGTTTTTTGCAACAATACTTAAAATTGAATTTTTTTTTCAGATGTGAGAGTTAATTTGTAATAGGAGTAAAATTTGTGATTTTTTTTTTCAATTAACCATACTTCCTCCGTTCCCTTCAAGTATGATATTTTTTTTCATTTTGGACGTCTTATTCAAATAGTTTAATTTTTTTTACATACATGGAACCCCCACTCATACACTAATACAATTAAATTATAAGGCCTACATTGCTACTAATACAACTATTCATTATATATTAAATAATAATATTTCTTAATTCACATATCATGAGATCTCTAAATGTGACAGGGGAGTATATTAAATGAATGACCCAATAAAATTATTGTTTATCTCTGTAATTTGCCTATTCGTTGATGTGTTGCATGGCTCATTATATAATATGATAAATTTAATTTATAAGTAAAAATATTCCATTCAATTTCTACGCATACTTAATTAATATAGTTGGAGAGTCTTTTAATTAAAGAGTTTTATTGTTTAATTATAGTGGATAGTTGTATTAGTAAATTTGAACCCTATATTAAATTTTATTATTGGATGTGCGTGAGTTTCGTCTCTTAAAAAAAATTAGACCTTTTGAGGCGGATGCTCAATAAGAAAAAAATAGACGCGGACGAAGAAAATATAAAATTATGTAATTTATACGTATATAATTTTAGAGTCCAACTTAGGTGCGCCGGTGTACGTGAACTATTTTAATCATGAGTATTTTAGTTTAATATCCACGGCTAAATAAAATAATATAATTATTTTTTAAAAAATAAAACCGCCCACTAACCCTATTTTAAATCTATAAATCATGGGGTACAAATGGGTATATTATTAAAAAAATATTTTTTAAAATTCATAATATGTGAACTCTAAATATTAAAACAACAAATTTTTGAGTCCAACTAGATTATACCGCGCATTTAGGCAATGCTAACCTATAAACTTAGGTTGCAATTAAGTGCACCCAAAATCAACCCAAAATTTTAAGATATAACAACAGAATATACACTCTTTATGAGAAAATTGATCGGTGTCATTTTCACCTAAATTTTAGTGTCTTTTATTATGTATTGTTTTGTGTTTTTATTCATTTTGTATATCATTTGATGATTTTATATGAAAATATGGAGATTTGTACTTTGAAATGATAAATGCGTGATTTTAATGAATAAGTGCCATAAATGAGCAATATTTGTAAATATTTAGAGAATTGGTATTATGGTGTAATTTGTGTGATTTTCAGGTAAAAATGGATTCTAGACGCGATAAGGAAGATGTGGAAAAAAACGGACCTCAATTCGGAGTTGAAACGAGGGAGAACTGGCTGAAAATAACTTAATTCAAGTTGCAAGGTCCAACTCGACTTGCAACTCGAGTCGAGTTACACTCCAGAATGTGTTCAGAAGCCCAACTCGAGTTGCAAGGTCCAACTCGACTTGCAACTCGAGTCGAGCTGAGTGCCACAAAAAGTCCAGTTTCTGATTGAGCCAACACGACTTGACAGGCAAGGGCTCGAGTTGCCAACTCGACTCGAGTTGGATATTGTCCAACTCGTGTTACAAGCCGTGCGGAGCAGAGAAGTCGTCCAGAGAACCAACTCGAGTTGCAAGGTCCAACTCGACTTGCAACTCGAGTCGAGCTGGCTTTAAAAATCAGGAAAATTCAAGAAGCTTCTAGAAGGTTCCATGAGGTATAAGTGCAAGTTTTGATCACAAATTACGAGAGGAATCATTTTGGATCAGTTTCCACACACTAAACACCTAAATCACACACATTCATCTCCATCTCTTCCATCCTTCACTTCATTCATTCAATCCACTTGATTTTCTCAAATCCATCCATAAATCCATCCATCCACCAATCTAAGAAGAGGGATTCATCATTGGTTGAAGATTTTAGCATGATCAAGGAGGAAGAAGTTCACCATCAAAGGGGAGCCAACTTACCTTTATTTTTTTATTTTCTTTATTATTTGGCTCAATTGGAGCAAGCCATGGATTATGTTGATTTTATTATGATTTGTAGTGGCTAGTCCTCATGTGAGGCTAGCAATATAATTGGTTAGGGATTATGTAGATTTTGCACACCACATATTTGATGAATTGATTGTTATGAATATTTTCTATCATGAATGCTTATTCTCATTTTATGTATGATTTGTGTGATTAAATTCTCTATTCATAGTATTAGGATGACCATTCCAATATTATGTTTAGAGGTTTAATTGAATCATTGATTGCATGAGATGACTTAGTTAGTGGAGGAGAGGTAAGCCATACCCTTCAAGTGCTTAGAACCTCATGATATGACATTAGTGATGAATTAGTGAGGGGAACCCAACTTATGATCATAGTACCTTCATGTGAATTGAGAGTAAGAGACAATCCTAGGAGATTTAAACTTGTAAAAGAGTTGAGAACCTAATTGTCTTGGCCATAGGGATTAGGGGTACATACGTGATTGCCCTTAATATCATAACATGATGACCTTCAATGCATGTGTGTGTGAGTCTACATAAGCCTTTTCCATGATGTTGCTTGTCTTACATACTTCTTAGATTATTCACCTTCATCCATCTTCCATGTTCATCGTATCATTCTATCTTTAATTGCTTTCTAGCTTAGTTTGTAGTATTAAACAACCCCACCTCTTATTGATTAGTCCTACTAGAGTAAAACA
Organism: Pogostemon cablin; assembly: GCA_023678885.1. Lineage (NCBI taxonomy): Eukaryota > Viridiplantae > Streptophyta > Magnoliopsida > Lamiales > Lamiaceae > Pogostemon > Pogostemon cablin. The sequence continues at coordinate 31,694,129 of CM042951.1, forward strand.
TCTTTCAAATACGGCTACCCACTTTCGCCTTTGGGTTTGATATTATATAAATTCACGGTTTAAATTTGTAGTCTCCTTACCAATTTTATATACTTTATGTGTTGTTAGGGTGTTTAAATTAAAGGAACCATATGATCTACATGGATTTATAATGTAAATTTGATTTACAAAAGATTAACTTAAAAATAAGAAGAAGAACGACAGGTGGAAGATAGAGGCAAGGAGCGCTAGTGCACGTGGCGATAGATACGTGCCATTTAGCTGGCTAATTTAATTCTTTAATTATTTGCATTTCTATTTTTATTTTTTGTAAAAAGATCTTAACAAAGCATTGTTATTGCATGATTAAATAAGTAAAGTGGCATTTCCACTTTGCCATGTGTTGCTCCTCCCTCATGCAGACTACCACCTCACTCATATTATTGTTATTTTTTCTTTTTTTCTTTATCGTCTCGTTTGATAAGACTTAATAAGGAGTTTTAGCATTCATAGTCCAACTGTATTTGTTATTTGGTAGCCAAAAATAACAAAAATTGAGAGCCCTATGAATGAATGACCGGTGAAAATCACGGTTTATCAAAATTTTGGGTGAGATGCAGTATTAATATTATAAATTTCTCAATAAATCAAAATTTAAGAATGGATAAGATAAGATAAAAGATTATTAATTATGTGATTAATTGAATATTAAGATAAGGGTTTCATCGATGAGTAATCTTATTTGATAGGAAAAATATTCGTTTGAACTTTTTAGTTAATGTTAACGAGCCAAATCAAACTTACAATTTGAGCTCGAATAATTTATCAAATTTATAAGCTCAACCTTAAGGGATATAGCACGAAAGTTCACGAATATATTCGTTAACGAATTCGTTAATGGTTCGCGAACGTGTTCGTAAATTTTATTACTCCCTCCATCCCGAAAAAGTTATCACATTTTTTTTAGCCTTAAGATTAAAGAATATAATAATTTAACGTAAAGTGAAATGAGAAAAATAATATTTAATGTGCAGTGATTAATTATTTAAATATTAAATATTTCTTTTTAACTTTTATTATTTTCTTTTGTTGGTTTATCTATTAACATTTATGAATAATATTAAATGTTCATTACTTCATTAACTAAAATGACTTATCAAATCGTCTTAATTCAAACACAAGTTCGATATATATATATATATATATATATATATATATATATTGTTGGATATTTTATAATTTAAAATAATATACTTTATTATAATTATTATTAAACTTATTTCATGTTTTAAAACCTCCTAATGGTCTTGTAACCTACTCTAAATTATGACCCCATTATTGATATTAATACTCATAAATGTGCATTAACTTTTTTGTTGCATGAGATGTGTATAAAATTTCTATCACCCTCATATGATTTGATACACATTCACATATACACTATACAATATATATTTCTACATACTATATGAATATATATTTTCTATATACAAATATATTTTATATTGAGCATTGAGTATTTTTTCTACATACTATATGAATATATATTTTCTATATACAAATATATTTTATATTGAGCATTGAGTATTTTGTGGTTCGGGGTTCTCATCGCTGCACACGAGAGGACTATCGGGTTGTCGAATCTTGGGAGAAGAACGTGTAAATCAAGAATATCATACCAGTGCAGTGGGGGCGTTTCTTCTCTAAAGATAGCGCTACGGCGTACTTCGACCCATGCTACTTCTAATCTTTTTTTATTTTTAGTTGAATGTTTATTGTTGAACTTGTTTAATCCTAAATTAATATCCCCACTATGTATTGATTTATTTGTATTTACTTGAAATTTTCTAACAATTTTAGAGAAGAAAACGTTTTATTAATTTAGAACAAAAATGAATTTTCTAAGGTTTTGTCATATGATGAAATAATATTTTTAAACGTTGTATGTGATTTTTAAAATTAGAAAGAAAAAGAACTTATTAGAGCTTTGTGAGAAATATTCATTGAGTCGGGTTTTTAGTCAAATAAAATTATTATTTTTAGATATGATCAATTTGTTGGCAAATATTTTATATTGGACTCTACATCAAGATTAAATTTAAATGTTTAGTAAAAAATAATAATAATAATAAATCCTAATTCTGAATCCTTGTTACATCATTTGGTGTTTTTGAATATTTGCGGATGACTTGTACATTTCATTATATTGTTTAGAGTTATGCGATTAAATGTTACAATTAAAATTTTATATATAGTGTTAGTAGAATGATGCTATTACATATTTGCTCTTATGCGGAATTATAATTGCTTTGATCTTGATGAAGTTGATCATGATATTTATAAATTATGATTTCATAATAAATAGATAAATAAATAAATAAAATTCCAATCTTCCATAAGTTAATGATATGTTATTAGGCTTAGTGATGATTTATGTGAATACATTTGTTGGTATTTTAAGATTCTTGTTGGACACGAAATAAAGTTGACTAATTTGTTTACTCATATTTTATTATGGCTACATGCTTATTTCATGAGTGATAGTTATTCCTGTGATAAAATCGGATGTTAAATTTAATATTGAGTTTTTGAATGATTAAATTGATTTCATAGATGAAATGTATTGGCCTTGAATACAAGGTAATTTTATGTGGTGTTTTGAGAAATTTATTTCCTTGTAATTTTTTGAGAGATTAAAAACAAAAAAAAAAATTGGGGTGAATTTAGCATATAATAATACAACGCCTAATTAATTTCATTAACTCTTATTGACATGTTTTTAAAATTACAATTATTAAAAGTTGGTTGCTATTTAGATGAATATAGAACTTTCTTTCTTAAATGGAGATTTGCGTAAGAAATTTTATATGGCTCAATTTGAAGATTTTATTGTGACTTATGAGCAAAATAAAAGGTTTGTAATTTGTTGAATTTTTTTTTATCGATTGAAAAGTGCATACTACGTAGCATGAAAAACTTGATAGAGAGGCATGACTTATTATTGTTTTGTATCATATGATACATGTGTTTATATAAAAGTTAGTGGAGATAATTGTGTTATCTTATGTTATTATACATGTGTTTATATAAAAGTTAGTGGAGATAATTGTGTTATCTTATGTTATTAATGACATTGAAAATTATTGTCATCTCATTTAGAAATGAAAGTTGTTAGTCCTACACATAATTTTTGGGGACTAAATTCATTAAAGATGGTGACTCCATTTTTTGTGACAATCTCACTATATTGAAAATTTGGGTTCAATATTTTAATATTAGTTCACATATGTTGTTGGTGGTTTAGTGAAGTATACTTATATGCACTTGAATGGTTATTTAAATATTTTGAAGGGGTAAATTATGTTTTTAATTAATTCACTGATTTTACTAGTGTCTTATAAGATTTCAGTGATGCAGATCTAAGTCCACTTGTGGGTGGCTATGTGTGGAGGAGCAATACCGTGAAAGTCCACTAAAGAAATTGTTATCTATAGATGCTGCTTTTGTGGAGGACATCTACTACCTAAGCCAATTTCCTCCGTATCTTCGCTTTGGGATAGTCAAGTGGCAAATTGTTTGAGTGAAGGCATCTGACTATTAGACATAAATTAATTAGACACTTAATTTTTCACGGTGTTGTTTCTTTGGATTTTTTCAGGTCTGACAAAAATACAGCGCTTACAAAGAAACTGACGCGTCAGCAACTTCTATATTATATATAATCATCGAGGGGAATGAGATTGGAGCCTATTAATTAAGTCACCATAGTGGAAACCCGTCTTCGGAGGTATGGCGATCCCATGAACGAAGTTCAACGGGTAAAAACGAAACTGTAAAGGGGTGACTTGGAAGAGCACACGTGATGAATATAATATTTTTGCGGAAATATTTCCGGGTCTCATTCCTATGGTGATAAGTGCTCTTCATGTGACGTTTGAGGTTGAGTCTAACTCTTAATGAATCCAAAGGCATATCTTTGCGGGGTGATTGGTCACAAGTTACCCTTGGAGGATTCACCTAAGTGAACATAGTAGTGGGGTCGCTACTGTGGGGGTGTGGGCTACTCCCTAAAAATATTCATGATACAAGATTCCGTGCATGACCGGAAAGCACACCACTGATAGAACCACAATGATTTCTCATACCGTGTGTGGGATGGATTGCCATATTTTTCAAAGGATATAGTTCAAGACATTCATGTTACTATATACCTAATGTGGTAGTTCGTTCACACTAAGTGGAGGTTCAAACCCGGAAGGTACCTACACCTATTACACGGTATTATATGCTCAATTTATTTTCTTATATATATATTATTCTTATTTTAAATTATGTGGGGGATTGTTGGATATTTTATAATTTAAAATAATATACTTTATTATAATTATTATTAAACTTATTTCATGTTTTAAAACCTCCTAATGGTCTTGTAACCTACTCTAAATTATGACCCCATTATTGATATTAATACTCATAAATGTGCATTAACTTTTTTGTTGCATGAGATGTGTATAAAATTTCTATCACCCTCATATGATTTGATACACATTCACATATACACTATACAATATATATTTCTACATACTATATGAATATATATTTTCTATATACAAATATATTTTATATTGAGCATTGAGTATTTTTTCTACATACTATATGAATATATATTTTCTATATACAAATATATTTTATATTGAGCATTGAGTATTTTGTGGTTCGGGGTTCTCATCGCTGCACACGAGAGGACTATCGGGTTGTCGAATCTTGGGAGAAGAACGTGTAAATCAAGAATATCATACCAGTGCAGTGGGGGCGTTTCTTCTCTAAAGATAGCGCTACGGCGTACTTCGACCCAGGCAACTTCTAATCTTTTTTTATTTTTAGTTGAATGTTTATTGTTGAACTTGTTTAATCCTAAATTAATATCCCCACTATGTGTTGATTTATTTGTATTTACTTGAAATTTTCTAACATATATATATATAAAAAAAATATGAATTTAAGCTTTAACTCAAGTTCAATTATTCTTTAACAAACCATACTTAAAACCTAAATAGTATTCGGCTCAATTTAATGTGATTAATCAAGATGAGAGATGGAAGATGGTAGAAATTGAGAGGAAGAACGCCAGCTGGAAGACAGGCGAGGGCGCTAGTGCACGTGGCGATGTCTCGAAGAGACACGTGCCATTTGGTGCGTTTGGTAAGTCTTACCCCTCCATACAGTTAAAAAATTTTCGTTTGTTTATTTCATAGAAATATGATGAATGGTTATTATTTAAAATGCATATGTATAATTGTAAATTTAAAAGTAATAATTATCTTTCATATATATTTAAAAATAGATTAATCCATGAAATTTTATTCATTACTATGGAGTGAAAAATATTAAAATAAGAAGTTAATAAAATGAAATAACTAAAAATAAATTTAATAACTACCTATTACATCCTACATTTTATGGAAGCACTCCAAAATAACACCAAAATAAGATATATATATTTCTCAAAGTTAATAATTTCTATTTAGAAGTCATCACATTAGAACTAGCAAATGAGAAGGCATGATACTATAGAGTTACATCTTGAATACTTGACATAATTCCTCGAGGTTAAGTTTACAAGCGACAAATGTGAGACCATATTCAACTTACCTACTAAATTTTTCTCTATATATTCTTTTGTTGATTTATTCACAGCATAAAGAAGAATACTGAAAAATCCGATACTGTCACTATATCTTTCGTTTAATTTAATCAATCAATCAGAAATACTAATTATCATACAATCACCTGGCTAGTATCCAAATCACAACATGATAACAAAGTATATAGTAGAATGACCTTTATATAATGGATAATATCTGTCGTTCACAAATGGATAATATATGTAACACGTACCTCGACTAACTCTCCATTCCGATTAAAGAAACCAAACTCAAGCTTTTCAAGATCATGCCCATTGATTTCACTGTACGAAAGGATCATGAACTTGGTGACCAATTCCGGACTTTTCAGCTGGCATAAATTTCCAAAAACATCCCCCAGAAACAGTTTTCCCATCATCTCTTGTTTTGTCCTGCCTGTTAACTTTTCTATCGCCGCATCCCATTTGCAACAACGTGCATTCGAATCGGAAGCGAATAAGGGAGGAATCAAGGGATTTGCACGGTGAATAATGGCCTTGTAGTCCTCTTGCAACTGCATGTATTTATCCATCAATATCTTCTCACTAGTGATATCTTGTCCGACAAAACACGCTCCAACGACATCGTTTTTGCAGTCTCGACTAGTGCAGGCATTAGCCAGAATGTATGCAACAGAATCTGGTGGATCTAACCCAAATTTCCAGAGCTTCACTTCCAACATTTTTGTCCTCTTTTTAAAATGTATACGATTAAGTCTCTGTATTGTTGAGTGAAAAGAGTAAGTAAAAGATCAAATCTGATCACCTTCAAGAGCCCTGGCAAGAACGGCTTCAAAATAAGGATGTATATCTCCAATGTAGTAATAATTTCTAATAGCAAAATTGGTATCAACTCCCCTAGTAACTCGTCTACTATAGCAAATTTTGCTTGTCCAAAAGTGGAGCTGTTACAGCAAATTAAACAGAGGATGTACCAGGTTTTCATCACAGTTGCTAGGAGTCTCCTACTGTCCTCCAATGCGCCGGAACACGGGTCACCCGTCTGAGCCCCTGCTGACTCCGTCTCGGCATATAGACAGTACAGCTGCTGAAAGTGGCTTACGGTATCTGCTGATCCGCGAGCCTTTGCTACTGCTGTGTTATAAGAATTTTGCCACAGCAGCCTTGTTAGTCGGCCATCTCCTGCTGCTGCTTATTTTTGGCATTGCTGCGTCCCTCCCGGAAGCTCTTTTGCAAATTCTGTGATTGTCATCCTAATTTTGCTAAACTCAATCTAGTTTTGTTAGCTTGATGTAGTATTTTGATACTTCAGCAACGTTTTATGATTGTAGACAGCCTTAAATCAATTTATAAGGATGTGAAAGCAGAATACAAGAGTTACCTCTTGAGTACATGCTTTAGTTTGCAAACTACAAATGTGTGACCATATTCAATTGCAACTTTTGTTCATTCAGTCACATCATCTAGAATACCAAAAATATCATCTAGAATACCGAAAATCACACTATCGGTCATACAATATTTTGTTCAATCATTCACATTATAATCTCAATTAATATACCACATCATAATAACTAAGTGCATAATACTAGACAACATTTCAAACACTGTGCTTTCTTGGTTGAATTTCTCAAGCTACTATGTCAAATTCACCCAAAAGCTACCATTAATTACGAACAGCTTATCCACAACTCACTTAAAATGCAATAAATAATTATGAAAATAGAGCTCTTAAGACAACAAGAAAAGCTTACTCCTCCACCAAGCTTTCAGAAGGACTTATCATCCATAATGAATAATATCTGTCGTTCACAAGCATTGCCGGTCTCCGGTTTCCCAACAAAGCATGCTCCAACGATAACGTTTTTTCAATCTCGACTAGTGCAGACATTAGCTAGAATGTATACATGTGGATCCATCCCAAATTTTCCGAAGCTTCACTTCCACATTTTTGTCCTTAGTACCTGATTTAGAGCATTAGAAAAAGTGAAAACAGGAGTCTGTATTATTTAGTAAGACAAAGATCAATTCTCACCTTCAAGAACCCTTGGGCTGCTTGTGTATATATAGCAATATCAGTACATGCCCTTTCTAAAACTCAAATTTCAGAATGAGAATTTAGAGTTCTCTCTATTGTTCAAATGATGAATGATTAATATGACAAAGGTAAAAGTTTAAAGCATAATGCCTCACATGCAGGAGCAATGATTTTAATATTATCAAGAGCAATATAATCCATGTAAAATGCTTATCGCATCATTAAAACTCTAAGATAAAACCTCAAGTATATTCCACCAAGATCACAAACTAGCTAGGTGATTAAATTGATGTGCATACTTCAAAATAAATTCAATTCTCATTTCGCTGGTACAACACAAGTATACCTGGAGCTCATTTGTATATAATCATACCACCAATAATGTCTTTAAAGCATCATTTTCCTTGCAAAGTGCAGTATTCGCTTGATCTGACTGTGATTCTTTCGTCAAGGGCATGACTTCCTTTAGCTTTCGATTTCCATTAGAACAACGTGTCCAATTCAATAAGTTTCTTGACCCTCCGGAGCTGTTTGTGGGAGGCATGATCCCTGTGGATTAAAATCTTATGAGATAAAAAAAATCGAAATTAAGGAATGAAAATAATCCAGCAACTCATTCGGGCATTCTCTCGAACATCTCATGTGCACTTTCATGGCTTCTGGAATTTATGTGTTGCTTTCTTCCTCATAAGAGAAGAAATCAGTAGGAAGAACGGAAAGAAGAAACATTAATTCACGTAAAAGATAAGGTGGAGACTACCTCAGATTACAGTAATGAAAAAACTCGGTAATGATCTAACCAAATTTTGGAAACAAGTCTTTCTCTCTGTTCCCACTTTCGTCTTTCTTGGGGACACTTCCATATATTGTTGACAGTGGTAAGTGGTATCTTACCAGAATGGTAAGCCAGTAAGAGTGCAGGTTCTTACCCCAATAAAAAACAGTATAATAGAGGCACACTAAAATTACGGTTATGAAATGAATACATTTCAAACATGAGACTAATTTAATTCTTCAACATTTAACTCTTCATTTGCGTTTAAATCTACTAAAAAAGGGAAATATTGAGGGGAAACATCTCACGTCTGAACTCAGAGTTCCCACATACGGCGCCAATTTGATGAGGTTAAATCATCAAAATATAAATAAATTAATTAAACAATAATATGAAAGATTAAGAAGATACAAATTTGGCTTGATTATCCGATCCTTCTTCAGTTCAGCGTTCTTAAAGATTCCTCACCAATCTTCAATGCAATCTTCGTACGTAACCGCGTTCTTAAAGATTCCTCACCAATCTTCAATGCAATCTTCGTACGTAACCTGCAAAAGTACGCCGGAGAGGATTTCCGGCGTAGACCCTCCAACGCTCAAGTCAGTTTCTTATCATAAAAAATCTCCATCATCGTTATCTCAAAGATATTAAAGATAAACTATAATAATTGTGATTGCTCTCTTGCCTTCTATCTCGTTTTATGAGATTATAATAACCACCTTGATAACCCACGTTCCCCATCGTGGCGACCATAAAGCTTTTGTCTAATTAATAAATATAATTAATATATTTATCCACATCATTAATATATTTATCCACGTCACCAATGGAGACATTCTCACTAAAGCTAAGGTTTTAATTGTGGGGCTCTTTAGCTGCAATCATACTAACAAATGATTGAATGAGTCCACCCATTTTTTTCTAAATAAGCATTAATTTCATCTCATTACTGACCGCTGGCCTAAAAGAACTGATTTGTAAGTAATTGAAAAACTTAACAACATTTTAGTTTGCTCAAAATGAATTATCATCGATATCGTCACTAGCATCAATATCGATATCATCAATAAGAAAGTAATTGAAAAACTTACCGACATTTTAGTTTGCTCAAAATGAATCATCCATCATCAATATCGTCACTAGCATCAATATCGATATCATCAATAAGAAAACCTTCTTATCTAGGAACTTGTTCAGAAATACCGTAATGAAAGGAACATAGGAGTTTGTTGCTAGGTGTTTGACCAAATAGGACGCTCAGTAGTGACTTTTCTTTCTAAGAAGTGGAATAGAATAACCCGGTTGAAGCGTAATGATCATACGTCAGTCGATCTGGAAGCTCACGCAGCCATGGAAACTTGGTAAGGCTCTAAAAGAGTTAGATTCTGTGGAAGATATGAATCGGATATTGTAACGTGGCCTCTGGAACGACCTTCGTTCAGAGCAAAAGTATAGTTATCAGCACTATTGGTACGTGGTGAAGACATGATTGTGTTGGAAGTGTTCGTTCATTCTCTAGTTCATTCTCTAGTCTGGATTTGAGATTCCAAATTTCCAAGTGATTTAAACCAAGTACAAATAAGAGAAGTGATGAAGGCTAATTATATTGTGCAATCGATACAAATATAAACAAAAATATATACAATTATGAAAAAATGTATATAATTTAATTATTAGTTTTTTTAATGAAAATTGAGTCTAAAAAAGTATATCATTATTAAAAAATATGTATACACTATTGAATAAAAAAATTATAAACATATGAATGCTATTTTTTTAATGAAAAACTTAGTGTGAAAAAAGTATACAATTATTAAAAAACACGTATATAAAATAGATTTAATATATATACAAAATAGAATAAAAAAAAATTATATGCACTTAATATCAACTCAGTGATAGAAACGCCGAACAAGAATGTCATGAAACCATTTGTATTCTATTGGTTGATGTATTGTATTGTCATTTGGGACGGTGAAGCAGAAATTTTTTATTCGATACTCTCAAATATTTTCGTAATAACGGGACTGTGAAGTAGAAATTTTTTTATTCTTCGAAACTCTAAATATTGTAGTATCTTTTATTCTTCGAAACTCTAAATATTGTAGTATTAAGGGTTGATGTATTATATTGTCTTTTGGGACGGTGAAGCAGAAATTTTTATTCGATACTCTCAAATATTTTCGTAATAATGGGACTGTGAAGTAGAAATTTTTTTATTCTTTGAAACTCTAAATATTGTAGTATTATTGAGCAGATATACATCATCGTTGATTTATGAATTTATTTTTCAAAATTATCAATATTATCGTATTATTGAATAGATATACTTCGTGTAATTGTCGTAATAACGGGACGTGAGGTAGAAATTTTTTATTCTACAAAACTCTAAATATTGTAGTAGATATACTTCATCTGATATTGCAGTAGATATACTTCATATATTATCGTATTATTGATTAGATATACTTCGCGTAATTGGTGATTTATGCAGGCCGGCATATCATTCCGTATTATTAGGATAAATTTATTCTTCGAAACTTCTCTCGATTTACCTTATTAAGACACTACCGGAGCTATTCTCTTATTCTTTACCGCTCCACCGCCTTCTATTCTCTTATTTCTTCATCGCCTTCACAACCGAAAAATTGCACTTCAAAACTTCAAAACTACATTTGTATCTTGTTTCTCACTTCCATCGATCTTTGTTCGCGAAGTTATTTAGTTTAATTATGGCAGTTGGTGAGCACTCGATCAATATCAGCTTTGCACTAAATCAGCTTTGCACTCAATCAAAACTATCGCAACAATGTAATCGATTGAGCACTCGATCAATATCAGCTTTGCACTCAATCAAAACTATCGCGCAACAATGCAATCGATTGAGCTGTAGTCGCTAGTACACTTGGAATCTCCCTAAATTCAAACTTTCAAACTTTAACCGATTCTTGCATACATTCTTGATGAATTTATCTTTCGAAACTCTCAATATTGTCGTATTATTGAGCAGATTCTTGCATACATTCGAGGTGTATCGTTCGAAACTCTCAATATTGTAGCATTATTAAGGAGATATATTTAGCCTAATCGGTGATTTATGCCATGTCGGTGGGTGGCTACCCTCCTTTCTCGATTTACCATTCCCGCCATGTCGGTGGTTACCCTCCTTTCTCGATTTACCATTCCCGTGTTATTAAGATATCAAATTTTATATTACAGTTAAGTTGTGATCAATTTATATTACGAAATTTTGTTAAGTTGTGATCTATTAAGATATCAATTTATATTACGAAAGTTTGTGAACATAAAAATTCAAGAGAAGAAGAGTCGTGATACGTATGATGTATTATTTTTATGAATACTCTGGTTTAGTACCGTTAATGTATCTACATTACATTCCGAATTATTAAGTTATCAAATTTTATATTACAGAATCCCGATAATTTACCCTCCTTCCTCGATCTACCAAATTTATAGAGTATTACATTTATTGTATGGGTGATATCTTGTATTCGTGTTCTAAACGCTATTTTATTGATCGTTTCAACGATTATCATAAATATCACATATCACATTGATATAATATATATTGTAATATTTATTTTCTTAAAACTCTAGAAATGATTGTAAATACCATATTAATATAATATGTCGGTCAATATTATGGAATACTTCTAACACATAACTACATCCTACTTTTCTAAACTTGATGATTGTAAATACCATATTAATATAATAAGTCGGTCAATATTATGGAATACTTCTAACACTTATAACTATATCCTACTTTTCTAAACTTGGGTATATAAAATATTAAAAAGTATTTGATTTGAATGGAAGTTTCCCACTACTAATATATATATATATATATATATATATATATATATATATATATATATATATATATATATTTTTATTTTTTTTTAAACCATGAAAGATCTTAAGTTTTTGTAAATATCACATTAATATAATTATCGATATGGGTGGTTTCCAACCTTCTGAAAATACCTGCTACATGTTATTAACATCAGTATAATCGTAACATCAGTATAATCATTTTTTACTGTAGTTTTATATTGGTGAGATATTAAAATTTTGTCTTAAGATCATAATTTTTCTGAAGGGAAGAAATCTAACTAAAAACAAGAGTTATTGATATAACAAAGAAAACTTGAGAGTTATTGTATTTAATATTGATTTAGCAAAAAAAACTTATCATAGTAAGTATTCAAGTACAAAATAGATAAAACTTGGTAAAACTTAGGAATTTTACTAAGGCCTGAGAAATAAGTAAACTATCAATTCGGGGCTTGAATTATGTTTTCTATCGATTAGGGGTCTGAATTATGTAAAACTATCAATTGGCCTAAACTTAGCCCTAAATTGATAAAATATGAGGTAATATTTGATAAATTCAGGCATTGGATTGATAGTTTTACATATTTCAGGCTTTGGATTGATAAAAAATAATTTAGACATCGAATTGATAATTTACCTATAATTCGGGCCTTATTTGATAAAACTCCTAAACTTATCATAGTAAGTATTCAAGTACAAAGTGATAAAACTTATTTAGTATTTAAGTAGACGAACGATTATATGGAAGTAGATAAAAATTAATAAGTATTTAAGAAGACGAACGATTGTATGGTATAAAAGAGTAATTCTTTTATATAGGAATGAACGGAAGCAACCAAGTACAAAGAAGATATACTCAATTGATGTCTCTAAATGTGAGTAGTTCTTTTATATAGGAATGAAAGGAAGCAACCAAGTACAGAGAAGATATACTCATATATTGATGTCTCTATAAATGTGAAAAATAAGTTAAACATAATATTTTTTGTTATTAAACTCAAAAAATTATTATAAATATCAAATTAACATAATATATATTTTATTGTTATGATAAATTTTAAAACTCTACAACTCTATAAATTATAATAAAAATTAATCAAATATTGATATAATACGTATTTTATTGTTATGGGTGGTTTCCAACAAACCGGACGACAACACTCTCGCTATGTACAACGCAAATGCATCTTTTTGAGAAAACTCAAATGTTAGGTAAGTTTTTCAAATGTTCTACATCAGTTCTTTCTGGACCGGCAATCAGTACGAGGAAGAAATCTGTGCTTTCACAAAAATACAAAGAGGGACTTATTCAATCATTTGTTGTATGATTGCAGTACGAGGAAGAAATATGTGCTTTCACAAAAATACAAAGAGGTGGACTTATTCAATCATTTGTTGTATGATTGCTGCTGAAGAGCCCACGTACAAAATCCTAGCCTTTTAGTAAGAATATCTTCTATATGTTGGGTTTAGGAACTTAAGAATAGAGGGAGTACAACAACAACAAGTAATTTGCTTGCAAGGCCATTTGGATCACAATTCAATCTGCAAGTTAAATTGGGTTTAAGAACTTAGGAAAAGATGGAGTACAACCACAACAAGTAATTTGCATAACACTGCAAGGCCATTTGGATCATAATTCAATCTGCAAGTTAAACAAGTGAAGGAAGTGAAACCTAAATAAATAATTACTTTATAAAGGTAGGAGGTGCACATTCTTTAATATCTTGACCACTTTTATTTCAACAATCTCATGCTCGTCACAGAGAAACAGAATGTGATGTAATTTTATAAAGAGACAAAATGTGATGTAGTTTTATAAAGAAAGAATGATTTTGTTCGATTTCATGCGGTGCGGCAGAGTAAATGGCTTATGTATTGCTCCATTAGACAGACTGCTACTCTAATACAAACAAATGTTTGGGACAAGAAAACGGTATAATAACAAATCAAAGGCTTACATATAAGCATCTTGTTGTTGTTAGGTAATCATCATCTCGACAACTACAGAAATGCATTAGATCAAGCAAACTCAAAGACATGGAAGCATTACATATACACAATTGTAACGCAAATGCACACGTTGAGGTCATGCATGCAACTGTAAGCGTCAAATCACGAAATAACAAACCAATGGCTCACTTATCATCTTCACAAGAAAACTGAAGACAGTGGAAGCATTATATTCAATTGTAATTCAAATATATAAATCAAGCTCATGCATGTAATTGTAAGCACACCGGTTCATCACTAAAGTTTGTAAAGAGTAACATAAAATGAATATAAAATCTATTCACATAATTAATACCAATATTCAGGTAAGGTCACATCGGAATCCTCCCTCCCACATCTCTTATTATGAGACAATAATATTTGAAAGGAGCACCTGCATGACACAACTGAACAGTCAATAAAGGAAATAAGATGACAAAGATGTTGAATTTATCATAGGCAATTTATCAAACAGGTAGAGGGCAATAACTTTGAAAGCATTAAGAGTTTCTGTTTTCAATTTCTTTTTCCACCGCAAAAACAAGAAAAGTGAAACGCTAAAAGAACAATAAAATCAATCTTAAAATAGACGAAGAGTACGATTGATAACCCGAATGTCATTGCTTCTTGAAAGGGTGAAAATCAGCCGACAGTCGTGAAGAGGTGAAGTTGCAAGCAAAAGGAGAAGAGAGAGAGAGAGGGAAATGAGAAAAAGAAAAATGGACGGAAATGACACTCTTTAAGGCGAGTGGCGATGTGTAGAAGATACGTGCCATTTAGCCCGCTAATTTAATTCTTAATTATTTGTATTTTTTTTTTTTTTGTAATAACAAAGTATCGTTATTGCATGATTGCCATGTGTCGCTCCTCCCTCATGCAGACTACCACCTCTCTCATTTTATTGTTATTTTATTTTTATTTTTTTCTTTTACAACTCGTTTGGTAAGTCTTAATAAAGAATTGTAGCATTCAAAATTGAAGCTTGTTTGGTAGCCAAAATAATAAGATTGAGGGCATGTATTAAAGAGTTAATTGAAAAATATATATATACACACTCCTATTACAAATTAATAACTATTAAATTTAATTTGTGATCTGGAGTTTTTTATGAGAAATTTAGTGCATTTTACAACATACAATTTGAAAATATTTTTTTTTTCAGGTATGTAATTTGTAATAGAAGTAAAGTTTGTGATTTTTTGTTTTTTTCAATTAACCATACTCCCTCTGTCCCTTTCAAAGAGATTTTTTTCATTTCATACGTCTCATTCAAATAGTTTATTTTTTTTATATAAATAGGACTCACACACCCACTATTACAATTAAAATATGGGGCTCACACTCCCACTAATACAAACCCACTACATATTAAATAATAATATTACTTAATTCACATACAAAAAGCAAAAGACCTCTTTAAAAGGGATAGAGGAAGTATATTAAATGAATGACCCGATGAAAATTACCGTTTATCTCTGTAATTTGCCCATTCGATGGTCATAAATCGGGCAGAAAATAAATACTCCTTTCGTTCCATCCAAATAGTCCTTTTTTTTTTCCATTTTGGGTGTCACACCCAAAGAGTTCACTTTCTTTTTTTACATACATGAGACTCACACACACACTAACACAATTAAAATATGGGATTCACACTCCCACTAATACAACTACTCACTACACATTAAATAATAATACTCCTTAATCCATGTAAAAAAATAAAAACTACCCTTTATGTGGAATGGAAGGAGTAAGACTTATTATATAATATGATAAATTTAATTTATAAGTAAAAATATGCCATTCAATTTCTACACATAATTAATATACTCCCTCCTATTTAAAGAGAGTCTTTACTTTTTGAATGTAGAATAAAAAATTTTATTGTTTAATGTGTAGTGGATAATTGTATTAGTAAGTGTGTGACCTTATATTTGAATTGTATTATTGGATGTACGTGAGTCTCATGTCTGTAAAAAAAAGACTCTTTGGGACGGATGCTCAATATAAAAAAAATAGACTCTTTAAAGCGGACGGAAGAAGTATAAAAATCTGTAATTTATATGTATATAATTTTATTATATTGTGTATATTATTAAAAAAAATATTTTTTAAATTTATAATACGTTAACTCTAAATATTTAAAAACAACAATTTTTAGAGTCCAACTAGAATATACGGTGCACTTAGGCAATGTTTATTTTTAGATTGATTTTAGTTCAATCTCTATCATCATTAAATAAAATAGTATAATTAATATTTTTTTTAAAAACTATTATTTTAACCTATAAACTACCTCTTAATTTAAACACCTAACAAAACATAAGGTATACATGCTACATGATGCAGGGCAAGTTTGCTGAACCTGCCATAGTCTGATATTTTGACCATAACTCACTACACAGGTCTCTGATTATTGCATTGTTGGTGGCATTGGAAAGCCAACTCAATTATCTTTCCAAGCATATATTATTGACCATCAGATTCTAAGTGTGGAGGGAGTTATTTCCATTCAAAGTCTGTTCAGTGTTTAGTCCAGTAACTTTGCATTTTCATTTATGTTAGAAGTTTGAAGGTTGTTTTATTTATTGAGTCTCTATCCTCTTTCTCCTATAAATACCTGATGTAATGGAGATCTAGATCAGATTATGAAGATTAGAAAATTATGAATATTGTATCAAGATTGACAATAGAGTTCTAATTATCTTGTTTATCCTAACTTGGGAGTCGAATTTTGCATCCTATATTATTTCTTCTCTTTTCCTTATTATCACCCCTCATCATTTGGTATCCAGAGCCAGTGTACACTCTTGATATTCTCATCCTTTGGCTATGGCAGCAAGGAGAGGTAGAGGCGGACGTGGTAGAGGAAACATGGAAAATCTTGAAGAAGAACGAGATGATGTAATTCAGGCACTTCAGAGGCAAGTTAAGGAGTTTACCATACGTCTTGATCGTCGGGAAGCCAGAAGCGAACGTAGTTCAGGCCATGGTGATTCCAGCGATGAATCAGAGTATGAAAATCCTTTCGGCAACAGAGGAGTTAACAACTTCTCTAGGTTTGCTCACCCTATGGAGTTTATAAAGATGGACATACTAGAATTTCATGGTCGTCTTCGGCCGGATGAATTCCTTGATTGGCTTAGTGCAGTGGAGAAATTTTTCGAGTTCAAAGACATCACGGAGAAATAAAAAGTTAAGCTCGTTGCTACTTGGCTTCGAGGATATGCATCACTTTGGTGGGATAAAACACAAGAAATGAGGCTGCTCAAAGGAAAATCCAAAATTGATTCTTGGGAGAAAATGAAGGCTAGGCTTCATGAGAACTTTCTTCCAGTGGATTTTGCTCAAAGTATTTTTGTTCAATTTAATACTTTGCATCAAGATAACAAAAAATATGACGGATTATACTGAGGAATTTTACAAGTTGATGGCAAGAGTTAACAGCCAAGAATCTGAACAACAACTAGTTGCGAGGTATGTTAATGGACTTAAAACTTTGATCAGGAATGAATTTGAGATGCAGCAATTGTGGAGACTTAATAATGCTTATCAACTGGCATTAAAAGTTGAATCCAAATTACAAAGGTATGGAGCAAAGAAGTATGCTGATGTACAAAGCTTCTATCCTCAAAATGGCGAATCAAGTAAAGATACTTTAAAGAAGGTTGCAAGCAAAGAAGGTGTAACTTCAACTTCTAGAAACAAGGCAAAATCATGTTTCAAGTATGGTGAAGCGGGTCATTTTATGAGTGAATGTCCCAATAGAAAAATTAATGCTCGTACGAGAATCATAGCCGAAAAAGATGAAGAGCCACATCTTGGATTTCATAATCCAATTTATGATAATGAAGAAGAGCATGAGCTAGAAGAGATCGAACCCGAAGAAGGAGAATGCTTGGTGATACGGAGAGTTCTTGCAGCCCCTAAACAAGAACTTACTCAATCATGATTGAGGCACAACATCTTCCGCACGAAATGCAAATCATATGGGAAGATATGTTCGTTGGTGATTGATGGAGCCAGCTTTGAGAATTTTATTTCTCAAGAAATGGTGGATAAGCTCAACCTCACAACAACAGCCCATGCATATCCATATTCAGTTTCATGGATAGAGAAGGATAATGAGGTACAAATCGATAAAAAGTGTCTTGTTTCTTTTTCGATGGGTAAAAATTATCGTGATAAAGTGTGGTGTGATGTGGCGCTAGATGTTGGTCATATACTTTTGGGTAGGCCTTGACAATATGATCGGAGTGCTATACATGATGGGAGAAAAAATACTTATATATTTTTCATGGAAAAAGTCAAAATTCTTCTTTTACCATGTAAAATGATTTCTCAGCCCAAATTTTCAAAAAAAGAAGAGGGAAATTTTTTGCTTACTTTTTGAACTTAGTCTTAATTTTGGTACAAATTGATAAGAGTAAGCGTACTCTATCATTGTGTGTAGATGTGGTGACCAAGTGCAAAATTTTTTAATATCGAACCCAAGGGAGAAAGTGATGTATCCGTATTCGAAAGATGTTTCACTCTAGAAGGACTAATCAATAAAGAAGAGGGAGTTTAATTACACTACAGACTACCTAAGAAATCAATTAAAGGATAGAAAATGTACATATGAGATGGATAATGGGTGATGGTGAGCAATCTAAGAAGTATGTAAGGAAAGTAATATAATGGAAAAGGCTCATGTAGATTCACACACACACATGCTTTGAATGTCATCATGTTATGATATTAAGGGCAATCACTTATGTACCCCTAATCCCTATGGCCAAGGCAATTAGGTTCTCAACTCTTTTACAAGTTTAAATCTCCTAGGATTGTGTCTTACTCTCAATTCCCATGAAGGTACTATGATTATAAGTTGGGTTCCCCTCACTAGTTCATCACTAATGTCCTATCATGAGGTTCTAAGCACAAGAAGGGTATGGCTTACCTCCCCTCACACTAACTAAGTCATCTCGTGCAATCAACGATTCAATTAAATCACTAAGCACAATATTGGAATGGCCATCCTAATACTATGAATAAAAAATTTAACCACACAAATCATACACGAAATGAGAATAAACATTCATGATAGAAAATATTCATACAATCATTTCTTTGAACACGTGATATGCAAAATCTACATTAATCCCTAACCAATCATATTGCTAGCCTCACATGAGGACTAGCCACTACAAATCACAATAAAATCAATACAATCCATGTCTTGCTCCACTTGAGCTAAATAATGAAGAAAATCACAAATTAAAGGTTGATTGACTTCCCTTTTGAAGTTGGCCTTATCTTCCTTCAACATGCTCAAATCTTCATTCCTTGATGTTCTTCCATTCTTAGATTGGTGGTTTGGTGAAATAGATGGATGGAAGTGAGAAAATCAAGAGGAATGGATGGATGAAATGAAGATGAAGATGGAGGAATGGAGGATGGATGTAGATGAGGATGGATGAAGATGAGGATGGATGAAGATGGGTTGGGTGCAGCCCAAAACCCTTGATTTCTGCCTTCAAGTGGTGATATTGGGGGTATTTATACCCCCTTGGCAAATCTGAAAATCGCACTTGAGTTTTGACACTTTTGCAGGAAAACACGCCCGTGTTTTCTTGCATCTGCCCGTGTTTTTATGCAAAATTTCAGCATTCTGTAAATTTGGTCCCTGCAGAAAAACACGGGCACTACATAAAAACACGAGCGTGTTTTTATGTATTTTGGCCAATTTTCTATTTTCTTCAACTTTCTCCTTTCTTCATGCTTTTTATCATCATTTATCTTCATAATCACCTATTCAAAGACATGAAAATCATCATCATCAATTTCTCAAAATACAATATAAAAAGATACAAAAATACGAAATAAAATGACGAAAACACACACAAAAATGACACAAAATTTAGGTGAAAATAGCGATGATCAACCCCCCAAACTTAAAGTGTTGCTCGTCCCCGAGCAACGAAAATGATAAAACAAGAGGAGAAATTTTCACCTAGAAAAAGACCTAACGAACATAAGCAATAACATATCATAAGCAATAAGGACTACAAATCATATCAAGTCACCCTATAACATTAAAATCATAACATGAAAAATTAACAAGTTCAATTCAAAGAGATTAAAGAGTAATATAGTCCCTTCTGATCCAAGCCTCACATCGGATATCAAATGCACTCAACACTCTATCAAAATAAGGTAAATCAACACTCATCAATCGATGGGCCCGATGCGCCATAGGCTTACTCGTGGACTACATTCACAAACCACCATAGCTTCAATTAGTGATCAAATAGGACTTTACGTTTGAATGTAATGGTATGCTTTTTGGTAAAGGTAGGGAGAATTTGGGTAAGAGTGACTCATCGAGTGTAAGTAATCGAAGAGATGATCAGCTTCTTCACGTTTCTATCTTCCTTTCTTTTCTTTTCTAAACATAAGCACTTATCATTATCATTCCTTGTGTTTCTTGAGCTTCTTTTGATTTCATGCTTTCATCCTTTTGACTTTTTGCTTGCATGAGCATTTTGTTGTTGATTTTGCTCATTTTTCTTGCTTTGAAGTAACATGTATATTTGCTTGAGCTCTTTTCATCATTTTCTTGCTTGTTTACCATTTTCCTCTTTCTCTTGCACAATTCTCACATCAAACCGTGTAGACCACCATCTCCTCAATCACCCACACAAAAGGTATATATAAGGCTTAAGTGGGTAATCATGGCTTGTAATGTGCTTAGTTCACAAGAAATAGGCTTAAAGGCTCAAAGTGGCTAACTAGGGATGATGTATAAGGTAAGAAAATATATGGCAATGACTTTAAAGTACAAGGATGGCCTAAAATCATCTCACTAACCTCCACCAATCGGGTTCATTCCCGTAGTCCACTAGCAAGTTCTAGCTTATCAAGGATCAATCGATTCACTCATGAAGAAACAACCATGCATGCACGGTTGAGGCTCAAATGCTCACAAGCTTTTGTTCGGACCATGAGGAACTTATTACACCTTAATCTATCTCAAAATTGAACAAGTTAAATAGAATATGTCACAATTTCAACTAGTATAGATCCTTAACATAATTCGCCATCACTTATCACAAACAACACATCATCACTCATATTCAAGAAAACGACTCACTACACAAGAAAATAAGAACATCACAAAAATATAAAAACACCAGACACATGACATAAGACACAAGGAAACTATGTGCGCCGGTGCAAATGTTCATAAAATGAGATCTACGAGAGCATAAAAATTCAACCCCCCAAACTTATTTTTTTAGCTAAGGCTATAATTAAGTTTGAGCCAAATAATAGGTACTCCCTTTGACGCATCCCTCGTAGCTCTTCTCGTAATCCAATATACTCCACATCCACACCAAGCATAATATAATTTCTACACAAAACACCAACAAACACAAAAATCAAACCAAAACACCAAAAATCAAATCCATCATCCTTATTGAAATCAATAAATAAAGCAATAAAGATAATGATGGGTTGCCTCCCATCTAGCGCTAAGTTTAACGTCTTCAAGCCAGACGGATCATGGAGAACTCATCGGAATGGCCAAGGATATCGTTCGTTCTTGCCATCAAATTTTAATCTTTGTGCTTCTTCCTCTATTAGGCATTTGTGGCAAGTAACGACCTCAGTAACGTCCTTTGAGATTGGCTTTAAAAATTCAACTTGTTTGAACTTGCATTCCATTGACCTCTCCTTTCGTGACCACCACTTATTCCTTCTTACAACATAAGCTCCCAACATCTCTTCAAGCTTTCTCTTTTCCCTAAGACATTGAGAAGAATCAATAGGTAAGACAAAGTCAATATAAACAACATTTTGAAATTCAATACAACTTGAAGAGTTAAAAGGTTTAAAAATGCTCATTTCACTCTCGAACTCTTCTTCAAGTGCTTTTAGATCTTGTTCCTCTTCATTGAATTCATACACCTCTTTCGATTCCTCATCTTCACTTGAATTCTCTTTGTCTTCCTTATCTTCAAATAGCTCTTCATCACTTGATTCCTCATTCCCCGAACACTCTTCTACCTCAAACTCTTCTTCAAACTTTTTATCAAAATTCTCAATTTCTTGAAGAGTGTTCCGTTCACTTATCATTTGACTCATTTGACGTTCAAGGGCCTCAAATCTCCTCTCATTTTCCTCATCTTTTTTCTTTCTTTCTTCTCTTCTTTCTTCAATCATCTCATACATCATTTCCATAAGTTGTCCAACTCGATCTTCTACGGATGGCTTTATCTCTTCACTCGGTGGTTGCCAACTTTGTTCTTGGAGATAATTCCCTTGATTTTGGAAATTACTCCCTTGCATGTAAAACATATCCTCTACTTGAGAACTTGGCATCATCCACTCTTGTTGCACCGTAGGATATGAAGTTGACATACTTTGAAGATCTTGAGTCCCATAACTAGGAAGACATGTTTGAAAACTTTGCCTTGTATCACTTCCATTAGAATATCTTCTAAACAACTCCATTAAGGCATTATTTTCGGATAAAGATGTAACCGGAGGAACTTGGTTTTTGGAACTTGGTATGGAATAAGTGTATGCTTGTTGAGGTTGGAACATATTTCCATTGTAAGCACTTTGCCATTCCTCATAACTCCCATTGTTGTAGCATTGAGAGCTTGCTTGACTCATTTGGCAATTATACCCGTAGTTGCTCTCATTCATATAGCCAATTGATTGTTGTGGTGGAACCAAACTAAATAGATTTTCATAATTTTCTCCCAAGTATTTGTTCCAACCATCCATGTTCATACTCTTCTTTTCAAGGCTTGCTACAACTTCCTTCACTTTCTATTTTTGGTTGCTCTTTCTTCTCTGCTAGCTATCAAGGTTGGTGTACCTATCAAGAAGAACAAGTTAGACCAAGATTTTCCAAAGCAAATATATAAGCAAAAATAAGAAAAAAAATATCCTAAGTAAAGCTAACAAATCCAAACACGTTACACCGAAGCCTTTCTCCCCGGCAACGGCGCCATGAACTTGGTCTCATGTTTTGGTACAAATTGATAAGAGTAAGCGTACTCTATCGTTGTGTGTAGACGTGGTGACTGATGAGTGTGTAAATTCACAAGTTTGGCGCTATGTTTTGTGCTAGTTTTGGAGAGTTTTGATGTGGAAATAGGTGGAAAACCTATATATATTGTGAATTAGCATGAATCAGGTGTTAGTGGAGCTATTTGAGTGTTTTCTTAGCAAAAACGGAGTGAAAGAGCCAAGAATCGAAGAGACGGAGTTGAAGCCACGCGAACCGCCCAAGAAGTAAGTGGGTTCGACCTGGCTGGAGGAGGGTTCGACCTCTCCAGCAGGTCGAACCAACGTTGCTGGACGTACAGAGATTGATTCGACCACGACTCGGCTAGTTCGACCTGGCCATCAGGTCGAACCATGGTCGAACCAATTTGTAAGAAGGAGGATTCGACCACGACGTTTGGGTTCGACTTGCCAGTTGGTCGAATTGGGAGCGAGAGTTGTCCAGTGCTGAGGTTCGACCTGGGGTTCGACCAAGGCCTAAGTGGTTCGACCTGTCTATAAGGTCGAACCTGTGCAGAATTCTTCCAGTAGTGGGGTTCGACCTGGGGTTCGACCTGTGGCTAGGGGTTCGACCTGCTTGACGTGGTCGAACCTGTGTGTGAGAACTTACCTTATCCGGATTTTCGAGGCCGAAACGCGTGAGATCACTTAGAAAGCTCATTCCAAGCCCTAGAGACGTGATTACAAGTATAAAAGGAGGCTCATACAGAGAATAAAGAGAGCTTTTGATCGTCAATCGTAGGAGAGACAAGAGTAGAGGTGGTGATCCATCCGGAGGGCTGTGACAGAGGTTCGCTGAAGGTTCAAGTAAGAATGATCAATCTAACCATGATTGTTCCTAGATCAATCATGGGCTAGAACCACCTTGGTAGTTCTAGGGTTATGAAAGTTTCATGATGTAATTCGTGTTTCGTGTGTAAAACTCCGTACAACACTACCTGTGGTTTGTTTTATATAAGATTGCATATTTAATCCATACTTATAGTCGTTTTGTGCATCAATGATAGTTGTGTAGAGTCTGAATACATAACATGGTTATTGATTGAGTGCGTTCACTACTGAGCAGGGTTTATTGTTATAATTCTAAGTGAAGGGATTCCGAAGTATTATTAGAACTGTCTTATATAAATATTCATGAATTGAATTGAATTCGGGTTGATGAATAGGATGAAGAGTATAACTTTATAGTACCTAAAAAGGGAGATCAAATCGAGTTAGATTCTAGACGTAGAAGATAATTGATTATGATAGTACCTAGAAAGGGGGGTGAAGCATATCTCTTGCTCCGATGTTATTCACACGTGTCAAGCGCATATTTACTTGTGTCTATAGAGTAAACTTGCATGGTCTAGTGATGCGTCCACAAACCACAGGGCAGAGTCGGACACCATCACATGAAAATACGAATTGCTAGTGAAACTGGATGACCCGACGAACTACCTATTATTCTTATTGATCACAACTCACTTTTCTCTACTCTTGCTATTTCTTTTGTTATTTCGATTAGAAGTTATTATCCATTAAACCTTTACAATTACCAACATAGTCTAAAATATACTAGAAGATAACAAAATTGATATTTATCCGTCCCGTGGGTTCGATATTGTAACTTGGTCATCTTCGCGACTACAATTGATATCCTTATACTTGAGGATTAATTTGTGTGTTGAGAAAACCCCTATCAAGTTCTTGGCGCCGTTGCCGGGGACGGCGTAAACTATCTTTTTTGTATTATTTCTAGTTTATTAGGACTATTTACCTTGTTTTGTTGTTTTCTTTCTTATTCGTTTTAGGTGTATGCTCACAAGATCAAAGAAAGGTAATCTTGAATCGTATAATCCTGAGATTGGAGCATCATCAAGAAAGAAGAAGAAGAAGAAGAGCAAGGCAAAGACAATAGACTCAACTGAAGCTCTGAATTTTGGAGTTGAGGTTGACGAGCAGATTTCGCAAGTGATTGAGGCTACAACTGAAGTTAATTTGGAAGTAGAAACAGTCAACATGGCAGCGAATCTGGATAATCTAGCCATCCGAGAGGTTTTCAGAAATAATGGGGCTGGAAATTATGAGCTTTTAGGAGCAAGGGGAACTAACACAGCGTTCGATCTTCATCCCGCTCTTATTAGCATGATAGAAAGAAACTCCTTTTCAGGAGGGTCTTTCGAGGATCCGCAGCAGCATCTGAACAAGTTCTTGGGCTATGCAAGTACTCAAAAAGACGTAGGAGAACATGAAGATGCTAGGAAGATTCTTTTGTTCAAATTCTCGCTTACAGAAAAGGCGAGGGATTGGTACGATACTATTAATGCAGCTGAGTGCACCACGTGGGAGTAATTGAGGTTAAGGTTCTTGGAGAGGTATATGCCACCTTCGAAGGTGTTTAAGATGAAGCAAGATATTAACCAATTTGCTATCAGTGGAGGTGAGAAATTTCATGAAGTGTGGGATAGATTCAAGGACATGCTCAGGAAGTGTCCTCAACATGGGTTATCTAAAGCCCAATATATCAGTATATTCTATAACGGATTGGACTGTGAATCAAGAGTGCTACTTGATGTTTCTTCTAATGGAGCATTGCTTACAAAGTCATCCGTTGAGGCCGAGAGATTCTTTGAAGACATATCGATGAATTCGAGGGATTGGCCTACTGATAGAGTTAGAGGTACGTATGTTCTTGGAAAGGTAGCTCAGGTGGAACAAGCAATGGTGAAAACTAAGAGAGAGGATGAAATCGTTTCGAGCTTGTCCAATATCAACAAGCTACTTGAGTCTCAACAGAAGCAGATCAGCGAGATATCCCAACGAGTGCCAATCATGCAGCAAGAGATGATGAATAATAGAACCATCCAAGACGAATTGGAGGAAGCAAATTATGCCATGGGTCAAAGTATTCAAGGAACGAGGTACCCAAATCAAGGAAACCGGAACTACCAAGGGAACTATCGAGGGAACTTTAATAATCGTGGTCCATCTGGTAGTTATCAACAGCAACCAAGGAGGCCTGAATTTTCATGGAGCAATACGAACAATGCAGTGCAACTTCCGATGGGTGTTGATCCGAGAGAAAAGGTGGAAGAAAGGAAGCCTGGTTTCGAGGATACTGTGAACCGGTACATGGTAAAGAATGATGAAAGAGTGAACCGCCTTGAGGCAAAGCTTGAGAAAAAGATTGATGATCACCACAGAGATTTGTCCACTCAAGTGAAATATCTCACATTGTTGATGGATACAATTGCAGAGAATGTAAACACATTGACTCAAACTGTAGGAAAAGGGAAGTTTCCATCTCAGAGTATTTAGAATCCGAAGTCGTGTAATGCCATAACACTGAGGTCGGGAACGCAGTACAAGGGACCGATGAGGCCGGAATCAAAGTTGGAATTTTCTAAGCCTCGGTTCGACCAACACGCAGAGGGTTCGACCAACTTTTCAGGTCGAATCCAGGTCGAACATCATCGGCCAGAGCACTCTGTTTCGACACAGGAGCGGTTCGACCAATACGCAGAGGGTTCGACCAACTTTTCAGGTCGAACCCAGGTCGAACCTCATCGGCCAGACAGGTCGAACCCAGGTCGAACCTCATCGGCCAGAGCACTCTGTTTTGACGCAGGAACGGTTCGACCACGATCAAAAGAGTTCGACCAACTCTTCTGGTCGAACCCAGGTCGAACCGAAGGATGGAGATTATACAGTGAAGCGGTTCGACCAAAGGGGCAGTGGTTCGACCTCCAATGCTGGTCGAACCCAAGTCGAACCTCCGGAGAGGAATGAGATCAGTCTTCCAAGAGAGAGGTTTGACCAATACAGTCCTGGTTCGACCTCTCAGCCTGGTCGAACCCCAGACGAACCTCGCCAAGATGTTTTGTTTGATGCACCTGTTGTTCCTTTTGATATTGATGCAACTCCAGTGGTACGGAATGAGCAAAGTACAGACATAATAGCTGAGAAAAAATGGGAAAGAGCTAAGCGATTAAGAGCCGAAAAGGAGAAAGCGGAGAAGGTTGATCGTGATGAATGGGGAATTCCCAAAACGAAGATACCTCCACCATTTCCCTACAAGCTAGTGAAGAAGGGGTTGGAAGAAAAGTTCAAGAAGTTTTCAGAGATAATGAACAAGATAAGCTTGAACATCCCTTTTTCAGAGGCAATCATGGAGATGCCATATTATTCTCGATTCCTTAAAGAAATATTGATGAAGAAGCGAAGCTTAACCGGAGTGGAAATGGTAAACTTATCTGAGAATTGTAGCTCAATTATTCAAAAGAAGTTGCCACCAAAGATGAAAGATCCGGGGAGCTTTACTATTCTATGTGAGATCGGGAAGGGGCCAGCACGGCGAGCTTTGTGCGATCTAGGGGCAAGCATCAATTTGATGCCGTTGTCCATCTTTCAGAAGCTTGGTTTGGGGGAGATGACCCCGACAACTGTTGCTCTCCAATTGGCAGATAGATCCATGACGTTTCCGAAAGGTATAGTTGAAGATGTTCTAGTAAAGGTGGAGAAGCTAGTCTTTCCTGTGGATTTCCTTGTATTAGAAATGGATGATGACAAGGATAATGTTCCTTTAATCTTGGGGAGGCCATTCCTTGCTACAGCTGGAGCTATGATAGATGTTTGGAAGGGAGAACTGAAGTTGAGAATGGATAAAGAAGAAGTACTTTTCAACTTGGACAAAGCAATGAAGATGCCAATGGAGTCCCAATGTTATAGTATTGACGTAGTGGAGGAGATTGTGAAGGAGGATATGTCTCTGATCTTGTCAAAGGATCCTCTTGAGACATGTTTGATGGAGTCTCTTACTTATCCCACGACGGAGCTTGACGGACTTTCTAACGAGGTATGTATTGAATTTCTTGAAAACTTACTTGCTTTGGGTGATGACAGGTTTGCTTTGGAAAGAAATAAAGTGGAAGAAGTCAAATGGACCAGGAAGTACTTGCCTTTGGATAACGAAAACACTCCAGTGGAGAAAAGAAAAGAGGAGTTGAAACCATTACCGGACCACTTAAAGTATGCTTTTCTTGGAGATAATGCACAATATCCGGTAATTGTATCTTCTTCCCTTAATGATGATCAACTTGAGGA
This sequence comes from Pogostemon cablin, assembly GCA_023678885.1. Taxonomy (NCBI): domain Eukaryota; kingdom Viridiplantae; phylum Streptophyta; class Magnoliopsida; order Lamiales; family Lamiaceae; genus Pogostemon; species Pogostemon cablin. The sequence goes on from CM042951.1 coordinate 31,722,560, forward strand.
GTTATTAGATGTCTTGAGGAAGTACAAGTCTGCAATAGGGTGGTCACTTGATGATTTGAAAGGTATTAGTCCTTCGTATTGTATGCATCGGATTAGGTTGTTGGATGAAGCCAAGGCTAGTGTTCAAAATCAGCGTAGGGTGAATCCCGCAATTCAAGAGATGATAAGGAAGCAAATTCTTACGTGGTTGGATGCTGGAATTATATATCCTATTAGTGATAGTCCCCATGTGAGTCCATTGCATGTAGTTGCTAAGAATGGGGGGCATGACTGTAGTGAAAGCTGAGGATGGAGAAGCTATAGCCACGAGAATTCCTACGGGATGGCGTACATGTGTGGATTACAGGAAATTAAATGAAAACACGTGTAAGGACCATTTTCCTCTTCCGTTTATGGATCAAATGTTGGATCGTCTTGCAAGGTATGAGTTTTATTGTTTCTTGGATGGATACTCGGGATATAATCAAATCATGATTGCTCCCGAGGATCAAGAAAAGACCACTTTTACTTGCCCCTACGGGACTTTTGCTTTTAGAAAGATGTCGTTTGGATTGTGTAATGCGCCTGCTACTTTTCAGAGATGCATGATGGCGATTTTTGATGGTTTGATAGAGAAGATCATGGAAGTATTCATGGACGATTTTTCAGTCTTTGGTTCTTCTTTTGATATATGTTTGTCTAACCTTGCTGTTGTTTTGAAGAGGTGTCAAGAAACTAATCTTGTCTTGAATTGGGAGAAGTGCCATTTCATGGTGAAGGATGGGATTGTTCTTGGGCATCATGTTTCCGCCAAGGGATTACAGGTAGACCGTGCTAAAGTGGTGGCAATTGAGAAGCTTCCACCATCGACCAATGAAAGAGGAGTGCGGTCCTTCCTTGGACACGCCGGTTTTTACAGGAGATTCATTAAAGACTTCTCAAAATACTCTAAGCCCTTATCTCATTTACTTGAAAAGGATAGTCCTTTTGTGTTTAATGATGAGTGTCTAACAGCTTTTCAAGTTTTGAAGGAGGCGCTTATTACTGCCCCTATCTTGATCACACCGGACTGGACTCAACCGTTTGTACTTATGTGTGATGCAAGTGATGTAGCATTGGGTGTGGTGCTTGGGCAGCTAAGGGAGAAGAAGTTCTGCGCCATTTACTAAGCGAGTAAGACTTTCGATGAGGCACAAAAGAATTACACGGTGACTGAAAAGGAGTTTTTGGCTGTTGTGTATGCATTCGATAAGTTTCGTCAGTATTTGGTTGGCATGAAGACGATTGTGTATACAGATCACTCAGCGATTCGTTATTTGATGGAGAAGAAGGAGACGAAGCCTAGGATCATAAGATGGATTCTACTACTGCAGGAGTTTGACTTGGAGATTCGGGATAAGAAAGGAACAGAAAATGTGTTGGCAGATCACTTGTCAAGGTTGGAGACTAGGGAGCATTGTGATAATTCTTTCGAGTATATTGAAGAGATGTTCCCTGATGAGAAGATCATGGCTGTGGCTGTTGAAGGTACTGAGCGAGCATGTGTGGTTGCAGCGCAAGGTATGGATCCATGGTACGCGGATTATGTAAATTACATTGTCATTGGAGAAATTCCAAGGGATCTCAACCGATATCAACTTGCGAAATTTCGTAGGGAAGTTGAGACATTTATATGGTATGATCCTTTTGTTTATAAGATTTGTACAGATTCTATTGTCCGAAGATGTGTACCCGAGATGGAAATGGAAAGTGTGCTGGAGTTCTGCCATGCACAACCGAATGGGGGGCATTTCGGAGAGCAAAAGACTGCAGCTAAGGTACTTCAATCCGCTCTTTATTGGCCTACTTTGTTTAAAGATAGTGAGAGCTATGTGGCATCTTGCGATAGATGTCAGCGCATGGGTAATATAGGTAGGAGAGATGAGATGCCATTGCAGCCTAGCATAGTCGTGGAGATATTTGATGTATGGGGGATCGATTTTATGGGGCCTTTTCCCCCGTCGAATGGGTTTCTCTACATTCTTCTTGCGGTGGATTATGTTTCGAAGTGGGTGGAAGCAATTCCTACTCGTGTTAATGATTCGAAAGTTGTTTTATCTTTCCTAAAGAAATATATTTTTGCCCGTTATGGAGTTCCGCGAGCATTAGTTAGTGATGGAGGTTCCCACTTCGTCAATAAATTTCTGGAGAAGGTGCTTAAGGATTATGGTGTTAAGCATAGGGTTACTACACCCTATCATCCACAAGCGAATGGGCAGGCAGAGGTCTCCAACCGTCAAGTAAAGCAGATTCTGGAGAAAGTAGTAGGAACTAATAGAAAGGATTGGGCTATGAAGCTTGATGATGTGTTATGGGGGTTCCGGACCGCTTACAAGACGGTGTTAGATATGTCACTGTATCAAATTGTCTATGGGAAGCCGTGCCACTTACCCGTAGAAATCCAACACAAAGCGTTTTGGGCTTTGCGTCGCTTGAACTTGACCCTTAAGGATGTAAAGGAGTTGAGGCTAACTCACATGAATCAATTGGATGAGTTTAGGAGTCATGCTTTCAAGAATTCAGAGATTTATAAGGAAAGAATGAAGAGGTGGCATGATTCCAAAATTTCATACATGGAGTTCAAGCAAGGAGATGAGGTACTACTTTTTAACTCTCGTTTGAAGCTTTTTGCAGGCAAGTTAAAGTCTAAGTGGACGGGACCGTTCATGATTCATCGAGCCTTAGAAGGGGGGAGTTATGAGCTTATTGACAAAGATGGAGACGTTATCATGGCGAATGGGCATCGATTGAAGCATTATAGGTCGCCGGATGATGCGTGTGTTATTTTTGATGATACCTTATTCTGATTTGGTACCGTCGTGACTCTACGACGTTAAACATGAGCGCTTGTTGAGAGCTTACTCTTCCGTTTTATTGCTTTATTTCTTTTGTGTAAGTAAGAAATTTTTATATTTACGATGCTTACTAATCGGCAATTACATCTCTTTTCAAACTTAGTTTCGACTTACGTTTTTACTAAGTTTGGGGGGGTGTGATGTTATTACCTCATTGAAGCATTAAGAGTATAATCTTTTCTTTGTATTGTTTGTTAGGGGAGTTGGTTTTTGCGGCCATATTGAAATTTTAATCGATTTTGATGTGACGATTTTTTACAACTTGCCTAATGTTCAGTGGTTTTTTGTTGTGTTTTCTTTTACGGAGATACTCATGAATGATATTATGTGGAACAATTTTTGAAGTTGTGCTCTAGATTGTACCTAATGAAGTTGTGTTGAAGCTTGAAGTATGTAGTGCATGAAGAACGCTCAGTTTTGGAAATCAGGAGGTAGGTTCGACCAAGTCTAGGAGTGGTTCGACTAGAGCCAGAGGTCGAACAAAAGCAGAGGAAGTCGAACCGGCGTTGAAAGTTGTCTAGAGAGGAGGTTCGACCAATTCAAGAAAGGTTCGACCTGATCAGGTGGTCGAACCTATGGTCGAACCTGTCAGTCGGAAGCACTCTGTTTTCCAGAAGAGAGGTTCGACCAATTCAAGAAAGGTTCGACCTGTTTAGCAAGTCGAACCCCTGGTCGAACCAAGAAGATCGTTTGTCCAGAAGAGAGGTTCGACCTCGCCATCCATGGTTCGACCAGTTCAGGTGGTCGAACCCGAGGTCGAACCAAGCCAGGTACGCGATTTAAGTTCGATTTTTCAGAGGGGTTCGATCACTTTTTCGAAACACCAAACCTCGAACCCTCTTCGAACCTCTACACCCTTGCAAAAATTCTTCAATTACACTAGATTTCACACCGATTACACAACATTACACCTTGAATTATCGATTCGGTCGCGGATTTGGGCGGATTTTGTCGCGAGTTAGGGCTGAAATCGCATTTTTTTTGGTTGTTTTGTGTTCTCGATCGATTGTTCACCATGGGCAAGTCACAAGGTATGTTTTTTCCAACTCAATTACTCTAGGATTGAAGGTTTAGGTAAGAAATTTGATGTGAATGAGAGGATTGATGTTGAGTATGGTTGAATTTCATGGTGAATGTTGATATTTTGATTGGTTTCATATGAATTCTTGTTTCTTGGTTTGTGGTTGATTGATTATTGATAGAACTTGGATTTTTATGTGGATTAATCAAGGGTATAGAGCATACCATATAATGAGCATGTTGATTTGGTTTGAAATTGATGAAATTGAAGTAGTTCATTGAGGGAAACATGTTGAATTTTTGCTTGAATTGCTTGAATTGCTTAATGCATGCTTGTTGGTTATGTTTTGATGATTAAAGAAGGTGTAATTAAAGATGTTTTGAGAATGTTGAATAAGCAAGTGGTGTTGAGACGATAGTTTGTATGAATATGCATTGATGCTTGAAGTCTTGAGTAGAGTATGTGATGTGCTAGTACAATACTTGCTTTCTTGTCTTGTTGGTTGGATTGAAGTATTTGTTTTCAGGAAAGGGACAAGTATCAAGTAAAGGAAAAGGAAAGGCAGAGGAAGAGAGATCAAAGAAGAGGCATGACAGGCCTTCAAACTTGGACAAAGTGACAAGAAAACTGAGGCTACAAGACCGTTTACCTGATAACTTCAAGATTAGGATGCAAGGTTGGGATGAGATTAAAGAGAAGTGGGAAGAAGTTTCAGACAAGATAGCTCGCACTCGATACCAAGATGATGAAGCGATGAGGATAATGAGAATAGGGGATGATATATTTTGGATGTTTGATCAAGTAGGGATCCGAAGATTCATGGAGTTGAAGAGGGCGACGTACTTCCATGTTACAGCGGAAGTAGTTTGCTCGTTTGAGATGGAGAAGGACCCGCTTGGATACCCCTATCGGTGTACGTTTCAGCTTGGTGGAGTGAGTAGGAGATGGACGTCTGAGGATTTCAACGAGCTGTTTGAGACGCCTTTAGAGATCCCTCGTTTAGAAAATGCTGCATTCAGTGTAAAGCGGTTTTGGAGGGAGATCACTGGGGAGATTCGTGATTACAAGACCAGACGGGCTCGTGCTTCCGCAATAAAGAACCCTGTCTTGAGGTACATGGACCGCATCCTGAGCAACACGTTGTTCGCCCGCTCGGAGGGGAGTGTTGTGTCTAGAGGAGAGCTATATGCCCTGTGGTGTATGCTGAATGGAGTGAAGTTCAACGTTGGAGCTTATTTTATTGCGCAGCTGAATCGATTCAAGACCATTGGTTTTCAAAAGGTGAATATTGGAGGGTTATTGACGATTTTGGCTGAGCATTACAACTTGGACCTCACCGGCATTACACCAGTAGAAGGAGAACCCGATTTGATTATGAGCACGTGCGCGAAGGGAGGGTTTGCCCATTTTAGAAATGGAGATTGGTTTTTTATGAGAAGTCTCAAGCCTTTCGAATTTATGTTCCCCTTCGACATAAGCAACTTGACAACTATTCGGGAAGTAAGGAATAAGCTAATGAATTCTCTTGGACACACCGCTTTATCCGTGGCAGCGAAGTCAGGTGGTGATTGGAGAGCGGTAGCACAGATGTGTGCTGAGGGAAGGATGGCTGAGTTACAGCAGATTGTTGATCGAGGAGAGTTCCGTCCACCTCAGCCACAACAGTCTGAAGAGGAGGATCAGGTAGATGAGCAGCCGGAGATGGAGATTCCGGAAGGAGAGCAGCATGATGCGCCTCAGCATGCTCCGGGACCGCAGCAGCGGCGAGCAGTTCCAGGTACTCGGGAGCAGCTTCGCTTGATTCATGAGCAGCTGATCGCGGTGGTAGCTGCACAGCAAGAGACAAACAGGCAACTCGCGCTCGCTAACGCCAACTACGCCACGCTGAATGAAAGGTACTTTGCCTTGGATGAGCGTGTTGGTAGAGTGAGTAGTCGAGTGGATATGATGGATAAGCACATTACCAGTCTGTGCCGAGCTGTGGAAAATAGAATGGATGAGGATGACGATGATGATGAGGATGATGATGCTCCTAGGGAGTAGTTTCAGGTTTTCTTTTGGCTTCTCCGATTCATCTTATCTCCCATTCTTCTTTTTATTTTTACAGATTGGGGTGTGATTCATGTGTGAGTGGCATGTACTTGATATAGTTGATCTTGTATCGTTGCTCTGTATATGGGTTATTGATTCTGTGCATTCATATGTTTACGTGTTTATTTTCATTTGGAAAGAGCATGAATAATTTGTTAAGTATATGGAATTCATGAGGAATTGATTTTGATTATGTGCTATGAGGAGTATTAGGAATTGATTACCTATGTGAGGATTTGAGCCTTTATCATGATTAATCATGATAGTTTATTCTTGAGAGAATCATTCTTATGAACGTATTCTAGAACTTGGCTTGGAGTCTTGTGTGAAACTTACAATTGATGAAATATTAGGATATGATCTTAGGCCATTTTTGATTAATTGAGTCACTTAGCCAAATTTTACCTTTCCTAATGATTTTATAAATCTTTGGTAGCCCTGTTTGAGCCTTTTAAAAGCTTTTTCTTTGGCAAGCCAAATATAAGAGCCTTAATTACCTTATTTGAGCTTTGAAAATACCCTATTCATTGGTAGAGAGAATAAGGTGAATAAGTGTGGAAGAAACAAAGGGAAGATGGAATGAGGTTCAGTAAGAAAAGTGCATGGTTAAATCTTGTTAGGGATAGTGCCTGAAATTGGTACCCCGAATTGCTAATACATGGGGCTTGAAGTTTTTAAGAAACAGCCGAACGATGTTCGAGAAGGGTAGTGCCTATAACTGGTACCCGAGCAGTTAAAAGAAGAATGATGTTGATGCAAGGAAGAGAAGGAAAATTGATAATTGCAAGTGCAAGAGAAGAATTGGAGGAGAATATGAAGCCGAATGAGAAATCAAGAACCTCCAAGGTAACTCTCTACTAGTGTATTAAGTTACTATGACCAAATTTTCCTACCCTTTCCAAAGAGCCAACATTACAACCTAGAAACAAGTCCTTTGTGATCCTAGTATTAATCTAATGTGAGTTAATTTTTGAGACCTTTGCCAAGCTTATGGTTACGCGTAAATATGAATTGATATGAGTGTTTATACTATCCTATAGTGCCTCACGCACGAGCGAAAGAGAGTAAAGACTTATCTTGTCAGTGAGATTACTTAGTACTCCGAATGGTGTGTGATTGGATTGATTTTACATGAGTGAAATATTTGATGCAAGTAATTCTTGTTTGATTCAATGAAGTGGCATGTGTAATATGTGTTGTACTTGATCTTGTTGAATTATACACGACTCCTGTGGCTTAAATTGGTTGCCTCGGGATGAGCAACATGTAAGTTTGGGGGTTTGATGAGTGTGTAAATTCACAAGTTTGGCGCTATGTTTTGTGCTAGTTTTGGAGAGTTTTGATGTGGAAATAGGTGAAAAACCTATATATATTGTGAATTAGCATGAATCAGGTGTTAGTGGAGCTATTTGAGTGTTTTCTTAGCAAAACGGAGTGAAAGAGCCAAGAATCGAAGAGACGGAGTCGAAGCCACGCGAACTGCCCAAGAAGTAAGTGGGTTCGACCTGGCTGGAGGAGGGTTCGACCTCTCCAGCAGGTCGAACCAACGTTGCTGGACGTACAGAGATTGATTCGACCACGACTCGGCTGGTTCGACATGGCCATCAGGTCGAACCATGGTCGAACCAATTTGTAAGAAGGAGGATTCGACCACGACGTTTGGGTTCGACTTGCCAGTTGGTCGAATCGGGAGCGAGAGTTGTCCAGTGCTGAGGTTCGACCTGGGGTTCGACCAATGCCTAAGTGGTTCGACCTTTCTAGAAGGTCGAACCTGTGCAGAATTCTTCCAGTAGCGGGGTTCGACCTGGGGTTCGACCTGTGGCTAGGGGTTCGACCTGCTTGACGTGGTCGAACCTGTGTGCGAGAACTTACCTTATCCGGATTTTCGAGGCCGAAACGCGTGAGATCACTTAGAAAGCCCATTCCAAGCCCTAGAAACGTGATTACAAGTATAAAAGGAGGCTCATACAGAGAATAAAGAGAGCTTTTGATCGTCAATCGTAGGAGAGACAAGAGTAGAGGTGGTGATCCATCCGGAGGGCTGTGACAGAGGTTCGTTGAAGGTTCAAGTAAGAATGATCAATCTAACCATGATTGTTCCTAGATCAATCATGGGCTAGAACCACCTTGGTAGTTCTAGGGTTATGAAAGTTTCATGATGTAATTCGTGTTTCGTGTGTAAAACTCCGTACAACACTACCTGTGGTTTGTTTTATATAAGATTGCATATTTAATCCATACTCATAGTCGTTTTGTGCATCAATGATAGTTGTGTAGAGTCTGAATACATAACATGGTTATTGATTGAGTGCATTCACTACTGAGCAGGGTTTATTGTTATAATTCTAAGTGAAGGGATTCCGAAGTATTATTAGAACTGTCTTATATAAATATTCATGAATTGAATTGAATTCGGGTTGATGAATAGGATGAAGAGTATAACTTTATAGTACCTAAAAAGGGAGATCAAATCGGGTTAGATTCTAGACGTAGAAGATAATTGATTATGATAGTACCTAGAAAGGGGGGTGAAGCATATCTCTTGCTCCGATGTTATTCACACGTGTCAAGCGCATATTTACTTGTGTCTATAGAGTAAACTTGCATGGTCTAGTGATGCGTCCACAAACCACAGGGCAGAGTCGGACACCATCACATGAAAATACGAATTGCTAGTGAAACTGGATGACCCGACGAACTACCTATTATTCTTATTGATCACAACTCACTTTTCTCTACTCTTGCTATTTCTTTTGTTATTTCGATTAGAAGTTATTATCCATTAAACCTTTACAATTACCAACATAGTCTAAAATATACTAGAAGATAACAAAATTGATATTTATCCGTCCCGTGGGTTCGATATTGTAACTTGGTCATCTTCGCGACTACAATTGATATCCTTATACTTGAGGATTAATTTGTGTGTTGAGAAAACCCCTATCAGTGACCAAGTGCAAAATTTTTTAATATCGAACCCAAGGGAGAAAGTGATGTATCCGTATTCGAAAGATGTTTCACTCTAGAAGGACTAATCAATAAAGAAGAGGGAGTTTAATTACACTACAGACTACCTAAGAAATCAATTAAAGGATAGAAAATGTACATATGAGATGGATAATGGGTGATGGTGAGCAATCTAAGAAGTATGTAAGGCAAGCAATATAATGGAAAAGGCTCATGTAGATTCACACACACACATGCTTTGAATGTCATCATGTTATGATATTAAGGGCAATCACTTATGTACCCTTAATCCCTATGGCCAAGGCAATTAGGTTCTCAACTCTTTTACAAGTTTAAATCTCATAGGATTGTGTCTTACTCTCAATTCCCATGAAGGTACTATGATTATAAGTTGGGTTCCCCTCACTAGTTCATCACTAATGTCTTATCATGAGGTTCTAAGCACAAGAAGGGTATGGCTTACCTCCCCTCACACTAACTAAGTCATCTCGTGCAATCAACGATTCAATTAAATCACTAAGCACAATATTGGAATGGCCATCCTAATACTATGAATAGAAAATTTAACCACACAAATCATACACGAAATGAGAATAAGCATTCATGATAGAAAATATTCATACAATCATTTCTTTGAACACGTGGTGTGCAAAATCTACATTAATCCCTAACCAATCATATTGTTAGCCTCGCATGAGGACTAGCCACTACAAATCACAATAAAATCAATACAATCCATGTCTTGCTCCACTTGAGCTAAATAATGAAGAAAATCACAAATTAAAGGTTGATTGACTTCCCTTTTGAAGTTGGCCTTATCTTCCTTCAACATGCTCAAATCTTCACTCCTTGATGTTCTTCCATTCTTAGATTGGTGGTTTGGTGAAATAGATGGATGGAAGTGAGAAAATCAAGAGGAATGGATGGATGAAATGAAGATGAAGATGGAGGAATGGAGGATGGATGTAGATGAGGATGGATGAAGATGAGGATGGATGAAGATGGGTTGGGTGCAGCCCAAAACCCTTGATTTCTGCCTTCAAGTGGTGATATTGGGGGTATTTATACCCCCTTGGCAAATCTGGAAATCGCACTTGAGTTTTGACACTTTTGCAGGAAAACACGCCCGTGTTTTCTTGCATCTGCCCGTGTTTTTATGCAAAATTTCAGCATTCTGTAAATTTGGTCCCTGCAGAAAAACACGGGCTCTACATAAAAACACGAGCGTGTTTTTATGTATTTTGGCCAATTTTCTATTTTCTTCAACTTTCTCCTTTCTTCATGCTTTTTATCATCATTTATCTTCATAATCACCTATTCAAAGACATGAAAATCATCATCATCAATTTCCCAAAATACAATATAAAAAGATACAAAAATACGAAACAAAAAGACGAAAACACACACAAAAATGACACAAAATCTAGGTGAAAATAGCGATGATCACTTTTTCGCAGTTGCAAAGAAACGTACAAGATGGTGGCATCGTGGCTAAGGAATTAGAGGAAGCTATGCCAGTATCAAGCAAGGTTAAGGATCTTCTAATGGAGTCTGAATATATAACCTTGAAAGACTTACCTAAGGGATTTCCGCCACTTCGGGATATTCAGCACCAAGTTGGTCTTTTCTCAGAAGCTGTTCCTCGAATGAGTTTAAGTGAGCATGAAGAGTTGAATCTGCAAGTGTTGGACTTGCTAAACAAGAAATTTATAAAAGATAGCTTGAGCCCTTATGCCGTTCCCGCACTTTTAACTTCTAAAAATGATGGCTCGTGGAGAATGTGTTTTGATAGCCAAGCACTTAGTCGAATCACGACTAAGTACAGGTTCACTATACCAAGCATTGATGACATGATGGCTGGTGCACAAATATTCTCCAAGATTGATCTTCGTAGCGGTTACTATCAACTTCAAATCAAGCCGGGAGATGAATGGAATATGGCTTTCAAAACATGTGAAGGCTTGTACAAATGGCATGTCATGTCATTTGGTTTATCAAATGCTCCAAGTACCTTCATGAGGATAATGAATCAAGCACTATGCAATTTCATCGATGACAACATGGTGGATGAAGAGAAAGATAAAGCAATATGGGAATGGCCTAATCCTAAAAGCCCACATGAAGTTCAATGTTTTCATAGATTTTGGAGGTTTATCAAAAATTTCAGTGCCATGGCAGCCCCTCTAACAGGTTGCTTGAAGAAAGAAAGGTTTCCCGCTGGAGCATACAATAAGTTCAAAGAGAAGAAGGCTGGTTCTTACCAAGTGTTGAAGAAAAGAAGTGACAATGCATCCAAGACTGAGTTTCCAGTGTATTTGCACCCTCATGATCTGACACCATATTATGGAGAAAACAAATTGAACTCTGAGACGAGTTCTTTCCCACCCGGAGAGAATGATGCAGGGCAAGTTTGCTGAACCTGCCACAGTATGATGTTTCCACCATAACTCACTACACAGGTCTCTGATTAATGCATCGTTGGTGGCATTGGAAAGCCAACTCAATTATCTTTCCAAGCATATAATATTAACCATCAGATTCTAAGTATGGAGGGAGTTATTGCCGTTCAAAGTCTGTTCAGTGTTTAGTCCATTAACTTTACATTTTCATTTATGTTAGAAGTTTGAAGGTTGTTTTATTTATTGAGTCTCTATCCTCTTTCTCCTATAAATACCTGATGGAATGGAGATCTAGATCAGATTATGAAGATTAGAAAATTATGAATATTGTATCAAGATTGAGAATAGAGTTCTCATTATCTTGTTTATCCTAACTTGGGAGTCGAATTTTGCATCCTATATTCTTTCTTCTCTTTTCCTTGTTATCACCCCTCATCACTACATTATTAGACTCTCCTTTTCATTTAAAGAATAGGAATTGGTCAATCAAAAGATAATTACATGTATGAGCTACACTTAGACTGTTTTACGATGCGATAATTTTTTTGTTTTATTAATTAATTATCATTTTTCATTGAAGATGCTATAACTTTTATATTGAAAACATTATCACTTATTATTTATACTACGAATGGTTCATGAAATTATTCACTGCACAATTATCACTCTTCATCGATCAAGTATCATTTTTTATTAAAATATTATCACTCTGTAAAATAGGGATGAAAGAGGGATGATTATTTGAACCCTAATACTTATACCTATTAGATTTGGCCTTTTATAATTTTTAAGTCTTTAATATGATGGAGTTGATTGTTTGGAAAACATTCAGTAGATTTATTAATTTACTATGAAGAGTGGAGACGTTTACCTCCTTTTATTCTTTGACGGCTTCTGAACGAAGACGGCTTCTTGGAGATGAATTGAAATTTTAGTTCAGTATTCGTTGGTTAATTATACTGTATACCTGGGTGTACCTTGGCGCACCCACTTTATAAAACATATATACAAATATAAACAAAAATATATACAATTATGAAAAAAAGTATACAATTTAATTGTTAGTTTTTTTAATGAAAAATTGAGTGTAAAAAAATATACAATTATTAAAAAATATGTATACACTATTGAATAAAAAGTTATGCACATATGGATCCTAGCTTTTTTATTGAAAAACTTAGTGTGAAAAAAATATACAATTATTAAGAAACATGTATACAAAATAAAATAAAAAATTATACACATATGGGTGCACCCTTCCACCGGGTGCACCTAATATTCGTTTGTATTTTCTTTTGCCCATGTACCAAAATTATTGGGTTATTCTCTTACCCTTTTTTACTTTTATAAATAAAATTACTTTTCTGGAAAAAAAAGAAAAGAAAAAAGACTTTAATATGATGGTAATTCCTGGTGTCATGTGCAAGACCAAAATGAAGAATGATATAGTATTCAATAGTCCGAATGTCCAAAAAACTTGCGAAGAAGAGTTTGAGGCCCATTTGACAGTAAAAGACTTAAGTTTTATTAAGGCCCAAATAATTTTATTTTTTGAAAATATTATTAAGCCCCAAATTTTGGACCAACAAGTATAAACATAAAAATATGGGTCTAGAGGAATAAATGGATCACAACCCAAAACCCAAAGCTAAATTTTAATAAGAAAATCTTGTCTCATATCTATGTGTACACTTTCTTTTTTCGTGCATTTTGTTGAGTTAGTCCCTATCATTAGGATTTATGGTGTAAATCATGTGGTCCATTTCTCTTTAAATTAAACCCCTAATAATACATAAGGTATATAAGAATGGAAGGGGAAACCAAACGGTTTAGAATAAGAAAAAATCCGGGTTCACATATTAAGCTATGTAAACTAGTTTTATAAGTGTTTCCGATTTTAGTTTTAAAATTATTACTCATTTTAATACAAATAACTTATTTTGTAATTTATATTTATTGAAAATATCAAACTACTGTAAAAGAATTAATAAATTAAATTATAAAAGTCACCAACCTCAGTATTCGTAAAAAAACATGTACGATGATGGGAGTGATATACCAAAAATATTCAAAAATCACAAAAAATAGAGTGATTTTAAGTATTCTTTTCAACTAATTAAAGAATATTTTTTTCCTTCTACTGGGAAGTTTGGTTTTTTCAAATAAAGAATATCTCAAGATGTTTGAGGTGTTTGGAACTTAAAAATTTATATAATGAATTTCCCCCAAATCCCAGTATAGTTCTCATAATGTTATTTAAGTCACGTTTTCAAATATTATTATAATAACTTATTGAGTTTATGAACTTAAATGAGATAGTTTACATATTTCATAACACTCTTCTGTTTATGGAAATATTTTAAGATATCAAATATTTTGGCACTATATATATTTATTATTGTTTTTATTTTTTTTCATTTATGAAGTACATGCATGCATGAAATGATTTAGAAAAAAACTTCTAATACTCCATATATGCAAGAATATAGAAATATGAGTTTATTCGAGGATATTAAATCTAAGTTCTTGAGGATGGTTTAATGTAAATAAGATTGAAAAAAACTTCTAATACTCCATATATGCAAGAATATAGAGATATGAGTTTATTCGAGGATATTAAGTCTAGTTCTTGAGGTTGGTTTAATGTAAATAAGATAGGGTGTTTTAATTTTTTATTTTATGATTGATAAGCTAATATTCAGAGAATGGAATAAGAATGTTTTTGTTATGAACTTGAAAACTTTTTTTTTCTTGTACATTTTGTGAATGATATTTTTTTACTAATAAAAAATAAAATAAATCACTTATAATATTTTATAAAAAATTATTAAGACATAATAAGACTGTAAAATTGGTGAAAGAAATAATTTTTTTTTATCAAATTTTGATTATGTGCGTATGTCCAAATGCATTTTTTTCCTTTAATTATTACTCACTTCGTCCATCCGAAAAAGGGTCTTTTACTTTTGTGCACGTTAATTAAGAAATATTATTATTTAATATGTAGTGGATAATTGTATTAGTGGGTGTGTGCCTATGTAAAAAAGGAAATGACCCTCTTTGGAGCGGACGATCAAAATGGAAAAAAGATAATCTCTCAAGTGGATGGAGGGAGTATAATTTTTAATTTGAATTATTTTATTGTTCAATTTGAATAATTTTTATTCAAATTTTATCCAAATTAATGAAATTGATATCAGAAGGTGGCATGGCACATGCATGTAATCTTCAAAATTTGGGATTTAAGGCATTATCATGTGTGAGTTTCCAGTATTAATTTTAAATTTCCGATTAATTTAGATCAAAATTGAAAAAAAAAAAAAGAGTTACAATTAAATAAATATACTAAAATCGAGAATTAAAACAACTAAAGAATTAAAGATAAATTTAGATTTATTTAGAGAACAAAAAGTGATAATTTCTGGAAGAAGTAATGACAGAATTCTATCATTGTTGACACATTTCTATTATTAAAGATCATTACCTACAAACGTTATTTTGTCACTAAAGTTTTTTTTTTTTTTAAGTGAAAGTTTCAACATTTTGCAGGTAATTTCTAAGTTGCACTTTCTATTGTGAGGTGGATTTATAATTTTATACTCCAATAGAGTGTTAGGTAGAAAAAAAAAGGAAAAAAAAAGGCAACATGTAACATGGCATGCAGACCCACTCTCCTAAAAATTGTCTCTGCCAAAATCGTTTTCTTTAATTCCATCCCATAAATGTCACATATCACCTCTTCCTTAGTGTGGGCCTTCTGAACTTGTACAATTTGCAAAACCCTAGATTTCCACTTTCCCTATACCCAACTTTCATTATTTAGCCCAATTTTATACACTTACTACTGTTTAATTATATCAATTTGTTATGTAATTAAGATGACATTCGCCTAATCTCTATCATAAAAGCCTAATATGAAAAGACTACCAACGAAATCTTGTCTTGCCCATCTTTCTCACATACACTTAAATTACTTTACTAAACATGTCCCTTTTTAAAGTTAATGGTGAAATGTTCAATTATATTAAAACATTTAATAATACATAATAAAGAGTTAATACATATAAGTTAATAAAACCTATAAAAACATGTTAAATAAGGTGTGATCCTAAGTATTTCCTTAATTAATTAATACTCGCTACATCCCCTCAAAAGGTAACTATTTACTTTTTTTCACGTGAATTAAGAGTATAATGATTTAATTTGTAGTATATTGAGAAATATAATATTTTAATTATAGTTAGTAATTGTATTAGTGTTGAAAGTGAGTCTCATGTAAAGTAGATGGAGTATAATAATATTTTTTTATGGGTCACATCAACCCAAAAAGAAAATTGATACTTTATAATGTGACGAATCAAAATGGAAAAATGAAATGAATACGTATCAAGGCAACGAAGAGGGTAGCTCCTATATTAGCTATGAGTTAAAACACATTCTATGTATACTCAATAAATAAATTGGCAAAGTCTTTCGTACGCATATGGGTGTATTGCATATCATTTTTGTAGTTTACTGCATATCATTTGGTTTATTGCATTTTCTCTTTAACGATTTTATCGTCAATTCATACCAAACTAATTTGATCACTCTTGACTGATTTATTGTATTCTCCATACATTTTTTTTATCCTTTTTCAATTCATCAAAATTAAATGGGTCAATCTGATTGCATGGATATATTCCATTCACCAGTTGCAAAAGATACTCTATGAAACAATTAATTGATTACAATTGGGTGATTTTTAGACATACATGACATGGAGCATGATATGAATCCAAATGCAACTAAAAAACACACAAAACATTGGCCCCATGATTTATGTGAGAGGCCTTTCATTTTAGTACACATATTGGCCCTAACCAACAAACTAATAATTTCAACAAGAAAAAATCGTGTGATCTCTAGTGTGTTTGTGTATGTCCAAATGAGTTCATTGTAAGAAGAATTTGTGGAAATAATTGTTTTAAATGATGATATTCTTGTTAATTTTCTTATCTTTTTGTGCACCAAGTTGAAGATAAGGAGGCCATGTATGAGAGAATGATGTTAGTTAGGAGAGAGAGAGAGAGGGTGAGGGTTTACATCAAGAAATCTCCACAAGTTGATTACATCATGGAAAAGCAAGATTAGATGTGGACACAAACTACAAATCATAAGTCAAAAAGGAGAGACCACAAATCCACATCAAGGGAGATAATGTTTTTCTTTTTTCATGTTTTATTTCATTCTTGGTATCATGTCAATCTACATCACACTAATTCCTAATTCTTCTTTCTAGAGTGCTTCTATAATAGTATTTATACGTAGTATTTTTGTAATTTTAATATTCCCTCTGTCCTACGTATTTTTACTCACATTTCATTTTGGGTCGTCCCACGTATTTTTACATATTCTATTAATGATAAAATATATAATATTTTATTACCTACTTTTTTGAATCCCAACAGCTTTAATTACTTTTTTTACACTTTATTCATCATTTCCAATAACTTTATTCACTTTTTCTTTTTAAATTACTAATTTATCCATATTTTTTCTAACATTATATATTAAAAAAATAACACGCCTTAATCTTCGTGTCTATACAAATGGGTGAAAATACCTGGGATGGAGGGAGTATTAATGTTGGTTGGTTGGAATTTCCAATAAATAATGGTTATCTTTAATTTCATTCTTGATAGAGAAAGAGGTTAACTCACACTTAATTATATCAAAATTTAGGCCTAAAAAAGAATTTCTTTTTGCAATTGCTACATATAATAATGTCTATTTCTAAAAAAAAAATACTCCCTCTGTCCCAAGAATACATTCGCCCTTTCCATTTTGGTCCTTCCAAAAATACATTCGCCCCCCTAAAAATGGAATTAATACACAATATTAATAATCTTACAATACTACTCCCCCATCCCATTTTCATCTTCACATTTACTGTACACACGCAAATTAAGAAAAGTTACTTTTTGAATTACTTTTAGGGGTAGTTTGGTATTTTTGGATAATAAATAAATGATAAAGTATGTTATGTGTGTTAAAAAAGTGGTGGCACTTTTGAAATTAAAGTGTGTTAGGGGGATATTAGTTATGTACCTTTTCCTTTTATGGAAGTGTGAGGTTGAAACTGGGACGGACCAAAACGGAAAGTGTGAAGTTGAAGTTGAGACGGAGGGAGTACAATATTACAAAAATGTCACCTTCTTTTTACACACAATTTAGTCAAAGTCAACTATATCATACACTTTATTCTACTCAATTACCCAAAATACCCCTTCCCTTTCTTACATCACACTACCAAAAAGTTACTTTTCTTAAACTCCGTGCCCAAGAATACGCGAATGTATTCTTGGAACGGAGGGAGTATTACTTTTTTAGAATGAATAATTAATGCAAAAGTACCAAGTAAATTGACAATGATGGAAATAAATAAATATATATATATATATATATATATATATATATATATATATATATAAAGAGACTATAATTTCCATGTTCTTGGGTGTATGTGTATTTTTCTAAGAATATCAAGCATAGTATATAACTGTTTAAAATGCTGAATAGGGAGTATTATATATCTTTAAAAAAGTAAATATATTATACATAAAATTAAGTAGTAGTTAGTTCAATTTTCGAAATAATAACGATAATAAGATTCATTAATAAGAATAACGATAATGAAAATGAAATTTATTGAGGGGGCGAGAGTATCCATTGAAATATTCATTAATAAGAGTAATGATAATGAGAATGAAACTTATTGAGGGGCGGGAGTATCCATTGAAATATTAATATGAATAATTAAGGATTTCGAATTCTCATTACCTCTTAAGTATGAGGAATGAGAATCAATACATTTTTATTCTTGTTACCCTCCCCGTTATCCAGGTAACACAAAGAATAACCGTTTATAACTTCCATGACCCGATTGCATGCAAGTATTTGGATTGAAGCAAATAGTAGCAAAAAAGATGGGGAAGATTTCAGGAAATCCAGCACAGGAAATATAATTTGATTTGTATGAAAATCTAAAGATGTAGATTATGGTATTTGATCTTGAATGCCCCACTAAGAACACTACCACTATGCTACTTATAATTTTCTTTTTGTCAATCCCTGTTGGTTTCACAAGCTGTTAATCACTAACACATTAATTAATAAAGGGGGACATCCTTACAGAAACCAGACATGATTATCAGTAATTGGCAGTATTTTGGAAACAAAACGTGATTAAGCAGTGATCAATGGTTTAACTTGTGATTAATAATGGTGGGAGCTAACTAGCTATAATTTGTTTTTGCACAGAATGCTGAATAGTGTGTCACGCTAATTTTAATATACTCTTTAATTACTGTATTTTCTGCACCATACATATCTGTAAATGTAAATAATAATTAATATTATATAAATATTAATTTATATTCCACATATGATTTGTGGATAAGTGAAGGGAGAGGAGTTATGATTAGTTAATTAACTCCTATTGTTTGTGTAATAAAGATACTGCACACGCAGTTATCAAAAAACGTTGAAACGTATTATGAAGAACAGAACACAGACAAAGAACGGAGAACGTTTTCTCTCTCACTGTGTTTTCTTTCCTAAAATCACAATACGAAATCCAGTCATCATATTCCACAGATTAGTGCCATATCGTGGAAACATATCTTTCAACCCCGTGTTGAACGATTGATCCAGAGATCACAGTTTAGCACGTGAGTACCAATCGGTTCAGACGATCAACGTGTTTCTTCCGCTGCAACACAATCCTACGGTGAGAGGTAAGAGATTCCTCTCTATGCATGTTGAAGGATGTGTGTTTTCCAACATTGGTATCAGAGCCAATGATTGGTACTTCGTTTTCCTTCTCTGGATTTCTTGCGTTAAAGTTTTCTGCTTTTGATTTTTGAAACATTCTCACATTATTTTGTTTGAAGTCATATGATTGGTGAATTGTAAGACTTTGATGAGTTATTTATGTGAGTATGAGGCAAATTAACTTCGTTTCCAGTGTATATGTGTTAATGACGTTGTGATCCACCATGAAACTTAAAAGTGTGATTTTTTCGTCATTTTTTTGTGCAAGCAAAAGCATGTTTTGTTTATACTACTGGATAGGTCTCGTCGAGAGGAGTCCGTTAGTATTTTTTGTGCATTTTTTGGCCTTCTAAAACTCAAGATATGAATTTTTGAAGTTGTTTTCGAACTTGGGGCTAAACTGCAAACTTTCAGAAACTTCAGGGGTTGTTTTTTGAAAATTAGAAACAGTTGAGGGACTATTCTGTAATAATCATAACTGCTATTGAATTGGGTCGGGCCGGGTCAGAAGAGGCGAACAGGGTCAGACCGCTGGACCCGGGTCGGACCAGCGGGTCAGCCAGTGACCGACGACCACCGGGGAACAGGCTGAGGCAGAGCCGCGTGAGCACCACGCTCCGGTAAAGGCCTTTCCGGCAGTGGCGCGTGTAATACACGCGCCGAAAGTCAATCCAGCGGCAGCCGCGCGTGGCGGCGCGTGAGAGCGCGTGCAAGCGCGTGGGTGGCGCGTGGCTGCACGTGAGAGTGTGTGCAGACGCGTGGGTGGCGCGTGGATAGCCCAGCCGGTCCCTGCCGGCGCGTGGCGGCGTGTGGGATGTTTCTGTCGGCGCGTTTGGGTGCGTGCGGGCGCGTGCAACTGTTTTCCGGCCGCTGTTTGATGTTTTTAGACTGTTTTCGATGCGTTGAGTCCGATGGTGATATTTTCAAGGATGTTTGATGTCATCTTTAGTGTGTATGTGTGTTTTTGCTTCATTTAATGACATATTTATTGAATACGAACCTACGTGGTGGCTATTTGATTGCAATTTATTGAAGAATATGCACCTTTATATGTCATTTAATACTATATTCATGGTGTTTTGGTGATGTTTGAATTGTTCAAACTCCTGTAGCCTATGAAAGTGGGAGCCAAAGTGAGTTGGACTGATTCACTTGTGAATATACCTATTGCATCTTGGAAAGTTGTTTCCATATGCATTACATAGAGAGGAAATTCATGTGATATAGTTTGACTAACACTGGTATGTTTGTTTTTGGTTGCTCGTTTCAAAGAGGCATGTCAGGACCGGGAACAATTTCAAAGGAAGACATTAGCACTAAAAATGAAATCCTCTATGAATTCTTGAATTAAAAATTGAAGCCTACACACACGACAAGGGACCACGCAATTGATCTGATCGAACTATACAACCGATTATTGCCTTTAATTTATAGCAATACGATTCCACGTGATAAGTATTTCGAAATTTCCTGTCCTGAGACCTGGGCGAACACTTTGCCTCATTGCCTACAAAAGGATTTTTGGGTTCAGTGGGAGACTTATGAAGTGAAGCCTAATGGTCGACAAATTATGGAAGATTTGATTGATGTTTCTGTAGCAAGAGATAGGACACAGGCACTAAGATTGGTCTGCTTAAGGATGGGAAGGATTTGACGTTCTGATTCTTTAAGACTTAGTGGTCGAGAGAAGCGTCGGATTAAGAATCCTCATATAGATCCTTTGGGGCAAGCTATCTATAGTGTGGGGACTAAGAAATTTGATTATGAGCATCGATGGAAATCTAGTAATGATAAATTAGGGAGATTAATCCGTAGATTTCCTTAATTCATTTTCATTGTATTTCTAATTGGAAACTCAGGGAGTTCATTAGAATTTTATGTTCATGACTTGTCAGACTTGGTGGTTTTGCTATTGTTGATGGTTGTTTAAAGTTCAATTTATGAGTGGATGTTCAATGTTATTTGATTAATTATTTGAACAATGTGTTTTACGTTTTGAAATAAGAATCTGGTATTATGACACTTGATGAGATTGATGATTAGTAGTCTCCGAGCTATTTTTCGAGATCAAGTCTTGTGTTATTTATTGAGATGTCTCTATTTAGCTTAACGTAAAGCTTAATAAAACATAATTAGCATACTGAATCGCTTTAATCTCTATCAAAGAAATGACCTTCGAAATCTATTGTTGCTGAGTTGAACAAAGGTGAGATACTCATTGGTGACAATTATGACTCAAGGCGTGGTATGTATTGTATGAACAAGATGCATTGGATGCTATAAACCAAATGATAGTTGATCCAGTTGTGGGTTTCGAAAACCAAGGGAGATGTGAACAAGAAGTGTATCAGGCAGGAAAAGTAAAATTATATTGCACGAGGTATTCTTGTAAGCTCAGTAATCGATCAGTGATCATGAATGTGAGCAACAAACCACCGCACATGATATCTGGGTGTATCTGCGTGAGATATGGTGGTACATCGGTTATAAGGCTTAGGCAGTAGATTATTAAGTT
Organism: Pogostemon cablin; assembly: GCA_023678885.1. Classification (NCBI taxonomy): domain Eukaryota; kingdom Viridiplantae; phylum Streptophyta; class Magnoliopsida; order Lamiales; family Lamiaceae; genus Pogostemon; species Pogostemon cablin. The sequence continues at coordinate 31,744,241 of CM042951.1, forward strand.
TGACACCTTAAAAAGGAAACCTGGTCATTACATTAGACAAAATCTCAGGGAGATGTCTAATATGATATTCGAACTTAAGACTGCCGGTCATATACTCTCTGATGAACAGTAAATCTAAGCCCTATCCGCTCTTTACCTGATCGTTAGAAATGTCTCAAAGTCAACTTGACGCATTATAAAAGGATTGAAACCTTCAATGATGCTTCTTGTCATGTTGAGTTGAAGATGAGAGGCTGGGAGCCTCAAAGCCTTCTTCTGGGACCTTCTATGACAGTTCTACTTCTAAAGGAGCTTCATGCTTCAAAAGAAAAAGGAATTGGAAGAAGAGAAAGAAGGGAAGACGATCTGATGGTGATGGTGGTAAGCCTGACGATAATCCAACTACAAAATTAATGAACAGAAAAAGGAAAACAAGCGTGATAAAAAGAATAAGAAAGATAAAAGCATGATGCCATGTTACAATTAAAGTAAGTTTGGTCATTATGCTCGTGAATGCCCTGATCCCGGGAGGGAAAAGGTGGATTCATCTTATTCTATTTTGTGTGAAATTAATGTCTCGAGTACTGTCTTTCTGTCTGATTCTTATCCTTTGAGGATTATAGACTCGGGAGCAACGGACCATATGACGAGAGACAGAGGAACTTTTGTAGATTTTTGCCATGTTCCGAAGGGGACTAGGTAGAAATATGTAGGAAACAATTCATGAGTCGAAGTCAAAGGACTTTGGACTTGCAAATTGGTCCTTAACGATGGTCTGAACTTTATCCTACATGATATTCTATATGCTCCGGAGATCACGCGAAATTTGATTTCTGTTTCAGTTATACGTAATTTGGGTTATGATGTACTGTTCACTAAAAACTATGGTAATTAGCGTTAATGATACTTGTCGTGCATCTGGACATATAACTGATGGCTTTAAGGTTTTTATATTGTAAAGAATGATGTTTAGTAGTTATGATGATCATTCATATTCGCTAAACACTTGTTCTTCTAGTAATGCAAATGTGAATGATGTTTGGCATGCTAGATTAAGTCATGTTGAGCAAGATGGATGATAGACTTGTGGAAGGATTGTTGAATATTTCTTCTAAGGTCGAATTATCCAAATGCGAACATTATCTTGCTGGCAAAATGACTAGAAAATCTTTTGGTAAAGCCATTGTGTCTTAATCTCCATTAGTAGTAATCCATTTTGATATATGTGGTTCTGTAAATGTGAGAGCACGACATGGAGCTCACTATTTCATTACGTTCATTGATGATTATTCAGTCTATACGATATCTCACGTGTCTGAAGCATTGGGGTGTTTTAGACGATACTTGAGTGAAGTAGAAGACATGAATATCTATCAGAACAATTCAAGGAATTTTGTAATGAAAAGGATATAATCCGACAATCAATTTTTCCTTATACACCTCAACAAAATGGTGTTACTGGAAGAAGGAATAGAATTTTGTTGGAGATGGTTAGATCCATGATGGCACAAGCTAATCTAACGAGATGCGTTGCTTACGGCAGCTTATGTGCTTAATCGCGTACCTTCAAAGTCAGTTGCTTCGACTCTATATGAATTTTGGACGGGTAGAAACCTGACTCGAGTAACCTTAGAGCTTGGGGATCAGCAGCTTAGTACATGATTCATCGAGTCAGTATGAAAAGTTGGATCCTAGAGGCAAACATTCTAAGGGTTACGTGTTCATAGGGGATGAGGATGAGAACTTAACTGAGACAGAATCGCGTAATGCTCATTTTCTGGAAACTAAATTTCCTAGTAGAAAGGGCATCAGGGATGCCAGACCTGTTTTCGAGATGGTAGAAAACCAATACCTACAAGATCCAAGTGGGAGTAATAAGCTAATGATGTGGATCTTGATAGTTGATGGTGTGGATCTTGATAGATATTTGCCGATTGAGAATCAGGTGATTCTCAATTAGAGCATTTTGTCTACAGAAGACCATCATAAGTTATCTCATCTCGAAAAGTTCTAGGAAATATGTGCACAAAAGGCATTATGACATTGAAGGACATGCCTTCTTGGTTTCACCAGAAAGTTGAGATATTTTTCCTGATGATGAGGAAGAGCCCAGAAACGTTAAAGAAGCTTTAACTTGTTTGAAAAAGAAGAAATGAATGAAAGGGGAGATGGAGTATATGAAGTCAAATCGAGTCTGGGGACTTGTAGATCTTCCAAAGGGACGAAAGAAAATTGAGAATAAATGGATTTTCAAAATCAAGTGAAATGCTGATGGCTCAATAGAGAGGTAGAAAGCTTGCTTGGTGGTAAAAGGTTATACTCAACAAGGGTATAGATTACGTGGAAATTTTTCACCTGTAGTGAGGTTTGCCTTGATTCATCTACTGTTGGCTATAGTGGCTAGTATGGAATAAGAATTACACCAACATGGATGTTAAAAACCACATTTCTCAATGGAGAATTAGAAGAAGAGATCTACATGCAACAGCCTGTAGGATTTATTCTTTGAGGTCGAGAGGATAAAATTTGTAGATTATAGAAATTGTTCTATAGACTCAAACAATCCTCCAGACAGTGGTATTTGAGATTTCACACTACGATAATCTCATAAGACCACTGTGTTTACGTTAAACGATCCAACAGTTGTTTTGTGATTCTATCCTTGTATGTGGATGACATATTTCTAGCTTGAAATAGAAAAGAGTATCTTGAAACCATTAAAAGGTGGTTATCTTCAAAATTCGAAATGAAAGATATGGGTGAAGCAGAGTACATACTTGGTGTGAAGATCCATAGGGATCGTTCAAAGAAGTTATTGAGTTTGTCTTAAAAGACTTACATCAAGAAACTTTTATAACGATTCAAGATGGACACCTGCAAACCTAATGATACTCCTATTGTGAAAGACGAATCATTGAGTCAGCAAATGTGTCCCAAGGCTCTAGATGAGAAGAATAAAATGGCCAGAGTACCATATGCCAATGTGATTGACTGCAGATTATTCTTTCTGTTATCACTGAATGGGTATACAGATGTTGACTGGAGTGGTGATTTAGATAAACGTAAATCAACTCCTGGTTATGTCTTCTTGCTCAATGATGGAGCAATCTCATGGTGTAACAAGAAACAGACTTCATCTGCAGTTCAAAAGACTATTTGGTTTAGAAGATTCATGAAACATTTGAAGGTCTCAAACACTCCAGTGTGAGCTGTTTTAATTAATTATGATAATCAGGCGGTTATTGCTTACACAAAAGACCCCAAATATCATGAAGAGACTAAACACATTGACATGAAGTTCAATTTTGTTAGAGATATTATAAATAAGAAGAAAGTGATTCTTACTTATATTTCTACTCGTTTGATGTTAGCAGATCCTTTTACTAAACCAATTCCTAAAGATGTATACATAGTACATGTAAAGGATTGGGTTTGCAAAGGATTTAAAACGATGAATTGAATATGTTTATGTATGTTAATGGAATAGTTAATGGTTTAACTATATACATGTTTTATATAATATATGTGATGGTTCATATATAATAGTATGTCGGCAAGTTATGATTGGCTCTCTCATACGAGCAATCGCCTCTGGCTCAGTGGGAGCGCAGAGATGAGATTACGATAGTTAATGTAATCGGGACAGATTTCGCCACGAATCTAATCCAACTTGTTATAAAGCTAAATCGACGGAGATCCTATACGTTGGAGGGAGGATATCCGGGTTAAGTGTATGGGACACACTTGAACTTTGATTTACACGATGTCTAAATTAAATGAAATACGACATACGCTTTCTTGGAAAGAAGTTAAAGACATTGTGACATGTGTTTTAGGAAAACGACATGTGCTAAGTTGACCTCAACAGGATTGAGAAAATTATCCCTATTTTCTCAAAAGTATGAGCCCTTATCTATTGGTTACCCTTATGACTTTCTACTATATTCTAAGTCTTCACTTTGGTGTTGCTACTTTAGCATGCTACCAAAAGAGCTATGGTTAATAACGGCGATGCGGTACATGTCTAGGAAAGCAGCTATAGTGGGAGACTGTAGATACTTAGTGAGATGGGAAGAACGTCTTAATTTAACATATACTATTGTGATTCATTGACTAGTCAATCAAGCAGTGTCTTGATTATGAATACATAGTAATTTTGCAAAAGGGTTGAATATGCTCAGACAAATTCAGGGATTGAAAAGAGATATGTCAACTTATGTTAAATGTTCAAGAGTTTTGGGGTATAGCGAGCTTGTTGAGTTTCATTGATAAACTGGTTGAGTTGCTATATATCTCTAACAAGTGTATAGCGATTAAAACTCATATCTCGTGGGTCACACGATGTATTAATTTATGTGAGAATATGATTCATGAAGAAATAGAGTCAGGTGACTTTTTAACTTCATATGTGAGTGGGAGATGTAAATAATAATTAATATTATATAAATATTAATTTATATTCCACATATGATTTGTGGATAAGTGAAGGGAGAGGAGTTATGATTAGTTAATTAACTCCTATTGTTTGTGTAATAAAGATACTGCACACGCAGTTATCAAAAAACGTTGAAACGTATTATGAAGAATAGAACACAGACAAAGAACGGAGAACGTTTTCTCTCTCACTGTGTTTTCTTTCCTAAAATCACAATACGAAATCCAGTCATCATATTCCACAGATTAGTGCCATATCGTGGAAACATATCTTTCAACCTCGTGTTGAACGATTGATCCAGAGATCACAGTTTAGCACGTGAGTACCAATCGGTTCAGACAATCAACGTGTTTCTTCCGCTGCAACACAATCCTACGGTGAGAGGTAAGAGATTCCTCTCTATGCATGTTGAAGGATGTGTGTTTTCCAACAGTAAATCTGTGCTCTTCTTACTGTATTTCATATAATTTATTTATTTATTTATATATTTAATTCACTTGCTTCTTTAACTTTATTTTGTCTTCAGCCTGAATCCTGAAAAGGGTTTTACTATTTATTTTATTTTGTTTTTTTGGTGGTGTGTTTGTGTACTGGGTTGGTCTCTAATGTCAGTATTGACACTTATATGGAGTACAATTGATTCTTAATTAATCAAATTAACAATGTTTACTTCAACTTACCTTTATTGTGTTGGGGAGATCAATTTATAAGCTCTAAGTTTGAAAATGACTTAATTGACATTTTCTTGATTAAATAAAATAAAATAAAACCCATATATATAAACTTTCATTTTCCTTTAACGTGGAAGGTGTTGGAATTTTGTCAAATGAAAGGATGGTGTTTTTCTATCCCACGTCGGGTGGGAGAGAAAAGGGAGAGGGGTTCCTTAGGCTATATAAGGAGGCTCCTAGTCTCAATGTTAAGTACATCAATCAAGTACACTTTAATCTTTGTATTTGATTCTAGTTAAATTCCTTTCTTTGATTCTCGGTTGTGAGAATGGGAAGAAATGTGAGAATTAGTCAAAGATTTGTAAGGGTGTAGGGATTGGGGTCGGGAGAGAGAAATTCTGTGTGATTGTAAAAAATTTTCACATAGTGAAATTTTCTCGGTCCGTGGTTTTTCTCCGGTTTTGGAGTTTTCCACGTAAATTCTTGTGTTGTGCTTTTTATGTTCTTCTTTGTTTGTCCCTTATGAATGAATGGGGATCTGCCTGATCCCAACAAGTGGTATCAGAGCCCGGTTCGGGTGCTTATAATGTTCTTAGTATGCTCTGTGGTTGCAGCACAGTCTGACCTTCCATATCAGAAAAGACTTTATAAGAGGAAGGGGATTATTCATTAGGCTAAGGGTGGCGTGAAAGAGGTGGGAAAAGCTGGTGACACAAGGGGGTCAGAAGAACAGCCGGATGCGGTGGCATCTCCTTTCTTGCGGTGAAATTCGCTGGACTGTGGCGACAGTGGCATGGCAAGGGGTAGGATTTGTGGGACAGCAGATTTTGGCAGAGTTCTTGGACCTGCAGCAATGTGAATTGCTGGGACTCCCGGTAGTGGAGTTAGCTTAACAGGGGCATGGGGTTTTCCATGGATGTCGGCTCAAGGAGGTTTGAAAAGAATGGGTTTTTCAGGTAATGACTAGTGGCGTGGGGAAGCGACGATTCAACAGGGAAGATGGCGATGCGGTACTTGGTATCGGGTGGCGCTAGATCGATAAAGAATGGCGTGGAGTCAACCGACAAGTGGGGAAAGTATCGTGAATTCCGGAGGTTAGAGTCGGCTTCAAGTGAGGACACTTTCAGTAGGAAAAGAGTTCGGGACAAACCTGGTGTAGCTCGGCGGAAAAAGGCAGCCACGTCATGTCGGTACAGACGGGTTTTGCTCAAGGTGGAGCAATGGTGCGGTAATTGCGGTGGAGCAATGGCACGGTAATTGCTTACGGTGGAGCAATGGTGACGTTTCTGGTCAAGGAGGAGCTGTTGCGGCAACAGTTCTGAATGTTGAGTTAATATTATTGGGGATCCTTGTGACATGTTCAGTTCTCATGGAAAAGGTGTAATAATATTAGCTGGTCCACAAGTTTGGACACGGATATTGACTTGGCAGGTGATGTAGGGTGTGTGGTGGATGTATATCGATGGCTGATGGACTTCCAGGGGTAGCCAAAAGCTGGAAGTAGCACCATAAATATCAGCAGGTGTTTTCGATATGTGCCGCAGGAAATTCTTAGAATAGTTTAATTCTAAGTGGTCTACTCATATGGTGGAGTAGGATTCTCGGGTTGAGAATGATTGTCAGTAAAGACAATGAGTATTCTTTTATTTGACAAGGTGGAGATTGTTGGAATTTTGTCAAATGAAAGGAGGGTGTTTTTCTATCCCACATCGGGTGGGAGAGAAAAGGGAGAGGGGCTCCTTAGGCTATATAAGGAGGCCCCTAGTCTCAATGTTAAGTACATCAATCAAGTACACTTTAATCTTTGTATTTGATTATAGTTAAATTCCTTTCTTTGATTCTCGTTTTTTTGAGAATGGGAAGAAAGGTGAGAATTAGTCAAAGATTTGTAAGAGTGTAGGGATTGGGGTCGGGAGAGAGAAATTCTGTCTGATTGTAAAAATTTTTCACATAGTGATATTTTCTCGGTCCGTGGTTTTTCTCCAGTTTTGGAGTTTTCCACGTAAATTCTTGTGTTGTGCTTTTTATGTTCTTCTTTGTTTGTCCCTTAGAAATGAATGAGGATTTGTCTGATCCCAACAGAAGGCAGTTTTTTTTTAATGAACAATTAGGTTGTGTTTGGATGGAAGGATTTGAGGAGAGATTTATAAATCATTCACTCAAATCCCTCCATCATGTTTGGATAACATTGAAATCAATGAATTTATAAATCCAAGATTTTAAATTCATGGATTTCAAATCAATAGATTTGATTTTGAATTTTTTTAGTTGTTTTTGAATGGATTTCAAATGCTCACTGAAACCGTGTCATTTGAAATCCTTCTGTTGTTGTGTAATTGATATATTAATATATAAAACTAATAAATTAATTAAAAATTATATAATATATTAAATATTTTTTTCTTTTATTTTTTTTGTTTTAAACTCTACCACCCAGCCTACCCCCACCCCTGGCCACCCACCCCCCTTCCACACCCCAAAAAAAAATTTTTTTTAATAAAATTTAAAATTTTTAATATTTGAATAATAAAAATATTACCACCCTGCCCTACCCCCTACCCACCCCAACCTCCACCCCCACCAAAAACAAATTTTTTTTTTATAAAATTTTAAATTTTAATATTTAAATAAATAATAAAAATATTATCACCCAACCTACCCCCATCCACCCTCCTCTACCCACCACCCTCAAAAAAAAATTTTTTATAAAATTTTAGATTTTAATATTTAAAAAATAAAAATATTACCACCCAACCCAATAAAAATTTTAGATTTTAATATTTAAAAAATAAAATATTTTTTATTATTCAAATATTAAAAATCTAATATTTTATAATAAAAAATTTGGGGGGTGGGGTGGTGGGATGGGGGTGCGTAGGGGTAGGTTGGGTCGTAGAGTTCCCTCAAAAAAATTATTTTTAATAAAATTTTAGATTTTAATATTTAATATAATAAAATTTATTATTTTTATTTATTATATATATAATTTTATTTTAAAAAATAAATTTTAAATTATGGATTTGAAATCCTTTCAAAAATCCATCATTTATCCAAACAGTAAAATTCAAATGAATTGATTTAAAATCCAAGAAATTTAAAATCTACTCATTTTCAAATCTATTGGATTTGAAATGACTCAATCCAAACACAACCTTATAGTTAACGTATTTAATAAGGTGAGAATGTTTTATGAAGCAGACCATTTCTGACAAATGAGCAGGGTGGAAATTTGGCCTCTAATTCAATTGCCAAATAAAACAATTTTAATTTTTTTTAATACTACTATGAATCAATTTTGGCAGAGAATTTCATAGAACTAAATTAATCCAGCAAATCCAGCACATTTTCCCTTGTATTTGTGACCCTCTACTGACGTGGCACGTGACTACTTTAACTAATTGTCTTTTTCACCCTGACTATATAAATATCCTATCAAATCATTCGCTCTAAAAAAAGTAATTAAACTTTTTAAAATTAACATTTATTTTTAACACTTAATATATACTTTATACATATTTATTAAGTACTCCTCTCATTCCTACTTTCCGTTATCGTCCGTCTCATACTTATGTTCACCACCCAAAAAAAAGAAACTTCACATTAACCAAAAACCTTAAAAGTTATCTTAATTTCAAAAATATCACTTCAACCTAACACGCATAACATACTTTATAATTTATTTATTATCTAAAAATACTACAATACCCCTAAAGAGTCAATAAAATTGATCAAAAAATAAATTTTCTTAAACTCCGTATCTACATTGTCGGTGAACTTAACTATGAGATGAAGGGAGTATTATTTAAGAGTCAATAAAATTATTATTATTATTGTTTTCTTAAGCAATGTGGGTGTTCGATGAAATAGATCAGGAAAACTATATAAATCAATAAAAATTTATTTTTTTGCATGTAAAAAGTAGGAAATTTCTTGAGGAAAAAGAAAAGGTGATTAGACAGTAGTATCCCACTAAAACTTAACACATAAACTGGTGAGATTAAAGTCAGATTATATAAGTTAATTAAGGGTAGTGGCATCAAAATATCAGTCTACTAATATTAAAAATAATGAAGAATTTGAGGTTGTAGTTTGCTGGATTAGCTGTTGATCTAATCTACATAAATCCAAATTAAATAATACTCCCTAGTCCCAGAATTTTTTGCACACCTCCTTTGTAAATTACAAAGAAAGTGTGCAAAAAATTTTGGGACGGAGGGAGTACAAAATACTCCCTGTTTTTTCACTAAATAAACCACCACAAACTCCATTTATTTGTCAAATCACTTGATATAATTAATTATTCATTCTGCATTACTATTTTCTTTTTTTACATAAAATCATTCAATAAAAAAATAAAATAACATTTTGATTCTTCAAAATTTTAAAATAATATATTTTATTTTAAATTTATTTTCACTTTTTAATGCATATGACATAATTCCTCTGTCCGGTGATAAGGTATCCATTTTATCATTTTAGTCGTTCACTATAAATGTATCTATTTTTCTTTTTTAGTAAAAAGATCCCACACTTACCAATCACTCATCACTAATAATAATACGTGTATATAAAATAATAATACTTCTTATTCTACGTGTAAAAAGCAAATGGATACATTACTAACATATTAAGGGAGTATTTTATTCAAAAGACTTACAGTTTATCTGTTAAAAAATAAAATTTAATGAATAATTGCAAAAATAGGATCATAATCAATGAGTTCACACAAGACTCACTTTAATTTGGCATACATCAGTCCTCGATGTCCTCCTCCCAATCCTAATATACCTTATGTATTATTAGAATTTAAATTAAAGAGGACACAAGATTTAAACCGTAAATCCAATTTACAAAAGACTAACTCATTTTAACTAATTAATTAAAGAGTGAGTCTCATGTTACATGTAAACCCTATTTTTTAAAATTACTCTTTAATATATAAAAAATTATTTTTTTGAAAAGTAATAATTTTTATACATAAGAGTAATAATTCATTTTTCTAAATAATGATTTTTCATGTACTAAAGAGTAATCGAAAAATCAAGGTTTATAAGAATTTGAAGTGTAATTTTTTAATTTAAAAGAGTAATAATTTATGTATTTAAAGAGTAATTTTTCATGAACTAAATCAAAGTAATATAGTTTACATATAAACGTATATAAATTCGATTTATACAGATGTTTGTATTAATTAAATTTGTTGTGAGAGCATGCAGTCTGTTTCACCGTGCAACCGGCTGCAATAATTTTTTTTAATTATAATTTACTAATTAAATTTGTTGCGAGAGCAGGCAATCTGTTTTACCCTGCAACCGGCCGCAATAAATTTTTTAAATTTTTTTTAATTATAATTAAAAAGATAATTACATGTTAAAAATAATATATGAGTGGGTTTCTTGTGTTCTCACGTGTACAAGATGTGTAAGAGTACAACATTTTATTCTAAAGAGTATACATTTTAATTAATAAGAATACAATATTTTGTTCAAAGAGTATACACTTTCATTAATTTTTTTTTAATTTTTTTAGGAAATAAAGGGTACACGTCCATATACTAAAGGATATATTATTTAATACTAAAAGGTATATGGGCGCACGGTATCCTCGGAGCACACAAGTTTTATCCATACTATATAGAGTTAATATCCAGTACACCTGGGTGCAAAGGTGCACCCATATGTGTATAACTTTTTATTCTATATTGTATACATGTTTTTTAATAATTGTATATTTTTTTCATATTCAGTTTTTTATTAAAAAAAACTAGCATCAATATGCGTATAACTTTTTATTTAATAGTGTACATGTTTTTCAATAATTGTATTTTTTTATACTCAATTTTTCATTAAAAAAACTAACAAAACTAATAGAAAATTCGCTAACAAAGTGTATACATTTTTGTTCATAATTGTATATGTTTTTGTTCATAATTGTATACATTTCTGAAAGTGGGTGCACCGTATCCTAGGGTGCACCCAGGTGCACAGAAGTATTAGCCTACTATTATATATTATTATTTTTATTAATTTTACTAATTTTTACTCTATTTATAAAATATTTATTTATTTTTTTAGGTGAATTAAAAAATATTATTATTTTATATAAAGTTAATAGTTATATAGTTATATAAATGATAAAGTGGTAAGCCATGCTCAAATAGCATAACGTTTATATATATATATATATATATATATATATATATATATATATATATATATATATATATATATATATATATATATATATATATATATATATATATAGTTAATTAATATGAGCAAGTCTTGTATAAAACTGTCACATAAGCTATTATGTGAGACAGATAAAAAGTAATAACATTATTAATGATAAGTAATAATGTTGCAGTGAACAGTTTCATGAACAATTTATAGTAGAAATAAAAAGTTATAAAATTTTATAGGGAAAGTAATAATATATAACTTTTTATCTGTGTCATGTAAGGGCTTACGTGAGGCGGTCCACACTAGTCTTTGCCCATTAGTATTGGACAAGTCTTGTGTAAGACATCTCGTGTAAGTTCTTACGTGAGATGAATAAAAAGTGATAACATCATTAATGATAAGTCATAATGGTGCAGTAAACTTATTTCATGAATAATTTATAATATAAATAAAAAGTAAAAATATTTTATAGCGAAAGTAAATACAGTAAACACTTTAAACTGGGCAGGTCAATACTCAGTCATGTCCCATTCTCTAAACTAGGCAGGTTGAGTCCTCCTTAAATGCCGGGCAAGGGCGGGCTGTTTAGTGTGAAAATCTGCGTGTTTTAAGGTTCAATTTAGCACCGTTTTGTGGAATTATGTTCGTATTTTAGCACTAAATAGTTAATTTTTATATATTTAAGATATTGGGGTATTTGAGGTGTTATTTCGTGTTTTTAGGTGAAAAACCGATTAAAAGTGCAAAGTTGTAATGGAGCATGAATTTGTGCAAGATATCAAGGAAACAGAGGACTATATTCTATAATTTTTCTGTATTTCTGTAGAAGTCCAAACTAGTCATGTGATATATAGTTAGAAAGCTACGAAAGAGAGGGTCGTGTGAGCACATAAATCACTTCAATCGGAGCTCGGATGAAGAAGTTATGCTCAAAACCGTGAGGTCACGCAGCTACCGGCGAGAATTCCAAAAATTCACAAAAATTACTCTCTATTTCCTATTTTCTTTGTGGCTAAGTTATTTCATAATTTAATATCCCTCCATATCTTCCATAATTATATTTTTCCTGATTTTTCAAGATCTACTCCCTATTTTATTCAATTATCACACCTATATATACCGATTCTCATCACCACATAAAGTGTGGAGAAACCGCATAATCTACCACCACCACATCACCTAGGATTTTTAATCCTAATCCACCATATCCGCCTTTCATCTTTTACTCTTCACCCGCCTTTTATCTATCACCATCACACTCAATCATGATGTTTGCTACTTGAGAAGGAAAACGGAGGAGGATCATCAAGACGGAAAGAGAAGACGGAGAATTATTCCAGACAAGGATTTTTCTTCCTTCTTTAATTCTTATTGTTGATTTATAGACTCATGGGTAAGTTTTCATTCCATAGACATGGTTGTTACTTATAACACCATGGGCTAGTACTTTTCTAGATAGTTTTAGGTTTTGAAGGTTGAATTGAATTGAATTGATGACCTAGACTAGGTTATGGATTTCTGCAGTATTTTTATTCCCTTATTAATGCTTTGATTGAGACTTATATTTTTATCTTATATGGTCTGCCCTCATTCATGATATGTCATTGTCTTATGCATATTTATGCTTGTTGCTTGTGCCATAAAGTGATTATATTTGTCTATCTGTTATGGATAAAGGGATCTAACCATATAACCTTTATTCATTAGAATAATTAATATTGGACACTTAATATATCTATTGATTACCATTCTAAAGGATTTGATTTCTTAGATTATTAGGTGGGAATTGGGGATTAATTCTTAAGTACATATAAAGGGAAGTCTAGTGCTCTAACCTTTAATGGAATTTTGCATGAAGTAGCTAGAAATGGAGTAGAGATTATTCATCTGAGAAGCTAAATCAGATTTATGTGTTAAGTTTACTTTAGATAAAGGATTTAACATAATTAAGTGATTGTTTTCATAAGAACTGCAGGATTCTAACATTGTCTAGTGATTTGATTTGACCAATCTAAACTAGATTTATGTGTTAAGTTTACTTTAGATAAGAGATTTAAATCAGATTCATGTGTTAAGTTTACTTTAGATAAGAGATTTAACATAATTAAGTAATTGCTTTCATAAGAACTGCAGGATTCTAACTAATTGTCTAGTGATTTGATTTGACCAATCTAAACCAGATTTATGTGTTAATTTTACTTTAGATAAGGGATTTAACATAAATAAATGATTGCTTTCATAAGAACTGTAGGATTCTAACTGATTGTCTAGTGATTTGATTTGACCAATTTAACTGGATTTCCTAGTGCTGTCTATCTTCTCTCTTGAATACTTTCCATATTTAATTATTTGCTATTTTATTATTTTTAGTAATTATTTTCTGCATAGTTAATTTAGGTAATTCTCTTTAAAAACCAAATTTGTCTTAAATTAGAATAGTCATAATTACATTAAGTAGTAGATCTATAATTATCCATTGGGTACGATATTATTTTTACTTGTTCACACGTGGAACTACAATTGATTCTCCATACTTGGGGACACATGGAAAATTGTAAACAAGCACGGGCCCACTACAACGTTGTATTTACTTTTTGCATAGAAATTAAGATTGTGATATTTTAATGTATAATAGATTGAAGGATAAATATTTTAATGTATAATGAGTAATAGTATTAGTCTTGTGTATTGGTTCCATAGAGAGATATAAATCGATTTGTGTGAGTCCTATCTATCAAAAAGGAAAATATATACTTTGTATTGGGACAAAAATAAAATGTATACTACTCCTTTTATCCAGTTCAAAGAGACCCATTTATTTTTTACATGTGAATTAAGGAGTATTATTATTTAATTTGTAGTGGGTAATTTTATTAGTGAGCGTATGAGACCATATTTTATTTGTATTAGAGAGAGCGTGTGAGTCCCATATGTATAAAAAAGAAAATTAGACCCTTAGATTCGAACGCCCAAAATAGAAAATAGGACTATTTGAAACAGACGGAAGGAGTACATTGTAGTGTAGCTAAGGCGGTAAACGTAAAGATGAACATTAAACCTTAAAAGTGAATAGGAAATGAACCAAAATGAAAAGTCAAATGAGACTCATGGAACAATTTTCGTGAGACGGATAATGAATGATAACATTTTAAGAAAATATGATGGAATACTTAATTGATGAAAAATGATAATAGTATTACTGTGAATTATTTAATGAAAAATTTATAGCATAAATAAATTGTGATAATATTTTTAAAGAAAAATGATAACATTTTTAATAAAAATGATAACAAATAAAAAAGGTGTAAAATTGTATCACTATGAGACGATCACATCGTGCATGAAAAAAAAATATACCATGAACCACAATATTAGTGCTAATTCATAGAATATAATTAATTTTTAGTTATAATTAAAGTAAAAAAAATAAAGATTTTTTGTATGAGATGAGTTGACCTATTATTAAAATATAATTATTATACAAATAAAATATGATATTTGGTAATTAAAGTATGATTTTACAACGTTACAATTCATTGTTCAATAACTACAGTATATTTTAGTGAATCATATTATAACACCTCAGAAATCATGCATACTTTAATGTAACGTTCCTCATACTTTTAATAAATCATACTTTAATTATTTATTATATGTATTACAATTTATTTTTATAATTAATCAACCGATCTAATAATAATAATAATAATAAATTGAACCGGTTACATGATAAGTTTTTGCCTTTGTGTAGAGTTGAAATTCAGAAGAGTTGCCGAGGAGTTCTCTCAAATGAAATGGTGCATTAATTCGATTTGAACCGTGCGATTGTGCCACTAAATGATGCCCTCCGTCCGATGAATCACCTCTATCATTCACAAACTAATTCTCCCTATTGATTCTCTATACCATTAATAATATGGATTTTTTTTTCCGGCCAATCTTTGACAAATTCAAATTTCCCACCTTTTTATTTTTATTTTTTATTTTTTATATAAATTGCTATTTTTATGTATACTGATTTAGAATATAAAAAATTGATCAAATGAAAGTAGCCAATTAATTCCAACATGCTTCCGGGGATCATATATTCTGTTCCTATTCAAGATCAAAATTAACGATGATAATGGCATTACATAATAACATGCAAATTAAGTAATACCTAAAGGTTATTTATATAAAATGAGATTCTATTCCATATAATACATTTAAAAAAAAAAACAGAAAGGTGGGTAGTGTAATGCAATGGAAAAAAGAAACAAGTATGGTTGCATTATTAAGAGTAAAGAAGGTAAGGCACCTATGACGAGTCAGAAATTAGGCTAGGGAGGCCAGAATGACACTGAAAAATAAAATATTCTTTCCGTCTTGTGAAATCATTCATATAATTTAAGAAAATTTAATTTTTTTACGAATTTTTATTGATTTTTTAGGAGTAAATTGATATTTTTACATAACAAATAAAATATGGTATTATAATATTGTGACATTTTTTAAATTAAAATATAAGTAATCTTTAAATTTATTATTGATTTTTTTTTTGGTAAATATAATACAAATAAATGAGTAAAGTGTAAATAATTTTATTAGATAAAGAATATTATGTTGTATATTATAAATAAAATAAATTTATTATTATTATATGTAGAATAAAAGTTATCGGAGAAAAGAAAAGAAATAAAAAAATAAAAAAATTAAAAAATGATTGGGAGGGAGGGGAAACTCGAACTTGGACCTCAGCTTTTTAAAAGGAGGGTTGAGCCACCAAGCTACCGAAAACTTTAATAACCTTTCATATATATAATTAAAATTAGTAAATTTCTAGGTGGGCAAGCGCCCGCCATAATCCTTACCTCCCTCCGTCACCTTAGAGCACATGTGGAGAGATGTAGATTCAGTGTCACACATTTCATTACAACAAAGAGTGGACATGGTATTGCTAGGGGAGGGAGCTCCCTTCCAAACTGTCGGGAAAATTTAATTGTTTAGACGAGACGGTCATTTGACATGTTATCAATGTCAAGGCTTAACAAAAGTTAAAAATTTGAACATATATCACCGTCATCCATTTAATTAAAAAAAACACGTGTAAAGTTGAGATAAATTCACCCAAATATATATGAGAGAACGTGTTAAAATGACTTGATTAAATATTAAATGATATTCTTTATCAGTTTAAATTTTTAGATAAAATGATTATTTAACAATTTTAATTAAAATAATAATGAAAAGTGATATCTGTCACAATAAATTATTTTATAAGCCGTTAATAATATAAAAAAAAACTCCATACTATATATTAAGAAAATAAAAAGTAAAATGAATCTCATCATGCAATAGTTGTATTGCAAGGCTATTTTTTTTTATTATTATTTTCATAATATCGTATATGCTAAAGATTTGTGGTGTGTGAAGGTCGACATGCATGTTAGTACATAGTAATAGAAGTAAATAATTTATTTAAAAATACGTATATGAAATTATATACTTATGGGTTATTATCAATTATATTTCGGACAATTGAGTTTGAAAAAGAATTTTCAGATCTATTCATAGGATAAGACAGTGGGACAGTTGTGTTTTCTTGTCATTTCTTATTTTTTTTTAATTATTTGGACATGAACTCCAATATTTTCCTCCAAAAGTATTTATTTTAAGTATGAAGGTAATTATGGAACGTGGTCCGATCACTAATTATTGAAATAATCATAATTTTTTTCACATTGTATTGTTAAATATTATTCTCTTCATCCCATTATTGAAAGGTGGACATTTATTTTTTCACGTTAATTAAGAAATTACAATGTTTTAATGTATAATAAAATGAGAGAAATAATATTTTAATATAAAGTAAGTAGACGTATTAGTGTGATGTATGAGCATTTGGAGAGAAAAATAACTAATTTGTGTAGGTTCCTTTAACAAAAAAAGAAATATTATACACTTTGTATTGAGACGAACTAATATAACAAAACACAACATTTCAGTGGGACGAGGGGGGTAATTGCTTTAGATTAAAGGAATTTGTAATTGACATTTAAAAATTAATTTAAATTAATTCTTAATTATAGCATAATTTTAATTTCACCCATGAATTCATAGTGTATTTTATTTTTAAGATTCATGACGTATTTTATTTTTTAATTTATGTCCTATTTTAAACATAATGTTTAATATTTATTTTTAAGATTTAGCATTATTTTTTTTAAGTATAATTGTAATTTTATTCTTATAATTTATACTCTATTTTACTTTT
Source organism: Pogostemon cablin (assembly GCA_023678885.1). NCBI lineage: Eukaryota > Viridiplantae > Streptophyta > Magnoliopsida > Lamiales > Lamiaceae > Pogostemon > Pogostemon cablin. The sequence goes on from CM042951.1 coordinate 31,761,761, forward strand.
ATAGGATTAACTCTTAGAATTTAATATTAATTTTTAATGTATTATTATCTTTTTCAATAATAATTAAAAATTTAAAATAAAAAGCAATAATAATTGTAACCGGTTTCATCGCTTTCATTATGGTGTATAAGCTCAAGTTTATTTGATAATTTGAAGGATATTGTAAAATCGATTTTAGGTACTCCATCCGTCCGCTTTCAAGGATATTATTTTTTTTATTTTGGGCGTTCGCCTCCAAGGGTCTCATTTCCTTTTTTATCCACACACATCCACTAATACAACTAAAAAATTGAATCCACAGCCCCCAAAGCATAGCTCAAGTGGTAGAGGGGAGGGTGGAAAGACCTTCTAACTGAGCTTGGTTGCTGCAAGGTGTGGATTTGAATCCTGCCTTTGGCATGAATTTAGCCCATTGCAAGCACAAGTTAAACAGTGAGCCCTCTCTATAAGCCACTTGAGGTACATCATGCGATTTACCTCCTCCACCAATCCCCAGGGCAGGGGTGGTGGGGGCCCCTAATGTGGTGGGGGCCCCTAATAGTGGGGTACACTATTTTTCAAAAAAATGGGAACCACACCTCCACTAATACAACTACTCACTACACATTAAATAACAATACTTCTTGATTTCCGTGCCCAAAAGCAAATGACACCCTTAAATCCGGACGAAGAGAGTACTTTAAAGTTCATAATTATTTTAATTAGAGCATAATTTAAATGGTGAGGAGAATGATAGAAAAATTTTCAACTGAACTGATAGTTGCGGTTAGGGATGACAATGGGACGGGTATTTCCCGGTACCCGGTCTACCCGAACCCTAATGGGTAGGGTACGGGTAGTTGTAAACGGGTTTGGGACGGGTACGGGTAGTTGTAAGAAATACCCGTTAGGGTTTGGGACGGGTACGGATAATGCCTCAAAACCCGCGGGTACCCCGATTATATATATATATATTTTTATAAAATTTAATATATATTATATAATTTATATATTATAAGATATTTTATATATTTAATTAATAGTTATAAGTTTTATTTAATCATATCTATTAAATATTTATTTAAAATAATAGAATTTATATTATATTTAATTAATAATAATGTGATTTTTATTATTATAATTATTTAGACAATAAAAAAATATAATATATATAAAATAAATGAATATTAAACGGGTATGGGAACCCGCGGGTATTGCTAAACGGTAATGGGACGGGTACGGGTACCATAATAAATTTTTTAAATGGGACGGATACGGGTACGGGTAGTTATTTTTTAATCGAATACGGGTACGGGTACCTCAAAATAAGCGGGTACCCTACCCGTTGCCATCCCTAGTTGCGGTATTAAAAATCATGTTTCTACTATGGATTTAGACCACTTATAAGCGAAGTTTAATAATTAGTCATCTTTATAAACTATTTAAGGCATATTTTGCTATTTATTTATCTAGTGCACCAAATCCTTTTATCTCTTGATTCATGGATGGGTGGGTTTACCAAACTTATTTTACCTAATGATTTATAACTTTTTGTTTTATCTCTTGATTCATGGAACTTCATGGGTCATGTATGTGCTATATTATGTTTAAGGTTTAATCATTATATGTTTGGATTAGTGCTAGTTTTAATGACATAATTGTAATATTATTATATTCATTCATAGTTTAATTTAATCTGCCATATAATCTATAATAATGATAATATTAGTATAGTTATTTTTTAATTTATAATTAAAAGAGTTGTTTATAAATTCGGGTTGACGTGATACATATTTTTAATGAAAGAAAAAGCTTAATTTATAAGGGAAAAGAAAAGTGATTTTGAAAAAGAATTGGTGTGCTGTGTGCACACGTTAAAAGGGTATAAAATTTTGTTTTAAAATTATACTCCCTCCATCCCACGTAAAGGTTTATATTTTTCATTTTGGGTTGTTCATATTAGGGTTTATATTTATTTTATTGTCAAGTTGGACCCACACAAAATAATTAATTATTCCATGTAGAGCCCACACATAACACTAATACAACTACTCACTTCACATTAAATGTTATTTCTCTCATTTCACTATATATTAAAATATTATATCTCTTAATATCCGTACAAAAATCAAATTACTACAACGTTAACGTGGGACGGAGGGATTATAAGATTTTAATTTATAAAAATATTAATTTTTTAATAAAAAATTCATTGAAATATGAATGATATTAATATTTAAATAAGAAAAATATTTTTTAAAAAAAGTTCATTTAAAATTTTATATTAAAGGTACGATATACTAAAAATACACTAACTTTTTAAGGCAATCGTATCGTATCTTAACGCTGGTGCCCATTGCATCGGGTGACACAAGTTTTATTATGAGATGAAAAAATAAAAAATAAAAAAAGAGGCACATGTGAATGTTAAAGGTTGTGAAAATAATTGTGAAAAAAATGGGAAGTGGGGCCCACTTGTATTTGGCGTATTAAGACACAAAACCAAAAGAAAAGAAGATAAAAGAAAGAAAAGAAGATGGACTTCCCATTTGGGTCTCTATTTATTCCACTCCCCATTTCCACGTCATCATCATCCCTCCACTAACCCACAAATCTTACTTTTTTTCTTTTTTTTTAGTACTCATTTCTTCTCATGGATTTTACGTCCTACTCCATATTTTATTTCTTCCGCATTATTACCATATTCTTTTCTGTGAAGTAGGATATAAGCTCGAGTTCGTTTATAAATTACGAGTTTGGCTCGAGCTTGTTTATTAAAGTTCGATTTTTGTTCACAAACACATTTGTGAAGATTTTCGATAAAATGTACTCCCTCCGTCCTACAATAATAATTAAATATTTTTAATTTGAGCGTCTCACTTTAGTATTTATATTTTATTTAGTAAATGAGACTCATACAAAACAATTAATATATGAGCCCACACACAACATTAATACAGCTACTTACTTTACATTAAAATATTATTCTTCTCACCTCACTACATATTAAATTATTATATATTTAATTTTTGTAAAAAAACAAATATAATTATTATTACATGATGCGAACACGTACGTGTGTGATAATGTTCGTAAACATGTTTGACAATTTGCTCATGAACAACAAATGAATGTTTTGTTCGTGAACACGTGTGCATAATAAACCAACACATAAAATTCTAAAATATTGTTTTTATTATTATATACTATACGTTATTAAGAATATTACTCTAATAAATTATATAGTGAGATGAGGTAGAATACTGATTTACTCTAATAAATTATATAGTGAGATAAGGTAGTTAAAATAATTAAGAGAAAAATGTGAAAGTGTATAAAGAAACTGAGGATGTATATTTTAAGTTGATGAGTAGCACGTTGTATTTCAAGTAAGTTGATAAATGAGGGACAGATAAATGAGTTTTGTAAAGTTTATAAGAAGATGTTCAGATTTTTCATTTGTCAAATGTATTACTCATTTAATAGGATTGAATTTCCCCATCGGTGTTTAATAATATAAAAAAATCATACCCTAAAAATGATTATTATCTTCGTTTTATTTAAAGGTTCTCATTTTATTATTTTGGGCGTCCCATCCAATTGTTCACATTTCTCACATTTAGTAAAAAGGCCCCACATGTGATCTATCACTCACAACTAATACAACTACCCACTAAACATAAAATAATAATACTACTTAATCTACACACAAAAAGCAAATGACCGTCTTTGAAGTTTGAACGGAACGGAAGGAGTATTAAATTTTTGGGACATGTGACGATAATTTGGAAAATATAATTATTACACATGTCAATCATTTAGGAGGTGAAATATAAAATGAAATACCATATTAAAATAGGTGATCTGATGCCTCATTCAACACTCTAGTTATGCCTCTATTTTACAAATTCTTTTATTTTTTGAAAAGGTAAAAAAAAAGCTAATCTTCCTTAGACTACATTTAAAAAAAAAACACCATATCACACATTTAATCTATTTTATTAATTATTTATTAAAAAAAATTATAATAACTCTAAAAGTTTAGACTTTTCTTAATCAACATATAAAAATAATAACTCTGAAAGTTTACACTCTTCTCAATCAACGCCTAGAGTTAAAAAGTAAAACTTTTTGGAACAAAAGAAGTATATAATTTTAATTATTTTATTATGTTGTCACTTTTTTTATTAAAATATAGGAGTATTACTCATCATTTTCAATAAAAATTGTGTATAAATTAGATTTAGGGATGACAAAAAGGTATTCTTGGTTGCTTAGTATCAAATTTTAGTTTAAGATTTAAACTTGTGTGAGATTATATGGAATAGTCATGTGGGATCGATGGTATCTTATTTTTCTAAAAAAAAACTTTTGTCTCACAAAATTATTTATAAATTATTTGTGAATTTGTTTTGTTAGAAGATTATAACTTTATTTTTAATAGGTTATTATTTTTATAAAATAATACACACTTTTTAATATATATAAGAAGAGATAAAAATTATATATATATATATATATATATATATATATATATATATATATATATATATATATATATAGATAATGATATAGTTTTGGTCTCGTAAAAGCTTTAAACAAAGTAATGTCGTGACAACTATAAGATCATGTGTTATGTTTACGCCTTTATTAGGACTTTTTACCAAACTATGGGTATTTATTTTCGTATTTTCCAAATTCTATATAAATGGATTCAAACAAATTTATATCAAATCATCTGATCATGATTTTTCATTTTTTATTTTTAATAAAGTTTCTGTCATGCTAGAATATTTACACATTATTTTGTTATTTAATTATCAGTAGTGCATCGTTTTAAAGATTTCTTTTCCCCATAGGAAATGAAAATATATTGTTTTATTTTGCAATAATTATTTTTTGCCGATCATTTATAAGTTAGGGACATTTTCACAAAATATGGTATTCCTTCCTTCTATTCCTCGGTAAGCGGACCGCGGGAGCATGGGGCGGTATCTGCTTTTGACTGATAGAAAGTCTCTCTCTTTTCTCCCTCCTGATCGAACTAGCCAAAAAAAAAAAAAGAGAAAGTTGTTCTTGCCGGGCGAGTAGCGTCAGAGACATCTTTATCTGAGGAGGATGCTTCGTCGTCCAGCTCCTCAGATAAAGATGTTAGGATCGTCCGGCTCATCCTTGGAATCCGAAAAGAAAACAGATGGGTCGATCTATTATTAAAATATAATTACTATATATTTAAAGTATACTTATTGTAAATTATATTATAATAATGATAAAATCATAATGTATTCTTTTCATATTATAAAAAAACATATTTAACTATCAATTAATTTTTGAGTTAATGGCATGTTTTGCAATAATATTTAAATATGTGTGTCTTTTTTGCAATTTTTTAAAGGTGTGAACTAATTTGCAATTCGAGTAAAGCTCGTAGTTTTATTTGCAATTAATCCTGTCAATTTGTTTCACAATTTATTATAGGTATCGTCTCTCAAGAGACTTTGACTTTCTGGTAAACATTCACGTGAGCTCTTAAGAGTTGAAACGAATAAGAAGTGATAATATTTTAACAAAAAGTGATAGTGGTACTAAATAATTTCATGAACAAATTATAGTATAAATAAAAAATAAGACAAATTATATTGTATACTCGGGTGCACCCTAAGATACGGTGCACCCATTTTAAAAAACGTATACATTTATGAACAAAAATGTATACAATTTAATTGTTAGTTTTTTTAATGAAGAATTGAGTGTAAAAAAATATACAATTATTAAAACACATGTATACACTATTGAATACAAAGTTATACACCTATGGATGCTAATTTTTTTAATGAAAAATTTAGTGTGATAAAAATATACAATTATTAAGAAACACATATATAAAATAGAATAAAAACATATACAAAATAAAATAAAAAGTTTATACACACATGGGCGCACCTAATATCAACTTATAAAATAATTACATTTTTTGTGAAACGTAATGATATCTTTAATAAAAAAGTGATACTTGATTTAAAAAAGGGTTCCACTAAATATACACTCTTTTTTATTAAATACGCACACCCATTATAATATAATTAAAATACTCCATATTTAAAAAAAGTCTAAATTATTCTTATATATCATTAAATACACATACTTATGTAATTTATATACACCATGATTAATAAACCCTAAATTGATTAGTTCTTTATAAAGATACTACTGCTGCGAGTGATACACAACCTATGCTAATGTTATTTCATCTATTAATCTTTTTCAACATAGTTAAAATTATTTTTTTTCCCATAACAATATGAAATTTTTGATTCTGTCCCAAAAAAGATATCATTTTCAATCTATAACTTTCTATATTGGTCAATTTTGGTCCCAAAATTACCGGAATTCAGCACGTGCACCTCACGTGACCCCTCAATTTGGGGCTTTCCGGCGATTTGGGACCAAAATCGGCCAATATTGGGAGTTACGGGACTAAATTGAAAATGATATCTTTTTTGGGACAAAATTAAAAATATATATTGTTATGGGACCAAAAGTGATTTTAACTCCATTTAATTTTTTATTTAAATTCTTAGCACAATATATATATATATATATATATATATATATATATATATATATATATATATATATATATATATATATATATATATATATATATATATATATTGTGACGACTTGATTTTTAGTTTAGGTCTTAAAATAAGACCTAATTTTATAAGTGTTTCAAATTAAGATATAAATTTAGTTTCTTTTCTCAAATTAAAGCCTGATTTTTTATATTTGTTATTTTTTTTATCATTTTAAGGCTTATCATGAAATTTATATTTTCATTTCAAGTCATACAAAATAATTTAAAAATATTATTATACACCTTCAAATCAAATCATAAAATTACATATGTTATTTTTATTAATATATTATATTAATTTATAAAATATATTCAATTCGGAAAAAAATAAAATTACGACAGGCCTTAATTTGAGAAAAAAGGTAAAATTGAGTCTTGAAATGAGACATTTCTTAAATGAAAACTAAAATTGAGACTTAACTTAAAAATTGGATCCTTACATGAAAATTTTCATATATATATATATATATATATATATATATATATATATATATATATATATATATATATATATATATATATATATATATAAACTATTCTTTATCTAGATTTTTAGTATTTAAATAATATTCATCTCATATAATATAATCTAAATAATAATATAATATAAAAATTATGTTCTCATAGTACAAAATTCATCTCTCATATTAATTTAAGTTTTAATCCCCAATTTCAAATCTTGACATGGTCTCATAGGGTATATATCCTATATAATTTAATTTTATATATTAAAAAATGATAAAACATCAAAGGTAATGGAATAAATAGAAGCTACTAATATTTTATAAAAAAAAATCAAAGGTAGTATATTTTTAGGGTTCAACTATTAAATTAAAATCATTTTTCGTCCCATAACAATATGAAAATTTTGATTCTATCCAAAAAAATATATAATTTTCAATTTAGTCCCGTAACTCCCAATATTGGCCGATTTTTAGTTATTCTATTTTTATTTACCTGATAAATGTTTGTAGATTTCAAGGCGAAAAATCAATGAAAAATAGGTTTTACAGTTTTGTATGCACCTTTCTCCTCCAACTAAATTCAATTATTTTTTTAGAAAAGTTCAAGTGATGCTTGAATGGCAGTCACTCTTGCCCAAACAGAGAGATTTAGTCACAATCACCGCATAGATAAGAATCAATGAGATATGAATAAATCAATGAGTTTCTTCATATTTTATATAAATCTTAACGAATTGGCTAATTTGCTTGTAATTAAAAATTGGGATGGTATTTGTGTACTGTCGCTGAGGAGAAAAAGAGATATATTAATATTAGCGAGATATCATTTCCCTTATCATTCTCCGTTGGCGATTCGAATGTTGCTCGTCCACGGTCTCTTTAATTTTTCGATTGAATGAATTAAACAGAGGATCTAAACATATAAGAATCATAAGAGTTTCACGCCAGTTGATTTTACATTAAAAGAATTGGGGGGTTTTAAAGGGTGTATAATCTTAAATTAAAGGGGGTAATTTTGAAATTTTAAGGGATGTGTATATAATAAATTAGGATTTAAAATATTAAAAGTGTGTGTATTCAGTAGAGGTGTGTATTCAATAAAAAGGTTGTGTATTTAACAACACTCTTTCAAAAAATATAAAAATGATTTCACACAAGTATTTTTCATTTTTTGGTATTATATATATATATATATATATATATATATATATATATATATATATATATATATATATATATATATATATATATATATATATAATACCAAAAAATGAATTTATTAATTTTTTTCATTTATAGATAAAAAAATTAATAAATTCATTAATGTAGAAAAATTAATAAAATAATACACACTTTTTTCTACATTAATGAATTTATTAATTTTTTTTATCTATTATTATTTTTTATTAATTAAATATCATTTTTTATTTAAAATGTTATCAGCTTTTCCACGAACCCACCCAAAGTTTTCTCTGTTAGTTATGGTTTTAATTTATGTTTGTTGTCTACAGTTTATTTTCTTATTCTTTTCAAATTCTTTCTCGAATCTGGATAGTCGTATGTGACTTGCAATAATCGACCATTGGAAAATGATATATCACGCTCAAACTGAAAATGAAAGTACATCCATCTAATTTAAAAAAGAATAAAAAATAATAATATATATATTTTAAAACTATGAAATAATTATTATTTTTATATTTTGAAATGAAATAGTTTTGAGAAAGTGGGCAACTTAGGTGGTGCTGTTCGATTGACAATGCTAGTACAATGCGCGGGCCATTGCACAATAACACCCACTACCCTTATTTAATTATCATCCTACATTAATTATTCTTATTTCCATTATTATCAACTAAATTGATATCATCAACTTATAAATTAATTGATCTAAATTTAATATGCTTATGATTTTATGATTCTTAAGTACTAGTATAAAACAAACACATTTTTATTGCATAATAATTAGAACAGATTTCATTTTACGGTATAAATTTTTAATCTTCCTCAACACAAGTGTATAACAAAAATTAGGGTGAATCAATTACAAAGTGAAATTGGGGATATAGGTTACTCTTTAGAATATTGGATGATTATTCTTTAGTACAAAGAGTAATATTATTATTATTATTAATAAACTCTTCTAAATAGAGTAATCTATGTATTTTAATGAGTGACACTTAAAATTTTAAGGAGAACCATATACCCAATTACACACTAACATATATTTTTTGACACGTGGTTTATTTATCATTTTAAGGTTTATTACATTTTATCCTTAAAGCTGTTTTTTAGGTGTGTGAACATACACACACATACAAATTATAATATTTATCAAAACATATTGTCTTTAAGCACATATATATATATATATCCTAATTGAAAAGAGCCTTTAGAGCAACTCCAACGGTACCACGCTAACACTACTCTGGCGTTAATTCTCTCTCCAACGGCACGCTAAATTCTGCACTAAACTAGAATACGTGAACAGTGCACGCCACATCTGGCGATTACTGTACTCCACGCCAAATCTTTATTTTTTTATTTTTTAATTTTTTTAATCGTTCAACAGACATATATTATCTTCAAATATGTTAATTATGTTATTTATATATATATGTTAACTTGATTTATATTGACATATTTTAACTTGATTTTAATTAATAATTATTTTATAAATCTTAACATGATTTAATTAACGTGATTCTTAATGAATATATCTTAGCTTGAATTAATTATAAGTTCATATAATTTACTCTATTTATTGAATGTAATATTTTAAAATTTAGAATTCATTACTTTAATTATTAAAATTGAGATAGTTTACTTATTTTTTATTTTATTAATAAAATATTTTGTGTTATTTAATAATTTATTAATTAAAAATAATTAATGAAGAAACATAATTTACATAAAATACTTAAAATCATAAATTACAAAAATACATTAAATTAAATTACATAAAAGCATAATAATAATATTAAAAATTAGACAAATAATACTTCTAATAATTACCAAGATTACTTCCGGAACCTCCAAGATCTTGAAAAAACCCACCAAACATATTAAAAGTGCTTGCTTGATGTTGAGTTTCTATATTCTTTTCCTGCAAAATTCTTTCTTGTTCTCTCCGAAAGTATTCACGTCGACGTGGATCTGAAATAGTTTCTAAATCCATCATTAAAATCTTATTTTCCTCTGCTATTTTTGTTGCTTCTGCTAGCTGTCTTTGTGATTCAGCCATTTTCTTTTGTGCTTCAACTCTTTCCCTTCTTAACTCAATATCACGATCCCTTTGAGAAACTGAAGCCATCATCATTTCTTGAATTTTGGCATTGTCTTTAGAAATTGAGTTGAAATAAATAGACATCTCTTCATTTTTCTTTCTTTTCATTTTAGTTTTCTTCACACCATCAGGCCTCCGTGATGACGAAGAACCACCACTAGCATTTTCATCACTTAAATTAATAGAAAATGAAGATAGTTGAGGACTCGATTGATCTGGGGATCCTAGCTCATCAATCGATTCTGGAATAGACCTTCGTGATTTACCAGCAGAATACGACCTCATTCTTTTGGTGATATGCCACACATGACCCCACTGGAACACTTTACTATTTTCTTGTACATATAATTTTCTTGCCATGTTATATTGCATAATGAAAAAAGATATTTTAAAAAAAAAATCCATCAAATAAGAAAGAAAATATAAAGGTGTTTCTTACTATATCATCTTCAGAAGCTCCACTTGGATTTTGGATCTCGATTTGATCAATACACCCTTTGAATTTTGCAGAAGTCGTTCGAATTTTTCGCACGCGACTTTCGATTGATCGTTGGCTGCGTTCTTCCATCATTGACGGTTTGTTGTTGTTGTATTCATTGGTAACCCGCCTCCAAAAAGTATCTCCACTTTGATTCTTACCTATTTCTGGATCTTCTGAGATTTCTATCCAACACTTGAGAAGATGTTCATCTTCCTCAGGAGTGTAGTTGGTTCCTCTTTCGTTAGACATTTCAAACGAATAATGAAACTAATTTCTGTATGTTTAGAGATTGTGTTCATGGGTATCTTAAATCTCTATATTTATAGGCAAATATTTAGAATTAAATGATTGTTGTGTTGAATGATTGTTGAGTGGTGAATGGTGGTTGTGTTGAATGGTTGTTGAGTGGTGATTGGTGGTTGTGTTGAATGGTTGTTGAGTGGTGATTGGTGGTTGTGTTGAATGGTTGTTGAGTGGTAGTTGTGTAGAGTGGTGGTTGTGTTGAGTGGTGGTTGAGAATAGGTGCCTTCACGTGTTGAGTGGTAGTTGACAGTCAAAGTCTTGAGTAGTGAATGCATGTGAGATATGTGTGATAGTGGTAGGTGAGAGTATATGTATAAAATGTATGTAACTCATTTTTATTCTTCACAAAATCGTTTGTTCATTAGCCTTCTCTTATCATCTTTATTTATTTTTTGTACTCTACTTGATACTTAAAAAAATGAGTTCCAATCATTCATCCCCCAAAGACTCGTCTGAGGATGAGTATGAGCAATTAATGGCAAGTTATGATGTAGAACAAATGTTGATTTCTCAACAAATCTACAATAATAATCTTGCAGTAGCACACATGCTTCACCATTACGGCGATACCAGTTATAGAGGCTCAGTTCCTGGTCGTACAACAATTCATCGTGATCGAGAGGCAGCAGCAGAACGTCTGTTCAATGATTATTTTGCCGAGAATCCAAAATATAATGAAGCCATGTTTCGTAGGCGTTTTCGAATGTCTCGATCTTTATTTCTTCACATTGTTGATGAGGTAAAAAATTTTGATAATTACTTCGTGCAACGACGTGATGCAGCTGGGAAACTTGGCTTATCTACACTTCAAAAAGTCACTGCTGCATTTCGTGTGTTAGCGTATGCTTTACCTGCTGATGCGACTGATGAGTACATCAACATTGGAGAGTCTACTGCAATTGAATGCGTGAAAAAATTTTGTCGTGATGTAGTGGAGATATTCGGAGGCCACTATTTACGATCCCCTAATGCCAGTGATATTTCTAGACTACTTTACATTGGAAAACAACGTGGTTTTCCAGGAATGTTGGGTAGTTTAGATTGTATGCATTGGAAATGGAAAAATTGTCCAACAGCTTGGGCTGGACAATATTCCGGTCGTAGTGGGCATCCTACTATTATTCTTGAGGCTATAGCTGATTATGATCTTTGGATATGGCATGCATATTTTGGTATGCCTGGATCTAATAATGATATTAATGTACTGGAGATATCCCATCTCTTTGCTAATCTTGCTAGAGGAATTGCTCCTCCTGCACATTATGTCATCCAAGGAAAAGAGTTTAGTATGGGGTATTATTTAGCTGATAATATTTACCCCAAATGGTCAACTATTGTACAAACTATTCGTGACCCGCGCTCAGCAAAAAAGAGATATTTTGCTATGAAACAAGAAGCATGCAGAAAGGACGTGGAACGTGCTTTTGGTGTTCTTCAAAGTCGATTTGCAATTGTTGCAAATCCGGCTCGTTTTTGGAGCAAAGAAGATTTACATGATATAATGAGTGCATGCATAATTATGCATAACATGATAATTGAGGATGAAAGGGATCTTGAGAGCCCAATTGAAGCTGCAATGGAGGCACCCGATCCAAATATAGAGACTATGGGTAGTGACAACTTTGATTTTCAGGCATTTCTTGCTCGCTACAGACAAATCAAAGACAAAGATACGCACTACGCCCTTCGTAATGCATTGATTGATCATTTGTGGGATGAATATTCTAATTCAGAGAGCTAGGAAGTTGTTGATGATTTTAATCCGTATTTGAATTATATTTTAATGTGTCATGATTAATATTTATATTGTTATCTATGTTTGTATCATTAAATCTAAATTTTTCTTGTTATATTTTATTTTTTAATTTAATATTTTTAAATTTTTTTAAAAAATTGAAAATTATAGGTAATTTATTAATTATTTTAATAATAAATATATTTTATTATAATTATTTATTAAATTAAAACATAATCTAAATAAAATTAAAAGAATAAATAAAGGAATATTCTAAGAATATTCCATGTGGTGTAAAATTTAGTGTAAAACCATTGGAGCTGTTGTGTATATTTTGTACTAAAATAGAGTGTAGTGCGCACTAAAATGGTGCGACGACTGGAGTTGGTCTTAGGGAACAAGGCTAATTCTTAATGTGTAAACTAAGGAATGAATTAATAATTTTATATCTAGTGTCTAACTTGACATTATTGTTAGTTATAATTACAATCTTTGCTAATTAATTGAACCCATCACTGCTATCTTACAATCACATATATTAAACTACACATTACATAAAAATTATACTTTGGTATGATTGCACTAAGATCTTTTGTACACTTCCTTAGTGTTGTAGCCTTTCACAAAACAAATAGTCCCACATTGATGCCAATAGGACATTGCTATTCTCAATGACCTTTCCCTTTTGGTCCTTCTACTTTCATCATTCATACTTCACAATCATTGGAAACTCCCTTTTTTTCTTCATTACTTTTCTTTGAATGGTCTCATGAAACTTGTTATATGGACTTTAATATTGCCAAAATATAATTGTTTATGTATATACTATTCTTAATTGTTTGTGTTATTAATCTCTTGTTCATAAACTTATCTAATTATCCTCATATCTAGGAAAATGATACTCTATTTGTTTCCTTTAAGGTAATAAACTTTGTTCTCTTATTTAATGCGTTCTAGATTATAGGCATGTTTCCTTATTTGAGCTATTAATTAAAAAAAAATCCAATACACTTAAAATATAGAGTTATTCTATATACACTTGTGTGCCAAGAGTTGATAGCTTAGTTTTCTAGGATATAATTATTTTTATTTTTTATAATTTTAATTATTTTATTTAATATAAGGATAGATGTTGATAAATTTTTTAAGAGTGTATATTGGGTGCACCCGGGTGTAAGGGTGCACCCATATGTGTATGACTTTTTATTCTATTTTGTATATATATTATTCTATTTTGTATACGTGTTTTGTAATAATTGTATACTTCTTTCACACTAAGTTTTTCATTAAAAAACTTATATCCATATGTGTATAACTTTTTATTCAATAGTGTATACATATTTTTTTAATAATTGTATAATTTTTACACTCAATTTTTTATTAAAAAATTAGCAATTAAATTGTATACATTATTGCTCATAATTGTATATATCTTTGGTTATATTTGTACATGAGTGCACACTATAATTAGCCATATTTTAATCTAATACTTCTCGCAACTTAGGATGCAGAGTGTCCCACCTTTATTTGGCTGACTCTATTGAAACACTTACAGTAACTATTCTCTGCGTCCCCTTTAAAGAGGGTTTTTTTTTTCATTTTGGTCGTCCCATCCAAAGAGTCTCATTTCCTTTTTTACACATATGAGACCCACACACTCTCACTAATACAATTAAAATATGGGACCCACACTCCCACTAATACAACTACCCACTATACATTAAATAATAGTAATACTCCTTAATTCATGTGCCAAAAAAGAAAAGACCCTCTTAGTGAGGGACGGAGGGAGTATTAAATATGAAAACATTAAAAAACATAATAATAATAATAATTATTATTATTATTATTAATCAATAATAAATCATGAGCTTTCCAAGCATGTGGTCAATTTAAAAGGAGCGAGGTTTATGGACCATGTTATTGGAAGTGTGGAGAAACATCACCAAGCTCCTATAAAAGGAGAAATAAATAAAATAACAATATAAATACAATGAATTTTTTTTTTATTATTATTAAATAAAAAATTCAATGGCTTTATAAATTGTAATAATTGAAACACTTGTGCTATTTCAAAAAAGTTGTCGAATTTGATGATAGAATATAAAAGGTGGGAATTTATTCTTCAAAGTTTAACCGTATATTATTTGGCCACGTTCAATATATAATGTTTGATAAAAAGAGGGAAAAAAAAGTAGAAATGTTAGAGAGAAAAAATTTATGTAGTGATAAAATTATTATCATTGTAGTTAAAGTTATACTCATTAATTACTCTTTATAGGACAACTTTTCCTTTAGGAATCTATGTAAATTATTATTCATAGGAACATCATAAAAAATGTCACTTTAATGGTTTATTTTGAAAAAATATCTTTCACTATAATATTTTTTTAGAAAATGCTATTTTTTAAAAATTTGGAATCTTATGCTACTACACTTGCAACTCTATACATACATATATTATTTACTAACATATATGTGACGCTGCTGCATGCGACTATGTATTAATTATATAATGAAAAAGAGTAAAAAAAAATAAAAGTGACGTTTTTCTAAAAAAAAATACTATTAGGTAACATATTTTAAAATCAAATTATTATGGAGTACATTTTTCACAATTTCTATATTATAAATAAATTATAGGATTCTACATACAACATTATAACACGTGTCTTTATATACAACTATTCATAGGATCAATTGTGCAATTCTACAAATAACTCTCATAACTTGCGTGTTCCTAGATATATGGATTTAGGTTTGTACGTTCAGGTTCGATCCGATTTAATTCTTATATTACTGTGTATCGAATGTCATACCTTTAGTACAAAATCTTATGTCCTTGATTTCTCAATAGGAAAAAAAAATTCTTAGTTAAACATTTTTTTTAATGATAAATGGTAATTGTTACTGATTATTTTTTAGTTGACCAAACACTCATACTACAATATTTTTCTTCAAACCGCCTTATAACTTCCTATTCCAATTCATTTCTAAGAGGAATTAAATTTGGATCTCCCACTTTATTAAAGAGATCAGGTAACCTCATTAGTTGAACATTAATATCATTTATATTTGAATTTATTATTTCAATAAAAAATAATAATCTTATTAATAAAACTTATACCTCTTATAATAAAATACTATACCCTTTAATAGCTTGTACGTGTTGACGCACAAGAAACCAACCCTATACGTATATGATATCTTCTTATCACTATACATGTGCCTTTGTATTTTATCATGCATGAATAAATGATTTTGAAGAAGGGTAAATGGGGAAATAGCCAAGAGGTGTCATTTTATCATGCTACTTCCGCCCCCAACAAAAGGTTCATTTTTAATGAGTTATTATCCTAATGGTGGGGTACACTATTTTAATGAGTTATTATGAAAGATTAAGCAAAAGTGTAATTTTTGAGAATATTATAAAATCTTTTATACTAAATAAATAATAGAATATGTTGAGTGTGTTAACTATAAATAAAAAATAATGTATATATGTCAGAGATGTTCTTTTAACTTTTTTACCTTTTTTAAAAGGTGAAAATATTTGTGACATGAATGAAAATAATAAGGTGAAAACTTTCTATACGGAGGAAGCGAGTAATATTTATGATTGTCAATATTTTTCAACATATACAATCTTAGTACTTTTTACATTTTTCGAAAAACTAAATTTTTTTTGTCATGTTAAAAATCGTGATAAATGTGTATTCATTCTCTCCATCTCTTATAATTATTCACACTTTATCAATTTATTTATTATATGAAATCAATTTATAAGACAAACTATTACATTGAGAGTAGTAATTTCTGTCTCAAAATATTTTGTATTCCACCGTATTAGAACTTATACACACATTAAAATAGCAATTTATATAATATAATTAGCACTCACAATACTATAAAAGTATCAATACCTTTTCACTTATTAATTCACATTTTTCATCTTTATTAGTAATTCACATAAGCCAAACATATTGGGATAAGTTAGTATTATGTGAATCGGGTTCACAGTGTAAACAATGTGATTCTCTTTAATTTAAATTTTAGAAAAATACAAAATATAATTATATTGAAAGGGAGATCACATGCTTTACACCGTAAACTCAGTTTACACAAGTATTTGACTATTTTAATATAAACATAGGAGTGATTTTTTTTTTTTTTGGAAATGTTCGAAGTAGTTCGTATTATTAGTTTATGCTCAAAGACTCGGCTGATAAGAATGGCTAGATGTTAAAAATGAGGATATATATAAATTATCATTCCTAAAAATAGTTTTATCCGATTTCATAGTAACCTTTGTGAACAAGATTTGTCTTACAAAATGAATCTCCTAAAATTTTCTTACAAAATTGTTCATAAACTTGTTTATATAATGCTTTTGTTCGGTTACATTTTACTTTACACTAGCTATATTAGTATTTGTTTTCGACAATCAAATTTTAATTTCTAAAATCACACACGCATATTTTCGAAACAATTTCTTATATATACCTACCAACTTTATTAATTTCTAATTCAACTATATTTTATATATATTATCTTTTCAATGAATAATTTTTTTTCACTTTCTTTCTCCTTTATTATACTCCCTCCTTCCATTTTCATCTTCATATTTACTGTACACACGCAAATTAAGAAAATTCACTTTTAAGTAACTTTTGGGGGTAGTTTGATATTTTTAGTTAATAAATAAGTGATAAAGTATGCTATGTGTATTAAAAAGGTGATGACAATTTTAAAATTAAAGTATGTTAGAAGGATATTAGTTAGGAAAAATTGAAATAATACACTAAATTCAATATACAAAATCTTTACCAACACTTCAATATGTTTGTTATCATTTCTACACATTTGCACATTTTATGACATTATTACCCCTATCCCATATCCATCCACCCAAGTTGGGTCACATTGTGGGTCACCCACACCGGCAGCGGCGGCCGTCGGCGACCGGTGTGGGTCACCCACACCGGCGGTGACAGCCGTCGATGGGTGTGGGTCATGGTGTGGATCAGAGTGTGGGTCACCCACATGGATGGTGGCCGGCAATGGTGGTCGCCGACGGTAGTAGGTGTGTGGGTGAGTGAGTTTACTTAGAAATTTTTTTAATTTTGGGGGAGGAGTATAATGATCATTTTAGGTAAGTTTTGGATAAAAAAGAAAGAAGTTTTTTGAGTTGTTAGTAATGATATTTGTATGTGGAGAGTTGGGTATATTTGTCTATTGATACTATTAGTTATGTACATTTTCCTTTTATGGAAGTGTGAAATTGAAATTAGGACGGATTAAAATGGAAAGTGTGAAGTTAAAGTTGGGACGGAGGGAGTATCAATTAATATTTTTTTATACATATAATCAAATGATTTGTCATATAATTAAAATTTATCATATCAAAACCCCAAAACAAATTACATTCCACACAAAGAAAGTCTTTTGCTTTTTGCACGTAAATTAAATAATATTATTATTTAATGTATAGTGGAGAATATTATTATTTAATTTATAATGGATAGTTGTATAAATTAAAATATAGACCCTATATTTTAATTGTATAAATAAGTGTGTGAGTCACATATACTTAAAAAAAAAGAAAATGAGACTATATGAGTGACATGCCCAAAATAAAAAATATAACCTAAAGGGGACGGAAAGAGTATATAAGAGTATTAATATCTACTCCCTCCATTCCATACTCATCTGCGCCGATACTGTAGATACGTAGTTTAAGAAAAATTAATTTTTGACCAACTTTATTGACTTTTAAGGGGTATTGTGGTATTTTTAGGTAATAAATAAATTATAAAGTATGTTATGTGTGTTAGGTGGTAGTGTTATTTTTGAAATTAAGATAACTTTTGAGTTTGTTGTTTTATGTGAATTTTTTTTTTTTGAGTAGTGATAATAATTAGTATAGAACAGACAAAAACAGAAAGTGTGATGATAAGTGTGGGACGAAGGGAGTAATAATTTTCAACCCCAAACCCATAACAAACATAGTGAGTAAATTTTTTGGTATAAAATACACACATTATAAGTTTTAAAAACCACTTCTAGAAATCACCTTTATTAATCCTCTAACTCATCCATTTTTCATAATTCCCTCTCCCAATCATTACTATATATTTTTTATTTTCTTACATTTCTTCTCTCACGTCCATTAAATTATTTTACACATGTTATTATCAATTACTTTTTTTCACATTAATTTAACATAAAACTAAAATATACTATATCAAACTCTAAAACAAATACTCAATTCGTTTAACTACACTTTTCAATCTTTCTTTTATTATTTGTTCCAAAATACACACTTCACATTTTAAGAAAAATAAAATTTTCAAAATAAATAAGCCTCTTTTTACATTATTTTTTCAAAAAAATGATATTATAGTCATCTAACACACATAAATTATTTTATCATCTATTTATTTACTAAAAAAAACTAAATTATCCTAAAAAAATCAATAAAATTTGTATAAAACAACTAATTTTTAAATTTTGTTTCTACATTAAAGTTGAAGAGTCCAACGGATATAAAAGATATATCATCACTATTCATAGTTTTGATGTGAGCTATTTGACATGAAGCTCACACGGATTAGCAAGCTTTCCAATTATAAATAAACTATACTCTATTTAAATAAACACATGTTGGATTAAAATTGAATATAAAATTCATCCAACAATAAATTTCCAATATTAAAATGTTTTATTAAAGTTAAATATTGGGCTATTTAACATAGGAAATGTTTAGTTCCCACAGAAGAAATCATTAAATTTAGTCATAGCCCATGAAAACAGACCAAATTAATTTAAGTTAAATAAATGTACACACATGTTTTACACAACCACACGCCCAATTCGGTTACAATAACGTAGGACCCCACCCCGCACTCTCTCACTTAAATGGAATTAAACACCAACCCAGGGCTATTTTCGTCATTCAGCAGCCCCCACCTTCTCCTATATAACATGCCCCACCTCTCGCCTCTCTCTCTCCCGTCTTCTCATACACAACACAGCACAGCACAGCACGATTTCGTTCCTCACACACTACACGCATTCACTCTACTGTAAAACACCTAACCTCCGTTCTTCCACATTCCTTTTAACAATGGGGTTTCCGGTGGGATGTACAGACTTATTCCTTCCTAAATTGCTAGTTTACCTGTTGACGGTGCTCGGAATGGTGAGGAAATGCATATACACCGTTTTCTCTCTTTTAGGGCTCGGCGATTTCCTGGAGCCGGAAGTAGTGTACGTTCCGTCGTCGGAGCCGGAGCCGAGGTCGGTGTCGGCGGCGCTGCTCCGTGAGCTTCTGCCGGTGGTGAAGTTCTCGGATTTGGAGGAGGATGTGGAGCCGCCGGAGAGCTGCGCGGTTTGCCTGTACGAATTCGGCGGGGAGGATGAGATCCGACGGCTGACGAATTGCAGGCACATATTCCACCGGAGCTGCCTGGACCGTTGGATGGACCACGATCAGAAGACATGTCCGCTTTGCCGGACGCAGTTCATACCGGAGGATATGCAGGAGAGTTTCAACGAGAGGCTGTGGTTGGCTTCTGGAATCTCCGATTTGTACGGTGATTACTCGCCGATTACTGCTGCGTTGTAGACGTCATCGTTTTGGTGTAGATCGATTTCACTTTTTTTTGTTTTTTTTTTTTTGGAGAGGGAGTTTGGTGGATTAATTTGGGTTGTGAAATGTAAATATTACACGATGAAATTTTGGAGAATTACGAATGAAGGTAGAAGAATTTGGTTTAATTAATGGTTGATGATGTTGTTAGTTTTAATTGTTGTTGATTTTTAGTGAAAAAATCCAGTAGCAAAGTATTAATTCATTCCACAAAGTGTAGAATGTTAAGATTATGGAAAGTGATAGTGATTAAAAGTGACAGTGATTAAGAGTGGATTTAGACACAAGGTTTGCTCACCTTTCACTATTTTTTACTAAAATAAAATTGTTAAAAAAAAATTATTCTAATATAACACCTTAAAATAAGCATTGATTTCAAAATTGACATAATTTCATTTTACATACTAATAATATACTAATTTATTATTTAAAAATACAATAAAAAACTTGTGTTGATGGTAAAGAAGTATTTTTTTAATAACATATCTTCTGGAATTGGACATTTTACAATAGATTCTCATAATCTAATTTTAATTTTAATTCAATACGTCAGTCTTATTTCTCTTTTTATATTATATATACACATCATCGCTAATACAATTAAAATATAAGATTCACATACCCAATACATATTAAAGTTAGGAGTGTTGCAAATTAATGCATTATGTACGGAACAACAATTTTGTGAGACATTTAGAATGTTAAATTATAATTTACTACTCCATCCGTCTCGAAAAACTTTTCATCTTTATTGTTCCACGTTGTTTAAGAAAAATTGCACTTTTTGACTAACTTTATTGATTTTGGAGGGTATTGTAGTATTTTTAGGTAATAAAAAAGTATAAAGTAATGATATGCGTGTGAAAAATGAATGACAAATTTGAAATTAAAGTAACTTTTGAGGTTGTTGGATAAAGTAGTGTTTTCTTTTTTGGAGGTGAAAAATTTTGTGGGACAAACAAAAGAGGAAAGTAAAAAAAGTATTATGGGACGGAGGGAGTATATAACATTCATACTCTAGTAGGGACGGATATAGGGGTGGGCTGCCCCAGTAGGAACGGATTTAGGGGGTGGGCTGCCCCGCACAAGTCGAGAGTTGCCCACTAAAAATCCATTTTATATTATACGTAAATAATTTGTTGTTTTAATTTAAAAATATTTTAAGTTCATCCAAAAGAAGCTAAAAAATAAATATACTTTCTCAAATTATATATTTTATTAGTCTATTACAAAATATTAAAATTTGGCCCATTCCCAATTCATTTTTGTTCAATATTAATTAAAAATTTTGACACATAATTCTTTATTTGTTATTTTACTATATATATATATATATATATATATATATATATATATATATATATATATATATATATATATATATATATATATATATATATATATATGTAACAACAAATTTATGTATTTATAATAAAATAAATACAAGTTAATTACAATAATAATCCAAAAGGATTAAACTTGATGATTAAGGAAGCAATCTTTATCAATCCTCTGATTCTTCTCTCGAACCAACGTGGACTTTGACTGATTGTGTTGACGGCGCTGACTGTATTGATTGCGCTGACTTTGACTTTGTTGACTGGAGTGTACGCTGACTGTGTTGACAGCGTGTGTGGAGTCGGATCTTCAATTGAAGCTTGTCCGAGCTCGAATTTAGGACTTTGTAACGTTTATCCAGAGGCGTCGAGCCTTTGTTTGGATTAAACGTATTTGATGTGAAAACACTCGATCTGGGGGGCTCAGCACCTTAATCCCGGGTCGTTTGCTATTCTTGTCTCGAAGAACACTGAAGAACTTAGTTTATGAAGAACGCTCGATTTGGGGGGCTCCGCACCTTAATCCCAAATCGTTTGTCGTTCTTGACTTGAAGATGCTTGAAGTATTCAAGGGAGCACTGCTCGTATTCTTGATCTCTTCAGAGCTTTTGTCTTCAGATGCTTCAGTGTGTATGTCTGGAATGAATGGAGGAGACCCCTTTATATAGGTGAGAAGTGAAGACCCCCTCATAAATATCCTGCATTCTGATTGGTCCAGAGTTATTTGGGCCATATCCTGCGGGCTTGGGCCTCCACTTGTTTGGGCTGTAATCAGGCCTATTTTATTTAGGCCTGATTTAATTTGTATGTGCTTGTTTGACTTCAGTCAGACCTCCTTTAATTTGGGACTTATTTGACTTGGGTCAGGCCTCATTTAATTTAAGCTCCATTTAATTTGTTGGGCCCAAATTATTTATTAATTTACTTTAGGAATTTATTTATTTAAATTCCAAAATAAATTAATATTAATATTTAATTAATAAAATCCACATGTCGCCGTTTAATTGGACCGTAAATTTTAATTGCTTACAAATGCCCCCTTGCGATTTGTTTCACGGACGCCATGTCTTGTTGTGAAGGAATCGCAAAAATTCATTTTATTTTCAGCATTTATAATTTGGGCTTTTGCAATTGAGGAATTACTTTTTCTAAATAAAATTTTTTCTTGGCCCAATTTTAAGTGGCCCAATTTATTTTCTCATGCCCAAATCCAAAAGAGAATATGGAATAAATTTGTTTATTGACCACCAAGATAAGAGAATATGAGACATATTTGTTTCTTGTTCACCAAGATAAGAGAATATGGGACATATTTGTTTCTTGTTCACCAAGATAAGAGAATATGGGACATATTTGTTTCTTGTTCACCAAGATAAGAGAATATGGGACATATTTGTTTCTTGTTCACCAAGATAATTTCCATAATTTACTGCAGCCTCTTCACTATATAAGAAGGCCCAAGGTCTTTGATTTTTTTTCACCAATCGAGTGTAAGACATTTACAGCTCTTCTTTTCTTTTCTCCAATTTTCTTCACAGGTAGCATAAATTTTTTACTTCTTTGTAGACTTCTTTCTGCTGAGATATCAAGGGAGAATACCTTTCATACTAGAAAGGTAATCACTCATCACACTTCTTTTTTTTTTGTTTTTTTTTTTTTTTTTGCTTGCTATATATTCGTGTTCTTTCGGTCAAGCTTCGTCCTTCTTCTTCAAAGGAATCGATGGCGAGCCTCGTCCCTTTCAATGGAATTTACGATAACGTTTGTCCCTTGGTTGTCCCTCGGTTGTCCCTTTAACGTTTGTCCCTCGGTTGCCCCTTTAACGTTTGTCCCTGAAAATGATTAGCGGTGCAATGTAGTGCGTAGCCTTTCAACAGCAACATGGCACGAGGTCGATGGGAGACCACTCGTGGTGGTTTGGCGGCGGCTGCAAGGGTTTTGACGTCCTTGAGGAGTGTTTGGTATCTTCCTTGTTGATATGCCACGACGGGCGGCAGACCCGGATGTGTGAGTGGAGTAAACGTTCTGTTTTCGTGAGACTGGATAAAGTGGCAGCGAGTAGCGCCTCTTCCAACTAGAAGGGGCATTGGCCTTTGCTGACGGGCAATGGGATTCTCCTGCGGCAGCGGTGCTTGAGCGATGAGAGAGGAGATAATTCGGCTGGCATCTTGTTCGTGATTTCAGCGGGACGATAATGATGGCGAACACGGCATACTCCAGTGAAGGGAATAGCAGTTTTTGCGATTTGGAGAACGTGCCCAGCGGGCTTTGCCGAGGCGAGGATGGCGACTAGCGTGGCCTCTTGTTCGCTTCCCCGTCGGCATCGCGGTGGCTTCTGGAGGCAGCAGCGCGCAACGGCGGCGCGGTGGTCGAGAGACCGATGGCTGAGGGACGCTGGCGATGTGTGATTGCAGGTGGACGGTGGCGGCGAATCCAAGAACGAGTAACGATGGATGGAGTCTGATTCCGGCAGCGGCCTTCGACGGAGAGATGGCGGAGTGGTCGCTGTCTTGGTCAGAGTTTCTGGGCAGCGACGATCGCGGCGAGGCTGGAATCCGGCTTCAGTCGGTGGGATTTGCGGGGAGGATGATATCTGTCATTTTCTCCTCTTTTCTGCTTCTGAAGAGAGAAATCTTCTTTTCCAATTTTGACTCCACCATTTCAATTTTGACCCTTAATTGGGCTCATTTTGATTCTCAAAGGCCCAATTAATTAAATTAATTTGGGTTTGCTTCAGTTGCATGCTAATCTTGGGCTTTAATGTTGATTTATTTGGGCCAACATTTCCTTTGTCCCTTATTACTCCCACTTAGCCTGATGAATTTAATCCAATTTGGGCCTATTATTTGACACACTAGTCAATTTGGGCTTGAGACCCACCATTGTGCTCCTTTCAATATTTAGACCCTTCCCATCATACGTTTAATTTATAATTTTGAATTTAATAATTAATTGACCCATGAATTTATTTTGGGCCTTTTAATTAATTAAATCAAAGAAATATAAATTAATTCGCACCACTTTTGCTGATATATTCTCTCATATTTCCTTGCAGTTAATTCAACTTCAAGATGGTTTACTTCGCTGGTATGGTCATAGACTCCAATAAGCGCCAATTGGTGATTCTTGACAATAAGAACTCACCATCCGATGGAGCAACTTATCTTCCGATTGAGAGACCCTTGATGGGTGCACCTATAGACAAAATTCCTTGCGAGAATAGCAAACCTGATCTAAAGACTTGGACTGAAGATCTGAACTTGGGTGAAACCGAAGTTGTAATTTTGAAGGCGATTAACCATACCGAAGATGAAAACCTTGACCCTTTGCCAACATTAAGGCGCCGAATAATTGATGATCATGCAGCGTGGGGCAATTCGGTGAATTTTCCTGGAGAATTCCGTTATACTCCTGGCTATTGGGAATGGACTGAAGTTGTCCTAAGCAGATATCATGACGATCTTGCAAGAATAAAGATTTATGACCCAATTTTTACATCCTTATTCACATACGACTGCAACCAAGAGATCATCAAAGCTTTCTGTGAGGCGTGGTGCCCTGTTACCAACACTTTGCTCACTTCTTTTGGAGAAATGTCAATTTCTCTATGGGATTTGTACAACTGGATGGACTTGCCACTAGCCGGTCATTTATATGAAGAGGTTGTGCCCGATAAACCTGAACTCTTCAATGATCGTGACCTCAATGGCGTACGTATTCCATCTAGTTGTCGGCACTTGCTGCACGCCTACCATAGACTTCGCAGTCTTGATGGTACTGACTCTGTTTCACTCACTCGATGGGTAAAATTTTGGTTTTGTCGGCCTATAACATACAAGAAACCTCATGTACGTGTAGAGAAGAGTAGGAAGAGCCGCCGTAAGAAAACACACAACCCAAATAGGATTATTGGTGATCATAAGAAATGGACCTCTGCAGAAATAGGACCCTTCAAAATGCTCGGTATTGATGTTATGCACCAAGATGAGACATATCTGGCTGCTTATCTGGCTTGCTGGCTTTGCTCTTTCGTACTCCCTACTGATGAAGTAGATTTAATACGTCCTGGAACCTTTAAGGTAGCGAGCTTGATGGCTACAGACAGGTCAGTTGGACTTGTCGTCCCAGTTTTGACGAGTATCTATAGAGGCCTGAACAAAATTTCAAATGATCCTAGACCCTCTGAGCTGAAGTCAACATTTCCCGTACACTTTGTGTACGCCTGGTTGGCTCATTATTTTAATACTCATTATCCAAATCCACATGAACTGAAGATCCCTTTAATGGTAACATATTCAGGTGAGAATAGAGCAAAGTTCTTTACTCCAACTAATGCTCGCAAAAGACTTCAAAATGGAAGTAATGCTTCTTTGCTTTGTAATGTTCGCCGAATAAATAATCCAAGGGAGTATATTGATATTGACCAAGCATCTTGGCGTGATTGGGGCTTCTTCATTGCTATTCGTATGAGTTATCTCACTCTACGACAGAATGGGAGATTTTTTATTGAACCTTACGGCCCACATCGATTCAGCCGTCAATTTGGCTTTTATCAAGAAGATACTCCAGGGAAACTGAGAACAGACCTTCGAGAGTCTACTTTAGAGCAAGGGCTTCAGCTTTGGAGGCGATGTATCTTACGTAATTCTCGCTCTAAAGCGACTTTTCCATGCGCCCCCACAGAGTTCAGAAATTTCTGCTCACCAAAGTATGCTGAGTGGTCCTCTAAAATTCATGGGACTTATTTTATAGATCATATGGCGGATCTAATCAGAATTGTTCCGAGCCACACCGTAGAGAAAGAAGTTGACATTATTGGCAATTCGGATAATGCCAAGATTGATGAAGCAACTATATAGTTAGAAGCCCCACCTCCTCAGAAGGTGATTGTTGGAACGTCAGGTGTAGCAAAAAAAAGAAAGAGTGGTCTCTCTTATTCGAATGAGAGTAGCACAGACCGAAACTTGAAGAGGACCAAAAGAGACGAATCTCCTGTGCACGTCCTGATAACTCAAACCGAGGTTTTCAATCCCCTTTTTAATTATGAATTCCATACTTCCATACATATAACTATTTTCTAATATCTTTTTTTTGTAGCATCTGGATGCTGTATTTGGCTTTGATTATGACAAACTTGAGGAAGAAGGATCAGCTTCCGCTGCAGCCCTTAAAGGCTTAGTAGATGATGTATTTCCAGATCAAATTTCTCCTATTGTGCCCGAGTCTCATCCTCCAATTACTACAATGGAAGCTCCAGAAATTACAACATTTAACTTTGATGTCGAGATCATGGATGCTAGGAAACTAGTTAATATGAAAGTGTAGAAAAGCTTTCAAGATAAGTTGAAGAGGGCTTCTGTCAGCTCCTTATCTTCTATGCGGAATGAGGGACTCAAAATGGTGAATAATTTCAAGAGCGCTCCAGAGATTGACGGATCTGCTTTAGAAGCATCATTTGACTTCTTATTTACTAAAGCTGATGCGTATGATGCCGTGAAGATAAAACTTGCTGATGGACTGTCCAGGAGAGAAGTTAATAAGCATCTGACCGATGCAAGGAAGCGTGCTGATGAACACAAAGGCAAAGAAGTTGTAGATGTCAAGCAATTGCAAGAATCCGAGACTAGGTTGAAGCAGATTGCTGAAGAAATTGAGACTCTGTTGAAGGAGAAGGAAACAATATCTCGAAAGGTTGAACGTCTTCGTGAATCCGTTCAAAATGCAAAACTTGGAGCCCAAACTGCTGCCAGGGACATTGGTGTACTAAAGAAAACACCTATCCTAGAAGGTTCCATTGCTGATGAATTAAGGACTGTTACACAAGCTTTGGAGGCTGCTCGAGATGAGTTATCCAGTATGAATATTTTTTATTAGTTTGTATTGAAACCATTTCATTTCAATGTCTTTTTTTTGAACTGTAATGATATTATCAATAAAATCCATATTCTCTCTTATCTTTTTTTTATCTTCTTATTCATCACTGCATCTTTAGATTTGCTTTACTGCTTTTGGGATGTTTACCTACTGCCTTTATATCTTAATTTGCTTTTTGCTTCACAAATTTGATACAAACAAACAAAAACATGACTGAACTTAATAAATGTTAAGCTGCCTACGTATCTCTTTAAAGAGAATCAAGTCATAACGTAGTTCAAAGGGACATGGTTTTGATTGGGGGTGCCGTGAACAGTTTATACTTATGCGGGCTAGGAGTGTGTCGTACACAGTTTATACTCGGGCGGACCAGGAGTTTGTCGTACACAGTTTATACTCGGGTGGACCAGGAGTTTGTCGTACACAGTTTATACTCGTGTGGACTAGGAGTTTGTCGTACACAGTTTATACTCATGTGGACTAGGAGTTTGTCGTACACAGTTTATACTCGTGTGGACCAGGAGTTTGTCGTACACAGTTTATACTCGTGTGGACCAGGAGTTTATCGTACACAGTTTATACTCGTGTGGACCAGGAGTTTGTCGTACACAGTTTATACTCGTGCGGACCAGGAGTAACATGCAGTTTAGGCTCATGCGTTATGGAGCGTGGTGTTTGAATTTGCTGACAACTTATACTCATGTCAATGAATCTTGAATTTGAACTTGTAGACAATTTATACTCGTGTCAAGGAGCCTTGCATTATTTGTGTCAGATAGTTTAAACTCATATCAAGGAGTATCATGTGGACAGTTTTAGCTCATATCAAGGAGCGTTGTATCTTGTAGTTATTTTACGCGTAATAGCATTTTAAGAAATTTTCATTTATGGGGCCAATGTTTATGCCATCTTCTGATATCAACTTGTAGGCGCCATTTGTGTATACATCCTTTACAACATGAGGGCCATCCCATTTTAGGAGAAACTTATTTCCAACACGATGTGTGACCACAATAGGTCTTCTCACGGCAAGCACCAAGTCGCCAACTTGAAAAGAACGTATCTTCACCCTTTTGTTAAATGTTCTGGATAAGCGAGATTGATAACACTCAAGTCTCTGTTGTGTCTCTAACCTCTTCTCATCTAGAGCTTCTAACTCTTGAAGGCGCAACTTTGCATTTTCTTCCTCGGTTAAGCCTTCTTGTATGGCCATTCTTAAAGAAGGAATTTATTTCTCGAGAGGTACCACAACTTCAACACCATAAACCAAAGAATACGGAGTAGCATGAGTAGGAGTTCTATAGGTGGTGCGGTACGCCCATAAAGCTTCATTTATTCTTTTATGCCAATCTCTTTTAGACTTGGAGACTACCTTCTTCAACAGACTACACAGGGTTTTGTTGAATGCTTCAGCTAGACCATTGGTAGCTGCATTATACATTGACGACTTCCTTTGTTTGAAGTCGAACTTCTCACACAACTTATCGATCCAGCTGTTGCTGAATGGCTTTGCATTATCGGTGATAATATAGCGGGGAACACCATATCTATAAATGATGTTGATCCGAATGAAATCAGCAACAGTTTCCTTCTTTACTTTCCTCAAAGGCACAGCTTCAGCCCATTTGGAAAAGTAATCGGTGGCAGCAAGGATGTAGAGATGACCACCAGAAGATTTTGTGAGAGGCCCCACCACATCTAATCCCCAAGCATCGAAAGGCCATGAAGCAACTGTCGGGTGCAAAGGCTCCGGAGGTTGATGGATCAAGTTCCCATGAAATTGGCAAGCCTGACATTTTTGTGCATACTCCATGCAATCTTTCACCATTGTTGGCCAATAATAGCCCATTCTTTTGACTCTGAAGTGTAGCTTCGGCCCACACTGATGAGCACCGCAAATTCCGGAATGAGCTTCCTCCATTGCTTGAACAGACTCTTCTTTACTTAGGCATCTCAAGAAAATTCCATCAAATGATCTTCTATACATTGTGCCTTTGAAGTAAATAAATCGAGGTGCCCGACGCCGAATATCAACCCTTTGACGTGGCTCATTTGGCAATTTATCATACTTGAGATAATCGATGAGTGGTTGACGCCAATCCTCTTCTTCAATTTCGAAGACCTCCACCAAATGATTTTCAACTTCTTCATAATCATCATCCTCGAAGATCGGTGGTACAACCCAACTTTTGCACACTGAAATTTGAACTTGCGCCTCCGGCATAGCTATATTTGATGCTAGCTTGGCGAGGGCGTCAGCTTGCTTATTCTCTCTTCTGGGTAAATGCTCGATATCAACATCACCAAGCCAGCTCATCAGCTTTTGAGCATACTTGTGGTATGGGAACAACTCAAGCTTCATTACTTCATACACCCAAGTAGTTGGTTTATCACAAGTAACGAATCACCATACACTTTAAGGTGTAATTGCTTTATATCGACGGCCATCTCTAAACCAAGTATGAGTGCTTGATACTCGGCTACATTGTTAGAGCAGTTTTCTTTTAAGGAAAATGAGAATGGCAAAACTTCACCACTGGATGTTACGAATACGGCTCCAGCACCGGCCCCTTCCCAATGAGATGCTCCATCAAAATACATTTTCCAAGGAGAAGCTATCTCCACAGCGAAAGCATCTTCATCAGGGAGTTCATCAGACAGTTCCCATTCTGCAGGCATTGGATGATCAGCTAGAAAATCTGCCAACACTTGTCCTTTTATGGCCTTCTGAGGGACATATACAATCTCAAACTGTTGAAGTTGGAGATACCACCTGGCAAGCCGATCTGAGAGTACTGGTTTTGACATGACAAACTTTAGTGGGTTAGCTTTTGAAACTAGCCGAACTGTATGAGCTTGGAAGTAATGTTTCAACTTCTGAATCACGAAGATAAGGGCCAAGCAGATCTTCTCAATTTGGTGAATATTTCAACTCGTTTGGAGTCATGGTTCTACTCAAATAGTAAAGGACAGTTTCTTTGCCATCATCATTCTCTTGTGCGAGTAAAGCTCCAACATAACGTTTTTGAGCAGCTAGGTAGAGAATTAACGGACGTCCAGGTATTGGTGCACACAATACTGGTGCCTTCATCAAGTACTCTTTAATGCTATTGAAAGCATTATTGCAAGCTTCATCCCATTCAAATATACTGCCTTTCTTCATGAGATGACTAAACGGTTGACATCGACCGGCCAAGTTTGATATGAATCTTCTCAAGTATGCCAATTTTCCTTGTAGACTTTTGAGTTCATGGATGTTCCGAGGCCCTCAAGCTCTTTACCTTTGTTCTTCTTAAGAGTGGCAGATGATGTGCTACCTTCCTCCTTTATTTGTTTATTTCCCCCATTATCTTGTGCTGGGGCTTTTTCTCGGTTCACCTCCTTTGTATTCTTGAAGAAGTATTTAGCATCAGCAAAGTAAGATTCAGCTTCAGTAAATGGCTTATTATCGCCGAATACCCTTTTCACACTGTTGCCTTCACTATACTTGAAACACTGGTGTAATGTAGAAGGGACCACACTATTCTCGTGCAGTCATGGGCGCCCCAAAAGCATGTTGTATGAAGTTTTTGCGTCTATGACATGGAAGAGCACCGTTGATCTCATCTCATCAATCATCAAATCAAGAACATTCGTGCCGAGAGTCCTTTGCCCTTCATGATTGAACCCTTGGATCATCAATCGGCTATGATTGAGTTCATCCACCGGTATCTCTAACTTCTTCAACATCCTTAAAGACAGGATGTTTACTGCTGAGCCTCCGTCAACAAGTATACGCTTTACTTGCAGCCCTTGCGTATAACCGGTTACAAATAGAGGTCGGTTGTGAGGCTGTGAACCCAACAACATGTCTTCATCTCTGAAGGTCACCTTCATAGAATAAGCTTTTTTCTTGTTCTCAACTTATTCATCTTCATTTCCCTCCTCACTCACCGCATGACAAGAGCCTTCATTATGAACTTCTTTTATGGAAGCGAAGTTTGCGGCCGCTTCATCCTCCAACACAATCTTTCCCTCCTTGGCCAACTGCATGATCTTTTCCTTGAAGATGAAGCAATCATGAATGGGATGGCCCACCAATCTATGGTACTTGCAATATTTTGGGTCATTGGTTCGATTCGCTTCCTCTGGACGTTTTATTTTGGGGGGTTCGATGAGTTTGTCTTTCATCAGATCATCAAATATGCCAGAAACATCAGAGTTCAGAAATGGATACTTCTTTTCTTGCATCTCCTTCAGGGTCAACCTTCTTTGCCCCCACTCTTGGGTAATGTTTGCCTATTTTTATAGCACTCACGAGCAAGAATACTCGATCGTTGTAGTAGTATATCCCAAGAAAAATTATCAATCCAATAAGGAGTTATGTTCAGACTAGCAAAATACGTGAGTTCATGTTCATGTTGTTTTTGTAAAGATGATCGGGGGTTTGGAGATTGATTAACAACTAAAGCAAGGAGCAAGTAAATAAGATAGCAAATAAGATAAATGACAAGTAAAGAAAATGGGTGCTAAAGTTCAAGTATGGAAAAAACTTGGGATTAGAAACATCCAAGCACACTCGATTCATATTATCATGCAAACGGAATTCAACTCAATTGATGTAGACTAAGGGTGATCACGATTGTATCCTAAGCTCCCTTTCGGGTTACAAAGGTTGTTGATCCATTTGAGACTCCCAAAAGCACTCAAGATCAAAGCCCAACATTAACCCCTTCCATCTAGGTACTAGTTAGATTAAACTCTCCCTTTTTGTGTACTAAGGCCAACGAATGGATTGGTTCCCCTCATTGAATTCAAATATCCTTTCGGTCAAACCCAAACTCAATGTCTATTCATGCCTTCCTAATACTATAGAGGATCGTTTCCGTCTCACTCCAAGCAATACATACATGAAGATCATGATAGCATTTAATTACCACAAATAATCCATTGATCAACAATCCATTAAACCAATAAACATTCATGAATAACAAATCATGCCATCACAACATCAAGACAATTAAACTCCATGAATAGAAATCAACATCAATTAAATCAAAAACTAATTTAATCCACATGATAATATAAATCTAATATGCTCTTCATATTCCTAATCCCACTAGAGGGATTAGCCTAACATAATAAAAGTAATAAAACAAATAAATGATTCATTACAAATACCCATAGTCTTAGATCTCAAGAAATACAAAATGAATGGATTCTTCCCTATCAATTTCTTGAAGAGAATCTTCTATTCTTCTTGATCTCCACCTCTAGCTCTTGATTTGAAGTCTTTAGCACCAAAAATGGAAGATATGATGGGTGGATGAAGATGGATGAAGATGGATGAAGATGATGGTGGAAAATGGAAGAAATGGTGTGTGAGGTGTGTGTAGATGATAGGATTTCGGATCTCCTCCACAAAGTGTTGAAATGGGGTATATTTATACCCCATGTGGGCCTTCTAGAAGATTCCAGCAATTTCCTGCATTTTTGCACCAACACGGCTCGAGCTCCGCCGCACGACCCGTGTTCTAACACAGCGCACGTCTCGTGCGCAGCACACGGCCACAGGGGTGGCCGTGTTGTGTTTTCTGATGTTCGCGCACGACTTTCTCGACAGGCCCGTGCGCGGTGCACGGGCCGTGTTTCTGTACTCAGCACGGGGCGTGTTCTGTACTCGGCCACAGGCGTGGCCGAGTTAGCGTTTTGGGTGTTACCGCACGGCCATGCTGACAGGGCCGTGCGCTGTACACGGCCCGTGCGCGTGCTGCCCTACTTCCTCTTTTCACTGTTTTGGCTCATTCTCCCTCGTTTCAACTCCGAATTGAGATCCGCTTTTTCCTACATCTTCCTTATCATGTTTAGCATCAAATAAAAAGTGAAAATCTTAAATTTAAGCTCATTCATACACATTTCAATAAAAACACAAAATACAACCAAATAACACATAAAATACGGATAAAATAATACGAAAATACATATAAAAAGACACTAAAATATAGGTGAAAATAGCTCTAATCAGGTAACTTGTTTTCCTTTATCTTTCTTGTCATCTCCATTCTTTCGAATCTTGACTGTAGCAGTGTTTATGGCCATTGATTCTTTATTGGAGTTTCTTGCATAAGGCTTGCCCCCTTTCTTGGCTTCTTGTCTGTCTCTGGACTTGTAAGAATCCGACACTGGTGAGTGTTTGATTCCACTGGCTGCCATGCTCAATTCCATATCATGAGCTCTCGTAGCCAACTCCTCGAAAGTCTTTGGCTGAATTCCTTTGAGTATGTAGAGTAAATTCCACTTCATCCCTTAGATGCACATTTCGATAGCAGACTCTCCGGATAATCGGTCTTTGCAATTTAAACTCAAGTTTCTCCATCGATTGATATAATCAATCACAGGCTCATCCTTCAATTGGCGAGTATTAGTTAGCTCAGTCATGCTAACGGTTCTCCTTGTGCTGTAGAAACGATTGAGGAATTCATATTCCATTTGTGCCCAACTGTCGATGGACTCAGACTGCAAGTCGATATACCAATCAAAGGCATTTCCTTTGAGAGAGCGAACGAATTGCCTCACCATATAGTCTTCATAAGTACCAGCATCATTGCACGTCTCAATGAAATGTGCCACATGCTGTCTGGGGTTTCCTTTGCCATCAAATTGCTGGAATTTAGGAGGCTGATAACCAGGTGGCAACCTTAAGTTATTCACTCTTTTTGTGTAAGGCTTAACATAAGTGACGGTAGGCTTGGCATTCTCTTCAAACCTTTCTTTTATTGTTCCAAGTATAATATCTTTGAGTTGATCCACTTGGAGCATTCCATCAGCCGAAAGTTGCACTCCTCTTTCAGTTTGTTCTTTTTCAGTAGTTTGGCGTTTTGTGAACTCTTCCACCTCACTCTCGTCCACAACTCCTTTTCTGTTTGCACGGCTAGTCTCCGCAATGTCTCTTTTTTTCATCAATTGGGAGATCTTTGTGTCTTGAGCTTCTATATGTTTCGTGAGCCCTTCGATAGCTTTCATCATATTTGCTAATTGCTCCTCAATAGTTGTAGTGCCGGCCATCATTACCGGGGCTGCAATTGAGTCCGATGAAGAGCTTGAGGATGAACGAGGGTGTGAGCATGCAGAATCTTCATCACTATCCTCTTTCATGGGTAGCTGTTTTCTTGAAGCCATTTCAACCGAAAGGTTAGAGCTGGAGGAGGCCTCTGACTGAGCTTTCATTGACATACTCCTTGTAACAACAGCAACTTGTTCACTCAACGAGGCGGAGAGCTTGGAGGCAGAAGTCCTTCCCACTGTGATCTTGACAGGAGTCATGTTGTATATTTGTAGGGAGAAGAGATGAGAGATAGAGATGGTCCCACTGGGCGTGCCAAAATTTGTAACAACAAATTTATGTATTTATAATAAAATAAATACAAGTTAATTACAATAATAATCCAAAAGGATTAAACTTGATGATTAAGGAAGCAATCTCTATCAATCCTCTGATTCTTCTCTCGAACCAACGTGGACTTTGACTGATTGTGTTGACGGCGCTGACTGTGTTGACTGCGCTGACTTTGACTTTGTTGACTGGAGTGTACGCTGACTGTGTTGACAGCATGTGTGGAGTCGGATCTTCAATTGAAGCTTGTCCGAGCTCGAATTTAGGACTTTGTAACATTTATCCAGAAGCGTCGAGCCTTTGTTTGGATTAAACGTATTTGATGTGAAAACACTCGATCTGGGGACTCAACACCTTAATCCCGGATCGTTTGCCGTTCTTGTCTCGAAGAACACTGAAGAACTTAGTTTATGAAGAACGCTCGATTTGGGGGGCTCCGCACCTTAATCCCGAATCGTTTGTCGTTCTTGACTTGAAGATGCTTGAAGTATTCAAGGGATCACTGCTCGTATTCTTGATCTCTTCAGAGCTTTTGTCTTCAGATGCTTTAGTGTGTATGTCTGGAATGAATGGAGGAGACCCCTTTATATAGGTGAGAGGTGAAGACCCCCTCATAAATATCCTGCATTCTGATTGGTCCAGAGTTATTTGGGCCATATCCTGCGGGCTTGGGCCTCCACTTGTTTGGGCTGTAATCAGGCCTATTTTATTTGGGCCTGATTTAATTTGTATGGGCTTGTTTGACTTCAGTCAGACCTCCTTTAATTTGGGGCTTATTTGACTTGGGCCAGACCTCTTTTAATTTAAACTCCATTTAATTTGTTGGGCCCAAATTATTTACTATTAATTTACTTTAGGAATTAATTTATTTAAATTCCAAAATAAATTAATATTTAATTAATAAAATCCACATGTCACCATTTAATTGGACCGTAAATTTTAATTGCTTACAATATAAATTCTTTTTTATTTTTTTAAATAAACTTAGTCCACTCTATAGTGATTTCTAAATCGCCACAGTACTCTAGGGAATTTAATATACATTCTATTGAAAATTCGATTGACTTGCAGATGATTTACATCAACAAATAAATAAATACTACTACTATTTAACTTTATAAAACTAAAATTAATGAGTGTGTTTGTAGATGATTCCAAACAGAGACTTTTGGAATAAAAGAGGTGTAGATTGACCGTATATATGAATTATATACGTGTATATACAATAGACTATTAATTAATTTAAAATGGTGTACCCCACCATTAGGGGCCCCCACCGCCCCTGCCCTGGGGATTGGTAGAGAAGGTAAATCGCAGGATATGCCTCAAGTAGCTTATAGGGAGAGCTCACTGTTTCATTTAATTTAATTGGATTGTTGCAAATAAAAGGAGATGGAATTAATGGTGCGTCCACGCAGCGTGTAAAATATCGAGTGGATCCCACTTTTATTACAACCAATAAATCGTTGAAAAGTAGTGGGTTATTAAATATTAATGTATACCCACATAATCTAATTACTACACTTTTAATATTCTTTTGTTTGAAACACAAAATCTAGACATTTGTTAATTGTTGTAGTGCAATCAATGCAGTCTATTTAAGAATTTAATGTTGGAATAGACAAATCTCCATACATTTTTAAGGGACAAATAAAGAATAACATAAAAAACACAACACAATAATTTACGTGGAAAACTTTAAAATCGGAGAAAAATCACAGACCGAGAAAATACCACTATGTGAAAATTTTTTACAATTACACAGAATTTCTCTCTCCCGACCCACAATCCCTACAATCTTAAAAATCTTTGACTAATCCACATCTTTCTCCCCATTCTCACAATCGAGAATCAAATAAAGGAATTTAAGAAGAATCAAATACAAAGATTAAAGTATACTTGATTGGTGCACTTAACATCAAAACTAGGGACCTCCTTAAATAGCATAAGGAGTCCCTCCCCCTTTGCTCTCCCACCCGATGTGGGACAAAACCTTCTTCGTTTTATTTACAAAACACCAACAATCTCCACCTTGTCAAAATAAAAGAAGACTAATTGTCTTTACCGACAATCATTCTCAACCCCGAGAATCCTACTCTACCATATGAGCAGACCACTTAGAATCAACCATTCTAAGAATTTCCTGCGACACATATCGAAAAACACCTGCTGATATTTATGGTGCTACTTCTAGCTCTTGGCTACCCCTGAAAGTCCATCAGCCATTGATACACATCCACCACACACCCTACATCACCTGTCAAGTCAATGCCCGTGTATAAACTTGTGGACCAGCTAATATTATTATATCCTTTTCCATGACAACTGAACATGTCATAAGGATCGCTAATAATATTAACTCAACATTTAGAGTTGTTGCCGCACCAACTCCTCCTTGACCAGCAACGTTACCATTCATTACCGAAAAAACTCGTTCCTTTCAAACATCCTTGAGCCGACTCCATGGAAAACCCCATGCAGCTGTTAAAGCAACTCCACCACCGGGAATCCCAGTAATTCACATTGCTGCAGGTCCAAGAACTCCGCCAAAAACTACTATCCCACAAATCCTACCCCTTGCCATACTCTGTCGCCACAGTCCGACGTATTTTACCGCAAGAAAGAAGATACCACCGCATCCGGCTGTTCTTCTGACCCCCTTGTGCCACTAGCTTTTTTCACTTCTTTCATGTCACCCTTAGCCTAATGATTAACCCTTCTTCCTCTCATAAAGTTTTTTCTGATGTGGAAGGTCAGACTGTGCTGCAACAACAGAGCATACTAAGAACTTTATAAGCGCCCGAACCGGGCTCTGATACCACTTGTCCTCATAAAGTCTTTTCTGATGTGGAAGGTCATACTGTGCTGCAACCACAGAGCATACTAAGAACTTTATAAGCGTCCGAACTGGGCTCTTATACCACTTTTGGGATAGGCAGAGCCTCATTCATTCCTAAGAGACAAATAAAGAAGAACATAAAAAACATAACACAAAAATTTACGTGGAAAACTCCAAAACAAGAGAAAAACCACAGACCGAGAAAATACTACTATGTGAAAATTTTTACAATCATACATAATTTCTCTCTCCCGACCCCCAATCCCTACACTCTTAAAAATCTTTGACTAATCCACACCTTTCTCCCCATTCTCACAATCGAGAATCAAATAAAGGAATTTAAGAAGAATCAAATACAAAGATTAAAGTGTACTTGATTGGTGCACTTAACATCAAAACTAGGAACCTCCTTAAATAGCATAAGGAGTCCCTCGCCCTTTGCTCTCCCACCCGATGTGGGACAAAACCTTCTTCATTTTATTTGACAAAACACCAACAATCTCCACATTGTCAAAATAAAAGAAGACTAATTGTCTTTACCGACAATCATTCTCAACCCCGAGAATCCTACTCCACCATATGAGCAGACCACTTAGAATCAACCATTCTAAGAATTTCCTGCGACACATATAAAAAACACCTGCTGATATTTATGGTGCTACTTCTAGCTCTTGGCTACCCCTGAAAGTCCATCAACCATTGATAGACATCCACCACACACCCTACATCACCTGTCAAGTCAATCTCCGTGTATAAACTTGTGGACCAGCTAATATTATTATATCCTTTTCCATGATAACTGAACATGTCATAAGGATCGCTAATAATATTAACTCAACATTTAGAGTTGTTGCCGCACCAACTCCTCCTTGACCAGCAACGTTACCATTCATTACCGAAAAAACTCGTTCCTTTCAAACATCCTTGAGCCGACTCCATGGAAAACCCCATGCCGCTGTTAAGCCAACTCCACCACCGAGAATCCCAGTAATTCACATTGCTGCAGGTCCAAGAACTCCGCCAAAAACTACTATCCCACAAATCCTACCCCTTGCCATGCTCTGTCGCCACAGTCCGACGTATTTTACCGCAAGAAAGGAGATGCCACCGCATCCGGCTATTTTTCTGACCCCCTTGTGGCACTAGCTTTTTCCACTTCTTTCATGTCACCCTTAGCCTAATGAATAACCCTTCTTCCTCTCATAAAGTCTTTTCTGATGTGGAAGGTCAGACTGTGCTGCAACAACAGAGCATACTAAGAACTTTATAAGCGCCCGAACCGGGCTCTGATACCACTTGTCCTCATAAAGTCTTTTCTGATGTGGAAGGTCAGACTGTGCTGCAACCACAGAGCATACTAAGAACTTTATAAGCTCCCGAACTGGGCTTTGATACCACTTTTGGGATAGGCAGAGCCCCATTCATTCCTAAGAGACAAATAAAGAAGAACATAAAAAGCACAACACAAAAATTTCCAAAGAAAAATCACGGACCGAGAAAATACTACTATGTGAAATTTTTTTACAATCATACAGAATTTATCTCTCCCGACCCCTAATCCCTACACTCTTACAAATTTTTGACTAATCCACATCTTTCTCCACATTCTCACAACTGAGAATCAAAGAAAGGAATTTAAGAAGAATCGAATATAACGATTAAAGTGTACTTGATTGGTGCACTTAACATCAAAACTAGAGACCTCCTTAAATAGTATAAGGAGTCCCTCCCCCTTTGTTCTCCCACCCGATGTGGGACAAAACCTTCTTCATTTTATTTGACAAAACACCAACATTTAAGTCAATTTTATTTCAAATCCTCGTATACGGAAAATATGAAAGGGTTGGTCCCTCGTATCAATCCACTCGAATTTAATTGATGCGTAATTTACTATTGAAATGTATTGCTCGCAATACATACATATTTTTATCAGAAAAATAATTTCATTCATTACATGGATAAGAAGATTATCCAACAATCATAGTAAATGAACAAAAGAGTAATAATAATAATAATAATAATAATAATAATAATAATAATAATAATAATAATAATAATAATAATAATAATAATAATAATAATAATAATAATAATAATAATATCTTGCAATCTAATTCATCTCCAAGAAGCAGTATTCATTCATGAAACTATTAAAAGAATAAAGAGTGTATATTGGGTGAGCGGTGCAAGGGTGCACTCACATGTGTATAATATTTTATTTTATTTTATATACATGTTATTCTAATTTGTATAAGTGTTTTATAATAATTGTATAATTTTTTCACATTAAGTTTTTCATTAAAAAAACTAGCATCATATGTGTATAACTTTTTATTCAATAGTGTATACATATTTTTTAATAATTGTATATTTTTTACACTCAATTTTTCATTAAAAAATCTAACAATTAAATTGTATACTTTTTACTCTTAATTGTATATGTTTATGTTTATATTTGTATATGCGTGTATCCTATCTTAGGGTGCACCCGGGTGTACATTATAATTAGCCAAGAATAAAAGTAGTTCGTCCCTACTTTCGTAGCAAATTAATAAACTTACTAAATGTTTTTCAAAAATCAACTTCAGGTACTTTTTTTTATTAAGTTAAAGAGAATGTATAACATTCAATTGAGTACAAGGGATACTCAACCCATTATACAAGATTAAACAAGTACAATAGAGATGATAACACCAACTCCTAATTTATGAGACAATCTCTTGGTGCATGGAACCATCTGCTTACTCCACTATCTCTTCTAATTTGATTCTTAACATATAGCCAAGCCCACAACTTACTTTTAATATCATTAATAATTTTTCCTATACTTCACAATTAAACACCAATATATTTCTATATTTTCATAAATTCCAAACCACACACACCCAAATACTTGAGACAACCTTTATCTCCATTTTTTTTGAAACCAAGCAAATCACTAAAGTGAAGAAAGTGTATTTATGGAACATTATGTGTAGCCAAAGAAAGACCCAACCACTTGAAGCATTCATGCCAAATCCCACATGCAAAGTTACATTGCAAAAATAGATGACATACCGTTTCCTCCGTCTCTCCACATAACATGCACTTCATCTCCTCATTTGGAATTGACACTCCACGCCTCATGAGATTATCCGTCGTTGCTGTTCTCTGTCTCAAACCTTTCATGCAATTAATGAACTCTTCTCGGTGCATGATTTCCCATAGCTTGTAGTGCCCTCCCGATTGGTTTGTAACCTCTATAGCATACTTCATCAATATTTCATATGCCTTTTTCGTGCAATATTTACCATCTGAAGTATGTTTCCACCTCCACAGATCCATCTTTCCTTGCTTAAAATTACACCTTTTCAAAAGCATCAAAAGATTATTAAACTCATTTTCATCTTCTTTACTTAAAATTCTTCACCATTTCCATTCCCACACCCATTTCCCTTCCTCCCATCTCCCCATTTCAGCAACTTTTCTTCTCTTTTTGTAAGCTATATCCATACAATCAAGTAAATTTATTTTTTAAGCTCTCCTTTCCAATCCACACATCCTTCCTAAAAGCAGTGTTACCTCCATCCCATATTCTCAACAATGTCATTTTTTTTTATACCCCTCCCATTTATCCCTTCGTAAAGACTTTCAAGATCCCTCCACCATGCTGATACCACCGTACTTTCAAATATCAACTCAAGATATTTGATTTGCATTTCTTGCCTTCTATATTGGCCACATCAATTACTCTCAAACACACACCAAGTATCTTACATTTTCGCCCTCTAATAAGTCTACTAAAATGAAGCAAATAGTAGAGGAATTCGAATATAAAATTGTCTTTACTCCAATCCAACGAGCACGTTTCATCTAAAAATTATAAGAAAATTTACAATAAAAAATATATGACTTATCATTTTTTATGCTTCCTTACAAAAAATACAGGCAACTTTAATTAGCATTCCGTGTTATAATCCTTCTACTTTGAAGTTTTGTAGCTGTAGAAAGATGATCCCAAAAAATTCCCCATGTGTGAACTCGATCATTTGGCAAAATGACATTATAGCAAATAAGGGCGAAATCCTCTCTTTCATCCAACTGAAGCTCAATCTCATGCATCCATATTTTCTCCATATGTGCTTCTTGTAATGTATTTCGCTTCTGTCCCTATTTTTCGTTGCCATTTATCTTCAACTTTCTTATTTGGAGAAAACCAATTAATTACTAAAATTAGCTCATTAAGCACGTGTTGCTCCCTCTCATTTCAGTCTTTCACATAGTTATGGATAATAATTTTTAAATTAAAATATATTGTGAGATTATTATACTGAGTGTTAATGTCATTTTTAAATTGTTCACAATATGTTGGAACAGACGGAAATAAAATTATTAGTATCATACTCTGACCGAAAGTATTTTTAATTTCAAAAGTATTAATTTATTTTAATTAGTTAGAGTATTACTCTGTCCCTCATAGTTTACGTGCATATGTAAACACTATGATTAAGAAAATTATTTTTTTAAGTGTATGTTAATACTAAGAAAAAGTAAGAGAAAAAATTTGAATAATAAAAAAATAAATAAAGTTAGTACTATTTAATTTACGTGCTGATGTAATTAAAGATAGCAATAAAAAAAATTATTTTTTATCAACAGAAAATTTCGTTGG
Source organism: Pogostemon cablin (assembly GCA_023678885.1). NCBI lineage: Eukaryota > Viridiplantae > Streptophyta > Magnoliopsida > Lamiales > Lamiaceae > Pogostemon > Pogostemon cablin. The sequence continues at coordinate 31,804,370 of CM042951.1, forward strand.
TAAAAGCCGTAATTTCATATGGTTAAATTGGCTCACTAACGGATTAGCAACATAATCCGTTGATAAAATTCCGTTGGTAAAGTGGTGGTTGGTAAATTTTTAGCAACGAAAAATTAATTTCATTGGTAAATAATTCCGCAGGTAATCCGTTGGTAATTTATATAATGATTCCCTTGATAATCCGTTGGTAATTATCAACGATTGAATTTCGTTGCTAAAATAGAGAATAAATCCGCTAACATTCCGTTGTTAAAACAAAAAATATCACTTTTGTCGCTAATCAATTGGTAATTACCAACGGATTGAATTCCGTTCGATTGCTAAAAAATATTATTTTTATAGTGTAGGCAAATACTTGTGTGTGAGAATGTAAGTATTTACGTGAGATTGACAGGAAGTGATAATATTATTTCATGAACAATTTATAATATAAAAAATAATAATAACATTTTACAGCGAAAGTAATAATATTTTATAATAAAATATAAAATAATTTTACGTGAGATGATTTCACGCTATAACTATCCTTAACAATAATCTCTCCATCCCTAATATTTGTATATCGATTTTACAATAAGTGGATATTTTAGTTGAAATAAAATGGTAGGAAAAAGGGAGGCAAAGCATGAGAGTTTGGGCCAAGTTTTAAAGGGAAGGAAGGACATGTGGTTGTGTCTTTATAATATTACATTACATGCTCTTCTCCCATTGGCCATTCCTCTTTCCCATACAATTATTTGCTGCATTAATACTACCTTCATTATTATTATTTTTTAATTAATATTATTATTATTTTAATAGGATATAATTTCTTAATAGAACCAGGAGAAAAATACTTCAAAAGAGGTTATAATATGGAAGGGTGTGTGTGTGTGTTTTTTTTTTTTAAATAAGTAAAAGAACATATTGCATTCTAAAGACAAGGGGTAATTCAATCTCAAAGATCAAAAAAAAAAAAAAGAAATATAACAATGTAGAAAGAGGAAAGCAAACTAGAAAAAGATATCATCCAAATTTTACATCAAAATTCACATTCACATTAGTTCTCTGAATCGCCGCCAATCACTCAAAATCCATGCTCGAAAAGAAGATGCATTCTTGTCTGTCCAGTTGCGTTATAAGCTCAAAAAATTAATATTCACACATAAATTTTAGGACTTATGCACTATTCTCGAAAAGAAAATTCTATCTGTCACCTTTTTTTTCATCACATGTCAACTTTAAATTTTTAATTTTGATTTCTCTACTATTTTGTTGGTTGAATACTTTTGATTTTTAAAATTCTAATATATTTTGATTTTTAAATGAGTCAAATTGTACACGACTAGCTTAGAGATGCATATAATTGCCACAAATTTCCTTCTCTTACTATTAAAAATTCTGCATATATGTAGCAAATTGTCAAAATCCACAACAGTATATATAATATCACCACTATCGACAAATTTACACCCAAACGTATTATGCAAAATGACACTCAAACAAGATATCACTCATAGAATCTACGCATTCACCATAAAACGCACAACTCAAAAAGTTATTAGAAAAAAAAAAAAGCCTTTTGCATTGTAACAAGACTTTTGTAGGTAATTGTCTCTACGTGAATAAATGCTGATTTTACCGTGGACAACATCAGATTAAGCAGGGGTTAATTAAAAAAAAAATCATGAATTTTACTCCTATTACAAATTAATCTCTACTTTTAATTTACAAAAAAAAAAACCTCCTTTAAGTATGGTTGCAAAGGGCACCCAAATTGTGACTAAAAGTGTGTTCTTTTTTTGAGAAATAGGGAGCGCTTTGCAACAATACTTAAATTTTGTGTTCTTTTTTGCAATTTCTCAAATGTGAGGATTGATTTGCAATAGGAGTAAAATCATAATTTTTTTTCAATTAACTCATCAAACAATAACGAATTGATCAAACTTTGATTTTGGTGTCATTTCTAAGCTGTTATCGCCTCCATTCATAAATTTCTTTTGTAATAATAATATTAGCAAATGAAAGTACTTCAATAATATCGGTCCAAATTTTCTATGTCATAAAAAATATCACATTATATATCAAGATAGATATTTAACAAGACAATTTTCTTGCAACATCATTCATATTCAGATAATTCTAACTAGGTGAGATAGCTCATCTAGTCGCTAGGCTTCTCACTAAGGTGAGTGACCTAAATTCGATTATCTTTAGGAATAAATAGGAAGAAAGTTATAGGAAAGCTTAGAGAAAGGAGGGAGTATGAAGAATAATATTTCTTCTCGGCATACTACACTCGATTACACAGAAAGAAATACTCCCTACATTCCGCTTAAAGAGTTACACTTCCTCTGTTACATTGAAGTGCAACTCTTTAAGCGGGATTGGATGAATATCACTTTATCTAATAATCTCAAAGTTACTTAAATTTTAAATTTGTCACTCATTTTTCAAATATATATCAATTTTATCAGAGCCACCCTATTTATAATTTTCTGAGATATGAAAAATTGTGTTTAGATCAAATATTTATATTTGAATCATGTTGCAGAACTAAAATTATTTAACAATTCTCTAATTAAAGGATTGTCATTTTTAAATTGATATACAATTGTGGCACTTAGGGTCTTAACCGTGTATTAATACACAATGGGGATTTTCTCATCTTATGTATGTTGAATTATTTCATATGTGATAGTTGAAATTAATTGAAAATTGTTATCACACTGTGATCGTACTTAAACTTCATGAAATCGTAAATTACACGGGTATGGGCTGTAATAGTGCCTTATTATTACACGGGTATGGGCCGTAATGGTGCTTTACTATTATACAGGTATGGGCCGTAATGGTGCCTTACTAACGAATCGCGATGTCATATCATTATATGAATAATGGATCAAGGTAAGGTACGCTTCTACTTTACGGTTTTGATCTCAATTTATCATGTTAATACACGGGTACACTTCAGCTTAAATTTGTATTAAAATACCCTCTAAAATCAACAAGGTTGGTCAAAAAGAACAATTTTTCTTAAACAACGTGGAACATCAGTAAACGTGAAGCGTTTTGCTGGACAGAGGAAGTAATAGTAATAACTACACGCTGCCCTGATCACTTGAAAGGTATTCATTTGCTTTTTACGCGTGGATTAAGGAGTATTATTATAAAGAGAATAGTCTATTTATCCATTTTTTTAAAGCTAAAATCATTGCCAACCGCGAACTAATTTATATAACCTCCCTACCCATTTGTCTATTTTTGGACCAAAATACCCACATCATGTTGGAATGCTATGTCAGAGTTCCGACATCGAATCTGACATCTGATGAAATACCCCCATCCTGTCGGAATGCTATGTCGGAGTTCCGACACTGAATCCGACATCCGATGATGTCAAAATTTTGACATAGCATTCAGACAGGATGAGGGTATTTTGGTCCAAAAATGGTCAATTGGGCACAGATGTTATATAAATTAGTTGATGGTTGGCAATGATTTTTGTCAATTCATTTTGGATATTTTTGACAATTAACTTATTATTATATACTCCTTCCGTCCCATAACAAGGTATGTGTTTGCTGTTTGCACGAGGACGGTTTTAGGGTTTTATTTGCTTTTTGAACGTAAATTAAGGAGTATTATTATTATTATAGATAAGGTGGGTAATTGTATTAGAGGGAAGTGGTGAGTTATATTGTGTACTTTCTTTATTAAATAGAGGAAATTGATGTCTTTTAAGTGGATATCAGGAATAGTGAAACGCGTACATTGTTATGGGACTGAGGGAGTATGTGTATTGAGTAGTTATATTAAAAGAAAATTGTGGGCCATAAGGTGAATATGAATATTTTTGGAGTCGCATATACCTAAAAAAAAAAAGGAGGTGGAAGCAAATTGGAAAACCAATAATTAATAAGATGGCAAATGCCTTGTATAAATATATATTGGCACAGTTCAAACCTAAACAAGTGACAACAACAGTTGAGAAGAATAACTTCTGGATCACATAAATTTAGTTGAAATTAAGCACAACATAGAAGATTGTATTGATGTGGATGTGAAGAGAAGATGCTTAATACATCATCATCAAATGCATGTTGAATGTTGAATTTTTCTTAGGCATCAACTGATGTGCTCCTTTAAACAAACATCTAATGTAATGTAATAAATTTTCTCACTACCCCTTTATCCTAAATTCTTTTTTTTTTAATTATTCCAAAAAAAAAAGGGGGAAAAAAAAGGAGTGATGATAGCATGCAGATCAGTCCAGCTGTGAATGATTTGTAAGTTGAATTTGGACATGTAAGCTGAATGGATATGATCAAAAATAAAATCACAAGAAATTCAAGTTATTTGCTCCAATATTAATTAGTTGCCAAGTCTTTTCCACATATTAATATCATTTGGTCACATTCTAATTTTTATCTGCCACAAAAAGACACACCCCCATGCAATTTGAATATTATCCTTAACCCTCAAATTATTCATTATAACAGACTCACATAACAATATGTGCACTTGAATGTTAATCATTATTATAAGATTTATAAACCATTAATATGTAAAATAATGTATATGAACAAGTAATAATCATATGATCAACAAACTATTCATAGTTTGTTATGTTTGGAGTGTTTACACTCTTGTTTAGATAGTGTATCATTTTTATTTTTAAAAAAAAATCATTCTAAAATAATAAATAGTTAATGGTAAAAAAAATCATAAACTTTACTCTTATTGCAAATTAATCATCGCATTTGAAAAAAAAAAGACACTACTTTTACGTATTATTTCAAAATGCACCTAATTTGTGTCTAAAAGTGGGTTTTATTTTTATTATTTTTTTTGAAAAAAAATTGGATGCGTTTTGCAATAATAATAAGGTAGTATTCTTTTTACAATTTTTCAAAGGTAGAAATTAATTTTCAAAAATAGTAAAATTCGTGATTTTTTTTTAATTTTGTATATTTTTTTACCATTTTTTTACAATTAACCCAAAATTAAATTTTATCGCGTGCACAGAGTATAGTACAATAGACACACACGAGACAGTCTTATGTATGTTAAAATATAGATTATGTTTCAGGTCCAGTGATTCATTTCTTGTATAAATTCAAATCTCATATTGAAGAATAGAAAATATAACATTTTAATTTATTAATTAACCATACTCTAACTATATTATAATCATATTTTAATTATTATCTAAAATAATAACCATAATAAAAAAATTAACTCATGAATTTATTGATCAACCCATCTCACGATCCATCACACATAAATATTAGCTCACAACTATATTATAATCATATTTTAATTATAAAAATAATAACCATAATAATAAAATTAACTCATGAATTTATTGATTAACACGTTTCACTACTCATCATGCATAAACATCAGCACACAAGAAATTTTGTGGTATTAGAATGCGGTTCGAATCTCCTGTTACATTTTAGTGTTACAACTCCTGTTACAAATCGTTTAGAGATTGACACGTAAGATAAACTATTATATACCCTAACAATCAACCCTAATGGGAAAAATTGAGATTTTCCTCTCCGCATATATGTCAATCATCTAGCGTGTATAACAGAAGATGTAACACCAAAATGTAATAGGACATCCAAGATCATTAGAATGTCCCTTTCACGTGAATTTGAGTTCCATACAAAATTACAAATTGTTATATAATAAAAACATTACTTGGTAGAATTATTCAAAACACTTTTATTTTGTAATTATGTATAAAAATTATTCAAAAAACACAAGAACATTCCGAATGGAATAAAAGCATTAATGGCATCGATTTTCAACATTAGGCAACAAAATTTTCCAATTGCTCGGTAAAGTGACTTCTTTTTTAATCTATAGTGACTTATACAAATATATATTCTATCTCACAACTAAAGAAAAAAACTACCAAATCAACGTATCTGGAAAATCTAGGTTAATTTTATGTTAATTTAATTACAAGCATCAATATTAGTCAATCACGCTTACACATATAGTTAGTTAGGAGATCTTGTGTAGTAAATGATTTAATTGTTAATAAAAATAAAGAATATTCTCAATTGAAGGCTTGAAAAAAGTGTAAACTATCGATTCGATACCTAAATTATTTTTTCTATAATTAGGTATTTGAAATATATAAAACCATTAATTTAAGCCCTAAATTTATCACATATTATCTTTTATTTTATCAATTCAGACCCTGAATTGATAGTTTTAATATTTCAAAATAAGAAAAATTATTAGGACTATCAATTAATAGTTTACCTTTTTGCTGGCATTGAATGATAAAATTCCAAAATAAGAAATTTATATTGTTAAATGAGCAACATTTGTTTGACAACGTTTTATATTTGCTTAATTAGTGTCACTTTTTAATAAAGATATTATTCATTTTTATTTATATTACAAATTATTCATGAAATATTTAATTTAATAATTATATTTTTTATTAAAATATAATCACATCTTATTCTTATTACAGGATTTATTCCACGAGACAATCTCACCCTCAGCGCGCACCCTAAATATTTTTATGGAGTATTTATTAGATTAAAAAGGAAAAAGAAAAATTAAGTAACATCAAATAAGTGGAAAAATCTACCCCATGGATCAATCTTCTAGTCCACGCGTTGGACTAGTTTATGGAGTATGTAATTAGAGATTAATATTATAAGTTCAAGCGTTGGACTAGTTTATGGAGTATGTAATTAGAGATTAATATTATATAAGGATAAATATAAATGGATCAATTTGATTGGATTGTTATAGTAAGTTTTGAATAATTAAAATTGTTCAAAGTATAAATTACCCTTTTAACATAAAAGGTAGTATATTAATTAAAATTTAGGTGAGAATCTACCATATTAGTTAAATTAATGAGATGAATTAATTGTTTTACCTTTTTTATAAATTAATAATATTAATTAAAATATAAATATTAATTTATTTCTATTTTATATTATTATTTAAACAAAATTATATATATATATAATATATAGGTTTATAATTATTAGTAAATAATTATATTTATATTTTAATAATTAAATTCTTCGTTAGTTAAATTTATATACTAATATATATATATATATATATATATATATATATATATATATATATATATATATATATATATATATATATATATCCCATGTATTACGTGAATTTTAAAGTTATAATTTAAAGATATATATAAATATACGGTCTATAAATATTTATAAATGTTAAATAATTAATTTTTTTAAAAAAATCAGTATATTATTAAATGAAATTTTAGTTAATAATTAATAAAAATTGAGAAATTCAAAGAAATTTTATAATTAACTTGAAAATTTAAAAAAATAGTGAATATGGCCATTAATAAAAATTATTAAAGAACTAAAAGAAAAATATAATAATAAATTTAATATTTATTAATAAAAATTAAAAATAATAATAAAATATATTATATACATTAATCAAACTAAATAAAAATAAATATATGTCTTTATCTACATTAAATTTTAATTAATAACTAAAATATACTAATAGACAATAATTGTGGAGATTCAACATGAAATAAAAAATATAAAAAAAAACTCTTATTGTTCATATTTATAAAGACAAAGTCTCTTGTGAGACGCTACTTTCATGAGACGGTTTGTGAGACGTGTTAAAGTATGTCGATTATTTAAATAAAGTATGTTTAATGGTTGTTAATGTATATTTTTTAAAGTATGTTGGATTATGTATTAAAGTATGATGTTAGTGTGTTATAATTTGATTTATTATCGACATACTTTAACCACAAATAAGCGCACTTTAATCACAAATAAGCATACTTTAGTGACGGGTTGACCCGTCTCACATCCGTCTCACAAGAGACTAACTCATTTATAAAATGTGTAATATAACATGAAAATAAAAAACTCTCACACCTAAAAAAATAATAATAATAAAATAAAAACTTAACATGTTAAAAATTTACAATTCTACATAAAAGTAATAAAATTATCATATGGAACATAATAAATAAAGATTAAAAAAAAAGCTCACAATAATAATAAGATTAAAAAAAGTCTTAATTCCATTGTTAAATTGGTTTACCAACAGATTAGCAACGGAATCCGTTGGTAAAGTGGTAGTTGGTAAATTTTTAGCAACGAAAATTCAATTCCGTTGGTAATCTATTGCTAATAATTCTGTTGGTAACTTATATAATGATTCCCTTCGTAATTAGTTGGTAGTTACCTACGGATTAATTCCGTTGGTAAAATAGAGAACAAATTCGTTGACATTCCATTGCTAAAAGAAAATTATCATTTTTGTTGCTAATCCATTGGTAATTACCAACTGATTGATATCCATTGGTAAATTCCATTATTAAAAAATACTCCATCCGTCTGCTTTCAAGGGTATCATTTTTCAATTTTGGGTGTCCGCCCCCAAGGGTCATATTTCCTTTTTTATCCACACACACCCACTAATACAACTAAAAAATGGAACCCACACTCCACTAATACAACTACCCACTACACATTAAATAACAATACTCCTTAATCTCCATGCCAAAAAGCAAATGACATCCTTGAATCCGAACAGAGGGAGTAATTTTTTTGTAATGTAAATCGTTCATGCATTTTTTTAATAAATAATTATTAATTTAAATTAATTTAAATAATATATATATATATATTAATAAATCGTTCATGCCTTTTTTTCATTTTTTAATAAATAATTATTAGTTAAAATTAATTTTAAATATAATATATATAATATATAAAAGAATAAAAAATAAAAATAGTAATAATAAGATAGATATTCAAATTTGATCAATTAGTTATAGTTTATTTATGGAAGAAAATTAATTAATCTAATAAATAAACTCAAATAACCTAAATTAATAGTAAGGATATAATAGTAATTAGACCTTAATAAAATGCTATTGTTCCGAATTAAATTGATCCAAATAGGAAGATCCATTATATAATTAACACTAAATATAAATGGATCAATTAGTTATAGTAATAATTACAAATACGTATATTTTAAATATTAATATATATATTATTTTGTTAAATTAATAATTATATATATTATCTTATATATTACTATTTTACACTATAAATAATTTTAAAAATATTATTTGTTACGAGGTGTTAATCATTATATTTTTATATTTTTTTTAATTTTAATATTACATATATAATTTTCTATTTTAATTTATTATTATTATTATATATTAAAATTTATTATTATATCACTATTATATATCTCCAAAATATTTATAATTAGAAAATATTTGATAAGTCTTTATTTAATTAATTATTTCAAGAAGATAATTATTTAAATATTATAATATATTAAGATCCAATGAGCTGATATACGAGCTAAGCGAATCCAAGTAGTGGGTACTCGTGCTCGGGTCGAGTAGTTATCGATCCAAATTCGAGCTCAGCTCATTAAAGAAATGAGCCTAAGAACAAGCTCGAGCTCGGTCGAGTAATTTTTGAGCCGAGTCGAGCTTGATTGGGCTCGTTAAGCAAATCGAGTTGAGTTTATCAAGCTTATCGAGCTAATTTTTAATGAATATATCTTATATTAATTAATAAATTTAATATTTATTACTCTCTCCGTCCCTAGGTAAGAGTTCTATTTTACCATTTTGGTTGTCCCACCCAAATGATCTCATTTTCTTTTTTGGACACATGGGACCCACCACACCCACTAATACAATTAAAACATGGGGCCCACACACCCACTAATACAACTACCCACTACACATTAAATAATAATACTCCTTAATCCACGTGCTCAAAAGCAAATGAGACTCTTACCAAGGGATGGAGGGAGTATATTGTTATATATAATTATATTTATTATTAAAATAATTGAGCATTGTCGAGTCGAGCTGAGCTGAGCTCTCAAGCAGCTCGTTTATTTTAATAGTCTAAGATCCACCACTTTTTTATATGTACTCCCTCCGTCCGCTTTTAAGGGTATCATTTTTCAATTTTGGGCGTTCGCCCCCAAGGGTCTCATTTTCTTTTTTATACATATGGGACCCACACACACCCACTAATACAACTAAAAAATAGGACCAACACCTCCATTAATACAATTACCCACTACACATTAAATAATAATACTCCTTAATTCACGTGCAAAAAGCAAATGTACCCTTAAAGGCGGACGTAGGGAGTAATTTTTAGAAATTAAATTATACTCCTTTCATTTCATTATAAGACTACATTTAAAACTTAATTACTCTAAATATTTTGTATTTAATTACCATAAAACTTCAATTAAAAATAATAATAATAACATTTATAAAAATATTTATTTATCATAAATACTATATATATATATATAAAAGTATTGAGTTTATAAATTTAAAATAAAAAATAATGAATATTTTGAGCTAACGTGCTAAAAATATTAGTAATTATATAAATTAATAATTTAATTAAAGTATTTAATTAACATAAATATTATGTTCAAAATAATAATAAAATATATTTAAATTAATTTATTTTCGTTTAGGAGAAAAAAATAGTATATATATATTTTATTTTTTTTAATTAATGGAATTTATGTTCGAACCAGCTTCCTCTTTTTTTTTTATGGTTCAAGGTTTTTTTTTAAGAGAAAATCAGAACTGATGATTTTATCACTTTTCATCAATTGAATATCACTTATCGTTAATGATGTTATTACTTTATTAATGATGTTATCACTTTTATCGACGATCTTACACAATAATTGTCCCTAATCAAATTCATTCCCTAAATACATTATTCTCTTATTCAAGCCCTCAGGGCATAGCTCAAGTGGTAGAGGGGAGGGTGGAAAGGCCTTCCAGCTGAGCTTGGTTGCTGCAGGGTGGGGGTTCGAATCCTGACTTTGGCATGGATTTGGCCCCTTGCAAGCACAAGTTTAACAGTGAGCCCTCCCTATAAGCCACTTGAGGCACATCCTGCGATTTACCTCCTCCACCAATCTCCACGGCAGGGGCGGTGGGGCCCCTAATGGTGGGTACACCATTATTCTCTTATTCAATATATATATATATATATATATATATATATATATATATATATATATATATATATATAATCGAATTAACTAATTAATTATTACTGACAATAATTTAAACACAACGACTTAGTACTTATTAATTAGTTTAATTATATTACTCTTTTTTTCTTTAGACTTATCAACTAATCATTTAATATATAAATATTTTAGTAATAATAAATGAAAATTAAATTTTAAATGTAAAAATAATATTAAAATTTTTATTTATATAATAAAATATGGTATGAAATCAGACATCGCTTTTTATTTAATTATGATATAAATTGAATACATAATTATCTAATGTGTTAAGATTTTTTTTCCACAAAAATTGGTATATTAAAATTAATAGTTGATTGTATATTATAAAACAGAATTATTTTTTGTCGTTACTATTTAGAAGTAATAATTTATTGATATAATATTTTTTTTAAATTATATTATATAAATTAGAAAATATATACGAATTTAATATCTTTTAATATTTATATTTAAAATTTATTTAAATTGTCTTTCAAATTTAAAATTTTATTCATTTCAAATTAACTTTAAATTTAATAAATCGTGCATTCTTTTTTTTAAATAAATAATTATTAGTTAAAATTAATTTTAAATATAATATATAATTTAATAAATCGTTCATGCCTTTTTTTCATTTTTAAATAAATAATTATTAGTTAAAATTAATTTTAAATATAATATATATAATTTAAAAGAAACAAAAAGAATAAAATAGTAATAATAAGATAGATATTCAATTAATTCCAATTCACTTATAAAAGATTATGAATATAAACTTTCCTTAATTATTATCTATTTATGGAAGAAAAATAAATAATCTAATAAATAAACTAAAATAACTCAAATTAACAGTAAGATTATAATAATAATTGAATCTTGATGAAATGCTATTGATTCGGATCAAATTGATTCAAATAGCAAGGTCATTAGAATGTTCTTTCGGCTTTCCTTAATGGAGTACGTAGTATAATTTTAATTATGGAATTATTTGAGATGACGTCCAGTTTAAGCTGCATTTTATTTTAATTAATTCTTAATTTCGCAGAAGAGTCATTTTACCACTGGCACATAACTATCATTTAAAACGTGAAGGTTGGTAGACCTTAAATTAAAATAGTTAATTAAGACCCTAATGCTGACTTCTAATAACCCTAAATACGGTAATTAACATAGATTCCCGATAAAACCTTAAATCGTAACATAAATTATTAAAATCATATATCGTTCTTAGAGACAGACTGTCTTTTTGTCGTAGGATTATTATTTAAGCAAGGCAAGTATTATGTGAGATCCGAGAATAATTTCAAGAGATGTACAAGTAAAGGATAGTGGTGTTGTATATTATTTCAGGAACAATTTATAAAATAAATAAAAATTAATAATATTTTAATAAAAAATGTACTCCCTCCGTCCCAAATTCATCTTCACGTTTACTGTAGATACGGAGTTTAAGAAAAATCAATTTTTAACTCACTTTTGAGGTAATATGATATTTTTGGGTAATAAATAAATGATAAAGTATGTTATGTGTGTTAAAAAGGTAATGACAATTTTAAAATTAAAGTATTTTAGAGGTATATTAGTTAGTTGTTTTTCCCTTCATGGAAGTGTGAACTTGAATTTGGGATGGACCAAAACAGAAAGTGTGAAGTTGAAGTTAGGATGGAGAGAGTGTCACATATCTAATAAAAAGTAGTAACAATTATCTATTTATCGTCTATCTATACATATATATTAGCAATAAGAGTCAATCATCAAAAGCTTTGAAAAGTACTCAATTTCTTTTCTCTTTTCAAATTTGGAGTTCAATTGTCTCTTTCTCACATTGTTTAGAACTTGGTATTGGAAGTTATTAGAAAAGTTTGATGTGAATTAGGCTTTGAAATAATGACTACAAGAAATTATTATTAGCCAATCATTAAAAGCAGTAATAATCTTAATTATATTTTTGTTATACGATCTTAATTTGATTTGATTTATTTGTCAATTTATATCTTTACTTTTAGAAGAAAATTTAGTATAACAATTATCTTTACTAAAAGTTCATATAAACTCAAAGGTTTCTCTATGAAGTTAGAACCTTTTTTTTATAATTTTTTTTTTATCAATGCAAACCCATTTCACCACTTTAGATAGTGTTTTCTCTCATTATATATCTCAGGTGACATATCTTGGACCTATTGTGGTTGCAAGTATTGGTTTATTATATATAGCCACTGTTGGAAATATTTTTCATTCACAAGTTGGAAGTTAACTTCATAATGCTTGCTTTTATTTATGATTGTTCTCTTTCTTGAAGGTGTTGTTGGGAAGTGAAGCATTTCCTAGCTGTTAAGTGGAAAAAGGATGAGGTTGCATTGCCATAGGGCTTCCATTTTAAAACTATTTAATCTTTGACAGTGCCTTTTTTATGTTATATATATCAAACTTGGCTATTTTGCATAGTTACGAAATTTATTATTACAATAGTATGAAAAATAATCAATCAACCTTATCTCTCTTTATTAACTCAATATTTTCAATAAAGCTAAAAATATTATTTCACCATATCGGATAGTAATTCTATATTATCATATATATCTCTAATAACATGTCTTAATCCAGATGTTGTATTGGTCTATTATTTTATCTAATGTTGCAAATATTTCCGATTCAAAAGTTGAAAGTAAGATTTTTATGCTTGCTTTTATTTTGATTGTTTTCTTAGATTGTTCAGTAAAGTTGACGGACAACTGAATCACTTCTTCACTAAGTAATGGAAGAGGCAAATTTTTACTGAAATATTGATAATAAGTAGCTTATGGTAGAGACTGTTCAAATTGAGAGTTAAACTTCAGTGCACCTTATGCACCGGTGTACCTGGATAATCTAAACTGTTAGATTAGATTCAATTTAATCCTAACTACTAAATAAAATAAAATAATAAAATAAAATAAAATAACTACCCACTACTTTTTTATTATTTAACCTATAAATTCTGGGGTGCACCGGTGCACTAGGTGCACCGGTGCACTAGGTGCACTGGTATCTCCATCGTTAAATAAAATGATATTATTATTTTAAAAAAAATAAAACCACCCACTACTCTATTTTATACCCATAAATCGTGGGTGCACCGCACCAATGCACTAAGTGCACCCCATAATTACCCTAAATTTATTGACATTAATTTAAACACTAAAATATATAAATATATTATATATAGTTAATTAATATTTATAATTTTTTATTTAATCATATTTATTTAAAAGTAATAGAATTTATATTATATTTATTTCATAATTAATTAATAAAAAAATATAAATCTATACATATATAAAAAGCAAATCTAAACTTCCACTTTTATTTTCAATTTTTTTTAATTTTACTCTATTTAGAAATAATTTAATTTTAATCTTGACCGTCCAATTAATGTTTTTGATTTCAATAATAAAATCTAATCTAATTATACTAATAATAATGAATTTTGTTATTATTTAAATTTTACTTTTTTATTTAACAACATAAATTTGGTAAATATAAGAGATATTTTTTGACATATTTAACTAATTTTTATTCAATATTAATTTAAATTAATATATCAATAATATTCATATATTATAATTTAATTTAATATAACATATGATTTTCCTTTGATTTCAATCAATCATAAAATTTAATTATACTAATAATGGATTTTTTTTATTATTTAAATTTTACTTTTTTATTGATTTAATTTAACAATATAAATTTGATTAATTTTTAATATATGCTTAATTTCAATTAATATAGTATCAATTTTTTTTTATTAAAATCTTCTCTATAAATATTTACTTTCAATCACGGTCGTTCATTCATTAAGATCATATATATAAATCTTTTCTTCCTAATCAAATTCTTACTTTCTCCCTTTTTTTTCTCTCTCTCTAATGCTTTTTCTTTTTCTTCTCTTTTACATATTTTACTTTCATATTATTTATAATCAACTCTAATTTGTTTTATCTTTTATATTTTTGTTTGATTTTATTTGTAGGTTAATCATTCTCCTAAATGTATCATTATATTTTTTAATTTTTTGTTATCTTATTTTTTTTCTCTTCGATTTTTTTAATAATTCTATAAACCCTATTTTTATAATTTAATTTATTTTATCTTCTTTTATACGTACTTTTATTTGATATTATTTTTAGGTTCAATCATTCTCATATTTGATCTTATTCTTTTTGTTTTTTTTTCTCTAATACTTCTTCTTTTTCCTCTCTTTTACAGATTCTACTTTCATATTATTTATAATATACTCCAATTTGTTTTGTCTTTTATACTTTTATTTGATCCTATATGCAGGTTCAATCATTCTCCTAAAGGTATCATTATACTTTTTAATTTTTTGTTATCTTATTTTTTTCCCTTCGATTTTTGTGTTTTTTTTAAATAATTCTATAAACTCTATTTTCATAATTTAATTTATTTTATCTTCTTTTATACTTTGATATTATTTTTAGGTTCAATCATTCTCATATTTGATCTTATTTGTAGGTCCAATCATTCTCTTTTTATTTTTTTTTCTCTAATGCTTCTTCTTTTTCTTCTCTTTTACATATTCTACTTTCATATTATTTATAATCTATTCTAATTTATTTTTAGGTTCAATAATTCTCCTTAAAGGTATCATTATACTTTTTAATTTTTTGTTATTTTATTTTTTTTCTCTTCGATTTTTGTGTTTTTTAATAATTCTATAAACCTTATTTTTATAATAATTTAATTTAATTTAATATACATAGGTCATATGATTTTTCTTTGATTTCAATCAATCATAAAATTTAATTATACTAATAATGGATTTTTTTATTATTTAAATTATACTTTTTTATTGATTTAATTTAACAATTTATGATTAATTTTTAATCAATATATGCTTAATTTCAATTAATATAGTATCAATTTTATTTTTATTATAATCTTCTCTATAAATATTTGGTTTCAATTATGATTATTCATTAAAATCATTATATATAAATCTTTTCAACTTAATCAAATTCTTACTTTCTCCCTTTTTTTCTCTCTCTCTCTAATGCTTTTTCTTTTTCTTCTCTTTTACAGATTCTACTTTCATATTATTTATAATCAACTCTAATTTTTTTTCTTATTTTTGTTTGATTTTATTTGCAGGTTTAATCATTCTCCTAAATGTATCATTATACTTTTTAATTTTTTGTTATCTTATTTTTTTCTCTTCGATTTTTCTTAATAATTCTATAAACCCTATTTTTATAATTTAATTTATTTTGTCTTCTTTTATACGTACTTTTATTTGATATTATTTTTAGGTTTAATCATTCTCATATTTGATCTTATTATTTTTGTTTTTTTTCCTCTAATAATTCTTCTTTTTCTTCTCTTTTACAGATTCTACTTTCATATTATTTATAAACTATTCTAATTTGTTTTGTCTTTTATACTTTTATTTGATGCTATATACAGGTTCAATCATTCTCCTAAAATTATCATTATACTTTTTAATTTTTTGTTATCTTATTTTTATTTTCTTCGATTTTTGTGATTTTTTTTAATATTTCTATACACTCGATTTTCATAATTTAATTTATTTTATCTTCTTTTAAACTTTTGATATTATTTTTAGGTTTAATTATTCTTATATTTGATCTTTATTTGTAGGTCCAATCATTCTCTTTTTTTCTCTTTTTTTTTTCTTCTCTAATGCTTCTTCTTTTTCTTCTATTTATAGACTCTACTTTCATATTATTTATAATCTATTCTAATTTGTTTTGTCTTTTATACTTTTATTTGATCTTATATGCAGGTTCAATCATTCTCCTTAAATGTATCAATATACTTTTTAATTTTTTGTTATCTTATTTTTTTCTCTTCGATTTTTATGTTTTTTTTAATAATTCTATAAACCTTATTTTTATAATAATTTAATTTATTTTATCTTATTTTTTACTTTTATTTGATATTATTTTTAGGTTCAATCATTCTCATATTTGATCTTATTGGTAAGTTCAATCAGGTATCATTCCTTTTTTTGTCTATCTTTTTTCTATTCAATTTTTGTGTTTCAGTTATAATAATTATATGAACCATATTTTTATATTTTAATATTATATCTTTTGTTCTTTTTTTAATCTTCTTTTTATTTTTTCCTCTAATGCTTCTTTATTTTCTTTTCTTTTACAGATTCTACTTTCATATTATTTATAATCTGAGTTCAATCATTCTCTTTAAATTTAAAGGTTCAATCATCTATCTATATACATATTTAAAAGCAAACCTAAACTTCTACTTTTGTTTTTAATTTTTTTTCAATTTTACTCTATTTAAAAATAATTCAATCTAATTCAATTTTAATCTACATGAGAAAGACAAGAGGAAAAAGATAATTATAATGCCAAGAGAAAAAAAAAAGAATCAAGCTGTTTAACATGAGAAAGGCAACTCAATCATACATTCCACAATTAATCCATCATTCGTATACATTTGAATTGAGTTAGTACAGCCGAATGGTATTCTTATTAAAAAGATAAGAAAGATAACAATAATATATAATGTTTTAAGCCTATGTACAGAGAAGGTGAAGAAATTCTTTGTGCTGCATAGACACAAGTGATGCGCTTTGAGATGAGACGAGACGTGACTGCAGATTCCTATAGGAGAGCCTTATATTGGATGATTCAGCAAACCGTGGTAATACTTTTATTATTATTTAAATATTAAAAATCTAAAATTTTGTTTTAAAAATCTTTTTGGGGGTGGGTAGGGGCAGGTTGGGTGGTAGAGTTTCCTCCACAAAAAATTATTTTAATAAAATTTTAGATTTAATATTTAATATAATAAAATTTTATTATTTTTTTATCGTATATAAAATTCTATTTTAAAAATTTTTTTTGAATTATGAATTTGAAATCCTTTCAAAAATCCATAATTTATTCAAATAGTGAAATTCAAATAATTTAAAATCCACTCATTTTCAAATCCATTGGATTTGAAATAACTTAATTCAAACACAACCTAAACGTATATAATTATAATATACTTTAATTCTTTTCGTGCAACGCATGGATGGGTAATATCTAGTATATATAAAAATAAATGAATATTAAATGGAAACAGTTAGCCTACGATATTGATAGATGGGTTTGGGATGAATACATGTATCATAATGAAATTTTTTTAATATGACAAGTATGGGTACGGTACCCCTTAAAAAGTTAATATTAAAAATATTATTTTTAATATAAAATAAGTGAATATTGAACAGGTATGGGTACCCGCGGGTATTGATAAATGGGTATGGGACAGGTAGCATAGTAAATTTTTTAAACGAGACGGGTACAGGTAGTTATTTTTTATTTGGATCGGATACGGGTACGGGTATAATTCCTGTGATTTAGTGTTCATTCAAGGATGAAATTACAACTTCTGCGGTTTATGGTATACTTATGTTAATATGAAGTTAAAATATCAATTTAGCAGTGGAGCAAACATCTGTTTTCCGTCCCGTGCGTTTTGCAATAATGTTTAATGATGGGATTCTTTTTTTTATAAATTTTCAAACGTATGAATTAATTCTCAATTGAAGTTCATGATCTTTCTTCCAATTAACTATTTAAATATTGATATTATATTATATTTATTTTATATTTAGTTAATAGTAATATATTTTTTATTTAAAAAAATAAAAATTAAAGGACTACAAATTTAATTTTTCGCCATGTTAGAAATGTCACGTGATATTATCGGTTGGGTGACCTACTCCAGCCGATACATGTATTGAATTGTCAAATATTTTGAAGTTAATGGATCAATTTCATATATTTAAATAGTTAATTGCTAATTATTCCGTGCATCCGGGTGCATCATGCACCCACTTTTAGAAACTTATACACTTATGAATAAAAATGTATATACTAATGAAAAAAATACACTTTGTTATTGAATTTTCTGTAATTTTTCTATAATTTTTCTGTAATTAAATACAAACTTTTTAGGGTTTAGGATATCAAGTCTTAATAGTTTTAAGTTTTTTAATTATATTTATTAAATTTTATTTAAAATAATATAATTTATATTATATTTATTTTTAATTAATAATAGTATAATTTTTATTAAAATATTAATTTAGAAAATACAGGGCGACTTTGCTGTATCGACTAAACACTAACCGGGGACTCTTTAAAGGAAAAAGACAGTTTGATACTATAAAATAAATGGGTATTGATTAACGGGTTTGGGATGGGTACGGGGAGTATTTTTTTTAATGAGACGGGTATGGATATGAATAGTTTATATTGAAATGGATACGAGTATGGGTACCCCTATAATAGTGGGTATCATACCCTTTGTCATCCTTTATAACTACCCATTATACATTAAAATATTATATCTTTCAAATCCATATAAATTAAAATAATATTCCTTAATATTTAATTTGATTACTTGGTATTAGAAATACTTGGTATGAGAAATTAATCATTGGTTCGATTATAATTAATTTCTGAGAAATATATATAAAAGGTTTTAGGGAGCCACTCTTATAATTTATTGAAATAACTGGGAGTCGCTCTTATAATTCATTGAAATAAGTGTAATCAAATTATATTTGGGTAGAAATGTAATTTTTAGGGAAGTTTTATAAAAAATTATAAGTGGGGGGTTTTCATTTTTCAAAAATATAATAACAATTTTAAGTGAAAGATCTGTCAAATTTTTATTTTTTTCATTTATTAATAGTATCTGTGTAAACTGAGGAAAATAAATATTACCTGTGAGTAATAATTTTTTTAGCGGTCCCAATATCGATTCATTTCACTCTTTGGTTCTAACATAAACCAATCATACGAGATGAAATACATAATAACTTTAATATCTGGTTTTAAATGCCCCACAATCTTGCCAATACTTTCTCTCATTGTATATTTAAAATGCATTAATTCCTGATCTTCTTACTGTTAAAAAGTAACATACGTAGCATGGATTGAGGGTCAATATTTGCCACTATTTTCTTTCATTATATATTTAAAATGCGAAGTTTTCGTTATATATTTAAAATGCACTGTTTCTTTATCTACTTACTGTTAGAAATGAACATACGTAGCATGGATTGAGAGATTGTATTATAAAAATTCCAATTCAGACAATTTTTAAGTGAACATATACTTCTTTTATAAAAACGCATGCACGGGCCGGGTATTACTAGTTTAAATAAAAAGTATAAAATGATGATCATAATATAGACTTGTTCCTTTATGAATTTATTATAATATTAATTGGATAAAAATTTATCAAAGTGACCTTATTTAAAATTCATAATTTTCAAGAAAAAAACTCAATTAAATGGCAATAAATACTAGAAAGTAAAGTGACATTAAATATGAAGAATCGGGTTAAATTTTACACTACAAATAACAATCACAAGAAAATATTCAGTTCAGCTTTTTCTTTTTTTTTCAACCACTAAAAGTGATCGATCGCCAAAACAATACTTGTATTTGTGACCAAAAGACGATTATCCCTTGTAGTTCATGGTACCTAACTCTTATTTTATTCTTAGAATTAGTTAATATTTATTCTTAAAGTTTAACCTTAATTTTAAAGGTATATACAATTTGTTCTTATAATTTAAAGTATTTTATTTTATCTCCAGAGTTTACATATAATTTAATTAATTCTTAGGGTTTGTGATTTAAGTTATATTTTAATCTAATGGTTTATGTTATATTTTGCCCTAATATATTTATAATTTTACTTTGTGGTTTATATGTATATTTTATCTTAATGATTAATGTCTTAGTTTACCTCTAAAATTTATTTTTTATATTTAAAATAAAATGGGCATTAATTATAATAAAAAATTAATTAATTAAATAAAATAACTAGGGACTGGTTTCATGTTGATTTTATTGTGGTCTCACCAGTCACCAGCTGAACTGTTCTCTTTAAAATGTTCAGTTTTGACTTAAATACTCGCTCAAATAATATAGTACTACTATATAGTACACTATTTATTTTGTGATAAAAATAAATATCTAAAATACTTTAGTAACAGCCATAGTACTTTTTTGTTTTTTCATTATTGCTCCGAGTTTTTTTTTTTTTTTTTTTCAGATGTATATATTAGAGATTTATTGCGATTACAAATTTGATCGCCAAAAACATGTTTTTCTTTTAGTGAATAAAAGTATTTTCCTAGTAAGTGTAAATCAAAATGAGGCAAAACAATTGTTTAAACTGAGTTAACGATGTAAACTTTGTGATCTCCTTCTAATTCTATTATATTATATCCTGTGGGTGTGTTTGGTTCGATAACCTCCGATATTGGTTAGTGAATTCATGTGGGCTTTTAAGTAGTTATTATATAATATTAATCCGCTTGCTTCCATTTTTTCTTTAATAAATTTTATGGATTAATGAATGGTACACATGTAAATTACGCAACTATCCTTATGAATTATAATTAATTATTTTCGCTGCATAATTTGCGTACCTCTCTTCCATTATTCTTCTAATTAACGGATAAGAAGTAATTGCATTTTAATAAAAAATAATACTCCCTCCGTCCCGGGTATTTTTACCTGTTTGTACGGGCACGGAGTTTAAGACGTTTTATTTTTTTAATGAGTGAGGCTCCTGTGCACCCGGGCGCACGGAGCACATTCCGTGCGTCTTTACAATTTTCATGCCCCTTTACAATTTAAACCCCTAGCAATACATAGGTTTAAATAGGATTGGAGAGGAGGTTGTGTTCACATGGGGACACGGAGCATCTTTTCGTGTCCCCGGGCGCACATGAGCTTTTGCCTTTTTTAATATATAATGTAAGAGAAAGTAGGGATAAATTAGTAATTTAAAAAGAAAAAGTGAATAAAGTTATTGGGAATGATGAATAAAGTATAAAAAAGTAATTAAAGTTGTTGGGATTATAAAAAGTAGGTAATAAAATATTATGTATTTTTGTCAAAAATGGAATAGGTAAAAATACGTGGGACACCCCAAAATGGAAAGTGGGTAAAAATACGTGGGACGGAGGGAGTAATTAATTTAAAATACGTGTAAAACGATGTGAAATAGTCTTATGCAAATGTTATAATTTCTTTTATTTATTTTATAAATTTAAACATTATTTAATTATGAACATGAAATAACAAAATACCACATTTTGTTTGTGCATTTTTAATTGTTATTTTTATGCTTAATTTTTTTTTAAAAATAAATGTTAAAAATATATATAATAAAAAAATTATCAATTAATCAAACTACTAACTGATGAAGTGGTGAAATTTGACAGAAATGGCCTGAGTATGTATGATAGGGCTAAAATGGTCAAATTAAAAATAATAACATCTAAACTTTTAACCTGGCTTATGAAACCCACCCTTCCCATGGGTTATGATCGGCTGGGCCCGCGTGTTTATCTACCGGGCTGCAGAGAAATATCGGGCCAAAATTTTTGTAACCAAACAGCTTATTAGATAGGTTAATTAATATATTAATGGCTAATCACTCCAAGCAAACATTCCCTATATATAGTATATTATTGGGGTTTAAATTAAAGGGGACCACATGATTTACACCGTGAACTCGATTTATAAGAAAATAACTACAAAATTAATTAGTAAATTTTTTTTGAAGGGTGCATAGAAGGTCATTGGTGTTTGGGTACGAAAAAAATTGTATGATTAAGATCGTGATAAGTAGAAATATATAAAATATTAAATAATATTCAATTATATTGTCAAAATATTCAACTATATGCTCAAAGCGGCATACTTATTTATCATACAAATAAATTTTGAATCTGGATAATACTTGAGCAAAGTAGCATGGATATATATAATAATCAAAATGAAATTAAAAATGAACTTTTTATTAATGTTAATTTAAACATATGAAGCGCATACAATAAAGGGTAAACAAGTCAAATTACAAGCTGTTCGTCTAACTGTCCGTTTATACCGCATGTGGGTTTTTATTTTGATTTCTTTAAGGTAGTATCATTGGTCGAGAACTAGGAAATGCATAGTTAGCTCTTATTGGTATCTTTTACCATGCATCTTGATCAAAATAAACCTATTATTCATAATAAGCATATGCACATGGAATAAAATTGGATTTAAAAAAATAAAATCATATCTTGAAACTGTTAAAACAAATTACATAATTTCACAAGCAAATGTGGAAAGACGTAGTCAACTTTTCTCCTTCAATCATGATTTCGAATGAAATTTATGGTCCCTTTTTGTCTAACAATTTGATCTAAACTACTGCATTCGAGGGCCTGGGTAAGAGGCTACCCAATAGTTGGCACAGGACTTGCCAGCCTAAATGTGATTTGTACAAGAGTGAGTCTCTTATACGCCCGGGTACACGGATTTAAATCTGTACCCCTTTATAATTTCCGTGCCCCTTTACAATTTAAACTCCCTAGCAATACATAGGTTTAAATAGAATAGGGAGGGAAATGATTGTGTTCACATGGGGACACAAACAGTGTCACCGGAGGTGCAGGAGCTTTTGGGGATGCAGGAGCTTTTGCCTTAATAGGAACCAGGAAGAGAATATAAGTGATGGTCATCCCATCATCTTCAGCCATGATTTTGAGTGAAAACATAAACACTGTTTGTTTGTTACTTAAACAATCCTCTAAGAGTAACCAAAAAACAAATGCTTTCTAGTATAAAATTCAAGTTCATGAAATGATCTTTATCATCTCCAGAATTATAGAAACTGCACAATAAAACTGTCAAAAATAACTTGGCCTCCTGGGAACTAACCCAAAAGGATAAATAAAGTTTTTTTTTTTTTTTTGGGTATCATTAAGAAGAAAAGGTGATCAATAAATTTTAGATACAAACTGATCAGACATAGTAGCAGCACTAAGAAACCAACACCCAAAACATTTGTACCAAAGAATTCTAAAATATGTGACTAATAACATCTCATCATGTACTCACACATCTCTAATCGGGAGAGATAATGCATCCAATTGCACACAGAAGAACAATAGCTATTTCATATGCAGTGTGAAGATCACACACACTTTAAGATCACCTCTGATAACCAGGAGGAGGATAACCACCGGGAGGAGAGTAACCACTGGCTGGTGGATAACCAGCTGGAGGATAGCCAGCTGGAGGTGGATAACCGGCAGCTTGAGGGGGATAGTTAGGCTGTCCATATGCAGGAGCAGGGTATCCAACATTAGGGGGATACGGTTGGTCGAGGCGTGACATTTGCTGCACGGGTGGAACTGCCATCACCGGCTGTGGGCCAAACTTACCGTCCCGTTTGTCCATTTCAATCTTGTGTTGTGTCTGACATTTAGATAAAAAAAAATAGAATTTCTCTTACTATGTATTATGATATGCGAACAATTGCCGCTTGGGGTCGCATTAATAGATCTGTGTGGTTTGCTTTTTGAAGTATAATTTAGATTTGAAACAGCTGTGTAGATATTAATATTCTTTTATTTACATATAGAAGAAAAGTGCAATCAGCATGTTTTTCAGACAAGCAGTTTATGGTGATAAGATTAACAGTACTGACGAGAAATTATTTACCTGCATACAAGCGCAAACCCTGCAAAACCAAAACTATATAAGTGAGATTTAGTAGAGGACAAAATTAATGGTGATTCAACTTTTAATGAGAAAAAGGCATTTATAATAACAAGATAAGACAAGGCAAAAGTTTCTTACGAGCAATACACCATATCAGAAAAGCACGAAAGAATCTGAGAAGCCTCTGAGAGTTCATCGCTTCCAACAATCATAGCTACAATTGAGAAAATGCAAGCTATTTGTTGGAGGCAGAACATGAAACCCTGGAAATAAGTACTTGCAGTCAATAAAAAAGAATAGCACCAGCGAACAATTACTATCAGAATACCACAAGCCAATGTGGAAAGAGAAAAACGGATGAGTTGAGAGAGCATACAATAATGCAATTATCGCACTGTGTAGTCTGAATGTTGAATTCATCTTGCAACAAGAACCTTGTTGAGGCTACTGAGTTCCCAAAGCACAAAAGGACCTGGAGTTGCATTTCATTTTTTTATCAGGCATCTCCAATAATCAGGAACAGGAGAAATGTAACATTAACAAACAAAAAAATTAAATTCAGATGAACAGTTAAATAATACTCCCTCCGTCCCACCGAAAGGTCCCCATTTTACTATATTGGGCGTCCCATCCAAATGTCCCCATTTTCCACTTTTAGTAAAAAGGTGCCACATGTGGCCCACCACTCACTACTAATACAACTACCCACTATACATAAAATAATAATACTCCTTAATCTACGCACAAAAAGCAACCGGTGACGTTTGGGCGGGACGGAGGGAGTATTGAATAGAAGACAGTTGAAAATATACAGCAAGCCTTGCCAGCAAAATAAATTACATTAAGGCATGAAGCAAAGTGTTCATTTACTTCATATTAAAAGTCACATGCCAGAATAAAGCCAGACTACACTAAAACTTGATGAGTAATATGGTTTTCTGACAAATCAAGCATGAATTCAGGAGAAAAAAATAAAAACAAAACCCAGAGTTAGTTATTTGATGCTTGGCTAAAGTAACTTCCAGAAAATGCCACAAAGGACTGTTTAAAGCTTGTAAATTCTGCAATGACTTACTTTAGTGTAAAATATCTTAACTGGCTAATTATATAAGCACAAAACCAATACAAGTATAGGATATTATCCAAATCCATTATTGTAGAGAATAATGTCCAGGCTGCTGGAGTTCAAAAGAATGATGCAATTATGCAACCAGGATTGAATACTAGGATGATCAACTGCACTATCTATTGTTAAAACAGATCATTGCCTTAGTTACTTATTAGTTACTTTAAATTTGAGTAACCTATGGTGTAGGGAATTAGTTAACCTCATGAAAGCATCTTAGGCTGTAAGAATCATTAAAGAGAACAAATTTTCTAAGAACAAAATTAACTTTTTTGCTTGTCTTCTACATTATTTGCCCACGGTTTCTATATATAAACTACTACAACAGTCAACAAGAAACCCCAATTTAGGGAAATCTAGAACTAGGACGGTTGAAATAACGAATCGCTACCTAAATATTTGCCTATTTAAACCTTACTGTGGATAAACTAACCAAAATCAAACAAATATTTCAGATGAAATCAAACTTGATTGTATCTGATATGTAACAATAGTCCCCTGGAGAAAAAGCTTGTCCTCAAGTTCAAAAGTAGTATTAACCTCCTAGTGAGGTACTATCTCATGGATCATCAGTGATTTGAAAAGTATGCCTCATCATAGTTGTGGCGTATCCCACTAAGCTCTATCCACCGGTAGTTTGGATAAAAAAAATTTATATAGAGAGAAAGTGTACTTTACAAACTAGACCAAGCTACAGTATTCTGTTTGAAGCTACTCTTAGGGTCTGTATTACCCTATTTGTAGTGTGGTAGTCACTCCTATCAATACTTCTTTATATTATGTTTGGCTCTTATTGCTCTTTATAAAGTAATACAGTAGTTGAGCTTCACCAAGAAATGCTGCTAAAACCAGGCAAGAGTGGCACCATCCTGTTTCCTAACATTGCTCCAATTTTCATCAAGTTCACTAATTCATTCTTGCAGGTATTTAACATTGCTGCTTTCTTCTGACTTACCATATGTCTATTTGAGAATGAGACAAGCTTACTGATGTAATAAGATGCCCAAATGCTCAAAGCTTGCAGCCACATGAGATTCGGTTGCTCTACTATAGCCTAAATGGCATTCTATTTCTGTGCTTCTTAAACTAACTAATTAAGAACTTTACAAATGTTGATGCCAACTGAAACACCCATGGTTTCTGGATCTGGTACCAAGTTTAATGTAGTACATGCAAAATGTGCATCCCTTGGAGCTTTAACTAAAGAGCAGAAAATGGTTCATGCTAAACCCTAACAAGAATGCTATTACAATGCTCTCTTTGGTCATTAATTATTTTATTACATAAGACACAAAAAATTGGTCATTATTATTATATTATATATCAAAAGTAAGTAATATTGGTCAATGTTTATTATTTATAAATGCAACACAACATGTATGCTCCATGTGGACCCACCTTGTGGTTTTAACCTTTTAAGAAATACCAAGGAATGACAATATATAACTATACATATTCCATCAATTAAGGAAACAGTTCCTTTCAGACATGCATTTCGTACTCATGTACACTTGCTTGGATAAAAAACAGAAATATGTATTAAAATAACACGTAAATGCACTTTTGACTCTAAACAAGAACAGCAGGAAGATGACTTCCTTCAAGAATCGGAGCACAAGCACAAAATGCATTTGATTTCGCCTTTGAAGATTTAAAGTGCTAAGGAGTTCCCATGCTTTGCTCCAGCAATTTAAGCACAAGTTTTTCGAACTACATGAGCTGGATAGTGTAATAGGCCAATCAACTTCAAAATTTGTTGTAAAGATAAGCCGGTACCGTTACTTTTTGGGGCTATTGGTGATGGAAAGGATTGTTAAGCTCGTTAAAGGGGATTCGACCTTGGTACTCATAGGATGTCTTACATGTTTAGTGAAGGAAACATGTTATAAACACATTTGCTATGCAAATTATAATTATTTATTTCACAAGCAAAGGCTGGTACATCATAATCATATGGTAATAAATTTGTCAGGATTGAAAGGTGGACTGAATCAGCACTCTCCCCTCACCTTAAAAATAACATTTTATCCACCTCATGCAACATATGGAAACTATGATCCCACAACATATTCCAGTGCTTCAAACTCTTAGGGGAAAAATAAGACTATTTCACTCTTCAGTGGATATTTTACCATCCCAAAAGAGAGCTTTTAAGAATTCAGTTCCAAAAATAAAACACAAATTCACCAAGCTCTGATGACTTTACAAAATAACCTCATTATTACCTCAGTTGCAAGACAAAATTCAGGGCAACGACTTTCACCACATCGACCACTGCAAGGCATATATCCAGCGCAGCAAACATACCTTTCACAAGACACAGAAACCGATTCAATACCAAAAGCTACTTCTGATTAAAAACTATAAGATGAAAAATTATTTAATTACCTGGACATGTCATTGTAAAGAGCTCTTTTGCGGAGCATATACGACACACAGGGTCCACTGCAATTTGGAAAGATCATAGAATAACGGTGTCATAATTTAGCACCATTAATCACACAGAAAAGGTCTTTCTTTCCCATTCGATCCGAATGCGCAGACAATTTTTAACTCAACTCTACCCAAGCTTTTAAATTCATAATCAAGAAACAGAACACAAATATATACAAGAGCATACATCAACTCGCAAAAGCTAGAGAGAAGATCTAACTGGAAGAAGTTGAGAAAATAATTTCATTGGCTCAAATTTGATAAAGCCAATCACTTATAACTTTCCTTTCAACTCCCAGGGTAGAGTGGTTACTGATCAAGAACAAGCAAAAAACTAAGAATAATAATAAAAGTTCATCATATGATATTGAGAAATGTCATATGCTCATAACTTGAAAAGCTGTGAACAAAAATCACACAGATAGAGAAAAAATATGCATCTTCAGAAATAACTGTGAATGATTGTGAATGGTATTTTTGCTTCTAGCAACAAAATTGTTCATGTGGATTTATTCAAAAGCAATGACTTATAAAGCCATAATAATCTATATTAAATGCCAAAGTCTCATGGATAGCATTAGCTAAATGGTAAACAAATTTACAGAGACAGCTACACAAAGAATGTTTGTTGCTGATCTCATTTAAAGAATTAAATTCAATTAATGAAGATTAAAACATGTACTATGATTCAATTGATCTAACAAAAATGGCAATCAAGATGTAAAGGTTATTGGGCGACATATTCATAAAACCAAATGAAATTAGCTATATTTACGTCAGAACAACCACCATCATTAAGTGATCGAATAACAAACATCAGTTTTCAAAAAGACTACAACTAATAGAAAAATCTTATCAATAATTCATCGTCAATGGATCAATCAAGGCTGTTCCAATTGTAATTTACAAACATGAAAAATAATTCTGAAGAAACATGAGCAATTAACATTCTGTAATAGGCTCAATCGAATCAAAATTCACTCAAAGAAAGATCTGTCATCTATTAAGTAAAATTAAGTGGCGATCAACTAAATTATACCCAGGAAACCCTAGTCACAGTAAAAACTCAAATTCTGAGAATTGAAGTCAGGGCTTGCAATTGGCATCTCAGACTTAAAACTAAAGAGGATAATTTTAAGTAAAAAGAATCAGATCTAGAAAATAAACAAACACTGCACAGTAACAAACTCAAAATCAAGTCGTAAAGCAACACTAACAATCTAAAAAAACTAATAAACAAAAGAAGTCAAATCTCCTTCACTTACCACCACAGCGACAAGCAACAATCTGCAAAACAAAGCAAAAAATAACATCAATGAACAGCTCCGCTAAATAATCACACACATTGTGGGTAAACAGAGAATCAGCGGCAGGCGTAAGGATAGAAATTATGTACATATACATACAAGGAGGATCGTGTTGAATGGTGCGCATAAGATCAGAGTGCCATAGGTTGCGATAACCCTGGCGCTGCTGCATCTTTTCAAGGTGCTGCTGCGACGCCATAGCTAACTCCTCTGCTCTTCAAAATCTGGGAAAATTGATCTGGATATTGATTGGATGTGAGGGAAGAAGAAGACGAATGGGAAGGAAGAGTTAAGAGGGAATTGAGGCGTTACAGCTACCTTGTGGGTACCTCCACGGAGTTTCCAGGAAGAATGGCTGCACGACTTTTCTCGTTTTGTTATAACTTCAAGTTTTTTCGTTGACTTGGTAGAAGCTGTAGTAAAATAATAAGACTTCTGGAACATGTAATCAAAATATACAATTTTTTTTTAAAAAAAATAAAAAAAGTATAGGAGTTAACTTTTAAGTATATGCAAAGTCGCTAAACAGGTTAGCCTAACGGCGGGCTTCTGATTAAATCGAGCCCATTAAAATGGGCTACTAATATCTGAATCTAAGTACCCTAATTTTTTGGGTTTCGGGTCAAATGGCCCGGGCAGGCTTGACAAATATTTTTTTTTAAATTATATACTATTAAAATTTAAAATTCAAAGCAACAATTCATAACATAGTGACAATACTTGTGTAAATCGAGTTTACGATATAAATAATGTGGTCTCCCCTTCCAATCCTATAATACTTTATGTTTTACTAATGTTTAAATTAAAGAAGGATCGAGTTTATACCGTAAACCCGATTAATATGAGAATGACTCTAACATTATATATTCATAGTTAAATCATACATTTTTCTGAAAATGATAAACTGTAGTATTTCAGAACCAAACTTGTTACAATGTACTAAAGTATAAAGTGATACAAAAGATATTATCCTCTAATGCGGAGTGTATTGCCAATAAAAGGGCTCACATTCTACTACTGCAACTAAAATGCAATCTCGATAATTCTAACTTGATTTTCTCTGAAGTGTTGAATAGCGAAACCTCTGTTCCTTCAAATAAACTCCGATTTGTTGCACTCCAAATGTGGTATATGAAGGTGGAAAAAGTAATAGGAAAATTACACTTTTGGTCCCGTACAAGAAGTCACATTTCATTTTTTGTCCTTTTGGTAACATTTTTGGTCCCATTGATTTATTTCCCAAATTCCGTTTATAAATTAACGGAAACATGACGTGAGCCACATGTGAACGTTAACGGATGAGAGAATATATCTGACCGGTTCTTCATTTTATTAGGAAAACCCAATTCATTAAGGGATAAGAAATAGATCTGGATTCTTCATATTTTGTTAGGGGTTGTCAATTTTACCCGTCGGATCGGGTTACCGTGGGTACCCGAGTGATTGGGTAAGGATAGGATAGGCAAAATCGGATAGAAGATCGGGTAATACCCATACCCAAAAAAATAATGGGTAAGAGTAGGGTACGGGTTTTCCTTTTATACCCGCGTACCCGATCCGATTACCCGTTATATAATATATATTAATATATTATATATATTATGTACTATTATATATTACTAAGGAGATCGTAGTTTTCGATATACTTTCAAGCAGTTTTTTTATAACCAGACCGGAGATCAAACCGATGGAGGCAACGGTTTGAAGTTCAACCGGTCGGACCGGTTCAACCGGCAGTTCAACCGAAAAATTTAATTTTATATATTTTTAATTTATATTTTAAAAAACTATTAAAGAAATAATATAATAAATCATTTTTCTAAATAAATATAAAAGCCCAACACTTGAATGAAAGCTCTAAACCCAGTCTTCATAGGCCCATGTTATTGAAAAAATTAAACCTTCATTATTTAATTATGTTAAAGGAATAACAAACAGTAGGGTTTCTTATTCTCCACCAGATCGTGGCAGCTCTCTCCCTCTCTGCAACGTTATCTCTAATTCTCTCACTACGTCTCTTTCCATATCTCTAACTCTCTCTCCCCCTAACAAGCATTTGCTGATAATGTTGGAAAACTCACGTTCATAAACACACGAACCCTACACATGCACAGAGAGGAAATCTCTTACCTCTCACCGTAGGATTGTGTTGCAGCGGAAGAAACACGAACCTGTTGGTACTCATGTTTCACTGTGATCTTTGGATCAAATCATACAACACGGGGTTGTAGATTGTGTTTCACGAATGTGTATTAATCTGCAAAATATGATGACTGGATTTGTGTTGTGATTTTGGGAGAGAAATCGAGAGAGAGGAAAAACGCGTTCTTGAATGCGTTCAGTCGCGCTCATGAACGTTTCTGCGTTCTGCAACGCTTCTGCATTAGCGCTGCGTTCTTCAACGTATTTTTTTTACCCTTCTGCGCATCCGTTCAGTTTCTGTATATGAACGTATGGGATCTCTTCGACAACTGCATGGAGTAGTGTCTTTAATCCCAAAACATGGGAGTTGAAACTGCCGTTGTTCAACTCACTCTCTCTACCTCCCTTATCCACTTCTTATGTGGAATGAATAATAAATATATAATTATTATTTACATCTCCCACTCACATATGAAGTCAAAAGTCGCCTGACTTATTTTTTCATGAATCATATTCTCGCACAGATTAATACATCGTGTGACCCACGAGATATGAGTTTTTATCGCTATACACTTGTTAGAGATATATAGCAACTCAACCAGTTTATCAATGAAACTCAACAAGCTCGCTATACCCCAGAACTCTTGAATATTTAATATAAGTTGACATATCTCTTTCCAATCTCTGTATTCGTCAGAGCATATTCAACCCTTTTGCAAAAATAACTATGTATTCATAATCAAGACCCTGCTTGATTGACTAGTCAATGAATCACAATAGTATATGTTAAATTAAGACGTTCTTCCCATCTCACTAAGTATCTACAGTCTCCCACTATAGCTGCTTTCCTAGACATGTACCGCATCGCCGTTATTAACCATAGCTCTTTTGGTAGCATGCTAAAGTAGCAACACCAAAGTGAAGACTTAGAACATAGTAGAAAGTCATAAGGGTAATCAATAGATAAAGACTCATACTTTTGAGAAAATAGGGATAATTTTCTCAATCCTGTTAGGGTCAACTTAGCACATGTCGTTTTCTAAAACACATGTCACAATGTCTTTAACTTCCTTCCAAGAAAGCGTATGTCGTATTTCATCTAATTTAGACATTGTGTAAATCAGAGTTCAAGTGTGTCCCATACACTTTAACTCGGATATCCTCCCTCCAAGGTATAGGATTTCCATCGATTTAGCTTTACAACAAGTTGGATTAGATTCGTGGCAAAATCTATCCGGATTACCTTAATCATAGTAATCTCATCTCTACGCTCCCACTAAGCCAGAGGCAATTGCTCGTATGAGAGAGCCAATCATTACTTGCCGACATACTATTATATGTGAACCATCACATATAATTTATAAAACATATATGTATAGTTAAGCCATTAACTATTCCATTAACATACATATACATATTCAATACATCGTTTTAAATCCTTCACAGACTCAAACGAGTAGAAATTTAATTAAGAATTACTTTTATTCTTATCTATAATATCTCTAACAAAGTTGAACTTCATGTCAATGTGTTAGGTCTATCCATGAAATTTGGGGTCTTTTGTGTAAGTAATAACCACCTGATTATCATAATTAATTAAAACAGCTCCCACTGGAGTGTTTGAGACCTCCAAATATTTCATGAATCTTCTAAACCAAATAGCCTCTTGAACTGCAAACGCACATACCACAAACTAGGCTTCCATTAGTGGACAGTGCTATTCAAGTCTGTTTCTTGCTACACCATGAGATTGCTCCATCATTGAGCAAGAAGACATAATCGGGAGTTGATTTACGTTTATCTAAATCACCACTCCAGTCAACGTCTGTATACCCATTCAGTGATAACAGAAAGAATAATCTGCAGTCAATCACATTGGCATATGGTACTCTGGCCATTTTATTCTTCTCATCTAGAGCCTTGGGACACATTTGCTAACTCAATAATTCGTCTTTCACAATAGGAGTATTATTAGGTTTACAGGTGTCCATCTCGGATCGTTCTAAAAGTTTCTTGGTATAAGTCTCTTGAGACAAACCTAATAACTTCTTTGAACGATCTCTATGGATCTTCACATCAAGTATGTACTCTGCCTCACCCATATCTTTCATTTTGAAGTTTGAAGATAACCACCTTTTAATGGTTTCAAGATACTCTTTGCTATTACTCGCTAGTAGTATGTCATCCACATACAAGGATAGAATCACACATTAACCATTGGACCGTTTAAAGTAAACACAGTGGCCTTCATTTATCATAACGAAGTTATATAAGATAATCATTGTGAAAAACCTCAAATACCACTGTGTAAAGGATTGTATGAGTCCATAGATTGACTTTTTCAATCTACAAACTTTATCCTCTTGGCCTTGAAGAATAAATCCTACAGGCTGTTGCATTTAGATTTCTTCTTCTAATTCTCCATTGAGAAAAAACGGTCTTAACATCCATTTTGTGTAACTCTTAATCCATACCAGCCACTATAGCCAACAATAGACGAATAAAGGCAAAGCCTCACTGCAGGTGGAAAAAGTTCTACATAGTCTATACCCTCTTGTTGAGTATATCCTTTTGCCACCAAGCGAGCTTTATGCCTCTCTATTGAGCCATCAACATTTCTATTGATTTTGAGAATCCAATTATTCCCAATTGTCTTTCGTCTCTTTGGAAGATCTACAAGTCCCAGACTTGATTTGACTTCACAGACTCCATCTCATCTTATCATCGCTTTCATCCATTTCTCCTTTACCGGACAAGTTAAAGCTTCTAAGGCTCTTCCTTATCAACATGAGAAAGATTTCAATTTTCAATTTCAATTTTCAATGGCACATATTTCCTAGCTAGAACTTTTTTGAGATAGCTGATGATGGTCTTTTGCAGACAAAATGCCTGATCCTCAATCGGCAAATATCTATCAAGATCCACACCATCGCTAAACCACTACTCCCACTTGGATCTTGTAGGTATTAGTTTTCTACTATCTCGAAAATAGATATAGTATCCCTGATGCCTTCCCTTCTACTTGGAAATTTCATTCCAGAAAATGAGCATTATGTGATTCTGTCTTAGTTAAGCTGCCATCCTGAGTTCCTATGAACACGTAACCCTTAGAACGTTTGCCTCTAGGATCCAACTTTCCATACTGACTCGATGAATCATGTAGATAAGCTGCTGATCCTCAAGCTCTAAGGTTACTCAAGCTGGGTTTCTACCCATTTGAAATTCATATGGAGTCGAAGCAACTAATTTGGAAGGCACATGATTAAGCACATAAGCTGCCGCAAGCAATGCATGCCATCATGAATCTCACAATCTCCAACAAATTCATATTACTTCTTTTAGCAACACCATGTTGTTGAGGCGTAAAAGGAATGGATAATTGTTGGATTACACCCTTTTCATTACAAAATTCCTTGAATTGTTCTAATAGATATTCACGTCTTCAACTTCACTCAAGTATCGTCTAAAACAATCCAATGCTTCAGACTTAGAGATGTCAAGTAGACTGAATAATTATCAATGAACGTAATGAAATAGTGAGCTCCATTTCGTGCTCTCATAATTACAGGATCACATATATCAGAATGGAATACTTCTAATGGAGATTAAGACATAATAGCTTTACCAAAAAGTTTTCTAGTCATTTTCTAGCAAGATAATGTGTGCACCATTTGGATTACTCCTGGCGAATACACCAATTGGATAATTCAACTTTAGAAGAAAGATTCAACAATCATTTTTTCACAAGTCTATTCATCCTATCTTGCCCCCAATATGACCTAATCTAGCATGCTAAACATCACCATTCACGTTTGCATTACTAGAAGAACGAGCATTTAACGAATATGAATAATCATCATAAATACCAAACGTCATTCTATTACAATATAAAAACCATAAAGCCATCAGTTATATGTCCAGATGCACAACAAGTATCATTAATGCTAATTACCATAGCGTCTTTAAAGCATAATACATCATAACCCAAATTACGCAGAAATGAAACAAAAATTAGATTTAGCGTGATCTCCGGAGCATATAGAACATCATGTAGGATAAAGTTCGGACCATCGTCAAGGTCCAATTGCAAGTCCCAAGTCCTTTGACTTCGACTCGTGCATTGTTTCCTACATATCCACCTACTCCCCATCGAAACACGAAGGAAATGTACAAAAACTCCCACTGTCTCTTGTCACATGGTCTGTTGCTCCTGAGTCTATAATCCTTAAAGTATAAGAATTAGGCAGCAAGATAGTACTCGAGACATTAATTTCACACAAAACAGAATAAGATCAATATACCTTGTCCCTACTGGGCTCAGGGCATTCATGAGCATAATAACCAAGCTTACTACCATTGTAACATGGCATCTTGCTTTTATTTTTTCTTATTCTTTTTGTCACGCTTGTTTTTCTTTTTCCGTTCATCAATTTTGTAGTTGGATTATTGTCAGGCTTACCACCATCACCATCAGATCGTCTTCCCTTCTTTCTCTTCTTCCAATTCTTTTCCTTTTGAAGTCTGAAGCTCCTTTAGAAGTAGAACTAGCATAGAAGCTCCCAGAGAAGGCTTTGAGGCTCCGAGCCTCTCATCTTCTAACTCAACATGACAAGAAGAATCACTGAAAGTTTCAATTCTTTTATAATGCGTCAAGTTGAATTTGAGACGATCCTAACGATCAGGTAAAGAGCGTATTAAGCCTTGGACTTACTGATCCTCAGAGAGCATATGACCGGTAGTCTTAAGTTCGATTATCATATTAGACATCTCCCTGAGATGTTGTCATGTTATGATCAGGTTTTTTTTCATAAGTGTCGAACTTAATAGTCAACTGCATAAGCCTTGTAATCGATGTACCCCCAAACTTCTCACGTAGATACACCCAGATATCATGTGATCATCGCATCTATTACTGAGCTTACAAGAATACCTTGTGCAATGGAATTTTCCTTTTCCATGCCTGGTACGCTCCTTGGTCACACCTCCTTTGGTTTTCAATACCCATGCTTGGATCAGCCATCACTTGGTTTATAGCATCCAATGCATCTTGTTTATACAATATGTACCAAATTTTATGACGCCTTGTGTCATAATTGTCACCATTGAGTTTCTCACCTTTGTTCAACTCAGCGATAATAGATTTCGAAGCTCATTTCTTGGATAGAGAATAAAATGATTCAGTATGTTAATTATGTTTTATTAAGCTTTACGTTAAGCCAAATAGAGACATCTCAATAAATAACATAAGACTTGATCTCGAAAAATAGCTCGGAGACTACTAATCATCAATCTCATCAAGTGTCATAATACTATATTCTTATTTCAAAACGTAAAAGGCATTGTTCAAATGATTAATCAAATAACATTGAACAACCACTCATAAATTGAACTTTAAACAATCATCCACAATAGAAAAAATACCAAGTCAGACAAGTCATGAACATAAAATTCTAATGAACTCTCTGAGTTTCCAATAAGAAATACAATGGAAAAGAATTAAGGAAATCTATGGATTAATCTCCCTAATTTATCATTACTAGATTTCCATCGATGCTCATAATCAAATTTCTTAGTCCCCACACTATAGATAGCTTGCCCCAAAGGATCTATATGAGGATTCTTTATCCGACGCTTCTCTCGACCACTTAGTCTTAAAGAATCAGAACGTCGAATCCTTCCCATCCTTAAGCAGGCTGATCTTAGTGCCTGTGTCCTATCTCTTGCTACAGAAACATCAACCAAATCTTCCATAATTGGTCGACCATTAGGTTTCACTTCATAAGTCTCCCACTGAACCCAAAAATCCTTTTGTAGGTAATAAGGCAAAGTGTTCGTCCAGGTCTCAGGACAGGAAACTTCGAAATACTTATCACGTGGAATCACATTGCTATAAATCAAAGGCAACAATCGGTTGTATAGTTCGATCAGATCAATTGCGTGGTCCCTTGTGTTGTGTGTAGGCTTCATTTTATAATTCAAGAATTCATGGAGGACTTTATTTTTTAGTCCTAATGTCTTCCTCTAGAATTGTTTCTTGTCCTGACATTCCTCTGAGAAAACGAGCAACCAAAAGCAAACATACCAGTGTTAGTCAAACTATATCACATGAATTTCCTCTTTATTTAATGCATATGGAAACAACTTTCCAAGATGTAATAGGTATATTCACAAGTGAATCAGTCCAACTCACTTTGGTTCCCACTTTCATAGGATACAGGAGTTTGAACAATTCAAACATCACCAAACACCATGAATTTAGAATTAAATGACATATAAAGGTACATTATTATCAAAAAATGCAACCAAATAGTAACCCCATAGGTTCGAATTTAACAAATATGTCATAAAATGAAGTAAAACCACACATACACACTAAAGATGACATCAAACATCCTCGGAAACATCACCATCGGACTCAACGCATTGAAAATAGTCGAAAAACATCAAACAGCGGCTGGAAAACAGTTGCACGCACCCGCACGCACCCCAACGCACCGACATAAATATCCCATGCGCCGGCACGTGCTCTCACGCGCCGGCAGCAGCCCCCACGCGCCCCCACGAGCCGATAGAAGTTGGCTGCTGTTGAGAGTGGAATTTCACGTATTTTAGATCTCACATTACACCGTTTTTGATAGAATGTGGCCATGATTTTATATAGAATGGCATGGTTTTCATATCTTGCATAATTAAGATGCTACTAAGGTGTTTTGTTGAGTTTTGAAGGGTAAAACATGATCAAAAGTTCAAAGTTGGAATGAGGAGTGAAAGTGAGAAGGAATGCTGAAAAATACAGTCCATGTTGCACACATTTATGTATTCTTATAGAATTCCAAATTGATCATATGATATATGGTTGGAAAGAGACAGAAGAGAGGGTCGTTTTGACATAAAGAACACCCCAATTGGATTCCAAACGAGAAAGTTATGATCAAAGTGCTAATGTCGCACATGATGTACCGAGCAGCCAATTTGCATGACTTTTTACATATTCAAATATTGGATTTTCTTAGAGTTCTTTATATGGATAGAAAGCCAAGGAAAAGAGGAACACGTAAGCACAAAAATCATTCAAATTGGAGTCTATATGAAGAACTTATGCTCAAAACGGTGAAGTTGCGCAGTGCAGTCTCCGCAGCTCGGGAGGCCGCTCGGCTCGAGCGGGACCAACATTTTGCGAATTTCCAGCCGAGTGTGGTGCCGTCAAAGCCTAAACGACGTTCCCGTTTCACCCATATGCTGCTCGGCAGGTTTGGGGGCCGCTCAGTCATGAGCTCGGATTGAGCAAGGTGCCGAGCGGCCCAGTTTAGGGCCCAGACGGGGCCTGTTCGATGCAGCAGTGTATATATACCCTCGAATCGCGATTCTGAAGCAGTTTCGATCCCGAAAAAGCCCTGCATCAGTCCTAGAAACAATTAGGGAGATCGAGACACAAATTGGAGAGAACCCATCCATAATCCATCATCAATTCACACCTCCAACACCTCCATATCAGATTTACAACCTGATTTCATCCTCCATCCAATTCCACAAGGGTTCCAAGTGCTAATTGAGGGAGAATCGAGCAATTGGAGAGACGGAGAAGGAACGAAAGACTACGTCTACACTAGGGTTTCATAATTCCTATCTTTTCCTTCCTTTTACTTTGATTTTTGGTATGAATTGCTTAGCCATGAGTGTTGCTTGTGACCTCATGGGCTAATTTTATATACAGTTCTAGGGTTTGATGGATTGATTTGATTGATTTGGGGATTTAGACCAAAGATTGGGATTTTATGCAGTTGAGCTTTTGATTTTACTTATTTTACTAAGACATGTTAATCTGCTTCGTAACGTCTTCATAATATATTCATGACATCCGCTATAATGCTTGGATTATTGTGTTAGCTTGTGTGCGTTCATGATTGGTATTGTCTATCTGTTAGAGATTAGAGTAGCTCCGCTATAAGCACTTTAATTTCATGAACTGGTTAATCAAATACTTGATTAGTTTAGTGGAACAATGCAATTAGACAATCAAGTAGGAAGTGAATAGAACCTTGTAGTAATTCCAGAAAATATCTTGTTAGTCGGGCTTACCATCCGGAGGTATTGTTGCTTGCTTTGATTAGTATCTAGGAATAAGGCTTGGTAATATTTACGCACCTTAGGATTTAAACCAGATTAGACTATTAGCTTTGAATCGAATCATATTCGGTGGGATAACAGGGATATGTGGTGTATTTTCAGTGAAACTGCATGAATGAACAATCGTAAGTTTAATAACCCAAATTAATTGGTCTCTACCTGATACCTTAGAACTGTTTGTCATCTCTTGATTAGAAACTTGCTTTTATTTTTATTGCCTTTTAATTAATTTAGTTATTTATATTTTTAGTAATTTAGATAATTAATTCACTACAAACATTGGAAATTGGTTACTCAATTCTGATTAATTAGTAATTAAGAGTAAAATAAATAATTAGTTGTCTCAGTGGGATCGATAATTTAACTTGGGTGCTTGCTGCTACAATTGATATCCTTATACTTGAGGATTAAATTATAGTGCGCAGAAAAAGCCTATCAAGTTTTTGGCGCCGTTGTGCCGGGGACAGTTTTAATTATTTATTTTCTTTTATTACTTAGTTAATTAGAATATTTTCTTTGGGATTTAATTATTTTACTTTGGATTTTTCTTGAAGTTGCATGCAAACTAGGTCAAAGACAAGAGCACAAGATCTTGAATTTGATCCGGAAATTGAAGCTTCTGCGAGGAAAAGAAGAGTAAAATCAAAGAATACCAAAGCTCCTCATAAAGCAATTTTAGAGGAGGAAGAAGTGCAGATTGAGAATCAGGCTATCCTAGAAGAGGCTGAATCGGAGTTTGAATCAGAATCTGAGACAGAACCTGAAACAGCATCAATGGGAGAAAGAGTCGATGAGGATGACATCGTCATCCGAGAAACTTTTAAGTCCACCAATCTAGGAGGATCAGGCGTAGTTGGAGCCATTCAAGCTGATGAAACGAACGACATAAGGCCAGCCCTGATTCATATGGTGGAGAAAAACCCCTTTGCCGGAGGTGTTTTTGATGAGCCCTATGGCCATCTTAAGCGTTTCAACAGCTACATGGATACAGTGAAAGCTGCTGATGCTACTAATGATAGATGAAAGATGAGGCTTTTTCAGTTTTCATTGGTTGATAAGGCAAGGGAGTGGTATGATAAGCTAAAGGGAGACAGTTGCTCAAACTGGACTGAGTTGCAGCAGTTGTTCGTGGATCGATTTATGCCACCAGGAAAGGTTCTTTTACTGAAACAGGAGATTAATCAATTCAAGCAGCGGAGAGATGAGTCGTTTGGAGAGGCTTGGGAAAGGTTTACTGATGCGTTGAGGAGATGCCCACAGCATGGATTCAAAAAGTCTCAACTCATCAGTGTCTTCTATAATGGCCTTGACAATGAATCTAGAGTGTTGGTTGATGCTTCTGCGGGAGGAACAATTTTTGGCAAAACATCCAATGCCGTAGAGAAATTATTTGATGATATCTCTTTGAACTCAAGGGATTGGCCATCTGAGAGGATCCGAGGGACTTATATACTTGGTAAAGTTGCAAAGGTTGAAGAGAAATTTTCTGAAGCTGATAAGAATGATAAGGTTGTCGCTCAATTGGAACAGATGAATAAGAACCTGATTTTTCTGATATCAGGTAATAATGGGGGAGGCAACCGAGGGTCTGCAAGTGATGATGTGGTGATGAACCTTTAAGAGGTCGAGGATGCTAATTGGGCTATGGGGCAGAGTCTTCAGGGTTCGAGAGCTCCTCAAAATTGGCAAGGAAATAGGTACCCTCAAGGTAATTCGAACCAGAGGAATATCCAAGGGGGAGGTCCTAATAATCAAGGAGGCAATTGGCAGAATCAGAGGCATGAGAACTTCTCTTATTCAAATCCGAATAATGCAGTTCCATATCCTCCTAATTTTGATCATGGCGCTAAGACTGAAGAAGGGAAGTCCAGTATTGATGATGTGTTAGCAAGATACATGAAGAAGAATGATGCCGACATAAACAAGATCAATAACTGCATTGTTCTCATGGACTCGAATATGACCAAACAGAATGAGGAAGTGAACAAGCAGTTGAAGAATTTGTCATATAACATAGGGCAGATCTCCACTACAGTAAATCAGCAGCAAGTGCAGTTTAAAGGTCCAGAACTAATGCGGGACGTAACAGAACTGATTCAGAATGATACAGAACAGAAACAGAACGGAACAGAGGAATAACTGACCCGCTCAGACACAGCTCGGCAACCCGCTCGAGCCGAGCGGGCTTCTGAACCGGCCGAGTTTCAGTCGAGTTGGGTGCAGACCGGTTCAGAGGGGTCCTGCGGTTCGAGCCATGCCCCGCTTGGTCGGTTTAGTACACCGCTCGAGCCGAGTGAGCCGGCGAGCAGACCTCTAGGGTTTTCTGCGCGTCCGAATTCTGTACAGAGTCAATCTGATTTGGAAATTTCTGATAAAAAATGGCAGAGAGTGAAGAAACTGAGAGAAGCGGAACAGGTATTCGAGAGAGACAGTTTGGGACTTCCAATTACAAAGGTACCAATTCCTTTCCCTCAGAGATTCTTGTCGAAGAGCCTTGATGAGAATTTTCGTAAGTTCGCTGATGTTATGAGGGATGTCCAATTCACTATTCCTTTCTCGGAGGCATTGGAAGAGATGCCACATTATTCAAGGTTCATCAAGGAACTTATCTCCAGAAAGAGGAAGCTTAACAGTGTGGAGACAGTGAATTTGACAGAGAACTGCAGCTCTATTATTCAGAAAAAGCTTCCAGAAAAATTGAAGGATCCAGTGAGCTTCATCATTCCCTGTGAGATTGGAAAAGGACCATCTAGGAGAGCACTGTGTGATTTAGGAGCCAGTATAAATTTGATGTCTTTATCAGTGTTCAAGAACTTGGTTTGGGGGAGTTGAAACCTGCGTCTGTTGCCCTACAGTTAGCAGATCGATCGTTGACATACCCCGAGTGAGTGATTGAAGATGTGCTAGTGAAGGTGTCGAATTTGACTTTTCCTGTGGATTTCCTTGTACTTGACATGGAGGATGAAAAGGATGGTGCGCCTCTGATCTTGGGGCGTCCATTCCTTGCAACTGGAAGGGCTCTGATTGATGTGTTCAAAGGAGAGTTGAGGCTTAGGGCTGATGATAAGGAGATTGTCTTTTCTTTGAATAAGGAGATGCAGTGGCCCACGGATCAGCAACAGTGCAAGTCTGTGGATGTAGTGGACACAGAGCATGATAAGAACTTTATCCTTTCTGATGCAGAGTTTGAGAATTTGTCTAATAATGCATGTATTGATTATCTTGAGAAGCTATTTTCATTGGGCAATGCTAGTGTGAATCGGAATAAGAGGTCCACTGTTGAAGTGAGGATGAAGCCTGCTGCTAAGGAAGAGAAGCAAAAGAGCCAAAGCATTGAAGTGGTAGAGGAGATCGCAGGACCAGGCGTATCTCTTACTTTTCCCACTACTAACTCTAATGTGATATTTGATAATCTTTTAGTTGCAGTAAAGATGGATGATCCATATCTGAAGCCTCCGAACATACCTCCGGATTTTTATTCTTATATTGATGTTGAAAATTCTAACTTGTTTGATCCTTGTTTTGCTACACAGGTTGAGCCTACAATTGAGTGGAGGATTGACAAGAAGGACTCAAGACAGTCATGGGAGGAAAAGAATTCAAAGGATCATGTTGGAGTGATAAAGAAGGGTGAGATGATTGGTGAAGTAAATAAGAGAGGAAAGAAGTACCTTAAGGTACGAATGCGAGAGAGCTGTCCTCCGATCCCGTAGGCAAAAAGAGGTATCCCGTCGTGACTCTCCGACGTTAAACATGAGCGCTTGTTGGGGGCTGTCCCTTCCGTTTTATTGCTTTTATATGTCTGTGTTGGTGTAGGAGTTTTATTAGGTGTTGCTTTACTGCGGTATATACTTCTTTGCAAACTTAGTTTCTCACTTTGTTTAATCTAAGTTTGGGGGGGATAACGTACATACCTTGTCTTGCAGTATCGAAATAGAATTTTTACATTGTGTTGTTGCTTGGAGAGTCGATTTTTTGCGGATTCTTAATATTTTTAATTTATTTGAGAATATTGAGGGTTTGATTTTTTGCGATTTTTCAGGTTTCGTGTTTTGTGGTGTTTATTGTTTGTTTTGTGTTAATCCTAGTGTTGGTATAGTTGATTTTTGGTTATCTATGATGATTTTCTGATTTTTCTTAGCACTTGATTATATGTGTGATTGTTGAGAAGCAGTTTGAGATTGTGCTTGGATATTGAGATACTTGAAATTTGATTATGTGCAAGGATGATTAGCTATGAAGCTTGATTAGGTTTGCTCGTTCATTCTTATAGCCATATGAGATTTGAGCCTTTTGAAATCATGACAAATTGCATGATTCAGTTTATTCTTGTGAGTATCGTTCATACACACGTATTCTAGAACTTGGCTTTATATCTTGCTTGAAGCTACGTGTTTAATTAGATGATAGGAAATGATCTTAGGCCATCTTTGATGTTTATTAGTCACTAGCCAAATTATTATCCTACCTATTGAAATTATCCGTAGTTAACCCTTTTGAGCCTAAAAGCCTTATTTTTGTGGAAGCCTACGTGATTAGCCAATTGATCCCTTTGTTAGCCTTTAAAAATCCCTACCTAGTAGAGAGTTGAAGGAGTCAATTTGGTATCTTGAGAAGAAACATAAAAGGAGAATAAGTTGGAAGTGATGAAAATTGTTGAAAAGATAGGTTAAATTGTTGCATAAAGGGGTAGTGCCCGAAACTGGTACCCCATGAAAAGGGTAGTACCTGAAACTGGTACCCTTATTTGAAAAAGAAAAAAAAAGAGAAAAGAAAAGAGGGAAGAAAAAGAGAATTTTTCAAGTAAGGATGTGGTGTTCAAAAGTGAAGGAGGAATCAAATTGCAAGAAGCATTGAAGAGCGATGAAGAAGAAAGAAGAAAGTAAAGCTGTTTGTTGAAAAGCTGTAAGTCTTCTTTGATTCTCTACTAGTGATTGAGTCACCTTATCCATATACTCC
This sequence comes from Pogostemon cablin, assembly GCA_023678885.1. Classification (NCBI taxonomy): domain Eukaryota; kingdom Viridiplantae; phylum Streptophyta; class Magnoliopsida; order Lamiales; family Lamiaceae; genus Pogostemon; species Pogostemon cablin. Next base: position 31,849,096 of record CM042951.1, read on the forward strand.
CTACCTTTACCAAAGAGCCAACATTACAACCTAATGCAAGACCTTTGTGATCCTATTGTTGAAATTATCCCTTTAGTCGAGAGTTGAGATGATTGTCAAGCTTATGGTTATGCGTGTGTTTGAATTGACTTTGAGTGTAAACACCTTACCCTGAAGTGTATATCTCACACTTGAGCGATGAACGTAAATACTACCCGTGAGAATGGTGGATGAGCATTCCGAAAAAGTGAAGTAGTTGATTTGAATTGTATGTTCTTTAGATGGATGGTTGTCTTAGTATTTGAAGTATGATTTTTGAATTGCTATATTTTCTTGGATGTGAAGTTGTGAAATTTCCTCTCAATTACTCTATTGGTTTTATATGTCGTTGCCTCGGGACGAGCAACAGGTAAGTTTGGGGGTTTGTTGAGAGTGGAATTTCACGTATTTTAGATCTCACATTACACCGTTTTTGATAGAATGTGGCCATGATTTTATATAGAATGGCATGGTTTTCATATCTTGCATAATTAAGATGCTACTAAGGTGTTTTGTTGAGTTTTGAAGGGTAAAACATGATCAAAAGTTCAAAGTTGGAATGAGGAGTGAAAGTGAGAAGGAATGCTGAAAAATACAGTCCATGTTGCACAAATATCTGTATTCTTATAGAAGTCCAAATTGATCATATGATATATGTTTGGAAAGACACAGAAGAGAGGGTCGTTTTGACATAAAGAACACCCCAATTGGATTCCAAACGAGAAAGTTATGATCAAAGTGCTAACGTCGCACATGCTGTACCGAGCAGCCAATTTGCATGACTTTTTACATATTCAAATATTGGATTTTCTCAGAGTTCTTTATATAGATAGAAAGCCAAGGAAAAGAGGAACACGTAAGCACAAAAATCATTCAAATTGGAGTCTATATGAAGAAGTTATGCTTAAAACGGTGAAGTTGCGCAGTGCAGTCTCCGCAGCTCGGGAGGCCGCTCGGCTCGAGCGGGACCAACATTTTGCGAATTTCTAGCCGAGTGGGGTGCTGTCAGAGCCTAAACGACGTTCCCGTTTCACCCATATGCTGCTCGGAAGGTTTGGGGGCCGCTCGGTCATGAGCTCGGATCGAGCAAGGTGCCGAGCAGCCCAGTTTAGGGCCCAGACGGGGCCTGTTCAATGCAGCAGTGTATATATACCCTCGAATCGCGATTCTGAAGCAGTTTCGATCGCGAAAAAGCCCTGCATCAGTCCTAAAAACAATTAGGGAGATCGAGACACAAATTGGAGAGAACCCATCCATAATCCATCATCAATTCACACCTCCAACACCTCCATATCAGATTTACAACCTGATTTCATCCTCCATCCAATTCCACAAGGGTTCCAAGTGCTAATTGAGGGAGAATCGAGCAATTGGAGAGACGGAGAAGGAACGAAAGACTACGTCTACACTAGGGTTTCATAATTCCTATCTTTTCCTTCCTTTTACTTTGATTTTTGGTATGAATTGCTTAGCCATGAGTGTTGCTTGTGATCTCATGGGCTAATTTTATATACAGTTCTAGGGTTTGATGGATTGATTTGATTGATTTGGGGATTTAGACCAAAGATTGGGATTTTATGCAGTTCAGCTTTTGATTTTACTTATTTTACTAAGACATGTTAATCTGCTTCGTAACGTCTTCATAATATATTCATGACATCCGCTATAATGCTTGGATTATTGTGTTAGCTTGTGTGCGTTCATGATTGGTATTGTCTATCTGTTAGAGATTAGAGTAACTCCGCTATAAGCACTTTAATTTCATGAACTGGTTAATCAAATACTTGATTAGTTTAGTGGAACAATGCAATTAGACAATCAAGTAAGAAGTGAATAGAACCTTGTAGTAATTCCAGAAAATATCTTGTTAGTCGGGCTTACCATCCGGAGGTATTGTTGCTTGCTTTGATTAGTATCTAGGAATAAGGCTTGGTAATATTTACGCACCTTAGGATTTAAACCAGATTAGACTATTAGCTTTGAATCGAATCATATTCGGTGGGATAACAGGGATATGTGGTGTATTTTCAGTGAAACTGCATGAATGAACAATCGTAAGTTTAATAACCCAAATTAATTGGTCTCTACCTGATACCTTAGAACTGTTTGTCATCTCTTGATTAGAAACTTGCTTTTATTTTTATTGCCTTTTAATTAATTTAGTTATTTATATTTTTAGTAATTTAGATAATTAATTCACTACAAACATTGGAAATTGGTTACTCAATTCTGATTAATTAGTAATTAAGAGTAAAATAAATAATTAGTTGTCTCAGTGGGATCGATAATTTAACTTGGGTACTTGCTGCTACAATTGATATCCTTATACTTGAGGATTAAATTATAGTGCGCAGAAAAAGCCTATCAGCTGCAGTCAGGCGCGTGCAAGAGACGCGCCGCCATCGCCGAGGTTAAGCCGGCGCGTGTATTTCACGCGCCGTTACCAGAATTGCTTGTTTTCGGCGTGTGCTGTTCACGCGCCGCTGCCGTCGCCGCCGTTAGTCGGAGCGTGTATTTCACGTGCCACTGTCGGTCCTCCGTCAGCCGGCTGGTCCTGACTGGTCTGGTTCGAAGCCGGTCCAATCTGGTTCAGTTTGACTGGTCTGAGCCGGTCAATCCTAAGTTTTGTGTAAATTGCAAAATGGTCCCTGACCTTTATCGAATTTCCAAAATCACACCCCCAAACTTTCTGGAATTTTGCAGTTTAGGCCCAAATACGAACAAAACTTCAAAAATTCATAACTTGAGTTTTAGAAGGCCAAAAAATTCACAAAAAAATACTGACGGACTCCTCTCAACGAGTCATTTCTAGTGGTATAACCAAAACATGCATTTACTTGCACAAAAAAATGACGATAAAATCACACCTTCAAGTTTCATGGTGAACGTCAACGTCATTAACACATCTCTACTGGAAATAATCATAATCTGCCTCATACTCACATAAATAACCCATCAATGCACACAATACACCGATCATATAGCATCACACCAAAATTCATGCGAGAATGTTTAAATCATAGAAGCAGAAAACTTAAAAACTTGTAATATTTTAAATCCAGAAAAACAAACGGAGTACCAACCATTTGGCTCTGATACCAATGTTGGAAAACTCACGTTCATAAACACACGAACCTTACACATACACAGAGAGAAAATCTCTTACCTCTCACCGTAGGATTGTGTTGCAGCAGAAGAAACACGAACCTGTTGGTACTCACGTTTTACTGTGATCTCTGGATCAAATCATACAACACGGGGTTGTAGATTGTGTTTCACGAATGTGTATTAATCTGCAGCATATGATGACTGGATTTGTGTTGTGATTTTGGGAGAGAAATCGAGAGAGAGGAAAAATGTGTTCTTGAATGCGTTCAGTCGCGCTCATGAACGTTTCTGCGTTCTGCAACGCTTCTGCATTAGCGCTGCGTTCTTCAACGTATTTTTTTACCCTTCTGCGCATCCGTTCAGTTTCTGTATATGAACGTATGAGATCTCTTCGACAACTGCATGGAGCAGTGTCTTTAATCCCAAAACATGGGAGTTGAAACTGCCGTTGTTCAACTCCCTCTCTCTACCTCTCTTATCCACTTCTTATGTGGAATGAATAATAAATATATAATTATTATTTACAAGTCCAGAAGTCTACCACTCTGATTGTTGAGGCGCTGAGTTTAAGGTTTGTGGAGGCTCCGCTTGCGTCTCCCTCGAAGAAATATTATTTTTTCTCTATTATTCTCCTCTGCAATGAGATTTAATTTTAGGAAGAATTGATTGTAATTATTGTTAAATACTAGTATTGACGAAATTTTAATTTTATGTGAAATGTTGAAGAGTGAATTGCTGGGTGAACAGCTGTTGATCTCTATGTTTTAATTTTTTTTAATACATAACAGGTGGTTTCCAGTTATTTCGGTTTTCCCGGTTCTACAGGTTTTTACCGATTTGATCCCGGTTTTTTCCGATCTAACTGCAAAAGAGGTTCTATAGATGTATTCGGACTGGTTTTTGGCCCGATTTTCGATTCAACCGATTGAACTGGTCGGTCCGGTCTAATTTTAAAATCACTATTTTCAAGTGTTGGATTATGGTATTTCTCCTCAGTTTATTATATAAACTATGTTGATTTCTTATTGTTGCACCAAGTGTTGAATTATGGTATTTCTCCTCATGCTATTATATAAACTATGTTGATTTCTTATTGTTGCACTTGTTGGATTAAATACTATTCCCTATTATGAACTTTATTTTTATGCTTTATATTTTATTTTGATGTTTTTGTGTCGATTTTGAGGGGAAAAAACTGATATGGGAAGGTACGGGTCGGTGTGGGTAGTGTTGGTAGTTACTGTGGGTATCCGTATTATACCCGTATTATACCATTTAAAATTAATACCCGTATTATACCGTTTAAAATATTCATCCATTAAACATACATCATTTCTTGCAGGTATCGTATATCCACGGGTTATCCATTTACCCGATGGATAAACACGTATCTTACTTGCAATTGAGGATAATAGGGTAGGGTGTGGATAGGGTAATTGGGTAGCGGGTAGTATGTGGATTTGCTCAACCCCATCATACCCTATCCGTTTACATCCCTATATTTTGTTAAAAAAACCCAATTATTCGCCGCCACTGACAGCACTTCCGCCGCTTCTTGGTGGCTTCGGTGATTACGATTGGGCGGTGACATTAGGGATTCCATGTTCTCACAATTTGGGTGGAGGAGGGAGGGATATGGTCATGGATTTGGAGAAAGAATAGGATGAATGGGGTTTGAGGTGGATAACCGAAAGGAAAATTTTCTAAATCGACGAGTACGACACTCTCCCACTCGAACCCTCCTTCTTCCCTAATCCATGCGGGCGGCTTATTTCATGGAGGGGAATACCTTCTTGGCTATGGTTTCTCGCAGCAGAGTGATTATGTCGAAACTAGAGTCTAGAGATGGGCACCACTTCGCGGCGGAGCTGAGCTTGGCGAACACATCAGACATGCAACAACTTGAAATTAAGATTGCTGTTGAACTTCTCCACGTCCTTTTTAATCCTCTCTTCTTCGTATTAAGGATATGGGATTTGGGTGGGTATGTTATAAAGGATTCTGAATTTGTCTATTTGGTGTAAGTTTTGTGTTTCTGAGGGTTTTGGTGTGGATTACTTGCATTCAATTTTTGCTTCAGTTTTAGATTTTTGTGTTACGGAATTTCTGCTTTAGTTTCGAATTCGTGTTTCGATTTTGTTCTTCATTTGTGATGATAATTTCGTGGCTGAAGGCTGAGTTTCAAAAGGGAACTCTATATCTCTCAGCTTCTTCATTTTGTTAATCTTCTTTCTGATTTTGTCCTATATATCCTCTGTATCCATGAATCCTCATTGCTACTTTTTTTTGTTAATCTGATTTTGAATGTTTACTCACAATTGAAAGAAATATTGTTGACAGATAGTTGGTATCCCATCATTGCTATGATGTTTGGTTTCAAGATTGCCAATACAAAGGGCACAGAGTTTGTCATCCATCAATCGGGTTCAAAAGTAAACTACTTAGCCAATAGCCATAACCTGAAACTATATTTCTTTGGGATCCAGGTAAGCCATATTTTCTTGAAGATCCATCTTTGACCCTCAGCATCTAGTGGCCTCAGTCTACAGTACATCTTAGAGCTGCTGAATCTGTTGTTTTCCTTGCAGCTTATGAATGTCATCCATATATCAGTAGGTTCCAGCCTATTTGCTATTGTGCATCAGATTTTTCCAACCATAGGACGCGCTAGAGGGTTTGTTGTGGGTCCAGCACGATGTGCTTTTCAAGTAAACCTCATGTATCCACTTCATGCACCCAAAATGAATTAATATCCGCATGCACATCCCACAAGGTAAATCTCCCAGCCCCAATCCTCCTGTTTCTCTTTAGGCTTAGTAATATCTTTCCAAGAGACGAGACTGTATCTAAATCCCCAAAGAAACTCTCTGATCAGCTTTTGTATCCGGGACAGCACTTCTTTTATGATCTTGATCATAGACATCATAAGGGCATCACTGGTGTACCCAATCCCAGGTACAAATCTTTGCCACATCACTACCACATCAAAAGTAAAAAATTCTCTAAATTTGTACATACACCTCCCCAATCATTCCAGATACAATTAATACTATTTGAGGGTCCCACCATCAAATATAATTTATACACATTATTAATTTATTAATTTTTTTTATCTAAATTTCATTTTATGAAAAAGTTAATTAATTTTTATTTATATTTAATTAATTTAAATTAAAATCAAACTTTAAATTAAATTTTTTTATAATAAATTAAAATAATGTTTAAATACTTTTATTTGAATAGCAATTAATTTTCTTTAATAATTTTGTTATTGATTAGACGAAATAATTTAAACTAAATATAAATAAATTCTCAAATTTTTAAGATTAAACCACAAATTTCATTAAAAATATTTAATAGTACAACAACACATAATACAAAAATAATACATTAAAATTAAAATATTTCATACTGAAATTAAAAGTTTTCTAAATATTGACGAATAGTTCCCATATGTGATCAACCAAATCGGCGCGAAGTTGATGATGTTTATCTCTATCACATAATGTTGAATCTCTCTTGAGGTACTTACTGAATCCTCCGATTGGACCTTGAAGAACTACTGGAACATTATTATCATTGTTGTTGTTGAGCTCTTCGAACCAATCAGATATCATATCTCCTTCATTCTCTACTATCATGTTATGCAAAATAATACACGTGTACATAATATCTTTCAAGTTACTTTGATACCAAAATTGACCTGGACCTCTGATAATTGCCTAATGAGATTGAAGAACACCGAATGCGCGTTCGACATCCTTTCTTGCTGCCTCTAGCATTTCTTTCTTTTGTGATCAAGAGGACACAGAAAACTCTTGACAAAAGTTGCCCACTCTGGATAGATCCTATCTGCGAGGTAATATCCTCCCGTATATTATTTGTGATTCACCGTAAAATTAATCTGTGGTGCTTTTTCTTGTAGAATATCATTGAACAAAGGAGATTGGTTAAGCATGTTGATATCATTGCTTGAACCTGCAACTCCAAAAAAGCATGCCATATCTACAAGTCTGCAGATGCAACTGCTTCAAGCATTATTGTTGGAACTTCATGATCATCTCGAGTAAATTGACCTTTCCAAGCAACCAGACAATTTTTTCATTCCCAAGGCACACAATCAAGGCTCCCTAACATTCCAAGAAAACCATGCCTTTGCTCATGCATATGGAGCAATCGCCGACAATCATCTCCATCGGGCCTTCTTAAATATTTTTCACCAAATAATTCAATCACACATCGACAGAAGTGGAACAAGCAGTCTATGGCCGTTGTTTCAGCAACGTGTAAGTACTCATCGTAATGATCGGCAGAACCTCCATATGCTAATTGGCGGATACCAACAGTGCATTTTTGAAGTGGTGAGAAATATTTTCTCCCTGTTGCATCGACCCTCCACTTGAAATATTCGTCATGAGATTGCAGAGCATCAACTATGCGAATGAACAAATCTTTTTACATCCTAAAACGTCGTCGAAATATATCACTACTCCATGTTGGATCATCAGAGAAGTAATCTTTGACAAGTTGAGTGTGTGCACCTTCACGATCGAGGACCACATATCTTCTTCTTTTAGATCTACTTGAAGAGCTTTCTGCAAGTTGAAGCAACATTTGTTGTTGTTGGAGTATTTGGAAGAACATTTGATCGTCTGAGTCATACCCAGAAGAATCATCGTCTTCATTATTGGTAGAATTGTTGTAATTGGGATTGGTAGACATTTTAAAATTTAGAGTAGCTGAAGCAAGATATGGAATGTTGTGCAAATTATTAAGGCTCAACTCCAATATATATATGTATAAAAGTTTACAATGGCTAGTTTTTAACGGCTAGTTTGTAACTGTTAGTGCTTAACAACTACTCCCTCCGTCCCGCACTAAGGGTCTCTTTTTTCCATTTTGGTCGTCCCACCCAAAGGGTTCCCATTTCTTTTTTATACACATGGGTCCCACACTCACCCACTAATACAATTAAAACATGGGGTCCACATTTCCAATAATACAACTACCCACTACACATTAAATAATAATACTCCTTAATCTATGTGCAAAAAAGCAAAATGCACACTTGGTACGGGACGGAGGGAGTATTTAAAACGACTGATTTAACATAACTTCATAAAAATTGCATTACATTTCTTAAAAAAGATTACATTCAAAAATAAGACATCTTACTTAAACAAAAATAAATAAAAACTACAATTGATCACATATAAGATATGAAATACAACTTATTAAGAAAATTTTTAGATAAAACACCTACATGCCCAATCATTTCTTAATTATCTCACACATGTAGTTATGTGCGTGAAGTTTTTCAGGTGTCATTCCTGTAGTATCTCTTGTGAGTATATCATACTCCTTTGTTTTGTTGAGAAATCTCATCTCTTCTATTTTTTTATTGGAAATAGTTTTCCAATCATTCATACTTTGATTGATGATATTTTTCATCTCTTCATACTCATTATTAGATTTTCCTTTGGCCTTTCTTTTTGCCGCCTTTAGCTCGATTGGACGAACACGATCTTCAATATCATCTTCATTATTTGATGATGATGTATATGCCCCTGCAGAGGAAATTTTGGTCTTCTTTTTTCCGCGGAGATCACGGTCTTGTTGATTATGCCATTTGGGACTCATACATAGTATATTCCACATCTCTATATGTTTGAAAGATTTGTTATTGTGAGTGCTTCACTACAATTTTAGCACCTCCACTAGTATATCAGCATCACTGTGACCACTTTTCCAAATCTTTGTTTGATTGGTATAGAGCCCATTAAACACATTGACTTCTCTTTGAACTGTGTAATAATACGTCTTCAAAGCTTCACACAGTCTACGTGGAGTGTTGGCAGGTCGATTTTGTTATACTCTTTCGTGATACGTATCCACATTTGATCAAACTTTGTGAATTTCCAATAATAGGATCTTCGCTCACATTCACCCAACATCGTGCAAGAAGTTCATTTTCTGCAGCTGTGTATCTTGAAGCATATGCTGATTTTGTAGATGGTGAAAAATCTGCTTCAACATCAGAATTTGTATCAAGATCAAGATTAATTTCTCAATCCCCGGTGGAGACGAATGTGGAGAAAAATGAGAAGCTTGCCCAGAAGACGGAGTTTCACACTCTTTATCACTGTTTTTTCCTTCTGCACTAGTCTTTCTTGACGAGTTTGAGAAATTTCCTGCTGAATTTGGACGTGGAAAACCAAACGATGAGGGTGACATGAATGGATATTGACAATATTCAGGCGGATACATGAAATAAGGAGCTCCGAAAGCACCCATTGGATTCGTTTGGGGATTTGTGTAGATTGAAAAATGTGGGGGGTTAATATTTGGATTTATTGGACGAAAGTTTGGATTTTGAGATTGTGAATTCTCATTCAAATTGGAATTAAACCAATTCATCCAAGATTTTCCATCCATTGTAAATATTTTTCTTGCTACAAATTTATGAGAATGTGTTAATTTGAGAGTGGTGTAAAAAAAATATAACTTATACATCTATTTATAGAAGTATATTATAGAAAAAAATTACAAAAATTTCCATGCCCATTAAAAAGATTCTGACATTTTGCATGCCCGTTAAAAAAATTTTCATGCCCGTTAAAATTTGAACGTTTAAAAAAGTCTGACATTTTTGCAACCATTCAAAAATTTTTTTTTTATTTAAGCTGCATCTGTTTTACGAAAATTGAAAATATATGCATAGAAAATGAATGGATGACAGTTAAAAAACAACAAATACAATGATCAAAACATTTAATAATGGGTGGGGCCTACAAACTCACCACTTGCATTTAGACACACGCGCGCGTACATTTCACATATTTTGTTCTCCATGATTTTGGCACACACGGTTGCTCCTTGAGAATGGGTAAGAAATTTACTTTATTTAATTTTCTTGGTTATAAATAAATGTACCCAACCCTCTCTCTCCAATTTATACCCACACTGCCACAATGGTAATTATACCTTGCCATAGATACAATTTTTTTTCCACATCAGATTTGTACCTGCCATTGGAGATGGCCTAAGGATACTGTAAATGTCTGAGGCTAGATGCTCTAGTCTACCTGCAAAGGAAAGAAGTTTAGATGACCAACCTATGATAAGGTTAGTTATCTTGATTGTCAGGAAACTAATTCCTCATTTTTCAATTCTTTTGCTACACAGCAGAATTTCTAAATATCTGACTGAAAGAGATCCAACCTGAAATGGAAGAGTTTAAGTAGAGCACTATTGCTATTAATGCCCGCCATAAATAAGCTCGTTTTATATACACTGATAGATAGGCCAAAAGTTTCCTCAAACTTTTTCAAATAACTCGCTACATGGATAGTTCTGCTATGATCTCCATATCCAAAAATGAGAAGATCATCCGCAAAGATTAAAAGTGAAAGTCTAATCTTGGCACACAATTTGGAATGGAACTTAAATTCCTTTGAGCTAATGGTAGCCTTCAACATCCTATTGAGATAATTCATACTCCCTCCGTTCCATACTTATATTCATACTTCCTTTGTAAATTATAAAGAAAGTGTGAAGATAAGTATAGGACAGGGAGTACATAATACAAATAGAATGGAAGATATTGGATCACCCTATCTTAATCCTCGCTTACCTTTAAAGAACCTATCCAATGAACTATTATGTTCCAAATGAGTCATGATAAGCATTATATAAATGGTGTACCCCACCATTAGGGGCCCCCACCACCCCTGCCCTGGGGATTGGTGGAGGAGGTAAATCGCAGGATGTGCCTCAAGTGGCTTATAGGGAGGGCTCACTGTTAAACTTGTGCTTGCAAGGGGCCAAATCCATGCCAAAGGCAGGATTCGAACCCCCACCCTGCAGCAACCTAAAGAAAGGTAATGTAATTTCCATTGAGAATACACGTATAAATAGATTTACAACATTGTCAGTAATATATGCAATTAATGGGTAATAACTATTTCCTATAACTAAGCAATCACGTATTCCGAAAACTAAGCAATCAAATATTAATCAAATATTTGTTTGTAACTGATGTTCTCTGATACGCCCCCTCAAGTAGGTGAGTTGATAGACACACCTATCTTGATCATAAGATTGCGAAGACGATGACGGGACAACGGTTTGGTGAGAGCATCAGCAAGCTGATCTGCAGAGGAAACATGTGATACACGAAGAAGCCCCCGTTGAATCAAGTTGCGAACAAAATGATAATCAATTGCTATGTGTTTCATACGCGAGTGGAAAACTGGGTTGGCACATAAGTATGTTGCACCGATGTTATCACTGTAGATGACAGGTACATGAGGTAATGAAATATGGAGTTCAGTGAGGAGGGACTGAACCCATTGAATTTCAGCAGCTGCAGCAGCAATGGCTCGATATTCTGCTTCTGTGGAAGATCGAGCAATGGAACGTTGCTTCTTCGAGCTCCATGAAATGGGATTTGGACCGAGGAAAAGAACATATGCTCCTGTTGACGAACGATCATCACAATTGCCTCCCCAATCTGCATCAGAGAAGCTATGAAGAGATAGAGACGAAGATCGTCGTATGCGTAACCCAACATCTCGTGTGCCATTCAAATACCGTAACAAGCGTTTGGCAGCAATCCAGTGAGCAGTAGACGGAGAGTGCATAAACTGAGAAATCTTGTTGACAACAAAAGAAATGTCAGGCCTGGAAAGTAAGAGATATTGAAGACTACCTACAAGTTGACGATACACTGTTGCATCTGCGGGAGGATTTCCGTCATACAGGGAGAGGCGAAGGCCAGTTGCAATGGGTGTTTGAACCGGAGTGGAAGACAACATATTATATCTAGATAATAAATTCACTATGTATTTCCTTTGTGAAAGGATGAAAGCATCTGAGCCAGAGATGATTTCCACGCCAAGGAAATATGAGAGTTGACCCAAATCTTTTATGGAGAAACGAGAAGCAAGTTGCTTGACCACTTGAGAAATAAATAATGGGTCACTTCCCGTGACAATGAGGTCATCTACATACACCAAGACATAAGCTGTGACGTTATTTTGATGATAGACAAAAAGACAAGAGTCGGATGTTGTGTTTAGAAAACCATAATCCAATAAACCATGACGGAGCTCATTGAACCACACCCGGGGAGCTTGTTTTAACCCATAGATCGATTTCTTGAGTTTGCAAACATAGTTCGGATAATTTGAATCAATGAAGCCTGTTGGTTGTGCCATAAAAACTTCTTCATCCAAATGGCCATGTAAGAAGGCATTATTGACATCAAGTTGCCGAAGTGACCAACCCTGAGATAGTGCCAAGCTCAAGACAATTCGAATGGTGGTTGGTTTAACTACTGGACTGAATGTCTCAAAGTAGTCGATACCCGGGCGCTGATGAAACCCTTTCGCAACAAGACGGGCTTTATATTTGTCAAGTGTGCCATCAGGTTTCCGCTTCACTCGGAAAACCCATTTACTGCCAATGACATTTTGAGTGCCCTGCGGTGGAACAAGATCCCAAGTGCCATTATGTAATAAAGCATCGAACTCAGTAGACATGGCTGCACGCCATCTAGAATCAGTAAGAGCTTGGGTAACATTAGCAGGTTCAACATCAGAGAGTGTGGAAGTGACTGTTGTTAGGCTAAACTTTGGATTTAGTTTGGTGATGTTATTTTTTGAGCGAGTGCGCATTGGATGAAGTTGAACAGGTGGGGGAGGGGTATCTTGATGTGGAAGAGCGGGTTGCGGTAACTCATTTGTAGGAATCTCAGGTGAAGTGACGTCGGCAAGGGGCTCCCGTGGTACTGGTGTTGATGTAGGTATTGATGGTACTGACACAAGTGGCACGGCAGTAGGTAAAGAGGTTTGTTCTAATGAAATCTGAGAGAGAGAATGAAAAGGAAAGAGATGTTCATCAAAAGTTACATGACGTGAAGTAAAAAATTTAGTGGAGACAGGATCAAAGCAAATGTATGCGCTTTGAGTTAAAGAATATCCAATGAAGATACAGGGATGAGATTTGGGCTCAAGTTTATGAGTGGTATAAGGTCGGAGCCAGGGAAAACATTGGCATCCAAAGACTCGTAATTTTTCGAGATTTGGTTCTTGGTTGAAAAGTTTCTCAAAAGAGGAGGTGAGATTTAGATTTTTCTTGGGCATTCGATTGATGAGGTAGGTGGCAGTGGCAAAGGCAAATGGCCAGAAGGTTATAGGGAGGGAAGCTTGATGGAGTAGAGTTAGGCCGGTTTCAACAATATGACGATGACGGCGTTCAGAAAAACCATTGTGTTCCGGGGTGTGGGGTGGAGTGGTGAGATGACTTATTCCATGAATAGCAAGAGTAGAACGTAAAGCCATATATTCTCCACCATTGTCAGTATAGATGGTTTTAATGGGTGTGTTGAAATGTTTCTCAACAAGGGATTTAAAGGTGGTGAAGGTAGAATGCACATCAGATTTTCTTTTGAGAGGATAGAGCCAAATATATTTGCTAAAGTGATCAACGAAAATTACATAATATTTAAATCCATCCATGGAGAGAATTGGGGATGTCCAAACATCAGAAAAGATTATTTCAAGAGGTTTAGTAGATTTAATAGTAGACTTGGAAAATGGTAATTTGTGACTTTTGTGAATGTTACAGGATATGCAACTAAAGTCATCTAATTTATTAAAGGAGATAGAAGATAGCTTATTTCTAAATAAATGACTCATAAGAGTAGAGGATGGATGACCTAGTCTTGAGTGCCAAAGAAAAGGAGAGACTTTGGTTGAGGCAAGGGCAGTTAGAGGTGAAGCCGTGCCAATGGAGCCAGGCCAATGATATACCCCGTTTTTATGTTGGCCGTGTATGAGAGTTGCCCCTGTCCGACGATCCTTCACCTGAAAACCAAATTCATCAAAAGTTACAACGACATTATTATGTTGACAAAGTTTAGAGATGGATATGAGATTTTTTTTCATGTGAGGAACACAAAGAGAATCAGGGAAACTTAAAGAATGAGAAGGTTCAAGGCAAAGTTTGACACTATGAGTGATACCCAAGCTTTTACCGTTGCCGATGACGACACCATCATGTCCTTCATATGGAGAGTGAAAAGAAAGATTAGAAAGATCTGTGGTGATATGATGTGAGGCTCCAGAATCTAAAATCCATTCTTCTGTTGTTGGAGTGGGATAAGAGGCTGCATTAGCTATTGGTTGACTATATGCTGGGCGTGGTGGTGCTGGAAAAGAGGTTCCTGGCCAAGGAGTGATTTGATAAGTCGAGCACCGTTTGGCCGTATGTCCTTGTTCACCACATAATTGACATTTCCCCAAGTAAGGTTTGAAATTAAAATTTTGTTGCTGCTTCTGGGGCCTTTGTGGTCGATAATTATTTATTCGTGGAGGTCCACGTGGAGTTGGTAGAAGAGGGCCTCTGGCTGGAAAAGCAGATGCTGGTTGAGAAAGTAAAGGAGAAGAAACTGGTCGTGTTGCAATCTGAGCCTCAAGATGAATGAGCTTTTCATGCAATTCACCAAAGGAGATAGCAGTTTCCCGTGCTTGAATTGCATTAGACAATTCTTTGTAGTTCTCATCTAGGCCATTGAGGATTTTGAGAACTAAATCTTCAGAGTCAATTGTGACGTTCATGAGGGAAAGTTCGTCCATTGTGGATTTAATATCCTGCATGAACTCAGAGATGGTGCGAGTCCCTTTAACAGGGTTGAGAAGACGGTTTTTGAGAGAAAGAATCCTACCACGACTAGGCTTGGCATATGTGTCGGCTAAGATTTTCCAGGCTTCAGCGGATGTTTTTGCTGAGACAATGAAAGAAACAAGAGAAGGGGAGATAGAACCAACAAATGCATTTAGCAATAGTTGATCTTGACATACCCATTCTTCATAGAGGGGTTCGCTGGGTAGTGGGCACTTGTGAGATCCGTCAACAAATTTCATAAGTTTGTATCCTGTGAGGATGGTTTGAAATTGGAATTTCCAGGCTGGGTAGTTTGTAGGGGTGAGTTTGATTGGAGTTTGAGAGGATATATTGATGGCAATGGGTTCTTTTTCTTTGGTAGTGGCCATGGATGAGAAAGAAAAGGGAAAGAGAGGATCGATACAGAGGATTAAACCTTTTTGTTGGGCTCTGATACCATAAAGAAAGGTAATGTAATTTCCATTGAGAATACACGTATAAATAGATTTACAACATTGTCAGTAATATATGCAATTAATGGGTAATAACTATTTCCTATAACTAAGCAATCACGTATTCCGAAAACTAAGCAATCAAATATTAATCAAATATTTGTTTGTAACTGATGTTCTCTGATACAACCAAGCTCAGCTGGAATGCCTTTCCACCCTCCCCTCTACCACTTGAGCTATGCCCTGGGGCTATGATAAGCATTATATAAGTTGGTGTACATTGTTGTCATTGGATAACATACTAATACAGATGAGAGAGTCTCCTATAAATTTTTTTCATGTAAATTCTCCATATTTAAAAATTGTAAAAACAATTAAGATTTAATATGTGATTAGATTTAAGAGTCCATTAAACTTTTGCACATCAAATTTATACATGTTAATTGTGAGCGACATGCATGCACGCACCAACTTCAGCACCTCAATCATTCTCAGAATCAATGACACCTGAAAAGGAAGCCATCGTAAACTTCTTAAACTCGACTTTGTTTTTCTCTTCTAGACCAGACCACTGAAAAGGAAGCCATAATTTAGGTCATTTACTTTAGTGAGAAGTCGAGTGGTCAGATGAGCTAACCCACCTGATTGATAATATCTTAGTACTTAAATTAATTATCTTATACAATAAGAATTATCATTTTAAAATAAAAATAATAATTTCTAAAATTATTAAATTAATAACTCTCGATATTTTTATTGAATAACGCCTTCAATAAAGTATTAATTTTCTTATTAGTTATAATAATTATCTTTTAAAATAAATTATTCTATTCTTACATACTAAATTTTTATCCATTAAATCAAGATACACAAATTTAAAATTGAGTTGATTAGTACATTGGGATTGGGAAGTATTTGATTCACATTAATTTAATAATATTCCATAGACTTAAAAATATTATTAAAAATAAGAGAATTTATATACTAATAGCTTAAAACTTGATTTTTTTCTAAATTCGTTAGTTAAAAGGAAAAAGCTCGGTGGATCAAAATCTTAAAAAAAATTATAATATCACTTTAAACAAATAAAAAATTAAAACAATTCTCATAATTATAATTATGTCTTTAATATTTTGGAGTTATTAATTAACCCGTCTAATCATTTTAATAAATAAAATACTTCACCTGGCAACACAATATACTTGCTCTTTTATGTGTATTCCTCAAAGATAACTATGCCAGCTAGCTTGTGTTTGAACACGTGAAAATTAAATTACTTTGAATTTTCATGAGACCAAGCATCAATTTGATTTTAGAGTAAATCTAGTCATTAATTTTTATATAATATGTCAAATTAAAATTAAGATCTAAATAATAGCTTAAGACTATCACACGTTAACTCGTTACTGGTATGTTTCCCTTGTATTACACGGGTTATATTTTTTATAATATAACTTTTTTAAATGTTCTTTACT
This sequence comes from Pogostemon cablin, assembly GCA_023678885.1. NCBI lineage: Eukaryota > Viridiplantae > Streptophyta > Magnoliopsida > Lamiales > Lamiaceae > Pogostemon > Pogostemon cablin. Next base: position 31,865,816 of record CM042951.1, read on the forward strand.
TTATTATGTTAATTTCGATATGTTTTGATATAATGTTATTTTCGTTCTGTTTTTCATGTTCGTATATATTTATCTTTATTTATTGTAATTATGATGTTTACCTTTAAATTGTATATTATGTAACTGAATTGAAATAAATAAAAAGTGAAATATAATCATATTTATATTATTTGTAACATTAATTAATGTGAATTTCTAAAAACTTCACCAAACACAATATATATATATATATATAAAGTTTTGAAACAAATCTTTTATTATAGTATTATTATATCCATTGTCAAAATAATAGTGATTGCATACCAGAAATAATTTTAATCGAATACTTTCTTAAAATATATTTTCTATATTTAATATCACCAATAAATTTTAATTATGGTTAAATAAATATTAAATAATACATATGATTTTTTTTACTATGGTATTCATATTAAATTACTTAATATAAAATATTAGTTATGTTATTAAAATTATAAATAAATAAGAGAATATAAAAATTAATATTTAAAATAATAAATTATTTAAATAAAATATTAATTATAAGATTAATGTGAGATTGAGATTGCCACATATACAAATTTTATTGTGGTAGTCATAATAAAATACTTAAAATAATATGACATATTAAATAAAATAATATTTGAAATATTATATTAAATTACTTAAAATCAAACATTAATTGCAAGATTAAATAAAATATTAATCTTAAAATATATTGTCTATATATAGTATCACCAATAAATTTAAATTACGGTTATATAAATATTAAATAATATAATATTATTTTTTTACTATGGTATTCATATTAAATTATTTAAAATAAAATATTAATTATGTTATTAAAATTATAAATAAATAAGAGAATATAAAAAATTAATATTTAGAATAATAAATTATTTAAAATAAAATATTAATTATAAGATTAATGTGAGATTGCCACATGTACAAATTTTTTGTGGTTGTCATAATAAATTACTTAAAATAGGACATATTAAATAAAATAATATTTGAAATATTATATTAAATTACTTAAAATTAATGTTAATTGCAAGATTAAATAAAATATTAATTAAGAGCTTAATATTCGTTCCAAATCTGGAACCTTTTAGTTTTGCTATATAGTATTTGTTTCAATACAATACTTCTTTTTTATCAATGTTGTCCCATAACTTTTGCTTTAATTATTAATTTTTACTTGTTGTAATTTTGTCTCAAAATATTACTTTTTATCTCTATAAAACTCATAAATAAAATTAATTATTTTTAGGTTTAAATGACCATTTTAGAGAAAAGTTAAAAGTTATAGTTTTATTTGTAGGTAAAATTAAATTTTTTGAGACTATTTTGAATAAATTAATTTTGTATGAGACAATTTAGATTGTGAATCTTATTCTTGTGATGGCGCATGTCTACTTGATATGGAAAATAGAGTTGGTAATGGTATTAAAATAAACATTAATTCTTGATTCTAGAAAAATTTGAAGGATAGAATTGATAATAGAATTAAAATAATCATTCATAGTTTCATAAAAATTATGATAATCTAAATCTGCAGTTATAATAAAATTTATGGATAAATCCTAAGTATTTCATGAAGTAATAAGTTTTGTTTCTTAAGATTGATCATCTTCAACTTTTACTTGAATCATCCTTTTATTCGTGGCCGGCATTTGAGTCTGATCCAGAGCATTATCTTCTTCATCATCAATAGTCTCAAAGTCAACCAATTTACGCTTCCCTTTTGCAGTACTCATTTTATTTGAAAAAACATCATTCATGGAGGATCCTAAAGGCTGTATGTAAACATAAAAATAACAGTATAATATAACAGTTAGAAAAGATGGAGCAAATCACCATAAATGCATTTTTAATTTTGAACTTCAATACCTTTTTCACTTTTGATCTATTCATTATAGCCTTGATCGTAGTACGATCTGAAGATACTTTGATCACAGTATATACATTCCATTGACTACTTATATTTCTTTCACAGATATGGAATCTAAAGATGAACTTCGAACCAATAAGAGTGTCAAGCTCTTTAGGAAATGATCCAACCAAGTCCAGCTAATAAAAAAAAATTATAATAAAACATAGGATAGGTATAACAGGTATGTTGTATTTTGCAAATTAAATTCTAATTTATGTCATATCTTTTAGTCATGTGAAAATTTGTAATATGTGAAATTTGATTAATGCAATTCTATTCTTTATAGATGTCAGTATATGAAAATTATAAAATACCTTCTCAAGATTTTCAATGAGTTCGGCTGTTGTTTTTCCAATGATTGACCTACTTTCTCTATCAAATACTATAAAGGAAGTACTCCCAGTTTCATCGGCAACCTTGAGATGAATTTTATATCTGTTGAAATGCAAAAAAACTTAATAAAATTTTATTTGTCATTTTCAAAAGAAAATAGTAAATTTAAAAAAATATGTTAAACTTTCAAAGAAAAAAATAAAACTCACTGTGGCACAGGTACTGGTATGTCCTGCTTACACTTCTCACAGTAAGGAACTCCATATTTATCAATAACTTTCTTAGTGCATTTGTTACATCCATTATAGTACCATCCATATTGAGTTTGGATCCTTTAAGCATTTGCAACAATAATGCAATAGATTTCCTAAAAATTCATGATGAAAATATAAATTAACATAAGTTATACCATAATTGTAATGCATTTTAATCTTTGTAACAAAAATATTTTAAAACAAAAATTATAATGGAATATTTACATCCTTGATGTCTTGAATTTCTGCAAGATATATCACTTCTACATCTAGTGTAAATTCTTCAAAGACGAAGCTTCTACCAATATGATTTATATGAGATTGTCCAGGCAATCTATCATGGTCTATTAAACTCATACTACATTTCCAAATGCATAAATATTATAATTTATAGATATATATTTTTTAAAAAGAAAAATCACTAAATGTAATGTATAGATTGAGCGCGTACCTCTTTCGGAAATCATGAACTTCTTTTATATCTTCATTAATTGTTATCCTTGTTGCATTCCAAGAATTTGATATATTTTTGCTTATAGCATATTTAAAAAAAAGTATGATTTAAATTTTTATATAATAATAATAATTATTATTGTTAAATCATATCTAAGAAATTAGAGGACAAATAATATATGATTAATGGCTAAATATATTAGAATAAACATCTAATAACATCTAAATACATACAGAATTATACATAAATAAAATGACTTTAAAAAAAATGTACATCTATATTTATTGTTGATTTTGGCATACCTAAGAACAATAAAAAAAATATTTTTGGCAAGCACTTGTAAATTATGAAAATAAATAATAATTTAAAATCCAATGAAAATAAATAATTTACTAAAACTTTATAACTAATCGATTGTACCATACCTTAATTAAAATGTATATGCTAAATATGAAAATAAATAATTTAAAATCCAATGAAAATAAATAATTTAAAATTCACACAAAATTTATGGATTAAATAAAAAAATATTTAAAGTATTAAATTAAAGGTTTATTACTCTCAGATACACACTTTTAAGCATATTTACTATTAGATACATGAAATTTAAATAATTACTCTCACATACAAAATATTAAAGTAAAATACCAAATATAACCTTATACTACATACACTTTTAAACCAACAACCCTATCCCTCACCCACCCACCTGCGTTAATCGGCTGTTGATCGACCGTTGACTGACGTTGATCGACCGTTGACCTGCGATCGGAAAGTCATTGATCGCCGCTGACCGCCGCCGACTGCTGCTGGAATTTAAAATATGCAAACAAAATGTGCAAAAATAAAATTGTGCAGAACAATTGTGCAAAATAAAATTGTGCAGGACCAAATTGTGCAAAATCAATTTGTGCAGACAAATTGTACAAACATATAAGGATATTTATGATATTACAGTCATAATTGTGTAGTTAGGAGTAATAGTGCTTTGAGTCATGTAGTTTAAAACAATTATACATTTTTTTGTGTACCCTTTAGTAAGTGATCCTAAATTAAATTACTTATATAAATTTAAAATAATATTATTATATATTAATGGTAGGATTACAAAATATTAATTATTTTAAATTAAATTAAATATAATAAACATTAATTGCAGGATCAACGTGAGAGCGCCACATACACAAAATTTCTCAAGGAGCAACGTGGAGCCGCCACCTCATAATTTAAAAAAAATATTTTTGGCAAGCACTTGTAAATTAATAGTATCAATGATGATTTAATAAAGTGTTTAACTAAGCCGATCAACACTTAATGGTCTTTCAAGTCCATAAACTTTAAATCTCTTAACATATTGGGCTTCACCTAATTTTACATTAATTCTAAACCCAAAATACAGACAGTGCAGCTCAGATTCTCTGTGTCATTTTAGTACATCATCTCCTGTGTCAAATCGTTGGATGGACGACACGTAGAAGAGAGGAAATTATACCCTAATCCTTAAACCCTAAGGGCAATGTTTGAATTTAATTCCCCTCTTACGTGTCAATCACTTAACGCGTGGCACAAAAGATGATGCACGAAAATGACGCAGAAGATCCGGTGTGCACACCGTGGATGTAATCATTCTTATTACAAAGATCTTATATCTTTCATATTTAAATTTAATTCTTATATAAGCCGAACATGGTGGATCAATGATTGTGAAAATTCTTATTAATTTTAGAGCGCGACTATTTGCACCCTCGATTTTTCTTGACGTATACCATAACTTTACAAGATTAAAATATTCCTATTTGTTAAAACAAGAATACCTTATACTAATTATTAACTAATATTTCTCAATTTATTCTTATCCCCAATTACTATTTGTACCCAATAATATTTGTACACGTATCTCAATTTTCAATCTTATCAACTATAAATCTATTAGTTCTTCACAAGTAAACAACCTCAATACCTCTCCCACTATTCCAAAATGGGTTCACCTTATAAAGGGTTGATCCAAGGAGCCCCATTTCGTGAACTCGTAGACCAACAGCCGTTGCCATGGGCACAGAAGCCTTTAAGTCAAACCAAATTAACATGGTGAATCTTACTTGTTACAGCAATCTAAGTCAAGAATTCCTTCCTCCCATGTGATCCCAAACAAGTGATCTTCTTCACAACTTTATTGCTTCCACCTTGAAGAGTTCCTTTGTACACAACTCCGAACCCACCCGGCCCAATATGAGTCGCGAAGTCTTGAATCGCCTCAGCAAGTTCATCATAATCAAACCTAACCGAAAGCCCAGTTATGGAAACCAAATCCAGTGACGGAGCCAGAAATTAAATTCATGGGGGCAAAATAGTATTGTAAAGTAAATACTTCATTCGTCTTTTATTTGCGCTTTTTAAAAGAAGTTACTATTTTTTAACGACTTTATCAAATTTTTTGGAACAATTTGATGATTTTTCAAAGATGAAAAATTATACCAAGTATGTTAAAAATGATGTAATAATTTTAAAATTAGAATATACTTTTAATATTTTTTTTTATATTTATTAAAATATACGTGATATAATCTTGATCCATGAAGTGTATTTAGATCTTACCTTGATTTATGATAAGTTGGAATATTTATATTATAACTAATATATAAAAACTTATGAAATAAAAAGTAACACAAACAATGTTAAAGGAAAAATAAAAAGATAAAAATTATACCATTTAAAAGGAACAAAAATTCTAAGGAGAAAAAATTTATAATATAAATAAAACTATATATCCAAGCAACTTTTACAGAATCCAAGCAACGGCCTACGATGTTGGAAGTGAAAACTTGTCGATGTACTTACCAAAATCGTGATTAATCCATCTGTTTTAGTGATAAATTTGTCTTAAATCTGCATGTAATCGATAAACTAATGAGAAATTCTCTTGTGAGACGGGTTTTTTGTAAGACGGTTGTGAATACTAAAATATGCATGTTTATTTGTAATTAAAGTATGTCAATAATGAATCATATTATAACACCCTAAAATCATACTTTAATTCATCATTTATCATACTTTAGAAAACATACTTTAACAATCATTAAACATATTTTATCTATATAATAGGCATACTTTAGGGCGTCTCACAAATCGTCTCACGTATATAACGTCTTATAAGAGAATTTGTCTAAACTAATTATTTTGGCCTCTAATCACCACAGGTCATCTTAAACACCGTCTTAACGGAAGACAACACCATGTCTGTCTTTACATGGGATCTACAGTTACCACCCTTTTCTTGCATTTTTTTTTTTACATTTAAGATATTTTGTCTTTTGTTTTATTTAACTTTTATACCTAACATTTGTCAAGGGAATCACGTGTTGTTTCATCTCTTATCCTGCGTATTAAATATTAAATATGTGCCTCATGTCATAATCAATGCATAAATTACTCTCATGTGTTCAGTAGTTTATTGATCATTAACTAGAATGTGGTATTTTAATAATAAAAAAATTATGAAAGACCAAGCAAAACAACATTATGGAATAGAAAATTTTAACCGAGCATTTGTACTAATAGTTGATATAGATCAAAACAACATTATGGAATAGAAAATTTTAACAGAGCATTTGTACCAATAGTTGATATAGATTTATCTATTCACTTAGACATCATTCATTCTAGGATCAATCAAAACCCGAAAAAATAGTTGAATCGTCCAATCAGTTTTCATAAATTTTTTATTTTTTAAAATTCTTTTACTTTAAATGATATTTATTTGACTTTTATTTATTTTAAAACATAATATTTAAACTGTAGATTAAATTATAAGTTGAGGTATTGAGTGTGTATAATATAAGTAATTATTTATGAATTATAAATTATGAATTATAAATATATTTTTATTATTTTATTTTAAATTGAAATTTAATATTGTAAAATAATTTTCGTGATTATATATATATATATATATATATATATATATTTATTTAGGGTTAAATTTTTTATATCCCTAAAAAATTTAGCATTTTTTTACCACTCCGTATTTAGTAATAAATGTTAATATGTCATTTGAGTAATTCATAAAGATATCCAACCTGAGTTAAATATTTTAAAATCAAATATTATTTTGTAAAATTGGGTTTTAAAAAAAATCCGTTAAAAGTTTTTTTACTTTTAATTGTTACAGTACTCTCGTGCATTAGTTTTTATTTTTTATTTTTGTTTTTATGAATGATAATTCTTAAAAATGTTCAATTAAATTGATCTTGAGCGGTTGAAACTATAACCATTCACTTTATGGATTCCATCTGTGGTGCGAATAGTAGAGCGCTGGTCTAGATTAATCCGGATGTAGTTGGAATACGAATAGTAGGTGTTTTTAGCAATTAGTAATAAAGTGAAATGTAGTTGCGAAAATAGCAATAGAGTGGGAGGTTGGTAGAGATATGGAAATAAGAAAGAGTTGAGGGGTTTAGATGAAACAGAGTTTTGTCTTCTTATATTGAAGTGGAGTCACCATTCAACTCGCTCTGTCGTTTAACCTCCTCTCTTACACAAACCAAAGGGCAGGGCAGGGTCTCACTTTCTTCACACTTTAGTGAGTGAGTGATAGAGAGAGAGAGAGTGAAAATGGAACTCTTGTCATCTTCTTGCAGCTACGGACAAAACTTGTGATTCAACATTTTAATCCATCTTCTTCCCAATGTCTTCCGACCTGTTCGTATTCGACAACTCTTTCTTCTCCGATTCCGCCATTGAAATCTTCCAAGTAAACAACCACCACCACCCACTGCTCCTTGATCATCATGAGCCCAATTCTCTGGACCAAATTGCATCTCTTCTTCTGTCTTCTTCTTCTTCCCCACCAAGTGTCCAGCTGGAGGGCTTGTCGTTATCACAGATGGGGGTCAAAACAGAGGACTCCCTTCTCACCACCTTCGATCACCATTTCTTCCCGCACAGCTTCGATGAATCTGCTGCCATGAAGCTAATGCAGAGGAGCAACTCCTTTCACCCCCAATTCGACGCCCTTTTCGACTCCCACACCCACATCAGAAGGGCCTGTAGCACCGGAGATTTACAAGTATATACACCTATACTATACTCTCATTATTCATTCATCTAATTCTTGAATTTAATGTGTTATTTGCAGAAGATGAAGACCAACATGCAGGAGAAAGCAGTAATGGAGGAACCCAATTTCAAAGTGGGGAGATACACTGCTGAAGAGAGGAAAGAAAGGATCGACAGATACAGAGCCAAGAGAACACAGAGAAATTTCAACAAGACTATTAAGGTGTGTCTCACATTAACATTAATTAATACTTCTAATAATATTATTAATTTAATTGGAGAGTGGAAATGTGGGTGGCAGTACGCCTGTCGGAAAACACTCGCCGACACCCGCCCTAGGATACGCGGCAGATTTGCTCGCAACGACGAAGCCGGAGACCTTCCCAAACCGTCGTCGTTTCATGACGAAGATGATGTTTGGGTAATACTCTTAATCTTATTCTATTCCCAGGGCCCCTTTAAATCTTTATTTATTGCATCATAAAGTATGATTTTGTGAAATATCACAAATACTTTTCTAAATTAATTCTAATTTCGTTTTCATTCACCAAGGGATTAAAAAATGGCAGGTCAAGACCTTTTTTTTTAAAAAAAAAATATATAATGTTGCAAGATTTTGATTTATTTTTCATTCTCTTGCAATGATGTCATAACACACGTTCTGTAATTTAGCAAAGGCGGCGACGGTCCACCCCCACCTAACCCACCTCCCAAAAGAGATCATATGTGATTTGACATCTATTTTTTAATTTAATATTTAAATTTAATAACATGAATTATGATTCAACTGTCTCAGATCGATGGGTTTGGGTTTCATGAGGAGGAAGATGAAATGATTGTACAAATGGGAGGGTTTTTCGACTCGTCTGGTTTGAATCAGTATCACAACTTTAGCTATTGAATATGATTACGAATTGTAATAAACTCTAAATTTGGTTTTGTATTTTTAATAAGTTAGGTGTATGTTTTATTTTTAGATTAATGGTGGCATAATGATGTCATTCTCAATCTGCACGTATTTAGAAGTTAGAAGATGAAGTTAATAAATTTATACACACTCCGTTCATTAAAGAGCAAGTTGAATTTCCTATTACATTTTCGGTGTTTCATTAGTGTTTCACAACATAAAAATACTATACCCTACAAATAACCATTAAACCCTTGGGGCAAGTATTAAATTTTGGGCATTGATTGTGCCACGTGTCAATCATTTAATTTATGAAATAGTAGATGAACACCATTGTGAAATAGGTGATCTCATTTGATTAAAGAGGGTTTTTTTTCAATTTTGATCGTCTCACTTAAAGGATTCCTTTCTTTTTTTTTATATACATGGGACCCACCCACACACCCCCTCTAATACAATTAAAATATGGGGTCCACCTTCCAATTAATACAACTACCCACTGCACATTAAATAATACTCCCTCCGTCCCACGTATTTTTACCCACTTTCCATTTTGGGCTGTCCCACGTATTTTACCCATTCCATTAATGGTAAAAATACATAATATTTTACTCCCAACTTTTTACAATCCCAACAACATTAATTACTTTTTTACACTATATTCATCATTCCCAACAATTTTATTTACTTTTTCTTTTTAAATTACTAATTTATCCATATTTTTCTAACATTATATATTAAAAAAATAATACGTCTTAATCTTCGTGCCCGTACAAATGAGTGAAAATACCCAGGACGAAGAGAGTAATAATTCTTAATTTACGTGCAAAAAACAAAAGATCATCTTTTGACATGACGGAGGGAATATTATTATTTTGAGTTAAGTTTATGCGGTTTATTATTGTTGCATGGAGTGGCAGATGAGAAAACTTCTCACGAAGAATCTTGTTTATTTTGGAAACATCAATCTCATACTAATTACTAATTCTAGGTAAAATTAAAAAAATAAATTTATTGTTGGATTTTGAAAACATCAATCTCATACTAATAACTACGTATTCTCAATATAACCAAAATGGTGTACTCCACCTATTCTCGGACCCATGCTGAATAGCCAGATTCTGACTGGGCAGAATATGGCAATTGTTTAATTGTAAATTGTATGAAGCTAATTAAATGACATTAATACTCTTTTCATTAAAATGTAAATGAAAAATTAAATGCTAAAAGTAGATAATAAATGCAAGATAAAACACCCACTAAGCACCATTTTCAAAATACTAAACTCAATTATTAGTGTTCTTACAAACTCCAAGAACCATTATCAATTTTTTTAATAGATTAATCATTAATTAATAAAAAATTATTTAATTATCAATTTTTAAATTAAACAATTCATAAATCACGTATAATTATATATCTTTTGTTTATAAATATTTTTATGATGAATGATAATTCGCGTAATTAAATTAAAACATCTAGTTAAACTTAAATATTTAGTTAAACTTATATTTTAATGGTGTAGTGTTTATTTATTTATTTTAATATTTTCCACATTGTGTGATAATTTTTTAATAAATTTTTAATACTAATTGATATTTATATAAAAACATAGCGTGTTTATTTAATTACTCAGATAAATTCACTTTTTTCTTATTTATTCCAGATTCACCCTTTAAAGAAAATATCATTCCAATTTAAATTTTATAACTAAAATTTATTTTTAAGGTTATGAATTGATGTGATATTTCCTGTTACAGATGGTACAATTTAATGTGGGACGAATGAAAACGAAAAATATGAAATTAAATGCAGAACGGATGAAGTAACATTTTTCATAAAAATTAATATATCAATAAAAAATAAAAATAATAACTATGAATTGGAGTACTATTTAATAAATAATTTATAAAAATAAATTAAAATTAATAAATTATTTTAAAAAATAGAAATAATAAATTATAAAAAGTTAAAACGATTTCCCGCTTTAAGATCAACACAAGTCTTGCTCATAAAAATTTAGTGAGTGTGCACAATTATATTATTCTATACATACCATATTAAATGTGACACTCATGGTGCACATTGAATTTAAGAAAATTTATTTTATGAAATTTTTAATGATAAATTTTACTAATTTTCAGAGGGTATTGTAATTTTTTTATATAATAAATAAATTATAAATTATGTTATTTCTATTTGGTAAGAGTGAAAATTTTAAAATTAAAATATAGTTTGAGTTTAATTATTATAAGTTATTGTGATATTTCCATTTATATGGTGTAACATTTATTATTGTGGGCAGTAGTATAGACAAAACGAAAAGTGTAGCATTTATTATGTGACGAAGGAAATATATTTTTATCTAAGTTTATATAATTTAATTTAATATTCTGTTCTAAAGGATATACAATTTAATTAATAAAAGTATAATTTTTTATCGAAAAACTTGACCAAAATATAAATAGTATAAATGTTTGATTAAAATATTAATTTTTTCTCAAAAATTAAGGGCTAACATTAATATTAAAGGGTACTCAATAATCGTATTTTACCTATATAATACTCCATCCATCCCAGAGCAAGATATATACTTTTATATTTTGGTCTGTTCAAAATAAAATATACATTTCCTTTTAGGTAGATGAACTCACATAAAATAATTTTTATATCTACAAGGCTACACACTACATTAATACAACTACTCACGATATATTAAAATATTGTTCAACTCACTACATATTAAAATATTATACTTATTTATCAACATAAAAAAAACAACGTCGTACTGGAGTATATGTAATTTAGAGTAAGTTTTTTAATGTTAGACAAATATACCCATAATAGTTGCAGGAGTATTAAAGTAGGTGGCTCTTCCCTAATTAATTGTTTTTATGAGTACTAGCATTTGATCTGTGCGTTACACGGGAATAAGTTATCACAATGTTATTGAATTTTATTTAATAATTAGAATTATATTTGAATTGAAATATATTATGTGTATGTAACTATTAATTTTTTTTAATATTATTTAAATTTTACGTTATTATAGTTGAAATTTTTAATATCTGAAACTTAGAAGTTATGATATGGTGATTGGAGTATTTCATTCTTCCTACGAATGCTGTTACATTTACTGTTTGCACAAGATTAAAGAATATTGCATTTATTGTGTTGTGAGTTGATAAATATATTCTCTTCGTCCCATCCAATTTATATTAAAAAAATTTCGTCCCATGAGTATTGTTACATTTTACCAAATAGGGCGTCTCACAAATATTGTTACAAAAAATTAAAAAAATACCCACACAAAACAATTAATATATCTTCATGGACCCACACACAACACTAATACCGCTATTCACTATACTATACATTAAAATATTATATTATATTTCTCAGCCAACTATACATTGAACACATAAATATATAAAATATGCCCCAAAATACGTTTTCTTTAGTATATAAAGTTCACACAAAATATATACTTCCCCCATCCCGCAAATATTATTATATTTGACGAAAATTATACATATACCCCATATTTATTAGACAAAGTCTCTTGTGAGACGTTAGTTATGTGAGACGGTTTGTGAGACGTGTTAAAATATATTAATTTTATAGATAAAATACGTATAATGGGTGTTAAAGTATATTTTCTAAAATATGATGAATGATAAATTGAAGTATGATTTTAAGATGTTATAATATGATTTATTATTGACATACTTGAACAACAAATAAGCAATTTTTTATATACTAAGTATACTTTAATAATGGGTCGACCGGTCTCACACCCGTCTCACAAAATATTCGTATCACAAGAGAGTGTCTCTATTTTTTATGTATGACATAGATTGATAAATAAAAAATATGACATTAATTTATAATTTAAAAATTAAACAAAACACTTATTAATAATGATAATAATATTATTATTATTATTATGTATGACATAAATTGATAAAAGACAAAAATTAATGTATAATTTTGTATTAAAAACGGCATTAATTTATAATTTAAAAATTAAACAAATATATTCCATTCGTCCGATCCAATTTGTATTAGAAAAATATATTCCCTTTGTTCTATAAGTGTTGTCACATTTTACTAAATAATGCATTCCACAAATATTGTTACATTTATATTTTTGATAAATGAGACCCACACCGAAATAATCACTATATCTCCATGGGACCCCCATACAATACTAATAAGCTACCTACTACATTAAAATATTGGCAAAGATTTGTGTGAGACCGTCTCACGTAAGCCTTTACGTGAGATGGATAAAAAATGATAACATCACTAACGAAAAGTGAACAATTTATAATATAAATAAAAAGTGATAACATATTATAGCGAAAGTAATAACATTTTATTGCGAAAATAATAATAATTTTTTATCCGTCCTGCGTAAGGGCTTATGTGAGACGGTCTGACACAATACCTACTGATGAGTGTGTAAATTCACAAGTTTGGCATCATGTTTTGTGCTAGTTTTGGAGAGTTTTGAGGTGGAAATAGGTGAAAAACCTATATATATTGTGAATTAGCATGAATCAGGTGTCAGTGGAGCTATTTAAGTGGTTTTCATAGCAAAATCGGAGTGAAAGTGCCAAGAATCGAAGAGACGAAGTCGAGACCATGCGAACCGTCAAGGAGAGAGGTGGGTTCGATCTGTTGGAGGAGGGTTCGACCTCTCCAGCAGGTCGAACCAGCATTGCAAAGTGTGCAGAAGGTGGGTTCGACCACGACTCAATGGTTCGACCTGCTCATCAGGTCGAACCATGGTCGAACCAGTTCGCAAGAAGTGTGATTCGACCACGACGTTGGGCTTCGACCTGACAGTTGGTCGAACCAGGAGTAGGAATTGTCCAGTAGCATGGTTCGACCTGTGGTTCGACCAAGACAGAGTGGTTCGACCTGTACAAGAAGTCGAACTAAGTGCAGAATACTTCCAGTAGGTGGGTTCGACCTGTGGTTCGACCTGCGGCCAGTGGTTCGACCTGTTTGCTGAGGTCGAACCATCGTGCGGGAACTTACCTTATCCGGATTTTCGAGGCCAAAACGCGTGGGATCACTTGAAAAGCCCATTCCAAGCCCTAGAGACGTGATTACAAGTATAAAAGAAGGCTCATGCAGTCAAGGAAGACATCATATATCGTCCAATCATCACTAACAACACAATACAAGAGAGTTTTAGAGAGCCTGCGACAGAGGTTCCGCTGGAGATTCAAGTAAGATTGGTCCATCTAACCATGATTGCTCTTAGATCAATTATGGGCTAGAGCCACTTCGGTAGTTCTAGGGTTATGAAGGTTTCATGAGTTGATTTGTATTTCGTGTGTATACTCCGTACAACACTACTTGTGGTTTAGTTTATATAAGATTGTGCGTTTTTAATCCATACTCATAGTTATTTTGTGCATCAATAATCGTTGTGTAGAGTCTGAATGCATAACATGGTTATTGATTGAGTGCGTTCACTAATGAGCAAGGTTTATTGTTATAATTCTAAGTGAAGGGATTCCGAGGTTTTATTAGAACCGTCTTATATGAATGTTTGTTAATTGAATTGAATTCGGATTAACAAGTAGGATTAAGAGTATAACTTTATAGTACCTAAAAAGGAGATTAAATCGGGTTAGAGTACTAAGTGCACGGGAAATAATTGATTATGATAGTACCTAGAAAGGGAGGTAAAGTATACGTCTTGCTCTGAGGATACTCACATGTGTCAAAAGCTTATCTATTTGTGTCTATAGAATAGATTTGCATGGTCTAGCGATGCGTCCATAAACCACAAGGCAGAGTCGGATATCGACACACGAAAGTATAAATTAACGAATGAAACTGGATGGCCTGACGAATTACCTATCATCTTATTCGATCACAACAACTCTTCTCTTGTTCTTGTTATTTATTTGCTATTTTAATTGTTACTTAGTTTACAAACCAACAATTACAATTCTCAACCTAGTCATAATTGCTAGAAAATAACTAAAGTAATATTTATCCGTCCCGTGGATTCGATATTTAACTTGGTCACCTTCGAAACTACAATTGATATCCTTCATACTTGGGGATTAAAATTGTGTGTTGACAAAACACCCATCAAGTTTTTGGTGCCGTTGCTGGGGACGGCTTAAAATATCTTTTTGTTATTTCTAGTTTATTAGGGCTATTTTTCTTGTTTTGCTGTTTTAATTCTACTTTTTTTTAGGTGCATGCTCACGAGATCAAAGAAATGTGAACTTGAACCCTATAATCCTGAAATCGGAGCATCGTCAAGAAAGAAGAAGAAGAGCAAGGCAAAGACTATTGATCCAACTGAAGCTCTGAATTTTGGAGTTGAAGTTGACGAGCAGATTTCGCAGACGATTGAAGCTACAACTGAAGTTAATTCGGGAGTAAGGACAGTCAACATGGCAGCGAATCCGGATAATCTAGCCATCCGAGAGGTTTTCAGAAATAATGGGGCTGGAAATTATGGGCTTCTAGGAGTGAGGGGAACTAATTCAGCTTTCGATCTTCATCCCGCTCTTATTAGCATGATAGAAAGGAATTCCTTTTCAGGAGGGTCTTTCGAAGATCCGCAGCAGTATCTGAATAAGTTATTGGGCTATGCAAGTACTCAAAAAGAAGCAGGAGAACATAAAGATGCTAGGAAGATCCTTTTGTTCAAATTCTCGCTTACTGAAAAGGCGAGAGATTGGTACGACACTATCAACACAGATGAGTGCACCACTTGGGAGCAACTGATGAGTGTAGAAATCACATGAATTTAGGGTCCAATTATAGCATGGTTCCATACAATTATGCTTAGTTTGAGTGTTTAAGTGTCCTAGATTGCACGATATTTGTAAATATTTGGAGAATTTGTACTTTGGTGGAATTTGTGTAATTTTCAGGTATAAATGAATTTTTTAGGTGAAGAGGAAGATATAGGAAAAAGCGGATCTCAATTCGGAGTTAAAACGAGGGAGAACGAACCAAAGACAACACAGAAAAGACAACACTATTCAGAAAAGTGTTGTCTATTCAGAAGTTCAAGAAATGTACAGAGAGCTGAAATTTTGCAAGAAAACACGGACAGATGCATAAAAACACGGGCGTATTTTTATGCAAAAGTGTCAAAACTCAAGTGCGACTTCCAGACTTCCTCAGGGGGTATAAATACCCCCAATTATACCATTTGCACCAGAAAAATCGAGGGTTTGGCAGGGGCAGCTGCCCCTCACACACTCCAACACCATCTTCCACACACACTACCATTTCCATCCAAATTTCACTCCATTTTCCACCATTTTCACCTTCATCTTCACACATTCCATCTATCCATCACAAATCTAAGGAGGATTGAGGCTTGAAGAGTGGGATTTTGCAACTTGAAGGGAAGATTCAACCCAAATCCAAATAGGGAAGAAATTTACCTTTATTTTGTATTTTCTTTATTTTGTTTGCAACAATGAATATTTGTAAGCATTTTAGGGATGTTTTCATGATGTTTGTTGTTGGATAGACCTCTTGTGAGGCTAGCTACATGATGAATTAAGGATATTTGGATATGTTGAATTTCTAATGGTTTAGTTGATGTGATTTTTGAAATTTCTTACATGATACATGATTTACTTTATTTGTATTATGATATGTGTGGTTAAACTCTCTATTTATAATATTAGGATGACCATTCCAATATTGTGCTTAGGGATTTGATTGAATCATGTTATAATATGAATTTTGTATGTTAGTATGTGAAGTATGTGGTAGCATCTTTGTATACTTTGAACACTCCTGTTGGGACACTTAGTTAATGGATCTAAGTAGATTATTAATTGAGTGAGAAGAACCAATCTTATAATCATAGTACCCTTGAGGGAATTGAGAGTAAGGGACAATCTTTTGTGCTATAAACTTGTAATGAGTTGAGAACCTAATCACCTTGGCCATAGGGATTAGGGGAACATTTGTGATTGCTTCTATTCCAATTGTCATTGATATTTGCCATTTAAATTTAACAAGTACATGTAATATCCTTAATCTTGAATGTGGTTAGCCTTGCACCTCTTTGGATTGTTACTTCATCTATCTCACCGTCATCCATCTTCCATTACATGTGTATATTTTCTATCCTTTAATTGCTTTCTTAGGTAGATTGTAGTGTTAATCATCTCCCTCCTTTTATTGATTAGTCCTTCTAGAGTGAAACATCTTTCGAATATGGATACATCACTTTCTCCCTTGGGTTCGATATTATAAATTTTACACTTGGTCACCACGTCTACACACAACGATAGAGTACGCTTACTCTTATCAATTTGTACCAAAATTGAGACTAAGTTCATGGCGCCGTTGCCGGGGAGAAAGGCTTCGGTGTAACGTGTTTGGATTTGTTAGCTTTACTTAGGACATTTTGCTTATATTTTTGCTTTGGAAAAATTTGTTCTTACTTGTTCTTCTTGATAGGTACATCAACCTTGAAAGAAGGGGAGAAGGAGCAAAACCAAAAATAGTAAGTGGAGAAGAATTGTAGTAGATCTTGAGAACAAGAGTAAAAATGGATCAATACTACAATAATGGAATATACGAGGGATGGCAAGGAGCTTACAATGTGAATACATTTCAACCGTATCAAGGAAATACTTATTCCATACCAAATTGTTACAACAATCAAGTTCCTACGGTTACTCCTCTATCCGAAAATAATGCCTTGATGGAAATGCTTAGAAGATATGCTTATGGAAGTGATACAAGGTAAAGTTTTCAACCAAGTCTTTCAAGCTATGAGCCTCAAAATGCCTACTCAATACCTACTTCCAACTTTAATGGGGGACAAATGTGGAACATGCCCAATTACCAAATGGAAAATGGAACATGTATGCACAACGGGTATGTCCGAGAAAATTTCCAAGAAGAGTGTCCACCATATGATAAGGGAAAACCTTCATTGCAAGATCAATTAAGTCAAATAATGAAAATGCTTGAAGAAGGAAGGGAAGAAAGAAAGAGAAAAGTTGAGGAAGAGGAGAGGAGATTTGAGGACATTGAACGCCAATTGAGTCAAATGATACAAGAACGGAACACTCTTCATGAAATGGAGAATTTTGATGAAAATATTGAAGAAGAGTTATATGTAGAAGAGTGTTCGGGGGATTATGAAGAAGACTCAAGAGATGCTGAGCTTATTGAGGATAAGGAAGACAAGGTAAAAGAAAGCTTAGAGGAGGAAAGTGAGAGGAGTAAAGAGCATAAGGTAGAAGAGAGCTTTGAGAATGAAGAGATTATCCAAGATTTCTTGTCTCTTGTTGATGAGAAAAATTCAAGTGAAGATGAAGAATCAAGTGATGAGTATGAATTCGATGAAGTGGAACAAGGTCTAAGAGCACTTGATGATGAGTTTGGGAGTGAAATGAGCATTTCTACATCTTTTAACTCTTCAAGTTGCATTGAATTTCAAAATATTATTTATATTGACTTTGTTTTACCTATTGATTCTTCTCAATGCCTTAGGTACAAAAGAGAGCTTGAAGAAGTGTTGGGAACTTACTTGATAAAAAGGAATAAGTGGTGGTCGAGAAAAGAGCGATTAATGGAATGCAAGCTCAAGCGAGTTGAATTTCTAAAGCCAATCTCGAAGGATGCTACCGAAGTCATTACTTGCCACAAATGCCTAATAGAGGAAGAAGCACAAAGATTAAAATTTGATGGCAAGAACGAACGATATCCTTGGCCATTCTGATGAGTTTTCCATATCCCGTCCAGCTTGAAGACGTTAAACTTAGCGTTGGATGGGAGGTAACCCATCATTATCTTTATTTCTTTCATTTAATTTCTTTTCTTAGTTGTTTTTAGTTTTTATCGGGTTTCTTGTCTTTTTTTAGAAACATGAAGGAGCTACCTGTGATGGTCTTGAAGAGAAGAAAGAAGTGCAACAAAATTGGTAACAAAACTCTATTCAAACTAAAAATTCAACTCTTAGTTAAATTTAAGTTTGGGGGCCGGGATAGTTCATTTTGTTACATGCTCGTATTGCTCTTAGTTGTACATTTTTAACCGGCGCACTTTTTGTTCCTCTTATTTTTGTGAGCCGTTCCTTGATTGCTTATTATTGAATCTTCTCTTGTGGAGCTAATTTGGTGATTGTTTGAGACTATGAGATTGAGTTAGATCATGTGGTTGAATAGATATGAGCTTGTGTACTTGTTATGGTTGGGAATTTGCTTGTGTGATGCTTGTTTTTTACACTATTGATGAACCGTGAGATTTTGAGCCTTGAATGCACAAATATTATGTGATTCATTTTTTTTATGTGTGCATCATTCATGTGTATGTATTCTAGAACTTGCCATTCGTCTTGCTTGAGGCTACATTGTGTGGAGATTGTTGAAAATGATCTTAGGTCATCCTTGAAAATTGAAGTCACTAGCCAAATAATATCCTTACCATAACATTGTTCCCTTGTAAACCATTTTGAGCCTATGAAGCCTATTCTTTGATTATTAGCTCATTACAAGCCAATAAAACCCACTTAAGCCTTTACATAAAACCTTTTGTGTGGGTGATTGTTGGAGATGGTTATTAAAGGAGGTTATGAAGAGAAAAGCAAAAATTGTGCTTGGAAAGGAAATTAAGAATTTTGTGCTTGAAATGTAATGAGAGCTAGTGAATGATGATGTGTAAGCAAGAAAATAAAATGAATGAAGCTCTAAAAAAAAAACAAAAGAGCATAAGAGCTATAAAAAAGAAAGAAAAGCTCAAATTTATATTGCAAAAGATATGGAGAAAAAGAGCTACAAAAAGAAATGCTTAAGTTCAAGAGTTAAGAAAGGAAGGGATGTGAAGTACATGAAAAGTGAATTTATGATTGAGGAGTAGTGCTTGACGAGAAGGGAGATGTCTTTTCTAATCATCCACATACATATTTGAGTCACTTTTATCCATATATCCCTACCCCTACCAAAGAGCCTTCATTACATCCAAATATAAAGTCCTATTTGATTCAATGATTGACACACTTTAATAGTGATGTAGAGTTTGAGACTTGTGGCAAGCTTATGGTAATGCGTACATGTGAATAGATTATGAGTGTAAACATGTCCACAATTTCCACTATGAGTGTGAGTGCATAAACTACCTTGAAAGGATTAGTGAGAATGAGAATTGTACTTGCATTATTCCCACCATGATTTGCGCATAAGTTTATTGATATTTAAGTCATGTGGTTTGATTTGATTGATTAGTTGAAAATGATTATACTATTTCTTTGATCCATTCTCCAATTCACTCAATTTCTATCCTCATGTTCTTTTTCTTTTCTTCGTTGTTTGGGGACGAACAATACTTTAAGTTTGGGGGGTTGATGAGTGTAGAAATCACATGAATTTAGGGTCCAATTATAGCATGGTTCCATACAATTATGCTTAGTTTGAGTGTTTAAGTGTCCTAGATTGCGCGATATTTGTAAATATTTGGAGAATTTGTACTTTGGTGGAATTTGTGTAATTTTCAGGTATAAATGAATTCTAGAGGTAAAGAGGAAGATGTAGGAAAAAGTGGATCTCAATTCGGAGTTAAAACGAGAGAGAACGAACCAAAGACAACACAGAAAAGACAACACTATTCAGAAAAGTGTTGTCTATTCAGAAGTGCCTTAATGGAGTTGTATAGAAGATACGCTCATGGGAGCAATGAAAGGCAAAGTGTTCAACCAAGTCTTCCTAGTTATGGGGATCAATATCTTCAAAGTATGCCAACTTCTTATACTACGGTGCAACAAGAGTGGATGATGCCAAGTTCTCAAGTGGAGGAAATTTATTACATGCAAGGGAGTAATTTCCAAGATCAAGGGAATTATCTCCAAGAACAAAGATGGCATCCACTGAGTGAAGAGATAAAGCCACCCGTAGAAATCGAATTGGGCAACTCATGGATATGTGATGAGTGATATTTTCACCTAGATTTTAGTATCTTTTTATATGTATTTTCGTATTATTTTATCCGTATTTATGTGTTATTTGATTGTGTTTTGTGTTTTTATGGAAATGTGTGAGAATGAGCTTAAATGTATGATTTCCAGGTAAAAAAGAGATTCTAGGCACAACAAGGAAGATGTAGGAAAAAGCGGATATCAATTCGGAGTTGAAACGAGGGAGAATGAGTCAAAGTAAAATGCTGAAAAAACGCACGTCCAACTTGTGAAATTTTTCTGTACTCTTTTGGAGCTCAAAACTAGAAGTGTGATATATGGTTGAAAAGACACAGAAAAGAGAATCGTTTTGGTATAAGAAACACTTCAATTGGAGCCCAAACGAGAAAGTTATGATTAAAATGGTGACGTCGCGCAAGCGGTCCTATTCAGCATGGTTGTGCTACTTTGCATGACTTGTTACACCTACAAATGTTGGAATTTTTGTCAAATCTTTATATGGATAGAAAGCCAATGAAAAGAAGATCGCGTGTGCGCAAGAATTACTCAAATTGGAGATCGGATGTGGAAGTTATGCGCGAAATGGTGAGACTGCGCGACTAGCAGCTACACGGGGCGTGTACCGAACTCGCCCCTGTAACAGTTGGGCGAGTTCGGACATCTGAAACGCCTACACGGCCACCCCTGTGGCCGTGTACCGTACAGGGCCGTGTAGGTATTTTTTCTGCAAAAAAAATCAGAATTCTTCTAGAAGCTTCCCAAGGGGTATAAATACCCAATACTTCAATATTTGAGTAGATTTTCGTGGGTTTCACCTCCACACACACCTCACACACCATTTCCTCCATTTTACACCACCATCTTCATCTATTCTTCATCCACCCATCCACACTTGATCTCATCCATCAAATCTACCATCCAAGTGATCAAGGAAGCAAGGGAGAGTGAGATCACAAGAAGAAGAGGGAGATCTCCATTGAAGCACTTCAAAGGGGGAATCTAATTCTAATTTTTGTACATTTCTTTATAGATTGATCATGGTTTGTAAGAATTTTAACGTCTATGTTGAAATTCTTGTGACTATGAGAGGCTAATCTCCTTTGTGAGATTAGCTCCATGATTGGTGTTGGATAATTTAGTTTTTATGCAAATTGATTTTAATCTTGAATGGGCTTTGTGTTATTTCTATCATTGATTGTTGATTGCTTGATGTATATGATGATTTGTGTGATTAATTGTCATGGGCATGTGATTAGATTGAGAAATCAATTATGTGTTTAGGATAGTTCATTGAATCATTTCATCATACACTTCATGTGCATTAATTTAGAATGAGATAAAGATATCCTTCTAGATTTAGAACCCTTTGATAGAACATTTGATTAGCTTAATCGAGAGATTGGTTGATTAGGTGAGGAGAACCAAGCCATTAGTGAATTCATAGTACCTTAAAAGGGAATATTGCTTATGATTTAGTACCTAATTAGGGAACTCATAGAGTAATTAGTATCTAGTGGGAGGTGTTTGCTATGGTCTCGATCCTATGTGCTTTTGGGAGCCTTGTTGAGGGCCTACATCCTATCCATCTCGAGAGAGAGTTTAGGTGGAATTAGTGATCGCTTCTATACCTTGTCCATGAGAGATTAGAATTAATTGCATGATTACTTAATTATCTATGCCATGATTGTTGTTAATCTCATCCTTGCATCATTTGGAATCCTTTTATCTTTGCATTCATTTTATCTTTATTTCTTTCATTTCTTGCATTGCATTTCTTTGCATTCTTATCTATCCTCTCTTCCGTCGTCCTTATAAAATCACGATAAACTTGAGATCGCTTAAACTCTAGTGCTTCCTCCCTGTGGTTCGATAATTTCTTTAATTGGTCATCCCGACTATACTACGACCAATCAATATGCTCAATGAGATGATTGAAGAAAGAAAGAGAGAAGATGAGGAAAATGAGAGGAGATTTGAGGCCCTTGAACATTGAATGAGTGAAATGATAAGTGAACGGAACACTTTTCATGAAATGGAGAATTTTGATGAAGAGATTGAAGAAGAGTTAGAAGTAAAAGAGTGTTCGGTAGATAATGAAGACTCAAGAGATGTTGAGCTTATTAAGGATAGGGAAGACAAGGTTGAAGAGAATTTGGGGGAAGAAGAATCAAGGGAGGTGCTTGAAGAGCCTATTGAGGTAAATGATATTGATGAAGAGGAACAAAGTCTAGAAGCAAGTGATGATGACTTGAAGAGTGAAATGAGCATTTCTAAACCTTTAAACTCTTTAAGTTGCTTTGAATTTCATAATATTGTTTTTATAGACTTTGTCTTACCTATTGATTCTTCTCATATTCTTAAGGATAAAAGGGAACTTGAAGACATGCTAGAACTCTATGTGGAGAGAATGAATAAGTGGTGCTCAAGAATGGAAAGGTTGATGGAATGTAAGCTCAAAAGAGTAGAATATTTAAAGCCAATCTCGAAGGATGCAGCTGAGGCTGTTACTTGCCACAAATGCCTAATAGAGGAGGAAGCACAAAGATTAAAATTTGATGGCAAGAACGAACGATATCCTTGGCCATTCCGATGAGTTCTCCAAGTTCTGTCCGGCTTGAAGACGTTAAACTTAGCGCTAGATGGGAGGCAACCCATCATTATCTTTATTGCTTTATTTATTGCTTTCAATAAGGATGATGGATTTGATTTTTGGTATTTTGGTTTGATTTTTGTGTTTGTTGGTGTTTTGTGTAGAAATTATGTTGTGCTTGGTGTGGATGTGGAGTATATTGGATTACGAGAAGAGCTACGAGGGATGCTTCAAAGGGAGTACCTATTATTTGGCTCAAACTTAATTCTAGCCTTAGCTAAAAAAATAAGTTTGGGGGGTTGAATTTTTATGCTCTCGTAGTTCTCATTTTATGAATATTTGCACCGGTGCACATAGTTTCCTTGTGTCTTATGTCTTTTGTCTTGTGTTTTTATATTTTTGTGATGTTCTTATTTTCTTGTGTTGTGAGTCATTTTTTTTAATATGAGTGATGATGTGTTGTTTGTGATAAGTGATGGCGAATTATGTTAAGGATCTCTACTAGTTAAATTGTGACATGTTCTATTTAACTTGTTCAATTTTAAAATGAATTGAGGTGTAATAAGTTCCTAAAGGTTCGAGCAAAAGCTTGTGAGCATTTGAGCCTTAACCGTGCATCCATGGTTATTTCTTCATGAGTGAATCGATTGAGCTTTGATAAGCTAGAACTTGCTTGTGGACTACAGGAATGAGCCCGATTGGTGGAGGTTAGTGAGATGATCTTAGGCCATCCTTGTACTTTAAAGTCATTGCCATATATTTCCTTACCTTATACATCATCCCTAGTTAGCCACTTTGAGCCTTTAAGCCTATTTCTTGTGAATTAAGCACATTATAAGCTATGATTACCCACTTAAGCCTTATATATATACATCTTGTGTGGGTGATTGAGGAGATAGTGGTCTACACGGTTTGATGTGAGAATTGTGCAAGAGAAAGAGAGAAATGGTAACCAAGCAATAAAATGATGAAAAGAGCTCAAGCAAATATACATGCTACTTCAAAGCAAGAAAAAAAAAGGAGCAAAATCAACAAAAATATGCTCATGCAAGCAAAAAGTCAAAAGGAAGAAAGCATAAAATCAAAAGAAGCTCAAGAAACACAAAGAATGATTATGATAAGTGCTTGTGTTTAGAAAAGAAAAGAAAGGAAGATAGAAACGTGAAGAAGTTGATCATCTCTTCGATTACTTATACTCGATAAGTCACTCTTATCCAAATTCTCCCTACCCTTACCAAAAAGCCTAACATTACATCCAAAAGATAAAGACCTTTTTGATCATTAGTTGAAGCCTTGGTGGCTTGTGAATGTAGTCCACGAGTAAGCATATGGTGCGTCGGGCCAATCGGTTGATGAGTGTTGATTTACCTTATCTTAATAGAGTGTTGAGTGCATTTGATATCCGATGTGAGGCTTGGATCAAAAGGGACTATATTACTCTTTAATCTCTTTGAATTGAACTTGTTAATTTTTCATGTTATGAGTTTAATGTTGTAAAGTGACTTGATATGATTTGTAGTCCTTATTGCTTATGATATGTTATTGCTTATGTTCGTTAGGTCTTTTTCTAGGTGAAAATTTCTCCTCTTGTTTTATCATTTTCGTTGTTCGGGGACGAGCAACACTTTAAGTTTGGGGGGTTGATCGTCGCTATTTTTACCTAAATTTTATGTCATTTTTGTGTGTGTTTTCGTACTTTTGTTTCGTATTTTTTGTTTTTTTTATATTGTATTTTGAAAAAATGATGATGATGAGTTTCATGTCTTTGAATAGGTGATTATGAAGATAAATGGTGAAGAAAAAGCATGAAGAAAGGAGAAAGTTGAAGAAAATAAAGAATTAGTCAAAATGCATAAAAACACGCCCGTGTTTTTATGCAGTGCCCGTATTTTTCTGCAGGTGCTAAAACTTACAGAAAGCTGAAAAATTACAAAAAAACACGGGCAGATGCAGGAAAACACGCCCGTGTTTTCTTGCACTTGGCCTAAAATCGCGTTTTACACTTTTGTGCGATTTTCAGGTGTGTTGAGGGGGTATAAATACCCCCAATATCATCATTTGAAGGCAGGAAATCAAGGGTTTTGGGCTGCACCCAACCCATTTTCATCCATCCTCATCTCCATCCATCCTCCATCCCTCCATCTTCATCTTCATTTCATCCATCCATTCCTCTTGATTTTCTCACATCCAACCATCCATTCCACCAATCTAAGAAGGGAAGAACATCAAGAAGTGAAGATTTGAGCATGTTGAAGGAAGATAAGGCCAACTCCAAAAAGGGAAGTCAATCAACCTTTGATTTGTTGTTTTCTTCATTATTTAGCTCAAATGAAGCAAGCCATAGATTTTATTATTTTTGTAATGATTTGTAGTGGCTAGTCCTCATGTGAGGTTAGCAATATGATTGGTGAAGGATAATGTAGATTTTGCACACCACGTGTTCGAAGAAATGATTGTATGAATATTTTCTATCATGAATACTTATTCTTATTTCGTGTATGATTTGTGTGGTTAAATTTTCTATTCATAGTATTAGGATGACCATTCCAATATTGTGCTTAGTGATTTAATTGAATCGTTGATTGCACGAGATGACTTAGTTAGTGTGAGGGGAGGTAAGTCATACCCTTCTTGTGCTTAGAACCTCATGATAGGACATTAATGATGAACTAGTGAGGGGAACCCAACTTATAATCATAGTACCTTCATGGGAATTGAGAGTAAGACACAATTCTAGGAGATTTAAACTTGTAAAAGAGTTGAGAACCTAATTGCCTTGGCCATAGGGATTAGGGGTACATAAGTGATTGCCCTTAATATCATAACATGATGACATTCAAAGCATGTGTGTGTGTGAATCTACATGAGCCTTTTCCATTATATTTCTTGCCTTACATACTTCTTAGATTGCTCACCATCACCCATCATCCATCTCATTTGTACATGTTATATCCTTTAATTGCTTTCTTAGGTAGTTTGTAGTATTAATCACTCCCTCATTTTATTGATTAGTCCTTCTAGAGTGAAACATCTTTCGAATACGGATACATCACTTTCTCCCTTGGGTTCGAAATTATAAATTTTGCACTTGGTCACCACGTCTACACACAACGATAGAGTATGCTTACTCTTATCAATTTGTACCAAAATTGAGACTAAGTTCAGCAACTGCAGTTAAGGTTCTTGGAGAGATACATGCCACCTTCAAATGTGTTTAAGATGAAACAAGACATTAACCAATTTGCTATCGGTGGAGGTGAGAAATTTCATGAAGCATGGGATAGATTCAAGGACATGCTTAGGAAGTGTCCTCAACATGGGCTATCTAAAGCTCAATATATCAGTATATTCTACAATGGATTGGACTATGATTCACGAGTGTTATTAGATGCTTCTTCTAATGGAGTATTGCTTACAAAGTCATCCGTAGAGGCCGAGAAGTTGTTTGAAGATATTTCGATGAATTCGAGGGATTGGCCAACTGATAGAGTTAGAGGTACTTATGTCCTTGGGAAGGTAGCTCAGGTTGAACAAGCAATGGTGAAAACAAGTAGAGAGGATGTGATCGTCTCTAGCTTGTCCAATATTAACAAGCTACTTGAATCCCAACAGAAGCAAATCAACGAATTATCTCAGCGCTTACCAATCATGCAGCAGGAGTTGAAGAATGATGGACCAATCCAAGAGGAGTTGGAAGAGGCATACTATGCCATGGGTCAAAGTATTCAAGGGACTAGGTATCCAGATCAAGGAAACCGGAACTACCAAGGGAACTATCGAGGAAACTTTAATAATCGTGGTCCCCCGGGTGGTTATCAACAGCCTAGGAGGCCGGAGTTCTCATGGAGCAATCCGAATAATGCGATTCAACCTCCGATGGGTGTTGATCCGGGTGCTAAGGTGGAAGAAGGGAAATCGGATTTTGAGGATACTGTGAACAGGTATATGGCCAAGAACGATGAAAGAGTGAACCGCCTTGAGGCTAAACTTGAAAAGAAAATCTATGCAAACCATGAGGTTATATCTAAGCATGTGAAGGGCCTTACATTACTGATGGGGGAGATGGCAGGAAGTGTTAACAAGCTTACTCAAACTCTTGAGAAAGGAAAGTTCCCATCTCAAAGTATTGAGAATCCAAGGTCCTGCAACACCATCACATTGAGGTCGGGAACGCAG
The DNA here is from genome assembly GCA_023678885.1 of Pogostemon cablin. Taxonomy (NCBI): domain Eukaryota; kingdom Viridiplantae; phylum Streptophyta; class Magnoliopsida; order Lamiales; family Lamiaceae; genus Pogostemon; species Pogostemon cablin. The sequence continues at coordinate 31,893,444 of CM042951.1, forward strand.
TACGAGGGACCTATGAGGCCGGAATCAAATTTGGATATGTCTAGGGCAAGATTCGACCATGGTTCGACCAACATTGAAGGTCGAACCATACAGGAGAGGTCGAACCAACGCACTGGACACGATCAGGAGGTATCGCAGCATCAATTCGACCAAACTGCAGATGGTTCGACCTGACATACAGGTCGAACCATGGTCGAACCTGACAATTCGGAGCGCTCTATTTTTCCAAAACACCGGTTTGACCAAATCAATCATTGTTTGACCTGTTCAACAGGTCAAACCCTGGTCAAACCGCACAACTTGGAGCACTCTGTTTTGTCACAGCAACGGTTCGATCACGATGGACATGGTTCGACCTATCTAACAGGTCGAACCTTGGTCGAACCGGAGGGTGGAAGGAGTACAGTAGATCGGTTCGACCTAGGTGCCCGTGGTTCGACCTACTCAACAGGTCGAACCCAGGTCGAACCTCAAATTCAAAAAGAGAGCCATTGTCCAGAAGGTAGGTTCGACCATTACGTGCCTGGTTCGACCTGTTCTACAGGTCGAACCCTGGTCGAACCCCTCCAGAAATTGCCTGTTGCTACTCCGAACACTCTCGATGATGTTGATGCTACTCTAGTAGTTCGGAATGAGCAAAGTACAGAGATAATAGCTGAGAAAAAGTGGAAGAGAGCCAAGCGATTGAGAGCCGAAAAGGAGAAAGCGGAGAAGGTTGATCGTGATGAATGGGGGTTTCCCAAAACAAAGATACCTCCGTCGTTTCCTTACAAGCTTGTGAAGAAGGGATTGGAAGAGAAGTTCAAGAAGTTTTCAGAGATAATGAACAAGATAAGCTTGAGCATTCCTTTCTCAGAAGCAATCATGGAAATGTCGTACTATGCCCGATTTCTTAAAGACATATTGTTGAAGAAGCGGAGCTTATCCGAAATTGAAACAGTGAATTTATCTGAGAATTGCAGCTCAATCATTCAAAGGAAGCTGCCGCAAAAGATGAAGGATCCGGGGAGCTTCACTATTCTATGTGAAATCGGAAAGGGGCCGGCACGGCGAGCTTTGTGCGATCTAGGGGCAAGCATCAATTTGATGCCGTTGTCCATCTTTCAGAGGCTTGGTTTGGGAGAGTTGACCCCTACAACAGTGGTTCTCCAATTGACGGACAGGTCAATGACGTTTCCAAAAGGTATAATTGAAGACGTTCTCGTCAAAGTGGAGAAACTAGTCTTTCCTGTGGACTTTCTTGTGCTAGAGATGGAAGATGACAAGGATAACATCCCTCTAATCTTGGGGAGACCTTTTCTTGCTACTGCTGGAGCTATGATTGATGTTCAAAAAGGAGAGCTTAGATTGCAGATGGACAAAGAAGAAGTTCTTTTCAACTTGGACAAAGCAATGAAGATGCCATGGAGTCGCAGTTTTATAGTATTGACGTAGTGAAGGAGATTGTGAAGGAGGATATGTCTCTGATCCTGTCAAAGGATCCTCTTGAGATATGTTTGATGGAGTATCTTACTTATCCCACTACGGAGCTTGACGGACTCTCCAACGAGGTATGTATTGAATTTCTTGAAAACTTACTTGTTTTGGATGATGACAGGTTTGAATCGGAAAGAACTAAGGTGGAAGAAGTCAAGTGGACAAGGAAGTACTTGCCTTTGGATAACGAGAGCTCTCCGATAAAATTGAGGAAAGAGGAGTTGAAACTTTTGCCGGAACACTTGAAGTACGCCTTTCTTGGCGACAATGAGAAATATCCGGTAATTGTATCTTCTTCTCTTGATGAAGATCAACTTGAGGAGTTATTGAATGTTCTTAGGAAGTATAAGTCTGCGATTGGTTGGTCTCTTGAGGATTTGAAAGGAATTAGTCCTTCGTATTGCATGCATAGGATAAGATTATTAGACGAGGCCAAGGCAAGTGTTCAGAATCAGCGGAGGGTTAATCCCGCGATTCAAGAGGTGATTAGGAAGCAAATCCTTACATGGTTGGATGCTGGAATCATATATCCTATTAGTGATAGTCCCCATGTGAGCCCATTACATGTAGTTGCTAAAAAGTGGGGAATGACTGTAGTAAAAGCTGAGGATGGAGAAGCGATAGCCACAAGGATTCCTACGGGATGGCGTACATGTGTAGATTATAGGAAGTTGAATGAGAACACGTGTAAGGATCATTTTTCTCTTCCTTTCATGTATCAAATATTAGATCGTCTTGCAGGGTATGAGTTTTATTGTTTCTTGGATGGATACTCGGGGTACAACCAAATCATGATTGCCCCCGAGAATTAAGAAAAGACCACTTTTACTTGCCCCTGCGGGACCTTTTCTTTTCGGAAAATGCCATTTGGGTTATGTAATGCGCCTGCTACTTTTCAGAGATGCATGATGGCAATATTCAATGGGTTGATAGAGAAGATCATGGAGGTGTTCGTGGATGATTTTTCTGTTTTTGGTTCCTCATTTGATGTTTGTTTGTCTAACCTAGCTACTGTTTTGAAGAGATGTCAAGTGACTAATCTTGTCTTGAATTGGGAGAAGTGCCACTTCATGGTGAATGATGGGATTGTTCTTGGGCATCATGTTTCAGCCAAGGGATTGCAAGTCGATCGTGCTAAAGTGGTGGCAATTGAGAAGCTTCCACCACCGACCAATGAAAGAGGAGTGCGGTCCTTCCTTGGACACGCCAATTTTTACAGGAGATTCATAAAAGACTTCTCAAAATACTCCAAGCCCTTATCTCACTTACTTGAAAAGGATGTTCCTTTTGTGTTTGATGAAGAATGTCTAACAGCTTTTCAAGTTTTGAAGGAGGCGCTTATCACTGCACCTATCTTGATCACACCGGATTGGACTCAACCGTTTGTACTAATGTGTGATGCAAGTGATGTAGCACTTGGAGTGGTGCTTGGGCAGCTGAAGGAGAAGAAGTTCTGCACCATTTACTATGCAAGTAAGACTTTCAATGCGGCACAAAAGAATTACACGGTGACTGAAAAGGAGTTTTTGGCTGTTGTGTACGCATTCGATAAGTTTCGTCAGTATTTGGTTGGCATGAAGACTATTGTGTACACGGATCATTCAGCGATTCGGTACTTGATGGAGAAGAAGGAGACGAAACCTAGGATCATAAGGTGGATTCTTCTACTCCAAGAGTTTGACATGGAGATCCGGGATAAGAAAGGTTCTGATAATGTGTTGGCGGATCACCTTTCAAAATTTGAGACTAGGGAACATTGTGATAATTCTTTCGAGTATATTGAGGAAATATTCCCGGATAAAAAGATCATGGCTGTGTTTGTTGAAGGGGCTGAGCGAGCATGTGTGGTTGCTGCGCAGGGAGTTGATCCATGGTATGCGGATTATGTTAACTATATTGCTGTGGGAGAAATTTCAAGGGATCTCAACCGATATCAACTTGCTAAATTCAAGAGGGATGTTGAGACTTTCATATGGTATGATCCATTTGTGTACAAGATTTGCACGGATTCTATCATCTGTAGGTGTGTGCCCGAGATGGAGATGGAGAGTGTTCTCGAGTTTTGCCATGCAGCCAAGGTACTTCAGTCCACTCTGTATTGGACTACGTTGTTCAAGGACTGTGAGACCTATGTGGCGTCTTGCGATAGATGTCAACGCATGGGGAACATCAGTAGGAGAGACGAGATGCCGCTTCAGCCGAGCATAGTGGTCGAGATTTTTGATGTGTGGGGTATCGATTTTATGGGACCTTTTTCCCCATCTAATGGATTTCTCTAAATTCTACTTGCGGTGGATTATGTTTCTAAGTGGGTGGAAGCGATTCCTACTCACTTGAATGATTCGAAAACTGTTATATCTTTCTTGAAGAAGCATATCTTTGCCTGCTTTGGAGCACTTGTTAGTGATGGAGGTACGCACTTCGTCAATAAATTTCTTGAGAAGGTGCTTAAAGGGTATGGTGTTAAGCATAGGGTTACTACACCCTATCATCCTCAAGCGAATGGGCAAGCGGAGGTCTCTAACCGTCAAGTCAAACAGATTATGGAGAAAGTGGTCGGAACCAATAGAAAGGATTGGGCTTTGAAGCTCGATGATGTCATGTGGGGGTTCCGGACCATGTACAAGACGGTGTTAGATATGTCATCGTATCAGATTGTCTATGGGAAGCCTTGCCACTTACCTGTAGAGATTCAACACAAAGCGTTTTGGGCTTTGCGAAGCTTGAACTTGACTCTCAAGGATGTGAGGGAGTTGAGGATTACTCACATCAATCTTTTGGATGAGTTTCGGAGTCGTGCGTACAAGAATTCAGAGATCTACAAGGAAAGGATTAAGAGGTGGCATGATTCGAAGATCTCGTACAAGGAGTTCAAGCAAGGAGACGAAGTATTACTCTTTAACTCTCGTTTAAAGCTTTTTGCAGGCAAGTTGAAGTTGAAGTGGACGGGACCGTTCATGATTCATCGAGCCTTAGGAGGGGGGAGTTTTGAGCTCATTGACAAGTATGGAGATATTTTTATGGCGAATGGACATCGGTTGAAGCATTATAGGTCGCCGGATGATGTTTGTGTCATCTTTGATGATACCTTGATCTAAGTTGGTACCGTCGTGACTCTCCGACGTTAAACATGAGCGCCTGTTGGGGGCTTTCCCTCCTGTTTTAATGTTTTATTTCATTCGTGTGAGTAAGAAATTTTTATATTTAAAGTGCTTACTTATCGGAAATTACATCTCTTTGCAAACTTAGTTTCGAATGTAGTTTCTACTAAGTTTGGGGGGGTGTGATGTTCTTACCTCAATAAGCACCGATAGTATAATCTTTTCTTTGTGATGTTTGTTAGGAGAGTTGATTTTTGCGCCATATTTAAAATTTTAATCGATTTTGATGTGATGATTTTTTATAATTTGCCTAATGTTTAGTGGTGTTTTGTGTTTTCTTTTATGGAGTTACTCATAAATAATATTTTGTGGAATAATTTTTGATGAAGTTGTGCTCTAGTTGGTACCTAATGATTTGTATTGAAGTTTGAAGTGTGTAGGGATTGAAGAACACTCAATTTTTAAGCTTAGAAGGGTGGTTCGACCAAAGCCAGGGTAGGTTCGACCAGTGCGAGGAGGTCGAACCGAGCTGAAGAAGTTGAACTGTGGTGCAAAAGTTGTCCAGAGAGATGGTTCGACCTCATGCAAGATGGTTCGACCAGATCAACAGGTCGAACCAAGGTCGAACCAGTGATAGCAGAATTTCAGAAGTGCGGTTCGACCACGACGTTCTTGGTTCGACCTGTTCAGCAAGTCGAACCGAGGTCGAACTGGTGTCATGAAACTTACAGAAGGGTGGTTCGACTTAAGCCGATATGGTTCGACCTGGTCAGCAGGTCGAACCCAAGCCGAACCGAAGGAGAAGGTATTCAGAATATTGATTCGACCACGATGAAGTTGATTCGACCTCTTCCACAGTTCGAATCAAGATCGAACCATGCCAGGAAAGTGTGTTCTTAATTTCGTCCTTCTATGATGCATGAGTTGGGCTGTAGAGATACTTGTATGATTTGATTTGTTTTATGGGCTATTGATTTGTGCATTCATATGTTCATGTGTTAATTTCTATTGATGAAAAGCATGCATAATTTGATAAGTATGTAGAGTTCTTGTGGAATTGATCTTAATTATGTGCTATGAGGAGTACTTAGGATTCTATTTACCTATATGAGGATTTGAGCCTTGATAATCATGCTTGATCATGATTATTTTATTCTTGAGAGGATCATTCATATGAACGTATTCTAGAACTTGGCTTGGAGTCTTGTGTGAGACTTATGATTGATAAATTGTTAGGACATGATCTTAGGCCATTATTTTGTGATTAAAGTTACTTAGCCAAATTTTGTCCTTCCTAATGATCTTATTAACCTTTGGATGCCCCGTTGAGCCGTTAAAAATCTTTTCTTTGGTAGCCGAAGTAAATAACCTTATAAACCTTTACTTGAGCCTTGATTAACCTATTCATTGGTAGAGAGAGTTGAGGTGAGTAAGTGTTGCAAGAAGAAAAAGGAAGATAGAATATGGTTGGATGAAAAGAATATGGTTAAATCTTGTTTAGGGGTAGTGCCCGAAACTGGTACCCGATTATTTTTATACATGGTGCATGAAGCTTAGCAGCTGATGGCCTATACATGAGAAGAAGGGTAGTGCCTAAAACCGGTACCCAAATTGTCTAAAAAGATGATGTTGATGCACGAAAAAGAAGGAAAATTCATGAGAAGAAGAGGAGAAGTTGGAGGAGATATTGCAGCAAGAAGAAGAATTCGAGAACCTCCAAGGTAACTCTCTACTAGTGTCTTAAGTCACTAAGTCCAAATTTTCCTACCTTTTTCCAAAGAGCCAACATTACAACCCAAAAACAAGTCCTTTGTGATCCTAGTGAAGAGTTGATTATAAGTTGATTTTTTAGACCTTTGCCAAGCTTATGGTTACGCGTGAATATGGATTGATATGAGTGTTTATATTAACCTATATAGTGCCTCACGCACTTGAGTGATAGAGAATAAATACTTATCTTGTGAGCTAGACTACTTAGTACTCCGAATGGTGTGTGATTGGATTGGTTTCGCATGAGTGATATATATGAAGCAATTAATACGTGTTTGATTTAATGAAGTTGCATGTGTGATATGTGTTGTACTTGATCTTGGTGAATTATACACGACTCCTGTGGTTTGATTTGGTTGCCTCGGGACGAGCAACATGTAAGTTTGAGGGTTTGATGAGTGTGTAAATTCACAAGTTTGACATCATGTTTTGTGCTAGTTTTGGAGAGTTTTGAGGTGGAAATAGGTGAAAAACCTATATATATTGTGAATTAGCATGAATCAGGTGTTAGTAGAGCTATTTAAGTGGTTTTCATAGCAAAATCGGAGTTGAAGTGCCAAGAATCGAAGAGACGAAGTCGAGACCACACGAACCGCCAATGAGAGAGGTGGGTTCGACCTGTTGGAGGAGGGTTTGACCTCTCCAGCAGGTCGAACCAGCATTGCAAAGTGTGCAGAAGGTGGGTTCGACCATGACTCAATGGTTCGACCTGCTCATCAGGTCGAGCCATGGTCGAACCAGTTCGCAAGAAGTGTGATTCGACCACGACGTTGGGGTTCGACCTGAAAGTTGGTCGAACCAGGAGCAGGAATTGTCCAGTAGCATGGTTCGACCTGTGGTTCGACCAAGACGGAGTGGTTCGACCTGTACAAGAAGTCGAACCAAGTGCAGAATACTTCCAGTAGGTGGGTTCGACCTGTGGTTCGACCTGCGGCCAGTGGTTTGACCTGTTTGCTGAGGTCGAATCGTCGTGCGGGAACTTACATTATCCGGATTTTCGAGGCCAAAACGCGTGGGATCACTTGAAAAGCCCATTCCAAGCCCTAGAAGCGTGATTACAAGTATAAAAGAAGGCTCATGCAGTCAAGGAAGACATCATATATCGTCCAATCATTACCAACAACACAATACAAGAGAGTTTTAGAGAGCCTGTGACAGAGGTTCCGCTGGAGATTCAAGTAAGATTGGTCCATCTAACCATGATTGCTCTTAGATCAATCATGGGCTAGAGCCACTTCGGTAGTTCTAGGGTTATGAAGGTTTCATGAGTTGATTTGTATTTCGTGTGTATACTCCGTACAACACTACTTGTGGTTTAGTTTATATAAGATTGTGTGTTTTTAATCCATACTCATAGTTGTTTTGTGCATCAATAATCGTTGTGTAGAGTCTGAATGCATAACATGGTTATTGATTGAGTGCGTTCACTAATGAGCAGGGTTTATTGTTATAATTCTAAGTGAAGGGATTCCGAGGTTTTATTTGAACTGTCTTATATGAATGTTTGTTAATTGAATTGAATTCGGGTTAACAAGTAGGATTAAGAGTATAACTTTATAGTACCTAAAAAGGGAGATTAAATCGGGTTAGAGTACTAAGTGCATGGGAAATAATTGATTATGATAGTACCTAGAAAGGGAGGTAAAGTATATGTCTTGCTCTGAGGATACTCACACGTGTCAAAAGCTTATCTATTTGTGTCTATAGAATAGATTTGCATGGTCTAGCGATGCGTCCATAAACCACAAGGCAGAGTCGGACATCGACACACGAAAGTATGAATTAACGAATGAAACTGGATGGCCTGACGAACTACCTATCATCTTATTCGATCACAACAACTCTTCTCTTGTTCTTGTTATTTATTTGCTATTTTAATTGTTACTTAGTTTACAAAACAACAATTACAATTCTCAACATAGTCATAATTGCTAGAAAATAACTAAAGTAATATTTATTCGTCCCGTTGATTCGATATTTAACTTGGTCACCTTCGAAACTACAATTTATATCCTTCATACTTGGGGATTAAAATTGTGTGTTGAGAAAACACCCATCACCTACCCTAAAATATTATATTTTTTAACCCACTATACATTAAACACATAGATATTCTCCATAAAATATACCCCATATGTATGGCATAAATTAATTTTAAAAAAATAAAAACTTTAATTTATAATCTTGTATTAAGAAATGACATTAATTTATAATAATTTAAAAATTAAATAAAACACTTGTTAATAATAATAATAATAATAATAATATATATGGGATAAATGGATAAAAGAAAAGATGAAATTAATTTATAAATAATAGTAATACGAAATACTCCAAAAATCAAAATATTAAAAATAATTGAATCAATAACGACAATTAAATTACCAATTGCTATAATTGATATAAGTTATTAATGTCATTAGTTATTAATAATTATTATACTATAAATAATAAGAGTAATTTACGTAAAATTATGCATATTTAATTTAAAGGAAATACATAAGAAAACTACTATATAAGTCTAAAACCTCTCTTGAAAAATACTACTGTATATGTCACACATATCAAATAGAAAAACTCAATATTTAAAGTTAATGCGAGAAATTAAAGAGAAATTGAGATAGATGAGAAATAGAGAAGAGATTTTGACTAAAACGTTTGAGCGGGAAAAAGAGGTTGACCACATGGGCTTTATATATATATATATATATATATATATATATATATATATATATATATATATATATATATATATATATATATATTAAAGTAGGTGCCTCCTCCCTAATTAATTGATCTTAGATTTTCGAGATACACGATTATAATAATACATAATATTACAATTTGAAATAAAATAAAATTAATTTACAATCAAATAAAATTCTTCTAAGTTTACTAATATTTGGAGAAAAAAAATTAAATATAATTTTTTAAGAAAATAATGATCAAGTTAGTGACGGTGAAACATTATTATTAATCACTATAATATTTAACAGTTAATTTATTTAATTACAATAAAATACTTTAAAATCAATACATAGGGTATATATAGGATTGGAAAGGGAAACCATAGGGTTTACACTATAAACCCAATTTACAAAAGTATTTGTGTTAAAATTAAAAGCTGATTTATAGATAAAAAGTGATAACATTATTATTACCTTCGTTATATAATATGTTATTACTTTCGTTATAAAATGTTATCACTTTTTATTTATATTATAAATTATTTATAAAATAATTCACTATATCATTATCACTTTTTATTAATGAATTGTGTCACTTTTTATCACATAGTATCATAATATCACTTTTTATCACTTAGTATCACTTTTAAGACTTTTTATTTTTTTCAATTTAATACACGATTTATTTAATATTTTTAATTATATCGCAATTTATTATTGAATTATATACTCATTTGTCCCGTTCAAAGGTTTACATTTGTTTTTTCACGATTATTAAGGAATATAATATTTTAACGTGTATTGAGGTTTGATAATTAATATTTTAATATATAGTGAGTTTTACTAGTTTTATGTGTGGTCCTCATAAAGATGTATTAATTATTCTATGTGGATCCACAATAACTTATAACGATATATATAAACTTTATGATGAGATGTTTACAATGAAAATGCATAAAGTTATGTGTACTTATTATTATTTATGTTTATTATATATATTACTCCCTCTATTTCGTTTCAACTTTCACATTTACTGTTTCACGTTATTTAAGAAATGTTAATTCATGGAAGTGTGGATGATCCGTAGGATGATCCGTTCAATTTGGAAAATCAACTAATTTGAAGCCGTAGGATGATCCGTTCAATTTTAATTTTACATTTTATGGAACTGGAACAGAAGATTCTGAATCAGAGTGCATGTATTTATCATCCGAATAAAAAATACTATTCCTCCTAATAGATTCTATTATGTTGAATTTTTTTTCATATTCTTGTGATAAATAGGGGTATTTTTTTATTTAAAAGAGTATTAATCTTCCTTTGAATAATTATTTTTTGTTTATTATAAATAAAATCCAATAAAATGAGTACCGGTAACGCAGATAAACTAAAAAAGAAAAATGCACTTTTGACACGTTGACTTATGACCATCAATAGTGGCCTTATGGAGTCCGTCCCAAAGATATTGACCCACTTTCCTTTTTGGGTTGTCCCACAGAAATTGACATATTTTCTTTTTAAGAACATGGGACCCACGCAAAAACAATTTATTTATTTACATGGACCCACACACCCATCACACTCACCACTAATACAACTACCCACTACACATTAAATATTATTTCTCTCACTTCACTTTATATTAAATTATTATACTCCTTAATCTCCGTGCCCAAAAAAAATGTGTCAATACTTCCGGGACGGAGGGAGTAATATTTTTAATTATTTTATCAATTATTTTATTTTTATTTTTTAATTACTCGCATTTGTCCTTTACTAAATAGATTTTCAAGTTACGTTAGAAAAACCTCTCAAATGTAAATTCATCTTGGTGATTTTAGGCTATATATGAAATTTTCATTAAATACTATTAGGTACACGTATGTATAGTCTAATTATTAATAAATACATTTATATAATATAATTACGGATGAATAATAGTGTGTTTTATTTTTTCTTGCTTTACCCTTATTCACAACGATACGCTTAAATCTCTAACAGCAACAACCACTGTCTTTCTATTAAATCTCTAATGATTACTTTTTTTTAACACTAATGCGCATTAAAATAATCGAAAGTCAATGGGTGAGGGATTTAAAGAGAGATTTAAGGATAATTATAACAATTTTTTTTCATATTAGTTGCATATTTTTGTTTCTCTTTTAACAATGCACACTAATTTATATTAATATGAATACTCTAATGTATATTAATATGAATATTTATTGCATATATTTTATTATCTTTTAAGAATACACACTAATGTACATTAATATGAATAACACTAATGTACATTAATATGCATATTAATCGCGTATTTTTTATTATCTCTTAACAATGTACACTAATGTATATTAAAATGAATATTTAATTGCATATTTTTGTAAAAGTCGCGTCTCTTAACAATGCACATGTACATTAATATGGATATATTTAATCGCGTATTTTGGTTTCTCTTTTAACAATGCACACTAATGTGCAGATGAGTATTACCGGTAAAACAAAATATAATTTTATGATTACCAATAATTTCCTAAAGCGAATGTATTGTTTAGTAATTCTTATTTACGTTTTATACATAGTATTTATTAACCCTAAATAAATTTGTCAAGTGGCTTACTATTTCAAAAGTTAAACATGGTTAAGTCACTAAATAAGAATAACACGTAACTAAAATATGAAATACAAAATATACATATAAATTAAGTAGATAAATTAAAATTTCAATTTTCAAATTATTACTGTTTGTCCGTTTCATAAAATCCTCCCACAGATAATTTCACATAAGTATTTGAATCTGATACATGCATAATCAAAATTGCAAAATATTATTGACTTTTATAAAATGCACTTGAGAATTCTGATCTTGCAAATCTTTTAATACTTACAATATATCTCAATTTAATTCATACGTTGCATACTTCCATAAAGCTGGCAAAAGATATATAGGTTGATGGCATTTTGTGGAGAAAATGAATTACCCTCCAACACAAGGATTGAGACATTATTATCATATCCCTACAAAATTCATTTATCCAACAATTAGTGCTATTTGGTTTCATTTTCAAACTTCTCTTCTTTCAATCAAAATCCCATTTACACAATTATATTTTGCCATGACTTTTAAATATTGATCCTGATAAGTGAAATAAAAAGAAAAAAAAAAACCTCTTTTTAAAGTATATTCCTCCGTCTCAAATTCATCTTTACATTTAATGTAAATACTGAATTTAAGAAAAGTTATTTTTTTACTTACTTTTGAGGATAATATGATATTTTTGAGTAATAAATAAATGATAAAGTATTTTATGTGGGTTAAAAAGATGATGACAACTTTAAAATTAAAGTATGTTAAAAAGATATTAATTACTAGTTGTTTTTTCCTTTAATGGAAGTGTGGACTTGAATTTGAGATGGACCAAAATAAAAAGTGTGAAAATAAAGTTGGGACAGAGGGAGTAACAGAGTTTACCAATGGATTGCCAACAAAAATTGCATTTTTCTTTTAGCAACGGAATGCTAGCAGATTTTTTAGTTTTTAACCAACGAAATAAAATCCATTACTATTTACCAACATAGTCATTATATAAATTATCAACTACTTTATTAGCAATAATTACCAATGGAATTGAATTTTGGTTACTAAAAATTTACCAATCACCAACGAAAAATACTAATGCATTCCATTGTTAATCCATTAATAAACCAATTTAATAATAAAATTAAGGTTTAGAATATACAGTTGGTTTTTATTTATTTTATTTTATTTTTGTGAATTTAGGACAAAATAAATTCAATTTTTTTTAAAAAAAAACCCTTTAAAATTAATAGTAAAAACAAATATGGAAGTGGTAGCAAATAAGGGTTTTACTTTTGGCAGAAATTTTAAAAACAAATAAGGAATGTAGTTGGCAACTAAGGAAAATTCCACTAAATCAAGATTAACAATCAATCCAGACACATGTTTGACTAGTGCAACAAAATGTTGTGCAGCACTTGGACAATCATCATTGTAACTTCCATCTTATAATCAACCACCTATTTCATTAATTCAATCTTTTTAATCGGGACACCCTCTTGCAACATTTGTATATATGAGATGAGTTGTCAGACAGATCGATATATTATTAAAATATATTTATTGTATAGATAAAATATACTTATTGATAGTTAAAATATATATAATGAATTATACGATAACTTTTTAAAATCGTACTTTAAATGCATCATTCATTTTAGAAAAACATACATTAATCGCTAATAAACATATTTTATTTATAATAATTTATTTTGAATATAAAAGTCTCATGTTTCAAGTAAAACTGTGTGGAGTATTTTTCTTTTTAAAAAAATAGGAAATAGTTTTTTTTTAAAAAAATTATTTAAATCACATACAAATAATTATGCCATTCGAAATTGGACTGCAACAGAATTAGTATTTAATTTTATATTTGAACAATAAGAATCACAATTTGGTTGCAAATTGTCCAAATAAAACATGGTAGCTTTGATCAGTCAAAGGAATTTCCAAGCCTAGAGTTTAGGAAGAGATAAAAATATGCATAATTAAGTTTCAACCCTTTTGAGTGCTGTCTAATCATTGTTAATTCTACCAATCATTTGTCTTCTTCATCCACAAGGTTGATTTCGACTCAATTACCCTCACTTTTGATCATAACTATTTGAATACTAAAATGTGATTCAATTTATATATATATATATATATATATATATATATATATATATATATATATATATACTCCCTCCGTCCCAGGTATCGAGTACGGAGGGAGTATATGTTTAGTTTATAGATTTGTGATGTTGTATGATTTTGGAAAAGGAAAAAATTCGGTAGACTAATCTTGGAAAATTTCTTATCAAAGAAATACTTTTGATTATGATTTAACATATATTTTTGAGTTTAATGTTTATATTTAAAGTATAATTTATAATAATTTTAGATTTATGATTCATATAGTATTTTATAATAAATCATAATCTATAGTATTTTAGATTTAATTTACGTTTACCTCAAAAATATACTGTATGACTTTTCATAGCAGCATACTAAAATATTTTACGATATTGAAATCTCAATATCCAAAAAAAGTGAGACCAACACTTGTGTTACACCTTCTAGGTGATTTCATTTTATATTTTCTTAATTAATTATTTTTTTATTAAAATTATTATAACTTTTTAATTATATTACAAATTATTTATGAAACAGTGTACTCAGCTGCCAACGTTTTGAGAGAATGGAAAACAGCTAGGAAAACACATGAGAAGAAGAATATAATTGCATCTTGCAAAGCATGGCATAAACCTCTTGCAAGTTATACAAAAGTAAATGTTGATACTGTTTTTTTTCCTGATACGGCTGAGATAGGTGTTGGATGATCATTCGAGATGATGAAGGAGCATTTATTGCATGTCGATCGATATTGATTCCGGAGAATTTTCGAGTGGATGAGGGTGAGGCTATGGGATTTCATGAAGCCTTGCCTTAGATTAAGGAGCTATGACTTCAACGAGTTATTTTTTAAACTGACTCTAAAGTCGTCTTTGATGCAATTTCATCAGCTCAAATAGAGGTTTCAGTGGTTGGAGATTTTTATTTCTAGCTGCAAACAATTGCTTTTACAAAATAATTTTTACTCTGTCCCTCATGTTCGCCATACTGCCAATGATTTGACACATCATATTGCTCTGACATCACGATCTGTCGTTAACCCCTATTATTAGGTCAAACCTCCAATTTTTGTGGATTGCGTTCTCAATATATTTTGTTCATGTGATCTCAATCAATAAATCAACCGTTTTTTGTGTTTAAAAAGAAATTTGTCTCATAAAAGTCATTCCATTGTAATATAATCATTCTTATTTTGATATTCAAATAAGTTTGTTAAAAAAAAAGAAAGTAAATGTAAATATACCAAAATTTGAATACACTATTAATATGAAAAAGAAAATATATTGGGAGACGAGTCAATCCATTATTAATTATACAGATAAAGTATTTTATATTGGTTCATAGTTGCACCAAGCAATCAAGTGTATAATATTTGAGAGTATTGAAGAAGTAAATATAATACTCCCTCTTTTTTGGCACGAAGATTAAGGAGTATAATAATTTAATATAAAGTGAAGTGAGAGAAATAATATTTAATGTGTAGTGAGTAGTTGTATTAGAGATGGTATGTGGCCCCATGAGAATAAATTAATTATTTTTGTGTGGGTGTCATGTATTAAAAAGAAAATGTGTCAACTTCTATAGGACAAACCATAAAGGAAAGTGTGTCAACTTCTATGGGATGGAGAGAGTACTAAATTACAACAGAATAAAAGGTGAAGAAGCGAGGGATCTTCAAACACCTTTTTGCATAAATCTTGAATGCGTGCAGAAGTCAAGTTGAGGAAAGACCTTTTCCCACAAGATGAGATACGCCCTGGTAGCGCTTTGATCCCCAAAGTTGAAACGACTTTTCATTTCCTATAAAGACATCAGATCGGTGTTTTCCTTTATTGATAAGTGTAAGTGGACTCGATCATGTGTAGCACAGGTAACCAAGTGATAAACAATATCAAACCCAGAGAAGAATGCTAATATATACGTGTCTTAATCAAGTTATGCTCTATAAGGTTAACCAGTTATGAGATTGTTGATTAACTATGTCTATACTATCAAGTAACAATCAAGTGCAAGTAAACAATACAAGGAATTAACATGTAACAAGATAAGGTGAATGAAATGGATGTGGTAGATTAATCTAAAAAGGTAGTAAGACTAGCTACACTATGAAAATGAAGTATTCTAGACTTATGAACATATTATAATGAATGTCAAGGATTTGGTACCAAAGGCACTCATACGGTCCACTAGGTGTTCCTTCACAAGATACACAAAGATATAGACTCCCATAGTAATCCTAAAAAAGCTACCAAGAGTGTCTCCCAATGATCACTATTCCCTTTTGAGGTACTAAGCTTCTATTGGTAGGTCCTTCACTAGTCCAAGCACCTTCACAAGAAATTCATTGTAGTGTCCTATCATTAGATTCTAAGCATGCACTGGTCTTCACAAACTTAAGTCACACTTAGAATAAAAAAACCCACATGTAGACATGATTTAATTAACAACCATAACATACAATTGAGTTCACACTCCAGTCAACATGATATAGAAAATCAACCACGCACATCAATATGTGAATTAATAAATAAGTATTTATGATAGAAAATACATTCAATTTTATCGATTCAACCTATCAGTGTTTACAAATCTAGAAACTCCTAACCAGTCATGATAGCTAGTCTCACTAAGAGACTAGCCTACAATCAAGGTTTAAAATTTTTGGAAATATCCACGATATATTCGTATTTGGAGAGTATCGATATCGATATTGGGGAAAAATATATCTTTTCTGATATCGAGGATATATAAAAAAATATCGATAACAATATCGATATCGATTTGCCACAGTTCAAATTTTTTTAGATGTCGAGATATATCAAGAAAATATCGCTAAAATATCGATGATATATCGAAAATATCGAAAAATTATCCATATCTAAAAAAAAATTAATGATTCTTTATTTTACTGTTACCAACTAAATACAAAATTTTTCATTAATTTAATCATTTTTTTTAAAATAGAGCAACACTTGCATGAAATTATTAAGACTGTTTTATTTTATTTAATTAATTATCACTTATTATCACTCTTCATTAAAATTATTACTACTAAGTAAACGAGGAGTTTCCTTTTATGTACATAGTGTGATAGTATACACTGATTAAAAATACAATTATTTTGGTATATTCAATCGGATCGGGACGGAAGGAATATTTTATTGGTACATAACAATACTACTGTCACATTCAGAACTATGATAAAAAAAATTCTCTAATTCGATGAGTTGATATCAATATTGTTTAGATCAAAATGGCATCACATATTTTACATTTGAGCATCATAGATTATCATTTTGGTATTAGTTATTAAGTATTTTATGACTTTAGACTATTTAAATATGTTGTAATTGACTTGCTTATCATATCTTATGAGTTTTATTGAGATTTAAACTTTAGACTGTTTAAATACTCCCTCCGTCCCTTCCAAAGAGAGTCTTTTTTTCATTTTGGGTGTCTCATCCAAATAGTACATTTTTCTTTTTTACACACATGAGACCCATACACACCCACTAATACAATTAAAATATGGGACTCACACTTTCACTTATACAATTACTCACTACACATTAAATAATAATACTCATTAATACACGTGTTGTAATACCCTATATTTATTTTCTCATTTTGTGTCAATTTATTCTTTTTAAGTTAATAATATTCTACACTTATTAATATTTTCTTTATCAATATTTTTTTATCAATATTTTTATTTATATAAATTATTTAGATTCTTTAATCTTAATCTTTCACCTCCACATTTTACTCGGATAATTTTACTTGGTTATTTTTAGATTTGAATTTAAATCTCAAACTCACAGTACGTGATCTCAAACCTCTGACGTGATCTACTCACTTTTCTCCTTTATTTTCGTAACCGGCGAGCATATAAACCTTAAAGTCACAAACTTCCTTCAAAAAAATCATAATTGACTCTCACCCGAAATCTTTAAGATTTCTTTTCACTTATATTATTCTTCACTCGACATAGAAGAAATAAGGTTTGACTGTTGTTAAATGTTTGAGGTGGATAAAATTATTTCTAAAACTTCATTGTTACTTTTACCTTTACGTGAGATTGATATTACCTCGTTGTCATATCTATCATGAATCGTAATTGAAATTGATAAACGTATATTGAGATTGAGATTGTTATGGTAAATAAAATTAGACTGTGAGACTGATATATGATACGTGATACATTGATATTAATTTTGATATTTATTTTTACATGTTTTATGCATTTCACATCGATTCAATGAGTTGGTCAATGACATAAAAAAAGAAAAGAAAAAATTAAAAAGTGAAAAGGTTTATGTGTCGCATTGAATGGATGAGTTGACCAACGGCACAGTTTCATGAATACGTGCTATGATTGAAATAATGATATGGTGATTTTATGTGATAGAAGTTTATTGATATTTTATGTAGACATAACGGTGACAATGCAAACACTGAGTATTTCTGTACTCACCCCCAAAATATTTTCAAATTTCAGGACTTATGATTGAAGGAGTACGCGTGGCGTGGTGGTGGATGGTGAATAAGAAGAAACCTTTAAATGTTTTTATTTGAGTCAGATTTAATCGCTTTTCCGTTTAGACAAAGTAACTATTTATTTAAATTTTTATTTCAATGTTTTTAGACAAGTATTTATGAAAGATTTATCTTTCTTAAATTTAACATAAGTATTTTCGCTGCGTATGAACATATATTTCATGCATTAATTATATATATATATATATCCCATAAAAATTCGGAATGTTACAGTTGGTATCAAAGCAGGTCAACGTTTCTGTAGATCTGCTTAAAAAAAATTTCTTCAAATTTTTATAATATATATATATATATATATATATATATATATATATATATATATATATATATATATATATATATATATTGACGATTCTGTTAAAATTTTGGAAATAACAAAGAAGAAGATATTTTCATATTTTTTTCTTTTATTTTACAATGATTTTGTTTGATGTAAATTAAGGATATTATTCTCCACCACTGCTAACCACGTATACTCCAAGAAAGGTAAAATCTATCAATTGTATGTGTCTTACATGTCATTCATATATATTCTCACATTTTATGAAAAATCTGCACAAGTAATTGATAATTTATAATTGATGATACTTCTGTACTTATTGAAATATACATGTTCAATTATTTGATATACAATCTTGTTTTGCACTATCGTTTAAATTTTACATGATTTTATCAAACTATTATCAAGATGGAAAGACGTAGGCAACGGGCTCCGGATGCACCTGCGGATAATCCGCCTGCAGACACAACCAATGCCAATGAGGAAGAGGAAGAGGAGGAATCTAATGAGAATCTCGAAGAGACAGATAATTCAACTAACTTTGATGAAGGAACCATTTTAGCAGATCTTGTTAATCTCCTTCGCGCTCAACAAAATAATTCGCCCAATCCAACCCCTCCATTGGCTTAACAGACACAACATCAACATGCTAAAGTGGTGGAACAATTCCATCTCTACAAACCTCCGATATTTAAAGCCAGAGAGGCCCTGCTTATGTTGAAGAGTGGATCGAATCTCTCCAAAGTATTTTTGAACTCATGTTATGCTCAGATGCACAAAAAGGTGGCGTGTGCTGCTTTCTAGTTAAAAGAAGATGCTAGGATTTTGTGGAATAATTATTGGAGGAAGAAGATCGAAGAAGAACGTGTTAACCTGACGTGGACGGGTTTCAAGGATATGGTGATGGAAAAGTACTATCCGCCGGCTTATTGTATTCAAAAAAAGATAAAGTTTTTCTAATTTAAAGCAAGAAGACATGGCGGTTGCTGAGTACGAGAGAGAGTTTAGCAGGATGTGTCGTTTTGCCCCACATTTAGTGGACACGAAAGCTAAGAAGTGTTTAAGGTTCAGACACGGACTTCGACCTGATATCCGAAACTATACGTCTGGACAAGGAATAAAATATTTTGCAGAAGTCTATGAAAGAGCAGAAGATGCTGCGATCTGCCTTGCAATGGATAATCCTACACCAAGGAACAATACTTGAAAGTGTAAGTGGGAAGATTCAGAACCAAACAAGGAGGAGAAAAATAATGAACAAGACAACAACAACTTTACATGGAAGCCCATTTGTACTAATTGCGGGAAAAAGCATTGGGGAGAGTATCTGCTGGGACAAAATAGATGGTATAAATGCAAAGAGTAAGGACATGGAGCCAAAGACTACCCAGGAGGAAGGAGGATGGATAACAAATACAAACCAGGAACGGGTGGCAGAGCTTGAGTTTATATAATGGCTGGTGAAGAATCACCAAGACGCAAGGTAAGACAATCTTACTTGTTTGATTTTACGTTATATGTCTTGGAGATCGTAATTATATTTTGAGGACGAAATATTTTATTTGGAGGGTAGGATGTAACACCCTACATTTATTTTCTTATTTTATGTCAATTTATTCTTTTTAAGTTAATAGTATTCTACAGTTATTGATATTTTCTTTATCAATATTTTTTATCAATATTTTTATTTAAATAAATTATTTAGATTCTTTAATCTTAATCTTTCACCTCCACATTTTACTTGGATAATTTTACTTGGTTATTTTTGAATTTGAATTTAAATCTCAAACTCACAGTATGTGATCTACTCACTTTCCTTCTTTATTTTCGTAACCGGCGAGTATATCAACCATAAAGTCACAAACTTCCTCAAAAAAATCATAATTGACTCTCACCCGAAATCTTTAAGATTTCTTTTCACTTATACTATACTTCACTCGGCAGGAAAGAAATAAGGTTTGACTGTTGTTAAAGGTTTGAGGTGGGTAAAATCATTTCTAAACTTCATTGTTACTTTTACGTTTACGTGAGATTGATATTACCTCATTGTCATATCTATCATGAATCGTGATTGAAATTGATAAACGTATATTGAGATTGAGATTGTTATGGTAAATAAAATTAGACTGTGAGACTGATATATGATACGTGATACACTAATATTGATTTTGATATTTATTTTTACATGTTTCATGCATTTCACATCGATTCAATGAGTTGGTCAACGACATAGAAAAAGGAAAGAAAAAATTAAAAAGTGAAAAGGTTTACGTGTCGCATTGAATCGATGAGTTGACCAACGGCACAGTTTCATGAATACGTGTTACGATTGAAATAATGATATGGTGATTTTTATGTGATAGAATTTGATTGATATTTTATGTAGACATAACGGTGACAATGCAAACCACTGAGTATTTCTGTACTCACCCCACCCCCAAAATATTTTTAAATTTCAGGACTTATGATTGAAGGAGTACGCGTGGCGTGGTGGTAGATGGTGAGTGATCGTTGTGAAATTCACCTAGATTTTAAGTGGATTTTTGTGGCTTTAATTTAATAATTGAGCATGATTTTAATGAAAATACTATTAATTGCTTGATTATTTGGAGAAAGGTATTTTTGTTTATTTTTACAGAAAAATGGGTGATTTTGATAAAAATGGATTCTACAAGTGAAGAGGAAGATGTGGGAGAAAACGAAGCTCGATTTGGAGTTGAAACGAGCAAGAACGGGCCAAAGAAAAAATTGTTATAAATCCCATTTTTGGTGCCATGAGCTAAATTATCCCACATTGATTACTTACCACAAATTCCTCTCACTCTACTACTACATGACCCCACTTGTCCCACATTGAAAACTCACTCAAATTTCTCTCATCCTTACTACTATAAATACCCTCTTCTATGAAAGCCACCATTGATCAATTCTCACCCATTAAATTCCATTAAATTGAATCATTAGATTCAATAGTTAAGGAGAGCTTTTTAAGATCTCCATAGTTGAGATCCATCCCCCTTTTGGGGTGAGGGATCCGTCCGTAGTTTAAATATTTTTTCTAGATTAGGATTTTATTATTTTCCAAGAAGGTGGGGATACCAAGGAAAGGATGATCCTCATGGATGTAAAACTTCATTAAGGTGTAATCTAATCCTACTTATTATCTTTTTATTTTCTATGTTTTGGATGTTTAAGTGATGTTTAGATTATGGATTAATTTGTGATATTATTTAAATTGCAATCCCGGCTTTGATTAATTTCATTTATGGATGATTAATTGTTTAATCTATATGTTTGATTTGTGTGGTTAATTATCTAGTTCATGTGGTTAGAACGAGAGTTCAATTATGTGTTTTAGGAATTAATTTAATCATTTCATCATGTGGGTTATGTGGATTAATGTGGGAAGAGTTGGAGACGACCTCTCATGTTTAGAACCACATAAGTGGACACTAGAGAGGTTAGATCGAGAGGTCAATTAATCTAGTGAGGGGAACCCAACCTTAGTGAATTCATAGTACCTAAAAAGGGAATATTACTTATGATTTAGTACCTTTTAGGGAACTCGTATGTGTAATTAGTACCTATTGGGAGGTGTTCGATATGGTATCGATCCTATGTGCTACTTTGGGGTCTTTGTAAGGGCCTACATCCTCTTCATCTCGAGAGAGAGTTTAGGTGAAAATAGTGATCGCTCTTACTATGATAGCTTAAATTGGGAGGCAATTAGATGTGTTACATGATTGATCCATTTGAATTGCATCATGAAGATTTCCTTTGCATTGAAAATTCCAAATATATTGTAATTAGTTTCTTTTCTTGTTTTTATTATCTCTCTTCTCGGTCGTCCCTAGCTAATACGAGACTATAACTTGAAGGCCACGAATCCTAAATTCCCTTGGGTTCGATATTTTATTGCTTGGTCGCCCGAACTATTAACGACCAATCAAATGGCGCCGTTGCCGGGGAATTTAGTTGTATTTGTGACTTCGGGTTTCGTTGAGTGTTAGGATAGGGACATTTTTATTTGATTTGTTTTTTTTGTTTTTTTTGTTTTATGGTTGTGTTTGTAGGGACGAAAGCGTGGTGCCATGGTATTGGCCTTGAAGAGCAAAGGAGTGGTGCAAATTGAGGTAACGAACATCTTCTCAACTTAAATTCTACTTTGCCTAATTTAAGTTTGGGGGTATGTTCTCTTTGTTACTTGACTTTTCTACGGTTTGAATTAGAAAAATTGCATCAATGAACTCCTACTTGATCATATTGCACCGGCGCACGTTTAAGTCCTTACTCTTTTCTTTGGCACGTATTTTCTCCTTTTTTTTGTTGTTTTTATTTTTTTGTGCTTTTCTTGCTTTCTTTTGCTTTCCATAAGGAGAAAATCTTTCTTAGCTCTCTTGTGCTTCATTGTGAGGAATTTTGAGGCTATGATGCTTGGTTGGAACTTATGACTTGATGGATTTTTTTTGTGTACTTGTTGAGTTGTGGTTTGTGCTTGTTTTGTGTTTCTTTCACTACTACAGGCCCGTGAGATTTTTGAGCCTTAAAATCATGAAATCAAATGGTTTTTCCTTTCTTGTGTGTGCATGATTAGAGCTATTTTCACCTACATTTTAGTGTCTTTTTATATGTGCTTTCGTATTATTTTATCCGTATTTTATGTGTTATTTAGCTATGTTTTGTGTTTTTATTGAAATGTGTGTGAATGAGCTTAAACTTAAGATTTTCACTTTTTATTGGATGCTAAACATGATAAAGAAGATGTAGGAAAAAATGGATCTCAATTCAGAGTTGAAACGAGGGAGAACGGGCAATAACGGAAGCTACACAACACGAGTCATGTGCAGCGCACGACCCTGTCAGAATGGCCGTGTGCTGACACTCGAAACACCAACTCGGCCACGTCTGTGGCCGAGTGCAGAACACGACACGTGTCCAGTACAAACACACGGCCCGTGCACCGCGCACGGGCCTGTCCAGAAAGCCGTGCGACAACGTCAGAAAACACAACACGGCCACTCCTGTGGCCGTGTGCTGCGCACGAGTCGTGCGCTGTGTTAGAACACGGGGCGTGTGGCGGAGCTCGAGCCGTGTTGGTGCAAAAACGCAGGAAATTGCTGGAATCTTCTAGAAGGCCCACATGGGGTATAAATAGACCCCATTTCAACACTTTGAGAAGAAGATCCGAAATTCCCATCCTCTACACACACATCACACACCATTTCTTCCATTTTCCACCATCATCTTCATCCATCTTCATCCATCTTCATCCACCCATCAAATCTTCCATTTTTGGTGCTAAAGACTTCAAAATCAAGAGCTAGAGGTGGAGATCAAGAAGAATAGAAGATTCTCTTCAAGAAATTGATAGGGAAGAATCCATTCATTTTGTATTTCTTTAGATCTAAGACTATGGGTATTTGTAATGAATCATTTATTTGTTTTGTTACCCTTATCATGTTAGGCTAATCCCTCTAGTGGGATTAGGAGCATAAAGAGCATATTAGATTTATATTGTCATGTGGATTAAATTGGTTTTTGGTTTAATTGATGTTGATTTCTATTCATGGAGTTTAATTGTCTTGATGTTGTGATGGCATGGTTTGTTATTCATGAATGTTTATTGGTTTAATGGATTGTTGATCAATTGATTATTTATGGTAATTAAATGCTATCATGATGTTCATGTATGTATTGCTTGGAGAGAGACGGAAACGACCCTCTATAGTATTAGGAAGGCATGAATAGACATTGAGTTTGGGTTTGACCGAAAGGATATTTGAATTCAATGAGGGGAACCAATCCATTCGTTGGCCTTAGTACACAAAAATGGAGAGTTTAATCTAACTAGTACCTAGATGGAAGGGGTTAATGTTGGGCTTTGATCTTAAGTGCTTTTGGGAGTATAAAATGGATCAACAACCTTTGTAACCCGAAAGGGAGCTTAGGATACAATCGTGATCACCCTTAGTCTACATCAATTGAGTTGAATTCCTTTTGCATGATAATATGAATCGAGTGTGCTTGGATGTTTCTAATCCCATGTTTTTCCATACTTGAACTTTAGCACCCATTTTCTTTACTTGTCATTTCTCTTATTTGCTATTCTTATTTACTTGCTCCTTGCTTTAGTTGTTAATCAATCTCAAAACCCCCGATCATCTTTACAAAAATGACATGAACATGAGCTCACGTATTTTGCTAGTCCGAACATAACTCCTTTGTGGATTGATAATTTTTCTTGGGATATATTACTACAACGATCGAGTATTCTTGCTCGTGAGTGCTACAAAAATAGGCAAACAGTGCATCATTCTTTTGTGTGCATTCTAGAACTTCCCATTGTGTCTTCTTAAAGCTACATGTGTGTGAAGATTGTTGGAAATGATTTAAGGCCATCTTTGTATTGACAAGTCACTTAGCCAAATTAATCCTACCAAATGAAATTATTTCGTAGTTTGCCCCTTTGAGCTTATTATCCTTATTTCTTTGGCAACCTACAAATTTAGCCATTTTTATCCATATTTTATATCCTAATCACCTTTATTGATTAGTAGAGGATTAATGAGGATGAAGTTGTTGAATTGAGCTTACAAGAAAGTTTGGAAAGAGAGAAATTGTGAAAGTGCAAGAAAAGATGGAGAAAATATGAAAAAGAAAAAATGGAGGTTGTGTGAAAAGAAAATTTGAGTGAAGCTTGTATAAAAGAAGCATAAAGGAGCTCTACTAGAAAAATGGAAAGAGAGCCATTGTGGAAAAGAGAGGAAAAAAAACTCAATAGTGGAAGAAAAAAAAAAGAAAAATGGTTCGTTAGTGTGTTGGATAGAAAATTACATTTTTCTTGAGGTGAAAAGAGAAAAAGAGAGGATAAGAGTTGAAGTGATCAATCAACTTAAATTCTCTACTAATCTTGAGCTTACTTTTCCTAAATTTTCCTACCCAAGACCAAAGAGCCTACATTACAACCCCATTAAAGACCTTTTTGATTCAATAATTAACACATACAAGTGGTAGAGAGTTTAGACCTTTGGCAAGCATATGGTAATGACATACATTTAAATTGATTTTTGAGAGTATACACTTCTCGCATACACCCCTTGAGTGTGAGAGTGAAAAGCAAAATCTAGAGAGGAGTAGTGAAAGTCTCACTTGCTTGCATTTTTTCTAAATTTAATTTGTATGCATTTAAATTGATATCTTGTCGCTTGTTTTGATTGAATTGAAATAGCTTTGAAGTGACTCAATCTCATTGATATCTTGATTCAATTCTAGGTGAATTCCCCTCCTCGTTCTTTATTTTCTTTCGTTGCTCGGGGACGAGCAACACTTTAAGTTTAGAGGTTTGATCGTTGTGAAATTCACCTAGATTTTAAGTGGATTTTTGTGGCTTTAATTTAATAATTGAGCATGATTTTAATGAAAATACTATTAATTGCTTGATTATTTGGAGAAATGTATTTTTGTTTATTTTTGCAGAAAAATGGGTGATTTTGATAAAAATGGATTCTACAAGTGAAGAGGAAGATGTGGGAGAAAATGAAGCTCGATTTGGAGTTAAAACGAGCAAGAACGGGCCAAAGAAAAAATTGTTATAAATCCCATTTTTGGTGCCATGAGCTAAATTATCCCACATTGATTACTTACCACAAATTCCTCTCACTCTACTACTACATGACCCCACTTGTCCCACATTGAAAACTCACTCAAATTTCTCTCATCCTTACTACTATAAATACCCTCTTCTATGAAAGCCACCATTGATCAATTCTCACCCATTAAATTCCATTAAATTGAATCATTAGATTCAATAGTTAAGGAGAGCTTTTTAAGATCTCCATAGTTGAGATCCCTCCCCCTTTCGGGGTAAGGGATCCGTCCGTAGTTTAAATGTTCTTTCTAGATTAGGATTTTATTGTTTTCCAAGAAGGTGGGGACACCAAGGAAAGGATGATCCTCATGGATGTAAAACTTCATTAAGGTGTAATCTAATCCTACTTATTATCTTTTTATTTTCTATGTTTTGGATGTTTAAGTGATGTTTTGATTATGGATTAATTTGTGATATTATTTAAATTGCAATCCCGGCTTTGATTAGTTTCATTTATGGATGCTTAATTGTTTAATCTATATGTTTGATTTGTGTGGTTAATTATCTAGTGCATGTGGTTAGAACGAGAGTTCAATTATGTGTTTTAGGAATTAATTTAATCATTTCATCATGTGGGTTATGTGGATTAATGTGGGAAGAGTTGGAGACGACCTCTCATGTTTAGAACTACATAAATGGACACTAGAGAGGTTAGATCGAGAGGTCAATTAATCTAGTGAGGGGAACTCAACCTTAGTGAATTCATAGTACCTAGAAAGGGAATATTACTTATGATTTAGTACCTTTTAGGGAACTCGTACGTGTAATTAGTACCTATTGGGAGGTGTTCGTTATGGTATCGATCCTATGTGCTACTTTGGGGTCTTTGTAAGGGCCTACATCCTCTTCATCTCGAGAGAGAGTTTAGGTGAAAATAGTGATCGCTCTTACTATGATAGCTTAAATTGGGAGGCAATTAGATGTGTTACATGATTGATCCATTTGAATTGCATCATGAAGATTTCATATGCATTGAAAATTCCAAAAATATTGTAATTAGTTTCTTTTTTTGTTTTTATTATCTCTCTTCTCGGTCGTCCCTAACTAATACGAGACTATAACTTGAAGGTCACAAATTCTAAATTCCCTTGGGTTCGATATTTTGTTGCTTGGTCGCCCGGACTATTAACGACCAATCAGTTAATAAGAAGGAAACCTTTAAATGTTTTTATTTGAGTCAGATTTAATCGCTTTTCCGTTTAGACAAAGTAACTATTTATTTCAATGTTTTTAGACAAGTATTTATTAAAGATTTATCTTTCTTAAATTTAACATAAGTATTTTCGCTGCGTATGAATATATATTTCTGCATTAATTATATATATACATATATATATCCCATAAAAATTTGGGATATTACACGTGTAAAAAGCAAAAGACCCTCTTAGTGAAGGACGTAGGGAGTATGTTGTAATTGATTTGCTTATCATATGTTATGAGTTTTATTAAAATTTTAAAATTTATTTATATATTAAAATTAGTTAAAATATATTGCAAAGTTAAATAATAAATTTTCTTTTTTATTCAAGTTTTCGTAATTTTTTTAATTTTTACCGATATCGATATCGATATTCGATATATTAATCAATATATCCGTAAATTTGAGTTACCGATATTTTTATCGATATCGATATTTTAAACCTTGCCTACAATTTGCATCATGATCGAATTCATTACAATCCTTACATTGCTCCATCTGAGCTAAATTAAGAGAAAAAATGCAAATTGAAAGATGAATTTCTTCCCTTGATAGGATGAGCTCTTTTCCTTCTAGCATGCTCAATTCTTCACTAATTGGAGATCTATTTCTTAGATTTTGGATGGGCGGAAGATTGGTGGAAGAAATATGAAATTTGGATAGAAATTGATAGATTATGGAAGGGTAAATGAGAGAGAATGTGTGTATGGTGTGTGTGTGTGTGTGTGGAGGGGGGGAAGGTGTTTAGTGTGTGTTTTGATTTTCAGAATTTGATAACTAACGTATTGATCGCGAAATGGAGATATTTAAAGTGGGGGAAGCTTCTAGAACCTTTGCTCAGAATTTACACAAAAATCGGCCGAACTCGACTCGAATTGTGCAACCCGAGTCGAGTTGCTGCACATGTTGGCGAGGTCTTCTTCGGTTGTGACAGAGCTTGGTGGAGTTCTGCAACTCGACTTCGGGAAGGCCAAGTTGGCATTTCAAGTGTCTGCAGTCGAATCTAGCTTGGCCGACTGACGGAACTCAACGCTTGCAAGCTGATTGGACTTGAGTTGAGTTGCGATGCTTTTTTTCATGTCTTATTCGTTTCGGTTCCGGCTTTGTTTTGCTCCCTTTTTCACCTGTTTTATATACATTTTGATCATTTCACAATATTTTCCTCACAACACAAATTATCTCTAAATGAATGAAATACACCACCAATTATACAAAAAATGAACAAATAATACAAAAATAACAAGTAAAAGAACACTAAAATTTAAATGAAAATAGCAATGATCAGCAGCACCGCTATTGCTGGAACTCCAGTGATTTCAATTTGTGGAAAAAAATCATTTATTCGTAATATTTAGGGAGTAACATATATACTTAAATTATAACCTCTAAATACTTATATATGTTACTTTGTAATAATATCTTAAATTAAATGTTAAATACAAATATTAAATTAGAACTTTATTATTTAATATAATAATTTTAAGAGTTTAAATATAAATATAAATATTTAAATTTGGTTATATGGGCAAAATTTGCTAATAATATAATTTGATTTTTTTCTTCAAAATTGTAAAGATTGAGATTAAATCGCAATTAAAGTCAAGATTATAGTTTTTGTGTAATTAATCCAAGATGATATGAAAGCCGACATGATAAAGATTTACTTCAATGATCATGCAGCACATGGCTATACGAGGAGTGAAAATTCACAAAAAATTTCGAAGTTGATGGTCTTCTTTTGCTAAAACTGAAAGGTTTTGATTAAATTGTAATTAAAGTAAATGTGGTTTTTTTAATTAATTATAATATTTTTATTGAAAATAATAATTAATTAATAAAAAGTAAAATAAATTCACTGTGAGACGATCTCACACATATATTACATACTCACCTAATAAATTTAAGATATGAAATATTAAGTTTTGTTTTATAAGACATATGAGTTGATATTTCATTCATCTTGTTAACTTTTTATACCCGTTCATATATTTCTCTTATTTATTTATTTATGTATCGGCCCAAAATTAGAGAAATACTAGTTTGCTACTTAACAACGAGGAGATTTTTTTTTAAATTTTATATTATTAAAGAAGTCGAACAATCATGCAATAATTTTTTAAGATTTATTTAAGATATAAATAAATAAATAAATAAATAAATAAATAAATAGAAGTTGATGAGCTCCAAGATTCGGATTCGATTCTATGGTAGGATGGTATGAAAACGTAAAATAGAAAAAAGTGGATTCTTGTTTTAATTAAAGCAAAATGTTGATAGCCAAATCAAGAGACAATAATAAGACTTTATAGAGAGAGCAGAGCATCTTCAATCACTAGTGATGTGGAATGGCTCTGTTGTTGGCTCAAAAGTTGAATTAAGAGTCTAAATAAAGATTAAAATAGTAATGATAATTAAGGACTTATTCTTGACTAAATTCTTTTCAACACTTCAATCAAAAAGTTGCTACCCATTAGATTAGTGAAAGCACACTACCAAACACCTTTTTTTAATCCAACTGACACCTATTCAAAAAACCCATTTAATTTAAGAGTTTAAATGCGTTTGGTACACCAGTGCACCTAAATACTTTTCAACCATTAGATTAGATTTATATTTAATCTTCACCATTCAGTAATATAAAATAAATTAATTATCTACCCACTACCCCTCAATTTTACCCTATAATTCTGCAGATTCACCACGTGCACCCCAGAATAACCCTTAATTTAATTAGTTAATTTAACAATAGGAGAGAGAGACTAATTGTGTACGACCCAATCATCTGTAACATCGTCTTATACAATACCAAAAAAATCTACTCCCTCCATCTCGATCAAAGTGTGTCATTTAGTTTTTGCAAGCAGATTAAATAATATTATTATTTTATATAAAGTGGGTATGTATATTAGAGATATGTGATGGGTAGTGGTAGCTTTTTTACTAAAAGAAGAAAATGATGCAATTTAGATGGGACGCCCAATATAATAAAATGGTGTTATTTGAACGGGACGGAGGGAGTAGTTGATATTCCATACATAGATGGAATATGTGTATTTATATTTGTGTTAATTTTATTTAAAAATATAAAATAATTATTTGTTTTTTTTGTTGATTAAAAAATATTATTATTTTATGTAAAATAAATAATTGTATTAGTAATGAGTGTTGATCTATATGTGGGTCTGTTTCGCTAAAAATGAAAAATGAATATCTTTTGGGTGGACAATCAAAATGACAAAATGAATACCTTATCAACGGATGAAAAAAATCTACTATATTTCTAAAAAAATGTATTTCTTTTTATATTCCATTTTTCATTAAAAAATTAATAATAAATTCGCTAAAAGTTATATAAGTTATTGTTCATAATATGCATTTGGATGTACCACTAAAAAAATATTTTTTAGCAACTAAATTTACCAACTGAATTCAATCCGTTGGTAATCAACAATGGATTAGCAATAAAAATGACATTTTTGTTTTAACAACGGAATGCCAACGGATTTATTCTCTATTTTATCAACGGAATTCAATCTATTGGTAATTACCAACGGATTACCAAGAGAATCATTATATAATTTACCAACGATATTAGCAACGTTTACTAACGGAATTGATTTTTTGTTGCTAAAAATTTATCAACCACCACTTTACTAACGGAATTTTACCAACGGATTCCGTTACTAATCCGTTGGTAAGCCAATTTAACAATGAAATTAAGGTTTTTACTAACGGAATATTCCGTTAGTAAAAAATAGTTTTTTTGTATTGTACCAAAAAATTTGTTAAAAAAAATAATGTTCCCTCAATCCCACAAAATAATTCACGTTTATTGTTTTACGTTATTCATTAAAAGTTGTATTTTTTTATTTTACCAATTTTATTAACCTTTAAGTGTATTTTAGTATTTTTAGGAATAAAATTGTGAAAAAATATTATCTGTGTTAGGTCGAAGTGATAAATTTAAAATTAAAGTAATTTTTGAAATTATATAATAAAAATATTATTTTCTTATTATTTTAAGTATTAAGATTATTGTGCAACAAACTAATAAAGAAATTGTGAATTCTTTTGCAAAGAAATTAATATACATCAATTTTTTAAAATAGATTTTTTTTTATTATTTTAAGGTAAAAAATTTACTTATATTTCTTCATAATCCATTAATTATGGAGCTTCTCTATTGTAAACTCATTGTATAGTAATTTAGCGCTTTACTTTTTAAAACTCGTTATAGGTTACATCCGCATTTTAATTTGAAGTATATAATGAATATTGAGAAATGAGAATGTGTTGACATATATATTTATCACAATCACTTGCCACAAAATTCTTACTCTATTTTACAACTCCTATCTATGCTTCACCCACATACTCACACGCACAAATATTAAAAAAAATAAAATATATTTAGTTGGGGCAGTCAAGCCTATTTTTTTCACTCGTGAATATAATTAGCTAGCATAATGTTAGTGAATCACTTTAAATTTTATATTTTTTTCTCATCTTCCTCAAAATTACACCTGTTATAATATATACTATAATTCAATCTTTTTCAAAATGTAAAAGAATGTTTATTAAATTTAATCATCAAGAGTCCAACTAATATTGATTCCAAACGACAACTTTTGACCAGGGCACATATAATTGCAGCTTAGATATCAAGATATGATTGGTTGAGTAATTAATATCATCATTATCAAAAGGTAATTATAACAAAAAGCATTGCGCACGAGTGGCTATTAGTGCTTTTAGTTAGTTAATTAATTTCCAAATATTCACCTAACAGACAGGAGATTATGTTAATATGTTCGAAATATATTCAGATCCTTTAAGGAGGTAAATTTCCTCTCACAATTTATACGAGTGTTTGCATAAAATAAAATCTTGTAATAGTATTTAAATTTTTATAGACGGTTACAGTAGATGACATAATTATAAGAGTTAAAATTTAGAGGAAGAAGACAATTATTTAAATTCCTTATTTGCCCTGGAATGGGTTGTGGTTGACTAAACCTGAAGAAGGGTTGATTGGGACATCAATCAACTACAATTTTGCTCCCAATGAAGCTTTCCATGCTACCCCACCCCCACCTGGCCACCTCCCAAGTATTTTTAATTCCATATGATTGTCTCCGTTATAGTTAGGGGTGGGCGGTATGGCATACCGAAGATTTTTGGTCATACCATATACCGTACCAAAATTTTCGGTATTTAAAAAATCATACCGTTACCTTACTTAAACTTTCGGTATACCTTAGTTCGGTATACCAATATTTCGGTATAAGAAAATAGTATACCTTCTACTTACCAATATTTCGGTATGCCATACCATACCTAAAATATCGGTATATATCATCCTATTACATAGTTTGTTATACCGTTATACATCTAAAATTCAATAAATCTTATAAAAACCATGTACTAGAAAAGTGAAAGATAACTATAAAACATACTCTAATAAATAACAAATTCAAAAATATACGACAATCTGCAAACGACCAAATTAAATAAGAGTAAGTCTCATGAAAACCGGGTTTACAGGTAAGCCTTATTTTTTAATATTACTCTTTAATATATAAAAAATAACTCTTTGAAGAGTAATAATTTTTACACAATAGAGTAATAATTCATATCTCTAAAAAGTAATTTTTCATGTACTTAAAGTAATCGATACATCGGGATTTACAAGAATTTGAAGAGTAATTTTTTAATTTAAAAAGTAACAATTCATGTGCTAAAGAGTAATTTTTTATGTACTAAACAGTAACCGAGTTTACATAATTAATATATCTAAACCCGTTTTACAAAGTGTTTGTCATTAAATAAATAGTACCTAAGAGATCTACACAAAAATATATGGAACTTATATTAAAATCAACACTTTTAAATTTTCATATACATAGAATTACTTAATTAAAAAATAAGTACTAATATCATGTAAGTCAATGATCTTTATCAATAATTTATAATTATGAAGAAATATATAGTAGGATTTTAGATTTAATCTTTAATAAAATAGTGTATATATATAATTTAATTAAAAATTATAATATATAAATAATAATTATAATTGTATGTATTATCTAATATGGTAATATCGTATCATATAACTAAAAAAATTGAATATTTTACGGTATTTCGGCATATACCAAAATACCGCGGTATTGATTATTTATATACCTTTATCGTACCAAAATTTTCAATACGGTATCATACCTTACCAAAAATTTCGGCATACCTAAAATTTAGGTAAAATCGGTATTTTTCGTTATGATAAGGGCGGTATACCAAAATTTCGGTATTTTTCTCCAGCCCTAGTTATACTCCATCCTCCCTTGGTGGGAGTCTTATTTATTTTAGGGCATATAGATTAATGAGTATTATTATTTATGTGTAATGGGTAATTGTATTAGTGGGTGTGTGGGCCCCATATTTTAATTGTATTAGTGGGTGTGGGTGGATCCCATATGTCCAAAAAAGAAAATGAGATCCTTTAGGTGGGACAACCAAAATGGTAAAATGACTCTTACCAAGGGACGGAGGGAGTATATACTCTCACATCCGGTTCTAAGGTATCAATTTAATTTTTGCACTTGGTTTAAGAATTATTATTATATGTAAAATGAGTAGTTGTATTAGAGGGAAATGGTAGATCATATCGTGTACTTTTTTACTAAATAGGGGAAATTGATACATTTAAAGCGGATGAAAAAAATAGTAAAATGAATACCTTAGAAGCGGACGGAGGGAGTATATATTTTTTTAAATTTTTCAATTTAATAGGGATCCCTAGTTGAACCTTATATTTTGCCTATCCATGACTATACAACTTTTTTTTAAATATCCTTTATGTTTTGCGTAATTCAAATTCAATCCACAAGTTTGTTAAATTCACCATTTTGATTCTCTAATGTCTAATTTTGGTCATTTTTGTCCAAATATAGTCATTTTATCAAATTCAGTTCTATAATTTTGGACCAAAATTGGATAAATTTCTAATATAAAAAACAAAATCTAAACAAATTCCAACATAAAGGATTAAATGTGGACAAAAAAATTTGACTAAATTTGATAAAATGACTAAATTTTATTAAATATGACTAAAATCAAATATTTGAAGATCAAAATTGTGAATTCAACAAACTTGGGGAAT
Source organism: Pogostemon cablin (assembly GCA_023678885.1). Lineage (NCBI taxonomy): Eukaryota > Viridiplantae > Streptophyta > Magnoliopsida > Lamiales > Lamiaceae > Pogostemon > Pogostemon cablin. Next base: position 31,928,010 of record CM042951.1, read on the forward strand.
AAATTTGAATTACACACAATATAAATGATCAATTTTGATATTTTCTTTTAACTTTTACATGATGAACAAAGTATTCTATAAAACGGTGCAGTTTTAAAAGTATAATTTTAAGTTGCTTACGTTTTAAAAAGAAAATTTCAGATCCAATTTTTAACAATTTTGGGCTCAAATTTAAACACATCTCATTTCAAAGCTCAAATTTGATTTTTTTCTCAACTTAAGATTTATTGTAATTTTTTTTCCGAATTCAATATATTTTATAGAATGTTACGAAAATAATTTTTTTCAATGTTATATTTTGATTTGAAGGTGTATAATTATTATTTTTAAATTTTTTTCTATAACATGAAATGAAAATAAAATTTACTGCAAGTTTTAAAATGAAAAATAAATAAATAAATAAAAAGTTGGGCCCTAATTTGAGAAAAAAACTAAATTCGAACCTTAAATTGAAACACTTTCAAAATCAAGCCTTAAATTAAGAATTAAACTATAAAGTAAGTGTTGGTATGAAAATTTTAAAAATTGGATTTTATAAACTTCAACTATCTATATATCTATTTTTATAGCTATAATAATTATTAATCTAAGACATTTCTACTCACTCACCTTTTACACATTATTTGATATAAAGTTAAAAATTTACTTAAAATTTCAAAATAAATATTTATAATATAAACATAATCTTAAGTTTAATATTTATTTTTAGAATTTATAATATTTAAAAGAATATTTATCTTTAAAACATTTAAATTTAAAAGGTTTAAGTGAAATATGTTCACAAGTTTCTCTCTAATATAATAATGTGTTCGACAATTTTAATTGAATCATATTGAAATAGTTACAAGTTTCTCTCTAATTTAATAATGTGTTCGACGATTTTAACTGAATCATATAGAAATAGTTACAAATGAAAAATCTATTGGATATTTTGTTATGCAAATGAAAGATATATATTAAAATTCAATATTAATAAGATTGAGATATAAAAGTTAGACTATTTCCATAAGAGAAAAATGATTTTGTACCAAAATACCAAAATACTACAACATTGTAACTCAATATTTACATTAAAACAACAACTTTATATATTTTTCTCATTAAATTACTCTAAATATTCTTCATATCTTTCATTCTACAACTTTAAAAAAATTCTTAATTTTCGCATATAAAAATATGTGAATAAATTACTATGATCGTGGAAATATAAATATTTATTTCTTTTTGTAGATGGTGCAAATTATCGTGAAATAGACAAATAAATAAATAAAAATAATTGTAGTAAAGTATATTCTTATGAGATTAAAAAAAAAAAAACTCCGATTCATAAGAAAATACGTATTCTACCCTCCAATGCATAAACAAATTTATATTTACTCTTTATATTTGTCTCATCGTACACCCAATTAAATAAATAACACAATCTAAAATCCCACAACACAAGTTCATTATTGAACAGAAAGAGTAGTTTCTACCAAAAAAAAGCAGGTAAAAATTGAAAAAATGCCTTAACTGCCTTAAAGTATCAAGATGAAAGCTTTAAGATAAGAAAATAAGCCTCAAGATAAGATAACTTTGTTTTAGATTAATCAATATACAATGAGCTCCGATGAAATAACGAGCTTCGAGATAAAGCATCAAGCTGCGAGATGAAATATACAACGTCAAAAGTGCATATGCATGCTTGGAAGAAAGAAAAGAACCAATTGAGGAGCTTCAACATAAGTTGTACAAAAAAATTTGAAAGAGCAAAGCGGATACAAAAATGAAAATCATAACTTGTAGAGTTGTCAAAGGAAGAATTCAGACAACTGTGGAGTTGCAAAAAAGAGTAAGTCTTCTGTACGTAACAACAAAATTTGCATTTATTAAAATAATAAACACAAAACGAATTACAATATTAATCCGATGTTGATTGAACTTGAGAATTTGAGTGAATAGTCTCTAGCTATCCTCTGATTCATATTTTGAGTTGACTTCTTAACTTTTCAACTTTTTGAGCCGGATATTCAGATGAAGCTTGTCCGAGCTTTGATTTAGGGGCTTTAGAACGTTTATCCGGAGGCGTCGAGCATTTGTTCGGATCGAACGTTGACTTAAGAGACTTCTGCGAAGAACGTCGTTCAATTGGGTAGAACGTCGTTGACTTCACGGATAATGAATTTAATTTGAAGAACGCCGGATCTGAGAGGCTTAGCACCTTGATCTATGATCGGAGGCAGTTGGCTGGAAGAACACCGGATCGAAGGGGCTTGACACCTTGATCTTTGATCGGAGGCGGTTGGCTGGAAGAACACCGGATCGGAGGGGCTTGACACCTTAATCTCTGATCAGAGGATGTTGGCTGAAAGAACGTCGGATCGGAGAGGTTTAGAACCTTGATCTCGGATCGCAGGCCGTTCTTGGCTTGAAGATGCTTGAAGATCTCAAGGGAGCACTGCTCGTATTCTTAATCTCTTCAGAAGTGTCTGCGTCTTCAGATGTTTTAGTGTGATTGGAATGATGACTGAAGGCCCTTATTTATAGGTGGAGGAAATAACAACTTGTGAGATATTTTCTCCTTGAAAAGATATGTTGGACTTTTCTCCTTTAATTAAGCATACTGGGTTAGATTTGAGCTATTTAATTTAATTAAGCCTGTCGGACTGGATTTGATTTGCTGGGCTTGTTGACTTAAGTCAGACCCATTTGACTTGGGCTTATTTGACTGGATCTGGCCCAATTATCAATAATTTACTAATTTATTTTAGGAATTAATTTATTTAAATTTCTTAATAAATAAATAATTAATTGATAATTATTGCATTAATTTGCCACATATTTTTATTTAATAGGAAATAAAATTCAGGTGTCTACACCTTCTACCTTCCAGCACTACTACATGTTCGATTTGTAAAGAAAAAGAAAAAATCGTGGAACATAAATTTTTTGAATGACTAATGTCACTAAGAATGTGGGGATAGTGCTTGAATTGGGTTGGGATGCAGTCTCCAATCCCAAACAATCCAGGTACGCTACTTCTCTTTGAAAACTTATTCCAATTTAAAGAGAGACGAAAGCTAGTGATAAACATTTGGTTATGCATTATATGGTCTATATTGAGAAGTAGAAACAAAGTGATTTTTTTAGAAAAGAGTGAATGGAATGAAGAGAACATGCTTCCGGATATCAAATCACATGTCACTACGAAACTTGTAGTGTGTCTGGTTTTGGTGGGTTTGAAAAAGGAAATGTCTCAAAAGAGACATTGATTATAAAGATTGGGTAGCTTATCCTTACAATTGTTTAGAAGTAGTTTAATATTGTTGTTACTTGTAGTTATGATCTTGGTCTCCATTTGTAAGACTTGTTGTTCTTTTGGGAAGGGCAAAACTCATCGTTTGTAGGAATTCTAAAATGATACTTCATTTTCGACACTAAATGATGTGCCCCGTAATAAAATACAATTTCTTTTCCTTAAAAAAAAGTGAGATAAAACAATGAGCTTTAAGATAAAAAGTGAATCTCATGTAAATCCTCTTTTTTAAAATTACTTTTTAGTATATAAAAAAAATACTTTTTGAACAATAATAATTTTTATACAAAAGAGTAATAATTTATATCTCTAAAAAGTAATTTTTCATGTACTAAAGAGTAAGAAAATACTCAGGATTTACAAGAATTTAAAGAGTAATTTTTTAATTTTGAAGAATAACAATTTATGTGTCTAAATAGTAATTTTTCATATATTAAAGAGTAACAATGTTTATATACAAATGTTCATAAACCCAGTTTATACAAGTGTTTGTATAAGATAAAACATTGAGCTTCAAGATGGGCCAATAATCAAGAGCATATAATAATAGAACAAAATCTATATTTTGTTAATATTTAAAGAATGTCAAAAAAATAGAAAACTCAAGTGCATTAATCTTTAATATATTAAAAGTGTGGAGTGTTTTAGAAACATTTTTTTTGACAAGTTTGTTCATTGCCAATCTTATTATTCACAACTTTATCCTTATCTTTTATAATTTAATATTTAATTAATTAATTGATTATGTCCATTCATTTTCTTTTATCCAATTGATTTATATGTCACCTTTCAATTTTAATAGAAACATTTATGAACTAATAATATTCCTACCTTTTTTCTTTTTTTTTTAAATTTTTTTTTTACTTTGCACTAAATTTTGTTATTTTATGATCACGATGACATTATTTACACGTTTTATTAATGACGACTCTTTGTATCCATTATTATTATTTATTTTAATTTATAGTAAATTTAAATATTTAAATTTATGGTAATCAATCTCTTCACCTTCCAATCAGTATTTATTTGTATCCTTTATCATTGCCATGAAATGCCACCAAGCGGCATCTCTCTCTCACATTGCTGCCTTCAAACCTTCTCAGTCTCAAACAAAAGAAAAACAGAAACTCATCATCAACAAATGGATCAAAGTCATGGATAGTATACAATAGTATTAATTCGATGAACCAAATTTGTTTCAAATTTCTGGCGGAGTAAAATATTTCGAGTGTGAGGGAGTATGTTCGTTGGTGTATACTTTTGAGAGAGATACACAATTTAAATGGATCTTTATGCTTTTGTGTAGTATATTTTTCATTATTTTCATGTATTAGTGAAGTATTTTTTTCATTAATAGTTTTTTCTTAATTGTGAAGAGTGCCTTAATTATTGAATAGTTCATATTATAGCTTAATCAAAAGCTACTTTTATTGTGTCATACGAGCAGTTAAGTATGAGGTGTATATTACAATTCATTTTTCCTTAAAAGAAATGTTAAATTTCTTGCTAACAAGATATACATAAAGAATTTGAAGAAAGTGGGGAGTTTGGTGAAGAAAGAACTAGAGTTTTTTGATGAAGATTTTGATGGTTGAAACAATTCTGATAGGACACATCATGTAAACTGTAAATGGACTCTTCATATAATTTTTTTAATCATTATTATTGTTAGTAGTATAATTAATCTATTTATTTAACTATGTGCTAATTATAATGTAAAAGCAATGTATTTATGTATTTTTGTTTTAGGTGATTTCTTATTTTCTAATTTGGTATGGTAATTAAGTTCTTATGTTATCTTAAAAATTTAATAGATAAATGCATAAAATAACGTTTAAAAAATAATGTCTTATCGCAGAGGCGGCCCTGGGGCGGTGCGCCGCATAGGGCCCCACTCCGGCGAGGACCCCGTTATTTTTTTTATTATATATTAATATATGTCTACATATATATATTTAATAGTTAAAAGTAGAATTTAAATAGTAAGCAGATCAGTTGGCATTGGCATTGCCTTATAGCTCTCCGCATTCGACAAGGGTTCGATTCCTCTCGGTAAGAGTAATTGCACTACTAATTTTTTTAATAAAAATAATTAATCTAGGTTAATTGTTGGATCACGGGAAAATTAGAATCCATTTAATCAATAACTCACTCACACATTCCCACTATATATTTTCAACTTATATTTTATTAAAATCAATCTTTTAGTAATTGAAATAGCAGTATTTAAATTTTTTAAGTAAAATAATTAATCCACATTACCTGTTCCCTATATTCTACTATAATTTATTTTATTAAAATTAATTTTTTCCACATTAAATTATTTAAAAATATTTCCAAAACTAAGTATATATAAAAAGATAACATTTATACTGATACTTCCTGCGATATTCATGGTAAATATAACATTTTGAAATTAAAATAATTTTACACACTTTGTACCCATAATTAATGTGAGATACATTGATTTAAAAAAATTACTTTCAAATACAAAATATTAAAGTAAAATACTAAATATAATCCTAAACTCATACACTTTTAAACCACAAACCCTAAACTCTCACCCACCACCGGACCGCCGCCGGCCGGCCGCTAGAAAACTACCGGACCACAACACTTTCTTGCTGCACACACTTTTGGTACACACGAACTTTTGCTGCACACAAACATTTATGTGCAGCACATTGTAAGGCTAATATTGGAAAATCACTATATATTTTTGTAGTTAGTAGTAATATTTTTGTATGTTTGTATCTCATAGTAATTAAGGTTTTTAGTATACCTAGTAGTATTCCTCCCTTAATTGATGTGATACATTTTTAGGAGTTTTAAAAAGTGTGGGACAAACTAAAATATTAAGTGTGAAAATAAATACTCCTTCCGTCTCATCCTTATGGTTACGTTTGCTTTTTGCACGGAGATTAATGAATATAGTATTTTAATGTGTATTTAGGTGAGAGAAATAATAATTTAATGTAAAGTGGGTAGGTGTATTAGTGGGATGTGTGAGTCTATGGAGAGAGAAGTAATTAATTTATATGGGTCTCATATGCTAAAAAATGAAATGTAACCATTAGGATGTGACGCTCAAAATGAAAATATGTAAATATTATGATGGGACGAAGGGAATATATGAAATGAAATGAGTAATTTTTATATAAATAAAGGCCTAAAAAAATTTAGCAACAAACCCTCAAATAATAGGGCCTGATTAATTGATGCTATATAAGCTATATATAATTAAATTTCCAAAGGTTATAGAAAAAGAATTTGAAATGCCTTTGAATGATGAGTTATGGAAGAAATTGATCCAAGACAAAAACAAAGTTGTAGACTCGAAATCAACTATTTGGATGTTTCTGAAATGATAGTGCCCTAGATGTAAGGCTTAATTGATAATAAAAATTATTTTGTTATTGCACCTAAATGATAAGTAGAGAGAGAGAAATAGGGGGAGAGGGAGGGGTCTGGAGAGAGAGAGAATTATTGCAACACTCTAGAAGATTGAAGATTGGTTATATTAGGGTGGTGAAGTTGAAACAAAAGGTGTGTAAATTTCTAAACCGGTTATCATTTTATTTTCCAGAACATTAATTTTAATCACAATTAGTAAATATTTAGTGGACTTTCTTAGTGTCCAAAAATTTATAATCTTGCATAGACAATTATATGTTGCCCTGTGTTAAGAGGTTTAGTTATATTTGTGGAAAAAAAGTATATTGATTAAATCAAATGTATATTATCAGACAAAAATATTATAAATACATGATCTACTTAAATTATTTATTATTATGATAAAAATGAAATAAAAAATTAAAAAAAATACATTAAAAAGTATGATATGCAAGCGACGTGCAACGCACGTCTATCACACTAGTTCTTTTAAAAATTACCGTAAAAGAGATAGTGAGAAAACTCTCATTTTTCATTTATAAAATTGAAATTTGTAATACAATAATATTAACACATATTCATAGCTTATACCTTGTATAAATAATGCACTTGAGACATGGTATACAAGTTATTGAGAATCTTATGAGTACTCGTGATTACTTTTTTTTTAAGCTAAAATGAGTCTTTATGTTTATATTTATTTTCTATTAGTTAAACAATTATTACTTCAATTTCACTATATAATAGCAAATATTGCACTAACAAATAATATAATTATTGAACGTGGAGAAATTCTTTCTATAGTTTCACTTTCTCATAGTCATCACTTTTTAAAATAATATGCGTTATCTTTCGTCTAAGCTACAAATTATTAAATGAACTAGTTTAATTGAGCCATTATTATTTTTCGGTCACCTCTTATTATGTTGTGTATAGATCATGCATGCATGCATACGTATGAATGGTGTAGATCAGCAACATATATGTTTAGGGTGATGATTAAGAAAGTAATCAGCATGATCAACGGTTGTGATCATGCTATTTACAGTAAGTGGGAATCATTGGATGAAGACTTGATGCATGCAGTTGGATGGTGGTTCTAAAAAAAGAATCTAAGTTTGTTGAGTTAGTTAGTAGTTGCATAACAACTGATCCAGCTGGCTTTAACATGTGAGAAGCAAGATTGGAGATGATGCTCAATATAAGCAGCAAGATGGATTGAATGGTGCTGCTGCATAAGGAAGAGCCGTAGGATCAAAAGTAGTGCTGAGCTGATGGATTGATGACATGGCAAGATTCTTAAGTGGTTAAATGATCAGTTGTAACTGAATGCAATAGATCACGTGGAAGTTTGCTGATGTATTCTGAAACACGCCGGTGTGGTATAAAAGAGAAACACACACACATCAGAATGATCATCATCTTCATCAGTTAGGTTCAGAAGTTTAGGGTTTTCTTAGAAGTTTAATTCATCATCTTCTCCAATAAGTTGTAACATGTATTCCATCATATTAGTGATCTCTCTCCTTAAGAAGTGGATGTAGATCTTTAAGATCGAACCACTATACATCCTTGTCTTCTTTCTTCATTTTTGATTTCATTTTTCAGTTGATTCAATACGTGAGAGAGAAAGTGAGTAAGATAGAGTGTGTAAGTTTGTTCAAGGTATAGCTCAAACTTGCGTGTATTCATAAGAATTGGCGCAGTCTGTGGGAAGCCAAGAAGAAGAAAAAAATTCAGTGGAGAAGAAGATCAAATGGTTACTACTAAGTTTGATATTGAAAAGTTTTTAGAGACTGCAGACTTCAGTCTGTGAAGGATGAAGATGGGGGCCATCTTGGTTCAACAAGGATTATCAGAAGCAATCAAACCACTTCCTGAAAATCAAGCCGCAGCAGTTGATGCTGTTGCTCTTGCAGCAGATCAAGAACAACAAACCAAGGCTAGAAGTGCACTTATCCTATGTCTTGGAGATAAAGCCCTGAGGGAAATTTCAAAGGAAGCTACAGCAAGAAGAGTTTGGAAGAAATCGGAGGAGCTGTACATGGTTAAAAGCTTGGCCAACCGTTTGTACATGAAGCAGAAATTATACTCTTTCAAGGTATCAGAAGATAAGTCAATAATTGGTCAATTAGATGAGTTTAACAAGATCATTGATGATCTAGAAAATATTGATGTGGCTCTGTCAACTGAAGACAAAGCTGTCATCCTCATGTCAGCCCTTCCAAAGTCCTTTAAAGGTTTAAGAGATACACTTTTATTTGCTAATGCTGAATCAATCTCTCTTGATCAAGTCTTGTTAGCAGTTAAGGCAAAGGTGCTTCACAAGAATCCAGAACAACAAGCAACTGCAGAAGGTTTAGTAGCAAATAAACAGAATCAGTGGAGCAAGAATAATAAGAATAATAAGAGTAGCAATACTGATAAGAGGAAGCTAGAAAAGAATTTTAGTACTCCATCAGATGAAGAAGAAAACAAGTGCTGCTTTCACTGCAATAAGCCTGGACATTTCAAGAAACAATGTTTCAAATGGAAAGCAATGGTGGCAAAGAAGATAGCTGAAAATGGAGGAAATAAGAGGTCTCATACAAATCAGGTAACAACTAATCAAGTTGGTTCAGATTCTGATTTCATTGAAGCAATGACAGTTTGTTCTAGTTCAGTATCAGAAGAATGGGTTATGGATTCAGGATGTACATTTCATATGACTTCTAGAAAAGATTGGTTTACTGAATTAAGATCACAAGATGAAGGATCAGTCATGCTAGGTGATGATCACACCTGTAAGATTGTAGGAATATGTTCTGTCAAACTTAAAATGTTTGATGGGAAAGTCAGGTTGTTGACAAATGTCAGATATGTACCAAGTTTGAGAAGAAATCTAATATCTCTTGGAATGTTAGTTTCTCAAGGTTATGAGTGTCTTTTGAAGGGTGAAACACTTACTATCATAAAAGGAAAATCAGTAGATGTTAAAGGTTTTAAGAGGTATGATCTGTACTTCTTAGATGGTTCTGTTGTGACTGGATAGATTAATGCAACTAAGGATGGTAGTAGTGTTAATATTTGGCATGGAAGGCTTGGTCATATAAGTGAAAGAGGCTTGCAAGAACTTGCAAGACAGAAGCTGCTTGAGATCAGTTCAACTTGCAAGTTAGATCAGTGTGAAGCTTGTATATTAGGCAAGTCAAAGAGGTTGAAATTTGGTGCAGCTGAGCATAATACCAAAGCTAGGTTGGAGTATATCCATTCTGATCTTTGGGGACCTTCTATGATCTCAACAATAGGAGGTGGAAAATACTTCATATCATTCATTGATGATTATTCAAGAAAGGTATGGATAAGAATTTTAAAGACAAAGAATAAAGCATTATCAGTTTTTAAAGTTTGGTTGATAGAAACAGAACTGCAGACTGGAAACAAGGTTAAGTGTTTAAGGACAGATAATGGACTTGAGTTTGTATCACATGAATTCAACAAGTTTTGTCAAGAAAATGATATTAAGAGGCACAAAACAGTACCAGGTACACCACAACAGAATGGAGTGGCTGAAAGAATGAATCAGACACTTCTTGCAGGAGTTAGATGCATGATGAGTAGTGGAGGCTTCTCAAAAGGTTTCTGGGGTGAGTTAGTGTCAACTGCAGCTTATTTGATCAACTTATCTCCATGCACAGCACTTAAATTTAAACCACCTGAACAAGTATGGACTGGAAGGATACCAGAATATAGTCACTTAAGGGTGATAGGTTGTCTGGTGTATTCACATCAAAAGCAAGACAAGTTAGATCCTAGAGCAATTAAGTGTGTGCTTGTAGGTTATCCTAAAGAAGTAAAAGGGTACAGGCTATGGTTTTATGAGACTAACAAGTTCATTGTTAGTAGGGATGTGACATTTAATGAAGACAAGATGCCTTTATTAGAGTGAGGTGCTGATAAGGTTATTACTACAGATAAGTGTGAGTTTGAGGTGGAGCATGATGGTAAAACAGTAATACAGCACAATCCGGATCAGAGAAATGATGATGTACATGAGGAAGATGTTGCAGAGGAGAGAGCTGAATCATCTGGTTCAAATGAAAGAAGGACTCTCAGCAGCTATCAACTAGTTAGGGATAGGTTGAGAAGGCAGATCAGAACACCTATTAGATATATAGAGGCTGACAGTGTGTCTTATGCACTCTATGTAGCATCAGACATTGATAACTATGAGCCAAGAACATATTCAGAGGCAATATCAGGTAAGGAGAGTATGCAGTGGTTAGATGCTATGGAAGAAGAGCTGCAATCATTAAAGGGAATAACACTTGGATGATTATTGACAAGTCTGCCAATCAGAAGCTTGTAGGTTGTAAGTGGATATATAAGAAGAAACCAGTGACAAGTAAGAAAGGAGGAATCAGATATAAGGCAAGGCTTGTAGCAAGGGGTTTTTCACAGCAAGAAGGTATTGATTATAATGAAATCTTCTCACCAGTAGTCAAACATTGCTCAATAAGGATCCTGTTGTCATTAGTTACTCAATTGGATTTGGAATTGCATCAGATGGATGTAACAATAGCTTTCTTACATGGAAATTTAGAGGAAAAGATTTACATGAAGATTCCTGAAGGTGTTAGTTTGAAAGGTGCAGACTCAAAGGCTTGTCTGCTACTTAAATCACTGTATGGACTGAAGCAAAGCCCAAGACATTGGTATCTCAGGTTTGATGATTACATTACATCAAATGGTTTTTTCAGAAGCATGTATGATAGCTGTGTGTACATAAGATGTAAGGAAGGATGCTACACTTATCTACTACTTTATGTAGATGATATATTGATAGCATGTAAGGATATGATATGAATTAATACAGTAAAAGATACTTTGAGGAAGGAGTTTGACATGAAAGATCTAGGTGAAGCAAGAATGATACTTGGTATGCAAATTGAAAGGGATAGATCAGCTGGTCAGCTACGATTGTTTCAAGAGTCATACTTGGATAAGGTTCTGAAGAGGTATAATATGAATCTCTGTAAGGATGTTTCAATACCAGTTAAGCAGGGTTTAAATCTGTCATCACTTCAAGGTCCTCAAACAGATAAGGAGAAGACAGAAATGAGCAATATACCATATGCAAGTGCAGTTGGTAGTTTGATGTATTCAATGGTATGTTGTAGGCCAGACTTGACTTATGTTATGAGTATGATCAGTAGGTTTATGAGCAATCATGGTCTTGTACATTGGGATGCAGTGAAGTGGGCACTGAGATACATCAAAGGAACTATATCAGTTGGATTGAAATTTCAGAAACAAGGTACTTGGGACAAAGCTGTTGTTGGTTATGTGGATGCTGATTATGCAGTCAATCTTGATACAAGGAAGTCAATAACAGGCTATGTATTCAATTTGTTTGGAACAACAATAAGTTAGAAGGCTACACATCAACACATAGTAGCACTCTCAACCACTGAGGATGAGTTTGTTGCTCTCACATAAGCAATCAAAGAAGGTGTTTGGTTGATTGGTATTTTGGGAGAGTTTGGTGTTCAGCAAGATGCTATTGAAGTATATTGTGAAAACCAAAGTGTTGTACATCTCTCAAAACACCAAGGGTATCATGAGAGGACTAAACACATTAATGTAAGACTTTACTTCATAAGAGACTTGATAGAAGAGAAGTTAGTGGCTGTCAAGAAGATTAAAATAGCAGACAATCCAGCTGATGCATTCACTAAGGCTCTACCAGTTCAGAAATATAAATTGTGTAAGAGTTTTATTGGTCTTCAATAAAAGAAGGAAAGGAAGGTGTACTGCAGCCTATAATTGCAGCAAGGTGGAGAGGTTTGATCACTTATGATGATGCATGGTCTAAGGTGGAGATTTGTTGTGTATAGATCATGCATGCATTCGTATGAATGGTGTAGATCAGCAACATACATGTTTAGGGTGATGATTAAGAAAGTAATCAGCATGATCAACGGTTGTGATCATGCTTTTATAGTAAGTGGGAACCATTGGATGAAGACTTGATGCATGCAGCTGGATGGTGTATCTAAGAAAAGAATCTAAGTTTGTTGAGTTAGTTAGTAGTTGCATAACAACTGATCCAGCTGGCTTTAACATGTGAGAAGCAAGATTGGAGATGATGCTCAAAATAAGCAGCAAGATGGATTGAAGGGTGCTGCTGCATAAGGAAGAGCCGTAGGATCAAAAATAGTGCTGAGCTGATGGATTGATGACATGGCAAGATTCTTAAGTGGTTAAATGATCAGTTGTAACTGAATGCAACAGATCACGTGGAAGTTTGCTGATGTATTCTGAAACACGCCGGTGTGGTATAAGAGGGAAACACACACACATCAGAATGATCATCATCTTCATCAGTTAGGTTCAGAAGTTTAGGGTTTTCTTAGAAGTTTAATTCATCATCTTCTCCAAGAAGTTGTAACCTGAATTCCATCATATTAGTGATCTCTCTCCTTAAGAAGTGGATGTAGATCTTTAAAATCGAACCACTATACATCCTTATCTTCTTTCTTCGTTTTTGATTTCATTTTTCAGTTGATTCAATACGTGAGAGAGAAAGTGAGTAAGATAGAGTGTGTAAGTTTGTTCAAGGTATAGCTCAAACTTGCGTGCATTCATAAGATATTAAAAGTATTATGACTTCCTAACGAACCTATTCTATAAAATGATTACACACAACTTTTTTTTTTTTTACCTTGAACATGATATTTTCAAAATAAATAAATATCCATTCATATATGGGAGTGGAATTCAATTGAAAATAAATACTATAAACAAGAAATTCGAATATGATCATCACATCAATCTTTTCAATCTGTAGTACTATAAAGAATTAGTAAAACAGCAATTAAAATGACCCCTTAGTTATGTTCTTTAAATTCACTCTTAATTTATTGCTTTATATAGAAGTAAGTTAGTATATAATTTTTTCTAAAGTGGTAATTAGTAGTTGTATTAATTTAAGTGCGCCATTAAATGGTTAAATAAAATAAACGCAGCAGAAGGAATATGCCAAAAGCAGTCAAATGCTAAGATTAGAGTTCCCACTTTTTAGGTCATCCCATCTTCAACAGATTCACTGAACATTTTTACTTTTAATAATATTATAATCTTTTTCTTTTTTTCAATTATTAATGCAAAATTTTGCAAAAAATATAATGATTCATAAAGCATAAAATTATCAAACTTAAATGAACAATATTCGGACCTCTCATATTATTAGAGGGAATCAAAATCCCATGATCTACCTTAATTGCTAAAAAATTACTTGGTGTATTTTTTTTATGTTTTAGTACGTACATAACTGTCTATTAATTTACTTTTTTTCTTTCCTTTTAAAAAATGAGAAATAAAAAATAATAAACACATTGATAAAGCTTTTAAAACCCTTCGATTTTAGTAAGTTGTGCACTATGGATACAAGCTTCATAGACTGCAACTTGCACTCTTGAAAAATTTTAAGTGAAATATTAATCAACAATACTTAGTTATTACTACCTCAAGAACACCACCTGAGCACTTTTTTCTAAGAGGTGCAACAACTAGAAAGAAATAAAATTAATATATATGTGAATTGAGGCTGAAATTTACTAGATATAAAATTATATAGAAGAAATTACATTTAAATATTAAAGAAAACTCATGTAACTAGCTGAAAAATCTAAAGGAAAAAGAAGGTTATTTATTTAACATCAGCTAGCCACCCCGAAATATAAATCATGCTCTAGGTGAAATATAATCTTCTATAAATTTTAGACCTTACCCTACCAAAATTTACTCTTCTGTAACATATGAATCATACCCTACCGAAATGGATTTTGGATGTCTTGTTACATTTTGGTGTTACATCTCCTGTTACACGGTTAGATAAGTGACACGTATGCGGAGAGGAAAATCTCAACCTTTCCCCTTAGGGTTGATTGTTAGGGTATAGATTAGTCTATCCTACGTGTCAATCATCCAACGATTTGTAACAGGAGATGTAACACCAAAATGTAATAGAAGATCTGAACAAACCAAAATGTACCTACCAAAGTTGTTGGATAGAAACAGCCGCGGGCACTATTCATGCAACACTATAATCCAGTCTTGTCACATTAGTAAGAAAAAGAAAAGAAAAAGAAAAGAAAAAAAATATATCACCCTCGTTAATGATACTTTGATGTTGAAGGAGTAAAAAAGTGGATTGCCATCATCAAAATGTGGGGAAGCAAATGTTGTTCTCCGTGTTCTTTGTACATTTTGGAAAGGGTGACGCATGACTCAATATAACATCTTGTCTCCTAAATCCTTGAGTCTTTCCCATGTCATGTCGGCCTCAAAGAGCCGATATAGGTTCAACTTTTTGTTGTCGTGTATGGAAAACACAGTATACGAGGCTTCATCTACCTTGATCTTGAACAAGTAGTGGCAATTAATCTAGTTACGAAGCCGGGGAAACCTTGACTGCCCATGGATGATTTGATATCTAAAATAGCAATGTCCCCCTTAATGTCCAAAAAGTATTACGAGTCAATGATGCAAAGCAGTAGCTGCAAAAGCAACTTATACCGCATTCGTCCATGTGGCACGACCACTCTTTCGAGCAATATTTAAAAATATTGATAACAATATCGATATCGATTTGCTATAGTTCAAATTTTTCAGATGTCGAGATATATCGAGAAAATATTGCTAAAATATCAATAAAATATCGAGGATATATCGAAAAATATCGAAAAATTATCCATATTTTTATAAAATTTTTAAGGATTTTTTATATTACTTTTACCAACTAAATAAAAAATTTTTCATTAATTTGATCAATTAAAAAAATAAAAAAATAAAAAAATAATTACTGATAGGTACACACTTTGTACCCCTAATTACTATTAGATAGATTGATTTAAAATAATTATTATTTAATACAAAATATTAAAGTAAAATACCAAATATACCCCTAAACCCATATACCTTTAAAACACTAACCCCAACCTCCACCCACCACCGGACCACCGCTGCCGCTGCCGGACCGCCGCCGGCGGAGCTCCGGCGGCCGGTCGCCGGAAAATCTGTTCGTCAGGAAAAAAAAAAAAAAAAAAAATGGTCGCCGGAAAGCTGCCGCGCCGCCGCCGCCGGAGCTCCGGCAGCCGGTCGCCGGAAAAACTGTTCGTCCAAAAAAAAAGAAAAAAAAAAAACTGGTCGCCGGAAAAGCTGCCGGACCGCCGCCGCCGGACCACCACATTTTTTTGCTGCACACACTTTTTTTTTCCTGCACACACTTTTTTTGCTGCACACACTTTGCTGCACATGAACTTTTGCTGCACACAATATTTATGTGCAGCACATTAATAGGGGTAATATTGGAATATCACTATATATTTTTGTACCTAGTAGTAATACTTTTGTATGTTTGTATCTCATAGTAATTTAGGGTTTTTTTGTGTACCTAGTAGTAATCCTCCCAAAAATAAAGCAACATTTGCATGAAATTATTAAGACTGTTTTATTTTATTTAATTAATTATCACTTATTATCACTCTTCATTAAAATTATTATTACTAAGTAAATGAGGAGTTTCCTTTCATGTACACAATGTGATAGTATATTTTAATTAAAAATATAATTATTTTGGTACATTCAATTGAATCAGGACGGAGGGAGTATTTTATTGGTACATAACAATACTACTGGCGCATTCAGAATTATGTTCAAAATTTCTCTAATTCGATGAGCTGATACCAATATTTTTTAAATTAAGATGACATCACATGTTTTACATTTGAACATCATAAATTATCACTTTTGTATTAGTTATTAAGTATGATATGACTTTAGACTATTTAAATATATTGTGGAGTAATTGATTTACTTATCATATTTATGAGTTTTATTGAAATTTTAAATTGTATTTATATATTAAAATTAATTAAAATATATTGCAAAGTTAAATAATTAATTTTCTCTTTTTTTTTTAGTTTTTGTAATTTTTTAATTTTTACCGATATAGATATCGATATTCAATATATCCATTAATATATCCGTAAATTTGAGGTACCAATATTTCTACCAATATCAATATTTTAAACCTTGGGGACTACAAAATAGTTTTGACAGAATCAAGTTTTAAAGCTCTTCACCAAGATTTGCCCACCCCTCCTCCATAGCTATTGCAATCTAAGTAAAGGTTATTGTTTTTTTGCAATTAACCCAAAGATAACATGGAAAGTAACGTGAATCAAGAATCAGGTAACATCTGGTGATTAGCAAAAGACTTCAAAGATCGTGATCCTTTTTGTTAAATATCAAATGTTGGGACTAAATTACCATTGAAGTAAATGTAATAATTTTTTTATTGCACTTAATCTTTTAAAAAAAATATATACTAAAATACCCCTAAAAGTAAATAAATTTTAAAAAATAAAAATAAAAATCCAGCAACCACCCCGCAGTAGCTAGACCACTATTAAAAACACTAAACTTGCGTACTAAGGCCATCTTCAGCAACGCGGCATTTTGGCGTGAAAGGATGTTATGCGGTGGAAATCGATCTCCAGCAATAGCGGCATCGTGGACGGCATTTTGCGGCGAACCATAAAATCTCACCAAAATGCGGTGGGTATGCCGTCCGCATGCCCCTTATTTTATTTTTTTTTACTTTTTAATTAATTATTTTATGTGTTTTAATTATTTAATGTGTTCCTTTTTAATGTGTTTTAATGTGTTCCTTTTTAATTAATTATTTATTGTGTTTTAATGATTTAATTAATTAGTTTATGTGTTCCTTTTTAATTATTTTTAATGATAAAAGATGAATTGGTTTATGTGTTTTAAATGTATTTATGTATGTATTATATTTATTCTATTTTAATAAATTTATGGAATTTTTATTTGGGCAATTTTATTTAAGTTATTTAAGTTATTTAATATTGTAATTTAATTTTTAAATATTTTATTAATTAATGAATATCTTTTAAATATTTAAGATAGATTTATTTTGTTTAAATTAAAGATAAATATATCAAAATTAAATGTATAATTATTTTTAATTATGTTGAAAATAGATTAAATAAAGATTAAATGAATTTTTTATTATTTAGTGAAAAAAGTAGTGCAAACTGCTAGAGATGAATTACTGTTTTCACACCATTTTTGTGCTGAATGTGCTGCAAAATGGTGCAAACTACTAGAGATGGCCTAAGAACTAGTCTCATGTGAATCAAACATATAATAAAATTTTCTTTTTTAAGGCTAAAAAGACAATTACTATGATATCCTACAATATTTTAAACGTTAATAGGACATTAGCCACTAGGGTACAAGATAAATCCGGAGCCAGAAATACTTTGCCACACACTAGACCCTAAAACAACCTAATTTTTGGGGTGATATAACTGGGAATTTTCTAAAATCATACTCAAGTCTATTCCTTCTTCATAAACCTCCGCCATAGCAGATCAAAGAACAAAGAAATGGACACAACACTTCCATCAAATGTCCGAAGGAAAGCTTACAGACAGTCAGATTAGCCAAACTCACCTCCTCCATAAGCCAAGTACAACATGAGCAACCAAATTATTCAACTGAAATGGAACCAACATTTTATTTGTTGAGCCACTCGTATCTCTTTTAGCAGTCATGGATTGATTTCTATCTAAAAATAAGCAACAAAAACCCACGTGTAATCTTTCACCCTCACAGTGAGGTCACAAGATTGGAATATGAGAAACGAAGAGAATAGAGAGTTAAGAGAGAGATGGTGAGCCGATGCACATCATATTTTCATGAATGCATTCATGATCCACAGAAATAAGCTCCAACAACCAAATAGGTTTTGATATCACTTCTATAATTGAAACTCAGATTATTATATTTTTTTAATATACACTTCTTAAGCCAAAAATGGAATGACATTGAACGGATCCAGAGAAACAAAATATATAGCTCCCAAACATTGAATAACCTGTTAAGAGCAACTAGAGACCCAAAGAAACAAAACATACTTGGCAAACATTGTAATACTTAACTAAAGGTTCAGTACGTACCAGGAAAATATCAGCCGAAGAACCAGGCGACCAGGGTCCAGGACAAAAATAAGCAAAATAAAACAGTAGCAGAACCAACAAATCTGCTCAGGATTGGATTTCCTATTTATTGCTTCTGTACAAACGAATCCATTCACACGTATTGAATTACTATATTAAAGCTGACCAATACCTTCAAACATGAACTCCTAATGAGTAGCATGCAACCTAAAATGCAATCAAGTGTAGGACGAAAACAAAACAAATTGGAGCATATGCTGTCAAAGGAGAAGTACCAAAGTGGGGGCAGAAGGACAATAAGAACCATTGTAGCAGTGAGGTAATTGCAAAATCAGCCACTTCAATGTCCCACCACTAGCCTCCCCTTGATATATACACAGAGATATAGAGAAAAAAAATATATATGTAGAAATGTAGTGACTAGTGATGCACTTATAGTTATATCTCCTTAACTTTACCAAGTCATCCACCCAATCCCCCCTTAATCATAAGCAAACAGGAATCTCAAGGCAAAAAATGGGTAAATTGGAACTAAGGATGTGATGTGATAACAACTGGTCACAATAGCAGCAGAGCAGGTCCCATGCATTCATATCAAAAGCAACAGTCCATAGTTATCCTCCTATAGCCGGGCTAAAAATCATTTCCTACATTCAAGAAAACAAAAGAATTATCAGTAGCGCTCCCAAGGTCATTAAACCATATTGAACAAACATACTTATATCACAAAATAAATAAATAAATCAAGCTAATAAGTAAACCTGATCACACACAGGACAGGTATCACTTCTTTCCATCCATTCAAGAATGCAAGCTAAGTGAAAATGGTGATCGCATTTAGTGACCATTTTTGGGTTCTCCATGTCATATTCTGTGGAGGCAGTACAAGTGGAGTTAAATAAATAAACAGAAAATCAGTAGTTAGTTACGACATAAGAATGTAGTAATTTCACCTTCAAGACAAGTGGGACATACATCCTCCTCTTCTTGCAAAGGTTCAACGGTAGGATCAGTGCACTTTTTAAGATCATCAGAGTCATCATCTTCAACTTCTTTTGATGCTACCAGCTCAATATTCAACTCACTCTTTTCGTCACACTCCACATCTTTAACCTTGGACTCCAAAGTATTTTCAGAGTTTGCATCTCCAGTGGATTCAGAGTTGGTGGTATGCAAAACCACATCAGTCTTATTACTAGAGTTGTCTCGATCCACTGAAGGTGTTGGTGGTCGTCCTGCATATGATTCATAAGGTATAGGTGCAGGAGGAGGCCTATAAGTGTCCAGGACTGAGGTATCTAGATTGGTATCCACCAAGAGCCCAGCAGAAACAGTTGCATGGTTAGATGACAAGGGTTCAAGTTCTTCTGACACAGGATACTGCAAGCATCCAAAAACCCAACACAGAAAATTATGAAGAATAAATTCATAGTAATAAGGCAATACTAATTGCACCTGTAACAACTGATAATCATGACTTCAAATTAAGTGCTGCACAATAGGAATGAGTACCAACTCGATGCTAAAAAAATAGAATATAGATAAATTCAAGATAAATATATCCATCTCCCACAGTCATCATCAAATACTAATGAGAGATTATCTATTAGCAACAATATCCCGATGTTAAAATGGAAACAAAAGAAACCAAGTCCAAATCAGTTGTTTGAGCTCATAAAACATATTAGACTTTAAAAAGACAGTAAATTTTTAATTCAATAAGAGAGATTAAAATTCATTATAATACCAAAATACAGACTGAAGAAGTTTTTATTCGTTTGCAAAAGGGATGGATGACAACTGACAAATAAAAGGAGAGTTTACTGATCCTATGCAAAAGACTTCAGTCCAATAAGCAGTGCACTGTTCACAATAATTTAACTAGTCTTAAAATATATTATAATGTTTATTTGAAAATGTTATTTCCTTTTTAAGCTTTACTTACCAATGCAAAAGGATCTTTAATACTTAGCTTACTCACTTGCACATGGATATAAAGAATTGAGCAGAACATTGATACCATATAATATACCTTTTTAAAAGCTAAGCAATGCAAATAAATACAATCAGATATACTTCAAAATTCATCCAGGTTATCATGATACAACATGTGTCATTTTTATTAGGCACAAACATCAGTATGGATCTGAATATTTTTTTTTCTATAAAAAAGAAAAAGAGGACCATGATCTTTGAGCACAGAAATAGCAAGAAGTTCTCTTAGTATGAAAATTCAAAGATAGAATTAACCGTACCAAGTGAGTTATCTTGGCATTATAAAAAGCTAAACATCACTACAGTAGTTTTTACAAAAGGAGATCGGTGTCATATTCATTTTGGAGGTCTCCCTATTATATAATTAAGCATATCGTTCTTCCTGATTGAAAGCATATAATATAACACTAAAATACCATAGCTATACCACTCATTTTTTGTGTATATTATCATTAGCTGATAAGAAAAGGGCTGAACTCCAGGCCAAAATCTTTCAGCAAGCATAAGAAGATTGCAGTACAAGAATCAACCAACTGCATACAGCAAGCTGGCAAGGAAACCAATTTCGGAAACCAAGTTGATAATATTTCCTCCCTCTCTCCCCCTTTATTCACATGATCATAAAATTTTAAATTAATTAAAACAGTAGAATAAACCTCCTTGGTTCCTTCTCCTACATATCAAGTGCAGTGTGCCACTCAGCCTCTGGGATATAAATATAACCACAAGCTCAATAAAAAATAAAAAATGCATGTCATCTCAGAGTAATTTAAAGGTACATTTTCAAATTTACTTCAATGAACGTATTCTTCAGAGTAATCTCAGCCCCAGGATGATTTCTTATATGGTCACATGATAACTTATAACCAATGAATATGACAAAACCTTGAAGAACTAACACTTATGTCGAACATTTAGAATTATCAACCATTGATGATTTACGTGAAACGGATAACATCAGGGTCATTCTGTATTGAATCTAATTGTATAGGATGAAATGCCAATTTAATTCTAATAAAAATGCCCCTGCATGTAAAAAGGTTAGGAGTTATAAATATTGAAATTCTCATTTAGAATTCCATAAAATCTCTAAAACTAATTTAGCACAATCAGGCAAGGGAGTTTCATCAGAATTCACAATGGGGGGGGGGGGGGGGGGGGCATTCGGAGGGGTGTTTTCAGATCATAATAAAATGTATGAAAATTTAATATGGTAAGGATTTTTATTTTTATTTTTTTATAATTCCAGGGGGGTCCACTCCCCCCACAAATTCCGTTCCTAGTTCAACAGGCTGCATCTGCTGAGGACAAAAGAATGTTGGAATTATTATGGGGGTTCTGAATCAGTGAGAATCTGATACATTTGATCCTAAAACAATAACAAAGCAAAGATAACACATAGTTAATGCAAAAGATAACTGGTATAGGGAAAGAGATATCACTCACATGAAAGAATGGCGGTGACCTATTAAGTTCAGTGCTCTTAGAAGCACAGCAACAGCAGCCTCCCATCTTTATTTAATTATATTTGTTATCCACCTGAAGCCACCTGGCACTTTGCTCATTTTTCCCCTCTCTACACCAATACACATAACATAAAGCAGAGATAAATAGCAACCCTTTAAAAGACCTAGCCACATAATACATGATTATTGGTCATTGTTCACATAAGCAAACTTTATACACATGCAATCACAGAAGTTAACTCCACAAAATATTTATAATCACTAAGAGAAGCTTTGAAATAAGAAGATGAAGAAATATCAGTTACCCAACAAAATAAATAAAGAACTAGTAAAAAAAAAATTGGACAAATTAAACAATATCCATATGAAGAAGCTCTATTAGAGCTCAAGGCAGAAGGAATTATCCAAGCGGAGGGCATGTCAATTAATCTACAAAGATAAGAAAATTGTTTCTTACTATATCTTAGAGACTTAGGAGAAAAACTCATAGCTATTTGTTTAGAAGTATAAATAATTTTTGGAATACAACACTTTATTTAATGAATATAGAGAGTTCACTCGGCATTTGAAGTAGGATCATCCATATTTGGTTCTCCGATAAAGTTTGTCCAATTTTTTTGACTTAAAACGTTGAACGTTTTATATTTTCTTCCCGTAAAAGCATTGAACGAGGTTTAATGTAGGTTAAATCCAATACGGTACCAGGAACCTTATGGATCAGAACTCCTATACTAAAATTTAGCAGTTAGCAGCTTGAGCAAAAGGAAGTTTTCTACTCCCTTTTGTCATTAAATCACAATTTCACAACTGTACATAATCAGCTCAAGCCTAATGATCTGCCACCACTAAAATACTGTTTTTCTATTTTCTAAAATATAAAAGTTCTAAGGAGAGAAAAAAAAAAAACGATCGTTTCATGAATTAAACACATCTTATGAGCTCAAATAAAAGAATCAAAAAAATCAGTTAACCCAAACCAAAGATCGATAATAATAATCAAATAGAAAGATAAATTCCCTTATAATTCTAGGTACCAAAGAGCAGAAATACAGGAAGAAACTGCTAGGTTTAAAAAAATAAAAGAAACCAAAGCATCACCAGTCTTTACGCAATGAAATTGTCAAAAGCTCCACTCGCAAACAGAATTATCCATGGATTTACTTAGCAATAAAGAACATCCAATAAATATTTGCGGCCACAATCAGTTGTGCTCACTCCGAATAGAACACCACAGTCAGTCACAGAAAAGCTAATCAAACAAACTTAATCTATCAATCAAACTCGATACGGGCAGTATTGTCAGAATAAGCCCGTATACACACGTACATACACAGCACAGAAACGCACACACATATGAGCGACATATACGTATAGGCGTGTGTGTATGTATACCACTATGTTGGTTGGGATTGTACAGCAGAGCGCCGCGCGTGTTTGAGGAGAGAGGGAGGGGGGATGGGGGGTTTACTGAAAAGAGGACCTGGAAAGTTGAAAGAAATGTGAGAATAATTTGATTAATTTTTCCATATAATCTTACTCTCATATGTGCGCTGTACATTTGTTTTTTCACATGTATTAAAGAGTAATTAAATCTTATTCTCATCTATCCGCCCAATAGGTATGAATGAGTATTATTATTATTTAATATGTAGTAGGTAGTTGTATTAGTGAGGTGTGTGAGATATATATATTAAATGTATTAGTAATATGTGCGGGTGTCATGTGTTTAAAAAGAAAATTGTATACTTTTGGTGCGGATGCCCAAAATAATAAAATGTATACCTTCTCGGCGGACGAAAGAAGTACTTTTTTTTTCATCTTTTAATATAAAAGATGACAAAGTCTCTTGTGGGACGCTACCTTCATGAGACGGTTTGTGAGACGTGTTAAAGTATGTTGATTATTTAAATAAAGTATGTTAAATGGTTGTTAATGTATGTTTTTTAAAGTATGTTGGATTATGTATTAAAGTATGATGTTAGTGTGTTATAATTTGATTTATTATCGACATACTTTAACTACAAATAAGCACACTTTAACCACAAATAAGCATACTTTAGTGACGGGTTGGCCCGTCTCACATCCGTCTCACTAATAACCCGTCTCACAAGAGACTTACTCATAAAAGATAAGACGTCAACCATAATTAAAATATGTTTATTAAATAGATAAATTTTGCATTTATAGTTAAAATATGTTAGTAGTGAATCATATATTATAATACTTTAAAATTATAATTTAATAATTATTTATCATATTTCAAAAGAAAATACTTCAATTACTTGTAAATATATTTTACCTGTATAACAATCATCATACTTTAATATGAGTGAGGCTCTTGTGCACCCGGGAGCACGAAGCACATTCCGTGCGCCTTTACAATTTTCATGCCCCTTTACAATTCAAACCCCTAGCAATACATAGGTTTAAATAGGATTGGAGGGGAGGGTTGTGTTCGCATGGGGATACGGAGAATCTTTCCGTCTCCCCGGGCGCACAGGAGCTTTTGCCCTTTAATATATCTCATGAATCATCTCACAGAGTGATTATATCTTATTGAAATATATCTCATGAATTGTCTCATCAAAGCAGATTGATTATATCTTATTGAAAATATTAGTACTTCTCTCATTCTATAACACATTTCACATTTTCTAATTTATTACACTTTTCATATTCATAAATATAAAAACACTCAACATAAATAACTTTTGCATTATATTTAAAAATGTCACAGCCACCTGATATACATGGAGTACATATTTAATTTATAATCTATTTAAAGTCTTTTTTTATTTTGGATATTCAATTCAAAGATTTTTTTTTAAAATACATGAGACCTACACACACCCATTAATACAATTAAAATATAAAACTCATACACCCATTATAAAACTTATTACTACACCATTATATATTAAATAATAATACTCTTTAATTTAGTTTTAAAAAAAAGTAAAAAAAAAACTCATTCAATCGAACTGAGGTCTGAGGATATGTTCCATAGGAACTATTTACACCATTAATGATGATTCGTGAGTAATTCAGTTTATTTAAACTACTAACTTAGTTATTAGTATCACTTTTTATACTAATATTTATTTGTAGGATAATTATCTTTTTAAGTAATATAAAAAAATAAAAATATTATGTGTTAAATGAGTGTGGGAAATTGTATTAAAAATTATTTATGTTGAGTATTTTTACGGAGGTGTAATAATAATAATAATAATAATAATAATAATAATAATAATAATAATAATAATAATAATAATAATAATAATAATAATAATAATAATAATAATAATAATAATAATAAATACTACTCCCTCCATCCCACCG
The DNA here is from genome assembly GCA_023678885.1 of Pogostemon cablin. Classification (NCBI taxonomy): domain Eukaryota; kingdom Viridiplantae; phylum Streptophyta; class Magnoliopsida; order Lamiales; family Lamiaceae; genus Pogostemon; species Pogostemon cablin. The sequence continues at coordinate 31,953,533 of CM042951.1, forward strand.
AAAATGTCAATTTTATTATATTAGATGCCTTATTCAAATGTTCAATTTTCCACCTTTAATACAAGGGTTCTATATATAGTCCACTACTCATTACTAATATAAGTACCTACTATACATTAAAATAATAATATACGCAAAGAAAAAACACAGTGATCTTTTGATAGGTCAGAAGGAGTATTTTATAAAATACTAGGTAATAACTAATAAGAATGGGGAGGTAATTTATAAAGGAATTGTGGAAAATGTCCAAAATAATAATTGATTTTGACAAATATCACTCAATATAAATATTTTGAAAAAATGTTTTGATTTTGATTTTTTTTGTCCTTCCTCATTATATAATTAATATATTGCCGTATATATAATCATGGGTAGCGTCGTATATATATTAGTAAATAAAAAATGTGTATGATCATACATGTAATCGCATGTAGGATCTCATGGAATAAATTGTATATGAAGTCGCAGACGTAATTGCAAGCATGATTGCAGGAAACGTCGCATGAAAAATTATGTATGATATAGTAGGCGTAGTCAAGTAAGGTGTCGTATGAAAATTATGTATAGAATCGTAGACGTAGTCGCAAAAGGGTCACAGACTAGAATTAAATCCATTTTAAAAAAAAAAAATTGTTTTTTTTTTCAAAAAAATTAGTGAGTAGCATTTTTCCAAAATAAAGTATTAAAAGTGACATTTTTGTTAATGCACCTAAAAGATATTAACTTTAAAGTAACGTGATATTTTTAAGAAATAAATAATATAAATAAGATAAATTATGTAGGTTAGGTAAGCTTGATATTTTTTAAAAAATATTGGGTGAGACCATCTCACGAATTCTAATTCGTGAGACGAATTATTCATTAATCAAATTAAATAAAGATTTAATTAAATATTTATTTTTTGCTTTTTTATATGTTATCACTTTCATTTAAAATATTAGTATAACTTTTCATTAACTAGGTATTACTCTTTATAATATTTAACTAAAAATAAATTAAATGAATAAAATTTAAATGATTACATTTTAAAATAAGTATAAAATATAAATTAAAAAAGAAAAAAAGTAAATAATATATATATATATATATATATATATATATATATATATATATATATATATATATATATATATATATATAATTATTATTATTTTCTTTAAATTGATAGCAATCAAACAGTATCTTTTGAAATATACTTAATTGGATCGCTTTGAATAACCCGTCTCACGAATTAATATCTGTAAGATATTTTCACTCAAGTCTTTACCTTTTGAAAATATAATATATTGAGACGGGCAACAATTACATGAGACCGTATCACGTAAACTATTTTTATATTTTCTTAAATAATTATCACTTTTTATTTAAGATATTATCATTTGAAAAATTCTTCTATGCATTCTAGTGCACGTTCAAATTCATGCACCCACAATCAAAATTCATATACTAATATATAAAAGTTTATACACTTTGTTAACGAATTTTATGTTAGTTTTTTAAAGAAAAGATTATATATGTTTATAAAGTTCACATATACACTAGAATATTGAATAAAAATTAATATATATATGAGTGCACGTGAACAAAATATTATCATTTTATTAAAAATAGTGTCAATTGTCAAATGTAATCCATTTGGATGGTTAAAAATCATTGTCATTCAACAAATTAAAAAATAACAATTCTACCGATTTGGCAATTTTTGGACCAAAATATTCACACACACCTTTTTTTAATAGTTAAGTTGTTCAAATAGATCATGATGTCGGAACCCCGACACAAGACATTGACATCATGTCCGGCACTATTGTCATAGCACTGAATGTCAGATCCGATGTCAATCATAGTGCGGTATCTTATATCGGGACTCCAACACCTTGATCAATGCCGAATCCGATATCCGGTGATATGACAATGGTGTTAGACGACATGATATCGGTATCCTATGTTATGCATCCGATATTTCGACCGACACTGAATAATTAAACTATAAAGAATGAGCTAGGGGTATTTTGGTCCAAAAATAGCCAAATGGGTAGAATTGATACAAATTTAAGTTGTTGGCTGACAATTATTTCAAACTTTAAATAATTGTTATTTATATGATTCTCCCTTAAAATTCGAGATCACTCTTTATTAAGCTGTTATCATTCCTATTATTGGTCTAGGAAAATTTTTACACGAGACAATCTCACATAAGTGGTTATCGTTAAAATAATATTAGTACTACCTCAATCCCACCAAAACATTACGCATTTCTATCGTCTCATTATAAGGTTTACATTAATTTCACTTTATAGTAAATAAGATACACAAAAAATAATTAATATATGGAGTCCAAACACAATACTAATACAGTTATTCACTATACATTAAAATATTATATCTCTTAACAAACTGCACATTAAAATACTATATTCTTTAAAATCTTAATATATATATATATATATATATATATATATATATATATATATATATATATATATATATTTGTAAAGTATTTTCCTTATTTGAATTTTTTGAAAACACACGTGTTGCAATTTTGTTCTTCTCAAAATAAATTTTTATATGTGTTTTGTTTCTATTGGTTGAGTATTTATGATTATGTATTAATTGTGTTTTGGTTTTGATGGAAGTTAATTATCTTGATATATCTATTCTAAAGTAATTTTCTAATATAAAATTTTTAAACGAAATTTACTTTCCAAATTAATTATTAAACGAAATTCATACTTTAAGATAATTAGTTTATTCATATTTATTATAATTATAATTAAATTCTTTAAAATATTCATTAAAATATATTAGTAGTCGTCAAATAATATATTTTGAATTGTCTATTTGGTATTTTTTAATTAGTCATAAGAAATATATATTTGTAAAGTATTTTCGTTATTTGAATTTTTTGAAAACACGCGTGTTGCAATTTTATTCTTCTCAAAATAAAATTTTATATGTGTTTTGTTTCTATTGATTGAGTATTTATGATTATGTATTAATTGTATTTTGGTTTTGATCGAACTTAATTATTTTGATATATCTATTCTAAAGTAATTTTTTAATATAAAAATTTTAAATGAAATTTACTTTCCAAATTAATTATTAAACGAAATTCATACTTTAAGATAATTAGTGTATTCATATTTATTATAATTATAATTAAATGCTTTAAAATATTCATTAAAATATGTATTAGTAATCGTCAAATAATATATTTTGAATTGTCTATTTGGTATTTTTTAATTAGTCATAAGAAAAGTTGTGATCTATTTTGTTATTATTTTTTATTATTTATCTTATATAATTTATATATAAAAAATATACAAACTTACCTTTGATACATATAATGAGTATCTTACCTTTGATACATATAATATTTTTTTATAAATAAAAAAAGCATACAACATAAACTTTGCCTTACCAAATTATTTTATCGTGATCTCTACAATTATTAATTAATTATACATTTACTTTCCAAATTAATTATTAACTGAAATTCATGCTTATACACATAGCAAAATTATTATTATTGAAAAAAATAGTAAAACATCTAATTTACTCCCTCTTATTTGCACCATAAAACAAATTTACTCCCTCTTAATTGGTAAACATTAATGCACCACCTACTATATATTCTAATAAGTTTTAGTTTATCCCTCACACCTCAACAAATAACATTTTATTACTTTTAGTCCAAATATTTTTATAATGTCTACTTTGTTTGACACTGTTTCCAAAGTTACTTGCGAGAAGGAAACATGAAAAATTAAGGTCAAGTATCTAAGAGTTTGGAATTCGTTTGCGGATGATACAGATCAAAAGACACATATTGATCTTATTTTGGTGGAGGAGGAGGTTGATGCTAATTCTTTAAATTTAATATTTTTGATATGCATATTTTATTTCTAACAATCTTAACATATGTATTATTGGTTGAAGGGCACAAAGCTAGAAGTAAAGATTCGCAAATTTTACTTTTGGAAATTCGATAAGATGGTGCGCAAGGGAGAGAGTTATTTCATTTCTAATTTTGGTGTTGGTAAAAATAATGGGAGTATTCTCAGTACTAAACATGCATGCAAGTTAAACATACACGGTAACACTCTTATGAGACCATGCTCACAATTCGAGATGAAGGACAATGGATTCAATTTTGTCGATTTTGAAACCATCATTCGCCAAGACAAAATTTCAGATAAATATTTGATAGGTATTTTCGACTTCTATTTAATTAACTTCTTTATAATATTGACGTTGATTCTTTGGCATGCTTTTTTTAATTTTTTTATTTTCTATTATTATTACTATCTCCGGTCACTTACAAGGTTTCAATTTCACTATTCCTGACGTCTGCTTCAAAGGTATCAATTTTCTCTATTTAGTAAAGAAAGTACACTATATGACTCACCACTTCTCTCTAATACAACTACCCATTTTACCTATAATAATAATACTCCTTAATCCACGTGCAAAAAGCAAATAAAGACCTTAGAATTGTCCATATACAAACAACAAACGGTTACCTTGTAAGTGGCCGGAGGGAGTATTTTTTTATGACAAAATAAATAGATGTGATTGCATTGGTTGTCAATGTTGGAGAAATGATTTGCCTTGATGTGAGGGGTAAGGCAACTGACAAGCTCGACATTGTGCTTGAGGATGCACGGTATTTATTTTAATTTCTCATGATTTTAATTTTAGGTCCTAAGATCACAATATCATTTTAATTTCATAAATTTTAATTCGATTTTTTTCATATTTAATTTCAGATACACAAACATTGTGTGTACGTTTTGGGGTGATTATGCAATCCAATTCTTGAAATATAATAGGGAACATCCCAACCAAACGCTGATCGTTGTGGTCGAGTATGCAATTATCAATAATAAATATCGATGTATGTTTTTTTCCAACTATAGTTTTATTGTCATTTATTTCCTATATAAAATTTTAAATATTATTTAAATCTCAAACAATCACCAATAAACACAATTATTTTCGCTATTTATTTGTTTTGTAGCAATAAATATACAATAATAAATATATAATCAAATAATTTAAATGGAAAATAACTATTTAAAGATAACACAAAATATACTCAATTTCTTAAAAATATATAATAATAATAAAAAAATATTAAGCCCGTGTCACATAGTGACATCACACTAGTACTATATATATTCTTCAAACATAAACTTTTGAACGGAATGGAAGGAGAGTATATGTTTTGAAACTCTTATTATTTTTTGAAAATAAAACTGTAATATAACAAGTAAATAAGGATTGTACAAAGATTGTAAAGCAACTGAGGAAGTATATTTTAGAAACACTTCTATAAAACATAGTCTTGTAAACCCTTTTCAATCGAAACACAATTATACCTTATAACTTTGAAGTTAAAATAAGTCATAAATCATAATGCTATTATAAAAATAAAATATTAAATTATAATTTTGATAAGAGAACTACTAACAAAATGTAAAGATCACTGGGTTTAGCTATATTTACGGAAAGACTTGTATAAATCGAATCACAATCTTGCATCCTAGTATTAATATCCTATTATAACCCCTATAATTTAAAGTTTAGCTAAGGTTTAGGGTTTAGAGAATTTACAAATTATGTCTTTTCAACCATAAGATTTAAACCTTGAGCCGGGAGACTCACCCCTGTATTTCTCCACGAGTTTTGCCTCAATTATAATTTACAAGGTGAATCAGGTAATTTACACGATAATTATATAGAGAGAAAATAAGGAAATTTCACCAAAACATATATATCTAAGCAAATATGCATGATTGTGTATAAAGATATTAGTAAGAAATAAATCAATTTCTCTACTTCATAGTGACCTTAAATAAATAGAAATGTTGGATGTAGAAGCTCAACGTGTACAACCTAATGATCAAAAAGGACAAAGTGTGTTTGCAAATGGCCCTAGTTGGTGAACAACCCACAAATGAAGTAACCATCGATGTCTTTGTGCTTACCACGTTTCGGACCAACTGATTTCAGTCTCGTTGTCACAAAGCATCAAGGGACTAGATGAGGGCTATCTCACCAAGCAACTTAGTTATCCAAACGACTCGAACAAGCCACAGCGGGTTGTTTCTTTGTGCTCCATGTTTCCACTCTAAGAATTTTGAAAAGCCAAAAGTGGAGAAACGTTGAGCCCAATCCGCCTCAGAATATCAAACTATACAAAGATCTAAGTTAAGCATACCTTCACCACCACGAAGAATATGCGGGTCTACATTTTGCACCTCCATGAAGTGTCGTCAAATAATAATGGGTCTTCGCTCCAAGTGAAAAGCACAAATGAAAGTTGTAGCTGCATCAATATGAACTCACTTAATGCTTCTTGGAAAACATATTCTAATCTAATTTCTGTCACCATAGGGAGGGCCATCAGAAATCCATTTTGGACAAAGATTGAGAGGCCAGAGCAACGCACTTAATCCCCACTAAGAAAAAGATAAAGGCAACCATAAAGAAAATACATGTACAGTCAACACGTTAATCTATTATGCAAACACGATAAGGTTAGGAAGTTCAGCAAGACAATGAAAAAAAACTGTTGAGAAAATTCATCAATCACATACCAAATTACTGCAGTAGAACCAATGTTGGAGAAACAGCCTGAAAGCTTTCGAAAAAAGTCAAAGACATGCCACAGTCCATACAAATCATGTGCCAACGTCTGTTTTCCATTTCCATTGGCAATTTTTGCCTCAGACAGAAAATTTTGGTTAATGCCCCCATCCCTCCCTTTACCAACTTGTATGTACACATGATGATGCATTGCCTCCTCGGAGTATGTGTAACACAGCATTGGCACATGATGGTTAAGACCGGTACACATCTGTATCAACGCAGACTGTTATTCTTGCTTTATCCTAACTTGAATAGGCACTAAAAAATTGCCAACGTATACTGTTATGTTTAGTGCCTATTCAAGGTAGGATTATGCATTATAAACATCAAATTAGGTATGAAAAAACCAGTGATCACACAATCACCTCCATGTGTGACACAGCACTCACTCAAGACTCACCACTCTTTATTTGCACTTGCCAAAGTGTGAACTGATTCACAACTGACTAGTTTCATGCATAACTAGCACAGGAGGGTTCAGCTCATCTTTAGAAAAAAACTGCAAATAATACCAACATTATAAAAGGGGACACTCGGACACACAAAAGGTTTCTGTTTATTCCATGTCAAACTCACTTTCAGTTTGTCTCTAATAGTGGAATAGTTGGGGCAAGAAAGGCTCTAATATATAGGCACGTATTCTTTGGCAGGCCATTCTAAATATGAGAAGTGGCCCACCTTCCAGTGAAAATATGTTCCCTCAGGCCAAGAATTGATGGACATTTAGATCACGCCTTTTAAAAACTCTTGGAGTAAGTTTCTCACAAAGATTCTTCCAATTTAGTTATCCAAAATTGGATAATAATGTCAGGCCTAGAAAGTGAGAATTTAAGGATGTGAACAAAAAGTTCTTTACCTGATTCGTATCAACTGTTTGTAAACCTTCTCTGAGTGTGAAAATGATGGCAATGGCATGATCCTGGTTGTCAGGCTTTAGTCCCAAGATAGCAGGGCCTGGAAGTATTATACAATAGATTATCTACAAACATAAATCTGTAAATTATTTAAACACGGTCAATAAATATGTTTGATTGCCAACCTTAATTGCTGAAAGAATAATTTAGTAAAAGATAGTAAATTTCATCTTCCAACAAGCAAGCAGTCAGACTTGAATAAAAGAGTTCATCAGTTCACAGGAAAGCACAAGCAAAAGGACTCTGCTCTAGTGACTAATTCAGTGAATATATTTGCTTCCACCTGCATCTTTAAGATTAATGTATTTGCTAAAAAACTTCAAGAAAGATGTAGCTTCATGTAGCTCCAACAGATCATAAAATCGGAGAATACAACTCGATACACAACCTAATAAGAAAAAATAACAGGAAAATAAAAATTATTGAGTCCTTCAAGGTTATATCCGCTCCCCTCTAAAATGCAACATTCCACAAAAATATACGTTTTCAGAAACTAATGAAGTACAAAGACCCGCTTAATCTTATTTTGATAATGCTAAAACCTCAGTAGCATCACATGCTGAAAAAGCTTTGGTCCAATTGGCGTGGTATCCACACATACATTATAACCCATCTAAAATGGAAAGACTTCAACTCTCCTGAGAAAATAGCGCTAAAAATTAAATGTTATAGCTCACAAAATTTAATTTTTCACACCAAATCATGTCAATGAGGCCATATATTATGGCAGGCACACAAATGTTTGTCTAGTTAATCACGAGTTACAAAAAATTTGAGCTTGCTCTTCTTGTATAATTATATACCCAGAAAAATATGCCAGGTTTATACATAATTTATCCACAAAGATACATCCAAGTAAATAGCCAAAACAACAACAAAAAGCTACTCGGGGTTTTATAAGTGAACACAAACTGTGAATTATATCTTTGACATTATTCATTTTCACTTTCTTAAACAAACAAGCACTAATTGTATTTTTGTGATTTGATTGAAATTTGTTAGGAATAACTATTAATAATAAGCTCTCTATGAAACTACAATCTATAGTTTTCTATTAATTTTCAAGCAAAACCACAGAATGGACATTCAAATTTAAATTAACAACTTATGATGAGTCACAAACCAGAACAAAGGTTGAAACTAAAGCATGCTGAATTGCAATTAGCATTCTGCTTGACGGATGAAATTATTGAATTATGTAGAATCAATCCCAAAAAAAGATGGACTATTCTTGATACAGAATCATTGTTTAACCTTCACCGAGGTGGCGTTCTTTAATGTATTCCTCACAACAATAAACCTATATCAAAATCAATACATTAAATTCATTTTTAGCAACATCGATTAACAGGCAGTGAAAAGACATTACTAGACACGATTCGTATCTTGGTATAAACTTCTTTTCAAGTTTTCCCACCAAATCTCATATGAAGTTGATATAAATTATGTCGACCGAGCGAGCAAGACTCCTAAATGCCACTTCCATGAGAACTGTCACCCTCACTCGCAGAGTCATCACTAAAATCCAGTTCGCTGTTTGATTCATCTCCCATGTCCAACTCTTGTTCACCATTCTCTTTCACAGCATATCCATCCTCAACATATGCTCTTCCAACAGTGTTCATATCATCCTCAAATCCATTCCTCCTAAAACTAACCAAATCCTGTCTCAATCTCGCTTTCCTTGGACTTACCAAAACCAATTCGCTCAACTTCCTCCTCGCCAAATACAACTCATTAGGTTCCACTAACTCCCCCTTCTTATACGCTTCCCGCAGAAAAACAGTATGCAACTTACCATGATTCCCCCTGGTCGAAATGTAGAAGATCCCCTGATGCTGCAACAAGAATTCTTTTAACTTGTTTGGCAAATTCAATATCATCCTAAAATGTGCAATCCTTTCCAAACTTATCTTCTTTTCCACAGTCAAAGACAGTAGTTCATGAATCATTGCTATAGCTCTCTTCTCCATCCTCTTCTGCGCTTCTAATGACCTCAAATCGTACCCAGAAACATCCTCGTACGGTGACCAATAAGGAAGCCTTTGCCATTTCCACATTGCAATCTTGTAATACTTACCAATCTTGAACCCCGGTGGGAAATTCACAATAAAAGAAAATCGAATATCCTCTGCATCAACACCCTTGTCTCGATACTCTGTTTCCCTCTTTCGCTCAATTTCACAAACACCTAGACTGCTATCCTTCTCCACTGTTTCTATATACTTATTCCTAGTCTCATCCGCATCAAACAATCGAAAAAACTGCGGGTGTTTCAAAATCACCGAATGCTCAAAATCATCCGGCAACCCAAACTCTTTCCGCGCAATGCGCACGTGTTCCAATCTGACCCGACCCGTGTTCGAGAGCATCACCAGCTTTCTTATCCGGGTCACAGCATCAGGTATTTGGCGTTGTAGGGCTTCATTTTCTTGCTCAATCTGCGCAACAGCTCTCCGGGCTAATCGGCAATAAAGAATTCTCTGTACTGGGTGTTCAAACACGTCGAAAACGTGCGGGAATTTGAGGATGAATCGACCCGCTTCGAGTTGTTTGAATCCGATTCGGCGTGAGAGACTATCGAGGCGCGAAATCGAAATCATGTTATTGGGTTGCGAAAGAAGGAGCTGTTGAAATTTGAGAACTTTGCGGACTTTCTTTTCGATTTCCATGTAGTCGTCGTAGCCATGATCTCTGACTCGAATTTGTTTTTTGGGTATGGAGGTAGATTGCGACATTGGTCGAGTAGAGGTTTTGGAGATTAACAGCTTCGCTGAAGCATAGAAGCGGAAGGATCTCATATTTAGGGGTTTTAGGGTTTCTGATATGAATTTTACTGTAGTGGGAAGTGAACACTGGCATGGCGGAGGGGGGAGTGATGGGAATCAGAATCAGAATCAGCTATGGCGTTTGCTGCTTCTCGGAAAGAAGCCCGGCCCGCACTACCGAGGCCTAATTACCAAAAAACATTTGCACCTAATTAATACTACTATAAATCATTAAATCAAAAAACAACTTCATAATCATTTTAAATCAAACAAAATAATTAATATGTTAAAAAATTATTTTATTAATTCATAAAATATTAAATTTCTTAATTTCTGTTAAAAACAAAATAATTAATATTTTAAAAAGTAAAAATAATTATATTTTAAAAACGTAAAAAAAATGATTGAAATGTGATTTAGAAGTGAAATTTAAAAATAAAATCAAGTGTCTTAATTATTGCATCAATTTTTTTTAATATATTTTAATAATTAATTTGCTATATGAAATCGATAAATATATGCGTTGAAGACCAATGGCAATTATCATGAAGCATCCACTCTAGGAGATTGGACAGATATTATTGTTGGCAAAAGTTAATGCGCTCGGGACACGTCGCGTCCCCATGTAAATACAATCATCTCCTTCCCTATTCTATTTAAATCTATATATTGGTAGGAGTTTAAATTGTAAAGGGGCACAGTGTCCCGGGCACAAGAGTCTCACTCATTATTGTTAAGAGATTACAAGGATTATGATATTGTTAAGAGATTACAAGGATTATGATACAAGTAATTAGCTACACAATTATGTAATTACTTAGCTGCTACACTTTGCATGAATAATTTGAAAAATCATGCATTCGGCATTCCCCTTCTCCTTCTATTAGTTGGCAGCGGTTTGATGTTGCAAGGTTTGTAGCGGTTCTTTTAGAGGTTATTCTGATATGAAATGGATGAAGTTTGATGGGATTTTAGTTGCTCTGTAAGATTTCATTCCCAACTGTCAGTTAGAGTTCTTGGTTGATTTGATTTTGTCTTAGACATTTCTCGTACTCTTTAGGTGTAGTTTACTATTAGAGTGCACATTTGTAATGTATGATTAATAAATTTTCATGTCTTATCTTAGGAGTTTTATCTCCGATTTGTTTTTTTGCTTTCTTTCTTCTACTTTCTTTCTTCTACTTTCGAAGTGTGATTTCAAATGCATATATGTTCATCTTTTCATGATCTTGTATTCATCGATAAATTCACGACAACATACAATAGCTGATTTCTGATTCTGAGATATGCATGTAAAGTCTATTATTCAACTATAAATATTTTCAATACAGGACCTGAAAGATAGGTAAACTATCAATAAAGGATCTGAAAGATTTTTGCTATCAATTCAAGACTCGAAAGATATGAAACTATCAATACATGACCTGAAACCATGAAATTGTAATTTATTTTTATCAATTCAGGACCTGAAATTCTATGATTTTAGGTCATGTATTGATAGTTTCATATTTTTCGGGTCCTGAATTGATCGGGTCCCTAATCTTTCAGGTCCTGTATGGAATAATTCAAATATTTATGTTTTGATGATTTGGGTTAACTAAGTTATTTTCTTTTAAATAATTTTGATAAATGATGAATAATAATTAATTAAAAAATATAAAAATACTATTTCTTTTGAAAATCTCATTTATTTATATTATGCTTATTATATATTTTATATTAGAGCATCATATGAACACATAATTTATTTTTCATTGTTTATATTTTTCTTTACAGAACTGTATTTTCTTTATGTTTGTTATTGGTATAAATACATACTTAAAATTATCTATTGATCAATCACATTCATTGATTAATCAATAAAAATTTCTAGGAAATTCTACTTAATTTATTTTCTTAATTTATTCCTTCTTCTCATTACTACAAAGTTTTAGTTAGGATTGTAACTAATAATCTAGAATTTTAAAGATATCGTAAAAAAATTAGATGAGCTTTAATATTAAATGTGTCAATGACTCAATGCAAACAGTCATATTATTCGCTCCTTCCTCGAAGAAGAAAATTTAAATAGATTTAAATTATCTTAAAGTGATCGATTGGTGTAGGTTAGTTAATTATCATGTATTCATGTTGCATGTTAATTAATTATGATGAGATAATTGATATGTAGCGTAATTAACGAGTGCGTGATGGGTATAAAAGTTTCCGTAAAAGTGGCCTATATTTAGGAGGACTTCTTCCTAGGGGTGGGCGGTATGGCATACCGAAGATTTTTGGTCATACCATATACCGTACCAAAATTTTTGGTATTTAAAAAATCATACCGTTACCTTACCTAAACTTTCGGTATACCTTAGTTCGGTATACCAATATTTCGGTATAAGAAAATAGTATACCTTCTACTTACCAATATTTCGGTATGCCATACCATACCTAAAATATCGGTATATATCATCCTATTACATAGTTTGCTATACCGTTATACATCTAAAATTCAATAAATCTTATAAAAACCATGTACTAGAAAAGTGAAAGATAGCTATAAAACATACTCTAATAAATAACAAATTCAAAAATATACGACAATCTGCAAACGACCAAATTAAATAAGAGTAAGTCTCATGAAAACCGGGTTTACAGGTAAGCCTTATTTTTTAATATTACTCTTTAATATATAAAAAATAACTCTTTGAAGAGTAATAATTTTTACACAATAGAGTAATAATTCGTATCTCTAAAAAGTAATTTTTCATGTACTAAAGTAATCGATACATCGGGATTTACAAGAATTTGAAGAGTAATTTTTTAATTTAAAAAGTAACAATTCATGTGCTAAAGAGTAATTTTTTATGTACTAAACAGTAACCCGTTTTACAAAGTGTTTGTCATTAAATAAATAGTACCTAAGAGATCTACACAAAAATATATGGAACTTATATTAAAATCAACACTTTTAAATTTTCATATACATAGAATTACTTAATTAAAAAATAAGTACTAATATCATGTAAGTCAATGATCTTTATCAATAATTTATAATTATGAAGAAATATATAGTAGGATTTTAGATTTAATCTTTAATAAAATAGTGTATATATATAATTTAATTAAAAATTATAATACATAAATAATAATTATAATTGTATGTATTATCTAATATGGTAATATCGTATTATATAACTCAAAAAATTGAATATTTTACGGTATTTCGGCATATACCAAAATACCGCGGTATTGATTATTTATATACCTTTATCGTACCAAAATTTTCAATACGGTATCATACCTTACCAAAAATTTCGGCATACCTAAAATTTCGGTAAAATCGGTATTTTTCGTTATGATAAGGGCGGTATACCAAAATTTCGGTATTTTTCCACAGCCCTACTTCTTCCTGACAGTGTCCCCTTATATTATTAACACTTGTCAAAACCTTTCTAATATAATAAACGAAAATAAAAACTACACTCAAGGTTGTCCCTTTTTTTAATGTAATATCATATGTGAAGAGTGACTAATTAATAAAATTTTACACCATTCGGCGGTTTCATCCAAGTTGGTGTTTCGAGGCACGTGATGCTTCTCTAGCCAAAATCAAAATATCGGGCAAACAGAGAGCATAATTGAATGAATTACTAAAGCTAGGGAACTACACTAATGCAAATATCATAACCAATTTTTTTATCCTGATGTGCATACATATTGACAATTTAGTACACATTGGCAATAAACCCACAGGGGCATGCAAACAATCCATATTAAGGTTCAAGAAAAGTGTATCATCATCTGAAGTTAACATCAAACTTGATAAACCAAAAAGAGAGCCAGCTGCAGCATCCATTGGTCTGGAATATTAAAACACAAACCAACATACCCTTCAGTCTGATATTACTAGGAAATTCCACAAGACTTGTCAAATGTATGTAAGGCTTAATACTCATACTCACGAGAAAGGGACCTATCCGAACGCCGATGATCTCTGTCTTGGGGCTCAGATGCAGCTCTATCATTACCATATGTATCATCATCCATTTGATCATAGCGATCCTTATCTCGATCGTATTCCCTGTAACGGTCATAATCACCCTGCCCATCTGTCTTATCATACTGGCCCCGTCCTTGGTTTCCATAGTAGTCGTAACGCCCATGCTCATACGTTTCTGAATGCCCGTGCTCATGCTGATCAGGCCACCCATGATTATCTTCAGCGTCCATGCTAGAATAGTTTCTCTCTCTTTCACCCCGCTCAAGCTTTGAATCACTCCGCTCATAGTCATAGCCTCTATCGTGCGAACGGCCACGATCATGATCTCCAATTTCGTAGTCCTTGCCTTTTTCCTTCTCCCTCTCACGATGACGATCATGGTCTCTATCTCGCTCATGCTCGTGGTCGCGGTCACGACCTCGCTCTCTACCCCGATCACGAGTCCGATCCCTTTCACGATCTCGACCACGGCCCCTCTCCCGGTCCTTTTCTCTGTTCCTTTCACGATCTCTGTGGTGCTTATCATCTCTATGGTCACGGTCCCTTGATCTTTCATGCGACAGCTCACGAGATCTCTCCCTCTCCCTCTCCCTTCCCCTTTCACGAGACTTCTCCCTGTCCCTAAATTGTTGCTTATTTGTCAGTCACCAGCTTTCATTTAGTGAGGAATTGATTATATAAAAAGCAAGAGTAACTAAAAAGTGAAATATGGGTTTTAGTGATCATCTCAACATTTATGTCATGCACTTCCTATAGCAGCAGACTTTATGTCCACTAACTATCTACAAGTCCCCAAAATTGAAACACAACTTCACGTGAAAATAAGGTTCCAAAATCTAAGAGGTAAGACGAATCATATAAATTGCTGCAGATATACCTTTCCCGTTCCCCTCTTGGCTCCTCCGACCGAGATGTTCCTCCAGACTGTATTTGCTCTCTGTAACATGAATGCGCCATAATCAGATAAATCAGGCAATCTCGAGGAAGCACTACCTACTCTTTACAGTGCATATAACTTTAAAATGTGCATGAAAATATCTGCCCTTCAACACTGAAAGGAATATATAGTATACTATCATTTATGAGAATTCATTTCCCAAAACATTATAACACCTCAACCAACTTAGATATAAGCATGCACAATGGAAGTGGAGTTGGAAAATCAAGTTTTTTTTCTTCTAATTAGCTTAGAAAATTTACATGTCATATATTGACCATGTGCTTGCTATTTGCAATATAAAAATGAAAAAATTGGATGGGTATAATCACAATGAATAGTGAATTAGCATGATATGTAGGGATATTTGATTTGGGATATAGTATAACTGAAAGCTAGTTTCTGGATTTGGTAATCATCAAGAATAATAATATTATTTGTTTTAGGATTTTAGTATAGATGGATTTAACTTTATGTCAAAGTAATCAATCAATGGGTAAGAAGATTGTAATTTCATATTATTAGGGAAAATACATATTCCCTTAATTTTACCCCTACTAGGCTTTCGGTCACCTTAAGGTTTTTTGTTTTGATTTTAGTCCTAACTTTGATCTTTAATATTTTATTTTTAACCTAGTGGACAGTTATATTTGAAAGAAAAAAAAAATGTTGTGTTAACTTAATGTGTAGGGAAAAAAAAATGTGACTACATGTTAACTTAGAGTATTTTAACCAAAGATTTGTATTAACTAGAGGAATAATTGACTAAAAAAACTAAAAAATTAAAGTTAAGGGACTAAAATTAACACAAAAAACTTAAGGTGACTAAAAGCGTAATATGATAAAATTAAGGGATTAAAATATGAATTTCCCCCATAATATTATATTGTTGCCACTTGCCAGGTGTTATTGTAAATTTTAGATTATTAGGTTTATAACAATTCGTAGGGATGGTTTTTTAAAACCGGATTTCAAAATCCTAAAACAGAAAATTTGACCTCAAAGTCCTCAATCAACGGTCCAATGTAAGAATTATTGAGGATAGCGACTAAACATGGTTCAAATACATAGATGCATGGCATGCATTATAGATATTCAGATAACTCCCCTATGGAGAGTTCTCAGTTTAATAAGAAATAAAGTGCATGAACGCAATCTCATTGTACAGCAAAGTGTGCATATATTAGAATATCACTAGATTACCTTCCCGATTGCTTAGAGTCTTCACTGCCAATACGAGTAGTTCCAAGTCCACCACCAAGACGGCGAGGTCGCCAGTTTGGAACAGTTCTCCCACGTTCAACATCCACAAGGACCCTCCTGTTATCAATCTTTTTCCCATCTGCTTGTTTATAGGCAGCTGCATGATTTATGCATACACTGCAATTATAGCCAAATGTAATGTACGGAATTAAAGAGGACAAGACGTGAAAACTGAAAAGGAACCTTTCATATCTCTTGTATGCACATATTCAATGAAGGCATAGCCCCTAGGCTTATTTGATTCTTTATCTGTAACCAAGCGAACCTGAAACTCAAAATGTCTCGGGTTAGTGGAGTAAGACTACGAAGTAGATTCATCTGTCAGTAGGAGCAACATTTTTCCAATCACCCCTTGATTCTCTAAAACTATTTTATCAAGTAATAAAAGCCTAAGGGCACGGCAGACAGGCACATTGCCTAATTAGCCGTGCTCACCTTTCAATAATAGAGCTTCCAGGCGAGACGCATCACCATCACTGCTTGAGGTGTCTTAAAATCACGGCAAATTTACCAGTTTACACATACTCTAATCTCCCCTTACCAGGGAATGTTTTAAAATAAATAACACTGAAATGACTTAAGTAATATATGATACCAGTATATCTTCAGAATCGTTGAAGCATTTTTGACAGCCTTTAAGTCCAAAAGTATGATTTCAGTATCAGGAAGGAACTGTGTACTAGAAAGTAAAAGAAGAGAAAGATACTAATACTCCGAATGCTTTTTACCCAAGTGTGTATATTTTGCCCCTCCAGATTGCTTGAAATAAGAGCCAATGGCATAAAGCATCAATGAACTTCACAAATTAATGCATTCACCTTTGCTTGAATGAAGCAGCATCTATTGATTTTGAATAACATCTCAAGGAATATTAATGGAAATTAAAAGTGAACAGGGATAAGATTTTCCCTCATAAAGGGTGCTGAAACTTACACGATCAACTACAAATGAAGAGGTGACTAGACATTAGAACACCATCCTAGTCTGGGGCAAACTCGAAGAGGAAATAAAAAGAATGGAATAAGGATTAATCAAGCAACCTAAATTTGATCATGATAACAAATTATACCTGGAATACTTCTGATCCGAAATTTATCATCTACTTCGATCAATTGAAAATAAACAAATGAAGACTACTTACATTTGTTAAGTTGCATAACAAGGTTGTATTTCAAACGTAACAATATGGTCAAAAGCAGTAATGATCAGTATTAACTACATGCTATTTAAGTTGGTTAAAAAATGAGAGAGAAAGATTCTTAAGGTTATTAAAAGCCAAGTAGCAAGATATTACAGTATGCTATAATGATCAAAATTTTCAAACCATCTGCTTACCTAAATAAACAAAATAAAACAAGATTTCTTTTTTCCTTCTTCCCCTTTTTAATGGGGAGTCGGGTTTGGTTTCAATAGTCCATGGAAAATCTCGGTTTGAAGATTAAAATTTCTTAGTATATCTTTTAACCAGACAAGAGTGCAAATACCAAGACATTTAAATTTCTTACCAAACCCAAATGTCAATAACCCAAGCCCATTTGGGTGTTCCAAAATACCTACCCGCTTGATAGGACCATAAGCCTCAAATTCCCTTTTGATCCTGCTCTCTGTTGTCTCATAACTCTGGAAAGGAAAAATACCTTGTAAGCAAACTAGGTAAAATACCATACATTAGATCTTTATAAAAAAAATTGCCAATAGAAATTACTACTCACAAGCCTAGCTACAAACAATGTTTTGTAAGGATCTCCAGAAATGCTTGAGTCATTATTTGGATCATCTGAGAATAAAAATCACATAAGAATTTTTACAAGGCTGCCAAAATTACAAGATTCGCACGTGTAAAAAAAAAAAAAGAAAAAGCTGCCTAGGGCAAATAAAAGAATACTCAAGAAAATAATAATAATTAAAAATAATAATAATAATAAAAGAGAATAGTTTTCATCGTCACCAACAAAGTGACCAAATTGTAGAATATAAATGAATAGAGCTATATCACATTTCTCAAGCTCCTCTGCTGCTTTTTTGGCTCCCTCCTCCAGCCGTATTTGATGAATCCTGGTTCTTCTTTCTACCTGGATAATCAGACAGGATATATATTTATTCACTGCATGCCCAAACAAAAGTTTTAGAACAGAAACACAGACATAGAAAATACAATTGCATACTTAATTTTATCAATCTCTTAAATAATTAGCCCACACACTTAAACAATATAGAATCACTACTCAGCACGATGAGTAGTTTCACATAGACCTGATAATAGAATTTCGCTTCCCATAGTACACAACAGACAACTATAATTGGCAATGTACACTACTTTACAGCCTAATATGCTGAGGTGATAATGGTAGCATCAGATGATAATGGTAGCATCAGATCATCTATAAGAAAGGCCCAAATTCTTTCCTTAACTGTTATCAGACATCTATACTGCATTATAAAGCTCTCTTAAAGGGTAATGTGAACATATTGATAGACATGACCACATCGATTTTTACGTAAGATTGGAAAACCTACAATATACCACAAAAATAAAGTGTGTCACTCTAGACCATGACAGATAAAACACTTACCGGAGTTTCACCCTTCTGCACAGGAGGAGCATAATCAGGATCACCAGGCTCAGCAAAATTACTAACAAATTGCGATATCCCTGGGAAAATAAAAAAATATACAGATGAACGTATAATCTGGAGTTCACATAAGTAAAAGATTCACCTCATTGTAGACTTTAACATGGATATAGCAACTATATACCTGAATATGGCGGGCATTTCCTCTTCTCAGGAGGTGGTTTGTATTCCAAAGGTGGGCGGGGCTCAAACAATTTCAGAAGATTAGTCGTCAAACCAGTTGGATGACTCTGACCAATCTGCAGATTATTATCCAATAGAAAAACACAATTGATAGGATTCCAAATATGCTTGCAATTATATGTTGTGAGAAAGTATACAAAAAATGTGCACAAGAGCAGTATACACACAAATCTGAATTGAATCAAATGATAAATCAGAATTCATCACCATCTCGGGAAATGCTAATTAGGACAGTAATTTTTTCCAAAACATTATCACTACATTCAAATTACAGATTACCAATTCCAAATATATGACACATTAAACTCAGATAGAGATAGAGCAATGTGATAATTTACTGTTTTAATTACGAGAAACCTAGCGAAGTAAAGCTCAAATCAAATAAGAAAAGAAACCATAAAATCGCGACTACTGGAGGACGGGATACAGCATAGAAGAGATTACCAATTTGAGCTGCATAACATTAGCCCGGTTCTGAGCCTTGGTTCGGGCCTGAACGGCGGCGTTCTGGTTGCGCATCATGGCATCGCCATAATCCCCCATCCTTCTCCGATTCCTTAGGGTTTCTCAGGATTCCTTAGCTGAACAAACTCTCACATAAAGAAATTAAGGTGGGTTGGGATTGGGACTTATTGAGAACGAAAGAGAGTGCGTTGGGGGGTGGGGTGGAGGGGCGGCCGAGTTTCGGGTCGAAAACGGGTTTCGGGACACGTCAAATTCGCTTCGGGTCCAAGACGGGTTTCGAGACACGTCAGACTATACCTGTTCACAATTCACCACAACCAAATCTACTAATTAAATATTCATTTCTCTCTCATTCACATCAACAACCTATAACCCGATTCAATTTTAATTTTTTTATACTGTATCAACAACCCAACTTTTTAATAAAATATTTATTTCTCACTCATCTATATATAGACAAAGTCTCTTGTGAGACGTTATCTTCATGAGACGGTTTGTGAGACGTGTTAAAGTATGTCGATTATTTAAATAAAGTATGTTAATGGTTGTTAATGTATATTTTTTAAAGTATGTTGGATTATGTATTAAAGTATGATGTTAGTGTGTTATAATTTGATTTATTATCGACATGCTTTAACCACAAATAAGCACACTTTAACCACAAATAAACATACTTTAGTGATGGGTTGACCCGTCTCACATCCGTCTCACCAATAACCCGTCTCACAAGAGACCAACTCCTATATATATACTATAAATATTATAAAATTATATATTATTAAAATTTTCAATAAAATTTTATTTGTTTAGATCTATAATTAAAAATGATAAATTCAAAGAAATTAAAATATTAAAAATAATGAATATATAACTTGAGATTAATAAACATAATTTTTTTATTGTGATCTAAAATGTATCAATATTATATTCTATTTGTAGATAAAAAAATATATAAAAATTTTGATTATTTCTAAAATAAGAATAGAAAAAATTAGACATTATTTATTAAAAATCTAAATTGTATTAATATAAAATTTTGGCACCAACCACAATGTAACAAATGTCACATTTTGGTTCAACGACCTAGGTGGGATGCTGGGTCACAGCATGACACAAACACACAATCGGTTGCCATTTAATATTTCTTTTTCAATTTTATTTTTTTACTTATTTTGTCTGTGTAGATAGTCGATTTTTAATGGATGAGGTGAGTATTTAATGTGGCTGTTATATGGTTTAATCGGACTAATCTAACATAATATGGAAAAAGTAAAAGGAAGAAGAACACAAGAATTCCTCCCACGTTTGTGGGAGTTAAAGTAGAGAATTTATTTCTCTCTGTGTTTTTTTGTTGTGGTGGAGGGAGATAATTCTCCTTTACAGGGGTGATGATGGTGAAGATGCATGTGATGTTGAGCTTGAGGTTGAAGACGGAGTTGAGGATGAGGATAGAACTGATGTTGAAGATGTAGGTGTCGCTCCTTCTTATACAAGTGGGGTGAGCCTAGTAGCAAGTGGGCATTAAATGTGTATCCGCATGAGGCTATTAAAATATATGCGGTAGGATTATCTTCCTAGTAGATATCTTAGGGGATATCTACTAGACTTGTAGGGTGTCAGACCCAAGTGGGACACTTGGGCAGTGAGAGAGTACCAAGTGGGCAACTTGGTGGTGAGAGAGTAGAAAGAGAGAGTGAGTGTAGAGAGAGGTAGGGAGACTCGGTATGGTGGGAGAGTAGAGAGGGGGAGTCGGATCAAATGGGTAGAGAGGGAGAGTAGAGAGTGCAAGTGGGTAGAGAGGGAGCAATGGGTGCGGATGGTAGAGAGGGAAAAGGGGTGTAAGTGGGTAGAGAGGGAAAAAGGGTGTTAGTGGGTAGAGAGGGAAAGTAGAGTCAGTAGAGAGAGGGGATGAGTATAGAGAGAGAGAGAGAGAATGAAAGCAGAGAGCAAGTGGGTGAGAGGAGAGGGAAGAAATGTCTTCCTCCTGCCTCCTCCAAGTGGCAGAGCGCGTGCTTCTCCTTCGCTCGACCTCCCTTGCTCTCCTCCTCGGATGGGCAGCCTCTGTCTTTAAATATTGATCCAAGCCCACTTGTGCGTCCAGTGTAAATGACCCTACCACATTAGTCCCCAGACTTTGGCTTCACGGGACTTGTGGAGTGAAGGCGAATCCTTCTTTTCCCCGCGTGTGAGACCGTCACGCCGATTTTGAAGATGCAGATGGCAGTCAGAATGAAGATGAATGTGAAGGTGAAGATGCCCTTTTGGAATTGCGAAAGGTTGTCTTGGGTGATAGAAAGACCTGCAGCCTTAAGTGTTGATGGGACAACTTCCTCGGGAGATGAGAAAGCTTGCGACTCAGAGGGTGCAGGAGGTTTGGAGGTTGGCTAAGAAGGACTCGGAATGCGGAGGCGCGCAGGCTCGGAGGGACTTCGGTCAGAGATACGGAGGGTCGGAGGAACCTCGATCGATCGTCTCGAAGGGACTCCGGTCATCGGTACGGAGGGATCTCGGCTGGTCAGCTTGGTGGGACCTCGGATGGAGCGCGACTTCGATCTCTATGCTATGTGGTGACATAGGTGTGGACTACCTATTGCATTAGCCCCAAGGTGAAACCTCACACAGAAGTTATTGGTCTCACGACTACAAATGACCCTTTGTTGGCCTCATTAAAAAACCTCCCTACAGAAAAACCCGGTGGAAAAAAATTGCAAGTAGGGAAAAAAGTACCAACTTGTTGGTGAGTCAATCATCTTGAATGTAGCTCTACTACTCACTTCAATTATGTGGTAACTCATCTAGATGACTCAATTTTGGAAGTGTGAGCCCCCGGCTTCTGTCATGTAGGACACCTTTCTAGAACTCTCGTTTTTGCTCTGGGCTCATGTTATGGCTTGGCGATCGGCTATGTTGGTCGGACCCAACTTGGCTCATATTTTTGGCCCTCCGGAATTTGATTGTGGTCCCAGACAAAGGAGGAGGTGACTACAGAGATAAGCATAGTGATTAATGTACTGTTATTGCTGAATAAAATATATGAAGGCTTAAATTATTTGAGATTTATCAAATGATTTATTATCCCTTGATTTATCTTTAACCATTCGGATGATGGAGCTCGGGCACTAGGCTCACAGTTTCCTAGGGGCTCGATGACCTTTCTGCGAGTTGTGGCTCATCCTTTGGTGAGCTCGCAAGGTGTGAACCTCCTATAAGGGCCTTCTCGGACTTACGCCTAGGCCTTTCTTTGGCTTGAACCTTGTAAGGTTTGAGCCTGGTGTGAGAGCTTCCATGAGCTCGTGCTTGAGCTATCTGGGCTTATGCCTTAGCTATTGGAGTCTTAGCCTGGGGATCGGTACGGCTTCTTGAGCTTAAACCTTCGGCTATTTGGGCCTTAACTCCCGATCATAGCCTTTTTGGGCGTGTGCCTTGGCTGTTCGGGGGTATTGAGCCTATGCCTAGGTTTAATAGGGCTCTTTGAGCTTACTCTCTCGGCTATCGGGCCTTAGCCCCTGAGCTTTAATCTTTGGGTCTATGCCTTGGCTGCTTGGGGGGCTTCAGCACCTATGCTCGAGGTTGAGTAAGGCATCTTGAGCTTTTCTCTTGGCTGTTGGGCCTTAGCCTAGCCACTTTGGGTCCGCGACTCGACTACTTGGGAGCTTTTGGCTTAGGATGATTTTCGAGTCTCCACGCTCTCGAATATCCTCATGGCGACTCATCTTGTGGGTCCATGTGGGATCGAATGTGTGGAGAGTTTCTGCCTTCGGATAGGTAAGATTTGCCTTTGTTAGGCTGGCTATGCCTTATGGATATGTCAGATCTGTCTATGAAATGGTCCACTCGGTCGGATCTGCCCGTAGATAGGTCAGATCTGCCTTTGGACATGTTGGATCTACCCACGAGCTGGTCTGTTCTCTGTCGGATCTGTTGAGTGTATTGAATCTATCTTTAGTGGGTTGAATTTTTTATTCGTGAGTAGGCCAATTCTCTCTAACCACTTCCCAAGCTTGTTCTAGCCGGATGAAGGGGTGTGCCATCGTCATGAATGCTTCGTAAGATGACGGAGGGTTCCATTGGACTGCTATCCACATGTCTGATCCTGGTCGAATGGCGGAAATAGCTAGCACGGTGTATGTTTCATCGTTCATCTTCTCTCATGTGGCCTTCTGTTCGTTAAATCTTTTGAGGAAGCTTTGGAGAGACTCTTCATAACCTTGTTTTATGTTCGCTAACTTCAACTTGGAGCCCCTCACTTGGACCAGGTAGGCAATTTGAGATAAGAAGAGCTTGGAGAGCTCATCCCAACTACCGATAGAAGCTGGGGAGAGTGAGTTGTACCATGTGTATGCCACGTCCCCGAGAGTCAACGAGAATAGTCGGTACTTGGTGGCTTCTGAGCTCCCATGGGCAGTCATCCACATCGTGAATTTCTTTAGGTGCACCATGGGGTCAGATTTGCCCTCATAGGTGCCAATCTGTGGGAACTTCACTTCCGGTTGGTACGGTTGAGAGGTGATGTTTGGTGTGAATGGATTTTCGCCCAGGGGTGGTTCATTCACCCCTGACTGTTGTCCTTTTTCTAACTTGTCCAGCCTCTTTCTCAAAGCTATCATTTCTTCATCTATTGCTTCCATTAAAGCTATTCTGTGGGCATCACCCCTGTTGTGGGTTGCTTGCTTCTCTTTGGACTTGGAAGTCTTTGAACTTGTGCTCCCTCGGTGAGAGTTGGGCGCCATGACTTCTTGGAGTTGCAGAGAGGAGGGAATCCCCTTCCTCCAGCGCCAAATGTAGATAGTCGATTTTTAATGGATGAGGTGAGTATTTAATGTGGCTGTTATATGGTTTAATCAGACTAATCTAACATAATATGAAAAAAGTAAAAGGAAGAAGAACACAAAAATTCCTCCCACGTTTATGGGAGTTAAAGTAGAGAATTTATTTCTCTTTGTGTTTTTTTGTTGTGGTGGATAGAGATAATTCTCCTTTACAGTGGTGATAATGGTGAAGATGCAGGTGATGTTGAGCTTGAGGTTGAAGACGGAGGTGAGGATGAGGATAAAACTGATGTTGAAGATGAAGGTGTCGCCCCCTCTTATACAAGTGGGGTGAGCCTAGTAGCAAGTAGACATTAAATGCATATCCGCATGAGGCTATTAAAATATATGCGGTAGGATTATCTTCCTAGTAGATATCTTAGGGGATATCTACTAGACTTGTAGGGTGTCAGACCCAAGTGTAACACTTGGGCAGTGAGAGAGTATCAAGTGGGCAACTTGGTGGTGAGAGAGTAGAGAGAGGGAGTGAGTGTAGAGAGAGGTATGAAGACTCGGTGTGGTGGGAGAGTAGAGAGGGAGAGTCGGATCAAATGTGTAGAGAGGGAAAGTAGAGAGTGCAAGTGGGTAGAGAGGGAGCAATGGGTGCGGTGCGGATGGTAGAGAGGGAAAAGGGTGTAAGTGGGTAGAGAGGGAAAAAGGGTGTTAGATTATCCCCATCAATAACCCACCACAACCCAACCTTCCAATAAAATATTAATTTCTCTCATATCCACATACACCATTCACAACCCAACCCAATCTCAAAATTTTAATACTCCATCAATAACCCAACCCAACCCAACCCAATCCAAACTTTTAATAAAATATTCATTTCTCTTTCATATATATACATTAATACTATAATTATGAAATCACATACTATTATTTTGAGATTTTGTATTATATTTAAAATTAAAATAATCTTGTCCTTTAAAAAATATTTAATAATCTTGTATTTTAAAAAATATTTTAATTCCAAATTTATAGTAAAAAAAAACTGTTTTGAAATTATAAAAAAAAGACATATGAATACAATAACTAAATTAAGATTACAACAATTATATAAAAAATAATATTATTGGGTATCAAAATTAATATATATATATTACTATATAAAAATTACTTTTTTATTATGCTTCAAAATGTACTTTATTTATAGATTAAAAAAATTAAGAATTTTTATTATTTATATTAAATAAAATAAAATTAATTACATATAACTTATCAAATATTTAAAATATGTAAATAAAATTTAACTACAATTATTAATATTGTGGCACTTGTCACTTAAATAGAGAATCATGCAGGTTGTTGGGTGGGTTGCAGGAAGATGATTTCCTTCAACCGGGTTGGGCGTTATTTTTTTTTTTAATTTTCTAATTTTTTTAATCAGCTTGTTTTGTCTTATTATAGCAACTATCCCCAACCGGTTGCTAATGAGGATGGTCTTAGTGGGTAGAGAGGGAAAGTAGAGTCAGTAGAGAGAGAGAATGAGTGTAGAGAGAGAGAGAGTGAAAGCAGGGAGCAAGTGGGTGAGAGGAGAGGGAAGAAATGTCTTCCTCCTGCCTCCTCCAAGTGGCCGATCGCGTGCTTCTCCTTCGCTCGGCCTCTCTTGCTCTCCTCCTCGGATGGGCAACCTCTGTCTTTAAATATTGATCCAAGCCCACTTGTGGGTACAGTTTAAATGGCCCTACCCAGTCTGTATGTGAGCAACCTATTGACATAGGTCACCGATGTGGGTAGCCTAAATTCGTTTTGGATCCACCCTATTGCCATCTCTATATTTGAGTCAGCCTTTTCTTATCATAAAGAGTTGATATTCGGTGCACCTGGGTGAAGGGGTGCATCTGTTTTTTTCTATTTTGTATATATGTTATTCTATTTTGTGTATATGTTTCTTAATAATTGTATATTTTTTCACACTCAATTTTTCATTAAAAAACTAGCATCCATATGTGTATAACTTTTTATTCAATAGTGTATACATATTTTTTAATAGTTGTACATTTTTTTATACTCAGTTTTTCATTAATAAAACTAACAAATAAATTGTACTCCCCCCATCCGCTTTTAAGGTATCAATTTTACTATTCCTGCGCGTCCACTTCAAATGTATCAATTTCCTCTATTTAGTAAAAAAATATACAATATGACCTACCACTTCCCTCTAATACTACTACTCACTTTACCTATAATAATAATACTTCTTAATCCACATGCAAAAAATAAATAAAGACCTTAGAACTATCCACGTGCAAAAAGTAAATTGATACCTTAGAACCGGACAGAGAGAGTATATATTTTTGTCCATAATTATATTTTTTTTTCATAATTGTATACAATCTGAAAATGAGTGCACCCTATCTTGTAGTGCTCCAGGTGCACAGTAATATTAGCCTCATAAATTATGAAAAAAAACATCCATTTTAAATACGACGATGGATATACTATGTCACTCTAATATGATACTATTTCTTTATAAATTGACATGAGAGGGTGTAAAAATTTAATCTCTTGCCTCTAAAATTTATATATCGACACTTTGATATGATATTTCTTTATAAATATCTCTTAGCTCTAGAATTTATATGTTGACTTATCCATTCGTTTGGTAGATAAGTCATAAGAGTAGATAAGGATGTATTATGGGGCAAAATATTATGGATGGTGGAATAAATAAGTAATATTAATATGTTATAGTTGTTTAGTAGAATGTGAAGTAAGGGTTACAAAATATGTAAGAGAAGTGTAAATTTTTGAAAATGTCCTTTTTTTAATATTATTACAATTATATCCAAATATATAAAAGAGTAGCGTCTTCCAAATATTTCAGACAAATTTGAAATTTATAAAAATTTCTACAAATTTGAAAATTTTAATAAACTTTTCACCTAAAAATATTTCAAACATCCATTTTTTTGCCTTGTTTATATGGCTTTAGGTAAATTGTATTTTGATGTTTTATTGTAACATGAAACAAGAGACAGCGCAACCTAAATAAACATTATTTGAACAAGACCAAATAGAGACTAATTAAACAAGAGCAACAATATATGCCTCCGAAAAAATAAGGAAAAATAACAAGCCATAAAAATACACTTGGAAGACGACTTTGGCACAATACTACATACAACAATTTTAGTCTAGACTATAAACATAAATGCACAAAGCAAATAGAGTGTAGGCACGTGAACAACGATACGCAATCATACACATATAATAGATAATCGAACTTAGAAGAGGCATCGCTTAAAACTCTTTTACACCCATGATCTCATTTTTTTTTTAGAAATAGAACAACTTCACTGGACTTGATGATGAACATGAAGAGCTTTCACCAAATTTATTGTGTTGAATGTCATTGTTGTTGGGCTTGCTGGGTTCTCTTATGGTTTCTCAATTCAGCAGGATCATCAAGAGATCGGCTAAAACAAGGTTGTGATAGGGTGGAGGAATTTAATTCTTTGCATTAGGATTTATATGTTAATAATATAGGGTATAGTTTTTCTACTATCTTCTACGTGCCACTCATCCAATGGAATAACATAAAAGATATTACACCAAAGAATCACAGGACATCCGAACCCTTTAAATACTCCCTTTATACCAATAAGAAATTCACAATTACTATACAAAATTCTAGAATTTTTTTTATTTGTTTCTAGGAGTAGTTTGGTATATGGTATATAATATATTTTAGGTTATAAATTAATTAATTAAGAAACTTATGTGAGTTGTGAATAGTGATAATTTTGAAATTAAAATGTTATTTATTCTAATGTCCCAGACCTAATAATTACAAAACAAAATATTGATTAATTCATCTACATCCATCAAATGTATGAAAAGAATTTCTCAAGCTGGTTTTGAGATACTTTTTGAGTTATAAGAGTTCCCACTGCAATGACGTTGCAAAACTACTCTACATTGAGAAGTAATATGAATTTTCAAAAATATTAGGAAGTTTGGATTGCATGTATTGAAAGTGAAAAATTTATCCAACAACTTAATCAAGACAATATTTTGGATTTGGTTGTAATGCGTCTCCAACAATTATACATGAAACTATAGCTGATTATGATTTGTACATATGACAAATATATTTTTGATACCTGGTTCTAATAATAATATTAATGTGCTAGATGTCTCTCCTCTTTTCTCTAACCTTGCTAAATGCATTGCTCATCCAGTATATTATATCATTTAAGAAAAAAAATTTAACATGAGGTATTATTTGGTCGATGAATATACCTCAAATAGGCAATAATTGTTCAAAGGGGCATTCACTTGTTAGACGGGTCAATCCATTATTAAAGTATGTTTATTATACTGGATATTTAAGACGTGCGATGCACGTCATCAACACGTTTTATTCTATAATTTATTATAATAATAATAATAATTATTATTATTTTAGTACAAAATGTTAGATTTAAATATCTAAATATTTAAGTGGTTTTACAAAATCCATAAACATCCTTTTCTTTTAATTCAAGACAAAAAGACATTAATACATTCATATGGAGTATATGACATAAATAATTTTTTTATTTAATGTAGAACATTATATAGAAATTTAAATAATTTACAATAATCTTCAAAATACAAAATAATCAACAAAACATTATAAAGAATATAGAAATGAAAAGACAATACAAACTAACGTTAAACTTTAGATAAAATCTTAAATCTCATGAATCAAAAGGGAATTAAATTATTTGAACATTATAAATAATATAGAAATGAAAAGACAATCAACTCTCTAACTCTCTTTCATACAAACATATAATCATATTTTTCTCTTTTGTGGTGATGGGATTTGACAGTGAAGTAATATTGGTTCAATACTGTGAATGCTACTTTGGGTGTAAACATTGAACTCGAAAAAATTGTTATTTCTGAAGCTACACATACCATGGATACTACTCTTTATCAAACTCATCATGTTAATTCCTTTGATAATTAATCTCCACTAGATGAAGTAGTGTATTTCATGATGGAATCACGAATTGCCTTGCTCATGGCAAGCTCTTAATCACTTAATATATATAGGTAAAATATAGAAATCCAAGAGTTGTATTATATTAAATATTCAAGAGTTGTATTAATTAAATTCAAGATAAATGTATGAAGTTAGAAATCAAAAAGTCATGCAATTTGAAATTCATTGAACTTTCAAGTGAATAAACTTATTAATATAGTAAGGTTAAAAAATATTATGACTTCATGAAGATTGATTATTAAAATAAATGATATGAAAAATGAAAAGGCATCACATTTATATTTCGTAATTAATAATGTCACTTTTAATATATTATGAATTTTAATATGATAAATAAAGGGTAAAAATGTAGTAAAGAAATATAGGTGAGGATAAAATGGGAAAAAATATTAACACTTGCTAAACTACTTTTAATATATTATGATATGATATATGTATGCTTATTTGTAGTTAAAGTATGTTAGTAATTAATCATATTATAACACTCTTTAATGATACTTTAATGCACCATCCACTATACTTTAGAAAAATATACTTTAATTACTAATAAATATAATTTACCTTTATAACAAGTATATTTTAACACGTTTCACAACCTGTCTCACATAAGCACCATCTCACAAGAGACTGTCTTGTTTAAATTATCCATGCACCTATTAGGCATTTAAAAAAAAATACAATATAAAAAGAAACATGTAGAAAAGACGTAGAACGTGCAATTAGAGTTCTCTAAAGTCAATTTGCAATTGTTACAAACCCAACAAGTTTTTGGAGCAAATTTGATTTGTAAATGATTATACGTGCGTACATACTAATGCATAACATTATAGTCGGGGATGAACGAAATCTTGATCCTCCAATTGAGGAAGCAAGAGAAATGTTACTTTTGGATGTTGAATTTAGGGATAGTGATTATGCTCGATTCCAAAATTTCTTGACTTGATATGCATAAATTAGGAATATGAATGCCCATTTCAACCTTCAAAATTCATTAATTGATCCTTTATGGATGAAGTTTTCTAATTCCGAGGATAAGAAATGTTTTTTCTTAAAAAAAATATTAAGTGTTGTTTTAATTTTGATTTTATGTTTATGTATTTTGTAATGTAATTTTAATTTTATGTTTAAGTAAAATGTAATGTAATTTTAATTGATTGTTATTTTAATTTTATTCATATATTAGTATTTTTATTATATTATCTTTCTATTTAAAAGTAAAAATTAAGATGGAAAATAAATAATTAAAAATAATATTTAAAAAATATTATTATTTTAAATTTTATAGTTAAAAATAAACAAATAATGTATCGTAAAATGTAGGCAACGGCTGGCCTAAGGTTGTTTTTTTAATACCAACTCCCAATTCATAAAGAGCAAAAATTGGCCCAAACTCCCATATCATACAGCAAAATTGGCCCAAAATTCCATATACAATTGCTACAAGATGGGGGTCGTTGCCACAAAAATTTTGCGCTTTTCAAGAACTGGTTTAATTTAATAATTGTGAAAAAAAGAAAAAGAAAAGTAGGAGTGGTTAATGTATATTAAAAAAAATATTAAAAAAGAATTGTTGAGTGTTTATTAAGACATTGTGTGTTAATTATAAATGTAAAAGCAGAGTCAACTCCTTTTCTTTAACATTTAAATTATAGATCATGAGTGATTATTTCAAGCAAAATCAATTCCTTCAACTTCAATCTCTTAATTTTTTCAAAAAGACCCCATCAAACTTGGGCACTCCTATCTATATCAAGAGACATATAACCTCCGAAAATATATACTATGCTTTTATTTTTTCTCTTGATACTTGATCCGTTGCAAACCAGAAACGCCCTAGCATCGGTTAGGTTCCGATTCCTTATTTTGGGAACCCCATTCTGAACTGGTGTGCATGCCTAGCCTTAAAAGGGCCATCGAGTTGACGACATACTATACCAGTAATAGCATCCACAACTAATTTTGTACAATCACGCGCCATACCGTTTATACAAAATGAGTGGTGGAAACTAAGTTGGAGGTGTAGGAACCACCACGACGGTTGGGTCAAAAAATATCAGCTCTCATCAACATGTTTATGTCTGGTAACTACTATATTTGATGAATGGCCTGACATAATTGTTATCAGGGGCCACATTAAGGACAATGAAATGGTCATGAATTTGGGACACTTCACATGCGTGTGTTTGACTACTGACATAGAATAGTGAGGAAGCATAGGATCTTATCTTAATGGATCCACTACATACATGGTTAAAATGTCCAGATTAGGATATACAAGCCAGGTGTCTCCATTAGCACTAGTCGATAATTAATTAGGATTAACTAAAAGTAGTTAGTGTCCATAAGATAAGTACACCTACCACAACATATATTACAGGAGGAAATCCAACATCCTTAATTACTCTCATCTCAATCCTTGCCAACTGACTGCAGTCTCTTGGCTGCACGAATAAACTCCACTATCACTTGTACCTCGTCCACTTTCTGTAGTACCAAACATGCCAATGAATTATATGTATATTTCAGTGGGGGCTGGGGTGTTTGCATGGAGTGAGAAAGAGAAGAGACCTGTGAAGAAAAATGCTTCTGGACAATGTTAATCAGCTGTTCCTTTGTAGGGTTGGGGCTAATGTTGTCCTGCATATAAGATGGAGCACAAATTAAGTGCCTCAACTGGAAATTGACAGCAAATACAGGAAATGGAATGATGAAGAATAAGGAGATATAATGAAATACAGACAAGGTGGAAGCTTCGACAATATCTCCACAATGATCCAGTCCCAAGCTTTGCCAGATTAACTCTCTGAAATCCATCCAAAATATAAAACATAAGGTAAAATATTGCAAATAGAGTATAGTAATGACCTCACATTAAGAGACGTGTACAAGTGAGTAATACGAAACAATTGAAATGGAATGAAGGGGAATAAGGCCTCGATGTCTGAATGAATTGGTAGAATACTTGGCATAAAACATGATATGAAAAGAGTGAACACATAAAACACATCAAATGATCCAAGTACCAATCGATGTGATATATATATTGGACATGGATCAGGCAATGATCCATAAAAAAGGTTAAAGAATATTCTATATGATTTCAATAACAGGTATTCTCTATGATTTCCTAGAAAGCATAATTAAAAAAGAGCAACAATCGTGCAGATTTATGTTCATAGAATTGCCAGTAGGCAAAATTGCTATATTCTCTAATGTACTTACCATTTGAGTTGCATGACATTTTGAAAGAATTCTGCAATTCATCGACTTGGTGGATGCTGCAGATGGAGACCATGGCCTATTATACCGAACTCTTGGCTTGCTTATCTTGCTCAACTGGAAGCCATAAGCTGTTCAAAGAAAATTACTAAACACTAAAAAAGAGATATCCTATTTCATATACACTCATGAATAGAATGGAGTTATGCAGGGATTATTCAGGGATATCTGCAACTTACTGAATCGATGGTGGTGCTTCTCACCAATATCAGAGCCACTGCTGGAATCATCAAAATCATAATCATTGCTTTCTTCATTTCCCGTAGGTGGTTCTAACACGCTTAAGGCATTTCTTTGGAGCTTGACCTCAACCCCATTCTTCAGTACCTGTGATGTTAAGACATTTGGCAGAAACATGAAAGGTTCAACTAAAAGCAAGGGGAAAAAGACGAATAATTTTTAGAATGAATATAAAAAAGTATCAGAAAACAGAGGCCAAAACCTTCTATCGCAAATCACATTCTTCACTAAAGTAGATAAAAACCAAATTGGAAAATTCCACGCATTTCATTCACTCAATGTATGTATTTTTATCACAGTAAGTCATTTGCAACGTCAAATCTTCTCAACTTCTTTTATCACGAGATACAAGTTAAATTCAAATTTATATTAGATTGAGATAATCTAACTGTAACTTAATACGGAACAAATCAACTAAAAAGAGCCCCATAAAGCAAATAATTAAATTCCCATTCCGATTAATAAAAACCATGAATATAATAACATATAAAGTTTGCAATTAAATACTCCATCAATTATAATTAACTATGTCCATATGACTTGAAGACATGCCATAAAAGATGACACAATCAACCAAGAAAATGATAAAATAAAAGTTCACAATTAATAAACTCCAATTAGAAAAATGAACCACAGATATAACACTATGATCGTGCTATTTGTGAGAGGTGAAATATACCAGCCAATGCCAACCACCAAGCCCAACAGCTTTCTTGACAACACCTTGCAAACCCACCAATACACTCTTTGTTCTGTTATTCCCTGTGACAATAACCTTTGTATGCCTGGGAAGAACAGACAACTCTTCATCGCCACTTTCCTCGCGGTAAGGTGATAAAACCCGAGTAGGGCATGACTCTGTCTCCAGCATCTCACAACTGAAAAGAGGCCTAATGACCTGTAACACTAACAATTCTTTTCTGCTTTCTCACTTACACCCAAAACTCCACATATCACCTCACTTTCTATTTTGCCAAGGTTTACAAATTACAATCAAGATGTTCCGAGCACGAACCAGGTTTTACTTATGCATGAAGCTAGTCAAGTCCAAACTAAAGCTTAAAATTTTGCTCCACACTGCAATCTAAGCCAATTGTCTTCTATTGTCACCTCCTCTCATGGGTATTTTGGGAACTACAGTTCTTCCTTAACTAATCTTTGCAGCAAGAAACATGGAACTTTCCGTACTTATTGAAGTTCTCAACTGCAGAGAGAAATTTCAAACTCTGAGAAAATGCCTGACAATAAAATAATATTTGGTGAGTCACAACTCACAATTCACAAAAGACAAGATTGAGCCACAAGCTATAGAAACTGAATTTTAATCTGCAAGCAGCAATTTAGAAACACAAAAAGTTGAAGAATTATTGTGGGTTGACATGTATAATTTGTTGGGATTTTAAATGTACTGCATTGGATCTCTTATGTTCACGGGCTCAGTTTGATAGCAATAAATGAAACAAAAATAATAATATAAATAAAAAGCTCCCCTTTCTCTCTCTAGGGTTAATTTTTGCAAATTGTGATAGAGAGCTGATTCAGGTTATTAAAATACAATATACAAATGGATTATCCTATTTCTGATCACTCTCCGCCGAGACATCGGCATTTCCTAAATAAATTATTCTAAAAATATGTAGAATTAATAAATTTATAAATAAATGTTTCCAGCAAAAAATTAATTAAACACGTATTGACTTGAGAAAAAACAAATGATCCAATAAACACTGCACAATCCTAAGCAACACTTTGTAAAGAACATAATTATAAGCAAACTAAAATTTAATTCCTAATTCAATCAGTAAGAACTGTAAAATTGAACTCGATGACTTCGTTGCTACCGACTCAAACAGCATTAGTCAACAGAATCACAGCACAATCACGGAATGTCGTACATTCACCCGAGCAAAAATTGAACTGAAATTAAGACTTCAAAAGGAGTTAAAAATGAACTCGAAAGCAATAAAGCTCATCGAAATTGAAAATATCCCCATAAACCTTGCACACTACATTCACCAAAATTAGTATTACCACTCCAGGAAGGACGCCTAATCTTCAGTCTAGAGAGAGAAAACAACGGACATTGCAACTCGACACCCAGGAAAATGCAATCAAATCGGAAAGGCGAGTAGCTTATGCTTGGTGTTCTGGACTTGGATGGAAGTGAGAGAGAGAGAGAGTGTGTGTATGTGTGAGAGAGAGAGCGTGGGGATGGGGGGTGGGGGGTGGAGTGATAGTAAGCACGCAGTAAATGCTTGGTAACTGCCGTGGGAATGGGGATTTGGGAACGACCTACTACTGCTGAATTGCAGTGATTCGTACGGCCGCTGCTGCAACTATTTTGTCCGTTTATTCCCGGCTGAGCCGGTTGTCAGTGGCGACGGCTCGGCTCATGTTAGCAAGCCGCGAGGTGTAGAGTAATCCTTATCCGGTTGCCTGGAAAAAATCCAACGACTTGATTTTGAAAATTTAAGCCGGTAAGAGAATTATTGTACGTACACGCGCGCATTGATTTAAGCGAATAATTTACACGGAAATGATCCCCGTCCTCCTACTACGTCGTTTTCGTTATTCATTTTTCATTTGCACCACTTTGACTCAATAGTATAGGGGTGTAACTGTCTTCTTAAATTCAAATACACCTTATATAGTTAATGGATAAACCAATTAATCATTTTATGATGAATGAGGTAAAAAAAATGGAAGAGAAAATTATTGAATCAAAATACAAGAATCAAGAATAAAAAAGAGTAAGAAAATGTTCTAACCTTTTTTAAAGTTCTGAATTTTGAATCTTAAATTTTGAACGTCTCGAAATGATGATGAAGTTGAGTAGAATTCTTTTCGTAAGAAAAACACATCCCGCAGACTTTTGGATGTGGTGCTATGAAATGAATGCATAATTACAACTGATAAACCACTCAAGGATTGTTATTTTCATTAGTGATTGTGTTTACACACAATTTTGTCATTAATTGTATTTACATATAGATTTGTCAGATGGCCAAGCACTAGATCCAATATTACTAATTTATCATATTTGGTCATCTCTATTTTAATTATTTTTAATTAATATTCTATTAATCCTTACTAATAAAAAGTAATACTAATTGAATTTTAAAAAAAATAGTGATAAAGTGAATTATTTCATGAACCTATAAAAAAAAGTGATGAAAATTTTAATGTGTAGAGAAAAAGTGTGTAATTATTTTGGAAATGGAGTGGGTAAAAATAAGAGTGCCGTTAAATATCGTCCTCATTTTATTGAATATACACTTTTTTTAATAAATACATCTCCTTTTTAATTTTTAATTTTTTAATTTTATTGTATACACATTTTCTAAATCTCCAACACTACCTTTTCTTTTTCTTCTACACTCACTTCGTCCCATTGAAATTGCGTTTACTTTTTGTACGTAAATTAAGAGATATAATATTTTAATATAAAATGTGTAGATTTATTAGGGTGATGTTTGGACCCATAGAAAAAAGTAATTAATTTGTGTGAATTCCTTAATTTTATAAAAAAGAAAATTAGCATTTTATATTCGAACGGATCAACGAAGAAGTATTATACATACCCATTTCATTATCTTCTTCGATCTGTGCTGTGGTAGGGCCCAGGAAAGTGGGCCCTCGGAAATAGCAATTGGGCCGCCTATGGAGAAGCCCAAAAAGCTTGAACCTGGCCTATCCCAGTAGTAAAAGCTCCGAATCCAAAAGCACCTGGGCGCGTTAAATCCACTTTCTCGGTCAGGATGACTCGGCCATTCCTTCCATTTGGCCACTTGCCTGAAACCTACAAAGATATCCCCTATGATATCTCCTACGAAGATATCCTAAATCGAATCCTAAGAATAGTCACGTGAGGCTATTGCATTTAATGTCCGCACTGTATGCATTTATTGTGAAGTGACTTGACGATATATCCAGAGATTTGGATGACGTCAAGCCACTCGATATATACAGCATCACCCAAAAGAATAAAACACAAGATATTCACCTCCTAAAAAGGCACAAGATCGCCTGGAGGTAATCTTTGAAGTATTATCTCTACAATAATCCGAATATTATGTTAGATTAGTGCGAATAATCCCTCAATCACCCCAAAATAGCCACATCAACTCACCATTAAAGAGGGATTAATTATGCTATCTACATTTGGTGCTAGAGGAAGGGCGACCCCGCGATTAGCTAAGCCTTGTTTAAAGATGACGAACGGGCGAGAGAAAGCAACCCCCAGCAAAGCCGGTGCAACTACCAGTAGACATCTGGAAGAACCAAATCCTTCCCGAACTGTGAAAAATGAGATTCCACCTTGGTACATGAGCCCAGAAGAAGATGACTCAGAAACTGACTTCCGACAGAAATACTTTGACCTCCTCAAACAAATGAAAGGGAAACGACAGACTGGACAGAAGAGCGCTAGCCGAAAGCTGAGTTTTAGCCAGGAGGGGGACTCAGCGGAACAGACGAATGAGCGGCAGCGCGACCGAACCCGCCTAGAAGATCGGTACACGAAAGAATGAGGCTTAACTTTAAGATTGGTACACGAAAGAATGGGGTCAAAAAGCACCCGGGACGAACCACGAAAATCCCAAAAAGTGGTGGACGAAGGGCGTGAGCAAAGAAAGGCAGCCTCTCACGCCAACTCAGTCGCCAGTAGGTCCCCAGCATATACAGTTGGATGCATTAGCGCCAAAGACTGCCTAGGACTAGAGCCGGTCAAATCTCATCATGAACAAATGGGAGAAAATGCGGGGAAAGATCCCATAACCCAGCTCAGACGACAACATAATTCAGAAATGGAAGCCCTGAGAAGACGGCTCGATGAGATGAAAAGAAAGAACAGAGCTGGATTCTACAGCATTCCAGACCCGGAGTTGGGGAGAACCCCATTCACCTACCGGATTATTACGACCACCACCCTGAAAAGATCCAAAACCCTTAGATCTCCAATACGCCGGTGATTTATAATCCGACTACACATCTCAATAAATACGTGGGTTGGATGTTGGCATAAGGGAGTTCAGAGAAGGATCGGTGTAAGATGTTTCCCCTGACGTTGGGGGATAAGGCACACTCATGGTTTGAGTCTCTTCCAATTAACTCGGTCGATTCATGGGCGCAACTCGCTACGGCCTTCTCGTCCCACTTTGCATATCTGGAACAGGGAAAGGAGCTGAAATAGAAGTTAGCTTGCCTACGACAAGGACCGAAGGAGTCTCTCAAGGATTTCATAAAGAGATTCTATGAACAGCTGGCCAATAGGGAAGAGGTCTCGGACAAAACATCGACCATCTTGGAAATAGTGGCCTTACTCCCAGGATCTCTAATGTGGACTAGTTGTCAACAAAAGCTGCCGGCAAGTTACGCGGCCTTCATGGCCTCAGCTCAGGCATTCATCCATAGCGAAGAAATCCTCGAGGAGTACAAGAAGTCCAAAGGCGACCACAAAGAAAGCGACAAAAAGAAGAAGAAATGAGATAAGGACTATAGGACTCCATCTTCTTTCAAACCATTCCCGGAAGATGACCAAGTTCAAGAAATGACCGAGGTACTTGAACTTACCCCTGAGAAAATATTCAATAAGATCTAAGACGCCAACTTGCTGAGTTCCCCGCCCAAAATACGAGCAGATCCAGCTAAGTTAAATAAGAAAAAATTCTACAAGTATCATAAATCCATCGATCACGACACCAATAATTGCCGAGATCTGTAAACGGAATTAATAAAGCTGTTTGAAGATAGAAAACTAGATAAACTAGTGACTAGCCTGAAACGAAGAAGGGAGTAGCCTACCGCGACAAACGAACGACCGAAAGGACCCACCGGTCTGAAAGGACCCGAAGATCTGGGTAACCATTTACATTCACTACCTCGAGAAGTATATATGATGGGTGGAAACTATGTGGGGACATCTCAGGCCCTGACCACTCAGTCACAAAGAAAATGGAAAGTCGAGCTACTGGAGCTAGATCGACTCCAGCACGTCTTCATGGCCAGCCCCAGACTGCCCCTGCACGAAGCTGACATATTCTTCTCCAAGAAAGATCTCTTCGAGGTGCGGGTCCCCTATAATGACCCATTGGTCATCTCGGCCACAATCTCAGGAGTCAGGGTGAATCGGTGTCTGGTTGACACGGGCGCCTACACAAATATAATATTAAAAAAGGTATTTGAAGCCATCGGAGGGCCCACTCATCATAAGGTAGCCTCATGCGACAACGAAATTTGAGGGTTTAGCAACGCCATCACTACCCCTTTGATGCAAGTGGATCTGTCGATCCAGATGATGGACGAAAGACAAATAGTAAGAGCTCAGCATACCCTCAAGTTCAAAGTAGCCGATCTTCCATCACTGTACAATTGTATTCTCGGGAGAATATTCATTCATAAATTCAACTCCATCCCATCCACGCTTCATCAATGCCTAAAGTTTGTAACCATCGACGACCGAGTTGGCACCGTCAGGTGCAGTCAAAGGAAAGCGAGGGAGTGTTCGTTCATCGAAAAAAAAGAAGGGCTCAGTTACCACGATCCGTGCTTCCAATTATTGATGGTAGAACAAGGATGCGACTAGGAGGCCCTACCAATTGGTGACGCAGCATCAGAAGACCCGGACCCAGAGAATGCTTATAGGTTTCGACCCTTCAGCGATAAGGAAATCAACCTATCCCCAATCACCGACAAGGATCCGAGATCGGAGAAGAAAAGGAAAAGAGGGTAATTGGTTTAGGAAATTGAGGTAGTAAGAATGGAATCGAGCAACTCGGATTTAGAGTTATATATCGGATCGCAACTGAAGGAGCCGTACAAGACGGCCCTGACCAAATTTCTGAAAGCCAACCTAGATGTGTTCACCTGGGCACCAACTGACATACAAGGAATAGATCCCAAACACGCATGTCACCGACTCAATACTAATCAGGTGTACCGCCTCGTCGAACAGAAGAAAAGGAAGTACAGTCCAGAGAAGTACGAGATAATCGAAATGGAATCTAAGAAATTGTTAGCAAATAATCTAGTAATGGAAGCCCTATTCCTTTCGTGGGTGGCAAACCCAGTCCTAGTTCAAAAGGCTAACAAGTCCTAGAGACTGTGCATCGATTTCATATATCTCAATAAAGCATGCCCCAAGGACAGCTTTCCTTTGCCACACGTGGATCAAATGGTGGACGCGACGGCGGGCCACGAATTGATGAGCTTTATGGACGCATACTCGGGCTATCATCAGATCCCCATGCACCTAGAAGATGTAGAAAAGAGGGCGTTCTACACCAAGAGAAACTTATTATGCTGGGTAATGATGCCGTCCGGATTAAAAAATACAGGCTCCACTTACCAGAGACTAATCAACAAAATGTTCTAAGAAGAACTGGGGAAAACCATGGAGGTATACGTGGACGACATGCTGATCAAAAGCATAACCATCGACGACCATGTACACCACCTAAACAAAGCATTCAACATCCTACGACAGTATGGGATGAAACTTAACCCTAAAAAGTGCACCTTTGGAGTATCGACAGGAAAGTTCCTGGGCTACATGGTAAGCAAAAGAGGCATCGAAGCAAACCCAGATAAGGTGAAAGCTATAGAGGATATGGAGCCTCCCAAGCACTCCAAAGGCATTAGAAGCTAGCCGGAAGAATTGCGTCCCTTAGTCATTTTCTATCCAGGGCATCTGACAAGTGTAAGCCTCTTCTGAATGTGATCCGGAAGGAAAATTTTGACTGGACACCGGCAGCACAGAAGGCTTTCGATAAACTAAAGGTCATACTAGCCAATACCCAGACCCTCTCGAAACCACGACTAGGTG
Organism: Pogostemon cablin; assembly: GCA_023678885.1. Taxonomy (NCBI): domain Eukaryota; kingdom Viridiplantae; phylum Streptophyta; class Magnoliopsida; order Lamiales; family Lamiaceae; genus Pogostemon; species Pogostemon cablin. The sequence goes on from CM042951.1 coordinate 31,994,486, forward strand.
AGGTCCTTAGTTTGTACTAAGCCACATCAGAATCAGCGCTAAGTGCGGTCCTAGTCCGCACAGAAGAAAAACAACAAGAGCCAGTATATTACGTGAGCCAGATGCTTAGGGACGCCGAACTAAGATACCCAGCAGTCGAGAAGCTTGTGTATGCACTGGTGAGCGCACGAAATCTAAGGCCCTACTTTTTAGGACATCCAATTGAAGTAGTGACATCTTTCCCATTAAGGCAGATGCTCTCAAAACCAGACTTGGCAGGGAGGCTAATGAAGTGGGCTGTGGAATTAAGCCAGTTCGATATTAAATACGTCCCCAGAATGGCTATCAAGGCACAAGCCCTAACAGAATTCATAGTCGAACTCACCATACCCACCTTGCCAGAAGAAGTGGTCACTAAACCTTGTCAGATGTCGGTAGATGGATCATTCACGACTCATACCTCCGGCAACGTTGTAGTGCTTATAGCCTCCACTGGAGAAATGTTCTGTTTGGCAATCAGGTTCGGATTCTTCGCAACCAACAATGAAGCCGAATACGAGGCCCTGCTCTCCGACATGAGAATGACGTTAACAGTCGGAGCCAAAAGAGTAATGATCTTCAGTGATTTCGAACTCATAGTTAACCAAATAAAGGAAGATTACAAGGCCAAAGACCAACAATTGGCAGGATACTAAAATCTAGTTGTAGAGATGATCCCGGAGTTCGATCACATATACATCACACGAGTGCCCAGACAACATAATATGCAAGCTGATGCACTAGCCCGGTTGGCAACCACAGAGAATGCCGAATAGTTAGGGAGCATTAGCGTGATAAAGCAAGAAGCTCTAAGTGATAAGATAATTTGGCAGATTGATGAAGAGGAGACATGGATGACTCCCATCAAGGCTTTCCTACGAGAGAAAAAGAGCCAGAGGATAAGCTAGAGGCCAGACGACTGCAGCTTCGAGCGACCAGATATACCTTGATGAATGGTGTGCTATACAAGAAGGGATACTCGATGCCACTCCTAAGATGCTTGAACAAAGAGGAAGCTATAAAAGTCCTCTCAGAAGTACACGACAGCGTCTACGGTAACCACTCGGGCAGACAAGCCCTAGCCCAAAAAGTTATAGGCAAGGGTTTTTTCTAGCCCATCCTCAGAAAAGACGCCATTGAGTACGCTAGAGCATGCAAAAGTTGCCAGATATACGCCCCCATAATCAGAGCTCTCTCCACCAAGTTAATCACAACAGCCGCGACCTGGCCCTTCGCAAAATGGTGGATTGATTTAATTGGCCTGTTCCCACCCGGAAGAGGAGGCGCCAAATAAGTGATAGTTGTGGACTACTTCTCTAAGTGGGCAGAAGCAGAAGCGTTGGCCACCATCAATAAAGCCAACATGATATGGTTCATATGGAAAAAACATCGTCTATCGTTTCAAAATACCCAATGCCATAGTCACTGACAATGGGAAGCAATTCGAAGGAGCCCAACTCCAAAGGTTCTGAGATGGTCTGGGGATCAAGAAGCTATTCTCGTCACCCTATTACCCCCAGTCAAACGGACAAGTAGAGGCAGTAAACAATGTGATTAAGCACACACTCAAAGCAAGACTGGAGAGCCTCCAAAAAAGTTGGGCCCCACAACTACCTAGAGTCCTGTGGTCATACCACACCACTGCTAGGACGTCGACGGAAGAGACCCCATTTTCCCTAACGTGTGGCACGGAGGTAGTCGTCCCTGCAGAAGTTGCCTATCCGACCTTTCGAGTAGCCTGATGAGAGTGAAAATAAGCGTGTTTTAGTGTCCAATTTAACACCTTTTTGATTGATATTCTTGTCATATATTAGCACAATGGTCTTATATTCATTATATGTGAGAAAAAGGTGCACGTGAGGTGTTTTATTGTGTTTTAGGTGGAAAAAGGGATCAAAAGTGCAAAGTTGGAGAAAAGGTGCAATTTGTGCAAGAATGCTAAAAACGCACGTCCAACTTTCATAATTATTCTGTGTTCGTGTGGAGCTCAAAACTGATGTTGTGATACATGGTTGGAAAGCTAATGAAGAGAGGGTCGTTTTGGCGTAAATAACATCCCATTCGGAGGCCGAACGAGGAAGTTATGAGCAAAGTGGTGACGCCGCGCGAGCTGTGCCAAACAGAATAGATGTTCTACTTTCCATGGCTTGTTACAGATTCAATTCTTTGAGTTTTTATGAGTTCTTATAGAAAGCCCAGGAAGAGAGGATTGCGTGAGCATAAAAATCACTCAATTTGGAGGTCGGATGTGAAAGTTATACGCGAAACGGCGAAACTGCGCAAATCGGTTCGACCTAGGTTCGACCTGAGACATTCTGGTTCGACCTGTTGGGTTGGTCGAACCAAGCACCTGGGGCTTCCAGTAGGGTGGTTCGACCTGTGGTTCGACCTGTGCTTAGTGGTTCGACCTGTTTGCTGAGGTCGAACAGATGTGCGGGAACTTACCATATCCGTATTTTCGAGGCCTAAACGCGTGTGATCACTTGAAAAGCCCATTCCAAGCCTATGAGACGTGATTACAAGTATAAAAGGAGGTCTAGGAAGCCACAAAAGAGGGGATACACAACACAACAACAAGAGAGGAGAAGAAAGGCCACAACCATACAACACCCTACAAGGGGGGATCACCCCCCATCCATCATCCACTTCCTTTCCTTCATCCATCCATCACTTTGAAGATTCGTTTGTGGAATCAAGAGGAGAACCAAGAGGAGGATTCAAGACGGAGAAGGACATGAAGACGCCACATCAAGGGTTTATTCGTTTCCTAATTTATCTTGTATTTTCCGGACATCCGGGTAAGATCTATCCAACACCCATGATTGTTCTTCGAAACATCATGGGCTAGAGCCTTTTTGGTAGATCTAGGAGTTTTGATGGTTTTATGAATTAATTGATCTTCTATGTGTAAACTCCGTACAACACTACTTGTGGTTTATTTTATATAAGATTGTGCCTTTTTAATCCATACTCATAGTCATTTTGGGCATCAATAATCGTTGTGTAGAGTCTGAATACATAACATGGTTATTGGTTGAGTGCGTTCACTGTTGAGCAGGGTTTTAAGTTATAATTCTAAGTGAAGAGATTCCAAAGTCTTATTAGAACTATCTTATATGAATATTTATTAATTGAATTGAATTCGGGTTAATAAGTAGGATAAAGAGGATAATTTCATAGTACCTATAAAGGGAGATCATATCGGGTTAGAGTACCAATCCTAGGGGAAAATAATTGATACTGATAGTACCTAGAAAGGGGGGTGAAATTATATCTCTTGCTCCGAGATTATTCACACGTGTTACACGCATGCTTACTTGTGTCTATAGAGTAGATATGCATGGTTTAGTGATGCGTCCATATTCCACAAGGTAGAGTCGGACATTGACACATGGAAGAGAAGTTAATGAGTAAAATTGAATTATCCTAGAGCTACCTATTTTCCTACTTGATCCACTTTCGTATTCTTTGAGTGGTACTTTATTTTATTTGTTATTTTAATTAATTGTTTATTAGTTAATCATTCAATCCTCAAACTATATTGCCACACTTGTCTTAATTAATTTAGTAAATAATTAAATTGATAATACGCCGTCCCTTAGGTTCGATATTCACTTGGTCACCTTTCGAGACTACAATTGATATCCTTATACTTGAGGATTATTTTGTGTGTTGAGAAAACGCTCAACAAGTTTTTGGCGCCGTTGCCGAGGACGGCTGTTATTATTGATTTTATTATTTCTAGTTTGATTAAGATATTTTTTTTCTTTTATTTGTGATTATTTATTTCTATCTAACCTTGAATTTTTTCGAGTTACTTGTGCGATTGAAAAAAGGAGAGAAAGGAAAGGAGCAAATAACACATTGAGCTGAACATGGCCGGAGCAAGGCAGAATTCGGATAATGTTTCCATACGTGAAATTTTTACGAACTTTGGGAATGTCAACATGGGGTTGATAGGAGCAAGGGGGGAAGATGATGATTTTGAGATACATCCCGCTCTTATTAACATGGTAGAGAAGAATCCCTTATCTGGAGGTTGTTTTGAAGATCCATATCAGCATCTCCGAAGATTTTTTGGTTATGCAAACACTCAAAAGGGCAGTGGAGCGAAGGATAATGCTAGGCGGATCGCCTTATTCAAGTTCTCATTGATTGATAAGGCAGAAGCTTGGTATGAGACTCTTGATGCCACAGAATGCACTACATGGGACCAACTGCAGCAGAAGTTCTTAGAGAGATACATGCCACCCTCAAGGACCTTAAGAATGAAGCAAGAGATCACCCGATTTGTTATGAATCAAGGTGAGAAATTTTATGAGGTGTGGGATAGGTTTAAAGACATGCTCAGGATGTATCCACAGCATGGAATGTCTAAGGCTGAGTATATAAGTATCTTCTACTACGGATTGGATTGTGAGTCGCGTGTATTTATTGATGCATCATCAGGAGGAGCGCTGTTATCTAAGACAACACTTGAAGCGGAAAAGTTATTTGAAGAAATCTCTATGAATTCACATGACTGGCCTATAGAGAGAGATAGAGGATCATATGTACTTGGCAAGGTAGCACAGGTTGAACATCAAGTGAAGCCTAGTAGGGATGATGGGATCGTCTCTAGTCTAGCTAACATCAACAAGCTACTAGAATCCCAGCAAAGGCAGATCACAGAGTTGACACAAAGGGGACCTAGTATGTGGCAGCACGAAGTGAAGAGTGTTGAAGATACCTTCAATCGATACATGGCTGAGAATGATGCAAGGATTGATTGTCTTGAGGATACCATGAATGTTGAGCATGTAGATTTATCTAAGCAGTTGAAGGAGCTTACCTTGATTATGGGGCAGATGACCGTAAATGTGAATCAATTGACACAAACATTGGAGAATAATGCCATCACATTGAGGTATGAAACACAGTACGAAGGATCGACGGAGCCGGAATCAAAATCTAAAGCAAAAGGAGCCCGATTCGACCAGGATCAAGAGGGTTCGACCAAATCTGTTGGTCGAACCAAGGTCGAACTAACCTGTTCGCGACCCTCTATTTTAATGGAAGTGAGGTTCGACCACGACTCCCCTGGTTCGACCAAATCACCAGGTCGAACCCAGGTCGAACCACACATCCTGGAGCACCCTGTTTTGTCGCAGCAACGGTTCGACCACGACAGACATGGTTCGACCAGTCTATCTGGTCGAACCCTGGTCGAACCGAAGGGCAGAAATAGTACAGTAGGCCAGTTCGACCAAGAGAGAAGCGGTTCGACCTGTCTTGATGGTCGAATCCATGTCGAACCCCAAGTTCAAAGTGAGAGCAGCATGCCAGATGACTGGTTCGACCAAAGCATTGATGGTTCGACCAATCACCCAAGTCGAACCCACATCGAACCCCAATTATAGAAAGAGAGCAGCCTTCCAGACGATTGGTTCGACCATTACACACCTAGTTCGACCAGCACCAGTGGTCGAACTGAGGTCGAACCAATTCGTTCTGCACCATTTTCCATGCCGAATGTTCCCTATGATGTTGATGCTACTCCCATGCCATCCCAAGGACAGAATACTGAGCTTACAATGGAAAAGAAGTGGGAAAGAGCAAAGAAGTTGAGAGCGGAGAAGCTTAGACTGCAGATGGATAATGAAGATGTGGTTTTCTCTCTTGATCATGCAATGAAGATGCCCATGGATACTCAATCGTGCAAGAGCATTGATATGGTTTCTAACTTGTTTAATCTTGATTTTTCTAAGATAGGTGATTCTGAATTTAAGTGGAAGGTTGACAAGGAGGAGTCTAGACAGCCATGGGAAGAAGAAAATTTCAATGATCATATACTTGTGACCAAGAAAGGTGAGGTGTTGAGTGTAGACAAGAAGAGGGAAAGAAAGTATTTGAAGGTGAGGATGCGACAAGACCGTCCTCTACCGTCGTGACTCTACGACGTTAAACATGAGCGCCTGTTGGGGGCTTGCCCTTCCGTTTTATTATTTTATTTATTTCGTGTGAGTAAGAAATTTTTGTATTTGATGTGCTTACCAATCGGCAATTACATCTTTTTCAAACTTAGTTTCAACTTACGTTTTTACTAAGTTTGGGGGGGTGTGATGTTATTACCTCATTGAAGCACCAAGAATATAATCTTTTCTTTGTAATGTCTGCTAGGGGAGTTGATTTTTTGTGGTATATTAAAACTTTAATCGGTTTTGATGTGTCAATTTTTTGCAATTTGCCTAGTGTTCAGTGGTGTTTCTAGTGTGTGTGGAGTCGATTAGATAGTCAATTAATTCTTTCTTATAGTTCTCCTATTTTATTATTGATGAATCTGTGATGATGAGTGTGTTTGAGCTTTGATGATAGAAAAGGTAACTAGGTGGCAAGACGAGTTCTACATTGAGGGTTTTGACTCGAGGAGCTCGTGCGTACGTTGAAGAAAAATCAGGTGCCCTCGTTTCTTTTTTCTAATTTTTATATGTGCTTTTAATTAATGGAGTGGAAGGATTAAGTTTAAGGTGGTGATCCATGTGAGCTTATATGTTTAAAATTGTCTTTGAAATTCATATGCCTTTGAAATTGATGAAGGAAGTGTACTTGAGTTATATTGTGATATGAAGTTCTATGTGTACTTGTGGGATATTGCTTACCATGAAAGGTGCTCTGTTACTTGTTAAATACCCATGTGAGATTTTGAGCCTTGTTTATCATGATACATAATCACATGATATTTCTTTTCTGGTGAGTATCGTTCTTGTATGTGTATTCTAGAACTTGCCTTTTGTCTTACTTGAGACTACATGTTATGTTAAATAATGGAAAATGATCTAAGGCCATCATTGAATTTATGAGTCACTTAGCCAAATAATTTCCTACCAAATAATTTTATATCCGTAGTTAGCCCCGTTGAGCCTAAAAGCCTTATTTCTTTGGCAACCTACGAAGATAGCCACTTTGATATCCTATTTGAGCCTTAAATTCCTATATTTAGTGGAGAATTAAATGCTGTCAAAGTATGTTAATGGTGCTTGATAACAATTTGGGAAGGAATGAAATTGGTGTTGAAATTAATAGTGATGGATTATGATAATGCATCTAAGGAGAAGCATGGAGTAGTGCTTAAATCTAGTACTCCATGGAATCAAAAACCCTAGGGTAGTGCTTAAATCTAGTACCCTATGGAAGATGTTAGAGGTAGTGCCCGAAACTGGTACCTCGAGAGAGAAAAAGAGAAAAGAAAGGAAAAAATGTTGAGCTTGAAGGAAATGAGAGAAAACAGAAAATTAGAAGAGCATGAAGCTGGATAGCTTTGAAGTGTAAAAATTTGCAGTACATAAGATCTCCGGTTTTAATTCTCTACTAATTGAGTTACTTTATCCATATATTTCCTACCCTTACCAAAGAGCCAACATTACATTCAAAAGAAAAGTCCTTTTTGATCCCATTGTCGAATCATACTTTTAAGTGGTGGAGAGTTTGAGACGTTTGGCAAGCTTATGGTTACGCATGCACTTGAATTGAATCTGAGCGTAAACACCTTATCCCATAAGTGTACATCTTTTACACTTGAGTGCGAGTAATATATACTTCCCGTGAGAACATGTTAATGGAGCATTTGAATTGGTGGTGATTGTCTTAACTTGTATGCTACGAATTGATTATTACATGTAATAAGAGTTGCATGACCTAAGTTGAGGACAATTATATTTTGAAGAGGGGTATTTGTCATAGTCCTTGTTTCCCTGCTAATTTTCTTACTCTCTCTCTCTCTTTATTTTTATTTTGTTGCCTCGGGACGAGCAACGGGTAAGTTTGAGGGATTGATGAGAGTGAAAATAAACGTGTTTTAGTGTCTAATTTAACACTTTTTTGATTGATAATCTTGTCATATATTAGCACAATGGTCTTATATTCATTATATGTGAGAAAAAAGTGCACGTGAGGTGTTTTATTGTGTTTTAGGTGGAAAAAGGGATCAAAAGTGCAAAGTTGGAGAAAAGGTGCAATTTGTGCAAGAATGCTAAAAACGCACGTCCAACTTTCATAATTATTTTGTGTTCGTGTGGAGCTCAAAACTGATGTTGTGATACATGGTTGGAAAGCTACTGAAGAGAGGGTCGTTTTGGCGTAAAGAACATCCCATTCGGAGGCCGAACGAAGAAGTTATGAGCAAAGTGGTGACGCCGTGCGAGCTGTGCCGAACAGAATAGATGTTCTACTTTCCATGGCTTGTTACAGATTCAATTCTTTGAGTTTTTGTGAGTTCTTATAGAAAGCCCAGGAAGAGAGGATCGCGTTAGCATAAAAATCACTCAATTCGGAGATCGGATGTGAAAGTTATACGCGAAACGGCGAAACTGCGCAAATCGGTTCGACCTAGGTTCGACCTGAGACATTCTGGTTCGACCTGTTGGGTTGGTCGAACCAAGCACCTGGGGCTTCCAGTAGGGTGGTTCGACATGTGGTTCGACCTGTTTGCTGAGGTCGAACCGATGTGCGGGAACTTACCATATTCGTATTTTCGAGGCCTAAACGCGTATGATCACTTGAAAAGCCCATTCTAAGCCTAGGAGACGTGATTACAAGTATAAAAGGAGGTTTAGGAAGCCACAAAAGAGGGGATACACAACACAACAACAAGAGAGGAGAAGAAAGGCCACAAACATATAACACCCCACAAGGGGGATCACCCCCCATCCATCATCCACTTCCTTTCCTTCATCCATCCATCACTTTGAAGATTCGTTTGTGGAATCAAAAGGAGAACCAAGAGGAGGATTCAAGACGGAGAAGGACATGAAGACGCCACATCAAAGATTTATTCGTTTCCTAATTTATCTTGTATTTTCCGGATATCCGGGTAAGATCTATCCAACACCCATGATTGTTCTTCGAAACATCATGGGCTAGAGCCTTTTTGGTAGATCTAGGAGTTTTGATGGTTTTATGAATTAATTGATCTTCTATGTGTAAACTCCGTACAACACTACTTGTGGTTTATTTTATATAAGATTGTGCCTTTTTAATCCATACTCATAGTCGTTTTGTGCATCAATAATCGTTGTGTAGAGTCTGAATACATAACATGGTTATTGGTTGAGTGCGTTCACTGTTGAGCAGGGTTTTAAGTTATAATTCTAAGTGAAGAGATTCCAAAGTCTTATTAGAACTATCTTATATGAATACTTATTAATTGAATTGAATTCGGGTTAATAAGTAGGATAAAGAGGATAATTTCATAGTACCTATAAAGGGAGATCATATCGGGTTAGAGTACCAATCCTAGGGGGAAATAATTGATACTGATAGTACCTAGAAAGGGGGGTGAAATTATATCTCTTGCTCCGAGGTTATTCACACGTGTTACACGCATGTTTACTTGTGTCTATAGAGTAGATATGCATGGTTTAGTGATGCGTCCATATTCCACAAGGCAGAGTCGGACATTGACACATGGAAGGGAAGTTAATGAGTAAAATTGGATTATCCTAGAGCTACCTATTCTCCTACTTGATCCACTTTCGTATTCTTTGAGTGGTACTTTATTTTATTTGTTATTTTAATTAATTGTTTATTAGTTAATCATTCAATCCTCAAACTATATTGCCACACTTGTCTTAATTAATTTAGTAAATAATTAAATTGATAATACGTCGTCCCTTAGGTTCGATATTCACTTGGTCACCTTTCGAGACTACAATTGATATCCTTATACTTGAGGATTATTTTGTGTGTTGAGAAAACGCTCATCATAGCCCATCAAGAAGATAGCAACAATCTCAAAGCCTTGGAACTCAATACAACAAAAAAGTCCATCGAAGAGACTTCGTCGCAGGAGATCCGATTATGAGGAAAATCTCTCAACAAGGCGGTGGTGTGTTTGGTGCAAACTGGGAAGGACCGTACTTAGTGAAAAGAAACTTAGGTAATGGAGCATATAAGCTCAGCGAACTAGATGGCAAAGACATTAAGCACCTTTGGAACGCCCAAAACCTAAAGCATTTCTATGCTTGAAATGCACTTAGCCAAATCGCGATATGTAAAGAAATGGTAGAAGAAAGTGGTAAGGCTTCATGAGTATCACGCCATGCGAAAGCTCATGACAAATGAAAGTGCAAGAGGAAAAATAAGATGCACAGGTTTACCACAAAACCTACTAGTAAGAACATTAAAACTAAAACTTTGTGTTCAAAATACACCTCGCGAAGGCCACAGAAGTGTCCTTATAAGGACATAACAACAGTCAAGATAAAAGTACAAAAACTAAGAAGGCCTACTAGCACCTCCACCAGCACCATCACCACCGCCATAGGAGAAGTCACGGAGACTCCTCATCCACGCCACCTCTATCTTAAGTAGGCGGATGCGCTCTCTCTCACGCTCCAACTCATGCTCGGCCAGATAACGAGCAGCGTCCAGTTGACAAACTTGGCTCTTGGCTACCCGAGCTCTCTCCTTATAAGCTGTGACCCAAGCATTGGCGGCAGTTATAAGCTGCTCAGCAACCATGGTTTGTCGAATCTCCATCGCAGAAGGAAATTCCTCAGCGCGAGTAGAAGCCCCAGCATTGAGACCAATTCTAGGAGGGATAGCTTGCCCAGATTCCGTTAGAAGGAGAAAGTGACACAAGAAAGTTAGAGCATGCCCAACACTCACTAAAGCAGCGTTCCCAATATCATGGGGTCCAACACTCTTTAGCTAGTGGGACAATACAGGGTTCCACGAACTAGCTGGAACAAAGCCGGCCTCCGAAACACTCAGCTCCATCTCGATGGCTGATCGAGCGTCTCCTATACTCTGTAGTCGCAGCAACTCATCCAAAGCAACAAGGGGAACCCCACCACCAACACCGCCTCCTGTAGTGCAGGTACCCTCCTCCACGCGAGAAGATTGGAGATGAACCCCACTGTCAAGACCTTCCCTCCCAACGCCCAAATCGCCTTCAGTGCGGATAGTTTGAGGTTGACTAGCACCTGGTTGATCCTGGATAGGATTGATTTGAATCCCGGTAGCCTGGCCCGAATAGAAGACGAACTCAAAAGCGTCACTCTCCCGTGTCTCAGCATCCTCCATTGGGGCTTTCCCTTCCCCCTTGTCTGGTTGACGAACACGTACCACCTCAATATCTCCAACAAGAATGCGATCTGTAGCCCCTACCCCACTCTGAGTTGCTTCCAGTATAGCTTCCTCGGTCCCATCAGCGTTGATGGTGACCAACACCACGAAGCCTAGACCTACTCCCAATGGCGGCGGAGACATCCTCGGCTACAACTGAACTCGGACCGACTTCCTGACGAGGCCTCTAAGGTGGAGGACATGCGACCTAATTGGAAAAATACTCGTCAAGGACATCATCCCAAGATGTGAAATTATCACTTACCCTTCCCTCGAAGCTTACTGGAGGAGCCAGAGTCGGATCCTGATAAAGGTTGGCATCCGAGAGACGCTTATCAATCAAGAGTGGAGAGACGTCATGGGGAAGCATCATCCGGCTAATCATGTCAGAGGCTCGATGAAAACCTAAAGAGAGTTCTTTCTCGGTCGGGCGGATCGGGACTACCAATAAAAATAAACTCAGAATTAAGTGCGTAAGTAGTATCAATAAAAAAAGAAGAAGAAGAGGAAAAAGGAGGGAAGAATGACGTATGATATTTAGGAGTCCGAAAAGCACACGGTACGGGCAAATAATTTACAAGTAGGTCATGACATTCAAACCCGTGAACCCAAAACCACTGACGTCTCCAATGTTGACCACCGATGGAATTCCTATTAAAGATAGGGCAAACGCCTCGCTGCACTTGCAGATAATAATGACCTTGATAGCCGGGATCACGAACGAATTGATATACATAGTCGATATCTCGGGCAGTGGGAGAAGTGCATCCACTCTCATGGAGCAACACTAACAAACCAATCAGATTAGCCCAGGCTGAAGAGATTATCTGCATTGGGGCCAAACCCCAATTGATTAACACCCGACCAATGACGTGAACCAATGGAAGCCTGAAACCCGCGACGAACATGCCCATATTAAAAGTGACATGATCAGGCTCATCGCTCCAAGGACGTTCACGATGCGCATGAGTCTCGAATCCTATCCCGGGATAGATGTATAAGTTGAAAGCACTATCCATATCTTCCTCCCGCATGCTGGTGGCGAGACCTCTCAGGGTGGAGCTAGTCGCCACACGGACGCGACCGGAGGAATGAATTAGATTGCCAATTTTAGCGGAATCTTCTAAATTTATAAATGAGGGGAAGGCCCGACCTTCAGTCTTGGGAACCACTTGGCGTCGTGATGACCCCTCTCCAAAGGGAGAAGATTCTTGAGGAAGCTCGTAACGAGACGTCGACAAAATCGAGCGGTGGCCGCTTCGAGTTACAGGGGTCACGGGAGGGGCCCTGGCATTGCTAGCCTCCTCATCCTCCTCCTCAGAACTGAGAAATTCTTGGGAAGACCTTGAATCGACGGCCATAAGTGGAGCTAGAAAACCACTAAAGAACAAAGTAACAAACATAAACGCCTTGAGAGAGAGAATGATAGCCATGGCGAAAGACTTGTAGAAACTAGGGAAGAAGAAAGAAGTTGTAGAGACAACAAAGAGAAAAGTTGAGTGTGGCCTTGGTGATTGCATGGCCTTCCTCTTTTTATAGAGGAAAAAGAGGATAACTGCTCCCCCCAGAATTCGAAGCAATCAAATAAGGGCGAAACAAGAACCGTCGAATCCTGACACGTGGCCACGATCGGGTAAGAAGACATGGGGGAATGACAACCAATGTGACAGTTCAAGAAAAAGTGGCGGTGAAGATATTGGGGGATCAAATGCATTAAATGCGCAATTAATGCATATCAGAACCACTATGTAATGCAATCATTGCCATTAAAGAACAAAATACAGAGCGGAATTTAAAACATAAGTAAAGAGTACAAGAGCTTCCATCTTAAAAGTTAAACCCCATCAGAGGGGCCAGTGGGCGCAGAAGCCGGCTGAGAAGGGGCCACCACAGAAGTTAACACCATAGATGTCTGGGAGATAGCCCAACTTGAGAAGCCAGATATGGGGAAGAAGTCAGACATATATCCTAACGGAGCAAGATTCATTCCCTCCGACTCCCAATCAATGCCTACCGGCAATCCGGAGGTGGCAATCCGAGTGTGCAGCATCTGCAAAAATTCTCCAGAAGAGTAGTAGCTTCGGCTCTATTCGCTAACCGCGCAGAGTGTGCCAAAGCCTTGGCAAAATTGACTATCCCAGCCACTTTCCTCTCAGAATTTATCAAGACTGAGAAGTTAGTCTGATACTTGCTGTTGAGATCAGCTACTTCAACGTCTTTTGCCTCTAACTCCCGCTGACGGTCGGTAAGCTGCCCTTTAGCCTCATCTAGCTCCCGAGTGAGTCGTTCACTTTTCTCCTTCGACTCTTTTAGAGCCTCTTCGGTGGCCCTCAACGCCGCCTCGCCAGGAAGCAGCCTTCCTTCGACCAGCTTCAACTCCTCCTTAATGGCTTCCAGGGCCTCCTCCAAAGCTCTACATTGATGAGCCGCCTCTTCTCGAACCAACTGATTAGCCATAGTTTAGTGGTATGACCAACTAAAAATTATCGAACCTCAGGGAGGACGGCACTAGAGCTCAAGCGATCTCACGTTTATCACAATTTTATAGAGACGAATCATCAATGGGGGTTGGTTGATCAAACAAGAAATTAAATCAATTAATGCAAGTGAACAAGCAATGATCTAGCAAATAAGATAGATGGATGGAAGGTGGTTTACCAAATTGATTAAAAGTGAGATTAACAACAATCAAGAAGTGGTAATTCTAGGAATTATGTATCAAATTCATATGTATCATGGATTGAAGATTAAGGGCCAACACTAAGATCACCTAAACTCCCTCTCGAGATGGATAGGATATGAATATCAAATAGCTCAATGGATTGGTTCTCACTTAAACAATTCCAACTAGGTACTAAGCTTAAATGAGAGTCCCTTCACACAATTAATCAATCTCTCGATCAAACCAATCACATGTCCTACCAAAGGGTTTTAAACTATGAAGGACTTCTCAATCTCTTCACAATCTATAATGCACATGAAGTGTTTGATGAAATGATTCACTTAATTATCCTAAGCATATAATTGATTTCTCAATCTAATCACATATCTAGAACAACTAAACACACAAATCATCAATACAATTTAAGCAATTAATAATCAATGGTAGAAAATCATAGATCCAATCAACATATGAATTTGAATACACAAATTCCCAAAATTATCCAACAACTCTCATGTTGCTAATCTCACAAGGGAGATTAGCCTACCACATTAACAAGGAAATTAACATAGACATTAAGATCCTTCAAAAACATGATGAAACTATGAGGTTTAACTACAAAGTATGGATGAAAACTCCCTTGAAGGGCTTCAGTGGTGATCTTCTTCCTTTCCTTGCAATCTTCCTCTCTTCCTTGCTTCTTTTCTTCAATTTGATGAAGGTTTTAATGGTGGGATGATGGTAGATCCAAAGGATGGTGAATGAATGAAGATGATGGTGTAAAATGGAGAGAATTGTGTGTGATGTGTGTGTGGAAGGGTGGAATTTCGGATCCTTTCTCACATATTGAAGTATTGGGTATTTATACCCCTTGGGAGGCTTCTAGAAGGATTCTGATTTTTTTTTCAGGATTTTACACAGCACGAGTCGTGCTCTGCCACACGGCCATAAGGTGGCCGTGTCGTGTGAACTGATGCTCCCGCACGGCCTTTTCTTACAGGGCCGTGTTGATGACACGGCTCGTGCTGCCAACACGACTCGTGCGACTGGACACGGCCTTAAGGTGCCCGTGTTGAATGAATAGGTGTCGCCGCACGGCCATCGCTTACAGGGCCGTGTTGGCTACACGGCCCGTGTTGGTGCTGACTCCTGTATTTCTTCACTGTTTTGGCTCGTTCTCTCTCGTTTCAACTCCGAATTGAGATCCGCTTTTTCCTACGTCTTCCTTATCATATCTAGCATCAAATAAAAAGTGAAAATTATAGGTTTAAGCTCATTCACATACATTTCCATAAAAACACAAAACACAACCAAATAACACATAAAATACGGATAAAAATATACGAAAACTCACATAAAAAGATACTAAAATCTAGGTGAAAATATCACTCATCACACCCCCAAACTTAAAGTGTTGTGCGTCCCCGCACAACGAAAATGATAAATCAAGGAGTGAGATTTTCACCTAGGAAAAGACTAAACGAACATAAGCAATAACACATTAATAATAATAAGAATTACAAACTATGCTAAGGCATCCTACAACATTAAACTCATAACATGAAAAATTAAAAAGTTCAATCTAAAGAGAATAAAAGTGTAATATAGTCCCTTTTTAGTCCAAACCTCACATAGGATATCAATGTCTCTCAACACTCTTTAAAGTAAGGTAAATCAACACTCATTAATCGATTGGCTCGACTCGCTATAAGCTTGCTCGCGGACTATATTCACAAACCACCAAAGTTTCAATTAATGATCAAAAAGGTCTTTAATTAGGATGTAATGATAGGCTCTTTGGTATGGTAGGGAAGATATGGATAATAGTGACTCAACAAGTGTAAGTAATCAAAGAGATTGCCAATTTCCTCAACTTCTCCACTTTTCTTTCTTCCTTTCTTATCTTTACAATCTCAAGCACTATTCATTAACTTTCCTTGGATTGAGCTTCTTTTGATGCATGCTTCCTTCTTTGAACTTTTAAGTACTTGAGCATATTGTTATTGCTTTGCTCATTTTCTTGTTTTGAGGTTGCATGTCCATTCTTTCTTGTCCTCTTTTTCATCATTTTTCTTGCTTGTTTACCATTTCCTTTCTTTTCTTGCACAATTCTCATCAAACCTTTCTAAACCACATCTCCTCAATCACTCACACAAAAGGTATGTATGTAAGGCTCAAGTGGGTAATTAAGGCTTGTAGTGTACTAAATTCACAATAAAATGACTTTAAGGCTCAAAGTGGTTGACTAGGGATGATGTTCAAGGTAGGAAAATATATGGTAATGACTATAAATGACAAGGATGGCCTTAGATCATTTCACTAATCTCCACAAATCGGGCTCATTCCTATAGTCCTTGAGCAAGTTCTAGCTTATCAAAACTCAATCGATCCACTCATGAAGGAAAAACCATGTATGCACGGTTGAGGCTCAAATGCTCACAAGCTTGTGCTCGGACCTTAAGAAACTTATTGCACCACATTCATCTCAAAATTGAACAAGTTAAGTAAAACATGTCACAATTCGAAAATGTAGAGATTCTTAATCATAACTTGTCATCACTTATCACTACAACGTATCATCACTCATATTCAAAAATGACACACAACCTCCCTAAACAAACCACCAAACATACCAAGACAAATATAAAAATACACACAAAACACAAAATAAAGACTCAACAAACAAAGAACAAAACAAAAACACATAACATGCAAGAATAAAAATCACCATCATTAGACAATAAAGCACACATTCAAATCATCCATAACAATGTAAGCTCACAATCATTCCAAATAACACATAAAATATGGATAAAAATATACGAAAACTCACATAAAAAGATACTAAAATCTAGGTGAAAATATCACTCATCACCAACTCAAGCTCCCCCGAGTGTCGTTGTTCCGCTTACTCCATCTCTTGCTTCACACGAGCTAACTCTACTTCATGCTGACGACCAAGGGTGGCAGATTGAGCTATCTCCTGACCTTAGCAAGCCAAGACAATAGACGCCTGACTTAAGTAGCTCAGAGCTAGCGACTGATACCCAGTCGCCACGTAGATGAGATCATCAGAATTAAGAGACCCAATGGTATCGCTCTCCTTTTGAGTAAAGCCGACGGGGACCGACTCCATGGCCCTTTGCATATCTCACCAGAGAAGCACAGGAAGAACTCCCACAAGAAAGACGTTCCGAAGAGCAGCCACATGAGTCAATGAAAGATTCAAGGATTACAACTGCTACACGTGCGGAGCCAGAGGGTATATCTCACCAGATTGCCCAGAAAACCAGAAGAGAAGAGTATGATAGTTCGAGACAACTCCAGAAATGGAGGAGGCTGTTTACTTCTAAGATCTAGTACATGTATATCAGTTTATAGATATACCCTCGGATGAGAGCATCTATGAAGAAGAATTCTTTAGCCAAGATGAATCTTCCGAAGATGAGTCGGAGTGAAGAAGAAATCTTCAGAAAAGAGATGCAAGAAGATATGTTTGGATTCTTTTCCCAGACATCTATTTCTCATAAAACCCTTATGAAAATCATGAAGAAGGATCCAAGGCTCAGCCTATACGATGGATTCACTGTGGGGAAATTGGAAAAATTCTTTCCAAGTTTCAAAGAGAGGAAACACAACATCATATACAAAGTGACCGAAGGGGAGATTGTCATCCCAATGGAGCTCACAGGAAATCCAACTGGTTCCTTATGAAGAAATCAAGAAGGAACTAAGTAAACTCTTGGAGAGGATGTCCAAGACTATGTCTTGGGTCCATATCAGAGCTATTCGGATTCTCATCAAAGCTACATTCAAAGAAGGAATCGATACTCCAATCGATATTGCTGTCTTTGATAAGAGAATAAAGAGCACAAGAGAAGCATACCTAGGAGGACTCTCGGGAAATTTGTACACAGGAAAAGTAGCATCCTACATTTATCCAAGGATCGCGTACAATCTGGCAGACCGAGATTTCAACAGGCACTTACCCTTCATCAAGATTTCAAAAACAAAGACTTGATGAATGAAGGGAACAGGCCTTACTCTATCACATACAGTATCTCGTATGCCCTCTCCAACACTCATCATTCGGATCTATTCCAAATGAAGAAGTATATTGAAATACCTGAAGTGTTCGAGAAAGTTGCATGTGCAACTAGGCCAGAGATAATAGAGCTACCGCCAATTCACGATATGGATTTGCGAATCAGGGACAAGCCGGTCTGGAATATACAAAACAGCCTCAGATTCGAACAAATGAGGATTTCTTTCCAAGAAGATAGAATGACCAGCGAAAAATGGGGAAAAAAACCAATCGTGGAGGTGATCCAGGAACCGAAAAAGTTCACAACTAAAGATGAACTAAAATGCCCAGAAGGATGGAGAGGAGTCGAAGTAATATTCAATATCACTAAAAAGGAAAACTCTATTCCTTGTGATGTCTTGTATTATCTCCAACAAACCAACAACTGGGAAGGACAGCTCAAACTCGGCGATCTAGAACTGATAATCGAAGGAGTGGCAGGAAGATTCCCAGAACAACTAGTACTAGGATTAGAGTTTCTCGAGGACCATAAACCTTGGGAAAAGCTACAAGATGGAATGGAGTTTACGGTTAAGGGAAAAAGATGCAAAGTCTACTAGTAGAGGCTCAGGGTTTTAAACTCTGATCCACCCATGGCCACAAGTCCATTCTCGATATATATCACCGTATGGATGATATATAAGGAGCATCATGTAGAATAATTTGCGACATACATTGATTCAGGAGTCGGCATCTGCACAGCAAAGATATGAGTCTTTCCGGAAGGCTCAGGTGAAGAACTGCAAACTGTTCTAGGAAAATATCTCTCTCAAAGGGTGCTAATCCTTAACATAGGAATCAAGCAGGCGGAAATCATGATCGGATGAGCAGATCGTACCCCGTGGTACAAGGTGAAAACTCCACTGATATATTTTCATGACACCAGAACATATATTCTGTTAGGAAACTATTTCCTACAGACATTCAAGCATTTTACCCAAGAAAAAACAACAAGGAGGCTTATTTTCACAACCCTTTGTGAACATAAGATCATTGCACCAAGACTGCATAAAGCATTTCAAAGAAAAATGCCAATCAAATTTCGCAGCAAGCGTGGTGATGAAGGAAAACTGAGCCATCCAAAGATGAATGATTAAAGAAAATATGGCTAAGCGGTCCTTCAGATGAGAACCGAGACTAAAAGAGGATGTAAGATGGAGAAATTAAAGGAAAATACAATCCATCTTCTCAAAGCAAGCTTGGGAGAAAGTATACAGAGAGACGTCACAATCGAAGAACAAATATCTTTAGAATACGTCAAGAAGAAGATACAGAGGAACTTCAATAGGACCCTCTAGCCTGGTGGGATAAAAACGAGCTCAAAGCTTTACTCAAAGTAAAAGAAGGAAATGAGCATGAGTTCATGAGATACAAGTCTATCCTGATGAACCAAGAGGATCGAAAGGATATGCAACAAATACTTAAGGAACATCTGGACCTTAAGTTAATATCACCAGGAGTATCCCCATACAGCAGTCCAGGATTTCTAGTTCGAAATCATGGAAAAGTCAATCGGGGAAAACCGAGACTTGTGATCAATTACAAAGGGATCAACAACATCTTGGAATTCGATGGATACTATATACCAAGTAGGGAACACTTGGTCAACTGCATCAAGAATGCCAAGGTATTCTCAAAGTTTGATTGCAAATCTGGATTCTACCAGATTAGGATGGAAGAAGGAAGCAAGAAGTTCACAACCTTTTTCACACCACAAGGCCATTATATCTGGAATGTCATGCCTATGGGCTTCGCAAACGCACCCCAGATATACCAAAGGAAGATGGATAATCTTTTCAAAGATTATTTCTCATTTATGTTCATTTATGTGGATGGCATCCTCATAGCCTCAAAGAACATGAAGGAACATTTGGCGCATTTGGAGATATTTTCAGAAGTGTGTCACAAAGAAGGATTGGTGCTTTCTGAAAAGAAAGCAGTTATTGCAACAAGACAGATCGAGTTTCTTGTAGTTGAGATCGGTGAATCTGGAATCATTCTACAACCATACATTGTAGAAAAAGTTCAAGGATTTCCTGAAGATTTCAAGGACAAGAAGCAACTCCAAAGCTTCTTAGGAGTTGTTAACTTTGTTGGAATGTTCATCAACAATCTGGCACAATACAGGAAGGTGTTCAGTCCTCTGTTGAAAAAAGATGCTGAATTCAAATGGAAGGAATCACACCGAGAAATGGTTAAACAACTAAAGGAGGTTTGCAAAAAGCTCCCCAAGTTAGCTATACCAAATGATGAGAATGAATTGGTATTCTACACAGATGCCAGTGACCATTGGTGGGCAGCGGTGCTTACAAAGTCCACAACGGAAGGAGAAATGCTATGCAGATACTGTAGCGGGCTCTTTATGGAGAACGAAGCAAATAGATGGCACATCAATAAAAATGAGTTCTTTGCAGTTCGAAAGGCGTTCAAGAAATGGCCGCTATTTCTTCTCGCGAAGAAATTCATCCTTAAAATTGATAACACAAGCGTCAAAGCCTTTTTAAAAAATAAAATTAAATCTAAACCAGAAAAGGCTAGACTTTTAAGATGGCAAGCAGAATGCCAATATTATGATTTTAATGTTGTCATTATTAAATCTGTTGATAATGTTTTGGCAGATTTCCTGACAAGAGATGGAAGGAGCTGAAATAGACTCCATCCTGACTGTATCAAGGCACCTGATGGACAACCTTGAGTTGCTCCAAAGGGAATTTGAGAATCTGGCACTCAATGCAAGGCGTGTCGGAAGAATACAAGATAGTGATCAGACTAAAGTGCCTAATCGCATACGAGACTGCATTCGAAATGGCGTAAGTCTGTTCAAAGCAACACGAGAGCCACTCCTCTGGGCTGTTGATAGCAATAGCAATCGACAAAAGGAGAGTAGTCGAGAATGGGGCTCTAAACCCAGAGCAAGGAATTCAAGTACCCTTAGCACAAGTTCTAGTTTGGAACCTCCAAAAGAGGAACCGGTACAAGGAAAAATCGAAGACCTGGAGTCATATCTGGAGTCGACGATTCAACCCAGCACCTCTGGGGTCAAAGAGGGAGAGATCAACCTTAGGCCTATGATAGGCACTGTTAAGGTTGGTATTAACTTAGCTGATTTCTCTTATTGGCAGGAATACCAGGCCGTTGGGAGAAATTGAACACCAGACAAGGAATTCGACTGGAGAAATGTCGGGTGGATATAACGGGGGAATATCCCCGAGTCTGGATGCGAGAAGGCTCAAATCCAATGGATGTAAAGTGATGGTGTGACTTTGGGGCACTAGCCTCGATCTATACTATTGCACTAGGTTTCTCAGAACTTGCAAAACTTCCAGATTGGCTCGGAGAAAAGGTTTTCAAGGCATGGAAAAATAGCTCGACTCTATCTAGGGGCGATGTATTAGAGCTGTACTTTCCAAGTGCGGCCCCAGACCAGTCGGGAAAGGCAACCACGAGGCCTTCCATTACATCAAGCTAAGAAGACCCGATGTCTCAGCATCAAATAAGATTAAAGAGTCTTCTGGAAAGGAACCAGTCTTGATTTCTATATTTTCTAAAGAACAGATCTCTACGCGAAGAGCGAGGGGTTTGTATGCCTGCATCAAAGCCATGGTGGAGGTGAAGTTCCCATTCAAGTTCAAGCAGAAGTCTTTGAATGGGTCTTTCCTGTTGAATACTTTAACAGGAAAAAAGACAGTGTTTGCGGAGAAGGCATTCCAAGAAAAACAAGAACTTCTCTGGAAAAACAAGATTTCTGTGAGTAAACAAACCCATCGGAGATATTATAACATGGCCCATTTGGGCAATGGACGAACAAGGTATGCACAAGTTGTTCCACCCTAGCAGAACCAGAATTTGGGAAAGGGATAAGATTGGGCATAGGGATGATCAGAACTGCTAATCCACCCCCAACAAAAGAGACACGTGGAAAGAAGAGGGTAAAACCTTTTCGGAATACCCAGGAGCCGGGAGAATCATCAAGCACCAAAGAGTACAAATGACTCCTCAAAAAAGCAAGAGCCAGGTGACCTTTCCGAAAGGGTAATAGACATGTGACCGACAGGGAAGATGACCCACAATGGGGAATCCAGTAAAGAAACCAGTCAGCTGATGTAAAGTGACGCAAGCAGTGACATCACAAAAAAGGAATCCAATAAAGAAGAATGGACCAGTCAGCTGCTAAAGTTGGAATCCGAGATAGATGACGTAAGTGCTGACGCCAACACAATGACGTAAGCAGTGACATCACAAAAGATTGAGAGGCTTTGAAATTCAGATTTTAATTCCGAAAGCCTCTATAAATAGGTGTGTTGAGAAAGCAGAAGACATCGACCATCACCCTCTGTTTTCTCTTTCTAAAATAAACATTGTATTCTTTTCTTTTCTTTGTATGAGTGTTTTGAGTGCAGATACAATAGGTAGCTAAAGGAGTTATCTCCTCTTGTTCTGTGAGGATGAGTGTGTAATAAATTCTCCATTCAATAAATAAATACTCTTGGGTTACTGCCCGCATGTAACCTTTCATTTCATTCTGCAACTTCAATCTCCATACTTTTCGACGAGAAGCCGTAGCAGTATCCTGTACACCCGGTGTAGGAAACGAACAAGGGTTGTGCTGAGATCCACTGAAGGAACGGGATTGATCCATCACACTGCAGGGCGCGTGGTTAGCTGTGAGGAGCAGCTGTAAAATCTCTCGAATACCCGGTGGATTGACGGTAAAAAAAGGTACTATTATTGTTTTAAGCCAGTCAGCTATGAGATTAATATTGTTTAATTAATATACGGAAGCATGTTGGGCCTGATATGGTCGTAATGGACTATGTCTATTTTGAAAGATAAGAATTCGATGAAAATAGGGTGAAATGAGTATATAAAGATAAAGAAAGCTATTTTATTAAATAAATCTGGAAATAGTAAAAGGAGAGGTTAGTACATAGCAAAACTTTTAAAACTTGGGACGGTTTTGAAGAAATTCAAAAGCTATGGGACTAAATTGGAGACAAAATAAGATATGGGACTAAATCGGTGAAATTTTAAAAGGTACGGGACCAAATCAAAGATTTTAAGTATTTTGGGACCATTTTGGATAAAGTAAAAAGTTGTGGGACGATTTTGATATTTAACTCATAATATTTGGACCCTTAACACCCCCTTGGTAGCATTTTTTATTACATGTGTGGGAGAAAATTGATGGTAAAGGACACTGATAAAAATATACTCGGTCCATCCAAAAAAATTTCACCATTTCCATTATGATACGTCATACTTCCTAAAAACTTTTTGGGTTAATTGCGTTAAAAATCATGAACTTTCAACGGATTGCAAATTAATTTCCAACTTTCATGAAATTGCAAAAAAAATCATGGCCTTTCATGTTTGTGCAATTCGCACCCTTTGGGCAGCTGCAGCCTGCCCGACCGCTGACGTGGCGTTGACTTTTGTCACGTTGGCTTTAGTTTATTGTAAGAAAAATCCTAACCTTTACTTAAATTGCAATTTAATCCCATTTTTTGAGATTTTAGCAAAAAAGACCATCAAAATTTTATTTTTATTTTTAAATTGTACCATCTAATAAAAATTTTATATTTTATTTTTAAATTCAAAATCCCAAATATTATTAAATAAAAATAACAAAATTATGATATGAATAAAATATTATTACTAAAATTATATGAATAAAATTAATTATATCTATTAAGTAGTAAAAAAATTATACAATCTCTAAATATTTAAATTCTTTTAATTTTTAAAATATTTTATACATAATATTTACTTATTGTCTTAAAATACTACAAGCCCTTAAAAAGTCAAAAAAAAAAATGTCAAAAAATAACTTTTTATTTAAACTAAATATCTACTGTGCTTGTGAAGATAACTACGGGACAGAGAGAGTAGTGAAAATTAATAAAAATATTTTTAAAGACTTTGTAAAAAATAAATATTTAATATAACTTTTAGTATGAAAATATAAAATAAAAATAAATATTTAATATAACCTTTAGTTATGAATTTAAATTTAAAAATAAAATATAAATTTTTATTAGATGGTGCAATTTAAAAATAAAAATAAAATTTTGATGGTCTTTTTTGCCATAATTTCAAATGTTGAGATTAAATTGTAATTTAAGTAAAGATTGTGTTTTTTTTGTAATAAACTAAAAGCTGACGTGACAAATGTCAACTCCACGTCAGCGGTCGAGCAGGCTTCAGCTGCCCAATGAGTGCGAATTGCACAAATATGAAATGTTATGATTTTTTTTGCAAATTCATAAAAGTCGGGATTAATTTGCAATCCGTTGAAAGTTCATAATTTTTAACGCAATTAACCCAAAATATTTTACCTTCTAAATAAATAAAAAGGTCAAAACAAAAATCATTTAGTATACACATTATTTATATATAAAAAAAAATTCACCACTACTTAATACAACTAACATATGGCTTTGTCATTTATTTATTTACATAAAATATCATAATATTCTTAAAAATTACATTTTTGCAATTTATCGATTCGATTAATTCATGGAAAGAAAACTTAAATTTATATACATATTTCATCGTTAGTCTTTGGATTTAAAATGTGATTTTTTAAGAAAAATAAAATTCAATTCATGGGATTCAAGAAATTGATTAATTGAAGCCTTGAAGGTCACACAGATATTTGTGGAAGAAGATGAGAATCTTTATAATTACTAAACAAAGGTTTTCTGCTGCTGAGTTGTCAGCTCCACAGGGTTTCAGTGCTGATGTGTCAACTTCATAGGGTTTCAGTGTCGATGTGTATTTTTTAATTTACTTAAATTTTTATTTCATTCTCTTCATTGTTCGAAGCGTTTTATTTTTATTTAATCCACTCCAATGTTCAATGCGTTTTCTTCAACAAATTCTCACTCTGTGCGTTACGAATAGAGTTCTGTTCACAAATCACACTTCTATCCATCTCTCGCCACTCGCCTCCCTCAGCCCTCTGCAGTCTCCATTAGGGTTTTTCGTCTCCTCGACACATCCGTTTAAGATTCAGATTTGGGTAAGCATTATCTTCTCTTTCTCGATTTGCCAATGATTCTTCCCAATCTTATTTTGTTCAAGATCGTAATTCTTAATTTATGTAGAAACTCTCATGCACTTTATTCAAATTAAAGGTTAACGGGGAAGAAGATGAGTAAGAACTAACCCATTACTTTGTCTGACATTTATTCTGCTGGTAAGTTTTCTACCATCTCTAGCAATTTATTTCTCTCGCTGAATAACACTAGAGGATTTCAATGTTGTTTCTGTCTCTGGGGTGTATATCTTTACTATCTTTTTAGTTTTTAGCAATCCATCTAACATATTATTGTTTTAGATCTTAGAAATGTTTATTATTATAATTATTTATTAATTATTTTCTTACAGAAGATAGTACACAATATGTTTGATGAGGTGAACGTTCATGCACTTTGCAATATGCCAACAAGAATAAAATTATGCATATAAGGTGTTTGTTGAATTGTGTATGTGTATTGATATATTGCTGTATATTGGTATTCTTTTTCACATGTTTCTTGCTAAATTTTGAATCAAGGGTTTTTAGTTTGAAACCTATAATTTTTTGTGTCTAAGAAAGGATAATAATCTGTGTGATGCAGCTCGCTTAATGTTAATAATTCTGTGTTATAATTATATATATCCATTGATATTATGAAGTATATGTTCCATATTAGTTGTTATTATTAGGAACCTTTCAATGCTGAGCATCAATCGTATTTAGTTTCTTCTTCTGTAACATTGGTGGGTTTCTTTATAAGTGGAGCCATGGAGTTGTCAGGTACCTTCCCTTTTCTCAGATTACATTATGTGTATCCAAGTACAAGATGTTTGATTTTTGCTTATCTTTTCATTTCGCCTGGCTAGATATAGTGTTTCATCACTTTTTCTCTTATTGCATTCTTTGTATTTTTTAGTGCAAGTAGATTGGATACATTGGTAACTTAACTTATAAAACCCATTGCTGATATTCAAACTTTTTAAATTCAATGACAAACAAAGAAATAAGACCACCAGTTTGTTGTGTTTAATGGATAGCTGAATGATTATAACAAAAAAAAAAAAAAAACTACATTGCCTCTTTTAATTAATATTGTATATTAAATATGTTAGAATTTAGATGAGTACATATTCTCAAATATTAGGCATGTGACATGTTAGATGTTTGACAACAAGCATTTATGGTCATTAGAATTTGTTCCTTCTGATATTTTACGCATGTGTAGATGCTTTTTTTTAAACTGGACCACTTGGAATAGAGAACCACTTTGATTTTATGTAACTATTAATAACGTGTGATCTTTTAGTTTTAAATTGTAATTGTGTGCAGTTTGCTTCTATAGCTGTGAATGCTGTAGTATGTGATATATCGGAGCACTTTGGGTCTTTTTCCCTTGCCTAGTGAACACTCAACATGTTTTAGTTGTTCAGTGGATTATTTGCATATATTATGTTGGTGTTAAAATGATTTTATGTTAAGAAGGATTAATGCAATAGTTGGAACTACATTTGAGTAAAGCCTACTTACCTAATATTGTATAATTACAGTTTTTGGTGTGGTGTTACAAATTTTTTGTGTTTCTTATCTTAAGAATTCCTATAAATTATAGATATTTGTAATGTGAAGTTTCTAATGTTAATTGTACTTTACAAGAACGAGCCTAATAGAATGAGTGCATATATACATGTATAAAGAGCAGAAAATTTTATTTAATTTGAAATCATTTGCCAATTGAATTTTTCATATGTTCTATAACTAAGTAATAAGGATTAAGCAAAATGAAGTGTTCTTGGTCATCATTTACTATGTGAAAGTACATTAGACTTTATTGTTTGGTTTACATCAAATAAATTTGATCAAATTTCTTATGCCAATTGGGAGCTATACTTTTATTTTGAGTTTCAAGCCATTAAATGCAGCATCTTTCTCCAATATTCATGGTTTGCAAGGGTCTCATATGCAACCTGGTCAAATACAGGCTCCTCACTCTGTTGGACAAACTTCTTATTATCAGCACAACATCTGTCTGGACAGAATGGTCAGCTCTCTGTCCCTCAGAATCAAGTGCATCACAGTGTATCATCAACTCATGGACAAGCGCCTGGAATGGCGAATCAACAACATCCTCAGCAGCTTCAAAGCTCATAGCCAACCACCATCAGAAACAAACTCTACAAGCTACATTTCAGTGGTCAAAGCAAGCCTTAAGTCAGCTACAACAGAACTTGCAGCAGCTACAACCATCAAATCAGAATATAACTCAGCAGGGTCTACAAACAGCTAAACAGCAGGTTATTATTATTATTTTTAGTATGGGGATGATATGAGGTTTTCTTTATGCAGTTATGTGCTTGAAGGAATTCCATTTTGGTATATCTCATAAACTCTTTTTAAAATTTGCATTTACAATCTACTCCATTATGTATGGAATATATATATATATATATATATATATATATATAACAATTATATATTCTATCCTTCAACTTATACAAATTGACAAATTCTCTTGTGAAACAGTTTGTGAGACATGTTAAAGTATGTCTATTATATAGATAGAGTATGCTTAATAGT
The DNA here is from genome assembly GCA_023678885.1 of Pogostemon cablin. Taxonomy (NCBI): domain Eukaryota; kingdom Viridiplantae; phylum Streptophyta; class Magnoliopsida; order Lamiales; family Lamiaceae; genus Pogostemon; species Pogostemon cablin. Next base: position 32,021,948 of record CM042951.1, read on the forward strand.
TATTAAAATGTGTTTTCTAAAATATGATAAATGATGAATTAAAATACGATTTTAGGGTGTTATAATATGATTTATTATTGACATACTTTAACTATAAATAAACATATTTTATTTATATAATAAGCATACTTTAGTAATGGGTCAACCTATTTCACAACCGTCTCAAAAAAAAATCGTCTTACAAGAAAACTACAATATTTATATATCATTCGCGAAATAAGTGAACCGTCTCAAAAAAAAATCGCCCTACAAGAAAACTACAATATTTATATATCATTCGCGAAATAAGTATGTCACTAACGCTAAGAATACAAAGAGGATAATTTCTTTCAACCCTATGATTACATATGGTCATATATATGCTAGCGTATGGTGAGTAAAAATTATAATGCTCTAAAAACTTTATATTCAATAATGTTGTGTAATTGTTTTAAAATATATGATCAAATATATGCTACCGTATGGTGAGTATAAAAATTATAATGATCTGAAAATTCTATATTCAATAATGTTGTATAAATGCTCTGAAAATTCTATATTCAATAATGTTGTATAATTATTTTCAAATGGGTAAGTCTTGAGTGAACCGTTTTATGTGAGACTATTTTACACTTTTTAAAATAATTATCACTTTCGTTATTAAATGTTATTACTGTTACTACAAAATGTTATTTCTTTCATTTATACTACAAATTGTTCATGTAATTAGCATTAAAACTTTTTGAGTATCACTTTTTTCTTATAAGAGTTATCACTTTTTGTAATTATTTTTCATTTATATAATAATTTAATAATAAAAAATTTAATGAGCCCGCGTAGCACGCGGATTACATGCTAGTTGAATCTATTTGAGGGCAACGAACAAGGTCTTTATTATAAGTTTTGAATTGGTAATTTCGAGGTCTAAAATTGAAAAAAAAATCTTATTAGAAGATGAATAGATAGTTAGATTGTCTTTCAGGTGCCTATCAATAAAACTTCCTTTAAGGGTATATACTTTATGTCCCGTGTTAAGATTTACATTTTTTATTTTGATTTGTTTTAAATTAAGGTTTATATTTCTTTTTGAGAGCTGCTAATTACACCTCAAAATTACTGAACGTACCCAAAAATATTTAAATAACAAAGAATTCATCTATTATGTATTTAGTTGCAGCAATCGAACAGAACAAAGAATTCATTTATTTTATATGTTCGGTTGCAGCAACCGAACAGAATAAGATTTGTGATTTTTTTATTCATATCTATATTACGAATAGATAAGATAATAGATAAGTTTCATGATCGATCTTTAAATAAAGATGGTGACAGAAACTTGCTTACTTTCACTAGGAGAGGAATCACCATCTTTGTTTAAAGATCGATGTCATGAAACTTATTTGTTCTATTCATAATATAGATATGAATTAAAAAAATTACAAATCTTGATTTGTTCTGTTGCTGCAACCGAACATATAAGATAAATGAATTATTTGTTTTGTTCGATTTCTGCAACCGAACAGATAAGATTTATGAATTCTTTATTCTGTTCGGTTGCTGTAACCGAACAGATGATAACTGTTCGGTTGTTGCAACCAAACAGATATAAATTTTATAAGAATAATTATGTTAATTTAAATATTTTTGGGGTACGGTTCAGTAATTTTGGGGGTGCAAATAGCTGGCCCCTTTCTTTTTTTGTCAAGTTCAACACATACAAAGTAAATAATTATTTCATGTAGGCCCACACACAACACTAATACAATTACCAACTTTAAGTTAAATATTATTTCTCTCACTTTATTATAAATTAAAATATTATACTATATCTTAATCTACATGTAAAAAGCAAGCATAAATATTAACGCGGAGGGAGTATCAATTACCAAATTTAATCGGCGTCTCTAAAAACAATAAATTCTTTTTAAAAAAAATTGTTAATAGTGTTAGGAGAATATAAGGCCCAGCGGCAATTCAGAAGGGCTATGGGCCGCGATAAGTAGCTAAATCTAGTTAAATTAAATAGAATAATATGTTTCAAGTATGTGTTTGTATATATAACAAGTGCCAGGTGATTAGGTGAGACAATCTTATACGAAATTTTATTACTATTTAATTATATATACTTCATGTTTCTTTTTTCTATATATGAGTACAGTAATATTATGAAAATAAATATAAATATTTTAAATGAAATAAACAGTAATACATTGTTCGTTACTAAATTAGAGATATGATGAATACATTGTAGTCCTTGAGAGTGAATATAAAGAAGTTAAGCAAAATTATGAGCTTTATTTAATGTATCCAGTGAATAAATTTAGTTAACTGTAAAACGTACGATGGTACGGCAAAGGTAATATCAATGGTATTTTTGTTCGAGATTTATTTATGTACGTGAGTTTTGAAAAATATATATTGTTGTTTGTTGATGTTTTTTTTTTAAATATATTTTTTTTTTGTCTTGGGTAGAATAGAGTTGAACTCTCTGCATGTAAAATTAATGCATAAGATATGCATAGTGATAATATTCCCAATAATTTAGGTGATGTTTGATTCCGGTTTAATATTTCGGGTTTAGATTTAATAAATCTCCTTAAATCTCTTCTATACTACACCTACATACCCTATTAACATTTATCCACCCTTACGCCCCCAGGGCATAGCTCAAGTGGTAGAGGGGATGGTGGAAAGGCCTTCCAGCTGAGCTTGGTTGCTGCAGGGTGGGGGTTCGAATCCTGCATTTGGCATGGATTTGGCCCCTTGCAAGCACAAGTTTAACAGTGAGCCCTCCCTATAAGCCACTCGAGGCACATCCTGCGATTTACCTCCTCCACCAATCCCCAGGACAGGGGCGGTGGGGGCCCCTAATGGTGGGGTACACCATTTATCCACCCCTACCCTACATTATCTCTCCTCAATTAATACGTTTTCTTTCTTTCTTTCTCTCTTCTCTTCTCTCACTTCAATTAATACTTTATTTGACATACAGTTTAAACATAACCTACTTAAACCTAAAATAAACATAAAAAAAACATAGAATAACATTATTCACTGGTTTATTAAATCACTTTAAACCCAAAACAAACATCTTAGGGTTTAAATTATTTTTTCTATCAATTAAGGATCTGAATTATAACAAACTATCAATTTAGAACCTGAATTTATTATATATTATCTTATGTTTTATCAATTTAGGCTCTAAATTCATATTCTAAATAGATAATTTTGTATAATTTAAGTCCCTAATCAATAAAAATAATAATTAGACCCCGAATTTAGGTCCCTAATCTTCATGATGTTCTCTAGCTATGTTATGGGTATTACATCCCCCATGTCCATTGGGCCGGAATCCCAACAAACCACGATGCAAGGGAATAAGCCCAAACCTAGAAGACACGCCTCGGGAAATAGCCAAGGATGGGCCCAAAGGACGATCCCATTGTCGAAGCCCAAAGAGCAGATGGACCAACGACTAGAAAGCCTAACGAAGGGATAGGAGGCCGAGACCCCTCGGCAGTGCACCTAAATCCAAATCTGAAGGGAGCACTTGATGGGCGTTTTCTCAACACACAATTTTAATCCCCAAGTATGAAGGATATCAATTGTAGTTTCAAAGGTGACCAAGTTAAATATCAAATCCACGGGACGGATAAATATCACTTAAGTTATTTTCTAGCAATTATGACTATGTTAAGAATTGTAATTGTTGGTTTGTAAACTAAGTAATAATTAAAATATCAAATAAATCACAAGAACAAGAGATGAGTAGTTGTGATCAAATAAGATGATAGGTAGTTCGTCAGGCCATCCAGTTTCATTCGTTAATTCATACTTTCGTGTGTCGATGTCCGACTCTGCCTTGTGGTTTATGGACGCATCGCTAGACCATGCAAATCTATTCTATAGACATAAATAGATAAGTTTTTGACATGCGTGAGTATCCTCAGAGCAAGATGTATACTTTACCTCCCTTTCTAGGTACTATCATAATCAATTATTTCCCGTGCACTTAGTACTCTAACCCGATTTGATCTCCCTTTTTAGGTACTATAAAGTTATACTCTTAATCCTACTTGTTAACCCGAATTCAATTCAATTAACAAACATTCATATAAGACGGTTCTAATAAAACCTCGGAATTCCTTCACTTAGAATTATAACTATAAACCCTGCTCATTAGTGAACGCACTCAATCAATAACCATGTCATGCATTCAAACTCTACACAACGATTATTGATGCGCAAAACAACTATGAGTATGGATTAAAAACGTGCAATCTTATATAAAATAAACCACAAGTAGTGTTGTACGGAGTATACACACGAAATACAAATCAACTCATGAAACTTTCATAACCCTAGAACTACCGAAGTGGCTCTAGTCCATGATTGATCTAGAAGCAATCATGGTTAGATGGACCAATCTTACTTGAACCTCCATCTGAACCTCTGTCACTGCTTTCCTAATCCTCTCTTGCACTTCACGTTCTTACGCTCTCTCTCTTATATTGTGTTGTTGGTGATGGTCTCCGATTTTGCTATGAAAACCACTTAAATAGCTCCACTAACACCTGATTCACGCTAATTCACAATATATATAGGTTTTCCACCTATTTCCACCTCAAAACTCTCCAAAACTAGCACAAAATATGATGCCAAACTTGTGAATTCACACACTCATCAAACCCCCAAACTTACATGTTGCTCGTCCCGAGGCAACCAAATCAAACCACATGAGTCGTGTATAATTCACCAAGATCAAGTACAACACATATCCACATGCAACTTCATTAAATCAAACAAGTATTAATTGCCTCATATATATCACTCATACAAAACCAATCCAATCACACACCATTTGGAGTACTAAGTAATCTAGCTCATAAGATAAGTATTTATTCTCTTTCACTCAAGTGCATGAGGCACTATATAGGTTAATATAAACACTCATATCAATCCATATTCACGCGTAACCATAAGTTTGGCAAAGGTCTCAAAAATCAACTTATAATCAACTCTTCACTAGGATCACAAAGGACTTATTTTCGGGTTGTAATGTTGGCTCTTTGGAAAAAGGTAGAAAAATTTGGACTTAGTGACTTAAGACACTAGTAGAGAGTTACCTTGGAGGTTCTCGGTTTCTTCTTCTTATAGCAAGTTCTCCTCCAATGTCGTCTCTTGAACTTGAAAAATTCCTGAATTTTCCTTCATTTCATGGCGTCAACATCATCTTTTCGTTGGACAGCTCGGGTACCGATTTTAGGCACTACTCTTCTTCTCATGTATAGGTCATCAGCTGCTAAGCTTCACACACCATGTATAAAAACAGTCGGGGTACCAGTTTCGGGCATTGCCCCTAAATAAGATTTAACCATATTATTTTCATCCAACTATATTCTATCTTCCTTTTTCTTCTTGCAACACTTACCCACCTCAACTCTCTCTACCAGTGAATAGGTTAATCAAAGCTCAAGTAAAGGTTTATAAGGTTATTTACTTCGGCTACCAAAGAAAAGGCTTTTAACGGCTCAACGGGGCATCAAAGGTTAATAAGATCATTAGGAAGGATAAAATTTGGTTAAGTAACTTAATCACAAAATAATGGCCTAAGATCATGTCCTAGCAATTTATCAATCATAAGTCTCACACAAGACTCCAAGCCAAGTTCTAGAATACGTTCATATGGATGATCCTCTCAAGAATAAAATATCATGATCACGCATGATTATCAAGGCTCAAATCCTCACATAGGTAAATAGAATCCTAAGTACTCCTTATAACACATAATTAAGATCAATTCCACAAGAACTCTACATACTTATCAACTAAACATGCTTTTCATCAATAGAAATTAACACATGAACATATGAATACACAAAAACAATAGCCCACTCATGCATCATAGAAGGAAGGAATTAAGAACACACTTCCCTGGCTTGGTTCGACCTTGATTCGACCTGTGGAAGAGGTCGAATCAACTTAATCGTGGTCGAATCAACATTCTGAACACCTTCTCCTTTGGTTCGGCTTGGGTTCGACCTGCTCACCAGGTCAAACCATATCAGCTTACGTCGAACCACCATTCTGTAAGTTTCATGTCACCAGTTCGACCTAGGTTCGACTTGCGGAACAGGTCGAACCAAGAACATCGTGGTCGAACCGCACTTCTGGAATTCTGCTATCACTGGTTCGACCTTGGTTCGACCTGGTGATCTGGTCGAACCATCTTGCATGAGGTCGAACCACCTCTTTGGACGATTTTTGCATTGCTGGTTCGATTTCTTCAGTTGGGTTCGACCTCCGGGCACTGGTTGAACCACCCTTCTAAGCTTCAAAATTGAGTGTTCTTCAATCCCTACACACTTTAAACTTCAATACGAATCATTAGGTACCAACTAGAGCACAACTTCATCAAAAATTGTTCCACAAAATATTATTCATGAGTAACTCCGTAAAAGAAAACACAACCAAAACCCACTAAATATTAGGCAAGTTGTAAAAAATTATCACATCAAAATCGATTAAAATTTTAAATATGGCGCATAAACCAACTCCCCTAACAAATATCACAAAGAAAAGATTATACTATTGGTGCTTATTGAGGTAAGTACATCACACCCCCCAAACTTAGTAGAAACTACAGTCGAAACTAAGTTTGAAAAGAGATGTAATTGCCGATAAGTAAGCGCTTCAAATATAAAAATTTCTTACACACACGAATGAAAAAAAGCATTAAAACGGGAGGGAAAGCCCCCAACAGGCGCTCATGTTTAACGTCGGAGAGTCACGACGGTACCAACTCAGAAGACTACTTGATCAGAGGATGATCATATCGCATCCTCACCTTCCAATACTTTCTCCCCCTCTTATTATCCACAATTACCACCTTACCATTCTTATGCACCATACGATCAGTAGAATCTCCTTCCACAAACTTTCTCTTCTTATTCCTGTCAATCTTCCACTCAATTTTGGAATAACTCCTATCTCCATCAAGATCAAAGTCAGGATAAGAACGAGAACAAGAACTTTCAAATTTGTTAGTATCCGGTAGTAAGTTAGGAGGCTTCAAGTAGGCATCATCTTCTCTTCCTTTGTTTACAGTCAGCACGGCACCTTTCTCGCTCACAAAAATATGATCATTAGAATTACCTTCATCCTATGGCCATGTAGACTCCTTCGGATCAATTTTCCTCTTGAATTCCGAATCACCTGATGGATCTTTTTCATTATCACCAAGATAAGCATACGTCAAGTGTTCCGGTAACGGTTTCAGCTCCTCTTTCTTTTCTTCCATTGGAGTGCTCTCTCTCTCCAACGACAAGTACTTCCTAGACCCTTTCACTTCTTCTGCCTTAGCTTTCTCCAATGCATACCTAGCATCACCCAAAGCAAGTAAGTTCTCAAGATATTCAATACATACCTCGTTGGAAAGTCCGTCAAGCTCCGTAGTGGGATAAGTAAGAGACTCCATCAAACATGTCTCAAGAGGATCCTTTGACAGGATCAGAGACATATCCTCCTTCACAATCTCCTCCACCACGTCAATACTATAACACTGCTACTCCATGGGCATCTTCATTGCTTTGTCCAAGTTGAAAAGAACTTCTTCTTGTCCATCCGCAATCTAAGCTCTCCTTTTTTAACATCAATCATAGCTCCAGCAGTAGCAAGGAAAGGTCTCCCCAAGATTAAAGGGATATTATCCTTGTCTTCTTCCATCTCTAGCACAAGAAAGTCCACAGGAAATACTAGCTTCTCCACTTTGATGAGAACGTCTTCAATTATACCTTTTGGAAACGTTATCGACCTGTCCGCCAATTGGAGAACCACTGTTGTAGGGGTCAACTCCCCCAAACCAAGCCTCTGAAAGATGGACAAAGGCATCAAATTGATGCTTGCCCCTAGATCGCACAAAGCTCGCCGTGCCGACCCCTTTCCGATCTCACATGGAATAGTGAAGCTCCCCGGATCCTTCATCTTTTGCGGCAGATTCCTTTGAATGATTGAGCTGCAATTCTCAGATAAATTCACCGTTTCAATTCCGGTTAAGCTCCGCTTCTTCAACAATATATCTTTAAGAAATCGGGCATAGTACGGCATCTCCATGATTGCCTCTGAGAAAGGAATGTTCAAGCTTATTTTGTTCATTATCTCTGAAAACTTCTTGAACTTCTCTTCCAATCCCTTCTTCACAAGCTTGTAAGGAAACGACGGAGGTATCTTTTTTCCCCCATTCATCACGATCAACCTTCTCCGCTTTCTCCTTTTCGGCTCTCAATCGCTTGGCTTTCTCCCACTTTTTCTCAGCTATTATCTCTGTACTTTGCTCATTCCGAACCACTGGAGTAGCATCAACATCATCGAGAGTGTTCGGAGTAGCAACAGACAATTTCTGGAGGGGTTCGACTAGGGTTCGACCTGTGGAACAGGTCGAACCAGGCACGTAATGGTCGAACCTACCTTTTGGATAACGGCTCTCTTTTTGAATTTGAGGTTCGACCTGGGTTCGACCTATTGGAGAGGTCGAACCACGGGCACCTAGGTCGAACTGACCTACTGTACTCCTTCAGCCATCCGGTTCGACCAAGATTCGACCTGTTTGATAGGTCGAACCATGACCGTCGTGGTTGAACCGTTGCTGCGACAAAACAGAGTACTCCAAGTGGTGCGGTTCGACCTGGGTTCGATCTATTGGATAGGTCGAACCATGATTGTCGTGGTCAAATCGTTGCTGCGATAAAACAGAGTGTTCCGAATTGTGAGGTTCGACCATGGTTCGACCTGTGGAACAGGTCGAACCATCTGCAGTTTGGTCGAACCAATGTTGCAATGCCTCATGATCGTGTCCAGTGCGTTGGTTCGACCTCCCCTATATGGTTCGACCTTCAGTGTTGGTCGAACCATGGTCGAATATTGCCCTAGACATGTCCAAATTTGATTCCAGCCTCATAGGTCCCTCGTACTGCGTTCTCGATCTCAATGTGATGGTGTTGCAGGACCTTGGATTCTCAATACTTTGAGACGGGAACTTCCCCTTCTCAATAGTTTGAGTAAGCTTGTTAACACTTCCTGCCATCTCCCCCATCAGCAATGTAAGGTCCTTCACCTGCTTAGATATAACCTCATGATTTGCATCGATTTTCTTTTCAAGTTTGGCCTCAAGGCGGTTCACTCTTTCATCATTCTTGGCCATATACCTGTTCACAGTATTTTCAAAACCCGATTTCCCTTCTTCCACCTTAGCACCCGGATCAACACCCATCAGAGGTTGAATCGCATTATCCGGATTGCTCCATGAGAACTCCGGCCTCCTAGGCTATTGATAACCACCAGGGGGACCACGATTATTAAAGTTTCCTCGATAGTTCCCTTGGTAATTCCGGTTTTCTTGATCTGGATACCTAGTCCCTTGAATACTTTGACCCATGGCATAGTGTGCCTCTTCCAACTCCTTCTGGATTGGTCCCTCATTCTTTAACTCCTGCTGCAAGATTGGTACGCGCTGAGATAATTCACTGATTTGCTTCTGTTGGGATTCAAGTAGCTTGTTGATATTGGACAAGCTAAAGACGATCTCATCCTCTCTACTTATTTTCACCATTGCTTGTTCAACTTGAGCTACCTTCCCTAGGACATAAGTACCTCTAACTCTATCAGTTGGCCAATCCCTCGAATTCATCGAAATATCTTTAAACAACTTCTCGGCATCTACGGATGACTTTGTAAGCAATGCTCCATTAGAAGAAGCATCCAATAACACTCGTGAATCACAGTCTAATCCATTGTAGAATATACTGATATATTGAGCTTTAGATAGCCCATGTTGAGGACACTTCCTAAGCATGTCCTTGAATCTATCCCATGCTTCATGAAATTTCTCACCTCCACCGATAGCAAATTGGTAAATATCTTGCTTCATCTTAAACACCTTTGAAAGTGGCATGTACCTCTCCCAGAATCTTAACTGCAGTTGCTCCCAAGTGGTGCACTCAGCTGCGTTGATAGTGTCGTACCAATCTCTCACCTTTTCAGTAAGCGAGAATTTGAACAAGAGGATCTTCCAAGCATCTTCATGTTCTCCTGCGTCTTTTTGAGTACTTGCATAGCCCAAGAACTTGTTCAGATGCTGCTGCGGATCCTTGAAAGACCCTCCTGAAAATGAGTTCCTTTCTATCATGCTAATAAGAGCGGGATGAAGATCGAAAGCTGAATTAGTTCCTCTCGCTCCTAGAAGCCCAATATTTTCAGCCCCATTATTTCTGAAAACCTCTCAGATGGCTAGATTATCCGGATTCGCTGCCATGTTGACTGTCCGTACTCCCGAATTAACTTCAGTTGTAGCTTCAATCATTTGCGAATTCTGCTCGTCAAGTTCAACTCCAAAATTCAGAGCTTCAGTTGGATCAATAGTCTTTGCCTTTCTCTTCTTCTTCTTCTTCTTCGTTCTTGTCGATGCTCCGATTTCAGGATTATAGGGTTCAAGTTCACCTTTCTTTGATCTCGTGAGCATGCACCTAAAAAGAACTAGAATTAAAACAGTAAAACAGGATAGAATAGCCCTAATAAACTATAAATAACTTAAGTCGTCCCCGGCAACGGCGCCAAAAACTTGATGGGCGTTTTCTCAACACACAATTTTAATCCCCAAGTATGAAGGATATCAATTGTAGTTTCGAAGGTGACCAAGTTAAATATCGAATCCACGGGACGAATAAATATCACTTTAGTTATTTTCTAGCAATTATGACTATGTTGAGAATTGTAATTGTTGGTTTGTAAACTAAGTAATAATTAAAATAGCAAATAAATCACAAGAACAAGAGATGAGTAGTTGTGATCAAATAAGATGATATGTAGTTCGTCAGGCCATCCAGTTTCATTCGTTAATTTATACTTTTGTGTGTCGATGTTCGACTCTGCCTTGTGGTTTATGGACGCATCGCTAGATCATGCAAATCTATTCTATAGACACAAATAGATAAGCTTTTGACACGTGTGAGCATCCTCAGAGCAAGATGTATACTTTACATTCCTTTCTAGGTACTATCATAATCAATTATTTCCTGTGCACTTAGTACTCTAATCCGATTTGATCTCCCTTTTTAGGTATTATAAAGTTATACTCTTAATCCTACTTGTTAACCCGAATTCAATTCAATTAACAAACATTCATATAAGACGGTTCTAATAAAACCTCGAAATCCCTTTACTTAGAATTATAACTATAAACCCTGCTCATTAGTGAACGCACTCAATCAATAACCATGTCATGCATTCAGACTCTACACAACGATTATTGATGCACAAAACAACTATGAGTATGGATCAAAAACATGCAATCTTATATAAAATAAACAACAAGTAGTGTTGTACGGAGTATACACACGAAATACAAATCAACTCATGAAACTTTCATAACCCTAGAACTACCGAAGTGGCTCTAGCCCATGATTGATCTAGGAGCAATCATGGTTAGATGGACCAATCTTACTTGAACCTCCAGCTGAACCTCTGTCACAGCTTTCCTAATCCTCTCTTGCGCTTCACGTTCTTACGCTCTCTCTCTTATATTGTGTTGTTGGTGATGGTCTCCGATTTTGCTATGAAAACCACTTAAATAGCTCCACTAACACCTGATTCATTCTAATTCACAATATATATAGGTTTTTCACCTATTTCCACCTCAAAACTCTCCAAAACTAGCACAAAACATGATGCCAAACTTGTGAATTTACACACTCATCAGCACTCCAGGGTTCCGACGAGCAATGAAACCTCAAAAACACCCCTGGCCGATGAAAGAAAGGGTTACTAGGACTGCGGGGCAAAGTACATACACGACTGCATGGACAACCAGTGGTGACAGGCTAGAAGACAAAAATAACAGTAAGGAGATATGTCTTGGGCAACAATCCCCACGCTAGAAGACAATACACAACAGGCATGCCTTTCGTAATCCTCCAATGGGAAGCCAGCAAAGGACAAGGGGCGGTCTGCAATACCCTGCAAAGATAACCCATGGCACCCAGCCTCTTTCCCAGGCTGGTCGGCGTACATGGCAACTTCATTAATGGCGGCTTGTCTCCATCCAGGTGGCACGATGGGATTGGACACTCACTAGGGTTTTGTTGGTAGCATAAATAGCTTCTCTCACATGAGAGAAGCATGTTATTTATTCTCACACTTGACATTACACTTGTATTTTTGGGAGGTTTTATGAGTATTGTTCTTGTGGAGAGTAATAAAAACTGGATGAGTTCTTTTGTGGGAATTGGTTCTTCTATTGGTTTCAATCTCTTTTTTATAGTTTTAGCTTGTTTGATTGTGATCATTCTTGGTTCAGTTATACAATAATCTTTACTTCTTAAATACAAATTAACTAGCCAAGAACACACATCAACAAGCTATTTCTTCAAGCTATATCTCACAAAGCCTGAATGATCAGATTGTACGTGGCAACAGAAGTTGCGATGGCCTTTTCGATTGAGCCTTATCCATCATCCCGTTCTTGTACAACCCATCGATTATTGCATTGCATGTCCGTACATTGTGTTTATGCCAACTTCTTTCCAATTTGAGAACCCATTTAAACGCCGTGAGTCCAGCTTCTATCATAGTGAGGATCATGGCATCATTTGGCTCACACAGTTTCGAAACCAAAATCCTTGCAACCTTAATTATGATCTAATAATTAAAAGAATTCAATGAGAGTGCAAAGTTTTGGGTTCGTAGCTGCACTTGAAGAAGTTTCCCATACAGAAAATTCAATGTCTACCCGATTCAGATGACAACAGCAGCAATGTTCAACTAGGACTCATTTACAGGGCCCTCCTTTGACGCATTTCATCGAACATGAAAAGGGAAACAGGGTAACGTTTTATCTAACTTAGGTAAAAAAAGTGGAATCTCCCACCAGGAGCCCCTAACGCTGACCGACAGAGCGGTGGAGAACATTTTATCTAACTTGTAATTGAGTTGTAAACATGGATAGAAGGCAGTGTTTCACACTTTCACTTTCACTGCTTCCATTCCTTGAAACACGAAAATAGCTACCATCTCTAATTCATGAATACCCCTATGCTCTGCTGAAAATGGGCTGTCGAGATTGTGGCAGTTAGAAGAGAATGTAGGAATTAATTAAATTAATTAATTAAATTAATTGGATTTAATTAGTTAGTAAGAGTTAATTGTTAAATTAATCACCAATTAAATGAGTGGAGTGGGTGAGTGCAATTTGACTCATCTATTGGAGAGGTTATATGAGGCGTAATAAGGATTAATACAAAATTATTATCCCACGTTGAATATATGGGAGGAGAATCCTCAAACGTCGGGTCAAGCCGTGAAGACGAATCATGTGTATATAAAGATTCATTGAACCTGGAGTAGGTTCGTTGAATCTGAACGCAGTAATCCTCCATAATTGCTGATTAGAGAAAATCACGCAATCAGCAATTGATTCGTCATAATTGCTGATTAGAGGAACTTATGCCATCAGCAATTAATACGTCGTAAATTACGCAATCGACATTATGGCTGAGTGGAATGATGTGCCTAAAAATAGGTTCATTCACCATGCATTCCAACACAACAACACACCACAAACGAGCACTTCTGCATACACTTGCATAGTGCATAGTCTAGACGATCCAGTTCTCCATCCTCTTTAGTTCGTCAGAGTTCCTGCGATAGCAGTGCTGCTTCATTGGAAATGAAAGAACCGATTTACCTTTGGGGACGTTCCGCCAAGAATCAGAGCACTATCGGGGTATTTTACGTCTTGCAGAAAGAGATTCAATCCCTACTCGGTTCAAGATCCAGATCCAGCTCCCGCGCCAGTTCAGTTTGAAGATCAAGATCCCGGGTTAGATCCAGATCCAGATTCAAAGATAAGATTTGAAAACTTTACTCGTTTCTTCATTTCTTGTATTTACTTTTCAATATTCATATTGTAAAAGAATTGTTTGGTGCAAACCCTTATTTTCCCCAATAGAGAATTAAGTGATGGGATGCGTTAAAGTACCAAAATAAGTGGAATCAACTCAATTGCAGAAGAAGCTCGCTTTCAGCTCATCTTCTTCAGAAGATTTCGTGGTTACTGTTTTAGGAAAGTAAAACAATAAGAGATGGAATTTGCATGTAAACTTCTATACCCACATATAATAAAATGAGTTACTTTCGTGTGAATCGGGTTAACTTCCACACTACTTTACGGAGTAATATTTTGTAGTAAGAATTATAAATACAGTTTTATTATTTTCAAATATTATAAGGGATAGACTATTCGCACCTCCGAATTTATTGAATGTACCCCGGTTACTAAACAAACCCCAATATTATTTAATATTATACATGAATATATTCCTAAACACAGTACCCCATTAAAGACTTTTTTACCCTTTAATATAATATCAATAATGAGTTATACAGAGTAAGTGTATCACCATTGTCACCGCCCATAACCTTAATTACTCACCCAATCACGTAATGGAATAACCTTATGTCCAGAAGCCATAATAGGAGGAAAGCATGAAGAATTTCTCTGCGATTCAATATTTTTTCTTTTTCTTTCTTTCTTTCATCGAATTAATGCTAGTTCTTTTATAATTTTAGGTCGATTTTAACTTGCCTGAGAAGTTTGATATTAAATATGTTGACTCAAAACAAGAAAAGAAAAAACTAATTATGATACATATATAGATAAGTTCTTGGATCTTTGGAGCAGTTTTTTGGAGTTCTTGTGGAGCATTATATATGCTGGAGATTTTCCACTATGACTTTCTCCAATTCAAGTTCGATAGTTACTAGTAACCGACTCACAGGTGAAGATCTGAAGGGATTCGGGCAGAAGTTTTCAGTGGGGAGCGGCTGCCCAAACTTATTCGGTACACAGAGAATGTGTTAGGGAGAAGACACGGGTGCTAGCTATACTACGGAAGATGTAAATAAGCCTGAATGTTTTTGTATTAATAATTGTCATATGAGGATATTTATGTATTTTTAATGAAGGATATTTTAGTCTTACCCATTAATGAGGTACGTTTAGTAAGTTTGGGGGTACGAATAGCTTGCCCCATATTACAATCGTTAACTTTATATTTGATTCATTAATATATATACTTTCTCGGTCCCATATTATTCTTTATTAGATACAGAATTTAAGAAAAATTATTTTTCGATTAATTTTATTGATTTTAGAGGGTAATTTAGTATTTTTAAGTAATAAATAAATATATTAGTGCATTGTATGTGCTAGATGTGAGTGATAAATTTATAATTGAGAGACTTTTAGGGTTGACGATTGATGTGATATTTCTTTTTTTGAATGGTGAAATTTAATGTGGGACGGACAAACATATAAAATGTACTCCCTTCATCCCATAATATTTTTCATGTTTACTGTTCCACGTTGTTTAAGAAAATGTGTATTTTTTTATCAACTTTATTAACTTTGGAGGATATTGTGGTATTTTTAGATAATAAAAAAGTATAAAGTAATGATATGCGTGTGAAAAAGGTGTGGCAAATTTGAAATTAAAGTAACTTTTAAGATGTTTTCTTTTTGGGGGTGTGAAAGGTTTTGTAGGACAAACAAATGATGAAAGTATGAAAGGTTTTATGACACGGATGGAGTAAAATTTAATTTCAGACTAATAGAGTTTTTTTTAAATCGATTTCTTTATATTATATCGCCCAGTGCTCCATAATCTTAGTGCCAGCCTAAAACGATGTTTCAGCTCCATGAATACGTAAGAAATGTTAAAATTCCATAACGTAAGATGAAAATAAAAACGGGAAAGAAACATAGCGATTTAAGAATTCCTAAAAACGTAGAAACAAAAAAGTACATTGAAAATGAAACCAAACAGGCACTAAATTCTACTAATAATTCTAACATGGCACGTAATTAAGTGCACCTAACTCCCCAAGTAGACAGGGCCCACCTAACCTAAATATGAGTCATGGGCTCCCATCCCTTTAGTTTCAACTTATTGTCCCATCCATCTCCGACAGTCCCTAATCGACAGTCCAGATTTCCCCTCCACCTTCCAATTTACACTTTTGCCCCGCCAACGAATCTTCCTCAAGGGCATGAGGTGTAATCCCGATTCGGCTCGAAGCCGAGTGGACTGAGCTGATTGAAGCCGACGTCACGGACAGTACTGAGGACACGTGCCCTTCGGATCTTATCCGTGCTACCAGGCATACGACATCAATTAACTTCTACTCCCTCCGTCTCTAAAAAGTTGGCACACTTTCCATTTTGGGCTGTCCCACAAAAGTTTGCACATCCCAAAAAAAACAAAAAGTACTCCCTCCGTCCCAAATTCAAGTTCACATTTACTGTAGATACGGAGTTTAAGAAAAGTCACTTTATGACTTATTTTTTAGGGTAGTATGGTACTTTTGGGTAATAAATAAATGATAAAGTATGTTATGTGTGTTAAAAAGGTGATGGCAAAATTGAAATTAAAGTATGTTAGAGGGATATTAGTTTGTTGCTTTTTCCTTTTATGGAAGTGTGAAGTTGAATTTGGGACGGACCAAAATGGAAAGTGTGAAGTTGAAGTTGGGACGGAGGGAGTAAAAAACAATCACCCTTCCTCATACACTTTAATTACAAAAAAATCATCTCTACCTACCATACTTTATCATTTATATATTACATAAAAATATCATTATACCCCTAAAAGTTATCACTTTCTTAATCTCCGTGCCGAAAAGAGGTGTGCAAACTTTTTAGAAACGGAGGGAATAGTCTTTAATAAGGGCAATTCCATTCCTGGCCAAATTTAATGCATATTGTAATTTTCATTTACTTTTTAAAAAGTACCTGCTTAAAAAGAAAATAATTAATATATTGCATGGAATATTAAAATAATAAGCCAATTTATCCTCATCACGTGCTAACTTTGTCCTATGTCGAAAAAATATCAAAGAGAGAAGCATAATAAAGTTGCTCCTGAAAGGGCAACTACTAAACAAACTTGCTGATACGTGCATGTCTCGCTTACTTTATTGAAAAATATTAAAAAATATTGAATTTTCATAGTTAGTTTCTTTAAGATTGCTATATTAAAAATTTGTGTCAATGTAACGAATGCAAAAATTGTGAAAAAGGATACTTTTAATAGTTATTTTGAAAAAATACCACCTAATATAATTTTTTTTTTAAAATGCCATTTTTTTCCTCTCTTTATTATATAATTAATATATAGTCGCACAAATAGTTGTGTGCAGTGGTTGCATATATAATACTCCCTCCGTCCATCCCCAGTCTATCTGTTTCTTTTTTACGCGTGGATTAAGGATTATTATTATCTAATGTATAGTGGGTAGTTGTATTAATGAGATGTGTAGGTCCCATATTTTAATTTTATTAGTGTGTGGATCTCATGTGTCTAAAATAGAAATAGATAGATTAAGAGTAGACGACCCAAAATGGTAAAATTGATAGATTGAGGGTAGACGGAGGGAATAGTAAATAAAGCATGTGAATAGTCGCACATGTAGTCGCGTGTAGGGTTATAGGTGTAGTCACATAAGAAGACGCAGACTTGGGTTAATTATGTCCAAAATTGGTATTTTCCGAAAAAATTATAATGAGTGACAGTTTTTCAAAATAAACTATTAAAAGTGGCATTTTTATGATACTCGACCAATATTAATAGTGAAAAATAAATGCCACTCAAATGTTGCAAAAAGATTTATTTTATTCAAATGTATAAATTTTAGACCAAAATGTCCTTTAATTTGAAAAAAATATTTACAATGTCCCAAATGCTAGTATTTTGTGTCGGTTCTCTGATACCTTGACCGACACCAAATCCGACATTCGTTGTTATGATCAGGGACGGACGCACTACAGGGCCAGGGGGGCACTGGGCCCCCCTGAGATTTTGAAAAAAATCAGGGGTATAATAGTAATTTCATAATAAAAATAAAAATAAAATAAAATAAAATAAATTAATATATGTAATTCCATATACAGATCGTGTAATAATACCCCCATTTCTTTTTCGCTATACAAAATTGATTTCATCTCTTCTGAGTTCTGACCTAGCGGCTAGCGCGTCTCAACTCTCAAGCCACCGGCGGTCGGTGGCGCGGCTTGTGCAGTTGCTCTTGTGGATGTGGTGGCACTTGACAGACTTCTGGTGGATGTGGTGGCAGACTGGCAGTGGGCACATAATACATTTCTCTCAAACTTTCTCCTCCTCTCTCTTCCTAAGGTATTTATTTTTCTCAGACTTGTGCAGTTGCTGTTTGTTGTTGGTGTTGATATTTTGAGGTGAAATTTAAATTTGTGGCTGAGGTTAAAAAATGGCTGAGTAATTGGAAATACGGGAGTTGTAGTCTTGCAATCTGCAGACTTTAGATAATAGAGGTGGAATTATTTTGAGATTTTATATTTTAATGGATAGATAGAAATGGGGATGAGAGAGATTGAGAAATGAGAATCAATATAAATTAGAATATTTATTATTCATGGGATTCGAGAACAAGAGATAATTAGGAATTTATTATAATACCTTTCATTTGTTTTATATCTATTTCTTGTAGTTATCCCTTCCTATAATTAATGATTAATATTTAATAATCTGACTGCAGCATTCGAATATGGATTTTCCATTTAATTCGAATTATACTATCAATTTTACTAATTATAACTAGTATTCATTTAATATAGTTTAATTATTTGTGCAATAGAATCTCCTTCCTTGAAAATACTAGTTTTAATTGGAAAATTTATCCAATATATTTTCTTTATTATTTTATCCATATAGTTTTATATTTGAGTTCCATAATTTTTTATAGATAGTAGGTTCCAGTAATGGCAAATCTTGATTGAATTATTATTATTTTTTAGCCCTTTTACATTTGCAATTTTAGTATATATTAATAGAAGAGTTTATATCAAGCAATTTAATTTAATGACTTAATGTGTCATGTGCGGTTTTCATTTCATCTTTTATACTTAATGTGTGGTTTTTCAAATATTTAATTTGTAATGCAATTTTGTCTAATAGATAATGGAACGATATTATAAGAAGACAACAACTGTTATAGAAACATCAACTTCTTCGGTGAATGCCCTAATGTTCAACCTGAAATGCAACAACCATCAAGCCAAGATAACAATATTGTGGTTGATCCGGAAAATCTTCCTAGTGACCCAGGACTACGACCTAACATAATGAGTTATCCGCGTAATTTAATTGAACAAGTTCGTAGGTCTTACCTTTTAAAAGGTCCATGTCAGCCACGTAAACATAATTTTCCTCAAACGATGGATGGAAAAAGAAAACATAAATTTGTTGCAAATTGGTTTAATGAAGAATTTGGTGATTGGTTGGAGTATAGTATTGCAAAAGATGCAGCATTTTGCTTGTATTGTTATCTTTTCTCTACGGGTCTTACTGAAAGAGGGCATGATGCTTTTGTAACTGAAGGATTTAATTCATGGCGTAAGAAAGAAAGATTAACAGATCATATCGGGGACCATACTAGTGATCATAACAAATGCCAACGGGCTTGTGAAAATCTGATGAATCAAAGTCAACACATTGAAGTGTCATTTTCTAAGATTTCAGAAAAATCAAGGATTGATTATCGTTGTAGATTGAATGCATCAATTGTTTGCTTGCGTTTCCTTATAATGCAAGGATTAGCATCAATTGTAGATTAAATGATGTTTCAAATTTTTGTGGCAAACATAACATACCTTTTCTAAACATGGAAGATTTCTATTCCCCTCGAGGAAGATCAAGGCGAAGGATTGAAAAAACAACCAATCTTCATCATTATCAAGTTGAGATATTGTTTACTTTGATAGACATGCAAGCTCAAGAGTTAAATAGTCGCTTTGATAAAGTGAACACTGAGTTGCTTTTATGTATGGCGTGCTTTGATCCAAGAGACTCATTTGCTATGTTTGACAAAAGCAAGTTACTTCGTCTTGCAGAATTTTATCCAGCTGATTTTTCTACTATTGCTCTATATAAACTTGAATGTCAACTTGAGAACTTTATATGTGACGTTCGCTTGGATGGAAACTTCTCTGAACTAAAAGGAATAGGAGAACTTGCTCAAAAGATGGTCACTACAAGAAAGCATAATGTTTTTCCATTAGTTTATCTACTAATTAAATTGTCTTTGGTCTTACCAGTTGCTACTGCCACAGTAGAAAGAGTTTTTTCGGCAATGAAAATCATCAAGAGTTCACTTCGCAATCGAATGAGTGAAGAGCTACTGAATGATTGTTTGATAACATATATAGAAAAAGATGTATTTCAAAATGTTAGCAATGACGCAATTATGCTACGATTTCAAAATATGAAGAATAGAAGAGAGATGTTATGATTGTGCTAAATTTTTTGTTTGTTAATTATGTTAGATCGTACTTAAACGATTTATTTTGAATATCATTTAGTTATGAAGAATGTATTTATTTTATCAAATTTACTATAATTTGTAAGACTTTATATTTGATTTTTGTATAATATTTTCTTTATTAATTGGGCCCCCCTGAGTCGAATTCCTAGGTCCGTCACTGGTTATGATGACGGTGTCGGATATAGTGGTGTATCCTATGTCGGGCACCAACACTTTGACTGACACTAAATTCGACATTCGATTCTATGAAGATGGTGTCAGACATGATTTTGGTGTCCAGTGTCGGGACTCCGATATGACGATCGACATCGAATCCAACATCTGATACTATAACGATGGTTTTGAACATGATGTCGGTATCCTGTGTTTGGTATTCGACAGTATAATCGACTTGATCAGAAAAGGCCATTGCAAGAAGCATAAAATCACAAATGCCCAATTGATCAGAAAAAAAATCAGAAATACCCAATTTTAATCTCTTTTTACCAAAATGTTCTGGATGTGACATTTTTTAAGGGTTCAACCCTTTTTAACTGAATGTATTCAGTTAAAATTAGAAGAAGAAAAAAAATCTTTTACCCACCTGCAGCCTCTATCTCTCTTTCCTTGCACTCCACTTCCTCTTTCTCTCCCTCTGCAATATTCTCTCTCTGTTCATCTCTTTCGCATTTGTGTTCGGACAACACAAATTGAATGCTATAAAATTTGAAATCTTCAATTCGGGCAGAAAGCATCAGATCAAAGAAACACACGCACATAACATGATAAATGATATCGAAACTAAGAATGAAGAAAATGAATGAATGCAAGAAAGATTTAAGTGATTCAAGGATAAAACTTCCATATTAAATGAGGAAGAGAACTTTATTGATCACAAGTTACAAGTAAGATAAGAGCAATCTCTCTAGCCTAAAGGCCAAAAATATACTATAGAGATCAGAAACGAGAAAATGGCAAACAATGATCTGATCAAGTAGGCAGATTTATAGCTAAGTTTGATCTTGTTAACTTCTACCAAAATAAAGCTAACCAATAAGAAGCTTGATATCCAATTGAAGATTCCAGCCTATAGATGTTGAAATTATCTCAAACAGGCCACTAAAACTTAAGCTACTTAAAACACTGTTTTTTGGCTGCAACCGTTTTTAATTTCTTCCAACTTGCATGAACAATCTCCACCTGTAGATACCATCTTAATCCTTCCTTCTATCTAACTGATCAGATGATCACAACCATTGGATCAAGGATTGTACATTATACTTCATAATTTTAAATATATTTATATTTTTATATATTAATTAGTATGAATTTGAAATATTCAAGATATAAGATATATAAAATATGAAAAAAAAAATCAATAAACAAGAGCTGGTTTATATGGCAAAGCTCTCAATGAGTTTCCATTCTCATATAGAAACTTGAACACCAAAAATACATGCACTAAATATTAATTTTCAATATAATCTAATTGTGGACAATATATTATTATGCAATTATATTAGCTATTCAATTATTTTATGAATTTAATTAAGTGATCCAATTAAGTTGATAAATCCATGGGCTATAATATTTTGATATGAGCTAATTGAGTAGATACCCAATACTACGTGACTAGGTGATTATGGGTGATCTAGTAGTATATAAAGGCTCACAGGTTATGGTCCCCAATACACTAAGCCACACATAGTTTTCTCCTTCTCCGGGAGGGATTACGACGGTCCCCATAAAGGAATAAAGATGCTTAGTTGAGGAAGGCATTATACCTACTGATCTTCGAGTTTATGTTCCGTCTAGAGGACTCATTGGACTAGGTACGCTTCCGTGTTATAGTATAGATCTCATTTAATTGTAATAGGGTTAGGGTTTATGGATCTATGGATTTATTTCCTACAAGTGGTATCAGAGGCCCCCTATTTAAAATTCTCTGAGATCTGTGAAAATTGTGTTTAAATCTAAATAATTGTATTTGAATTTTTCTAAAAAAACACAATTTTAATTTGGGAGATTAAAATTTCTTAAAGATTCACGATTTTTTGGTTTCAATTAATTATGAATTTAGTAGATAGTAAATCCGCATCTGGACACATTTAATGGAATTCTTATTAATTCTGGTAACACATAGTGAATCATGATTAGTGGAACCATCTCTCCACTATTTGGCAATTAGGAATTCTTTCTTGTGACTATGTAAATTGGAGTATGTGGATTACTTTGGAAATTATATTTGGTTATTTTGGATAACTTGTACATTGTAATTGTGTGATTCGACAATGCGGTTGAATTTCAATATACAGTGTTGATCACATTATATTTTGACATTTGTGTTTGTGATCACGTGAAGGTCAATAGTGGGTCACATAATTATTTATTAATTAAGAATTATGAAGCTACATGTATACACATAACACCTGTGTGTTTCAGCAATTAGCAATATATGTTTGCAGCTTAAGAATAATACTATTAATAATTTATTATTAATAATGATTTGAAGATTAAAGGTAAACATGTACCTGTACAGTTCACAAAATTTGGGCTAAATGCGCTCTATGATAATTACTTGTAAACTGTGAAATGTGAGTTATGTTGATTAATACAACTAAAATTTTATGCAGTTTTAAAATGTGATAACATTGGTTATCTAATTAAGTTGGCTTATTAATGAAATATGATATTTGAGAATATGAGATTGATTCGTTACCATTTTGTATTGCGAATGCAATTTCGTGTAATGGTTTGATTATACAGTAATACATATCCATTTTTTTAAAATTGAATTGCAACTCTTGATTAATTGGTCAAGTTGCATTTCATTATTTTGGTTTGAATTGCACTTTGAATTGTGCTTAATAAAAAATTGCTATATATCACATCTTTTTATATATTAAAGTAAAATAAGCTACGATATTTAATTTTGAAAAATGTGATGTGTAATGATGAGGTTCATTGTGTATTTATAATTTTTGTAAAATGTGAGGTATCATCATAGGGTTTAATGTGTATTTATAATTTTTGTAAAAATATGAGGTGTCATGACAAGGTTAAATGAGTATTTATGTTTTTTATAATTTTATGAGAAAAATTAATTATTTCTAAGTTATTTTTATTTTGTTTTGTTTGTATTGGATTTCAAAATTTAAATAGTTGATTGATTTTTTTTAATTCATTATAGGCTCAATTTTTCCATGGCCCGATTTTTTATTATTATTATTATTGTTATTATTTTGCCATATTTTAAAATATAATTTTGGAATAAATATATTATTTTTATACATCTCTTTAAAAATATGATTTTATTATAATTATTCAAATTTAATTTTCTCATACAATTTTTAAATAATATTTAAATTTATTTCAAATAATCCAAGTATACCATAAGTTATTTTATTATACTACTTTTAAATTGTCTTAAAACCAAGACAAAACATCTTATACAATTATTTCCATTATAATATCATGACTCCATATTAATAATGAATAAGTAAGTTATATAGCTATGCATGATTCAATACATTTGATCTAATAAAATCTTTTAACTTAGACACAATTCCAATTATATGATAAATTTAGTTGAATCTATCTATTCTATTCATTTATTTTAGAAATAATTACTGATAGGTACACACTTTGTACCCCTAATTACTACTAGATACATTGATTTAAAATAATTATTATTTAATACAAAATATTAAAGTAAAATACCAAATATACCCCTAAACCCATATACCTTTAAAACACTAACCCCAACCTCCACCCACCACCGGACCACCGCTGCCGCTGCCGGACCGCCGCCGCCGCCGGCGGAGCTCCGGCGGTCGGTCGCCGGAAAATCTGTTCGTCAAAAAAAAAAAAAAAAAAAAAAAAAAAAAAAAAAAACTGGGCGCCGGAAAGCTGCAGCGCCGCCGCCGCCGCCGCCGGAGCTCCGGCAGCCGGTCGCCGGAAAAACTGTTCGTCCAAAAAAAAAAAAAACTGGTCGCCGGAAAAACTGCCGCCGCCGGAAAAGCTGCCGGACCGCCGCCGCCGGACCACCACATTTTTTTGCTGCACACACTTTTTTTTTCCTGCACACACTTTTTTTGCTCCACACACTTTGCTGCACATGAACTTTTGCTGCACACAATATTTATGTGCAGCACATTAATAGGGGTAATATTGGAATATCACTATATATTTTTGTACCTAGTAGTAATACTTTTGTATGTTTGTATCTCATAGTAATTTAGGGTTTTTTTGTGTACCTAGTAGTAATCCTCCCTTTATTTTAAAATATTTAATTTTAATAATAATAATAACAATGATTGAGTCAATTTTATGTATTTTTTCTAATAATTTTTTTCCATCTATAACTATGACTTACTAAGATTAGAAGTCAAAAAATTTTAAGTGCAACATTGTCTTGATAATCATTGCTTCATTCACTATTGGATATAGGAATGATTTTTTTTATTTTTTTTAATATTATTTCGAATGGATCAAAATTACAATAATATATTTGATTCACTTAGTGATTCTTCTATATTATTTGTTTTCAAATGTTATTATTTTATATTAAATCATAGTTAGGTGTAATAAAATGTAACTAATTGAAAAGGATAATATATAGTATTAGAATTTCTAAACCTTTTAAATGTTAATTGATGATTTGATTTTTTTTCTTTTTTTACTTTTCATGTAAATCAAACATATCCAACATATTCAAGTTCAAATTAATACTCCCTACATTCCACATAAGTTCTGACATTTTCCTTTTTGGATTGTCCTACATAAGTTGTTATATTTTCATTTTAAGCATATGGGACCCACCAAAATAATTAATCTATTCATATGGAGCCTACGCACACCACTAATATACTTATCCACTATACATTAAAATATTATATCTTCAATCCACTACCCATTAAATTATTATACTCCTTAATCTCGGTGCCCAAAAAAATGTTGCATCTTTAGTTGGATGAAGGGAGTATAACTTAATAAATTAGATTTAAAATAAAATAAAATAAAAAACATGATCAATTAAGCCTTTGCATCAACAGTAAGATTGATTTATTATTATTATGATTAAAATGGTGTATAATAAAACTTAAATTATTCCCATTCATTTCATTAGAATAATAAAACTTAATGCGAGCATGATAAATTATTTTTGCAATAATTGTCTTTACAATTAAGAAATCTGATAATTAAGTTTAACATATATCAACAACAAAATCATATATGATGATAACTTCAACAATAAATATGAGACTAGTAGGCTTCAAGAAAATTTGGTCTCAATAAAGTATAAGGGCAATACAAGAAAACCCATTAAGAAAGCTGCTAAAGACAACTAAAGTACAACATTTTGTTTACTCCTAAAGGCTTGTGGAATTGTTTTATAATACACCACATTAAGATTACTTAGCATGAATGGTGTTGTGGTGTAGTTAAAAGACAAAAATAGTACTCCATAACATGTGGTTACTAATTGGAGAAATACTAAAAAATGCAGGTCTCAATAAAGTTCCAATCAAAGTAGTTGTGAAAACTCTTTGAGTTTCACATATGATGATTTCCAACTAAAGCTAGATAATTGAGATCTACTAAAGAAAATTGAACTCAAATAAATACAAGCTACTTTATTGGTTATGAATAAAGATAAAAGTTTATGATCCAATTAATCGAATGATATTTAAAACGGGTAATACGATATTCTTTGAAGATGTTGATTTGGGGGAAAGAATTATGATCCAATTAATCGAATGATATTTGAGACGGGTAATACGATATTCTTTGAAGATGTTGATTTGGGGGAAGAATTATATTAGAGATATTGTCTTTAAGGAAAAGTCTATTTCGACTCCCACTTATACTTTTAAGAATGGTGCAAATTCAGAATAACGATATGACAATGTCAATAATATTTAAGGAATAACAAATTCAACAACCTCAAGAATTAATGTTACTAAGTAAACCACTAGAGTTGAGAGAAAGACAATTAAGATGATTATGTTGTTTTTCTTTTAAATAATGAGGACACTATGAAATCAATAGTAGAATATTTAAATAATGTTTATCAAGTTATGTAAGGTCCAAATACTCGAAAGTGGGTTAATGCTATAAGTTATGAGTTTAAATCAATACAAGATGATTAGGTTCGCATCTTGTTATAGGATTATACTTAAAAGGGAAGGAATGAATTATTTTAAGGGACTTTCTATCCGGTTATTGAGAAAGATTCTTTTGAGATAATCGTGACATTAATAATACATTTAGATATTGAATTAAATTAGATGGATGTAAAGATAAAGTTCCTTGATGGCAACACTGATGATACGATCTTAAAAGTTTAAGAACTAAAAGGAAATCCATCAATGCATTAAAAAAAACTTTTTCGTAAAGGAATCACAAGAATCATCATGAAGTAATTGTTTCATTTGGTTTTGAGACAAATGTAGATGATTATGTGGTTCAGTGGGAGAAGATTTAAGTTAAACTAGGGAGACAAGTGCAGTCTCAATCAAGTGCCCTAAAGAAAAAACTAAAGATTTAATATATGTAGAAATATTCTATATGCTTTGACTGTTGGAAGTTGTTGTATGATGAGGTCTGTAAAAGACCTGATTTGGTTTTTTGTTGGTATATTAAGCAGATAATTAAATAACTCTAGTATAAATCTTTATAAGGTATTTACAGAGAACTAAGGATAACATGCTTGCAAATAAGAGATCCGATTAGTAGGAGATCATAAAGTAGTCTGATTTTGAGTTCGTTGGATGTCAATACAGTATAAGATCTACTTAAGGCTACATCTTCTATTGGTCGGGAGAGTTGTACACGTAAAAACGTTAAGCAAACACTTGTAGCTCATTAACCATGACAACAGAATCAGTAGCACACGAAGAACTTGATCGCTATTTTCTTTCACCCTCAAATGTAAGGGATCGATTATAGTGTGCGTGACCAAGTGAAATATCGTTCCCATGAGATAGTTATAAATTTAATAAGTGATTCTATATGATAATTAAATTGCAAGACAAATCTGGGAATTTTTGAAAAGGATAATAATTAAACTAATTAAAACTAAAATTAAACAATTAAATTAATTATGAAATAAAATAAATCACACAAGAGAATACGATTTAAAAGTTCAAGGACTGAGAATTGGTAATGTTCGGGCAAACAGCTTAACTATGTGACTAATTTATCTAGACTCAAATTAATTACCTGCAGACGTTTATAAGAGGATCACTAAGCCTACTTAAATCACCTTGATCGGGTAGAAAATAACACTTATAATGAGATGAAAATCTTAGGATCAATAATGAATTAATTCTTTCTCCCTCTATAGGTACTTCATGCTAAATTTCATTAAAGGCTAGAGTACTAGACTTCCCTTTCTAGGTACGCAATTACTAACTCCTTTTGTCTCCTTACCAATTACCTAATAATGATATTCTACTAATATTCCAAATTGATTGTCTAACACTCTAAGAATTATAGGCCAATACCCTAAGACTGTCACAGGAAACAACAATTATTATACAGAAATAAGAAATCCTATTAACTATCAATCAGTGATACCGTCAAGAATATTTAAAGGAATCAAAACCCAAAAACACAATAATATGAAGTCTCAAAATATTCTCTTCATTAAGGAAATAAACAACCTGCAAAATAATAAATCCAAGTCTAGGGCAATCAAATCACATAGTCAAATATGTCTTAACGCCCTAACATTACCAACAAAGAAGCTTAGCCTATGGGTTTACGAGGACAAATTACAAAGATGTAATAAGCCTCAACCATTATTCTAAAATAATAAAGATAAATAACTGAAAAATTAAGAACCTTTATGAAGGACTCCGATTCTTCAATCACGATCTCCATCGGAATCTTCGTCTCTGATCCAAGTAGCAACTCTGATCGTCTCTCCAGTGGATGGATGTAAGGTGGTGAATAATGGAGAAATTAGGGTTCTGGATGAAAGAGCCGTGTATCCCAAATCTGTAGGATGAATTCAACTTTTATACTTGAAGTACTAGGCCTGGGCCAAAAATATGCCAAAAATAGAACATGGGCATAAGTTGGGCCATACACGGTAGTCGCACGGTAGTCACACGGCATCGTGCTTCAACCCTCGACATCGTGTGGCACGACTCTTTCTCGCATGGCAACAACCGTGCGAGATTCTACCTCTCACGGCATCATGGTTCTCTTACACAGCTTCGTGTTCTTGACTTCCACAACTACGACTTTGAAAACACCTCACACGGCCTTATTGGTTGCCACACGGTCACAACCGTGTGACAATTCTTCTCATATGGTAACGGGAATGCTTGCTTGGTGAAAAACGAGCAACATGGCATCTCTCGCTCGCTGCTGGGCGAGTGTGCGCCGAGTGCCCATCGGCAGCCTGCACGACTCCAAATTTTTAAGCATAACTTCTTCATACGGCCTTCAATTTGAGTGATTCTTGCCCTCACGCGATCCTCTCTTCCTTGTCTTTCTATTA
Source organism: Pogostemon cablin (assembly GCA_023678885.1). Classification (NCBI taxonomy): domain Eukaryota; kingdom Viridiplantae; phylum Streptophyta; class Magnoliopsida; order Lamiales; family Lamiaceae; genus Pogostemon; species Pogostemon cablin. The sequence goes on from CM042951.1 coordinate 32,050,821, forward strand.
ATATAAAGAACTTATAAAAAATCCAACATTTGAAGGTGTAACAAGTCATGCAAATTGACACAATTATGCTGAGCAGGAACAACTTGCGCGACGTCACCATTTTTATCATAACTTTCTCGTTTGATATTCGATTGAGGTGGTTCTTGAGCCAAAATGATCTTCTCTTCCATAGATTTCCAACCATATATCACATAATCGATTTGGACTTCCACACAAATACAAAAAAATTATAGAATGTGGACATCTCCTATAAGTAGTACGAATTCATCCTTCATTCCACTTTGCATTCTTGATCATTTTTCCAATCAAAACACAACAAAATACCTCTCATGCACCTTTTAGTCAATAATAATTAGAAGTATTAAGATCTGTGCAAATAATATCAATTAAACACTCAAAGAGGTATCAAATTGGACTAAAAAATACATGAATTTTTACTCTCATCACACACTAAGGGGCATTCAATCGTGAAATAAAGGTTGAAAAACTTTGTCACATAATGTTTATTGTAATAGTTAGTTCGCAGTAAAGTATCAACGACAAGAGCACTTCTAAGTTAAACATATTGACATAGAATTCTTGGTTGTTAAAGAAAGTATTTTGTGTATATAAAATTTTAGTAGAGCATATTGTGATATACTCTAAATGATGATTCACCACTTATGTATTCAAGGCCCTGTATTTGAGCTAGCTACTTATGTAGGTATTTTATGATTTTAGAATACATTGGTTTAGTGAGAGTCTATATTTATTGCTCTTTAATATTTTTAAGACACTTTGTTTTAGATAATTCAGTTTTCTGTAGAATAAAGTTGATAAATTTGAATTCATTGTGAATTCACTTAAGTAATTTTCCATTTTGTAATATTTTACCTTATGGATTGATCTCACTAAAGTTTAAAGTTGGACCAATTGGAAATAGACATGATTTTTTTATCACATTGCATTAATTTCCATACTACTCACCATATTTGGTCTATGTCATTGAGTATATTGATATTGGTGATTGTCGGGGTTTAACCACGATTTGTAATGTGGTGAATGCCACGGTGATTCTAAATTAATATATGAGATGGACTAGATTGTTAAGTATAGGCTGAAGAGGAATAGCATAAAGTTGCGTAACTATGGACTCTTGATATAATAACTTTGAGAAAATATATAGCCCAAGTGGGAGATTGTAAGGAAATTTGAATTTCCAAAATAATATAATTGTGAGCAATATATTATTATGCAATTATATTAGCTATTCAATTATTTTATGGATTTAACTAAGTGATCCAATTAAGTTGATAAGTCCATGTGCTATAATATTTTGATATGGGCTGATTAAGTAGATATCCAATACTACATGACTAGATGATTATGGGTGGTCTAGTTAAGTAGTATATAAAGGATCACAGGTTATGGTCCCCAATACACTAAGCCGCACATAGTTTTCTCCTTCTCCCCATCAGGAGGGATTACGATTGTCCCCATAAAGGAATAAGGAGTCTTAGTTGAGGAAGGCCTTACACCTACTGATCTTTGAGTTCATGATCCGTCTAGAGGACTCATTGGACCAGATACACTTCCGTGTTACAATATAGATCTCATTTAATTGTAATAGGGTTAAGGTTTATGGATCTATGGATTTATTTCCTACAGTATGCTTCTTGTCTGATTTTTAATGATCATTATCTATCAAAGCCTAACACTAATTTCATGTACATATGTAGTGAAGAGAACACACTTTTTATGTGTATACTTGTAAATTCCAAAACTACTTTTCACGAATTTATTCTTGAAATGGTGTACCCCACCATTAGGGGCCCCCACCGCCCCTGCCCTAGGGATTGTGGAGGAGGTAAATCGCAGAATGTGCCTCAAGTAACTTATAGAGAGGGCTTAACTGTTTAACTTGTGCTTGCAAGGGGGGCAAATCCATGCGAAAGGAAGGATTCGAACCTCCACACTGCAGCAGCCAAGCTCAGTTGTAAGATTTTTCCACCCTCCCCTCTACCACTTGAGTTATGACATGGGGACACGAATTCATTCTTATTCTTATGTGTCTAGGTTTTGGCTTGAAAATTATTTTTTTATCAAATAATAGAGTGTTTGACATGCACCTCGGTTAAAAACTGCCGGTGCCGGTTTTATGAAATGCGTAACTAGAATTGAATCGATTATTTTATAGTTTCAGTATATATATACATACTGCCTCTGTCACATAGTAAGAGGGTCTTTTGCTTTTTGCACGTGGCTGATTAAGGAGTATTATTATTTAATATGTGATGGGTAATTATATTAGTGAGAGTGTGACCCAATATTTTAATTGTATTAGTGGGTTTGTGTGGGTCTATGTGTATAAAAAAGAAAATGTGACTTTTTTAGGTGAGATCCCCAAAATGAAAAAAATCCTCTTTGAAGGGGATGGAGAAAGTATATATTAGGGAGATTCTAGGTTCACTTGGTGTATCAGTGCACCTTTGCGTTGATGCGTTAAATGTAGGGTTTAATGGATAGTTATTTTTAAAAATTTTAATTATTTTATTTTATTTTATGATGGAGATTGAACTAAAATTTAATTTAAAGATTACGATCGTCTAAATATACCAAGTGCATAGCAGTTGGACAAGTTATTCAGTGGTACACCGAATTCACTGGTGCACCTAGGGTTTGTAGGTTATTTTTTAAGGCACAACTATTTTTATTTTTTAAAATTTTAATTATTTTATTTTGATTCAAATATGATTATTAAGTAATTTTTTAATTTAAAGGATCATATTAACCCGGTAAACCTATTTTAACTCCAAAATTTAAGTTATACTCCATAAAACATAACTATTCATTTTATTTTTAAAATTTATAGTATAATTTTTAAAATTAAAGTTTCAAGATCCGCGTAATCTTGGAAGAAACATACCCTTGGGCTTGCCTCCTTGCACGAAACAGGAGAGGTAGAGGACATAAAATTCCAAGAAATGTTGATTCGGACAATGATTTATACTTTGGTTCTTAAATCCTAGAGTGGCCCACTAGGGTCAGCCCACCTACAGTGTGGGCCTTCATCAGCCATCTAACCTAATTATCATATTCAAAATTACTTTCCAACCCTTCCTTTACATTTCTGATTTTCTTCCATCGAGGAAAATAAGTCATTATTTTTCTTTTAAAAAATTATTATATATAGGGACCGCTTGGTTCGAATTCTTCAATCGAAATGGTAATGGGTATTATTGAGGAGCTCAATCACAATGGAATGGAAAGTGATTGAAGGGTGGGAGTAGTTAATAAATCAATAGGAATGATTGAGGAATTTTGATTCCCATTAGATTAAACAAGCATCAATAATGGAAATCATTACACTTCCATTCCTATTAACTCCATCCAATACCCCAACCAAGCATCCCCATAATGTATACAAAGCTTCTTTGTAAAACGATAGACGGGTTGTGAAATGTAAATTGATAATAGGTATGACATGCAAAGCAGCAAAGTATTATATACTCCACAACCACAAAGCTTCTTGTAAAACAATAGATGGATTGTGAAATGTAAATTGACAATAGGTATGACATCCAAAGTATTAAATGGGTTGTGAAACGTAAATTCGATTTTAAAATGTTCATTTTACTATTTTGACGTCCGGTTTAAAGGTATTAATTTCTCCTATTTAGTAAAAAAGTACATAATATAACCAACCACTTCCCTCTAATACAACTTACACATTTTACATATAACAATAATACATCTTAATCCACGTTCAAAAAGAAAACAGGTACCTTAGAACCGGACGGAGGGAGTATAATGTATAAAAAGCTTCTTGTAAAACGATATATGGGTTGTGAAATGTAAATTGTTAATAGGTATTACATCTAAAGTATTAAAATTCGATATGAAATCATTTAATTATTATTTTTATTTTTATAATTGAATAATTAGTGTTATATAATTATTCAATATTAATTATTAAGAGTTGATAACCAGACTATCAGCGCTGCGCATGCACACGTGTATTTATATATGTATAATTTTTTATTCAATAGTATATACTTCCTCCGTTCCACAAATATTTGTACCCCACTTTATGCATGAATATTAAGAAAAGTGGTAACTTTTAAGGGTATTATGTTATTTTTGGTAATAAATAAATTATAAAATATATTAGGTGTGCTAGGTAGTGGTGATTTTTTTTAAAAAATAAAGTGTACGAGTGAATGGTAGTTGTGTTTTACTTTTTTCTTTTATTAAAAGATGCAAACTTTTGTGGGACAACTCAAAATGGAAAGTGTGTCATTTGAATTGGGATGGAGGGAGTATATATTTCTTAATAATTTTATATTTTTTTTAAGTTTTTCATTTAAAAAACTAGTGGAAAATTCGATATCAAATTGTATACTCCCTTCGCCCCATTTCAATATTACGTTTTCCTTTTTGGAATATGGGACATGCCTAAAATAATTAATGTATCACCGTGGACCCTACATCCAACACTAATACACCTAGTCACTTTACATTAAATATTATATCTTTCCACCCACTATCTATTAAAATATTATACTCCTTAATCAACTTGCAAAAAATAAACGTCAACATTGAAACGGGACGGAGGGAGTACATTTTTATTCATAGTGTGTGGAGTACTCCCTCTGTCCCGAGCAAAGAGGTGCATTTTCTTTTTGCACTTAAATTAAGGAGTATTATTATTTTATGTAAAGTGGATAGGTGTATTAGATAGATGTGATGGGTAGTAGTGTGCCATTGGTGAGCCCTTTTTACTAAAAGAGAAAAATTGTGCAATTTGGATGGGAAGCCCAATATAGTAAAATGGTGCTATTTGGGCGGGACGGAGGGAGTATATTTTTTTTTTTGACAATGACTACTTTGGGAAGGGGGTACCAATTTTGAAATATACAACCTCTTCCTTCATGTGTGTGTATGTTTTTCTACAGTTTCTGTTACTGTTTTGTTTTTTCATTTTTTTGTTTATTTTTCTATTTTTTTATTTATTTAATTTTAGGGATATAAATGTAATTTTACCCTTGTAGTTTAGGGTATAATTTAATCCTAGGGTTTAAGGTTTAGGGTATAATTGTAATTTAGGGTATAATTTATCCCTAGGGTTTAGGGTTTAGGCTATAATTGTAATTTTACTCTTGTGGTTTAGGGTATAATTTATTCATAGGGTTTAGGGTATAATTGTAATTTTACCCTTGTGGTTTAGGATATAATTTATCCCTAGAGTTTAGGATTTAGATTATAATAGTCATTTAAATATAACAAATTTAAAAATAAAATACAAAACAACATTAATGAAGGAGCAGTAATTAATTAAGAAGAGTGTGGATGAAGGGGCACCAATTCAATTGGTACCCCTTGTTATACTCTAATCACTTTCTTTTTTTTTTATTTATAAGTGTATAAGTTTTTGAAAATTGGTGCACATGATAATTTGTCACTATAGAAATTTTCTTTATATAATTAGACAACTTCTTCTATCAATGTAAATAATAAATTGCAATATTACTTTTGATTATTGATAATGCGACATAATAACCAATGATGAATGCATGATATTGTCTAGGGACCTAAATAATACTCTCTTTATTTTACTAAAAGATTCATATTTATTATACAACATTGTTTAAGACGGCGTTATTTTATTGAAAAAAATGCACAAAGGTTTCCACGGGAATCGAACAATGGACATCAGACATTATTTAAAATGGGTAAGTCTTACAATGAGATAGTCTTATCTTTTACACTTTTTTTAATTATTTATGTTATGGGTATTATATCCCATGCGTAGCAGGCCCAAAAGCCCAATAACCTCTATACCTGAAGAAAAAGGCCCAACCCCATAGCGGCCCAAACTATGGACAGAACTGAAAGGACAATCGAGACAGCCCAAGGACGTGGCAGCAGCCTAAAGGCCCGGTCGAGGAAAGAACAAAGAGGAATCCACTAAACAGGCCAAAGCCAGAGAGCACCCTCGACAAGTAACTTCAGCGACGACATCCTCCTGCTCAAGAATTCGGACGAGCATCACAACACTGAAAGTCAGCCTGTCCGAGGACCAAAGATGCAACAAAAGCAGGATAGTGAAGAGCAAACACCATCATGAAGGCTGACAAGTACCGCAGGCTAAAGGACAAGACTAATGGGAAAAAGAGATGTCTTAGACAACAATCCTAACTAGAAGACAACAACTGACTGGCAAACCTTACTCTGATAACCAATGGGAAGCCAACAAAGGACAGAGACACTATGTGGAACCCTGTAAAAGCAATCAACAACGTCCAGACTTCTCCTGTAGCTAGTCGGTGTACCAGACAGCTTCATTAAAGGCGGCTTGTCTCCATCCAAATGACATAAGGCGATTGGCTCTGGTTTAGGGTTTTGAGATAATATAAATAGTCTCTCTCACAGGAGAGAGGCAGGGAACTAACACTTTACTCTAGACATTACACTTGTAAAAGGAGGGTTTTAGGAGTATTGTTCTAAGGGAGAGAAATAAAAACCGACTGAGTTCTTTGGTGGGAATTAAGTTTTCTATTAGTTTTATCCCATTGTTTATAGTTTTATTATGTTTGATTGTGTTCGTTCTTGATTCCGTTACTAAATATCTTCATCTCATAAACATTAATTAATGGTCAAGAACAGCCATCAACATCTGGCGCCGTCTGTGGGAAATGCTACGATTAGCCACCCATGTTCTTTACCTTCTGGAATTCTTGATTTGATTCTGTGAGAAAAATCTTTGGGTTTTATCCTATGTCTGGAAATCAAGATGGGGGGTGAAGGGTTTACGGCCCATGGAAATAAAGAGAGAGGAGAATGTTCCAGAGCCTAGCGGAACGTCACAAGAAGTGGAATTAGTGTCCAAGTCAGCGCGCCGGTCATGGAGGTGCCCATTCCGGCGAGATCTATTCCCGTCCCAAATTTAATCGATCCCCTAAAGACAAAAGAGATGAACGAGAAAATTCAGAAGGTGATTGACAAGTACGCCGCAAGGGCTCCCCCGGTTCAACTGGCGAGGTTGAGCTTTAGCGGCCCTCGAGGAGCAAGCCACATTGATTTACGGGAAAATCTCGAAAGAAGGAAAGATGCCAGAAGGGAACATAGCAGAGGAGATGGCAGAGAAATTATTAATTTCATACGGAAGAGAAATGTTGAAGAAAGGGAGAGTGTGAACGAGACTCCAGCAGAAGGTGGGCATAGCGAATACCTTCGGCGTCCGGAAACGGGAGCTCAAAGGCAATCTCGACATGGAGGAAATCCAGAGACAAGAAACCCCCCACTGCCGAGGTGCCAGCGGGGAATGAAGCTCGAGCGCAACCCTGACCCGGAAGAAATCAAGAGGCTGAGAACCATCCATTGAGGGAGAGACCAAGAGGAGTAGAATCTCGCCAACCTCATTCGCAGAACCAAAGAAAGGGCCGGCCTATAACTCGGAAAATGTCGGTGGAGAGCAAAGTCCCACGCAGGACCCCATCTGTCTCTCAAAGGAGGTATAACAGGTACAGAAGGCCGAGGAGTCAGAGATCTTACTCGTCCTCGGTACCGTACTCACATGAGAGTCAGGATCCCTCATGGAAAGACCAACCCACAACCGAGTTATCATTTATCTCGGAACAGAAAGAACAGGAAGCCCGCCTCACAAAAAGGGATGAGACGAATGGAAACCTAAGCAGAAGTGTGGTCAGAGAACGGGGAGGCATTTCCGAGTGCCCCAACCAGAGATCTACAGGCCCTGATAAATGAAGAAGTGAACAAACGCTTCGCAGACCTGGAAAGGAAGATGTCTGGGACATGAGGGGTCCTCCAATCCTCAGTAGCTCCTTCACACTTCACGACAGAAATCAACAATGCTCCTCGGCAATAAGGAATCAAGTTCCCCTCTAGTTTGATCTTTGATTATGATTACGACCCATATTCTCACATTAAAAAATATCTGATATGGATGAGAGCGCAAGGTGCAAACGAGATCACATTATGCCGGATGTTCCCACTAACCCTGGAAAACAAGGCTCACGCCTGTTTTAGGGCAGTCCCGGCAGCCTCCATCAAAATTTTGGGAGAGCTGATGGAGATATTCCTAATGCAATACTCATATTTTGGGGCACCGAAGGAACCAAAACACAAATTGGTTAACATTCGCCAGGGTTCAATAGAAAGCTTACAAGATTTTTTGAAAAGGTTCAATGAGCAGAGGTCAATGGGGAAGTTATGGGGGACGAAACCTGCCTCATCACGCTGATGGGAGCATTTCACCCAGAAACTAGTTTGTGGAAGGCAGTACAGCTTAAGCCTCCCATATACTACGCTGCATTCATGGTCATGGCGAACAAGTACATCCAAGCAGAAGATATCTCTAAAATGGCAAAGAAGGCAAGCAACCAAAGCACCTCGGCAGAACCGAGCAAGAAGAGAGTCAGCACAGGAGGAACAAAGAAATATAAAATACCTACCACTTTCAAACCATTCACGGAGGATACCGAGCTACAGCAGATGTGCGAGGAACTAAAGTCGGGAACCAACTTGAATATTGCTAAGGTCTTGTAATACATCAAGGACCAGCAAGTTCTCCAGACGCCGAGGTCAGTCCTACGAACCTCGAAGCTTATGAATCCCCAGAAGTACTGCATGTACCACCTGACAGATGGTCATAACACCGACCAATGTCGGGATCTTATCACGGAGTTGTGGAAGTTGTTTAAGGAAGGGAAGTTAAGAGGAATGTTGTAGGCCCCGAGGTCGAGGGTGTACAGGAAAGACACTAATCTTCCCCCTTCTCAGGTCGACAAAGGTCCTCGGGCAGAGGGCGGAATAGAGAAGTGATACCCCTACCCCCTCCGCCTCCAAGACGGCCATCGGTGTTCGATAGGATTGGAGGACTAGTCCCGAGGGGAGATAGACCCGGAGAGATACACATGATGGAGCCAACAGAGGAAACCCCTTATATTGGAACCTCCCAAGCACTGACCACAACATCGAAAAGGAAGAGGAAGGCTGAACAGAGGGACTTAGACCAACAAATCCCTCAAGTGTGGCCGCTAACCTCGACGGCGAAGGGAATATCGGAGGTGGACATCATCTTCATAGAGGCAGATTTCTACGGGGTAAGCACTCCTCATTCCGACACTTTAGTCATTTCGCCAATATTATCGGGAGTCAAAGTCCATAGATGCTTGGTAGACACCGGGGCGTATGCCAATATAATCTTAAAGAGGCATTTGAAAATTTGGGAGGAGAGCATCATCACAAAGTAAAACCTTGCGGTGATGAGATCAAAGGATTCGGAAATGCGTTAACCAGGCCGACCATAGAGGTTAATTTATTAGTCCAATATGAGGGGTTGGATGGGAAAACCCGGATACAGAAACAACTGGCATTCAAGATTGTAGACCAAGCCTCCACCTACAACTGTATACTAGGGCACCCGTTGATCCACGCCTTCGGGGCCATTCCGTCCACCCTTCACCAATGTCTCAAATTTGTTATGGCTGATGGTAGGGTGGCAACAGTGATTGGAAATCAAAGAAGGGCAAGAGAATGCTCATTCTTGGAAAAGGTAGAAGGTTTGAGCTATCATGACATGGACTACGAGATGTTAAGCTTCGAGGATATCATGGAAGAAGGAGAGGACCCTAAGGTGCGGAAAGAAACTAAAAAACCACTGGAGGGAGAGCAAGAAGGGATAGAACCCGAGGTGATCCTGATAGTCGCCGAAGGAAAAGAAGCAGAAGAGCAAGGGGTAATATGCTTGTGGTAACAACAGAAACATATCCCGATCCGATTATTCAGGGACGGAAAGAAAAAGAAACAACTGTAAGGGTGCCGAGACAAAAGTAGTTAACACTGGACGAAGATCCGAGGATGAAATTAAGGAAAAGAGCCTCGACGGCAGGAAAAACAGAAGTGGTACAAGTGGATCCTAAGGATGCTGATATCAAAGTCAAGATTGGGACAGAGTGGGAAAGCGAATTCAAGGAAGAACTAACCTAATTACTAAAAGAGAACTTGGATGTGTTCGCCTGGAACCCAAATGAAACACCAGGAGTGCACCCAAAGTACGCCTGTCACAAGCTGAACATAGATCCCAATATCCCGCCATTCCACCAGAAAAAAGGAGTTCATCCCAGAAAAGAACGCGGCTATGGAGCTGGAAGTGCATAAACTGTTGGCGAGCGAAAGAATTAGCAAATGCAAGTACCCGATAAGAGTACAAAATCCAGTTATGGTGAAAAAGAAGGAAGGTTCATGAAGACTATGCATCGATTTCACCAATCTAAACAAGGCTTGCCTGAAAGACAGTTATCCTCTCCCGTCAATTGGCCAGATGGTCGATGCTACGACCGAACATGAGATAATGAGCTTCATGGATGCATTTTTGGGGTACCACCAGATCCCCATGCACCTGGATGATAAGGCAAATACGGCTTTCTTTTGCGAAAATGGAGTTTATGAATGAAATAACATGCCATTTAGTCTGACGAACACGGGGGCTACCTATCAGAGATTGGTTAATAAAATGTTCGAGGGAGAAATTAGAAAAATAGTCGAGATCTACGTGGATGATACCGTGGTGAAAAGCCTGAAAATGATAGATCATTTCGACCACTTAGGAAAGGTTTTCAGAATCTTCCGACGCTATGGAATAAAACTAAACCCGAAGCAATGTACGTTCGGAGTAAGCAAGGAAAGTTTTCTCAGATATTTGGTCAGCACAAGAGGGATCGAGATGAACTCAGAAAAGGTTGAAGCAATCCTGAAGATGGATCCGCCGAGGCACATGAACGAAGTTCAGAACCTGACGGGTAGGTTGGCCGTCTTAAATAGGTTCATGTCGAAAGAATTGGAAAAATGTAAACCATTCTTCGACGTCATCAAAAAGGCTAAGTTTGAATGGATGGAAGAGTGCGGGAATGCATTTGACGAGATTAAAAAGGAGTTATCGGATCCCAAAATTCTCTCCAAGCCTTCACTGGGAGAAACATTGCAACTATACTTGGCAGTATCGGGAACAGTAATCAGTTCAGTATTGGTCAAAATGGAGAAAAAGAATCAGAAGTCTGTATACTTCGTAAGTCAATCCCTGAAAGACGCAGAGCTCAGATACCTGGTAATGGAGAAGATAGCGTATGCTCTCGTTATGAGTTCGAGAAAGCTAAGGCCATACTTCATGGAACATACCATTGAGGTATTTACGACATTCCCTTTAAGGTAAGTACTCCAGAGACCAGATGCAGCAGGTAGGTGATGAGTGATATTTTCACCTAAATTTTAGTGTCTTTTTATATGTGTTTTCGTATTATTTTATCTGTATTTTATGTACTATTTGGTTGTGTTTTGTGTTTTATGGAAATATGTGTGAATGAGGAAGAACGAGCCAAAACAGTGAAGCGAACAGCACAAACACGGCCAGCCGAGCCCGGCAACACGACCCGTGTCCAGTGCAGAAACACGAGCCGTGTACCAAGCACGGGCCTGTAACGGAAGCCGTGTGCGGAGGCCAGAAAACACAACACGGCCACCCCTGTGGCCGTGTGCTGCGCACGAGCTGTGCGCTGTCCAGAGCTCGCCGTTGACCAGAAGCCCTAGACACGACTCGGGCCGTGTTACAGCACACGAGCCGTGTAGGTGTCAAAACTGCTGAAATTTCCAGAAACTTCTAGAAGCTTCCCAAGGGGTATAAATACCCATTTATTCAACAATTGATAAGAAGATCCGAAATTCCACCCTTCCACACACACATCACACACAATTCTCTCCATTTTACACCATCATCTTCATTCATTCACCATCCTTTGGATCTACCATCATCCAACCATCAAAATCATCATCCAATTGAAGAAAAAAAGCAAGGAAGAGAGGAAGATAACAAGGGAAGGAAGGAAATCACCATTGAAGTGACATCAAGGGAGTTTCCATTCATTTCTTGTATTAAACCTCATAGTTTCATCATGTTTTGTAAGGATCTTAATGTCTATGTTCATTTTCTTCTTAATATGGTAGGCTAATCTCCCTGGTGAGATTAGCAACATGAGAGTTGTTGGATAATTTTGGGGATTTGTGTATTCAAATTCATATGTTGATTGGATCTATGATTTTCTACCATTGATTATTAATTGCTTGAATTGTATTGATGATTTGTGTGTTTAGTTGTTCTAGATATGTGATTAGATTGAGAAATCAATTATATGCTTAGGATAATTAAGTGAATCATTTCATCAAACACTTCATGTGCATTATAGATTGTGAAGAGATTGAGAAGTCCTTCATAGTTTAGAACCCTTTGGTAGGACATGTGATTGGTTTGATCGAGAGATTGATTAATTGTGTGAAGGGACTCTCATTTAAGCTTAGTACCTAGTTGGAATTATTTAAGTGAGAACCAATCCATTGAGCTATTTTGATATTCATATCTTATCCATCTCGAGAGGGAGTTTAGGTGATTTTAGTGTTGGCCCTTAGTCTTCAATCCATGATACATATGAATTTGATACATAATTCCTAGAATTACCACTTCTTGATTGTTGTTAATCTCACTTTTAATCAATTTGGTAAACCACTTTTCATCCATCCATCTTGTTCGTTTGATCATTGCTTGTTCACTTGCATTGATTGATTTAATTTCTTGTTTGATCAACCTCCCTTTGATGATTAGTTTCTATAAAATTATAAAAAACGTGAGATCGCTTAAGCACTAGTGCCTACCTCCCTTGGGTTCGATAATTTCTTGAATTGGTCATTCTCCACTAAATTATGGCTAATCAGTAAGCTACTCAAATGGTCCGTCAAATTGGGGCAGTTTGATATAGTGTACCTGCCAAGGAATACAGTTAAGGGGCAAGTCATGGCGAACTTCATAGTGGAACTGATTTTCTCGGTTCCAACCGAGGAGGAAAAAAGAAAGCCTTGGGTCATGCACGTGGACAGCTCAGCAATGACAGTTGTATCAGGGGCTGGAATCATCATTCGAACGCCATTCGAGGAATCCTTCTCGACCATAATTAGGTTCGGTTTTTTGCCACTAACAATGAAGCAGAATACGAGGCCCTACTGAATGGTTTGAGGATGGCACTGGCCATGAGAGCAGATGAGCTGATGATATATAGCGACTCACAATTGGTGGAGAACCAGATGAAAGGAGAATACGAGACCAAGGATGGGCACATAAGCCATTATAGAGGATTGGCCGCAGGCATACTGTAGAAATTCAAACAGGTGTTCCTAGAATGCATCGATAGGAAGGACAATATGGGGGCCGACACATTGGGTAACCTAGCCACCGCATCAAATGCTAAGGACCTAAATAAAATCAATATCGTGAGGCAGGAGAACCCATCAGACACCACCGTATGGGGTCCTAAGTGATCAGCCGACAGAGGAATCATGGATGACAACGATCAGGGCATATTTTGAGGAAAGAAAGATACCTGCGGATAAGGACAAGGCTCGGAAAATCAGGGCGAGATACATCTTGATAGAAGGAAAGTTGTACAAGAGAGGCTATTCATCACCACTCCTGAAATGCCTAACTCCTGAGGAAGCAAGCTATGTACTAGCGGAGATACATGAAGTCATATGCAGGAACCATACAGGAGGGGTCGCTCTAGCACACAAAGTGATCAGGCAAGGATATTTCTGGCCAACGCTAAAAAAGGACGCCACTCAATATGTGAGGGCGTGTGCAACGTGTCAAAGGCTGGCTTCGATGGTTAGTGCACCCTTGTAACAACTAACCTCAGTGTTCAGCCCGTGACCCTTCGCGAAATGGGGGATTAATTTAATCGAACCGCTTCCGACCAGAAAAGGAAGAAACAAATTTGCTATCGTGGCAGTAGATTATTTCACAAAGTGGGTAGAGGCAGAACCACTCTCGACGATCACCAAGGCTAGGGACGAGAAATTCATCTGGAAAAATATCATATGCTAGTTCGGGATACCATTTGCCATAGTGACCGACAATGGCAAGCAGTTTGACAACACTAGACTCAGAAAATTTTGTAAGGATTACAACTTTAAGAAGTGGTCCTCCACACCATACCACCCGCAGTCTAATGGGCAAGTCGAAGTGGTGAACAAGATCATCAAACACACTTTGAAAGCCAGGTTGGAGAAGCTAGATGGGAAATAGCCTGAGGAACTACCGGGAGTTCTGTGGTCATACAGAACAACGACAAGAACTTCCACTAATTAGACCCCATTTCGATGGCCTTCGGTGCCAAGGCAGTGATTCCAGCAGAGATTGGAGAACCCAGTCCTAGGATCGCTCTCCACCAAGAAGGGACAAACGATGAATTGATCCAAGAGAGTCTAGACCTATTGGAGGAAAAGAGATTGAATATGGAATTGCATAATGCGGTTTACAAGCAGAGAGCAGAGAGATTCTATAACTCCAAGATAAAGTTGAGGAGATTCAAAGGTGGAGAATTGGTGCTACAGAAAGTATTGGGCCCAACAGTGTAGGGTAACGGCAAAAACTGGGAAGGCCCCTACGTGATCAAGAGAGTTCTGGAAGGAGGAGCATACGAGTTGGAAGAGGTAGATGGCAAGAAGATACCACACCCCTGGAATGCACAACATTTGAAAAAGTACTACCAATGAAATAGAGAACGGGGTGAATGAGGTTGGTGATGCAACTTTTGTTACAACTTTCAATTAAGGCATTAGGCCATACTCTATGAAAATGGAAATTGTATAAAAATCCTTTTGGGATATGTGGTTAAGGAGGTCATTATGCGTAGGGATATCATTGCTTTATGAATGTAATTCATAAACTTCACCTCATAAACTTAGAAAGAATACTACATACATAAATAAAAGGATTATGAAATAACAACGGCAGCAATGGAGCCGAGACTAAAGAATAAAATATACCGAAGAAAAATTATCAAAAGGAAAAAATGAAAGGCATGCCGAAATAAAGGAATAGGATCGAAAATCAGAACAAAAGAGAAAAGTACCGAATCTCCGGGGAATCGGAATAAAAATACCAAAGTATTGGGGTCGAGAGTCAAAACAAGAGTCAAGATATCAGAAGAGAATTACAAGGCTAATCAAGGGGGTCTCGGTATAATGGGAATAGATCATTTTAGATAAAAGCTGAAATAGCGGGACCAGAAAGAAAAGGTAGCAACAGACCTCGGAACATCGTCGGGAAGGGACACAAACATACATATATAATGGATATATGTAAGGTTGGAATATAAGGCTCAGAGTAAATGGAGCAGACCTCGGAATGTCGTTGGGAATAAACACGGATATGTACATAAGACGGACGAATAGGGAGGTCGAAAGATTAAGCTTGGAACAAGGGAAATGAGCCTTGGAATAACGCATGAAATGGCATGAAGGCACAATACAGAATAACCTAAGTAAAAATTGAAGGCAGTGGAAATGAGAGAAAGGTTCAGAATCTCAGCATCGGGCAGAGCTTCAGAACCTCAAACGCTCAGCGAGAACAAAGGACAAAAGCATAAACCTCCGCGCCGAGGGTGAACAAACCAAAGACGCATTACAAGTGATAAAAGCAGAACTAAGAACACAACAACCGTGAATTAACTCAAGATAAATCAACTACTCGTAAATAGTCAAATTCACAAACCGAGAGGACATCGGCGAACACCTCTACCAGACAAAGGCAGAATAAAAATAGAGAAAATTAGTAGCTAAAGTTCATACACAGTCAGGGCAAATACAATTTCAAGCAACACCGGGTTGAGGGTGGAATAAAATCAACTGGCAAAGGGAAGAAACATGTGGACTTCTATCTTTCTTCCGACTGCTGAGGGAACTGAAGATGCTCGCCATCTTATCCTCCATCTCTTTTAACTGGGCCTCGGCACAGGTAGCCCTCTTCTCTGCTGAACCAGGGCGCGGAATGCGCTGCTCCAAGGCTTGAATACGAGCCTCGACTTTGACCAACCTAGCATGCACCTCAGCGGCTTCGACCCGTGCTGCGTCTCTGGCAATCTCAGTCTCGGTTAAACTCGCTCCATGGACTCGAGAGTGGCCCGCCCTATATCAATCTCAAATTATGAAACCTCTAATCATTCTCTCTGGTGCGCAATAGTGGAGGTCAGCTCGGCATTCTCGATTTCCAAGGCATTCAATCTCTCTTCGAAATCGGCAGAAGCCCTCTCAGAACGGTCAACAAGCCAACTGGCGAACAAACGGTATTGGTCCATCAAGTGCAAAGAAGAGGTAAGGGAGGCAACAGCAACTCCAGCCATCACGGCTAAACCAGAGGAGTCTTAGGAAAGAGAACGGGGACAGCAATTGGCAGAGCACGGTGAGGGGCCCGATGAGAGGTACCTGCAATAAAACCCTGAGTCCCTAACTCCCGCAATTCGGACAAGTCAGGTTCATCATCTTCCTTAACTATACTTTTTCCTCGCGCACGGGCCCTCTCAGCGGCTAACCTGGCAGTTTCAGCATCAGCGTCGATAGGGTCAATTGTTGCGGCAACACCTGTAGGGTTCGGATTGGGAAGAATAACTATTGGGACGACTTGACAGGTTGAGAGAGCAGAACTAACATCAGCTCTGGGTACAGACCTCACCCTCGGCCCAACCATCATGTCATAGTCCTTAGCCTCAGAACCGCTACCCACCCCAATTTCGGGAGCCTCCACCGATTCAGGATCCTCCCTAGGATCCTCCTTCGGATCTTCCTCTAGATCCTCCTCGGAATGCATTTCGACCTCGAGCTCGACAATAGGAAGATCTACAAAAGAACACCGTGGATAAGGATACAACGAACAAGAAAAGGATAAGGCAGCTCGAACAAAGGTAACTATCCCCCTTAACCTTTTAGCGAGAAGGTCGAACTCACCAACAGAAGAGAATGGACGAGGCATATAGCTAATTCCAGTTGGCCCAGAAGGCCCACCATGCTCATAAATACTCCTTCCTCTCTTTCCAAGAAAGGAAGCAGAGGCAGATTCAGAACCGGGAAAGAAAAAAAACCAAAAGGGGCAGCGATAGAACGACGCAATCGTGGACGGGGAGGAGACAAAGGGGGCAAAACCCTATTTTCGGTAAGCTGCACAACCAACAGATCCTCTCCAAGTTTCATGTCTTCAGACCCAACAGACAGGTCATCCATCTCTTCATCTTCATCGCGAGAGGAAGAACGGGTGGAGAAGTCGGAGTCATCTTCCTCATCCAAAAACTGATACGCATACTTATACGGAGTTAACGACAAACCAGCCATGGAACCAGTCGATCCCACCAGAGACATGGCACTCTGGAGCTCACCTGTAGAACAAGAGAGAAAGGTCAGGCATGAAATAAAGGGAACGGGAATGGACCAAGAAAAGAGAGTACCAGTGGTTGCGCTACGGCCAGAAGTAGACAACCCAGCCGAAACCAGGACGGGCTCAGAAAGTAATGGCGAGACACGATAAGTATTCCCTCAATGAGATAAAATCTCCTACACACGGTGAAAATCACCACTTAGCCGTTCATGGGGATGACGAGAGGGACCTGCATGACATAAATGTCAGAAAGGAACATCAGAGACTGCAGAAGATAATTCAGAACTTGAAAGACAGAGAAGAATCGTACACTTATCCAATAGAAGAAATCGGACAGGAAAAGTCATGGAAACACCATTGACACGGGTACGGTAATCACCACCCAACCAGAACCAGTCCTGCTCCCAGCTTCGGCCCATAACATCAAAAGCCCCCACAAAATGATGGTTATCGCGGGGAAGCAAATGGTAGAAACCACCAAAACGACCAGATAGAGCATAAGAAAAGAGGAACTCTAGTTCAAACAAATCTCGTATGGTGTGACCCAACACATAAAACAGTGACATAGTGGATATCAGACGCAACCAAGAGGAGGACACTAGCTAGCCTATGCCATGTCACACCTCTGCAATAGCAAACTGATACCAGGGGGAAGTGGAAGACGCAAACCGGCAAGAAAAAGAGAGTAGTAAAATGCAGTGCGACCTGGAGGGGGATCAGAAAGGGGAACACCATCCAAAGGAAGCTCGAAGATGACATTAGGATTACCATGTCGCTGGTGGAGTTCCTCCAAGTACCCTGGGGATAACTTGGAGGCCGGCACCCAATCAAGCCGCTGGGCCAACTATCGAAGTGCGGCCCCCAAGTCGCTGATATCCCGATGACTAGGAAGATAATCCCCCACGTTCAGAGGGAGTACGGCGTCTAAATCCATGTCAATAAATATCACTGCACCACCAGCAGCTACGGCCGGCACAGCAGGGATAGATTTCCTGCTTGGAGAGGGAATGGAAGTCGGGTTGCCACCCGAGGAGGAAGAAGTAGACAAATCCCTCAAGTTAGGATGCGGCATTCTGCGGAGGTGATTGGAACTACGAAGCGGCACCCCGCGGTATACCATCGTACTGTCGGAAATGTTCACCTCCTGAACATCAGGCGGAGGGAGAGTACCTTCACCAGACATCTTCCACTAGTCAAAGAACTCAGTAATTAGGGCTTGGCGAAAAAGAGGACAAAGGGGAGAGAGATTTTCAGAAATTGCAAAAATATAGGAAGAATGCAGCCAAACAAAATACAAGGATATACGGGAAGGATACAAGAGATTTGAATTTCGAAAATCCAAAATAGAAACTTTCTGACAAGATGAAAGGCGGAACATATCATCATTGGAAATCATGGAGCAAAAACAGCTAAGATCCAACGGCTGGGATGTAAAGACCTTACAACTCCCAAGGAGAAGAGAGGATCCAGATTGATCCATGCAATACCTGACCAAAGATGTGACAACCCATGATAGAAAAGCATCGGTTTATGTTTAAAAATTGAAGGTAAATTACCAAAATACCCTCGCAAGATCCACTAACAGGAAAGAGAAAGTACTTCATTCATAAATAGTGAATTACAAAAGGAGGCGGAAATCACCAAAAATTCTATTATCCGATAAAACAAAGGAAATATAAAGAAGGTACAGAATAAACTCCTAATAAGGAAGATACATTCGATTTAACACTAGGGGCTCCGGAATACTTCATCGATCAGCTAGGAAGGTTTTGGAATCAGCCGCATCTGTAGACTGTGGCTCCCCACCTCCGCGCGGCACATCTTTAGAGATACCTAAGGGAGCATCGGAGGTCGCCGGCCTTGGCGAAACATCGACTTCCACCTCCGAGATTGATGGAATTAAAGGAACCACAGTGGCCTCGATGTGAAGAGATCCAGAAACTTCAGCAGTGGTGACCTGACCAGAAATGCGTGCATCACCGAAGGCGGGACACTCAATCTCAGTGGAAACTTCTCGGGTAGGTCCCCTTGCAGATTCGATAGAAAGAGCGGCAAGTGGATCCTCAATCCCAGAATCAACTGCGGTAAGATCCGAGACATCATCAGCAAAGTCCTCGTCGGATCCACCATCCTCAGACTCTCCGGAGGACTCTTTAGGGACATCAGTGATGAAGTCGGAATACTCACCGAGCACTACAAAATCAACGTCGCCCCTCAAAGTCTCCCCAGGAGGCATTTTCTCCTCACTAATGTCTTGACGAAGGATAACACGCATGTCATCGAGACAACAAGGATAGGTCTTCTGGGAAGAGGCTTGAGCTAGAGAAGCAGCGCAGGAACAGAAATAGTGAATCTTAATCTTCGGAAGGATATCTTTCCTATAACAGAGGTTGTCAGCCTATGACAGGAGAAAAGCATCCTTCACGTGTTCTACTTCAGCTAAGGCCCCATCACGTTCCTTCATTACCTCGGCTACAACATCCTCAGCAGCCCTGATCTTCTGAGCGGAGGAAACCTCTATTGCCTCCTTCTCCTGCCGAACTTTCTCGAGCTCTTGTTCGGAAGATATCCGAAAGGCATCAATACTACTCAGAACCCGAGACAACTCAACGTGGAACTAACCTTCTTTTGCCACGACCTCTTTCTGATGTTTCACCTCCAAAGCTGCAACCTTATCCAAAAGTACCTTGTTCTGAAACTCCAAAGACTCCTCTCTTATTCGGATTTGGCTATCAGCCTGTCATACTAGGCACGAAGGGTCTCAAAAGTTCCCTGGAGCTCAGCCTTTTTATCATGTTCGATCCTCAATTGACCCCTGATCAGAGCCTCAGCCGCGCTAGCTTCAGATATTTTCTTCTCATAATCTTTTATTTTCTGAGTCACCGAAATAATCTCGCCATGGAAATGGGTGCCGTTTCTTTCCAGTTTAGAAATAAAGTGCAAGGCATTAACGACGTGAATCTCTTGGCGACCCAGGTAGCTGGAGATGCTGTGGATAGAATCCTTGGTAGACATATTCTCCATATGGCCGATGATCTCTCTGGTACAACCTTTAAAGGGAAAAGTGGCGGCACGAGCTAAACACGCCGGAGCATCAAAGTCAAATAAAAGCTCCTAAGTTCGGAGAAACATTTTCCCAGCCTCATTCATGTGGCCATACCTTTGTAAGAGCTCCTGGTCGGCTATCGGGTCTATTAGAAGAAATGGAGTAGCATCATCCGACAAGGGCAGAGCAGAAGATGCACCTTCAGTAGAAGATCCACCATGTGACCAAAAATGCAAGGGGTCTTCTACCGATAATACCGCCATATCTTGGAAGAGGAATAATGAGATACCGGGTCATAGGAAGTACCACCAGGGATCTGCTGAAGGTCGGGCGGGATGGCGATACCCGATTAGCTGAAGATGATGAAAGGAGATCGGACAAAGGCTTTAGGGGATGGAGATGAGCTGATGTCACAGACTTTGACAGTCTCCTGAGGAGCAGCACTAGGTGCGGTAGAGGAACCACAGGCAGCAACACCAACATCATCGTCCCTGATCCTTTTCGAAGGACACGGGATGAGAACGGTACTATCATGAGTACCCTCATCAGAAGTCTCATCCACCAACTTGTACTTCCATTTCGGGGCAACAGATATAGTGGCTGCAGTCTCAGATGCCCTTTTCTTAGACTTCGGGGCTCAAGGGGCTTTCTTGAAAACTTTCTCCCGAGGGCCCATAGCTGAAACCTGGATGAGATCGGCCTCCAACTCAAAGTGACAGGATCCAAAGGCTCTTCAATCCTGACGGACGTAAGAGGCTGCACGCCAAGAGGGGCTCCAGAGACCCTCGAAGAAGAAACCTTAGAAACTTTCTTCTTCTCTTTACTAAGCGCAGCCCGTTGGCGAGCAGAAGGGAGAGTAGCCATACGGGCAATATCAGGCATAAGGCGTTTCCCTTTCCCTGAAGGTAACAAAAAAAGGGGAAAGGTTAGTGCAAGAGGGGGAACTGTACGATGAGCTCCGCGGACGAAGAAGGAATCACAAATAAATCACCTGGCATGGTTATGGACGTAGTAGTAAAGCTGGTTCGAAAAAGGTTCTTCCCTCGGAGAACACGCTAGTAATGGTGTCTCTTGTCAGAGAGCTTACGAATGCGGTGGAAGGTGTCATGAAACTCTACCGACAATGTCTCGAGAGCACACGAATTGCCTATTGCACAAAACAAAAGAAAGAAATGTTAGAACCCAAATAACATAGAAGAGAGCCGAAAGAAACATACACGCACTGAGGAAAGTTTGAAGAAGAAACTTCTAGGGAGCACTGTGAGATTTTGAGGATCCCCGAGGTCATATACAGAATCTCCCCTCCAGGGCCCACGAACCCAGAACCACGGATTTTTTCACCCTTTAACAGAATTGGACAAAAAAACAACAAGATTGGTGTGGCGAGGTACCATATAATAGTATCCTTTCGTTCTATGATTCGGGGTAAGCCGATATAGGAAATTAATTTCAGCGGTAGTCAAGAAGGGAATACTTCTTCTTCCGAAAGAGAACTAAAATCCCCATCAAAGCTGCCCAACCATTGGGAGCCAATTGAGCAGGGGCTATACCCTAAAACTCGAAAATATCCCGAAGGCAAGGATGGAGAGGAAACCCAAGGCCAAGCTCAAGTTGCAACTCGTAGGCTGCAACAGCGTTCGGCGAAGCATAGCACATGCGACCATCGGGGGAAGGAAGGAAGAAATCGATACCTTCCCCACATTGAAATTTACTGAGAGCAACGACGGTGCTCTTTCACAACCACGAATCATCAAGAGTTGAGGAGACCTCAGCGGCAAAAAAGGACGTATCCCGGTCCCACCGCAAAAGTTCCTCAAGATGGGCCAATAGCCCATGTCCGACGTCAGCAATTTGAGGATTATGCTCTAACGTGAAAGTAGAAACAAAATCGGTAACCCTCTAATTAAAAATAATCCAGGAAGGAGACGGAGGACCTGAACACTTCTCTGAAGACGACGAGGAAGACCCCAAGCTACCAAGCGAAGAATCGGTTGAACGAGAAATGGATCTAGGGGATCTAAGAGGAGAAGAAGAACCCTCGTAAGCCATACCGTGCTAATTGTAACGGGAAATAAAATGCAAAGAGATAGGGAGAAGGAATCCTTAAACGTCTGCGGCGAGAAAACTCAGAGACACGAAAGGAGAGAGTCAGGAGAAGAAGGGAAAAGAAAGAGAGGGGAGAATAATACCTGAAAGAAGAGGAAGAGCGCACTGAATAAAAGGAACGCCAACCGTTTACAGGATCAAATAAAAAAAGGGAGAAGGGAAAGGGAAAACTGACAAAATGGTTCATATTTCAAAATTCAAATCGACAGTTACACCCAAATACCAGAAATACCCCCTACCTGAACGAAAATATCTCAAAGACATCACAGAGAACCCGATAATGCAGGAACTGATCAGGATGAAGATAGCGAATAAGAACAACGAAGAGTCGAGATGGAAAGAACCCTAATATCGCAGGCATCGAAGCATGAGGGATATAACTCGTGAAATACGGTTCGACCCTGAACAATCTCAAGTCATGAAACTATTCAGGCTCGAGGCGCTAATGTTATGGGTATTATATCCCCCATGCTTAGCAGGCCCAAAAGCACAATAACCTCTATTATACCTGAAGAAAAAGGCCCAACCCATAGCGGCCCAAACTGTAGAAAGAACTGAAAGAACAATCGAGACAGCCCAAGGACGTGGCGACAGCCCGAAGGCCCAGTCGAGGAAATAACAAAGAGGAATCCACTAAACAGGCCGAAGCCAGAGAGCACCCTCGGCAAGTAACTTCAGCAACGACATCCTCCTTCCCGAGAATTCGAACGAGCCTCACAGCACTGAAAGTCAGCCTGTCCGAGGACCAAAGGGGCAACAAAAGCAGGATAGTAAAGAGCAATCACCATCATGAAGGCTAACAAGTACCGCAGGCTAAAGGACAAGACTAACGGGAAGAAGAGATGTCTTGGGCAACAATCCTAACTAGAAGACAACAACTGACTCACAAACCTTACTCTGATAACCAATGGGAAGCCAACAAAGGATGGAGACACTCTGTGGAACCCTGCAAAAGCAACCAACAATGTCCAGACTTCTCTTGCAGCTAGTCGGCGTACCAGACAACTTCATTAAAAGCGGCTTATCTCCATCCAAATGGCGCAAGGCGATTAGCTCTGGTTTAGGATTTTGAGACAATATAAATAGTCTCTCTCACATGAGAGAGGTAGCGAACTAACACTTTACTCTAGACATTACACTTGTAAAATGAGAGTTTTAGGAGTGTTGTTTTAAGGGAGAGTAATAAAAATCGGCTGAGTTCTTTGGTGGGAATTGAGTTTTCTATTGGTTTTTATCCCATTGTTTATAGTTTTATTATGTTTGATTATATTCGTTCTTGATTCCGTTACTAAATATCTTCATCTCATAAGCATTAATTAACGGGTCAAGAACATCCATCAACAATTTATATTTTTATTATAAAATATTATCCTTTACACTATAAAAATATTATCATTTATTAGCTATACTATAAATTATGAAATAACATTATCACTTTTCATTCGTCTCACGTAATTCCTTACATGAGACAGTCTTACATAAGTCTTTTCCCTTTAAATTGACACGATACATTTTTTTTATTCGATACTAACATGATAACGAAATGTATCGAGACAACATTATTTTAGAGTATGAAGTCAATATCGGGTCAAAAAATTATATCGCATCAAGTAAAAAAGTTGTTCTGATAATATTTTTTTGAAGTTTATAAAGATAACTCGATATATTTTATTAATATCATGTTAGAATCGAATTAAGAGTTTTTTTCGTCAGTTCGAATATTTTAAACTTTCTCTTAAAAATTGGATACAAAAAAGTTTTTAAATTGTTGACGGGATAATGTCCCTTAAATTCTCTTTTTATTAAAATATTATTACTGTCACTGTCCAAAATTTTCACAGTTAATGTAATGTACCATTTACATTTTCAACCTAAATGCCTACACTGTACAATACTCCTTCCGTTTCATCCTAATAATTATGTATTTTTAATTTGAGCGTCCCATCGGTTATATTTTCTATTTTGGTATATGAGACCCACACAAAATAATTAAAATATCTGCATGGGACTCACTTGCCACACTAATACAACTACCCACTATATATTAAAATATTATATTTCTTACTTCAATACACATTAAAATACTATATTTCTTAACTCCTTACAAAATCAAATATAATTCCATTAGAACATGATGGAGGGTGTATATGCTAAAAAGTCAAGTAACAAAACATTGCTATTTATGTACTCCGATATAAATCAATTAACTAAAAATTGTTCAAATTAAATAAAAAAATAATTAATTAAGTAGTAATTATACTCTAAAACTCGAATAGTTTTAAGGGATTGTTAAAATAACATTTTTAATACTTTATTTAAAAGCAAAAAAATTGGACACAAATACTTCCACATGTTATCATATATATTGTGATCCTAGACTAGACTTTGCAAACAACTATCACTAAAAAACTGTTTTTTACTAATGAAATATTCCGTTGGTAAAAACTTTAATTTCATTGTTAAATTGGCTTACCAACGGATTATTAATAGAATCCGTTGGTAAAATTCCGTTGGTAAAGTGGTGGCTGATAAATTTTCAGCAACAAAAAATCAATTATGTTGGTAAATAATTCTGTTGGTAATCTGTTGCTAATAATTCCGTTGGTAATTTATATAATGATTCCCTTGGTAATCCGTTGGTAATTACCAACAAATTGAATTCCGTTGCTAAAATAGAAAATAAATCCGTTGGCATTCCGTTGCTAAAACAAAAATGTCATTTTTGTTGCTAATCCATTAATTATTACCAACGTATTGAATTCCATTGGTAAATTCGATTGCTAAAAAATATTTTTTTTTAGTGTACGGGGACCTTCAACGTGCAATTCTACATACGACCATGTATGATTGAAAGTTATTTATTTTTAAAAAAAAATTATGAGAGTATTTTTCAAAATAATACGTTATAAAAAGGTACACAACATAGAATTAATGCCCAAAAATGAAAAAATAACATCTTTCTTGCCTATTCTTACATTTTACATATTTGTTGTCCACTTTTTATATTAAATTCCTAAACTACCCCAAATTAATTTATAAATGGACTATATTAAAAAGGAAAGAAAATAGAGAGATGTAATTTATGGATATTTTATCACATTATCAGTAATGTCCCTATAAATCAATTAATTATAATTTGATGTATTGCATAAATTGATCAGTACTTTTGAATTTGAACATAGATATTGATCAAAGTTATTGTCTGGCGATTTAGATAAGAATTAATTTTAAATAAACTCACTACGATTATTTTTAATTATATAAAAATATTCTACCCAAATAAAAATAAAAATAAAAATGGTTATAATAAGGGAGGATTACTACTAGGTACACAAAAAAACCCTAAATTACTATGAGATACAAATATACAAAAGTATTACTACTAAGTACAAAAATATATAGTGATATTCCAATATTACCCCTATTAATGTGCTGCACATAAATATTGTGTGCAGCAAAAGTTCATGTGCAGCAAAAAAAGTGTGTGCAGGAAAAAAAAAGTGTGTGCAGCAAAAAAATGTGGTGGTCCGGCGGCGGCGGTCCGGCAGCTTTTCCGGCGGCGGCAGTTTTTCCGGCGACCAATTTTTTTTTTTTTTTTTTGGACGAACAGTTTTTCCGGCGACCGGCTGCCGGAGCTCCGGCTGCGGCGGCGCGGCAGCTTTCCGGCGACCAGTTTTTTTTTTTTTTTCCTGACGAACAGATTTTCCGGCGACCGGCCGCCGGAGCTCCGCCGGCGGCGGCGGCGGTCCGGCGACGGCAACGGTGGTCCGGTGGTGGGTGGAGGTTGGGGTTTGTGTTTTAAAGGTATATGGGTTTAGGGGTATATTTGGTATTTTACTTTAATATTTTGTATTAAATAATAATTATTTTAAATCAATGTATCTAGTAGTAATTAGGGGTACAAAGTGTGTACCTATCAGTAATTATTTCTTCTAATAATCGTACAATTTTTTTTATTTTTTAATTAAGTAGACCCACTACTATTTTTTTTAACCCGCTACGATTTTTTTAATCAAACAATAAATAAAAAAATAAAAATTATTCTAAAGATGTTAGGCAATAATTTCTTTTACTTAATTCATTTTGTTTGATATGCTCCTATAAAATTAAATGTGACAACCTTCAAGGGTATTATAGGTAAAATACTTTTAAAATTGGCCAGAAAAGATGTGTTTTAAAATGTGGGCATAAAAGATCCCATAAGTGGTATTCTCCCTCAAAAAATAGCATGAGCAGTGAGAACAACCTTCTAGTGTTGATAGAGCGATTTCAGTACAAATTTGATCGTTATAGTTTCATTAATTTTGGATTTAATTAATCTAACAACCTTTACTTAGAGATTATTAAATAGTTGTTGTGTGGTTGTCCAAGGGATAAGATCAAAGACCCTTCTTCATTAAATATTAATTGCAGTCCAAAAATGGTCGTGGTTGCATGTTCAGCCAATCATAATTAATTATTGGGCTCCATCTAAAGTTTTGATTGATACAACACGAATAGTAATTTTTTTTATTAATTTATTTATATCATTTTAATACTACATATAATCAAGTGCATAGATAAAAAAGAACGTAAATAAAAATAAGAGTCAAATGAGACGGTCCAATTTTCTTGTTTAAACGTAGCTCACCCTCCAAAATAATATGAGTGATTATCTTGTGCGCTCAGTCATACGGATTTAAATTCATGTTTTTTTTACAATTTTCGTGCTCCTTTACAATTTAAACTTCCTAACAATACAATGATTATGTTCACATAGGAACACGGACCGTGTCCCCGTGTCCCTGGGGGCGCAAGAACTTTTACCAAATAATATGCGTGAATTCAATACACATTTTATTTTCTTGGATATAATTTTACATAATTAGGGATGGTTGGATAATTTTTGTATAATTAAGGATGGTTGGATACGCCTGGTATATTTATATATTCTTCAATATTATATACAAAACTTTATCGAAATTTTGATTTATCGAAATTTTGGTATATCGAATTTTGTAGTAGGTAGAAAATATTATTACTATGTTAAAAATACATATTACTATCATATTAAAGTGTATTCGGTATACGTCATTATGCCAACTTTAATTATGTTAAAAATACATATTACTATCATATTAAAGTGTATTCGGTATACGTCATTATGCCAACTTTAATTTCGTATGTGCCGCTTACGTGGATTTAACATTTTCCAATTTATATAAACAAACACTAGTTTGAAACTTTCAAATTCCGTGAAACAAGTGAAATTATTTTGTTTAAAAACGATATTTGATTAATGAAATGTTTTATGAATGTTTATTTTTTACGTTGCATGGAAAATATTTTATTTTTTTTGTCCCACTCAAAAAGTCTATTTTTTTCAATTAAAAGTATTCTGAAACTTGATTAGTTAAATGAAGATAATATTTTAATGTAAAATAAATTAATTAAATTAAATAAAGATGTTTCTTAAAGTAAATATTACATTAAAAATATATATATCAAAATCAAAATTATATTAAACAAAAAACTTGTGCACTAAAATTAAATTAGAATGAATAGTTTAAATAGATTAGTTGAATATTAAAAAAAATTAAATCTAAATATAGACTTTATGTAAATTAACTGAAAATATATTAATTGAATATTGATTGATATATTAATTTAAAATTAGTATTGATTTATAAATAATTATTATTAGTTCATGATTGAGAACAAAAGTTTTAAATGAATAATCAAGATTAAAATTAAATGATTTTTAAATATAGTAAAATTGAAAAGATGAAGAAAAATTGAAGATATAAATAGAATTTTAGGTTTGTTTATATATATATATATATATATATATATAATTAAAAAAATAAAATCATTTCACTGCAAAAAAAACGGCAAGACGCCAAAAACAAATAGAACTTTTTCCTAATATATATATATATATATATATATATATATATATATATATATATATATATATATATATATATATATATATATATAGTGTCAAGCACCTCAAAATTTATTTATTTTTGCAGGCAAAATATTTTTTTAATAATTATAAAAGGATTACCCGACGGACTTAATAAATGGAAAATTAACAAAACCATATGATAAAGAATGATCCAAAGATTACTGTAACAAAAGATGAAAACAAACATAACCTTAAACAATACTTTTCTTGAGGAAAGATTGTACAATAAACAATGCAAACAGAAACATGTTATTTTCTCATTAGTAAAATAATAAATTAACCTAAAGAGAAGCCCAGCAATTTTCTGAATATGGGCCTCATAATGAGTACTGAAAACTGTGCAATTCAGCACTTTCCAGGTGGGTTCCAGTGCATGCATTTGGCAACCACAAGGCCAATATGGTCATTCCACTAAAATCAATCCTAAAAAATAAAATAAAAATAATTTGTATCTGATGGCAATTATTTCCATTTTGTTTTCAAGTGGACCACTCACCACATCCTGAAAAGTTTGAAAAATTACATCAATCAAAATTCAAAATAAATACACTACCAATTTCTCACTTCTAATATGGATTCAATTTTTTTTTTTATTTGGGGGGGGGGGGGGGGGGGATCCTTAATTCTTGTGGGACAGGGACAATAAAATAATTAAAATATTACTAGAAAATAGAAAAGAAAAAAAGCAGCAAGAATATTGTTAAATCATCTTTGTCCCTTAATTATAACCTGCAGCTACTAAACACTAAGAAAGAAATCTTTGATTTGTTTTATGTTTTTGACAAAACTGTTTTCTTAAGTTGTCCACATGTTTGTAGGCATTCTTTGATCCATTGTGTGGATATGTTTTTTCCACACATTTACAAGAATTCGTAACCACCCCACCCCACCCCCACCCCATCCAACACATACCCTAACCCTATACTAGTATCCCTTTGTGATTAGGGAAAAAAGGTGTGTGAACAAACTCAATTTAGAGGCCTCCATTGTAGTGAAGTCACATGGAGGCATGTGGTGGTGGATGGTACTGAAAGAGCGTTTTGGAGTGATGTTCAAAAGATCCAAAACTGAGTATCATATAAGTCAACTCAAACACTACTCTTATTAATTTTCTTGCAGTACCACCAATGATATTCAAGTGACATAAAAGAGCAAACTATCTTTTTCAGGCATGCCAAGAGATTAAAAACGTTTGTGTAATCAATTGAATGAATGCAGGTTTTCTTTCAAGAGGTAAATTTTAGCACTACAATATACTCCCTCCCTCCGTCCTACTCTTATGTTCACACTTTCCGTTTTCATCCGTCCCACAATTATGTTCACCACCCAAAAAAGAAAAATCCACATCAACCAACAACCTCAAAAGTTATCTTAATTTCAAAAATATCACTCTTACCTAACACATATAACATACTTTATAATTTATTTATTACTTAAAAATACCACAATACCCCTAAAAAGTCAATAAAGTTGGTCAAAAAGTAACTTTTCTTAAACTCCGTATCTACAGTATCGGTGAACTTAAGTCTGGGACGGAGGGAGTAGTTATAAATGTTTGTATCAATTATCTGTATACTTTCAATAGACACATCAAACATGCAACCAATGTAAAATAATTCCTTCGTCCCACATAACTCTTCACATCACATTTTTTTATTTATTTATTTCACAAAACTTTTCACACCTAAAAAAAGAAAACATTATTTTATCCAACAATCTCAAAAAATATCACTTTATCCAACAATCTAGAAGTTACTTTAATTTCAAATTTGTCACTAATTTTTTACACACTTAGCATCACTTTATACTCCATCTGTTCCCCTACTTGTGCATTAAGGAGTATCACATCACATTTTCTTATTTATTTGTTTCACAAAACTTTTCACACCTAAAAAAATATTATTTTATCCAACAATCTCAGAAGTTACTTTAATTTCAAATTTGTCACTAATTTTATACACACTTAGCATCACTTTATACTCCATCCGTTCGCCTGCATGTGCATTAAGGAGCATCATTATTTCATGTATAATGGGTAGTTGTATTAGTGGGGTGTGGGAGTCCTATATTTTAGTTGTATTAATAATATATATGAGTCTCATATGTCTAAAAAGAAAAATAAAACCTTTGGGACAGACGTCTAAAATGGCAAAATGAAACCCTTACCGGCGACTAAAGAGAGCATTTTTTTTATCATCTAAAAATACTATAATACTTTTTATAGTCAATAAAATTAGTTAAAAAGAGCAATTTTCAGGTTATCTGGGAAGGAATGAGTATTTAATATGGTTATGAAGATAGAGTTGTATTCCTACACAAATGATTCCAAATAATTCAAATGAAGGTCAGCTAAGCTATGTTACTTTAGGGCAAACTAGTTCCTTTGTCCTAGGATATTGCAATAAATTACTCTTAGGAATAAGAAATAATTATAATTTTGTGGGGGTAGTAACCATTCTAAGCTACACACAACTTTGTACTTACTACTTAGTTATTCATTCCATCAATTAAAAAAATAAAAAATAGCAAAAGTTACCCTAATAAAATAAGAGGCATAGATAGCCCACATTCATCATGCTTTTATTTTAGCAGAGGCCCTTTAATTATTTGTTCTTGCTGAGCACCACAACTCGTATGCCAGGTTAAAAACGAGTAATAAGTTTGACATTATTAATACAAGATTATTACTACAAATCAATAAGTGAAGAGAAACACATGAAATTTGGAGGGATTTAATTATATCGTCTATACAACGTACTATATCAGCACTTAATTTATTTCGTGAAAGATAATAAAGTCATGTAACTCTACATTTTTAACAGAAAAATATACATGATCGATCTAAAAATGCATGACAACGGTTGGATTAAACTATTACATGAACAATTAATAAACATAACGATGATTCATAAGATTAAAGATACATAAAGTGTTTAAAAAAATTTAACGAAAAATGATAATTAATCATGAAATTGAAATGATCTAGACCTGTTCTATTGTTTTTATAAAACTTATCTATTTCTATGGTGAGATAGATAAAAGTTATAACATTTTAATTAATAAAAAATATTTCTTTAGTCTTATAATGAAATTTAATTTTTAAAAAATTGTTTTTTAACATATTTTTAGAAATAGTCTGATATTTTTGATAATAAATAAATTACTTTGTAATGTTGTGTAGTAAAAGTGAATGACATATTAAAAAATTCATAGTATATTAATTGGAAATTTAGATCAAGTACTGTTTCCTTTTTTTATGCATAACAGAGTAATATTCATAGTAAAGAGTCATATAAATCTCAAATATTGCATATAAATTTTGCGTAGCCTACAAATAAAATTAAATTATTATGTCTGCGTATCATATAATTTTTTACTGTTCGTCTAGAGTTCATCTAGAAAACAAAAGGCATCTCATGCCAAAATCTCAAAATACACTTTGTCTCATAACTAACATATTTTTCAACATTTCGTGTCTCCAAAAAAATTAATTAAATTAATTAAAAGGTATATTTCTTTTAAAGCAATGTCTCATGTGTATCAAAATCGAGGTTTGTGCGTATAGATATGTTCCGACTCTAATGTTATATCTTTGTGCATTGAATAATATCTTTACTATAAAGAAAACATGCACTCATATTTTTTCCGGAAAAAAAAAAGATTTTCTTATTTAAACATTAATACGTTATTGTCATTTCAATAAAAAAAATATTTTAAATTCATTAAAAAGAATATTTTTTAAAATGAAATGTTACACTCATAAACTTTTTACACAAACTTGTATAAATCGGGTTCACAGTGTAAGTCGACCCTCTTTCAATCCCGTTTACCTTATGTATTTCTAAGACGTTTAAATTAAAAGGGAACACATGGTGTACAAGAATTTATGATGTAAATCTGATTTATAAGAGAGCAGCTCAACTTCTTATGAATTTGGACAAACTTTTTTTTTTAAAAAACAATGAGGGATAATAAAGGTAAAAAATATTGTTGGACGAAAATTGTCAAATTAAAAATAGAAAAAAAAAACATGCATACGATCATTCCTTATCAACTCCGTCCTTAGTGTGCACAGCCGTCCTTTATCTGCAGAGCTTCTAAGTTGTAACCTTTTCCAATTTTATCTCATTCCCAAAACCTCACTCAGATTAATTACCCAAGCAGTGGTTTTCTGTTCACTCTCGATGAAAAGTACTCCCTTTTACCTATAAAGAAATTCACAGTTACTAGTTACTGTAGATACGGAGTTTAAGAAAAAGTGATTTTTTGTTTTACTTTTAGGGGTAGTTTGGTATTTTTAGATAATAAATAAATTATAAAGTAAGTTATGTGAGTTGTAAAGGGATGACAATTTTGAAATTAAAGTTTGTTGTGGGGTTATTGATTTGTGTGTATTTCCTTATTTGGGGATGTTAAATTATTTATAGAACGAACAAAAATAGAAAATGTAAATTTGTTTATGGAACGGAGGGACTAAGGTTTAGTTAAGTCCGTTTCTACGGTGCTTCTGGCCCGTTAACCACATCATTGTATTTACCTTAAGTTCATATAACTAAATAAATTTTCGTTGTGGAAAAAAAAAGAATTTAATTATTTGAAGAGAATAATACTCCATTGTCCAGCATTATCCTACACTATTTCTTTGTAATTTATTTATATAGAAATGATGCAAGATGATGCGGGACAGAGAGAGTATTTCATTTGTCTAATAATAAACTTCACACTTTTAATTTTACATTCGTCTTACAATAATCAACTTTACTATATATATCTTAGAAACATCACATTAATTATAACTTCTAAATACATTTTAATTTAAAAAACATACCGCATACACTTTTATGACACATTTTCTAGCGAATGTATATGAGGTTAATCCATTATTAAAGTACTCCCTCCATCCCGCCTAAATAATACAATTTTACTATATTAGACGTTTCATTCAAAGTTCACCATTTTTCTCTTTTAGTAAAAAAAACTCACCAATGACCCACCACTACCCATCACATATCTCTAATACACCTATCAACTTTACATAAAATAATAATACTCTTTAATCAACATGTAAAAAGCAAATGTACTTCTTTGTCAGGGATAAAGAGAGTATGTTTGTTATATAAATAATTTTTTATGTGTAGTTAAAGTATTTTTGTAGTAAATCATATTATTACAATTAAATTCATATTTCAATGTATCATTTATTATACTTTAATAAAATATATTTTAATTACTAATAAGTATATTTAACCTATATAACAATTAATACCGATTCACAAGAAACTTTGTCATAAGATAACTTGTATTAATAAAAATAGAGTACTACTCCCTCCGTCCCACAAAAGTTGTGACATTTTCCTTTTTGGGTTGTCCCACAGAAATTGTTACATTTTCTTTTTAAGCATATGAGACTCATCCAAAACAATTAATCTATTCATACGGAGCTCACACACACCACTAATACACCTACCAATTACACGTTAAAATATTATATTCTCAACTCAACTACACATTAAAATATTATATTCTCAACCTATTACCTATTAAATTATTATACTCCTTAATTTCCATGCCCAAAAAAATGTTACTCCCTCCGTCCCAACAAGTATTTCACGTATTGGTGTGCGCGGAGTTTAAGAAAATTTTGTATTTTTATGTATAAAGTAAGAAAGAGAATATATATTTTAGTGTAAAGTTGTTGGGAGGTGTGTAAAGTTGTTGGGAGATGTGAAAAAGTAAGTATTATATTGGGATGTGTGTAAAAAGTGAGTAATGTTATAATGTATTTTTTACCAAATTTAGTAAAAGTAAAGTGTGAAATACTTTGAGGGACGGATGAAAAAGGAAAGTGTGAAATATTTTAGGGGACGGAGGGAGTATATCTTTAGTGGGACGGTGGGAGTATATTATTTCAATTCTCAACCTACTACCCATTAAATTATTATACTCCTTAATTTCCGTGTCAAAATAAAATGTTACATCTTTAGTGGGATGGATGGAGTATATTATTTCCAGAAAAGTCAATAAAAATTAATATTTTTTTAAAATTAAACTCATTTGCAAAATGCAATAAGGAGGGAGTAATAATCATAGAAATTAACTGATTAGAGAAAATAATGAATCATAAACCAAAGAGAGTTGGCTCAGAAGATGGATGATAAGACAAATTAGTTGCATAAAATTTTACGAAAATCAAATGAGTCGTTTAGGAAGAGAGAGAAAGGGGGAGTGAGAGAGGGAGAGGATGTTTGTCAAATTAAAGAAAGGTAGCATCTTTTTCTCACAATGCTGAAAGCTTTTTGATTTTCTTTTGAAAAAGGTTAAAACCCATTTTCCATTTCTTTTGTTTTGAATCGCATTTTTTCTTTCGGCATTTAAAATCTTTACTCGCACTTTACAAGAACTGGGGCCTTCTCTCTCTCCTCACAAACGAACCAATACTCCTTTGTAATCATACCTCTCAACTCCCTCCATTTTTCTTCGTATTTGGTAGCCCTCCACATGTTTGCTGATTTGTTTCACTGAACTCTTATAAATTTCAAGATTGTTCTTCTCTAACAGGCTCATTAAAGACTGTTCCTTTTTTTCCTCGAAGAAGTTGGCAGTTGGGTTCTACCTATGAGGTGGCCTCTTGGATTGGAAGAAAGTGGAGTTTGAATATTTTGGATTGGAGTAAGTTCTTCAGATCTGAATTGTTGCTTCTAAACGACGTTTATTTTATTGAATTGGATAAGTTTCACTTGTGTCGAAATTGATTCTTTATTGTAGGAGTAAATGTTTATTCATTTATTGTCTTCTTAGATCTGAAATGCTTTGAATTTGAATCTCATTTTATTGCTTTCACTGGATATTACCTTCGCTGAGTTCAATTCGTCAGATTAATAAATTTGGGACTGAGAAATTGATTGGACTTTTTGAATCTTGAACATAAATACTTGCTTCAATTCAATGATGTGCATTCTACTTGCAGCAGTTTGTTCTTTTTTCTGCAAAATACGTTAATGTTTGGTGTTCTTTCCAACCATGTGTTTGAGTTTGAATATTTTAAGGTTGTCATATTCAAATGTGGGTTCCATGGAGTGATTATGTTGAGGTTTTGTAACTCTGTTTCGTATTTAGGTTTGGTGCTGGTATTGAGGATGCAAGGGATTGTGGTGTACGAGGGATTGAGTGAGTGTAGCAAAGATGGAGCTTCAAGAAGAAAGTACTAAACTTGGGCTAATCCCTAATACAACATCCAGAAATCTGTCATCATCTTCATCAGCATTTTATTCAGCAAATCAGTCGCCTTTCTTCTCTCCAAAGTCAGCTGCATATCGTTTATCTACGCATTCGGATGAATCGTGTAATGCCACTAGTGTAAATGCGGATACACGTTTGCAGAATGCCGATTCAGAATATGTAGCGAGAATTAGAGTTGCCTTGACGGATGTTTGTCCTGGTGCAGAGGCATCTACTTCAAGTGATCCACGGAAGTTGGAGAGTCTTTGTTCTTCAACGTGTATGTCTAAAAGTCCATTATCGAGCAATGATGTGCTTCATCAGGATGATCATTCGAAGCCAAAGGGTAAAACCAAAAGAGTTGAGAGGTTACTTGAAACCTCAGTTGCTCCAACATCCTATTCGTCAAATAGAATGAGGAGCTGCGATGTGTACGTAGGGTTTCATGGCCGTAAGCCTTTACTGCTTCGGTTTACCAATTGGCTACGTGCAGAGTTGGAGGTTCAAGGTTTGAGCTGTTTCCTAACAGACAGATCTAGATGCAGGAACTCTCGTAAGCATAAAAATGTTGAGAAAGCTATGGATGCTTGCTCATTCGGAGTCGTTATCTTGACCAGGAAGTCTTTCAGGAATCTGTACACCATTGAAGAGCTGAGGTTTTTCTCCAGCAAGAAGAATTTAGTTCCATTGTACTTTGATTTGGGGCAGGACGACTGCCTTGTTAGGGATATAATCGAGAAAAGAGGAGAGCTTTGGGAAAAATATGGTGGTGAATTATGGCTACTCTACGGAGGACTTGAGAAGGAATGGAGAGAAGCTGTGAGTGCACTTTCTCGTGTGGACGAGTGGAAACTAGAGGCTCGTGATGGGCGATGGAGGAACTGCATATTACGAGCCGTTTCTCTTTTGGCATTGAGGTTGGGAAGGAGAAGTGTTGTAGACCGAGTGACCAAGTGGAGGGAGAAGGCTGAGAAGGAAGAGTTCCCTTTCCCTCGAAATGACAACTTTGTGGGTAGGAAAAAGGAGCTATCCGAGCTGGAGTTCATGCTTTTTGGCGACGTGAGCGGAGATGCTGAGCGCGACTATTTTGAGCTCAAGGTTCGACCTAGGCGAAAGAATTTGACTATTGTCTGGGGAAGAACTAGCTCAATAGACGAAAAGCAAGGCGAGAGCAGTAAGCGCAAAGGAAAAGAACCGATAGAATGGAAGGAATCAGAGAAGGAAGTTGAGGTGAACAACATTGAGTTTTCTCAACCACAACATCACCCAACAAAGTCCAAGAATGTCAGAAAACAGGGAAGGAGAAGATCAATGAAAGTTGTGTATGGCAAGGGAATTGCTTGCGTATCAGGCGACTCGGGGATTGGCAAGACCGAGCTCCTTCTAGAGTTTGCTCATCGATTCCATCAGCTGTACAAAATGGTCTTGTGGATAGGTGGGGAGAGCAGGTTTATTCGGCAGAACTATATGAACTTGTGGCCGTTCCTAGAAACAGACGTTGGAGCGGAGAGCTGCACAGAAAAAAGTCGGCCAAAGAGCTTTGAAGAGCAGGAAGAAGCAGCCATAGCTAGAATCAGAAAGGAGCTCTCGAGCAGCATTCCTTTCCTAGTGGTTATCGACAACTTGGAGAACGAAAAGGATTGGTGGGATCATAAACATGTAATGGATCTGCTACCCCGATTCGGAGGAGAAACACGTGTTATAATATCAACAAGGATGTCGAGGATAATGAATCTAGAACCACTGAGGCTTTCTTACTTATCAGGTGTTGAAGCAATGTCTTTAATGCAGGGTAGTGTTAAAGATCAATCGATTACAGAAATGGATGCTCTTCGGGTTATCGAGGAAAAACTAGGCAGACTAACTCTTGGCCTAGCTATCGTCGGAGCTGTTCTTAGTGAGCTTCCAATCAATCCGAGTAGGCTTTTGGACACCATAAACAGGATGCCTTCGAGGGTTCTAACATGGAGTGGTCGCGAAAATAATGTACTAAGGCGAAACAATTTCCTTTTGCAGCTCTTCGAAGTTTGCTTCTCCATATTTGACCATGCTGATGGACCAAGGAGCTTGGCTACTAGAATGGTTCTAGCAAGTGGTTGGTTTGCGCCTGCACCGATCCCCATACCCGTCTTAGCTCTTGCTGCGCACAAGATACCTGAGAAAAAGCATCGCAGACGACTATGGAGGAAGATACTGTCCTCCTTAACATGCGGCATCACATCATCGTTTGCTCGGAGATCAGAAGCAGAAGCATCATCATTGTTGTTGAGATTCAACATGGTGAGAAGCTGTACAAAAGAAGGTTTCATCCAGTTCAACCATCTCGTCAAGCTCTACGCCCGAAAGAGAGGGATAACCGGAGTTCCACAAGCCATGGTACAAGCAGTGATCAGTTGTGGCTTCGTACCACAGAACTCCTACCACATCTGGGCAGCATGCTTCCTGCTGCTTGGATTTGGTAAGGACCCGATAGCAGTCGAGCTGAAGGTGACCGAACTTCTCTTCCTCGTGAAAGAAGTCATCCTACCGCTCGCCATAACAACATTCATCACTTTCTCAAGGTGCAACGCCGCACTAGAGCTGCTTCGACTCTGTACAGACGCATTAGAAGCAACAGACCAAGCATTCGTCACCCCAGTAAACAAATGGTTGGATAAGTCACTCTGTTGGAAACCGATGCAGACGAATGCTCAGCTGAACCCTTGCCTTT
The DNA here is from genome assembly GCA_023678885.1 of Pogostemon cablin. Taxonomy (NCBI): domain Eukaryota; kingdom Viridiplantae; phylum Streptophyta; class Magnoliopsida; order Lamiales; family Lamiaceae; genus Pogostemon; species Pogostemon cablin. Next base: position 32,089,099 of record CM042951.1, read on the forward strand.
GGCAGGATCTTGCACTAGCTAGAGCTACTGTGCTGGAAGTTCGGGCGAAGCTGATGGTGAGAGGGGGGAAATTCGACATCGGAGATGATCTTATTCGCAAAGCTCTGTTCATCAGAACATCCATTTGCGGAGAAGATCATCCCGACACCATATCTGCTCGTGACACTCTCAGCAAGCTCACTAGACTTCTTGCTAATGTTCAAACCCATAGTTCACCATAGATTTTGATATTCTTGTCATCACAGTTCATAGTACAAGTATAGTATAATTTTAATAAAGCTGCAATCTAAGTTCCACCAAATTATTTCATAGCAAAGTTAATCTCTGTTTATAACGTTTTGCAAGTGTTTCTTCTGCTGGATTGAGTGGATTCCCTTTAAATAAAAGAAACAAAGAAATTGAAATGAACATCCCTCCTCTTAATATACTCTCATAAGCATTAAAGCAAACAACTTTTTTGGTCAGGAGTAAAAAATTATCACATTTCCTTATGTAACTATTTATTTGTTCCTTTCACTATTGTAGTTTTCAGTTCTATTTACTCTTATCATTTTTTTTCTTTTTTCTTTTGTTTAAATCTAATTTTAATTTCGAGGATTAAAATTGGACAAAAAGTAAGGAGCATTAAAAACTACGATGCTAAAAGGATCAGATTTTGGGAGAATTTGACGAGATAAAGAATCAAATTATTGGAGCAAGTATTATAATTTCTCACCAAATATTAAAATTTTCACAATATCACACAATTGTGTTCAAAGTATTATATTTATAATACTTAATTTAATTAATTAAAAGTGTTGATTGAAATATTAAAAATATTAATATAATAATTTCTTATTTGATAATAAATACATAATTTTTCTTATTATTTTTTTGAGTGAGGCTTGCGTGCACCCGGGCGCACGGAACACATTCCGTGCGCCTTTAGAAATTTTGTATTATGGGTAAGGGTACATTAATTTGGTTTAAAGGGTATACACTTTAATTACTAAAAGGTATACAATTTTGTTCTAAAGGGTATACACTTTTTATTAATATTTTTTTTTCTTTAGAAAATAAAGAGTACACATTTTTATACTAAAGGGTATACAATTTAACACAAAATTCTAAAGGCGCACGCAGTGTTGTCCGTGCGCCCAAAATTTTCTTTAGAAAATAAATGGTACACATCTGTATACTAAAAGGTATACAATTTAGCACAAATTTCTAAAGGCGCACGGAAAGTGTTCCGTGCGCCCGGGTGCACAGGAGCTTTTGCCTATTTTTTTAATTTTTTTTTATGTTAAAGGGTGTTTAATTGAGTTGAGTTGAAACTGAACATACGGATCTACATTCATGCCTCTCAGTATACAGAAGACTTTATCTGTGTATACACTCCCTCCATCCTACTTTCATGCGCCAAATTTTCTTGTTAGGTGCTTAAAAATGAGTATTTTGGATCATTTAATGAGGAAAAGAAAAAATCCTCCATCCACACCAAAGAAAATCATTTATTTTTCTTTTTCTATATAGATTTAGAAATATTATTATTTAATATGTATAGTGAATAATTCAGAGATATTATTATTTAATATGTATAGTGAATAGTAGTATGTTTGGATATTTAAAAAAAAAAGAAAAAAAAAAGAGAAATGATAAAATAGATAATTTTTTAGGAATAGTATAAATTTATTTGATTGGGTGTAAATAATAGGAGGCAGTTTTATAGTAATAGTATTTTGACTATATTAATAGTTGATAAAAAAAATGTTTTATTTTGATTCTATTAATAGTTGATAAAAAAATGTTTTATCAATTTCTTAACGGTATATTGTTTTCATTTTTTCGTATTTTGACAATATAGTGTATAAGAAATTACGATATTCGGTCTTTTCAATCTTGTCAAATTATCTCACAAAATCTCCATTTTGTTTTGTCCAATCAAAATTAAATAAAAAAAAGATAAAATTTGGAAGAAAAAAAAAACTAAAATTAGAAACTATCCATAGATTATAACCTGCACAAAACAAGCATGCAGAATGTGGCAAAATCATTTTAATGTATAATTGATTAATTTTCTTTTGAGAGTAGCACAGTCTTGAGTCGAGGGCATACCTCCTCGTCAACCAATGACATTAAACATCTCTTGGCTCCTTAAGAACCACAAAGTGCTATCAACCCATCAACAAGTCCCTATCTATTCCATCCCAATATGACTTATAAACGCTACTCACAAATATAGATGGTCAGGTGGTATCACAAACATAGACGGTGCCGCGTAGGGGTCAATGACGGTTGTCCCCTCAACTTTTGAAAATTACTACTATATATATATATATATATAATATTATGCTGTTGTATATTGTGAATTGCAAACATAAAATTAGTTATGTATCGAATTTTTTCTCTTCCATTTTCAAATTAACAACAACAATTTTTCTCCATATATATTTTTCTATTGCAATTTTTAATTTTAATAAATTTGTATTCAATTTTTTCATTTTTTCTCAAATTTTTTCTCATTTTCTTTTAAAAATATAAATAAAAATGGAGTAGTTATTTACGTGAGAATTTGTCCAAACAAGTCTCTTCAATTATCAAAATTAACAACGCACATAAATATAATATACAAGATAGAGAGATATAAGGCGAAACAATTCAAGAAAATAGAAGGCGAAAAAAATTAAAAACCTGCGAAGCAGGTAGAACACCAATTTTTATTGAATTTTGATTTTTTTTATCCAAATCTTTTTATTCTTTTCAAATTTATTCTCTTTTTCTTTTAAAAATAAAAATAAACTCCATACATTTCTATTTGTAATTTTTAATTTTAATAAATTTGTATTGAATTTTGATTTTTTTTATCCAAATCTTTTTATTCTTTTCAAATTTATTCTCTTTTTCTTTTAAAAATAAAAGTAAGTTATTTATGTAAGAATTTGTACAAAATCTCTCCCATTATGAAAATTAACAACACCAATTTTTTTAATACTTTTCTATTAGCAATTTTTAATTTTGATAAATTTCTATTGAATTTTGGGTTTTTTTTTATCCAAATCTTTTCAAATTTAGTCTCTTTTTCTTTTAAAAATAAAAACTACCAAGAAAAATGCACCCCGTCACAAATTATCAAGTTTTCTGCTCATAATAAACCCTAAACTAAATTTTACTTTATTAAACCATGCCAAGTATAGTGTATCCACGTACCATTAAACCATTTTGCTAATCAAATAATTCCATTAAATCCCCAAATTTTTTTTTAATGAAACTAAGATTGAGAACTGCATACTCATTTGAGAACTGCATACTCAAATATGTCATTGTACTCCCTTCTTCCCTTCACTTTCTTCCCACATTAGAAAACTTTAATTTCGCGCAAAGGAGCGAGCATTAATTCACCTTTAAAAAAAATAAAAACTTGGTTGGAAGAACTAAACAACGTGGGAGAACTAATTTTCTCTTTGGTCTTTTCATCAATTTCCTAACAACGTGGGAGAACTAATTTTCTCTTTGGTTTGCTTTGTGTTCACCAATTTCCTAAAGAGATTTTTTTTTTTTAATTTAAAAGTGGAGAAATGCCTATGCATTCTAATTTTTTATTTGATATGGACGGAGATGTGACAAGTGTTATGGCAGCAGAGTTGTATTAAAATGGTGATGTGAGTTACCACTTAGGATCCTGATATGGACGGAGATGTGACAAGTGTTACGGCAGCAGAGTTGTATTCAAAAATATCAATTTTAGTCTTTTTTTTATCTTTTATCAAATTTAATTTTAATCCTATAATTTTTAGTATTTTTAATTTTAATCCTTTTAGTTTTAATTTTAGTCCTATATCTTTTAAAATTTCAATTTTAATCCTATAAGTTTTAAATTTAGTTCTATATCTTTTTGAGTTATCAAAATTAATCATGTATCTTTTGAAGATATATGACTAAATTTGATACTTATAGGACTAAAATTGAAATTTTAAAAGTTATAAGACCAAAATTAAAATTAAAAGAACTAAAATTGAAAATACTAAAAATTACAGGACTAAAATTGGATTTGGTAAAATATATAGGAACAGAATTGATATTTTCTCATTAAAATGGTGATGTGAGTTACCACTTAGGATCCTGCGTAATGGATGCTGTTGGAATTTTTCTAAAATTGGATTGTCAATATGGGCTACGGAAGGTTTTGAATTTAATTATTTATTTAATTTTTTTAAGGGAATTAAACTAAAATTTAACTCATTGAATAAAATTTGGACAAATTACATGATCAAAATTAAATTAAAAATAAGAAACTTTCATAAATTAGAAGAATAAATGCAAATTTAGTGGATCAATTGTAGACCAATTGTGATAATATCCATAGAAATATTTAAATCTGAAATTTTAAAGAGTTAATTTCTTGTAAATCGGGTTTATATTATAAATGGTAAATTTTGATTTAAACACCTTAATAATGCATAGAGTATATAGGATTGGATGGGGATATATAATTTATACAGTAAACTCGATTTATACAAATATTTGTAAATTTTAAAAGGTACTATGTTTAAAGGATTTATTTATTTATATTAAGAGTTGACAATTAGATAGGCAGCTTGGGGGAGGGGGGTTGGGGTGGGTTTAGGGTTTATGGTGCATAAAGTAAGGGATATTTCTTGTGCGAAATTTAAGCATATAGCAGGATAAAAATGAGTATTTTGGATAATTTAATAATATGAAAAAAAATTCTCTTCGTCCATTTGAGACACTATTTTTTCCTATATGCATTATGGAGTATTATTATTTAATAGGTAATGTGTAGTTGTGTGTAGGGGTGTAAACGAACAAGGCGTACAATGAATAGCTCATAACTCGGCTCGTTAAGAGCTCATCTGTGATCGTTAAATTAAACTCGTTATATAAACAAATAGAGTTTGAGCATTGCATAGCTCGTTTGTTAAAAGCTCGTAAACAAACTCGTTTAATGTTCGTTTATATATATATATATATATATACATACTCATAATTTATTATTATTCTTTATAATATAAATATAATATAAAAAATATTAAAAGCGTTTATACATGTTAAATTTTCTTATTTTTATGAAATAATAAAAAAATTATTGGTAGTTGATGAATATTTTGTTATTTTAGGATAGTGGCGTATTTGTTTATCATGTTCACGAACGAAATTATATATGTGTTCACAAACAAAAGTTTCATGAACACGTTATCAAACATGTTCACGAACAAAAGCTCACGAACACGTTAACAAACATGTTCGCGAATAAAACGAGCTTTCACTAACGAGCTCATTTATTTCTTAACAAATGGGACTCAATTTTCGTAAAGCTCGGCTCACCTCGACTCGTTTACAGCCCTAGTTGTGCGTTTTGGTGTCTTCTTTTCAATGAAGGGAAATGGATACTTTTACTGGCCAAATAGATACTTTTAGTATAATAAATATACTCCCACCCTCCCTTTTATAAGTGTTGATTTTATCATTTTGATCCGTCCCAAAGTATCCATTTTTTGGTTGACGTGACACATAATAATATTATTATATTCAACCCACTACACATGAGGCTCACACTCAACACTAATACAACTACTCATTACATATTAAAATATTATTTCTCTTACCTCATTACACTTTAAATATTATGCTTCTTAATTCACGTGTAAAAAGCAAACGAACACTTATCAGGGGAACAGAGGGAATATGTCAGTTTTGTAGTTTATGGTATTGTGACGGTATTAACCTTATATAAGAAATTATGACATTTGTTCCTTTTAATGTTGTAAAATTATCACAAATCCTCATTTGGCCTTTTTACCATTTATTTAAGTTTTCAATTTTAGTTTTTTTTTTGGTTGAGTTTTGATATTTTGTCCAATTTTAGTGCTGATGGACCAAAACTAGATAAAAAAAATTAAATTTGGACAAAAAAATAATTAAAATTTAAAACTGCAATAATAGATCAAATGCGAATTTTGACGTATTAACGTGATCAAATGTGATAATTTCTCGTTCATGAGTAGGGCCAAACAACATCTACATCATAATAGTATGGCTATGTTTGGTTCTGGTTATTCTGTACATGTTTAAGATTATATATAATTCATATTCTCTCCAGCCTTCAAAGAGGGTCTTTTTTTTCATTTTGAGCGTCCTACCCAAAAAGTTCCCTTTTCTTTTTTACACACATGGTTCCACACACATCCACTAATACAATTAAAATATGTGGCTACACTCCTATTAATACAACTATCCATTACATATTAAATAATAATACTTTTTAATTCACGTGCAAAAAACAAAAGACTCTCTTACTATAGGGCGGAGGGAGTGTAAAACCCAAGATATATCCTCTCATTCTGCTAATTGGAGTAATGACCATCTTGATTGTGGATCTCTTTTGGTATATATGTGATATATATAACTTGAGGAACTACATGATCATAGTCACCTTATGAACTCATGAACTCCTCTAAAGTGAACTATATAATATAATCCGAATTCATATATAGATATAATAATCACCTAGTATATTAAACTGAAACACATAACTATGGTTACAATGATTGCATAATTACGTTTTTTGAGTGACAAGAGCTCAACACCCTAACTCATTTTAAGCCTATAAATTAAATATTTTCCCCTAGTTAATTACTAAGAAAAATGCAACCTCGTCACAAATTATCAAGTTTTCTAAAAACTATGCGCTCGTAATAAACCCTAAACCAAATTATCAAGTAACCATGTGCTCATAATAAACCCATAACCTTATATGAACTCAAGACCACAGATCATTAAAATTTTACTTAATTAAATCCTAAATGCCAAGTAGTGTATCCACGTACCATTAATTATAGTATCAATTTGCTAATCAAATGACTCCATCAAATTCCCCCATTTTTGTAATGAAACTAAGATTGAGAACTGAAACTAAAATGAGTGAGGCTCCTATGCACCCGGGCGCACGGAGCACATTCCGTGCGCCTTTACAATTTTCATGCCCTTTTACAATTTAAACTCCTAGCAATACATAGGTTTAAATAGGATTGGAGGGGAGGGTTGTGTTCACATGGGGATACGGATCATCTTTCCGTGTCCCCGGGCGCACAGGAGCTTTTGCCAACTAAAATATGTCATTTTACTTCCTTCTTCCCTTCACTTTCTTCCCACACTAGATAACTTTAATTTCGAACAAGCATTGATTCGCCTTTTTTCAAAAAAAAAAAATAATAAATAAAAAAGAAGAAATCTTAGTTGGAAGAACTAATCGTCGTGGGAGAACTAATTATTCTATTATTCTATTGTTTAAAATGATCTTATTCTAAATCTCTTGCTTTTTTTAACACAAATTTATTTAATGTTTGAACATAAAATTTAAAATAAGAAGATTAATGATAAATTTATAATTATATCAATAATAATATAAGTATATTTTATGTGTCTACTTTTTTCTTTATATAGTTTGTATAGGGATAATGTATGATTACTTGATTACTCATGTTGACTATTCCCACTCCAACGACCTTTGTTGCCATTTATTACTGCTTTAAAGCTGTTCACAGAGGTATCTCTCACTCTCAAATCCCAAGTTTACACTATATAATTATTAGTATTATCTTATACATACACACATTTAGGTATACCTCCTTAATAAAATGATGAGTGGGGCACTTGTGGCCGAGGACATCGTGTCTCTTTGCAATTTTCGTGTCCTTTATAATTTAAACTCCTAACAATACATATGTTTAAATAGATTATGGAGGGGAAGGGTTGTGTTCCCATGTGGATACCGCGTGTCCCCGAGGACGCAGGAGCTTTTGCCTAAAATGATACCCAACCATGTCGAATTAAGTCTTCATTTATTATAGATACTCAGTTTATGTTTATTTTTTAATTATTTTTATTAATTTTTGGGATGAATGTGATCCTTATAAGTAATAATTAAATGATGAAAGTAAGTTATGTGTATTAGATAAGGTTGATAATTTTTTAAAAATATAATGGTATATGTATTGATAAAATATTATTTATTATGATTATTTATTTTATTTTTTTAAATGTGAAGAGTATAATAAAATAAAAGAATGACGTAAGTGTCAAAAGTGTGATGAGACGGGAAGAGTATTTTATAAATTGTTAGTAAGTTTTACTCTTTCACTCCATAAAATAATTTGTCTATTTAATATTGTGAGAAGAGTATATATGAAATGGGTAGACCTATTATTATTATTAAAGCATATTATTATTGATAGTTAAAATATATAGGTAGTGTATAATATGATCATAACATTTTAAAATATATTTTAATAATTATTAATTATAATTTGAAAAATACTTAATTAATTATTAATAAATATATTTTACCTATATAATAATCATAATTTAATAAGTCTCGGTGTTATTGAAGACTTTGTCTTAATTAATTATATATACACAGATTATTATTGCAGAAAAAAATATTATAAAGTTTTTTTTTAGAATTTCTAAATAATAAAGAAATTTGGGATAATTCTACTTTTAGTAAAACATGAAACCCTTTTTAATGAAGAGGGGGTGTACAAAATTTTAAGGTAATTGAAGTGCATGTCGCAGTTACCCACCCACCCCATTTGCTCCCCTCTCATATCGCCTCCACATGCAATTTATTGCCGCTCTTTTATTATCTATAAATCCATTTATTTCTCTTATACTCTCTGACTCAACTCTACTTCCTCCATTAAACTATAATAATCACCATACCTGGTAACCACATATCATCTGCAAATCTCGTACATTCTCGTTGGTTTTTACTATGATTTCTATTAGGAATCAGACAATCATCAATATTGAATTGCAATACCACAACAACGTACATCCTATCTATTACATGAACACATAAATATATATCTGCATCCTATAACTGCATCCTATTTAATAGGAATAACTAAACATTAGATAAGACTAAATAACTGATAATACTAATACATATAATTAGATAATCTAAACCTTAACACCCTCCCTTAAACTAATTATCAGCAACAATTAGTTTACATGCATAGCTGGAACTTCACAGACTCCCATCAATCCTCTCAACTTCAAAAACTGATCAAGTTTAAGAGGTTTTGTCATCACATCTGCAATCTGGTCTTTTGTGTCACAATGAATTAATTCCACCACTCCTTCCCTTGTAAGATCACGCAGAAAATGAAAGCGCACATCTATATGCTTGCTCCGTCCATGCATCACCGGGTTCTTTGATAATTTTATTGTTGAACTATTGTCACAAAAAACAGTAGTGCAATTGCCTTGTGTATAACCAATCCTTTCCAAGATTCTTCTCATCCAAACAGCTTGACAAGCACACGAGGCAGCTGCAATGAATTCAGCTTCAGTAGTAGATAATGAGACAATAGGCTGTTTCTTTGATGACCATGATACTACTCCTGAACCCAACATGAATACATACCCTGATGTGCTTTTCCTATCCTCCAAATCACCCGCATAGTCGCTATCAGTGAAAGCAACTAACTTTTCATTCCCCCATCTTTTGTAAAAAATCCCAAGGTTTGTTGTACCTCTCAAGTACCTCAATACTCTCTTTGCAACCTGTAAGTGAAGCTCAGTTGGTTGCCCCATATATCTACTCATCAAACTAACCACGTACATCAAATCAGGTCGAGTTGTGGTTAGATACATAAGACTCCCTACCAATTGCTTGAAGTATTTGTCACTTATCTTGACACCATTTTCATCTTTAAATACTTTAAAACCTGGAACAATTGGATTATGAACAAGATTACTCTCTTCCATCCCAAATCTTCTCAATACATCAGATGCATATTTTCTTTGACAAATATAAATGCCATCAGTATCTTGAATCACTTCAACCCCAAGAAAGTATCTCATTTTCCCCAAATCAGTCATATCAAACTCATGCATCATTGAACTCTTGAACTCACGAAGCATTGTGTCATCATTACTAGTGAAAATTAAATCATCAACATACAAGCTAACAATTAAAATCTTACCTCCTCCGCTTGTTTTCACAAAAAGGGTATGCTCGCTGTGACACTTCTCAAACCCCTCCTTCTCAAAGTGTGCTTCTATACGACTAAACCAAGCTCGTGGGGCTTGTTTAAGTCCGTATAAAGCTTTCTTTAGCTTGTATACTTTGTCTAAATTGTCCCTTTGCTCGAAGCCCCTTGGTTGCTCAACAAATACGTCTTCACTTAATTCTCCATGAAGAAAAGCTGATTTCACATCTAATTGATAAATTGTCCAATTTCTTTGAGCTGCAAGTGCTATAATAAGTCGAACCGTATCCATCCTTGCCACAGGTGCAAAAACCTCTGTATAATCAACTCCATGTTCTTGTGCATAGCCTTTTGCCACAAGGCGTGCTTTGTACTTGTCTATCTCTCCATGTTCATTAAGCTTTGTTTTATACAACCACTTGAGACCAATCTTCTTTGCACCAACAGGTAAATCAGTTAAAACCCATGTCTCATTCTTTTCAATGGATTTTATTTCGGCATCCATGGCTGCTCTCCATTTTGCACTTTTTACAGCCTCTGCAAAATAAATTGGATCCGTGGATGCAAACAAAGCTAAATTAGTCTCATCTTCTTCTTCAGATAAACCTTCACCAGTTTCATAATCTCGCATCCAAACTGGTGGCATTCTAACTCTCCCTTCATGAGAATCAAGTGAATTCTCTTCATGAACCGCGTTAGAAGGTCCTTCCGTACCACAATTATCACCATTTTCTGCCTCATTATCACCGATCACATATTTATTTCCTTCAACATCTTCGCACTCCAGCACATCTGCTATTTCAGCTTCTTTATTTTTCTCCCAATCCCATGATTTATTTTCTTCAAAAATAACATCTCTACTCACCACAATCCTTTTTGCAACAGGATCATAGAGTCTGTAAGCTTTAGACTCTTTACTGACTCCTAATAATACGCAAGTCAAACTTTTATCGTCTAACTTGGTTCTTTTAACATCAGGTACATGAACATGTGCAATACACCCAAAAACTCGAAAATGTTCAACTGATGGCTTTACTCCATTCCATGCTTCTTCAGGAGTAATGTTCTTTACCACAAGAGTAGGACATCGATTCAAAACATATAGAGCCCAATTAACAGCTTCTGGCCAAAATGCCTTCGGAATTTTCTTTTCTGAAAGCATACTTCGAACCATGTTCATAATGGTTCGATTCTTCCTCTCGGCAACTCCGTTTTGTTGCGGAGTGTAAGCAGCTGTCAATTGCCTCTTAATACCATTTTCTTCACAAAAATTATTGAAATCTTGTGAAGTAAACTCACCTCCACGATCAGTGCGCAAGCACTTTATATCACAACCTGATTCTTTCTCAACACAACTTTTATAATGTTTGAAAGTAACTAAAGCCTCAGATTTTTCAGCCAAAAAATATATCCATGTTTTTCGACTAAAATCATCAATGAAACTAATGAGATACCTCTTCTTGCTGTTAGAGATAGGTGTGATAGGACCACATATGTCAGCATGAATGAGTTGAAGTTTTTGAGAGGCTCTCCAGGTGCTCTGCTTTGGAAATGCATCTCTGTGTTGCTTTCCAATCATGCAATCAGTACAAATTGTTGTTGAGGCTTCGAATTGCGGCAATCCATGCACCATCTCCTTTTGCTGTAGTGTTTTTAAGCCTTTATAACTCAAATGTCCATACCTACAATGCCAAAGGTATGAAACATTTTGTGTTGTGAAAAGACAGCCTGGTTGTTCTGGTTGTGAAACAGCCACCAGAGTGAACATTCTATTTGTGGACATCTCCGCCTGTAGAATCAAGCCTTTCTCTGAGTGATAGATCTTACATTTGTTGTGTTGTATAACAATTGTTAGACCTTTCTCTTGCAGCTGTCCAATGCTCAACAGATTGTTTTTTAAATCAGGCACAAATAACACCTCAGTAACAACATGTTTAAAATCATTCACCTTTAATCTTATGTTTCCCTTTCCCATCACTTTCATTTTTGAATTGTTCCCCAACTTCACTGTCTGTCTGAAACATTCATCCAAGTCACAAAAGAGAGATTTATCTCCACACATATGGTTACTACAGCCTGAGTCTAAGAACCAAACATTTTCTTTTTTATCTTCATCGATCTCAACAGAAGACATCAGCAACATCTCTTCCTCGTCTCCTTGTTCGGCATAATTAGCTTCTTTCTCCAAACTTGGGCACTCATATTGAAAATGTCCAAGCTTGTGACATTTGTAACACTCCACAACACTCTTGTCGAAATACTGACGTCCTCTACCACGACCTCTACCTCTTCCTCTTCCTCGATCAAATCCACGACCTCCCCTACCAAAGCCACGACCATAACTCCTTCCTCCAATTCTATCTTCAGAACTTACATTCAATGCTTGCTCTTCCTCCTTGTGTTTATTGAATTTCTGCTCATGAACAATTAAAGAACTTTGCAATTCATCAACAGAAAGATGATCAATATCCTTCGATTCTTCAATAGAGCAAACAATGTAATTAAATTTCTCACTCAAGGATCGCAATATCTTTTCAACTATCGTCACATCAGTCATTTTTTCACCATAAATTCTCATCTTATTTGCAACAGACATCACTCTTGAGAAATAGTCAGAGACACCCTCACCAGATTTCATCTCAAGGGTTTCAAACTCTTTACGAAGAGCTTGAAGAATAGATCGTTTGACTCGTTCATTGCCTTCGAACTTCTTTTTCATGGAGTCCCATATTTGTTTAGACGTGTTCTTCTCAAGAATGGTCTCCAGAATGCTTCGATCAATGGCTTGAAATAAATAATTTTTCGCCTTTAAATCTTTCAACTTTGATTCATCAAGTTTCTTCTGTTGAGCCTCTGTCAACACTGCTCCTTTATCTGGTTCAACATAACCCTCTTCCACAAGGCTCCAATATTCTTTGGATCTTAAGAAATTCTCCATCAACATGCTCCAATGATCATAATGACCATCAAAGCGAGGAATCGCTGGTTGCACAAAACTTCCTTCACTCGTCATTTTTCTTGCAATAATGAAACACAAAGACTGCTGCTTTGATTGTTCTTTTCTTTTCTCTCTCCTTTTTTTTTTTTTTTTATCAACCTGGCTCTGATACCACAATATTAGGAATCAGACAATCATCAATATTGAATTGCAATACCACAACAACGTACATCCTATCTATTACATGAACACATAAATATATATCTGCATCCTATAACTGCATCCTATTTAATAGGAATAACTAAACATTAGATAAGACTAAATAACTGATAATACTAATACATATAATTAGATAATCTAAACCTTAACAATTTCTACATTGTTTCTGTTCTAAATTAATACAGTTGGTTTTATTTTTCTGCAGTTTAAGATGGACTCATCGACGGCCGTGATGATTCTAGCATTCGCAGCGGCTTATTTTGTGTGGTTCAGATCAATGGCAAAAGGCTTAAGGGGTCCGAACGGGCCGAGATTGTGGCCCGTCCTGGGCAGCCTTCCGGGCCTGATTGAGAACAGCGGCCGCATGCATGAGTGGATTGCTGACAATCTTCGGGCCTGCGGAGGCACGTATCAGACTTGCATATTCGCCGTTCCGTTCTTGGCCCGAAAGCAGGGCCTCGTGATGTAAGATAATTATGGCATAGTGCCATTAATAATAAATATATATAAGATATTTATTATGATCAAATATCTTAAATAATGATATGGTTTAAATAAATAATATATATGAGATAAATAAGGTCATATATATTTATGGATAACAATCACATTGATAGAATGTGATTTGATAAAGATTTAATATCCCGATCTGGTCCTCTCTCCACCTATTAAAGATACACAGTTTTATTAATTCTCTATCACATTAAGTCTTACGTACTGTGCAATAAAGAAAGGGGGGTGAGGAGAGAGAAACCAGTTCCCGACGTAATTGACAGGAACGTATCGTTGGAGGACCGCCATTAGTGGCGTCTCAAGGTAAGTCTTCTAATCGTGTTTATGTGGTATGAAAATCATGAAGATCTAAGATCCATGTCAATTAATAAATTAATTGTTTATGAAATTATGCTTACATGTGGTATCAGAGCATGGTTTTGGATCTTATGATTTTTCATCAATTAATATTTTATTTTATGAATCTGTATATGATTGAATGAATCCACTTATCATATGACTAATTGAATGAGATTATCAAAACATGCATATATGTTTTTCCGCTGCAATTTGTATGAGAAAATTGATGATGAATTGATCTCGATCATATTATTGAATTTTGGGCAAAATTATGTTTATAAAATTAGTTGGAATTATGTTTATGAAATTAGTTGGAATTGATTATCGTATCATAATTAAAGTTATTTTGGGAATTAAGCACTATCCCGTTAAAAATATTATGATAAAGTAGTAATTTCATATTTAATTAGAATATGATGATTACATATTTTGAAGAATTCTGATATTAATTAACAGTATCATGTGTTTATACATATTATTGATATAATATGAATTTATTATACCATGTATAATTAATTATGATAAATTGATATTGTATGACAAAAATAATAACTGCCCTATTTAGTTTTTATTTTTTTTGGACTGAACTATTAAAAATTGATTATGGAAGTTAATTATGTCAGCATGAGATTTTAAATATAAAGTTACGTGACTCCCTTTAATTATGGAAGTTAATTATGTCATGAGATTTTAATGAGATTTTTAATATAAAATTACGTGACTCCCTTTAATATTGGGAATTGCTGATTAAGAATAATGACAATTAATTACAGTCAATAAAGCAATCTGCCTAATTCATATGACTTGAGTGTCACATTTTAATGCCCAATTATTAACATAATTGTAACTTTCTAACTAAAGTGATTTAATAATGATAATGAAATCGATCCATCACTAACGTTTATGACTTATATTATTATTGATAATAATTCACTACAAGAAACTGTCTGATTACCGACGAAAAAATCCGTCGGTAAATTATGAAAAATTCGTCGGTAACTAAGTTACCGACGAATTACTGACGGAAATTAATCTGTCGCGAAAACCTGCGTCGGTAACTTTTTTGCGACGGAATATTAAATCCGTCGGTAATTACCGACGGATTTTTTCGTCAGTAAAAAAAGATATCCATCAGTAATCATATCATACAAATTCGTCGGAAGTTATAATATAGCGACGATTTTACCGACGGATTTTTCCGTCGATAAATTTACCGACGAAAAAATCCGTCGGTAAATTATGTATATTTTTATAATTTTTTAAAATTTACTGACGATAGTTTCCGTCGGTAATTTAAATTTAAATTATCATATTATATTTTAAATATAAATACCCATAAAACAATTAGAATTTCATATTAAAGAACCATCAAAACACTGCTTAACATAAATTATTCATCTAATATAATATTTAAATTATAAAATCTCCACAATCCAAGTACACCACAAAATATTCAATTCTAATAATTCTACTAAATCATGGATACAAAATTTTAACAGGATTATAGTAATAGCTACCCATTAAAGCCCAGTATTAAGACCAAGAAGCATGTTGTTTTTAGGCAGATAAACAACGTTTCCATTCTTGGACATCGAAGTTGCATTTTCTTTAGTTGCTTCGATTTTCCTCAGCTCGATCAATCCCATCCCTGCAGCTGCTGTTGCATCAGAAATCAACTTAGCAGACTCACTTTCTCCCTCAGCCATAATGATGGTGGCCCTTCTCTCCTGCTCCGCCTTCATCACAACAAATTTAGACCGCTTCGCCTCCTGCTGAGCCACTTGTTTCTGCTCCACAGCCTTTGAGAATTCAGCAAGTAACATCAAACAAACTTTTTCACTTGAATGGGTGTACACACGATAATCTGGACATACCCTGGTGAACCATCAATACTAAAAGTTTGTGTTAATCTTTTTGACAACTCATACTCCAATAAAAGAAAAAAGAAATTACAGTAACTCCATAATTACATTCTCGATATTCTCAGATGCACACAAAAAACGTAGAAGCTCCAAAGAGAAATTACTCCAACAAACTAGCAAACACAAGACAACTATACACTATTCATTATTTAAACTACCCAGACTTCCCTTGGATCTTTTGATGGGCAGTTTTTCTTTTCC
Source organism: Pogostemon cablin (assembly GCA_023678885.1). NCBI lineage: Eukaryota > Viridiplantae > Streptophyta > Magnoliopsida > Lamiales > Lamiaceae > Pogostemon > Pogostemon cablin. The sequence continues at coordinate 32,105,223 of CM042951.1, forward strand.
CTCAGATGACTTGCCATCCACCTCAATGTTGCTGGGAGGGTTACCCTATACGTAAGATAAAAATATAATCCAATCAGTTCAGGTGAGAAATACCAAAATAACTACATATTTATGCATAAAGGAGAGAAATTATCAAGCACTAAATACTCACAGAGGCTTCAGAAACACCACTTGGAGAAGGCATGGCATATGGACTGAAAGGATATGACGCCTGATAAAATTTAGGTAGAAAAAATGTAAAATAATGGAAGTCCAAGGAAAGAAAAAGATATTGACATTGAAACTAAACAAAATATCTCATAAAGAAATTACTGGAGCCATAGTTGGATGTGCATATATTCCACCATGGGGGTACATTGCAACGTAAGAATGTGGAGGTGTCCCGTAGGGTGGAATAAATTGCTGCAACATGAAAAAAAAAGAATGTCAGCTTGAACAAGAATTATAAAAATCAAAGAGAACTTTACACACTAATATATACACGACAACACTAACTGCAAAGCACTGAATGGAGAAGTTAACTTTGAGAAAAGAATAAATTTACACACTAATATAAAGACAACATCACTCACTGAAAAGAATTGCACAAGAACAATTGTTTTGCAACCTTATTGCCATTAATTTCTTATAAAAGCAATCATCTATATAAGTGAAGCACATTGACATTAACACCATTAATTCAGAATACATAATGTTCTCAAGCCTCAGGCGTGAGCTTCATCTCTGACTTTTGTCAACTTCTTTCTTCCATCAGCTGAGACCTCCTTTCCTTGAAGAAGTCGAGACGTGTTGTCAGTTCCACCAAAGTCGAGGTGGTTGCTGAAGGATTTCGAGGATACTCCACCACCTGTCGTAGAGACTTTATACTTGGTGGAGGAAAACCTGCCACACAATGCTTCTGCATACTAACTTTTTTCACTCATGGGAAGGCAAAAAAAAAATAAAAAAACTTCAAAACTGATCTAGTCTTACCTCAGATGCACGGTAACTCCGGTGGGGTGGAAGTGAAGTAAAGAGAGTGTTGAAGTCGTTGGAAGGGAGGTCGTTAAAGATGACGTGGAGCTGTACGGATTCGTATCTTTTTTTGATGGCCTCACAAATGGTTTGCATGGCTGGGATTGAGTTTTGCCCATTTGAGCATCCAAAATCAGCAACCAAAACCACCCCATTTTTCACCACTGTTTAATGTTTAGGTTCCTCTCAATATCTTCTTTGATCATTCGCTTTGTAATATCCAATATCTCTATCTGTTAAGATGTAGTATATAGTATATGTCACACAGCACATCAAATGAGAAAGAAAGAAAGAAAAGATGTTACATGATCACTTACCGGGTACGAGGGGTTTTCAACATGACTCTCATGTCCAATCCCACCATTCATGGCGAAAATAAGTTGTATGGCAGTTGATTTAAATTTGAAACTAAATCTCTCGGAAAAACAAGTCACCATTAGAAAATAGAAATTTAATCGTAAATTCGGATTAAGAATCAATGGGTGGCGGAAGTTTAATTCTCGTCTTTTTCAACAATCCTCTCATCTAGGGGTGTGCAAACTTTGGACAAAACCGAATAAACCGGCCAAACCGAACCGAATTAAACAATTTGGTTCGGTTTTTGGTTTACGGTTCGGTTTACGGTTTTTAAAATAAAAAATTTCGGTGTTCGGTTCGGTTTTCGGTTTTGAAATTTGAAAGTTCGGTTAACCGAAAACCGAACCAAACTTTTTATTAATTTTATATATATACATATATATATATATATATATATATATTAATTACCAACAATTAATTTTCTTTTTTCTTATCTTAAATAAAGTATTATTTAATTTTTAATATCAAAATTTACTTCAAACTTAAATAATTTCATTTATTCTACATGTTTTCTTTAGATCTTATACACTTTTATTATAAAAAAATAAAATTAAATATACATTTCCTATATATATATATATATATATATATATATATATATAAATAATTAATAATATTATTATTATAGTGTACATATATTAAAGATATTTCTTTTAAGTAATGCAAATGTAATAAAATGATATAAAAAAATTAATTATAAAAAAATAAAAATTCGGTTTTCGGTTAACCGAAATAACCGACTGAAATAATCGGTTCGGTTTGCATCGGTTTTGAAACATTTCGGTTTGGTTTTGGTTTTCTAAAATATTTCAGTTCGGTTTTCGGTTTTGGAAATTCGGTCGGTTCGGTTAACCGAACCGACCGATGCACACCCCTACTCTCATCTTCTTCCATCATACATTTGCTTTTTCCAATTAATTTCTTTGAATCCAATTTTTTGGACTCGCGAATTGAAATTAAAAATTAGAGAAAAAGATATGAGATTCAAAAGTTAAAAGTCAATATCCTCTTTTCTGTTATCAATTACAACATATCAAACAAGCATTAAGGACATAGTTCTTTGAATGGATAGTTTTAGATAATTGAGTTCTTGAATCGATAAAGAAAATTTTTTCGATGATAAAATTCCATTAAAGATTCATACTTAATGTGAGTGAAAAACCGAACATGTAAATTAATGGGTGTAAAAATGAATAATTGATAATTCATATCTAATCATGAAATTCCATTACTGAGCTAAACATACATTTTTCAAGATAAGAGTAGAATGTTTTTCCAGCAGTTAATGAAAGAGAAGAGCAAGAGCAAAACCTATCGCAACAAATCATGATTTGATATTTGTCTGTTTTCCAATTCCAATTTATTTCTCAGATGAGTTTGGCCCCCTCTTCTTTCCGAATCCAACAACTGCAAAACAATCATCATTAACATTAACATTAACATTAACTAGTAGAGCAGAAATAGATTGAATAAAAATATTAATTGAGTGAATCGAGAATAGATACCGGCGGTGACGAATTGCCTGTTATATTGCATTCGCTTGTGAGCGCGGCCCCTGGGTTTCTTCTTCTTATCCTGCTTTGCTACCTTTGGCGTTTGCCCTCTCAACGGACAGCAGCGTCGACGAACAGAGCGGCGGCGGCGGTTGTGTTTCTTGCGACTGCAGATCCCACGAACAGATCCGGTGGCTGGCGTCGACGAGCAGCGGCGGCGAGCGAATGAACCCCGTTCCTCACCTCCGGCGGCGGCGCAAAGCGGCAACCCGTGGCGGACAGCGGCGAAGGACGACTGACGACGATCACTGTTGGGTGGATGCGGTCGTCCTAGTTTGGAAGGGGGAGGGTTTGTTGGCACAACCCTAGATTCCCTGTATCGATAGGAAAGATGAGTGATTTTGGTAGTTTAAGTAAAATAAAGTTTCAATTTACCTAAATAAAAATTGAATTTAATGAATAGGAAATTTCTATTCATATTTTTACTGACGGATTCAATCCGTCGGGAATTAATTGCTGAACTAAATTTTTAAATAAACTTTTATATATTTACTGACGGATTAAATTCGTTGGTAAAATTAAAGACTAAATATTTTTTTAAATAAAATTTAAATATTTACCGACGGAATAAATCCGTCGGTAAAATAAAAACTAAATATTTTTTAAATAAATTTTAAATATTTACCGACAGAATAAATCAGTCGGTACATTAAAGACTAAATATTTTTTAAATATTTACCGACGGAAGCGATCCGTCGGTAATTTAAAAACTAAATTTTTTTAAAATAAATTTTAAATATTTACCGACGGATTTATTCCGTCGGTAAATTAAAGACTAAAATGATTTTTTTAAATAATATTTTATATATTTACCGATGGATTAATTCCGTCGGTAAATTTAAAGACTTAAATTATTTTTTTAAAATAAATATTTATATAATTACCGACAGATATTCCGTCGGTAATTTATCGAAAATAAGTCTGTGCATGTAATCTTTCTAAAATAGCGACGGATTTACCGACGGAATAAATTTCGTCGCTAATTCCGTCGGTAATCCGTCGCAAAAACCGTCAGAAATTTCTTTTGATGATTTTTTAAAAATAAATCATATTAAATCAAAAAAACGTCGGTAATCCGTCGGTAAACCGTCGGTAATTACCGACGGTTTTGTTCCGTCGGTAAATCCGTCGGTAATCAAGCAGTTTCTTGTAGTGATTAAAGATTATGTTATTATTGATACTAATTTATTGGAATTAAAATATCTCACTTATGTTATGTATGTTTGACTGCTCATGGCATTTATAATGTTAAGATGCCAAATTTATTATAATATGAATACAAATTATACACGATATCTTTATTAATGTGATATATATGGATATATTATGTGTATATATGATGACAGTCTTAAGATTTTAATTAATGATATTGACTGTGATTTATGAATATTTATGAAATAATGATTTGATTATTACTCACTTTCCTATTGAGTATAATCTAAGAGTCTTTGATAAAATTAATAATGATTTGATTATTACTCACTTTCCTATTGAGTATAATCTATTATGATAATCTTTGATAAGATTATAATGAATGATTTTATGATTTAAATTTATTTAATGTTGGTCTGTTAATCACCAAAGTGGTCTGATCTGAAAGAATAATAAAATTAAATCGTATAGTTAAATTTTTGAATAAAGAGAATTATTATATGGGTTATTAAAAATTTCACAATTATAAGATTTTAAATTCACCCAAAGGTGATTGCTAGTCTTTATAATTCATGAATATGAAGATAAATTGATAATTAATATATTATGACAAACTGTTTTGTATGTCCAAAGATGACAAAATAGTTTTAATGAAAATATTTAATTATCAAATTATGTTATATTTGAAAGCATCATTATGATTATGATTGTATATTGTTGTATCACCCAAAGGAGAACTTCAATATACATTTATTGCTTTCGATCCTGAATCTATTATTAAATTACTCAAGGTATTTATAGGAATAAATTATATTATTCTTATTCTTAAAATTACTTATATTATTTAGTCTCTATTCGCATGATGCATCTGTTCCATTACAAAATGAATTAAAGTAATTTAAATAGTGTGAATAAATCTAATTTCACCAAAGTGTTTTGGATTTTATTTGTCACTTTAAGATAAATTGCTTCTTTGTTTGTACTAGCAATAAAGCTTAGTAATCTGACTATAATGCTTGAGTTAGATCAAACAGACTTAGCATAATGTTTATGCGAATGAACGTGACCAAGTATTAAGTTTATAATACCTAAATTACTAATAAATCTCTTGAGAGATATTAATGACTATCTTTAACCACCATAAAGTTTGATGGTTCTCATGGCGTACATGAACTTATCATTAAAGATAATAAATATTGCAACAAGATTAAAGCCTTCCATAATGAACGTAGTTTACAAATTCATTACCTTCTAAGTATGACCTATTCCTAATAAACTATAACACCATGAAAGACAAATGGAATGTGAATTAAATTCAAGTAATTTAATGATGGTTCAAAAGGAAAGAAGGTTTAAGAAACAATTTAAAATTTAAACATTATGTTCGTTTAAAAGTAATGAAGTTTGAACTAAACGTGGCTTTAATGTTTGGGGAAACTTTCCAAAAGAATTATTCCAAAAAGATTAATTAAGAATAAAGCCTTTCATGAGATAGGCTTTTACTGATCTTGATATTTGTGTAAATTGCATTAAATAAAAGCAAACCAAAAACACAAATAATAGTCGTGATAATTGCACAACTTCTTATAATAGTTTACACCGCTAATTGTAAGTCTTACGATAATACCCTTCTTAAAGGAATAATAATATTTCATCCTTTTTAATTTTAAATTTAAATTTTCACATTATGGTTATATTTATCTTAGCAAGAAAATTCTCACTCCACAAATGCTTGATAAGATGTTGAGAAAATTAGATAGAAAAGTGAAAATTATAAAGATTGGAAGAAGTGATGAATTTTATGGAAAATGTGATTAATTATCATGTTCAATCACTTAATTACAGGAAAAACTGACATTTATACTAAATGTTGCACACCATAATAAATTGGTGTAGCAGAATGACATAATCGTACTTTATTGAATATGGTTATAAACATGTTAAATGATTAATTTATACATTTAAAGCTGCCACTTACGTGATAGTCGAGTTTTTAGTAAAACAGTTTTCAAAACACCTTATGAACTTGTAGAAAAACTCGATCTTAGGCAGTTGAATGTTTTAAATTGCCCGGCAGGGATTATGATTTACATCCATATGAAAAGAAATTGGATATAAGAAAATTAAGTTATTTCCTTATAAATTATCCTTAAAGTCTAAAAGGTATGAATTTTATGGTCTTAACTATAGTACAAGAATTTTAAAACTAGAATGTCAAATTCATTAAGAATTGTAAAATCAGTGGGAGTATGAAACCATGAAATGTGGTTATTGAAGAAGTTGGGTGGAGAATTTGAAAATACATTCATCTAAACTTCTTCTAAAGTTGTTATATAGTTGTTAAATAGTCAAACAACTTTCAAGTACAACATTAAGCTATTCTACTCTCTTAAAGGATCCGATTTTACTAAATCAATTATCAATGAGCTTTCATTTGATATATCACATCAAATAGCATTAAGAATGTCTGAAGGACAATATATCCACTATTTCTAACGATTGCATATGTGGTATAATAAAATGAGCTAAATTTGACATTATAATAAAAGCTAAAATTTCAATTTTGGAATAAGTCATGGAAGTACTAATTCTATTAAATGAGTAAATTCAATGAAAGGCGAGTTGAAATCAATGGCTCATAATGAAATTTAATATCTTGTTAGAATTGCCAAAGAGTTATAAAAGAATTTGAAACGAATGTATCTTTATGATGGCGATTTTCAAAGATATAAAATTAGAGTTGTTGCTAAAGATTTTACTCAAAAAGATGACATAATTATAAGGAGATATAACAAATTATTTCTTTACAAGACTCTATTAGAATTATCATGGCTTTGGTAACTCATTATGACTTAGAGTTGCACCAAATAAATGCTATGTCTGCTTTTATTAAAGGTGATTTGGTGGAAGATCAAGTTAAATAGATCAACTCAAGTTTTTTTTTTCCATTAAAGGAAAATATCACATGGCGTGTAAACTTAAAGAATTAACATACAAACTTAAGCATGCTTTCCTATAAAGATATCTTTTGGATTTAAGAAAAACATCATAAACGGTGTACATATATATCTGAAAGTTAGTGGGAGCACATTAATTCTATACTTAATGATAAACTTGCTTGCAACTGATGATCTTGGTTTATTATGTGAAACCAATAAATTTCTCTCAAAGAACTTTAGAATAAAACATATGATGAGACAATTAAAGATGTCTCTGTAAGTATATGTTAATAAAGTTCAATAGAGGTTATGGATGGAAAAGTGTTTGTAAAGAACGTTCCAATCCGGAAGGGAGATAAGTTTAACCTTATGTAATTTCCAATAATGTATTGGAACGTACTACAATATTTCTTATATGTATATTATTGGTAGCTTAAGATATAAAAGATTGCATAAATACCAAATATCAGTCTTACTGTTAGAATGCTTGGTCATTATTGAAGTGATTCATAAATGAATGACCAGAATGTTGCATAAGGAAATATTATAAGGTATTCTAATGAACTAAAACACTCGTGCTTACTTATCGAAAATTTAATTACTTAGGTGTAATTAAATATAGATTCAGATTAAGATGATTATATGATGCAAAAAGGTTCACTTTGACTTTTACGTTTCTTAGTCGGGGATATTATGTCATGCAATATTGTGAAGAAGTTTCTAAAAACTACATTCACTATTAAAGTTAACTTGTGGCATGATTTGAAGCTATAATTTAAGGACATTAAATGTGGAGTTTAATTTCAGGACTTGAAATAAGTTGACAATAATGTCAAGTCGCTGAAAACTTATTATGATTATTCCGCTGCATTGTTCTTCTTTAAAACGATGGATATTCCAAAGTTGCTAAAACATATGGAATGAAAGTATTTATCGTTAAGAAGAACTTTAGAAACAAAGATGTCAATTGAGCATAATGGAATCAATCTTATGATTTCGGATCCGTTACACAAATGATCTTCTCTAAAACATTCATTGAACGTTATATGAATATGAGATAATTGAAAGGCTCTAACAAGCTTATGATGAACAATTGACATTAAGAGCTCATTATGTTTTGTTTCTAATTGATATATCTTGTTTTGTCATTTTAGTATACATGAATGTTGACATTAATAAAACGAGATTTTATCTCAAATTTGAGATACTTATGTGGACCATTATTGATCCTTACGAGTTATGTTGAGTAGAAAGCTAATATCATAGTACATGGAAGGAACTATGTCGAGTAAATGATATAGAACCGCTATGACTTGTGTTAGTCTATACTCAATATTGACTTTATGAATTGACCAGTTAATTTATCTTATGTCGCGCATATTATGTAAATTATTTAAACCTTTACGTTTAAAGTTTAATTCTGTCACTCGGCCAAGTGGGAGAATGTAAGATAATTATGGCCTAGTGCCATTAATAATAAATATATATAAGATATTTATTATGATCAAATATCTTAAATAATGATATGGTTTAAATAAATAATATATATGAGATAAATAAGGTCATATATATTTATGATAACAATCACATTGATAGAATGTGATTTGATAAAGATTTAATATCCCGATCTGGTCATCTCTCCACCTATTAAAGAGACACAGTTTTATTAATTCTCTATCACATTAAGTCTTACGTACTGTGCAATAAAGAAAGGGGTGAGGAGAGAGAAACCAGTTCCCGGCGTAATTGACAGGAACGTTTTGGAGGACCGCCATTAGTGGCGTCTCAAGGTAAGTCTTCTAATCGTGTTTATGTGGTGTGAAAATTATGAAGATCTAAGATCCATGTCAATTAATAAATTAATTATTTATGAAATTATGCTTACACGTGACTGTCACGTGCGACCCGAAGAACTTGGAGCACATCTTGAAGGCTAGGTTCGACAATTACCCCAAGGGGCCAACCTGGCAGTATGTGTTCCATGATTTGTTGGGCGAGGGCATCTTCAATTCTGATGGCGACACGTGGCTCTTCCAACGTAAGACCGCCGCACTGGAGTTCACCACCCGGACGCTCAGGCAAGCCATGGCTCGCTGGGTTAGCCGAGCCATTAAGAACCGTTTCTGCCCTATCCTTAAAACGGCTCAGCTTGAGGATAAGCCGGTGGATCTCCAGGACCTTCTGCTGCGGCTCACTTTTGATAACATAGGAAGGATCCCCAGATTCTCTCTCCCGACTTACCCGAAAACGGCTTCGCTTCGGCTTTCGACCGAGCCACGGAAGCCACGCTGCAGCGCTTCATCTTGCCTGAGTTTTTGTGGAAGTTCAAGAAATGGCTCCGGCTTGGGATGGAGCTCAGCTTGAGCCGCAGCTTGAAACACGTGGACGATTACATGGCCAATGTGATCGACACACGTAAGCTGGAACTGCTGCGTCATCAAGCCGGCGGTTCACCGCACGACGATCTGCTATCCCGGTTCATGAAGAAAAAGGAGTCCTACGCCGATCAATTCCTCAAACACGTGGTGCTCAATTTCATCCTCGCCGGAAGAGACACCTCCTCGGTGGCGCTCAGCTGGTTCTTCTGGCTGATCATCCTAAACCCTAGGGTGGAAGACAAAATCCTACTCGAATTATGCTCTGTTTTGAAGGAAACACGCGGCGGCGACACCTCGAAGTGGCTCGACGATCCGCTGGTGTTCGAGGAAGTCGATCGATTGATATATCTGAAAGCAGCTCTATCGGAGACTCTCCGATTGTACCCTTCGGTGCCTCAGGATTCCAAGCACGTGATCGCAGATGATGTACTTCCCGATGGAACGTTTGTACCTTCTGGATCAAACATCACGTATTCGATTTACTCCGCCGGAAGAATGAAATTCATATGGGGCGACGACTGCTTGGAATTCAAGCCGGAGAGATGGCTATCCGAAGACGGAACCAAGTTCGAATCTAAAGATCAGTTCCGATTTGTGGCGTTCAACGCAGGGCCTAGAATATGTTTGGGGAAGGATTTAGCATATTTACAGATGAAATCGATCGCGGCGGCGGTGTTGCTCCGCCACAGGCTCACAGTGGCGGCGCCGCACAAGGTGGAGCAGAAGATGTCGTTGACGTTGTTCATGAAAGATGGGCTGAAAGTGAAGGTGCAATCTAGAGATTTGGATTCCATACTGAAGAAATTTGGGAAGGATTGAGTCACGTGCGAGGGAGCATCTCATGGACGGATGGGTGGGTTAATTACGGATAAGATGGTAATTAATTTGTGAATCTTATATTAATAAAAAATGGGCTTTATTTTCATATCATGATTATTTTGTATTAGTGGATATCTTAATGCGGTAATACCCAAATTAGTATCACATAATGGAGTGATTAATTTGGTGACTAAGATTTAATTAAGTTGTTTATTACAAATAATTATGGTGTTGCTATCTACTACTATATGGATGGAGTACTACATTTGATAGGTTTTTCATTTCTCAAAGTTGAGATAATGCATCTTTTTTTCTTTTTCTTTTTTTCTTGAAAGACATATACTTGTATTGCTTTAGTGATAACAATGAAAATAAGGGTTATTCTGTGGTGCATCGGTGTTCGATGCACCTGTGAATAGGGTTAATGATAGAATGAGTGAGTAGTTATTTTATTTTTATTTAATTATTTTATTTTACTTAATGATTAGGATTTAATAAAAATCTGATCCAACGATTTAGATTATTCAGGTACACCAGTGCACTCGGTGCACTACAGTCAAATTCAATAAATAATTGTCAATTTGGTTAGTTTTCATATTATAGGCCATTTTAAATTTCCAACTTTCTTGATATTATATTTTAAACTTTGATTTCATGATGGATATATTAGTCCTTTTATTAATATTTGTTTAAAGTTTTAATAATAAGTGCAATGATTCCAGAACGGATTAATTACTCATAGGTATACACTTTATACCCCTAATTACTATCAGATACATTGATTTAAAATATTAAAATAAAATATCAAATATAATCCAATTTATACACTTTTAAACCACAAACCCAAAACTTCACCCACCGCCGGACCGTCGCTGCCGCCGCCGGAGCCCCACCTGCCGGTCGCCGGAGCTCTGCCGGACCACCACACTTTTTGATGCACACACTTTTTTTTACTGCATATATTTTGCTGCACACGAACTCTTGTTACACACAACATTTATGTGCAGCACATTGTAGAGGTAATATTATAATATCACTATATATTTTTGTAGTTAGTAGTAATATTTTTATATGTTTGTATCTTATAGTAATTAAGGGTTTTTTTGTGTACCTAGTAGTAATCCTCCCTTATTATTATGAATTTATAACATAAATTTATAAAAATAGTAGTGAATAATGTTTATATATTTATATTGTCATTAATAATTTGGCGTATGAAATAAGATTTGTATAAAACTGTCTCATGGGATGATTTGTGTGAGATGGATAAGAAGTCGTAATATTTAATGAAAAGTATTATTCAATTATAGAGAAGTGATAAATGTGCAGTGAACTATTTCACTAGTCTAAATTAAAAGTGATTACATTTTTTAAAGAAAAATAATAATATCTTTAATAAAAAAATTGTTAATAAAAAAAGCGAAAAATGATCTCACCGGTCTCACACAAGTTTGCCCTATGTAATTCATACTCAGCCATGATCAGAAATCAGCTGTAAACCATTAATATTGTTACATATTTTGAAGAACACAATAACAGTGAATGTGTTCTTATGTTACGTAAAAATATGTTTAGTATAGGCTTAAATATGTCATTTTGTGTTAAATTATGTTCTTATAATGTTATGGAATTTTTTTAAATCTATTTTGTTAAAATATGTCAATTTTTTGTTAAAATATTATGGTGTAAAACATGTTTAGTATATGTTAAAGTATAACTTTTTTTGTGTGAGAGAATAATATATTCTCTCCATTCGTTTTAAGGTGTACGTTTGCTTTTTATTAAGAAGTATTATTATTATATGTAAAGTGGGTAGTTGTATTAGAGGGAAATAGTGGGTCATATTGTGTACTTTTTTACTAAATAAGGATACATTTGAACCGGACCCCAAAAATAGTAAAGTGACACCTTAAAAGTGGACGGAGGAGTATTATAATACGAAACTGACATATTTTAGTATATACTAAATATATTTTTCATAGTATAAAATATGTTGTAGAAGAGTATATTATTGTTCAATATTGTAATACTATATATATATATATTATGGAAAAAGTGTTTTTAGTTTATTTTAAAGTGTGTAGATTTTTGTTTTAAAGTATATATTAAGGGCACAATTGAATAACAGAGAATACATGTCCTGTGTAACACGAAAGAGATTTTATAATACCGTACACATCCGTGCAGCGCAGAAAAAAGAAATTGATAGGATGAATCCCTTCTTAAATTAAAAAATAGACTTACCATAATTATATGGATCCATCCATTTATATAACGTTGATTGGATGAATCCCTTCTTAAATTAAAATATAGACTTACCATAATTATATGGATACATATATACATCTATATAAGTGTGCCCTTATAAATTTAATTCGATAGCATTGTGGACGAAAAACTAGATTTCTCACTGTCAGGAGGTAACTCTGCTCTCTTGTGAATTCAATATCATGTTCTCATCAATTCTCCTTCTGTTTCTTTTCAATCTTGTACTCATTAATTTTAAGCAAATTTCTTTATCTTTCTAATATGTCAATGAGAAAACTAAGCATATAATACTTCATAAATTGGCAATTATTGTGAAATTATATCTGATGTAATTATATAGTAAAATCGTGTTTCTACTACATGTGGCTATAATTCGTTAAATCAAAGCCAAACCCAGCAAAGGGGTTGAGACAACTGAGATTTATTATTATTAGGCTAGCCATAACTCGTTTAATTTACTTATTTCCATTTAGCCCGTTATGGTTAGCATTATAGTTCACTTTTTAGTAGTATGTTTAAGCAAAATAGTTTCGATTAGCCCGAAGTCCGTTATGGCTAGCCTAATTGATTAGGACAACCGTTTAACATCCTTACTTTTGAATGTGTATGAACCATGTAGCTTCTTTGATTATTTATTATAGAAGATTTATCGAATAGTTATCAATAATAGCAATGCTACTAGCACTAATTACCAGAAAAGGAGAAAAATTAAAATTTTGTGTTAAAAGTGCGAGTACAACTTCCAAGAACTAGAAGAGTTGGCTTATTTCATTGAAGTTTTTGATGTTCTCAATTAATCCCATTAAAGACTCATGTATTTAAGCAAGAAGAGGTTTATTTGAACAGAGCCGAGGAAATAATAATTAGAATTACCTTTGCTGACTTATCTGTTCATCATATGCATCTCTATCATTCTTCTTTCAATCCTCATTTTGTGTTTCCTTTATGAAGCTGCTGAGATGGGGAATAAACCATCTACTATAGCCCAGAAGCCACAGAAGAGAATTAAAAAATAAACATTTTCTAGAGTTTGTGCGGAAGAAGTTTGCAAAGAAAAAAGTCGAAAAAGTGCTTCAGTAGTAAGTAAAAAGATAGGAGACGATTCATCAAGAGTCATCACTTTTGAACTACCTAATGGTGAAGTCAATGATTCCGAGATCCATAACTTGGCGAAAAATGTAAGACATGTCTTTTCTTTCTAGACAATATGAATGTAATGTATAATGAAAGTATAGTTTTATGCTCAAAGGATAAGTATTGGTCTCATTATTTATTACTGATTATAAAGTGAGTTTTTTCTTGTTAAAATTGCAGGATGTCCATGAGGGATTGCTTTTGTTCACGAGAGACATGACTACAGTGGCTGATGCTAATATCAAGAGATACATGAAATTGAAGAATCAATATTCAGATATCATACTTCGAGAGCACATTGATGGGTGTATAGAGGAGATGACGAACATGATCAAGGATATGGCAAACTTTGCTGCCGTTGATTTGAACTGTCGACACCTGAGGTCGGAATTACCGCGGAATAAGGCCATGGAAACTATTTCGGCCCGACGTGCACGATATGGGTCGGCCCAAACCTACCTGAAAACGGGACGGACTCGTCCCGAACCCGTTTTGAAATGGACCAGGTCCGGATAATACACTAGACCCGCGGGCACCGACCCGGCCCGTACAAAATATAAATATTATATTTTTTTATTTTAATAATTATTTAAAATTCTAATAATTTACTATTAATTTTACGATTATTATTATTATTTATATTTTATTTTTATTTTTTTTGACATAATTATTATTTGAAGTTATGGAGAATTATGAAGTAAGAGAGTTATATTTATGAGTGCACATAAAATATAAAAAAAAATAAAAAATAAAAAAATGATAACGGGGCTGGCGGACCCGCCCGTATGGATTTGGGTCTGGGTCTATAAAATAAGATCCATACGGATCCGGGACAGGCACATATAAAATGGGTCGGGTCCGGATAGTAGGGTACCCGCCCCAGACCGGCCCGTTGACATCCCTTATGGAAACTCCAGTGTGATGGTAGTTGTAGTAGGGCTTGATGGATTGACTAATGAAGTAGAACAAAAGGTGATTAGACTTGCTGCTTGCTATTTTATTTACAATACATAATTTAGCTTCTACTTTTTATCAGATTTTCATTTGGTAGTAAACGTACTCTTTTATACATATACTCCTCTGTTTTGTCTACTTTTGACAAAATTTCAAACAATACTTAAAAAATTGGTCCACTTTGACACATTACTCAAACAATACACTCTATTTTTAATTTTTATTTTATCTTCGGCGGATTACTAATTAGCAGGTGCAAAATATATATATCAATAGTACTATACAATACATTAATTTTAAAAAATTACTTTTAAATATAAAATTATACATTGATGTGCAAAATTCTATATAAAATGCATAATATAATTATTCCTAAAATCTCTTCTTAAATTACTCGCCAAATTTGACACCATTAAAACTAAGGAAATACACTCATCATGGAAATTCTCACCCGATCAAAATTCAAAACAAATAATCTTATTATAACTAATTATGGCAACACATGATCGAAACCCAATGGTGTGGAGCACATCAATGTACGCTTCGTGTCTAAACTAATGGCTTCATGTCTAAACTAATGGCAACTGACATGAAACTAATGGCAACTATTTCACATGATCTTATGCATAAAATATGAAATGGATATTGGTATACATTTCGTCTAACAATCGACAACCGTTTCAGTTTATGTCTTAAAAAAATAAAAATACTGCTCTACACGTCGGCATACATAACATGGAAGAATAAATGCACATCGATGTAGAATCTAAAAAATTGCTCTTCACATCGGCGTACATGTCATTGAAAAATAGTTTGTCACGACTATGTATTGAACTCAGTGTGAGAATGGAAAAAAAGACTAGTACTTCCCAAAGAATTAATATAGCAAAAATGAAGTAAATAAAAACATAGAATTCGCATGCATTGTGACGAGTAAAAAATGTGAAAGAAAAAGGAGAAAAAATGTTATATTTCTGACTTTATTTTTGCTTTGCACATCGACGTACATGTCATGAAATTCATGAACATTATTATACAGAGTTTGAAATTCATAAAATTTACTGCTTGTGTCAACAACTCTACCATTGTTCAACGGGGAATTATGTAATTTTATTTATTGGATAACCCAAGTGAGGAAAATGCAATGAGTTCATAGAGTCATTGTCGTTTACGAGTGTGCCAATTTCATCGTTGAGTATTTTTACGTTAAAAACGTCTTTGATTTCAGCGTGCAATATACTTCAACACCAATGGAGGATATACTTGGGTGAGACCATAACAATAAAATATATTTGTAAGATAGATAAAAAATAATATTCGAACTAATAAATAGTAATAGTGATGCATTTTTATGAATAATTTATATTATAAATAAAAATTAATAATATTTTTAATAAAAAATAATAATATTTTGATAAAAAGTGATAACTACTTAAGAAAACGTTAAATATCTCTATTTCAGTCATTTTCAAAAGATTTACTTAACTCTCTAGACTTATTTATTAGAATAAAACAAACATTATTTCATCTTTGACATAGGTTTAATACCCAACAACTATTGTGTATGTAATAGTATAAATTTTGGTAGGCATGAAATGTTTAAAGGTATTATTTAGGTTAATAATAAATTATTTATTTATGCTAATAATAAATTATTTATTTATTTTTATTAATAATATAAATATAAAAATTTTGATGAATATGAAAAATATTATTTGCATATATTCTACTAATTATCAATCAATATACTAATTTTAATAATAATATCAACGCTATCTTTGATAATTTTCCACCTTTTTACCTAAGTTGATTGATTTCAATTATGATCGTTCATTCTTTCAAATCATTCCATATAAACATTTTCATTATCTAATAATAAAATCCTTGCTTTATTCTTTTTTTTGTGTTTCTTTTTTTTCTTCTCTATTTCACTTTCATACTATTTCTAATCTACTTTAATTTTTTTTATCTTTTATACTTTACTTTTATTTTATTTGATCTGATGTGCAAATTCAATCATTCTCTGAGGTATAATTCTTCTTTTTTATTTTTTTTTATCTTCGATTTTTTTTTATTTATAATTCTATAAACCATATTTATATACTTTAATTTATTTTATCTTTTATTCTTTTATTTGATCTTATTATTTGATCTTATTTTTATGTTCAATAATTATCATATTTGATCTTATGTGCATGTTCAATCATTCTCATTTGAAATATCATTCTTCTTTTTTAGTTTTTTTATCTTATTTTGGTGTCTCTACGATTTTTGTATTTTCTTTATAATTCTATAAACCTTATTTATATACTTTAATTTATTTTATCTTTTATACTTTTATTTGATCTTATTTTTAGGTTCAATCGTTCCATTTGATGTATCATTCTTCTTTTTTATTTTTCTAGGTTCAATCATTCCATTTGAGGTATCATTCTTCTTTTTTATTTTTTGTTTATCTTATGGTTTATGTTTTTTCTTCGTTTTTGTGTATTCTTCATACTCTATAAACCATGTTTTATAATTTTTTTAATCTTATTGATTTTATATATTTATTTGATCATATTTGCAGCTTCAATCATTAAAAAAGTCATCAATATTTGGAGAGATAATTATGAATTTGAACAATCCATAATTAATTTCAGAATGTTTTCTTTATAATTTTATAAACTCTATTTTTATACTTTATAAGGGTTAATTGCAAAAAAAATCACGAACTTTACTTCTATTACAAATTAATCCTCACTTTTGAGAAATTGCAAAAAAAACCACAACCTTTAAGTATTGTTGCAAAAAAAAAACCCAATTTGTGACTAATTTTTGGGTTTTTTTTGCAACAATACTTAAAGGTTGTGGTTTTTTTCGCAATTTCTCAAAAGTGAGGATTACTCCATTCGTCCGCCTCTAGCGTCCACATTTGCTTTTTACGCGTATATTAAGGAGTATTAATATTTTATGTGTAGTTGGTAGCTGTATTAGTGGTGTGTATGGGTCCCATATATTTATTGTATTAGTGATGTGTGTGGGTCCCATGTGTTTAAAAAGAGAAATGTAGACCTTTGGTGCGGATGCCCAAAATGGCAAAATGCCCACCTTGTGGGCAGACGGAGGGAGTAATTTGCAATAGGAGTAAAGTTCATGGTTTTTTTTTCAATTAACCCTTTTATAATTTTATTTTATCTTAATTTCAGATTCAATCATTCAACTTTGAGGTATCGTTCTTTTTTTTAATTTTTTGTTTATGTTAAGATTTATGATTTTTCTTCGTTTTAATTGTTTTCTTTATATTTTATAAAATCTATTTTTATAATTTTTTAAACCTTATTGTTCTTATTTTTATTTGATCTTATTTGCAGCTTCAAACATTAAAAAAAAGTCACCAATGCTTGGAGTGATAAATTTGGACAATCTATAATTAATTTCAAAAATTTTAGAATCGAAAATTCAAAGCAATTATATTTCCATTAGAATTGTCTCTATAAATATATTCTTTTAATTAAATCTTTAGGATTAATTAATGTATGAAATTTATATTCGAAATTTTTTGATTTATTTTAATTTTTCTTTCAATTTTATTTTTATTAGGATCGTCTCCATAAATATTAGTTTAATATTTATAATTAATTATATTAAATAATATTTTATATTTTATTTTATCCATATGTTATTCAATTAAAAATAAAATATAAATTATAGTATACTATATCTTTCTTAAAAAAAGTAATTGAGTTTTACAAAGAGATTATATCTATTTTTTTAAAAATAGATATCAATTAAAATAAAAAAATTAATATAATTAATAATAGAAAGTTAATATATACTCTATTTATTTTAAATACCGAATCAAATTTAATGTTATAAAAATAAGCATATAAACAATGCGATTTATAATTTATAAATATAAAATTATGTTATGTTAAAAAAAATACATTTATATATATTATATATGAATAATTATTTATAAAATACATAAATTCAAATAAATAAATAAGTATGTATATATATATATATATAATGGTTAAAATAAAAATAAATAAATATAAAGTACATAATTGTAATATAAATCTTTCTGTGCAACGCACGAACGGGTAATATCTAGTTTCTTTTTTAAAAAAATAGCGCAAAATCTACAATTTTCACATCTCCATGCTCCATATTACTAAAAAATGATCTCTTTCAAGTTCTAAATCATAAAACTAGGTTTTAAAATTTTAAATTATGGTCACGGTTGGATAAAGAAATCTTCTTTGAGTTAAAACATTTCTTTGTATTTGAACTTGTTCTATAAATTTGCAAGGATTATGGGAAGTTTATTATTGCTTCTTTCAAAATATTTTTTCTTTCTTCTCCTTTATTTTTTCTTGTATCTGTGCTTGGGATGTGCGTGTGATTAGTGTGTGTTTTTAGTGTATGTGTGTGAGTGTCTATATTAGTATGTGTTTTAGGAGTAATGGTGGGTGGGTGTACAAAGCAAAATCTTTTTTTAAATGTAATAAATGAATTAATATTTAGAAAAATAAATAAGGATATAATTGAAATTTCGCATATTTTTTGTTTTCAATATGGACCACGGGAAGTAATACTGCCGCCCTTTATAAAAATATTTCTCAAGCCCAAAATTTGAGGCCCAACACAAACAAAAGTATGATTACTTTTGAGGCCCAACCCAAATATCATGGTATGAAAGTGATGATAATATATTAAGTTAAAATATTTTTGGGTAACTCCTGCAAAGTTCCTGTTTTTAGGGTGAACAATTCTTGCAAAAACACTGATGAATTATGATTCCGATTCGAGTGAACACCGCTGATTTCTGCTAAAATCCTTCCACTTAATTATCTTCTCTGCAAATTGAACATAGAAATAATTAATAGAATCTTCAGGTATTACTTTATCTGTTGCAAATGGCGTTGTTCGGATCTATCGTGCCTGGCGAGGTATCGTTGTTTTCATTTTTTTTACTGTATAATTTGAAATTGAAATTTAATTGTATGAATTGTTTTGCTCGTCTTGATTTTAGTGTGAGGTGGAGAATTTTGTTAAGTTTCTGCTTATTTTCTAATTTACTTGTTAATTACAAAAAAAAAAAAAGACTTGATAAAAAGGTGAAGATCGTCTCTGAATTAATTTACTGGTGTGCGAGTGGTTCCAAAGACTAGTCTTGATTTGAATCCATGAACTTGGAATCTGTAAGATATGATTGTTTTCCATGAGCTCATATTTATGTATTTGCTAATTTTTGTACTGTTGTTGTTAATTGAATTTACTTAGTGTGTTTTGTTACCTTGAAATCTAATTCATACGAATTTCATGTCTTCTAACTGCAGGTTGGGTTGCGACTACTTCTTAGCCCCATAGGTTCTAATGTTATTCTTCGTACAGCATGGTGAGATTCGAGTTCTATTCTCAAATAAGTATCATGTTCTCGCTTTTGTTATATGAACCATCTGATGTTTTGTATTACTTCATACATTGTTCGTCAAGTTTCTGTTTATGATGATATATTTTGGGTAGAATTGTTGTGTCATTGTTAGTTTGATATGCACTGTTTATGGACATTATTTTCTTTCATCTCCTTCAATGTTGAGGCTCGTGTTTTCTGATAAATATCTGGACATTGAGAAGTACTGACATTATGCATGTGGTTTTCAGCTGTTCAGTAGGGGTTGTCTTACCTGTGTATTCTACATACAAGGCAATTGAGGCAAAGGATCAAGATGAACAAAATAAATGGCTCATATACTGGGCTGGTTAGTCATGGCATTTAAATTATTCTGCCTTCAACCATATCTGACATTATGATGAAATGTGTACATTGATAGTAGATTCTTTATTCTGCAATGTTCTACATATAGTGTACGAGGCTTATTTTCAACATGCATACTTTTTTAAACATAGATGTTTGTTTTTGAGCTTGACATTGCTTTTAACTGTTGGTTTTTTAGTTCATAAAGAGTAAAAAATAATTTGCCTTGGGAATATGTTTTTTTTTTTTTTTTGAGCTATAGAAGAGTAGGATTTAGAAATTAAGTCATAAATGAGAAAATTATGTTGTGGAAACTAAAGTGATAATGATTGGATTATTGAGTAGTATGAAAGAGAAGATGAAAAGTTTGAGAGAGAGGGAGAGAGAGTGTTTGAGCTTCAAAAAAATAAAGAAAAAGATGATTTACGAAGATATAATAGGTATTTAGTGGGTTGATAGTTGGTTTTCAAACCATTCATAACAAATAGGTTTTGGCTTGCATAGTGAAATCCAACTTTGTTGGTTGAAAATTATCACGGCCTTAATTTATCAGCTAGACTTCTTTAAGAGTTTGAGTGTGTAATTCAGTACTGTGCTATCACAGACGTGTCTGAGCCTTCAAAAATTGATTTATTTACTTTTAACTTCAATTCATTCCATGGAAGTTACTGAAAACTTTGTTGCGCCGAAACCACTATTACTTATTCTCATCCTAATATGATATGTTCTTGCAGCTTATGGATCCTTTACAATTGCTGAGACGTTCACTGATAAGTTTATTTACTGGTACTATTTAGACCTAATATGACCTCTCCTCCCTTTCTAGTAGAAAAGAAGGGAAAAAAAGGAAGCAAAAACACACATTACACTCAAATTTCTGAATTTACTCTATTGGTTGTTTATGATTTGATCTTTGCTTTTACTAATGCTATCAGGATTGGGCTTTGTTTGTTGTTATCAGGTTCCCTTTCTACTATCATGTGAAGTTTGCATTTCTTGTGTGGCTTCAACTGCCAACTGTTGATGTAAGTTTGGTTAATGCTTTTCTATACATTCTTTCAAATTCACCGGATAAGAGATATGACTTCTCTTTACCATGTTTGCTTATGAATGCTGCCTTTACATTTTCGGAGCCAAAAAACATTGTTTACCCATTAGTAATTCTCTAGACTGCAGAAGTATAGTTTCTAAGATAGGATATTGAATCTTTAATTATATGGTTGCAATCAGAACAATCTGTTTCCTCATGGTTTTGGTTCTTTTGATGATTGTTTACTATTAAGCCTGATTATGGGGAACTCTTTTAGCTTTCTTTGATATATAAAAAAAAATCCAAGAAAATAATTAAGAGCATGATATACCAAAGTCACTGTGCTGATACATTATTAGTCACCAACATCTTCTTCAATCTGCTCATCTTATGTGTTATCCTCGGAAAATTGGAAAATACTGATGCCCTTCAACATCATGCTTGCTAGGGAGCAAGGCTGTTGTATATGAATCATCTGCGACCTTTTCTTCAAAGACATCAGACCAAATTTGATCAACTTCTGAATTTCTTTTATGGTGAAGCGGTAACCTCCTCTTCTGAGTACTTCTAGTGATCAAAATGCGTTTATGGCTTGGATTATATGCTAACTGGTTTCTGCAGGTAAAATTTGTCAGTAACCATTCAGAAGAGATTCAGATTGCACGGGGGCTCCTTTCAAAAATTTTGTTGACAGGTGCTTGATTCTATTTTCGAGTATTTGTTTTACTTTCGAAGTTCCTGCATAAACTTTATTATTTTGCCGCAGAATTAGGTTCAATTGGATTGAGGAAGTAGAAAACTCCACCCCATAATCGACGAGTGTGTTTCAAATCGCCACTCCCATCTATAAAAAATATGTTCAAAATGATTGTGATGGATTTCAAATTCATTCCTTAAATCCTTCAATCCAAAAGTGCATTTTATGAATTTTAGATGCATCCTGAAACCTGTCCAAATGCAACCTCAGAATTCATGCCCATTTCATTTTTGCAAATTAGTGACAAGTGCAAAACGTAGTTAAGTTCAGATATGATTGCTGCTGATCGATGAATTTCTGTTCTTGAATAGGTAATGATATGGTTAGAGAAATCTTTCACCCCGGGCAAAGGCGAGAGGGTCGATCTGCAATTGAAGGTCCTCGAGAAGATGTTGAGACTTCAGAATCAGAGGATGAAGATTATGAAGATTGATAGTCTAAAACATAGTTCAGTTTATGCAGGACTGTCTTACATAAACACTAATAAGTATGAGATCTGTCAGAAAGTTTTGAGCTGCAGTTGTATGTATGTCTATATATTCCATTAGGGCATCGCGTGATTTTTTTCATAATTAACATGTCCTTTTTAGGATCTTCTTCTTCTTCTTCTTCTTATTATTATTTTTTTATTACAATCATACAAAATCTCTCTTGCCCTTACCGCGGGAGTAATATATCTTGAGTTCTTTAACATTGACTATGTATTATCATCGTATCTTTGTTACTGAGTTTTCCGTGTTCACATATTTCCATAGATCATAGAGGAATGCGTATTGAAGAGGAAACAATTGATGATAAAGCATCCGACTAGTTCATCGAACAACCTCGTATGTCCATTGAACAAGGTCCTCTCTCGCTATGCATTTGTGTGTTTATATTCTCAAGATTGAAGAGGGTGAAAAATATATATCTCCCTTCGTCTCAGAGATGTTGTGATACTTTTTTTCTAGGTTGTTCTACAAAAGTTGACATACTTTATATATATATATATATATATATAAAAGTATATGGGCTCACACAAAACATGGAACCCAAAAACACACCACTAATAGGCAAATATCACCTTCCCTCTATTTATGCTTGAAATAAACACACGAGGATGTTGTGTGAGTGGTAACTGGTGAGGGAATGGACAAACTGACTACACACCAAATCCAGGAAATTGTAGCTACCGCACAATTGGGGTTATTAACTTTCTCTATGAAGTGTTTTCGTTCGGACATTAGAAAGTTCCATGAAGAGTTGTATTCAGGGTGACAAGTGTAGTCCGTGAGCTTCTCCTTCTCAAGGATGTCTTTCATCCAATCAAGAGATTACTGTTTCTTCTTGGCGACCACTTTCTGTGCTGCTCGATCGTTTTGTGCATGGTATATATGTAACAATGGTGCAGCAGAACACGGTTTCTATGTCTGCTCCACACACTCCAAGGTTATTCCGGATATTGCAAGAGGGTGTGAAATGCAGATTCTGACTGTAAAACCCAAATGGTTTAGATTCCCTCAAAACCACCACCATCTCTTCCACTAAGAAATTGTTCTTCGCATCATACTTATCAGATTCCAAAGATTGCAGAGCATTTCACTTAGTCGAGCTGTGCAATTCATGTTGGCTGCATCTGATGATCACCTTCTCTGGCAGCCCCTATGGAAATTTATCAGCTTCGGTGACCACAGCCATAGTATGATGGACTCACAAGTGCAGAAATTAACACCTGCGGATAAACGGAGAGATGAACTCCATTATAATCTTTGAAATATGCTCATAGATATCCTGAGGCTGGTCGTGGATAGGGACTCGAGTGACCTTTCCCGGCGAACTCTTCGGTTGCAGAATTCATAGCATCGGCGACGGTGGCCTCGTCAGTAGGCACGACTTTTCCGGCGTATTCGAGTGAGAGCTGAGGCTGGGGATGTGGCTGGTTCTGAAGTCTCATGATGAGGGGGACTCTGGTACAGATGCCCTTGCTCGTGGGCAGGGCGGCCATGAGATTATGGGGGCTAGAGAAATAATAAAATGGGCCCCCAAAACAACGTGTTTTCAATTATTAAGATTTTCTTTTCCTAAAAAAAACTTTTATTATCTGTTGATTTAAACAATTTACAACAAAAATAATACACCATCTTTGTACGAAAAATGTCTAGAAGGTCCATTTTTAGTAAATTTGCGATTATTTTATGTTATAGAACCTTTCTCCACTAACATGTCTCTAATTATTATTAATGTTACCCAAGCTCTTGGATTATATATATCACACAATTTTATTTTCTAAAACATTTTAATGTTTCTCAATTTTATTATAAATTTACTTATAATCTATTTCTTTGTTTATAAATCACTCTCATTCAAGTTATTTTAATTCTCAACTACAATATATTTTTTACATTCTTTTTCATTTAAATCATTATTATTCTCAACTCCCTAAGTTATTCGTCACTTTTTCTCATTCTTGTTGCTCATTTCCATTTAATCCTACTTTTTTATTTCGAAGAATCCATTTTTATAATAAATTTATTAAAGAGCAAATGAGAATTAGTCTCTTTTCCAAGATTTTTTTTTCCATTTCTTTATTTTTTTACTCACTAATGCAAATAAAATAAAATAAAAAGAAAAGAAAAAAATCCACATTAACATCATCGAATAGTCATTCTCCTCTCTAACCAGTTCCTTTCCCCCGTTTGTTTTTATAGCTTCAAGATTTAAAAAAAAAATTATAACCCATTCTATCTTAATTAAATATGAAAATTTTTTATTTGTAGATTCAAATAAATTATATACAATTCAAATCTTCCAAAATACAACCTATAAAATGATAAAAGGAAAAAAAATACAAGAAAACATGATAATATATTAAAAATTTGCCTCTAAATCTTAGGTTGCTGTATAATATGCTCCTTGAGAAAGAATTGGAAAAGACTCTAAAAATTTAGAAAATGCAAGTGATTATTGTGGATTGTGGAAGATATAATTTATTGATCAGATAAGATATTTATGTTTTTTAACGTGATTTAGGGCATTAATCTTAGATAAAATTAGATAATAAAATTTTTGGGGCCCATGGCGAGAGCTCATCAGGACAACCCTCAAGGCCGGCCTTGCCGTGAGGAGGGTGATGCCGGAAAGGGACTCGAGGATGCTGGACTTGCCGGAAGACGAGTCGCCAACCACCACAATGGTGGGGAGGTGGTTGCCTTCCGGCATGATGTTGAGGTGGCGCAGCCTCTCAACGGTGTCCAGCAGCGGCCGAATCCGGTCGTTGTAGGAAGATACGATGGGATTGGGAGCATCATGAAGTGCACGTGAGAGTTTCTCATTGGAAGATTTATTACACTCGATATATGAGTAATGACTTTACAATGGGAATGAATCAAAACAAATATGGTATGAATTTTTACAATAATCTAAACAAATATGAATTACATACCATCTTTAGAATTTTGTATTAAATTGTATACTTTAGAATAAAGATGTGTATCTTTTATTTTCTGAAAAAAAAAAGAAAAATGTATATCCTTTGGAACAAAATGGTGTACCCTTATTAATTAAAGTGTATACCCTTTAGAATAAAATAATGTACCCTTACCCATAATACTAAATTCTAAAGGCGTACTGTGTGCCCCGGGGCGCAAGACCAACTCTTATATATATATATTTAATAGAGTGACTAGTGTACAACCAGTCCTATGGCTAAAGTGGTACAATCGGATCCCACAACATCAACAATTAAATTCGCAGGTCCTACTGTCTTCTTTTCGGAGACTCTTCATCATCTCCTTTGCATCCATGATATACTATATATGGATGGAATGAAATGCTCTCCAGTTCGGTTCGAGGATGCTTTCTCCAGCACACATTGCAGACAAAGTCATTTCTCAGATTGTTAGTTTGTATTTGAATTATGGCATTGTAACATCCTAAGTGTGATGCTAAGGATGTAGTGATAGAATTTTGATTTTAACATGGTGCTTATGTACTTTGTAACCGTTGGAACTGAAATAAACATTTACCAATTTCAAAAGAGAAGAAGTCTCGTCGAGTGTGCTGGGTTTGGATTTGCTTTCGGATCTCTGTCTCCTCCTCTCTATCCTCTTACACCTTCCACCCCTCGTCCGCCGCTCCGATTCTCCATAAATCCCCGAGAAATTTCCAACACGTCAAATTCAAAACCAAATCTGCCGAGAAAAAAGAATCAGCGATTAATGAAGAAACTACTCTGATTAAGAAATAAATTCGAAAAATTGATATTCAAATTGAATCAGCAGAAAAATTTAAAAATAATAATTTTAACTATAGTTCCAATTGATAAAAATTGTTCATTCAAATTAAGATGTGATCCTTTAGGTTCACTACTAGCTCTAGTAGTAGGTTTACAACATTTGTAACTTATAAATAACAATTATTATATTAATTAATCCAATTAATTAATTCACTTGAAATTAACTAATTAATTTTAAGAACATACTAATCACGGTAACACCTAGCAAGTAGCGTGATATTCTAGTGTTAGGTAAAATAGCGAGTAAACCTGCAAATTAACGAGTGACATACACGTACGGTCTTTGTAACAGTTAATCTCCCGATTGAGTTTAGAGTAGAAATATCAGTCGAAACTCTACTAACTCAATAACCGTGTTTCTATTTCATGTTACAATGATTCATTGTAAATCTTTATTCTCATTGATTTGGCAAATATCTTTGAATCATTAACAATGAAATACATAGGAGATTCTCTTGTCTTAGACAAGTGTCAGATTCTATCTTAGCCACACACAAGTCTCCATGTACATCAATATAATACCCAACATACCCCCTTTATGATTGCTAAACAATCAGAAGATAAATCTAACTATTAGAAGAAGTACACAAGACTACCAAGGTGCTTCAAGTCTAAAGACTAATCGTGTACTATCGTAATTAGAAAATTCTAATTTCGACATATCCAATAAGAATTTCCTACGAATCATGTTCGATAAACTTATTCTCTAATAAGTATCCACATATATGAATTTGTGTCACAACACTAATATTGATGGAATACAATATTCTCGTCCGACGAGCATTCATCATATGTACGAGTCTTTACTGAATTATTCTTTGTCCCTATTTAGAAAAATTTTTGACTCGAAACCATGTTTAAGACCAAAGCCCTATGTATAAATTCCATGATCACCATCATATGCGTAGCCATATATTTTAGCTTAAATTGGTCTAGGGACTTTATCTAATAAGCATATGTTATAATAATGCATAAAATAAATAAATTAAAACAGCCTTTAATAATATAATTTCCAATGAAATTGTTTATATTCAAAATATAAAGAGTACAGTTATCCAATCTAATTGGTGCGCTGTACATACTACTCTAACATAGGAAATTTCAAGTTTCCAATAACATTTCAGAATCCCTAACTCTAATTCTTGTGTGTTTTTTCTCCCTCACGCATATGATCTGTTCAAGCCAACAATGATATTGGACTTCCTTCATTCGATAAATTGTATTCCATGCCTGCAAGAATACATGCACTTATCAAATAATTAAATTAGAGTGTGGAATGGTTAGTCTGAACAAGTTTTTTCTTTTTTAAAAAATAATTTCGTTGTAATTAAAAGATAGCAATTACCGATTAAGTATTAGAATTTAGTTGTAATTAAGTATTACTAGAATTCAGTTGTAATTAATTATGAAATGATTAACATATATTTTACGTGAAAAAAATAATAATAATAAAATAATCTTTAAATAATTACTGCACTTAAATATTATGAGACAATAATTTAGTGTAGTTTGTAATTCTAGGATATTATGTTTTCAGGCGGAGAATTATGAGATATTATGTTTTGGGCCTAACTTGTCCTTTAATCGCAAAAATTAAGATATAATGTCCCATCTATAATTAACAGCTCGACAACATAATAATGTTTTAGAAATACAAACCCCTTAAGTTATTGTTCTAAAATTGCGGTTTTCCCAAATTATTTGGTAAAATATTTTTTTTAACATAATATAATTTTTCATTCATCTATACTTTGATCTATTTACTCTTTTCTCAACTATAATAATTAATTAATTAAAAATATTAAATCTTGTATAGGAATTAGTATGTTGAAGATAATTTTAAAATTTTATTATTTTAAAATAAAATATTTTTTGTTTACATTTATCTCTTTGGATAAATTATTTTACAGAATAATATTTTATCACATTTTTTTAATTAAATTCTAAATTTATTAGTTAAGGTCATCAATATACAAATTATACACCACAATATGATGTGAAATATTATTTTATAATACAAACTATAGATTTTATTAACACTACAACATAATTTGCATTACATAACATCTTATAGTAACACTTTAAATTTATTTAACACAAAATGATAATACTTTTTAAATTATTATAGTATTAACTTTTTTGTAACACTTTTTATATAAATAACACATACATGTAACACTTTTCTTATATATAACACATGCATATAACACTTTTCTTATATGTAACACGTGCATGTAACACTTTTATATATAACACATTTTACATAATATTTTTAAATAAGTAACATTAGCTATGTAACACTTTCATAAAAGTAACACTATAATATAACACCTATATTTATAAGTAACATTTTTATGTAACATTTCTACATACACAATTAACTTATTTATATAACACTTTAAAATAATATTTTAAATACTTCATATTTATAAGATAAATATTAATTTAAAAAATTTATATATAATAGTGCCCCCTCTATATATAGATTTTTTTATATAATAAAACAAATTAATTATGCTCTATTAAAATATATTTGTATGACATATATATAAATTATGTTATATATATACAATATATATATAATATTTTATAATTTTATTTATTTTAAAAAATAGAATAAATTAGTTTATTGTTTTAAAATATAAAAATAGATATAGTTCATAATAAAATACTAGTGTATATTGTTTCTTAATATTTTTTATTTAAAATTTAATTATAAAACAAATAAAATATTATTTGCGAAAGATAATTTAAATTAATATTCATACTACCATACTATGTCAATTGTTAGAATATTATAATACGAATGTTTTATTATTTAAAAAAAAGAACTTGAAGTGTATAATAAAATAAATATTTAAAATTTGTAAAGATTTGTGAATTAGATAAGTTTGTAGATGGAATGCATGATGACTCATATGTCAAGTGTTCGATTTCAATTCATTACAATTTTGATTTTTAATTATATAGAAAGTGTTATATAAACATTTAATTATAACTTTTATAAAGGGTTACATAAAGTAAAAAGTAACATTTTAGGTGTTATGTAAAGCTACTTATGTTGTAGTGTAAATTATTGATTTATTACATCTATCTCATTAAATGCTTTATGCTCACTATTTGTGTTATTTAAGAAAAATTTTAATTGATCAATTTTGTTAACCTTTTAAATTAATGTAGTCTTTTTTTTAAATTATAAATTGTAAAGTATGTTATATGTATTGGTTGAGAGCAATAAATTTAAAAATGAACTGCATTTTGAGATCATTGAAATAACATGTAATTTTATTTTATTTTATTTTTAGGAAGAGTTTTATGAGACGGAAAATGAAAAAAATATGAAGAGTTTTATGAGAAAAATATATTTTATGAGATATGAACGAAATATGATCCATATTCACTCTCCACAGGTAATTCAATTAACTGATGAGACAATTGTAATTTCAAGACAATAACTTAAGGGGTTTGCATTTTTAGGGCACTTGTTGTCGGGCTAGCAATTGTCTTAATTTTCGCAATTTAAAGACGAATTAGGCCAGAAAATTTCAATTTGGACCTAAACTGTCCTTTAATTACAAAAATTAAATCATAACATCCTATAATTGCTGGTCTGAAAACGTAGTGTCTTAAAATTGCAAACATAGTGGCCATACCATCTTATTGCTCTTTCCTTGTGCTTATTTCACTTTAAGGGTTGGTTCACATGTACAACCTTTATAACTTCATGATATATACATGGATTAGCTGGTTCCTATTTGGAAGAATATAATGTCTTAACAACCACACTTTCGACTCTTGCTAATAGTGTAGTGCATTATTTATTATTACTATGGGGTTCTAAAACACAAGGTGCTACCAATTTATTTGTGTCAATTAGGCGGTATGTGGACTTATGTTACTCTGCATGAGGCCTAAATTGGACCTAAATTGTCCTTTAATTACAAAAATTAAATCATAACATCCTATAATTGCTAGCTTGAAAACGTAGTGTCTTAAAATTGCAAACATAGTGGCCATACCATCATATTGCTCTTTTCTTATGCTTATTTTACTTTAAGGGTTGGTTCACACGTACAACCTTTATAACTTCATGATATATACATGGATTAGCTGGTTCCTATTTGGAAGAATATAATGTCTTAACAACCACACTTTCGACTCTTACTAATAGTGTACTGCATTATTTATTATTACTATGGGGTTCTGAAATACAAGTTGCTACCAATTCATTTGTGTCAATTAGGTAGTCTGTGGACTTATGTTACTCTGCATGAGGCCTTTGCCCTAAGTTTCATATTACGATAATTTGAGCTTGCTCGATCTGTTCAATTGTAACCTTATAATGCAATTGCAATCTCTGGTCCAACAATTGTTTTTTTTTCTTCTGTATTCTTGATTTATCCATTGGGGCAGTCTGGTTAGTTAAATGCACTAAGTTTTGGTGTAGCAGCTATATTTCAGTTCATTCTCTTTTTTCAAAGATTTCACAAATATTAGACGCTGAACCCATTTCATATGATGGGAGTTGCTGGTATATTGGGGGTTGCTATGCTATGCGCTATTCATTAGGGGCTGTCATGGTGTGATTTTGTGGTTATTTCAATAAAATTTAAATTGTATTACCATACGCGGTTCGGTTTGATGACTAATTTTAAATCGCAATTTATCGTATAAAATTTATCATGCGGTTTTTCATTGGTTTGACAATTTTAAAAAATAGCATAATGAGACTATTATATAACAATACAATAGCGTGTGTGTGTGTATATATATATATATATATATATATTGTTCTTAGTCGCATTTCTAGTAAAATATTTTTAGAGTAAGAGACTCTATCGTTGTTGTACATGTGTGACCAAGCAATAAAATTTATAAGTATGTCGTCTCAAGGGAAAGTAAACTCATGATTATATCCGGATTTATCATTGATTTATACTTTGTAAGAGTGACAAGATTGAAGGTTTGGTATTTAGACTACTTATTATTCTAATCAATTAACTAAGAATTCAACTAATAATGTATCAAATATCGAACAAGTAATAAGATGAATGAAATGTAGATAGAATTCACTTAAGAAGAGAGCAAGGCTAATCATACTCATGGTTAAGAATCTAGCTAGATATGCATAACTCTTGATAATGAACTTCATTAATTGTGGACTAAAAGCAATTACGTTTTTACCCCTAATCCCTATGGCCAAGGTAACTAGCTTCTCGACTCTTTACAAGTCTAAATCTCCTAGGATTGTTCTTAATCTCAATTCTCTTAAGGTACTATGATCATAAGTTTGGTTCTTTTCACTCAATGTCTTAAGTGTCTCACTATGAATGTTTTAAGCATAAGAAGTGTATGACTTACCCCCCACACTAACATACATGCTCATCTTAATATATGATTCAATTAAACACCTAATTATAATGTTGGAATGACCATCCTAATACTATGAATAGAGGATTTAATCACACAAGTATTGAAATGAAACATGATTCATTAATCATAAAAGGAAGTCCAAAATTAACCCAATTCAACATCTCAAATCCTACATATCTAGCATTCTTCTCAACCAATCATATGATTAGCCCTACAATAGGACTAGCCACTACACATTGTGTTTAGATCAATACATTCAAAGGCTTGCTCCATTTGAGCCAAAATAAGAAGAAAATCAACAATTGGAAAATAGATTGGCTTCCCTTTTGTGGAGATCACATTCCTTCTCTCCAAAATGCAAACTTCTTCAATCATTGATGCTTTGTTCTTCTTAAAGTGGTGGAATGATGGATTGATGGATGGATCTTCAAAAATCAAGGTGAATGGATGGATTAAATGTATGGAGATGAATCAAATGGATCTAGTGTGTGAAAATATAGTGTGAAATTGTGTGTAACTGCTCAAAATCTGTATTCCTCTGTATTCTCCCCTTCAATTTCGCACAAATCAGTCTTTTATATCACTTAGGAATTTCTAAAAGTTTCCGGAATATTCTGAAATTTAAGCTGCCTTTTGCACCTACACGGGCCGTGTAGCAGCACACGACTCATGTAGTGCACACGCAGTTTGACGTGTACTGCGTATTTCTGGACATGGCTCGTGTGCCCATGCACGACCTCTTCCATGGGCGTGTAGCATTTTCTGACGACTGTGCACTGCTTTCTCTAACAGGCTCGTGTTCAGCACACAGGGCGTGCGCTGGCGCACGGCTCATGCACCGGAACACGGCCATCTCCTGGGCGAGTTCTGCTCTGATGCTCGAACACGGCCACTTCGAACAGGCTCGTGTTCTACACACGGGGCGTGTCTGAGCATGCCCTGTTCTTCCTTCTCCGTTTTGCTCCCGATTCTATTTTTTCTATTTCTTGACCTGTTTTGTACATATTTTAACTCATTTATACATTTCTATCAATCCATACCACATTCCTCATAATTACATGAACTCCACCAAAAGTCACACAAATACAGATAAAAACATAAAAATCCACAAACAAAGATACTAAAATCTAGGATGAAAATGACAATGATCAACCACCCCAAACTTAAAGTGTTGTTTGTCCTCGAACAACGAAAAATGATAAATAAGAGGAGTAATTTTCACCTAGAAAAACACCCAACGAATATAAACTACAACACATCACAAATAATGATTACAAAATCACATTAAGTATTCCCACATTATCAAACTTATAACATGAATGATTAACAAGTTTAATCTTAAGATGACAAAAGAGTAATCAAATCCCTTTCAATCCAAGCCTCTCATAGGGTATCAAATTCACTCAACACTCTATGAAGTAGGATTTTGAACAACACTCATCAACCGGTTAGAACCGACTCACCATAGGATTTCTCATGACCTATGTTCACAAGCCGCAATAGTTTTAATAAGTGATCAAATAGGACTTTATCTTAGGATGTAATATTTAGGCTCTTTGGTAGGGTAGGAAACTTTAGGTAATAGTGACTATTCATGTGTAGATAATCGAAGAGATGATTCTTTTCTCCAACTTCTTCATTTTCAAACTTCCTCCCTTTGTCAACTATTCAAAAGCACTAAATATCAACATACCATGGATTCATTGAGCTTCTTTTGAATGTCATACTTCTTTTCTTTGACTTTTGTATTCCTTGAGCATATTTTTATGATTTTGCTCCTTTTCCACTTTTTGTTGAAGTTGCACTTGCTTTTAACTTGAGATCTTTCATTCTTTTTCTTGATTCAACCTTTCTTTCATTTACTTGCACATTTTTCCACATCTTCCCTTGTAAACCATCATCATCCTCAATTACCCACACATAGGTTACATATATAAGGCTCAAATAGGTTTTCAAGGCTTATATTGTACTTAAATTACAAAGAAAATGCTTATAGGCTCAAATTGGCTAACTAGGGATAATGTTTAGGTAAGGAATTTTATGGCTATGACTTCATTTAATAAGGATGGCCTAAGATCATATCACAAATTTCAACCATTCGGGCTTCGTTCCTATAGTTCATGAGCAAGTTCTAATTTGTCTAAGTACAACAAGCCCTCTTATCAATAATTAACCATAGAGGCACGGTTGAGGCTCAACTCTCACAAGCTTTTGCTTGGATCAAAAGAAACATAATTACCCTCCATACTTCTAAAAATTGAACAAATTATATAATCCATGTCATAATTTTAATTAGTAGAAATCCTTAACATGCTTGTCATCACCTATCACAAATAATGCATCATAGCTCACATTCAAAAATATTCAACACCTTCCCAAAACATACCACTAAACATCCCTACAAGAATAAAAATGAAACAAACATAACACAATAACAAAGACTTACCAAACAAGAGACATAACAAAAGCTCATAACATACATGACTAAGACCATTCATCTCAAGAATTAAAGCATATCAATTCACATCCATAACAAGTAAGATCAAATTCCCATCACATCCAAATTATGAAAATCAAACTAAAATTTTAAAAAAATAACGAAAAGTAAATCACATAAAACTGGAAATAAAATCTCAAAGTAAAACCTCTAAAAAAACACTTTAAGTACAATCCAATCCAAATCTAACGAATCAAATCAAGTCTAAAATTCTTCAAATGAACTACTAGAAGAGATAAGCACTAAAATGACTCCCTCATGGCTCCGGAGGTGGAGGTGGATATAGGCATTCCATGGAATATACGCAGGAGGAGACACTGAGAATTGGAAATTGAACATCATCGTCATTATCTCCTCCATGTTATTAGAGTGCACCCGAGACTGCTCCTCGTAGTACTCCCGATGACGCTGTCCATCTCGCAGTTCTTGAATATGCATTCCATGTTCCTGCTGGATCTCTCGAATCTCCCTCATCTATGCTCCATACGTCTGTTGCATATGCCTCATATCTCTCACTTTATCCATCATGTAGTTCCATCGATCATTGCCATGTTCGGGGCCCATTGGTGGCTGCTGCTGTTGCTCTTCTTCCTCAAACTGTGGTGGCTCAGGGCTTAATCTTCAAACTCCACCTGCTGATGTGGTGCATCCTGCTCATCTCCTTCTATCGGTACTGGCTCCACTCTCAGATTGGCTAGCTCGAGGTTCTCTTCAACCCTCATCTGTTTTAAAACCTCTTCCACTTTCTCTCTGTTTCTTCTATAAAATGATCTCACAATCCTAGAGTGATTCGCACTAGCCATTGCCAAATTAGCAAAATCCTTTGAGTATACACTGTAGTGAGCTCTAGAGCTGGCAAAGGAAATGGGGCCCCTTTTCTTGCCTTAAACAATATTGACTCCTGGCTATAGACAAAAATTCCATCCTCATCAGCTACTGATAATTCAATACTTCACTCACCATCCTGTTTTTCATTCCCGCAAGATTTATTCCCAAGCCTTGAGCGATCATAGTAATCATACCTCCTAGCATCAAGCCCTGAGAAGTTTGTCTCTTAGAAACTCTCTCCGCATGTTGTACAAAATGTGCTGCAGCGTTCAGTGGTAGCTCATTGTATATGCAATACATGATGTATAACTGCTTGTCTCCCACTGCTCCACTCTCAAATCTCCCTAAAATGGTGTTCGAGATAATCTTCTCTAGGTACCTCATGACTGGATATTCCTTATTGCAATTCCTTTCGAAGCACTAGGAATATATCATGTTTGCTCTGTCTCATCATTCACCAAACTTTTCCACCATTCTTGTTGATTAAAACTCCTCCATGATAAAAGCTCTGATTGTCTTGACATGGTGGACATCCAAAGAATCCATTCAAAACATGTAGATGGATCTCCCTTCTCATCACGTTGTCCAATTGGAACGTAACTGAAATAGGGAAAGCATTCCTATTCTTCTTCACTTGAAACGTACTCATGAACCCAGCAGTTAGATGGTAGTAAGTAGGGGGCCTTTTATCAAAGAACACTTCCATTTGTGAAAACCTAAATAACTTCTTCAAGTCTTCCTCTATTCCTAACCCTTTCATTGTTGTTGTGTCTTGAAATCGGGTTGGCTTAATCTTGGGAGTGAGTGTTTGCCAACGAAGTATAAACTTTCCCCAATACTCTTCAAATTCTACCCCAAAGTAATCCGGATGGACCTCATCTTCCATTATTGAGCATCGAGATTAGCTAATTCCCCTGGATCGGTAATGACGATGAAATCCTCATTCCTTGGTCTCACTCTCCTCTCGGCCATCTACAATTTACAACAATGCTCAAGTCATATTCAATTTCATCATTAAAAATATTAATGCATTAAGTTTAAATTCTACTCTAGTTATTCAACTAAGTGCGAACTATACTATGCATCAATATTACACATTCATATCATTGTAACTTCAAGCTTCACCACAACATTCACTTCACTATCACTCCTTTCAATTATCCATGAACTTATACATCAATTCATATAATACTTGCACAAATAGATTCCAAAATAAATCATCACTAATCACTATGAATATATGATCTCAAATTTAGCCAAAATTTTCACTTAGACATTTCATCAAACACTTGGCATGCACAACATTTCAATATACTTTCAAAATAAAATCCACATTGCCTCATGCCCAAATCATCAACACCTAAGCCTATCTCATGTAAATTTATCATCACACAATCATTCCAAATCAATGTGCCATATTAAGATCACTCAAACTATCCACATTCAAAATATTCCCAAATTTCATCTCATGAACCCTAATTTCAATTCAATTCAAAACTCAAATTTACACATGTATGTTCAACAATTAATAACTCATTCCAAACTCACTATATCACACAACCCATGCATCAATTTGCTCAATTTCTATCAAAATTCGGAAGTTAGGGTTCATAGAATTCATACCTTCAATTTTGGACTTGGAAAAGTGTTCTTGGTGTAAACAAATGAAGAAACTCACTCTCAATCTCTCAAACTAACCTTGATGTGGTCGATTTATGAACAATGACTAGAGTTTGGAGTGGATTCAGGGCGTACGCAATGAATGGTGTATTTGAAACTGCTCGCGAACTCAGGCTTTTAAAACTGACTTCAGACGCTACACGGGTCGTGCTCCATTACACGGCCTCGGTCATGGCCGTGTAGCATTTTCTGATGCTCGAACATGCCACACGGGCCATGTTTCTGTTCTCTGCACGGCTTGAGTTTGGAGCTCGCCCTTGATCCTGGGCGAGTATCCACTTCTGATGTCAGTACACGATCAATCCTCACAGGGCCATGTACTGAACACGGCTCGTGTAGCAGCTTTACCCTATTTTTCAACTTTCACACTTTACCTCATTTTACCCTATTTTTATACTTCTCATACACCCTATTCATGCTCAAAAAACACTTCAAAGTATTAACACTACAATTTTGATCATATAATATACTATCATGTACTTAAACACCTCCAAATGTATCAAAACGATCCTAACTCATGAAAAAAAGTTCAAAACTGACCCATTTTGCCACAAGATAATATAAACACACATGATTCATTACACATTCAAGCATAAACAAGTGGTGAGTCACACCACACACTCTCCCCCCAAACTTAAATTGAAACAAGTTGAGAATTAAGTTTGCAAAAAGTGATGAAACTTATCCCTTGTAGTTTCCACCAATGCTCTTCATGAAATTACCTCGTGACGACTTATGTGCATTTTCCAAAATCCAAGTATGACCACCACGTACCCCCAAACTTAAATTAACACAAGTGTTAAAATTTAAGTTTGTAAAGAGTGGTGTAGCATACATTTTCATTCCACCTTTAGCACCCTTGTCTTTCATCATATGCACTTTTCTCCATGAGCTTCACCACCTACATACCAAATCTACAAGAAAACAATAAAAACAAAAATAAAAGAAAAATAAAATCTACACTACTACACAATCAAAGAAGTTCAAGAAGAGAAGGTATCCACATACAATATCTCCTTTTGAGAAGGAGATAGGTAATGTTTCACCCGATGATCATTTACCACAAACTCATTATTAGGACCCTTAAGCTTCAACGTATGTCCACTCAACACCTCAAGCACTTCATATGGCCCCATCTATTTAGACTTAAGCTTTTCGGAAACAACTTAAGCCTCGAGTTGAATACAAGAACTTTGTCCCCTGGAGCAAACGTCTTTTCCTTCACCTTAGCATCATGCCATCTCTTCATGTTCTCTTTGTAGATGATTGAGTTATCAAATGCTCTTCCTCTAAACTCATCTAACTCAACCAATTTTAATAATCTTGCTTGACCACTCTCCCCTTCATTCATGTTAAGGCGTTTAATAGCCCACAACGTACGGTGTTCCAACTCTACGGGAAGATAAAAAGCTTTGTCATAGACCAATTGATATGGTGACACACCAAGGATGATTTTAAAAGTCGTTTGATTAGCCCATAAGGTATCGTCAAGCTTCTCCGACCAATCCTTCCTCCCTCCATTGATTGTCTTCTCCAACACTAACTTTATTTGTCGATTGGAAACCTCCGCCAAACTATTTGCTTGAGGGTGGTAAGGTGTAGCCACTTGATGCTTCACTCTATATCTTTTTAAAAATCCCTCCATCAATTTATTCACGAAATGGGATTCTCCATCGCTCACTAGTGCCCTCGCAACTTCAAACCTAGCAAAAATATTCTTTTTCAAGAACCTTTGAACAATCAAGGCATCATTTGTCTAAGTGGGGATTGCCTCCACCCACTTTGACACATAATCCATGGCTAGTAAGATGTACACATATCCTTTAGATGAGGAAAACGGTCCCATAAAATCAATGCCCATACATCAAATATCTCCACATCAATTCTTAAACTCATGGGCATCTCATCTCGCTTACCTATTCCCCCTATTCTTTGGCATCTATCACATTTAGCCACAAACTTCTTTGCATCTTTAAACAAGGTAGGCCAATAGAAACTCGATTGTAAAACCTTAGCCCCCATCTTTTGAAGATCAAAGTGGCCCCCCACACAAGGACGAGTGACATAGCTCAAGAATCCCCGTGACTTCTTCATCGGCCACACACCTTTTTATTACTCCATCATTGCAAATTTTAAACAAAAGTGCTCATCCCACAAGTACTTCTTCACTTCAACATAAAACCTTTTTACCTTATACTCATTGAGCAACGTGGGCTTGATTCTACAAACAAGAAAGTTGACATAATCGGCATACCAATGCGGCACATTTACTATGAGAGTACACACTTGTTCAACTTCAACTTGCAAAATTTCTTCATCTGGGAACTCATCCCCAATTGGCTTCATGTCTTCATTCTCACCTCTATTTTCCAATCTAGACAAATGATCCGCGATCACATTTTTCACGCCCTTCTTATCCTTGATAATCACATCAAATTCTCGCAAAAGTAACACCCAATGGATTAAACGAGATTTAGCATCTTTCTTACTCATTAGGTATTTTATGACCGTGTGATCCGTATAGACAATAGTTTGTGTTCCAACCAAGTATGGCCGAAACTTCTCAAATGCATACACAACGGCTAAAAATTCCTTCTCCGTTGTGGTGTAATTAACTTGGCAAGAATTCAATGTCTTTGAGGCGTAATAGATTACTCTAAACTTTTCCTTCCTCGTTTGTCCCAACACCTCCTATGGATTGATCGCTAGCATCACAATGCAATTTAAATTGTAAACTTCAATCCGGGGTAACGAGTATTAGAGACGAAGTGAGAGCATCCTTGAGCACCTGAAATGAGACAAAACATTCATCGTTGAAGTTAAATGGATAATCTTTTTAATTAGTTTACAAAGAGGTTTAGCAATTTTGGAAAATCCTTAATGAAGCGTCTATAAAAGCCCGCATGACCTAAGAACGATCTCACCCCCTTCTCACTAGTAGGAGGGGGAAGACGTTCTATGGCTATCACTTTAGCTCTATCCACTTTTAAACCATGCTTTGAAATATGATGCCCCAAGACTATCCCATCGGTCACCATAAAGTGGTATTTTCCCAATTTAGCACAATATTCGACTCTTCACACCTCTACAACACAATAGTGAGATTAGTCAAGAAAATATCATAAGAGGAACCATACACGGAAAAATCATCCATAAACACCTCCATAATATTTTCAATTAAACCATTGAAGATAGACATCATACAACGCTGAAAAGTGGCAGGGGCATTACATAGACTAAAAGGCATCATTCTAAATGCAAACGTACCATAAGGACATGTGAAAGTTATCTTCTCTTGGTCTTAAGGAGTAATCAATATTTGATTGTACCCGGAGTACCCATTAAGAAAACAATAGTACTCATGCCCCGCAAGTCGATCCAATATTTGGTCTATGAATGACAATGGAAAATGATCTTTACGAGTATTTTCATTCAATTTACGATAAGCAATACATACTCTCCAACCCATGATAGTACTAGTGGCAATTGTTTCATTTGTATCGGATCGAATAATTGTCATACCACCCTTTTTGCCACTACATGTGAAGGACTTACATATTGACTATCACTAATTGGAAAGATTATTCCCGCATCAAGCCATTTTAACACCTCTTTTCTCACTACTTCTTGCATTATAGGATTTAATCTACATTGGTTTTGCATACAAGACTTCTCCTCATAAACCAAATAAATCTTATGCATACACATAGATGGACTAATACCTTTCAAATCTTTTATACTCCAACCAATAGAAGATTTATGCTCCCTCAACACTCTTAACAACTTTTTTAATTCTAAATCATTAAGGGAAGAAGATACAATTACCGGATGCATCTCATTCTCTTCCAAATAAGTATACTTCAAATGCTCTGGTAATGGTTTCAATTCTACCTTCTTCTTCTCTTGCACTTCTTCTTTTGGTTCTTCATCAAGTCTCTCTACTTTTGGTTCCTTTGCTTCCTCACTTGTGAGTTCCCTACAACCATTTAAACCATGCAATTCATCAATCATTTCATCATTTTCTAAACAAAAAGAAGAGTTAGATTTTATAGATTCAATAGAGTAAGAATGACTTATGATAATCTCTAACGGATTCTTGGAGTGAAGATTATACATATGTTTTTCCACAATATTGTCCACAACCTCCAATCTTCTATATTCCTCCTTGTTCCGAGGATACCTCATAGCCTCTCTCAATGAAAATACCATTTCTTCCTCATTCACCCTTAAAGTTAGCTCCCCTTACTCCACATCTATTAATGCTTTTCCCGTGATAAGAAACGAATGTCCAAGTATCAACGGGACATTAGCATCTTCATCCATATCAAGTACCACAAAATCAACGGGAAACACAAACTTGCCAACTTTGATCAAAACATCTTCTATAATTCCCTTTGGATCTATCAATGACCGGTCGGCTAATTGAAGTGTGACCGACGTTAGTTTGACCTCACCAATACCCAACTTCTTGAAAATTGATAAGGACATCAAGTTAATGCTAGCCCCCAAATCACATAATGCTTTGTAGTTCTCATGCTCTCCCATCTCATATGGAATAGTGAAACTCCCGGATCTTTCAATTTAGGGGGAAGTTTCTTTTGCAATATTGCACTATACTCCTCCGTTAAATTCACCGTTTCAAACTTTCCCAAGCTTCTTTTCTTCGACAAGATATCCTTCAAAAACTTGGAGTAGTTGGGCATTTGAAGAAAAGCATCCGCAAAAGGACTATTCACATGTATCTTCTTCAACATCTCAACAAACTTAGCAAATTTCTCTTCTAATCCCTTTTTCAAGCATCCTTGTGAAAATGGAATTGCAACGGGCAATTTAGGGAATCCCCATTCATCCCTTTCAAACTTCTCTTCTCTCTCTTTACGTTTTGCTTCTCTACATTTTTTTTATTTCTTTGGAGACTTCACCTTTTCTTCTTCAAGTACAGGGGTACTTTCATCTTTTTCAACAATCTCAATTTCTTCCTCTTTCCCTTCTTCATCCACTCTTTCCATAGTCTCAAGTTCACACTTTACTTCCTCTACTTCCGTCAGCATAGAAGGCACTTTGTATTTTGTTTCACTGCGAAGTTCAATAGTCTTATATTGCTCCTTTGGGTTAGTAATGGTTGTAGATGGAAACTTCCCTTGACGTTGAACATCCCCCCTTTCACTTGCCATTTGACTAATGTGAGTCTCAATTGCTTTAAATCTCCTCTCATTTACATCATCTTTTTGTCTACTTTCCTCTTTAATTTCTTTCATAAATTCCAACACTTTAGTCATTTGAACTTCCATGGTAGGCTTCCCTTTACCATTTTGAGCTTTTTTCCCCAGATTAATGCCCGGTGGAAGAGTAAGGACATTCCCTTGATTTCTATATGACAAATTTTCATACCTACGAGGTTGATTGAAATTTCCTTGAAAATTACCTTGCCCCCATCCTCCTTGCCTTTGTGGATATCCCCCTCCATGATTACCAAAGTTACCACCATAATTTTCTTGAAAGTTCCTTCCTTGCATGAAGGTAACTTCCTCAAGTGACATCTCCGGTGGGCACCAAGTATCTTAAATTCCAAAATTAGAGGACATACTTTGTTGAGACATAGATGTAGGCATTTGAAAACTTTGAGAAGATTGACCCATACTAGGCATAGACATGCCTTGTTGAAGATT
Source organism: Pogostemon cablin (assembly GCA_023678885.1). NCBI lineage: Eukaryota > Viridiplantae > Streptophyta > Magnoliopsida > Lamiales > Lamiaceae > Pogostemon > Pogostemon cablin. Next base: position 32,147,641 of record CM042951.1, read on the forward strand.
AGGAAATATTTGTTGATTCATCAAAGGCAATGACATACCTTGTTGAGGATTCGCAGGTACTTGTTGATTCACCATAGACTTGGATAAAGAATCCGGAGACACTTGCAAATTAGCATTCATCCTCTTAAGTATCTCCATGATTGCCTTAATCGGTTACATCCTTCTTAGGTACCTCCACTTTTTTCTTACAAGCACACTTCTTCCATCTTAGCTATTCTCTCTCTTTCATACATGTCCGCAACTCTATCCATAGGACATTGACCTGTATTCAAAGCAATCTCTTCACATATAAAAATAGTTCTTTTCGGAGTTTGCCCCAATATAGAACCTCCCGCTGAAGCATCAACAAGCATCCGCTCACTTCCATTCAAACCAGCATAGAAAAATTCTACTTGTTGTTCTTCGAAAAATCCATGTTGTGGATATTTTCTTAGCATTTCTTTGAACCGGCCCAAGCCTCACTAAAAGTTTCAAGAGGCATTTGCTTAAACTGTAATATTTGACCTTTTAGATGTAACATCTTTGATGGTGGAAAATACTTGCTTAGAAACCTTTGAGCCAACTCTCTCCATGTATTATAGGATCCCGGAGGTATAGTATAAAACCAAGCCTTAGCTCTATCGCTTAATGAAAGGAAAAGAGCTTCATCTTGACAATACCGTCACTCACTCTGTTGATCTTTATGGTATTAGCTAACTCCGTGAATTGAGATAGGTGAGCATTTGGATATTCCATCGTTCCACCTCCAAATTGATTTGCTTGCACCATATTGATCAATCCCGTCTTTATCTCAAAATTATTAACATTTAATGGCGACCCCATCGCATAATTCTCAAACTGAGGTTGGAAATGATCTCGGATGTTCATCCCCACTCCATTATGTCCATAGCTCCGAGGTTGATTTTGCACTACTGGAGGAGCTTGTTGGTTATCTTTAGCTTCTTGTTGTGCCATCAAGTTTTGAATAATCGCTTGCAATTGTTGATTTTGTAAGTGCATTTGTTGTGCATAAGCTTGTGGCACAAACTCCAGATTAATATTTCCTCCTCGAACATTATCACCCCTTGAAAATTCCTCATATTACCTTTTTCATCAATCATATTTGCATTATCCCTTATATTTTTTATAATTTTCTCCGTAGGCTCTAACACTTCTCTTTTTTGTCTTCTTAAGGTAGCTTTCAATTCCAAGTTCAAAGGTTCAATAGATTGAAACCTTGAACGAGTTCCCATGTACCTACAAGAATTTCCAAATTAGTTCTCCAAGTAACCAAGACAAGTAAACAAGTAAATGAATAAAAGAAATACTCTTATCAAAACTAATCAAATTCAAACTCGTTACAACCAAAAGTTTAACATTTTTCAGGCAACAGCGCCATGTACTTAGTCGCATTTCTAGTAAATATTTTTAGAGTAAGAGACTTTATCGTTGTTGTACACATGTGACCAAGCAACAAAATTTATAAGTATGTCGTCCCAAGGGAAAGTAAACTCATGATTATATCCAGATTTGTCATTGATTTATGCTTTGTAAGAGTGACAAGATTGAAGGTTTGGTATTTAGACTACTTATTATTCTAATCAATTAACTAAGAATTCAACTAACAACTAAATGTATCAAATATCGAACAAGTGATAAGATGAATGAAATATAGATAGAATTCACTTAAGAAGAGAGCAATGTTAATCATACTCATGGTTAAGAATCTAGCTAGATATTCATAACTCTTGATAATGAACTTCATTAATTGTGGACTAAAAGCAATCACGTTTTTACCCCTAATCCCTATGATCAAGGTAACTAGCTTCTCGACTCTTTACAAGTCTAAATCTTCTAGGATTGTTCTTAATCTCAATTCCCTTAAGGTACTATGATCATAAGTTTGGTTCTTTTCACTCAATGTCTTAAGTGTCCCCCTATGAATGTTCTAAGCATAAGAAGGGTATGGCTTACCCCCCATCACACTAACATACATGCTCATCTTAATATATGATTCAATTAAATACCTAATCATAATGTTGGAATGGTCATCCTAACACTATGAATAGAGGATTTAATCACACAATTATTGAAGTGAAACATGATTCATTAATCATAAAAGGAAGTCCAAAATTAACTCAATTCAACATCTCAAATCCTACATATCTAGCATTCTTCTCAACCAATCATATGATTAGCCCTACTATAGGACTAGCCACTACACATTGTGTTTAGATCAATACATTCAAATGCTTGCTCTATTTGAGCCAAAATAAGAAGAAAATCAACAATTAGAAAGTAGATTGGCTTCCCTTTTATAGAGATCACCTTCCTTATCTCCAAAATGCTAACTTCTTCAATCATTGATGCTTTGCTCTTCTTAAAGTGGTGGAAGGATGGATTGATGGATGGATCTTCAAAAATCAAGGTGAATGGATGGATCAAATGTATGGAGATGAATTAAATGGATCTAGTGTGTGAAAATGTAGTATGGAATTATGTGTAACTGCTCAAAATCTGTATTCCTCTGTATTCTCCCCTTCAGTTTCGCACAAATCAGCCTTTTATATCACTTAGGGACCTTCTAGTAGCTTCCGGAACATTTTAAAATTTAAACTGCCTTTTGCACCTACACGGGCCGTGTAGCAGCACACGGCTCGTGCGTCCATGCACGAACTCTCCCATGGGCGTGTAGCATTTTCTGACGACTGTGCACAACTTTCTCTAACAGGCACGCGTTCCGCACACAGGGCGTGCGCTGGCGCACGGCTCGTGCGCCAGAACACGGCCATCTCTTGGGCGAGTTCTGCATTTTGATGCTCGAACACGGCCACCTCGGACAGGCCCGTATTCTGTACACGAGGCGTGTCCGAGCGTGCCCTGTTTTTTCTTCTTCGTTTTGCTCCCAATTCCATTTTTTCTATTTCTTGACCTGTTTTGCACATATTTAAGCTCATTTATACATTTCTATCAATCCATACCACATTCCTCATGATTACATAAACTCTACCAAAAGTCACACAAATATGGATGAAAACATCAAAAATTCACAAACAAAGACACTAAAATTTAGGTAAAAATGACAACGATCATATATATATATATATGCGAAAAAATGTACATGCATTAATCTAAAGGGTTTTTAAAAAAATATTGTACGTCATAAAATTAAATAAGAAGTTCTTGTAGGTATCAAATCATCTTTCAAACTCCATAACAACTCAAATATTATAATCCATAAAGCACTTGTATTAAAATTATTTTATAATCAAATATATTTAACATTATATATATCTTTTTGGCGCTTCAATTATACATATAATAAATGTATATAATTAAATATATTCATAATTTGAATAATAAACAGAGGTGTAGTGCAGTGCAATTTTAAATAAAAATTGAAATTGGTGCAGTTTTTTCTAATAAAATTGAAATTGCCTTTTCAAATAAACGTTTGTTATATTTCTTTACGTTTTTTTCTACTAACTGATTTTTGGATGAGTTCTCTTGAATTAGTTGGTTTGGACATGAACTTACGTGCCTATGACTTTCTTAGGAAATTTGCGCAGCGGAAGATTCAGAATTTGAGAATTTCTACACAAAAAATATTATATTAAACGAAAGTATTCGTGCTTGGATGACAACTCAAGATTAGCCTCATGAAAACCAACTATTCCGTTAGGAGATTCTAAACGATCTTTAATGGAACTTTATCTGTAGCTAGTTATGACTAATAAATTACTGATTTTGCTTGGTGGACTGAAAATACCTGACATTACAATTTATCCAATAAACTACTAGGAGCTCATGTAGCCCATGCCGAATTTATTGCATTCTGGGCCGGAGCAATGAACCCACTTGAAATGGCTCATTTCGTACTAGAAAAGCCTATACGTATAAATAAGAATTCAACTGCTTTCCCATCTAGCTACTCTAGGTTGGGGATAGGACCGGGGGAGAGGTTATAGATACCTTTCCATATTTTGTACTCACTCCGTCTGATTCTAAGGTCTCCGTTTATTTTTTGCACGCGAATTAAGGAGTATTATTATTATATGTAAAGTGGGTAGTTGTATTAGAGGAAAGTGGTAGAATATATTGTGTACTTTTTTACTAAATAGAAAAAATTGATACCTTTGAACCGGACGCCAAAAATAGTAAAATGGACACCTTAGAAGGTGACGGAATAAGTATATGAAATACTTCATTTAATTTCCTCTGCATTATTGGTGGGATTATTAGGACGTATTTATCATGTAATTGGACTTGAGACATTAGAATCTTTACCATTCTTCGATTATGTATGGAAAGATAGTTTGAGTATTAATAAATAATCTACTATAAGAGTTCCACTCATGTAAGAAAATTTAAATAGAATCCAATTGTATGGAACTCTTTATATTTATGCTTTTTTTTTAACTATGTTGTATCATTAAATCTAATTTTTAACTTTATTATAAATTATAAATAAATTAATCAATTTACAAAAATATAATTTAAATTAATTTCTAATAATAAATAAATGATAACACTAAATTATTGAATTAAAATATTGTATTAAATTTAATTTTTTAAAGAAATTCAAAAAGAACTTTCTACTCCTCTTAATCTTAATTTCCTCATTCATCCATACCACAATATGGTTCACGTCTAAAAATAAAAATAATATCTAAATTCAAAATCATAAAATAACATTTTAATTTTAAAATTGACATAATTTTTTAAAACAATGAAAAAGTAAAAATTTGATGGAATAGAGGTAAACTTGAAAGGAGAGAGTACACAGCTATGCTATATTGTGCAGATTCTTAAATGTGTTCAAATTTATAGTAACTACTGTTCAGCAAGTATAATTTTAAATAGCCATCTCTTTTATATATAATTTTTACTATTTATTATTTGGTGGACTCCCCAAATTATCCCCATAACTGTCAGATAAAGAACGAAAATAATGGGATCATGATCATGTCAGTTTTGACTGCAGTAAATGGAGTGGGTGTACCACATTTAAAATTTAAAATTTGAATGGAGAATGTGGGGCATCATTAAATGAGGGTTGGTGGGGCATCATTAATTCGAAAAAAAAAATTAAAAAATTTGAAAAAATATTTCTTCTATTCGGCCTATTCGGCCAACACTTTTTTTTCAGAAAAAATAAAAAAAAATACCAAAAAAATATTTCTTCTATTCGGCCAACAATTTTGTTCTATTCGACCAACATTTTTTTTTCTATTCGGCCAACACTTTTTTTTCAGAAAAAATAAAAAAAATTTGAAAAAAATATTTTTTCTATTTGGCCAACAATTTTGTTTTGTTCGGCCAATATTTTTTGTTCTATTCGATCAATATTTTTTTTCCAGAAAAAATTAAAAAATCCAAAAAAAATATTTCTTCTATTCGACCTATTCGGCCAACAATTTTGTTCTATTCGACTAACACTTTTTGTTTCAGAAAAAATAAAAAAAAATTAAAAAAAATATTTCTTCTATTCGGTCTATTCAGCCAACAATTTTGTTCTATTCGACCAACATTTTTTGTTCTATTCGGGCAACAATTTTTTTTCCAGAAAAAATAAAAAAAAAATTCGAAAAAAATATTTCTTCTATTCGGTCTATTCGGCCAACAATTTTGTTATATTCGGCTAGTACTTTTTGTTCTATTCGGCCAACACTTTTTTTTTAGAAAAAATTAAAAAAAAATTGAAAAAAATATTTCTTCTATTCGGCCTATTCAGCCAATAATTTTATTCTAGTCGGCAAACATTTTTTGTTCTATTCAGCCAACACTTTTTTTTTCTAGAAAAAATTATAAAAATCATACGAATAAAATTAATGCATCTTTTTGTATTTTAATAAATAAATATATTCATGAGCCATGTAAACGTAACAAATCAATGCATTTAATAGACTATAAAACAAATTATTGTACTTTGATACTTTTTGATCAAAAAGAGACATTAAACATGTGATGAGTGGGTCCCTCTTGAAAACATTTTGGCTAATTCTCATAAGTAGTTAGAATAAATTATTTTTAACACATTTGACCACTTAAAATTACTTTTAAATAATAGAGGCTACTTTTTGCCATTACCACGTCTTAAATATATGGTACAAATTGTGTGTTGGAGTGGTGTAAATTCTTGCAATGAGTAAACTAGTACTCCCTCCGTCCCGGAGAAATTGACACATTTTTTTTGGGCACGGAGATTAAGAAGTATAATAAATTAATGTAAAGTGAAGTGAGAGAAATAATATTTAATGTGTAGTGGGTAGTTGTATTAGTGGTGAGTGTGATGTTTGTGTGGACCCATGTAAATAAATAAATAGTTTTTGTGTGGGTCCTATATCCTTAAAAAAGAAATATGTTAATTTCTGTGGGACAACCCAAAAAGGAAAGTGTGTCAATATCTTTGGGACGGAGGGAGTATTTAGATGGTTCAAACTCAAATGCGTAATGTTTAGGTTATAGAGTCAACTTTTAAAATATATTTTTTGGTCAATTAAAATATCTTATTGGGAACATGTTTCATGTAATAATTATGTGATACGTCAAGCAATGTCACAAGTGTAGGCTTTTTGGGAACTTCTCTTTCTCTCTCTATTTTTTTTATTAATTTTTTTTTAATTTCTTAAGGTTCTCTCTTTAAAATTATATACACCATGTGTCTGCACCTATACGGTATATTACGCTGATTATGTGGAAAACGCCATAGTGGTTGGTCCGGTTCGCTGCTACCCTTCCCTGCAGTGCGTACAATTGCTATTAATTAGGGTTTGACATTCACGTAATTCAACCCGGATTATGTACTCGTATTACAATTTCTCCTTTATTATTAACCCATTTAATTCAATTCATTCACTCTTGACAAGCGCATTTTCTCTTCTATCAGTGGCACAATAAGTGATTTCCATGTTAGGGCTCCTGCTCTACTCAACAATTATGCATTGCTGTTCGCTTCGCCTTTCTTGCTGCATTTTTCTTTTGCAGTTCTGAGACGTTTCTTGGGGCTTTAATTTCGAGCTTGAAGTCCACTTTCAGGTGAGTTTGTAATGATTGAAAATTTTGTTTTTTGTTGATTTTTTGAGGGGGATTGGCTAACACTGGTTTCAAGCTTCCTACTTGGCTTCAGTTTGATGATTTTTAGTGTTATGAGTAGCATTTTGATTCTTAAACTGACTGCTTCATTTGTTTGGATTTTTAATACTGTGTTTTTGTCCCTCTTTTAGCTGTAACAATCAAACTTTGCCTCGTTCTCTCGTTCTGAATGTTGGCCTTGATGCTTCATTCTGATTTCATTTCCAATATATAAAAGTCATCAGCTTCTGGATTGTATTGATGATTTGGTTCAAATCGTGCACCTACACATGTTCATGTACACCTGTTGCAGAAAAATGAATAAAACAGAAGAAAATATTAAGGATACAGGACTATCACGCTTCATTTATAATTTTGTGTTTATTTACTCTCTGAAGTGTTGTATTAATATGAGCTCTTAAAATATTGTGGTATTTCAGAAATCATGCTAGATCCTTGCTCACCATGTGGTTGCATAGACCCCTTCATAGACCCCATGACATCAATGGCTTTTTTTTTTTTTTTGCAGTTTTGTTGTGGTGAGATTTCTAAAGGATCAAAGTTATTTATGCTCCTTTTTCGAGAAAGCTGTATTTTTTGGTCCCTTAGTATGACTTCTGCACTAAGATGGAATCGTGGGTCTTCCAAGTTCTTTATGTGCTTTAATGTGATTCTGAATATTGGATGCCATTTTTTGATTCCGAAATCTAACATTTTATTCAGGTTCACTTAACTAAATATTTGTGCTAAGTATCCATATGTTTGTTTTGATATTTAATAAGTATTGTCTGATTCACTGAAGGAAGTTCCCTTGATTATGAATCAGCGATGCGAGTATAGAATACTGAAGTCCCAATTAAGTTAACGTGTGATTTATTGCAGTAGTTTTGTGTAAAACAGAAACTTTCTTAAATTCATACAGCCAAATGATCTGATATATGGAATCTGTTAGATAACAGGAATTCCTTGTTGAACTGGTCTATACATGCATCCCGCATTGGATTTTGAGGAAGATCCAGCAGTCCAGTAATTGTAATTAATTTGTACCTGTTATTATATATAATTGTATAATCTCTGTTATTATGTTTGGTGGATGATCAGATAAAAGATGTAAAATTGTTTAGAACAGGTCACATACATGTACTTCATTTTCTAGATCAGACACATAAATATAAAACGTTTTGCTTATTTAGTTGAAGCTGATATCTGCATGGGTATATATGCTAGCGCTTGTGTTTCGTCATTATTAATAAAATTTTATTTATTAATCTCATTTTAATCATTAATGAAATATATGTAGCAAGGCCTACACCTTAAAATAAGTTATCGCATAACCTTTTCTCTAAAATCTTTCTAGAAGACTGTTGTCTAGATCACTTAAAGTAGACATAAATGTGACCATCGCTCTCCTATTTTCTTACTGTCATCAAGAAATTGTGATAGTAATCGCTGGTGTCATGATACACTCCTACTACATACACAAGCAATGGATAAGTAACAGTTTTAGGGGTTATTACATTATTAAAATAGTAGGTGTCTTGCTTCTACATTATTCTATTTCTTTTAGCACTTTGGCTATTCATTTAATGCATCTGTTGGACAAATAATCTGAAAATGTTTACATATTTTTCTTTCTTCAGGGGAGCTTAGGTAAATTGGTTTTTTGATATCAGATTGGTGGCTGTACTGCATTCATCATGGTTTTTATTAGCTTTGACAGAAATAACTGAATTTGCTTTGGTTTCAATGGCAATGCCTACTAGTTTATGGAAGGCCTATAAAGCGGCCTATCATATCCATTTCATCCGTATCAGGAATTACAGGCTGGGAGTTTTTAACTGAGCAACATTTGATATTTCATACGATACACAAGGGTGAGATCTTTTTGTTAATTAATATGTCTCCATGGTGGGGAAAGTCTTCCAAAGAAGCAAAGAAATCCAATCGAGAGAGTATTATTGGTTCATTGCACCGGAAATGCATTCGCTCTGGAGCTCCTCGAAGACAACGTAGTGATAATACTTCGGAGAAGGGATCTCAATCTAGGTCAGATTTAAAATCTCCATTACCCTCCAAGCAAGTTTCACGCTGTCAGAGTTTTGGTGACAGACCCCAGGCCCAACCACTTCCCCTACCGGGTAGCCATTTTAGTAACAATTCTCATGCTGATTCTGGAAACAGTATATCAATAGAACCATCAGTTTGTAGAGGGTCCAACTCCTCAGCATTTTTACCCCTTCCGAAACCTGGACACCTAAAAGTTAGAGGACTGGGCTTGGTAGGTGAGAGAGACCTAGCTACTGCTTCTAACTCTAGTGATAGTTCTAGTGATACTGATGATCTATCTGAGTCGCAACTGCTAAGCCCTCAAGCATCTGATTATGAGAATGGATTTAAATCTGACACAGCTAGTCCTTCTGGGTGAGTGTGCTTTTGACAATAGTACTTATTTAATAATTTTGCAGGCTTCTTCTCTAAAAAACATCCTTCTTTATATTGCTTCTGACTGAAATTGTGTGCTGAAATAGGTTAAAGCAGAGGGATCAGACCCCCTTCGCCAACCAAAAACACTCAAAAGAGATGTTGAAGCCAGCTAATATTTTATCGAGCCATCAGGCAGGTCCTAAATCACTTAAGAGGGGCCCTTTAAACTCTAAGGTTACTCATTTACAGGTTCCTCATCGCAGTGTGTTGTTAAGTGCTCCAGACAGCTCTGTGTCGAGTCCTTCTAGAAGTCCAATGAGGGTATTTTATCATGAACCTATCACAAACAGTGGTTTCTGGCTGGGAAAGCCGTATGCAGATCTGTGTTTACAAGGATCTGGACACTGCTCAAGTCCAGGTTCTGTCCACAATTCAGGACACAACTCTGTTGCGGGAGATGTTCCATGCCAACTCTTCTGGCCAAACAGCAGGTGTAGTCCCGAGTGCTCACCATTACCCAGTCCCAGAATGACAAGCCCCAGCTCGAGAATACACAGTGGTACAGTAACACCTCGCGCTGGGGGAGCATCAGCTGAGTCGCCCACAGCGTGGCCTGAAGATGGAAGGCAACAGAGTCATCGGTTGCCTCTTCCTCCAGTAACAATCTCCAATACTCCTCCATTTACTCCTTCATATTCAGCTGGAACATCTCCCAGGATTCTGCGCAGCCCTGGTCGGATGGATAATCCTCCAAGTCTCAGTTCATGCTGGAAGAAAGGACGGCTACTTGGAAGAGGGACATTTGGACATGTGTATCTGGGTTTTAATAGGTTGGTCAAGAAATATGTTGCATAGTTATTCATTTAATTTCGTTCTTTGACTAGCCATATATCACTATGTATTGTTGCCCTTCCTTATCTAAGGCTATCTGATTTTGCTTCTTCAACTGATCATGTGTGCTTCCCGTGCCTCAGTCGTTAGAATCAAACTCCAAATCCTACTGTAGCTTATTTATTTATGTATTTGTAAAACATTTTATGGCTTTGTCATCCCTTTATTACCATGCTGATGCAATGCTGTTCAGACAAAGCTACCTGAAACAAAATTCTTATTTGCTTATATGCATCTTTATGACTTGACTTTTATTTCTCATTTTTTGTAGTGAAAGTGGTGAGATGTGTGCAATGAAGGAGGTTACACTGTTCTCTGATGATGCTAAGTCAAGGGAGAGCGCACAACAACTTGGACAGGTCAGTTTTATTGTGCTGGTAGTTTGTGAGAAATTAAATTGCTGTATACATGGAACTGAATAAAGAAAGAACAAGGTTTCTAAGTCTCTGTTTCCAAGCTTGTAAATTACATCTATCTAACTATTAAGTGGTTTATTCTTCCAGGAAATTGCACTCTTAAGTTGCCTAAGCCATCCAAATATTGTGCAATACTATGGATCAGAGACAGTAAGTCTTGTGCACTTGTTGTAGTTGCTACTTTTGTTTCTTTTTCAGAAACTTATAAAACTTGGGTATTTGCTAACTCTTTAAGTTTGAAAATGCATTGTAATCTTTGAGTTCAGAAGAACTAGTATGAGGTTATTATTGTCTTCTTTTGTAGTTCATAGGTTAACATTGTTATGCAGAAAAATTATATGTATCTATGTAATGTACACATCTGATTATCATGGATTGTTGTTCATGCTTTCACATTCTTGGATGATAAAATATGAAGCATTTGTAGCTAGTTTCTCAATTTCTTGCCATGGGTCCTCCATGCTGCATTAATAACTGTTTTATCATGCTTGATTTCCTTGCTTGATCATTTAATTGGAGAGTGCTGCTGCATCTGAGCAGTGAAGTCTATGGTTTAAGTTTTATTTTTTTCTTGGTTTTAATTTTCGTATGCAGATAGATGACAAACTGTACATATACCTTGAGTATGTATCTGGTGGTTCTATATACAAAATCCTCCAAGACTATGGACAGTTGGGTGAAGCAGCAATCCGAAGTTACACCCAACAGATATTATCTGGGCTGGCTTATTTGCATGCCAAAAACACAGTTCATAGGTGTGTATTCCTCACGGGTTCTTGTTTAATTTACATAATTGTTTCTTGTTCAACTCTTAAATTTGAAGTTTGGAAGTCTTTTTTATTTTATGCACTCATGTGTTAACTTGATGTACTTGTAATTTGTCAGGGACATCAAAGGAGCAAATATTCTTGTTGACCCTAGTGGGAGGGTAAAATTGGCAGATTTCGGAATGGCAAAACATGTAGGCACATCCTCGTAACTACTTATGGCTTTGATTATGCATGTTGATTTCGGAATTGGTTGTATATCATTTGTGTGTTTAATGATTTGTCTTTCTAGGATGACTTCAAGTATAAATTTCATCACTTTTTTCTCTTCCGCCAAAACATAAAATATCTATGATCACAGTGCCATGTACAATGGCAGATAGATACTGGATGGTCATCGTTTGGCATTTACAATTAGCCTCAACAATGTCCAATCTAATAAATTTTTGCTTTTGGTGCATATTGAAATAGTCCAATACTATTATTCTTTTAAATGCTTTAGACTCTTCAAGGTCTGATCTAAATCAAGTAATTTTACTTTTGGCTTTTGCAGATAACTGGGAAGTCCTGTCCATTGTCATTTAAGGGAAGCCCCTACTGGATGGCACCTGAGGTTTATGAAATATAATCTATTTCCTTGTTTCATTGTTTAGATCTGCTTTTGTCAATCTTAGTATAACATTGATATACAGGTCATAAAGAACTCAAGTGGTTGTAACCTTGCGGTGGATATATGGAGCCTTGGATGCACTGTTTTGGAGATGGCTGCTGCAAAGCCACCTTGGAGTCAATATGAAGGGGTAAGTTAAATGTTCCTTTATATTGACAGTCTCCCATCATTTATTTACTCCATCATTATGTCGTGGTTTCCTCCACATTCAAACAAAGTTTGCCTTAGGATGATTTAATCTCTGTTTATTTGAGTAAAGTAGTGCATGTTGGAGAAGTTTATGGGGTCTTTAAAGTTTGAAGCTCATATCTGTCTCTTGATTCAATGACTACAATCTGCTTTCCGTGAAAAAAAAATATTTATTTGATTTGTGCTTTGTGAAGGTTGCAGCTATGTTTAAGATTGGAAACAGCAAGGACCTTCCAGAAATTCCTGATCATCTCTCGGATGAGGGGAGAAATTTTGTGAGGCAATGTATGCAGCGCAATCCACGCCATCGCCCTACAGCTGCTGAGCTTCTAAAGCATCCTTTTGTTAAACATGCTATTTCTTTGGATAGGCCCATTCTGGGTGCTGAATCTAATGAATCCATACCTGCACTTACACATGCTGTCAGATCATTGGTATGCTTCTTCATTTTCTGCCTTGCTTTGACTTGACTGATATTTGAATCCCAAAATTACGCACTCACGCACACACGCACGAACAGAGAGAGAGAGAGAGAGAGAGAGAGAGAGAGAGAGGTTAGTTATTGATACTATGTTTAATTAATAATTTCCTGAAAATAACAAAAAAATATTGTGAATAAAGTATTACCTATTAATCTTAACCATATGGAATTTTCTTTGACTCAATAGCTTTATAGGTCTAGTCTTTAATTGTTGGCCTCCTCTTAGTTATATCAAGGGCATTAATGGTGCTGAAAATTGTCTCTATAATCTTCAGCAAACTGATTTCTTATATAAATAGCCAAAATTTATGGTCTGGCCTTTAATTTAATTTTCTGGATTCTATTCAGGGCTTTGAACATTCCAGAACTTCTCCTTGTTTGGACTCATCTGGAGCAGTCAATCACTCCAAATCCCCAAAAACTGTTCCTGAATTGAGGTATCTCCTAATATGCTAATTTTTTTTGCTATCAAAACACATGTAGTGAGGTTCTTAAACGAGGTATTTGTGCTGTTGCATTACTGTGAGCAATGTTAGTTGCTGAAGTTGTGTTTAGTCAGCACTTGACTGATTAGATAGTTTGCTCGCCACTTTGTGTTCTTGTAAGTTGTGTTTGTTGCTAGAATATTGGGTTCCTCTGGAAAGTGGTGGTTTACATGTTTTCGTATTTGTGCTACTCCAGCATTTTTGTTAGATTATGTTTCAGTCCTAGAGTGTGTTTCAGTCAATAATGATTGTTTTATCTGCTGATATATACGGCGAGAGATTTTCACTAGAATATGGGTCAGGCCAATTATAGAGTTTTCAGAATTAATGCCTCTAGCTTCTTTCTTTGTTATATGTTAAATGGCAATTAGTTTTCTGCACCATGTGCATGCCCACAGCCCACTCTCTAGCTGATGATGTTCATTCTCTGCATCATTTTTCCTTGTGTGTTGCAGTGGTGGCTATATGGCTAGAAACATCTCTGCCCCAGTATCTCCAGTGGGGATTCCTCTTTCAAGTTCACGATCACCGCAGCACATAAATGGAAGACTATCACCTTCTCCAATATCAAGCCCTCGAGCTACATCAGGTGCTTCAACTCCTCCAGGTGGAAGCAATGTTGGTGCTCTTCCACAGTACCATCTAAAGACAATAAATCACTTGCATGAAGGCATGGGTATGGTCTCTGTCCCCCAAAACACCCTCCATGCAAGTGGAAATGGCTATCAGGAGCACAAGCCTGATATCTTTCGAGGAATTGTTCAAGCTCATTTGTCCCTGGAAGCTGTTTCACGGGAAAACGATTTCCTTGGCAATAGAGTTGAGCGACCTGTTCTACGTGGCCATAAAGAACAACTCTATGATGCTCATCTAGTGTTAGCTGACCGGGTGTCACAGCAGCTTTTGAGGAATCCTGTGAGATCAAATCAAGATTCTGAACAGAAGCCAAGCTCTTCCGTGCAGAGACGCAGTAATGGATGTTAACACTCACGATCCACCTCCCATATTTGTTGGAGCGTGAGAGGTGCAATGCCCGGCTAGAATTTCTCCAAGTTGTTAATATTGACCAACACAGCCTCGCCCGAGTATATTCTATGTCAGAAGAAGACGGAAGCCATTGCTTGGCAGAGTTTCTGAAGGTGATGATTTTTTAAAAAACAACCATTTTTGACACTTTTTTTTAAGGTAATAATGATTATTTTGAAAATGTTAGTTTCATGTTTTTGCATATCATTATCCTACTCATGCACTGTGGACTGCAAATACTAATACAATTTTCTCTCTCTCACTCTCTCTCTCTCTCTTACAGGATAACCTCCAGCTGCTGATGAGCCCATGAAGTTTGCTGGTAGGAGCCTAGTGTATATTTTAGTGGACATGGTCTTCTGGCTTATGAAAGAGTAGAAACAGAGCTGAAATTATTCTTTTAAGTTTGGGAATATCTTGAATATATTATCCTGATGACCGATTAATTAATTTAATTACAGGGAATTTTATGCCAATCTTGTACAGTACACATGATGTATATTTATAGCCATAGGACTAAATTTTTTTGGAAAGTGATGCAAATGAGGAAGTTGTAGGCTATGGATATTAGGTTATCAATATAGCTCAATTTAAAGTTTTAGTGGCCTGTCTTTTAGTTTTTTATTTATATTAATATTAATTTTTAGAAGAAAAGAGTGGCAGTGCCCTTCAAGCTTTATTAAAAATATTTATTGCCATAAATTTATTAATAAATTTTTTATATTTATATAAATATCCTTGACTCATTTATGACTCAGTAAAAATAAATTGCTTGATTGTATATATTTATTGATAGGTTAAAATTTTAAAATGTATCACCAATTGAATCAAAATGTTTCTTTTAGGGCACTTAATTTATAGCTAAAAATGTGACAATTTTTTTTTCTTTTGTTTAACACTGGTTACGGTGTTATTTTCCCCAAAATTTTAATGAGTGAGGCTCCTGTGCACCCGGGCGCACGGAACACATTCCGTGCGCCTTTACAATTTCCATGCCCCTTTACCATTTAAACCCCTAGCAATACACATGTTTAAATAGGATTGGAGGGGAGGGTTGTGTTCACATGGGGACACGGAGCATCTTCCGTGTCCCCGGGCGCACAGGAGCTTTTGCCAATTTTAATCATCATCACTCATCCAATATATTATACACCTTCAATTTAAGTCACTATAGTGTTGACAACATAATTTCTAAGTACTGAACATCATTTTTTGCTTCTGTGATTAATGATTATGTGAAGCGTATCGTTTTGTGCTCCTCATTTTCAACTATTAACATTTTTTTTAACTCTCTTTATTTTAAAATGTCATATTTGTTCACTTTTATAGTAATTTTCCTAAATTACTAAAGATAGGCCCCTATGTTCCGGGGTCCTAACATTCACAAAATCCCATTTTAAAACATGAAGTTAGAATAAAATATATTTGTGTAGGGGGTTGCATGCATGATTACGAGTATAATTGCATATGAAGTGGCATAAAAATTGTAGTATATGAGTATAGTTGCATATGAAGTTGCATGAAAATTGTAGTATAAGGGTCTCAAGAGTACCGTAGTCATTCATAGTCGTGAGATGTTGTATGAAAATTGTATATGAGATCTCAAATGTAATTGCACGAGAAGTTATGGACTAAGAATAAAAATGTCCAATTAAAATAAAAAAAATGACATTTTTCCAAAAAATTATAGTAGATGACATTTTTTCAAAGTAAAATAGGACTATTAAAAGTGACATTTTTATTGATACTTCTATTTATGTCTGCTAGGTAGTTTTTTTTTCATATATATATATATATATATATATATATATATATATATATATATATATATATATATATAAATTGTGAAGTAGTTTCTCAAAATAGGTTTTTGTAAAATACATGTGTTATCATTTCGTGAATTGTTAATATTTTTTTCATATGTGTTAATGTATTTATTGGTTGATTCTTATTTATTTATTGCTATTAAATATTTTGTTCATAAGTTATGTTTAATAAGTTTCTTATAATTTAATTTCTATGTAAAATGTATTTAATTTAATTTCTAAATATGAAAATTAATTAAAAAAATTACTATTATTAAAAAATAATAAAAAAAATCAGTATATTTAAATTTTATAATTTAATATACATGTCGGATAACGTGTATAAAAAAATAGTATATTAAAATATATTAAAAAATATATAAGAGGTTCTTGACTTAATTATATTTTCTTATAAAATCTTAAATAAATGAAAAGGCTAATTCAAATAATATGAAGAACTTTACTTTTATTTACAAATTGGGTGCGTTTTGCAACAATATTTAAAGATGGTGTTCTTTTTTGTAATTTTTCAAATGTGGGGAGTAATTTGCAATAGGAGTAAAGTTTATGTTTTTTTTTAAATATGCTATGCACGGTGTATATTTAATTATAAACATATAAATATATTTTATATTATTAACTAAAATATTTAAAATAAAATCTTATACCCCACGTAACACGCGAGTCATATAATAGTATAATATATATATATATATATATATATGAAAATGATATTTATTTTGAAATTTTTACTATTATTATTTGTGAAATGTGAAGAGTATAATGAGACAGACTAATGATAAATGTCAAGTTTTGTATGAGACTGTCTTATGATGAGACAATTTTACGCTTTCTTAATTAGTTATCACTCCCTCGCTATAAAATGTAGTATTACTTTCGGTATAAAATGTTATCACTTTTTATTCATAGTATAAATTGTTCATGAAATAACATTATCACTTTTCATTAATTGAGTATCACTTTTTATTATAGGAAGTTATCACTTTTTATTCGTCTCATATAATCTCTTACGTAAGATAGTGTCACACAAATCTATTTGCCAATGATAAAAGAATAAGTTTTGTGTAACACCATCTCATGATGAGACAATTTTACACTTTCGTAAATAGTTACAAAAACTATAAAATATTATCACTTTTTATCTATATTATATATTCCATTTACGTGACTATCTCAAGTCTTTTGCCATGATAAAAAAGTAAAGACCGAGAGTATTTATCATTTTAATTTATTTATTAAAAATATAATTATATCATTATTTCATTATATATAAATAGTGATAATGGTAAAAAATACACTCTTGGTTAAAAGTAATTTTTAGTAGCCACAAGTCTTAAAAACAATTTATTCTAGCCACTTTTAATGGAACAGACCAAAATGCCCTTGAAAGGGACCCACTAATCACATGTTTGATGTCTCTTTTTGACCAAAAAGTACAAAAGTACAATAATTTGTTTTACAGTCAATTAAATATATTAATTTGTTATTTTTATATGCATCATGAATATATTTTTTATTAAAATACAAAAAGATGCATTAATTTTATTCATATGAATTTTTTTTAATTTTTTGGGGAAAAAAATGTTTGCCGAATAGAACAAAATTGTTGGCCGAATAGGCCGAATAGAAAAATATTTTTTTTTGATTTTTTTCTGGAAAAAAATGTTGGCCGAATAGAACAAATAGTATTGGCCGAATAGAACAAAATTGTAGGCCGAATAGAAAAATATTTTTTTTGAATTTTTTGAATTTTTTTGAGAAAAAAGTGTTGGCCGAATAGAACAAACACTCTTGGTCGAATAGAATAAAATTGTTGGCCGAATAAAGAAATATTTTTTTTAATTTTTTTTGAAAAAAAAGTGTTGGCCGAATAGAACAAAATTGTTGGCCAAATAGGCCGAATAGAAGAAAAAAAATTTTCAAATTTTTTTAAATTTTTCTGTAAAAAAAGTGTTGGCCGAATAGAACAATTAGTGTTGGCCGAATAGGTCGAATAGAAGAAATATTTTTTCAATTTTTTAAAAAAATTTTTTGAAAAAAAAATATTTCCTATAATTTTAAATGTGGTTCCACCCACCTATTTAATGCAGTCAACACTGACATAATCATGCCCCATTATTGTCGTCCTTTATCTGACAGTTATGGGATAATTTGGGAAGTCCACCAAATAGTAGCTAGTAAAAATTATATATAAGAGAGGTGACTATTTAAAATTGTACTTAGTGAATAGTGGCTATTATAAATTTGGTCCGATATAAATATTTGGTGTTTATATTAAAAAAAATATAAAGCAAGACAGGTGTCGCAGAACACAACATTGATGCAACTCCTATGGTAGGTTGTTTGTCTCCTTTAAGGCATAATTAAGTGATAATTAAGTAGGACCTTGCTAAACGATCAAATCCGGATCAATACCATTTAATGAAGATACAATTACTAATTTATCCTTATTAGCAATTTATGTCTTCGAATTTCATATGTTAAGTTATATATTTTTATTCTATAAATAAATACTAAAAAAAGAAAAGTCAATATCACAATCTCTTTGAAGTCAATGTGTATTAATCGAAATTTTATGTTCTTATTATTTATATATATTTCCATTTCTTTTGTATTTAATATATTTGAAAAAAATTGAATTTGATCTGTGTATTCTCTATGTATAAATGAAGGTAATTAACAATATAAACGAAACAAAAATATATTAATAATTTATTACTTTTATATGCAAAATAAATAATAATTATTTAAATTGATTATAAGAGGTTATATGTCGAATTTAAATATTTGAATTAAAAAATAAATAAATATCCCTTTTTTTAAAGATGTAATTAACTATTAAAGAGTGTATATAGGGTGCAACTAGTTTCATGATTTTTAATTGTGCACTGGGTCGGCCCATTTTTAAATGGGTCATATAAAACATAAAACTAAGCCCAAAAATTCATTTCTACGTCAATCCATTCCCCCGATTTCTCTCCACCACAGCAATTCTCTCCCCATTCTCCCGATTTCTCTCCACCACAGCAATTCTCTCCCACCACGACGATTCTCAGTCCATCGTCGATTTTGCTGCCAGGTTTAGGCGATTCTCAGTCCACAAGGTTTTGAAGTCGCGCCACTGATGTCCTTACGATTTTGTTGTGCCGCCGCCGTGTTTTGCTGATTTCGTCGCCCAGATTTCACCGCTAGGATTCTGCCGCCGTTTTCTGCTGAGTTCGCTGCCAGATTCTGCCGCGGTCATCTGTCAATTTCACTGTCGTTTGTGTTCTGCCATTTTGCAGTTGTTGAAGTTTATTCCAAAATTAGGTAAAGTTAATCTTATCTTCAATTTTAGTTTCTAATTTCAAATAATATTGTTAGATTATTTCTTCTAATCTATGATTCATTCTCTCCAATTGTATATTTCTGTTTTAGTTTATTGTAGCCTCATTGTCAACCCAATTTGTTGTTTAATGATGTGTACAATAAGTATTGGTTTCTGTTGTCTAATTGTATATGTTGTATACGTTAATTTTATAAATGTATGGTCTGTATTGTAAATGGATAAGATTTATATGTTGGATTATTTTAATTGTATATGTTATCTCTGTTAATTATATATAGGTATGGTATGAGTTATATGTTATATCTGTTTCTCCGTTAACTGTATATAGGTATGTTCTGAATTGTATATAGGTATGGTCTGAATTGTACATGGGCATGATTTGTATGTTGAATTATTTTAATTGTATATGTTTTCTCCATTAACTGTACATATGTATGTTCTGAATTGTATGTGGTTATGATATGCATCTTTGTAGCATAGTTCATTCAATGTGATGTATTTTTCTTTACTGTTTATGTTTTCTTTGTTAATTGTACATATGTATAGTCTGAATTGTGCATGGGCATGATTTATATGTTGGATTTATTTTAATTGTATATGTTTTCTCCATTAACTGTATACAGGTATGTTCTGAATTGTATGTGGTCATGATAGGAATCTTGGTATAGATAATTTCCCCAAAAATAGAGTAATTTTTTTCAAGCTTCTAAATTTTGATTTTTGGCATACACTTGATTTGAGACTACTTCAACTCAAAATTAGTTTGAAATTAATTTAGCTTCATTCTTCTTTATTTTGACTTTAGATGATACCAGAAAATAATGATTTTGATGTTTCTCTTGAAGGAGTATTGGGTGGTGCACAAAGAGGGGAGAAAGTTGTGGGTAGATGCTAGTTTAGGTGATAAACTAAGATCGAAGAGCTTATTCGGATCGACGCTGATTATGCTGATGAAAAGACAAACTTTGGATCGAGCAGCCACTGATGAAATTGGGGACTTTATGCTCTGTTTTTTTTACATAAAGCATGATTTTAATTATCCTGGATATTTTATTTTTTGTAATAGGGTTTCCATGATTAATATTTTGTACATACAGTATTAATTAGGGGTATATTGAAATTTTGATGTTTAGTACTTTATGTCAATATGTGGTACTTGCAGTAAAGTTTGAAAGATTTGAGGTTATTGAATGTTGTTTGATTTGTGTATCTAGTATGAAAATTCAGCAAGTTGGGAGCTATTAGATAAAGGAGCTTATTGAGCACAACAATTGGATTTTTCTTTATAGTATATGTTTTCTCCATTAATTGTACATAGGTATGATCTAAATTGTACATGAGCATGATTTGTATAGTGGATTATTTTAATTGTACATGTTTTGTCCGTTAATTGTATTTAGATATATTCTGAATTGTATGTGGTCATTATGGGCATCTTGGTAGCATTGTACATTTGATGTGATTGATTGATCTTTACTGTATATGTTTTCTCAATTAATTGTATATATGTAAGGTTTGAATTGTACATGGGCATGATGAGTATGGTGGATTATTTTAACTGTACATGTTTTCTCTGTTAATTGTATATAGATATTTTCTGAATTGTATGTGGTCATGATGGACATCTTGATAGCATTGTGCTTTCGATGTGATGGAATTTTCTTTAATGTATGCATTTTTCCCGTTAATTGTATATAGGTATAGTCTGAATCGTACATGGGCATGAGTATGATGGATTATTTTAATTGTATATGTTTTTCTCATTATTTGTATAGAAATTTCTTCTAAATCGTACATGGGTGAAAATATATATCACCCTAAAAAATAAAATATATATAACACATGTAAACCATTATGAACATAACTACCATAGTCTTAATATATAATCTTAACTGTCTAAAGATACTTTTAATCTAGAAATCAAGATATAAATCATTTCAAACAAGACATAAACCATTTCAAAACACAACTAGATATTGAGAATACCAGCAAAATATTTTTACAAAAACCATAAAATTCTGCTCATTACATTTCCCACAAATTTAAAGTGTTGTTACGTTACTTCTTTCCCTTCTTCTTAGCACCAACATCTATTTTTCATATATCAGCTTCATTGAGTTCTTTACACAATTGTACAACAGCTTGTTTCTTCTCCTCAAAAGCCTTCATAGCTTTCTCCTTCTTTTGCTCATCTAAGAAATTCAACAATCTATTTATCATGATAATATTCCACTTTTCTTGATCGCGACTCCTCTCATTACATTGAGATTTGATAGCGTGTTGCTAAAATCTCTGCCCTTAGCACAACATAAATTTTAGCTTGGAATAAATGCAAAATATCAGTACGGATAATATTCAAAACTTATACATTATTAACCAACATCATATATACTAAAGCAGGAACCTATGCAACATAAAACAATAACATAAACACATAAGAAGAAACATATACAGTTGGTATAAAAAAATCATACAGAACGGAAAAATATTATATACAGTTTTCTATGCCTCTTCCTTTTCAAATGGTATCAACCATCAGTAGATATTCCTCGTATTATTTCTTTTTCTTCATCATTTCTACACGATGAAAGACCTGTTGCTTAACATATATGCTTGCACAATACGAATTGATTTGTCAAATACCATTCCAAGCATTTTTACCTGCAAATTTGAAATCATTATCCTTCTAGAATTTGCAGTTTGATAGCTAGATTTACATCAGAGTTTACAATTATCAAATAAATGAACAAATAAACTGTTGATATGTAAAGAAAATGTGCATTCATCAAGTAAACAATTACTATTGTTTTATTAAATATAATCTGAATTCACTGTGAAACATAACGAAGGTAACACAACTAAAATTTTATCAGAAAATTAATTCCAACCAAGAGATGAGAGATTAACAGTAGTAGGTGCCTTCACAAATCATAACATTAGTCGGGCTACACTTAGAAGATAAAAATCAAAAGAAATAGTAAATAATAAACTCCATAAAATTAAATTGGAATCTGAAATTTCTTTGCAAATCAAGCAAGAATTTCAAAGAAAAAGAATCTGAGCAGACCAATTTAGGCATAATAAGGAAGGAATACTCACATTGTATACAGTCACACTGTCGATGAGAAAAATCGACTTGTCATCTTCATAGGAACTCGCTTCCACTATTTGCTTCACCGTCGCCGGATACATCGTTGGCTATCCCGACTCTGTTCACAAATTTAATGATTTAAATAAGTTATAAAAATATGAAATCAGGAAGGATCGAAGATTGAGAAGAGAACTTCGAGTCTTGTATGCTATGCAAGGTTACCTTGGCAGAGGTGGGGGAAGGATCAGACGACTAAGAAGTGAAGAATACGCCGCCGCCACCGCCACCACCGCCGGCTGGCGAATCAAATTGGCTGCTCTCAAACATGCTTGTGTTCAAAAATAAGAGTGGCAATTCGTACAGGAGATAGACATGAAGAGAGAAATAGAGAGAGGGAGAGGAGGCTAGGGTTACCAGAGAGAAAGAAAGGAAGAAGAATGAGAATGGCGAGAGCAGCTAGGGTTTAGAGAAATCTGGAGCCGAGACGATGCGTGAGTTTGGTGACGGATCTGAGAATGAAAATGGATTAAAAATAATATATATATTGTGGATCAGGAAAACGGGTCGGATCCGGGTGCAATCTTGCACCCAGTTGCACCCAATAAATTGCCTTTATAAAATCGTTTCATCTACATTTTTTTTCCTTTCTTATCCTATCTCTTACTATAATTTATAACTCATTTTATCCTAAAGTTTAATGTTTATTAATAAAGGAAGTTTTGTATGCCAGATAAAAAGTAAAAACATTATTAATAAAAAGTAATACTCAATTTATAATGAAAAGTGGTAATGGTGCAGTTAATTATTTCATTATAAACAATTTATAATATAAATAAAGAGTAATAATATTTTATAATAAAAGTAATAATAATTTTATGTTTGTCTTAATACTTCATTTTAATATAGCATAACTATAACTAACCTAAAAAAGATATTAGGACACAAAAATTTCACATTTTACTAGTACGATGGATACTCTTCGTTCATTTATATTCAAACTTGCAACAAACCATCAAAACAGTCCTTAATTATGGAAAGCGCAATGATTGTGTGGTTTAATTTCCCATTTAGTTTTACTTTTAGTTTAGTTTTTAATTAAGTATTGATATTGATACGAATTGATTATGGAGTGAATTTGGTGGTGTTTATCTTCTTATATATCTTCGTGTACACTCGCTGCATATATATACATAATGTACAATTTCGACAAATATATGTGACACAAACTATGAGAAGGGTTGAGGGTTGATTATTATTAAAATATATTTATAACTAATCGTATTATAGTATTTTAAAATCATACTTTAATAAATCATTCATTATATTTTAAAAAAATCCTATTTTAAAAAATCCATTTATTATATTCTTATAAAATATATTTTAATCTAACAATCCTTTTTTAACCCATGTCATATTTCTTCTTATATAAAAATCGTATAGAATAAACTTTTTCTTATATATATGGACTAAAAAACTTTGGCCAATTACACGAGCACTCCACTTTAAAAATTACTCTTCTGTTCTCATACTTAAGTGTGTATTTTTATGTTTTGTCTTTCTCATACAAAAATAGATGTCACTCAATAACACACATATCTATAAGTATATTAATAAAAAAATCTCTCTTTTATTCTAATTGTTGTTATGTGCAGAAATTAAAAGAAAATAGTATTTTAACCTAATAAGTTAAAGAGATATAATATTTTAATATTTAATGAATAATTATATTAATGTTATATGTGATTCCAATAAAAAATTATTAATTGTGAAGTGTGGGCCTCATACAACTACCAAAAAATAAAATATAATAATAATTGTGAAACGTCCTAATGAATAAAATGTAACGAAATATGTGGGACGGAAGGAGTGCTAAAATTTTAATCCATAATATTCTAAAAATATACTAATCTCTCCTTCCGTTAGTAGGATACTCCATTTGTCTCATTCTAATGGTTACATATTTTCTTTTTTTTGAGCATTCCACCTAATCGTTATATTTCCTTTTTAGTATATGAGACATACACAAAAAAATTAAAATATCTTAATGAGACTCATCTAAAACACTAATATAATTACACATTAAAATATTATTTCTCTCACCTCAATACACATTAAAATACTATACTCCTTAATCTTCGTACAATAAGCAAACGTAACTATTAGGACATGACGGAGTGAGTATTTATTTTGTTATTTTGATCGTCAATTTAAAAGTATTAATTTTTTATTTTTAGCAAAAGGACCCCACACATATCAACCATTCACTACTAATATGTCTACACATTTTATATAAAATAATAATATTTTTTAATTTATGTACAAAAAGTAAATGTGTACGTTATTTATGGACCGGAAGAGTACTATTTAGTTATATATATAAAAAAAACATTTTTAATATACGAACTAATTGTACTCTCATCCCCCACCAAAAATATTTATCTAATCAATCTTGAAAATCCTGTTCCCTAACATTTTACTCTCTCCTTCTGTCCAGGAAAAGTTTGCGTCTCTTTTCGGCACGGAGATTAAGAAAGTGATAACTTTTAGGGGTATAATAATATTTTTATGTAATAAATAAATGATAAAGTATGTTATGTAGAAATGATTTTTTTTAAATAAAGTGGATAGGGAAATGTGATTGTTTTTTATTTTTTGTTTTTTTTTTGAATGTACAAACTTTTGTGAAACAGCCCAAAATGAAAAATGTACAATATGAAAGGAGACGGAAATAGTAATTTTTTTACACGAAAACGTACATTTTCCGGTTTTGTTTACAAAATTTGGAATATACAGTAAATGAATTTAGAGGGGAAGTTAGGATGCAGATATGCGTGTTGACGTGGCGAGGGCAGGTGTGCAGGCTCTTCCGACATTCCACTTTATAGCAAAGAGATTGAGATGGTACTAATTACTATAGCGTGTCAAACAGTTAAATTTTCATTTTTTACCACCTTCTATCATACGTAGTCCTACCAAAATTACTCCTCCATTAAATTACCCCCCCCCCCCCCCCCCCCACAGAATTACCCACCCTTGTTACAACTATCATCCTATACGCCAAAATCTTGGACATCCTAGCTATATCTCATAGGCACCACACCCAATTGATTTAGTTTTAAATTAACTAACCCACCTATAAATACACATCGTTTCAATTCTATATACTCCATTACACACATGTATTTGTTTCAATTAAATACGTATATTTCCTCGTTCCAGAAACAAGATTTATACCTTTTTTACATATAAATTAATATATAGTAATTTAATATGTAAGGTAAAATATATAATATTTTAATATATGGTTGTTAGTTGTATTAGTGTTGTGTTTGAGCTATATATATATATATATATATATATATATATATATATATATATATATATATATATATATATATATATATATATTGCTTTGTGCGGGTATATAAAGTGAAATGTACTCCCTCTGTCTCGTTCAAAGGGTTGTTTTTGCTTTTTAACACGTGGATTAAGAAGTATTATTATTTAATGTGTAGTGGGTAGTTATATTAGTAGGAGTGTATGCTCCATATTTTAATTGTATTAGAAGGGGTATATGAGTCTCATGTATGTAAAAAAGGAAAGGGGACCCTTTGAGTGGGACGACCAAAATGTAAAAAAGGAACCCCTTGGGTGGGATGGAGGGAGTAGATCTTATGATGAACACCAAAAATGAAAATGTGTAAACATTATGATTAGATTGAGATAGTAGAAGGTAGTTGTATACTCCCTCCGTCCCGCGTTAACGTTGATATTTGTTTTTTGTATGAAGATTATAAGATATACTATAATATTTTAATGTGTACTGGGATGAAAGAATAATATTTAATGTGAAGTAAGTAGTTGTATCACTGTTGTGTGTTGGTTCTATATGAAATAAATACTAATTGTTTTGTGGGGCCCAATTTAACAAAAAAATTAAATATAAACTTTAACTTAACAAATAAAAAAAAATTTAACGTGGAACGGGAGAGTATACTAATGCTAACATGTGTGAGAGAACAAAGAGGAATGTTTGCCAAGAAATCTTGCCTATAGGTGTGGGAAGAGGAGGAGAAGGAGTACGTATTTTGGGAATTCTGTTTAAGAAGACGCATATGATTAAAATGAGTTGAGTTTGGAATTAATGTTGAAATACGTAGTACTCCTATGAAAGTTCTGTTGGATATTAAACTTAATTTTGTGGAAGACTTCATGATAATTCTAGAATAATTGAGATTATAAGAATCATCTAGATTAGTGGAGATGTTGGTAAAACTAGAAGCTTCTACATTTGGGCTCATGAATATGTTAAAGAATAATCTAGATGAATGTAATAATAGAATGATCTAGAATAATGACATGTGATCAAATTGGAGAATTATCTAGATTTATTAGGAAGAAACTAGATTCTCTAGAACATTAGAGATTATACCATTGTGTAGTATAAATAGGTGGTGGTGTATCATTTACAGGCAGTACCCAATTAAAATTTAATAAAGTGTGTTTTATTACAAACCTTGTTCTTTCCTTCAAAACTCCTTCTATCACCCTTTATTCATCCAACTCACCAATCCCTACACCCGTCCACAAACCTATACATATCCCTCCAACCTTTTAACTCCTACAAAGTGGTATTATAGCCATAAGATCCTCCTGTGAGAAATGGCCAATAACCTTCAATCCTTTCAAGTCCCGTTGCTCAACAAGAGCAACTTTGATAATTGGAGTATCAAGATGAAGGCACTCCTAGGTGCTCATGATGTTTGGGAGATTGTAGAGAAATGATACGAGCAACCGGAAGACGAGGCGGCACTATCTCAACAACTAAAGGATAAGTTGAGAGATTCAAGAAAGAGGGACAAGAAGGCTCTCTTCCTCATCTACCAAGCTTTGGGAGATGATGATTTCGAGAAAATCTCGAGTGCAACTACCGCCAAGGAAGCATAGGATAAGCTCCAAGTGTCATGCAAAGGAGCCGATCAAGTTAAAAAGGTACGCCTTCAAACTTTAAGAGGTGAATTTGAGTCCCTACATATGAAAGAGTCTGAATCTATTTCGGACTATTTTACAAGAGTTTTGGCGGTCTCTAATCAAATGAAAAGAAATGGTGAAAAATTGGAGGATGTTAGAATAATGGAGAAAATATTACGTTCGTTGACTCCCAAATTTAAGCATATTGTGGTGACTATTGAGGAGACTAAAAATTTGGAGGAGATGACAATTGATCTCTTAATGGGGTCGTTACAAGCTTATGAAGAGAAACAAAAAAGAAAGCAAGATATGGTGGATCAATTGTTAAAATTGCAAGTGAGCGCAAAGGAGAAAGACGAAGGCCCAAGTAGCGGTCAAAGTCATGGCCAAGGACAAGGTCGAGGTCGTGGACGTGGACGAGGAGGCTATGGAAATCATGGAGAGAGAAAAGCATTTGGTCGAGGAAGGAGCAACCAAAAATCGAGGTACGATAATTCTACTATAAAATGTTATAATTGTGATAGATTTGGGCATTATGCTTCCGAGTGTTGGAAAGCAAAACAAAAGGTTCAAGAGAAGGCCAACTTCGTTGAGAGCAAGAAGGAAGAAAATGCAAGTGTGCTCTTGGCGTACAAAGGAGAAAATGAAAGACAAGATGATACTTGGTACCTCGATACGGGAGCGAGCAACCACATGTGTGGCAAAAGGAGCATGTTCGTGGAGCTGGATGAATCGGTAAGTGGCAATATCTCATTTGGTGATGAATCTAAAATTTCGGTGAAAGGAAAAGAAAAAATTTTGATTCGCTTAAAAAATGGAGGTCATGATTTTATCTCGAATGTTTATTATGTGCCCAACATTAAAAATAATATTTTGAGTTTGGGACAACTCTTAGAGAAAAGTTATGATATTCACTTGAAAGATTATAACCTTTCAATAAGAGATAAGGAAAAAAATTTGATAGCAAGGGTGCCAATGTCAAAGAATAGAATGTTTCTACTAAATATTCGGAATGATGTGGCAAAATGCCTTAAAGCTTGCTTTAAGGATAAGTCTTGGTTATGGCACCTACGGTTTGGGCACTTAAATTTCGGAGGATTGGAGTTGTTATCAAGGAAGGAAATGATAAGAAGATTACCATCCATCAAGCATCCCGACCAATTATGCGAAGGATGTATACTCGGGAAGCAAGCTAGAAGGTCATTCCCAAAGGAGTCAATCTCGCGAGCAAAGAAGCCGTTGGAGTTAATCCATGCCGATGTTTGTGGGCAGATCAAGCCGAGTTCTCTTGGTAACAACAATTATTTCTTACTCTTCATTGATGATTTTTCTAGAAAAACGTGGGTGTATTTCTTGAAGCAGAAATCAGAAGTATTTGAAGCCTTCAAAAAATTTAAAGTTGTCGTTGAAAAGACGAGCAGGCTAGAAATCAAATCCATGAGAACCGATCGAGGTGGTGAATTCACATCCAAGGAGTTCATGGCGTATTGCGAAGCAAACGGGATCCAGAGGCCTCTCACTGTTCCAAGATCTCCTCAACAAAATGGTGTGGTGGAGAGAAAGAATAGAACCATAGTGGAGATGGCGCGCAGCATGTTGAAGACGAAGAATCTTCCAAAAGAATTTTGGGCAGAAGCAGTGGCGTGCGCGGTGTACGTATCCAATCGTTCTCCAACTCGGAGTGTATGGGGAAAGACTCCACAAGAAGCATGGAGTGAGAGAAAGCCTGGAATCACTCATCTATGAGTATTCGGGAGCAAAGCATATGCTCACGTAGTAGACGAGATAAGAAGAAAGCTCGACGACAAGAGTGAGCCATACATATTCATCGGGTATGACTCTAACTCTAAAGGTTACAAGTTATATAATCCCCTCACAAATAAAAGCGTGATAAGTCGAGATGTGGAGTTCGACGAGGAAGATGCTTGAGATTTCAGTTCCGACATCAATGATCACAACTTTATAACTCCACAATTTGAAGATGAAGAGGAAATAGAGCAAACAGGTGAAAGTGAAGAGACAGTGACTCCACCCGCCTCACCAGCAAGAGAAGTTGGAGACTCGCCACTATCTTTCTTAAATGAAAGAAGAACATCAAGAGTGAGGAGCTTGGATGAGATCTATGAAGACACTGAAAGGTTAGAGGATCTCACCTTACTTTGTTTATTTGCTGATTGCGAGCCAGTAACTTTTGAAGAAGCTACACAAAGCAAGAGATGGAGAAATACAATGGACGAGGAAATTAAGGCCATTGAGAAGAATGATACGTGGGAGCTTGCAACATTGCCAAAAGATCACAAGGCCATTGGAGTTAAGTGGGTGTATAAAGCAAAGAAGAACTCCAAGGGTCAAGTAGAGAGATACAAACCAAGACTTGTTGCGAAAGGATATAGTCAAAGAGCCGGAATTGACTATGACGAGGTATTCGCTCCTGTCGCCCGACTAGAAATTATCAGACTAATCATTTCTCTTGCAGCCCAAAATAGATGGAAAATCTATCAGATGGACGTGAAGTCAGCCTTCCTGAATGGTGTTCTTGATAAAGAAGTCTACATCAAACAACCACCAGGCTACGAGGTGAAAGGGCAAGAAGAAAAGGTGTTGAAGTTGAAGAAAGCCCTATATGGATTAAAACAAGCACCAAGGGCATGGAATAGCAGGATTGACAAGTACTTGGAGGAAAATGGTTTCTCCAAGTGCCCACATGAACATACCCTCTACGTCAAAATCAAAGGTGATGATGTCTTAATTGTGTGCTTGTATGTGGATGATCTTATATTCACAAGAAATAACACAAAGATGTTTGAGGAGTTCAAGAAGGCCATGACTAAAGAGTTGAGATGACGGATATTGGGCTCATGGCATATTATCTTGGAGTTGAAGTTAAGCAGCTTGAGGAAGGAATCTTCATCACACAAGAAGGTTATACGAAGGAGATCCTCAAGAAGTTCAAAATGGAAGATTGCAAGGCAATCAACACCCCAGTGGAGTGTGGAAGTAAACTATCCAAGCATGAAGATGGAGAAAAAGTGGATCCGACGCTCTTCAAAAGTTTGGTTGGAAGCCTAAGGTACTTAACTTGCACAAGGCCAGATATACTCTACGCAACAGGGCTTGTGAGTAGATTTATGGAGAATCCAATCACAACGCACTTGAAGGCGGCAAAGAGAATTCTTCGATATCTCAAAGGTACGCTCAACTATGACCTACTTTATTCAAATACTAATAACTATGATCTTGTGGGCTATAGTGATAGTGATTGGGTTGGGGATAATGATGATCGAAAGAGTACAAGTGGATTTGTGTTCTTCTTGGGAGACACCTCTTTCACTGGGATGTCGAAGAAGCAACCAATAGTCACATTATCTACGTGTTAAGCCGAGTATGTAGCCGTCACATCCAGTGTTTGCCATGCTATATGGCTTAGGAGTTTGTTACGAGAGCTCGGATGGACACAAGAGAATCCTACGAGGATTCGTGTGGATAATAAGTCAGCGATTGCATTGGCAAAGAATCCGGTATTTCATAATCGGAGCAAGCACATAGACACTCGCTTCCACTACATCAGAGAATGCATTGCAAAGAAAGAAGTTCAAGTGGAGTATGTCAAATCACAAGACCAAGTAGCCGACATCTTTACAAAGCCGCTCAAGTATGAAGAGTTCGCAAGACTCCGGAGTTTACTTGGAATGCAAAATCAAGTTTAAGAGGGGGTGTTGGATATTAAACTTAATTTTGTGGAAGACTTCATGATAATTTTAGAATGATTGAGATTATAAGAATCATCTAGATTAGTGGAGATGTTGGTAAAACTAGAAGCTTCTACATTTTGGCTCATGGATAGGTTAAAGAATAATCTAGATCAATGTAGTAATAGAATGATCTAGAATAATGGCATGTGATCAAATTGGAGAATTATCTAGATTTATTAGGAAGAAACTAGTGTAGAATTCTCTAGAACATTAGAGATTATACCATTGTGTAGTATAAATAGGTGGTGGTGTATCATTTACAAGCAGTACCCAACCAAAATTTAATAAAGTGTGTTTTATTCCAAACCTTGTTCTTTCCTTCAAAACTCATTCTATCACCCTTTATTCATCCAACTCACCAATCCCTACACCCGTCCACAAACCTATACATATCCCTCCAACCTTTTAACTCATACAAGTTCAGTCCACATAGTTGAGTTTCAGCATTAATCCTAACCCACTTTAATCTACAGTTTATTCGAGCTTGATGTACGGGTCGACTCGACTTGTTTTACTTAATAAACGAATTTGAACAAATATTTATTTAAATCAAGACAAAAATAATTCACTTGATTTGATTATATCTCTTGCTCGAATGTCCGAAGGAGCAATTCAAGATTTTTTTTATTATTCTCTCCATCCCATTTAAGATTGCATCATTCTTTCGGCATAAACATTAAAAAAAATGATAACTTATAGGAGTATTATGATTATTTTTTGTAGTAAATAAATGATAAAAGTATATATGTTAGATATATATGAGTGGTTTTTTTATTTTTAAATAAAGTGGATGAGGAAATATGATTGTTTTAACTTTTTACATTTTTTTTTTTTGGATGTGCAAATTTTTATGGGGTAACCTAAAATGAGAAATGTCTAATTTGGAAGAGGAGAGAATATTACTCCATTCGTCCCAATTTCATCTTC
This sequence comes from Pogostemon cablin, assembly GCA_023678885.1. Lineage (NCBI taxonomy): Eukaryota > Viridiplantae > Streptophyta > Magnoliopsida > Lamiales > Lamiaceae > Pogostemon > Pogostemon cablin. The sequence continues at coordinate 32,179,938 of CM042951.1, forward strand.
ACGTTTACCATAGATATAAAAGTCACTTTTAGATTTACTTTTGGGGGTAATATGATATTTTTGAATAATACTACTAAATAAATGATAAAATATGTTATATTCGTTAAAAAGATGATATATTTGAAATTAAAATTTGTTAAAAGAATATAATGATTATTTCTTTTGGTGCTAAGTGGGATTAATTTCACAAAGTTATAACGAATAAATAAGTAGGAGGATCGCAATTCAATAAGGCGTAGGATTTAGGATGTAGTATAGTATAGGGGAATAGATGGGACAGTGAGTAAGTATTAGGCGTAATTTTAGGACAACTAATTATGAGCTGATTTGATTTGACTCATCTTATTTATCGTTGCATCCCCTCATCTACTGTCTCCAATTACCTACGTTTTCATTCGTCCCATAAAAATATTTGCGTACTTTGCTTATACTCCATTTCATCAAATTTTATGTTACATCTTTTTAGATGATGCTCCCAATCCATACATGATCTCATATCAAAATTTCAAATTTATATGATTATAAATTAAAAAGTTGCAATTATACAGATCAATTAATTATATGGTTATAATATCCGTGTAAAATGTGATAGTATATATTAATCTTAAAACATTAACCCATTGTCCCTAAGACATTGATGCATTAATTAATTTTATAATATTAGTATCTTGGTCTTGAAAGTATTATTACGTATATTTATGTGTAATATTTTAGCAAATGTATAAGCCCATTTCACATAATTGATCATAAAGTATTCACACATTTTACCTTTCAATATTAATAATTCTATCTTAAAGTACTAATACATGAGTCGGGTGGGTAGGCAAACATTTACTTGACCAGATCCTTGCCTGAGACACACCCAGGTTGAGGATTGCAATATGTTTTCAAAAAATGCATTTTTTTTCCTTTATCCTTATGATCAGTGGCGGATGCAGGAATTCGATTCAGGGAGGCCCAATCAGTAAAGAAAATATTATACAAAAAAATAAATATAAAATATTATAAATTATAGTAAATTTGACAAAATCAATATATTATATCATAACAAGAAAATATTCAAAATAAATAATTTCAGTACATCCCAATATAAGAAATATAAAATATAACACAATCACAATAGTAATAGTATTACATTTTATAGAAGCCCTAATTTCTAAATATAATAGTATTACATTTTATAGAAGAATAGCATAACAAATTTAATTTAACAATTTCCAAGTTTATAATAATACATTAAAAATAAAAGCCTTAATTTCTAATATAATAATATCACATTTCATATAAAAATGCATAATAAATTTAAATTAACAATTTAAAATAATACATTAAAAAAGAGAAGAGAGATGATGAAAACAAATTGAGAAATTAATGATGGGGGAGTGGGGTGAGTATTAGTGGGAGTGTGGGAGGAAGAAGGAGAAGTGAGGGAAGGAGGGGAGTTGTCGAAGGGGGTGCAGAAAGATAGGGGAAAATGGGTTATTGAGTTATTATTATAAATTAAATATATTTTTAATTTAATTAAATTTTATTAGTGAAATTACTATTATACCCCTACTTTTTAAAAAAATTTAAGGGGGCCCTGTGCCCCTGGGCCTTCTTCATGTCCGCCACTGCTTATGATATTATCACATTGATCATACAATGCTTAATGACCTTAAAGTATTGTCATTTTTTTTATTGGACAAAGTATTGACAATTGATTTTTATAAATATGTACTTTTGAGTTGTTTTAGCAAAAATATTAGTGCATCAATTCTATAGTATTGACACTTTTGACTTTAGAGTATTATTACATTAGCGTTTAAATATTAACATGCAAGTCTAATGAGAGCAAGTTAAAATGACATGTTTTGATGTTGCATCTTTAGTTACACATATTAAATGAATAATAATTCTACTTGAGAAGAGAAATCTCAATCTTTTCTTTTAGAGTTGATATAATCTTTTTAAAAAATATAAATTTTATTATATACTATGTATTATTCATGTACGATACACAATACATCCTCCGTCATGCGTTAACATTGACGTTTACTTTTTGTACGGAGATTAAGGGATATAATATTTTAATGGGTGGTTAGGTGAGAGAAATACTCCTATTTAATGCAAAGTGAGTAGTTGTACTAGTATTGTGTGTATTCCCTGCATGAAATAATTAATTGTTTTGTGTGATTGAACATAATAAAAAAGGAAATATAAACGTTAATTTGAGGAAATGTAAACCTTAACTTTGCACAACTCAAAATGAAAAAGTAAATCTTAACGTGGAACGGAGGGAGTATAAAGTATATAACAACAAAATATAACAAGAGATCCGATCGAATTTAAACGGTTAGTAAGATTTAGTTACACGCATACTAACTAGGTTTGTGCGATTGGTGATTTTTGCACAAATTAAAAGTGCAAATGAAAATAAATTATCTCCATATTAAATAGTTGAAGAAGTAGTATTCATGTAAATTAAGATTGTACTTTTTGCAACGTTTTTCTGATAAAAAAATGGTATGGTCCGTATGGAGAAGAGATGTGTTATATCATAGTACTCCATATGATATCCCGTTGATGAGATATAACAGTGCCACGTGTACGCTCGGGGTTTGAAAGCACGAAGTCCAACTCTCTTCCCAAATGAAAACCACCCATCCCTTTTTTTTTATTTCTTCTTAAAATTTATTTAAAATTAAAATAAAAAAAGAAAACCCTTTTTATGATCATTACATTACTGCACATATATATATTCCCAATGTAATTAACCAAAGTCCCAAGTGCAAGCATATAGGTTGAGTTCTCTCCAAGAAAAAGCAAATAGGATGGAAGAAAAAGGTGGGATTGGGAAATCAAGATTCAAAAGCGTTTGTGTTTTCTGCGGAAGTAGTTCTGGTAAAAGGGATTGTTACCGACAAGCTGCACTGGATCTTGGACACCAACTGGTCCGTATTTCAATGCCATCATTCTTACAAACCATTTTTATATTCTTAACCACAACAAAATCGGATCTTGTTTGGTTTTGCATGAAGGTGGAGAAAAGGTTGGATCTTGTGTACGGCGGTGGAAGCATAAGGTTGATGGGTTTGGTGGCTAAAGCTGTTCATGGCGGCGGAGGCCATGTTCTTGGGTCTGTTGTTCATCTTTCTTTCTTTTTATTTCTGAAAAATTAATGTTTTTCTTTTGAATAATCTTTCTGTTGTTTTTCTTGTTCGATTTCACAGGGTCATTCCTAGACCTTTGATCGGCAAAGAGGTTAATTGGGGGATTTTCCTATTTTCTGTCTGATCCCTCTCTCTCTCTCTCTCCTCAATATTAGGGTAAATTGTGTATTTGCAAATTGTTGCAGAAAACAGGAGACACAGTTGGTGAGTTGAAGGTAGTGGCTGATATGCACCAGAGGAAGGCTGAAATGGCTCGTCACTCTGATTGCTTCATTGCTTTGCCAGGTGACTCTCTCTCTCTCTCATGCATACACATATTCTTGATGGATGTGTGTTGTGAAAGTGCAGGTGGGTATGGTAATCTGGAGGAGTTGTTGGAGGTGATAACATGGGCTCAACTGGGCATCCACCACAAACCTGTGAGGATCCATCTACATATGCAGTTGAATAGATTAACACTGGTGGTGTAACTTCTTGTACTAAATTAGGTGGTAATGAAATGTGATTAGGTGGGATTACTGAACGTTGATGGCTACTACAACTACCTGCTAAACTTCATTGACAAAGCAGTGGATGATGGCTTCATTAAACCATGTCAGAGAAACATCTTTGTATCTGCTCCTAATGCCAAAGACCTTGTTCACAAACTGGAGGTACCTACATCCATCTCTCTTTTATTAATGCTAATAACATCTTTCTCTTCCCAATACTCTCTCTCATGTTTCTCTAAAATTTCACTAAAATGGGAAGACAATACATCCCATAAAAAAAGAAAGAATCTTGACAGTACCACTCTTCCCTTACACTCTTCCATTCCATCTGTGTGTTCTTACATCCACCCATGAAATTAATTTCCTTTCCTTTTGTCTAAATCATAGGAATATGTGCCAGTGCAAGATGAAGTTGTTTCCAAGTTGAATTGGGAGGTTGAGCAAGTAGCATTCACACCTCTGCAACAAGCTGAAATTGCTCTATGAACAACACCAACAAGAGCCAGAGTAGTATTAGAATTAAACTCATCTTTTGACCCACCCATGCCTTGAAGTTGAACAGGTAGAAAAAAGAAGATTAAAATTTAGACTGAAATTAGGTAATTTGCTCTGACCCTACCAAAAATGGGAGTGGTGAGTTGAGTAGGACAAGGAAGCAGTAGTTTCCTCTTGTATTTTGGGAAGTGAAAAATATGCTTTTGTATGTATGCTATAAGTATATGTGGTGTGGGTTGATGAATATAATGATATTTTGTATGAGGAAGTAAAGTTGAAGGAAGCTTACAAAAGGAATGCAACAAAATTATTTTTGTTCTGCAGCTTCATCATTCTGTATATACTTTCAGACTCTAGCTAGGGTGAATATTGAGCATGCCTGCATTTTTCCTAACTCATTATTATGTGGAAATGGTAAAAAGTGGTCACTTTTGGATAACTGTAATTTTAAGTGGCCACATTTGTTATACATAATTTTTTCTAGCCACTTTGAAATGAATTGACCAAAATGCCCTTGTTGGGGACCAACTTTTCAGGTGGTTGCAGATGAGATTCCACACTTTTTTGACCCAAAGTACAGTAAAGGAATCGTATTCTTCTTTATTTCTGAATAAAGTGTGGAAGTACAATACCTAATACCTAGTACTACTATGTAGTTGGAGAAACTTTCTAAAACAAATTTCCAGCTTGTGGAAAAAAAAAGTAGATGAGTTGGCAGAAGAGTTTCGGAAACAGTATGATGACCAACTTAGGATCCTGAGCCGGAGGATCAGGGTAGCAGAACAGCTACAAGTTGAGAGCAAAGAATGGTATCAAAAGACTAGAGAGGCGTACTAGCATGAAACCAAGGAACTCAAAGAAGTGGAAGAAAGAACAGAGATTGAATTGAAAAGTGTGAAGGACTTGACACTTGCAGCAAATGATTTACTCTCATCACTAGACTCACAGGCTTTAAGATTTGAAGAATGCACAGGTAATTTAGTGAATAGGATTTCCAAGGCCTCGTGTTTGCTCAACTTTGCAAAACAATGGACAATGAGGAAGAACAATGCACTATTACATGTGAAAGAAGATGTGGACTGCTTAATATCACAGCTTGAGGACAAGGAAGCAGAGATATTAGCGTTCAGGGAGAAGGTGTGGAAGTCAGAGAACAAGGTGAGAGAATTGGAGAAAATCATCAAAGAGAGAGAAGAAGGAACATTGGTGCTTAATGAGGAAAAAAGGGAGGCGATAAGGCAGCTATGCGTGTGGATTGACTATCATCGAAGCCGGTCAGATTTCTACAAGAAAATGTTGACTGAGATGAGTATGGGACACAGAAGGGCATCTTGACAGCATCCTGGAGACAAAAATTGTTTGTACTCAAAAACGCAGTCATGCATAGTTATATCATATTTCAATCAACTAGGTAGCAGGTTTATAGAGCAAACTTTAACAGCAATATAGAGCAAATGTAAGAAGTAGAACATAGTCTTCAATTGTAAATGTACATATGTACAACTGGTCTTGGACTGACCCATAACATTTTGGCTTTCTACTAGCAGCCAGCTTTAGTTCTTAACTTATGCCAGTTATTTAGCAATTTGTATAGATTATTTTTATTCTGGATTTATATCAGATGTGGAGGTGGCCACAATAAGTTTTTGTGAAATCATTCAATAGAATTATTTGCAATTATTAATTTTCCTCCGTTTCTAGAAACTACTTCATCCCTCCATAAATCTATTTATATTTTTCTCATTTAATTATCTCACCACACTTCCAAGTTCCAAAAAGTAAAATGTAAAATCAATTCAACAACCTACTACACACACAACAGCCTTATTTTTTTAATTGATTTATTATTTAAAAATATTAAGTTAACTCAAAAAGGTTAATAAAGCCATTAAAAGAAAAAAAAAATTACTATTCTAAAACAACATGATCCATTTTAGGTTAAGCTTGCTTTTGTTCAGTTTGACTTATGTTGACAGATACAAACACACCATAAAAGTAGTGAATTGGGAATTACCATTATAATTGCTTTGATGACAACATCAGTGTAGTACTCCGGCTGTGATTCTTGCAAAAACAGCAGATGATGAATCATGGTATTCCCATCTTTGTTGCCTCGAATCCCATCTATCAAACCTTGAAGAAACAGATCCATTCTTACAGCCAGGGATGCCAGCTTCTTCTCAAGACCTTTGTAGTCGATCCATCGGAACACCGGGAAGAAATCCCCATACCCATAGCAGTAATTGTAAAGGAGGAGAAGAAAATGAAAATGCAGATATATGTATTGATTGATTGCTTACTATCAAGGCGATGAATGCAGTCAAAAAAATAAATATGCGAAATTGCAAAGGAAAATCATCCAAAAAAGAATAGAAGACGAAATATGGACAAGGATGAAACTAAGCACAATGAACATTCAGTGGTAAGAAAAGTGGCATGAAAATCCAAATGCCTCAATTGTAAATATCATGAGTAGAAAGGTCAGACCAAATCAGATGATTCATTTCATTCATGTTATTACAAGATATACATGATTAATAGTTCTAACCTTATCAGAAGCTCAAACCATGCGTACTTTTAGAAGTTGAATTTGGGATTCTCCTTGTAATGATTCTAAAAGGGCAATCATCAGAATGATAGTTATGGACCTTATGGTGTCACAGATGGCAAATAGATTATAAGAGTTTTATTAAGAGATGCACGAAAGCAATTCTAAGAATGCTTCAACTAATTGCACAAGGTAAGAGATGCAATGGAAAAGTAACAATGCAAAAAACAATATGAACTTCGAGAAATGACATTATTTTTATGTAAGAAGAATAGAGGTTTGCATAAACGTACAATAAACAAACCATCTCCATATCATTTTTTGGGAGGATAAATTTCCCATAGTGCTATAGTGGCATCTTCTGAAGACGAAGCCATGAGTTTACTATTAGCTGAGAATGTAACAGCATTGCACGTTGCACGATGATATTTCAATATGGCCAAGGCATTTCCTCTGCGATAATCGAATACCCTCACCCTGTGATCCCAACCAGCAGTAGCAAAAATATTACCATCGGGCCTTATTGAGGTACCCAATACCCCAGGTCTTTCCAAAGTAATTTCTTTCTTAACCAAACATGAACCCGATGAATGATCCAACCGAAACATCACAATCTTTTCATCAGCAGAACAAGAAATTCCTCCACCAGACAAATTGTCAACAGACAAGCATAGTACTGGCTCAGAGTGAAATTTTACAGATGTCACTGGCACTGCCGGATTCCTTAAATCCCACAGAACCATGGATCCATCCTCATAGCCCAATAGAACATTTGCATATGTACGTGATCCAGATGGCAAGAAAGCACGAACTGCCATGCACATACCTCTTGATTTTGTAGAATGATTCATGGAGTTCATTGAGTTAGAAGGCAAAGTCATAATCTTTGCAGCATTATTAATATCCCATATCTCAACCACAGACAAATCTTCTCCAGCTGCGGCAACATAATTAGGTCCTTCACCTTCCAGCTTTGTTGCAGGAATCTCACTACCCTGATGATTCTTGGAAACCTCTGATGGCTTAATTTGATCACATAATAATGAAAGCTTGCAAAAGTGGTATGAATTTGTTTTGATAGTGGTGAGTGGGCTCCTAGACAAGCCACCTTCTCCTATATCCCACAATTTAATAGTTCCATCCCTTCCTTGAGTAATCAATCTGTTCTCTCTGCTGCAAAAAATGCTGATAATACCATGAGCAGCACTGTGCACCCATGATGATGACAACGTCCTATGCTGCAACGTATCCCACATGCGCAATTCACCATCAGTGGATCCACTAAATAGGACATTCTTGAAGGGATGAAAGCAAATGTCCGTAACAGAAGCGCGGTGGCCCCTGAGAACTGCCACCGGGTCCGGAGGAGGTCTCTTGCTCATTGATTTGCTTAATTTATTTCTCAGCGACAATTTATCGAACAGCTTGTCTACAATTCACGAAACCCTACAAAATACACGCCAATCAATCTAAATTTCTGAACTTACAAGAAGAAGGGTGATCTGTTGATCTTCTTCTCCAAACATCTTTTCTACAGTTCGACAGGTTTTGTAAAGTGGAGTAATTTTTAATAAAGAATGATTTAGATAAATGAAGTCGGATAAACAAGCTTAAAAGATTTGTTTAAATAATTAATTGGAAACAAGGTGAAGAACAGTACAGCAGGGATCTCATCTGGCAATTCCACTAACAAACGTGTATGCATAAAATCGAACTGCCCGGCCCCACAAATGCCAGTGCCAGTGGTGCCCTTTTTGAACTCGCCAACAATTTCATTTTATCAAATTATTTCAATTCTTTTAAAATTATTCAATCATATATCTAAGCTAACTTAAGACATTTCCAGAAATAAGACGAATATTAACCATTCACGTTATTTTTAAAAATTGGATTGAGTTGCACATTTTTTATTAATTATAAATTAAGTTGTACTTGTACATTTTTTAAGTGGAAACAATAAATTTTAGAGTCAGCATAGGATAGGTGCACTTAGTTAATAAAAACGGTTTCATTAACAAAACAAAAAAAGTGAGTCTTTTTTGTCTATTTACAATTTAAACTCCCTAATAATATATATAGATTTAAATAAAATATGGAGGAGAAGAATTGTGTTCACATGGGGACCCAGGCTCAAGAACTTTTGCCAACAAAAAAATAGTTTCATATTACATTTTATATTTTTCGTTTGCTCATCTCACATCAAACTTCACCATTAAAAAAATGTTATATCAATTATCAATCTTAAAGGTAATAACACACATAAATATTTTATAATATACTCCCTCCGTCCACTTCAAAGGTAACCATTTGTTTTTTGCACGTGGATTAAGGAGTATTATTATTATAGATAAAGTATGTAGTTGTATTAGAGAGAAGTGGTGGGTCATAGTGAAATGGATACATTTGAACGGAGGGAGTATTTATTTATTACTTAAAAAAACTATTTACTCCTTTAAAGTTAATAAAATTAATAAAAAATAATTTTTCGTAAATTTTACATGTACAACAACGTTGCAATTTGATGTGGAACGAAAGATATCAATAAAAAAATTAAAATATTTTAAAATAAAATAATTAGTATACCCTAAAAGAATCACAAGTTTTTTTAATGCATAATTCAATTAAAATTAATGATACCTAGAACTTTATTCCATTAAATCATGCAACTCATTTTTTTTTTGCAAAAGCTCCTGAGTCCTGGGACACATAGGGATACTCTGTGTCCCATGTGAACACAACCATCTCCCCTTATATTCTATTTAAACTTATGTATTGCTAGGTGTTTAAATTGTAGAGGGACACGAAAATTGCAAAGACACACGGAACGTGCTCCGTACGCTCGGGTACACAGGTGTTCTTTTTTTAATCAAGTGAAGTCTCATTGAAATGATAATATTTTGAATTTTAATACTAATATATACTTATTATATTACTTAAATTTTAAGTAATTTCGAAATTACTGTGCAGTGAATTCCAAATGCTTGGAAATATTGCAAGTACTAATTAAAAAAATTTGATATAAGAGCGCAAGTATTTAAGCTGTGGAGCAGTATTAGAATATAAAGGTCCAGCTGTCTGCAATCATAGCTGTTTAAGGCCTACCGGATTTCAAATTCATTCTTGGTAGTTCATTGCTGTGATTCTCTTCAACAGAATTCTGAATTCGAAAACCGCCTTCACTTTCAATTGATTGCTTGGAGATCAACCAACAATGGCGAAGAAGCACCGATGGCGCGAGGTGATTAACTCCATTATTGGAACTCACGCCGCTCCTGAAGTTGATGAAGAGATCAGAGTAAACAAAACAGGTATTGGAGCACTCAAATGAATTCAGTAATTGTTAAATTTATGAGTTTAATTGTTACTTCTTTTGATGTTCTGTGTTGATGTTTAGAAATTCTTGTTAACTGTAGAAATTGATGAGAAGTTAACGAAGATCTTAGGGTTTGTTGGAGAAGAAGATGGTAATAATGATAGGAAAGAGTCATTTGCGGCTTTGGTCGAGGATTTTCGCACTCATTACGATTCTCTTTACGCGCGTTACGATAATCTGACGAATGAGTTGAAGAAAGAGTTTCAAGGTGGCTCTTCGACTAGTTCAGATTCATCCGACTCGGATGATTCTTCCAAGAAGAAGAATAAGGAATTGCAGAGTAAATTGGACGCCGCCATTGAAGAAAAGAGAGCGCTAATTCTTGAACATCAAACTTCTTTGAGGAGTAAAAATGAGGAGTTCAGTCGATTGGAAGAAGAAAACGGAAGGCTGAAAGGTAGAAATTCTGAGATGGAAAAAGTACTGATTGAAAAGGAGGATGAAATCTCGAGTTTAAAGAGGAAACATGAAGATGAAAAGAAAGAGGCATCTGGGCGGATTGATGCATTAAATGCTGATTTAGAAAGTCTTCAAGAGCAATTCGATTCATTGGGTGTTTCAAAAATTAAAGCAGATGACACTAACAAGAAACAGCTAGAAGGAATTATTCAGTATATGAAAAATTACAAAAAACTTGAAAAGGAATTAGTTCAAGCTAATAACCAGAAATCAGAATTGGAGAACAAGATTGTAGAATACAAGAAAACGACAAACGAACAGAATGAGCGGATTGAGGTATTTACGGCAATGGTGGAAAGTCTTCGAGAGCAATTAGGTTCGTTGAGGTGAGGGATCAAATCAATGAAACTGAAGCCACTATCGAGCAACATCAAGAAGAAATTTCGGATTACCTGATTCAGATAGAAAAAGATAAAGAGGAATTATCTCAAGCTGAGAAGAAGAATTCTGAATTGGTGAACAAGATTGCAGAACACGAGAACAAGATTCAAGAACAGAATGATGAATTCGTCAAATTGAGCAGGGACTACAAACAGCTGGAAGTTCGATTCAGAAACTGTGAGGAGAGTCTCAAATCTTCAAATATTGAGGTAGAACAGTTGCAAGATCAGATCCGAAATGTCATTGATTCAAAAAATCAGGATATTAATCACTTTGAAGAAACTATAGAGAATCTGAAAGAAGACCAAGAGATGAAAGATGAACAAATTGAGACATTGATGGAGAATATGAAAACTGCAGAGGTTAATCAAAAGCTAACGGCCCGGAAGCTCCTAGTCACAGAACAAGTATTGACAGAGAAGGAGGAGAGCCATAGGCAAAGAGTAGAGAGGTTACTTGAAGTACAGCGTTTGATAGAACATAGGGTTGCTTCACAGTTAACGATCATTTCAGCTTATAAAGAAACTCAAGCGAAAATGGTGTCAGCTGTCACTGAGAAGATGAGGGAAACACTGGAGGGAATCGAAACGCTAAGCACGAAGTTTGAAGAGGACCATGGTCACTTAGACTCCCGGATTTTTGAAATCACGAATGAGCTCAAGGTTATAAAGAGAGCTGGATCACTGACAACAACACTGAGAAAGGCCAGCTGAAGGAGGAAATTGCCAGTTTGATTGACCAACAGAATGTATTGACTGAGAAGATTGGGGCTCTGGAGAATGCTGTGCAGAATGAGGAGAATGAAAAGAATGCCTTAGTCAAACAGGTAGAAGAGCTGAACCAATTGATGGCAGTGAGTAATGAGAGGATAGAGGAGTTGGTGACACAGGTGAAAGACGGAGAAAGTGAGCTCTCGTGGTTGGCTGCATCGAAAAGAGACGCCATAAACCAGGCATTCGAATTGGTTGATTATTATCACAATCTTCACAAAGATCTCAAAGCCCAAATTTTGGCTAAAGGTTGGAGTAGACCTTGATCTTCCAATGTGCATATTCTTGCTGGCATGTTGATTACCTGCATCTGTTACTTGATTTGATTGGTTGGTTGGTTAATGTGTGTTTTAGGTGAATTTTGATTGTTAATGGGGAATTGGTGGATGCTTTTTTTTAGGCTATGGATTCTGTTCTTTACTACCTGTATAGGCTTGTATAGCAGAGCATTTTTTGTGTGTAGTTTGCATCATTCATTCTGTTTAGTGCAGGGATTATTGGTTTGTGATTAATCTGGAAAATTTTTTTGTAAAGCAAATGTTACTCTCTCTAGAATATATTGTTCATAAGTGTTGTTCTTCTGCCAAAAGATTCTTGTATCTTCATATGTTGGACATCTATCCCAAAATTCAGCAAAATTTTGAAATGTTGGAATAATTGGGATAGCTTGTTGCCAAGTGATGTTTTTCTTATGAGTCATCTCATGAAATACATAAATAAAAGAACCACAAAGATTGAATTTCAAAGGTGTCCATTGTTCAAAGGAGACATCATATTTTTTGTTTTAATGATACTCTTAATTGATGTTAGTATAATAATAGCCCGAGAAGTGAGGGGGCCCAATGAACCCTTTGTCCTAAGGGCCTCAAGTAAAAAAGGAAATTATATTGCTTAATCTCTCATGGTAAATAATTTATCTTATTGTTTAAAATAAGATGACTATAACCTCAAGATTCACGAATTAATCACTTTTGAACCTTGCTTTGTATCTAAAGATAAACTTTTGTAATTTTGAATCATCCAAATCGCATACATCACAAATTTCTTTTCTCCATTTAGGTTATCATCGCTTGATATCGATTATTGATCATTTGATTAATTTTTCGGTGGAGTTTGACTTTAAGGCCCGGGCGGGGTGATGATGGTATATCAAAATTTCAAGGGGTTCTCTGCTTGATTCGAATTTGAAAGGAATGACCACAAATTTCATAAGGAAATTTATTTTCGATTACAATAGTCACGATAACTGTAACATCGTTAAAATTTGATTAAAGATGCTGGAATTGTTATTCATATGATATATATATATATGATGCGGAAGAGCTTCATTGTGATTGATGCATTAATGAATGAGGTTAGTAAACTAATTAATTTATATAGGTTGGCAAAAAAGACTCTTTCATTCTCATTGTCTATCCTAATAGTTGCACATCATGCTAATCTAATCCTAATACTATCATGCCACATTTCTGAATTTGTTTAGCTTTTATGAATTGTGTATATTGTATACGTATAGTATTCCTACAAAATTGTGTTACGAAATTTGGCGTAAAATGTATGTGGGTTTTCAATATAGGTAGATTAGATATCAACGTATCTACCTAATATAGGAAGGAACATGCTTATAAATAAGAATTTCGTACCTACTTTGAAATTTGTATAAATCACATTAATTCAATATGCGTGACTTTTTACATTAATTTTCAATTTTTATTTTCATCAATATAAAACTTAAAATGTAAAATGTACCCTCACTACCAAATCTAACTATTTTCAAGTACTCCCTCCGTCCCGGTTAAACGGCAACAACATTTGTTTTTTGCACGTGAATTAAGGAGTATTATTATTTTATATAAAGTGTGTAGGTGTATTAGAGAGATGTGATGGGTAGTGGTGGGCCATTTGTGTACTTTTTTTACTAAAAGAATAAAATGTTGCAATTTGAACGGAATACACAATATAGTAAAATGTTGTTATTTGGGTAGGATGGAGGGAGTATATATTTGTGAATTAGTGTTGCCTGATTCCAACTTTTTATAGTATAATTTAATTTTTCTGTAAAATATATATATACTATATATCATTCCTAATCAATGAATAAAATTTGGCAAAAACTCCTGTGCACCCGGGCGCACGGACCACATTCCGTGCGCCTTTAGAAATTTGTGTTAAATTGTATATCATTTAGTATACAGATGTGTACCCTTTATTTTCTAAAGAAAATTATTATGTGTATCTGGGTGCATGGACAACACTCCATGCGACTTTAGAATTTTGTGTTAAATTGTATACCCTTAGTATAAAACTGTGTACCTTTATTTTCTAAAGAAAAAAATATATTAATGAAAAATGTATACCCTTTAGAACAAAATGGTGTACCTTTTATTAATTAAAGTGTATACTCTTTAGACCAAAGCAATGTACCATTACCCATAATGCTAAATTTCTAAAGATGCACGGGATGTGTTCCCGTGCGCTCTGGCGCACGCAAGCCTCACCCATAAAATTTTAGTCACTTGAGTTTCGAAGGAATCAATGTTAGTCCCACAATATATTCGGATTTTAAAATATTTTACATTATTATTATTTTTTTTTTCTGATGATGACATTTTTATGGTATTAATACTAAAGAAATCAAATTTCTGCTATATATGTATATATTATGTCGTGATGACAAATAACTTTAAATTGTTAGCTAGTGATCATAAGCATATAAAGTAGTTGCAGCCACTAATACACCTAGTAATTAGGATATATTTTTTCTTTTTAAGATACAGTGATAAAGTACCTTAATTAACCTTATAAGTCCAAAATTCATCATCATCATGTACTAAAATAGAATAGTAGTAGCATATTAGGAGAGCTACCAGTTGCATATTCTTGATATTGTCTCCATAAATTAATGTGATCCGGTACTATAGTGCAGAATTAATGGAGAAGAAATTAGAAGAAGAAACAACATTCTCCAATAATTCATTATCCTCAGTGTGGAACTGTGGGAGCCCATTGTACGATGCTTACGAGTTAATCTCGGTTGCACATATGATCGAGAGGCACATGATCGTACCCCTGTCATCCTCCGAAAAGAAATGGAAATGGAGACGAAGAAGAAGGAGAGAGAAGACATCAATTTACAGAGGACAAGGAAAAAAGAGAAGGCTAAAGGGGTTAAGGGTAGATTGCATGCTCTTTCTACTCTAATTTGTTAATATTAACAACTATTTTTGGTTTTTTTTTTCTTTTTAATTTTATTATGAACCTCTTTTTTCCACGTGCAACAATAAATTTTTTGTATCTATAATAAAATAAACACAAGAGAATTACAATGATAATCCAGAAGGATTAAACTTGATAATTTAGGAAACAATCTCTATCAATCCTCTGATTCTTCTCTCGAACCAATTTGGACTTTGACTTTGACTTGACTTGTGTATGTTGAGTCGGATCTTCAGTTGAAGCTTGTCCGAACTCGGATTTGGGACCTTATAACGTTAATCCAGAAGCGTCGAGCCTTTGTTTGGATTAAACGTACTTGATCCTAAGAACACTCGATCTGGGGGGCTTAGCACCTTAATCCCGGGTCGTATGCTGTTCTTGCCGCGAAGAACACCGAAGAACTTAGTTTATGAAGAACGCTTGATTTGGGGGGCTCCGCACCTTGATCCCGAATCGTTTGCCGTTCTTGACTTGAAGATGCTTGAAGATCCCTTGCCGTTCTTGACTTGAAGATGCTTGAAGATGCTTGAAGATCCCTTGCCGTTCTTGACTTGAAGATGTTTGAAGATCTCAAGGGAGCGCTGCTCGTGTTCTTGATCTCTTCAGAGCGTTTATGTCTTCAAGTACTTCAGTGTGTGATGAATGGAAGAGGACTCCTTATATAGATGAAGGAATGAGCATGCCCCATAAATAACTTGCAATCTGATTGGTCTATGACAGATTTGGCCTGGTTCTGCGGGCTTGGGCCGTTCCAAATATATCACAGCCTGATTGGTCATTGCTTATTTTGACCTGATTATGGAACCTTCCATGCTTTACTTAACTTAGGGGCCAAGTTTTACTTAATTTAAACCCTACTTAATTTGTTGGGTATTAAATTAATTATCAATTATTTATTAATTTATTAAATCCCCAAAATAAAATATAATAAATTAAAATTGATATTTAATCAATAAAATCCACGTGTCGCCATTTGATTGGACCGTGACCACGTGTTATGGAGTTTTGCATTATTTGAGCTTCTATTATTTATTTTGTTATTTAAGTTATGGATTTAAGGGAACAAAGGTCATAATTTATAGCTGTGGGCTGTTCTTTCAATTCATCGGTTAAAATTTATTGATATATCCTTGAATCTAGACCTCTGGTCTCACTTGCCGTGATAGGGCTTCAATTAAAGTAGGTTATGAGAGAAATTCTACTTTGATAAATGAAACAATATCTAACATAATAATGATAATCACAAATAAAAGAAAATAAATCAAAATATTAATACTAATTATTATGAAAATTAAATAAATCATATTAATATCTAATTAATCTATACTATAATTATTTCAAAATTTCGATAATAAATCAATCAATTATAAAGTAATCTTTTGAAAATGTGAAAGAGGTATATGTAAATAGGTGCATTATCATTTCAAAATACCTCAATATCCTTACTTTGTCGAAGTTTCTGCAAGTAGCCGCAGTGTTGCTATCTCTCCTTTCTCGTAGAAAAAGTCTCCTAAACTTTGCTTATGCACAATTGAAGACATTATTTAAAAAAGAAAAAAGAAAAAAAGAAATCATAACAGTTCTATTTCTACTCCTTTTCTATTGTATTCTTTGTCCTATTATTTTAATATTTTCCACCCCAATATTTTGTAACCGATTGTTTGGTAATTTTATATACGAACAACGTATACTCTTTGGTCTCATCGAGACATACGAAAAAGTTTGTAAAGAGAGGTGATTGTGTGCAAATAAAACTAAATCGTAATGAATAAATCAGGGGATAAAACAATAATGTAAAATATTTTACTTATTAAAGCGAAAGCGTTTAATACATTTTGTGAAATGGTTGAATAAATTTTAAAAGGACTTCACTTTGTTTTATTCAAATAATAAAATGAGAAAGAATAGTTGACAACGTTTGTTTGTTTTTTTTTTTTATATATGATACGGATGATGAATGAAGACACGTGTATATTATTTAAAATAATCTAACATAACTATATTAAATTTTCATTAACTCTCTCTACTATCTTTTACGTTTATTTTTTCACGTGTGGTTTAATTTTTTTTTATCAATTTTATTGATTTGAGAATATTTAAAAAATTTTAAATAATTAATAAAGTAATAAATTTGAAATTAAAGTAGTTTTTGAAATTATTGAATAATTTTTTATTTTTTTATTTTTTTGTGAAGGATAGATTTTGTACAACAAATAAATGAAAAAAAAGTGACAAATTTTGTGAGACAGTTATACTACATGTTAATTAGATTGAATAATTGGTAATGAACAAAGACTATGAGACCGCTAAGACTTTTGTGAAACAAATAAAAAATAACACCAATCTTTATAATGAAAAGTGATAATGATGCAGTATTTCATGAACGGTTCATAATTTGAATGTGAAGTGATAACATTTAAAAAAAAATAAGCGATAACATTTATAAAAAAAAAAACTAATTATAAAAACGTAAAATAATCTTGCCGTAAAACGATCTCATTAATGTCTATCAATGATGGATTGTCTATCAATGATGGATAAATATACTGTGCACCCGGGTGCACCTAAAGATAGGGTGCACCCATATACAAATATATATAAAAAAGTATACAATTATGAGCAAAAATGTATATAATTTAATTGTTTGTTTTTTTAATGAAAAATTGAGTGTAAAAAAATACAATTGATAGAAAAATATGTAACACTATTGAATAAAAAGTTATACACATATGAATGTTAGTTTTCTAATGAAAAACTTAATGTGAAAAAAGTATACAATTATTATGAAACACGTATACAAAATAGAATAGCATGTATACAAAATAGAATAAAAAATTATACACATATGGGTGCACCAATTTATAGTGTGCACTTGGGTGCATCTAAAGATAGGGTGCACCCATATACAAATAAAAACAAAAACATATACAATTAAGAGTAAAAATGTATACAATTTAATTGTTAATTTTTTTTAAGAAAAATTATATATAATATTTAATAAAAAGTCATACATATGTGGTTGTTAGTTATTTTAATGTGAAAAAAGTATACAATTATTACAAAACACATATACAAAATAGAGTAACATGTATACAAAATAAAATAAAAAGACATACATATATGAGTGCACTCTTGCACCCAGGTGCACCAAATAAACACTCCTAAAGATATTTACACTTTTTGAATTAATTATCACTTTCATTATAAAATCCTATTATTTTTTATTTATTTATATTATTATAAATTAATTGATATCCCTTTTATTTGCGTATGTGAAAGGGTCTACACAAATTTTTGTCTAATACTATTGTGATTTGATATCCATGTACTAATTTTGTATTAATTTTATTCAATGACATAATATTTATTTTTTAATAAATATATTAATTTTCGATAGTTGTTCATTAGAAAATAGTAAAAGAACAAATTATATAAAATTTTATTTATTAATATAGTATATAGTTTTATTAATAAGCATAACATTTTTAAATATAATAATGCAGGAACTAACGATTTTACATCCCACAATATTTTGCCAACTCAAACGGCAAACCTTGATTTAAAAAAAAAGATACGCGAAAAACGAAGGAAGTATCTCCATGACTCCATCTAACGTGCGCAGTGTGAGATAATTTGTCGGCAGCAGAGTTAAAAACTTGGCAACTCATTCACACTCCAAAATTCTACTCCATAAAAGTCTCCCCTTTTCCATTTGTAAATCCCAAACTCTCTCTCATACGAGTGACAGAGATCGATGGATATCTTGTGCTTGGAGTATCAGAAGTTTCGAACAATTTCTTGTCCATTTGTGTAAGTGCCATTCCAATACCTTGAATGGGACTGTTCACTCATTAATTATTAGCTTTATTTCTTTAAAAAAAAGACATGGAACCCCGTTTACCTATTTATTAATCCTTTTCAGGTGGTTGAGGGTCTCCATCACTGTCAATGATCTTGACTTCAGGATTTCTAATTTTATTTTATGGATTTGTGGGTTTCTTTAATCCTTGACGCCTTCCATTGTGAAATCTTCAACGCAATTCTTGCATTAAATAAATTAAATTGTTACTTGGCGAAGAAATTGGAGCTTAAAAGAGACGGAAAATGGTTGTACCTGCAAATGTACTACTTTGCTTTGCCTGCCCTTAACTTTCTCTCTCTACCAGTTTGGTGGCTCGTGTGCTGTTCTCGAAGGTACAACTCAATTCGTCTGTTTTACTCTCTGTGTGTTTGTGGATTTCCTTACCCTGTGGTTAAAGATTAGTTATTGCAGATTTTGTTTTCATGATATCTGTTTGAGGTAAATGAGTGCGATTCTTGATATGTGCCTATGTAATTGTGATTGTTTATTTCATTTTCCTTGTGAATTCTTGATTTCCTCTATAAAGGGCTTATATGGTGTCTTCTTGTGTTTTTCTGCAACCAGTTATTTAGAATAACATACAGACTTCATCTGACTTGAATGTATAAGATGTTATGTTCTTGTTTTAAAGTAGATTTGATTTGAATTGGGAACTTTTTTGTTCTGTACAGCTTGAAAGAATTCTGATAGTGGATTATGGAAGACATCTGATGTTGCTAAAATTATGGATGTGGTATCTAATTCTGATGCAAGTAGGAGAGAAAATGTAAGGACGCCAAGAATGGAGCACTTAGATGACTACAATTCGTATTTTCGGGGAATTCATATCAACAGATTAGGTCGAGATTTGGACACACATAGGCAACAAAATGTAAGATTTCAGGGTGACAATGATAGAAATCCAATTGAGTCATTAAGGTTTAGGCCTCCTACAAATCAATGGGGTGAGATTATTAAAGGGCCAGAGTCTTATAGTTCACCTTCCAGAGGTGGTTCTGGGCAGGGAAGATCTGATCATTTTCTTTATCATGACCAGATGCCTCCAAGATACACCATGCACTCTTATTCTGAAAAACAGGCTGAGAGGGTTAGATATCGGAATTATGATTTGGGTATGCATCCTAGTACCGAGAATTTGGAAAGTAATCGTGCTGATCTCTTAAGAAAGCTTGAAGAGTTGGAAGATCAACTTAGTAGATCTAGTGATGGGACTGAGAAACCAATGGGGCGTACTGGAACTGATCAGAGAATGATTTCTTCCACTTCCTATGATCCTTATCCCAGAAATCATACTGCCTATGTTCAAGAAGGCTTTAATAGTTCACATGGTGTAAACAAGCAAGCCCTGATGCCAGATGATATTGTATCCCCATATCTAAGCCAAGCTCCGGGACGTGTTTCTCTCACTAATAGGCACAGCCCATTCTTTAGTGACTCATATCCTCAAAGAGGGTTCCCACTTGAAATGTCTCGGAAGCCACCTCATCAACCACAGTCACAATATTCGTACAGGCCATATCATGAACACATTCATGGTTATCATGGCAATGTAAACCATGACCTCTATGTGTTACACCCACATGAATACTTATTTGATCACCCTGCTTGCAACTGCGTGCAATGTTTTAATAGGAATTCTTATTTACCTCCTAAGGCTGATCTCTCAAGTTCTTATAGTCGAAGGACGCAAAATGAGCTTTCTAGTCCTGATTATCATCACTATGAAGGGTCTCAAGAATACAGTCCTGGAGGTATCAATTTATATAGTTCAAATACTCGGCAATCCGTAGCTCTCAATTCCACTGAAGTAGAGTCTGTAAATGATGGATTTAATCACAGTCGTCCTAGATATGAGGTGGAAACTCATCGGAAACATATATGGTATCCCATTTCAGGTGGTGCCCCTATCATAGCATGCTTCAAGTGCTTTGGATTACTAAAACTTCCAAGAAAACACTTATCACTGGCAAAACCCCAACATAAACTCAAATGTGGGGTGTGCTCTTCAGTAATCTTGCTCGAACTTGGGAACAAAGGGTCTACTATGCCAGCTTCTGGACATTTTGACCATGTACCAGTTGAAAGTGAGGACACTTCTACTTTGATAATGAATGAAAATATCAGATAGCAGCATGGTGTTTCAAATCATGAAGATAAAAATGTTATCTGTAATGATTTTGATGATTCTGATTCCAAGGTTTCCCAAGCAGAAAAGAAGTTAAGTTCTGGTGAGTCTGAAAAGCAGTTAGATCGTTTATCATCAGCTTCAACTCTGTCTGAGGGTGAGCAAAACCCAGAAACTTTAGCATCTGGAAAACATGGTTCTCCGTCTGCAGAGCTGGATGTAACAACACCCGAGCCTTTCTCCCAACCTTGTTTTTCTTCTGAGGAATGCATTGATCAACGTTCTGCTAATATTGTGCTCAACAAATTCGATAAGGGAAACAAGAGTAAAAGATCTGACCTTGAGCAGAGTACCCCTTACCAAAATTTTGTAGAAGACTCACTAGTGGCAACTGAGATGGACATATCCCTAAATAGTGGTGTATCCCAGGATTTTGTTGACCAAAGTGAAGAACTTCGCCCAATGGTTAACAAAGTTAGGGAACCTTTCTTTGCAGGTGTTACCAGAACTAGCTCCAGAGACTTCACAGAACAGATACGTAATTTGGAAATCACAGAATCACAAGTTTTTGTAAATGAGCGCTATATACCGGAGCATCTTGTTCAGAAGGCTGAAAAGTTAGCTGGGCCTATTGAACACGAAGAGTACTGGTATGTACACTACAAAGTTCTCTATTGTGTATTGTTGCCACCACACACGTGAGTTTCCATTTATAATAAAAATATATTATTATTGTTTCACTTTATGTTGTCCTGCTTCTCAAGAGTCAAGTCTCTTGCAGAAATGTGAGCTCAAGTGAAAAACTATGAAGCTTTTCTTCCCACCCTCCCGCTTAAAATTTAAGGATGTGATTAAGAGTACATTTTGTTGTTGAATAGAGCTGTGTTATATGTAGAAACATGCTTTGCATTAGTGAATATATCATAATTGACTAGGAAAAAGGGAAAATAAGAGGAAGCAATTTCTTGAATATAAATAGAGGTTATAATTTGAAAATGTTGAAATATTTTACTAAACCAATTCCATGGATATATATGCATGTTTTTGTTGATTTTACAGTGAACTTAGGAAATTCTAGTTCACAATTTGTGGCATAAATATGACCCTGGATTAGCACACTCAACTACTCAACTATATATCCAGTGTAGTTTCCTTGCATTTTCACTGAGTTCTTTTTTAGCTGTAAAAATTGTGGCAATCTTTTCATTTGATATAATGCTAATGCTAATGCTAATGCTAATCTTTATCAATCCAGGTATGATGTACACGCTGGATTTTGGGGTGTGATGGGCTATCCTTGTCTAGGCATTATCATGGTGAGTTTTATACTGATATCATACCTCAACATTGACTAAAAATAAAAATAAATAAATAAATAAATAAAATGTATAAATAAATGTGTGCGTGTGTGTATATATCATACTAGAAATATACAAAGTTGTTGATGTTCTTGTTCCAAAGTGTCTAAGAGGCATAATTTAATTTTGTTTAGCCTAATATTGAGGAATTCAATTATCCAATGCCGGAGGATTGTGCTGCTGGGAACACAGGGGTGTTTGTCAATGGGCGTGAGCTTCACCGTAAAGATTTGGCCGTGCTAGCTAGCAGAGGCCTTCCAGATGCAAAACACGGATCTTATATCATCGATATTTCTGGGAAAGTGGTCGATGAGGAAACTGGGGAAGAATTACATAGCCTAGGAAAACTTGCTCCCACGTAAGTTAATCAGTTTTCTTAATGGTGTGAGTTTATTTTTACTGCAAATGTTTCCATGACATATTATCTTTTGGTCATTTTACATGCATATATATTTTGCTGCAATCTTTTTTGCTACCCGAACTTTGTCTGCTAAATGGTAATACTTAATGGTTATTGGAACTGAAAATATTTGAACTATTTCTTCAAAAATTGTAAAGGAAATAAATATCCTATAAAGTCTAATTTATTCATTTGCTTAAGATGATTGATATTTGCACAGAGTTGAGAGGGCGCAGCATGGATTTGGCATGAAAGTTCCAAGCTTCATTGCTCGTATGCAGTATTAAACACAACATTCGTTTAGCTCTTCAATGGAAGTCGAAAAAATTCCTGTTTTCTGGGCAACATAAAATTCTGCTAGTTGCTGTCACTGCTTTGACAGCATACCATATTGTTGTGTTTTGAATAATTGTTGCCTTGGTTCCGGAAGAGGGTGTCTTTAATATATATTGGTTTGGTGAGACGAAGACTGTGTTCGAATACGCCATTGTTCGATGGTTTTATTGACGCCATACGCGAAGTTGCCAAAGTAAATAAAATCACACACAAATCCAAATGATATTTTACTAGACTAGATGTTGCATTTATGGTGTGGAAATGTTGTTCTGTTTTTGCAGAGTGAATTGATTAGATTTGGACGTGTAGTAATATTGTATGATGTTTGAATTATTTTTACTATTTATAATTAAAAAGACAAATACTTGTATGTTCTCATGGCGTGTGAAGTTACCATTCCCCCTATTCATACTCTTTTATATCCGATGGGATCATCTATTCCACAATGGTACTTTATCTCTTACTTATTTCACATATTAAATGTTTGCTACGTGTCATGATCAATGCTCATAATTCAACACGTCACAAAGATTTAATGGTTATTTATAGGGTATACTAGTTTTTTTATATTGTGAAACACCGTATATGGAATATGGAATTCAACTTGCTTTTATTCTCCGTTAGTCCAGCTCAAAGCTTTCACGATTGCTTTATGCTTGTAAATTAATGAAGTATAGTATTTAATATGTAATTGATATTCCCTTCGTCCCACGGCAAGGGTAGTTTTTGTTTTTTGGCACGTGGTTTAAAGAGTATTATTATTTAATGTGTAGTGGGTAGTTGTATTAATCGGAGTATGGGCCCCATATTTTTATTGTATTAGAGGGGATGAGTGGGTCTCATGTGTGTAAAAAACGAAAGACAACCCTTTGGGTGGGACGACCAAAATGGAAAAAAGAGACTCTTGCTGTGGGACGGAGGGAGTAGGTTTAAAGGATACTTTTATTTTACACAATTGACTTTAATTTTAATTAATGATAAATTGTATAATATTGTAAATAGAGCTATAAACGAGCCGAGCTGATCTTTCCAAAAATTGAGTATCGTTTATTAAGTTGGAGACGAGCTCGAACTCGTATAAAAATTTAAAATCTTGTTCGAGCTCAACTCAAAGACAAAAATAAAACTAGTGAGAATTCAAAATAATAAATAGATTATGTATTGAATTGATAAAAATAAAAAATTATGATAAAATTAAAAATATTAAATAAATCGTATATTGAATAATAAAAATAAAAAATTTTATTTACTAACAATTAGATACACCTGGATATTCATAGTCATAATACTTTTTGAGGACCTACATTCAATTACATAAAAAAAAACCAGGGATATTTATATGAGACAGTTGTAATATGTTTTAAAGTATTGTTAGATAAAATATGCATATTGGTAGTAAAAATATTTTTTTAAAGTATGATAAATAAAGAGTATATTAAAATATCATTTCAAGGATATTATTATAATATAATTACTACAAAAATATATTAATTATCAACAAATATATTAATAAATATAATACTTTAAAAATAGATCAACTTATTTTTCAAATCCGTTCTAAGTAGTATTCTTACTTTGTTTATCACGCATATACGACTAGTCCATAAAAATGACAAGCTGTTAAAAAGCAATGATGAAATTTTACTACCTTAATGTGAGAGTAAGTTTTCAAAAGAAGTCCTTAATATAATTGGTTTATTCCGCACATAAGATTTAGGAATTACAACTTGTTAAAAAACAATGATTAATTTTTTACTACCTTAGAGTAAGTTTCAAAATGAACTCTTTAATATAGTGGACTTATAATTGGCAAAAGCTCATGTGCGCCTGGGGACACGGAAAGATGCTCCGTGTCCCCATGTGAACACAACCCTCCCCTCCAATCCTATTTAAGCCTATGTATTGCTAGGGGTTTAAATTGTAAAGGGACATGAAAATTGTAAAGGCGCACGGAATGTGTTCCGTGCGCCCGGGTGCACAAGAGCTTCACTCATTATAATTCCTATTAACACACAAGTTATCAAAATTTATTCCTCCACCACACTCTTGGACGTGAAGTGGTTACGGATTGAGAACTTTTGCCCTCAAGTATTACTCTGTTTAATACTCTATATTATATTTTTACCATTCTTCCCATTAAACTTTCCACCACTGTTAAATAAAAAGGAAAAAACATAATATTAATCAATTGTAGTCTCACACAATCATCATAGTTCTTAATACAAGACTAGTCACCTAAATCTTGCATCATTGTGCAATAAGTAGGGCTATATGATCAAATCCATCAATCTCGAGATAGAAAAGGTAGACATGATTCGTTAAAGAACTTATAAGTTTATAATATTTGGTGGTCAATCCTTCTCCTACTTATTAAATTTCATGTGGATCTCCTTTGACATATCTTAAACAAATGTTAGTAGTTGTTTAAATACAACAATCCCACTTTCTATATTTCTGTATCACCTATATTATATGGCTGCGCTACATCGAAAAAAATCTTGAAATAGAAGAAAAAAATAATAAAAAAATAAAACTATAATTAGTTATAATACGAAAATGGTGTACCCCACCATTAGGGGCCCCCACCGCCCCTGCCCTGGGGATTGGTGGAAGAGGTAAATCGCAGGATGTGCCTCAAGTGGCTTATAGGGATAATTAGTTATAATACGAATTATTTGAGAGAGAGGATGATTCCATTGTCGGTTAATATTCCAGACAGCTCAACGTCTAGAAAGGAAGTGACTGCAAGAAAATGCAACATTTAATAATATGAAAATAAAAATAGAAATAATCAGACAATAAGCTCTATCTCCCTCTCTCTCAAACAATAAAAAATAAAAAAAAAATTCCTAAATTAAAAATACAAGCACCTCTTGGAAGACCCAAAAACCCAGAGTCGAGGAGAAGATGAAGAAATTGGAGTACCATTGGAAATCTTGGTCTCGATCTGTTCACAAGAACAATTACTTCATTATCAAGTTGGGGGTTTCAGTTCTTTTGGTGGGTCTTGCTTTTAGGCTTGTTTTATAACAGATCCTCTGATTTCTCTCCAGTTTCAGATGCCCCTTTTCTTGAAACCCCTAAAGTTATTCCTCAAGAAAATAAAGATCAGATTCCTCCCAAAGGTTAGATCTTTTTTCCTGTTTCTTATGTTTATTATTGATTGAATGGCATTTGACATTTGGCATTTTAATGGGGTTTCTAATTATGAGTAGGCAAGCATTTGTTTGAGTTTATTTAGGTTGGATTCTCCTCTTAATTATTGCTAACCTCATTATGTTAGGCTATTATAGCAAGTGGGATTTTTGTAAATATATTACATAACTACATTTGGGTAAAAATTTTCAACATGCCACATTTGGATAAAAAATTGTGACCAACCAACATTATGTGTGAACTTTCGCTGCCTTGGTTTATTGTTAAAGGAAATTAGCCTTCTCTGTGATGAGAAGATTTTTTTTTTTTTGGTCTGTTTATTTATAATAATGCTTGCAAATTATGGCAGAGGCCATGGATAGTGAAGGGAAGTGTAATATATTTGTCGGAGAATGGGTTGCTCATAAGAAGGAACCTCTTTACACAAATAGGACTTGCAGCTTCATTGAAGATCACCAGAATTGTATGAAGAATGGGCGGCCCGACACTGGTTATCTTTACTGGAGGTGGAAACCTCGTGGTTGTGAACTGGGTCGACTTGACGTTGGGAGGTTTCTGGAGTTAATGAGGAATAAAACTTGGGCATTCGTTGGAGATTCAATATCAAGAAACCATGTCCAATCATTCCTTTGTGTACTCTCAACGGTGAGTTAGATGATGCTATGGCTGATGTTGGTTTACTTTTATTATGATTACACCTAAACATGTATTCACTGTGATTAATGCATTGAAAGTTTAGTTGATGAATAGGGTTTGATGACGCATTGTGTTGTTTTTCGTGATTAATGTTGTCTCATCTTTGCCTGCTGATGAACCAAAATTGAACTGAAGTTGACACATGACATGATGTTTGAACTATAGGGACTTGTTGTTTTTCATATGTTTGTATGACCTCATTGCATCGTCTTACAGAAGCATACAATGTAGATTCTTGAATATGGGCATAACCGATTTCTGTTTATTTACTTCAGTTTGAATTCAGTTTCAAGTTGAAGTAGTTAAGTTTGCTTTGATAGGTGTCAAATTTTCATTTCTGTTTCCAAAAGTGGAAGCTGCGTAGGAAACATAAAAAAAAAATCGGATGTGTGTGTTTCCTTGTGATTAGTTGAAGGTTCTTTTGGTGAATCTGTATCCACTTTTCTCTCTTTCGACTCTTTCTCTAATGATCGAGAACGTTTTTCATGTGTAAAGTCACTGAAACTAGGCCTTTTATATTATGTTTCTCAGGTTGAAAAGGCTACTGAAGTTTACCATGATGAGACTTTCAAATTCAGAAGATGGGTCTTCCCATCGTACAACTTTACTGTTTCGCTTATTTGGTCCCCCTTTCTTGCTAAAGCTGTCATCTTTGAAGATATTAATGGTGTTTCGACGTCTGAAATTGAGCTGCACCTTGATGTACTTGACGAGAATTGGGCTGAGCAGTCCAGGAGCTTTGATTATATGATAATTTCTGGAGGTAAATGGTTCACTAAAACGACAATCTACTACGAGGATAACATCATATTGGGTTGCCATCACTGTTCTCAAGGAAACTACACTGACATTGGGTTCAATTTTGCTTACCGCAAAGTGATTAGGGCTGTCTTTGACTACATCATCAGATCACATTACAAGGGCACAATCTTTCTCAGGTCTTCACCTCCTGATCACTTCGAGGGGGGTGAATGGTTTAGTGGTGGAACGTGTAAGAGAGAAGTGCCGATAAAGGAAGGGTTGACAAAATAATCCATGATATAGAAGTAGAGGAGTGATTGTTGTGAAATTTACCTAGATTTTAAGTGGATTTTTGTGGCTTTAATTTAATAATTGAGCATGATTTTAATGAAAATACTATTAATTGTTTGATTATTTGGAGAAATGTATTTTTGTTTATTTTTGCAGAAAAATGGGTGATTTTAATAAAAATGGATTCTACAAGTGAAGAGGAAGATGTGGAAGAAAACGAAGCTCAATTTGGAGTTGAAACGAGCAAGAACGGGCCAAAGAAAAATTCGCTATAAATCTCATTTTTTTGTCCTATGAGCTAAATTATCCCACATTGATTACCTACCACAAATTCCTCCCACTCTATTACTACATGAACTCACTTGTCCCACATTGGAAACTCACTCAAATTTCTCTCACCCTTACTACTATAAATACCCTCTTCCATGAAAGCCACCATGGATCAATTCTCACCCATTAAATTCCATTAAATTGAATCATTAGATTCAATAGTTGAAGAGAGTTTTTTAAGATCTTCATAGTTGAGATCCCTCCTCCTTTCGGGGTGAGGGATCCGTCCGTAGTTTAAATGTTTTTTCTAGATTAGGATTTTATTGTTTTCCAAGAAGGTTGGGACACCAAGGAAAGGATGATCCTCATGGATGTAAAACTTCATTAAGGTGTAATCTAATTCTACTTATTATCTTTTTATTTTCTATGTTTTGGATGTTTAAGTGATGTTTAGATTATGGATTAATTTGTGATATTATTTAAATTGCAATCCCGGCTTTGATTAGTTTCATTTATGGATGCTTAATTGTTTAATCTATATGTTTGATTTGTGTGGTTAATTATCTAGTGCATGTGGTTAGAACGAAAGTTCAATTATGTGTTTTAGGAATTAATTTAATCATTTCATCATGTGGGTTATGTGGATTAATGTGGGAAGAGTTGGAGACGACCTCTCATGTTTAGAACTACATAAGTGGACACTAGAGAGGTTAGATCGAGAGGTCAATTAATCTAGTGAGGGGAACCCAACCTTAGTGAATTCATAGTACCTAGAAAGGGAATATTACCTATGATTTAGTACCTTTTAGGGAACTCGTACGTGTAATTAGTACCTATTGGGAGGTGTTCGCTATGGTATCGATCATATGTGCTACTTTGGGGTCTTTGTAAGGGCCTACATCCTCTTCATCTCGAGAGAGAGTTTAGGTGAAAATAGTGATCGCTCTTACTATGATAGCTTAAATTGGGAGGCAATTAGATGTGTTACATGATTGATCCATTTGAATTGCATCATGAAGATTTTCTTTGCATTGAAAATTCCAAAAATATTGTAATTAGTTTCTTTTCTTATTTTTATTATCTCTCTTCTCGGTCGTCCCTAACTAATACGAGACTATAACTTGAAGACCACGAATCCTAAATTCCTTTGGGTTCGATATTTTGTTGCTTGGTCGCCCGGACTATTAACGACCAATCAAGGAGTTCGATAGAATATCAACTAAAGCTTCTGAGAATGGGGTGAACCTCCGAGTGTTTGATGTGCATCATTTTTCGTTGACGAGGCCTGATGGACATCCAGGGCCGTATAGGTTTTATCAACCGTTTGCTAAAGACAAGAATGCTAAAGTGATTAATGACTGCTTGCATTGGTGCCTGCCCGGCCCGATAGATACTTGGACCTATCTGTTGATGGAAATGATGCTAAATGGTTGAGGAAATAGAGTTCTTGTTGTCTGATTACTCTCTTGTGATGATGGTAGGTAAGCTGTATAAGCCCGACAGAGCATTTTAGATTGTCGAACGAGCTCGATTGGAGTTCATGTAGGCGACGATTCTTGGGACGATCTGTTGATCCCAATGGTGGTAGATGAAGTTTGGATTTGAAATGTGAATTTGAAGCTCATACCTACATTGTTATTCTTGTGTTCATCTGTTGATAATTCAGTGTATTCTTATAATAGCACATGTAAGTTCAGTCTTTTTTTTTTCTTTTCAAAAAAAAAAAGAAGAAAAAGAAAAAGTTCAATCTTTTTTCGCGTGAAATATTCGTGTTGTACATTTCAATTTTCAAATCAATCCAATCTCCATGTAGGGTTGTTAAATTAATCTCAGCTCTGCTCGAGTTGTCTCGACTCGAAATTATGAGCTCTAATTTGTCTTATACTCGTTGAATTATCGAGTTGAGATTAGCTCTGCTCTAAGACTAGAAATTATTTAATTACAATAATGTATGATAAAAGAATTATTACAATAATATATAACAAAAGAATTATTAATATAAAATATTTTAGAAAAAGCCTCTTGTGAGATGGGTATTTATAAAACGGGTCGATCCATCACTAATGCTTAATATATAGATAAAGTATATTTAAGAATTGTTAAATTATATTTTCTAAAATATGCTGGATTATGCATTAAAATATGATTTTGATGTATTATAATTATGATTTATTATTAATATACTTTAAATACAAATAAACATACTTTTACTATACAATAATCATATTTTAGTGATGGGTCGATTCGTCTCACAAGATAGTATATATATATATATATATATATATATCTTATCTTATATACTCCCTCCGTCCCGTTTCAATGTTTACATTTCTGTGATGTATTAGTGGCTACTCCTGTTAGATCAGCCGCCTAAGCTTCCTTTGTTAGAGAGATGATTAATGGGAGTTTGACGAAGGATATGGTGATTAGAGGGTATGAACGGCCAGTTACGTGTTTCAAATGACTGGCAGTAAAAGCATATCCACATTCATCTGCAACTCGAACTGCAATAACGGCAGCACATGAAGGTTCTTATCAATTAATGCAATTTTTTTTTTAATTGTAGACATGTTTTGCGCCTTTCTAATTGTATGAGTTGAAATGTGGGAATAATTATATCTTGCAAGTGATTGTGATTTTGACTTTTATTTTTCCTTTTTCAGGATTGAATGTAAAATGTAGTGGAATCTTTATCTTGATTCCTAGTTGTATTTATAGCAAAAATGATAGATTGTATCTTGAGGTTTTTGGAGATGTACAGTTTATTAGTCCGTGATCTATTTCTGTTAGAATTCCTTGTTTCAAAGTTAAAGAGAGATTGAGGCTAGTTTTGAGTTGTTTTTTGGGTGATTAAGTTCTGATTTGAACTTTAAGATTTGGGTATTTAGGTTAAAGAACAATAGTTCAACATGGAGTTCTATGATTGGCTGTTGAATAAGTTCACCTTTTTGCGTGCCCCCAAGTGTAGGGAATCAGTTGCAGCTTAGCATGTGACCAAGTTTATTATCGAACTCAAAGGATAATTCTAGACTTACTATCTAATCTAATTATGACTATTCTAAATTAATACTACAAAACATAATTCAAATGTTTGCTGGGAGCCTATATATAAATAATAAAAAAAAATGAACAGTAAAATTGTCAGCATTAGATATAAATAATAATGTCAATTGAAAAGCCCTTAAGTCAAAAATTCATAATTTCTGAAACCCCTTAGTCAAAGGTGCAAAAACAATTACTCAACAATTATCTTAAAAAAATACATAAAGTCGTCTCGGTGGATCCGCGAGAACCCTCCATGGCACCGTTTACTGCCCCAAGAATTTTTAATAATGTAGAATGGCACCTTTTTGAACAAAAATTGTTTCTCAAAACCATAAGCGACTACAGTAACGGCGTGAAGTGGGCGTTTAGCTATTTCAGGATCAGATAGAAACTTGTGAAGCTCCTCTTCAGAAGTCCTCCGAACTCTTTGCTCAAACTAATTATAAATTTACCGGTTAGTACTAACAATTAAGATTAACATATATTTAAATTGAAAAGAAAAGAAAGTTACTCTTAGGAGGCTGAGTACTGTATTCGTATGGCGTAGAAAACCAACAACTGGAGTATCAGCATCCAGCAATTTATGTACTTCCTCGTGTGATTCACCCGATATATACTCACAATCCTTAATGTAAAATCTAGGTAACTAAAAAGGATAATAAACAAAGGGTTATAAATTTGAAAATTAAAAATAACATAAAGTATAAAGTGAACCAACCAGATGGTAATTAGGGGGCGGTTGTCTTGAACCCCAGGGATAAAGCTTCTCCTCAACCACTCCAACATTAATGAAATACCTAAGCCCATCAATTACTTTCGGAGCTTTTTTAAAAACATTAGCATATTGCTGCTCCGACATTTTGGATGCAAATCCGTATTTAAGCATGTGGAATACAAATATACATTCCACCACACAAAACGCAATGCAAGACGCTGCAAATATGGAAGAATATAATTGATTCCGCACGGGTAGGAGCAATTTAAAATTGATCTTGTGTTCTAAACCTTTATTGAAATACTCATCCAGATCATATTTTGAATTCAGATTTGAATTCAACTAAAGAAAAAAAAATTAACCATAAGATATTCATAAGAGAAAAAAATATAATGAAATTTTCAACAAAATTAGAATGCTTAGGTTAAAACTTACCTCTTCATTGTAACCTCCCACACTTGAGGGAGGCAAGCATTGAGGATTCAGAATTGGGGTCAGAATGAGAGGATGAAAATTTGCAGAGCTTCTTGTTAGGTCCAGAATTGGGGAACCCATTGTTCTGTTCAGAGGATGAAAAATTGCAGGCAGAATTGGGGAACCCATTGTTCTGTTCAGAGGATGAAAAATTGCAGGCAGAATTGGGGAACCCATTGTCCATTGTTCTGTTCATGGAAAGATGAGTTGGGGAAGGGAGCCTTTTCAAAATGAAAATATGGGTCGAGGTTGGGGGGGAGTTGGAGTGGGAAAGCATCATGTTGTTCATGATTTTCCTGGCTAGGGTTTTGGAAACCAGAGAGGAGAGTGAAGGAAGATTAGAAGAATGGGCTTTAGTGTTTCCTGTTGCTTTATTTATAAAAAAAGTTTCTCATTTTAATTTCATACTCCAATTTTATTCTCGTCCGAATTATAAATTGAATCGTTCACAGATTACATTCTATGTTTCCAAGTAATTTTTTATATGTTTCTAAGTAATTTTTAGATGTTTAGTTAGTTAAAAGGGTTGGTTCTCTGTACCACAAATTTTAATTAAATTAAAAATATACTATTAATAAATCATACCTAGAATTTACAAATTCCAACTCGAACGTATTCTATTAAAATTTTAGTTATATTATGAATCATATTTACTGACTTTTATCCATTACACTAATTAAACTATTACTCTCTCCGTCCCCTTGAAACGTAATCGTTTGCTTTTTACACGTGGATTAAGGAGTACAATAATTTAATGTATTTTGATGTGACAGAAATAATATTTTAAAGTATAGTGGGTAGTTGTATTAGTGTTGAGTTTGGAGCCATGTGTGGTCACATCAATCTTAAAAAAATTGGATACTTTGTGGTGGGACGCAACAAAATGGAAAAATGGATACATATCAGGGAGTAAATTAAATATACTTCTTTCATCCCATCATAAGATTATATTTTACTAATTAAGATGTCCTACCAAAAGAATTACTCTCTCTGTTCCCTTAATACATACTCCCTTGTCCCCCACCCTTTTTAATTAATTCATGCTCCTTCATTAATACTCTTCCCATCTCGGAAAACTTTTCACGTTTACTGTTCCACGTTGTTTAAGAAAAGTTGCACTTTTTGACCAAATTTATTGACTTTGGAGGGTATTGTAGTACTTTTAGGTAATAAAAAAGTAAAAAGTAATGATATGTGTGTGAAAAAAGAGTGGCAAATTTGAAATTAAAACAACTTTTGAGGTTGTTGGATAAAGTGGTGTTTCCTTTTTTAGGATGTGAAATGTTTTATGGGACAAACAAATGAGTAAAGTGTGAAAAGTATCATGGGACGAAGGGAGTATTTTTTATTTTATTTTTAAATTTATTGTACTTAAATAACTATTATACCCTAAACTCTAATGATAAATTATACCTTAAACCACAAGGGTAAAATTATAATTATACCATAAACCCTATAGATAAATTATACCCTAACCCCTAGAAATAAATTATATCTTAAACCATAAGGGTAAAATTACCATTATACCCTAAACCCTAACCTTAAGGATAAATTATACCCTAAACCAAAAGATAGAATTACAATTATACCCTAAACCCTAAACTATAAGATTTAAATATATCCTAAACCATAAGGTGAAAATTATATTTATATCCCTAAAATTAAATAAATAAATAAATAAATAAATAACAGAAAAAAAAGAAGAAGGATAAAACGAGAAAAAAAAGAAATTAGATGAAACAGCAAACACACACGGATGGTGAAGGAAGGAAGTTGTAAATTTCAAAATTGGTGCAACTTGTACACCCTAATCATGGCCTAAATTATTAGGCTCATTAATCTACGTGCAAAAAATAAATGAATACGTTTTAAGGGGACATAGAGAGTACATTTTTTGTTTTGGTAGACGAGATCCATACATAAAAATTATTCTCTCCGTTCCATGTATTTTTACCTACTTTCCATTTTGAGTTGTCCTACGTATTTTTACCCATTCCATTAATGGTAAAAATACAAAATATTTAATTACCTACTCCTTTTTACAATCTCAATAACTTTAATATTTTTTTACACTTTATTCATCATTCCAAACAACTTTATTTACTTTTTCTTATTAAATTACTAATTTATCCCTACTTTTTTTACATTATATATTAAAAAAATAACACATCTTAATCTCCGTGTCCGTATAAATGGGTAAAAATACTCGGGACAGATAGAGTATTATATTTTAACTAAACTCACATACAATACTAATACAACAATCCACTATACATTAAAATATTATATCTATTAACTCACTCCATATTAAATTACTATATTACTTAATCTACGGAAAATATATAACACTTTAAATGGTACGGGTGAGTACATTTTTAATATTCATATCTAAGTTATATATAATGGGAGGACTACTAACATACTCCCTCCGTCCCCTTGATACGTATTCATTTTTCCATTTTGATCCGTCTCATTACAAAGTATTCATTTACTTTTTTAGATTGATGTGACCACACATTGCCTCACACTCAACACTAATACAACTACCTAATACACTTTAAAATATTATTTCTCTCACCTCAAAATACATTAAATTATTATACTCCACAAGGGGTAAGTATAAAAAAAGTCAAAAAGAGGAGTATGGGGAGACGGCTAAAGCGTGGCTGTAAGGAGACAAAAGCGTTTATCAAAAGTGACAAAAGCGTCTCTTGTTCTTCACTTTTTAGTGAAAACACGTTATGAAAGCTATCGCACAATGACACCGCGTGCCTTTTATTCTAACATCATTCACTAATCATCACTTTACCCTCTTCGATATTCTTGGGCCTATATTAATGGTATAACATCTCATTTGCTAGTTGGTTGGATGTGTAACAGATGGTGCAAAGAAATAAATTACTCCGTATATCACGAAGAAAAGTACAAATCCTAAGACCTACATGCCACTTGTATAAGTTACAATAAGATCATATATATGAAACGGCACAGGAAATTCGTGTACATTTCACCATCCTTTGATCTAATTCTTTAATTATTGGAAATGAACATTACTCCACATAATTAAAACATGATAATTAAATTAAATTACATACCTTAGACAGCATCCTCGTACTCCTCAGATGGTGAGATTGGAGGGTTCTCTGTCTCTTGAGTAAGGTACCAACACCAATTTAGAGGTGCACTGCTATATCAAAGCCTCAGTGTATATCAACATCAAAATCCACTCTTAATGCTTCAAAAAAATAGTAGAAAAGTTTCGTCATTTTTTTCTTCGAAGCTCGTCACTTAAAATCAATCAAACACAATATTAATTCATCAACCAACCGTGCTTATTAACATTTAAATTAACAACTCTTGATAGATTTTGCTTGCAAACGTCTCCATAAGCCAACCAAATTTCGTTGATATTTTATCAAGTTCTCCATTCAGGTACATGTATCCACAAAATCAATCACGGTCTAAATTAGACATCGCACAATTTAACAAAATTAGACATCGCACAATTTAACAGAAGCAGAAGTTCCAGAACCGGCCAAAACGGAACCGAATCCGAATATATTTCGTTTCAGTTCCGGTTCCTCATTTCGTGAAACCGGATCCGGCGTTCAGAACCGAAACCTTCCTACCCCGGTTCGGTTTCGGTTCCACATTTTCCGAAACCGGAACCGACTGTTCTGAACCGCCGTGCATGTCTATACTCTAAATCCATACCTAGGGACAAAAAATGATTTACTGGTGAGTTAAGATTCTACCAAAAAAAAAAAAAGAGCAAACTTCAAAAGTTTTGAACAATTAAAAAAGAAAGCCGAGTAACATGGAGCACGAATTCATGAAACAGGACAAAGAAAAAAATATAAAAATCTAAAAAAAAAAACTATTTTCAAATACCTGACTATACAGTTGTTGGCAGGTACAAGAAGGGACCATAGCGTTGGGATACAAACTGAACCACGGTGAGGAATCCGATACAAACTGAACGGCGGTGAGGAATTCAAATCTTCGACTAGAATTGAATCCATATGAAAGAATTCTTCTATGCCAGGCAGATCCAAGCAAGCAGAAGATAACAAGAATCATGATTCCACACAATTTACGATGCACGCCGCCGGCTGCAAGCAGAGGCGGATAACATGGAGCATGAATTCATGAAACAGAACAAATAAAAATCTCAAAAAACAAACTTTTTTCAAATACCTGACTATACAATTGTTGTTGGCAGGTACAAACTGAACGGCGGTGAGGAATCCAGATCGCCGTTATACAAACTGAGTGATCCGTGCACGTTTTCTTCTGTGCCAGAGGCTTCGGATACACACAAGGGTGCTTCTAACTTCTTGAAGATCCAAGCAAACAGAGGATACAAGAATCATGATTTCATCCACGCCGCCGGAGCCGGCGCCGGCACCGGTGCTTGCGGTTGTGTTGAGTTTGTTATGTATCGCCATCGGAGGGAGGGTAAATGAAGTCCTCGTGAATAATAAAAGCACGTAAATCCTATAATAACGTCCAACAAACATGTAGGCCCAGTGCATTATTTTTCTTTTGACCCTTTCACGCCTTCGAATACAATAACAAATGCCCTTGTTCTAATGCCAAAATTACATCCTTGCATTTTTTAAAGACTGAGCCTATTGTATTGCGTGTCCACACGCACTTATCTTATTATAACCAAGTAAAATATACTAATATATACAGAGAGAATATACTCCCTCCGTCCCGGGTATTTTTACCCGTTTGTACGGGCACGGAGATTAAGACGTTTTATTTTTTTAATATATAATGTAAGAAAAAATAGGGATAAATTAGTAATTTAAAAAGAAAAAGTGAATAAAGTTGTTGGGAATGATGAATAAAGTGTAAAAAAGTAGTTAAAGTTGTTGGGATTGTAAAAAGTAGGTAATAAAATATTATGTATTTTTGCCAAAAATGGAATGGGTAAAAATACGTGGGACACCCCAAAATGGAAAGTGGGTAAAAATACGTGGGACGGAGGGAATAATATATATAGAGAGAGAGAAAAAAAAAATACTAGATGATTGTGCCCACTCTATGTTTCGATTTTTTCCCCACTCAAACTAAAAATATCTTTCTTGCCCCCATATTTATAGTAATTGCCCAAACTACCCCAAACTTATGTGATAATTGTTATTAAAATTATAAATTTGAACCATATATTATTAATTATAAATACTAGTATATTATTCGGTCCAATGTATTACTATAATTAACTTAAATAAAAAAATAAAAATCTGATAATGTCAGGCAAAATATTAGATCGAATTGCGCTTGGAAAAACGGTGAAAAGAAAAAAAAAAAAAAAAAAAGCAAATAGGCTTCAGAAGGGTGGATCAACTAAAAAACGGAACTAATAAGTATAAAATGGACAAAAAGTATACGAATACATTTTGAGGGAACGAAGGAAGTATATTTCGTGTTTTGGTAAATGATATCCACACATAAAAAGTTATTATTCCCACATGCAATACTATTACAACTCATGCATTAAATAATTATATCTATTAATTCACTTCATATTAAATTACTTTATTTCTTAATCTTCACACAAAGAATATAACATTTTAAAGGGGACGGGGGAGTAGAGCGTGGTTGTAAGGAGACAAAAGCGTTCATCAAAATTGACATAGGCGCCTCTTGTTCTTCACTTTTTAGTGAAAAAAACACGTTATGAAAGCTATCACGCAATGACACCACCGCATGCCTTTTATTCTAAAGGCATTCACAAATCATCACTATACCCTCTTCGATATTCTTGCGCCTATATTAATGGTTTATAACATCTCTTATTCTAGTTATGCAAAATCTGATCATATTATGCAAAATATTAGATCGAATTAGGCTTGGAAAAAAATTAACTAAATAAATAAAAAGTGGATCGAATAGAAAAAATGATAGGCAAAGCTCCTCCCCTTCAATCATATTTAAACATATGTATTCTTAGGATTTTAAATTGTAAAAGGACATCCTCACCCAAAAATGATTTTCGGTGAAAAGAAAAAAAAATGAAGCAAATAGGCTTCAGACAAAAAATCGACTAACTAATAAGTTATAAAATAGGCAAAAAAAATTTATATTTCTTGGATGACACCCACATATTTTAATTTTAATATAACCCTCCATATTAAATTACTTTTATTCCTAAATCTCCACCAAGAATATAACAGGGGACGGGTGAGTATATATTTTAATATTCATATCTACGTTAAATATGAATGGGAGGACTAATAATATGCGTATAAAGAAAAAGTCAAAAAGAGGAGCATAGGAGACAAAAGCGTTCATCAAAATTGACAAAAGCGCCTCTTCTAGTGAAGCTATCACATAACACAATGACACAGCGTGCCTTCTATTCTAAGATCATTCACTAATCATCACTTTACCCTCTTCGATATTCTTGCGCCTATATTAATGACACCTATATGAATGGTATATAACATCTCTTATTCTAGTTTGTTAAATTTGTAACACATAGTGCAAAGAAATAAATTTTATCACGAAAAAAATATAGATCCTAAGACAACCCTATGTGCCACAATAAGGAGATCATATATATGAAAACGGCATCGTGTACATTTCACCCGCCTTTGATCTAATTCTTTAATTATTGGAAAACACGGTAACTAAATTACATACCTTGACAGATGGTGAGATTGAAGGGCCCTCAGTCTCTTCAGTAAGGCACCAATTTAGAGGTCCAGCCTTAGTGGTGATATTTCCACTATCAACATCAAAATCCACTTCTTTATGCTTCAAAAAATTAGTAGAAAAATTTCTTCAATTTTTTTCTTCCAAGCTCGTCACTTAAAATCAATCATATTAATTCATCAACCAACCATGCTTATTAACATCTAAATTAACAACTCTTGATAGATTGGGTTTTGTTAATGAGCATCCCAAATCCCAATCCAACCCATCTTCTCCACAAGCCCTAATTTTGTTGGTATTTTATAAAGTTCTCCATTCAGGTACATGTATCACAAAATCAGTCTTGGTCAAATCCATACCTAGGGGCAAAATATGATTTACCGATTCTACCAAAAAAAAAAAGTAAACTTCTAAAGCTTTGAACAATGAAAAAAGAAAACCGGAGCATGAATTCATGAAACAGGACAAAGAATAGAATATGAAAATCTCAAAAAAAAAAAAAAGAACCTTTTTTAAATACCTGAGACTATATAATTGTTGTTCGCAGGTAATGTAAAACTACAAGGAAGGGACCACAGCGTCCAAAGGACCGGCGGTGAGGAATCCAGATCGCCTATATACAAACGTTTGTTACAAACTGAACGGCGGGGAGGAATTCAGATTGCCGGTATACAAACGTTGGTGTCAAAAGTTTGTCACAAACGTTTGTAGGCAATAAGAATTCCTCTTGTACCGGCGATCTGATTCCTCAGCGCCGTTAGTTTCAGGTGAGGAATCCAAATCGTGGGATACAAATTGAGAGGGATCCGTGAACGTTTTCTGAGAGTCATAACTGTTTGGAGTTGATTAACAACAGGTTTATCTTCGACTAGAATTGAATCCATATGAAAGAAACAGACAGATGTTTCTTCTATGCCAGGGGCTTCGGATATATACGCAAGGGTGCTTCTAACTTCAGATCCAAGCAAGCAGAGGATAACATGAATCATGATTCCACAATTTGCGATGAACGCCGCCGGCACCGGCGCTGGAGGGGTAGGGTAGGGTAGGGTAGGGTAAGCGGTCTGGATGGGTAGGTTACGGCGTTGTTGTTGTTGAGTTTGATATTTATCGCCAACTA
Source organism: Pogostemon cablin (assembly GCA_023678885.1). Lineage (NCBI taxonomy): Eukaryota > Viridiplantae > Streptophyta > Magnoliopsida > Lamiales > Lamiaceae > Pogostemon > Pogostemon cablin. The sequence continues at coordinate 32,220,078 of CM042951.1, forward strand.
TTTTTACGGAGAATAAATGCAGGCCTCGTGAAGAATGTATGGAATAATAAAAGCATGTAAATCTTATCACGTCCAACAAACATGTGGGCCCACTGCATTGTTTTTCTTTGCCAAAGGAACCCTACCATATCATCACCTCATCCGTAGATTCTTTTTCTTTAAATTTGGACCGTTAGATCACTTTTTTATTTTATTAATTTAATTGTAACTTAAATACCGTAGTTGCCCTTCCGCTCACTCTGTTAATTTTTAAAGTTATCTTTCCCTCCATATTTACTTTGAGTTAAAAGTTAATTCAAATTAATTATTAATGAATTTTAATTATTAGAAAAATATATAAAAAAATCATTAAATATTATCTAATTTTGTAATTCACATATTCTAAAATTAATATTACAAATTTATGATATTAATTTCATCCTAATAATATCTTGCCTTATATATTCACTAATTACAAATATATTGTCTTAAATAATTTTTAAAAAATATGATGAGTCACGTACTTGTTCCAGAACAAGTGAGATCTTTCGGTCTGCATGCCTGGGAGCAGCTCAAACAAAAAAGAGTTTGGTCTGAATTCAGGCATGGCCCGCCCGTTTGCTGCTGGGTCAGTTAATTGTTCTAGTATTTTTTATATTATTTTAATTATATATATATATAATAATAATCTTTCTATTTTCATATACTAAATTTAATTATTACATCACTATTATATATCTCCAAAATAGATTTAATTATTATTTACAAAAATATTAGGTTAATATCTTATGCATACTAATTACAAATACGCTGCTATAAATAACATTTTAAAAGTATAAGGTGTCACGACTTGGTTAATTGTTGTATATTATTATTAATAGTGATATAATAATAAAATATAAAAATAGAAAGATTATGTATATAATATTAAAATAAAAAATATAAAAAAATACAATTATTAATCACGTCGTGATACATCATACTTTTAAAAAGTTATTTATAGTAGCGTATTTGCATTTAGTATATATAAGATATTGTATAATTTTTAGGAAAACGTATACTATCTTATAGTAATATAATAATTTAATAAAAGAATAAGAATAAAGAGTGTTGTTGTTTGCACACTCTTTTTTATTAAGTACACTCTTTTTTATTAAGTACACACCCATTTTAATATTTTACTACTTCTTAATTTTTCTATGTACACACCCCTAAAACTACAAAACTACCCCTTTCCAGCTAAGATTTAAACCCCACACATCCACGTAAATCAATAATTCACTCTTCCTCTCCTCTTTTCAAATCTTTTCAAAGGAAAAGCTCAAAATATCAGGAGCAATTTCAGAAACGAATATAATATTCATGATTCCACAAGAAGATGCCTGACCAAAAATTAAGAGATTCAATTTGGCATCAATTAAATCCAGTAAAGTCTCACAACATATTACTCACATGAGAAAACAAGTCATTAGCCTCCATGATATGTATATTGTAAAAATAAGAGAAACCGAGCTTGGTGTGGCGCCAATGGTAGCGGATGGTGTTGTCGGTTCGCACACGGATCCAGAAGGGAATTGGATTATTCTACCTTTGTTTCCTTGCAAGTTTCTTCTTAATCATGCTGATTCTGGCGGCCGGTACTCGTCACAGTTCCTAAATAGAAAGTGAAGAAGCTCGAAGTGAAGGCCATTAATTTCTCTGGTTGAATAATGGGTGTTGGGTTTTATCAGAGATCATTTTTGTAATGAAATTGTGTTTTCCATCAGACATTGCTGTGTTGAGAGTATGCAGTTTGTAATTAATGAGAGTTTGGTTCAAGTTTGTCTGTGTTAATAAAATTCTGTATATTGTGCACTCAAATTTGCTATATGTATATATATAGATGAAGTCTATATTTTTTTCATAATTTATCAATAAAACCATCGGATCGTCCAATTGAATCCATAGATGTCTTTCTTTTGTTCATGGAGAGAGCTTACAAAATTAAGATTAACAAACAAACTTCTTAAGCATAATTAATTACACGCATTTGGTTGTTTTAATTAATCAACATGAATGATAGTGGTGAATGAATCAATCTTGACGTAAATCTGGTTTTGACAGTGGCAGGAATGATTCCGGGAGGATAAGGGCTCGTATCTCTATTAATATAATAGCAAAGTGAAAAAGTCAAAATTGAACCAATTTTTAATTTACACCTTTGATTTTAATTACTAATTCTTTTTTAATCTCATCCGTTCATCACATTACTGAATCTCATCCATTCATCACACTTATAAGATTAGATCTTGAACATTCATTTTTTTGTCATAATAATGATACCTTATTTAAAATGATACATTAATAATGATACCTTATTTAAAATCCTTATTTAATTTTTGAAATAATAATATCATATTTCACTAATTTTTATATTTTAACAAAATCCATAATATAGTTTTAACAATTAATTCATTATTAAATTATTTAATAATTACGACTACAGGTATTTCAAATATGTTATGTTATATAATTAATTAATTAATAATTATAACTTATAATGTAGTTTTAACAATTAAATTATTTTATTCATTATTAATAATTTAAAATTAATATTATTGGTCCTAACATCTTAATAATTTTAAATGGAGTAATTTACAATTATAATTAAACAATTATCAACATCACAATTATCAACGTCACTACTTAATATAATCCATATGCATAAACTAATTTTAAATGAAAATTTAGTAGTTTTTTTATTTATGATATATAATTTAGGTTATTAAAATAATTAAGTATATAATCTTTTTAATATAATATGATATATAATTTAAGTTATTAAAATAATTAAGTATATAATCTTTTTAATATAATGTTTTTTTATATTATAGATTATACATAGGGTTTATGAGTTTAGGGTTTTAGGGTTTAGGGTTTTAGGGTTTTAGGGTTTAGGGTTTATGATTTAGGGTTTTAGGGTTTAGGGTTTAGGGTTTAGTGAATCAATTTTTTAATTTACACCTTTGATTTTGATTACTAATCCATTTTTAATCTCATCCATGTATCACATTATTGAATCTTATCAATTCATCACAATTATGAGATTAGATTTTCTTCATTATTAATAATTTTGAATTAATATTATTGATCCTAACATCTTAATAATTTTAAATGGGTATGTGTAATCAACGGGTAATGATAAACAGATTAGAGACAGGGAGAATCATAATATATATTTTTAATGAAACGGGTACTTAAATGTGTAGTTTATATTTAAATGGATACGAGTACGTAACAATTAATTCATTATTAAATTATTTTCTTCATTAATAATAATTTTGAATTAATATTATTCGTCATAACATCTTAATAATTTTAAATTAGTATGTATAATCAACTGGTAATGATAAACGAGTTTTGTATGAGTATGAGTATCATAATTTTTTTAATAAAGTGGGTACGAATTTGACTAAATAAACATTAGGGTGATCACATGACAGATATTTTCGAATATCTGATTTACCAAAACCTTAAAAAGAACGAGTACGGGTAGTTATACATAGGATTTATGAGTTTAGGATTTTAGGGTTTAGGGTTTTAGGGTTTAAGGGTTTAGTGTTTAGGGTTTTAGGGTTTAGGGTTTTAAGGTTTTAGGGTTTAGGGTTTTAGGATTTAAGGTTATGAGATTAGATTAATTTCACATCTTATTTACAATTATAATTAAATAATTATCAACATCACAATTATCAACGTCACTACTTAATATAATCCATATGCATAAATTAATTTTAAATAAAAATTTAGTAGTTTTTTTATTTATGATATATAAGTTAAGTTATTAAAATAATTAAGTATATAATCTTTTTAATAAAATATGATATATAATTTAAGTTATTAAAATAATTAAGTATATAATCTTTTTAATATAATGTTTTTTTATATTATAGATTATACATAGGGTTTATGAGTTTAGGGTTTTAGGGTTTAGGGTTTTAGGGTTTAGGGTTTATGGGTTTAGGGTTTAGGGTTTTAGGGTTTAGGGTTTTAGGGTTTAGGGTTTAGTGAACCAATTTTTAATTTACACCTTTGATTTTGATTACTAATCCATTTTTAATCTCATCCATTCATCACATTATTGAATCTTATCAATTCATCACAATTATGAGATTAGATTAATTTGACACCTTATATACAATTATAATTAAACAATTATCAACATCACAATTATCAACGTCACTACTTAATATAATCCATATGCATAAACTAATTTTAAATCAAAATTTAGTAGTTTTTTTTATTTATGATATAATTTAAGTTATTAAAATAATTAAGTATATAATCTTTTTAATATAATGTTTTTTTATATTATAGATTATACATAGGGTTTATGAGTTTAGAGTTTTAGGGTTTAAAGTTTTAGGGTTTAGGGTTTAGGGTTTAAGGGTTTAGGGTTTATGGGTTTAGGGTTTTAGGGTTTAAGGGTTTAGGGCTTATGGGTTTAGGGTTTTAGGGTTTAGGGTTTTAGGGTTTAAGGGTTTAGGGTTTAGTGAACCAATTTTTAATTTACACCTTTGATTTTGATTACTAATCCATTTTTAATCTCATCCATTCATCACATTATTGAATCTTATCCATTCATCATAATTATGAGATTACATTAAATTGACACCTTATTTACAATTATAATTAAACAATTATCAACATCACAATTATCAACGTCACTACTTAATATAATCCATATGCATAAACTAATTTTAAATCAAAATTTTGTAGTTTTTACCTTTATCCCGTGCATCGCACGGGTTCAAAAGCTAGTTTGGTTAAAACAAAAAAAAATGAATTTAAGATGTGTATTTAATGTATTAAGGATAATTTAGAGTTTTTAAAAATATATTTTTAATTATAAAATAATAGGATGTGCGTTTAATAAGAGGAGGTGTGTATATAAGATCACCCTATAATAAAATGGTATGGGATAAAATTTAAAGTCAAACACTATAACAATTTTGGAATTTGAAAAAAGAATGAATAGAAGAATTGTTTAAAAAGAGGGAAAAACCCAAAAGAAATAAAATTATTAAAATGAAAAACATAAAAGTAAAATCTGTACACTATAGGAGTCGAACCCTGCTTGTCCAAGAGGAGAGGAGAGTGGAGTGCTCGCCATTACGGCTATAGAGGAAAATTGGTCTATTGGACTATATACTCCCTCCGTCCCGTTTCAATGTTTACGTTTCTGTTTTGCGCGTCTCATTTCAATGCTTACGTTTTCCTTTTTAGGAATATGGGACCAACCTAAAAAAATTAATATATCATCCAACACTGATACACCTATCTAATTCACATCAAATATTATATTTTTCCACCCAATATCTATTAAAATATAATACTTTTCAATCAACGTGCAAAAAACAAACGTAAATATTGAAACGGGACGGAGGGAGTATAATTTATTTTGAAAGCTCAATGGGGCCAGTGCCCCTCATGGGCCCTATGTAAGTCCGCCACTTGTTGGATATGACTGGTGGATTCATCAAGCTGGACAATTTTGACCCGGTTCATGTGGAGCTGTCCGTGGAGGGTTGCAACGGCGAGGTGCTAGCTTTTGTCGATGTGGTTTCTCCGCAATTTATGGCGTAGATATCCCATCGAGTTTCGTACGTTTAGACGACGGCGGCTCAGCGCGGTTGCTCATCCGATCCGCCTGAATTCGGGGCACTATCCATTCCCCAAGTTCTGAATAATTAGGGCACGATGGACTGTTCAATATCGTTGGTTTCGAAATCGAATGGAAGTGCCCAAATTATACGAGAATCCATTTGCATCACTTTGATTCATTGAAATTCTATCACACAAATATTTTATTGAATCAAACCACATATTGAATTTTCTTGCAAATCTGCAACAGACCATTCCCATGGCAATTAACCACTTATGAAATTAAATTTAGAATTGATATTCTCTGCACAATTAGCCACTCGACGTGGTGTGATGTTTTCCATTATTTTCGTATAATTTAAGATGGTGTTTAAAGGAATGATATCCAGTACCTTAAGAAACAAGTTTTTCACTATTTTTTTAATCTCAAAAGGACAAAATTTCATCGTTTGATTAGACAAATATAGTGCAGTTTCTCCATTGAGCATAATGTAATCTTTCTCTAGGTAAACATATTTGTTGGAGAGAGCTTCAATACCTTTTTATGGAACTTCAATCGAATTAAAGAGGCCTTTAGCCCAGGTAAGTAAATGGTGTTTAAAGGGTAGAAATGTCATAAATGAGATGTGTTTAGTAATGAACATATACTCTATTATATTATTTTGGGGTATATTTAGTAATTAGGTTTCTATTAGTAAAATTAGGGTGTAAATAGCCACACCCTAAATATATAATAATATTCCTTAATTGATATGTAAATATAAATTAGTAATATATTTAGAGGGGCGGAGTATAAATAAATAAATGGATTAAAGGTAGTAGAATTTAGCAAGCTAAAAAATAATCTTTCTATTTTTATATATTAATTTTAATTATTATATCATCATTATATATCTCCAAAATAGATTTGATTATTATTTACAAAAATATTAGATAAATATTTATACTAATTACGAATACGCTGCCTTAAATAAATTTTTAAAAATATGATGTCTCGCAATATAATTAATTGTCTTATTTTTATATTTTAATATTATATATATAATCTTTGTATTTTATTTTTTATTTTTATATACTAAACATTAATTATTACATAACCATCATACATCTCCAACATATTGATTATGGAGCATTTACAAATACTGGATAAGTCTTTATTTAATTAATTATTTTAATAAGATAATTATTTAAATATTACTCCATAATATACTCTCTCCTTCCGTCCCGTAGTAATTGTTACTTTTGTTTTTTGCTCGGGATTTTGAAGTATAATATGTTGATGTATAGTGAGGTGAGAAAAATAATATTTTAATGTAAGGTGGATAGTTATGTTAGTGTTGTGCATGTCCCATATAAATATATTAATTATTTTGTGTTGGTCAAATTTATTGAAAAAAAAATATAACTATTAAAGGGAGATGCCCAAAATAAAAATACATAAATATTAGGGGAAAAATGGAGTAGAATTTGTACATGGCAAAATAAAAAAGCAGGTCATTGCATAAGATGCACCTATACATTAGCTATGGCTATATACATGGTAAAATAAAAAAAGCAGGCCATTGCCATAAAATGAACCTAGATTTATCAAAATGGGTTGGGCCGCGGGCAGGCCCGCCCCCGTCTCTAAAAAATGTGGGTTGAGCCGTAAAATTTGTAGCCCGTTTGGAGGCAGGCCTAAACGGGCTGGCCCAAATAGGAACGGGCCTAGGCAGGCTAAACCCAAACGGGGGGAGTTAGCCCGTTTAGGCCCGTCATAATTTTTTTTTTTTGCGAATGGTCAAGTGTTTAATATTCCAAATATTTGTTGTTCTTTTTTTAAATATTTTTAAAATAATGAATTAAATCATAAGAATACTCAAAAACCTAAATATTTTGTACGATAGATTAGTATACAAAATATGTAAATAATTTAAAATCCTATTTTGTTTTATTTTGAATTATTTTTTTATTTTTGAAATTTAATATGTAAATGTATATATATGGATTAGAAGCAAATGCAAATCATAAACTTTTAAGATATCTAATTATTTGAAAATTGACAAGGATATAATCATATAATTGATCAACATGAAGATTGAAATGTTTATATTATGATGTTATGATGGAAGAGTTTTGAATATACTTTATAATTATGTTTTGAGTTTCGTGATTGGTCTGATCTTTAGAACTAGTAAACTTTTTGTGATTTAATTTGTGTTATTTGAAGATAATTAAACTTGCGTTATTTTATTCGATATTCTTAAGAAATGTACAATTAGTAAACTTTATGTTGTTTGATTAATAATTTTTGTTAATATTTAATTATTTATGGAGCTATTTTGTAAAATTTATATTTATATTTTAATTATCTAATTGACATTATAGATTTTATAAGAGCGACCATCATTTAGATATTTTATTTTCAAATAATGATAGTAATAATTATAATTTTGCAAGAGCGTCCATCATTTTGATATTTTCTTTACAAATAATGGTAATTATAATAACATCATTTAAAAAAAGAAAAAAGAGGCGGGTTGGCCCGCCATAACCCGCCACCCACCTTTAAATGAGTTGAGCATAGCAATTCTAGCCCCTACCGGCCTAGGCCCGCCTCGCCGGCACATTTCGACGGCTCTAGATGCACCTATAAATTAGCAGTGGCTATTTATGTTATAGTTAGAATTTGTACACGGCAAAATCAAAAGAGCAACAAACAGAACTGACAAGAAGTTGATGAAAATTGCCTCTCAAGAAATGGGTAAATTCGTGACTTTTCTCATGAAAAAAAATATCAAAAGAGAGGAGAATTCAATTAATGTACAATGTTACGGGAAAGTAAGATGGAAGGAAATTAAAGCTTTATTTTTCTTTCTAAAAATGATTTCTAATAAAATAGACTTGACAAAGTTGAGAGATACTAGGAAAAGAAGAAGAAAGGACAAAACTTTATTTCTCCATCTGAAATTGAATTCAAATAAAATAAATTTGACAAAGTTGAGAGATATAGGAATTGTCAAAACTTTATTTCACCTTCTACAATTAAATTCAAATAAATAAAATTGACGAAGTTTAGAAAAATGGGAAGAAGATTGTATGAACAAGAAGCCGTTACTTACATTTCCACCATTTATATATCTACTATATATAGTATGTATAGATATAAATAGTGCTCATTCTCGATTTTGTCAATTCAAAATTTTAATGAAATAACTAGGATCTTCTTTGTATTGTCTAGATTTTGTTCATTCAACTTTTTAGTGATACAACTAGGGTCTTATTTGTATTATTTATCATTTGCAAGTGGCAGAGATAATATAAAAAAAAATGACTTTTAATCCATATAGGTTGATCCTTATTCTTCTAGAGTTTAATTTTAATCTTTATACATGTGGGCAATAAGTTATAATATATAAATTTGTTTGTATTCATTTTCTACTCTTCATTGCAATAAGTGTTACTCTTTTTATAAAGGTTGGTTACTCTTCGTTATAAATTAGTATTTACCCGGCCGCGCGTTGTACGAACATGGATATTTTTTTAATATTTTTATATGTAAACTTTTATTTTATATGATGTTAAAAATATTCCCTTGGAATTGAATAATAATTTATTTTAATCTGAAACCACAACGATCTCATGCATGATTTGATTGTGATTCTTAGTTTGGGAAGAAGCATGAGAAATGTGATAATTTAACCTGGTGATGATGATCAGATTAATGAGTACGTGTTGTCGTTCTAGGTTGAATTTCTCAATTGTTGATAATTGTTGGGTTTATCCGCTCAGGGAGTCGGGCTCACTCAATCTACTAGCATGATATTGTCCGCTTTGAGCCTGCCCACTGGCCCGCACGGTTTTACCACTTTGGACATCACACTCAAAAGACCTCATGCTAGGGAGAGTCCATCCCTCAATTATAAACCCTCTGTCATCCCCACTTCTAACCGATGTGGGACTTTGGTTGACACCCAACTAATATTTCCCCCTCAAACAAAGTTCCATAACTGGACCATCCAGTTTGAGGTCCGAACATCCCACCAATCCCGGGCTGGGCCGATTAGGTCTGGGGCCTGGCTCTGATACCACTTGTTGGGTTTATCCGCCCAGGGAGCCGGACTCACTCAATCCACTAGCATGATATTTTCCGCTTTGGGCCTGCCCACTGGCCCGCACGGTTTTACCACTCTGAGCATCATGCTCAAAAGGCCTCATGCTAGGGAGAGTTCATCCCTCAATTATAAACCCTTCGCCATCCCCGCTTCTAACCGATGTGGGACTTTGGTTGACACCCAACCAACATTTTCCCCTCAAACAAAGTCCCGCAGCTAGACCATTCAGTTTGAGGTCCGAACATACCACCAACCCTGGGCTGGGCCGGTTACGCCTGGGGCCTGGCTCTGATATCACTTGTTGGGTTTATCCGCCCAGGGAGCCGGGCCGGGCCCCTAGTATTGTCAGACCCACTCAATCAGTATAATCAGGCCCCTAGTATAGTCAGGGGAAGATTTGTTGGGTTGGGTTTCCAAATATGTGAAGAGCCCAATAGCCAACAATGTTAGGTTAGCCCAATTAGGCCCGATACTTGGTGTTATCTTGTTCCGTAAGTCATTGACGGAAGAGAGAAGAAAAAAGAGGGCAAAAATAAAATTCACGTTTTTTAGATAAAATCCAGTGCAGTGATATTGCAGCAGTAATAACCAAAGTTTCAACCGTCGGATCGAACTGAATTTTTGTCGTCACGTTTGGAACTTGTGGAGGTACATTCTAAACGGTGGAGATCGTGTTAGGATCTTTAGGTTGACGGAAATACGCCGAAAATAGAAGCATATTTTTTGGGCGATTTTATTCTGCGCAGTCGAGGAGAAAGAGTAGTTTCTCACAAATTAACCATTAGATAGAGCTGTAATTTGGATAGCACGTTCAAGTTTACAGGGATTGATTCTGGAAGGTAGAGATCGGATTCTAAGGGTCCTACAGTTGCAAACCTAGAACGTCAGTTGGTGCAGTTTGGTGAGATCTTTCTAATCTCATTGTTTGTTATCAAGTATTGAGTGTCTTGATACGTTTGTGGTAGTTCGTCTGTGGCGGTAGATTGTAACTCTTGGATTTTTTAACTCATAGTGAAGTTTTTGATGGGCTTCGTTCCCTTAGCTTTTTACCTTCTCACATTGAGGAGGGTTTTCACGTTAAATTGCTTGTGTTATGCGTTGTTAATTGTTTGCTTTATCGTGCATTATATTATTATGATTGTTTTCTACTAGATTCACACAAGAGAGGGATAATTGATCATTCCGTTGCGTAGACGAATAGTTTATTATTTGATTATTCGTATGTTTATCCCAACAATAATAGTATATAATAGAGTTTGAGCATGGAACTAAATATTTGGAATAATCTACAAATTCATTGTCACATTAGATAGAACTTTTCATGAGGAATATTATAGATATGTAATGATGTGAAAGGTTACTAGTATGTAAAATAATGTGAGTATTGAGTTACAACTCTGTTAAGCATGTTAAGAACTAATTATGTTTGAATTATGATAATTGTAACCGTCATGCTTTCTAATTCATTTAAGAATTCATTCGCCCAGATTAGTGCATATGATTATTAGTTAAAGAAACCTGGTTATTTAAATAATAATCATGAATACTTAAAATTTATCAACTAATTTTATTTTATTTTTTGCAGTATAAGAGATATACAATTACTATAAATCAAGTGAAAATTGAATCAATACACATTATTGACTTACAATATTTTCTGCATGAACACCAGGTTGAAATGTGGTATAACAATCAGTTGTTATAAAAGATTTGAAAACATCATAAAAAGTTATTGTAGGCACCTGAATTTTATTGCCTATTAAATAAAATATATGGCAAATTAATGCAGTAATTATCAATTAATTATTTATTTATTAAGGAATTTAAATAAATTAATTCCTAAAATAAATGAGTAAATAATTGATAATTGAGCCTTATCCAATCCAGCAGGCTTAATTAAAGGAGATAAGCCCAACATATCTTTTAAAGGAGAAAATATCTCTTAAGTAGTTATTTTCTCTACATATAAATAAGGGTCTTCAGTCCTCATTCCAGACACACCAAAAACATCTGAAGACGCGCTTCTGAAGAGATCAAGAATACGAGCAGTGCTCCCTTGAGATCTTCAAGCATCTTCAAGTCAAGACTTGAGATCTTCAAGCATCTTCAAGTCAAGAACGGTCTGCGATCAGAGATCAAGCTGCCAAGCCCTCTGATCCGGCGTTATTCCAGCCAACCGCCTCCGATCAGAGATCAAGCTGCCAAGCCCTCCGATCCGGCGTTATTCCGGCAAACCGCCTCCGATCAGAGATCAAGCTGCCAAGCCCTCAGATCCGACGTTATTCCAGCCAACCGCCTCCGATCAGAGATCAAGCTGCCAAGCCCTCCGATTCGGCGTTCTTCCAGCCATCCGCCTCCGATCAGAGATCAAGCTGACAAGCCCTCCGATCCGGCGTTCTTCCAGCCATCCGCCTCCGATCAGAGATTAAGCTGCCAAGCCCTCCGATCCGGCGTTCTTCCAGTCATCCGCCTCTGGTCAGAGATCAAGGTGCCAAGCCCCTCCGATCCGGCGATCTTTCAGTCAACAACATTCTTCCACAGAAAAGTCTTCAAGTCAACGTTCAATCCGAATAAAGGCTCGACGTCTCCGGGTCAACGTCAAGACTACATAGTCAGAGCTCGGACAAGCTTCATCCGAAGATCCGGCTCCGAAAGTTGATAAAGTCAAGAAGTCAACTCAAGAGAGGAATCAGAGGATAAATAGAAGCTGTTTACCTTAATTCTCAAGTTCAATCCATATTGGATTTTTTTTGTAATTTATTTTGTATTTTAATAAATACAAATTTTGTTGTTACAGTTATGTTATTAAATCAAAAAATCAAAATATTTTCATAAAACTATTTTACCATTAGTATAAATATCTGCAAAACTTCAGTTAACTGTTTTCACAAAATAAAGAGTGAATCTTTTATGAATAATATTTATTTTATTAAATAACTAACCCACATCTTGTCTTCAGAGCAAGTGACCTTTGTTTAGATTGGTGACAATCCTCTTTGGCTTCCCTGTTGTTCTATTCTGCAATATCTCATAGAATGCATGGCATTGAGAATCATTTATTTGAATACATATACATATATACTTAATAATAGATAAGAAAAAGAAAAAAACTAAAATTGAAACTTTCATTTATAAGACCGTGTGTTGCATGGACAGGGAAATTTTTGTATTTTTGTTAAATAAGTGGAAACAATACCATTTCATTATTTTTAGTTTTTGGTCGGGCCATGCGTTGCACGAGAAGGAACTTTTTTAATTTTTTTTATCTAAACTTGGGCTGTACTTGATCCGCGTAGGGATGGCAACGAGTAGGGTACCTGGTTATTTTAGGTATCCGATTAAAAATAACTACCCATACCCGTCCTGTTTAAAAAATTTATTACGGTACTCGTACCTCATTTATTAATACAATCCCTCAATCTATGATACACATGTTCCTTTTAGCAGTAAGAAAATCAAGAAACAATATTTTTAATATATCTTTACATGCAATAATTACGTAGACGTTCATGCATGATGTATATACTTTCTTTGAATATGCCACGTGCCACTATTTACGCGCGAATATAAATAAAATAAAATAATTTTAAAAATTGACTTAGATATATCAAAATAAGAGATAAGATTACTTTTTAAAAAAAATTACTTAAAATGAGTTTTTAATTATGTAAAAATTCTCAATTCAAACAATTTTAGAAACCTCCCTAAACAATACATTTTTATGTGTACTATTTTCAAATTGTTATCACAAAACATTATCTAGCTGTAACTCTTGAAACTGCGATGCATAATTGACCATGAGCGAAAACTAACCTCTTAAAATATAGGTCAACATTTTTCAAAGGCTGTCTTTGACTCTTATTAGATTTATATCTATAAAAGAAAATATATTATTTAAAAATATATACAAAATAAGGAAATTAATTATAAGTAAATAAGGAAAATATAAAAAAATTATTTAAAAATTCATAAAAATGAGAAAATTACACGTCATAATGGAATGCTTTTGAGACGACATGCAGACAGAAAAGTTTCTTTTATAGTATACTTAAGATATATATATATATATATATATATATATATATATATATATATATATATATATATATATATATGATCTGAACATAATATACAAGATAGGTTCATTCTGATTAATTAATCAGCAAAGTTAATTTAAACAAATTTCTTAGGCAAAATATGTATATAGTTAAAATGCATACTCCCTCCGTCCCATTCAAATGGTTCATTTTTGCCATTTTGGTCGTCCCACCCAAAGGGTCCCCTGTCATTTTTTACATACATGGGACCCACACACTCACACTAATACAATTAAAATATGGAGCCCACACTCACACTAATACAACTACCCACTACACATTAAATAATAATACTCCTTAATCCATAGGCCAAAAAATAAAAACAACCCTTTGGACGTGACGGAGGGAGTATTCTTCCATGCAGTTGAGTCACTGCTTAAACTACTTGAGGATTATGACATGCTTGAAGTGAGAATGATGATGGTATAGCTTTTGATTATACCAATCCCCTAATGACAATAATCCTATGTTCTAGATAAGCTCCGATTACTCCTTTAACACGAACCTTTTCAACTTCTCTAACCAAGGAAATGGAATGTTGTCACGCCCCATTTTCTTAAATCGATAAATAAAAATAAATATTCCTTTCCTTTTGTTTTTTTATACATTAAAATTTTTACAAAACAGTTCATCATATCGACCCAACATGTCGTCATCCATGTATACAACTCTCAAGATCTGACGGAACACCAACCACCAACATCGTATTTAATTTACCTACAATGCATAAACTAGTGAGATAAAATCTCAGCAAGTAGAAATCATGCATGATAATGCATGAAAATGCATTTCTCAAGGCCATCGCCTTTTTCCTAATCTTTTTAGTTGGTCACTTTTATTTTGAAAATCGTTCACGTTGCGGGATCCCCACGACATACTTATGATATACACCGAAAATGAGCTTATTACTCGATTTATCAATTTCACAGTATAAATATGGAACTGCTGTGAGGACTATATCTCGTGGCCCAACAAGCTTCCTCCCGCTCGTCACTTGTCTTGCCACCAAGAATCATCTCCCTCCACAGAGTCCTACGTGGTGCAATCCGAGGATTCACCTTTCCTTACAGCCCACTAAGGTCCATCACCAACTGACCCCCTACTGCTCGGAAGTCCCCTCATTGAACATCACTCTCTCTCACATAATAATTCAACACGGTGACCCACTCTAGGTGGCCTACTCTAGGTTTCCCCTGTCGCTACTGACTTGGTCGCCAGTGCATATATAGTGGCATCACACACCATTAGTATCTTATTAATTTTGGGAAAAATGCTTTTTCATGATTATGTATAGTATGCAAGTAGGAGAAACTATATATGCATCACATATAATTAAAACACTAATATCAACATTTAACTAAAATAGAATAATTATTTAATCTAAAATCACACAAATCTTCATTTAGAACAATCTTTGATCATATAGAACAAGAAATATAAAACAACAATAATATCTCAAATCACATAAATTTGCAACTTGTATCACATATTATTCACAAATAATTCGTAACATAATTAAACTAATCACAAATAATATATAACACAATTGTCACACATTAATTACAAATGATTCATATATAACATGTTTATGCATTGTAGTTGGACATCTACTTACCTAAACTACGACAATAATATTACTATAAAACTCGTGAGAAACTGTAATTAATATCATCCTTCTTATTCCGACCACGCATGCTCTTCCTCCTCTTTTTCTCCCTTCCCCCTCTCTCTCTCTCTCTTTTTTCCTTCACAATCAACCTTGTAGCTATGCTAATCACCCAAAATGGGTAAATTGGAGTGTATATATAGAAGTTGCAGAGGTAGTCGGTTTATTAGTACCACACCGCCAACTTTTAATATATTATTATTATTTTATGATGCTGGTTTCAATTAACACACATATTCACTAGTTTTCACCCCAGTCACCTTTTAATGCCTTTTATTATTATTATTATTATTATTATTATTATTATTATTATTATTATTATTATTATTATTATTATTATTCGTTATGAATATACGTGCAATACTTAATAATTAAAATATGATATATTTATAAATTAATACACATACGTATACATTTTCTCATTGTTATTATTATTACAAAAATACATGTAATACTTAATAATTAAAAAATGAGGACCACTTGGGTGACCCGTGGTCACCCATGACCCTCTCACATGAGGGGGTGAGTCCCACATGTCAGGGGGTGGGCCCCCAACCCCTCATGTGAGAGGGTCATGGGTGACCACGGGTCACCCAAGAATTACCCTTAAAAAATAATATATTTATAGACAATTCATTATAGCAAAATACATTTATTAGGAGTCTTTTATTAAGACACTTTTAACATAAGTGTCCTATAAGATAAATAATAGGACACCCGTATATAAAATGTCTTATTATTTGTGATTTTTGAGATCCCTTTCCCTAAAGTGTCCTATATTTTTAACTTGTACGAAGCCCGCGTAATACGAGGGATATTTGTATTTTTTTATAGAATCAGCTATTCGTATTTCCGAATTTGCTAAATGTACTTAAAAAAATTAAATTAAAATATTCAAATTTAATAAGACATAAATACTATTCTAATAATTAAAATTTTATATTGTGTTCGGTTGTAGTACCGAAAAATATAATATACTTATTTGGTTTGAGTACCCGAAAGATGTATTCAGTTGGAGAAATTGAATGGTCCTTGAGGGATGGTGATACCACTTTCACTATGAATTTTATCACTTTTATTATAAAATTTTATCACTTAATTTTTATTTATATTATAAATTATTCATAAAATAATATTGTTGTTTTTCGTCAATTGAGTATCACTTTCCATTATAGAAATTGTTACTTTTTATACTTATGACGCAAGTCATCACCTGAGACGGTTTTACACAAGTCTTTTCCATAATATTAACAACTATATAAATTAATAAAAATAATTTTATTCATAAAAGTTTTAATTTTTTTAATATTAACATTTTTAAACAAAAAAAATTATACAATACGTTAAACTTTTATAATATCTATTAAAAATTTCATAACATTATAGTGTAAATTTATATATAATTTTCAATATTATATTGCCAATGCAAAACATATATTTTATATATTAAGTTCTTATATTGTCATATTTAAATTATTACATAAAAATACTTCCTCCGTCTCGATAAAATGCGAACAATGCCTTATTATTAGGTAACTGTTCGCATTTCACTGGGACGGATGGAGTATAATCTTAAGAAATCATAATTAAACATAAAACTATTATTAGGGATGACAATGGGTAGGGTATTCACTTATTTTTTGGTACTCAGTACTTTTATGCGATTTTAAAATAAAAACTAACTGTACACATTCCATTTAAAAATTTATTATGGTACCCGTACCCATCTCATACCCATTTATCAATACCCGTGGGTACCCGCACCCATTTAATATTAATTTATTATATAAATATTTATATCTCTTCTATTATTTAAATTTAAATTATTATGAATTAAATATAAATTAAATTCTATTGTTTATAATAAATTTATTAAATTTTGTGTGTAATATATATATATATATATATATATATATATACCCGCGGGTATTGAGGTATTATCCGTACCCGTTCAAAACCCTAATGAGATTTTCACAATTATCTGTATTCGTCCCAAACCCATTTACAATTATCCATACCTGCCCTACTAAGATTTGGATAGAACGGGTACTTGAAATGCCCATCTCATTACCATCCCTAACTATTATCGTTTAATAAATAAAATTAATAAATGTATATAACAATTATAAATTATTGTATAATTAAGGATAAATTATTAAATATAATAAAATAAATAATTAACGATAAAAAATTATGAAAATTAATTACTCTTAAACTAAGATTTATTTTTTCGTAAAATTATTTATTTAGAATTTTGTAATTAACTAAATTTATTAAACTTAAAATTCTAAGGATAAATAAATTAAATATATTAAATAATTTCTTACTCTTCTAAAAATATTTTATTTATTAATATATTTTATTAAAGAATATTTTACAATATAGAAATTATTATTAAATTTAAGAATATATTTCTCTAATCATATATTATTAGTAATATGGATGTCAAATAAAAGATCATAAAAAGACAATTAATTTGATATAATTTATATATAAATCCGATTTAAAAATAAAAAGTTAAAAACACTTAAAGTTTTAGGAAAATTTTTAAATAAGATAACGAAAAATAAAATATTTTGATTGACTATATAAAATAAAGTAATTATATTATCTTCCTTCCTAAGTAAGTTTATTATTAAAAAAATTCAAAAATTTATAAAAATGACACATCATGCCTAAATTGCTCACATGATGCCACTTAATAAATTCAAAACCCTCCTTTAATTAATAGTAAAATAATTTCTTACTCTTCTAAAAATATTTTATTTATTAATATATTTTTATTAAAGAATATTTCACAATATAAAAATTGTTATTAAATTTAAGAATCTATTTCTCGAATCATATATTATTAGTAATATGGATGTCAAATTAAAGATCATGAAAAGATAATTAATTTGATATAATTTATATATAAATCCGATTTAAAAATAAAAAGTTAAAAATACTTAAAGTTTTAAGAAAATTTTTAAATAAGATAAAGAAAAATGAAATATTTTGATTGGTTATTTAAAATAAAGTAATTATATTATCTTCCTTAAAAAAATTCAAAAATCTATAAAAATGACACATGCATAAATTGCTCACATAATGCCACCTAATAAATCCAAAACCCTCTAGTTTATAGTATATTCTTTTATTTTTCTTAATTTAAAATAAACAGTAATTTTATAAAAATATAACAGTTCACAATTTTCCAATTACTCATTTACCTGAACTGAAGCATGAGCCCTAATTCTAAATCCACCGTATCATCGAAACGAACATTGATTGATTCAATTTTTGAACTTTGAATTCGAATCGGTTGTAGGAAATGAGGGAAGAGGTTGTAGAGAAGCTATGTGGTGTGGTTGGTACTGCGTGAGCAAGCAATTGTACATTTGTACTCATCTGCGATCTTCTTCACTGACTAGGTGGCGACGGCGACGGCGACGGCGACGGCCACTGCGGCGGATCCTGCCGATGTTTATACAGAGGCACCGGTGTGCATTATCGCCGCGCGTTGAGGAGACCTCAGCAGGCATTATCACATCGCGTTCCACCTCCTCAACACCTTACAAATGGTTCTCTTTGACCTCCGATTCCCCTACTTCTCTGGTAAATGCCTAGTAATAATTTTCTTCTTTTTTTTCTCTTCTAGTGCAATATGATGTACCGATAAGTATCTGGACATATTATGGAGAATAGATCTGTAGATGTATCTGTTTTTTTGGTGTTTTCGTTTCAGATATTGAATTCCTCTATTGTCTTGAGAGAAATGAATAAACTCCCGGAGATAAGGAAGTAGAGCAAGTGGTAGCATTGGTGGCATGAATTGATTGGAAGAGTGAAGAGTATTCTGATGATGAATCACATTAATGAATAGAAAATCTGATTTTTTATTTCCAATTTACCAATGCTTTATTTCTATTTGCTCATAATAATCCTATTCCTGGCTAGATAAATTCTCCTCCGATTATTGCAGGCATTGTGTGTTCTTTGGTCGTTGTCTATCTCTTTTTTCAGTCGTCTTCTGAATATACTTTCAATCTTATTATGAAATGCCACTGACTATAATTTTAACTCCTTTTATTCTGTTTTACAGAAATGTTACTTTAGATATAGGATCAGGAATATAAATGACCTAAGAAGAAAAAGAAAGCAAATGGGTATGAGCAGATATTACAGGTTGATTCAAGCTTTCAAAATGAGAAAGTTAATAGCTTTATGTCATGTACTTAGCTCTTCATTTGGTTGGTTCATTAAGGGGTATGAGTAGAGATAGTGTAGTATTTAATCAAAAACATTTTTCTTAGTGCCTTATTCTATCAATCTCCAGTGAAGAGTAGTTAAGTAAGATGATCACAATTTAGTAGAAGAGATTATTAAAAAAGATG
This sequence comes from Pogostemon cablin, assembly GCA_023678885.1. NCBI lineage: Eukaryota > Viridiplantae > Streptophyta > Magnoliopsida > Lamiales > Lamiaceae > Pogostemon > Pogostemon cablin. The sequence goes on from CM042951.1 coordinate 32,239,930, forward strand.
AAGAGTGGCAGGGTTATATTAACAAAAAAGATAAAGAGTACTACTCGAGGTATACTAATTTTTCTCCTTTTTTTGTTAGTTGTAGATATTTCTGTAAGCACCATTAGATATTTACATGACTCTCTGTCTTGGAAGCTTATTCTGTTTTACGTATTACCTTTTGGATTATGAAAAATCTTACAGCTTGTGGTTTCATGTGGAGTCATTAAAAAGTTAACAGATAAATTGTTATCATGGAAGTTTGGAACATTAATTTGTATAATTGGTTCTTATGCAGGCACTGGGCACTGAATTCACACATTTTGCTCAACTTGTGTTTCATAGGTGCATAAACTACATTCAGATTCAACAATTGGCAAAGGTTTTAATTGACATGATACCTGGTCACTGAGTCATTAGCTTCTGTATTTCCCCATGGTTCTTGTCCAAATACCAATATACAATGAGGTTGAGGTTAACAATTTGTTACTTTCTTGAACTTGTTTTCACTCACACACATATACACATGAGTTTGTGTGGGAGAAATGTTCATGAATGCTGATGATGCATTTCCAAAATTTTAGGTTACAAGATTCCCATTGGTGCAGCATGTAGACTGTCATGGCCTGTTGATAGGCTTGTTGTTCAGGTATTGGATGATTCCACTAACCTTGTAATTAAGGTATTCTATCCTAATAGTATGTTGATAGTCTGTGTAAATGAATTGCTTGTTTGTATGATAAAAAAAACCTATATTTTCTTGACGTTTTTCTTTTTTTACAGAATCTTTTTCTGGTTTTTCACTTTCTCTCGTCACTATGACTTCTGTTTGAGATGGAATTGGTGGTTGAGCCTGTCTTCTTACTCAAGTAATCTTAATAAACTATTCATCTCATGTTAGTCTTCCATAGAATATTAAGTAGATATATCTCCATTATTTGTGTATGTATACCTGCATGCTTATATGATACAACATTCTTGAGAGAATATGTTTCAGATTACTTTTATTAGTACTATTACTGTTTTCATAAATGCTAAAATAGCCTTACAAGTTTGTTCCATTAATAATTTTTGTTATTCAACTTGTACTGTAATAGATTTTCTCACGTATTTGTGTAGTTCTTCTGTTGTAATCATTATATTTTATTTAATGTTTGTTCTTATAGTTTATCTGTTCTGAGTTATAAAGGATGGATTTTCTGGTTGAATACTAGAGTATTTTTTAATTGGCATATGTGATGATTGAACAGAGTCCATATGGGGATATCATTGACTGTGTCCATATCTCTAATCAATCAGCTTTTGATCACCCTTCTCTCAAAGACCATAAAATTCAGGTTCATCTTATCACATTTTTACTCTTTACAATCTTCTCTTCTCCAGGTTAGTTGTTTAATTAATTATCTTAATTTGGTTTTGGATTAGATGCTGCCTAATAAGCATCCAGAAGAGTTCTTTGAGGAAAACAAGATGTCAAAAGAAAAATGTAAGCCCATGTCTCAGTTATGGCACATGTATGGCATGTGCTATGAGGGTACTATACTACTATTCCCATTAGGAGAACTAAAAAAGATGTGTTGAGGGCAAGCTCTGTGAAGAGATAAGGGTAGAAGAAGCACCGAAGCATTCCTAAGCCGAGGTCTGCAAATCCTGACCTCATTAATCAGAGTGGTCACCAGTATTCATACTCATACTCATTGCTTTTCTGCCGCATATTCTACACTAATCTTATGCCCATTTTTCATGTGACCAGCACACCATTGCATATATCAAATGAGACAAGTATTATGGAGCAAAGGCGAATATGAATGTGTAGGAGCGTAATCAACAGCCTAATGAGTTCAGCTTGTTTCAGATTTGGGTTTTAGGTGGTTCTTTTGGTGAAGATCTCAACAGCATTGAAGCTGGTTAGCATGTATAATATTTAAAGAACTGAAAAGATTAGCCTAGAATATAATAGCTCTTTTTTTCTTGTTTTTAAATGAATGGAATGGATGCATAATATTGTTACAGGTGAGCCCTGATCTTTATGGAGACAACAAGACAAGGCTCTTCACTTATTGGACTGTAAACTTGCTCCTTCTGCTTGTGGATAGATAAACCAGTCCTGTAATCTCAATCTCATGTTGGTTCATAATATCTTCACTTATTCCAAAGTATATTATTCAAAAGTTGCAAGCTAGAAAACAAGCTTTCAAGGAGAAAGGTTAAAATTTATTTATTCTTTAACTTTACTCGGATGTTTTATCTACTTACCTTTTTATTATCTTAGTAATGACAACTAAAACTCGATATCATACGAGGAATGAGCCTCAATTGAAAGATCTGCCACTGCAGCAATATGAATGACAAAAACAATCACACATGGGTAAAAAGGCTTCCAAAGAGCAAGGTTTATATTTGTTTTTACTACTTAAAAGTTTTCTTACTTGTGACTCTATTGTTTTTTCTTGTTTTGTAGTGATGACACCTAGAACTCGAAATCAAATAAGGAATGAGCCCCCAATGAAAGATCCGCTATTGCAGCAATATGGGCAACAAAAACAAACGAGTCAACAAGCATCAAAGGAGCAAGGTTAAAATTTGTTTCAACACAAAGTTTTCTGACTTGTGGCTGGCTATTTATGCCTTTTTCTAGTGATGGTATATAGAACTAGATATGAAACAAGAAACCAAAGGAGAGAAGACGAGCAACTAGAGAACTTGGAAGTCACTCAACGACAAACTGATGTACAGGTTAATTATTTGGATAATGAAAGTCGTATGTATACATTCAGCTTGTATTTAAACACATTCTTTTAATGTTTTTCCAGTTGACAGAAGAGCGATTGCAAGAGATAGGGGAAAAAAGAGAGATGGCGCACAGATTGACTTATTGCTGCCTATCGACCGATGCTGCTCTGCTGTTGGTAGTGCACTCTCCTCGGCTGTTACCGACTTATACCTAGACTGTCCCTCTCTACCCTTTCACTAGGGTAGGATGTCCTCCTTCGATGCTAGGGGGATGGATAGGCTCTGGGGCTGGTTAATTTGGCCCAGTTAAAACGAATTGTTTTCAGCAGAAAGATGTGTGGCATCGGGTCGGCCAAAGCTTTCAACGGCTTATCAGCTTCGTATGAGTGTAGAGACCACAAAGCACTGAGGACCAACTTACCTGAAATTTGGGCTAGAAATCCGAATGAAGAACACATTCTTGTTCATTTTAACAAGAGAGGCCAGCCTACTGGATCCAATAAAAAGAAATTAACTGGATTTTTAGGTACATTAGCAAGAAATAGTAAAAGCTTGTTCCACTTGACATTGATGAATGGCGCAAGTTGCCAAAATCGAGATAAGTTGAGATGATGAAGAGGTTAAGGTAATAAGATCACTAATTTGTTGTCGTTTGTATGATTTCTTGTAGTTTATTGAGAAAAGTTGAGATGATAAAGACGTTACTAATGATGTTTTACAGGAGATATTTCAAATTTCTCCAAGCTTAAGAACATTGAAACTTGATGCTTTTTTCAGGTGACTATTGCTAAGGTTCAAGTTTGATTAGCCGTAGGTATTGACAATTTTTTTTTTCGGTTTCTTACATTAGTTGTGTATGTAGACCAATGACTTTTGATATTTTTTATTTTTTTTTTGTGAAATCAAGAACATGTATATTGTTGTAAATGTAGATTTAGCTTGGGATTAATTAATTTCTTGTTGGTTCATTGACATTAATTAACTTTATTATGATATTTAATTAAAATTATATTTTAAATCATAGAAAACCTTTTAAAATAAAGAAAATTGACTTGATAACTAATAGGTACACTTATGAAGTGTCCTATAAAATTATAGGATATTAGGACCCTTTAAAGTGTTTTAATTATCATGTAATGAAGCACTTTTACCTATTGTGATTCGACCAAAAAAATACTTTAAAGTGTTTTAATTATCATATAATGAGACACTTTTACAATTCAAGTAAAAATGATATTTTAAAGTGTTTTAATTATCATCTAATGAGACACTTTTACTGAGTTTTATGTATTTTATTAACCTTTTTTTTCTTCAAAAAATTACATTTTCAAAACCTTAATGATTAACTTTATAAAAAAATCATTATTCTTTTCATTTTTCAGGCTATCCGTTTCTTTTTGGGAATAAAGCCATGGAACTGAAGCAGCAGCATCATCATCTAATTTCCAGTTTCCACTCTGAATCAGCTGTAAATATCAACAATTTTGAGGGCAATTTATGTAATTAACATTGAATTGTCGTAATTTGTTTTTTTTTTTTCATCATGGATACTAATTTTTATTGCAGTATGGTTATAGTATTTTAAGAATGTTATTAACTATTTAATTGCCATATATATACATATATTTCATCATATTGCTGTATGGTTAATTTTATCATATATTTTTTTTATACTCCAAAATATTTACTATGTGGGATGAGTGTATTTAAGCATGTAAAACAGTTAACAGCTTATTGGCCATAATTTGTTTCCATGTGTGTTGCATATGAGAATAATGAAATTGACAAGTATAATAAAAAAAAAAAAGTAAAAAATAAGAAATAAATTAAAATGGAAGATTAGTTTTCTAAAATAAAATAGAGAAAAAAAATCATAAAAAGAGAATGAGAATAAGAGCTGGGTTGAAAAGGTCTAAATAGATAAAGGTTAGGATGAAAAAAATTATGATTGAAAGTAATAAATGATTTTGAAAAATTAACGAAAAAATATTACGGGAATATTTGCTACTATATTTGTGTAGATTATTTATGTATTACATTTTCATGAAATAATAAAAAAACTTTTTAAGGTCATTAATAATTAAAAAATTATTTTGCTTTAAATTAATTTATATAATATTTTTCAAAGTTTTTAAAATTATTTTATCTAAATTTTTAAAAATATATTACATCAAATTATTTTTTTAAAAGTTTTATGTGACATAGATGTTATTTTTATAAATTTTAAAAATTTTCTAAATATGATTTTATTTTTTTTAATTATTTTAAAAATATTTTGCATTATTTATCTTAATAATCTATGTAAGCACTTTGTTAGTTTTCAATTAATAACTTGCTAACCAATAATTTCAACAAATTTAAATTCAACATTATTAATATGTTTAGTAACTCATAATAATATTAAGAGTTACTCCCTTTTGTTTTTAGTACGTGAATTAAGAGTATTATTATTTAATATATAGTGGGTAGTTGTATTAATGACTTTGTGAGACTCATATTTTAACTGTATTAGAGGGAGTGATGTGGATCATATATGTGTAAAAAGGAAAATGAGAAAAATAAAATTGGGGCGGTCGGAGAGTGTATATTACAGTGAAATGAATATTTTAAATCGTTAGATTAAAATTAATTTAATCCCAAGCATTAAATAAAATAAAATGATTAAAAAAGACAATAACTACGCACTATACCTTAACTTTTACTCTATAAAGTCTCAAGTCCACTGATGCACCGGGTGCATTTCAGAATTACTATTAATTATTCACATTACTAATATATATATTAACTTGAAATTGAAATAAAAATACTAAAATTTTTCCTTCTTCTGTGCATCGTACGGGTGTATTACTAATTATACCCTTTAATAAGACACTCACAAGTGTCTATTAAGGGTTTTTTGTTGTAGTGATTTAATCATATATATCCAAATGAATGCAAGTAAGTATTTATGTACTTATATATATATATTCATAAATTATCACCATTATTATTATAAATGTATCAAATAAAAATGCAAAGACAAATAAAATAAAGAAACAATTACCACATAATTATCACATAATTATAAAAATACATAAAATATAAATTATATCATTATATAAATAGAAAAAATTCTCAAGTATTACAAATGGTCTCATTTCATCAACTTGGGTGTCAAGTCGACTGCATATATGGATACTTCTGGGATGGAGTTACCGAGCAGTCTGCGCAGTACTCGTTTTATAATTTCACCGAGTAAGAGGGTCATTTGCTTTTTTGCACGTAGATTAATGAGTATTATTATTTACTAATGAGTAGTTGTATTTGTGGGAGTATGAGTTTCATATTTTAATTGTATTAGAGGTGGTGTATGAGTTTCATGTGTATAAAAAAGGAAATGAGACACTTTGGGTGGGACAATCAAAATGTAAAAATTGCCCTCTTAATTTGGGACAGAGAGAGTATATCTTTAAATCATTACACACGGCCAAATACAGTTTCACTTAAAAGATAAATAATCAATCAAGAGAAAAAAGTGAACTCACACAAGAATAAGAAAGATACATACCTGAATTGATACTCCCTTCATCTGCATCTGTATCTAGCTCCAGTTAATATTCCCGCAGAATTCTTGGCCTAGATTAATTGCACAAAGTTGACAAAAATAGAGAAATAATGAGCAACTGTCAAAATGAAGGCTTAAGAATGATTCATTAACATATATGAATGAAATGTAGCTGGCAGAGACCCTCATATTCAGTCCTTCAGTCCTTGCCTTTCCATTGCTTCATTCAAACAATCAACTACATCTTTCCCTACCTGAAAATAGTTCAATCATTTGATGATCCATAGCCAATTCCTTCAACCTTACAAAGGTTCAGGGGTGTTAAGAGTATGATGTACTCTGAACTTCAATCAAATACTAACCTCGTATAACTGCTACAAAACATAACCCAATCGGACCTCTCTTTATAGCATATTATTATAAAGATTTGATCACATGTTAATATGGATTAAAAAAAAAGAAATACTGACAGTTTTGTTAATGTTGGGATAGACAGATCCCATTCATTTATAAGGGACAAATAAAGAAGAACATAAAAAGCGCAACACAAGAATTTACGTGGAAAACTGGAGAAAAACCACGGACCGAGAAAATACCACTATGTAAAAAATTTGTACAATCACACAGAATTTCTCTCTCTCGACCCCAATCCCTACACTCTTACAAATCTTTGACTAATTCTCACCTTTCTCCCCATTCTCACAACCGAAAATCAAAGAAAGGATTTAAGTAGAATCAAATACAAAGATTAAAGTATAATTGATTGGTGTATTTGACTTAAAGTCCAGGGCCTCCTTATATATCACCAGGAATCCCTCCCCCTCTGCTCTTCTTTCCGATGTGGGATAAAAAAAACAAAGGAAAACCCTCCTTTTATTCTTGACAAAATCCAACATCGAATACTAAGGGGAACGATCTAAAGACTAAGAAGCTACTCTTAGGAGAGACCTGCAATGATAATCACATACATACATTAGGACATGAAAAGGACCTAATCATCATAAATATATGATCACTTACCTACAGAAAAAACTTTGGCAATGTTGATATATATGCATCTAATTGCTTGTAGAAATGAAGCATTTGAGGTTGGAAAATTATGAAACGGCATTCTGCTTATGCAAGCTCTTAAATAATACATATGGGTGATAACCATGAGTTATCTATGAAATTAGGAATTCAAGAGTTACAAAAAGTAATTTAAGATTATTGTATTAAGTGAGAAACTCAAGAGTTGAACGATGTTTAAATGAACTTTGAATTGTTTGAAAAATTAAAAAAAATAAAACTCAAGAGTTGAATGATGTTTAAGAGATCTTTGATATTAATTAAATTAAACAAGAGGTTAAAAAGTGGAAAAAAGAAAATTAGGTGTATAAAAAAAATTTATCATTAGCTTCACACTTTTCTTACTATATTAATATAACACGCCCCTTTGCCCGTATGAGCTTAGCTCAACTGGTCAGCAAGGGGACATCTTGAATCAATGACCAAGAATCGATCCCCACCTGTAGCGTGGGAGCAAACAAATAAAGGGGTTCCTTGTGTGGTGGGGTGATGGTCTAACCCTCTCCTTGTGTGGTGGAGTGATGGTCTAACCCTTGTTGATTGGTTGATGGTCTAATCCTTGTTGATTGGTTGAGTCACCATGATTAACCACCTTCACATGCTGTCGGGGCGGCTGGGGTAGATCACATGCTGTCGGGGCGGCTGGGGTAGCAGGATCCACCCGACGTGTTGAGTCAGCCGGATCCACCTTTTGAATCAATAACCTTTATTTATTTTGTTTTATTATCCTCGACAGCCGGCGCTGTCGGGGCGGCTGGGGTAGCCGGATCCAGCCGGATCCACCTTTTGAATCAATAACCTTTATTTATTTTGTTTTATTATCCTCGACAGCCGGAGCTGTCGGGGCGGCTGGGGTAGCCGGATCCACCCGGCATGTTGAGTCAGCCGGATCCACCCTTTGAATCAATAACACGCCCCTTTATTTATTTTGTTTTATTATCCTCGACAGCCGGCGTGTTGAGTTACCATAATTAACCTCCTTCATATGCTGTCGGGCCGACGTGCGGGGGCGGCTGGGGTGGCCGGATCCACCTTTTGAATCAATAACACGCCCCTTTATTTATTTTGTTTTATTATCCTCGCTCAGTGATTTTGGCCGGTTCTCAGTCGTCCACCCGCTACTTGTCTCCTCCTCGTCTCGACGCGTACGTCCACGCCACACCACTCCGCTAGGTTAAACAGTTTCATCTAATTCTTTGTATCCCCCTCGAGTCCTCATCACAAATCGCTCAGAACTCAGACTGCCATTTTCACAATTCTTTACACAGTAATGTATGGATTACCTATTAATTACACAAACTACGCTGATTTCAGTTCACTTGTTCACTAATTCTTCACCTACCCTGTCCACCATTCGCGCCGGCTTATTCTTTAGCTGGTTCGGTGGAACCTCCATTTCCGAGTGCAAGACGAGCGAAGATATTACCATTTATGGTAACTACCTATACTTGCTATTCCACTTACAGGCATCTACGCCACTTATATGAAAAAATAATATCATTTAGCACAATTCCACTTCAAGTAGTTCTCAGTCTTCCAGTTTGGTGTTCATATTTCAGAATTTCTTTAATGTCTTCTCAAGCAATTGTCGATTGAACTTATCGGTTAATCTAAGTGTAGTGTAACTTGATTTTTTCTGTTAATTAGAACATTAATTCGATTGCATTGCAACTATTTTTTGACTGTATGGATTTTTGCTTTTTTAGGTTTTACCTCCTCTTGCTTTGAAATGCATGAATAAACTTATTAATGTGGGTAGTAAATGCTTGGTACACAGTTTACCTCCGCCCCTTTTATTCTCTGTCATTAGTTGCTTAATACATAGAAAGGAGAACTTTAACTTAGAATTTAGAAAGGAGATAAGAGGGATTCTTTTTGTGCCCCCATGGTTCTACCAGTTTATATCCCTTGCTGCTCCGTTTCTCACTCAAGCTCCCTTTCATAGCAGTAGCTCACCTGGCGTCTACAACATGTAGCACAGGTGGGTAACGAAGTATGAATATTTTACACTAATCTTATTCTCAATATGCGTGCACACCTCTGAAGGTCGATCATTTTATCACTATTGGCATTATCCTTGTTCCTGTTTCCAACTTCCCAAGGCCCGTAATTTATGCAACATAGATTATACTAGATTGCTCACATTACCGTTTTGCTTTTGAAGGTGTGACATCAACACATATGCTTCCAACTTGCAGAATCTTCAGCAGAGATAAAGTGCAAAAAAAGTACATTACATTACTCTATGCTTGATCCAACAATAACTAATGCCTTGTTCTGGTTTTATTGTTGCAAAAAAAAAATATAGCTGTTCTCTGGAAATAATATAGTTGTATACGAATTCATAGATGTCATAGTGCTTGACAAAATGGAGGTCCTAAAAGATTCATCATCTAAATAACAGTAGCTTTTCTCCTGTATTTAGTTTGTTGGAGCTAAGGCAGTTTATACACTTAGTCAATGATTAAAGGTGACATCTTGTGTTGGTGAGACACTGAAGCAGCGAGAATCAGGATCTATAATGGATGTAGTTTGGAAAAACCAAAGCTATTGCAGGTACACTACCTGTTTATCTTATAAAAGTGTTCATCCACCAATACAACTCAGAACCTAAATGAATCATTTGCTGAGTGGAACATTTTTATTTATGTGGCACGGTTCATAATATTCGCTTAGATTTTATTTGTAATTTCACGCCACTGCGTGTAAATTGATGTTCAATCATGTTGTCCAGATCGAGTCTTTGACTGGTCAAACATTGTGTTGTTATATGACCTGTTTAGGCATTTGGAACAGGGAAAGTTGCAACACTTTCAAAAGTCAGAGGAAGTAAATTTGATATTAGTGGTTAAAGATCATGCATCTATTATCTACTTTATTGGGTACAATTTTTTATTTTGGCATTTCTACTGTCATGTGATTTATAACCAACAGATCATCTTTATAAGTATTTCTTTTCCAGTGAGATTGAATATTAACACTCAAATTCATTGTGGTTGAGATATTATAAATCCGTTGGATAATGTAAGTCTGAGGTTTGAAGATAAATTGTGTTCTAGGTTCACTTTTAACTCTCGGAATGGCTTCAGGACAACGTTGGTGCTGAAGTTGATGCATTAATAAGAATTATTTAAGGAGGTGCTAAATACAACGATTCTTCATCCAATTCATTTTTATTTGCATTTCCAACTTCCAGAGAAACCTGTAATTTGTGTAAAAGGAAAAGTTGATCCAATAATTGATAATTTTCTATGATATACTGCCATAATCTCTCTCTATATATGGGTGAAATGGGTAAACATTGTACATGTAAATGGGTATTCACTTTTAAAAAACTGAATTCAGCAAAACTAGGGCAAATAATATTTTGTTTTAGGAACAAGTTAATCGTTTATCTCAAATTTAGCATAATGACAAGCCCGGTCGAGGGCAGGAAATGCCTCATCAAACTCTACCCGATAACACTCTACATCATACTGTTTCCACTTTAATTCTTGGATTAATAAGTTGTAAATAATACACAATTAAAAAGTTTAAAGTATGCTGCATTTCAACTTATTCTACATGACATCTGTTTCTTTCTGGTTGTCAATTCACATGTCTTGTAAATGGAACAAACTGCAAAGACTTGGTTGTGCTGCCAGATCTTTGTGGGGTTTTGGCTGGTTGGGCCTCTGTGAAGTTTAGTACTGTTCTGAATTTTCTGTCGTCGTTGTTGAAATTCATCATGGAATTGCTTTTAATCTCTTGTTTTTGCAGCACAGCCTGTATTAATAGATATCATCAAATCAGCAACTATATAGAACAGTACCTAACTTGAGCAGCAGAATCGGTAATCCACCTGATTCTGCCATTCTGATGTTGTATAATTTATTATTGATGTTGTTCTGCCATCTCTTCTTGCATACATTTGCCTACCTCTAATCTTTCTTATGAGAGTGATGGTCTTTTGTGCAGATAAAACATCTTCTTCTAATACTTAGATACTTTCAAGTTTTACATGTCTCTTTAAATGGACATCCTAAAAAAGCAATTTGTAAAGACAAATGCAGGATTTTACACTGTGTTCTGTAGCTGCATATGCGAAATTATGGAGTATATTCTAAGTTACTTAGAGGATTATAAAGTTGAAAAAAGTCTAATAAAATAATTTGGAAGAATGACTTTTCTACGGATTTTGTGGTTGGTCCTATATTTATTGATTTGACTATTTAATCCAGTTACATTTATAATATTTGGGATTAGTGGAGTAGGTCATAGCAGCAGGCAGCAGTTGTTTGATTTTTTGGCAATTAATTCATATTATTATAGGTATAACAAAGAATAAGTAGTACACGATAGCTTGTCAACATTTCATAATGACTTCGTAAATACTATGTTATTACATCTTCAGTATCACAATTTCTTGGTTGTGTCTGAATTGTGGATTCAAGAGATGTCGGCTTATGCTGCTGCTGCTTCTGCTTCTCCCAAGTGTGGTCTGTTGTACGGCTTACGCAACAGGGGTGCTCTCTTAGATCAACAAAGGATTGATGGCCTTGCCCTCACATAATCTTAATGAGTACAAAAGGATTGATGGCCTTGCCTTCATCCCCAAGAAATGTGGTGTTCGATGAACCTCTATTAATTAAATTTCATCTCTTGTTTAAAAAACAACTGAATAGCTGGTTCATGGACCGCCTGCTCATGGTATAAAAGCACAGGTTTGGGTTGAAATCTTGACCCGCTTTGATCACTAACCATTAAGAGTCGAGTATGAATAGTAGTCGGGTGTGAGAGCTCATAAGTCGGGGTTTGATGGCCTTGCCTTCATCCCCAAAAAATATGGTTTGATGCCCTTGCCTTAGTTACTCAATTTGTAGATCACGAGATGTGGATAGAATTAAGAATAGGCAGTAGACTGCCACTTAGTGTGTATGTTTTTTTGGCTTTTTGATTCATTTACAACGTTGTCTCTTATAATTATGTTTTAATGTATTTTGAAGGTACTATCTAGTTGAGAAAGCAAAGGATGCTAACATGATTGGAATCTTGGTTGGAACACTTGGTGCAGATATTGTATTGTGTGAACTCTGTCTGGTAATGGGTAGGTAACATGCATGATTGTTCCATCTATGTATAACTGTTCTATAACTATACAGTCTTCAGTGGCTTCTAGGAAGAACGTAGGCATCTGTCCTAGAAATCTGCATTTGTTGATAATCTTATTGTAAAAAAGCTTTTCTCTGACAACTTAGGATTGCATGTCTGCTCAATAATGTGACCTCGCAATGCATCTTATTTTATGTTTCTTTGCCATAATTCTTCATATTCATTCATGCCAAGAGGTCTAAAGCTTTTATCCAAACTGTTGTTTAGCTGGTTATCTGCACATGATTCATCAAATGGGGAACTGATATAAAAGCTGGAAAAAAGTTGTATACTTTTGTTATAGGAAGACCAAACCCTCCAAAACTTGCTAATTTTCCCGAGGTAAGCCTCATTGACTTTGTTGATATTATTGCTTATATGTGCTACTTCTGCCATAATGCTGGCCTCATTGACTTTGTTGATATTATTGCTTATATGTGTTACTTCTGCCATAATGGTGATCTCAAACGTTTGTCGTTGCAGTGTGATGTCTTTATTCATATGTCTTGTCCACAAATACTTATGCCATTGCTTATATGTGTCTTGCTTTTGATAGGTTAGTCTTCTATTGCAACTATTACTTATGGAAGAGTACTATGAAGATGAATAGCTCATTAAATCCTTATTTCAAACAACTCTTAATAAATCTTTGCTAAAATTGACAAATTATCATTGTTTATGGTCTAGCACATCAATCTTTGATATTTGTCCTGCAATAAGGCTCTTTGTAGGATAATTTATTTATTTATTTTTTAATCATTCTTTAAAATCCTAATAAATTAAAGAACAGTGCACAAGACAATTATTTAGATATGTAAGCAAAATTTTATTAATTATGTCAAATTCTAGGTGCTGTGAAGTTGATTACATGTTCTTTAACTTTTAACGTACTAATATTCTGTGGCTAATAAGGTCAAACATATAGAGCATGAGTGACAAAAGGACACATGCTCATAGAGTTGGCTAATTACCCTTTAATCACTCCATTTTAACTAGCAATGCGATGAGTTATTAAAATTAACTAGGATGTTGGAGTCAAATTTAACTTTTACTTTGTTTTAGTCATAACAGCTCAATGTGCAGGAAGACAGGAGAATATTCTATATATCATCCTTTTAACTTAGCTGTGTTCTCTTTGAACGTGAATAACTTTCTCTATCCTACGGATGTTATTAACTGAAGACACAATTCCTGTGCATGCACCTGTTTCAGGATCTCTTTCATTTTTAACACTGTTTTTCTAATATACATACAAGGCCTGCTTCCAATTCTTGGGCAGCTTATTCACTCAACTGATGAAGAAGTATTGACAGATGCATGTTGGGCTTTATCTCACCTCTCTGATGGAACTAATGATAGAATTCAAGCTGTGATTGACTCTGGAGTATGCACTCGTCTAGTTGAATTATTGCTGTAAGCATCTATACATAGATACAATTGATTAAGCTCTCTTATTTAATGATTTTTTTGTTATTTAATTTCTTATGATAAATGTAATGGTCTGAATGTTTCATACATCCATCACCATCTGTTATCCCTGCCCTTCGGACCTTTGGAATTATTGTCACTGGAGATGATATACAAGCTCAGGTATGATTCAGGATGTGCCATGTTGTGTTATTTTTGTTCATTTATGATAGATGCTTATATGTTGAGATTTTTGTGGACGTGAGTAGAACCGACGAGAATAAATCAACCAAAATCATAAGAAACATTTGATGCTGATCTACCTTGATTTATTTCTCTCATGTATGGCATAGATCAGACCCTTTTTAGTATGCAAAAGCTTAATACTGTTCTTGCAATAACTTCTGGGATTTGGTTATGTTTTTAGCAAATGAGATGCAATGAATGTTCGGGTGTATTGAACCAAAATATTTAAATTCTCTAGGACCTTCGCTGTTGTAATTTTTTTTTTGTTTTAAAATGTAGGATTGTTAATGTGTCGTAGAGATTTATCCTTGATAAGGCTGGTTAAGATGTTTTTATTATATTTTAACTAGACTGTTGGTTTTGTTTGGCGGGGGAGCATCATAAGAAAGTGTGCCTGCTTATGAATCGAGATTCAGGACTTGGCACTTCATACATGCTCAGATCATCTTACCTGTAGATACCTCATATTTAACCTATATTCCTTTATATATTATCTATCATTCCACATACTAGTACTGGATTTTCTTTGTTAACAGATGGCAAAGTACTTCACAGCATGCAGAAATTTTCAGTTATATTCATACTTCCTTTTTGCATTTTTAACTAGGATTCATGTTCACAGCCACGTTAACAAATTTTATCATTGGAAGAAATCGAAAAGGGACGAATATGGGATTTTAATTGCTTGAGCCTACCATACATTGGGCAACAACTTTTACAGGTAGCATAATTATTTGGTTAGTTTCGTTTCCTATTACTTATTTATTTTCATTATGGCATCTACATTTCAGGACAAATTTGGGGCTTCGTGAACCTTACTTTTTAAGTGAGTACCAGGAGGATCATTATGAGGTGATTGAGAATTCAGTTTTTGTCTTTAGATGTTTCATGATTTCATCATCATTTGCTAAAGATTTAGATGAATAAAAATACAACTTTTGATAATTCTATTATAAAGTAAGTCAAATATACTTGAAACTTCCTTGGAGGACTCATGTTTTCAACCATCATCCTTACTAGTTTTCAAGTGCAGATACCCCAATTCTGTCCAGATGGAGATCTCATTGCAACAGTGATAACTTTTCTCCCTGCACAAGTTTATGTCAAAGTGATCACAGTGTACGTGAGGTGGCTTGTGAATTTTCTAATTGAACCCTAATTTTTGGCCCGCCACTTTTTGTACCTGCATGTGCGGTTCATTTGAATTCGAAAGCCTTACATTTTGTTCTGAGTTCTGACCTTGATTCCATGGATACTGGGAGGACCAGTTCTTATACTTTGGTTTTTCTCCCTAAGGCCCTTATCCTTCTCCGGGTACTGAATATTGGATGTGATGGTAGTCAAATGAAACTATTGCCTCATGAATTAGTATTATAATGGGGATGTTTTTTTTTTAAAAAATTGAGTGTGTTGTTTACATTTATTTCTTAATTGCCTGAAGGAAACGTTTGTGTTTTAATTTTAATAAAGCGATTCAATTTTATCTTATTTTTCCCCCTTACTTTCAAACCATTCGATTAAGTGTTTGATCATTCATGATCTTAGGAGTTATAGAATGCTTTATTTTGAGTTTCTATGACTTTGTGTTGAGATTGCCTACCCAAAAAGTTTTGTGTCTTTGCGTACAAGCTGTTCGACAAATTGTCTCTGCCACAATTTGATCACTAAGCTAACCCTCTTATGGATGATGTATGCAACCTTGCATGTTATTGTTCTGTATAGTTATACTCGTGTTCACTTGAATGTGGTATTATTATAATGTATGTATCTCTTCATTTTAAGTTTCTGGAAAATTATGATATATATAAATTAAAGATTATGTACATTGTTGATTGTTCTCCATTTTTTTGTTGAATTCGTGGCTATATTATTCTTGAATAGACTTTTTTCTAAAGAAAAATGAAATGGTTATGAAAATGAAAAGTTTCTATTGTAATTTTGTGTAGGTATTAAAAGATATGGTCTCCCATAGTTAAACTTGCACATTGGATTGTATAATACTTTACATCACTGTTCATGAATTTATATTAGATGCGCTTGAATCTATCTCTCTTTTAATTTATTAATTTTCTGTTGGTATTTGAGCACAGATGGGGGATTTAGTCCTACAAGTCAAAATTGGAGATCAATGAGGCGATAAAAAATGTGATGATAGAAGGTTGAAGTCAAAGCACAAAAATGAATCTATGTTATCCAATGGGCTCCTGTTCTGTACTCGTATGCCGTTAATTCTCAACACTTTATTTTTACTACTTATGACTTTTTTTAAGTGGATTATATATGATATGTACATGTGGTTTTAGATGTTTATATTATTGAATGGTGTTAATTGTTCTCTTGGTCTGGCAGTTGGAAACTATTTTCATTTTCAATAATAAGGATGATTCTTGAGGCATTAACGTTCGTAAAAAACTAAGTTAACTCATGTTGTATATAATTCTTGCCTGTCAAAAGCTCGAAATCTTATGTTCAAGAAGAAGTTGTTTTCACCAGGCTTTCAATTGAATTTTGGCTGATTAATTGTTTTGCAGTTATAATTTAGATTTGCTTTATTCATTAGTAGATACATTTGACTGCATCTTTCAATGGGAAAGACCACTCAAATGACAAGATATAAATACTGTGTTAAATTTCAACTGAATCTTAGACACTTTCGCATATTTTCGGTTTTCCACATTATTTTAATATTGTGATGGTAGTACCCGTTATTGTATCCCCAAAATAAGATTTATCAAAGAGGCACTATGTTCTTGCCTCTTAATGTGAAATGTATTATCCGAAAACAAGTAAAATGTCATTATCTAAAGAAGTAAACTATTAAGAAAAATGAAAATTGATGAGATATCATGAATGAGGTTAATCTTTTTATGCCTTTTCTGTTTTAACTCATTAACTGTAAACTGTCAAAGTTGAGGCTAAATGATTTCCTTAACAGTTCTGAGAAGGTTGCGTTAAGCTTCATAGTTGAAAGGTGGCATTAAAATTCATCTTTACGTCTTACTATCCTCCTAAAAACTCTTACATAGTTTCTTGTCTTGAATGCTAAACAAACTGTAAGTGTGTTGTGTGTTCCACACTGGCATGATTGTTCCATTAGAACCCAAGTGGGACACATAAGTAGTACAGAGAATTTAAACCAAAAAATATGTAACATCATGGATTCCTTTATTCTTTTATAGGTTTTCTGCACCTTTTTAGGGTTGGGCATTATTTTCATATAGCTGGGAAGAATCACTTGTTTAAACAGTGTCACACAGCGACTGGTTTGGTGTTTTATGCACCGGAGAAATATCCAAGGATTTTATATCAATGCAAGTACATTCTGTAGTTTCTTTTTTCTGGAAAGTATGACCTCCATGAAACTTCATTACTATAAACTTTACACCAAATTGCACAAAAATGGAGTATTTCTTGAGGTATAAATTCAGTGAAGTCTTTGATCTTATGAAGGATAGAGAAGTGGTGAGATTTGATTACAAGGCATCTGAATACGCATTTGCATGAATTCCTGCACTGCACCTATTTTAACTAGAGAAAGTTGCATCTTATATAGTCAGATTTTATCAGATCCCATTACCCAGGAAGAGTTATCTTTAGTTTCCAAACTTTCCTTATGGACTCAACTGCGATACCTATCCTTTAAGGAACTCATTCACTTTATCCAGGCAAAGTTTAATCTTCTCTCTCATTCATTCCTTCATTACTCTGTTTATGTAATACTTAATGTTGAATTGCTATGTTTTTGGTTTTAGTTTTCTTTGTTAAATTGTTTGAATTCTTTTTAGAGTAAACTGGAGAAAGAGATGTATCAAAGAGATATATGTTCAATTTCCAGCTAATGTGCCCCTAGTCAACCATCATTTTAAATTTAGAAATTTTCATCATTTGTGTATGTTTTGACTTTAATAGCATCAATGGTTGATGTTCTCTCAGATGGTTGATAAAGTGATGTAGCTTCTCTACCATCCTGCCTGCCCTGAACACTCTATACTCCCAGGCTACAAGCTAGCTTTCTCTTCCTAATAAAACTTAGAACTTTTAAAATGGTCCGGTGGCAAGTGCAAGTGCTCCTGCCCCCTTCTTTTTTTTTTGATCGGACAAAGTTAATTGTTAGTATAGTTAGTAGTTAGTTCACCAAGTCTCCATACACCCTTATTCTCCAAGCCTCCTTACAACTCCCCTCCTATTCGTTCCCAATGGGAATCGAACCCGGGTCACTCACTTGTGTGAGGAGCCCGGTGGCCAAGTGGGCTAGCCCACTTGGTTTCCTGCCCCCTTCTTTCAACTGTGAGATAATTGTTCAGCGATTCAAAATTGAAAATTGATATAATGTTTAATGGCAAGAATGGTATGTCTTACTTCTTTTAAAGAACATAATGAAAAGAAAAATGAGTAGTATCTCATAGGAGTTTTTACCAAACCCTTATTACAACCTAAATTTAACACAATTTGGGTTCTTAATTTTGTCCGTGTGTAACTCACTTGGCAACTAATATCTTACTTATATTTGATCTTAAGTAGACTTGTGAGTATTTTCTGCTATTAAAACTATACTTTAAGATATCCTTCAATTGCAAAGTTCAATCACTTCAAAGATTGGTTTTGTAGTACAAATTACAAAATTATGATTCTGTTAGAGTAAGAACCAACTCCAACCTTCTCATCTTTGTGTTCTTTTCAATATGAAATAATCATAGAAGTGTTAATTTTCATGAGTTTGACTATTTTCTTTTGATTTATGGTGGATAATTTACTCGAGACACCATTGGGGACTAATTTATAATTCTAATGTTGGAAAATGTATTTGTGGCAGGTTTGGGATATTTGGGAAGGGAGTGTAGAGTGTCGACTCGCTTGGCCCATTCCTTTAAATCTCCTAATACAGTTCTAATTGAGACTTATTTTATATCTTAAATTTTAGTTGTTGCGTGGGAGGTGTTTGGCCATGAGATGGGAATGGGAACTGGTCTCCCTTGGCCGCTTCTTTTGAATCTCCCAGTGATTGTTCTATGTTTTCATTCTTGAATCTGATTGCATCTAAGATGTTCCTCTCCTACCTGCTTGATTGCAGAAAGAAAATATAATTATTAGTCGGATATTTAGGGCAATGCATGAACATGATAAAAATAATCACATTTGTTAATATGCATTGCATGGTTATGTTAGCCAAAATAACTAATTTGTCCATAGATGATTTGCTCAAAATTTTAATTCTATTCAGTATGTCTGCACATAAAAAGTTGACGTGGAAAATTTGAGCAGGAGACACCTGATGATGGAGAAACATTGACGAGGTGTCCACATCGCATTTGCTTCCCTTAGCTTGGGCTTGGACTGGAACAGCTATTACCAGAAGGTTGTCGTGATCACATCGCATCTTCTGCACTTATAATTTTACATTTTACTATGCATGCACATGCTTCCCTTAGCTTGGGCTTGGACTGGAACAACTTTTGCCAGAAGGTTTTCAACAGCTATTACCAGAACGTTGTCGTGATCACATCGCATCTTCCGTACTGATACATTTTACATTTTACAAGCGTACTGATACATTTTACATTTTACAAGCTTCAAAGCGTTCACTATTGTGTTATATATTCACTTTTATCTCAGAGATGTCCACTTGTGTAATTGTTGGAGATTTGCAGGTTAACTTTTTATCTCATTTAAAAGATGGCCCAATTAACTATACAAATCTGATTATTGATCACACTCATTAATGTAAGCCGGTAAATATCCGGGTGAGAACCTCATATGTACGAGTGAGCACCTCATCATATGAGGTGCCACTCACCTAGTATATTGTAAGTGAGAAATAGGTCCTCATTTTCTTTATTAATTGGAATGTTTTATGAGTATTTTCCCTCCATGTGTGTTTTCATGATGGGTTAGTTTGACCCCACCTTGAATTTTGCTTTAGTTTTTAATTATTATCAACCCACTTCATTTTGGCAAAGGCTTTAGAATACCAATAAACTAGCCATTTCATGCAACTCTACATCGTTCTTAGTTTCATTTACATCAAAATTAAATGATTGAATCTTCTTTTAGCAGTTTTTCATTTAAATCAAAATTAAATGTTTGGATCTTCTATTAGCAAATGAGGACTGGACTTGGACGTTGCATTTAAGAGAAAAAAAGGTTATGGTTTTAAATACCTGAAGTGCAATTACACCTTTTAAGCATATCATATGTGGTTTTTATTTGTTTTACATACTTCAAGAGTCTTTGCTTATTTGCAATGTTATTATTTTGCAGGACTTATGGAGCGCCACATTGGTTTGTCATGTTCTAACCAATCTCATTTCAATATTGTCCTTCGTATTTCATTCCCTCATTTTGTGTCGTTGAGTGGTTAGGCCATTCTTGTAGGTAATTCAGCGTATCGTTATCAATTCTTGCAAACGAGTATTAATTGCTATATTAATTTCTTACTTTGTATACTTCTCTCGATGAAGGTTTTAACTTCAAGGAATTCATCTAAAATTCAATCTGAAGCGTCTTATTATCATTCTTGCAAAGGAAGAGAATTGGCGACTGGTTTTCCTTCGGCTCAAAATGACTCAATTTGTATGCTATTCTACTCAATTATCACATGCTACAATCATCCAAAATGTTAGGGGTAGAAAGCCTTTGCTGCAAGTTCACGCCCAAGTAATCGTGTCTAATCTTTCTCTAAATATATTCCTATGTAACAGGGATGATTGCATATGCTTCTTGTGGACTAATAGCCAGAGCTCCATAATATTTTCACTGATTTTGCAAAAATGTTGTTTCTTGGACGATTCTATTATTTGTGCTTACATAAAAAGGGCCTTTTCTTGGAAGTTGTGGGGCCTTTCATGAGATTATTGTTCAAGAAATTAGGCCTACTGAGAGAACTACTGCGAGCGTCTTGCCAACTCTTGGGAAGCTAAAAGCCAACCTGCAGGGGAAATCTACACGCTGTTGTTGGATTTGACATTTGTGGAGGTAATGTGTTTGTAGAAACTGGTATGGTATATATGCATTCGAAATTTGGGTTTATGAAAATTTTGTAACATCTGTTTGAGATTTTGGCATCTTGTTATTGAACTTTTCAGATTCCAAATAAATTTTCCTTGAATTATTTGGTTTGATTTGTTTTGCACTAATTTAGATAATTAGCATAAGTAAAACCCACTTTGTGCAAGGGACATCTTGATCATAATTTGTAAACCTTGGCAAACTTTTTACATGATATGTTGAGTTCCAGGTCTAAGTGAGCAAAGTAGAAAAGAAATGTTAGTGTCACTTACTACTTTTTATTATTTTTTTATGGAAATAATTTCGCTTACAATTAATTAGGCCTTCTGTTTTCCAGTTGAGAGATGCTGAAGATAGAATCATGTCAGACTGGGTAAAATCACCTTTCCGAAAGGTAATTGGCAAATGGCGATAAAGAGTTGTCTGTTCTCCCAAGGCATACAAAGGTCATAGTCATAGGGAATAACAGAACAAACAGCGTATTCGTGGGTTTGCAAGGCATTGTCAAGAAAGCCGTTGGGCTTTGGTGGTTGGCATTGGATGGTATATTTCAACCCTCACAAATAGCACGATCTTGGTCTTATATCATTGGCTCTTTTTCCTAAGTGGATGTTAATTGTGAACTTTAATGTTATTATTTTCTTTGTTGATTGTGTTATCTTTTATGGCATATGAAGTAACTAGGACATAGTAATTATAAATTGAAATTAATTGCAAACTTATATGTTATTATATTCATTATTTTTATTTGAATGAATGGGAATTTAACTATTCGCTTTATTAGCAGGAATGATTTTTTATTTGTTGGTATGTTCTGTGCCCAGTTATAGTTAGTTTATTACTTTATTTCAATCTAATATAAATTTTAATTTAACTTATATCCCTTGATAAAGAAAGTTAAGAATAATTGAGCGTGTTAGAACCACCTACTGGAAATGAAGAAAACAAAGATTATGATTTTGATGATTCTAGCAGTGGCTTTGATATTGGTGAGATGTGCACCGCCGTTGACTCTGTAAGTTGCAGTTTTTTCCTTTAATAGACCCTGCATATCCCATTTTATTCAGTGTATGGGAAATAGGATAGCTCTCTTTTAGTGTTGGTATATTTTCTTTGAATAATTATGGTTTCCAATTGAGCAAGATAAGCAAGCCAAGAGTTCTATATAATAGGCCATGGTCTCTATCTACAACATCCACCAAGTCGATGAATCACAGCAGCTGCAGAATTCTTTCGAAATGTCATGCAACTCAACTGGTAAGTAAAGTAGATAAAGATATCAATTTTGTCTACTGGCAATTCTATAAACATAAATCTGCATCATCGTTACCTAACCTTGATTATGCTTTCTAGGAAATTATAAAGAATATCTGTTATTGAAATCTCATAGAAAACTCTTTAACCTTTGTTATGAATCATTATCTGATCCATGTTCAATATACATCTCATACTTGGATCTTTTGATGTGTCGAATGTGTTCACGCTCTTCATATCATGTTTTATGCCAAGTTTTCTACCAATAAATTCAGACATCTAAGCTTCAACACTGTCCAGCAACATTTTACTTCGCGTCTCTTCTCTTTCACTCCATGAAACAACACCAGGTGCATATTTTGTTCTATTTATTTTTGGTTTTTGTTGCTATTGAACTTTTAGATTCCAATTAGTTTTTGCTTGAGTTATTTGGTTTGATTTGTTCTGCACAAATCTAGATAGTGACCATAAGACTTGGTGTTTGTGTGCTCGCATGCTTGTTGGAATGGAAGTGGAAGTGGGAGTGGGTGGATGAAATGGATTTCTGGCGGAGTTTCTTGCAAACAGTTGGGGAAGGTAATTTGAGGTCGGAAGATTCTGCCTGTATTATAGCTGGTTATCTGCTGGATACTTTGAGACTTGAGAGTACGAAAGTAGGACTCCGACTAAGGCTCAGTGTTTCACTTATATGATTTAGATCCATTGTTCATGTGTAAGATATAGATAAAGTTGATTTCTAAGAACATAACACGAGAATCAATCTTTTACCTGAATTGCGTCCAACTCGACTCATAGATCATTTTAAAGCACTAATCTTGAAAATGATGCTGATTTATGGTTGATGTACTTTTATACTCCCTCCGTCCCTCCTTAAGAGGGCCATTTGCTTTATGGCACGTGGATTAAGGAGTATTATTATTTAATGTGTAGTGGGTAGTTGTATTAGTAGGAGTGTGAGTCCCAACATTTAATTGTATTAGAGGGGGTGTGTGGGTCCCATGTGTGTAAAAAAAGAAAGGGGACTCTTTGGGTGGGACGACCAAAATGAAAAAATGACCCTCTTAACCTAGGACGGAGGGAGTATATACATATTATGGGAGGCCAAGAAAATGAATGAATGAGATAAAATAAAAAATAAAATAAATGGATGAAATATCGTTAGAGATTGATAATTACTCCCTCCGTCCCCCAAAGTATTTCACACTTTCCTTTTTCATCCGTCCCTCAAAGTATTTCACACTTTACTTTTACTAAATTTGGTAAAAAATACATTATACTAATACTCACTTTTTACACATATCCCAATATAATACTTACTTTTTCACATCTCCCAAAAACTTTACACACTTTTTCCACATCTCTCAATAACTTTACACACCTTTTTCATTAAATCAACTAAAATATATATTCTCTTTCTTACTTTATACATAAAAATACAAAATTTTCTTAAACTCCGCGCACACCAATACGCGAAATACTTCCCGGGACGGAGGGAGTACAATCAAGGGATGAGATGATAATTAGTGGCACCGGATGTTCTGTGAAACATTTGTGTGACATCTGCTTATGAAATGACACGTGTCTGGGTGGAGAAATCCAATTCCTTGCTCCAAAGATTGACTTAGGGTATAATTTTCCTTTTCTTTCTTACGTGTCACTCATCCAACGGAGTGTCACAACAAATGCCACACCAAGTGGCATAGAAGATCCAAACCCTTTATTAATGAAGGACCAAGATTTAATTTTATCAAGCTAAATTAGGTAGATTTGATCTAATTTTAATTTTTAAAGTTTGTTTTATTATATATATAAAAAAATGGTAGATCTTGGGTGAGGTCGTCTCACGAATCTTAATTCGTGAGATGGATCATTCATATATGACTTAATTGATTTACTTTTATAAATAAAATTTTAATATTTTAATTTGACTACAATCATACAGAGCCCTTAAAAAAATTTAATGGATTAATGGATAATTCTTCTCATATAAGGGGATTCGTGAGATGGTCTCATCCAAGTTTTTGTCATAAAAAATGAGAAAATTACATGTGATTTTGGAGAAGATGACACATAAGAAATAAAACTTTGTGTTATAATATAATATATAAATAAAATTTATATGTATAAATATATAATATATGATTATATATTTTTCATTAGACTTCCATAATTAATTTAAATTTGAATAAATTAATATGTAAGTTTTAATATAAAAAATTAGGATAGATCTTGAGACCGTTTCACTTGAGATCATTTTATACTTTTTAAAATATTTATCACTTTAAAAGATGAGTAGGTCTTGTGTGAGATCGTCTCACGTGAAACCATTGATTAGAGCTATTTTCACCTAGATTTTAGTGTCTTTTTATATGTATTTTCGTATTATTTTATCCGTATTTTATATGTTATTTGGTTATGTTTTGTATTTTTATTGAAATGTGTGTGAATGAGCTTAAACGTAAGATTTTCACTTTTTATTGGATGCTAAACATGATAAGGAAGATGTAGGAAAAAGCGGATCTCAATTCGGAGTTGAAACGAGGGAGAACGAGCCAAAACAGTGAAGAAATGCAGGAGCCAGCACACGAGCCGTGTAGCCAACACGGCCCTGTAAGAGTTGGCCGTGTGGCGACATCTAGTCACTCAACACGGGCAACTTCAGGTCGTGTCCAGTTGCACGAGTCGAGTCGGGAGCACGAGCCGTGTCGCCAACACGGCCCTGTAAGAAGGTGGTCGTGTGGCGACATCAGAAGAGCCAACACGACCACACCTGTGCCCGTGTTACAACACACGACTCGTGTTGCAGCACACGAGCCGTGTTGCGTAACACGGCCCTGTAAGGCGAGGCCGTGCGGCAGCATCAGAAGACACAACACGGCCACCCCGTGGCCGTGTTGCATAACACGACTCGTGTTGTGTATTTTCCTGCAGAAATTTCCAGATCCTTCTAGAAGCCTCCAAAGGGGTATAAATACCCCTTTATTCAACAATTGGCAGAGAATCCGAAATCCTATCATCTACACACACCTCACACACCATTTCTTCCATTTCCCACCATCATCTTCATCCACCTTCATCCATTTTGATCCATCTTCATCATCTCCATTAATTCTCCATCAAAACTTCATCCCTTCCATTGGGTGTGAGAGATCTCAAGGAATCAAGAGCTAGAGGTGGAGATCAAGAAGAATAGAAGATTCTCTTCAAGAAATTGATAGGGAAGAATCCATTCATTTTGTATTTCTTTAGATCTTAGACTATGGGTAATTGTAATGAATCATTTAATTGTTTTGTTACTTTTACTATGATAGGCTAATCCCTCTAGTGGGATTAGGAACATGAAGAGCATATTAGATTTATATTATCATGTGGATTAAATTGGTTTTTGATTTAATTGATGTTGATTTCTATTCATGGAGTTTAATTGTCTTGATGTTGTGATGGCATGGTTTGTTATTCATGAATGTTTATTGGTTTAATGGATTGTTGATCAATGGATTATTTGTGGTAATTAAATGCTATCATGATCTTCATGTATGTATTGCTTGGAGTGAGACGGAAACGACCCTCTATAGTATTAGGAAGGCATGAATAGACATTGAGTTTGGGTTTGACCGAAAGGATATTTGAATTCAATGAGGGGAACCAATCCATTCGTTGGCCTTAGTACACAAAAAGGGAGAGTTTAGTCTAACTAGTACCTAGATGGAAGGGGTTAATGTTGGGCTTTGATCTTAAGTGCTTTTGGGAGTCCAAAATGGATCAACAACCTTTGTAACCCGAAAGGGAGCTTAGGATACAATCGTGATCACCCTTAGTCTACATCAATTGAGTTGAATTCCGTTTGCATGATAATATGAATTGAGTGTGCTTGGATGTTTCTAATCCCATGTTTTTCCATACTTGAACTTAAGCACCCATTTTCTATTCTTGTCATTCTACTTATTTGATATTGTTATTTACTTGTTACTTGTTTTAGTTGTTAATCGATCTCAAAAACCCCCGATCATCTTTACAAAAACAACAATGAACATGAGCTCACGTATTTTGCTAGTACGAATATAACTCCTTATTGGATTGATAATTTTTCTTGGGATATAATACTACAACGATCGAGTATTCTTGCTCGTGAGTGCTATAAAATTAGGCAAACAAGAAAATGGCGCCGTTGCCAAGGGGGAGTTTGACGGACTAGTCGAGTACTGTGTTATTGTTTTAGTTGTTCTTGATAAGGATTTATTTTATTTTATTTTATTTACTATTGTTGTTTGTGGTCTCACTCTTAACCTTTTCGTAGGTGTTTTATGATCACAAGATCAAAGGGAAATCAATCGATCATTCCTTTGAATTTAGAGATTGAAAGGACCGCACGACAAAGGAAGCGAGAGAGGCGTAAAGCGAGAAAAGGAACAAAAATGGAGAATCAACATGGAGATCATGTCAATCATAATCCACCCCAAGATCCTTTACAAGATCAAAGGGGGGTACAAGAAGGAGTGCAAGAGAATCAAACGGAGATAATGAGGAATTTCTTTGCTCAAAATCAAGAATATATGCAATTGCTTGCCAATCAAGAAGCTCAAAGGATACTCCAACAACAAGAGGCACAACCACATGTTCGTAGAAATGTCCAAGAGATGGTTAATATGTTCAATAACCAAGCTATGCAAGGAAATTTGCAAATACCTCAAGAGAGGCCAAGGCCTAGAGCAATCCGGGATTACGTTCAACCGAGAGCCGTACACAACATGGTTCCTCCGGTTCAAGCCAACAATTTAGAAATCAAGACCGGATTGATCAACATGGTCAAAGAAAATCAGTTTGGGGGAGGTCCTCTTGAGGATCCAAACATGCATTTAGCTAGCTTCTTGGAGGTTGCAAATACCATTAAGATGAATGGAGTATCGGAAGATGCTATTCGGATGAGGTTGTTCTCTTTTTCTTTAAGAGACAAGGCTAAGGCATGGTATAATGCAATTCCTTTGGGAAGTTGTAACACATGGGAAGATCTTGAGCAAAGGTTCCTAAACAAATACTTTCCTCCTTCAAAGACGCTCCAATTGAAAAGCCTTATCACTCAATTTAGGCAACTCCCGGATGAAAATTTTTATGAAGCATGGGAACGCTACAAAGAGATGCTCCGAAAGTGTCCTCAACATGATTTTCATGAGAATCAACAAGTGGCTTTCTTTTACCAAGGGTTGAATCAACAAAATCGGATGCATGTAGATGCCTCATCCGGAGGGTCTATATTTGGAGTGGATGCTATGAAAGCCATGGATATTTTTGAAGACATTGCGATGAATGCTTATCAATGGCCTTCCGAGCGAGTAATGGGAGGTTATGCATTTGGAAAGGTAGCTCAAGTGGAAAGTGTGCATAAAGTGAAGAGCGATGTGTTTCAAGGCCAAGGCATGAAAGAATTTAATGAAAGCATCAATGCTTTAACTAAGCAATTGAATTTGATCACTCAAGGAGTGAGTCAAGGGGGAAGCACAAGTGCTATTGTGAATGATGAGAGCCATGTTACGCAAAATGTAGAGGATGTTGCCTATTTAGATGGGAGAAATTACCAAGAAAATTTTCAACGTCAAGGGAATTTTCAAGGTAACTATCCTTCTAACCAAGGTAATTATCAAGGAGGATATCAAGGGCAAGCTCGGGTGAGTAATTTCAATCAATCAAGTGGAGGTTATCAAGCGCCAAGGAAGCATGAAAATTTCTCTTACTCTAATCCTCAAGCCGCCGTGTCATATCCTCCGGGTTTTGATCCGAGTGCTAAATCATCGAATGGAGAGGGTAAAGCATCGGTGGAAGAGACATTGCTAGCATTTATGAAAAAGATGGAGGCTAGAATGGAGGAAAATGAGAAGAAGTCCGACAATAGGATGAGAGCTTTTGAACATCAAATGGGACAAATTGCTTCCTCCGTTGGATCTCAACACCAACAAGGAAAGTTCCCCTCTACCACGGTAACTAATCCTAAGGAGCAATGTTTGTATGTTACCGTGTGCAACATGGAAAGTAAGGTGGAGAAAAGGTTGGTGGAAACAACAAACATTGTTTCTAAGGTTGAAGAAGTAGTTTGTGATGAAGTGGTGTCAAAAATTGAGGAGGAGATTATCGTTAATGAAAAGTTATCTTTGGATGAAGAGAAGATAATTGATGAATTCTTGTTTTTGTTGGAGGATGAAAGTGCGTGTGATGAAGAGATGATGTTGAAACAAGATCATGACATTGTTGAAGTTGATGCTTCATTAAAAGTGGAAGATCCCGGTAAATTCGTTCTCACTTGTAAAATTGGAAATGGGGAACACTTTAATGCTATATGTGATCTTGGTTCAAGCATTAATGTAATGCCTTTGGAGATTTTTGAAAAACTTGGCATTGGGAGATTAAAGGAAACGGATGTGGAAATCGGAATAATGGATGGTTCAATGATAAAGCCCCATGGAGTTGTGGAGGATATGCTTGTGCAAATAGAGGATTTTGTATTTCCGGTGGATTTTATGATAGTTGAGAAGCAAGCGGATCCTTGGATTCCATTAATTTTTGGAAGGCCATTTTTGGCAACCGCAAAAGCAAAATTTGACATGGATAGGAAGGAACTCACACTCCGATCAAATGAAAGAGAATTGGTGTTATCAAGCAAGAATGAAAAAGGGGAAAATCTTCATGTGAAGCCACCCATTAAGCCTCCGGATATTCGAGATGAAGTGGTAAGTGCGATTTTAAAAGATGAAGAATTAACTAACTTTATGCTTGAAATTGCAGGAAATTTCTCTTCAAAAAGAAATACGCTTGGGGGAGATCCACATGTTGATTTGAAGATTGATAAAGGGCTTCCGGGATTTAAGAATGTGAGGAAAAGAGGAAACGAAGTGAGCTCAAGTGTTAAAGGAGCACAAAGTGTGGATAAAAAGGTTGCTAAAGAGATGTTTAAAGTGAAGATGCGGCCCGATGGGGTCTTGGATTTTTCCGACTATTAAGAGCTTAAATTTGTCCGGCTTGAAGACGTTAAACTTAGCGCTCGATGGGAGGCACCCCATCACTATCTTTATTGCTTTGTTTTTGTTGTTTGGTTATTTTGGCCTTGTAGGTTGATTGTGCTTATGGAGAAAAATGCACATTGAAGAAAAGAGAAATGCTTCATGGATTCAAGTTGATATGTTTCAAACATTTGTTGCAAACTTAATTCGTGACTCTTGTCTCGAGTTAAGTTTGGGGGGTGATAGTGCGTGGTGGACATCGCTTGAGTCGTGTGGATGCGGTTACTTCTCAACAAGAAGATCATCAATGGAAACTACAAGGGTAAGTCTCACCACTTTTTGCAAACTTAAGTCTCCACTCTTGTTTCGATTTAAGTTTGGGGGGAGAGTGTGTGGTGTGACTCACCACTTGAGTATGATTCTAGTATGATTTAAAAATTTTTCTCATGAGTTTGGGTTGATTTTGGCATGATTGGTGGTGTTGAAGTGCATGATAGTCCATATTTATAATGAAATTGTTGAAATAATGGTGTTTGTTGAGTGTTTGAGCATGAATGGGAGGTATTGGAAGCATGATGGAGCTTGAAGCTAACGCTTTCCTTACCAAATGCCTATTGAGGGAGTACTCTACACCTTATCATTTTATTACTTGAAATGAATTGATTTTGATTTGGATTGTTGTGACTAGCATGCTACTTCATGTGTTATGTTTGTGGGAGGTTTACTTTCGTAATTTAGGATTTCCTTTTCAATAAAGGTTGGGATGAATGTGTACTTAATTTTCTTATGGATGATGGTATTTTGTGTTTTTTGCATGTTTTGTGTTTTTGTTGTGTCTTGTTTGTTTAGTCCTTATTTTTATGTTTGGTGTGTATTTTCATTCTTGTCTTGGGATGTTTGGTGGTTTGTTTAGGGATGTCGTGAGTAATTTTTGAATGTGAGTGATGATACGTTGTGGTGATAAGTGATGACAAATTATGATTAAGAAGCTCTACACTTTCAAATTGTGACATGTTTTACTTAACTTGTTCAATTTTGAGATGAATGTGGTGTAATAAGTTCCTTAGGGTCCGAGCACAAGCTTGTGAGCATTTGAGTCTCAACCATGCATACATGGTATTTCTTCATGAGTGGATCGGTTGTGTTTGATAAGTTAGAACTTGCTCAAGGACTATATGAACGAGCCCGATTAGTGAAGAGTGGTGAAATGATCTAAGGCCATCCTTGTTATTATAGTCATTGCCATATATGTTCCCTACCATGAACATCATCCTTAGTTAACCATTTTGAGCCTATAAGCCTATTTCTTGTGAATTTAGCACATTACAAGCCTTAATGACCTATTCAAAGCTTATATATACCTTTGTGTGGGTGATTGAGGAGATGGTAGCTAGAAAGGATTGATTGATTACCAAAAGAAGAAAAGGACATGGTAAACAAGCAAGAAAAAGGATGAAAAGAGCAAAACAAGAATGGACATGCAACCTCAAAGTAAGAAAGGAGCAAATCAACATCAAAATGCTCAAGTAAACAAAATTCAAAGATAGGAAGCTTGAATCAAAAGAAGCTCAATCCAAGGAAAGTTAATGAATAGTTCTTGAGATTGTAAAGATAAGAAAGGAAGAAAGAAAAGTGGAGAAGTTGAGGAAATTGGCCATCTCTTTGATTACTTACACTTGTTGAGTCACTCTTATCCATATACTTCCTACCATACCAAAGAGCTTATCATTACATCCTAATTAAAGACCTTTTTGATCATTAATTGAAACTTTGGTGGTTTGTGAATATAGTCCGCGAGCAAGCTTATAGCGAGTCGAGCCAATCGATTAATGAGTGTGATCTACCCTATTTCAAAAGAGTGTTGAGAGACATTAATATCCATTGTGAGGCTTGGACTTAAAAGGAACTATATTACACTTTATTCTCTTTTGATTGATCTTGTTAATTTCTCATGTCATGATTTTAATGTTGTAGGATGACTTAGCATAGGTTGTTGTTATTATTGCTAACGATGTGTTATTGCTTATATTCGTTTAGTCTTTTTCTAGGTGAAAATTTCTCCTTTTGATTTGTCATTTTCGTTGCTCGGGGACGAGCAACACCTTAAGTTTGGGGGGTTGATTAGAGCTATTTTCACCTAGATTTTAGTGTCTTTTTATATGTATTTTCGTATTATTTTATCCGTATTTTATATGTTATTTGGTTATGTTTTGTATTTTTATTGAAATGTGTGTGAATGAGCTTAAACGTAAGATTTTCACTTTTTATTGGATGCTAAACATGATAAGGAAGATGTAGGAAAAAGCGGATCTCAATTCGGAGTTGAAACGAGGGAGAACGAGCCAAAACAGTGAAGAAATGCAGGAGCCAGCACACGAGCCGTGTAGCCAACACGGCCCTGTAAGAGTTGGCCGTGTGGCGACATCTAGTCACTCAACACGGGCAACTTCAGGTCGTGTCCAGTTGCACGAGTCGAGTCGGGAGCACGAGCCGTGTCGCCAACACGGCCCTGTAAGAAGGTGGTCGTGTGGCGACATCAGAAGAGCCAACACGACCACACCTGTGCCCATGTTACAACACACGACTCGTGTTGCAGCACACGAGCCGTGTTGCGTAACACGGCCCTGTAAGGCGAGGCCGTGCGGCAGCATCAGAAGACACAACACGGCCACCCGGTGGCCGTGTTGCATAACACGACTCGTGTTGTGTATTTTCCTGCAGAAATTTCCAGATCCTTCTAGAAGCCTCCAAAGGGGTATAAATACCCCTTTATTCAACAATTGGCAGAGAATCCGAAATCCTATCATCTACACACACCTCACACACCATTTCTTCCATTTCCCACCATCATCTTCATCCACCTTCATCCATTTTGATCCATCTTCATCATCTCCATTAATTCTCCATCAAAACTTCATCCCTTCCATTGGGTGTGAGAGATCTCAAGGAATCAAGAGCTAGAGGTGGAGATCAAGAAGAATAGAAGATTCTCTTCAAGAAATTGATAGGGAAGAATCCATTCATTTTGTATTTCTTTAGATCTTAGACTATGGGTAATTGTAATGAATCATTTAATTGTTTTGTTACTTTTACTATGATAGGCTAATCCCTCTAGTGGGATTAGGAACATGAAGAGCATATTAGATTTATATTATCATGTGGATTAAATTGGTTTTTGATTTAATTGATGTTGATTTCTATTCATGGAGTTTAATTGTCTTGATGTTGTGATGGCATGGTTTGTTATTCATGAATGTTTATTGGTTTAATGGATTGTTGATCAATGGATTATTTGTGGTAATTAAATGCTATCATGATCTTCATGTATGTATTGCTTGGAGTGAGACGGAAACGACCCTCTATAGTATTAGGAAGGCATGAATAGACATTGAGTTTGGGTTTGACCGAAAGGATATTTGAATTCAATGAGGGGAACCAATCCATTCGTTGGCCTTAGTACACAAAAAGGGAGAGTTTAGTCTAACTAGTACCTAGATGGAAGGGGTTAATGTTGGGCTTTGATCTTAAGTGCTTTTGGGAGTCCAAAATGGATCAACAACCTTTGTAACCCGAAAGGGAGCTTAGGATACAATCGTGATCACCCTTAGTCTACATCAATTGAGTTGAATTCCGTTTGCATGATAATATGAATTGAGTGTGCTTGGATGTTTCTAATCCCATGTTTTTCCATACTTGAACTTAAGCACCCATTTTCTATTCTTGTCATTCTACTTATTTGATATTGTTATTTACTTGTTACTTGTTTTAGTTGTTAATCGATCTCAAAAACCCCCGATCATCTTTACAAAAACAACAATGAACATGAGCTCACGTATTTTGCTAGTACGAATATAACTCCTTATTGGATTGATAATTTTTCTTGGGATATAATACTACAACGATCGAGTATTCTTGCTCGTGAGTGCTATAAAATTAGGCAAACAAGAAAATGGCGCCATTGCCAAGGGGGAGTTTGACGGACTAGTCGAGTACTGTGTTATTGTTTTAGTTGTTCTTGATAAAGATTTATTTTATTTTATTTTATTTACTATTGTTGTTTGTGGTCTCACTCTTAACCTTTTCGTAGGTGTTTTATGATCACAAGATCAAAGGGAAATCAATCGATCATTCCTTTGAATTTAGAGATTGAAAGGACCGCACGACAAAGGAAGCGAGAGAGGCATAAAGCGAGAAAAGGAACAAAAATGGAGTATCAACATGGAGATCATGTCAATCATAATCCACCCCAAGATCCTTTACAAGATCAAAGGGGGGTACAAGAAGGAGTGCAAGAGAATCAAACGGAGATAATGAGGAATTTCTTTGCTCAAAATCAAGAATATATGCAATTGCTTGCCAATCAAGAAGCTCAAAGGATACTCCAACAACAAGAGGCACAACCACATGTTCGTAGAAATGTCCAAGAGATGGTTAATATGTTCAATAACCAAGCTATGCAAGGAAATTTGCAAATACCTCAAGAGAGGCCAAGGCCTAGAGCAATCCGGGATTACTTTCAACCGAGAGCCGTACACAACATGGTTCCTCCGGTTCAAGCCAACAATTTAGAAATCAAGACCGGATTGATCAACATGGTCAAAGAAAATCAGTTTGGGGGAGGTCCTCTTGAGGATCCAAACATGCATTTAGCTAGCTTCTTGGAGGTTGCAAATACCATTAAGATGAATGGAGTATCGGAAGATGCTATTCGGATGAGGTTGTTCTCTTTTTCTTTAAGAGACAAGGCTAAGGCATGGTATAATGCAATTCCTTTGGGAAGTTGTAACACATGGGAAGATCTTGAGCAAAGGTTCCTAAACAAATACTTTCCTCCTTCGAAGACGCTCCAATTGAAAAGCCTTATCACTCAATTTTACACCTTTTGTAATAGTTATCACTTTCGCTATAAAACATTATCACTTTTCATTGAGATCATTTTACACTTTTTAAAATATTTATCACTTTAAAAGACATTATTACTTTTCATTTATATTATAAATTATTTATGAAATAACATTATCACTTTTCATTAATTTAATATCACTTTTCAATATAAAAAATTACCACTTTCTTACGTAAGACGGTTTCATATAAGTTTTTGCCTTAAAAGATTCTCACTTTTCTTTTATATTATAACTAGTAATTCCCGTCCGTGCGTTGCACGGGAAGGAGTTTATTATAGGTTTATTATTAATTATTAATTTTTTTTATAGTTTTATCTTGAGGGATATTTTTACTTAATTCGTCTATTTTTTGTTTGTTTTGAATTGTTGTAGTTTTATTAAAATTTTGTTTATAAGTATGACATTTGTATTTTCACAGATCTTTTTATATTGTCTGATTTATTTTTTACCTTAATTGGTATTCTTTATTTTACCCTCATGTCCTTCTGTCAGGATATCATTTGTTTTTATCCAGGTAAATTAAGGAGTATGCTCTTTGTCTGTCGTATTATTTTTTATTTTTTTTTTATTTTGGACGTTGCATCCTAATGATTTCATTTCCGATTTTGGTAGGTAGTAACCACACAAAACAATTACAATATTTCATTGGGACCCACCTATCATATTAATACAACTTGACTATATGCCTTTAAATATTATATTGCTTAATCCTTATGCAATAAGGAACATAATCATTAGGACAATACGGAGGCAACATCCACTTTAATCTATAATTGTCTTCCTCAAAGAACGTTGATAGGTAAAAAATTTTCAATGTTTATTTCAAAGATACAACAATGCACGAATACGATTTTCGGTAAATGAAAATTTCCACCATAAATATATATCCAAACACAAATCTTTGAGTAAATTACCGCCTAAATAAGATTCAATAATAAATCATTAGAGAGGAGATTCGATAAAGCTGTAAAAAGAAACCAAACATAATATCCACTGTTCACACAATTTTTAAATCACTGCATTAGGACTTGAACCATTAAATTTATATATGTCCAAAATATAAAATTTATGAATTTTGAATGCATCGGAAAAAAATTAGCTTCACACATACTTAGGTTAAAGACATACCTGATCCTGCATCAAGAAGATGGGTAACATACATATCAAGGATAAATTCATTAATGTATTTCACCTTCCAGAGCTTGGGAGCTGTTACTTTCTAGACATTTCTGAACACCTCCTTGAACACAATGTTCTTGCATGTACCTTTGGCCCGATCTTTAGCATCAGAAAGCATTATTTTCAATCCTTTCCTCGCTGTAACTCTTGAGACATCAACGTATAGTTGACCATGGCTAAATATTGGCCTCTTCAAGTACAATCCAACAATCTTCAAAGATTGTCCTTGACTTTCGTTTATGGTCATGGCGTATGAGACTATCAGCGGGAACTATCTCCGTTGAAACTTGAATGGAATCGTAAAATCAGAAAGTGTTAAAGTAAGTCTCGGAATTAAAACATAATCTCCGACACACTTACCTGTCATCACCTTTGCTTGTATCACTCTATCCCCGAGTCTTGTAATGACCAAACGTGTACCGTTGCACAGTCCTCTTGCGTGGTCCAAATTTCTCAAAAGTATAACCGGTGTGCCAACCTTCAAAATGAGCTCATGATTTGGCAGTCCCGAATACTTTATCGAATTTAGAAATTTTGGAGTATGAACGTCAGCCAAAATGTCCACATTGGTATTCGATTTGCACGCGGAGTCCGAACTTAGGTATGTACTGGAAGCGTTCTTATTCAATGATATCATGTACTCATTAATTGAATTCACAGAGTCCAGGGTGGGTGCAAGTATAGCACGCTCCTGAAGATAACATGGATCATCCACCGCATTCAAAAAGTTAGGATATATGGCGTCCAAATACTCTTCACGGGGTCATCGCCACATTCAAGAAGTA
Source organism: Pogostemon cablin (assembly GCA_023678885.1). Classification (NCBI taxonomy): domain Eukaryota; kingdom Viridiplantae; phylum Streptophyta; class Magnoliopsida; order Lamiales; family Lamiaceae; genus Pogostemon; species Pogostemon cablin. The sequence goes on from CM042951.1 coordinate 32,276,153, forward strand.
TGTCTTCAGGTATACGTACATCAGTCCCGTGTTCAGCTGCGGTTCCTAATGTGCCATCTCCTATTCCAGAAATCCAATCTGTGAAATCTCTAGTTCACTTTCATCATTAGTACTTCCCATAGACATCAAACGCATATTCTTCGTCAGCTTGAGCACTGTGCACTCATCCCATATGTATGAAGAATTTATTGTTGCTCTTACAACATCTTGCCTGGTGCCCTTTGGTATGACTGGTAGTACCTGTCGAAAATCTCCTCCCAAAACAACAGTTTCCCCCCCGAGTAGTTTTGTTGAATTTTCTCCATTTTCAAGCTGCATGATGTCTTTCATAGTTTTACCAAGGTCCTCAATGCACCATTTGTTCACCATAGGGGCTTCATCCCAAATTATTAATTTGCAAATTGAAAGGAGTTGAGCAAGATCACTTCCCTGCTTTACATTACACGTTGAGTCCTCGCACACCGAAAGTGGAATATGGAATCTCGAGTGTGCTGTATGTCCCCCTGGCAAAAGTAAGGATGAAATTCCACTTGATGCCACGTTCAACACTATGTCCCCCTTTGATCTAATAGAAGCCGATATCGTCTTCCATAGGAATGTCTTTCCGGTGCCTCCGTATCCATATACGAAGAAAACTCTGCCACTTCTAGAGAGTATGCTTTCCATTACCCGATCGTACACCTTCTTCTGATCTTCATTTAGTTTCTTCATCAAATCGAGACATTCTTTCTATAGTGCTGATTTGTTATACCTTAATTCAGTTGATATTAGTATGTTATTTTGCTGAAGATTCATTTCAGGATCTGGAATGGCATTCCTTCAAAATCTGTGAGGTTCTTATTCATAGATATCAATAGACGATTAATCTCACATAAACACGCATTCATTATATCCATCTCAGATATCACCAAACCTGCGATTTGAAATAATCTTAGGATTTTAATGAAAATATGAAATTTCAATATTAAATATGTAAATCTATTTTTTTCACTTGTTAATGTGTCATACCTGGGTGTCTCAATCTTTTTCTCTCTTTATATAATATATCCTCAGATAATTCTTTCCAGCATTCATCCCACATATTTTTAGGCATGCCTATACTTTCAAAAATTAATAGATTTACAAACATGTTTCTCAATTGCTTACCAGTAGCCCATGATGCTCATTCTTGAATTGCGTGTATGTATTTCTTGTCGTCTTCGAGCAATCCTCTTTCATAGCATATTTCTTGATCAATTTTACATGTTTTTTGCCAAATTTAAGGAAATCTTTATAGCATGTTGGTCCTCGCACTACATTAAGAAGGATTATAAAATAATAAGATTCTCCGGCTCCAGGAGGAACATAGAAAATCCTACCAACGGAGGTACCGATTTTTCTTTTCACCCATTCTTTTGATTTTTGTTTCCAGATAAAGTGTTGTGGGAATTCTGCGTATGTCAGTTCTCTTGCCTTGGGGTATTTCTTATTTGCTTCAAACCAAGCCAAGAACATACTCTCCCTTACAGAGGGTTTGGACACCACCGATTCCAGTGATTCAGAATCATCGAAAAGCATTGATTGCTCGTCCTCGAGATGAAAACTGAGACGTTCTACCGGTGGGTACTTGCATTGAATTTCAAAACAAAAAATCTTCCAAGCTGCCTCACATGGTGAAATGTATCAACAATCGTAATACATCTGTATTTCATCAATGACATCAAAGTTGTTCCCTTCCGTTGACCTGTTGAATGTTGTTGAAATTTTGTCATGACCCTTGTTGACATATTTAAAGAGATACTTTATCGATCTTGACTGATTGCACCACTCAACATTCATGTGTGCCCCGTACTTTAACAGTAATTCTCGGTTGTGCAGAACAACAAAAAGATTGTCCAATTCAATACCGCTCTTTTCGACTGTCCTTCCATCATTCCTTCTTCGGTATATTGGATATCCATCTGAGTCTATGGTGGTGGTTTCACAGTATGTCTTTGGATAATATTTCGTGCATACACCATCTTCCGACATACACGGTGAGTTCTTATTCACCTCACCACACGGACCATGCATCATAAAGTCACATACGACGGCAAAATATTCGGGATCTGCTTTTTCATCTGGTATCTCGGCTGAAATGAACTTGTCGATTTCATCCCCTATAGGATCATTCCGTCCATTTTTTAAGAAAAGCAGTATATGTGTATGCGGTAGCCCCCTCTTTTGAAATTGTTATAATATTTTAGCATTAAGCACAATTGAATTATTATTAAATTGTAAAACCATGTTCAAATATATTTTTCTATTTAAAAATAGGCCATATATACGTGAAATGATTTTGTAGATATGTAATTAATAATGACAAAAAATGTACGTGTTGATGTTATACTACCTGCATTGACTGCGCCGAAGATTTTCTTGACACGTAGATCTTCAATTAATGCATCCAACTTGATCTTGAAAACTTTTGTTATTATATCAGGACGATCTTCGTCTTTTAATCCTTTGCTCTTGATAAATCTGTCAATTTCAGGTCATTTTGGATTGCAAGTGAATGCAATGAATAAATTTGGATATCCAATCCATCTACAAATAGCCATGACGTCCTGATAATTTTGGGCCATGTATCTGGGGCTACTTGTGAATGTAGGAGGTAGGATTACTCTCCTACCCTGCGTTCTGGAGTCTAATTCTCCCTGTAGTACAGCATCTTGGAGGACCTTATACATGTGGCTTCGTAGTATCTTTTGATTCATTCTTATAAACTTCATTCTTCCAGTCTCTATCATCGTATATCCATCTACGATTAATTGCTGCGTAAGTCTTTTAGATTTTAATATCGTTGAGTACTCATTATCACGGTCCTGCAATCGAAAAGCAAAGAATTCTCTCATGCTGACCCTTTTCCTTCCCTTTGAGACCCCTTCTATATATCCAGACAAAGGTATGTCCTCTCTATAACCGTCCTCTCTATAAGGAAATAAAAGTGGATATTGTAGGCTTAAATATGCAGCATTTAACTCATTTATTCTTTGTAATTCTCCTTTTTTTGATTTAATAACTATGTCCCTGTTGCCCATATCTTTCTCAAAATCACCAACAAAAAGAGCGGCAACTTCGGATACCGACGGAGTGTTGTATGTTCTTCCATCAGTTCCTCTCCTACCTCGCAGTACTAATTTCATATCGTTGTGACCATCGTTGAGTTTATGCCCAGCCATCCTAAACGTCTTTGCAAGGACATTATACTCATCCAACATATTTTTTAAATCAACAACTATCTCTGCATGAATAATATTTATATCCTCCTGCTTGCTGAAATACCAAAAATATTAAGTAAGACATGTATTAATTTTGTAATTCCTTACCATCTTTTTGTTTATTTTTATTGAAATTAAATAAATTTTGAAAGCATGTTTAATAGTAAAACTTATAAATATCTAAAGCATATGCATGGAACAAAGTTTTTTTTGTACGTACCTTATAGACTTCATTCGATTTGTGATTTCGTTCTCAATATCATAGATATACAACTGCCAAATTTTGGAGTTGAATCATCTTTTGGCAGGAGGCTTCCCAAGGGGTGATAGTTTTGACCACTTATTCTAAACATAGAGGGTGATTTGCCGTCATTGTATGTGTTGTCTATCTTACCCCCCATTGATGTAAAAGAAAACATGCTGTTAAATGCTCGAATTTTATTAATATAATGATCCGATCTAGCATTGTTCCCGCGTAGAAGCTCTTCCAATAGATGTGGTGGTTTTCAGATATATGAAACTTTTCCGTTCATGCAACAAAGGGAATATTTTGGTCGTCTTTTGTTCGGGTAAGATTTTAGCCTCTCATCATACCAGAATTTTGAACCACAATGCTCACAATCATGTGATGGGTCACCAATATCCCAGTATAGTGAAACTGTTGTTCAATGTTAATTTAATGTTAGCTATTTTTTTGTGAATCAATAAATTCTAATTTGTGAATTGTGTAAATTATAACCCATCTTACCTGCTCGTTTTTCCTTGGAAGCACCCCTTTCCGCACATGAATTATTTTTTTCCTTGGAAGCATCCCTTTCCGCACATGAATCATTCTTCTCATATTCCAATTCCTTTTCATTAAGGAAATCAAATTCTTCTTGCACTGGGACGTCCACTAAATATTCCTCGTTTAGAATGTTCTTCATCATTAAGGTTTCTCCAGTTTCAACATCAACATCAGCATCTGTAATTTTGTTATTGTATGCTTGTTAATATCTACAAATTAAACATAATGTAATCAATGTAACTTTTTAAATTATTGTTAACAATTATATATCCTTCAATTTTATATTTTGACTATTTTTATATATAGTTGTATTTATTTTTTTTTTCTATTTATGTTCACACACAGTAACATATGCAACTTATGTATCTATTAGACATAATAGGGATACAAAATTCTTTAAATTTAATGTTACCTATTTGTGTTGAGGTTTTCACTGGCACTTGTTGCAGAGCACAACTCTCATTGTTGATCCTATTGCCAAGAGCACATTCTCGAGCTGAATTTGCAGATACATGGTTAAATAAAATGTTATCAATGTAAATTTTGAATTAATTTTAAAGATTATGTATCCTGCAATTTTTTATTCTGACTATATTTATTATAGATGTATTTCCTTAGTTTTATATATTACTTTACACATATATTAATCTACTTTTAGTTTATGTATCTATTATACATAAAAGGAAAACAAAAACGATAGAATGTAGATCTCACCTAGTTGTACTGGCACCTGATGCAGACCACAATTCTCGTTGTTGTACTTATTGCCAAGAGCACATTCTCGTACTGTATTTGCAGATACATGGTTAATATTAATAACTCGTAAATTTGGTTCTAATCATAAAAATTAAGTATATGCATGTTGAATTTACGCGATATTATGATAACCATTATGCTTTTACCTTTGTTATTGTATTGTATTCTTCTTCGTTTGTGACCTGTTATAGTAGATGCTTGATTCCTCTTCATCCTGTGATATTTTTGTTCTAATTTTTTTTCCGAATATAATACTGAAATCATATAAAAGTACTTGTTTAAGTTTAAATAAGTAATGTGTAAAGACTACGTTGTATAAAATATAAATAGATAATATTGTATATATAATACATTAATATTGCCTTCATACTATTATTATACATGTTAAAAATAATAATCTCCTAAAATATAAGTTTCATGCAAAATTTGTTTTATTATTTTTACAATTATTTTAATGCTAATGTCCTATTCAATATTGTCATAGATATTATTATTATCTTTCTTTAATCGGTCATGAAATATTACAAATAATTATTGTTATATATTATAATTTTTGGTTAAATAGCGAATGAAATATAAGTCTGTTTGTTAAATTAAATTATGAAAGATAAGTCCATCATTAATAAATTAAATTTGGTGAATTTTATTTTAGGTATAAAAGTTTGCTTGAATTGGCTTTCATAATTTTTTATACTTATTTAATAATTTTTGTTTTAATTTTGAAATATTTAAGGTATTTTACACTTTTGCATGCGCAACATATAAAAAAATCTAAGAGTCTAATATATTTTTTCTTTAATTGGTCATGAAATATTACAAATAATTATTCTTAATTAATTTTGTCATATATATTATTATTATTGGTTAAATAGGAAAATATAAGTCTGTGTTTGTTAAATTAAATTATGAAAGATAAGTTCATATTTATTAAATTAAATTTGGTAAATTTTATTTTAAGTATAAAAGTCTATTCGTTTTATTTAGCAATTATGGTTATTATACTTATTTATTAATTTTTGTTTTAAATTTGGTTAGGTCTTGAATGAGGTGATACGAATCCCAATTTACCTATTATAAAAGAATTCAAATATATAATTAGTTCGGCTCAGCCGAAGGTTAGTTAGCGAAAATTCAATGTTAATTTAAATTACGTAACTTACCTCCCTCCAACCGCAAACATTAATTAGCTCAAATCCATTATAATTGAAATTATTTCATTGTCATTTTTTAAACACTATAAGCAGAATTAATTTTGATAATTTTTGAATGTATATACTTATAAAATTATAGATTGATAAAATTATTAATAAAAAGTTCAAATTATAAAAGAAAAAAGTGATGTTTATGTAATTAAATTATTTTATAAACTATAATGAATAAAAATTGATAATATTTTTAATAAAAGTATAATACTATCTTATTAAGAAATAGTGATAATAATCTGATTAAACTGTTTGTAAGCAAATTCATAGAACTAATGAAAAGTGATAATATTTCTAATAAAAAGTGATACATGATCAAACAAAAAGTGATACACGTCCAATTGAATTATTTTAAGATTCGTAGGACGATTAAAAAGTGATAACGTTTTTAATAAAAAGTAATATATGATTATAGAAAAGTGATAAACATCCATTTAAAATAACACTCTATTTTATAAGGACTTATAAAGTGATAATATTTCTAATAAAAAGTGATAATATTTCTAATAAAAATATTATTTGATCAAGGAAAAGTTTGTTTTTTTAAGAGAAATATGTTTATTAGTTGGCAAAGACTTGTGTGAGACCGTCTCACGTAAGAACTTACGTGGGAGTGACGTGAGACGGCCAGAAAGTGATAACTTTTATGAAGGAATATGATAATAAATTAATGAAAAGTGAAAATGCTCTTTCATGAACTATTTATAGTGTAAATAAAAAGTTATAGCATTTTATAGCGAAAGTGATAACGATTTATATCGAAAGTGATAACTATATTAAAAAGTAAAAAATGGTCTCACGTGAGACGGTCTCATGCAATACCTACCCTAATTAATTTGATTAATTTTAATTTTTACTAAATATTTATTTTATATTTGACAAAGACTTGCGTTAGACTGTCACGTAAGGGTTGCGTGAAAAATGAGACGGTCCCACGCAATATCTATCCTTTATATTTTAACTAAAATATTTAATAAATAAATAATCACACCATCAGTGTAATAAAAGTAAAAATTAAAAAAATACCTTGAAGAAAGATAATGTGAAGCATTTATATTAACAATACATCAAAATAGGTATCCATTTGTATAATAATTCTGCAAGTTGGGCAATACATTTTTCAACAAAATATACATTGTTAATCGTGGTATAGGTTTTTTATGTTTTGAGTAATACTATTAAGTTTTAGGCAATTAAAGCTGCAATGTATATGTAACTTGATTAATTATAAATTTTAAAGAATACTCATTAAAATTATAAGAAATTAGAAAGAAGAAATAACAATCAATTCCAAAATCTCATAAAACTGCTTGTCTATATATATAAAAATTAAAATAAATTTCAATATTCCAAATGCTGTTGAAACAAATATGAACCATAAATCTAAGGTTTTTTTTTGTTTTAAACTAATTATAAAATATAATAAAGTATAATAAAGTTCTAAACTATAGAGTTCAATCTTTCTCCAATTTAATTTTGATGTTTGATCGATGCTTTGAAGAAACACTTGATGAAGGTTCTTGATCAAACAAAACTCTTTTAGTTGACAACTCTTCAACGACCTCACAATCAGTAAATCCACATTTGACTTTCAGCAGAGACGGTTCTTCATGTGATTGAATTAACCTTATATCAAGAGAGTAAAAAAAAAATAATTTCAAAAGGTATTCATTCACATGATGTTGTCGTATCATAAAAATATAAAAAAATAACTAAATCTTTACTCATTTTTCTAAATTTGCTGAAAGTCAAATTGTGATTTAAAGAGATGAGTCTTCTTAAATTAAATATTTTTTAGTGTTTAAAGCTCTCCTTTACAGATCAGAATACAGTGTCTTGGAATCTTATATAAGTTCTTTTTAATTATTTTCAATATTAGTACAGATCTAAAATACTCCTCAATTACGCATGAAAACGTTAATTAAATATTCATACTTTATTAATAACTTCGAGAAGTACTGTTAGGCTTTTATTGCGCACTCCAATTAAATCTCCAAGTGTAGGGATATCAATTGTAGAGGCAAGTACCCCCAGTTAAAAATAAAATATCATTCCCGTTGAGACAGTCTATTATTTATTTTACTATTAATTACTATTCAACTAGAATTAACGTAACAACTTTCCAATTGTTTGATTATGATAAAATACTAAAGTGCTGAAATAATAAATAACAAATTAAGTAAAAGCAAGGAATATTCGAGATTGAATCAAGAGAGAAGTAACAACTCTAAGGTTTCAGGTGTAGTGCAATTGATTGTAGTGCAATTGATTTGGTCTTCTAGACGTCCTATTGTTCATTCATGCTATTTTAATGGAAATTCATCACAAAGTAATGCGTGAACAGTTTTGAATCTCCTTCCTAAATACTAATAAGGCGAATTTCATAAACCTCCGGATGGCCAATTCGACTAACATATATTTTCTGAAAGTAATACTTAAACTTATTCGCTTCCTACTTGATTTCCTAATTGCATTGTTCTACTAAGAATATCAAGTATCTTATTTACCAGCCCTTAGGATTATTGTGTTCACGGGCAAACTACTATAATCCCTAGCAAACAGACAATATTAAATACGTATGCACACAAGCTAACACAACATACCAAGCATCACGGGCAATATCAATAGCATGCTATGAAGACGTTATAAACATATAATATAATCTGAAATAAATCAAATAAATAAGAATCTTAATAGCATGAAATCACAATACTTTGTCTAGGGTTCCAAATCAACAACCCTAACCTTCAATCCTTAGAACTGTAAAGAGTTTTTAGCCCATAAGATCACAAACAACCCTAATGGCTATCAAATACATAATAAAATCACAAAAGAAGAAATTAAGAAAAGAAAACAAAACCCTAGTATCACGTGGTTTATGTTCTCCCTCCGTCTCTCCAATTGGATTGCCTCTCTCAAACGCACTTGAATCTTCCTCCGAACCGATGGAATGAATGGATGGTGGGTGAAGGGTAGTGGTGAAAGGCGGAGGGTGCGTGAATTGAATTCACGGTGTATTTTTGTGGTGAATGATCGGTCTCTTCTCAAAGTGTTGATACCCCTTTTTATACCCCGGGGCACGAAAACTGACTTTGCTGGGCCATTTTTCACGTTTGTCACGCACATGGGATTAAAAATCTCGATTTTTGACCCAACTAACGCAACACGAGTTGGAGTGACCCACTCGAGTTGCCAACACGACTTGTGTTGCCTTATGTTGCAACTCGAGTAACCCAACTCGAGTCATGCTACCAAGTCATGCATCCGCCTGTTAAGTCGAGCCGCCATGCTCTGAAACTGATTTTCCTCCGTACACCAACACGAGTTGAGCTGCCAAGTCGAGTAATCGCCTATCAACTCGTGTTGGCTCACTGGACAAAATTCGACGCTGCTCTGCCTCACACGACATGTAACTCGACTTGCCTTCAACGCAGCTCGAGTCGAGCTGCAACTCAAGTTGCACAAGACAAGTCGAGTTGGCTCACTGACCAATTCTGACTTCCTACGGCACCTCACACGACTCAAGTTGCAAGGTCGAGCTGACCCTTGCAACTCGAGTAAGGCCATTTTGTGCCCGTTTCTCACCCGTCTTCGGTTCTTCTTTATTTTAACCTATTTTACCCTTCAAAACTCCACAAAACACGTTAGTTGCACCATAATTATGCAAAATACGTAAACTACGCAATTTCACATGATTACATAGCATTATTCTAGTAAAAACAGTGCATTGTGGAACCAAAAAGACATAAATTTCCACTCTCATTAGGTTCCTGAGTTTGCATCTTGTTGCATGCATATTTTGATATTATCCCTTCATCCATGCAAATCTTGACCACAGTGAGTTGAGGTTTTGTTTCACATTTTTTCGAAACTTTCTCATGGACTTCAGGTAGTTTTACAGCAATTTTAAACATCATTTTCTTACCGAATAAATCCTTAAATTCTTCAAGATCCAGCGGATCAAAATCCTGTGTAATTTAAATTTTTAACTTAGTATCAAACAATGTAGAAATGTCTGAAACGTCTACCACAAGCACCTTCAGCTTATACCTTTAAAATTGAAAACAAAATATATAATCTTAAAATTCTTCTAAACTTAATATTTTTAGTAATGGACCCATGTATTATGTTGTACCTGATTAATCCGAAAATATAACTTTGATGACATGAGAAACAATAGAAACGATCATCTCGTTTAGCCAATCCTTTAATGCATTTCTTGCAGGATATATACCACTAACCCTCCGACATATCAATATCCATTATCTTCCCGTATAACCAATAATTTCCAACTTATTTGGTCAAATGACATCAAATAAATATTCTTGATTAAAAAAAAGAATATTTTAAAGTAAAATCATATAGTTACTTGTAAATGTAACTATTTTTAATAGATAATTCAATATATTACATACCGTTGGATTATTTTGCAGGTCTTTTATAGTTGTAACATTATTTACACCAGATTGAAGGTCATCCTCAAAACCAGGGAGTGTAGATATGAATTTTGTTTTTCTTGAACTGGTTGCAAGAGCACTTGGCTCAAATCTGCACATGAATTATGGGTTATTCTATCGCAATAAGACTAACAAAATTTACTTGAATCGAAAAAAATTCCATCTATGAAAACATACCTCTTCTTATACTCAATTATTTCAAGAATATCTTGTGAATGCACCAATTGAGAGGCATGGAATGTGCTCGAGATTGACACGATTTCTGAAAATTAAAGTGGAGAATAATATGAATAACATTCAACTTATAATAAAAAGAAAGAAATTATTTTTAATAATATGTATACATATAACCGAGGATTTATAGACTGAAATAATAAATAAATTATTACTTCCGAAAAATCTTGGTTTGAACATCTGTACTATAATGACATCAGATTCACCAAAAGTTCTATCAACAATTTCCTGTATAATATCCATCTAATTTTGTTTCCAGATTGTGACCTTTATCTTGTTAGCACTGTAGAGAATGTAAAAAATATTTCAATAAGTATTTATGATAGTTAATATTCACATGTTTTATAATCAAATTAAAGTTTAAGGAATATGATAATTACTTGAAATCCTCTAAGTTGAACTCCATCATCTTTGTTGGTACGTTTTGAACCGATACAATTTTCTTAGAAGGAGGACCACAACTTTTCCAATCACATCTGTAAAATTTAAAAATTAAGAAATATATAGATATACATACATTAAATAATTATAACACACAACACATATATAAAATATAATAAAGAAAGTAATTCAAATACATGACCTATTTCGTTAACACTGAATTTATAGTTATAGATAATAATAATAACAATACATTACCTATTAAAACGTTCTCATTGATATCATGTTGTTGAATGAGGTCTTCAATCGGTATGAATGCATACATATTCCTGGGGAACGATGGATCAACAACTTTTGATATGGATGTATCGTATACGAATGTAATTTTGAATGGTTGATTTGTCGTCTGACTTTTATACTTATTGGCCTCAACACACGCATTTTTTATAGTATAAACTATTCCTTCTGATATCATGGGAAGATATTTGTTGACATGGGAAGCCCATATCAAAGAATGAATACGATTTCCCTACAACAATATTAAAAAAGATGTTTATATATAAATAATAAAAAATTGTTGAAATTGTAATCATCTAATTTATTTTTATTTTTTACCTCTTGATCAGCAAATACACATTTCATGTTCTTCTTCCCTGTTTTGGGATTGGAAGAAAAAGCTTCGTGTACGCGAACATAGCGTAATCTCATGTGAACCTTCTTCATGCCCTCTTTCACATCTTTGATGAGAATGAAATCGGTAGACATGTTCTTGAGTGATATGACTTTCTCTCTATTAACTCTCTAAAAAAATACTCTCTATTAACTCTCTAAAAAATATATTGTGCTTGTATCATTAAGTGTATTTATAATTATAATAATAATAATAACTTGTAATTCGTTATTAAGTTAAAAGTAGTATAGATTATTTTGAGGAGATATCTATTATTATTTTAAGTCAAAAGTAGTATAGATTATATTTTGAGGAGATATCTATTATTATTTTAAGCTGACTGCATGCAAACAATGTATTTATGGTAAAATATATTTTATTTTAATTGTTAAAACTTTTGATTTTTTATTTTTTATTTATTTATTAAGACAAAAATAATATAGATTTTGTATAATTATAATAATAACTTGTAATTTGTTATTAAGTCAAAAGTAGTATAGATTATATTTTGAGGAGATATCTATTATTATTTTAAGGTGACTGCATGCAAACAATGTATTTATGGTAAAATATATTTTATTTTAATTGTTAAAACTTCTGATATTTTATTCTTTAATTATTTATTAAGACAAAAATAGTATAGATTTTGTTTTGAAAACTGTATTTGTTATTATTCTAAAATAATAATTAAAATTGTGTTGTGAAGAGAATATATTTATTATTTCAAATTGTTTATCTATATTATGATGTATTTTAGGCAATCTTTTAAGACCTAAATAATTGAAATTATATTTTGAAGTGAATATTTTTTATTATTTTAAACAGATTGTATTCAGCCTGGATATCTAATAAATCCAAATGTTAATAAAATTTACTAAAATTAAAAAATATGATTAAATAAAATTTGTAAATATTAATTAATTATATAAAATATCTCATAATATATAAATTATAATATATATTTATTTTTAATTAATTATATAAAATCTCATATATATAATTTTGAATATATGTATAAACGGATCAATCATATTCATTGTAACTTTTAATTTATTTTTGTTTTTAATTTTTTCTTATTTTAGGTGTTTTGTTTTTTTAAATTAAGTATGGAAAGATTCAAATTCCTTAAATTAAAAATACTATTTATATTTTTTAATTAGATTTAGACGTACTTTGTTGAACAATAAATGTTTTGGATTATGTTGCTAATAAATCCACATGTCAATAAAATTTACTAAAATTTAAAATATGATTAAATAAAACTTATAAATATTAATTAATTATATAAAATATCTCTTAATATATAAGTTACAATATATATATATATATATATATATATATATATATATATATATATATATATATATATATATATATATATATATATATAAACGGTAATCATATATCTAGAACTTGTCATTCTTTCAACTTTGGTTATTTTGCAATTTTGAAACTTACAGGATATGCAAAACTCCAGTAATAAAATTAAAATTTATACCAAAGGCTGCATATTGTAAAATTCTTTTAAAAGAGGAAAAAAAACTCTTGATAAATTACAAAACGGTAAAATTTAATTAGTGTTGGTTTGGATTTTGATTAATTGCAAAACTATTAAATCTGTATTATAAATAAGTATACAAAATTAGTATTATTCAAAAGATAAAGAAAATTAGTATTATTCAAAAGATATAGAAAAATAATGAACGAACTTAATAAATGAATATTGTGTGGAGTATAATAAATTAGAATTTGTGACTTCTTTTAAAATTATTTTAGTGATAACTTTAATTATATACAAAATTGTTTTATTTAACTTTGTTAATATATTCTCTTAAATATATATATATATATATATATATATATATATATATATATATATATATATATATATATATATATATATATATATATATATATATATATATATATATATATAAACTATTTTAATAAGAAAAATTGACGCATTAATAAGTATAATAATATTTAGTTTTAGTCTTGGTGCGTTATCTTCTGTATTTGATCTGTAATAATCATACCCGAGAAAACTACTTCACCATTCTCAGTGAACTCAAAGTTAGCGTCCATTGCTCCATCATACTTAGCAGCAACAACATCCTGAAAATAAGTCCCTCCGACACATTTTCCATCCATCCATCCATCCATCCATCCAATGAATCTTCGGACTTGAACTTTGCAATCAAAAGCTTGCTTTTGCTGCTTTTTCCAGCATGTAGTTGTGCAACCTGATTGTTGTATGCCTACAATTTGGGGATCAAAAACCAAAATCAAATCCTACATTGATTATTAGAGAGAGTTATTGTAAATTTACTAATCAACGACTGCGCTTCAATTACATATACACCTTTAAAAACTCATATTAAAGATAATCACAATATAAACAACAATTAACAGTAGGAGGAGGATATTTATGTTAAGTGCAAAACTGGTTGGAAACTGTGTTGCTCATTTGCTCGCCAATCACAACTCGCTTTAACGGAAATAGTTCTTAACCACACTATTTGATGCATTTTTAGCCGCTTCAAAATGTGAAATTATCCTTTAATAAAACTTCAAAAATCGAACACAAAATAGAATATTAATAATTATAATGATAAAATATATATATATATATATATATAAAATATAAACAAAAATCAACAAATCTAAGATTCCAATAGTTGTTCATGTGGATATTTGAATTACCTGAGTTGGTCTTATTCTTAGACTCAGAAGCGGATTGAAGAAATCGGTTATGCAGCTCATTCAGGCTCAACGGTTGCTTCCTTCTTTTATCTGCCATTGATGAATTGCGTTGAAGAAAGAATTTGTAATAATGTACACCGACAAAAATAAACATGTACCCCACAACCAATATAAAGTGCAGGCATAATAATCTTGATCTCACCATAGTAATTGTGGGCGAAAATCTTTACACAACTCTGCTTTTGCCCGTATTAACTAATGTATAAGCCAAATAATTCATCTCTAATTTATATAGAAATCAATAACAACCTCAAATATGTTGACACTAAAATTGTCAGAAGGTACCTGAGATCTCGAACATGGTATTTTTAACTATTGCATATACTCACCAACAACGATTGAGAGACTTCTTGGAACTCCTCCAATACTACCTCACTGCCCATTAACTCAAGAACAACTGCAATATTTTGTTTGTACGATTGTCGTACCTTGCCGCATCAGGCGCATCAGGTAATAGAGAATACAATTAGCTGTCTCAACATCATTGCCATAAATGAAGCTACAATCCAAAACAACCATTCATAAAAAAAACACCAGGAATTCCCCTTCCCCCATAATCAAAAATTTTAAATCAAATTGTGTCCATGGAACTCCAATTAACCAATAGATGAAATAAATCTGAACCCTAAGAAAAAGTCTAAAGAAAAACAAAAATTGGAGAAAATGTCTAACCCAATATCGGAGCGACATGAATTCGGCGAGGTTTTGAGAAGGCGTGCAGCCGAGGCTAATACGCTTAGCGGCGTTGATTTGAGCAATTTTTGGGTCAATGCAATTTTGATCGGGATCCGAAACGCTAATCACCAGCGCCAATTGCATCTGAAACTCCTCGAAGAAATTGAAATTACTATTGCGTGTTATGGTAGGGTTTTCGATTTAGAGGTAATTGGGGTTAAATTGAGCAGAGTGGCGGGTGGAGGATATGGGAAGATGTGGATTTAACATGCGCACTAAGAAGTCTTCGTCGTCTAGCTAATTTACCATATGTATACATAGTCGGGTTCAATAGTTTTGCTCAAAAAATTTTAATTACAAAATAGTACTTCAAATTTTTTTAATTAGTTGGTGGCACCAATTTTTTTTAATAAAAGATAGTAAAAAAATAGTTAAATAAATTGTTGGAAAATAATTACATAAATTAAGTATATATTAATTAAAAATTAGTCAAATATGCCAAAAATATGTCTCATATTTACCAAATTTCATAATAGTTAAATAAATTGATGGAAATTAAAAAAAACATAATAAAATCCATTATTAGTATAATAATCTATTAAAAGAAATAACTGAACGGTTAAGATTAAACTTGAATTGGACGGTTAAGATTAAAATTGAATTATTTCTAAAAAAGTAAAATAAAAAAAAAATTGAAAATAAAAGTGGAAATCCAGGGTTGCTTTTATATATTTATAGATAGATAGATAGATAGATTTATTCATGAAGTTGTAAGCACCTGAATTTTATTGCATTATAAGAAAAATATGTGGCAAATTAATGCAATAATTATCAATTAATTATTTATTTATTAAGGAATTTAAATAAATTAATTCTTAAAATAGAATAATAAATAATTGATAATTAATTTAAAACCCAATAAATTGAAGGAGTTTTAAATTAAATAAGGCAAGTCCAAGACAAATAAGTCTGACTTGAGGCCTAAGCAAGCGGAAGGCCCAAGCCCATAGGATTAGGTTAAATTTGGACCAATCAGAATGCGAGTTATTTATGGGGCATCCTCTGCCTTCACCTATATAAAGGGTCATCCTCCATTCATTCCACACACACTAAAAGACTTGAAGACATAAACGCTCTGAAGAGATCAAGAACACGAGCAGTGCTCCCTTGAGATCTTCAAGCATCTTCAAGTCAAGAACGGCTCCCTTGAGATCTTCAAGCATCTTCAAGTCAAGAACGGCAAACGATTTGGGATTAAGGTCGGAGCCCCCCAAATCAAACGTTCTTCATATACTGAGTTCTTCGGTGTTCTTCACGCCAAGAACAACATACGACCCGATATTAAGGTGCTAAGCCCCCCAGATCGAGTGTTCTTCGAATCAAGTACTTTTAATCCAAATAAAGGCTCGACGCTTCTGGATTAACGTTATAAGGTCCCAAATCCGAATTCGGACAAGCTTCAACTGAAGATCCGACTCGAAACACACAGTCAACGCGGTCAACACACCAAGTCATGTCAAAGTCCAAATTGGTTCGAGAGAAGAATCAGAGGATAGATAGAGATTGTTTCTAAATTTTCAAGTTCAATCCGTCTGGATTATCATTGTAATTCTTTTGTGTTTATTTTATTATAAATACAAAATTTTGTTGTTACAGAAGTCTATCACTTTTGTCTCACGTAGGATGTGAGACGCTTTGCCAAAAAATTACTCTTATTACTAATTTGACAAAGACTTATGTGAGATCGTTTCACGTGAGGGCGCTTTTATGAAGGAAAATGATAATGTTTTTTCATGAACAATTTATAATGTACTCCCTCCGTCCCACTCAAAGGGTCACTTTTTTTTTGTCGTCACACCCAAAACATTTCATTTTTTACACACATGGGATCCACACACACTCTCTAATACAATAAAAATAAGGGATCCACACTCCCACTAATACAACTACCCTCTACACATTAAATAATAATACTCCTTAATTCAAGTGCCAAAAAGCAAAAACTACTTTTATTCGGGATGGAGAGAACATATAAAAAATAATAACAATTTATAGCGAAAGTGATAATTATTTTGAAAAGTGAAAACGGTCAAGCAAGAACTATCCTACTAATTTTTATACATGCGGACTATATACATACTCCCTCTGTCCCAGGCTAAGAGGGTCATTTTACTATTTTGGTCGTCCCACCTAAAGAGTCTCATTTCCTCTTTGGACACATGGGACCCACCTACACCCACTAATACAATTAAAACATGGGCCCTCCACACCCACTAATACAACTACTCACTAGACATTAATAATACTCCTTAATGCACGTGTCCAAAAACAAATGAGACTCTTAACTTAGGACGGAGGGAGTATTAAGGAAATATGATCCACGCTTATATCATATAATGGGCCGGGCCGCCCCAATATCATCCGGATCCCAATTGTCTTTTTTAATATTCTTTTAATATATAAGATAAGCATAGCATCGAATTAGGGAATTGATAAGATATCTTCCCCATCTCTATTCCGAACCCTATCCTCCCCCATCTCGCCGCCCTCCCCTGTGATGGAGAAAAAATGGCCACCGCTTGAAAGCTGCCCGCAATATTTAAGCGGGTTGATTAGTCCCTTCGTTGCTGGTAGGTTCTCGTGGGAAGACGACGAAAACATCCAAGATTGGTACGCCCAGTACGGCTTCGGCAGCACATCAAAAGAGATTATGGATTCTGATCTTCAAGACATGAAGAAGTTTCTCCATCAAATGCGTGCGCTACCAGGGTATCTACTCCTTCGTTTATTAGGGCTTTTCTTTTACTTTGAATTATGAAATTTAATTCTCTTGTTAATTGTTCAGGCTTACGGTTATGAAACCGTACCTCGATTCTTCGATCCCCCTCTTCGGGTTCCTGGGAAAAACTCTACTATGATCGAAGAAACAACTGACATTATTCTGGCTCATATCTCAGAAAGGGTGCGTTTTCTCTTTCTATTTGTAATTCTTATCGGATTTGTATTGTTTGAATGCTTAATACTCCCTCCGATCCCATAGTTAAGTTCATGGAGTTTAAGAAAAGTTGCTTTTTATCAACTTTATTGATTTTTAGTGATCAACTTTATTGATTTATTGATTTTTCAGGGGTATTTGTGGTATTTTTAGGTAATAAATAAATTATAAAGTATATTAGGTGTGTCAGAGTCTTATTTTTGAAATTAAGATAACTTTTGAGGTTGTTGATTGATGTGAACTTTGGGTGGTGAAGATAAGTGTGGGACGTACGAAAACGGAAAGTGTGAACATAACATAAGTGTGGGACGGAAGG
Source organism: Pogostemon cablin (assembly GCA_023678885.1). Lineage (NCBI taxonomy): Eukaryota > Viridiplantae > Streptophyta > Magnoliopsida > Lamiales > Lamiaceae > Pogostemon > Pogostemon cablin. Next base: position 32,294,628 of record CM042951.1, read on the forward strand.
AGTATAATTTTAGAGTTGGTCCCATGTAAATTGATGCCATGGTTGTTGATGGTTACACAAGTGTTTGTGATAATTTTAACACTATTTGATTGAATTTTGTTTAGTTTCAGGTTTTGGAGTTTCTCTCTCATATTTACTCTTTTATTTATTTAATTCATGTTTTGCATATTTAGTCTTGAATTTGAGCGAAAGAAAAATGGGCCAGATTCTTCAAGTTTTCAGTTATATTTGCTTTTTATTTTTCTTATGAATTTCTGATTTTTGGCCTTTTCTTTTTGTGCTTGTGACCTAGCAAATATGATGATACTCAACTCCCTCCTCTGGTTGAATTCATCTTCTTGGATCTCTATCAAAATCTTAATAAGTTGGAGATTCATAAATTTCTGAGTAATTTGAAAAAAGTTTTGGCTTATAAAAATCTTTACAATGCCAAGCAGATCAAATCAAATAAAGTGGTAAGACACTAAAAACTAATAATCTTGTTCGAATGGAACAATTGGAACAATGTAGAGCCCGATTATCAAGTTTTTAATCATTCTTGGCATTTGTGTTTCTTTCTTAGTGCTGTCTTATATTCCTTCTGTTGTTTTTTCTTCTGATATCATTTAGAGTATGCATACTTGCATTTTTTTGGCAGGCCGGGAGACCCTACGAACTGGTGAAGGTTGTGAAATTTCTTAGGACTTATGAGTGGCTGCTGCTACTAACTATTGAAGCGAAGGAGTCTGTGGCTGACTCCGTCACTGAGACCTTTCTTGCAGCTGTGTCACATCAAGAGAGTAAAGTTTTAGAGTGCTTTCTTAAGCCTGATGACGATGCTCCTACTGAATTCATCACTCCTGCTCGTGTCCATGATTGGAATCCGAACACTGCTTATTCCAACATTCTCGAATACATTTTACAATCTGAAGATTTCCGAAGCGGCTGCATCAGCGTCAGTGTCAGTACTGCTGATAATGACATCCCTTGTATAATGATGAACCCAGGTTTGGAGCCTCCGATTCCATTTCAGAATCGCCTCCGCGGCCGCCAGTTCCATAAAATCACGATCCCGCCGAACCGAGCCGGTGATCCTACTATCTCTATTACGCTTTCTGCTGAGACTAGGATTCCTATGTCGGTTCAGGTTCCAGTTCCACCTCCGGTTCAGGTGCCGACTAGAATCACTGACAACTCGAAGGTTCGGGTTTCAGTTCCACTTCCACTTCCGGATCCGGTGCCTACTGAATTTATCACTCCTGTTCATGAGGATGATTGGGAACCGAACGATACTTTTTCCAACATTATGGAGTACATTTTACAATCCGAAGATTTACAAAGTGGCCGCGTCCGCTTCAGGGTCAGCAGGGAGTCTCCGGTTCCGGTTCCATTTCAGAACCGCCAGATCCAAAAAAAAATTAACATCCCGAACCGAGCCGGTCATCCTACCGTTTCTATGTCGCTTGCTGGTCATCGTAACGCTTCTATTTCGGTTCGGGTTCCACTTCCACTTCCACTTCCACTTCGGGTTCCGGTGCAGACTAGAATCATTGGCAACTTGAATGTAGCCGCCCGTTCGCAGATTTTTGCTTCTGTTTTTTAAGTTTTATTTTCTGTTTGCATTAGATTTGTGGTAGGCAAGTATTTTGGTACCATAACTTGTGTCAAATGTTCACTTTGTGGTATTCTATTTGCACGGTTATTCTATTTGCACTCTATGAATACCTCCTCTGACTTGTTTCAATTGTTCACTTTGTGGTAATACATTGTAAATTGTTACTCTTTGTATTCGTACTACTCTATGAATCCCTCCTTTATTGACAAACTAGACTTATTTCAAATGTTCTGGTAGTACATTTTAAACTGTTACTCTCTTTATATTCATACTAAAATCAAAGACGACATACAACGTATGATGTAATTGTAATTTGTAAGTTCACTTAGAGTATATTTCAACCTTGGGATTTAGGGAATATTTCACCCTTGAATCTTGATGTTTGTTTTTAGGGTATATATCTAGGTTTGTTGTAGAGTTATAAGCTTGGACAGAAGAGTCATTAAAGTGTGACATTTGATTGATTTATTGCATGAAGAATCACATGGCTCTGCCTTCAAACTTCAATGATGCTATAACAGAGAACTTCCGTGTCTTCGCCTAACATTCTTTTTTACACTGCTAGCTCAATAAATTATGATCCACAGAAGAAATTTTATCTGTGGGTTTCTGTTTAAGAGAACATCCATGTCTGATATATTCTATAATTGTAAATTTCATTGAGTTTTAGCTCAAAATGATCAACTCGAGCACTTGTTATATTCTCCTATATAACAAGAATATAAATACATATACTTTCTTTGGAGGTTCAAATACAACTTGTAGTTTTTTGTATTTGTGGGAGATAAACAGTAAAATGAACTTAAACTTAACAGTGTGATCAATAGAAATATTAAGAATCGTCGTACCTTGTCAAATGTGTATATCATATCCACTAATTTTGTCACTCGATACTGCTGAATATCATAAGCAATCATATTTAAAATAAGAAGTAAAAAAAGATTAAGTAAAAATACTTTATTCACTGATAATTCAAAGAGGAATACATGTGAGTTTAAATAGAGAGCGATACATGTATCACGAAATATATAATGGAAACTATTTAATAATTAGCACTAATCATGGCATAATTCTTGCAATATTCAACATCCCCTCTCAAGTTGGAGAATGTGAACAATCTTACATCCCCACTTGACAAATTGATGGAATGGAGCTCCTCCTACAATTTTAGTGAAACTATCGGCAAACTGCTGCTTATTGGAGATATAACCTGGAAGTATAAAAAAACTTTATACTTGTCACGTACTAAATGACAATCAATTTCCAAGTGCTTGGTTCGTTCATGAAATGCAGGGTTAGTTGTAATATGAAGAGCAGCATTGTTGTCACAATGTAGAGGTATGGGAAGGATAAGAGGCAAGTGGAAGTCCTGCAAGATGTAAGTGACCCACTGTAACTCAGAAACTGTGAAACCAAGGGCTATGTACTCACTTCTGTGGATGATCTGGACTCCGTATTCTGTTTTTTTAAAGGAAATCAATGAGTTGCCAATAAAAACAGTATAACTTGTGATGGACTTTCTAGTGTCTTTGCAAGTTGCCCAATCAGCATCACAATAAGCCTCTAGAGAACAAGTATTTTTGGATGGATAGAATAACTTAAGAGAGCTTGTGCTTTCAAATACTTTAAAACATGTAATGCAGCATTCCAATGTGATTGTGTGGGGTAGGTGACAAACTGCTGAGTAAATGATGTCTGGCCTTGTCATGCTTAAATACAAAAGCTTGCCAACCAATCTTCTGTATTTATCAGGCTGCTGCAGTGGGATTCCATCTGTGAAAGTTAATTGGAGACCATGAGGCAAAGGTGTAGAAACAAATTTGCAATTCTCCAAATGTGTATCTGCAATAATATACAAGATATACTTCCTTTGACATAAAGAAATTCCAGTTGCACTTCTTGTAATCTCCACACGAGAGGATGAGGTTTTTCAAATGTGATATAATGTTGAAGAAGTTGAAGAGATGTTTAGATGTTTCAAATCCTGAATTGATAAAATTTCTTAGTAATAATTAAATGGGTAAATACACTTTTTAATCCATTAACTTTCACCGATTTTGAAATTGGTTAATCGGTTTCACATTTTTGTAAATTGGTCTATTAAGTTAACAAAATTTGACAAATTCGTCCTCTGACCGACTCTAGCGGGTTAAACACTCGGTCATGCTTAAGTGGTTTTCTTTTCTCTCTCTCTTTTTGAAGAAAAATATGTGAGATAGATGAAAGGGTGAGAACGGGTACTGTTCTTCTCCTCCCAAAACTTCATAACGATTATCTCTTCCACCACAGGCAACCGCAGTCCATCACTCACCCTCCAATTCCTCCAGTGGATATGTCTGCCACCACAAGCACGGTTGGATTCGCCATGTTGTCGTCCTACCCGATCCGCTGAGGGATGTAGGCTTCCGACCTAGAGTCGATCAAGGTTGTTGGAACCCTGAACACGCAGAGGGGGTGTCATAAACCTCCATCACGTGTTTATCAGGAAACAAAGTCGACATCATTTCAGTCACCCATCTTGTTTCAATATATAAAGTATTCAAGATTGAGTTCGAACCCGACATTTTTTAAAAATTTCTTTTTAAGTGTGATGAATATTCAAGAGTCAAAGATGTCTTGACACTATTGATAATGTACAATTATATGGTTTTATTTCCAAAAGAAGAGGGAATGTAGAAACTTAGTGTAGTAAATAAGTATATATTATTGTCTTTGTACAATTTAATATGTTGTACTCAGTGGCAGACGCAGGATTTCCGTCGAGGGTGGCCCAACTTTTCTCATACAATAGTTCGTGTTTTTTGTTCTACAAATTTTAAAAAGAATTATTTTATTTACCAACTTTTACTAACATTTTTCTAAAGATGTTTTAGTATTTTTAATTGTATTATGTAAGAGTAACAATTTTGAAACTAAAGTCATTAAAATTATTAAATAAATATGTTATTTAGAGGGTAAATAAATAAATAAAAGAAATAGAAGAGGAAAAAAATAATAATAGTGCTGCATGAATTGAACACGGGACCTTTAAAACTAAAAGATCCTCACTTCACCACTTGAACACAAAGGTATTTCAAGAAAATTTATATATCTATACTAGTAATTTTTAGGAGTTCAGGGGGGCCCAGTGCCCCCTACCACCTTGATACGTCCGCCACTGGTTGTACTTATCTATTCAGGATAGTATATGTATCTAAGTTCTATCTAACACAGTGGTTCTCAAATTGCAATTCCACATTCATCTATTATCTCCCCAGTTTGCAATTGCACTTGTGTGCATTTTCATCTTCATCTTTTACAAATATTAAATCGGATTAAATTCATAATTAAGAAAGGAGAATTAGTAGATGAATAATGAAATACTGAGTTAAATTCATTTTTTACCCTATAACTAAACAAAACTTCGATTTTTGCCCTAAAAAAGATAAGTGATTCAATTTTGCCCTATAACTAACGAATTGTTTCAATTTTTGCCCAATTTCGCCATAATTCGCCACGTCATGCTTCAATTTGGGGGTTTCTGATTGATCTTACTTACGTGACAATTTTGACTTAATGTGAGCCAATGAATTCGCCACCTCATATGCTACAATTTTTTAATTTTTTTTTATTTTCCACCTCATATAATAAAAATAAATTAAATCAGAAATTAAATTTTAAAATGAAAATATTAAATAAAAAAACAAAAAACATATAAACTAAATTTCAAAAACCCCCAAAAAAAAAAAGCAACGGAACACATCCAATTATAATTTATTTAAAAATGATCGTACATTAAATAAAAACAAAAAATATTAACTAAAAAATTAAGAACACATCCACCAGCCATCAGCTCCATCCCTACGAGCAACGCCACCACCATCTCCATCCCGACGAGCAACGCCACCAACGATATCTCCAATCAAGCCGACGAGCAACGCCACCAATACCATCTCGAACCACTGCTGACAACCTCTTATTTGACGGAAGAAAAATCATCCCAAATGAAAATCCAAAATCCCCAAATCAAACTAAACAATAGGATTACATCAATGAAATAGAAAAAAGATACAAGAAGAGAAGAAACTTCAAGTCCCAAGATGAAAGCAAATGTGTACAGAGATGAAATTAGGGCAGAAAAGGGGAAAATTTCCCCATCATTCGAAATTGAGAGCAATTTCCATTAATTATACAATTCTTCGCTCAATCCGGCTCCATCATGAATTCATATGGTGGATTGATAACGGATTGCAGGATAAATCAGAAATCTTTTCGACGAGGTACAAGCTTTGAAGCTCTAGATACTACATATGCATCCATGGACACGTAAAATTGAGTTCTCTGAAGCCTCACATAACGGAGGAATTGATCGATGGAAGCAATAAAACCAGACGAATCTCAGGGCTCCTCTTGGTGACTAGATAAGCAGACGGAGAGAGATAGTTGTGCTTGCTGGCACTGGCGGAACTTAAGGGCGGTGCCGCCGCTGGAGCAGAGGCTGCGGACTGCGTCGGACTCCTCCGGACAGACCACGGCCACCAGGCATTCAGCTAGAGATCGGTTGAGGTGGCGGCATGCGGCGTCGCGCGACCGTTCTGCCGGGATCCGGTGGTGGCAGTCGGTTAGGGCACGATAAAGCCGATCGCAGGTGCCTCTCGTTCATGGTCTGTGAGTCGCCGGATTGATACCGCGGCTCGGCGGTCGGCGGCTTCAACCCAGCACACATGGCCGCCGGGTAGACCCACGACGACAAGCATCCAATCTGAAGTTCATCGCGTTCTTCAATTTGGGGATCTGCTTCCGTTGCTTTTTTTTTTTTGGTTTTTGGAATTTAGTTTATATGTTTTTTGTTTTTTTATTTAATATTTTCATTTTAAAATTTAATTTCAGATTTAATTTATTTTTATTATATGAGGTGGAAAATGACGGCGATGTGGTGTCTCGCGGTGGTGGAAAGCAACGGACTGTGAGACATCAGTAGCAAATCTAATATTGGTAGCAGCTATATTTTGTTTCTCTCTTTTTGTTTATAGTTTCATACTCGCCGGGAACTATGGCGCCAAGCTTGAACAAAGGTGGTTCTAACGTCGCCGTTGTCGTTGATAGATTCACCAATTCTTTAATTACACTTAATGAATCCAACTTCTCCATTCATGTCATTCTGTCCCAAGTCTCACCTTAAAATATCATTGCTGCTCAGTTGCCTTACACCACCGGAAAGAAGGCCGCGCGGCTGCATTCCGTCACCTCTCATGGTTGCTTTGCGGGGTTCCACGCCGAAGCTATCATGTTGTCCCGATTGGGAAGCTTAAAAAAATTAAATTCATGTTTATTTCTCGGACCACTTGGTAGCATATTTTTTAAAAAAAATTACATATCAGCATTACTAGGATTTTAACCCGGTCAGAGGATGAAATTGTCAAATTTTGTAAAATTTAATGGACCAATTTTAAAAAGTGTAAAATTGATAGATCAATTTCAAAATCGAAGAAAGTTAATGGATAAAAAGTATATTTACCCTAATTAAATTAATAAATTTAAGTTATTTAAATAATTAATAAAGGTTTACATGTAAACATCAAATTATAGTAGGAATGGAATAGGACAAAAAAATTTCCAATTACTCCCCACTTTTAATATATAATGACTTTATATGCCACTAGCTAATTGCAACATGTAAGGATTTACCATTCCTATCTACACACATCATATACTTTATAATTTATTTATTATTTAAAAATATTAAGTTACTTTTCAAAAGACAATAAAGTTGGTTAAAAATAAACTTTATCTTATGAAGCATTTGATATATTAGATGGAACTGAAATGAGAATAATAGTTATAGTAATAGTAATAGAGATGGAACCAGGTAGGCTAGCTCACTTAGCCACTGGACTTCTAACAAAAGTGAGTAACCAATCGATTCCCATTAAGAACGAATTAGGTGGGGAACTCAAGTTCGATTCTCATTAAATTTTAAGTGTACTAACTAGTGGGCAACTCAAGTTCGATTCTCATTAAATTTTAAGTATACTAACTATACTAACAACTAATATTTACCGATCAAGAAAGTGGAAGTAAGGGTGTTGGTAAACTAACTATTAAGTATTAACTATAATAACAACTAACATTTACTTCCTCCGTCCGCTTTCAAGAGTATTATTTTTCCATTTAAGGCGTTCGCCCCCAAAGGTCTCATTTCCTTTTCTATCCACACACATCCACTAATACAATTAAAAAATGAGACTCACACCTCCACTAATACAACTACTCACTACATATTAAATAATAATAGTTCTTAATATCCGTGCTCAAAAAAAAATGACACCCTTGAATTCGAATAGAGGGTGAAAAAAATCTTTGTTAAAAAACACGTAAATATATCTATAGAAGGGAGGGAGTATTATCATTCCTTCTAACCAAACATCTCTTTCTCATTCCCTTTTCATTTTCAATCTTCATTCTCAATCTTCAAACTCATTAACTAAATACATTCTTAACATTCGGTGCAAAATAAATTAGAACATAAGGATATTATAGAGGAATTAAATTCATACTACATGCTACAACATCCTACATAAATTAGTGTCCAACTTTTGTAGGAAGCCAAACGTGGCCTTAGAAGTTAGTGTTAATCATATCCCCAAAAGGCTTATCCTGTCCATCACTTCATATTCCAACTTACATAACGGTCGATTTCCCACGACACCACGCACAGATTTTTCCGTGGCGAGCTTCAAGCTTCCCTTCTCTCTCCAAAGCAGACATGGCGGAAAATTTGGTCCCTTATTGCCTTCTTCTAGATTTCGCTCTATCTATACCATTGGTAATCCCTTAATTTAATTTTCTGCTCAACTTCGGATACACTGTTATGTAGAAACTAGAAACCCCCCTTGCTATTATCATATGTGTTTGGATTGTTTTGGCTCTTGAATTTCCAGCTTTTTTCCATTTATTTTTAAGTACCGAAGTTGTCAATTGATGTGGGATTATTAATTGATTTTAATCAGCGAGAATTGCTTCGAAAGCAGAAGGGTTTTTTTTTTTTTTTTCCTTGTTTATTGAAATGCTCCAATATCGTATCAGTAATTTTATCTACCTCGTAGACACTGCATAGTGATGTGAATACTTGTTAGCATTTATTCTCACCAGTGTGTTTTCTTGTTAATGAGGAAGTGGCGCTGAAATTAGGAAGTGATAAAGGCGTAGTTCGTATCTGAAATTATTCTAAAATTCTATCAGAATTTTAAGCTGTCACACAGTATTCCTCCCAACAGTTTCTCCACATCAGTTTCTTCTTTTAGTCTTCTTTTGAGGTTTTCCTTCTTTATCCTTTTGGAACTCTGATACTTGTCTTGAAGAAGAACATATTTGATTTTTTTAAGTTGGATGCCACTTATCGTATGCTATCTACATCTGCACTTGATTGTCCTGTTTTGGTTGGTCCTTATGTATCTCTGACTTTCCTTTTTCTATGGCAAGGGAAATCACCATTGTGTATCTTTGACCTTGTGTGTTCTATCAAGAAAATTTTCTGCGAACAAAATATTTTATTTTCTGTGTCGATGCTTTACTATTTTGACGTAAAATGGAGTATTACATTATACCTATGTGGTCTTTTTTCAGATATACTCCAGTGTAGAAATACTACTAACCATCATGTTGATCAGTATAAAATTAGTGCTAGATTAAAAAAAATCTGTCTCATTGCTTTTACAATTGTGTAGCATATGATGATCAAAAGTAATTCAAATGCAGGTAATGAAGACTATAGATGCTCCACTATAGAAACATTAGCTTTAGTGGATCCTTGTATATTGAGCTATAGTACTTCCTATGCAAAGGGATCTCGACTTTTCACTGCAAGAGGTAAATATCTCTGTAATTCTTAAAAGGAAGACTCATACTTTTTACTGCAATTTATAAGACAATATGATTTCCCTTTCAGCTTCTGCACAACCCTTGACTGAAGAACTTGTGGATAAAAAACCTTTGAATCATTCCACTAGTGGTGACTCTATCCGTAAAAGATTCCTTGAATTTTATGCTGCAAGAGGTCACAAAGTTCTTCTCTTGTCCCAGAGGATCCGACAGTTTTATTAACAATTGCTGGAATGCTTCAGTTCAAGCCTATATTCCTTGGGAAGGTTCTATATGCGCTTCCTCAGCTTTCATTTTAGGTTAGTGAGTATGTGTGAGCCAAGGCAGAAGGAATTAATTATAAGCCATAGCTTTCTGAATTATATTTTTGCGAAGATCAGTATTCCTATTGCTGAAGGTTGTTCATTGTAGTCATGCTTCAATGCAACTTTTTCATGCCAATCATTACTCATTCCTTCTCTTGGTGTGTGTAGGTGTGTGCATTTGCGTATATATTAGTCTTTCTTTTGCCTTTCCAGGGGCAAAGGAATTTGTATTGTTTCAAAAACCTCTAATCTTCTAGAAAGCCTGCTAAAGGTTGTTCTAGTATCTCTAGAATCCATGTTTATATCTGTTCTAACATTGTTAACAATCATCATTAAATAGAAAATGACTTTTCTAATAGATGAAATCTGATCTGAAATGATGACAAGTATAGTTAAGTCCCTTAGTTATGTTACTAAAAATTTCTCAAAAGACCATCCAATAATGTTCACCTGAGGAATAGGGTGGTAGATTTTGATGAGTCAAATATTCTAGTAGTTGTAATTTGGTTTAGATGGTCTCGGAAACATTGTCAAAATAGCAGATGAATTAGAATTGACTTTTGTGTTTTAAACATTGTCAGGTGCCTAGAGAAGTTCCCCGTGCTGCAACTTCTCAGAAATGCATACGAACAAATGATGTTGAGAATGTAGGTCGGACATCTCGACATCAGACGTTCTTTGAAATGCTTGGAAATTTTAGTTTTGGAGATTACTTCAAACAAGATGCTATAAAATGGGCCTGGGAGCTTGCAACAGTAGAGTATGTATTAACCTGATAAAACCATTCAATCGTAGATAGTAGTATTTGTTTTCCTTAGTTGTTTCCAGAATGAGTTGTAAAGTGAGCTTCTCAAGGCACTATTTTGGTCTGTTTGTATTAACCATTGCAGTATGCACTAATTGGATGTGATCTGTGTCTAATCCAGATTTGATAGTACATAAAATTAACTTCTCATTGCTGCTCATAAATAGGTTCAGGAAAACCATACCATTTTAAGAACATAATGTTCAAGGTCAGGATAAGAAACTTGAGAAATGTCATCTTTATTCTCAATTTTAATTGTCTCTTATGACTTAATAGTGTATCATATCACATTTGTCTAAGTTTTCTTTATTTATTTTGTTTTTTTTTTCACAGTCAGTTGATTAACGTTTATATATTTGTGGCAGATGGATTAAGGCAATGTATTGATAATTTTTTTAACACCTTTCCTCTAATATCATCCTGTCCAATAATATAGGTATGCATTACCTGCTGAAAGATTATGGATTAGTGTGTATGATGGTGATGAGGAAACTTTTGCAATATGGCATGATGAGGTAAGCAAAAATTAGTATCTCTTGCTATATGTACTCATGACTCCTGAGTTAATTGCGATTTTACCTTCACATTTGCAACAAAGATCAAATTTTCCCCAGAATGAAATTTTGGGAGTTAAAAAGCTCATCCCAAATCAAACCGTTTGCTGTGGCTTGGTACTTGATTAATGCCATGTTTAGATCCATAAATTTGTGTGGCAGTTAGTTCTGGATAAAAACCTGAATGATCACATTATGAGCAATTTTTTTTTTTTTTTCTGATTCATTGTTGTTCTTGTAGCTAGGCATTCCTACAAACCGCATTAAGAAACTTGGTGAAGAAGACAATTTCTGGACCAGTGGAGTAACTGGACCCTGTGGACCTTGCTCTGAGATTTATTATGATTTCCATCCTGAGAGAGGATATGCAGATGTTGTAAGCTTGTTTTAATTAGGAGGAACTCTAAATTATGAATTGCCTGGACTAGTTACTTGTATATTTTGGTCAAGTTTTTTTTTTAATTATTTTTAGCTTGTCTCTCTACTTTGAGTTTATCATGGGCGATTTAAATATAGTTTTTTACTTAACTAAATACTCGAGTTTTATGTTTAATGAATGACAGGATCTTGGAGATGATACAAGATTTATAGAGTTCTACAACCTCGTCTTCATGCAGTACAATAGGAAGGATGATGGATCGCTTGAGCCCTTAAAACAGAAGAACATTGATACTGGGCTAGGCTTGGAGCGAATGGCTCGCATCCTTCAACAAGTCAGTGTTGATGAGAAAAATAATACCAACTTAACTCATTTTCAAGTTTATGTTAAATTGCTAAACTCCTTTCCACTGTCGTTTGCAGGTTCCGAATAATTATGAAACCGACTTACTTTTTCCTATTATACAGAAGGCTTCAAATTTGGCAAATGTATCATATACACTCGCAGATGAGTCAACAAAAACAAACCTTAAAGTATGCCATATTCTTCTCGTATAAATATTTTAATATTTCTTTTTGGTGAACATTAATTTTTCCTTCATCTTGAATTATTTTACTGATATCTCACCTTATTCAGATAATTGGAGATCACATGCGTGCAGTGGTTTATCTTATATCAGATGGAGTTTTCCCATCAAATATTGGGAGAGGTTATGTGGTTCGACGTCTCATTAGACGGGCTGTACGAACTGGAAGGCTACTAGGTATAAAGGGGGATGGCATGGGAAATCTTGAAGGTGCATTTCTGCCTAAACTTGCAGAAGAAGTAATTAAATTAAGCACCAACATAGATCCAGAAGTAAAGGTAAAAGCTCAGCGTATTCTCGAGGAATTGAAAAGGGAGGAACTTCGCTTTGTTGCAACACTAGAGAGAGGAGAAAGGCTTCTCGAGCAAATATTAACTGATGCATTGTCCAGTGCTCAGAAGAATGGAACTGTACCTTGTATATCTGGCAAGGATGCATTTCTTCTGTATGATACATATGGGTTTCCTGTGGAGATAACAAAAGAAGTTGCTGATGAACGTGGTGTTGGTATAGACATGGAAAGCTTCGATGTAGAAATGGAAAACCAAAGACGTCAATCTCAGGAGGCACATAACACGGTCAAACTCTCTGTTGAAGATGGAGCAGAGCTTACAGATAATATAGCAGACACTGAATTTCTTGGTTACAGTACGCTTTCAACTAAAGCAGTGGTTGAGGGTCTATTAGTAAAGGGTAAGCCAGTGGAGCAGGTTTCTGAAGGAAATGAAGTTGAAGTGTTACTGGACAGAACTCCGTTTTATGCTGAATCAGGGGGTCAAATTGGGGATCATGGATTTCTATATGTTTCCAGCTCTGGGAAAGATAAGGAAGCGGTTGTAGAGATTAAAGATGTTCAAAAATCCCTAGGTAACATTTTTGTTCATAAAGGAACTGTAACTAAAGGTGCTATTGATGTGGGAAAACAAGTAGAAGCTGAGGTGGATGCAAACTTGAGGCAACGAGCGAAGGTGTGAACCTTTGTACTGATCCGTGTCAAAAATTAATAAAGACAATGATTTCGTGAAGTTTTCTAGAAGCTATTATTGCCAACTAGGATTTAAACTATGCTCTTTTACATTATTGATGTATGGTTTTAAAGCAAAACATTGTCTTTGATTCTTTTCCAGGTCCATCACACTGCTACGCATCTGCTTCAAGCGGCACTTAAGAAAGTAATAGGCCAGGAAACATCTCAAGCTGGTTCATTGGTGGCTTTTGATCGCCTCAGGTTTGATTATAATTTCAGTAGACCACTACGTGAGAATGAGCTCGCTGAAATTGAAAGGCTGATTAACCAATGGATTGGAGATGCAACACTCCTTGAAACAAAAGTGATGGGGTTGACTGATGCAAAAAAGGCTGGAGCTATTGCCATGTTTGGTGAAAAATATGGAGAGCAGGTACATTCTCATTGAATATCATTTCCATTTCAGTAGCATGACTCCCTGGGTTGTTGCTGGCTTGCCTTTGGAGCTGTATCAATATTTCTTCTGGAAATTCTCTGAAAAAATCAGCTATCTTGCCTCCACATTTCCCTTTGCTTCCAAACTGGATTGTAGAATGTGTTGTACTGTAAATCAACAGGCCTATCTGATGTATACTTTTCTATTTAACTCTATAGGTACGTGTAGTTGAGGTTCCTGGTGTATCCATGGAACTATGTGGTGGCACCCAAATTGAGAACACTTGTGAAATACGTGGATTCAGAATAATTTCTGAACAAGGAATTGCTTCTGGTATCAGACGCATTGAAGCCGTGGCAGGGGATGCTTTCATTGAGTATGTCATCTCCAGAGACAACTACATGAAGCAGTTATGCACCACGCTCAAAGTATGTTATTGTGTACTGTTTTCTCTCTATGGATCTAAGCCCACACTTTTTGTTCGTATTCCGAAATTTTCTTCATTCTTCCAAGTATAATCTCAATTATGACCCATGAATATCAACACCTTTATAAACAATGAGTATCAATGTTCTTATCCTCCAATGAAGTGCAACCACTAAGTGTTGTTGTTCTTGAAGGTGAATGCTGAAGATGTTACAACCAGGGTAAACAATCTTCTGAAAGATCTCCGGGACACTAGAAACGAGGTATCAGCTGCACGAGCAGTAGCAGCCACTTACAAAGCATCAAGTATCATTGACAAGGCATTTACTGTAGGATGTACATCGAAGATAAGGTAAATGTTTCTGCCATGTATTTATACTGAAATATTTCATGGATGCGTTCGTCTTAGACGTAAAAACAGATTTTTTGTGCCCAGATATCATCATTTTCCTTGACATCAAATACACTGTATCATTATCCATCCAGGATTCTAGTTGAGAGCATGGATGATATGGATGCTGATGCATTGAAGAGTGCTGCTGAGTACTTGGTGGATTCTTTACAAGATCCAGCAGCTGTGTTTTTGGGGTCTACTCCTGATGAAAAGAGAGTTAGTTTGGTGGCTGCATTCACTCCGGGAGTAGTTAGTCTGGGGATACAAGCAGGGAAGTTCATCGGGCCGATAGCCAAGTTGTGCGGCGGAAAAGGAGGTGGCCGCCCTAACTTCGCCCAGGCAGGCGGAGGTGAGCCCCAGAACTTGGTTGCTGCTCTTGAAAAGGCCCGGGAAGAGCTCGTCTTCTTTCCGAAAAGACAAGCTGAATTTATTCAATTCCCGGGCCTTTTTCTTATAAATAGAATTCCATTGCTCAAGTCACAATTCTCAAACACTGTTTTTTTTTTTTTTTTAAAGATATAAATCCTTTTCCTACAGTTTTTTCTTTATTTCAATATTCAGATTCCTCTAATGCATATTGTGGTTTCACATTGAGTTGTTGTATATTGGATCAAGCATTGAAGGCTGAGATTAGCAGTGAAGAGAAAAGACAAAAGTCATGCAAGTGTGAAAAATAGTGATGAAATAAATTTGTCCTAAATAAAAATGATGGGGTGGAAGGTAGACCATGGCTTTGAAATCAGTGAAATGGAGAATGAAAGAAAGTAGAGTAATTGTCAACCCTCTAAATTAATGCGTGTCAAAAAAGTGTCTTTTAATTGGGGTCGAGTCGGTGCCACCATTCCACTCTGCTATAATCTTATAATTAATTAAAGATTAACTCATCTCCTTATTTTGCCCATTCCACAATTAAATTCGTTACTTTTTTATTAACATTATCACAATGTGAGATCCAAATAATCTGATTCATTAATACACTAACTTTCTCAAACTCATTAAATGATAAAATTGGGTGGAGGACAATCCATGATCCACCAATCAGGTAAAAAATTCAAGTAGTCCGATAAAAGTAGCTCTCACTTGTCTAATTAATCATGTTTATTGGTTGATGAGATGAGCACAAGTGATCTAAAATTAGCAAAACTTGTAGTTTCTTACACTTAAATGACCAAATTACAACGAGAAAGACAATTAGTGTGTTAATGATTGGTAAAGCCGCGTGAAGGCAAGTGGGTGTCTCTTTCGTGTCTTTCCACATCAGCAGTTTCCAATATCCATCCATAAACCAGCAATGTTTTACCTGTTGAGAATCCACCCCACCCTTACCCCATCCCCCCACTCCCCACCCCCCACTCTGTCTCTATATATATGTCTGCTCTTCAATCTTCATCAAAACGATTCTTGAAAGAAAAAAAAAATGGGTGTGTTTGTTCTTGTTGTCTCACTCTCTCTCCTTGTGTCTGCCAATGCCTGTGATCGCTGTGTTCACACCTCTAAAGCTGCTTTCTTCTCCAAAGCTCAACCCCTTCAGTGCAAGTAACCCCACCCCACCCCTTATTTATTTAGACAAAGTCTCTTGTGAGACGCTACCTTCATGAGACGGTTTGTGATACGTGTTAAAGTATGTCGATTATTTAAATAAAGTATGTTAAATTGTTGTTAATGTATGTTTTTTAAAATATGTTGGATTATGTATTAAAGTATGATGTTAGTGTGTTATAATTTGATTTATTATCGACATACTTTAACCACAAATAAGCACACTTTAACCACAAATAAGCATACTTTAGTGATGGGTTGACCCGTCTCACATCCGTCTCACCAATAACCTGTCTCACAAGAGACTAACTCATTTATTTATATTATCACATAATATATAAAAAAAGATGATTGGATCATGCAGCTGGAGCTTGCGGGTACGGGTCTCTGGCAATCGGGTTCAACGGTGGTCGACTTGCAGCTGCTTCTCCCTCTATTTACAAACAGGGAGCTGGATGTGGGGCATGTTTGTTGGAAATTTATTAATTTCCAATATAATCTAATTGTGGGCAATATATTATTATGCAATTATATTAGCTATTCAATTATTTTATGGACTTAATTAAGTGATCCAATTAAGGTTAAAGGTCCATGGGCTATAATAATAATTAATATGGGCCAAATGAGTAGATACCCAATACTACGTGATTAGGTGATTATGGGTGGTCTAGTCAAGTAGTATATAAAGGTTACCCGGTTATGGTCCCCAATATACTAAGCCGCACATGATCTTCCCTTCTCCCCATCGGGAGGGATTACTACGGTCCCCATAAGGAATAAGGAGGCTTAGTTGAGGAAGGTCATATAACCACTGATCCTGAGTTCGTGTTCCGCCTAGAGACTCATTTGATAAGGTACGCTTCCGCTTTACGGTTTAAATCTCATTAATCATAATAGGGTTAAGGTTTCATGGATTAATTTCCAACAAGTGGTATCAGAGACACCCTATTAATGATTTTCTGAGATTTGAAAGAATTATGTTTAGATCAAAACATTTGAATTTGATCATTATATGAAATTACATATTCGGATTTGAGAATTGGAATTATTACGTGATATTAATTATCAAATTTAATGATTAATATTTTAATTTCATTATGATGAATACACCGATGCATGTCGGGCATTTGTACTGTAAATGTATGGCTCAGGATTTAGTTCTTACATTCAGTGAGATTAAAATTCGCAATTGCTAATTTAATATTAATTAGCTTTTAAAGGATGCTTACGATTGTGATTCTCATTATTTGGAATTATGATATAAGGATTAATGCTATGCATAAAATCATTCTGGTTATTATGATTTATGGATGCCACTTTCAGTTATATATTTGATAGCAGACTATTTCTTATTGAAGTGATTTTGACAGCTTCTTTCAGTTATATAACTTGAGGTTCGTAATTTAATATTATTATTGAGGAGCATAATTTATAATTTTGATTTCGGTGTGATCTCCAATAAATATTTGTGGAATTTCAACAAATCTTTAGAAATATTGTTAATGGAGATATGTGGAATTATCTAAGGTTACTGGCTCCATTAATAATAGGTTTCAATTATTGTTGATTTAAATTTTAATAGTTTATCATTCTGGACTCATCAAGGGGTTAACTATTCCACTTAAAATTTGTGAGTATTATGTCTTCAGTATATGACATTATTTATGTGGATTGGATGAGTCACTATTTGGATTGATTAATTTTGCAAATTAACATATCCATATATGTTAATTGATGCTACTATCGACATTGTGGTAATAATTTAAGATATGGCAGTAATTGTGTAATTTTATTAAATTTGGAAAGTGTGAATCAGATTGGTTGATTCTGATTAACTTTCATACGGGTGATTATGTAATGATTATCACAAGTGATATTAGTACATATATAGACGGATATATGCCATTTATGTGAAAATAATATGTGCGATATTCACGTGTATTCATTTTCTTATTATGGAATATATGATTTGATATCCAATTAATATTTGGGTAAGTTAATTATCGAATTTTGTTTAGGCAAGTTGATATTATATTCCAATAATTTATAAGAAAATGTTTGCCTAATTTAATTTATATTAAATTGGGATTTTGGAATCCCTAATTAAGTTAAATAAATCTTTCATTAAGAAATATGTGGGAATCATCAAATATTCTCGTAAAGTTTGATAATTTAATTAATTAAATTTGGGGAGACATTTTTAATGTTGTCAATTAAACATAAATATTTATTTTAAATATTTGTTTAATTAGTCTAGTAAATCTTCAATCTAGTCAATCAAAGCCTCATGTTGCCACAGCAGCCTCTGTGTGTGAAGTGCGACTTTATTGAAATTACATAGATGGGTGTGGTATTATTTATGTGTTCTGTGTTCGGCCCACAGGTAGGCACAGTTTGACAGAATAATAACATACATGTGATAATAAGTATGTGATAATTATTTGGATTGTTCATGTGAACATTAGTCGGTCCACAGATAGACTCTTGTTTGACAGAACTTATTGTCAATACTTGATTATTACACCAAGATTACCCCTGCAGTTAATTTTTGTCCACAGACGAGGTTAATGTTGCACAAGGTGTCTTGTGATGGGTCCCCAATTAATAATGTTGTATGAGTGTATCTTCATGCGGGTATTGATCGGCCCACAGGTAGATTAATATTTGGCAGAAATACACAAGTACCTGTGGTGGTAAATACGTGACAATTATTTGGTTTAACATGTGAGTAATAAGTCGGCCCACAGGAAGGCTATTGCTTGACAGTTTTATTGTTAGTATTTGACTACTGCATGAGAGCATAATTTAAATTAGTATTTTTTGTCCAAAGACTTGATACTAATATTGTGCTCGAATCTTCTAGATGATTCTAATTTAGTTAAATTTTGAAAGACTATAAAGTTTTTTGAAAGATTATAAAGTTTAATGCGAGCATAAAAAAATTATTTTGCATTAATTCTCTGTATAATTAAGAAGTCTGCTAATTAAGTTGTCCATATATCAACAACAAAATCATACTTGATGAGTGAACTTCCACAATAAGGATGAGACTAATAAGTCAAACTTAATCTCAATAAAGTATAAGGGCAATACAAGAAATCCCATTAAGAAATCTGTTAAAGACAACTAAAGTATAACCTTTTGTTTTCTCCTAAAGGCCTGTGGAATTGTCTTATAATACACTGCATTAAATTATTCAGTATGCATGGTGCAGTTAAAAGACATAATTGAACTCCACAACATATGGTCACTAATGTGAGAAATACTTAAGATTGCAACTTATGGTCTCAATAAATTTTTTAACCAAAGTAGTTGTGAGAACTCTTTGAGTTTCGCATATGGTGATGTCCAACTAAAGCTAGATCATTGGGATCTACAAAAGAAAATTGGACTCAAATAAATGTAAGCTACTTTATTGGTTATGAATAAAAATAAAAGTTTATGATCCAATTAATCGGATCATATTTGAGACGGGTAATACGGTATTCTGTGAGGATGTTGATTTGGGGGAAGAATAATATTAGAGACATTGTCTTTGAGGGGGAGTTAATACGATCCCTACTTAAACTTTTAGAAATTATGTAAATTCAGAATATCAATGGGACAATGTCAATAATATTTAAGGTATAATAAAATCAACAACCTCAAGAATTAATGTCACTAAGAAAACCACTAGAGTTGGGAGAAAATCAATTCGGATAATTATGTAGTTTTCTCCTAAATAAAGAGGACACTATGGAATTAATGGTAGAACATTCAAACAATGTCCATCAAACCATGCAAGGTCCAAATACTCGAAAGTGGGTTAATGCCATAAGTTATGAGTATAAATCAATACAAGATTATTAGGTTTGCATCTTGATAAAGGATTATACTCTAAAGGGAAGGAAGGCATTGTTTTGAGATAATCGTGATATTATTAGTACATTTTAATCTTGAATCATTTAGATGGATGTAAAGATAAAGTTCCTTGATGGCAACATGATACGATATTATAAGTTTAAGAACCAAAAGGAAATCCATCTATGCATTTAAGAAAGCTTTTCCGTAAAGGAATCACAAGTATCATCATGAATTAATTATCTCATTTGGTTTTGAGACAAATGTAGATAATTATGTGATTCAGTGGGAGAATGTTTAAGTTAAAGTAAGGGAGACAAGTGCAGTCTCAATCAGGTGCCCTAAAGTTAAACTAAAGATTTAAGAAATGTAGAAATATTATATATGTTTTGGCTATTGGAAGTTGTTATATGATGAGGTCTATACAAGACCTAATTTGGCTTCTATTGTTGGTGTATTAAGTAGACATTTAAGTAACTATAGTATGGATCTTTACAGAGAACTAAGGATAACATGCTTTAACATTAGAGATAATCAGATTAGTAGGAGATCATAAAGTAGTCTGATTATGAGTTTGTTGGATGCCAATACGATATAAGATCCACTTCAGGCTACATCTTCTGTTGGTCTGGAGAGCTATACAAGTAAAAGTATTAAGCAAACACTTTAACTCATTAACCATGACAACAGAATCAGTAGCACACTAAGGGGCATTCAAACATGAAATAAAGGTTGCGAAGTTTAGTCACATAAAGTTGATTGTGACAGTTAGTTCGCAATAAAGTATTAGCAATAAGAGTTCTTATAAGTCAAGCATATTGACATAGAATTCTTGGTTGTTAAAGAAAGTGTTTTGTGTAGATAAAATTTTAGTAGAGCATATTATGATAGACTCTAAATATGGATCCACCAATTATGTATTCAACGCCCTGCAATTCTATGAGCTAGCTACTCATTTGGGTATTATATGGTTTTAGAATACATTTGTTTAGTGAGAGTCTATATTTATTGCTCTTTAAAGTTTTTAACACACTTTAATTTGGATAATTCGATTTTCTGCAGAATAAAGTTGATGGTTTTGAATTCATTGTGAATTCACTAAAGTTAATTTTTCTATTTTGTAATATTTTACATTATGGATTGATCTCACTAAAGATTAAAGTTGGACCAGTTGGAAATAGACATGATGTTGATCACATTTGACATGTAATTTCCATGCTACTCACCATATTTGATCTATGTCATTTAGTATATTAATATGGTGATTGTCGGGGTTTAATCACGATTTATAATGTGGTGAATGCCGCGGTAGTTCCATATTAGTATATGAGATGGACCAGATTGTTAAGTATAGCCTGAAGAGGAATAGCATAAAGTTGCGCAACTAAGGACTCTTGATATAATTGCTTTGAGAAAATATATAGCACAAGTGGGAGATTGTTGGAAATTTATTAATTTCCAATATAATCTAATTGTGGGCAATATATTATTATGCAATTATATTAGCTATTCAATTATTTTATGGACTTAATTAAGTGATCCAATTAAGGTTAAAGGTCCATGAGCTATAATAATAATTAATATGGGCCAAATGAGTAGATACCCAATACTACGTGATTAGGTGATTATGGGTGGTCTAGTCAAGTAGTATATAAAGGTTACCCGGTTATGGTCCCCAATATACTAAGCCGCACATGATCTTCCCTTCTCCCCATCGGGAGGGATTACTACGGTCCCCATAAGGAATAAGGAGGCTTAGTTGAGGAAGGCCATATAACCACTGATCCTGAGTTCGTGTTCCGCCTAGAGACTCATTGGATAAGGTACGCTTCCGCTTTACGGTTTAAATCTCGTTAATCATAATAGGGTTAAGGTTTCATGGATTAAATTCCAAAATTAAAATTGTAAAATGTAGCTTTTTTTTTTTTTACAGTTCTCTTTCACCCAACTATATTACTCATGCTATAACGTACTTAACTAATTTTTTTTTCAAAGGGTACCGATTATCTAAACTATTTGTGTTTTTCAAAATTAAAACGGTTACGTGACTATCGTTAGAAATTGACAAAAATAAGGAAATTATCTTAATATATTAAAAGAGACAAGTGATTTGAGAAACATTTCTTCCAATTTTGTCCTCACAAAAATTTTACATACATAGCCTTACTGTTATCACATTATTAGGGTTAATTACTCACATTTATTATAGTTTCTTATTTGTATTCCTCCTTCAATGTATGTTCAGGATCCTTTCAATTTTTCATGTCCTTTGAATTCCTCAAGCATAAATTGAAGTAAAAGGGAGCAAAAGTGTGACAGAAGTGGAAGAGCGAGACAACGAATTGGGGAACGTAAATGGTGAAGAAAGTAAGGGGCAAGAAGTGGGAGATTTGTGAGAAGAAAGAATGGAAACAAGGATGAAGATGACGAAGAGATGAGAAAATTGTGAAGAACTGGTCAGAAGAAAAACGTTAATGAGTGCGATAGCTTCTTCTCGCTGCATTTGAATTACGCTGATTTATTCTTGGCCGCTAGCATTCATGATTTTTTCTAGAATTTCTTTTAATTTTAATATATATATATATTTTTATTTTTTATTTTTGGATTGGGCGTGTAGTTTCAAAGCAGGATTGTGTCATTGTACCACAGCAATTGGATCGTAAGGAGTGTGAATTTATTTCTGCTGAAGAGTTTATGACTGTTCCTGAATTCTCCCTCAATCCCCTTAGATTTCTAAGGTTAGTTGTTCAGTTTTGAAGCATTTAATGTGGTTTTTGACTATAGATTTTCTCTGTGTTGATGATTCTTAAAGTTTATTTCTGATCGTAACTGTTGTCATTCTTTAAGAATAGTGGGATAATTTTGGGAAAATGAAATCTTTGCAACTCACTCAGCTTATGGGTTTTCCATGGTACGTGGTTATACTTTTAAATCAAAATTTTAATCAAAACAATTTTGTTGACAAGAGGAGATGCAGGTGCTTGAAACATGCCTATCTATTCTGGCTCTTGATTTCAAGATTACAGAGACATGTGTAACTAACTTGGTGAGTACCATGTTAGCACAGTAGAAAATATGCCCATCTTATCTATTGTGTTCCTTATGACATTATGTATGTTGTGCAGAACAAGAGTCGTATTCCAATGTCGTTGAATGCAAGAGTTTCTCTAAGTCTTGAAAAAGCAGCGGAGTATGAACTAAACCATGGTCACAAATTGGATTCCAAAATGGATAGAAATAATATTAGAAGGTGATCATGTATATATATTAATTAACATGAGATTTATAAGCTATATATGGTTCCAACTAATTCTTCTTGATTTCTTTTAGAATCATTTCCTACAGGCTATCTGCTCTGAGAGCTAGAGTGAGGAAAGCCAAGTATGTTAATGAATTGGAAAAGATGGTGAAGCATATTTATGTTCCTGGTAGCACAGCCGTATTACGGTGTGGCTTCATAGTAGATTCTGCAGTGGCGATGTTGATGACGCTTGAGTTCTCTTTGTACAGTTAAGTCATCTGCAATTTTTCAGGTGATTAATGGGCTGATGTTAACATATAATTTTATTACAGATCATATATTAAACCAGATTCTTTCACCTGAGGTTGAAGTACCTTCATCATTTGAGACAATAGTTAAGTACTTTATGCATTACCTTCTTACTTTACGTGCAACTTTATATTCTCTGCATTGTCAGCTTGCACATTTCTGGGAAGGTTTCTTTCTGCACTTTTAGGACGATCGATGCTTAATAAAATGCATTTTTTGGATTGGAGGTTGTCACCTCCATTTCAAGATCCTCCTATCAAGCCTCTGTTATTGATTATACTTCACACTTGATCTATTTGCAGGTCATGTCGCCCACCTTAATATAGCAGGTGAGCTACTCCCTTATAAGGATGTTATAGCTAAAGTTATCTATGATGTATGGAATTATGCTCTCTTTTTGGCCTTTTGATTTATTTATGCGGCAAATGTAGTTGCTCTTTCAAAATTCTGTTATTAGATCATGTCATTAAGGTACTTCCATTGTTTGGATAACTTCTGTTTTAAAGTCTTACAATCTTTACTCTTTGCTTTTAACTGGTTCTTTGTGTTCAGAATTACTATCCACGAATCAAGACTATCTTCAATAAAGTTGGATCAATAACGAATGAGTTTCGCATGCCAAAGTTTGAAAGATTAGCGAGATTCTAATATGATTACAGAGGTAAAGTAGTATGTTGCTATTTTCAAGCTTGATTTCAATTTGGTCTATTGGAGTTCTAGACTCTACATAAGCATCTAAGGATAATCTCAGAGTTCCTGGGGATATTGTGTGTGACATGTTTGCTATTGGTCCATTTGCTATTCCAGCAAAACAGACTTCTTCTGTAAAGGGGTGCATGCATAACTCACAAACAAAATTGGAAGACAGTTTTGAAACTGTTGACATTTATTTGCAGCATATTTTTGTTCAATGCTTGATCAATACAACGTTTTGCTAATGTTTTAAAATATAGATTTGAAATAGGAATAGCAAATAAAATAATAAAATTGTGGAGATTTAAAAGCAACACATTCTTTGAAAACATCAAACCACACTACTCGCATTTTTAATCCTTTATAAATGCCAAATTATGTAAAAGGTTGACACCCCACATTTTAGAATTATATATTAAAAGAAATATATTTTGATTAATCGTATACTAGATTATGTAGAAAATTAAGATTTTTGGAATAAAAAAATTAAGAAAGAATGAATACCATTAAAATTCAAATTACAAAGTATGACGTGCATGCACTAGTGAATGAAAACGTTAGAATAGATAGGAATAAAAAAAAATTGGTGACAGAGAGAGCATCAGCGGTGGGTACATCCTACAGATGGGCAGCGGCAAGGATTTCGGCCACAATTCCTGGCGACATGAGATTAACATTTGCGTTATGTAACGCCTATAGTTTTTAATGAAAAAAAAAAGTGAAGTCTTGAAGAAGAGGAAATAATAGAAAAACTTGAAAAGATTTAGGGGATGCCACATCAGCGGTGAATTAAGGTGAAGATGATACATAGGTGGAACGAAACCTTCTTTTAGTAAAGTAAAGATTGGATTTGAAAGAAAATAAATAGAGAGGAAAGAGAGTTGTAGAGAGATAAAAAAGGAGGGAGGATCCTCTCCCATAAATTGAGTGCAGTTACTCTCACTGTAGCACGCTATAGTGATTTCACTGTAGCATGCTACAGTGAGCGCAAATTGACTCCCGTAACGGGAGAGGATCCACATTCTAAGAAAAGAAAGGGATAAGAAAAGAAGAAGATCTGGAATAGAGTTCAGGCAAAATATGTTGGTTCCACGATATGATGAAATAGTAATTTCATTTAATGAATAATTATAATTATAGGTATTTATATACAATTAAGATATTTAATCAATCTTTTATCATAATATACAATTGACTAAATTCAAATTAAAGTAAATATTGAATATTATCTCTTGTTATTAACGTGTTTATAAATTTTAATCAAAAGAAGATGATATGATAAATGTATATAATAATGATGTTTTTCATTTTTTAAAAGATTTTAATCAAAAGAAGATGATATGATAAATGTATATAATAATGATGTTTTTCATTTTTTAAAAGATTATATTTTTCTCTTTTTCTATTTGTCATCCATCTAAATAAATGGCATGAAAAATTCCGCAACAATTTGTGAATATTGTCTCACGGTTAATACGTTGTCCTCAAAAACTACGAATACATCGTTAATAGGTTTTTTTTTATTCTTTTTTCCTCTTATCAATTATTTTTTACATAAAAAATATTATTACTTTTTATATATTCATAAATTATTTATGTTAGTCAATTTCTTGTACACTTAGGTGTGCAATTTTACATCAAAAATATTACTCCCTCCGTCACGTATTTTTACTCACTTTCCATTTTGGGGTGTCCCACATATTTTTACCCATTCCATTTTTGGCAAAAATATATAATATTTTATTACCAACTTTTTACAATCCCAACAACTTTAATTACTTTTTTATACTTTATTCATCATTCCCAATAACTTTATTAACTTTTTTTTTTAAATTACTAATTTATCCATACTTTCTCTTACATTATATATTAAAAAAATAAAACGTCTTAATCTTCGTTTTTGTACAAACGGGTAAAAATAACCGGGACGGATGGAGTATTACTTTTTATACATTCATAAATTATTTATGTTAGTCAATTTCTTGTACACTTAGGTGTGTAAAATATGTAAGGGTATAATAGTTTGTTATAAAATAAAAATAATCACATTATAATTTATAAGAATATTATTTCATTTTTTCATTGAATATGTCAGTTAGAGATATGAAAAGTATTAACGTATGCATCCATTCAAGACGTTCAATGACAAAATTAAGTACTTTTGAAGCAAAGATATGGAGTAAAATAAAAATCAATAAAAAGTCTTGAAAAAAAATAGTGTGATATTTTTGTAGGTTTGTTCCACCGAATACAACGAAATAAATTGAATGGGCATTCCAAGTGATGTCACAATTTCAATGGCCCTTGAGGCCCATGACAAAATAAAAAGAAGGCCCAATATCAGTGTAAGAATTGAATAATTACAATGAATGAAGAATGAATTATTGCTAAAGCTTATAATTAGTGTTGATTTTTATTTAATTTAATCCATTAATTATAAATTAATTTTTAGCACAATATATTTTGTCATTGTTATTTTGGACTATTAATGTTAAATTAATTTTATCTAGTATATTAATATGCAATATATATATATATATATATATATATATATATATATATATATATATATATATATATATATATATATATATATATATATATATATACTTATTTAGCTTATTTGAGTTTTTTTCTTCTTAATTCTAAAAAAAAATTAAGAAATGTCGGTTCTTGTGTTATATTTAGGACAAGTACCTCACAAAAATTCAAGGTTAGATAGAATTAAATAATCACAAATAAAAGTCTTAATCAAAGTAGAAATAATAAACTAATAATAACAGCAGTCCCCAGCAACGGCACCAAGAACTTGATGAGCGTTTTCTCAACACACAATTAATTCTCAAGTATGAATATCAATTGTAATTTCGAAAGGTGACCAAGTGAATATCGAACCTAAGGGACGGCGTATTATCAATTTAATTATTAACTAAATTAATTAAGACAAGATGACAATAAAGTTGAGGTATGAAATTATCAACTACTACACAAGTAATTAAAATAACAAATAAAATAAAGTCACTTGAAGAATACGGAAGTGGATCAAGTAGGAGAATATGTAGCTCTAGGATAATCCAGTTTCACTCATTAATTTTCCTTCCGTGTGTTGATGTCCGACTCTGCCTTGTGGAATATGGACGCATCACTAAATCATGCATATCTACTCTATAGACACAAGTAAACATGTGTGTAACACGTGTAAATATCCTCGGAGCAAGAGATATAATTCACCCCCCTTTCTAGGTACTATCAGTATCAATTATTTTCTCCTAGAATTGGTACTCTAACCCGGTATGATCTCCCTTTATAGGTACTATGAAGTTATACTCTTTATCCTACTTAATAACCCGAATTCAATTCAATTAATAAGTATTCATATATGATAGTTCTAATGAAGTTTCGGAGTCCCCTCACTTAGAATCATAACATGGAATCCTGTTTAGCAGTGAACGCACTCAATCAATAACCAAGATATGTATTCAGACTCTACATAACAGTTAATGATGCACAAAATGACCGTGAGTATGGATTAATAAAGTATAATCATATATAAAATATATCCACAAGTAGTATTGTACGGAGTGTACACACGAAAGCTCAATTAACTAGATAAAACCTTCACAACCCTAATTATACAAAAAAGGCTCTAGCCCATGATGTTCCGAAGAACAATCATGGGTGTTGGATAGATCTTACCCATATGTCCAAAAAATACAAGATAAATTAGAAAATGAATAAACCCTAGATGTGGTGTCATCGCGTCCTTCTCGCTCTTGAATTCTCCTCTTAGTTCTCCCCTTGATTCCACAAACGAATCTTCAAAATGATGGATGGATGGAGGAAATGATGATGGTTGGGGGTGATCCCCCCTTGTGGGGGTGTAGTATGTTTGTGGCCTTTCTTATGGCTCTCTTGTATAATAGATTATGTCTCTACTGCTGTATAAGCCTTGTTTTATACTTGTAATTACGCCTCCCGGGCCTGAAATGGGCTTTTAAGTGATCACACGCATTGACGATGTAAAAATACGAATATGGTAAGTTCTCGAACATCGATTTGACCTCAACAACAGGTCGAATTGACCACCACAAGTCGAATCGGAAGTCGAATCAACCTACTGTAAGTCCAGGCATTCGATTCGACCAACTGCCCTGGTTGAATCGTCGTGACGAGGTCGAATCAGCAATTTCATAAATCTATTCGACCTCGATTCGACCTGATTCCAAGGTCGAATCCCCCTGTCGTGGTCGAATCCACCTTCTATACATGTTGTGTTGCCAATTCGACCTGAAGGGCTGGTCGAATTGACCTCTTTCAGGTCGAATTGACCTCCTGCTTCGCCCAAACGGATGGCTTCGACTTCCTTTCTTCAGTATTCAACACTTCCACTCCGATTTCCTTCGACAAACCACTCAAATAGCTCCAACAGCACCTGATTAGTGCCTTTTCACAATATTTATGGATTTTCAATTGATTTCATCCTTCAAACACTCCATAATAGCATAAATCCAGCACAATATTCGTGAATTATCACACTCATCCCCCCAAACTTACATGTTGCTCGTCCTGAGGCAACGCAATCAAACCAAGGAGTTGTGTATAATTCACGAGATCACCAAGTACAACACAGAAAAATTACGAAAGTTGGATGTGCGTTTTCAGTCTTCTTGCACAAATTGCACATTTTCTCCAACTTTGCACTTTTTATCCTTTTTCCACCTAAAACACAACAAAACACCTCAAGTGCACCTTATTCTCACATATAATGAATATAAGACACTTGTGCTGATATATAACAAGAATTTTCATCAAAAAGTGTTAAATTGGACACTCAAACACGCTAATCTTCACTCTCATCAGCAGTAAATTTTGATTTTTTTAAATGTCGGTTTTGTTTCGTCCATAATACAAACTATCGTTTAACCCATTCGTTTCACGGAAAGACTTTATGATAATAATATTTATATTTTGTATATTTAAAATTTTTTTATTGCATGTTAGTTGATTTGATTAACTGTATATATTAAAAAGGAATTAAGAAATTTTTTTACACGTGCATTGCACGGAATTAGGTTATCATAATACTATTCGTATTTTATTTAAGATTTTAGAAGTATACTTAATATAATTATTAGTTGTTATTTGGAACTTTAAGGTTGTGACATGCCCGTCCATCAGCAAGAGTCTCATTTTGCTATTTTGGGTGTTCACCCCAAAGCATTTCATTTTACCCTTTAAACATATGAGACTCACACACATCACTAATATCATTAATACAATTAGAATATAGGACTCATACACCCAATTATGTACATAATCTAAAGTTTCATGACTCAAATTATGTATAAAAATTTGTCTAAGATATATTTTATCAAAATGGAAAATAACAAACGCAATCAACATGTTATGATGTTTAAAATAATTTGGAGATGTATAACGTCAATACGTCATGATAAAAGAATTCTATGAGTTGACCCCAGTAATATATTTCCCACTCAATCAAAACAAATTCAATCTCATTTTAAACAAAAAAGCTTCATATAAAGCAAATACTATTTGACAATGAATTACTCCTCCGTCTCATACTTATCTTCAAACTTTCTATTTTCGTCCGTCTCACATTTATATTCACCACCCAAAAAAGAAACTTCACATTAATCAACAATTATCTTAATTTCAAAAATATCACCCTCACCTAACACACATAACCTACTTTATAACTTATTTATTACCTAAAAATACCACAATACCCCTTAAAAGTCAATAAAGTTGGTCAAAAAGTAATTTTTCTTAAACACCGTATCTACAGTGTCGGTGAACTTAACTCTTGGACGGAGGGAGTATATCTTACATGTGAGTATAGTTATATACTCCATATATATATTTTTTTTTTCAAGATTTTTATGATTTTTATAGTTCTGTCACTTTGGGCTAAACCCATTAAGCCAACCCAATTCGTCCCATCAAAACCCACAAGTAAACCGCCTCCAAAAGTAACCCACCCCAAAATGGCCCACCCCCATTTAAGCCCACCAAAAATCAGGTTATAATGGTTTGTGGGTTAGCCTGTCCGACCCACATGGTCAACACTCCTTACACTTCCCTACCCACCCCTACCCCGTCTCCCCAATTTTTATATTTTGAAAATCTATAATTAAAATTTTGAGTAATAATTATTTATAGTCCCTTCATCCGTGTATACTTATTGACAATTAAAATATATATATATTTAAAAATATTATAAATGATAAGTATAGTTCTAATATGTTATTATACTCCGTCCAGATTGTTCACTCTTTCCTCATTTGTTCATCTCACATAATCATTCAAACCCCTTCCCCCCCCCCCCAAAAAAAAATATCCTCCTAATTCAACATCTAAAAAGTATACATTAAGTTCAAAAATACTATCCATTCTTTCTACACATAACATACTTTATACTTATTTATTACCTAAAAATATCATATTACCCCTAAAAGTCAATAAAATTAGTAAAAATTATTTTTTTCTTAATATTAGTGATACAATAAAGGTGAACGATTTATTGGGACAGAGAGAATATAACTTTCTAAAAGACATACTTTAATAATGGGTCACCTGTCTCATATATATCTCTTATTCGTATATATTATTTATTTAAAATATAGGGATCATTTACATTCTGCAACTATATTAGTTCAAACATGTGCTACTTGTATACGTCCAATTTAAAAAATATTCTTTATGATACACATTCATCTCAAAACTCGTTTAATATGCTTATTTAGCTTATTTGAGTTTTTTTCTTCTTAATTCTAAAAAAAATTGTAAGAAATGTCGGTTCTTGTGTCATATTATACGGGTGTTGATGTTAAACTCATCACTTAATTTGAGCAGTAGATTTTGATTTTTTTTTAAAAAAAATGTTGGTTTTGTTTCCACCATAATACAAATTGGAATCGAGATATTACTGATAATCTATTATTTATTATTTTTTTGGTATGGAAAAAATTTATTATCATAAGAGTATGAGGCAAGAGATTCACCTCACACCCAATATTAACCCAAGATTACCTATAATTTATTATTTTTAGATTAGTTTCAATTTTAATGGTTCTGATACCAATTCAAACAACAAATTTCTCAATTCGAGCCACCGGTTTCAATTAAATGACTCATATATCTCTACAAGAACAACTACTTCTTTCAATTAAAATGTAATATCTGCAAAATTTCATTCCATTAAGCCTTAGCAATTGTTATATGTTGGAATTCTATAATTGTTTTCCTAGGCCACGTGCAATACTGAATAAATTTAATTAAAATAGATTAATAGCATACTTTTTATAATTAAAAGTTGTTTAACTGTTTTTTTTTTTTTATCTTTGACTAATTAATTTTTTAATTTTCTTGGCCAAAAGCCGTGGTTTTTGCTGGACTAGAACCAAGAGAGTTGAAATTAATGATTGATAGTCTAGCTATTGAAAATAATTAATAATATCCTTTACGTGAATGTTAAACAAAACTTTCTATTTGTTCGATTCATTGTAGCATATATATAGTAATAGCAGATTGGCAGTCTATTTAGCAATAATTAAATCTCTATTTTCTTTATCTAAAGGTGGACGATGTGAGATTTGAAGTGAAATAGGTCACACTACTCAAGAGAGGTCTGCAGCCCAACCTATTTTCTTATAATAATATAGGAGTAATAGGTAAAACGTTCATGAAAATAATAATTGTATTTGAAATGAGCTCATATAAGACTTGTTCAAATAAAATAATTGTATTTTCTTCTATTTATAATATTTTAGGTACTTTTTATTTTTATTCATCTTATTATTTCTGTATTATTTTTTTATAACAGTAAAACTTACATACACTACAAAAAAAAACTGTTTTTTAACAACGGAATATTCTGTTGCTAAAAGCCTTAATTACATTATTAAATTGGCTTACCAACGGATTAACAACGGAATCCATTGGTAAAATTTCGTTGGTAAAGTGGTGGTTGCTAAAATTTTTAGCAATGAAAAATCAATTTCGTAATTTATATAATGATTCCCTTGCTAATCTGTTGGTAATTACCAACAGATTGATTCCGTTG
The DNA here is from genome assembly GCA_023678885.1 of Pogostemon cablin. NCBI lineage: Eukaryota > Viridiplantae > Streptophyta > Magnoliopsida > Lamiales > Lamiaceae > Pogostemon > Pogostemon cablin. The sequence goes on from CM042951.1 coordinate 32,326,642, forward strand.
TTAAAATAGAGAATAAATTCGTTGGCATTCCGTTGCTAAAACAAAATTGTCATTTTTATTACTAATTCATTGGTAATTACCAACGGATTGAATTTCATTGATAAATTTGATTGCTAAAAAATAATTTTTTTTGTAGTAATAATAGAATGTCACTTACATTTTACACTTTATTATATAACTAACTACAAAATTTTATTCACTTTTTCTTCATGAATTACCCAACTTATCTTTACTTTATTTTTCTTTAGGGAATGTGCCTTAAAAGAACAAATTTTCTTACTCCACATGCTCAGATACACATACAAAACTCTAGAATATTTTGTTATTTTTAATATCAGCTCCAAAAATACTTCCTCCGTCCCGGCATAAGAGGGGTTTTTACTTTTTTGTACGTATATTAAGGAATATTATTATTTAATTTGTAGTGGGTAGTTGTATTAATGAGAATGTGAACCCCATATTTTAATTGTATTAGAGGGGGGTGTGGGTTGCATGAGTATTTATTTTAAGAAGAGACAACACCTTATAATTTAAAGTTGTACTAGTATTTATTTTAAGAAGAGACAACACTTTATAATTTAAAGGTGTATTTGGATTCAAGAATTTAAAGAGTGATTTATGAATTCATTCACCTAAACATGTTGAGGGAGTCAAAGTTGTGATCAACACCGTAACATCAAACATATCTCTTTGTTCGGAAATTCAGAACGATTGTGGTCATATCTTCTCGACTATGGTGGACACACTACTTTCCACGGTTTTGGTAGATGTTAATCTTAAGGAAATGTTTTATAGATTTGTTGACTCTCTCTTGGAAGTGAGATGCATAGTATTTTTGTTCAGAGATTTTAAAAATCCAAAAGATATAGACATAATATAGTAAATTTTTTTTATTGGGATAAACAAAATATAAGTTAGAATAGGAAAAAAAAAAAAAGAAAGCCAAATAGAGATTCACAGTATTCTCGATCCATAAAAAAAACCATAGATTGAATAGATAAAAAAAATTGGTATAATAATAAAAAAATAGATCGGATAGATTAAAAAAATGATCGAATAAAAAACTAAAATAAAAAGTACATGGGTTGAATAATAAAAAAATAAGTCTAATAAATCAAGGGTCATTAACAATAAATAATTAGTATTCTTGAAATGAACCATACAAAGTTGATAAAAAAATGTTTTTACTTTTGAGCGAGTAAAAAAAAAATTTCAATTTGAGAGCGAGTACTTTCACGCATTTTTACTAATTTTTTTAAAGCAAAAACTTGCAAGAGACTGTCTAACGGATCTTACCAATTCTATAATTGACCCGCGAATGTGGCTGTGATCTCATTCCAGTGAATACATTCGGTAATTAACTTAATTAATTACGGGAACAGCTATTAAACGGTCTAAAATGTGTTGCTTGCGTTTGGTTTATTTTATTTTATTTTATTTCACATGTTTCATTTTATTTTAGTTTAGTATTGTTTCAAATTTGAAAGAAAAAAAAAACCACGTTAACTAAAAAATACTGTATTTTTTAAAAATGCAGTTCCCTACTTTTTTTTTAATTATCTCAAAAAAATAATTTATAAGATGATAAAAGTGATAATATTTTTCACAAAAAGTAATGCTTGGTTAAGAAAAAAGTGATGACAAATATCGCAAAAGAATTTTATAAGACGAATAAAAAGTAATAATATTTTTTTAAAAAATAATATTTAATTAAGAAAAAGTGATGAGTAATCTCATAAAACATAATTTTATAAGATAAGATTATAAAAGTGATAATATTTTTCATAAAAAGTAATACAACTTGATTAAGAAAAAAGTGATAATAATCTCGCAAAAGAATTTTATGAAACGGATAAATAGTGATAATATTTTTAAGAAAAAGTGATAAGCAATCTCATAAAAGAATTTCATGAGACAAATAAAAAGTAATAAAATGTTAATAAAAATATATATCTAACTAAAAAAAGTGATACATGTACATTATTTATAATAATTGTCCAATTAAGTAATGATCTCATAAATATATTGTAGGACTAATAAAAAGTAATAATATTTTTAATAAAAAGTGATACCGATCATGTAAATGTGATAATTATTCAATTAAATTATTTTACAAACAATTTGTGAAATTGATAAACAGTGATAATAATTTTAATAAAAAATTATTTTGATCGATGAACAATAATATTTATTCAATTTAATTATTTATTAATTTTAATTATTTACTAATTTCACATTAAATAATTATTACATACAAATAATTGTAATTAACCTTATTGAGAAAAAGAAATGAAATCAAATACGGGAAAGGGAGGAAAAAAAATTAATGCATGCATGCAATGAGTCAATGACTGACCAACTTTTACATTTTGATTAACGAATAATTTTAGCGGTAATCTCAGCCGCCAGCTAGTCTAAGATCCAACTATTTAATTGGGCTCCGTCTCACTTAAGGAGATTTTTGAGACGATATCACCCAAGACCTACTATTTTTTAAAGGTATTTATATATATCTTATTAATTAAGATATTTTATAAATTATTTTTTGGTACCTTCAATAATTTTGGGTACGAATAGCGAGCCCTCTAACAAATATTATAATATTGCAATATCCTTAAAAATTAATAAACTGTAAAAAAAAATTAAAAATTTCATATCTATAATTACGGTGAAAAGCTAATATGATGAAGGGAGTAATAATTTTAAGTAGATTTTTATAATATTCTTTTTTCCATCAAGGTTATTCTTTGACTTTGTGAAAAGCCTACTTTGATTTTGTGAAAAGCAATTATTAGGGTTGTCCTAAGTTTTTTTTTTTTGTATTTTAACTAATTTTATTATTTTTTCTTAAAAATAAACAAATTGTAAATTATGTGAGGTGTGTTGAGAATTGCAATTTAAAATTAAAGTAAAAAGGGCTTTTTTTTTACTCTGAACCTACGACCAAAGTTGCTTGAATGTCTTATTTTACGTTAGCTAAGTAAAAATAACTACTGACTCCATTCCAATCAAATGCACATACTTTTCATTTTCATTTATTTTATTACATTGTGAATAATGTAAATACTAAAACAAAATCACTAACACAATAAATTTACATTTACCCTTTAATTTTAAACCGGTTATCAATTGTAACATAAACGTGGAATCGCCAATAGCAGACGTCCCTACACCCAACGCGTAAGAGAGTGGTGGAGAGATTAATACGGTGATTCAACTAATAAATATGGGTTAGACAATAACATGGCACAAAAGGAGCCCTCATTTTTAGGGTTGCTCCCATACGCGACAGTATGATTCTATCATTTGTCATTGTAACAAGATATCACCCTTTTGACTAGTTGAGTTGTGCCCATGCGGGAAAGTCTATTATCAATTATTAACACATACTATAACATACTCCCTCAATCCCACGTTAAGGTTTACATTTTTTTGGGTTGTCAAAAGTTAAGGTTTATATTTCCTTTTTTTATCAAGTTAGATCCACACAAAATAATTAATTATTCAATGTAAGACTCACACACAACACTAATACAACTACTCACTTTATATTACTCCCTCCGTCCCATAATACTTTCTCACTTTCCTCATTTGTTTGTCCTACAAAAACTTTCACCCCCAAAAAAGAAACACCACTTTATCCAACAACCTCAAAAGTTATTTTACTTTCAAATTTGTCACTCATTTTTCACACACATATCATTACTTTATACTTTTTTATTACCTAAAAATATTACAATACCCTCCAAAGTCAATAAAGTTGGTCAAAAAGTGCAACTTTTCTTAAACAACATGGAACAGTAAAGGTGAAAAGTTTTCTGGGACGGAGGGAGTAAATATTATTTCTCTCACCTCACTACACATTAAAATATTATATCTCTTAATCTCCGTACAAAAAGCAAACGAATGTCAACGCGGGATGGAGTGAGTACTTTATACTCACTCCATCCATGTATCCATTTACTTTTGCATGTAGACTAAAAAGTATTGCTCCCTCCGCTGGTTACAAGGTAACCATTTGTTTTTTACGCGTTGATTAAATAGTATTATTATTATGTGTGTAGTTGATAGTTGTATTAGAGGGAAGTGGTGGAACATGCAATGTACCTTTTCACTAAATAGGAAATGTGAATACCTTTGAAGTGGACGCCCAAAATGGTAAAATAAATACCTTTATACTGATCGAATGTAGTATTATTTTATACTTCATAAAAAGAAGTATATTTTATACTTAAAATGCGTAGTTATATTAGCGTTGATGAACCATGCATGTGTGATGCTCTTTAGCTAAAAAATGAAAATTAATACCTTTAATATGAACAAAAATAATGGCTAAATTAATACATTATCAAGAATATTTATTTTATTAATTAAAAAGAGTTAAATACAAAATATATAATAAAATTATTTGTATACTTAAATAGTTATTACTTTACATTAAAATTATTACATATGATTTTTATTAAAAAAATATTATATTTATTTAAACAATGCATTGTTTATAAAATAATTTATTTTATCACTGAATTTTTCGTTAATTTATATGTCACAATTTATTAAAATATTATCGTATCTTATTATTATATGAGAAGTACTCCCTTCGTCACACGATAAGATTTACGTTTTTCATTTTGGGTTGTCCCAAATTAAGTTTTATATTTTTTTTGTCATGTTTGCTCACACAAAACAATTAATTATTTCATGTAGGGCTTACATACAACACTAATTTAACTATTTACCTTACATTAAATATTATTTTTCACACCTCACTATATATTAAAATATTATACAGTATAGTTTAATCTCCATACAAAATGTAAACTTTAGGATGAAGGAAATACTCCCTCCGTCATATAATACTTTTCACGTTTATTATTTCACGTTGTTTAAGAAAATTGTACTTTTTGATCAACTTTATTGATTTTGGAGGATATTGTAGTATTTTTAAGTAATAAAAAAGTATAAAGTAATGATATGTGTGTGAAAAATAAGTAGCAAATTTGAAATTAAAGTAATTTTTAGGTTGTTAGATAAAATAATATTTTTTTTTTAATGTGTGAAAAGTTTTGTTGAATAAATAAATGAGAAAAATATGAAAAATTTTATTGGTGGGGGAGTATTTCCTACTAGTCGATTTGATAAAGTAGCAATGAGTAGGCTTAACAGAGATGAGATGTGGAAATAGCAATTTAAGTTGACGCGTGGCATTAATAACAATAATTATTGCTTTGGAAATTGCATAATTTGATTAATCCTGCAGGACTTAATTGAAGGGCAGACATGTGGTGGAAGCAGCCGCCGCCGTTACCGGAAAAATAAAAGCGCCGCCCTACGATTTACATCACCACCACGCCTCCTATCTTTCAATCATAAATGTTCTCCCCCCCCCCCCCCCCCCCCCCCCCTCCCATCCCCCTTCTTCAAAAACACAAAATTCTTTATTTCTCCCTTTCTCTATTTTACACTCCCTCCCATCTTCATTCATGAATAATATTCTTCTTCCTTTGTAATAAACTTCACTATTACTATAACATGGAATTTAAGAGAGTATATTTTTTAACCAACTTTATTAATTTTTAGAGAATAATATAATATTTTTAAGTAATAAATAAATAATGAAGTATGTTATGTGCATTAAATTAGAATGGTAAATTTGTAATTAAATTATACTTTTATGGGTGAGGACTAATGTGATATTTTCCTTCTTTGGTTGGTGAAGTTTAATATGGGATAATATGGGATGGACGAAAATGGAAAGTGTGAAGTTTATTATGGGACAGAAGGAGTATATGTTTACTTTTCATACGTGACTTAATAAATACTCCATCCGTCCAGCGTTAACGTTGACGTTTGCTTTTTACACGAAGATTAAGAGATATACTAATATTTTAATGTGGAGTGAAGTGAAAAAATAATATTTAATGTAAAGTGAATAGTTATATTAGTATTGTTTGTGGGCCCCTACATGAAAAAAAATAAGAAGCGTTATAATAACCCAAAATAAAAATATAAACCTTAATTCGGGACATAAAAAGTATATTTTTTCTCCGTCTTACAAACCAATTCATACCTACTATTTTAATTCGTCATTCACGCCCTCAAATAACGAAATAACATACAAACAACAAATCCTGCAATACATTTTAATTTTAAAATTAACACATTTTTATAATTCGCCTAAAATACTTTATAATTTTTTATTACATAAATATCAAATTATCTTTAAAAGCAAATAATATATTGGAAAATTTAAAGTGCATAAAAGTAGCTTTTCTAATACTTCTATAGCATAAAAGTAGCTTATCATATGACATGGGATATTCATATAAAAATTTAGAGTGCATTTAATGCTAAGTAATCATTTAGAGGCTATTGCTCATCAAATTACACGATTTTGGGTTGGTTAGTTTGGGCGGTGGCTTTGTGACTAATGGTTTTTTTTTTCCTTAGTATCACTCTTTTAATGCATCAAAGTGCAAAGCAAGAAATAGACGAATTAGATCTTCAACTTGAACAATTAGAAGTAAATAGTTTCTTGTTATTAGCTCCCACTTTGCATTTGTAAATCTTTGAAAATCACAATATAATCCTGTTTTGAGAGCTAATTATAGGTATTCAAAAATTTCTAGTATGCAAAATTTCCACTAACTAATTACGTGTAATGCATACTTATAACATTTTAAAATAAATCAACTAATTCCCATATATTTTTCTCAATTAATTAGGTAAATTATTTTATAAAAGAGTGTATATAGGGTGCAACTAGTTTTATGATTTTTAATTGTGCACCGGGTCGGCCCATTTTTAAATGGGTCATATAAAACATAAAACTAAGCCCAAAAATTCATTTCTACGTCAATCCATTCCCCCGATTTCTCTCCACCACAGTAATTCTCTCCCCATTCTCCCGATTTCTCTCCACCACAACAATTCTCTCCCACCACGACGATTCTCAGTCCATCGCCGATTTTGCCGCTAGGTTTAGGCGATTCTCAGTCCACAAGGTTTTGAAGTCGCGCCACTGATGTCCTTACGATTTTGTTGTGCCGCCGCCGTGTTTTGCTGATTTCGTCGCCCGGATTTCACCGCCAGGATTCTGCCGCCGTTTTATGCTGAGTTCGCTGCCAGATTCTGCCGCGGTCATCTGTCAATTTCACTGTCGTTTGTGTTCTGCCGATTTTGCAGTTGTTGAAGTTTATTCCAAAATTAGGTAAAGTTAATCTTATCTTCAATTTTAGTTTCTAATTTCAAATAATATTGTTAGATTTTTTCTTCTAATCTATGATTCATTCTCGCCAATTGTATATTTCTGTTTTAGTTTATTGTAGCCTCATTGTCAACCCAATTTGTTGTTTAATGATGTGTACAATAAGTATTGGTTTCTGTTGTCTAATTGTATATGTTGTATACATTAATTTTATAAATGTATGGTCTGTATTGTAAATGGATAAGATTTATATGTTGGATTATTTTAATTGTATATGTTATCTCTGTTAATTATATATAGGTATGGTATGAGTTGTATGTTATATCTGTTTCTCCGTTAACTGTATATATGTATGTTCTGAATTGTATATAGGTATGGTCTGAATTGTACATGGGCATGATTTGTATGTTGAATTATTTTAATTGTATATGTTTTCTCCATTAACTGTACATATGTATGTTCTGAATTGTATGTGGTTATGATAGGCATCTTTGTAGCATAGTGCATTCAATGTGATGTATTTTTCTTTACTGTTTATGTTTTCTTTGTTAATTGTACATATGTATGGTCTGAATTGTGCATGGGCATGATTTATACGTTGGATTTATTTTAATTGTATATGTTTTCTCCATTAACTGTATACATGTATGTTCTGAATTGTATTTGGTCATGATAGGAATCTTGGTATAGATAATTTCCCCAAAAATAGAGTAATTTTTTTCAAGCTTCTAAATTTTGATTTTTGGCATACACTTGATTTGAGACTACTTCAACTCAAAATTAGTTTGAAATTAATTTAGCTTCATTCTTCTTTATTTTGATTTTAGATGATACCAGAAAATAATGATTTTGATGTTTCTCTTGAAGGAGTATTAGGTGGTGCACAAAGAGGGGAGAAAGTTGTGGGTAGATGCTAGTTTAGGTGATAAACTAAGATCGAAGAGCTTAATCGGATCGGCGCTGATTATGTTGATGAAAAGACAAACTTTGGATCGAGCAGCCACTGATGAAATTGGGGACTTTATGCTCTGTTTTTGTTTACATAAAGCATGATTTTAATTATCCTGGATATTTTGTTTTTTGTAATAGGGTTTCCATGATTAATATTTTGTACATACAGTATTAATTAGGGGTATATTGAAATTTTGATGTTTAGTACTTTATGTCAATATGTGGTACTTGCAGCAAAGTTTGAAAGATTTGAGGTTATTGAATGTTGTTTGATTTGTGTACCTAGTATGAAAATTCAGCAAGTTGGGAGCTATTAGATAAAGGAGCTTATTGAGCACAACAATTGGATTTTTCTTTATAGTATATGTTTTCTCCATTAATTGTACATAGGTATGATCTAAATTGTACATGAGCATGATTTGTATGGTGGATTATTTTAATTGTACATGTTTTGTCCGTTAATTGTATTTAGATATATTCTGAATTGTATGTGGTCATTATGGGCATCTTGGTAGCATTGTACATTTGATGTGATTGATTGATCTTTACTGTATATGTTTTCTCAATTAATTGTATATATGTAAGGTTTGAATTGTACATGGGCATGATGAGTATGGTGGATTATTTTAACTGTACATGTTTTCTCTATTAATTGTATATAGATATTTTCTGAATTGTATGTAGTCATGATGGACATCTTGATAGCATTGTGATTTCGATGTGATGGAATTTTCTTTAATGTATGCATTTTTCCCGTTAATTGTATATAGGTATAGTTTGAATCGTACATGGGCATGAGTATGATGGATTATTTTAATTGTATATGTTTTTCTCATTATTTGTATAGAAATTTCTTCTAAATCGTACATGGGTGAAAATATATATCACCCTAAAAAATAAAATATATATAACACATGTAAACCATTATGAACATAACTACCATAGTCTTAATATATAATCTTAACTGTCTAAAGATACTTTTAATCTAGAAATCAAGATATAAATCATTTCAAACAAGACATAAACCATTTCAAAACACAACTAGATATTGAGAATACCAGCAAAATATTTTTACAAAAACCATAAAATTCTGCTCATTACATTTCCCACAAATTTAAAGTGTTGTTACATTACTTCTTTCCCTTCTTCTTAGCACCAACATCTATTTTTCATATATCAGCTTCATTGAGTTCTTTACACAATTGTACAACAGCTTGTTTATTCTCCTCAAAAACCTTCATAGCTTTCTCCTTCTTTTACTCATCTAAGAAATTCAACAATCTATTTATCATGATAATATTCCACTTTTCTTGATCGCGACTCCTCTCATTACATTGAGATTTGATAGCGTGTTGCTAAAATCTCTGCCCTTAGCACAACATAAATTTTAGCTTGGAATAAATGCAAAATATCAGTACGGATAATATTCAAAACTTATACATTATTAACCAACATCATATATACTAAAGCAGGAACCTATGCAACATAAAACAATAACATAAACACATAAGAAGAAACATATACAGTTGGTATAAAAAATCATACAGAACGGAAAAATATTATATACAGTTTTCTATGCCTCTTCCTTTTCAAATGGTATCAACCATCAGTAGATATTCCTCGTATTATTTCTTTTTCTTCATCATTTCTACACGATGAAAGACCTGTTGCTTAACCTATATGCTTGCACAATACGAATTGATTTGTCAAATACCATTCCAAGCATTTTTACCTGCAAATTTGGAATCATTATCCCTCTAGAATTTGCAGTTTGATAGCTAGATTTACATCAGAGTTTACAATTATCAAATAAATGAACAAATAAACTATTGATATGTAAAGAAAATGTGCATTCATCAAGTAAACAATTACTATTGTTTTATTAAATATAATCTGAATTCACTGTGAAACAGAACGAAGGTAACACAACTTAAATTTTATCAGAAAATTAATTCCAACCAAGAGATGAGAGATTAACAGTAGTAGGTGTCTTCACAAATCATAACATTAGTCGGGCTACACTTAGAAGATAAAAATCAAAAGAAATAGTAAATAATAAACTCCATAAAATTAAATTGGAATCTGAAATTTCTTTGCAAATCAAGCAAAAATTTCAAAGAAAAAGAATCTGAGCAGACCAATTTAGGCATAATAAGGAAGGAATACGCACATTGTATACAGTCACACTGTCGATGAGAAAAATCGACTTGTCATCTTCAGAGGAACTCGCTTCCACTATTTGCTTCACCGTCGCCGGATACATCGTTGGCTATCCTGACTCTGTTCACAAATTTTATGATTTAAATAAGTTATAAAAATATGAAATCAGGAAGGATCGAAGATTGAGAAGAGAACTTCGAGTCTTGTATGATATGCAAGGTTACCTTGGCAGAGGTGGGGGAAGGATCAGACGACTAAGAAGTGAAGAAGACGCCGCCGCCACCGCCGCCGCCACCGCCACCACCGCCGGCCGGCGAATCAAATTGGCTGCTCTCAAACATGCTTGTGTTCGAAAATAAGAATGGCAATTCGTACAGGAGATAGACATGAAGAGAGAAATTGAGAGAGGGAGAGGAGGCTAGGGTTACCAGAGAGAAAGAAAGGAAGAAGAATGAGAATGGCGTGAGCAGCTAGGGTTTAGAGAAATTTGAAGCCGAGACGATGCGTGAGTTTGGTGACGGATCTGAGAATGAAAATGGGTTAAAAATAATATATATATTGTGGATCAGGAAAACGGGTCGGATCCGGGTGCAACCTTGCACCCAGTTGCACCCAATAAATTGCCTAACTTTAATATTAAATAATTATGCATGTATTCCGTTCATATTATAATTAATTAAAAGGTGATAATTGAATTCATATCATTTTTAATTTTAAAATATTATTATTTTTTAATTATTATTACATTTTAAAAAATAATTTATTATTAATAAAAGTTTATATATTAAATAATTCATTTATAAGCACTAAAAAAAGTTGAATAATATAATTAGACTGATTAGTAATTAAGCCTTTTCATTTTAATTTTTATCTATAATAATTAATTAGGTAATTTAATTATATTCGAGATTGATCTCATAAAATGTAATCGGGCTCAAATAAGTGTGCCATCAATCTTAAAATTAACTTTTATTATTTTTATTATTTAATTTTGTTTTAAATTTAATTATTTTTTTAAATTTAATGAGTTAGTCTCTTGTAAACTGGGTTTATATTATAAATCCTTGTAAATCCCGGCCCCTTTAATTTAAACATTCTAACAATACATAGACTATATAAGATTGAAAAAGTGGACCACAAGCATAGTAAATCCAATTTACACAAGTGTTTGTGAAATTTAATTACTTATAATAAAATTATCAAAACTTATTGAATTCACGGTACAAGTAAAAAGTGATATTCTTCAAATTGATCTATTTCATTAACAATTAAAAGGCCGGAGTAAATTTTTTAATAGAAAGTAAATAATAAAAATGTGATAAACATCTAATTAAATTATTTTATAAATAATTTGTAAAATGAATAAAAAGTTATAATATATATTTTTTAAATTAATACTATGTAATCATTAAAAAAATGATTATATGAAAATATATATATATATATATATATATATATATATATATATATATATATATATATATATATATATATATATATATATATATATATATATATTATTTTTAATAATTAAAAAATTTTAATATGATCATCTGATATTTTTAATTTAATATAAAGAGTATTACTATTGTTAATGAACTCTTTTCAATTAGAGTACATTATGTAATTTAAAGAGTAATATTCGATATTTTAAAAAGTAATTTATCCTGCAAAAATGCATCATACACCCGCTTGCATACTATAATCTATTTTTTCAAATAAAAATACAAAATTAAAAAAAATATTTATTAAACTTCTTTTCTTTTTACACTATTATTAAGTGGCTTATAGGGAGGGCTCACTGTTAAACTTGTGCTTGCAAGGGACCAAATCCATGCCAAAGGCAGATTCAAACTCCCACCCTGCAGCAACCAAGCTTGCTGGAAAGTATTTCCACCCTCCCCTCTACCACTTGAGCTATGCCCTGGGGCACAAGTGATTCTAAACAGTATAAATCGAGATCCCAAACTAAAGGAGAAATTCAAGATTCAAAACTGAGAAATAACCCCATAATTAATAACGGTTCACAACTTTGCAATTAACGAAATAATTAATTAATTCATGTTAGTGTTACACAGGAGATTAATTAGTTAAGAGGTGAGACGCAATTAAATAAATAAGATAATAAATTAAGAAGGCCTGCTGCTTTTGAAGGGAATTGCTCTGATCACAATTTGATGATACATAGCTGCAAGAGCTGCTCCGATGAAGGGTCCCACCCAGAAGATCCACTGTAAATATCATCACAACCAACCCCAATTATTCTATTAAGCAATCATAAATCTATGATTTATAAATCAAAATATGGTTTCACAGTATCTTACTTTAATTTAAAATTTTAAAAAAAACCTTTAACTTACTCTCATAGTTTGCGAAATTAAATCAATTTAGTTCAAATTTTATAAAAAAATTATACTTTTTTGTTGGAATTGCATTTACGTATGAAATTCCAATAAAAAATCGTTTTCCTAATCCTAATAAACCTTTTACTAATTTCTTATTTATTACATTATTTGTTCTAAGAAATAATAAAAGTTCTAAAACAAATAACATTTAGTAATAAGTAGTATATTTGTAAACTACCCATAAACATACTTTATTTAAATTTCACGATTTGATTTACATATACCTCTCGTGCAAGAGAATGACCAATTTACTTTACTATTATTTATTTTATTACTTAAAAGTACCGACTTTGCACCTAAAAACAGTAAAATTATAAAAAGATCAACTTTTCTTAGAGTTGATAAAGTAGAAGTAAAGAGTTTCTCTTGACAAGCGAAACGCCAGTATTAGTTTTCAAATAAATTTATCCCATTTTTAAAGTTATAAAACTCAATTGAATTTGGAAGAGGAAAAAAAGAAAGAAAAAAGAAGTGAGCGTAAAGTTTAAACATTCAAACGAGATATGTAAGCCCAAATTATGATCTAAAAGAAAATTGGGTCTAATTCTAAATTGGAACGCGAAAATGAATGTAAATATGTAAAGAAGGTGATAGATAGGAGGGATTACGTGATCATCCCAGGCGTGATCTTTGTTGTAAATGATGGCGGTTCCAAGGCTGCGTGCGGGGTTGATGCCGGTGCCGGTGATGGGGATGGTGGCCAGGTGAACCAGAAACACGGCGAATCCGATGGGGAGTGGAGCCAGCAGGGGCACGTGCGAGTCACGCGCGTTTCTCTTAGCATCTTGGCGGAGAACACGGTGTAGACGAGCACGAATGTGCCGATGATCTCCGAGCCGAGGCCGTCCCCCTTGGTGTAGCCATGGCTGACGAAGTTGGCCCCACCCTTGAGCGCCTGGTAGGGCCCACTCATGTACCCTTTCACCACCCCGGCCCCACACACCGCCCCAAGGCACTGCATCTCCACGTAGAACACCGCCCGAGTCAGCGACAGCTTCCGAGCCAGAAACAATCCGAACGTCACCGCCGGGTTTATGTGTCCGCCTGTACCCGACCCGACCCAATCCGGGTTAATTAATTGTTTGTTACAACAGACTAGAGAGAGAAAATTATAAGAGAGAGAGAGAGGCGAACCGGAGATGCCAGCTGTACAGTAGACGAGGGCGAAGATCAAGCCGCCGAAAGCCCAGGCGATGCCCTGGATGCCAACGGAGGCGCACTTGTTTTTGGAGCGGCCGACGCCCATGACGGTGAGGATGGCGATGTAGAGGAAGAGGAAGGTGGCCACGAATTCGGCGATTCCAGCTCTGTAGAAGGACCATGATTTGAGCTCAGTGGCGGACGCAATATGGGTTCATGTGTACCCGAAATTGAAAATATACCACTACCTATATATACCACCCCATTTAGTTTTGTTAATAGTTACATTATCTCCATTGATTGTATGCTTTACCATTTATTCTGTTAATTTTATTTTAATTTTTATTTAATAGTTGTTGTGTACTTTATGTAATTTTTGAACAATTGAATTAACAAGGAGTAATAACTAATATTATAATTATATAAATGATAGGTAATAGTTGAGTTCTTTTTTAAAATAATATGATTTTTTAGTAGATTTTTTCTGTATTGAATGTAAATTCTATTTAGTTTAATTATAAATATTTTTTAAAATTCATTCCTCATATATCATTTCTTAAATTTTACATTCAATTATAAATTAATAATTAGTGTTTAAGGCGTATATATCGTTTAATTATTACTCCTATTAATAGAGCAGAAGAAATACTCCATATGTTATCAGAATATTCTAATGCCAAATAAGATCTTCGAATGTGAGTACTATTTTTACTTCATATTTCATTTTGTTATTTTTAGGGCAAAAGCTCCTGTGCGCCCGGGGACACGGAAAGATGCTCTGTGTCCCCATGTGAACACAACTCTCCCCTCCAATCATATTTAAACATGTGTATTGTTAGGGGTTTAAATGATAAAGGGGCATGAAAATTGTAAAGGCGCACGGAATGTGCTCCGTGCGCCTGGGTGCACAGGAACCTCACTCTATTTTTAGTGTCCGTTCTAAATGGTTTTATTTTCTTTTTTAGACATATGAAACACACACTTATTTCACACTTTACTGATACAACTAAAATATTAGGTCTACATATCCCACTAATATAACTATTAACTACATTATTAAACTCATTAATCTACGTAAAAAAATCAAATAACGCCCTTGCGAACAAACGAAAGTAGTATGATTCTAACAATTCCGCACCCCCTAATCCAAAATTCTGGGTCCGCCACTGTTTGAGCTCCCCTGGTTCGAACAGGGGAGCCGGCGGTGGCTCCTTGTAGTCCTTATCGGATTGCGCCGCCGTGCCCAGGGGTTGCCTCTCCGTGAACTGGTTGGCCCCGAGTCTGACGTCCTTCTCCTTAGCCTCTGCCATGGCGATTCTGGATTGATTTTGAAAATGCTTTTTGTGTGGCGATATGAAGTGAGGAGTTGTGGTGTTTGGTGTGTTTTATAGTGGAGTTCCTGGACTTGTATAAAAAATTGAGTGTAGTAGGAGTTACAATTTGTATTGCATATGTTATGTGGATTATATTTCTGTAATGCTTCACTTTTTATTTATTTATTTATTTTTAATACCGTAAATACAAGAAATTTAGTTGATTTTTTATGTGGTTGGTTGATATGATATTTTTTTAGGTGGTGAAATAATTTAGATGATTTTTTTAGGTTATTAATTGTTATTATATTTTATTTTTACATAGTGAAATAAATATGAGATAGATAAAAAAAGGATAAAGATGTGGGATTTTGAAATATTTAATTTTGGAGCTTAATTAAGTGCAGCGTGACACCGATACACTTAAATGATATTAATCGTTAAATTAAACTATAATCCATTCTCAATCATTAATTATATTAAATAATTAAAAATTAAAAATAGATAACTATCTACTATCTCATGTTTTTAGTCAATAAAACTTAGGGTGCCCCTAGGTGCACCCTAGAATAACTTTAAATTTTGAAAGGATTATTGATGCGTGTAATATACTCCCTCCGTCCCATAGAAGTTGATATAATTTTTTTTTGCCATGGAGATTAAGGAGTATAATAATTTAATGTAAAGTGGATTAAAGTGAAGTGAGAGAAATAATATTTAATGTGTAGTGGGTAGTTGTATTAGAGATGATATGTGGGGCCCATGAGAATATATTACTCCCTCCGTCCCATTTTCATCTTCATATTAACTGTACACACGAAAATTAAGAAAAGTTGTTTTTTGAGTAACTTTTGGGGGTAGTTTGGTATTTTTAGGTAATAAATAAATGATAAAGTATGTTATGTGTGTTAAAAAGGTGATGGCAATTTTGAAATTAAGGTATGTTAAAGAGATATTAGTTATGTACCTTTTCCTTTTATGGAAGTGTGAAGTTGAAATTGGGACGGACCAAAACGGAAAGTGTGAAGTTGAAGTTGGGACGGAGGGAGTAATTGTTTTTTGTATGGGTCCATGTATTAAAAAAGAAATATGTCAACTTTAGTATGACAAAAAAAAGTGTGTCAACTTCTATGGGATGGAGAGAGTATTAATTTTGTTATTTTAGTCATTTATTAATAATAAGATACTCATTTTTCCATATTAGGAAAAGATCCTCATGATTCAATGCTCACTATAAATACAAGGATTATCTACTCTATATACAATACTAATAATAATTTTTTAATACACAATAATAATAATTTTTAATAGGTTTATAAAAAAACAAATGAATTGGTTAATTTATTAACAGCATGACGAAAGGAGTGTTTCATTTTAAACGAATTTAAATAAAATAAATAAAATAGAATGTTATAAATTTAAATTTCAAGATTTTGTGTCACTTTGATACTCCCTTCGTTCCGGGTATTTTTACCCATTTGTACGTGCATGCAAATTAAGAATTATTATTTTTTTAATATATAATGTAAGAAAAAGTAGGGATAAATTGGTAATATTGAGAGAAAAAGTAAATAAAGTTGTTGAAATAATGAATAAAGTGTAAAAAAATAAATAAAGTTATTGGGAATGATAAATAAAATATAAAAATGTAGATAAGATGTATAATGTATTTTTAACATTAATGAAACAGATAAAAATACGTGAAAAACCCCAAATGAATAGGAATGAGAGAGTATTATAATTGATACTCTTGTATATGATGGAGGAAAATAAAATTCAATTACTGCCCACATTGTTCATACTTTTCTTTTTTCTAAAATATAGTTTCTCCTATCTTATGTTTTATCTACTCCATAAAAAATTTGGATCAATGAAAATGTTGGAAAACTCACGTTCATACACAGGGAGAAATCATACATTTCTTCGTAGGATTTTCGTTGCAGCGGAAGAATCTGTATAAATCATCTCTACAAACCGATTGGTACTTACGATAAACTGTGATCTTCCGGATCAATCTTACAATACGAGGTTGTAGATTAATGTTCATGATATGGTATTAATCTGAAGAGTATGAAGATTGAATTTGTATGTGAATCCGGGAGAGACAACGAGAGAGGAAACGATTTCGCGTTCTGAGTTTGCGTTCTGTAACGCGTTTCAACCCCCCAGCCAAAACTGCCTTGCACTGTGTCTTTTGTTCCCAAAAGAGGGGAGTTAAGTAACCAATCTTAACTCCTGTCTCTCACTTATCCACAAATCATATGTGGAATATAAATAATATTATTTAATTAATTATTATTTACATCTCCCACTGATATATAAAGTCAAAAGTCGTCCGACTCATTTTCTTCATGAATCATATTCTCGTGCAGATTAATACATCATGTGACCCACAAGATATGAGTTTTAATCGCAATACACTTGTTAGATATATATAGCAACTCAACCAGTTTATCAAAGAAACTCAACAAGCTCGCAATACCCCAAAAATCTTGAACATTTAACATAAGTTGACATATCTCTTTTCAATCCCTGAATTTGTCAGAGCATATTCAACCTTTTTGCAAAAACTATGTATTCATAATCAAGACCCTGGTTGATTGACTAGTCAATTAATCACAATAGTATATGTTAAATTAAAACGTTCTTCTTATCTCACTAAGTATCTATAGTCTCCCACTGTAGCTGCTTTCCTAGACATGTACCGCATCGCCGTTATTAACCATAGCTCTTTTGGTAACATGCTAAAGTAGCAACACCAAATTGAAGACTTAGAATATAGTAGAAAGTCATAAGGGTAACCAATAGATAAGGACTCATACTTTTGAGAAAATAGGGATAATTTTCTCAATCCTGTTGGAGTCAACTTAGCACATGTCGTTTTCCTAGAACACATGTCATAATGTCTTTAATTTCTTTCCAAGAAAGCGTATGTCGTATTTCATCTAATTTAGACATCGTGTAAATCAGAGTTCAAGTGTGTCCCATACACTTAACCTGGATATCCTTCCTTCAACGTACAGGATTTCCGTCGATTTAGCTTTACAACAAGTTGGATTAGATTCGTGGTGAAATCTATCCCGAGTATATTAATTATTGTAATCTCATCTCTACGCTCCCACTTAACCAGAGGTGATTGCTCGTATGAGAGAGCTAATCATAACTTGCCGATATATTATTATATATGAACCATCACATATAATTTATAAAACATATATTTATAGTTAAGTCATTAACTATTTCATTAACATACATAAACATATTCAGTACATCGTTTTAAATTCTTCTCAAACCCAATCCTTTTACATGTCATATGTATACATATCTTGGTAAAAGGATCTGATTAACATCAAATGAGTAGAAATATAACTAAGAATCACTTTCTTCTTGTCTACAATATCTCTAACAAAGTTAAACTTCATGTCAATATGTTTGGTTTTTCCATGATATTTAGGGTCTTTTGTGTAAGCAATAGCTACTTGATTATCACAATTAATTAAAACAACTCCCACTGGAGTGTTTGAGACCTCCAAATATTTCATGAATCTTCTCAACCAAATAGCCTCTTGAACTGCAGACGCACATGCCACAAACTCGGCTTTCATAGTGGATAGTGCTATTCATGTCTATTTCTTGCTACACCATGAGATTGCTCCATTGTTGAGCAAGAAGACATAACCGGGAGTTATTTACGTTTATCTAAATCACCACTCCAGTCAACGTCTATATAGCCATTCAGTGTACTATTATTCCCTTGATAACAGAGAAAATAATCTGCAGTCAATCACATTGGCATACGGTACTCTGGCCATTTTATTCTTTTCATCTTGAGTCTTGGGACACATTTGCTGACTCAATAATTCGCCTTTCACAATTGGAGTATCAATTGGTTTTCAAGTGTCCATCTTGAATTATTCTAAAAGTTTTTTTTATGTAAGTCTCTTAAGACAAACTCAATAACTTCTTTGAACGATCCCTATGGATCTTCATACCAAGTATATACTCTGCTTCACCCGTGTCTTTCATTTTGAAATTCGAAGATAACCATCCTTTTATGGTTTCAAGATACTCTTTGCTATTTCCAGCTAGTAGTATGTAATCTACATACAAGGATAAAATCACAAAACAATCATTGGACCGTTTAACGTAAACACTGTGGTCTTCGTTTATCATAACGAAGTTATATGAGATGATCGTAGTGTGGAACCTCAAATACCACTGTCTAGAGGATTGTTTGAGCCTGTAGATCGACTTCTTCAATCTACAAACTTTATCATCTTGACTTCGAAGAATAAATCCTACAGGCTGTTGCATGTAGATTTCTTCTTCTAATTCTCCATTAAGAAATGCGGTCTTAACATCCATTTGGTGTAACTCTAAATCCATACTAGCCACTATAGCCAACATTAGACGAATCGAGGCAAACCTCACCACAGGTGAAAACGTTTCTTCATGGTAATACCCTCTTGTTGAGTTTAACATTTTTCCACCAGATGAGCTTTATACCTCTCTATTGAGCCTTTCTCTTGATTTTGAGAATCCATTTATTCCCAATTAACTTCATCGCTTTCATCCATTTCTCTTTTGTCGGATAAGTCAGAGCTTCTCTAATATTTCTGGGTTCTTCCTCATCAACATGAGAAACATCTCTATTTTCTGGTGAAACTAAGAAGTCATGTCCTTCAATATCATAATTCCTTTAGACACATGTTTCCTAGAATTTTTCCAAGATAGCTGTTGATGGTCTTCTGTACACAAAATGCTCTCACTAGGAATTGCCTGAACCTCAATCGGCAAATATCTATCAAGATCCATACCATACTTTGGGTACATGTTTCCTAGAACTTTTCTAAGATAGCTGTTGATGGACTTCTGTAGACAAAATACTCTCATTGGGAATCACCTGATCCTCAATCGGCAAATCTCTATCAAGATCCATACCATCAGCTAAACTACTCTCACTTCGATCTTGTAGGTATTGGTTTTCTACTACCTTGAAAATAGGTTTAACATCCCTGATGCCCCCTCTACTAGGAAATTCAGTTTTCAGAAAATGAGCATTACGTGATTTTGTCTCAGTTAAGCTCCTATCCTGATCTCCTATGAACACATAACCCTTAGAATGTTCGCAGTATCTTATGAAGATACACTTTTTGCCTTTAGGACCCAACTTTCCATACTGACTCGATGAATTATGTACGTAAGCTGCTGATCCCCAAGCTCTAAAGTTACTCAAGTCAGGTTTTCTACCCGTCCAAAGTTCATATGGAGTCGAAGCAACTGATTTGGAATGCACATGATTAAGCACATAATCTGCCATTAGTAACGCATCTCCCCAAAAAGAGATCAGTAGATTAGCTTGTGCCATCATGGATCTAACCATCTCCAACAAAATCTTATTCCTTCTTTCAACAACACCATTTTGTTGAGATGTATAAGGAACAGTTAATTGTCGGATTATACCCTTTTCATTATAAAATTCCTTGAATTGTTCTGATAGATATTTACGTCATCTATCAGTTCTTAAAACTTTGATAGATCTGTCTTTTGATTTTCAACTTTAATCAAGTATCGTCTAAAACAATCCAATGCTTCACACTTATGAGATATCAAATAGACATATCCAAACGTGAATAATCATCAATGAGCGTAATGAAATAGTGAGCTCCATGTCGTGCTCTCACAATTATAGAACCACATATATCAGAATAGATTATTTCTAATGGAGATTAAGACACAATAGCTTTACCAAAAGGTTTTCTAGTCATTTTGCCAGCAAGATAATGTTTGCATTTGGATAATTCGACTTTAGAAGAAAGAATCAACAATCTTTCTTTAATAAGTCTATTCATCCTATCTTGTCCAATATGACCTAATCTAGCATGCTAAACATTATCATTCACATTCGCATTACTAGAAGAACGAGCATTTAGCGAATGTGAATAATCATCATGAAATGTAATAAATCTATGAATAAATAATAAATTATAAATCATACAATTAAAAATATCGAACTAGATACATGAAATGTGGTTTCTAAAATAATTTTTTTTGTCAGCAAGTACATCTTTTCACAATTTCACCTGCTCTTTACTAAATTGTTACTCCTTCCATCCCACAAATTTAAATTATAAAAAAGCGTGCACAAATTGAGGAGTATCATTTTCCAATCCATGAAATAATATACTTGGTCATTATGGCTTTTCTTCTTATCATTTTTTTCATTAATTTTATCCATCTAACTTGACAGTCACACGAATGTTTACCCAAATTCTTGTGTTGTACTGATTGGAGTACTATTTTTTGGGTTTTGATATTAAGACCATTTATTGAAATTAATTAGCTGTTTAGTTATTTGAATAAAAAAGTACACTGGTTCTTACGGCATTACAATTAATTGAGATTATTAGGGATGTATTCAGCAAAGAGTAGTGGGAGAAAACAGGAGTGATCTGGAAAGAAGTGAGGCAGATGTTGAAAGATATCCAGTTGTTTAATTTGTTCTTATCTTTTATTATGTGTCAAAGAAACAACAATGCATCGTTATCATAATTATTAGCATTAGTTGAATTCTTCCATGTTTAAATAAAATTTATAAACATTATATTCTCAATTATTTTAAATTTTGAGAATAAATATTACACATACACTTGTGTAAGACTGTATTAAGGAAAGAGTCTCGTGACATATTGTTGAAAAATGATAATAGTATAATAAATTAATTCATAAACGATTTGTAGTATAAATAAAATGTAATAATATTTTTAATGAATGATAATATCTTCTTATGAAAATAATAACTATATACTATAAGAAAACGTCTCAAGCAAGTCATGTTCTAATTAAGATCCAAAGATGTAATAAAGGATCGCATCGATCTTTAGTGCCATTTTATTACATCATAAATAATTATATGAACCGTTTTGCACAAACTTTCCTTATTACTAATATTTGTTTGATTAATGAGTTGGTTTGATAGGCTGGTTTGGGTCCTTTGTTTCACCTAATTTTGGAGAAAGAATAATTAGCAGCTCATCAAATCTTTTTACAAAGTTGATGATAAAAGATTATAGAAATTAGAAAGAGATTAACCTTGATGATAATTAGTGAGATATAATTATATACTTGTACACGTCATTTACACAAATATAGTATCTGTGTAATTGATTTCTAACCCGACTTAGTAATTTTAGTATTTTTACATATTATTATAATTTATCATATGTTTGTGGAATTTTTTTTTTATTTTTATTTTTTGAATTAAAGATAGGTACAGATAGGGTGACTTGGGTCCATATTCTTTATCTTCAAATTCTTGAAAGTTCTCAAAGAAAATTGTGAAGCAAATTATCTTTCTTTAATGAAGATCACATAGGATATGGAGTATATATATTTTAAATACTTTAGTTTTAGAATTCATTAAATAAAATCTGAAATTTGATGATCCATATATATATAAGATTGTGATAGAAGAATTTGTTGCTAGTGATGCACTCTGAATATAGATGTTAATATTCAGAAAAAGGCCGAAGCCAGATACAATGTACAAAAGCAAACCTCAACGACTAAGGTCGAAAACAAGGCCTCAACGATACAAACATCAAGAGGGTCCAAACACAATCATCTAGCTAGGAGAAACTGAAACCTAGCTACATGCATTAAAATGTTATTTACGACACTACTAACAGTCGGTCTAATATTATCAAAAATGGCATCATTCCTCGCTTTCCAAATAAAGTAAACCGTAGCAAAAAGAGCAAGCTCCCTCCGTCTACGATCTGCTTTGCGAATGCCACGATCCTTAGAAATCCACTTGACGCCTGCAAAGATGGTAGAAATACGTCTTTGCCACCCAATAAAAGAGCGCACTTGGTTCCAAACAGTATTTGAAAAAGAACACTGAAAGAACAAATGATCTCTTGATTCATGAAATCCCACACAAAAACAGCACTCCGTGCAATCTCCCTCAGCATGCCAACGATCCAAAGTAGCTAAGTGATTCTTAGCTACTATCCACATACGAAACACATGCTTCCTAGGGACGCACGAAGACCATATCTTCGCAAAGAAGAATCTCCTTGGAGCCGATGGAGCAACCATATTATAAAGTTTCCGAGTAACAAGGTTGCCCGATTCAGTACACTTCATAAAAGCATCAACAGGATCACTGGCAACCATGCTCGTACACGATCATGATCACGTGCCTTAAGCAAATCCTTCCACACAATATACGCAGCATTGGTTGGGATAGCATCCCAAACCGACACCCCATGAATGTAAACTTCATGAATCCATCGAAGCCACAATGAATTCTTCTCCAAATGAATGCCCCATATAACACCACATAATGCTACATCATTCATAAGCTCAATGTTGCTAAGTCCCAATCCTCCTTGCTCCTTAGAGAGGAGAACTTCAGACCATCTAACAGAGCCACGCTTTCTGCCCGATAAAAACAAATGGATCATCCGCTCAACAAGCTGAATAACACCTACGGGACTTGACCATCGAGGCCTAAAAACTCAAGATCCCATAGATAACAGAATGAACCAACTCCAATCTACCAGTATACGAGAAATGGCGATAAGACCAGCCACGAATGAGACTAGAAATCTTCTCAAACAAAGGCTCAAAATCAGTCTCCTTTAACTTCTTACTATGCAAAGGGATGCCCAAGTAACGAACAGGCAGCGACCCATCTTGAAAAGGCAGAATGGCCCGAATACCCTGCTCCACATCTTCAAAAATGCTAGCCATAAACAAACTAGATTTCTCATTGCTAACTTCTAATCCTGACACTGAAGATAAGGTATGCAAAGCTTGAGAAATAAGTTGAGCAGTTCGAACATCACCATAAGCAAATAAAATCAAGTCATCCGCAAACACTAAGTGTGACAAACTAACTCTCGCACACAATCTGGAATGAAACTTGAAATTATTAGCATTGGAAAGCTTCTTAAAGGATCTAGTGAAATAATCCATGCACATCACAAAAAGGAGAGGAGGGAAGAAAGAGGATCTCTCTATCGAAGACCACGCTTCCCTTCAAAGTAACATTCCGGCACCCCATTAACAAGAATAGAAAAGAAAGTTGTGGTCACACACTCCATGATCCACCCAATCATCAATGGGGGAAAACGAAGACCCATTAGAACGCCCCGCAAGAAGTCCCAGTTGACAGTATCATAAGCCTTCTTAATGTCAACCTTGAGAGTCATAGGGGAGCAATATAACCCCTACTCCAGCCATAATTCCGCAAAACCTCTTGCGCCAACATAATGCAGTCCCTCATGTATCTTCCTTGTATGAAGCCAAAATGATTCTCTGAGATCAAAAAATCCATAACCTTAGAGATTCTGGCAGCAATAATTTTGGAGATAACCTTATATAAAACATTACAACAGGAGATGGGTCTGAAATCCTTTACACTCGGGTCATGAACTCCTTTTGGAATAAGGGTAATGAACGTGGCATTCAACTGATGAAGAAGCCTACCAGAGTGAAAAAATTCCTGAACCGCAGATACAACCTCATGCCCAACAACATCCCAAGCATCCTTAAAGAAGCTCACAGAAAAATCATCAGGACCTGGAGCCTTATGCATGCTCATACTCCAGATGACTTGTTTGATTTCATCCTCCGAAACTGGGCAACAAGCTCGACCCTCTGATCTTCCGACAACTGCTCACCCCATTCAAACACAGAGTCATCAATAAGCTGACAATCCCGAGAAATCCCAAGAAGTTCCTTATAAAAAGAAACAAACTCCTCAACCATATCTTCCCTGGAAAAAGTATGCCCCGAGGCAGTTCTAACAGACGGAATAATGTTGCGACCGCCATTCACTTTAACTAACTTGTGAAAAAACCTGGATGGCTTATCCTGGCAGAGCAAATATTCATTACGAGCTAACTGTGTAAAGAACAAATGCTCTGCATGAGATAAAAAAGAAGCCACTTTTCGCGCATCCAACACCTTAACCCAAATATCCATGTTACTAGGATCACCATGGCTCAGAAACTGAAGTTGTTCAAGATCAGCTCTAGCCCTCTCAGCTCTCTCCACTATATGGTGAAAGTTTCTTTTACTTAAACCCCTAAGATGAGGTTTAAGTAACTTCAACTTTCTGCAAACAATAAATTGCTTAGTGCCACAAATAAACTGATCCCAACATTGCTGAACACCATCAAGAAAACCATCACAAATACTCCACATAGTTAAGTACCTAAACGGCTTCCTCTTATGAGGTTCACAATGAGAAATGAAAATAATAACAACACAATGATCAAAAGTGGCACCCATAGGCAAGAAATCCGCCTGCACCATACTTCTATCACTCGCCCAAAGATCATTGATTAGCACTCTATCAATGCGACTCCACCTTGTTCCATTTGTCCAGGTAAAGAAACAACTATGCGAAATGGCATCATCCAAACCCAAGCTAACACAACAATCCTCAAAATCAACTCTGAACCAAGTAGAAGTAGTTTGAGAAGACATAGATCTCTCATTTGATCGCCTGATAGAGTTGAAATCTCCCATCAACAACCATGGAGAATCAACCGAGGCACCAAACTCTGAGAGGGAACCCCAAAGCAACTTCCTCTGAGCCACAGTATTACGATCATAAACAACAGACACCATAAACTCCCTATGTGTAGTCAAACATAACAATGTGCCAGAAATGCATTGATCATATATGACAATAGGGCCAAATTGAACAAGAGAAGGTTTCAAACCACAACAATGCGACCACTAGATGCAACCTCAATATTATGAACAAAACACCAACCTCGAACAATAATATTCATAGTATCAACAACATTATTAATACCCAACTTAGTATCAATAAGACCCATCAAAGATAAGTCATGACTCCGAACTAACCTGCGAACTGCTTGTTGAGCCAGAGCACCCACCAAGCCTCGCACATTCCAACTTAGTAACTTCATGATAAATGAGGATCTGGAGGCCTGCCACCCTCACTAGGTTCATGAATAACTACTCCAGAATTACGTCGAGTAGCCGACCTAGATCTCCCACATCTACCACGTGCATGCCTAGCCACGTCTTCCTCCTCCGAATCAAAAGAACCATCTGATTTAGCAGGAGATTTGCCCTTTCTACTAACCTTCTTTGGCACCACATCTTCCTTATGACAATCAACCTTCTTTGGCACCACAACACCCATATGGCAATCATCCTGAGAGGAAGACAAACGTTGAGAAGAAGCCAAATTCTCAATAGGCTCACTACCCTCCAAAAGAGCATTAAACCGAGAGGAGATAGGTAGCTCAATACTACCATCCACCTCCTTACCAACAATCTCACCTCTCGGTTTAGGCTTAGTTTTAGGCTTTCCTTTAGGCTTAGCCATAACAAACCCATCAGAAGACTTAACACCCATAGTCTTCCCACTCTCTGCAACCACTCCTTTCGGACCACCACCAACACTGTCTTCACCAACTTTATCAACCCCTTTATCATTGCCTCCCCTACCAGGCTTAGTCACCACTTCCTTGCTAGGAGCCTTGCAAACTCCATCTTGGTGGCCATATTCATTGCACACTTGACAATAATAAGGGAGTTGTTCGTAAACAACTTCTTGCTTGAAGACACCTCCTGGAAATTTAATAGTAACCTCCTTAGGAAGATCTTTCGACATGTCTACATCAATCCGAACCCTCACAAAGGAAACCCTATCCGTATCTCCAGAATGAGCATCAACATATATAGGGCGACTAATTGCAGAAGCAATAGAACTAATGTGATGTCGGGTCCAAAATTCCAAAGGAAGTAAAGGAAACCTGACCCAAAGATGAATGCGAGACAATTTCTTCTTCCCAAATTGAAAAGCTCTCGGAAGTTTATCTAGGAGAAGAAAACGATCCCAAATAGAGTAAGGGCCCAAATGCAACACTTTCAACATATCCTCTTCGCCAAAGAACCTGAAGATAATCCAACCAGAGCTATGCATATGAACCATATATCTTACTCCCCAAGTGTGACAAATAGCATGCAACGCCTTCATTCCAGGGAATCTCCCAGAAAAATACCCAACTAAAGAATAATTCCATACACTCGAATCGTATTTAGAATCAAGATAAATCGAACCATTATCAGCTGGTGGAATGAATTTGAGCAACCTTTCTTTCTCAACATGATTGTTATTCACAAACTTAGAATAATCAAGAGGTTCACTAACCTTGGAGGAAACACCATCCGCATGGGCTTTTCCACGCCTTCCACCATTGAAACCCTTTCCACCCCTCAAGGGAGGCTGCAAACCTCGTTTGTGAACATCATGATCGCCTGACAACGGAAGATGTTGCTCCTTAGTACCTACATCCGTAGCATCAACACCTTTCGAACCAACCACACCTCCCGTCGCATCCCCTCCTCCTTTTAATACCTCTCGCATAACCTCCAACGAAGATGAAGTTGCATGCAAGGTATCAAGAGGACCCTTATCAACCACAGTTGCCTCCTCTATACCCTCCATCTGACAAGATATTTTCGAAGGCTTTTTAGAAGCAACAACATTAGACATCTCATTAGATTTGAGATTTTCTTCCATTTGAAGAACATGATTCTTCACATTGATTGCATGTCCTTCCTTTGATGCTTTGAATGCAACACCACTAGCACCATTAGACTTCCCTCCCTTCAAGGATGAAGACCCTTTATTCTTTTTAGCCATCAAGGGAGAGATCGAATGACATGCAATACAACAAACTTACGAAAAACCCTCAAAAACCAAAGAAGAAGATGGCCGGAAAAGTGACTCCGGCGACCTCCACCACCAACCGCCACCACCTCCCGACGAGATACCGCCGGCTAGAAGACCAAGTCACAAAAGAAAAGCAAGAGATTTTAGAGAGAGAAACTAAAATCTCTTTCACTTCTCTTGAGTAACTATGCTAGTGATGCACTCAATTAATGATGGCAACCCCCTTTGATTGTTGCTTCAAATGGGGATGGAAGAACTGCATCTTGCCTACAAGCCACGACATCTTTCCAACTTTTTTTTTCCTTAGACGTCCTACCTTTTTAATAAAACTTCACTCTGCTGATAAAAATTAATCTTTGTTTTTAAAAATTATACTACTATAACTATTTAAATGATTAACATTTAATATATTAAGAAGTGACACCTCAAAGGTGACAATTGTAAAAAACAAATAATTTGGATAGTTAAAAATTATTTTCATTCAACAAATTTACTTTTTATTAATCATATTCAAATGATCATTTTTGGATCAAAATGTCCTACATCCATTTTTTTAATAATTTAATTATTCAGTGTCGGTCATGACGTTGGAATCTTGACACAAAATACCAACATCATGTCCGACACTATTACCAACACTGAATAATAAAATAATATTATAAAAAAGGGTAAGGGTTTTTTGTTCCAAAAATGGTCACTTAAAGTGTAAATAATACTCCCTTCGTTCCTCGTTATCTTGCACCATTCCGTTGTACTTTACAAAGGAATAATGCAAGACGAAGAGAGTATAAAATTAACTCGTTGGATGACAATGATTTTTAAATTTAAATTTAGGTTATTTTCCTCACTCTACCCCTAAAAAAACATCTTAACCGCATTGTATAGGAGTATCTCTCTACGATTAATTATAATTTGAGTAGATAATCTATTGAGGTTTTTATGGAACTCAAAAATGTATAACAATTTGGTTACGTTCATCGGACAAAATACGAAATGAAAGAAACAAATTAGTAATTCATAGAAAAAAGAAATATAATGTTAGAAATTTATTTTCCGAAATTAAAACAAAGACATGATCAAGATTAGTCGTAAGAAGTTAAAAAAAAAAATATAAGAGAATGTCTTATAAATTAACTTTTATTAATAAATTTTCTTTAACGCATGCAAAGTTAATGTTTTAATTGCTGAGAAATTTAGATTTTTCTGAGATAATTAGTTAGTATTGTAACTGTGGAAGTATCCTTTTCATTTCAAATTTTAAAATATGAATTTTTTTTTTCACAATAAAAAAATTAAAAAATAATTGAATAAAGTTAATGAATGCCAAGGGCAACAAAAGTCTAGAAAATAGACGTTAATGCGGGCGTTGTGGAGAGCGACGTCGTTCATTCACGATGCAGCATGTGCCAAACACCAATGGCATCAATTAGTAAGTATTTTTGTAAAGAATTAATTATTTCACTACAAAAAATATTAATAATTTTATTAGAAATATTATTTGGTTGTTTTTATCATTAATTAATGGTTATATGAAACTTGAAAGTAAGTTACGTCCTATTTCGAAAACTCTCACAATTCTACTTACTAATGATCACTTTTTGATTAAAATATTGTTGTTAATTTTATTACTCCCTCCATCTCATAATTGTTGTCATCGTTATTGTAGACACAAAGTTTATGATAAATTACTTTTTGATCAATTTTATTTATTTTTTAGGGATATTGTGGTATTTTTAAGTAATAAATAAATTACAAAGAATGTTATGTGTGTTTGGTGTGAGTGATATTTTTGAAATTAAGATAACTTTTAAGGTTGTTGGTTAATATGAAATTTCATTTTTTTTGTGTTGACACTTATTGTAGGACAGAAGAAAATGGAAAGTAAGACAGTTATTATGGGACGGAGGAAGTATTATTTTTAAAGTGTAATAATTTATGTATTATGCACAAGAGAATAATAATTTTCGAAATAAACGTTCATAATTAATTACTCATTGTTAAGTCATAGTCCAAATTTTCTGAGTATTTGATATTTCAATTTCTTCTGTGACATCTGCCGCATGGCTGGATTCAAAAAAGAGAGAATGATATTAAACTTTAAAAGAAAAAACACAAACTATAAAATAATGAGTAGAGAGAGATAATTGTAAAGTGAATTGTGTTTTAGAATGATGAAATGTACAGGTATATATACAAGAGAGAGTGCTACAATCTCTCCCATGACAATGGAATATACATTATTTACCAAATATAGAATTTTTAATTGAGCCTACAATTGCTAGAGATAATTTCGTGATGTGTTTAATCTTTGATTGCTTTGAATATGGCTAATATCCTCCCGCAAGCTAAATGTCCTTTTGGTAAGGGAAAGCTTGGAGAGAAGTTCAGCAAACCTGTTTGTTGGTAATGCTTTCGTCAATGGATCTGCTAATTGATCTTTCGTGGAGATGAATGAAACTCGAAGAACCCCTTTTTGCACTTGTTCACGAACAAAATGGTAAGCTAAAGCAATGTGTTTCATCCTAGAATGGAAGACTGGGTTGGCAGATAGGTGAGTGGCGCCCATGTTATCACAATACAAAACTGGCTGAGATTTAATTTGGACCCCTAATTCATCAAGAAGTGAGATAATCCATAATAGTTCGGCGGTGGAATCTGCTAAAGCTCTATACTCAGATTCAGTTGACGATCTTGACACAGCTTTCTGTTTACGAGAGCTCCATGAAATAGGTGTCTTTCCCATATAAATCAAGTAACCAGTTGTGGATACATAATCATCTTTATCCCCCGCCCAATCGGCATCTGAAAAACCATGAATATTTAAATGTGTAGTTTTCTCGATGTTTATACCAAAGTGAGAAGTTCCAGCAAGATATCTCAATAGTCTCTTTAAGGCAATCCAATGGTTGGTGGTGGGCGACTGTATAAACTGCGAGAGACGGTTGACAGTGAAAGCCACATCCGGTCTCGTAAGAGATAAGTATTGAAGACTTCCAACAAGACTGCGATACTCAGATGGAGCTTCAAGATTTTGTCCCGCAAGCTTTGTTAAAACAGTGGTTGAGCTTATTGGTGTTGAAATTGCTTTGGAATCAATCATTTTTGCTCGAATCAGTATATCTCTAATATACCCCCGTTGACTTAAAAATAAACCATTCGGCTGTGGTTCCACTTCAATACCAAGAAAATATGAGAGAGTGCCCAAGTCTTTTAAGGAGAACCGTGAAGCCAATTGGTTGATGAGTTCCTGCACTTGTGTGCTTGAGCTTCCTGTAATAATAATGTCATCTACATACACAAGTAGATAAACAACATCACATTTAAACTTATAAATAAAGAGAGATGTGTCTGCAGTGGATTTAACAAATCCAATCTGAATGAGAAAATTGCACAGCTCCATATACCACGCCCTTGGACCTTGTTTCAAGCCATAAATCGCCTTACGCAATTTGCAAACATGGGATGAATGATCTTTATTAACAAATCCAGGTGGTTGAGTCATGTAAACATCATCATGTAGAGTACCCTGCAAAAAAGCATTATTCACGTCCAATTGACGGAGTAACCATCCATGGCTCACAGCTAGAGTCAAGACCATTCTCACTGTGACTGGTTTGATCACCGGGCTAAAAGTTTCGGTGTAATCACACCCGGGACGTTGATGGAATCCCTTGGCCACAAGACGTGCTTTGTACCTATCAAGTGAACCATCAGGATTATATTTAATGCGATATACCCATTTGCACCCCACCAAGTTTTGAATGTTGTTATTGGGAACCAAATCCCAAGTGTGGTTGGAACAGAGAGCATCATATTCAGCAGTCATGGCTTTGCGCCACTCAGAATCCTTTAAGGCTTGAGTTATGGTTTTTGGTTCAATGTGAGGTTGGAGTTGGACATTGAGATTTAGCTTTTGGATAAGCTTGATGATATTATTTTTGGAACGTGTGATAATGCAGCGGTTTTCAGTGTGAGTAGTAGGGGCAACTGTTGCTTCAGGTGCTATAATTTGTTGATGGTTTGAAGCACTTTGTGCATTTTGTGATGTACTCATATCACTTGTAGATGATAGTTCAATTTCTGAGGACTGAAGGAGTGGAGAAGTTGGCGGTGGAGGGTTGTTTGAGGTGGCATTGGATGTATATGGATTATTAGTAACTGGTAGTGCTATGGAACACCATTCATCAAGATTAATGGGTTCTTGTTGTATGGATGACCTTATTGTTTTGTAAGGGTATGTGGTATCTACAAATCGCATATGACGAGATGTGTAGACTTTGTGGGTTGTGGGATCTAAACAGTAAAATGCACTTTGTGTTGGAGAATATCCCACAAACATACAAGCAATAGATCTTGGAGCAAGTTTATGAGGTGTATAGGGTCTTAACCAAGGATAACATAAGCTTCCAAAATGTTTGAGTTTTGTGTAATCTGGGTTAACACCAAATAATCTAAAATATGGTGACTCATATGAGAGTATTGGGGTTGGAAGCCTATTTATAATATAGGCTGCAGTGGTAAATGCAAATGGCCAAAAAATAAGGGGCATGTGAGAATGAGTGAGAAGAGATAACCCCGTTTCGACGATGTGTCGATGTCTTCTCTCGGAATAGCCGTTGTGTTCAGGTGTATGAGGAGGAGAAGTAAGATGAGTAATCCCATTAGTAGCAAGAAAAGAGGTGAGAGCAACATACTCTCCACCATTATCAGAGTAGAGGATTTTGATTTTCTTTTGAAAGAAATTTTCAACCAAGGCTTTAAAGCGGATGAAAGTTGCAGCGGTTTTGGATTTCTTTCGCAATGGGTAAATCCATACATACTTTGTATAATGATCTACAAAAATAGTGTAGTAACGATATCCGTCGTACGATAAAATAGGAGAGGTCCATACGTCTGAGTATATAACCTCAAGAGGAAAAGATGACTTTATTGTGGAGTTGTGAAAATGGAGTTTGTGACTCTTATTGATAAAACAAGAATTACAATCAGTGGAATGTGAAACTTTAAAACCCAGGGAAAATTTAGATGTAATAAACTTTAAAATAGAATTGGCAGGATGACCTAGTTTGTGATGCCAATCTTGAGTGGATGAGACTGTCGTATTATGGGCAGTGGGGCAAAATTTTGGCCAAAGGTAGATACCATCAACACAAGGACCTCTAAGTTGAACCACCCCTGTGTGAAGATCCTTCACAGAAAAATGAGAGGGTGAGAACTCAACATTTTATTATTTTGACGAGTAAATTGGGAAACAGAAATAATATTTTTAGAGATTTTAGGAGCACATAAAACATTTGTCAGTTGAATAGATGAATTAGAAGAGGAAGGAAGTGATATAGAACCAGAGTGAGTAATTGGAAGACCCGTTCCATCACCAACAACAAGCTCCTCGGTACCATTATATGGATAGTGAAGAGCAAGGTTGTGGAGATCATTAGTAACATGGTGAGAAGCACCACTGTCAAGCAGCCAATTTGTATTTTGAGCAGTAGTGATATTGGCTTGGGGGTGATGAGGAGTGGGTGGGTAAAGAGTAGGTGCTTGTTGTCGAAACAACGGACAATAGGTAACGACGTGACCTTGTTCGCGACGCCATTGACATCGCCCCAGAAATTGTTTTGGTGGAGGTCTATGGGAGTGATTTTGTGGTGGTCTAGGAGAGGTTTGATACCAAGGTTGTTGGTTATTTTGGGAAGGTTTCCATGGTTGCTGATGGGATGGCCCTTTGGTTTTATTTGTGTTGATGTATTTGGATTGAACATTTATGGCCGTTGCGGGTAAAGCGGGTATGGTTTCGATTGCTTTGAGAGATAACTCTTTGTTAATAAGTTTCTCATGAAGCTCTTCAAATGTAATCGGTGTATCACGGGCATTAACTGCATCAACAACCGATTGGTAGGACTCATCTAGGCCATTAAGAATATGATCAACTAGATCTTCTGGATCTAATGGTTTTCCAAGAGATGTGAGTTGATCTGAACACCCTTTGATGGCTAGCATGTATTCAGAGATACTTTGGTTGCCTTTGGAAATGTTTTTGAGTCTCTGCTTGATTTGCTTTATATGCCCACGTGATTGAGCAAGGAGCAACCAAGCATCACGTGTGGTAGGAGCCTGAGTAACAAGAGCAGCACACCCAGTGGTAAGTGTTCCCACTAGTGCACCGAATAATAATTTATCTTGACGCATCCATGAGATATACTCTGGATTTGGAGAAGTAATTGTTTCAGCAGTGATGGTGGGTGTAGGAGCAGGATGAGTTCCATCAATAAATTTAAAAAGATCATAGCCAATAAGGGTAGCTTCGATCTGTGTTTTCCAGGCAGTATAGTTGCTGGAATTTAATTTGAGAACATTGGAAAAGTGAATAATGATAAGTGGTTTTGTGGGCTCAGCAGCATTTGGGATGGTGGTGGTGATTTCTGTAGCCATTGTTTGAATGATAGTGGATCTAAAGGCCTCTTGATACCATATAAAATAATGAGTAGAGAGAGATAATTGTAAAGTGAATTGTGTTTTAGAATGATGAAATGTACAGGTATATATACAAGAGAGAGTGCTACAATCTCTCCCATGACAATGGAATACACAGTATTTATCAAATATAGATTCTCTAATTGAGCCTACAATTGCTAGAGATAATTTCGTGATGTGTTTAATCTTTGATTGCTTTGAATATGGCTAATACAAACCTAGTGAAGTTAGATTTCCAGCTTGAACCATGTTAAATGACCAAATCTTGTGCAAATAAAGAATTGAACCATTTAAAATTTGAGTTATTATCTTATAATAAATTGAATTTACATCATAAACCCTTGTAAATAATGTGAGCATTCTTAATTTAAACACCCTAAAAATACATAGGGTATAATATATGATTTTGGAAGGGGAGACATCAGTATTTACATGTGAACCCAGTTTACACAACTCAAATTTAAATAAGTATTTGTGTTAAAATTTAACCGAATTATGTTAACTGACAATCTCCTTTAAAAGCTAAAAGAGCATACAAATTTAATATTTAATTTAATCATATAATAACTTTACCATACAACTAGTCAATTTTGTCTAAAAATAAAGAATCTCAAATCTTTTTGTTTTATAATATTTCAGGTATTTCAATCTAAGATAAGTTAATAAATTATAAATACGTATCTTGTAATTTAATTAAAAAGGTTCAGTATAAAGATAATGTTGCTTGTGGGGGCAAATCTTAGTTACTGCGATCTTTACTACATGAGAGAAGGATGCATGTGAAACTCTTAATTAATTAAATTAAATGTAGAAACAACTAATTAATTATATTAGAGACAGCTGTGTCAAAATTAATTAATTAATAATGAAGTTAGAGATAACTCATAATTATAAGATCCACACACATGCATCCTTCTCTCCAAAGGCGGATCAATGAAGGTATAGAGGTACAGTTGCACTCCCAAGATGAAAAGTAAGTTCTATATATATATAGCATGTAATGAAACATATATTCTAATGGTTTAGTGGTTTATGAGGCCGCCTTTTAGGCAGATATGGTCACATGTTTGAGTCCTATTAATTCCATTTATATTTTTGTCCTTTTATTTATTATTTTTATAATTTAATTTATGTTTTTATTCATTTTTTTTAATCATTTTCTTTATATATTTTTTATAATTATTTTGTATTTAATTTTCTTCATTTGTTTGTTACCTAAATAATTAATTGTAACATAAATTTAAATTCAATTTGTTATAAATTCATGACAATAATGTCTTAAATTGCTTCATCATTAAAAAATATTAGACGGTAACAATAATAATTATAATTTTTTTATTTTATTAAATAAATAGTACTCCCTCCATCCAATGTCAATCTATTCATTTTATTATTTTGGGTCGTCCATCCTTAATCTATCT
Source organism: Pogostemon cablin (assembly GCA_023678885.1). Taxonomy (NCBI): domain Eukaryota; kingdom Viridiplantae; phylum Streptophyta; class Magnoliopsida; order Lamiales; family Lamiaceae; genus Pogostemon; species Pogostemon cablin. The sequence goes on from CM042951.1 coordinate 32,362,443, forward strand.
ATTTTCCTTTTTGGACTGTGGGACCCACATCCACCACTAATACAAATAAAATATGAGACTCACACCCTCCACTAATACAATTACCTACTACACATAAAATAATAATACTTTTTAATCCACGTGCAAAAACCAAATGGATACATTGAGGATAAACTGAGGGAGTAATATTTTTATAATTACACGTCGTACCCCAAATTATTTTTCCTGGATCCGCCCTACTTCTCTCATGGCGCAATGTTATTTACTTAATTAGTTCGGTCTTTATTTGTGTCCAATGAATGATTTACTCATCAAAAAATTTTATCAATTTTAGAGGCTCACAATTTTGTAATATCTTATTTATATACTTTTTCCATCACATTCAAAAGATTTCTTTTTTTCATTTAGGGCATACATACATGGACCACACACACAACTAATACAATTAAAATATGGGTTCATACTCCCACTAATACAACTACCCATCACACTTTAAATAATAATATTCTTTAATTCATGTACAAAAAGTAAAAACTACCCTTTGAATGAAACGGAAAGAGTATATAATATGCCATTTATATTAGAAGGGAGCGATGCACTTATGGTGACCGAAGAGATAGCATATCAATGAATTTTATGTTTGCTTCCTATCCCTCAAACTTTTTTTCATTTTCTATCATTTTCTTTTTATAGTAGTATATTCTAACACTTAATAATATTATTTTTTATTATTTATGTTATTACTTAAAATATTTTTTATATGTGAAAACTTTTATGAGGAAAAAAAATGTGGAATTTTTTTTACAGTATATATTCTAACCCTTAATAATAATAATAATATTAATAATAATAATAATAATAATATTATTATTATTATTATTATTTTATTATTATTACTACTACTGTCAAAACTATACAACTCCCACCAATCAAATATCAATACCAACAACTTCTGTTGCTAATCCATTGATAAATTAATTTAACAATAGAATTAATGATTTTACCAACGGAATATTCCGTTGGTAAAAAATAGTTTTTTGTAGTGTCAAATACATTCTTTTTTCTTTTTAACCAAATTTCCCGTCCATTATACCCCTCCTACCAAAATTAAAATATTTTCAAGTATCCACCAACACACCCACTGTCGCCGGCCACCATCGCCCGTCTCCTGCTGTGTGGGTGACCTACACTAGAATCGATGTCGGTGGACCCATTGAATAGGTGTGGGTGACCTACACTAGAATCGATGTGGGAAGACACATTGAATATTGATTTATAATATTAAGGGTAAAGAAGTCCAAATTAACTTAAAATATTTTTTATATGTGAAATTTTTTAGGGAGAATTGAAATAATACACAAATTCATTGTGTAAAATATTTACCAATACATTGTTTTGTTTGTTATATTTTTTACACAATTGTATTTTTTGAACTTCTTTAATCTTTATTCTTGCATTTAAAATTAGTACCCAATGTGTCCCCTGTATAGGTCACCCACACGGGTACACCCACATCAGTTCCTGTGTAGGTCACGGTATAGGTCACCCACACGGGTTGATGCGGAAAATATTCCAGCACTTATGGGGTATGTTTGAAAAATTACCGGTGCAGATCGGGAGTGAATTAGACAATGAAAAATATATGAATAGAAAGCCCTATCAGTCTAGTTTTTTAAGCAACAAACAAAAAATCGTTTGAAATTTTCTACAAGGAGTTATACTTATTTTTCTGGAAGGTGGCAGTGGGAGCCGAAAATCTATTAAATTCATGCATTTGAAGTGTTTTGGTGCCTTTCCAACTAGTATTTCTTGGTCAAGTCAGCATACTTACTATATTAACTATTATATTAATGTTATGCATGGGTTTTAGGGGTCAAAGAATTATTTAAAATGGTCAAATGAATCTGTTAAATATAGAATGTTTGGATGATTCTAGAGTCTTGTAATGGCTCTTATAAATAGAGCTTCATTCCATTGTATTTGATTCAGAAAATTTGTGAGAATATAAATTATTTTGGAATGTTAACTCTTGTCTAGAAGATGAATTTCTTCTAATTTTCTCTAAACTCTTTTGGTGGATTCCTAGAGTGGTGAGTGTACCTCTTAGTCTTTAGGTGGATTCCTTAAGACGACGAGTTTATTCCAAACTTGTGGTGGATTCCATTGAGTGAGGAATTGTATCCAAGTGTTCTCTTGTGTTACCTTCTAAATCTCCAATTTTTTGATATCAAAGTGGTACCAAAGCCAAGGTTAGAGATGCCTCCTCATTATAGATATAATGATACTGAGTAACCAAAGCGTGAACATGACATTTGGGATATCGAGTTATATGATTTGAGGAGATAAGTGCAACAACTTCAGCAGCGTCTTGAACGCCGCGAAGCCTTTTTACGTGATGAATCGCATCATGAATATTCTGAGGTTGAACAATCGGAAGATGAGGATTTTTATCCTTTTCATTGTAGTCATGGTTCGTGTGAGTATGAAGAGAAAGATGATGAAACATTACCCATCTATGATGAGTATGAAGAGAAAAATGATGAAACATTACCCATCTATGATGAGTATGAAGAGAAAGATGATGAAACATTACCCATCTATGACGAAGATGAGTACGAAGAAGAGGAGAAGCTGATTTATGACGAAGTTGAAGTTGAAGAAGAGATCGCGTATGTTGATCTAGGTGAAAGTCTTGTTGCAAGAAAGTGCTTGCGTGCTATCCAAGAAGAAGAAGAGTGGTTGCAGCATAATATTGTTCACACAAGTTACACTTCAAATGACGAGGTACGTGACATTATTATTGATGAGGGAAGTAGTGAAATTATTATGACTATTACTATGATGGAGAAATTGGAATTGAAAATTGAAGATCATCATCAACCTTACAAGTTGTTATGGCTTTGTGAAGAAGGTGAAAAAATAATTTTTGGGAATTCAAAGATTGAGAATACTCTTGATCCATCAAAAGAAATGCTCTTTTATTCACAAATTTATGAAAATCCTACATGTGAATCAATGAAGGAGTATGAATTGATGCCTTTAGAAGAAAATGAAGAGGGTAGTGTCATACTATTTCAAGTTTAATCTTTTTTGCAGAAGTTTCAATGGTCCAAGGAAGCACAAAAGGGTTTTGATCTTATCAAGCAAAATATAAGATACAAAAGTGATGCTGATAAAAATCGAAGGTTAGATGAATTCATGGTGTTGTGCTGATAAAGATGAAGGAAACTCAGAGACGAGTTTGCGCGCAGTGAAAGCGAATGATGCGGAAAATGTTCCAGCACACATGGTATGTATGAAAGATTACTGGTGCTGATCAGCAGTTAGCAGTGAATTAGACAGTGAAAAATATATGGATAGAAAGCCCTATCAGTCTAGTTTCCAACGCAACAAACAAAAAGTTGTTTGAAATTTTCTACAAGGAGTTATGCTCGTTTTTCTGAAAGGTGGTAATGGGAGCCGAAATATATTAAATTCATGCATTTGAAGTGCTTTGGTGCCTTTCTAACTACTATTTCTTGGTCAAGTCAGCATATTTACAATATAAACTATTATATTAATGTTATGCATGGGATTTAGGGGTCAAAGAAGTATTTAAAATAGTCAAATGAATCTATTAAGTATAGAATGTTTGGATGATTCTAGAGTCTTGTAATGACTCTTATAAATAGAGCTTCATTCCATTGTATTTAATTCAGAAAATTTGAGAGAATATAAATTATTTTGGAGTGCTAACTCTTGTCTAGAAGATGAATTTCTTCTAATTTTCTCTAAACTCTTTTGGTGGATTCCAAGAGTGGTAAGTGTATCTCTTAGTCTTTAGGTGGATTCCTTAAGACGACGAGTTTATTCCGAACTTGTGGTGGATTCCATTGAGTAAGGAATTGTATCCAAGTATTCTCTTGTGTTACCTCCTAAATCTTCAATTTTTCGATATCAAAGTGGTACCATAGCCAAGGTTAGAGATGCCTCCTCGTCATAGATATAATGCTACTGAGGAACCAAGGCGTGAACATGACATTTGGGATATCTAGTTGAATGATTCGAGGAGACAAGTGCAACAACTTCAGCAGCGTCTTAATCGCCGCGAAGCCTTTGAACGTGATGAATCGCATTATGAATATTCTGAGGTTGAACAATCCGATGATGAAGATTTTTATCCTTTTCATTATAGTCATGGTTCGTGTGAGTATGAAGAGGAAGATGATAAAACATTACCCATCTATGATGAAGATGAGTACGAAGAAGAGAAGAAACTGGTTTATGACAAAGTTGAAGATGAAGAAGATATCACGTATGTTGATCTAGGAGAAAGTCTTGTTGCAAGAAAGTTCTTGCATGCTATCCAAGAAGAAGAAGAGTGGTTGCAGCATAATATTGTTCACACAAGTTGCACTTCAAATGACGAGGTACGTGACATTATTGCTGATGAGGGAAGTAGTAAAATTATTATGGCTATTACTATGGTGGAGAAGTTGGAATTGAAAATTGAAGATCATCATCAACCTTACAAGTTGTTATAGCTTCGTGAAGAAGGTGAGAAAATAATTTTTAGGGATTCAAAGATGGAGAATACTCTTGATCCATCAAAAGAAATGCTCTTTTATTCCCAAATTTATGAAAATCCTACGTGTGAATCAATGAAGGAGTATGAATTGATGCCTTTAGAAGAAAATGAAGAGGGTAGTGTCATACTATTTCAAGTTTAATCTTTTTTGCAGAAGTTTCAATGGTCCAAGAAAGCACAAAAGGGTTTTGATCTTATCAAGCAAAATATAAGATACAAATGTAATGCTGATAAACATCGAAGGTTAGATGAATTCATGGTGTTGTGCTGATAAAGATGAAGGAAACTCAGAGACGAGTTTACGCGCAGTGGAAGCGAATGATGCGAAAAATATTCCAGCACACATGGGGTATGTTTGAAAAATTACTGGTGCTGATCGGCAGTAAATTAGACAGTGAAAAATATATGGATAGAAAGCACTATCAGTCTAGTTTCCAACGCAACAAACGGAAAGTTGTTTGAAATTTTCTACAAGGAGTTATGCTTGTTTTACTGAAAGGTGGCAGTGGGAGTCGAAAATCTGTTAAATTCATGCATTTGAAGTGTTTTAATGCCTTTTCCACTACTATTTCTTGGTCAAGTCAGCATATTTACTATATTAACTATTATATTAATGTTATGCATGGGTTTTAGGGGTCAAAGAAGTATTTAAAATGGTCATATGAATCTATAAAGTATAGAATTTTTGGATGATTCTAGAGTCTTGTAATGGCTCTTATAAATAGAGCATCATTCTATTGTATTTAATTCAAAAAATTTGTGAGAATATAAATTATTTTGGATTGTTAACTCTTGTCTAGAAGATGAATTTTTTCTAATTTTCTCTAAACTCTTTTGGTGGATTCCTAGAGTGGTGAGTGTACCTCTTAGTATTTAGGTAAATTCCTTAAGATGACGAGTTTATTCCGAACTTGTGGTGGATTTTATTGTGTGAGGAATTATATCCGAGTGTTCTCTTGTGTTACCTCCTAAATCTCTAATTTTCCGGTATCAAAGTGGTACTAGAGCCAAGGTTAGAGATGCCTCCTCGTCGTAGATATAATGCTACTGAGGAACCAAGGCGTGAACATGACATTAGGGATATCGAGTTGGATGATTTCAGGAGACAAGTGCAACAACTTCAGCAGCGTCTTGAACGCCGCAAAGCCTTTGAACGTGATGAATTGCATCATGAATATTCTTAAGTTGAACTATCCGATGATGAAGATTTTATCCTTTTCATTATAGTCATGGTTCGTGTGAGTATGAAGAGGAAGATAATGAAACATTACCCATCTATGATGAGTATGAAGAGGAAGATGATGAAATATTATCATCTATGATGAAGATGAGTACGAAGAAGAGGAGATGCTGGTTATGGCGAAGTTGAAGATAAAGAAGAGATCACGTATGTTGATCTAGGTGAAAGTCTTGTTGCATGATAGTGCTTGCGTGCTATCCAAGAAGAAGAAGATTGGATGCAGCATAATATTGTTCACACAAGTTGCACTTCAAATGACGAGGTACGTGACATTATTGTTGATGAGGGAAGTAGTGAAATTATTATGGCTATTACTATGATGGAGAAATTGGAATTGAAAATTGAAGATCATCATCAACCTTACAAGTTGTTATGTCTTCGTGAATAAGGTGAGAAAATAATTTTTGGGGATTCAAAGATGGAGAATACTCTTGATCCATCAAAAGAAATGCTCTTTTATTCACAAATTTATGAAAATCCTACGTGTGAATCAATGAAGGAGTATGAATTGATGCCTTTAGAAGAAAATGAAGAGGGTAGTGTCATACTATTCCAAGTTCAATCTTTTTTGCAGAAGTTTCAATGGTTCAAGGAAGCACAAAAGGGTTTTGATCTTATCAAGCAAAATATAAGATACAAAAGTGATGCTGATAAACATCGAACGTTAGGTGAATTTATGGTGTTGTGCTGATAAAGATGAAGGAAACTCAGAGACGAGTTTGCGCGGAGTGGAAGCGAATGATGCGGAAAATATTGCATCACACATGGGGTATGTTTGAAAAATTACTGGTGCTGATCGACAGTGAATTAGACAATAAAAAATATATCGATAGAAAACCCTATCAGTCTAGTTTCCGACGCAATAATCGAAAAGTTTTTTTTAATTTTCTGCAAGGATGTATGCTCGTTTTTCTGAAAGGTAGCAGTGGGTGTCGAATATCTGTTAAATTCATGCAGTTGAAGTGTTTTGGTGCCTTTCCAACTACTATTTCTTGGTCAAATCCGCATATTTACTATATTAACTATTATATTAATGTTATGCATGGGTTTTAGGGGTCAAAGAAGTATTTAAAATGGTTAAATTAATCTATTAAGTATAGAATGTTTGGATTATTCTAGAGTCTTGTAATGGCTCTTATAAATATAGCTTCATTCCATTGTATTTAATTCAGAAAATTTGGGAGAATATAAATTATTTTGGAGTGTTAACTCTTGTCTAGAAGATGAATTTCTTCTAATTTTTTCTTAACTCTTTTGGTGGATTCCTAGAGTGGTGAGTGTGCGTCTTAGTCTTTAGGTGGATTCCTTAAGACGACGAGTTTATTCCGAACTTGTGGTGGATTCCATTGAGTGAGGAATTGTATTCGAGTGTTCTCTTGTGTTACCTCCTAAATCTCCAATTTTTCGATATCAAACTGGTACTAGAGCCAAGTTTAGAGATGCCTCCTCGTCGTAGATATAATGCTACTGAGGAACCAAGGCATTGATGAGAGTGGAAATTCACATCTTTTTAATCTCATAATATTTTGTTTTTATTAGAATAAGGCCATACATTTGTGTTGGATTGCGTATCTTATGTATTTTATATGATTATGGTGCTACTAATGGGTTTTATTGAGTTTTGAAGGTTAAAACAGGGTAGAAATGAAGCAGGAACGAAAACGAGCAATAAACGGGGCTGAAAAGACCCAACTCGAGTTGTAACATGCAACTCGAGTTGCAACATGACTTGCAACACAAGTCAAGTTAGGCCCCAAAAAGTGTCCAGAATCGTCCAGAGAGCTTACTCGAGTTGTAAGGAACTCGACTTGCAACTCGAATCGAGTAGGGGGCAGAAAAGCATTCGAAAATCATTCAGAGAGCCAACACGAGTTGTATAAGCCAACACGACTTGCAACACGAGTCGTGTTGAGGTCCGAAAGTGATCAGGATGCAGAGCATCGCAACTCGAATTGACAGGCAGCAACTCGAGTTTCTAACTCGAGTCGTGTTGGTGCAACACTGGTCGAGTTAGGTAACTCGAGTTACGTAGGGCCAACTCGTGTTGGGTTATTTTGGGCCAAAATTAGGATTTTTGATCCCCTGTGCGTGACAACGTGTAAAAACAGCCCATTCAAGTTAGTTTTCGGGAAAATAGGTATAAAAATGATCAGATCACTTGAAGAGGGGGGACCGATCATTCACCACAAAAACACACCGTGAATTCAATTCACGCTCCATCCATCCATCCACCCACGCACATCAAACCATCCATCCATCCATCTTATCGGTCCGGAGGAATAATCAAGTGCGGTTGAGAGGACAATCCAGAGACGGATGAGAGACGCAAACCACGTGACACTAGGGTTTTAATTTCTTCTCTTAATTTATTCTTTTGTGATTTTGTTATGTATTTGAAAGCCATGAGGGTTGTTTGTGACCTCATGGGCTAAAAACTCTTTACAGTTCTAAGGATTGAAGGTTAGGGTAGTTGATTTGGAACCCTAGACAAAGTATTGTGATTTCATACTATTAAGATTCTTATTTATTTGATTTATTTCAGATTATATTATATGTTTGTAACGTCTTCATAGCATGCTATTGATATTGCCCATGATGCTTGGTATGTTGTATTAGCTTGTGTGCATTCATACTTAAATTTTCTGTTTGCTAGGGATTATAGTAGTTTGCCCGTGAACACGATAATCCTAAGGGCTGGTAAATAAGATGCTTGATTATCTTAGTGGAACAATGCAATTAGGAAATCAAATAGAAAGTGAATAAGTTTGAGTATTACTTTCAGAGAATATATGTTAGTCGAATTGGCCATCCGGAGGTTTATGAAATTCGCCTTATTAGTATCTAGAAATGAGGTTCAAAACTGTTCGCGCATCATCTTATGATGTATTTTCATTGAAATAGCATGAATGAACAATAGGACATTTAGAAAATCAAATCAATTGCACTACACCTGAAACCTTAGAGCTGTTACTTATCTCTTGATTCAATCTCGAATATTCCTTGCTTTTATTTATTTTGTTATTTGCTATTTCATTTCTCTAGTTATTAATCATCTTCATACAATTGGAAATCGGTTACAATAGTTCTAATTGAATAGTAATATAAATTAAATAAATAAATAGTTAGTTGTCTCAGTGGGAACGATATTATTTTTAACTGGGGGTATTTGCCTCTACAATTGATATCCCTACACTTGGGGATTTAATTGGAGTGCGCAAAATATGCCTAACAGGCGTGAACATGACATTTGGGATATAAAGTTGGATTATTTGAAGAGACAAGTGCAACAACTTCAGCAGCGTCTTGAACGTCGCGAAGCCTTTGAACGTGATGAATCGCATCATGAATATTCTGAGGTTGAACAATCCGATGAAGAGAATTTTATCTTTTTCATTGTAGTCATGGTTCGTGTGAGTATGAAGAGGAAGATGATGAAATATTACCCATCTATGAAGAAGATGAGTACGAAGAAGAGGAGAAGCTGGTTTATGATGAAATTGAAGATGAAGAAGAGATCACGTATATTGATCTTGGTGAACGTCTTATTGCAAGAAAGTGCTTGCGTGCTATCCAAGAAGAAGAAGAGTGGTTGCAGCATAATATTGTTCACACAAGTTGCACTTCAAATGACGAGGTACCTGACATTATTGCTGATGAGGGAAGTAGTGAAATTATTATGGCTATTACTATGAATGAGAAGTTGGAATTGAAAATTGAAGATTATCATCAACCTTACAAGTTGTTATGGCTTCGTGAAGAAGGTGAGAAAATAATTGTTGGGGATTCAAAGATTGAGAATACTCTTGATCCATCAAAAGAAATGCTCTTTTATTCACAAATTTATGAAAATGCTATGTGTGAATCAATGGAGTATGAATTGATGCCTTTAGAAGAAAATGAAGAGGGTAGTGTCATACTATTCCAAGTTCAATCTTTTTAGCAGAAGTTTCAATGGTCCAAGGAAGCACAAAAGGGTTTTGATCTTATCAAGCAAAATATAAGATAATAAAGTGATGCTGATAAACATCGAAGGTTAGGTGAATTTATGGTTTTGTGCTAATAAAGATGAAGGAAACTCAGATGAATTTGCGCGCAGTGGAAACGAATGATGCGAAAAATATTCCAGCACACATGGGGTATGTTTGAAAAATTACTGGTGCTGATCGGTAGTAAATTAGATAGTAAAAAATATATGGATAGAAAGCACTATCAGTCTAGTTTCCAACGCAATAAACGGAAAGTTGTTTGAAATTTTCTACAAGGAGTCATGCTTGTTTTTCTGAAAAGTGTCAGTGGGAGCCGAAAATCTATTAAATTCATGCATTTGAAGTGTTTTGGTGCCTTTCCAACTACTATTTCTTAGTCAAGTCAGCATATTTACTATATTAACTATTATATTAATATTATGCATGTGTTTTAGGGGTCAAAGAAGTATTTAAAATTGTCAAATGAATCTATTAAGTATAGAATATTTGGATGATTCTAGAGTCTTGTAATGGCTCTTATAAATAGAACTTCATTCCATTGTATTTAATTCAGAAATTTTGAGAGAATATAAATTATTTTGGAGTGTTAACTCTTGTCTAGAAGATGAATTTCTTCTAATTTTCTTTAAACTCTTTTGGTGGATTCCTAGAGTAGTGAGTGTACCTCTTTGTCTTTAGGTGGATTCCTTAAGACGACGAGTTTATTTCGAACTTGTGGTGGATTCCATTGAGTGAAGAATTGTATCCAAGTATTCTCTTGTATTACCTCCTAAATCTCCAATTTTTCGGTATCACGAGTCCACCCACATCGGTTCCGGTGTAGGTCACGGTATATATCACCCACACAGTAGCGGTGGCCGGCCGGCAGCAGTGGGGTTTGTGGGTGAGTAGATGGATACTTAGAATTTTTTTTATTTTATTTTGGTGGGAGAGGTATAATGGACCATTTTGGGGGATTTTATTTGAATTTTTTGTATTGATATTTGATGGTGGGAGGTGTAGTTTTATCTATTGGCACAAAATATCTCCTTTTTTTTGTATTATTATTTTTTACTAATTTTTTTCTAATAAATCAATAATTACTTATGGGAAAAAAACTCTAATCACATATTATGATAATATTAAAAAGAATAAATTAAAAAGAGACAAAATTTGAAACAAAATTTATAGACGATTAAAAGCAAGACCCAAATTTAAACTCTGACTCGGGATGAAATTTTTTTTGATTTACCCTGCTTCTCTACCTTTGATACGTATCCATCTTAAATCTATTATAGTAAAACCAAACAAAAATGAAATAACATGAATCATTGGCTTATATACTAAACCAACCTAAACTCAAATCAAACCTAAAATATAAACAATTCAAGCTAACTACGAATCACAAATTGATAGTTCAATTCGTGTGGTTTGAACTTTAATGATATCATGTTACATCAAAACTCAACCCAAACCTTGCTTAAATGCATCCCTCTTTAATGGGGTTTGAGAACATCAAAACTGGCAATGAAATGTGCCTCTTCTTCTAGTTCTTGGAAGTTGTATTTACACGTTTTCCTCAAAATTTAATTCTTTCTCATTTTCTGGTAATTTGTGCTTGTAGCATTGTTATTATTGAGAAACCTTCGATAAATCTTCAATAATAAATAGTCAAACCTAAGAAGCTACGTCGTTCATACACATTCATAGGTGCGTTTTATTAGTTCAATGTCTCAACCTTTGCTGGTTTGGCTTCGATTTTTTCACACTTGTTAAACGACCACCTCATCTAAAAGCTTAAGCTTTTAAAGAGGATAATCATTTAATACTTAATTAAATCACTCTGACACGCCCCCTCAAATGCAGGCGGGGTTAACTTTTGCATGTGCAATTTTTATGCCCCTCAAATGGGTTAACTTTTGCCTCAAGCCTTGCATGTGCAATTTTTTCATAAATGGGTGGCGGTGAGGTTCGAACCCTGAACCCTTGTTAACCATGAGCTCTGATACCATGTTAAATGACCACCTCATCTAAAAGCTTAAACTTTTAATACTTTATATAACTAGAATGATATATCTCATACTGTTATTATGCACCATTATATTGTGGCAAAGACTTATTGAGATCGCTTCAAGAAATAACTTCTATTAGATGAATAAAATGTGATAACTTTTATAATAAAAATTTTTATAATGAAAATGGTATCCAATCAATAAAAAATGATAGCTGTTGTGATTTATTTCATGAATAATTATACTCCCTTCGTCCGAGTATTTTCACCCATTTGTACGGGTACGGAGATTAAGACGTGTTATTTTTTTAATATATAATGTAAGAAAAAGTAGGGATAAATTAGTAATTTAAAAAGAAAAAATAAATAAAGTTATTGGGAATGATGAATAAAGCGTAAAAAAGTAATTAAAGTTGTTGAGATTGTAAAAAGTAGGTAATAAAATATTATGTATTTTTACCATTAATGGAATGTGTAAAAATACGTGGAAAATCCTAAAATGAAAAGTGAGTAAAAATATGTGTGACGAAGGGAGTAATATAAATAATTAGTGATGGCATTTTAAAAAAATAGCATCTTTAATAAAAAGTAGAGTAAAAATTAATTACAAAAGCGTAAAATGATGTTAGATTGTTTCACACAAGTATGCCCCTTTCATTATTAACTTGGCATATCAAATCCTAAAAAAAAATAAAATAAAATGTCTTGCGTGAGATCGTCTCATTTAAAATAATAAAACCTGCTAACAAAAAGTAATACTAGCAAAAGTGGTAACATTTTATAGTGAAAGTAATAATAACACTTTTTATTCGTCTTATCTTGTGTGCATTTTTTTATTTTTTGTAAGAATTTCAAAATTCATTAAATTTTGAAAATGGGAAAAGGGTCATTTGAACCCTTATCTTATTCCATTGGATCAATGAAGCCCTCAAATTTTCTTTTTTTCATCCAAACCACTCATCCTTTTTAGTAAGATCAACTAAACCCTTTATTTTTAAAAAATAATACATAAAAGCACCTCTATATTAAATAATGCATCAAACATCAATTATGACAGATTACTGTTGCCGTTCGAGTTTTTTAATTTTTGTAATTAATTATAACTTCAACTTTATATATATATATATATATATATATATATATATATATATATATATATATATATATATATATCCCATCACCTATTTTTATTTTTCTATTTATAGAACCTTGTAATTTATTTCCAACAATTTAATATTTTTCTTTAGAGTTAATTTTTAAAATATAATTTAATTTTGCTTTTGTGATTTATGTAATACTATACCCTTATAATCCATTTAAAAGATATAATTCAATTTTTTTATTATTAATTATAACTTAGTTATATACATGGAGTAATATTTTATCATAGTTCATAATCTATACTATTTCTTATTTATGAATCATGTGGTTTGTGTTTTTTCCTTTTTCTTTTTCCCTACATTTTAATATTTATCTTATTCTATTGGATTAATTACATTTTTAGAAGGAAATGTAAGAGTATAATATTACATAAATTAGAGTGAAATTAAATTATAATTTTAGAATTAACCTTAAAAATAAATATTAAATTATAAGGACAAAATAAACCACAAATCAAAGAAAAATAAAATAAGTCATGCATTATGGTAATATATATATATATATATATATATATATATATATATATATATGTATATATATTTTTTTTTTTAAATGAATAAAAAGCTCGAATAGCCAATATTTTTTAAAATTAATTATAACTTTAATTATATATATATAATATTTTACCATAGTTCATAATCTATTTTAGTTCTCATTTATGAATCTTGTGGTTTGTGGTTTTTTCGTTTTCATCCTACCATTTAATATTTATCTTATTCAATAGGATTAATTATATCATAATTATATTATGTAAATTACAAGAATGAAATCAAATTATATTTTTAAAATTAACTCTAAAGAGAAATACTAAATTGTAAGGAAAAGAAAACACAAACTTATAAATAATAAAATAAGTCATAGACTATGATAAATAAATAAATATATAATTAAAGTTATAATTAATAATAAAAAAAATAAAAAACTTGAACGGCACCACCGTCAATAACCGGTCAGAGTTGAAGCTTCATGCATTATTTATGTAGTATTTAATATAAAGGTGCATTTATGTTTTATTTTAAAAAAAAAACAAAGGTTTTTTTTATCCTGTCAATAAAGTTTAGTGGTTTGCATGAACAAAAAGAAAGGTTGAGAGCTTAGTTGATCTTACTCAACAAGATTAGGGGTTTAAATGACCCTTTTCCCTTTGAAATCGACTTTCAAAATCCAATTAAAAAAAGAAAAAAGAAAAACCTAAATAGTTATGTACAATTTCAAAAAAACATTTGCAGAATGGGGGAATAAACTCGATCCCAACCAAACACTTACTATTAGTCTTCTACCATGCTCATGCTCGCGCCTCCAAATTCTACACGTGTATTCAATTCCAAATTCCTGAATTCAAATCTTATAAATGTCTTTGTTTCTTTGAAAATTAGGACATTTTTTTTACACCAAATTTAGGTTTTGCTTAAGTGGGATAGTTTGGTTGGTTAAGGATAGATGGTGGGTGACGTAAGGAACACCTGAAAACAACAACTAGATGCGAGTGAATGACTGATTACAAACTAAGCTAATGGTTTTGGTAGTAGGTTGCATTAAGAAAATGGTTTTGCAGGCATTATCAAATTATAAAATAGAATACTCCCCTCTTTTGCCACAAGCCCCAGAGGGTCTAATCGCTCATCAAAACGCTGTTGGAATTGTTGGCATCTAGATTCGAACGTAACCGTGTTCTTTGAATGTAGGTAGTTCATTAACATGAGGCACGAGTGAGTATAATTGGAGGAACAAGGAAAGATAAATAAAGATCACATAGATTCCTTTGACTGCTGCTCAGATAATGTTCATGTTATTGCTGTTTTGCGAAAGACAATGTATTAGCATGTTTGAAACAATGTTTCACAAATCAGAAACAAGAAGCGGGAACGAGGGAGTATAAATCAGAGACAGGAATCTAAATTAAATATAATTAAGTTCTTTAAAACAAATCAAGAAAAAAGTGTTTGTCACTGATTCAGTAAAGGAGAACCACCCCCTTCTTTATTCTTCACCATTATACATTCAGAGGGCTTGTTCTTGAACCTGTAAACGAGCTTCTTCTTCTTCGAAGCTTGGTTGTCGAATGTCAGCTATACTTTGCCTGTTTCCCTGATTTTGAAGCTGCAGCAGATCACTTGCTCATCGTTATCTCCACTAGTCCCACGCTGCCAATACTACTGCTTCGTTTTCTGCATCCAATTCCATATCCACTGTTAGATATTCTAAATAATAAAATGTTTTAAAGTTTAATTCTTTTTGGTGAAGATTCAGTACTATAAATTAATCAAGTGAAATATGACATGACCTATTGACCTTCTTGTACCAGCTGGAGACTACGTAGACAGGTTTCACATGAATGCATGAGCAGGTTTTCCGAATCTTGATTGATTGACAAGCAATCTGTATGAAACCTTCAGTATTGCAGCTCAGTCATGACAAATTCTCATGATACATCCACTGAAATTTTACTACTTCCAGGTAGCTTCTTAACTCCTTTCTTGATCATCTGCCTCCTCACAAATTTAACAGCATCCCAGTTGCCTGCTGCTGCGTGTATATTCGAAAGCAGCACATATGGAGAAGAATCCTGTGGCTCTATCTCCATAAGCTTTACAGCTGCACGCCGCCCTCTTGTTTCGTCCCCGTGCAATCTGCAAGCACTAAGATATGTGACCCATATCATGGATGAGGGCTCCATTTCCAAGTCCTCGATGAACTTCTCCGCCTCCCCAAGAAAGCCCCAACGCCCTAAAAGATCAACCATGCAAGCCAAGTGATCCTCCCGTGGTTGAACCCCATAATGTTTAATCATACCATCATACACTCCTCGACCTTCAGCCACCAACCCTCCATGACTACAAGCAGTTAGAACACCAAGGAAAGTGACTTCATCTGGTTTAATGTTCTCTTGCTTCATCTCTTCAAAGATCTTTAGAGCATTTTCAGCGAAACCATTTTTCGCATATCCCACAATCATTGAGTTCCATGAGATAACATCTTTCTTACTGATCATTTCCCTGAATACTTTGGCTGAACTTCTCATATCTCCACATTTAGCATACATATCCACAAGAGCACTTCCAGTCAACTCATCCCTATCATAACCAATACGAAAGATTATAGAATGGATTTTTGTACCATCCTCTAAGGAAGTTAAAATTGAGCATGCTCTAAGGACACTAGCAAATGTGGCTTGGTCCGGCATGGCATCATGACAACGCATTTCTTGATACCAAAATAATGCATCCTCGCAACAGCCATTTTGGGCACTTCCGGATATCAAGACTGTCCATAGCACTGTGCTCCTTGGCTGAGGGAGCTCCGAGAAAAAATAACTTGCATCAGTACTTCTTTGAGTACTCATGTACATTCCCAGCAGAGAGACAACTAAATATTCATCATAATATGGGAGGCCAACTTTCTGGATAAAACAATGGATTTGCCTTCCGAAATTCAAATCAATATTAACAGAGCATGCCTCCAAAAGCGTAGCAAAAGTGACTTCTGAAGGTTTCAGTTCATCTAAAAGCATACACTTAAAAATGTTTGCAGCCTTAACTAAGCTAAATTGAGCATGACCAGAAATTAAAGCATTTATGGATACCACACTTTTTTGGGGCATGGTAGAGAATATTATGGATGCAGTGTCAACTACTCCACATTTGCAATACATGTCAATGAGTGAGCTTCCAGCATAAAGGCCTTTCTCCAGACCATATTTGAGTAGAAAACAATGTACCTGCATACCTTTATAAAGATCTTTCAGATTCGCCGTAGCATTAAGTATGCTAGCTAAAGATATCTCATCAGGTGCAACTGCCTCTGACATCATTCTTCGGAACATACAAAAAGCTTCTTCTTCTTCTTCTTCTTGCACGTAACCTACAATGATTGCATTCCAAGAAACATTATCTCGATTGCTGATTTCCTCAAACAGTTTTCTCGCATTGAGTAGAACTCTGCATTTTGCATACATATCAACTAATGCATTTTGCACATATAAGTTTACTCCAAACTCACTCTTGATTATAACTGAATGTAACTGGCGGCCCCTGTCAATATCTTTTAAACAAGCACAAGCGCTCAACAAGCTAGTATAGGTATATTCATCAGGTTGAAATCCAGAAATCTTCATATCCACGAATAACTCCAGAACCTCACGAGCATGGCCATTCTGAGCATAACCACCAATTAATGCATTCCATAATACATCATTTTTCTCTCCCAAATCATCAAAAACTGCCTTCGCAGCCTCCATATATTGACATTTGGCATACATGTTAACCAAAGAACTCCCTGCATATACGTTAGAGTATAGTCCTCGCTTCAACGCAAAACAATGGACCTGCAAACCATATGAATGGTTAGCTACAGTGGTGATAGCTCTCAATACACTTCCTAGTGTAGAACGGGTTGGTTCGATACCAGCATTGACCATGTTCTTGAAGAGATCGATAGCCTCCGCCTCATTACCCCCTTTTGCATGACCTGAAATCATTACATTCCATGCTACGACGTTTGGATTTGGCATATGGGAAAACAAATGAGAAGCATAATCAAGCCTTCCTTGCCCCACACAAGTGCTTAAGATAGTCACAAACACTACATTGTCTGGAATATGACCGGCTTTTAGCATCTGTTCAAAAACTTCTATTGCTTCATTAATCAAACCGACTTGAGCAAACCCTGAAATCATTGCAGTCCAAGAAACTTTATCTGGATCCACAATAGCATCAAATATACTCTTAGCAAAATCCAGATGACCACATTTGGCATACATATCTATCAATGTACCCTCGCAATACGCATCACTTTCAAACCCCAATCTTATAAGAGCACAGTGCAATTGCTTCCCAAGCCTTATGTCCATCAACTTAGCACATGCTGACAAAGCAATCGCAAAACTAAACTGATTCCCCACCACCCCACAATTCCACATGGAGAGAAAATCCTCCAGAACTTCTTTAAACAACCCTGTACGTGAGTTCATTTTCATAATCGAATTCCAAGCTAATGCATCTCTTCTCTGGAGCTGTAAGAACATCTTTTTGGCATAATCCGTGTGACCCAATTTGGCGTATAAATCCAAGATGCAGCTCCCCAAGTGCCCATCTGATAAAACACAACGTTTCAAGCTCTGAGCGTGGATTGTTTTGGCTGTCTTAAAAAAACAGAGTCTTTCAGGCATTTGATCGAGCAAGTGGCGGGACTGAATTTTCTTGCATTCCTGGAGACATATCTCTAATAAATGGTCGCAAGGGTTGAGTTCATGGTGTCCGAGGTCATTAGCAAGGCTGGAGAATCTGAGATGGTGATTGAGGTATGAAAAGTTTGGGTTGAATCGATGAGCATGAGGATTGATCTTAAGCCTCCGTAGCATTACGAATTCAAGGAAGTAACTAAGTAGAGGGAATATATTCACATTTGTCGATTGTTTAGGGTCTGAATACAGCGTGATCTTTTACACTACTACCATGGTTCAATTAAATAATACTCCAGCGATTTGAAATATGCAGGAGTAGAGCGGTGTTAACGCTTGTTTGATACGTGGAGTAATACTCTGCGGTTTGATAAGTAATGTTTCTTTTTAATGGAACAACTAGATAAATATTGACAAAGAATTGAAGTAATACACAAATTTCATTTTCTAAAATCTTTACAACTTTTTTTTTTTTTTACTTTTATAATTTTTGGTACTTTTTTTTGGCATTTATACCCTACTATTCAAACTCAATATTCAATGTATCTCTTAGCAATTTTCGTGTAGGTCGCCTACACGGTCCACCAACATGGTTTCGGTATAGGTAGCCCATAGGGATCCGTACCGACATCGATTCAAGTGTTGGCAAAGATATTTGCATGGTGGTTGGTATCTTATATATACTAATTGCGAATACACTGCTATAAATAACTTTTTAAAAGTATGAGGTGGTAGTTAATTGTCGTATATTTTTTATTGTTTGTTTTAATATCACATATATAATCTTTTTACTTTTATTTTATTATTATTATTCATGTATATCTTTAAATCATATATATCTATAAATTAAATATCACCTTTAATCATATTTTTATATTAGTTAGGAATAGATAATCAATTAAATATATCCAACTTATTATTATTATTATTATTCATGTATATCTTCAAATTAAATATCATCTTTAATCATATTTTTTGTTTTGTTAGAAATACCTTTTATTTATTTATTTATTATTATTATTTCGGTGCACCCCCATGTTAATAGGCTAAAACAGGTGTAGTGAGTGGTTTTTTTAAAAAATAAATTTAATTATATAATATGATTAATGGTTGAGATTAGATTAAAAATGAATCTAACGGTTGAGAATTGAGATCGTTCAAGTGCACTGCAGTTGGACTATTAATTTTTATTATTATTATTATTATTATTATTAATTTATATTTTTAAATCATGTAAATCTATAAATTAAATACTACTTTTATTTATTTATTATTATTATTATTATTATTACTCATGTATATATTTAAATTATGTATATCTATAAATTAAATATTATCTTTAATTATAAATAATTCATTCGCGTATTAGGCGGGAATGTATATTTGCCTAAACAAAAATGTATAAAATTTCAGTGGAAATATGTAGTTTAATTGGTAGAAACTAGAAGGATACAACAGAACACCCTATCATCTGCTAGCTCATTTGTTTTTTGAACACTACTCTATTATCTAAAGCATGCTTCTCTCTAGTCAATAGCTCTTCATGTCAATCCTTTTGCAAGAAACTGTCCATCCTCATACCGGTTATGCGATCAAAGATCATTCCTTCTTATGGAGCTGGATATCTTGCCATGCTTCCTCCATTCGTCCTCTGACCTGGTCCGTTGACATCCATGAACGAGTTCTCACAGTACGTGAGGCTCGACATGTTAGAGCCATTATTCGTCTCTTGAATAAGGGTAATTGGGAACCCAATGCCAGGAATGGCAGCATGGAAGCCCACATTTGTGTGACGATTGTGTGAACAGCTCGCGACTCGTTCATTTTGCTGAAACTCGTCAATGCGATGCGAGAACCTCTTGGAAGCCATCAAACTCCCAAGCTCTGTCTTAGACACACCACGAGGAATGTGATCATTTAAAGAGACATGGTTTCTTTGATTTTGAACTTGTAATAAGTTTGATGAAGAGACTAGTTGATCTGAACCATAGGTCAAATTCATGTGAATCAGAGCAGATTGTCTTAATTTATCACCTTTGTGAAGCTCATGATTTGTTCTAGTCTCATGTTTCACAGTGGCTTTTGGAAGCTTAAGTGCATCGGCTACCACATTTCCGCCTTCCGCATCCCTAAGGACCGATCCACCCAAGCTATTCTTAGGCTTTGCTTCACCCGTCTCTGTTGCTTTCGTTGGACACACTTTCTTCTTCTGAGGCCGCCCCACATTCCCCTTAACCGGCAACAACTTTCTCATCTCGTCTCTCATATGACCAAACATACTCTCTCGCGTAGCTGCAAGTTCATGTATTAGAGAATCAGCAAATATCTTGAGATCTTTCAACCCCACTTTTTCATTAGTGATGAGCTTTCTCTTCCTCTTATTTCCCTTAACTGCACCACACACCTCCAATGTCTTCTGTAACACCTTCTTCTTCGTCGCCCTCTTCTTATTCGTCTCAATTTTCTTTTCCTCAGCTTTCACAGTCCGAGGTTGGACATTGTTACTATCAGTACCAAGCTCATCATGCCTTATGCTCACCGGATCATCACTTTCTTCGTTATTTTCGAGCAAAACTAAGTCTGCTACCAACTTATGATTCATGTTATGATCTTGATTGCCAAGTGAATTTGATCCATTGTCATCACTTGAAGTGTCTCCATCAACCTCCCTCCTCCTAAACTCCCATCGCTGCTCGAATCTCTCATCGTCACCGTTCATTATCACGACTAGCCTACTCCCAAATCTACAGTTCACAGAAACCAGAGGTAACCAAGAACTCAACCACAGAAAGACCCCAGCTCCATTTGAATGAGTCTCTTTCTCTCTCTCTCATCAATACTAGTTGAAGGATTAACAATCTTGCCCCTTCATTATAGATATGAAAACAAGTTTGTAGACAAGAATGTGGGACAAGGATCTAATCACAAAGTACTAGAAATTGTAAATGTGGATAGCAAATGTGTACATATACACACACATAAATTCTTCTCTTCAAAATCAATCAAGAAACTAGATTCATCAGTTTTTTTCTACACACATTTAGAATCAAATCAGATATTTAGAGAAAAACAACAAAATTGAAAAACAAGTTAAACAACCTAATCTACATATAATTCAAGAAAGGAGAGAAAAAGGGCCTATACTCAATACCACAACACCCCCCACCCACACCATCAAACTTGAAACACAGGATACAAACTTCAAACGAATTAATAAAACATTACAAGAACACAAACACACAGAGAGTTGAAATTCATTTAAAGATTCAAAAATAATAATAATAATTAAAGCATGTAAAATTAAAGAACAGTGATAATAGAACAGTAAACAAAGGAATAAGACTCACCATAAAACAAAAGAAATAGCTCTACATCTCATCCACATTCCAAACCACCATTTTTTATCATTTCTTTTTCATGTAAAACTTTCAATCTGCATTTATTAGAAATTCTTTGGTGAACAAAAGGGGAAGGAAAAGATATGATTTTGAAGCTTTCTATCTGGGTAGTGCTTTTCTGAATGTGGGTGGGAAATTAAATTTGTTGAGTGGGGTTGGCAGAGTGCAAGTAATTAAACAGTTATGGTGTGACTCTGCTGAATCCCATTTCATTATTACTATATTATTATTTTATTGGATTTTGTTGTGTCTCTTACTTCCTATGCATTCTTTTTAATTTCAATAATATATTGCCTTGATGGATTACAGATTTTCTTTTTCACAATATGTTAAATCAATGCTTATCAATGTGGTGAGAGATTGAACCCTCGTATGGAATACTAATCAAGCCCTTACTTAACATGCTTCTAACGAGTTCAAAAATAAATAAAATTGAATTTATTAGTTTCACTTGATCTTGTCTGCCTTTCAATTGATGCAAAAATTTGTGTGATATTTTAGGCTAAAATGGTTTAGGGGCGAGTATGTTTTTATGAGGTAGGAGTTTTGTTTTGTATTAAAAATAGTATCATTTTATCATTGTAACAACAAATTTTGTATTTATAATAAAATAAATACAAAAAAATTACAATAATAATATAGATGGATTAAACTTTAGAATTTAAGAAACAATCTCTATCTATCCTCTGATTCTTTTCTCGAACCAATTTGGCTTGACTTGACTTGACTTTGACTTTGTTGTGTGCGCTGACTGCGTTAACAGCGCTGACTGTGTGTGTTGAGTCGGATCTTCAGTTGAAGCTTGTCCGAACTCGAATTTGGGATCTTATAACGTTAATCCAGAGGCGTCGAGCCTTTATTTGGATTAAACGTATTTGATGTGAAAAACACTCGATCTGGGGGCTTAGCACCTTAATCCCGAGTCGTATGTTATTCTTGGCGCGAAGAACACCGAAGAACTTAGTATATGAAGAACGACGCTTGATCTGGGGGCTTAGCACCTTAATCTGGGGGCTTAGCACCTTAATCCCGGGTCGTATGTTGTTCTTATCTCGAAGATCTTGAGGAGCGTTGCTCGTATTTCAATCTCTTCAAAGCGTTGTTGTTTTCGGGTCCTTGAATGCGTGTCTCAAATAAATGAAGGAGTACCCCTTTATATAGGTGAGAGGTGAAGACTCCCTCATAAATGCCTTGCATTCTGATCCTCTCTATTTGGGCCATATCTTACAGGCTTGGGCCTTCACTTGTTTGGGCCGTAATCAGACCTATTTTATTTGGGCCTGATTTAATTTGTATGGGCTTGTTTAACTAAAGTCAGGCCTCATTTAATTTGGGTTTGCTTGACTTGGGCTATGCCTCATTTAATTTGGACTTGTTTGACTTGGGTCAGACCTCATTTAATTTAAACTTCATTTAATTTGTTGGGCTTAAATTAATTATCAATTATTTATTAATCTATTTTAGAAATTAATTTATTTAAATTCCAAAATAAATTAATAATTGATATTTAATCCAGAAAATCTACGTGTCGCCATTTAATTGGACCTAAATTTTAACTGCTTACAAATGCCCCCCTTGCGATTTGTTCACGGACATCATGTCTTGATGTGAAAGAATCGCAAAAGTTTCCTTTTTTTTTCAACCTTTGTAACATTTTATTTTTCTTGGCCCTTGATCTCTTGGCCCAACCTTTTTTTCTATTTCTCATGAGGCCCAATTTATCTTTTCAGCCCAAATCAACTTCCTTCCCTACTTAATTTCAAGATTTACGGGAAACAAAAAATAGGGACATGGCTAAATATAGTGTGCACCCGGGTGCACACGAAGCTTCGTGTGCACCCACGTACAAATATAAGCAAAAATATATACAATTATGAGTAAAAATATATACAATTTAATTGTTAATTTTTTTAATAAAAAATTGAGTGTAAAAAAATGTACAATTATTAAAATACATGTATACACTATTGAATAAAAAGTTATACACATATGAATGCTTGTTTTTTTAATGAAAAACTTAGTGTGAAAAAAGTATACAAATATTACAAAACACGTATACAAAAGAGAATAACATGTATACAAAATAGAATAAAAAGTTATACAAATATGAGTGCAAGGGTACACCCGGGTGCACCTAATATATACTCTAGGGACATATTTGATTCTTGTCATCAAGATAATTTCCAAACATTCACTCAAAATTAAAAGAAATCTCTTGAAATCTCTCAAGATTTCAATCATGCAAATTATTTCTATAATTTGCTGCAGCTTCTTCTTTTTTTATAAGAAGGACCCGATACATTTGATTTTCTTCATCAAGAGAACGTAAGACACTTACAGTTCTGATTTCTTTTCTTTTCTTCATTATTTTTTTCTAAGAGTAATTCTCTTTACCTTACAGATTCCCTCGTCAGGCATTACCTATTATCAGTGTAAGCCCTTGTATGCTTTTATTTTTGTTTTTTTTTTCGCATATAATTGTTGTATATTTGTGATCTTCCTGTCAACCTCGTCCTTCTTCCTTTTTGAAGGAATGTCCGACGAGCCTTGTCCTTTAACGTTGTTCCTTTAAGGAATTAACCATTGTCCCTTTAACGTTGTTCCTTTAAGGAATTAACCATTGTCCCTCAATTGTCCCTTTAACATTGTTCCTTTACGGAATTAACCATTATCCCTCAATTGTCCCTTTACGGAGTTAAGGGATGTCCCTCGGTTGACCGCTGTCCCTTGACAACAGTTGTGTGTGAATGTGGCTGTTCTTGAGTTTTCCAGCAGGGTTCTTGGTGTTTTTGCAATTTTGGGGCATCCATCGCGGTGGTTCAAATGGCGGCGAGGGTCGTGAGTATCGGCTCGGCAGTTGGCATTGACAAACCGATCTGGCATTGCTTAAGGCGATGGGAATGGGTTCGCGAATCTCCGGCATTGCACTTGCAGCTTATGCTCGGCTGTTGTGGCGAGTCAACGTTGGGTCTTGTTCTATCGGTAGATGGTGATGAGAACACGGGCTTCTCCGGCAGACAACAATCATAAGAGAACAATTCTGGGAGTGACCGATAACATGCAGTGGCTCTTCTCCGAAGGCATTTGTTTCCGGCGGTCAGCGGCGAAGGGTAGGTAGTGATGCCTCGAACAACGGCAGTTCGCTGATGGCATTTTTGCATAGCGTCGTGGCCTCGCATTTGTTCTGGGCAGCAGCAGTAAGACGGCGGCGCATCGATCGGGACTGGTGATAATGGGATCCGATGGTAAGCGGATGGAAGTGGCGAATGTTGGCAGTCACGAGAGCGAATGACGCGGTGTTTCCGGTGGCAGCGGCTCTCGACGGTGGCCGGTTCAATGTGAGGGACTTGCAGCATTTCATCATTTGATTTGATCAAAACTGATGGTAGATGGGCTCGGCGTTAGTGTAGTGCACGGCCGATGGGACGGAGGCTTAACAACTCCAGCAAGGGCAGCGAGTAGCAACTATTGATGGGATCCGACGGCACTCGGGTATCAGTCTTCTGTGGCGGTCGACGGCCAGCAACTATTGAATTATTGAATCTCACCTTGGGCTGGTTTTAATTTTCCTCACCTTTGGGCCCAATTTTAACTTCTATTTAGTCCACTTACATCAATCAACCACTTGGGATTTATTATCAACTTGTCTTCAACTCTTCTTGGTCTTGTTGGTTTGCCAATACAATGAGTCTTATGATCACATTAAATTTACATCCCACACAATAAGCCTACCATCTAGGCTAAATTAAGAGAATTTGAGTGAATTAAATAATAATTCAATCAACCATTCTTAATTTAATAGTTTGTAATCCAATTCGAATTTTCCGCTAAACCCATTTTTCCTCCCATTTTATTTCAACAATACTCAAGATGCACCTAAGAAATTTGGATTTCCTTCAACATAGCAAGAATTTTGGAATTCTCCATCCAACTTTATGTTCAACCGTTGTCTTTTCCTTGTCATACTTTTGCTTTTAAAACTTCCTCGTATTTCAATTTATTGCTTGCCTCACAGACTTGATGCGAACAGATCGAGACATGACTGAACTTAGCAGAGTACTAAGCTGCCTACGTACCTCTTTGTAGAGGATCAAGTCATTACGTAGTTCAAAGGGACATGATTTAGTTTTGAATGGGGGGTGTCGTGCACAGTTTATACTCATGCGGGCCAGGAGTTTGTCGTACACAGTTTATACTCATGCGGACCAGGAGTAATATGCAGTTTAGGCTCATGCGTCATGGAGTGTTGTACTTGCCTTGTATTTGTTTTGCGCGTAGTATCGTTTCAAGAATTTCCCATTTATGGGGCCAATGTTCACACCATCTTCACATTGTGGAGGGGCATCTTCAGCATCTACTTCCTCCATTTGAGAATTTTCAAGAGCAGTGATATGGTTGTTGGAAGCTATGCTTTCTCTATCATTATCATTATTGTCTTTAGTAAAGATAATTGTCTGCATCTTGGCTTTCAACACTCTTCCACATGATACAGTCAAAATGTTTCGTCTCTTCATGCGAGAGGGAATTCGACTCCGGAGTTTGTTGAAGCTAGGAGACTTGAAATTATTTTTCTTCCCATACTTGTTTCTCTCACAAGGTTCGAGCCTTTCAAAGACACTCCCAAGCCTTTCAAAGACAGAGCTTCTCTTGATTTTCCTTCCACCTTCATCAAACATATCTTCCGTGGATGAAGCTTCTCCCTCAGTGATATAGTTTGTACTTGCTCTTCTAATTGCAATGCGGACTGGCTTTTGAGGGACATATCCCAAACCTGGCTTAGCATTTTTTACAGTGTGGCCACTATTTTTCAACATTTTATGAGTGGCATCGAGCCCATGTTCTGATGGGTTGATAGTCTCTTGAACTTGTCATCAGTTTTTTTTTCGGTTCATAACCAGCCTTCTTGAGGAGTCTGAAGGCTTGTGGACTATATGACTTGGCTATTTCTGCCTCAAACACCTCACCATGTTCAGTCTTTGTTCCTTCAACAAGACGTGTGAATCCTTTGAGTGGTGGAGATGAAGGTTTACTTGCATCAATTTTTGTTAAAGGCAACGTCAACTCTTCCATGGTCTCAAACTCTTTGCCTTTGTTCTTCTTGAGAGTGGCAGATGATGTGCTACCTTCCTCCTTTATTTGTTTACTGCCCCCATCATCTTGTGCTGGGACTTCTTCAAGCTTCACTTCCTTTATATTTTTGAAGAAATATTTCGTATCTGCAAAGTAAGCTTCAACTTCAGTAAATGGCTTGCCATCACCGAATACCCTTTTCACGTTGTTGCCTTCACTGTACTTGAAGCACTGGTGTAATGTAGAAGGGATCACACCATTCTTATGTAGCCATGGGTGCCCCAAAAGCATGTTGTATGAAGTTTTTACATTAATTACATGGAAGAGCACCGTTGATTTCATTTCATCAATCAGCAAATCAAGAACAATCGTGTCGAGGGTTCTTTGCCCTTCATGGTTGAACCCTTGGATCATCAATCGGCTATGGTTGAGTTCATTCACAAGTATTTCTAATTTTTTCAACATTTTTAAAGACAAGATGTTCACGGCTGAGCCTCCATCAACAAGAATACGCTTTACTCGCAGTCCTTGTGTATAATCGGTAACAAATAGAGGTCGGTTATGAGGTTGAAAACCCAACAACATATCTTCATATGTGAAGGTTACCCTCATAGAGTAAGCTTTTTCCTTAGCCTCAAGCTGCTCATTTTTATTGCCTTCCTCACTCACCACATTACATGAGTTTCATGATAACCTTCTTTTACAAAAATGAAGTTTGTGGCTGCTTCATCCTCTAACACAATTTTTCCTTTCTTGGCAAGCTGCATGATATTTTCCTTGAAGATGAAACAATCATGAATGGGATGACCCACCAATCTATGGTATTTGCAATATTTTGGGTCATTAATTCGATTGGCTTCCTCTGGGCATTTCATCTCAGGGAGTTCAATGAGTTTGTCTTTAATCAGATCATCGAATATTTTGAAAACATCAGAGTTCAGGAATGGATATTCTTTTTCTTGCATTTCCTTCAGGGTTAATCTTCTTTGCCCCCACTCTTGAGCAACTTGTTTCCCTTTATCCTTCTTATCATCTCCATTCTTTCAAACCTTGACAGTAGCGGCATTTATGGCCATTGATTTTCTATTGGAGTTTGTGGCATACAGCTTGCCCCCTTTCTTGGTTTCTTGTCTATTATTGGACTTGCAGGAATCCGACACTGGTGAGTGTTTGATTCCACAGGCAGCCATGCTCAATTCCATATCATGAGCTCTCGTAGCCAACTCTTCAAAAGTCTTTGGCTGATGTTTGCCTATTTTTGTAGCATTCACGAGCAAGAATACTCGATCGTTGTAGTAGTATATCCCAAAAAAATTATCAATCTACAAAGGAGTTATGTTCGGACTAGAAAAATACGTGAGCTCATGTTCATGTCGTTTTTGTAAAGATGATAGGGGGTTTTGAGATTGATTAACCACTTAAGCAAGTAGCAAGTAAATAAAAATAACAAATAAGAGAAACGACAAGTGAAGATGAATGAAAATAAAAGAAAATGGGTGCTAAAGTTCAAGTATGGAAAAACATGGGATTAGAAACATCCAAGCACACTCGATTCATATTATCATGCAAAAGGAATTCAACTCAATTGATGTAGACTAAGGGTGATCACGATTTTATCCTAAGCTCCCTTTCGGGTTACAAAGGTTGTTGATCCATTTTAGACTCCCAAAAGCACTTAAGATCAAAGTCCAACATTAACCCCTTCCATCTAGGTACTAGTTAGATTAAACTCTCCCTTTTTGTGTACTAAGGCCAACGAATGGATTGGTTCCCCTCATTGAATTCAAGTATCCTTTCGGTCAAACCCAAACTCAATGTCTATCCATGCCTTCCTAATACTATAGAGGGTCGTTTCCGTCTCACTCCAAGCAATACATACATGAGCATCATGATAGCATTTAATTACCATAAATCAATTCATTGATCAACAATCCATTAAACCAATAATCAATTATGAATAACAAACCATGCCATCACAACATCAAGACAATTAAACTCCATGAATAGAAATTAACATCAATTAAATCAAAAACCAATTTAATCCACGTGATAATATAAATCTCATATGCTCTTCATGTCCCCAATCCCACTAGAGGGATTAGCCTAACATGATAAAAGTAACAAAACACATAAATGATTCATTACAAATATCCATAGTCTAAATCCAAAAGAAAATCAAAGGAGATGTAAATCTTCCCCCAACAATTTCTTGTAGGAGATCTTCAATACTCATGGATCTTCTTCTCTAGCTATTGATTTCTTGAGATCTTCAACACCCAAATGGAAGGGATAAAGTTTTGATGGAGAATTAATGGAGATGATGAAGATGGATCAAGATGGATGAAGGTGGATGGAGATTATAGTGTGAAATTGAAGGAAAGGTGTGTGATGTGTGTGTAGAGGATGGAAAATCCGATCTTCTCCTCAATTGTTGAATAAATGGGTATTTATACCCCTTGGGAAGCTTCTAGAAGTTTCTGAAAATTTCAGCAGTTTTGACACCTACACGACTCGTGTGCTGTAACACGGCCCGAGTCGTGTCTAGGGCTTCTGGTCAACGGCGAGCTCTGGACAGCGCACGGCTCTTGCGCAGCACACGGCCACAGGGGTGGCCGTGTTGTGTTTTCTGATGTTGTCGCACGGCCCTCTCTTACAGGGCCGTGCTTGGTGCACGGCCCGTGTTTCTGCACACGGTCCGTGTCCTGCACTCGGCCACAGGGATGGCCGAGTTGGTGCTTCTAGCGTCCGCACACGGTCACTTCTTACAGGGCCGTGTTCCGTACACGGCCCGTGTAGGTGCACGCCCTATTTTACTTCTTCCGTTTTTACCCGTTCTCCCTTGTTTCAACTCCGAATTTAGATCCGCTTTTTCCTATGCCTTCCTTATCATATCTAGCATCCAATAAAAAGTGAAAATCATAGGTTTAAGCTTATTCACACACATTTCAATAAAAACACAAAATACAACCAAATAACACATAAAATACGGATAAAATAATACGAAAATACATATAAAAATACACTAAAATCTAGGTGAAAATAGCGCCAATCAAACCCCCCAAACTTAAGGTGTTGTTCCTCCCCGAGCAACGAAAATGACAAATCAAAAGGAGAAATTTTCACCTAGAAAAAGACTAAACGAACATAAGCAATAACATATCGTTAGCAATAATAACTACAAACTATGCTAAGTCATCCTACAATACTAAAATCATGACATGAGAAATTAACAAGTTCAATCAAAAGAGAGTAATAGTATAATATAGTCCCTTTTAGTCCAAGCCTCACAATGGATATCGATGTCTCTCAACACTCTTTTGAAATAGGATAAATCACACTCATTAATCGATTAGCTCGACTCGCTATAAGCTTGCTCGCGGACTATATTCACAAACCACCAAAGTTTCAATTAATGATCAAAAAGGTCTTTAATTAGGATGTAATGATAGGCTCTTTGATATGGTAGGGAAGATATGGATAATAGCGACTCAACAAGTGTAAGTAATCAAAGAGATGACCAATTTCCTCAACTTCTCTACTTTTCTTTCTTCCTTTCTTATCTTTACAATCTCAAGCACTATTCATTAACTTTCCTTGGATTGAGCTTCTTTTTATGCATGCTTCCTATCTTTGAATTTTGTTTACTTGAGCATTTTGATGTTGATTTGCTCCTTTTCTAACTTTGAGGTTGCATGTGCCTTCTTGTTGTTGCTCTTTTCATTCTTTTTCTTGCTTGTTTACCATGTCCTTTACTTCTTTTGATTATTCAATCAATCCTTTCTAGCCACCATCTCCTCAATTACTCACATAATGGATATATATATAAGGCTTAAGTGGGTAATCAAGGCTTGTAATGTGCTAAATTCACAAGAAATAAGCTTATAGGCTCAAAGTGGTTGACTAAGGATGGTGTTCAAGGTAGGAACATATATGGCAATGACTATAATAACAAGGATGGCCTTAGATCATTTCACTAATCTCCACTAATCGGGCTCGTTCCTATAGTCCTTGAGCAAGTTCTAACTTATCAAACACAACCGATCCACTCATGAAGAAATACCATGTATGCATGGTTGAGGCTCAAATGCTCACAAGCTTGTGCTCGGACCTTAAGGAACTTATTACACCACATTCATCTCAAAATTGAACAAGTTAAGTAAAACATGTCACAATTTGAAAGTGTAAAGATTCTTAATCATAATTTGTCATCACTTATCACCACAACATTGTTGGATTGTATACTAAAAGTCTAGCTTTAGTATGGACAATGTTATAACAATATTTGAAATGAGAATCATTGATCAAATGATTGCATCTTAAAATTTATTTTATATGCATGATGCAATAGTCCATTTACTTTATACTGTAGATAATATGTTGTGCGACAACACGCGGAAGATCATATTATCGGTTTCCTTATAAAGTATAAACAGATGCTCACAACTGAGATAGACGGGGACTCTCTATCGGTATGGTTGTAGTGTGGTTTGGTATTAGCTTGTCTTGGCTATAGAATCACATTAGTGCACTTGTGTGTATTGAGTAGGACCGCCTGAGATCGTTCTTCTTATACTGACTATATAGTAGAACTTGATCTCTGTTATTATGGAAGTTCGTGCTCTTAATCCCTATACAATAACCTCGACACGTAGGGCAGTATGTATTTCTTTGATTCATCAATGGGTGAGATTTATGAGTATTAAATCAACAAACTCGGTGAGTTGGGAAGTAGTGCTGTATCTATGGTGTGCTGTTGATTGT
This sequence comes from Pogostemon cablin, assembly GCA_023678885.1. NCBI lineage: Eukaryota > Viridiplantae > Streptophyta > Magnoliopsida > Lamiales > Lamiaceae > Pogostemon > Pogostemon cablin. The sequence goes on from CM042951.1 coordinate 32,393,774, forward strand.
AGAAGGAATCCATGTCCGTCATAGGTTGATGATGTCCCCTTGAGGAGCTCATAAGGTTTATCATGTAAATCTTGCAAGTGGATTAATTTCCGGCATGATAAAAAGGTTGAGTGGTACTACTCTCGGATGAGATATTAATTAATTTGAGTTGTCAGTAACTTAATTAATTAATGGACATTGAATATCTTAAACATGGGGAGACTATCGGGCTTATAATAAGAAGGAGCCCAGAACATAACTTTGGGATTGGACGGGTAGTGCAGTAATAATATTTTAGTGGACTATATTATTATTATTGGATTTAATTAAAAGCTTTGGGCTAAGCTAGGTTAATTAAATCTAATTGAGGCCCAGCCCAATTTCTCCTCCTGGTCCCTGCAGTAGCCCATGTATATAAGTTGTCTCAGCTCCTAATAACTGTCTGCGCCTCTTACGTAGAATGAGTTAAGGAACAGATTGAGAACTCTCTGGGGATTGTTGACCACACAACACCAGAGAGTTGACTTTGGGTAATACTGCAGAAGATCAGAGGTGTTCTTCTCAGATCATCATCCACTACACCAAACCAGAAGACGGGTAATTGTTTTATGCTTCCGCTGTTTCTAATTATCTGTTTTAATTATCGAATCACGTTAACCATAAGATCCAATTGACAACAATTGGTATCAGAGCATGGTTTCTTGGTGAAACGTGATTTGATAGATGGGTATGTGATTAATTGATTAAATGAAATAATCTGTTTTAATCGCATGTTTGATCAGTATGTAAGAAGTGATTTTGTTATTACTTTGTGATCTTCTGTTATGTGATCTACTGTTGTTGTAGTGTATTATTTTAATTGAATACATGGTACACATATTTTGGTCACAAAAAGAAGTCAGTAAGTCTGTCTATAGTCACCCGTTTCTCACACACACTCACACCTTGCACGGTGGGTGTGCATCCGCCGGCGCGTGGAGAATCGACGGAAGAAGACGGACGGACGAGAGAAGACAGCGGCGCGTGGCGTCTGACCGAAGACAGTCGATCGTCGGCTGATGGCTTCGGTCGGACCAAGTCCGTCGTGGCGGCGCTGGAAAGACGAGCGGCCTCGACTGGGTTTCGACTGGTTCGATGACGACTTCGCGGCGAGACAAATCAGCATGGATCTGGGCGGGGAGAGATGAATCGTGAACGGTGGGACTCATTCACGCTATCTCTGGTCTGGTCCAGTCAGATCCGGCGGCGAGTGTTGCTTCAGACTGCGATTGATGGTGTTCCGACGAGGTTCGAGGCAAGACCAACCTGTTCCAGGTTCAGTCGGGACTGATCGTCGCAGAAGCAGCGGTGCTGGAGCGGTCTCGCGGTTGACCGGCGATGGCTGTGTAGCGGCCGCCTGCAGGGGTGGCATCTGGTTGCGCCGGTGTGGTTGAAATCATGCGTCGGCGCAGATGGACGAGCGGCGGTGCGAGCGGCGGGTGGACTGTCTGCATACAGCGCTGTCGGTCGGAGGCTGAGTGGTTGGTGGGCGCGACTGCGGCACTGGCGCGGCTGCGATCTGACGGCGAGATTTCGGAGGATGTGGTGAGCTCGGTATCGGTAGCGGAAGCGGTGGCTTCTGCTTCCACCGGCGATGGCTCACGGCAACTGGTCGCGACTGGGTGCTTCTCGACGGCGAGCGGCGATCTGCGGCAGGTGGCTGGCGTGTGCGAGCGGCGGCACCGTTGGCGGCGGTTACTGGCAGTGAGTGCAGGCGGCGGCTGTGAACTAGGGCTTCAGGCCTTGTGGGCTTGAGTTGGGCCCTTTTTCATTGAGTTTGGGCTGCTTTAATGGGCCGGTTTATTCTTGTTGCTTACTGCCTTAGTGTTTTGGGCTGCTGGCCAAATTAGTTTTTGTTGGGCACATTATTTTTTATTGGTGTGCTCATGGGCTGATTAATAGATTGGCTAGAATAGTGCATGGCTATTGGGCTTATTTTTTTTAATGGACTGCTCAATTTGTGCTTATTGTTATGGGCCCAAGACAGTAATAAATATAAGGCTGCCCAATTTTTAATTTGGTTTTGGGCTTTTGGGCCCAATTTTAATTAAATGGTTAATGGGCTGCTGGGTTATATTTACTGCTGGATTTAATTAATTGTGGGGTTAATGTTGGGCCAGGTTAAATATTGGGCTTGACCTTAATGCTGATATTGTCAAGATAAATGGGCTTAATTATTTTAATTTTGGGCTGCTCATTTTATGCTAATTATCTTTGGGTCAGCTGGGCCTATTTAATTGATCCAACATTCTATGCAATTAATTAAAGTTATATAACTGATTAATTGATTTAATTGTCAATTATTGTTGTATATGTGATAGGCATGCTCTATGTGATTTACTTATTTAAAAATTGCTGTTAATAGAAGCATGTCTAGAATGTATATTTTATTTCTGAATATTATATACATGTTAAAACCCTCGGTATTAAATAACTAAGTGGGAGAGGGGTTTGGTAATAAATTCCCGCGGCCTCCATTATTGGTTTGTAAGTGATGTGAGTAAACTTGCGTGTTGGCATAGGCCTTCCTCCCTAACGGATGAGTTTATTCACGGATCACTGGTACAGACTTCATAAATAATTATTGTTTGTAATGTGGCACATAAACTTGCGTGTTGGCATAGGCCTTCCTCCCTAACGGATGAGTTTGTGTGCGGTACACTGGTACAAACTTATAATTGATGATTGTAGGAAGCTACCCGAGCGCGTGTGTACTTCTCCAACTGTAAGGCACATAAGCTCGCGCAGTGCACTTGGGATCAAATAATGGTGTACACTTAGGTGTAAATAATTAGTATCCTCCCCAACGGAGTCACTGCTATTATTTGCATGGCCAAAGAGGAACCGACTATTAATTATTTTGTCATAAAGTTAGGTTGACAAATGAAATTAATGGGTAAAACCTTCTCTTGTAAATGTTCGGGTTTGTAAACGTCCACACTAACGTGGCTTGCAGACTCACGGTGCTTGAGATGTCGGTGAATTTTATTTTATATTGTTTTGAGGGAAACAATATAAAAGGATAAAATTCGAAGTTTTGATCAGTAAATTTAATCGTGATTCTCTGTATTTCGAATAGTTTTAGTCTCACTAATTGTTAACTAAAAGAAATTATATTTACTTGTCCAAATTAACTGATTAGAAAAGAATCTTAATTTTGAAATTTACTGCTTAAAAAAATACATGTGTTCTCTCAAAGGACGGCTCATGATGCCTATTAAAGTCTTTAGTGAAGAGATGAGAGGATCATAGAAATATGATGAACTCATGTAACTCTTCAGATACTTGAGTAATTTAAAAGGCGCAAGATCATGATAGAATTTGATGAATGAATTGGAAATATATATGGAATAGAAGTTGAAAGGGAAACCTAAGTCAATTTTATTTTCCATAATTGCCTAGATGTTTTTGAGAAAGTTCCACCTCAATTACAAGAGGATGTAAATGGTGGGAAACTTCTAACAAAACATGTGGCAAAGGAAAGCCACTTTCATCATAAAGTGAACAAGTTTAATATCTTATTTACTAATGGATTGAACATGATTAGTGATGGCATCTACTGATACGAAGTATGTAGATACTGGAATCACTAAATGTTTATCACTCAGTAAGGATAAGATTGTTAATAACATGGGTAAAACTACAAAGGTAGTTGCTATTGCAGTGGGAGTTGTTTATTTATCTCTGGATAAGAATAAACGATTGATTATAAGAAATTGTCTTTACGTACGTTTCATAGAAAGAATTTAATTTCGGTTTCTATGCATTAACGGATGGATACTTCATTTCATTTAAATGACATGCTCATAGTAATGAGGAATGAGGCTATAATCCGTTAAAGTACGTTGGAGGATAATAAGTATACTCTTGAATCATGTACATCCCACAGATGCAATAAATAGTAATTAATAATGCATCTTCTAATATTAGTAAGAGAAAGGAACCTTCGGAGATGAACTAAACATACATTTGGCGTCTAAGACTAATTCATTTTACTTAAGTAGGATTCAAAAGTTGATAGCCGATAGACCGTAAGGTTTATCTGAAGTGGAAACTATCGGACTTGCGAGTCTTGCTTGGAAGTAAAAATGATTAACTGCCTTTTCAAGGCTGTGGGGTATAGAGCCAAAGATATATATGTTGGAATTAGTTCATTCTGATTCAAGCGAACCTAACATTATCCGGGCGAGAGGTGGTTATGAATATTCGAAGATTATTCTGGATACCAATATATTTAATTGATACACTGCAAGTCTAAGTTCTTGGATTAATTCAAGAATTGAAAGGCTGGTACAGTGAAGCGTCATGAAAAATATATTAAGTCATTACGATCTAATCGTGATGGCGAGTATCTCTTGGGATAGTTAGGAGCTATTAATCAGAAGTTGAGATTGAATCTCAAGTAGTCTACACCGGGCATGCCCCAGCTGAATGGTGTGGTGGGTAGAAGGTATTAGGCTCTTACGATTATGATTAGATAGATGATGAATTATTTGGAATAATTAAATTCATTTTATGGATATGCCCTAGATACAGTAATTCGTGAAACGTTTGTCTATATATGGGATATTCTAGAAAAATGGATAGTGATTTATTTAGTCCAAAAGATCGAAGGGTAATTGTTAACACAATGATCAGATTTTTGGAAAAGGACTATGTAATAAATCACAAGCCCATGTATAAGTTGTTCTAAAGGAAGTGAGAGGAAAACACTAAGTATAAGTACCAAGTGTACAAGAGGATATACCACAAGGTAAACTGCAACGCATGTCACGTCTGATACACAATTACATGTAGTGCCTTGTCGTAGTGGGAGGGTTGTATTACAACCCATAAATATATGTTTTGGGAGAGTCGTGAGACTTGATCCCTAGTGAACATGGTATTATCCCACGGATACGACATAGCACTACAAGATTAAAATGCGGAATCTTAGTAAGTTGCAATGTACGTTGAAATAGAATCTACGGATTCTATATTAAGTCTGGGAACTTGTATGACCACTAAATGGTGTAAAAACCATTGCAAGTGATCATAGGAAATATAAGAGGATCATACGGAAAGGTGAAAATCTTGGAAGCAAAGCTTGTTGCGAAAAGATGTACTCAGAAAGAAATGGTTCGATTATGAGGGAACATATTCGCTGGTAGCTATGCTTAAATTGATCCGGATTCTTTTATTTATTGCTGCTCATATTAAATTATGAGGGACAGCAAATAGATGTCAAGACAGCTTTCCTGATTGGAAGTCTTGAGGAAAACATCTATGTGAAGCAACCAGAGTAATTCATTGCAAAGTACTAATAGCATTTTGATAGTAAGCTTAAAAGTGTCCAGCGATGGACTAAAGCAAGCTTTAAGATTGTGAAGCATCTGTTTTGATTAGATAATCCAGTGGCATGGATTTAAATTAATGAGCGGATGAGTCTTGTGTGTTGTAAAGAGTGACGGAAACGTGGTGGTGTTTCTTGTACTATACGTAGATAGTATCTTGCTCATTGGAGACAATGAAAGAGTATTATCGGGCGTATGGGTACGGTTATTAAAGCGGTAGTGATGAAGGACTTAAGAAAGGCAAAATACATCCTTTTGATCACGGTAATGCGGATCACAAGAAAGGATGTTTTGCTTATCTCAAGTTTCATAAAATGATACAGTCCATACTCATTTAGCATGTGAATAGACTTGCGCGTCGGCATTAGAGCCTTCCTCCCCATCGGATGAGTTTATTCATGGAATGCTATGAACGAAGTTGGATATCTGTTTTGGTTAACGCATGAACAGTGGGTATCAACGTAATCCGGAACAAGAATGATGAACTGTGGTAAGACATATATGAAGTGCCTGAGAAGGACTGGAAATCATATATAGACTTACTGAGCAGATTCACTGCTTCTTGTGGATTACGTAGATTCAGATTTTATAGTCAGATTGGACGGTAGTAAATTCTCCTCAAAGGTTATGTGTTTAATTTTAGGAAGTAGAGTCATAATGTGGAGGAGTGTTATATAGAAATATATTTCAGACTCCGGACTCCATCATGGTAAGATGATAAATTGGAGCCTATAAGGCAGCCAAAGTATCTATATGACTCTAGAAACTTCAAGATGGACTTCGAAGTGTTTCTAAGTTTGCCCAAGGTAATCACAATTTACATTGATGATATTGGTGCAGTTGCAAACTTGAAAAAATCACAAGTCTATAAGGCAATTAAACACATGGAGCGCGAGTACCACCTGTTACGAGAAATCGTATGATGAGGCGAAGGTTGTTGTCGCCTAGATTGCATCGGATGATGACCTAGTAAACCATTTACAAAGACCTTAAGGCGAGAGCTTTTAATGGTCGTGTAGTGGGAGTAGGAATCAGATGTATGGCAGAAGACATGACAGCATAGTCTTTTAGTATAAGTGGGAGATTGTTGGATTGTATACTAAAAGTCTAGCTTTAGTATGGACAATGTTATAACAATATTTGAAATGAGAATCATTGATCAAATGATTGCATCTTAAAATTTATTTTATATGCATGATGCAATAGTCCATTTACTTTATACTGTAGATAATATGTTGTGCGACAACACGCGGAAGATCATATTATCGGTTTCCTTATAAAGTATAAACAGATGCTCACAACTGAGATAGACGGGGACTCTCTATCGGTATGGTTGTAGTGTGGTTTGGTATTAGCTTGTCTTGGCTATAGAATCACATTAGTGCACTTGTGTGTATTGAGTAGGACCGCCTGAGATCGTTCTTCTTATACTGACTATATAGTAGAACTTGATCTCTGTTATTATGGAAGTTCGTGCTCTTAATCCCTATACAATAACCTCGACACGTAGGGCAGTATGTATTTCTTTGATTCATCAATGGGTGAGATTTATGAGTATTAAATCAACAAACTCGGTGAGTTGGGAAGTAGTGCTGTATCTATGGTGTGCTGTTGATTGTAGAAGGAATCCATGTCCGCCATAGGTTGATTATGTCCCCTTGAGGAGCTCATAAGGTTTATCATGTAAATCTCTTGCAAGTGGATTAATTTCCGGCATGATAAAAAGGTTGAGTGGTACTACTCTCGGATGAGATATTAATTAATTTGAGTTGTCAGTAACTTAATTAATTAATGGACATTGAATATCTTAAACATGGGGAGACTATCGGGCTTATAATAAGAAGGAGCCCAGAACATAATTTTGGGATTGGACGGGTAGTGCAGTAATAATATTTTAGTGGACTATATTATTATTATTGGATTTAATTAAAAGCTTTGGGCTAAGCTTGGTTAATTAAATCTAATTGAGGCCCAGCCCAATTTCTCCTCCTGGTCCCTGCAGTAGCCCATGTATATAAGTTGTCTCAGCTCCTAATAACTGTCTGCGCCTCTTACGTAGAATGAGTTAAGGAACAGATTGAGAACTCTCTGGGGATTGTTGACCACACAACTCCAGAGAGTTGACTTTGGGTAATACTGCAGAAGATCAGAGGTGTTCTTCTCAGATCATCATCCACTACACCAAACCAGAAGACGGGTAATTATTTTATGCTTCCGCTGTTTCTAATTATCTGTTTTAATTATCGAATCACGTTAACCATAAGATCCAATTGCCAACAAACATATCATCACTCACGTTCAAAAATGACTCACGACATCCCTAAACAAACCACCAAACATCCCAAGACAAGAATGAAAATACACACAACATACAAATAAGGACTCAACAAACAAGACACAACAAAAATACAAAACATGCAAAAACACAAAATACCATCATCCATAAGAAAATTAAGCACACATTCATCCCAACCTTTATTGAAAAGGAAATCCTAATTTACGAAAGTAAACCTCCCACAAACATAACAAATAAAGTATCATGCTAGTCACAACAATCCAAATCAAACTCAATTCATTTCAAGTAGTAAAATGATAAGGTGTAGAGTACTCCCTCGATAGGCATTTGGTAAGGAAAGCGTTAGCTCCAAGCTCCATCATGCTTCCAATACCTCTCATTCATGCTCAAACACTCAACAAACACCATTAATTCAACAATTTCATTATGAATATGGACTATCATGCACTTCAACACCACTAATCATACCAAAATCAAACCCAAACTCATGAGAAAAATTTTAAAATTGACCCAATTTTACAAGAATCATACTCAAGTGGTGAGTCACACCACACACTCTCCCCCCAAACTTAAATCGAAACAAGAGTTGAGACTTAAGTTTGCAAAAAGTGGTGAGACTTACCCTTGTAGTTTCCATTGATGATCTTCTTGTTGAGAAGTAACCGCATCCACACGACTCAAGCTATGCCCACCACGCACTAGCACCCCCCAAACTTAACTCGAGACAAGAGTCACGAATTAAGTTTGCAACAAGTTGTGGAACATGTCAACTTGAATCCATGAAGCATTTCTCTTTTCTTCAATGTGCATTTTTCTCCATGAGCACAATCAACCTACAAGGCCAAAACAACCATTATTGAAAGCACTAAAATAAAGCAATAAAGATAGTGATGGGGTGCCTCCCATCGAGCGCTAAGTTTAACGTCTTCAAGCTAGACGAGTTTAAGCTCTTAACAATCGGAGAAATCCAAGACCCCATCGGATCTCATCTTCACTTTGAGAAATTTCTTGGCTCTTTTCTTTTCCATCAACATGATTTCTCCATTCTTGCTTATAATTATCAAATCATCCGGAAGAATTTTGGATAGCAATGCTTCGTCTCCATAAGGCAGTTGAATTTCTCCCTTATCAACCTTCCATTCGATGTCCGAGTCCTCGTTCCTATAAATATCAAGCAAAGCCAAGTTAAGATTAAAATCGTCAATATAATCATGGAAAAGAGAATTAGAAGATTTAAAAGAGTAAGAATTTTCAAATCCATGAAGATCATCCGGAGGTAGGATTGGAGGCTTGAGGTAAGAATCATCCTTCTTTCTTACCTTGTTACATGAAAATGTAACACTCTCCGTATTTGAACTCAAAGAAAGTTCTCCTCTTTCCACATCAATATGAGGCTTTCCCGTGGCTAAGAATGGTCTTCCCAAGATCATAGGTGTTTGAGGATCAACCTTCATCTCCAAGACAACAAAATCCACCAGAAAAGTCAACTTCTTCACTTCAACCACTACATCCTCCACCACCCCTAAGGGCTTAATAGTTGATCCATCCGCCACTTGAAGGCATGTAGTGGAAGGCTTGAGCTCTCCAATATCCAATTCTTCAAAGAGAGAATGAGGCATAACATTCACACTAGCTCCCAAGTCACACAATGCATTCACCACCTTCTTTCCTTCAACTTCACAAGGGATAACAAACTTCCCCGGATCACCAACTTTCATGGAAGGCTCCTCATGCAATGGTTCATTTGTTTCAACTAGCTTCGCTTTCTTTCTCTCCTCATATTTCTTCTTCAAAGTTTCAACAAACTTTTGAAATTCCTCCATCTTTTCTTTTTTAACAAATCTTTGAGGATACGGTATTGGATAAGGAGTAATAGGAATTCTCCAATAATCACGTTCATATTCCTCTTCTTTTTCCCTTTTCTCCTTAGCCTTTTTCCACTTAGGTACGTGCTCTTCTTTCCATTTCTTCCTCTTTTCTTCTAACTCAATTTCTATTCTCTTTGCTTCTTCTTTTTCTTCATCCACCGTGCAATCTACCAATCCTTCTTCAACCAAGCTATCCTCTTTCACCTTTATGCACATGCAATGCTCTTTTGGATTTATTTTCGTGGTAGATGGGAATTTTCCTTGTTGGTGTTGTGATCCCACGGAAGAAGCAATTTGCCCCATTTGATACTCAAAAGATCTCATCCTATTGTCGGATTTCTTCTCATTTTCCTCCATTCTAGCCTCAAGCCTTGCTTCCCTCTTTTCCATTTGAGATTCAAGCTTAGCATCTCTCTTTTCCATTTGAGCCCTTGTATCTTTCATGAATGCTAGCAATGTCTCTTCCAATGATGACTTACCTTCTCCATTCAATGGCTTGGCACTTGGATCGAATCCCGGAGGAAATGCAACTGCGGCTTGAGGATTAGAGTAGGAAAGATTTCATGCTTCCTCGGAGCTTGATAATTTCCACTTGATTGATTGAAATTGCTTTCCCGAGCTTGTCCTTGATATCCTCCTTGAAAATTACCTTGATTAGAAGGATAATTACCTTGGAAATTCCCTTCATGATGGAAATTCCCTTGGTAATTTCTCCTATCTAAATAGGCAACATCCTCTACACTTTGCATAACATTGCTCTCATCATTCACCATAGAACTTGTGCTTCCCCCTTGACTTACTCCTTGAGTGATCAAATTCAATTGCTTTGTTAAAGCTTGGATACTCTCATTGAATTCTTTCATTCCTTCACTTTGGAACACATAGCCTTTTTCCACTTAGGTACGTGCTCTTCTTTCCATTTCTTCCTCTTTTCTTCTAACTCAATTTCTATTCTCTTTGCTTCTTCTTTTTCTTCATCCACCGTGCAATCTACCAATCCTTCTTCAACCAAGCTATCCTCTTTCACCTTTATGCACATGCAATGCTCTTTTGGATTTATTTCCGTGGTAGATGGGAATTTTCCTTGTTGGTGTTGTGATCCCACGGAAGAAGAAATTTGCCCCATTTGATACTCAAAAGATCTCATCCTATTGTCGGATTTCTTCTCATTTTCCTCCATTCTAGCCTCAAGCCTTGCTTCCCTCTTTTCCATTTGAGATTCAAGCTTAGCATCTCTCTTTTCCATTTGAGCCCTTGTATCTTTCATGAATGCTAGCAATGTCTCTTCCAATGATGACTTACCTTCTCCATTCAATGGCTTGGCACTTGGATCGAATCCCGGAGGAAATGCAACTGCGGCTTGAGGATTAGAGTAGGAAAGATTTCATACTTCCTCGGAGCTTGATAATTTCCACTTGATTGATTGAAATTGCTTCCCCGAGCTTGTCCTTGATATCCTCCTTGAAAATTACCTTGATTAGAAGGATAATTACCTTGGAAATTCCCTTGATGATGGAAATTCCCTTGGTAATTTCTCCTATCTAAATAGGCAACATCCTCTACACTTTGCATAACATTGCTCTCATCATTCACCATAGAACTTGTGCTTCCCCCTTGACTTACTCCTTGAGTGATCAAATTCAATTGCTTTGTTAAAGCTTGGATACTCTCATTGAATTCTTTCATTCCTTCACTTTGGAACACATCACTCTTCACTTTGTTCACACTTTCCACTTGAGCTACTTTTCCAAATGCATAACCTCTCATTACTCTCTCGGAAGCCATTGATAAGCATTCATTGCAATATCTTCAAAAATATCCATGGCTTTCATAGCATCCACTCCAAATATAGACCCTCCGAATGAGGCATCTACATGCATCCGATGTTGTCCACTCAACCCTTGATAGAAGAAAGCCACTTGTTGATTCTCATGAAAATCATGTTGAGGACACTTTCGTAGCATCTCCTTGTAGTGTTCCCATGCTTCATAAAAACTTTCATCCGGAAGTTGCCTAAATTGAGTGATAAGGCTTTTCAATTGGAGAGTCTTCGAAGGAGGAAAGTACTTACTTAGGAACCTTTGCTCAAGATCTTCCCATGTATTACAACTTCCCAAAGGAATTGTATTATACCATGCTTTAGCCTTGTCTCTTAAAGAAAAAGAGAACAACCTCATTCGAATAGCATCTTCCGACACTCCCTTCATCTTGACGGTATTCGCAACCTCCAAAAAAATAGATAGATGAGTGTTCGGGTCTTCAAGAGGACCTCCTCCAAACTGATTTGCTTTGACCATATTGATCAATCCGGTCTTAATTTCATAATCATTGGCTTGAACCGGGGGAACCATATTGTGCACGGCTCTCGGTTGGAAGTAATCCCGAATTGCTCTAGGCCTTGGCCTCTCTTGAGGTATTTGCACATTTCCTTGCATAGCTTGGTTATTGAACATATTAACCATCTCTTGGACATTTCTACGAACATTTGGTTGTGCCTCTTGTTGTTGGAGTATCCTTTGAGCTTCTTGATTGGCAAGCAATTGCATATATTCTAGATTTTGAGCAATGAAATTCCTAAACATCTCCGCTTGATTCTCTTGCACTCCTTCTTGTACCCCCCTTTGATCTTGTAATGGATCTTGGGGTGGGTTATAATTAGCATTCTCTCCACGTTGATTCTCCATATTTGTTCCTTTTCTAGCTCTCCGTCTCTCTCGCTTCCTTTGTCGTACGGTCTTTTCTATCTCCAAATTCAAAGGAATGATCGATTGATTTTCCTTTGATCTTGTGATCATAAAACACCTACGAAAAGGCAAAGAGTGAGACTACAAACACAAATAGTAAATAAAATAAAATAAAATAAATCCTTATCAAGAACAACTAAAACAATAACACAGTACTCGACTAATTCGTCAAACTCCCCTTTGGCAACGGCGCCATTTTCTTGTTTGCCTATTTTTGTAGCATTCACGAGCAAGAATACTCGATCGTTGTAGTAGTATATCCCAAGAAAAATTATCAATCCACAAAGGAGTTATGTTCGGACTAGCAAAATACGTTAGCTCATGTTCATGTCGTTTTTGTAAAGATGATAGGGGGTTTTGAGATTGATTAACCACTTAAGCAAGTAGCAAGTAAATAAAAATAACAAATAAGAGAAACGACAAGTGAAGATGAATGAAAATAAAAGAAAATGGGTGCTAAAGTTCAAGTATGGAAAAACATGGGATTAGAAACATCCAAGCACACTCGATTCATATTATCATGCAAAAGGAATTCAACTCAATTGATGTAGACTAAGGGTGATCACGATTTTATCCTAAGCTCCCTTTCGGGTTACAAAGGTTGTTGATCCATTTTAGACTCTCAAAAGCACTTAAGATCAAAGTCCAACATTAACCCCTTCCATCTAGGTACTAGTTAGATTAAACTCTCCCTTTTTGTGTACTAAGGCCAACGAATGGATTGGTTCCCCTCATTGAATTCAAGTATCCTTTCGGTCAAACCCAAACTCAATGTCTATTCATGCCTTCCTAATACTATAGAGGGTCGTTTCCGTCTCACTCCAAGCAATACATACATGAGCATCATGATAGCATTTAATTGCCATAAATCAATTCATTGATCAACAATACATTAAACCAATAATCAATTATGAATAACAAACCATGTCATCACATCATCAAGACAATTAAACTCCATGAATAGAAATCAACATCAATTAAATCAAAAACCAATTTAATCCACGTGAAAATATAAATCTCATATGCTCTTCATGTCCCCAATCCCACTAGAGGGATTAGCCTAACATGATAAAAGTAACAAAACACATAAATGATTCATTACAAATATCCATAGTCTAAATCCAAAAGAAAATCAAAGGAGATGTAAATCTTCCCCCAACAATTTCTTGCAGGAGATCTTCAATACTCATGGATCTTCTTCTCTAGCTATTGATTTCTTGAGATCTTCAACACCCAAATGGAAGGGATGAAGTTTTGATGGAGAATTAGTGGAGATGATGAAGATGGATTAAGATGGATGAAGGTGGATGGAGATTATAGTGTGAAATTGAAGGAAAGGTGTGTGATGTGTGTGTAGAGGATGGGAAATCCGATCTTCTCCTCAATTGTTGAATAAATGGGTATTTATACCCCTTGGAAAGCTTCTAGAAGTTTCTGAAAATTTCAGCAATTTTGACACCTACACGGCTCATGTGCTGTAACACGGCCCGAGTCGTGTCTAGGGCTTCTGGTCAACGGCGAGCTCTAGACAGCGCATGGCTCGTGCGCAGCACATGGCCACAGGGGTGGCTGTGTTGTATTTTCTGATGTTGTCGCACGGCCCTCTCTTACAGGGTCGTGCTTGGTGCACGGCCCGTGTTTCTGCACACGGTCCGTGTCCTGCACTCGGCCACAGGGATGGCCGAGTTGGTGCTTCTAGCATCCGCACACGGTCACTTCTTACAGGGCCGTGTTCCGTACACGGCCCGTGTAGGTGCACGCCCTATTTTACTTCTTCCGTTTTTACCCGTTCTCCCTTGTTTCAACTCCGAATTTAGATCCGTTTTTTCCTATGCCTTCCTTATCATATCTAGCATCCAATAAAAAGTAAAAATCATAAGTTTAAGCTCATTCACACACATTTCAATAAAAACACAAAATACAACCAAATAACACATAAAATACGGATAAAATAATACGAAAACACATATAAAAAGACACTAAAATCTAGGTGAAAATAGCGTCAATCAGCTGAATCCCTTTGAGTATGTAGAGTAAACTCCACTCCATCCCTTGGATGCATATTTCGATAGCAGACTCTCCGAATAATCGGTCCTTGCAGTTTAAACTCAAGTTTTCCCATCGATTGATATAATCAATCACAGGCTCTTCCATCAATTGGTGAGTATTAGTTAGCTCAGTCATGCTAAAGGTTCTCCTCGTGCTGTAGAAATGATTGAGAAATTCATGCTCCATTTGCACCCAACTGTCAATCGATTCAGGTTGCAAGTCGATATACCAATAAAATGCATTTTCTTTGAGAGAGCGAATGAATTGCCTCACCATATGGTCTTCGTAAGTACCAGCATCATTGCATGTCTCAATGGATTGTGCCACGTGCTGTCTTGGGTTTCCCTTGCCATCAAATTGTTTGAATTTGGGAGGCTGGTAACCAGCTGGCATCTTTAAGTTGTTCACTCCTTTTGTGTATGGCTTGACATAAGTGACGGTAGGCTTGGAAGTCTCCTCAAACCTTTCTTTTATTGTTCTAAGTATAATATCCTTGAGTTGATCCACTTGGAGCATTCCATCAGCCGAAAGTTGTACTCCTCTTTCAGTTTGCTCATTTTTCATAGTCTGGCACCTTGTGACCTCTTCCACTTCACTATCGTCCACAACTCCTTTTCCGTTTGCACGGCTAGTCTCCGCGATGTCTTTTTTTTCCATCAATTGGGAGATCATTGTGTCTTGAGCTTCTATATGTTTTGTGAGCCCTTTGATAGCTTTCATCATGTTTGCTAGTTGTTCTTCAATAGTTGTAGTGCCTGCCATCATTACTGGAGCTGCACTTGAGTCAAATGAAGAGCTTGAAGATGAATGAGGGTGTGAGCATGTAGAGTCTTCATCACTATCCTCCTTCATGGGTAATTATTTTCTCGAAGCCACTTCGACCGAAGAGTTGGATCCAGAGGAGGCCTCTGATTGAGCTTTCTTTGACATACTCCTTGTGACAACAGCAACATATTCATTCAATGAATCGGAAAGCTTGGAAGTAGCAGTCCTTCCAACTGTGATCTTAATAAGAGTCATGTTGTATTTTCAAGCTTGTAGAGAGATGAGATGAGAGGTAGAGATGGTCCCACCGAGCGTGCCAAAATTTATAACCACAAATTTTATATTTATAATAAAATAAATCTAAAAGAATTATAATAATAATTTAGACGGATTAAACTTGATAATTTAAGAAACAATCTCTATTTATCCTCTGATTCTTCTCTCGAACCAATTTGCCTTGACTTGACTTTGACTTTGTTATAGCACTGACTATGTGTGTTGAGTCAGATCTTCAGTTGAATCTTATCCGAACTCGAATTTGGGATCTTATAACGTTAATTCAAAGGCGTCGAGCCTTTATTTAGATTAAACGTGTTTGATGTGAAAAACACTCGATCTGGAGGGCTTAGCACTTTAATTTTGGGTCGTATGCTGTTCTTGGCGCGAAGAACACCGAAGAACTTAGTTATGAAGAACGCTTGATTTGGGGAGCTTAGCACCTTAATCCCGGGTCGTATGTTGTTCTTGTCTCAAAGATCTTGAGGAGTGTTGCTCGTGTTTCAATCTCTTCAGAGCATTGTCGTCTTCGGGTCCTTGAATGCGTGTCTCAAATAAATTAAGGAAGACCCCTTTATATAGGTGAGAGGTGAAGACTCCCTCATAAATGCCTTGCATCTGATTGGTCCACTCTATTTGGGTCATATCTTGCAGGCTTGAGCTTTCACTTGTTTGGGCCGTAATCAAGCCTATTTTATTTGGGCCTGATTTAATTTGTATGGGCTTGTTTAACTTAAGTCAGGCCTCATTTAACTTGGGCTTGCCTCATTTAATTTGGACTTGTTT
The DNA here is from genome assembly GCA_023678885.1 of Pogostemon cablin. NCBI lineage: Eukaryota > Viridiplantae > Streptophyta > Magnoliopsida > Lamiales > Lamiaceae > Pogostemon > Pogostemon cablin. Next base: position 32,409,909 of record CM042951.1, read on the forward strand.
GTGATAGTAGTCATTTTCACCTAGATTTTAGTGTCTTTATTTGTGGATTTTCGAATGTTTTTATCCGTATTTATATTTTTTTGGTGGAGTTATTGTTATTTTGAGGAATGTAGTATGATTTGATAGAATTATGTAAATGCACTTAAATATGTGTAAAACATGTCAAGAAATGGACAAAAATGGAGTCGGGAGCGAAGCAGAGTCGGAAGGACACAACCTGCTTGTACACGGGTCGTGTGTGGAACACGGACCTATAACAAGTGACCGTGTATTATCATAAAAAATCGTTGCTCGCCCAGGATAATGGTCGTGCGCTGGTGCACGGGCTGTGCGTTGTTGCATGTCCCGTGTGTGGCACAAGGCCCTGTAAGAAGAAGCCATATAATTACATCAGAAAACGCTGCACGGCCACGACCAAGGTCGTGTACTGCAGCTCGAGCCGTGTCCGGAAGCACACACAACACGCTGAAGTAGGTGTGCCCTACACGGGCCGTGCGCTGCTACACGGGCCGTGTAGGTGCAAAAATCTGTGCAGTTTTGAGAAAGTTCCGGAAGCTTCTAGAATGTCCATTAGTGATATAAAAGGGTGATTTGTGCGAATTTTTAAAGGGAGATCAGAATTGAGAGCAGTTACACACACTCCACACCATATTTCCTCACACACTAGATCTATAAATCCATCTTCATCCATTCTTCATCCATCCATCTACACTTGACCTCCTCCATCAAATCCACCATCCAAGTGATCAAGGAAGCAAGGGAGAGTGAGATCACAAGAAGAAGAAGAAGATCTCCATTGAAAACCTTCAAAGGGAGAATCTAATTCTAATTTTGTGACTTTCTTTATAGTTGATCATGGTTTGTAAGGATTTTAATGTCTATGTTGAATTTCTTGTGACTATGAGATGCTAATCTCCTTTGTGAGATTAGCTCCATGATTGGTGTTGGATAATGTAGTTTTTATGCAAATTGATTTTAATCTTGAATGGGCTTTGTGTTATTTCTATCATTGATTGTGAATTGCTTGATATGTATGATTGATATGTGTGATTAATTGTTATGGGCATTATGATTAGATTGGTAGATCAATTATATGCATAGGATAGTTCATTGAATCATTTCATCATACACTTCATGTGCATTAATTTAGAATGAGATAAGTATATCCTTCTAGATTTGGAACCCTTTGATAGAACATTTGATTAGCTTAATTGAGAGATTAGTTAATTAGATGAGGAGACCCAAGCCATTAGTGAATTCATAGTACCTTAAAAGGGAATATTGCCTATGATTTAGTACCTTGTTAGGGAACTCGTAGAGTAATTAGTACCTAGTGGAAAGTGTTCACTTTGGTCTTGATCCTTTGTACTTTTGGGAGCCTTAATGAAGGCCTACATCCTATCCATCTTGATAGAGAGTTTAGGTGGAATTAGTGATCACTTCTATGCCATATCCATGATAGATTAATATCAATTGCATAATTACTTTGTTATCTATGTCATGATTGTTGCTAATCTCATCCTTGCATCATTTGGAACCCATTTATCTTGCATTCATTTATTTCTTATCTCTTGCATTAGTTTAATTGCATTCATTTGCATCTTATCCTCTTTTTCGATCGTCCTTATAAAATCACGATAAACTTGAGATCGCTTAAACTCTAGTACCTTTCTCCCTGTGGTTCGATAAATTCTTTAATTGGTCATCCCGACTATAACGACCAATCAGTTTGACTGGGTCAGACCTCATTTAATTTAAGCTCATTTAATTTGTTGGGTTTAAATTAATTATCAATTATTTATTAATCTATTTTTAGGAATTAATTTATTTAAATTCCAAAATAAATTAATAATTGATACTTAATCCAGAAAATCCACGTGTCGCCATTTAATTGGACCGTAAATTTTAACTGCTTACAATCATCTTTCTACAAATTATTTGTGTGATAATTTAATTGGACGTGCTCCCTCCGTCTCAATTAATTCTTCACTATTATTGTAGATACGAAATTTAAGAAAAAAATTGACCAATTTTATTACTCCTTCCGTCCCGTTGAAATATGGGCGTTTATTTTTTGCACGTTGATTAAGGGATATAATATTTTAATGTGTAGTAAGGTGAAAGAAATAATATTTTAATGTAAAGTGAGTATGTGTATTAGTATGACATGTGGGCCCATTGAGAGAGAAGTAATTAATATGTGTCGGTCCCCTTTACCAAAAAGAAAAATGCACATTTGTATTGAGACGTATCAAAATAGAAAAACGCGTACGTTTCAATGGGACGGATGGAGTAACTTTTAGGGGTGTTATGATATTTTTCAATACTCTAGCGGTAAATAAATGATGAAGTAAGTTACTTGAATTAAATAAGTGTGACATTTTTAATTAATCTAGTGAGAATTTATTTATTTTGAAACTTTTACTATATTTTAAGGGTGAAGAGTGTAATACAATAAATAAATAAAGAAATAGTGAAAAGCTTATTGGGACGGAATGAATATCACTCTATATTAAAAACATATCACCATTTATTTATCTCACTAAATAGTCTCATAAAAACTTTTCTTGTTACTCACTCCATCCAGAGAAAGCGATTATTATTTTTCATGTGTATTGTAAACAAAAATAAAAATTTTGATCAACTTCATTAATTTTCTCAAGGTGATTTAGTCTTTTAATATAATAAAAAAATGTAAAGTTTGTTATGTTAATTAAGAATGATGATTTTAACATTAAAGTAATGTGAGATTATTGCATTGTTACACAATTTATTGATATAGACAAGAGTAAAAATTGTTGGCATTACATGTGTGACGATCATTTTACCTCCCATATCATCTCCTCAACATTGCATTAACCATTTATTTACCTACCTAACATTAAATCTAAAAAGTTGGAATACAGATGGTCTTAACAACAATTTGCCTTTATTTACTAAAATCATCCCTAAAGTAAATTGTTGCTTATCTAATAATTATGAGCACAAATAGTGCTTATCTATGTATGAAGAGTGATGCTGTCACAAAATAATGTTTAGGGCCCAATTTATCTTCTATATATTTCCATTGTATTATTGCAAATAATACAAAAGTATTGGTCTGCATGTGTGCCAGCACTCTCTTTGATTTCATTTTCATAGATAATTTTTCCTTTGAACTTTTATTGTCAAATTGATTAGAGATCAGTATGAAATTAAAGTAATTTTTGTATGGATATTTTAGCATCTCTTTTCATTTCTAATTTCTTATGCTTAGCATGTTTCTTATTATTTTACATAAATTTAAGAAATAGGTGGACATTAAGTGTTTTATATTATTTTAAATTTAAAATAAAAATATAAAAAAAACTCAAGGATTGAAGTTATTGATTTTAGTTTTCAAGATTTATCATGCTTGAGGAGAAAACTGTAAAAAATAGATTTACATCTTCACTTCAAGTGATGTGTGTTTTCTTAGTACCTAATTTTTTATTGGCAAAAATTTATGTGCCCTAGAGGCACGGGATACACGCCGTGCGCTCATACCTTTTAATATTAAATTGTATATACTTTAGTATATAAATGTGTACCCTTTATTTTCTGAAAAAAATAAAAAATATTAATGAAAAGTGTATATATTTTAGAACAAAATAATGTACCCTTATTAATTAAGTGTGTATACCCTTTAGAACAAAATAATGTACCCTTACCCATCTTGTGCACCTGGGGACACAAGAGACCAACTCTTTTTTTATTTTATTTTTTCACTTCATCCTTCTCCCTACATGGTACTTACGTGCATACTTTCTTTTATGATACATTCTAAATTTATGTTCACGCAAAAAATAATAATAATAATAATAATAATAATAATCAATGATATCGCAATCTTAGAAATATATTTGAATTTTAAAATTAGTATATATATATATATATATATATATATATATATATATATATATATATATATATATATATATATATATATATATATATATATATATATATATATATTTAATATATTAAAGGAGAGTTTGATTTTAATGAGGTGTCAGCACCAGAATTAATCTAAATTATTTTAATTATTAATTAAATTTTAATGTAGATAAATTCATTTATTTATTTTAAGATTTGAATATAATATTATCGGATCAAATTAATTACTATTAAATAAAATTTAATATAGATAAATTTATATATTTACTTTAAGATTTAAAAATTTTATCTCTTCCCTAACTATAAATAAGACTTTTTTCATTCGTTCTACACACATAATTTATTCATCAGGACAAACAAAAGCTTTCTTCAAATTCTAAAGAAAGATATTTTTTATTATTTTTATTGATTATTTTTTGTTGTTTCTTTTATATTTTTTAATTTCTTTTTGTTGTTATTTAATTTTTTTTTAATTCTGTTTTGTTATTTAATTTTTTTGCTAATCGTTTAGTTACATTAGTATGTAATTTATAATCTTTAATTAACTTTATTTTCATAGTTAATTTTATAATTTTTTAACTAACTTATTATGATTTCACTTTTGTTTTTTTTTACCATCAGAAAATGAAAATTAGTCCTTGTTTGATGTTTCAAAACATATTTAAGTTTACAAATCATGTCCCTTTTATTTTATATGCCTAATCATGATCATGAAGGATTGATCCTGCCTCTTGATACTTCAGATTTGCAAACCAACATAAGTACTGTGTGACAATCTGGAGCGGGAGTAGCAAGATAAAAAAGATTTTGGCTACAATCTGAGCTTGCATCATTTGGACGATTTGAAAAAACAAGAACAATCTTATCTTTTAAAACTTGGAGGTAAACACAAGCAAAACAATAGAGGAGATTAAAATTAGATCGTGGAATTGGTTGAAGTGAAAAAATCACAAATTATTTAGAGATGGGAGTTTTGTTAACTGGATAAAGGAGGAAATTAGATGTCTTTAGATTGTTATACATGATAGTTAAGGTGGGTTTATTTGTATAGTACATGAATATTGGTTATGAGGTAAATCTCTTGTCTCGCACCTTTATAATAATAAGATTTTTCCTTAAAAAAGAACATAGGTACTGTGAAAAGAACAGCTCATAACTCATGATCATAGTGACTGATTAGGCTTCAAAGAAATCAAAATTAGCATCTCCTGCTTATACTTAGTCTAATTTAATTACTTGATTTGTTTGAGGTTTATTGATATTGTCAACCTCTTTTGCCTTAAGCGTTTTCCAATTGAAACAATTTCTATTGAGATGGCCTAACTCATGATAGTGCAAGAATTTTCTTTTGATCTATTTTTCACTTGCTTTTTAGAACCAGCACTAGAGCCTTAATTGTTCTGTATTGCTTCTTGATTATAAACCTTTTGCACAATTAGATGGATGACATCATGTGTAAAAAAAGTATTCATTGATGTAAGAGATTAAATGAGTTGAGGAGAGAAGAGAAAAGGAATATTGAAGGGAGAATGAGAGTATATGTATGAAATATGGGCAGATTGAAGATTAATAGCATTTGAATGTGGATATAGGGTCAGTTTTAGGTGTGATTATGAAAAAGTAAACATGACTTTTAAAATCTAAAAAAAAAAAACATGGCCTAGTATTTAATGTTAAATTTACAGTGTAAGAGCATCTCCAATATGCTCTTTAAATTTTAGTGAGGATTTCCACAAAATAAAGAGTATTTTTAATTTTAAAGAATCATACTCCCTCCGTCCCACGTGTTTTTACCCACTTTTCATTTTGGGGTGTCCCACGTATTTTTACTCATTCCATTTTTGGCAAAAATACATAATATTTTATTACCTACTTTTTACAATCCCAACAACTTTAATTACTTTTTTACACTTTATTCATCATTCCCAATAACTTTATTTACTTTTTCTTTTTAAATTACTAATTTATCCCTACTTTCTCTTACATTATATATTAAAAAAATAAAACGTCTTAATCTCCGTGCCCGTACAAACGGGTAAAAATACCCGGGACGGAGGGAGTATTTTTTTTTATGTTCCAACAAACTCTTTATATTATCATTTTCAATGTACATTTATAACATATTTTCTCTTTTAATTTATTTAAAATTATTTCTCTCAAGCAAAAACACACAAAGAAATCAATAATATTTAATGTTATTTAAGTTTGAAGAGTGGATTTGACTCTTCAAATTTAAAGAGTGAAAATGATTATGTAAATTTAAATGTTAAAATAGAAAGTGTGTTGAAGTTTAATATTATTGAAATTCTCTTTATAATATGAATATTATGTATTTTACATTAGCTTTTGGGGTTGCTCTCCTTTTTAAGTCATACTCAGAGCTGACCTTGTAAATATTTATTAATAAAAATAACGCAAAATGAAGCTTATTCTTAAGAATAATTAGTAAAAGTTTTATTTAATTTCCTTAAAAAAATAGTAATGGGCCTCAACTCCATAGATCTTTGGGCCAATGAAGATGCAACATTAAACCACATAAGTTCTGCTAGTTGGGCTATCGGGAAATATCACAATATCTTTCTGATGTTGTAACTAGTAAACAAATAAAATGACATTAAAAGCTTTTATCCATTTAATTATTATAAATAATAAATAAATAAAAAACAATATGTTAGAATGCATCTGTACTGCACATGCATAAAATTTTCTCGATTACATTTATAATATGAGTTGATCTATGCACTGGTGTGCAAAAGATATTTAATGGTATTGTATTTTTATTTTAAAGAATATTTATTATTGGGAGGATTACTACTAGGTGCAAAAAAAATTATTAATTACTATGAGATACAAACATACAAAACTTTTAATACTAACTACAAAAATATATAGTGATATTCCAATATTACTCTACAATATGTTGCACATAAATATTGTGTGCAACAAGAGTTCGTGTGCAGCAAAGTGTGAGCAGTAATAAAAGTGTGTGCAGTAAAAAATAAGTGTGCGCAACAAAAAAGTATGGTGGTCCGCGGTGGTCCGGCGACCGGCCGCCGGTGGTACGTATTTTCCGGCGGCGGCGGCGGTGGCCCAGCGGTGGGTGGAGGTTAGGGTTTGTGGTTTAAAAGTGTATGGGTTTAGGGTTATAACTGGTATTTTACTTTAATATTTGTATTAAATAATAATTATTTTAAATCAACGTATCTAGTAGTAATTAGGAGTATAAACTGTGTACCTATTAGTAATTAATCATTTATTTAATGAATAAGGGTGCTATTTTTTTCATTAAAAGTGTAGATTGAAACGTGAAGGTATAATCAAGAAAATTAATTTATATTTTCGAAAAAAAATTCAAAAATATATTTTTTATACTGAAAAGTACAGCATTTACTGTAAAATGGTCTTACATTGGATCAGTTTGGTCGGACTTAATATGTAAAACCTAAACGAATTTTGAAGTAATTCAAAAAAATACCCCTTAGGGTTTAACAATATTCTTTCTTGTCCCAAATATAACACCAACTCTTTTTTTACCCGAAATGATGGATTTAATCTTTACTCGAAAATGAATTCGTGTTAAATAAACATTCGTGTAAAATTTTCGTGTCAAATAATGCTTTCGTGTCAAATTTTTGTATCAAATAATGCATTCGTGTAAAATTTTCGTGTCAAATTAATGCATTCATGTCAAATTTTCGTGTTAAAATAATGCATTTGTGTCAAATTTTCGTGTCAATTAAGGGTATTTTGATTAAATCGGGTATAAAAAGATATAGTGTTAAAGTTAGGATAAAAAAAATGTGTTAAAAAAACAGGGTATTTCAATTTTTTCCCTTTTGAATTTTCACTGTTTGGAAATTGTAAGTATTCAGATTCTTGCCAATTAATGACATTAAGACAAGAGTTAGTCTCTTGTGAGACGGATTATTGGTGAGACGGATGTGAGACGGGTCAACCCGTCACTAAAGTATGCTTATTTGTGGTTAAAGTGCGCTTATTTGTGGTTAAAGTATGTCGATAATAAATCAAATTATAACACACTAACATCATACTTTAATACATAATCCAACATACTTTAAAAAACATACATTAACAACCATTAAACATACTTTATTTAAATAATCGACATACTTTAACACGTCTCACAAACCGTCTCATGAAAGTAGCGTCTCACGAGAGACTTTGTCTCAAGACAATAGGAAAAAAGGTATGGTGTATGGTCCATCCCATTTTGGATTTAATTATTATTTTACTATGTTGTGACAAGAAGAAATCACACAACCTTGTAGCCTAATTAATACCAACCGACAAAAAAAATCAAATAGAATATAATTTTCATTTTCTTTGTATTTTTGTGCTAACGAACTGCATGAGGACGAGGGGCCGTTATGTAAAATCGCCTCGATTAAATTTCTACAGGGTGTCAAACCCATTCCTCTTAATCTGTATATTTAGATTTAATCCGATCCACCCTCGTCATTTAAAAAATATATTCTTTTAACATAAAATTTAAAATCCTTGATTCTTAAAATATAAACAATTGACAAATCCTTGATTTTTTAAATAAAAATATAATTTTCTTTAAAATTATTTCATGTATCAAATACTTTTTTCAATTATAATAATAATAAACAATCTTATTAACTTAAATAAATACATAAAATATATTTTTTCCGTCCCATATTAAAAGTCTTACTTTTTTATTATGTCACTACCACAATAAATGTTCCATATACATTTTTCAATAATAATAATAATAATAAACAATCTTATTAATTAAAATAAATACATAAAATATATTTTTTCCGTCCCATATTAAAGGTCTTACTTTTTAGTATGCCAGTACCACAATAAATGTCTCATGCTAAAAATAAAACTCCAAATCAACATATAACCTCAAAATACATTTTAATTTTAAATTTAGCACTTTCACCTAAAACACGCAACATACTTTATTACATAAAAAGACTATACTATCCTTTAAAAATCTATCAAGTTGGTCAAAATATAATTTTCTTAAACATCATTAGAATATACTCCCTCTGTCTCCTTTCAAATGACATACTTTCCATTTTGGACTGTCCCACAAAAGTTTGCACATTCCAAAAAAACCAAAAAGTAAAAAACAACCACCCTTTTTCATACACTTTATTTACAAAAAAATCATCTCTAACTAACATACTTTATCATTTATATATTACATAAAAATATCATTATACACCTAAAAGTTATCACTTTATTAATCTGTGCCGGAATTGGGGGTGCAATCTTTTGTGAGACGGAGGGAGTAGTAACTAAGACAATTATTAATTTATTATGAGAAAGATAATATTTTTAAATAATCTTGTGCACTAATATGAATAAGAGACGTAAATACTCTATATCCTTAAAAATATGAAAAAGACTTGGGTGAGACCGTCTCACAGATCCCCTTATGTGAGAGAGTGTATATTAGGTGCACCCGGGTGTACCCTTGCACCCATATTTGTATAACTTTTTATTCTATTTTGTATACATGTTATTCTCTTTTGTATACGTGTTTTGTAATATTTGTATACTTTTTTCACACTAAGTTTTTCATTAAAAAAACAAGCATTCATATGTGTATAACATTTTATTCAATAGTGTATACATGTATTTTAATAATTGTACATTTTTTTACACTCAATTTTTTATTAAAAAAATTAACAATTAAATTGTATACATTTTTACTCATAATTGTATATGTTTTTGCTTATATTTGAACGTGGGTGCACACGAAGCTTCGTGTGCACCCGGGTGCACACTATATTTAGCCTATGTGAGACAGATCATCAATTAACCCATTAATTATATTTGTAAGGGCCCTGTTTGGTTGTAATTAAATTAAAAAATTAAAAATTTAATTATAAAAGTAAATTAATTAAGTCTTTTATTTATATAATTATAATATTTTTTAAAGTTATATTTTTATTATGTAAAATTTTATTAATTTAAATTTTTTTAGGATTAGGTACACACTTTGTACCCCTAATTAGTATTAGATACATTGATTTAAAATAATTACTATCACATACAAAATATTAGAGTAAAATACCAAATATAACCTTAAACACATACACTTTTAAATCACAAACCCAAACCCCCACTCACTGCCGGACCACCACCGGACCACCGCTGGACCGCCGTCGGACTGTTGGCCGGTCGCCGGGATTCTGCCGGACCGCCACCGGCCGATCGCGTGGAGCTCTGCCGGACCGCGCGGCCGGCCACCGGAAACCTGCTGCCGCCGCCGGAGCTCCGCCGGACCACCCCACTTTTTTGCTGCACACACTTTTTTTACTGCACATGAACTTTTGTTATACACAATATTTATGTGCAGCACATTGTAGGGTAATATTTGAATATCACTATATATTTTTGTAGTTAGTAATAATATTTTTGTATGTTTGTATCTCATAGTAATTAAGGATTTTTTTTGTACCTAGTAGTAATCCTTCAAATTTTTTATTTATTTAATTAATTTTTTTTATTTAAATATTATAAATTTATAAAATGTGATACTCGATTGATGAAAAGTGATAACAATGTTGTAAATTATTATATGAATAATTTATAATATATAAATGAAAAGTGATAACATTTTCAAAGAAAAGTGATAATATTTTTAATAAAAAGTGATAACTAATAAAAAAAAGTATTTCACGAAATGTTTAATAGAATAATAAAAAGTGATAATATTTTTAATAAAAATTATTTTTAATCAAACAAAAGTGATATTCGTATAATTAAATTATTTCACGAACAATTCATAGAAATAATAAAAAGTGATAGTATTTTTATTAAAAAATAATACATAGATAAAGAAAAATTGATAACTATTTAATTAAACTATTTTTATGAATAATTTGTAAGATGAATAAAAAGCAATAATATTTTTAATATGAATTGATACCTAATTAAAATAAAGTGATAATAAACTATTGAATTATTTAATGAATAATTAATAATAAATATATCATATATTTATTATTAAAACTGAAAAAAAATGATTTCAGATAGAGCATCATGTGTGCAGCCGAAGGGACCTGGATCCTCTCCATTTGAGAGAGCAGTCAATTTCCTACATTTCTTAAAATCTATACCGTTCATGAAATCAACTATTATCATAAAGCCACCTCACCCCTCTAACTAATTAAAATTTTAATTCTTTTTAAATTTTCTATATATGTTTTTATAAAAAAACATTAATTAAATTTATCCTAATAATTTGCCACATCATCAACTTTTAACTTTAATTAATCTTAAATTTCTATATTTTTTATAATTATTTTTTAATTAATTAATGATAATTATAGTTATACACTTGGAATTACCGTTAAATCCTAAATATAAATATTAAAATTTTAGGGACAAAATATACCATAAAACACACGGATAAAATTATAATTATATTCTTTAAATTAACACTAAACCCTAAAATAACTATTAAACCTAGGGGTAAAATAAATCATAAACCATAAAAATAAAATTATAATTTTATTTTTAAAATTAACACTTAACCTAAAAATAAATATTAAACCCTAAGTACAAAATAAATCATAAACCACGTGATTCCATAATTGAAGTTAAAATAGGTTATGAATTAAAATATTATATATAATACTAAAATTTTAATTAATAATAATAAATGAAAAAAATTAAAAATGAAAAAACTATGAACTAAACAGAAAAAAAAATAAAACAAAAGAAAAAAAATCGATCTTTAATTTAAGAGTAGGTGATGTGGCAAAATCTATGGAGAGGATCCAAATCCGTAGTCGAAGTAGTACATAATTTAGTATGCGTGAGGTCGGCTTTCGCCGAAGTTTAAAATTTTAAAACTGCTTAATTAATTAAGAGGCCAAACAAGACCCTTATTTTCTTTTAATTCTTTCCTAATTTAATATAAAATATATTTATTTGGGCTAATAAATAACCCATCTCACGTAAGGGGATCTGTGAGACAGTCTCACAATTAAGACATACCCTAAAAATATTATCTTTATGTAATGTATATTATTCTGAATTTATAATTTACATTGTATTTAAGCTTCTAAACTTCTTGTAATTTGAGTGAGAGTATAAGAGGAATCTATCCCTTTTGTTTGAAGGTTTATCAATTGGGCCTCCAACCCTATTATTTGGGCCCATCAGATAATTTTGAGAAAATTACTGCATTATCCAAGTATTGTATTATTATCAATTTTTTTAATTCATCCCGTGAGTTTTGTGGAGAATAATATATATATATATATATATATATATATATATATATATAACATCATCCACTGCAAGACACTAGACACTTTTTCCTCTAGACAATTTCAGAGAGATAATATTTACTGTGGGAAAAAGCAACTCTTTGTGAATAAGAATGTACAGTGAAATCTTTTTATTTATTGATTGAAGGAGATAATTAAATTTTTAAATATTATTAATTCTGAAAATAAATATAAAACTCAAATAATATATTCATAAAGTGCACTATTAACTCGATGTAAGGAATACTTTTCCTTAGAAAATTGATTTGAAGACGCAGTCTCATTGTAGATTTTTCTTATTAAATTCAAATTATAATTTTGTTTGGGAGAAAGTTGTACTTACGCTGTGTAATGAGTGTTGTGAGGGTGGTAAAGAGTGATACGTTTTGGATTGAAAAATAGTAATTCTACATTCCATTAAAATGTTATATTTTATTATATTGAGCATCTCATTCAAACATTTTTATTTTTTTATTTAATAAAAGAGCCTCATGTATGGCTCACCACTACTAATACAACTACTACTCATTACATATAAAATAATAATATTTCTTAATCCACGTCCAAAAAACAAATGAGGACCTATGACTGGGATGGATAAAAGAGCCTCATGTGTGGTTCACCACTACTAATACAACTACTCATTATATATAAAATAATAATACTTCTTAATCCACGTAAAAAAAAAATGAGGACCTATGATTGGGACGGAGGGAGTAAGTATTAAAAAATAAAGTACCCAAATATAGTAAATTAATACTTCTTCTATTCTATTACACTTTTCACTTTTTTTTTTCATTTGTTTGTCTTATTACACTTTTCACTCTTTAAAAATAATAAAATTTTCAAAATAAATAATTTTACAATACATTATATTTTTAAAAATATCACTCACTTAAGCTATGTAAGTTAATTTACTTCCTCCGTCGGTCAAAAAGATATACATTTTGCTATTTTGAACGTCTGCATCAATGGTATACATTTCCCTTTTTAAATACATGAGACCCACGCACATCACTAATACATTTAATATATGGGTTTCACACATCTCATTAATACAACTACCCATTACACATTAAATAATAACATTTCTTAATACACGTGCAAAAAATAAATATATACCTATAATCCACGTGCAAAAATCAAATATATACCTATTGAACGGACGGAGGGAGTATATTATTTAAAAATATTACGATATCCTCAAAATCAATAAAATTAGTGAAAAAAGAAATGCTAGACTTCATATCTATGAGAAGAATTATGTTCTCATCACGTAATCATGATGGAGAGAAGAAATCTCATTATATACAATTGAGGTGCGATATGAACTCCACAATTAACGGAGATCAAATCAATACAAAGTTTACATATATACAATACAATGAATGTGGACAAATAATAAAAAGAGAATATCAACTCTTTCCCCTAATACCCCCCGTCAAGCGCTGCGTGGGGTGTAAGCAAACGCAGAGCTTGGCTCGCAAGAACTCAAAGGCTGGTTTTGGTAACGCCTTGGTGAAGATATCGGCAAGCTGAAGATGAGACGGAACAAAGGCAGTACGCAACTTGCCGGAGAAAACTAGCTCACGAATGAAGTGACAATCAATATCGATGTGCTTGGCACGTTTGTGAGCCACCGGATTTTGACTCAAGAAAAGAGCACTTTTGTTGTCACTAAACAATGTTGCCGGAGTGGAAGGTGATTGATGAAGCTCACGTAGCAAGTTCATCAACCAAACCATCTCAGAGCTTGTGTTAGCTAGAGCTCGATATTCTGACTCACAACTGGATCTAGCAACTGTGGGCTGCTTCTTTGCACTCCAGGAAATAAGATTTCCCCCGAAGAAGATCGAGTAACCATAAGTTGAGCGACGAGTTTCAACACATCTCGCCCAATCTGCATCAGAGTACCCCACGATAGTCTTCTCAGGATGATGAGTATAGTGAAGGCCATAATGAATGGTCCCCTTAACATAGCGGAGAATACGCTTGACAGCGGCGAAATGATCATCAGTAGGAGCCTGGAGAAACTGGCTGACCGTGTTAACAGAGAATGAGAGATCAGGTCTAGTTATCGTGAGGTATTGTAAGGCCCCGACCAAGGAACGATATAGCGTGGGATCATGAAACAATGTCCCAGAGCTTGGCAGTGAGATTCTGGCGGCAAGTGGGGTAGAAACAGGTTTACATTCAAGCATGGAAGCCCGTTCCAGAATATCATGAGCATACTTGGACTGACCGACAAAAATACCGTCAGATATGTAAGAAACCTCTAGACCCAAGAAGTAATTCAACTTGCCAAGGACTTTGATGTCAAACTCCGTGTGAGTACGTTTGATGAAACGCTGTAAGATATCACAATCATTTCCAGTGATGATAATGTCGTCAACGTAGACGAGGAGATATAAAATAGAGGATCCTTGTCGAAAACAAAATAAAGAGGAATCACAGTGAGACTGCCGGAAGCCCAAATCAAGTAAATAAGAGCTGAACCGCTGAAACCAAGCCAAGGGAGCTTGGCGGAGACCATAAATAGCTTTCTTGAGGCGACACACAAGAGATGGATTTTGCGGGTCAACAAAGCCAGGTGGCTGAGACATATAAACTGGCTTCGTTAAAACCCCATTTAGAAAGGCATTCTTTACATCTAATTGATGTAGAGGCCACTGATGATGAACAGCAAGAGCAAGCACAAGACGAACAGTGGCAGCTTTAACAACAGGACTGAAGGTGTGATGAAAATCCGATCCAGGAATCTGAGTAAAGCCTTGAGCAACAAGCCTTGCTTTGTATCTTTCAATAGAGCCATCGGAGTGGTACTTTGTCCGAAATACCCACTTAGAACCAACAACATTGACAGCTGGAGGTGCCGGAACTAAGTCCCATGTCTGATTTCGGATGAGAGCGTCCATTTCCTCACGCATGGCAGTCATCCAGTGAGGAATTTTTGAAGCAGACTTGAACCCTCGAGGCTCCGAAACAGTGGCAAGAGAGCTAAGCAGGGCGGTGTAGGCCAGATTGACGGGGTAGAGTGGCTTGAAAATGCCCGCCTTCGCGCGAGTGACCATAGTATGACTTGGAAGGCGAGGAGCACGCCGAGCGGCCGGTGGTGGTGGTGGTGGTGGTGGTGTTGGTGAAGCGGCTGGCGGGAAAGGCGGCTCAGCGATAGTAGCGGGAGGTTCAGCAGCCGGAGTGTGAGCTACTACCTCATCAACCAAATCTGGATCAACACAGAGCACAGGGGAAGCTGTTGGACGAGACTCAGGATCGGTGTTCTGAGTGGGATCCAAGAAGCTGGAGATAGGCAAGTCTTGTGCTGACAGAGGATTCCTTCCAGAGAACGGGAAGACGTGCTCATCAAACTGTGCATGTCGAGTGATAAAGAGACGAGCAGAAGCAGGATCGAAGCAGCGAAAACCCTTGTAAGTGCTGCTATACCCCAGAAAAATGCAAGGCCTGCTACGAGGCGAGAGTTTATTCGCAGCGTAGTGACGCAGGAATGGGAAGACCCGACAGCCGAATGGCTTAAAAACAGCATAATCGGGAACATTGCCAAATAATATCTCATACGGAGACTTTTCTGCAAGAACAGACGACGGCAATCTATTTATGATATACACAGCAGTGGAAAAGGCATCAAACCACAAGGAGGCAGGGGCAGAAGCGTGAAACAACATGGATAGCCCGGTTTCAGTGATGTGTCTGTGTTTTTGCTCCGCCCGGCCATTTTGTTGTGGAGTGTAAGGACAAGACAATCGATGTAGAATACCATGTTCAGACATAAAAGCAGCCACACGTTTGTTTACAAATTCTGTACCCCCATCAGATTGAAAGACTTTGATTGTACTAGAAAACTGATTGCAGACAAATTTATGAAACCGTACTAGCACATCATAAAAATCAGATTTGGCAGACAGCGAATAAAGCCAAGTGAAACGAGAGTAATCATCCACAAAAACAGCATAATAGCGATATCCATCAGATGAAACAACGGGAGCAGGTCCCCATAAATCACAGTGAACTAAATCAAGAACAGATGTAGCACGTTTCTCATTTAAAGAGAACGGTAATTTTTTACTCTTAGCCAATTGACAAGAGGAACAAATAGTGGGATTCGGAAGGATTGAAGTAACAGATAAATGTCTCAATTTATCTAGTAAGGAAATAGCACTAGGAGAAACATGTCCTAGGCGTGAATGCCATAAATCAAAACTAGCACATAATTGTTTATTCTGAAGACCAGCAACAAGAGCATCAACACCACCCTCTAAGATATAGAGCCCATTTTCACATCTGCCTTGACCCAGAACCTTCTTTGTCAGTGGATTCTGAATAGTAAATTTCTTGTCAGAGAACACAATATGAAGACCATTATCTGAAGTTAATTTGCTAACAGACAGCAAGTTCTTAGGAAGATTTGGGACCACCAGAACATCATGCAATTTAACATCAGGTGAAATATGACTAGACCCAACATGAGAAATGTTTAAAGATGCACCATTGCCAACAGTTACAGAACGATTACCAGAATATGGTTCGAAACGATCCAACTGAATGTGGTGAGGAGTCATGTGCGTGGAAGCACCGGAATCAACTAACCAATCCGAACCAGCTCCAGGTTGGGAGACGGTACAAGCAGCGTGGAAGGCCTGAGCAAGATTATGGGGGCTGGACACGGCGGCAGGTGCTGCACGGGCTTGAGCAGCCTGCTGGAGCTCGATATAAAGCCGGCATTTGTCGGCGTAGTGATCACCCCGGCAAAGCTGGCAGCGCGGGGTGAACTGCCGACGACCACCACGCTGATTTCCTCTCGGCCGGCGAGGTGAGGAGGACTGATAGCCGCCACCACCTACACGCTGGGAGCCACTGCCACGACGATCGTCGACGCGAGCATCCGCAGCAAAGGCAGCGGGAGTTGCTGCACCGGTCGGTCGCTCCATAGATCGGGCCATGGCGTCAAATTGGATGGCCTGATGGAGTAGGTCTCTGAAGGGCGGAACGGGGTGCATCGCCATCCTTGTGTCTGCAAAGTTAGAGAACGAAGGCCCTAGGCCCCTCAAAAACCAATGGCCCTTGTCAGCTTCGTCCAATGGGCGCTGGATCGCGGACAGTTGGTCGCACAGATGCTTGAACCTGCGCCCGTATTCAGCCACAGTGAGATCGTCACGGCGAAGTTCTTCCCGCAACTGGTTTGCACGTGACGCCGATGCGTGAGCAAAGGCGGACTCCAGAGCCTGCCACGCGGAGCGAGCGGAGGTGCAGTCGAGGACCTCCGCCATGGCTTCCGGATCTAGCGTCGCGTACAGGACGCCAAGGAGGCGCTGATCACGGATAAGCCATGCACTGTAATCTGGGTTCGGAGAATCCTCACACGTAGCAGATCGAATGGTCTTCGACGGAGGAAGAGAGGAGCGGTCGAGAAGATCCATCACTTCGAAGGAGGCAGCCATGGACAAGAATTGTCTTCTCCACATGAGATAGGTGGTTGTGGATAACTTGATTTGGACCAAGTTGATCATGGCAGAGGTTTGTGCAGAAGGGGAGGGTGCTGGTGCTGCCATGGGACTGATCTGCGATAGAGAGAAAGGAAGAAAGTAAACGAGAGAAGAGAGGATAAGGAATTGCGTGCAACGGCTAGGGTTTTCACTTTCTAGCTGATACCATATGAGAAGAATTATGTTCTCATCATGTAATCATGATGGAGAGAGGAAATCTCATTATATACAATTGAGGTGCGATATGAACTCCACAATTAACGGAGATCAAATCAATACAAAGTTTACATATATACAATACAATGAATGTGGACAAATAATAAAAAGAGAATATCAACTCTTTCCCCTAATAATATTTAATGTAAACATAAAATGTTTATTGGGACGGAGAGGGTACATGAAATTTTACCTTTTCATACTACCTTCTTCTCTTATAACAGATAGGTTTTGCAATTTTATTAGTCCTATTTCTATTTTTAATAGGTGAACCCCACACAAACAACTACTAATATTCTTATATGAACTAAAAGAAAAAAAAATACATGACAGTGCCATTTAATATAAACAAATTCTTTTCTTATCTTATTTTTAGTTGTAATTATTGTTTTGTCTAAAAAGACAATTTTATTCCTTACTCGAAATTAATTCTGAGTAAAATATTTACGGGGGAATAATATAATTTTCGAGTCAGTGTAATTTTTGAGTTAATAATTCGAATCAATGTAATTTTTGAGTAATGTACGGGTGAGTGATATAATTTTCTAGTAAATGTAATTTTTGAATTAATAATTCAAATCAATGTAATTTTTTAGTAATGTGATAAGTAATGTAATTTTTTAGTTAACATAATTTTCGAGTTAATATTTTGAGTAATGTAATTTTCTAGTTAATGTAAATCTCTAGTTAATAATTTGAGTAATGAGTTATGTGATTTTCGAGTTAATAATTTAAGTTAATGTAATTTTTGAGTAATGTGAGTAATGTAATTTTTGAGTTAATAATTCGAGTAATGAAAGTAATGTAATTTTAGAGTTAATGTAAATTTAGAGTTAATAATTTGAGTTAATATGATTTCAAATAATATGAGTAATGTAATTATTGAGGTTTAAAAAAAATTATTTAAAGAGTACTTTACTCGAATTAATTCTAAATAAGATTATTTTTGACAATTAGGATAGAAAAAGATATTATTGTTAAAATTAGGATAAAAATGTAGTTTTTTTTAGGGTTCTTCAAATTTTTTTCTGTGCAAAAACTATATTATCTTTCTTAATTTATGTAAAAATATCAAGCGTATACCTTGTGAGAAAACTGGGAAGGAGGGATTACTTTTCAGGAGAGTAGTATCATTAATTTCTAATGTTTGCCAATCTCAAATGTCTAGGACGTGTTATCTGAACACAAATACTTTGTAATCGGATTCACAGTGTAAATCCTGTGATCTCCTTCTACTCATATATATTTGATAGGGTGTTTAAATTAAAAGGAACCACAAATTTAAAAAGATTTATTATATAAACTCGGTTTACAAAAGGCTAACCCGTTACTGAAATGGTAGGCGTGTTACTCGTGTACTCCCCCATTCACTAAACTTTTTAGTCTTTTGCGATTTAAAATTCCATTTTAAAAAATTTAAGTGCACTCCTTTTAATGAATACACATTATTTTTAATTTTTTATTTCAAAATTTTATTGTATACAAACACTATGACCACTAATGGAGAAAAGAACTCTAGAATTTCTCATGAAATTCATATTGTTGTCTAGAGAATTGGCGAAGCACACTGTTTAGTAAAATTTACAAGTTTTTTATGATTTTAGGGTTTTATCAATGTTTCTTTAATATATATATATAGAGAGAGAGGAGTATAAATTTATTTTGTATCCATTTCACAAAGTTCCATCGACAAAATAATCTAATACAAACTTGCTCAATGAATAAATAAAAGTACAACCACTCAAAGAAATAAAGGCAAAAGCTTGTGTGCCGAGCACACATGAGCATATTTCGTGTACCTTTAGAATTTTGGGTTAAATTGTAATATACCATTTAATATAAAGATGTGTACTATTTATTTTACGAGGCAAAAACTTGTGTGTGCCCGGACACACGGAAGCACACTCCTTGTGCCTTTAGAATTTTGTGTTAAATTGTATATATTTTAGTATAAATATGTGTACTCTTTATTTTCTAAAGAAAAATAAAAAATATAATGAAAAGTGTATACCCTTTATAAAAAATTGTGTACCCTTATTAATTAAAGTGTATACCCTTTAAAATAAAATATTATACCCTTATCCATAATTCTAAATTCTAAAGGCGGATACTGATAAACCCCTTGTAACAATAAATTTTGTATTTATGATAAAATAAACACAAGAGAATTACAATAATAATCCAGACGGATTAAACTTGAAAATTTAGGAACAATCTCTATTAATCCTCTGATTCTTCTCTCGAACCAATTTGGACTTTGACTTTGACTTTGACTTGTTGTGTTGACCGCGTGGACTGTGTGTGTTGAGTCGGATCTTCAGTTGAAGCTTGTCCGAACTCGGATTTGGGATCTTATAACGTTAATCCAGAGGCGTCGAGCCTTTGTTTGGATTAAACGTACTTGATCCGAAGAACACTCGATCTGGGGGGCTTAGCACCTTAATCCTGGGTCGTATGCTGTTCTTGGCGCGAAGAACACCGAAGAACTTAGTGTATGAAGAACGCTTGATTTGGGGGGCTCCGCACCTTAATCCCGAATCGCTTGACGTTCTTGACTTGAAGATGCTTGAAGATCTCAAGGGAGCGCTGCTCGTGTTCTTGATCTCTTCAGAGCGTTTAAGTCTTCAAGTCTTTGAATGTGTGTGTGTGATGAATGGAAGATGACTCCTTATATAGGTGAAGGAATGAGCATGCCCCATAAATAACTTGCAATCTGATTGGTCCATGACAGATTTGACCCGATTCTACGGGCTTGGGCCGTTCCAAATATAACACAGCTTGAATGGTCATTGCTTAATTTGACCTGATTCTGGAACCTTCCAAACTTTATTTGACTTGAGAGTCAAGTTTTACTTAATTTAAACCCTACTTAATTTGTTGGGTTTTAAATTAATTATCAATTATTTATTAATTTATTTCAGGAATTTATTTATTTAAATCCCTTAATAAATAAATAATTAATTGATAATTATTGCATTAATTTGCCACATATTTTTCTTTAATAGGCAATAAAATTCAAGTGCTTACAAATGCCCCCTCGCATTTTGTTCACGGACGTCTTTGTGTTGAAGTGAACAAATTGCGATAATCCATTCTTGATCAACATGATTGAATTTTATTGCTTGCTTCACCAACTTGATATGAATAGCATGAATTATGACTGAACTTAGTGAAGTGCTAAGCTGCCTACGTACCTCTTTGAAGAGGAACAAGTCATAACGTAGTTCAAAGAGACATGATTTGATTTGAATGGGGGTTGTACACATTTTATACTCATGCGGGCCAGGAGTAACATGCAGTTTAAGCTCGTGCGTCGAGGAGCGTTGAACTTGAATTTGCTGACAGCTTATACTCGTGTCAATGAGTCTTGAATTTGAACTTGTAGACAGTTTATACTCGTGTCAAGGAGCCTTGTATGGACATTTTTCACTCATGTCGAGGAGCTTTGTATGTAGAGAGTTTATTCTCTTCCCAAGGAGATTTGACTTGATGTGTAGACAGTTTATACTCATATCAAGGAGTATCGAACATGTAGAGAGTTTTGTCTCTTCTCAAGGAGATATGATTTGAAGTGTAGATAGTTTATACTCATATCAAGGAGTACAGTGTGGATAGTTTTCGCTCGTATCGAGGAGCCTTGAATTTGATTTGTGTTAGATAGTTTAGGCTCGTATCAAGGAGCATGGGATTTGATTTGTAGACAGTTTTAGCTCGTATCAAGGAGCATTGTGTGTAGATAGTTTTAGCTCATATCAAGGAGCGTAACTTGAGAATTTTAGATAGTTTAAACTCGTATCAAGGAGTATGGTGTAGACAGTTTTCACTTGTGTCAAGAAGCTTTAACTTGGGAGATTTTAGATAGTTTAAACTCGTATCAAGGAGCGTAATGCAGACAGTATTAGCTCATGTCAAGGAGATTTGACTTGAAAGATTTTAGATAGTTTAAGCTCGTATCAAGGAGCGTAATGCAGACAGTTTTAGCTCATGTCAAGGAGATTTGACTTGAAAGATTTTAGATAGTTTAAGCTCGTATCAAGGAGCGTAATGCAGACAGTTTTAGCTCGTGTCAAGGAGCGTAATGCAGACAGTTTTAGCTCGTGTCAAGGAGCGTGATATAGACAGTTTTTGCTCGTGTCAGGGAGCATTGTGTGTAGATATTTTTAGCTCATGTCAAGGAGCATTGGCAATGGGGACTTTTAGATAGTTTAAGCTCGTATCAAGGAGCGTCATGTGTAGATAGTTTTAGCTCATATCAAGGAGCATCATGCAGACAGTTTTAGCTCGTGCCGAGGAGCTTTGTCTTGATTTATCAACAGTTTAATGCCCCCAATCTTGGGATGCACTATTTTCTCTTGCTTCAACTTCATTTCTGTTAATCTTTATAAAAACTGCAGTCTTTGATTGTGGTTCAAAAGTTTTAGGCCGAATTCCTTGGAGTATGTAGCTAAGATTCCATTGCATCCCTTGAATGCACATTTCTATAGCTGAAGTTTTTGATAGCTTTTCTTTGCAGTTGAGACTTAGGCTCCTCCATCTATTAATGTAATCGATGACATATTCTTCATCTCCTTGACAAGTATTTGTTAGCTCTATCATGCTAACAGTTCTTCGTGTGCTGTAGAAACGGTTGAGGAATTCTTTTTCCATTTGCCCCCAACTATCTATAGAGTTAGCTTCCAAATTGATGTACCAATCAAAGGCATTTCCTTTCAGAGATCGGACGAATTGCCTCACCATATGATCCCCATAGATCCCGGCATCATTGCATGTCTCGACGAAGTGCGCCACATGTTGTCTTGGATTGCCTTTGCCGTCAAATTATTGAAACTTGGGAGGTTGGTAGTTAGTTCGCATGCTCAAGTTATCAATCCTCTTTGTACATGGCTTGGCGTAGATTGAAGAAGATTTGGAGCTCCTTTCAAACTTATCTTTAATCGTATTTATCACGATATTCTTTAGTTCGTTGATAAGAAGCATTCCTTCAGTTGAAACTTGTATCTTATCCTCAGCTGGCTTTTCTTCAGGTGAATGATGTTTCGTCGAGTCTTTCTCCTCATGTTCATCCTCAACTTGTTTCTTATTTGCATGGCTTGTCTCCGCATTATCCATTTTCTTCATAAGTACAGAGATATTTACGTCTTGAGCTTCCATGTGCTTGTTGAGTCCTTCAATGGCTCTTATCATACTTGCGAGTTGTTCCTCAATGGTCATAGCATTTGTTGTCATCACTGCAGCTGCAGCTGAGGTAGATGGTGAGCTTGGTATTGAGTGAGGAGTTGAGTAGGTAGAATCATCTTCACTATTCTTGTCTCCGTGCAATGGTTTGTTTAGAGCAATCCCAACCACATGGTTTGTCTCTGAGAAGGCTTCAGACATACTTCTTGTAACGAGTTCAGCATTTTCAATTTGCAACTCTTGAGGCTTTGATGCAGTTTGCCTTCGTATCGCAATCTTTAGCGGAGTCATAACTTGCATCTTCGCAGCTTGTAGCTCTAAAGGCTTTGAGGTAGATGACCTTTTTATCGCGATCCTAAGAGGAGTCATACTTTGTATCTTCGAGCTTGTTGAGAGAAGAGATGAGAGGTAGAGACTGTCCCACTGGGCGTGCCAAAATTTATAATAATAAATTTTGTATTTATGATAAAATAAACACAAGAGAATTACAATAATAATCCAGACGGATTAAACTTGAAAATTTAGGAACAATCTCTATTAATCCTCTGATTCTTCTCTCGAACCAATTTGGACTTTGACTTTGACTTTGACTTGTTGTGTTGACCGCGTGGACTGTGTGTGTTGAGTCGGATCTTCAGTTGAAGCTTGTCCGAACTCGGATTTGGGATCTTATAACGTTAATCCAGAGGCGTCGAGCCTTTGTTTGGATTAAACGTACTTGATCCGAAGAACACTCGATCTGGGGGGCTTAGCACCTTAATCCCGGGTCGTATGCTGTTCTTGGCGCGAAGAACACCGAAGAACTTAGTGTATGAAGAACGCTTGATTTGGGGGGCTCCGCACCTTAATCCCGAATCGCTTGACGTTCTTGACTTGAAGATGCTTGAAGATCTCAAGGGAGCGCTGCTAGTGTTCTTGATCTCTTCAGAGCGTTTATGTCTTCAAGTCTTTGAATGTGTGTGTGATGAATGGAAGATGACTCCTTATATAGGTGAAGGAATGCGCATGCCCCATAAATAACTTGCAATCTGATTGGTCCATGACAGATTTGACCCGATTCTGAGGGCTTGGGCCGTTCCAAATATAACACAGCTTGAATGGTCATTGCTTAATTTGACCTGATTCTGGAACCTTCAAAACTTTATTTGACTTGAGAGTCAAGTTTTACTTAATTTAAACCCTACTTAATTTGTTGAGTTTTAAATTAATTATCAATTATTTATTAATTTATTTTAGGAATTTATTTATTTAAATCCCTTAATAAATAAATAATTAATTGATAATTATTGCATTAATTTGCCACATATTTTTCTTTAATAGATAATAAAATTCAAGTGCTTACACCCCTAAAATATAATGTTTGGTAAATAATTAAAGGGATAAAGTAAAATCGAGAAGGTTTGTTGTCGGTATGTTACACAATCGACCAAAATATATTTTTGGGAATCTGTTATATTACAAGATTCGCATGAAAAAATGTTTAATTTGTGAGATGTATATATAAACTATTAAAGAGTAATAATAAATGCAGCAGGTGGGAGAAAAGGGGCCCAGCAAAATGGTAAATGCAGTGTGCTCTCTTGGCAAATGGAATTCTTCAATTCCCAAATTTCATCCCCTATTCAATTTTATGATATTACTATGTATTATAATTAATGTCTAAATTATAATTATATATGTAAAAATTTAATATTTATTATTTAAAATTATAATATTTTAATAAAAGTAAGTTATAAAATAGTATGAAATAAAATATCACTTGGAATAACAACAATGAAAACAACCTAAGTCACCATCTTCTTCCTACTTCTACACGGAATCCCATGCTCCAGTAATCTCCGCCCACCTTTATTCTAGTAAAATCTTTTAAGTATTTTTTATTATTTAAGTATTAATCTCCGCCAACCTTTCTTCTAGTAAAATCTTTTCAGTATTTTTTTATTATTAAAGTACTAATTAACTTTTTAATAACTGTATAGTGTTCAAAAGATTTACTTATAAGAGTAGTAGAAAAGATATGGGAATGTAAACAAATAAAATAAAACTATGACAATACTTGATGTTACGTACTCCCCGTTCCATTCAGACGACACAATTTTTATTTTGGGTTGTCTCAAAAAAGTTTACACATTCTTAAAAAAGCAAAAGGTCAAATACAATCACCATTTCTCATACACTTTATTTATAAAAAAATCACTTTTACCTAACGCACCTAACATACTTTATCATTTATTTATTATAAAAAAATATTATAATACCCCTAAAAGTTATTACTTTTCTTAATCTCTTTGCCGGAAGAAACATGCAAACTTTTGTGGAACGGAGGGAGTATTTATTTATAAAAATAAAAATGGGATAGGAATATTATCGAAAATTGAAAAAAATTTACAACCTCCGCTATCTCAACTTTAAGAGTAAATTTGATTTATTAAAATTTGGATTAATAAAGTTTGAAAATTTTATAAATAAGGTGTGATCATATGAATTATTTTAATTTTTTTTAATTGTATATTTTATTATAAATCACCTCCCCTAAGTTTTAATTTATCGGGCCCATTGCTTTAAACCAATTAAACTAAAAGGTTTAAAAGAAAATCAAATCCACTTAATTATAAATTGATTTTAACAGATTTGACTATTTAAAATTATAACAAACTTTGTTAACAGTGACTACTAAATAATCAGACCCTTTTTTTTTCCTTCAAGGCCGTAAGCCATTATCATTTTCTTATGCTAATTATTTTGGAATTTTACCGGATGATTGGTAAATTAGATTGAAGACAGGTTTTAGAGTCGAAAGTTTGGCTATTTTAGAATGAGATAACAAATCTTAGTTTTTTTCTGCAACATCTTACTCTTTTCAGATGAAAAATTAACATATTGTGTATTATAATTCAAGCTGATGATCTGAAATATGCAGGATTCTTCTGCTTGGGTGTATTTAAAAGAATACTAAGATGTTTACTTTAAGTTCTATCTCTAATTTTGTTATTTTAAGTTCTATCTTTAATTTTCATTCCAGATGAGTCAATTTTCTTTTGTGTAAAAGAAATAAAATTAACTAGAATAAATAATGAGAGAGTTGTGATGCTGAATGAGAATAGAGAGAGATATTGAGTGAATTAAATAAGTGAGCACCAAAGGTAACAGTATAAGCGGATATGTAATCCCTTGGTCTATTGATGTTCCGATGATTGAGGGTAAGCATTTTCAAATTAATATTTTTCTGAATAATGGAATTTTTGTCTTCTTATTTCTCTTACTTTTAAAGTTGTTGGATGTTTTTGTGGTTATTCTATCTTGTGTAGACAGAGGCATTTGGTGGGCAAGCTCAAAGTTTTTGTGGAGATGTTTCAAATGAGGCACACGTCGGCTCAATGATTAAAACTGGAACTGGAATGACAACCAGTTGCTACAATTTTAGTACACGGCTGGTTCTAGAATATGGGTAGACCAAGTAGAATATGTTCCTATAGTGTATTAATTGAACTACTTTTTATAATAATTTGAGTTACTATGAATAAGTTTTTGAATTACCCTTTATGTTGATTTTTGTACTCCATGTTCTAATTTGTTTATCGACAACTCTCTAGATTACTCTTTTTTATTAATTGGGCTACTCTTTAATATAATTTAAATTATTTTTATTATAATTTGGGTTACTATGAATAGATTTTTAGATTATTATCATTTATTTTAATTTGTTTATAATTTTGTTATTTTTGTTCAATAATGTTACTTTTTCCTATTAATTGGGCCACTCTTTATAAAAAATTAAGTTACTCTTCATGAATCTATAAGTTAGTTGATAGATCACCCTTTAGAAATAAATATATTACTTTTAAATTAATTGGATCACTCTTTCATTTAAGACTCTAATTTTTTAAAATGAATCCATGCACGGTGAATAATTAAATTTGAGACTCTAATTATTTTTTAAAATGAATCCATGTACTGTGAATAATTAAATTTGAGACTCTAATTTTTTTAAAATGAATCTATGTACTGTGATTGATTAAATTCAGTGCAATTTGTATGTTGATAGATCACTCTATAGAATTAGTTAGATTACTCTTTAAAATTAATTAGACAACTCTTTGGAATAAATATGGTGACTCTAATTTTTTAAAATGAATCCATGTACTGTGATTAATTAAATTTGGTGAATTTGTATGTTGATAGATCACTCTATACAATTAGTTAGATTACTCTTTAAAATTAATTACATCACTCTTTGGAATAAATATGATTACTCTTTGATTTGATATTGATTTTTAAAATGAAGTCATGTACTGTGAAAAATTAAATTGTAAGCAACACATATGTAAGTTGATAGACTATTTTATAGAAAAATTAGATTACTCTTTATAATTAATTGAACCACTCTTTAAAATAAATAGATTTTTTTTTTTTAATTTTAGACTATAACTTTTGAAAATAAACACAGGTACAGTGAAGAATTAAATTATATCAAAGACTAAAAGTATTGGAAGAACCATATTGTTTTAGATTTTAGATAATTTTCACCATGTCTATATCAGTAATTTATTATTATTGCAAATGTACTTTGACAAATTATTTATACTAGTACACTGTACAATCTAAAATCACAATCACTTGGTCTTTCCAAGAGAAGTGATATAACCAGAAGAAATTACTAATGAATCTTCTAATAAGTAAAAGAGATATCTTCTAGACTGATGCATCATGCAAGGCATCTGACTCCACCGATTTCCCTCCATCTATAAGCTGTAATAATCAGGTTGATGATTCAGCATGATGTCTGGTATCTCTGAAACAGGTAATTTAAAGCAGCAAACTGAAGCCAACAATTTGACAAATTTAGCTTCAGAAATTTCAAGAGAAACTTAATTTTTGTCAGGAAAGAGTGGAGATTGTTGTACTAAGCTCGAAACTGGAATTGAAAATCTTTCAAAGGCAACACTACTCACGAACCCAACCGCAAAACTCCCAATACCAAGTATCTAATCTAATCTAACAAAAGGCAAATTGATAACACATTGACTATTAAAAATTACAATATCGACCAGATAGCGGCATAGAATCATCATATAGAGAAGGGTTACAAACCAATTTTGAGGAAAAGATAGGAAACACAGAGAAGATGTTGGTTGGGGGAGAGATCTGGGTATGGGCGGATGACGCAGCCGAATGTGAGATCTCTTGTTTGTCTTCCTCAAATTTCAGTTAAATTTCCTGAATGAGAAGGAATCGCAGGTGGGTTTAACAAGTGTGAAGGCCTAATAAATTCAAAAAGTGGAAAGAAGAGGATTCGATAAATTCATGAAGTGAAAAGAAGAAGAACCGGTTCCAGATTGGATGCAGATCTACAACGGCGGAGACCGATCTCCGGCGATCTAAAGCTGCTGTCCGTGACCGGTGGAGAAGAAGGGGCCGATGCTATTTTCCTTCTGTTCACGCGATTTCATTAAGAAGGAGATTCGGTAGCAGCCCGTATCAACCTAGCAGATCCGCGAATTTAAGTTCTTGATAAAATTATACTTAGATTATTTTGCATTCAATATAAACTTAAGAAAATAAAATTTCATTAGCTTAATAAACTCTTTGTGTTTACTGATGAACATAGACGTATTTAATAATTTAATGAACAACAATTTTGGGCAAAGTTTTACGTGCAATCTCGTGCGCAGAACCAAAATAATTTAATTTTGTACTTAAACGTTATTTCCTTTATTCCACGCCACTTTTCATACTTTTTTATTTGTTTGTCTCACAATATCCTTTACATTACTTTAATATTTAATTTCAAATTTATCATTTTTTTTAACACAAATACTATTACTTTAAATTTTTTTATTATCTAAAAATATTACAATACCCTCTAAAATAAAAAAAATTGATAAAAAATACAACTTTTCTTAAATAACGTGATGCAGTAAACGGGAATAGTGGTCAGAGACAGAAGGAGTATATCCTTTAATATAAGAACTTATATTTTAATTTGTCAAAAAAAAAATTAATTAAACTTTAATACTCTTTATATTTCAATTACTTTTTCAATAAAAAAAATATTCTCATTAATTATATTGTATATCTTTATAACAAAATATTATACTTTTAAATATTTTGTACACTCAAGTGCACAAGAATCCCTCCACACAGTATAGAACAAATCATTATACATATTTTTGGGCTATATTGCTTATTGAAGCCCACATGTTAGACTACTCTATTAAAAAATATATTATAGAAAAAGTTACTATGTTTTGAAAATTTTAGTTTTGTTAATAAGTTAGTAGAACTTACCATCCATAAATTAATATAAACATGTTACTGACTATGTTTTGAAAATTTTAGTTTCATTAATAAGTTAGTAGAACTTACCATCCATAAATTAATATAAATATGGATAATAGAGACGTTGGTGAGCAAAGAAGAAGGCTAACGAGTATAGAAAAAAATTTAAGTACAAATATCAACCTTTAAAATATACTTTTATTTTAGAAATGTTAGATAAAAGTTATACACAAGTTTTCTTGGAAATCTTAGTTTTAAATAATGAATATAGGAGATGTTATTAAGAAAATGAGTGTAAAAAAGTAGTTTCTCTAATATAAGGAGTTATGGATAATTTAAAGTAAAAAAAATTGATATATATTTTTAGAGTTATACTTTAATTTGAGTATTTAATTCTCTTCCACAAATAAGAATTTGGAGTTATTTTTTTACACATTTTCTAACACTTATATTGGATGAATTTTTTTTTTGTCAGAATATAAGTTATTTTTTTTTAATAAGTAAACTATTTTAGATAATTTTATAAAAATGTTCAATTTTTTCTTATTTGCCTGATCTAAAACATAATAGGACTACTTGAGTCCCTATGAAAGTATTATTTTGGATAAGTCATTTCATCATAAGGGAAAAATTTCTTCCAATTCCAGTTAAACTATTTTAGATAATTTTAAAAAATTGTTCAATTTTTTCTTATTTGTCTGATCTCAAACACTATTTGAGTGCTATGTAAGTATTATCTTGGATAAGTCATTTCACCCGAAAAGAAATTTTTTTTCTAATTTCAGTTACTCGATGAGCAATTACAGTTACTCGATGAGGGTATCGCTGCATTCGATCCATCGGATACTCTGTATTTTATAGTTTAGATGAATCTATATAAAGTAGGATATTATCTTTGTGTAGTCGGGATGGTGTCGTTGTGATTCTGGGAGGCTACGTAATTTCTTGTTCTAGTCTATCTAGAGGCTGGAGTGCAATAAATACATAAAAAAAAAGTAAGTTTTGTAATACAAAAAGATATTGATTTTTGAAATATTGATGTTAAGAGTTTTTCCTCAAATTTGATATTGAGAGTTTTTCAAATTAAAGTACTACTATTGTATAATCAACACATCTATAAGAATCTGAAATTAAAGTTGATCTTTTTCGATTTGGATTTGATATTGGGAGTTTTTCAAAATAAAGTATTATTGTATAATCCACACATCTAATATAAAGAATTAATCTGAAATTAAAGTTGATCTTTTCCGATTTTGGTTCCCATATAAAATTGGGGCAAAGGTTCGGGTAAAATTGTCTCACGGATTCTTGAGACTGATCACCCATTAAACCATTAATTAATTAAACTTTAAGACTCTTTATATTTCAATTACTTTTTCAATAAAAAAAATATTCTCATTAATTATATTGTATATCTTTATAACAAAATATTATACTTTTAAATATTTTGTACACTCAAGTGCACAAGAATCCCTCCACACAGTATAGAACAAATCAATTATACATATTTTTGGGCTATATTGCTTGATTATTGAAGCCCACATGTTATATAGCCTGATTATTGAAGCCCACATGTTAGACTACTCTATTAAAAAATATATGATAGAAAAAGTTACTATGTTTTGAAAATTTTAGTTTCGTTAATAAGTTAGTAGAACTTACCATCCATAAATTAATATAAACATGTTACTGACTATGTTTTGAAAATTTTAGTTTCATTAATAAGTTAGTAGAACTTACCATCCATAAATTAATATAAATATGGATAATAGAGACGTTGGTGAGCAAAGAAGAAGGCTAACGAGTATAGAAAAAAATTTAAGTACAAATATCAACCTTTAAAATATACTTTTATTTTAGAAATGTTGATAAAAGTTATACACAAGTTTTCTTGGAAATCTTAGTTTTAAATAATGAATATAGGAGATGTTATTAAGAAAATGAGTGTAAAAAAGTAGTTTCTCTAATATAAGGAGTTATGGATAATTTAAAGTAAAAAAAATTGATATATATTTTTAGAGTTATACTTTAATTTGAGTATTTAATTCTCATCCACAAATAAGAATTTGGAGTTATTTTTTTACACATTTTCTAACACTTATATTGGATGAATTTTTTTTTGTCAGAATATAAGTTATTTTTTTTTAATAAGTAAACTATTTTAGATAATTTTATAAAAATGTTCAATTTTTTCTTATTTGCCTGATCTAAAACATAATAGGACTACTTGAGTCCCTATGAAAGTATTATTTTGGATAAGTCATTTCATAATAAGGGAAAAATTTCTTCCAATTCCAGTTAAACTATTTTAGATAATTTTAAAAAATTGTTCAATTTTTTCTTATTGGTCTGATCTCAAACATAATAGGACTATTTGAGTCCCTATGTAAGTATTATCTTGGATAAGTCATTTCACCCGAAAAGAAATTTTTTTTCTAATTTCAGTTACTCGATGAGCAATTACAGTTACTCGATGAGGTTATCGCTGCATTCGATCCATCGGGTACTCTGTATTTTATAGTTTAGATGAATCTATATAAAGTAGGATATTATCTTTGTGTAGTCGGGATGGTGTCGTTGTGATTCTGGGGGGCTACGTAATTTCTTGTTCTAGCCTATCTAGAGGCTGGAGTGCAATAAATACATAAAAAAAAAAGTAAGTTTTGTAATACAAAAAGATATTGATTTTTGAAATATTGATGTTAAGAGTTTTTCCTCAAATTTGATATTGAGAGTTTTTCAAATTAAAGTACTACTATTGTATAATCAACACATCTATAAGAATCTGAAATTAAAGTTGATCTTTTTCGATTTGGATTTGATATTGGGAGTTTTTCAAAATAAAGTATTATTGTATAATCCACACATCTAATATAAAGAATTAATCTGAAATTAAAGTTGATCTTTTCCGATTTTGGTTCCCATATAAAATTGGGGCAAAGGTTCGGGTGAAATTGTCTCACGGATTCTTGAGACTGATCACCCATTAACCCATTAATTATATTTTTAAGGGTTTTGTTTTGTTATAGT
Source organism: Pogostemon cablin (assembly GCA_023678885.1). NCBI lineage: Eukaryota > Viridiplantae > Streptophyta > Magnoliopsida > Lamiales > Lamiaceae > Pogostemon > Pogostemon cablin. Next base: position 32,442,304 of record CM042951.1, read on the forward strand.
CAAATTAAAAATTTAATTATAAAAGTAAATTAATTAGGTCTTTAATATATACTCCCTCTGTCCCATAATAAACTTCACACTTTTTGTTTTCGTTCGTCCCACAATAATTTGCACCACCCATAAAAGAAACATCACACTAATTCCTAACCTCAAAAGTTCATCTTAATTACAAATTTACCACTTCCACTTAACACACATAACATACTTTATAATTTATTTATCACTTAAAAATACTACAATATCCTCCAAAAGTCAATAAAGTTGGTCAAAAAATATTTTTTCTTAAACTTCGTATGTACAGTAACGGTGCAAGCTTCTCCGGGATGGAGGGAGTTGTTATGATGTGGGGCTTGTCCCACATCGGTTCCTTATATGGGTGGGGAACTGTATTTAAGTTGGAGGTCAATCTTCCCCTCTTGACCATGGTTTTGAGGAGGAGTTAGAGCTTCTGGCTTGAATACGTAACATTGGTATCAGAGCTGGGGTTGGATCGCTGCGAGAAAAGGGCTACCTCGTGAAGAGTCCGGAAAGGGCTACCCTATGGGAGTGAAGCCGCTGGTGCTTGATAAGAGAGTGCAGCCCGAAGCCGCTGGTGCTTGATAAGAGAGTGCAGCCGTCCGTGGGCGTCCGGCTTTCCAGGGAGGGGCTATTGTTATGATGTGGGGCTTGTCCCATATCGGTTCCTTATATGGGTGGGGAACTGTATTTAAGTTGGAGGTCAATCCTCCCCTCTTGACCATGGTTTTGAGGAGGAGTTAGGACTTCTGGCTTGAATACGTAACAGGAGTATATTTTTGTTTATATATAATGTTATTTTTTAATTTTCTTTTTATTATGTAAATTTTTATTAATTTAAATATGTTATTTATTTAATTTATTTTTTTATTTAAATATTATAAATTTATAAAATGTAATATTCAATTGATGAAAAATGATAACAATAACGTGAACAATTTATAATATAAATGAAAAGTGATAACATTTTAAACGAAAAGTGATAAACATCTTTAATAAAAAGTGATAACTAATTATCAAAATGTATTTTATAAATAAAATATAGAATAGATAAAATGTGATAATTTTTTTAATAGAAAGTGATTTCTAATCAAAGAAAAGTGATATCCATATAATTGAATTATTTAATGAACAAATCAATGGAATAATAAGAAGTAGTAGTATTTTTAATAAAATGTGATATATGATAAATAAAAAATGATAACCGTTTAATTAAATTATTTTATGAATGAATAATTTATAGGATAATAAAAAGTAATAACGTTTTTAATATAAAGTGATATCCGATTAAAATAAAGTGATAATATAATAGTAAAACTATTTAAAGAATAATTACTAATAATAATATTATTATTAAATAATTAATAATAATAATAATAAATTATTAAGATTAATTTTTATAAAAAGTGAAAAAGTAATTGATGTAAAATAGCGGAACAGATTGCGTGTATGATTGGATGGCAACCGTGATTTTCTTATTTACTAATCTTAATTAATTAAGCCAAATAAGCCCTTACGTTTCCTTAATTATTTTTTATTTTATATTATTGGATAGCATAAGATCCGTCTCACATAAAAAGATTCGTGAGACGGTTTAACTCAATACCTATCCTAAAATTGGTGTTTTATTACTTTCAATTCAATATATCGTTAATATTCTAAGGCAATTTATAGTGTGCACCCGGGTGCACCTAAAGATAGGGTGCACCCATATACAAATATAAGCAAAAACATATACAAAAAAGAGTAAAATGTATACAATTTAATTGTTAATTTTTTAATGAAAAATTGAATATAATATTCAATAAAAAGTTATGCCCATATGAATGTTAGTTTTTTTATTAAAAATTTAATGTGAAAAAATATACAATTATTACAAAATACGTATATAAAATAGAATAAAAAGATATACACATATGGGTGCACTCTTGCACCCGGTGCACCCAGTATACACTCTTATTCTAAATATTTAAAAAAGTTGATTGAAGCTTCTTCCTAATTTAAGTAATTTCAAACACATATTATTGATTAAAAAAAAATCAATTTTTTTTTATTTTTTAAATAATAAATACAGTATTTTATATGATGTTGTAAAAATACCATTTTTTTAAAACTTTTATTGGGCCTCAAACTTAGCTAGTAGCAACCACCCTACATACTCTTAATTGTATATTTCTATATTTCTCTCTTAGATTTTAATCTAGTAATAAAGATTATGATTATTTCAGAATCAAACTTGAATTATATTAAATTTTTATTTAATTTTCACAATAAAATAAAATAAAATAATTAAAAAAATCATATTTGCCCACTTTATCTTAAATTTTATCCTATACACGCTAGGATGCATAATTGCACCCAAACTGTCGAATGATTATTTTTATTATATATCTGAAAGTTAAATTATGTTTCTTTTTGTTTCTGATGTTAGAAACCAACATTGAAATTATTACGGTTAATTTAAAAAAAATCACAAATTTTACACCTTGTAAATTAATTTTTACTTTTGAGAAATTGCCAAAAAAACCACCATCTTTAAGTATTGTTGCAAAATAAACCCAATTTGTGACTAAAAGTAGAGTTTTTCTGTTTATTTTGCAATAATACTTAAAGGTGGTAGTTGTAGATAGTCGATTTTTAATGGATAATGTGAGTATTTAATGTGACTGTTATATGGTTTAATCGGACTAATATAACATAATATGGAAAAAGTAAAAGGAAGAAGAACACAATAATTTCTCCCACGTTTGTGGGAGTTAAAGTAGAGAATTTATTTCTCTCTGTGTTTTTTTGTTGTGGTGAAGGGAGATAATTCTCCTTTACAGTGGTGATGATGGTGGAGATGCAGGTGATGTTGAGCTTGAGGTTGAAGACGGAGGTGAGGATGAGGATAGAACTGATGTTGAAGACGAGGGTGCCGCCTCCTCTTATACAAGTGGGGTGAATCTAGTAGCAAGTGGGCATTAAATGTGTATCCGCATGAGGCTATTAAAATATATGCGGTAGGATTATCTTCCTAGTAGATATCTTAGGGGATATCTACTAGACTTGTAGAGTGTCAGACCCAAGTGGGACACTTGGGCAGTGAGAGAGTACCAAGTGGGCAACTTGGTGGTGAGAGAGTAGAAAGAGGGAATGAGTATAGAAAGAGGTAGGGAGACTCAGTGTGGTGGGAGGGTAGAGAGGGAGTCGGAGCAAACAGGTAGAGAGGGAGAGTAGAGAGAGGGAATGAGTGTAGAGAGAGGGAGTAATGAGTGCAAGTGGGTAGAGAGGGAGTAAAAAGCCCCCACTTTCTTCCCATAAGGATGGGACGAGCGCGTGCTCCTCCCTCGCTCGGTCTCCCTTGCTCTCCTCCTCGGATGGGCAGTCTCTGTCTTTAAATATTAATCCAGGCCCACTTGTGGTCTAGTCTAAATGGTAAATGGCACTACCACCAAAGTGATTTTTTTTTTTTTTGCAATTTCTCAAAAGTGCGGATTAATTTGCAATAAACGTAAAGTTCGTATTTTTTTTGCAATTAACTCAATTTATTAAAACCAACAAATAAATCTAAAAATAAAATTAATCAAGACAATTAAATTTTATTAAAACCAATAATTAAATCTGAAAATAAAGGTAAAGTATTTTTAGAGTTAGGATTAAGAATATTTAGGCAATGATTATCGGAAAATTTACCATGCATGAAATAAATATCTCATGAAACTCTCTCAAAAATAAAATTAATCAAAATAAATAATGAACAACTCTTCTTACTTAGTAGTAGTATTACGTACGGTGAGAGTTTAGCTATAAAAAAATAATAGTGGAGCTTCATTGCCGACGATAATTTGAATACCGTTGCATTTAATTGTTATTTTATCCAACTTATATTTGAAAATAAAATAATAAAATAATAGAACATTGTACGAATCATTTTAATTCGAAAATTTAGGGGTCTCATGCTGGTGAGCAACAGACAATAAAGTAATTGCGAAGTGAAAACTGAGAAAAATTATTGAAACTAAAAATTGATTCACTATAATTATTAATTTCATCAACTAATTTTCAAGACCACCTACCTCCAATAATGCACCTAATGTTATTAAAAAATTTTGGCACCGTTTGTAGAAAATAATAATAATACTAATTAATAATACTAAGTATGAAAATGTACATTAATAATACAATCTCTGACTATTCAGTGCATTCAATGGAGTATATTTTTATTATTAATATTTTTTTTTCTCTTTTTGGGAAAGGGAGACGTCGTGGAGTCGTAGTCTAGGGTATAGACTATTCTATATATCGGTCAAAAAATTTATTTCGTAGCCATCCAAAAATAATTAGATTATCATGATTTACGTATATGTGGTACACTTTTGAGCATTTCACTTATTTTTCAAGTTTTTATTTTTTCTTATTCTCCTCTTTTATACTGCTACGTCACAATTTAATATACATACAAATGTACAATTTCATTTAGCAAATTCATCGATATATAACATAACGTAGATAAAGTTTCTAGTGAAATAGTGTTTATGTGACACGAATGGATAGAGTGTTAAAATATGATTGTTATATAATTAAAATATGCTTATTAATAATTAAAATATTAAATATGATAAATAATACATTAAAGCATGATTTTAGATGTTATAACATGATTTACTAACTATATACATACTTTAACTATTTATTAGTATATTTTAATAGCTGATTGATCCATTTCACAACCCTTCTCACAAGAGAGTGACTCAATAATATATGTATTTATATACTAATTAGGTGAAAATTAAAATTAATTGTATAATTATGGTTGGTATCAAAGAAGGTTAACTACAATAAAAAGGGTAAAGAAAAAAAAAAACATCTCTAACCTTGAATTTTTGTTGTTAATCTCATGGGAATATTTGGATTTCGCTATAATATGTTGACTATAAAAATAATACAGAGAACTATAGAAATAAAATTTGAGTCGAGGCAAGAGTTACACTCTTTCTACTTAAGACAAATTTGTCCCATTCTGGGGTTTACGGTTAGATAGCAATCATCTTCAAGATACAACGACTCACATTTTATGATAGTAACACTGCAAATTATAAGATACGATGGACCAAACTATATTATGAATTCATTTTAGGAGTAAGATGACTTAAAATACACTATGAATTGTTAGTACGACTCAACTTTACTCGACTTTTTCGGATATTCACAACTTGTGAGTTTGTGACAAGTACTCAAGAAACTCTATGAAATTCGAGTATTGATCAAGTGTTGTTCAAGTTACGAATTATGAAAATAAGATGATATATTTATAGATTTCAAGGCATCTTTTGATGAATTGATGCAACTTTTGGAATGAATCAATTTTAAATTCAAATTTCTTTAATAAAAAGATACAAACTTAATAGACACCATTTAAAGATGCTTTTTTTTATTCACCTTAAATTTACAAAATAATCCATATTAGTGATGAAAATATATTTGTCATGAATTCTATTATAAATAACAATTTAGCTAATGAAAACAAAATTAATTACAAAAAGAATTTTTTCAGCAATGAAATGTGTATTCATAACTAAAAATTCATTGCTAAATTCTTGTTTTCTTACTAGTTTTTATACGATTTTCTATTAAAATATGTTACATTTAAAATAATACATAAGTAATTAGCAATTTAAATTTGACAAAGAAATAGTATATTATAAATTAACATAAAAATACATTTTATGGGATATATTTATATATATATAAAAGCGTTTTGTTTCTTTATAAAATTTATAAATCAAATTTTTGTGCTGCAAGAAATTGAATTAAATAATGAGTCTTTTTCGACAACAATACACTCGCATGTACTCCATAGTCCATATATAATAATAATAATAGTAATATAATATACTTATAAAGTTTTGAATCAATTTCTGAACCCCACTTCATAGTTCATATCACATAAAGAAAGATTCCAACTTACGGTAAAGACAAATAAACCCTTTGATGTGTACATTTATCGTAAATGATTTTGTTTATCCAACGGTAAAACTGTGTGGTTGTAGTAATTTATAATAAAATAATAAATAATTAGTATGAACTAATCTTAAACCTGGAATGTAAATATGAAAACGAAGTATAGGAAGTGCAAGTAGTTCAACTGGACCACTAACTCGCCACGTGATATAAACTGTAATAATTTAAAGAGTTAATTTGGTGTAAAATAGGGAGGTGCATGCATATATATAAACATCTAAATTAATTTTAAAAATAAAACATGAAAAGATTATTAAACAAACAAAATTAGTATTTTATAGACAAAGATAGATATTCGGAGCAAATAAATAAACAGTGAGTTTTGTCTCAACTCTATTTTTTAAAATTATTAATGGAATGATGTTTTCATTTACTTGTAATACTTACTTTACTCTCCATTCCAATTACATGGATTTATATTTTATATCATGCAACTAATGCTTAGAATTAACTCATTATCATATCTTGAGATTGATTCAAATTAGAAAATGAATTTCTTAGTATGTATATATCACAATAATTCCATAGGATTTCCAAAATTGTCAAACGAGCAGGATGAGTTTAAATGAATCACACAATTAATTTGTGGGTAACTTATTATTGGATACATACATAAAATAACGTATAATTTTTATAAATTACATGATTTAAAGCACTAATACTCATAACTACACAATTATGATTATGATATTATAAATACCCCTATGTGTCTGCACAAATTAGGTTTGCACAATTTGTTTTGCACAATTTTGTTTTTACACATTTTAAATTCCGGTGGAGGTCCGGTAGCTGGCGGCGGTCCGATGACCGGCCGGCGACCACAGGCGGTAGTCTGGCGATCGGCCTGCGGCGGTCTGACAGTGGGTGGGTGGGTGAGGGATAGAGTTTGTGGTTTAAAAGTGTATGAGATTATAATGTTATATTTAATATTTTATTTTAATATTTTGTATGTAAAAATAATTATTTGAATTCATTATATTTCATAGTAATTTAGGGTAAAAATGTGTGCCTATTAGTGGTTTCCCTTAATTTGTTAACTAAGATAAAATTGAGAGATAATGGTAATTTACTTACCTCAAATTATTCCTCAAGAGAAGAGTTGGTGAGATTTCTAAACAGGTTGGAATCAAGAAAGTGTAGCAGATCACTTGAACAGTACAACTCCCCATTAATTCAACAATTATTTTTGTTTAAAGAAACACAATTACTGTACTAGAAAGCTTAAGGTTTAACCTACAGAAAGAAAAAGGACAGTATTTGTTGATGGTTTCAAAAATTAAAACATCATCAAACAAATAAAAAAACAAAAACTAGTAGGACATGACACCACTTTGGCACCATTTCCGTATACATGTATTGCTACAGCATACTAAAATACCTAATGAAAGACAAAGGACATAAAAGCATTAAAGAACAGAGAGTGGGGGGTGGGGTGGGTGAAGGTGGGGTGGGTTAATTTTTTTTTCAAGATCTTCCTTGAGTTGAAAGATTTGCAGTTATTAAAAGAAAATCAAAGAAAAAAGGCGCTGATTTTAAGCCATAAAATTTAGTCAATGTCATAGAATTCATAAATTAATGCCAGTTGTAGTATTAAGTAATACAAAGTGCTTGCATACAAACAAACAAACAAATGAAATGATACTCTTCTCCGCTTGTGTGTGTGGCATTTTCTTCCTCATTTATCCATCTTCAAGAACAGTTGAACTTGATGGGACTAAATTATTTCTTAATACCCTTTATTCTCTAACTAGGGCACCTAACCAACCCCAGTTTTCTGCACCCCTGTTTCTTGAAACATATGCATTGCTGCTTAAGATATTGTTTAAGGATTCTTTTAATTGGCAGGGGTTTTAGCTGGAGCTAATGAGGATAAGGTTTTTTGACCAAATTTCATTACATGTGTGAAAGAGAATCCATGAAATGAGGGAAATGTTGAGCATTTTTGGGTATGTGGGATGTTTTTCCTTGCACTCCATGAGTTTGATGAATGTTCTAACCATGTTTTTCTTCTGTTATCTCTGCAGTCTTTAAGGTTCCTATTGTAAATGAGAATTGAGTTCTAAACTGTAATCATCAATCATCATGGCTGGAAGATCATCAAGAATTCAAGAACTGAGAGAGAGAAATGATCAATTGAGATGTATGTGGGGGTTGTTTAGCATCCTTGAATCCTGCCAGGGTCATCCACGTCATAAGCTCATCTCAAATGGAAGGCGCTTGAATGAACAAACTATGGGTATTAATCCTGAATTTATACATTATACTCTTATCTATGGGAGTCTGTAACTGTAAGTGATTGGTTTTCCCACATGTAAGTTGAACACAGATGTAGTAGTGATGGTAGGTACATGGGTCAAATTGTTGGGTGATGGTATTTAATGAATGCCAAGAATGAGTGACTGTGTATCCATAGGAATTGGTAATTTTTAGGCCATAAATGTGGGTATCTTGTCAGGCCTTTATAAATGCAACAGCTACTTCAGTATAGTCCAACATTCAGATTATATCATCATGCTATCATTAATTACCTCCATGCTGACCTTCTTCTGCTTATGATTTGCAATGTAAGTAGTTGTTTCCAACATAGATAGTAATTTTGAATCTATTGCTTACAGATTATCTAAGAAAACTTTATGGGGTTGCCAGCTTTGATGAAGAATGTCGAAAATTTCAGGTAAAACAGTCATTCCTTTAGTCTGTTGTGGTAATTTTCCAATGTAACCCCAACATAACTGTAAATGGTGAATGTTGTTCTTGAGGGTCTTTCACATTTTTGCAAAAGCTTTATCTTCGAAATTTTGTGCAGTTAATTTGGGTGTGATGGAAGCAGATCTGCTTTAAGCAGCAGTACAATTTAGTTCTTTATAATCTAGAGATCTTTGAATGCAATATGTTGGATCTGCTGTTGATCTCTCCTGCTCTCTTGTTACACTTTTCCAGTATTTTCAGGAAAAATTGGAATTCAAGAAAAATTCTCACTAAATTGATGTAAATTTTGCTACAGAATGGATCAGGATTGAGAAGTGCTACAGTTGATGCTAGAGCAAACACTTGTGGAAGATTGAATGAAGAAAACATGCCAATTGACGAGCATACAACCAGACGAAGTATAGACGAGAGATCGGTGAACACTAAAATGGATTCTGAACTTGATCATCGTATGGTGAAAGCTCATAGGAGGGAAACAAGGAGCAGCAAAAAATCTCATCAGTCGTCTTCATTTGATTCGAAAAATGTGGGTAGTTTGATCAACCGGGTGCCTTCAACTTCTGCTGAAATATCTTTAAATAAGCTCACAGTTGCTGCGATACTAGAGGCAGCAGTTTGTGCTCAGAGTCATGAGGAAGGGAGTGAGCTTTTGGAACGTATTCAAAGAAGCAACCATCATAGGAAGTATGATGATGCTGATGAGATTAACATTCAGATGAGACCCAAAAGGTTTAGTGATAGGATGTCCAACTCTAGATCCTTCTCCAATGCGTTGGAAGTGTTGAATTTGAGCGAAGGCCAGGTCCCGATGCGCATCAAGAACGCGCATCCTTCTCTAGCTGTTAAAGAAACAGTGAAGTCAATCCTGGATGCAAGTAGTTCTGCAGAACATCAGCGTGCATTGGCACTGAAAAAGGGAAATGCGAATAAGAATCCGTGGCAAAAGTCGGATAAAATTGTCATACTAAAGCCAGTTAATGCTCGAAATGCAAAGCCATCTGAATCTGTAATCAGCAATAGCTCATCTCTGCTAGCTCGCAGCAAATCGAGTAGAGGAGTATCCGATGCCAAAACTACATTGTTCTCCTTCAGAGAAATGAAGAGGAAACTGAAACATACATTTGGAGTCACCAGAAAAGATAAAAAACAGTCAAAGGTTGGAGATGAGTGCATCTGTGGTGGAGTGGATGTGAGGAATTCTTTCAGTTCTTCCACGAATTCGGAGCCAAAGGGAAAGCTGTGGAAGAAAAAAGATCTCAAATCCAACTGGGGTTGTTCCGATGTTGCTTCTGTGATCGACTATGAACAAAAAAAGTTAGACTTCTCTAGTGTTGGGACCTCCAACAGAAAGGACTTTGATGTAATTTTGGAGGCTAAGAGGCAGCTTTCAGCAAGATTGAGAGTTTCAAGTTCTGCTGAGGAGGTGATAGGCAAAAGATCCCCCAAAACCCTGCTACGGATTCTTTCCTCACCGGAGCATGACTTCTGGCCCTTGAGCCCGAGACGGGAGAGCCAATACTGTAGTGGTTCTGCACAGAAGAGATTTAGTCCTTACAACACTTGTTTTGGGGACTCTGAAAGCAGTTCCCAAGTATCATATGGTAGGGAAAGCACTTGGCTAAGTCCATCAAGATCAGATACAGAGGTCACATCATGTGATGGTGGCGACAAATTCGGTTGCACAATGCAGTTGATGCATGCGAAGGCGTGTTCTCCGACTCCAAGCAATGAAGAAGAAAATCATCATAGTGATATCCCTACAACAGACGATATGAAGTTGAATGGTAGGAATATATCCTGTTTGTGAGACTTGTTGGCTTCTATCAATCTGCATTTTTACATGGTTGGCATGCTTTTTACAGGTGAATCCAATGTTCACGAAACGGGCAGCATCCTTCAGCCTGAATCGCACGTTAAAAATAGCGACGTAACCAGAGAAACATGTATAAATGATGCAATGCATTCCACAACATTGGTGTGTGCTGCATCTCTCTTTTTGTGTGTAAATTGTTGTTTCTTTATATCACTTAGCTTCACAGTTAAAGAAAAAGCCTTTTCATTGTGTTGTTGCTATAACCTTCTAACATGTTTCTTCACTTTGTAGGATTCACTTTCAGAAAATGAGGTGACTACATCCACAGTGGATGATTTCCCATGTACATCTTTAAGTATCTACAAGTTAGACATGGCAAACAGCATGAAGTATCAAGAAGAGCATCGAAGCCCCGTTTCTGTCCTCGAGCCTTTTTACATAGAAGATTCCGACAGTCCACCAAGCACCAGTACTCATCAAACTGGTAACCCACAGTACACATGATAAAGTTTCTGATCCCCTTTGTTCTTACACTAGACTTACTAAATCAGGACCATTTGCAGGTAGAAAACGACTAGAACCACGTCGTCTTGATTTTGAAGAATCCTCATTCGAGTCAATCACCCAGGATCCATCAACCAGTGCAAATTCCTGCATGGAAGAAGAAGACCATCTCATCCAATATGTGCAACTGGTAGTACAAGCTTCTTGCTTGGATTGGGATCAGCTATCACAGATCAGGTGTCCATCCGAAGAGCTGCTTCACGAATCCTTATTTGACGAAGTGGAGCTTCCCCCTCTCGATTGTTACTATGACCCTAAGCTTCTATTCGACCATATAAACGAAGTTCTATTAGATATATACAAATGCCATCTCTACTCTCCTCCTTGGCTAGCATTCAGAGTACCAAGAATCGCGTCTACGCCCCTGGCAGAGCATGTGCTTGATGAGATCATGACAGAGGCCGACTTCTATCTACTGCCCAGGACAGACAGAAGAACATTGGATCAGCTGGTTTCTAAGGACGTGGCGAAATGTAGATCATGGCTCGATGTTCGACTTGATACGGAGCGAATTGTGTTCGACATATCGGAAGATGTTCTGGAGGAATCCTTACTTGATATGGTGCTAGAGTTTCATAGTTGAGGCCATTTGTTCATAGTGCATACGTACTAATAGAGATGTTTCAATTTTCTCTCTTCTTACCCATGATCATGAAATTGCTGTAATAATTCTTTAATAATCCAAGCTACATGTGATTTATATGAAGTGTAGGAATTTTTTCAGTTGGTGACAGGTAAAAGTGTGTTCATATGGAGCACCTTTTTAATGTCTTAATTATCTTAAAATTAAGCCACAATACTGTTTGATGAAGTTGCTTATTTGAATATATCCACTTTGCTGCATTGGCGGATCTATGAGTGATGCCACCCAAAACTACAAATTAATTGTTCCATATTAATTTAAAAAAAAAAAAGAAAAAAAAGTTATTTTACTAATTTTTATTGGCTTTGGGCAATTTAGTACTTTTTTAAATAATAATAATAATTATTATAATGAAGAGTTGAAAATATAAAAAAAATTTACATTTTAATATCTTTATCAACAACAAATAATTTTTATATCCTTTTGTCCCGTTCGTAAGTTTACATAATCAATAATACAAAGGGACCAGCTATTTGGACCCCCAAAATTACTTAACGTACTCCAAAAATATTTAATAAGACATAATTACCCTTATAAAACTTAGTATATATGTTCGGTTGCAACAACCGAACAATTATCTATCTTATCTCTTCGGTTGCAACAACCGAACAAAATAAAGAGTTCATCATGTGTTCTGTTGTTGCAACTAAACAGAATAAAGAATTCATATATGTTATATGTGTTCGGTTGCAACAACCGATCATGACAAATAATTCATATATGTTATGTTCGGTTGCTGAAACCGAACATAACAAAATTTTTAGATTTTTAATTTTTTTTAATTCATATCAACATTAGCGAATAGATAAAAAATCATATAAGTTTCATGGACATCAATCTTTAAACAAAGATGGTGATTCTTCTTCCAGTGAAAGTAAATAAAATTTTGTTGATTCTATCAACGGAAGTGGCAGTAGTAGTGGTGAATTTCACTACCACTACCATTGATAGAATCAGCATAAACTTGCTTACTTTCACTAAAAGATGAATCACCACCTTTGTTTAAAGATTGATGATGTCATGAAACTCATTTATTTTATTTACTCGGTAATTTTGACATGAATTAAAAAAAAATACAAATCTTGCTCTGTTCATTTTAGCAACCGAACAGATAACATAATTAATTCTTTGTTCGATTGTTTCAACCGAAGATAACATAATTAATTCTTTGTTCGGTTGTTTCAACCGAACAGATAAGATGGATGACTGTTTGGTTGTTGCAACCGAATATTCTTTGTTCTGTTCCGTTATTGCAACCGAACAGATATAAATTTTATAAGAATAATTATATTTTATTAAATATTTTTGGGGGTACGTTTAGTAATTTTGGGGTGAGAATAGACGGCCCCTAATACAAAATCAATTCAAATGTTCAACTGCGTAGCAATCCAAAAGGCATTTAATGAGGATTGATAATAACGAAAATAGAGTAAATCAAGAAAAAATGCTATAACGAAAAGAGAGTAAATCAAGAAAAAATGCTATATTCAATTTTCAAACTAAGATCATTAAGAAAATGAGAATTCTATTCTCAATCGCAATATTCATATTTATTCTACCTCTTTAGTACATCAAGTATTTATGGGTAAAAAGAGTGGAGATGCTTAATAAAAGAAAATAACTTTCAAACTTCCAACATTAATGAAATTTCTGGCCAAACTTTAAATGACCACAACTTCATGAATACTTTGAATTGGACATAAACAGTGAATCAGAGCTTTCTACATAAAGTTATGACAAAAATACTAACCGGTGATGTATTCAACAAATCATTCATGAGTTGAACTTTGCAATGCTTTGCTCGTCCTTGCAAACTTGTCAATATAGACTTTAAACCTTGCAGCAAGTTCAAAATTTATCACTGAAATTTGGGATCAAAGTACGAACATTGAAAATTGAATGAGTGTTCAAATGTGTTGGCAACTCAATCATTTATCCATTGTCATTTATCTTCTTCAACACTTTGTTGGTTTTGTCAATAATAAAAAGAGGGATTTTCCTTTATTTTTGTCCCACATCGAAATGGAGAGCAAAGGGGGAGGGATCCTTAGTGCTATATAAGGAGGTCCTTAGACGTAATGTCAAGTGCACCAATCAAATTGTGAATTAGTCAAAGATTTGTAATAGTATAGGGATTGGGGTCGAGAAAGAAAAATTATGTGTGATTGTAAAAAAATTCATATAGTGGTATTTTCTCGATTTGTGATTTTTCTCTAAATTTGGATAGGTATGGGTATCATAATAGGATTTTTAAATGAGACGCATACAGATACGTGTAATTGATATTTAAACGGGATCGGGTATGGGTACCCCTAAATAATTTGACACCCTACCTGTTGTCATTTCTATGTTTGATTGAAGTTTTGAGTCAATTAACATATCTTGCAAATCTTCGACTTTTAGGCTGTTAACTCTTATTATTAACTTGTAGAATTCCTCAGTGTAATTTGTCACACTTCATTTACCTTTCTGCATAATATTGAATTGAAAAAAATATTCTGAGCAAAATCCATCAAAAAAGAAAGTTCTCAGGAGACCTCTCTTTCATTTTTTATTTCTCAAGAATTAATTTTGGATTTTCCTTTACGTAACCTTAATTCTTGCGTTTTATCCCACTAAAATGATGCATAACTTTGAAATCGAGTAGCAACAAGCTTAACTTTCTAGTTTTTTGTGATATCTTTGAACTTAAAGAACTTTTCTATGGAACTAAGACAATGAAGAAATTCATTAGGTTGAAGACGACCATGAAATTCCGATATATTCATTTTCACAAAATCTTTTAAGATAGTGAACCTTAAGAATTTGTTAGCTTCTCAATTGTCGAAAGGATTTAATATACTTCGAGTCATCATTGGAATAACCATGGCTTGAACCACATTTGATTTTGGATTCCTGACACTCAAGACGTATGGCCGTTAACTCAACTTGTCTCTGAAGTGTCTGAATTATAGTATCTCATTCATCTCCAAGATTTTTCATATTTCCCAACCACACCGCCTCTTCCTCTTCTTGTTGCCATTGCAAAAAGATGAGAATGACAAGAGTGTAAGCTGACTCTGGATACCAAACAATGAGCATTGATAATAATGAAAAGGGAGTGAAACAAGAGACAATGCTATATGATTCATAATATATTCTAATTGTTCAATACATTAGGCATTTATAGGGGAAAAAAATGAAGAGGTAAATAAAAGAAAAGAACTTCAAACATCCAACATTAATGAAATTTTCAGATTTTTGGACCAGACTTTGAACGGCCATAATTCCCTGAATATTTTTAAATGAAAGTTTATAATATATGGTTTTGAAAAGATAATTGAGTTGAATATCAATGCATCAAAGGGTGTATGAATTGAAGCTTTGTAGAGAAAGTTATACTCCATTCGTCCGTTTCTAAGGTATTCATTTTACTATTTTTGGCGTCCGCTTCAAAGGTATCAATTTCCATATTTAGTAAAAAAGTATACAATATGGCTCACCACTTCCCTCTAATACAATTACCCACTTTACATATAATAATAATACTCCTTAATCCACGTACAAAAAGCAAATGAATACCTTAGAACTGGACGGAGTGAGTAGTAAAAATGCTAAAGTGTGACTGTGTGATTGTGATTAGTTCAGCAAATCAATAGTGACTTGAACTTTGCAATGCCGATGAGTTGGTCATCCTTGTAAACTTGTCACTGCAGACTTAAAATCCAGCGGCAGGTTCAGAATATGTCATTGCATCAATCATAACTCTTAGACCGGACTCTTCCTCTGCTTATTAAAGATATCTTTTTATCTCCCAATCAAATAATAATTAATATAAATAATATTAAGTAAATATTATATGAATAGATATAATGAATAAATATATTAATTAAGATATGCTTATAAAATAATTATTAAAATAATACTTTTAAAAAATAATTTATGACAAAAAAATATTATAATAAAATTAATATGTATGTATTAATTGAAAAATTAAAAATATTATAAAAAAATAAAATCGACATAGTATCAAAATAAAAGATATGCGGAAGAAAAAAGTATTAAAAATAACATATATCTTTATTAAAAAAAATAATGAAACTGATTAAGAGAAATTCAAAAAGAAAAAACTTACTTACCAACTAAAAGATATTAAAATAAAAAACAATTAAAAAATATAACGAAAAATTATGAATTAATTACTAATAAGTACACACTTTGTACCCCTAATTACTACTAGATACATTGATTTAAAATAATTATTATTTAATACAAAATATTAAAATAAAATACCAATTATAACCTTATAATCTCATACACTTTTAAACCACCAACCCTACCCTCACCCACCCACCCGCCGGCGTTGACCGGCCGTTGACCGCCGCGGGACCACCACATTTTTTTTGCTGCACACACTTTTTTCTACTGCACACACTTTGCTGCACACGAACACTTATGTGCAACACATTTGTAGGGGTAATATTGGAATATCACTATATATTTTTGTAGTTAGTAGTAATACTTTTGTATGTTTGTATCCCATAGTAATTAAGGGTTTTTTTGTGTACCTAATAGTAATCCTCCCAAAAATTATTAAAAAAAAACATAAAATTTAAATTAATATAAATCAATTTGAAGAAATAATAAAAGCAAAAGATCATAACAAAATTAATTAAAAAATAAATTTTTGACCATGAAAAAAATTAATAAAAATTATAACAAAAGATAAATTTAATTTCACGTACTAATAAAAAAACAGAATTAAAAAAAAATAATAAGAAAAAATGAAAAAATAATCTAAAGAAAATCACAAACTCTCATGTAAACTCTTTTACTCTTTAGTATATGAAAATTATTTTTTAAACACATAAAATTTTAATCTTCAAACTTAAAAAAAAATTACTCTTCAAATTCTTTTAAACATTAATTTTTCAATTAATCTTTAGTACATGAAAAATTACTTTTTAGAAACATGAATTATTACTCTTCAAAAAGTAATTTTTTATATGCTAAATTCCTCATTAAAATTAAGCTTTCCAAAATTATCAAAATTATAGTAAAATTAATATCTATTTTTATCAAAAGAAATTAATTAAAATAACATAATGAAACTATTTAATAGAAATTAATAAAAAAAAAAGCAAAGGAAGAATTATAAAAAAAAATTAGTACAATATGTTTTAATGTAATAAAAAATAGAAAAGGATAAAATATTAAAACCAAAAACAATAAAAAACATACGAAAATTATTAAGAAGAAAATAAAAACTTAGACAAAGAAGTAAATTAAATTAATATAAATCAATTTGAAAAAATATGAAAAGTAAAAGGAATCGTAACAAAATTAATTGATAAAATAAAAAATTTGACCATGAAAAAAATTAATAAAAAATTACTACTACATAAGATAAATTTATTTTTTACTACGAAAAAAAAAAAAAGAATTAAACAAAAAAAATAAAAAAAACAAAAAATAATCAAAAGAAAATTTATAAAACATAAAAGAGACAACATAATATCAATCAATCAATAGAAATTTTAAAAAATAAGATTTAAAAGAAAAAAGCAACGGTTACCTTTCTTTAAAACTTGATAAAAGCTTTTATTCAATCTACGTGGGAGATAATGAAAGAATGAAAAGTCTTATTTATAGGTGAAAAGATTTTAGTATATTAAAAATATCTCTTTTATCTTCTAATCAATTAATAATTAGTATAAATAAGTATTAAGTAAATAATATATGAATCGATATCTCCTACTAATTATAATAAATAAATATATTACTATGATCATAAAATAATTATTAAAAATTGAGAACAATAAATAAAAATAAATAAAATAATTGAGAAAAATTGTGGAGGCGACACATCATCAAAATTAAACTCTCCTTTACTATATATATATATATATATATATATATATATATATATATATATATATATATATATATATATATATATATATATATATATATATATATATACACACGCTAAGTATACTATATCAGAAACTTTTCTTGCTGACGTGTCGTCTTTAGAGCGCTCCAATGTGACGTGTAATTTTCTCAATTTTTTTGGATATTTAATACTTTTTTAAATCTCAATTTTTTGGATATTTAATACTTTTTAAAATATTTTTTTGTTTACTTTTAATTAACTTACTTATATAATATTTTTTTTAAAAATAATGTGTTTCTTATTTTTAATAATAATTAAATTTTTAATATTTTATTTATTTATTTGAGTATTATTAATTAGTTACTAAATATTTTAATGCAATAAATAAATTAATTAATATCAAATAAAATCATATATATAAAGGGAAAAAATATTCCATATAATATTCTTTCTCACCCCACCTATAAATAAGATTTTTTAGTTATTCATTCTAAATACACACATTTGTTTCTCCAAGAGGAATATGATCTTTCTTCACAAGTTCCTCAAGAGAATTGATTTATGAAAGTATAAAGTTTATTTCAGTGAATCAAGTAGAGATTCGATTACCTTGAATTGTTTTGCCACTTAAAAATTGATTCTTCAATAGACATCTTAAGAATTGATTATTCAAATTGTTTTGCCACTTAAAAATTGATTCTTCAAGAGACATCTTAAGAATTGATTATTCAAGAGAAAAAAAATCGATTCAAGATTTATTCTTCAAGAGGAAAAAAAGGATACTTATTTTAATATTTTCCTTATTTACTTTTAATTAACATCCTTATTTAATATTTTCTTTTTTAAATAATATATTTCTTATTTTTAATAATGATTAAATTTTTAAAATTTTATTTATTTATTTGAGTATCATTATAATGCAATAAATAAATTAATTAATATCAAATAAAATCATATATATAAAGGGAAAGAAGAATATTTCATATAATATTCTCTCACCCCACCTATAAATAAGACTTTTTGGTTATTCATTCTAAATATACACATTCGTTTCTCAAAGAGGAATATGAGTTTTTTTTCAAGTTCCTTTAGAGAATTGATTTATGAAAGTCTAAAATTTATTTCGATAGAGCGAATCAAGTAGAGATTCGATCTACCTTTAAAAAATTGATTCAAGTATTCTTCAAGAGGAAGAGAGCTTATTCAAATATTCTTGAATTGTTTTACTCTTAAGAATCGATTCTTCAAGAGACATCTTAAGAATCGATTCTTCAAGAGAAAAAAAATCGATTCAAGATCGATTCTTCAAGAGGAAAAAAATCGATTCAAGTATTATCTCTTAAAAATCGATTCAAGTATTCTTTAAGATCTACCTCTTAATACTTTTGAATTGATTTACTTTTATAGAATAAGAGGTTGAAAAATTAATTAATGTATAGAATCGAAAGTTCAAGTTCTTTAAGTTAAATCATTATTTCATATCGAATTACAATAAAACTGAGTTTGTAAATATTTATTAATTTTTAAATTTAGTATATTAATATTTATTTATTTACATATATCTTAATTATTCTATTATGACATATGAATTATAAAATTTATTTTCTTAACTAGTTTATATAATTTGAAACTAATACAATTAAATAAAATTAATAAATTCATTAGAAATTTATGAATATTTAAAAGAATATTATATATAAATTAATTAATTATATATATATATATATATATATATATATATATATATATATATATATATATATATATATTACATTAGTTTCATAAAAATAATAATTTATTATTATATAGTTAATTAAGAAATACTAAACCATAATCATGATTTATTTTAGGCAAATAGTAAAATTAAGGATTTATTATAAGAGTTACATACTTTGATCATAATTGCACTTAAATACAATGAAAAAATGAAATACTAACAGTAAAGAGACAAAATTGCCCGTATGTAGTTTTTTAGAGATACAGAAGAATTAATAAATAGTTTTCAATTGAATTATGTTATAAGGTAATATTTAAAAAAAATACAATCAAGATTCTTCTAAATAATTAGAATATATGTACATATATATTAACTTTTTACATGATTTAATTATATGTCACATTATCAAAATTCAAATATTATAATTGGTTGCAAATTCTTTATATTGATGAAAGAAATTGTCTAGCTATAAGAAAAAAAAATTCTACTTAATTAATGTTGTTACGTTATATAACAAGGATTATTTAATTATAAAAAATAAAAATAATAATTAAATGATTCCCCGTTGTACGCAGGTTTCATACTAGTATATATATATATATATATATATATATATATATATATATATATATATATATATATATATATATATTAAACAATGTTTTTGTAAGATAACACTTATGTGAGACAAATTGTGAAACCCTTTAAATATGCTTATTATATAGATAAAATATAAAGTATGATGAATGATACATTAAAATATGATTTTAGAGTGATAATACAATTCATTATTGATATATTTTACCTATATAATAAGTATATTTTAATAATGGGTTGGTGAACTAACTATATTAACAACTAACTTTGTCAGATAAAAAAAAAAAATAAATATATGAGTTGACCCGTCATTAAGACATGCTTCTCACTAAAGAGTCTCTTTTTATTAAAAGTAGAAAATACTCCATATACTTTCTTAAATACTATTAATGTATTTTCTATTACTATTATATTGAGATTGAAAAAAGATATAAAAAAAATGTAGACTGCCAAATCTTAGAGAAAAAAAGATATAATACTCCCTCCGTCCGCCCCAAAGAGGGCATTTTACTTTTGGGCACGCGAATTAAGGAATATTATTATTTAATGTGTAGTGAGTAGTTGTATTAGTAGGAGTGTGGACCCCATATTTTAGTTGTATTAGTGGGTGTGGGTGAGTCCCATGTGTATAAAAAAGGAAATGATCATCTTTGGGGCGGACGACCAAAATGAAAAAAAGACTCTCTTTCAAGCGAACGGAGGAAATAATATTTATGTGAGACTGTCACCTTGAAATAGGTTCCATGAATAAAAAATAATAATATTTTAATAAAAAATAATATACAATTATTAAAATGTAATGATTAAAATATTTTATGAATAATTTACTGTACACTATAGTTAAAAGGTTAAAATTTTTCTAAGAAAAGTGGATTTGCACTCAATAGTCATCGTTTCCCTAAGGGCATCTGTATTCATTCCCAGTTTAAACTCAAATATATCACCTCAATTTACTATTACATCCCCATTAAACTCAACTAACACCCACATCAAATTTTCAATTTAAACTAACTATTCATGGGACCCACTATTTTATTTTTTTATATATAATATAACCAAATATAATACTCTTACATTTTCATTTAAATTATTATATAAATAAATATTAAATACTCTAAACAAGAAATTAAGATTATATTTAATTTAATTTATTTTAAATAAAAATACATATTTGTATTATATATTGAAACTTAAAATATATATAGTAACTTAACTAAAATGTATTCCAACATTAAAAATAAATGAGTACAATAATTAAGACAATGAGTAATACGAAAAAAATAATGAGTACAATAATTAAGACAATGCATAAAACGAGAAAATAAAAAAATATTAATTGTTACCAAACCGTTGCTAAATATGTTGGACTAAATCAGCCCAAAGTTGGTGATGAGCATGATTATCACGAAGTTCAGAATTCCTTCGAAGATATTCTCGGAACTCTCGATTCGAGCCTTGAATAGGTTGTGCAGGATCATCACCTTCGTCATTTGACCAATTTGTGACCATGTCTCATTCATCTTCGACAATCATATTATGTAAAATAATGCAAGTTAACATTATACGTCTCAATCTCTTTCTATACAAAAAACGAGCTGGTCCTCTTACGATTGCCCATCGAGCTTGGAGAACCCCAAATGCTCTTTCGATGCCATTCCTTGCAGCTTCTTGTTTTTTCCTTAAACAATCTTCGTTTTGGATCCTGCAGACATGAAAATGCTTTGACAAAAGTCGCCCACTCTGCATAGATACCATCAGTTAAATAATATCCTTGTGTATATTACGTTTCATTCACGGTGTAAGCAACATTTGGCGCATTTCCTCATAAAACATCGTTAAACAGAGGAGATTCAATCAACACATTAATATCATTACGTGAACCTGCAACTCCAAAAAATGCATGCCACATCCATAAATCCTGAGACGCGACTGCTTCGAGCACAATTGTAGGTGAGCCATGTCCTCTTGTAAATTGACCTTTCCATGTAACATGACAGTTCTTCCACTCCCAATGCATACAATTAAGACTACCCAACATACCATGGAACCCATGTTTCTGCTCGTGCATTTGGTAAAGACGTTGAATGTCGTTATACGTAGGTCTTCTCAAGTATTGAGAATCAAATATTTCAACCATATTTTCGCAAAATTGAAAAAGACACTTCATTGCAGTTGATTCTCCCATCCGAAGATACTCATCAAAATTGTCGGCGCAGACTTCATAAGCTAATTGGCGAATAGCTACAATACATTTCTATAGTGGTGACAAACTTTGTCTCTTTGCAGCGTCGACCCTTTGTTGAAAATAAGGAGATCGACTCTCTAGTACTTCTACTATGTGAATGAACAACTCTCTCTATATTCAAAATCGTCTTCTAAATAAGTTATTCGGATACACAAGATTTGTGCAAAAATAATCATGCACAAGTCTTTCATGTTCGAATTCACGATTTTGTTCTATGAACCTTCTTCGTTGTAGTATCTCGAACTGTTGTTGATATGCTTCTAGAAGTTGTCTCCCTTGATTAACTAATATTAACATGAATTCTTCGCCTGGTGAATTTGGTCTCTTGTAATTTTCGGCTTCATATTCTTGATCACTTGATGAGGCAGAGCTCTTACTGTTAGAATATTGAGACATTTTAGGGTGGAAAAGCTTTGTGTGAGTACAACAAAATATTTGAGAATGCAACAATGTCATGAATGAAGCACATATCTATAGCAAACTTACCTTGCAACGACTAGTTTTACAACAGCTTATTTCTAACGGCTATATTCCAACGGCTAGTTTTTAACGGTCAATTGTGAAAAAAAAACTCATATAATAAATTATTAATTTAATAATACAAACAAATAATATTTTAAAAAAGAAGATTACAGTAAACAAGTGAAAATTACAAACATTAAGAAAAATAAAATATTACGAACATTCTATAAATAAGTAATAAACAAATACAATTGCTAGTTCTACTTCTTTTGAGAATTCTATTTTTCCATAATCTTCTTACATAGTTGCTCATGTAAGATGAGACGATTTCTAGGCATTTTTTATGTATCTGCATTAATAGTTTCCCACTCTTTCATCATGATATCGCGCTCCTTTAACTCAATTTCTTTTTTCTTCAGTTCTGTATATTCTATAAACTTCTCTAGCACATTTGAGAATTTCATGGATATATCATCAAAATTTTCCAAGTTTTCACCTGATTTAGCTTTTCCTTTTCCTCTGGCTTTTCTCTTTGCTGCCTTTTGTCCAATTGGACGAGGTTCATCATCATTTAGATTAATATTCAAATAAAAATTTCTATCCGATGATATACTGCTTGCATTTGACTCCGACATCCTCGCTTTCTTTGATGTCTCACGGTAATCACTATATTATGAACAATACATTGGACGATCCTTCACTATTTTCCAGACATGCTCGAGATTAAATGCAACACCATTATTCTCATCTGCATATTTAACATAAGTCATGGACAATATATCTGCATCACTATGGTCACTTCTATATACCTCGTATACACTATTGTAGCAAGCATTGAATTTATTCACCTTTCGATTAATTATTGTATATCAATGTGATTTCATCACGCTCGCATTTCTTTTGACTAAGCCTGCAGGGCAATTTTTGTTGTAGTAAGTTGAAACTCGTTCCCAAAAAGTACTCCTCTTCTGATCGTTGCCGATTGTCGAGTCATCGCTAATAGTGATAAAAGAATATGCGAGTAGTTCGTCTTCTGGTGTGCTCAATCGCAACTTCTTTTGACTACTAGCACCACCATCCTCTTGCTCTTCAATGTCTACTTGAGTTGGATTATTATAAAATTGAGTTTCAGGAATGATGGTTGGAATAATAGAGTGGACGAATTGAATATGAAATTTTAAAAATTTTGTGGAACTTATGAATTCGGAGAAGAAAATGATTCATCGGATATATTTTGCGAATCCAATTTTTTTAAAAAAATCCACTGTTGTTCTTATTCATGATAGAACTTTGAATCAACAATAATTAAAGGAAAAAAGTATAAATTATAAAAATAAAAAAATAGATGTAGTGAAATAGAGTAGATATTCTAAAAATAGATGTAGTGAAATAAATAAAATGTGGTGGGATGTATTTTTTTGGGGGTTAAATGACATATTTATAGAAAAATTTGTAGTATATGAACGTTAGAATTTCAACATTCATTTCACTGTTAAATTTTTAACGTTCATGTTGTACACCAACGGATATATTAATTAAAAATTAAAATTGAAAGGCTTGAATTAATGTTGCAGTGGTGAAAATATTTGTTGTGATGTTGTATTGATTGTATTGAATAAATTAGGTATACTAATGAATGAAATAAAAATTTTATTTCAACATTAAATGTGTTGGGCCCAACACAAATCCCTTTCCACCATACTTGTTATGGACGTGTAATTCACTCTCCCTTTAATTGGGGAGTGTTTCTCACTTTCTATATAATTAATTTTTTTTCTTTGACTTGGCAATAAATCGAGTTCATTCTGCTAAACTGTCAGGGGGAAAGGGAGAGAAAAGTGGGTTTAAACTCATGCCCACATTCATTAGTTCAATCACTTTTGAGTTTAAACTCAACTTTTTGACCACCGATGCAGGTGCTCTAATATTTTTAACAAAAAATACTCACTCTATCTCAAACTCGTTGTCTTAATTATTGTAGATACATAATTTAAGAAAAGTTGATTTTTGACTAACTTTATTGACTTTTTAGGGGTATTGTGGTATTTTTAGGTAATAAATAAATTATAAAGTATGTTATGTGTGTTAGGTGGGTGTGGTAATGTGATATTTTCTTTTTTGGAATAAGACAATTAGTTTGGGATGGATAGAAACGAAAAATAAGACAACGAGTTTGGGATGGAAGGAGTAATAATTAAATACTAACAAAACGTGAAAAAAAACTCCACTTGGGTTCACTTTTACGAGATTAAGTATTTACTCCCTCAGTCCCAAAAAGTCTGCACCCCTCTTCCTGGCACGGAGATTAAGAAATTAGTAATTTTTAAATGTATTATGGTATTTTTTTGTAATAAATAAATAATAAAGTATATTGAGTGTGTTAGATATGGTTGATTTTTTTGTAAATAAAGTATATGGGGAATGATGCTTGTGTTTGACTTTTTACCTTTTTAGGAAGATGTACACTTTTGTGGGACAACCCAAAATAAAAGTGTGTCATCTGGAATGGGACGAGTATTGAAATTGGGTTCACTTTTACCCGACTAAATATTTCTTGGATTGGGTTAACTTTACACCCTATTAATTTATGTAATTATTATACATTTGTGCCAGACTTGACGGGATCGTGAAACGGTATAACCATTTTATATTTTCTTAATAAATTATTATTTTTTATTTGAGATGTTATTATTTTTTTATTAAAAATGGAGTATATATATTTTTTTATTTATAATTAGAATTCATGTTCATGAAACAACACCCAACATTATTATTTTGACAAAGTAACACTTTTATTTTAAATTAATATTATCTCACAAAACTCTAAGACGATTCACACCCTTCTTTGACTGTATCTTTAGATTGAATAAACATTCATAGAGACTAGGGCTGGGGAAAAATACCGAAATTTTGGTATACCGCTCTTATCATAACAAAAAATACCGATTTTATCGAAATTTTAGGTATGCCGAAATTTTTGGTAAGGTATGATACCGTATTGAAAATTTTGGTATGATAAAGGTATATAAATAATCAATACCGCGGTATTTTGGTATATGCCGAAATACCGTAAAATATTCAATTTTTTGAGTTATATGATACGATATTACCATATTAGATGATACATACAATTATAATTATTATTTATGTATTATAATTTTTAATTAAATTATATATATACACTATTTTATTAAAGATTAAATCTAAAATCCTACTGTATATTTCTTCATAATTATAAATTATTGATAAAGATCATTGACTTACATGATATTAGTACTTATTTTTTAATTAAGTAATTCTATGTATATGAATATATTTTTGTGTAGATCTCTTAGGTACTATTTATTTAATGACAAACACTTTGTAAAACGGGTTTAGATATATTAATTATGTAAACTCGGTTACTGTTTAGTACATAAAAAATTATTCTTTAGCACATGAATTGTTACTTTTTAAATTAAAAAATTACTCTTCAAATTCTTGAAATCTCGATGTATGGATTACATTAAGTACATGAAAAATTACTTTTTAGAGATACGAATTATTACTCTATTGTGTAAAAATTATTACTCTTCAAAGAGTTATTTTTTATATATTAAAGAGTAATATTAAAAAATAAGGTTTACCTGTAAACCCGGTTTTCATGAGACTTACTCTTATTTAATTTGGTCGTTTGTAGATTGTCGTATATTTTTGAATTTGTTATTTATTAGAGTATGTTTTATAGTTATCTTTCACTTTTCTAGTACATGGTTTTTATAAGATTTATTGAATTTTAGATGTATAACGGTATAGCAAACTATGTAATAGGATGATATATACCGATATTTTAGGTATGGTATGACATACCGAAATATTGGTAAGCAGAAGGTATACTATTTTCTTATACCGAAATATTGGTATACCGAACTAAGGTATACCGAAAGTTTAGGTAAGGTAACGATATGATTTTTTAAATACCGAAAATTTCGGTACGGTATATGGTATGACCAAAAATCTTCGGTATGCCATACCGCCCACCCCTAATAGAGACTACCTTCCAAAATAAAACTTATTTTAAGAAGAAAAAAAAAAGTTTTTTTTTCTTAGAAATAGAAATCTAACCAATTGGACTTTATTAAAATTGGATGGAAATAAATACTCCTATGAAATTGATGCGGCACCAGTTCTTGCTGCTTTGCCCAACAAATTTTGGGAATTCCACCAAAAATTGAAAGTTTGAAGTTTTTTACTAATGAAATTTAAGAAATAAATAATTGATCCTACATAAAAATAACTTAAAATTTTCATTTATATATATAATAGTATTTTTTTTAATTAAGTAAATTTATTATAGATATTAAAATTAGAACATTATTATTTTATATAATAATTTTAAAAAATTATTACTCCATGGTGTGCAATTTTTTTAAAAAAAATTTATGTTATTTTTGACAAAAATAGTAAAGGTTTTAACTATACATAAATGAATCATGATCCGGCAATATCTAATTACTATTAAGTGCAATTTACTGAAGGGATGACTATTTGCATCCAAAATCACTAAATAAACCCCAAAATTATTTAAATAAGAACAATTCTTAATTAAAATTACTAAAATGCCCTTATAAATATAGTATTAGTATTATTTTACCAGATGTGTCCAAAATTAAATTTTTAGGATTAATCCCTTTAATGAAGAATGTTAAATTCATAATGCAAGGTGCTCAGAATTTGGTGGTTTCGATAAAGACCACTACCACCTCTGCGGCCATTACAAAACGAAAGCAACTCCAAAAGTCATCGTCATCAATCACTTTCACAGCTCACGAGGGCGAGAATACTGTAGCTAACACAGAAAGACGTGATCCAATTTCTATGCAGTTCAATTGGCCTATTCTCCCCCAATCTGGCTATGTCCGACAGCTCCCTCTACTTACTGAGAATTTAAAACAAAATAGCAATCCAAATTAAAGAACAACAATTAAAGAAGAACAATTTTACACTGGCCTAAACGAGAGATAGAAAAATTGATTAATAATAACAGAACAACACCCAACGTATAAAAAACAATCATCTCAGAAATAATTACACAGAGAGACAACATAGTACAAGAACACTGATTAATCTCGTGGGTTACGCGCGATACTGGGAATGGAGTACTGCGCGTCTATGCATATCACTGAGCTTTCCAAACAAATCCTAATTAATGAAGATCGAGAGTGGAATGGGAGAATCGAAACAGTATTGAATGATAAAGAGAGAAATAGTACATCCGATGATGTTTCTGAGGCGAGGAATGTTATTGACGTAAGGCAAGGATATCGGAGGCTGTACATCCGGAGGAGCATTTTCCGCTACCCTGTGCCGGTGGCAGTTTTGCGCTTCCTCTCTCATCGCCCATCGGAGAGGGAGAATGGGATTCCGCGGCTGTGTGGCTGTAGAGAGAATGGGGTTGTCTGAACCTTGTTGTTGTGATTGGTCTGAACCTTGTAGGAAGGATATCGAAGGTTGAATTAGTGTGACTATAGATAGTAGTTTATTTTCTCCAGCTAGGAAGATATCAAAAAGTGTCATATGTCAGTTCTAAAAAATATATCTAATTTTTTGAGATTTTGGGGTATAATTAGTAATTTGGGGTATGTTATTTAGTAATAAATTAAGTAATATATTTTTATAAGGGTATTAAAGTCATATGAGTTAAGAATATTTTAATTTTAAAGTTTTTTTGGGGTTTGTTTAGTAATCTTGGGGGTGCGAATAGTCACTCCCTTTACTGAATTCTAATAAGAATAAGAAATGTAATGAGACTAAAATAATCATTCCATCCGCTTTTAAGGTGTCAATTTTACTATTTTTGGCGTCCGGTTCAAAGGTATCAATTTTCCCTATTTAGTAAAAAATGTACACAATATGGCCCACGACTTTCCTCTAATATAACTACCCACTTTACATATAACAATAATACTCATTAATCAACATGTAAAAAACAAACGAATACCTTTGAACCGTGTAGATAGTCGATTTTTATTGGGTGAGGTGAGTGTTTAATGTGGCTGTTATATGGTTTAATTGGACTAATCTAACATAATATGGAGAAAGCATAGAATAAGAAGAACACAAGAATTCCTCACACGTTTGTGGGAGTTTAAAGTTGAGAGTTTGTTCTCTCTGGTTTTTTTTTTGTTATGGTGGAGGGAGATAATTCTCCTTTACAGTGGTGATGATGGATCTGGCTTAGTGTTGATGGTGAAGGTGAGCCTGAGATTGAAGATAGAACTGATGTTGAAGATGGAACTCCTTGTTGAAGATGAGGGTGTGGCTCCCCTCTTATACTAATGGGGTGAGACTACTATTCTAGCAATAGATGCTATAGGCTAGTAGCAAGTGGGCATTAAATGCGGGAGATACGAATCTTGCTCTTGACCTTTGGGGTTATGAAAGGTTACTTTGGGAGATCGAAAAGTCTAACAATGATGTGACAGATGACTTGACAAGTCATCAATTAGTCATCCTAAGGACTCAAGCTCTGGAAGACCTCGACAAGACAGGGCTCAGTTTTGGCAAGAAGAGCTCGGAAAGGCCGAGCGCGTGGAGAGCTTGGAGAAGCCGAGCTCACCTTTAGCGGCGTGGAGAGCTTGGAAGAGCCGAGCTCACCTCTAGCGATATGGAGAACTTATTGAGGCCGAGCTCCTATCTGGCGATATGGAGAGCTTGGAAGGGCCGAGCTCACCTCTGGTGGCAAGGAGAGCATGGAGAGGGCGAGCTCACCTTTGGTGGCAGGGAGACCTTGGGAGGCCGAACACATTAATTTGTGGACTAAAAGCAATCACGTTTATACCCCTAATCCCTATGGCCAAGGCAATTAGGTTCTCAACTCCTTTACAAGTCTAAATCTCCTAGGATTGTGCTTAATCTCAATTCCCTTATGGTATTATGATCATAAGATTGATTCTTTTCACTCAATTTCTTAAGTGTCCCTCTATGAGTGTTCTAAGAATAAGAAGGGTATGACTTACCTCCCCTCACACTAACATGCATGCTCACCTTAATATATGATTCAATTAAATATCTAATCATAATATTGGAATGACCATCCTAAAACTATGAATAGAGAATTTAATAACACAAGTATTGAAATGAAACATGATTCATTAATCATAAAAGGAAGTCCAAATTAACTCAATTCAACATCTCAAATCCTACATATCTAGCATTCTTCTCAACCAATCATATGATTAGTCCTACTATAGGACTAGCCACTACACATTGTGTTTATATCAATACAATCAAAGGCTTGCTCCATTTGAGCCAAAATGAGAAGAAAATCAACAAATGAAAAGTAGATTGACTTCCCTTTCATGGAGAAACCTTCCTTCTCTTCAACATACTAACTTCTTCAATCCTTGATGCTTTCCTCTTCTCAAATGGTGGATGGATAGATTGATAGATGGAGTAATGAATGGATTATTGAAGATCAAGTAAAATTCATGGATCTAAAGGATGAAGATGAATCTAATGGATCTAGTGTGTGAAAATATGATATGGAGTGTGTGTAACTGCTTTAATTATGATCTCCCTCTAAATTTCGTACAAGTCATCCTTTTATAACACTTAAGGGCCTTCTAGAAGCTTCCGGAACATTCTGAAATCTGCACTGGTTTTTGCACCTACACGGGCCGTGTAGCAGCGCACGGCTCGTGTAGTGCACACATAGTTCGGCATGTTGTGATTGCTTTCGGATACAGCTCGAGCTGCGCTACAGGCCTCAGTCATGGGCGTGTAGTATTTTCTGACGACATTGCACGTCTTTCTCTTACAGGCCCGTGTTCTGCACACGAGGCGTACGCTGGTGCACGGCTCGTGCACAGAACACAGTCTTCCTCCTGGGCGAGCTTGTCTTTCTGATGATAGTATACGACCACGTCGGATAGGCCCATGTTCCGCACACGGCCTGTGTCCAAGCGTGCCCTGTACTTCCTTCTCCGTTTTGCTCCTGACTCCATTTTTCTCCATATCTTAACCCGTTTTACACATATTTAAGCTCATTTACATAATTCTATCAATCCATACCATATTTCTCATAATTACAATAACTCCACCAAAAGTCACACAAATACGGATAAAAACATTTGAAAATCACGAACAAAGACACTAAAACCTAGGTGAAAATAACAACGATCAACCCCCCAAACTTAAAGTGTTATTCGTCCTCGAACAATGAAAAATGATAAACAAGAAGAGTAATTTTTATCTAGAAAACACCTAACGAACATAAACCACAACACATCACAAGTTATAAGGACTACAAAATCACATTAAGTATCCCTACATCATCAAACTTATAACATGAAAGATTAACAAGTTCAGTCTTAAGAATGACAAAAGAGTAATCAATTCACTTTCAATTCAAGCCTCAGGATATCAAATTCACTCAACACTCTATGGACTAGGGTTTTGAACATCACTCATCAATCGGTTAGAACCGACTCACCATAGGCTTGCTCATGGACTATGTTCACAAGCCACCCTAGTTTCAATAAGTGATCAAAAATATCTTTATCTTAGGATGTAATATTTAGGCTCTTTGGTAGGGTAGGAAACTTTGGGTAATAGTGACTGTTCTAGTGTAGATAATCGAAGAGATGATTCTTTTCTCCAACTTCTTCACTTCCAAACTTCCTCCCTTTGTCAATTGTTCAAAAACACTAAATATTAACATACCATGGATGTATTGAGCTTCTTTTGAATGTCATACTTTTTTCTTTAACTTTTGTATCCTTTGAGCATATTTTATGATTTCGCTCCTTTTCCGCTTTTTTGTTGAAGTTGCACTTGCTTTTTAACTTGAGCTCTTTCATCCTTTTTCTTGATTCAACCTTTCTTCCATTTACTTGCACATTTTTTCATATCTTCCCTTGTAAACCATTATCATCCTCAATTACCCACACATAGGTTATATATAAGGCTCAAGTGGATTTTCAAGGCTTGTATTGTGCTTAAATCACAAAGAAAAGGTTTGTAGGCTCAAATTGGCTAACTAGGGATAATGTTTTTGGTAAGGAATTTTGTGGCTATGACTTCATTTAACAAAGATGGCCTAAGATCATTTCACAAATTTTTAACCATTCGGGCTTCGTTCCTATAGTCCATGAGCAAGTTCTAATTTGTTTAAGTACAACTGGTCCTCTCATCAAGAATTAACCACGGAAGCACGGTTAAGGCTCAACTCTCAAAAGCTTTTGCTTGGACCAAAAGAAACCTAATTACCCTTCATACTCCTCAAAATTGAACAAATTATATAATTCATGTCACAATTTCAATAGGTAGGAAATATTAATATGCTTGCCATCACTTATCACAAACAATGCGTCATAGCTCACATTCAAAAACACTCAAAACATTCCCAAAATATACCACCAATCTATCCCTACAATAAAAACAACACAATCATAACACAAAATTAAAAACTAACCATACAAGAAACATAACAAAAACACATAACATGTATAAACAAAATCATCCATCTCAAAATATCAAAACACATCAATTCACATCCATAACAAGTAAGATCAAATTCCCATCACATCCAAATAATGAAAATCAAACCAAAATACTAAAAATAAGAAAAAGTAAATCGCATAAAATTGAAAATAAAAATCCCAAAGTAAAAACCTCCCAAAAACAAAAAATGTAAGTACATTTCAATCCAAATCTAACAAATCAAATCAAGTATCTAATCATAGCTAAAATGAACTAATGAAAGTGCCTAGCACTCAAAGTACTCCCTTTATGGCTCTGGAGGTGGAGGCGGATGATAGGTATTCCATGGAATATATACACGAGGAGTCCCGGAGAACTGGAAGTTGAACATCATTGTCATCATCTCCTCCATGTTGTTGGAGTGCACCCACGACTGCTCCTCATAATACTCCCTCCGACGCTGTCCAGCTCTCAACTCCTGAATATGCACTCCATGCTCCTGCTGGACCTCTCGGATCTCCCTTATATGTGCTCTATATGTTTGCTGAACATGCCTCATATCTCTCACCTCATCTATTATATAATTCCATCGATCATTACCTTGTCCAGGTCCCATTGGTGGCTGCTGTTCTTCTTTCTCGAACTGTGGTGGCTCAGGGACTTGCTCCTCAAACTCCACCTGTTGAGGTGGTGCATCATGCTCATATTCTTCCATAGGCACTGGCTCCGCTCTCAAATTAGCTAGCTCGAAGTTCTCTTCAACCCTCATCTGTCTGAGAACCTCTTCCACTTCATTTCTGTTTTTTCTATAAAAAGCTCTCACAACCCTAAAGTGGTTAGCACTAGCCATTGCCAAATTAGCAAACTTCCTTTGAGTATACACTGTAGTGAGCTCTGGAGTTGGAAAAGGAAACAGAGCTCCCTTTTCTTGCCTCAGACAGTACTGATTCCCAACTATAGACAAAAATTCCATTCTCATCAACTGCTGATAGTTCAATCCATCACTCACCATCCTATTTTCCATTCCTACAAGATTTATTCCTAAGCCTTGAGCAATCATGGTGATCATACCTCCCAACATCAATCCTTGAGACGTTTGTCTCTTGGCAACTCTCTCCGCATGTTGCACAAAATGTGCTGCAACATTCAGTGGTATCTTATTATAGATGCAAAACATGATGTACAACTACTTCTCTCCTACAGCTCCACTCTCAATCCTCCCTAAGATGGTGTTCGAAATAATCTTCTCTAAGTATCTCATAACTGGGTTCCTTATTGCAGTTCCCTTTGAAGCACTGGGAACATATCCTGCTCGTTCTGTCCTGTCATTCACCAAGCTCTTCCACCATTCCTGCTGGTTGAATCCACCTCCTTCATAAAAGCTCCAATAGTTCCTACATGGTGGGCACCCAAAGAATTCATTCAACACAAACAAAAGAATCTTTTCTCTCATCACGTTATCCAGTTGGAATGTCACTGAAATAGGAAAACCATTCCGATCCTTCTTCACTTGAAAGGTGCTCATGAACTCAGCAGTTAGATGATAGTATGTAGGTGGCCTTTTATCGAAGAAGGCTTCCATCTGTGCAAATCTAAATAATTTTCTCAAATCGTCCTCAATTCCTAACCCTCTCATTATTTCTGTATCTTGGAATCAAGTTGGTTTGATCTTCGGAGTAAGTGTTTGCCAACGAAGCACATACTTACCCCAATAGTCTTCAAATTCCACCCAAAGTAATCCGGATGGGCCCCTTCTTCCATTAGCTGAGCATCCAAATTAGCCAACTCCCCTGGATCGGTAATGACGATGAAATCCTCATTTCTTGGTCTAACTCTCCTTTCGGCCATCTACAATTTACAACAATGCTCAAGTCATATTCAATTTCATCAATAAAAATGTTAATGCACTAAGTTTAAATTCCACCCTAGTCATTCAACTTAGTGTGAAATATACTATGCATCAACATTACACATTCACATCATTATAACTTCAAACTTCACCATAACATTCACTTTTCCATCATTCCTCTTAACTAACCATGACTTAATCTCAATTCCTATCATACTTGCACACATGAAGTCCAAACTATACCATCACTAATCACTATGCGCATATGATCTCAAATTTAACCAAAATTCTCTCTTAGACATTTCATCAAACACTTGGTGTGCACAATTTTTCAATACAATTTCAAAATACATTCACATGGCCTCATACCCAAATCCTCAACATCTAAGACTATTCATTCACAATTTAAGCATTATTCACATATGATAATTCAATTTGCTCAACACATGCATCCAATTCCATCATTCTCACAAATTCCCTAATTCAACCTTCTCATGAACCCTAATTTCATTCTCAACTCACAAATTAAATTGATATATGTATGTTCATCAATCAATAATTAATTCCAAACTCATAATATCACAAAGCCCATGCATCAATTCACTCAATTTCTATCAAAATTCAAAGTTAGGGGTTCAAAGAATTCATACCTTTCAAACTTGGATGTGGAGAAGTGTTCTTGGTGTGCACAATTGAAGTAACTCACTCTCAATCTCTCAAAACTAACCTTTGTGTGTCGATTTATGCTCAAGGTGAAGGATTTGGTGTGATAGCAGTACGTACGGAAGAGATGGTGTGTGTGGAAGTGAGTACGGATCGGCCTTTTTAAAAACTGGCTTTAAACCCTACACGGCCCGTGTAGTGCTACACGAACTCAAATATGATCGTATAGCATTTTTTGACATTCAAACACGCCCATGCGTTACAGGACTGTGCTCCGCACACGACCCGTGTTTCTCCTCTTCTGCACGGCTCGAGCTCGGAGCTCACCCAAGACCCTGGGCGAGTAGCCACTTCTGATGTCAGTACACGGCCAGGCTTTACAGGCCCGTGTACTAAGTTAGGCCCATGTAGTGTTTTTTCCCTGTTTTCCAACTTTCACACTTCACCTCATTTTTGCGCTGTTTTTACACTTCTCATACATCCTATTCATGCTAAAAAATACTTCAAAACATTATTCACACCACAATTATGATCAAACAATGAATTATCATGTACTTAAACACCACCAAACATACCAAAACAATCCTAACTCATGAGAAATTTTTTAAAATTTACCTATTTTGCCACAAGACAATATAACAACAACACACATGATTCATCACACACTAAAGCATAAACAAGGTATAAGTCACATCATGCACTCTCCCCCCAAACTTAAATCGAAACAAGTTGAGAATTAAGTTTGTAAAAAGTGGTGAGACATACCCTTGCCGTTTCCACCAATGCTCTTCATGAACTTACCTCATGTGAATTTTTTACAATCCACGTATGATTAAGTATGTCCACCACGCAACCTCCCCCCAAACTTAAATTAACACAAGTGTTAAAATTTAAATTTGAAAAAAGTGGTGTGGCATACATAATATTTCACCTTTAGCACCCTTGTCTTTCATCATATGCACTTTTCTCCATGAGCTTCACCACCTACATACCAAATCTACAAGAAAACTATTAAACAAAGAGAAAATCTACACAATAAAAGAGGTTCAAAAAGAGAGGGTATCCACATACACTATCTCCTTTTGAGAAGGAGATATGTGATGTTTCACCCGATGACTATTTACCACAAACTCAGTATTAGGACCCCCCTTAAGCTTCAACGTATGTCCACTCAACACTTCAAGCACTTAATATGGCCCCATCCATTTAGACTTAAGCTTTCCGGAAAATAACTTGAGCCTCGAATTGAATACAAGAATTTTGTCCCCTGGAACAAACGTCTTCTCCTTTACCTTAGCATCATGCCATCTTTTTATATTCTCCTTGTAGATGATTGAGTTATCAAATGCTCTCCCTCTAAACTCCTCCTACTCAACCAACTTCAATAACCTTGCTTGACCACTCTCCCTTTCATCCATGTTGAGACACTTGATAGCCCACAATGCACAGTGTTCCAACTTCACGGGAAAATGACAAGCTTTACCATAGACCAATTGATACGGTGACACAACAAAAATTGTTTTAAAAGCCGTCTGATAAGCCCATAAATCATCATCAAGCTTCTCTGACCAATCGTTTCTCCCTCCATTAATAGTCTTCTCCAAAACTAACTTGATTTGGCGGTTTGAGACCTCCGCCAAACCATTTGCTTGAGGGTGGTAAGTTGTAGCCACTCGATGTTTCACTTCATATCTTTTCAACAAACTCTCCATCAACTTGTTTACAAAGTGAGATCCTCCATCACTCACTAAGGCCCGTGGAACTCCAAACTTAGCAAAAAAAATTTTTTCAAGAATCTTTGCACAATCAAAGCATCATTAGTCTTAGTGGGGATTGCCTCCACCCACTTTGACACATAATCCACGGCTAGCAAGATGTACACATATCCTTTGGAAGAAGAAAATGGTCCCATAAAATCAATGCTCCATACATCAAATATTTCCACATCAATTCTTAAGCTCATGGGCATCTCATCTCGCTTACTTATTCCCCCTATTCTTTGGCATCTATCACATTTAGCTACAAACTTCTTTGCATCATTAAACAATGTTGGCCAATAAAAACCCGATTGTAGGATTTTAGCCCCTGTCTTTTGATGAACTAAGTGACCTCCACACAAAGACGAATGACATAGCTCAAGAATCCCCATGCTTCTTCCTCGGCCACACACCTCTTTATTATTTCATCATTGCAAATTTTGAACAAAAATGACTCATCCCACAAGTAGTTCTTCACTTCAACATAAAATCTTTTCTCCTTGTACTCATTAAGCAATGTGGGCTTGATTCCACAAACAATAAAGTTGACATAATCGGCATAAAATTTTTTCTCCTTGTACTCATTAAACAATAAAGTTTCCCCCAACACCACTCCTATGGATTGGTCACTAATATCATAATGTAATTCAAATTGCAAACTCCAATCCGGGGTAACGAGTATTGGAGATGAAGTGAGAGCATCCTTGAGCACCTGAAATGATACACAACATTCATCATCGAAGTTAAATGGACAATCTTTTTCAAGCAATTTACAAAGAAGTTTAGCAATTTTGGAGAAATCCTTAATGAATCGTCTATAAAAGTCCGCATGGCCTAAGAATGATCTCACCCCCTTCTCACTAGTAGGAGGGGTGAGACGTTCTATAACTATCACTTTAGCTCTATCTACTTTTAAACTATGTTTTGAAATATGATGCCCCAAGACTATCCCATCGGTCACCATAAAATGACATTTTTCCCAATTTAGCACAAGATTTGAATCTTCTTACCTCTGCAACACAACAGTGAGATTAGTCAAGCATATATCATAAGAGGAACCATACACGAAAAAATCATCCATAAACACCTCCATAATATTTTCAATTAAACCATCGAAGATAGCTATCATACAACGCTGAAAAGTGGCAGGGGCATTACATAGACCAAACGGCATAATTCTAAATGCAAACGTACCATAGGGACATGTGAAAGTTGTCTTCTCTTGGTCTTCCGGTGCAATCAATATTTGATTGTACCCAAAATAACCATCAAGAAAATAATAGTACTCATGCCCCGCAAGTCGATCCAACATTTTATCTATGAATGACAATGGGAAATGATCGTTACGAGTATTTTTATTCAATTTACGATAATCAACACATACTCTCCAACCCGTAATAGTTCTAGTGGCAATTGTTTCATTTGTATCGGGTCGCACAATTGTCATACCACTCTTTTTTGTCAATACATGTAAGACACTTACATATTGACTATCACTAATTGAAAAGATTATTCTCACATCAAGCCATTTTAACACCTCTTTTCTTACAACTTCTTGCATTATAGGATTTAATCTACATTGGTTTTGCATACAAGACTTCTCATCATCAATCAAATGAATCTTATGCATACACATAGATGGACTAATACCATTCAAATCTTTTATGCTCCAACCAATAGAGGATTTATGCTCTCTCAAAACTCTTAACAACTTTTCTAATTCTAAATCATTAAGGGAAGAAGATACGATTACCGGATACGTTTCATTTTCTTCCAAGTAGGCGTACTTCAAATGCTCCGGTAATGGTTTCAACTCTACCTTCTTCTTCTCTTGCACTCCTTCTTTTGGTTCTTCATCAAGTCTCTCCACCTTTACTTCCTTTGCTTCCTCACTTGTGAGTTCCCTACAAGCATTTAAACCATGCAATTCATCAATCATTTCCTTATTCTCTAAACAAAAAGAAGATTTAGATTTTATAGATTCAATAGAGTAAGAATGGCTTATGATAATCTCCAACGGATCCTTGGAGTGAAGGTGATACATATGTTCTTCAACAATGTTGTCCACTACCTCCACTCTTCTACATTCCTCCTTATTTCTCGGATACCTCATAGTCTCTCTTAATGAAAATATCACTTCTTCCTCATTCACCCTCAAAGTGAGCTCTCCTTTCTCCACATCTATCAATGCTTTCCCCGTGGTAAGAAATGGACGCCCAAGTATCAACGGGACATTAGCATCTTCATCCATATCAAGTACCACAAAATCAACGAGAAATACAAACTTGCCAACTTTGATCAAAACATCTTCCACAATTCCCTTTAGATATGTCAACGATCGGTCGGCTAATTGAAGTGTGACCGACGTCGGTTTGACCTCACCAATATCCAACTTCTTGAAAATTGACAAGGGCATCAAGTTAATACTAGCCCCTAAATCACATAAGGCTTTGTAGTTCTCATGCTCTCCCATATCACATGAAATAGTAAAACTCCCCGAATCTTTCAATTTAGGGGGAAGTTTCTTTTGCAAGATCGCACTACATTCCTCCGTTAAGTTCACTATTTCAAACTCTCCCAAGCTTTTTTCTTTGACAAAATATCCTTCAAAAACTTGGAATAGTTGGATATTTGAAGTAAAGCCTCCGCAAAAGGAATATTCACATGTATCTTTTTTAACATTTCAACAAACTTGACAAATTTCTCTTCTAATCCCTTTTTCAAGCATCTTTGTGGAAATGGAATTGCAACGGGCAACTTAGGAATTTCCAATTCATCCCTTTCAAACTTCTCTTCTCTCTCTTTACGTTTTGCTTCTCTACATCTTTCCCACTTCTTTGGAGACTTCACCTTTTCTTCTTCAAGTATAGGGGTACTTTCATCTTTTTCAACAATCTCAACTTCTTTCTCTTTCCCTTCTTCATCCAATCTTTCCATAGACTCAATTTCACACTCTACCTCCTCTACTTCCATCGACATGGAAGGCCCTTCGTATTTTATTCCACTACGAAGTTCAATAGCCTTACATTGCTCCTTCGGATTAGTAATGGTTGTAGATGGAAATTTTCCTTGACGATGAACACCCCACCTTTAACTTGCCATTTGACTCATTTGTGTCTCCAAGGCTTTGATTCTATTATCATTCACCTCATCTCTTTGCCTTCTTTCTTCCTTATCTTCCTTCATAAATTCAAATATTTTAGCCACTTGATCTTCCATCGTAGGCTTTCCTTCACTATTTTGAGCTTTCTTTCCCAGATTAATGCCCGGTGGAAGAGTGAGGGTATTCCCTTGATTTTCATATGACAAATTCTCATACCTATGAGGTTAATTGAAATTTCCTTGAAAGTTACCTTACCTCCATCCTCCTTGCCTTTGTGGATATCCCCATCCATGATTACCAAAGTTACCACCATAATTTCCTTGAAAGTTCATTCCTTGCATGAAGACAACTTCCTCAAGTGACATCTCAGGTGGGCACCAAGTATTTTGAACTCCAAAATTAGAGGCCATACCTTGTTGAGGCATAGATTTAGGCATTTGACAACTTTGAGAAGATTGACCCATACTAGGCATATACATGCCTTGTTGAAGATTAGGAAATACTTGTTGATTCATCTAAGGCAATGACATACCTTGTTGAGGAATCGCAAGCACTTGTTGATTCACTATAGACTTAGATAAAGAATCCGGGGACACTTGCAAATTAGCATTCATTCTCTTAAGTATCTCCGTGATTGCCTTATCGGTTACATCCTCCTTAGGTACCTCCACTTTTTTAACTTGTTGCAAGCACACTTCTTCCATCTTAGCTATTCTCTCCCTTTCATACAGGCCCGCAACTCTATCCATAGGTCATTGACCCGTATTCAAAGCAATCTCTTCACATATAACAATAGCTCTTTCCGGAGTTTGCCTCAATATAGAACCTCCCGCCAAAGCATCAACAAGCATCATTTCACTTCCATTTAACTCGGCATAGAAAAATCCTACTTGTTGATCTTCGGGAAATCCATGTTGTGGACACTTTCTTAGCATTTCTTTGAACCGGTCTCAAGCCTCACTAAAAGTTTCAAGAGGCATTTGCTTAAACTGTAATATTTTGACCTTTTAGATGCAACATCTTTGATAGTGAGAAATACTTGCTTAGGAACTTTTGAGCCAACTCTCTCCATGTATTATAAGATCCCGGCGGTATAGTGTGAAACCAAGCCTTGGCTCTATCCCTTAATGAAAAGAAAAAGAACTCCATCTTGACAATATTGTCACTCACTCCATTGATCTTTATAATATTAGCTAACTCCGTGAACTGCGATAGGTG
Source organism: Pogostemon cablin (assembly GCA_023678885.1). Classification (NCBI taxonomy): domain Eukaryota; kingdom Viridiplantae; phylum Streptophyta; class Magnoliopsida; order Lamiales; family Lamiaceae; genus Pogostemon; species Pogostemon cablin. The sequence continues at coordinate 32,482,999 of CM042951.1, forward strand.
AGCATTTGGATCTTCCATCGTTCCACCCCCAAATTGGTTTGCTTGCACCATATTGATCAATCCCGTCTTGATCTCAAAATTATTAACATTTAGCGGCAGCCCCATGGCGTAATTCCCAAAATGAGGTTGAAAATGATCTCGGATATTCATCCCCACTCCATTATGCCCATGGCCCAGAGGTTGATTTTGCACCACCGGAGGAGCTTGTTGGTTATCTCTAGCTTCTTATTGTGCCATCAAGTTTTGAATAATTGTTTGCAATTGTTGATTTTACAAGTGCATTTGTTGCACATAAGCTTGTGGCACAAACTCCGGATTAACATTTCCTCCTCAAACATTATCACCTCCTTGAAAATTTCTCATATTACCTTCTTCATCAATTATATTTGCATTATCCCTTACGTTTTCCATAATTTCCTCCGTCAGCTCTAACACTCATCTTCTTTGTCTTCTTAAGGTAGCTTCCAATTCCAAGTTCAAAGGTTCAATAGATTGAGACATTAAACGAGTTCGCATGTACCTACAAAAATTTCCAAATTAGCTCTCCAAGTAACCAAGACAAGTAAACAAGTAAACAAATAAAAGAAATATCCTTATCAAAACTAATCAACTTCAAACTCATTACAACCAAAAGTTTAACATTTCCCAGGCAACGACGCCATGTTCTTAGTCGCATTTTTTGTAAAATATTTAAGAGTAAGAGACTCTATCGTCGAGTACACGTGTGACCAAGTACAAAATTTATAAGATTGTTGTCCCAAGAGAAAGTAAACTCATGGTTATATCCGAATTTTTCAATAATTTATTCTTTGTAAGAATGATAAATTTATTGTTTGGTATTTAAAATACTACTTATTGTTCTACTCAATTAACTACGAATATGAACTAACAACGTATTGAATCAAACAACAAACAAATGATGAATGAGATAGAGATAGAATTCACTTAAGAAGAGAGCAAGGCTAATCATAATCATGGTTAAGAATCTAGCTAGATATGCATAACTCTTGACGGTGAACTTCATTAATTTGTGGACTAAAAGCAATCACGTTTTTACCCCTAATCCCTATGGCCAAGGCAATTAGGTTCTCAACTCTTTTACAAGTCTAAATCTCCTAGGATTGTGCTTAATCTTAAATCCCTTAAGTTACTATGATCATAAGTTTGGTTCTTTTCACTCAATTTCTTAAATGTCCCTCTATGAGTGTTCTAAGCATAAGAAGGGTATGACTTACCTCCCCTCACACTAACATGCATGCTCACTTTAATATATGATTCAATTAAACATCTAATCATAATATTGGAATGTTCATCCTAACACTATGAATAGAGAATTTAATCACACAAGTATTGAAATGAAACATGATTCATTAATCATAAAAGGAAGTCCAAAATTAACTCAACTCAACATCTCAAATCCTACATATCTAACATTCTTCTCAACCAATCATATGATTAGCCCTACTATAGGACTAGCCACTACACATTGTGTTTATATCAATACAATCAAAGGCTTGCTCCATTTGAGCCAAAATGAGAAGAAAATCAACAAATGAAAAGTAGATTGACTTTTCTTTCATGGAGAAACCTTCCTTCTCTTCAACATGCTAACTTCTTCAATTATTGATGCTTTCTCTTCTCAAATGGTGGATGTATAGATTGATGGATGGAGTAATGGATGGATTGTTGAAGATCAAGTGAAATTGATGGATCCAAAGGATGGAGATGAATCTAATGGATCTAGTGTGTGAAAATATGGTGTGGAGTGTGTGTAACTGCTCTAACTATGATCTCCCTCTAAATTTCGCACAAGTCATCCTTTTATATCACTTAAGGGCCTTCTAGAAGCTTTCGGAATATTCTGAAATCTGTACTGGTTTTTGCACCTACACGGGCCGTGTAGCAGCGCACGGCTCATGTAGTGCACACCTAGTTCGGCGTGTTGTGCATGCTTCTGGACACGGCTCGAGCTGCGCTACACCACCTCAGTCATGGGCGTGTAGCGTTTTTCGATGACATTGCACGGCTTCCTCTTACAGGCCTGTGTTCTGCACACGGGGCGTGCGCTTGTGCACGGCTCGTGCACCAGAACACGGCCTTCCTCTTAGGCGAGCTCATCATTCTAATGATAGTACACGGCCACGTCGAACAGGCCCGTGTTCCGCACACGTCCAGTGTCCGAGCGTGCCCTGTACTTCCATCTCCGTTTTGCTCCCGACTCTATTTTTCTCTATTTTTGACCTGTTTTACACATATTTAAGCTCATTTACACAATTCTATCAATCCATATCACATTTCTCATAATTACAATAATTCCACCAAAAGTCACACAAATACGGATAAAAATATCCAAAAATACCAACAAAGACACTAAAACCTAGGTGAAAATGACAACGATCACCCCTCGGCTATTGAGCCTTAGCCCCCGAGCTCAGCTTTCTGGGTCCATGCTTTATTTGTTCGGGAGCTTTTGAGCCTATGCCTGGGGTTTAATAGGGCTCTCTGAGCTTACTCTCTCAGCTATCGGGCCTTAGCCCCTGAGCTTAGCCTTTGGGTCTATGCCTTGGCTGCTTGGGGGACTTCGACTCCTATGCTCTAGGTTGAGTAAGACTTCTTGAGCTTTCCTCTTAGCTGTCGGGCTTTGGACTCCGAGCTCAGCCTATTTGGGTCTACGCTTTGGCTACTCCAGAGCTCTTGGGCTTAGGATAATTTTTGAGTCTCCACGCTCTCGAATATCCTCATGGCGGCTCATCTTGTGGGTCCATGTAGGACCAAATTGTGGAGAGTTTCTATCTTCGGATAGGTCAGATTTATTTTCGGTAGGCTGGCTTTGCCTCTTGGACATGTCGGATATGTCCATTAAATGAACTGCTTGGTCGGATCTGTATGTGGGTAGGTTAGATCTACCTTCGAACGTGTTGGATCTGCTTACGAGCTGATCTGCTCGGTCAGATCTACTTTTGGGTGGATTGGAATGGATCGCTTGGTCAGATCCACTTGTTGATAGGTCAGATCTGCCTTCGGACGTGTTGGATCTGCCCACGAGCTAGTCAGCTCGGTTGGATCTGTTTTCTAGTGGATTGGATATGTCTTCTGTTGAGATGGATCTTTACTCGTGAGTAGGCCGATTCTCTCTAACCCCTTTCCAAGCTTGTTCCACTCAGATGAAGTGGTGCGCCATCGCCATGAATGCGTCATATGATGGTGGGGGGTTCCGTTGGACAGCTACCAACATGTCTGAACCTGACTGTAAGGCGGCAGTAGCCAGCACGGTGTATGTCTCGTCGCTCATCCTTTCTTCTATTTCCTTCTGGTCATTGAATCTTTTGTGGAAACTTTGGAGGGACTCTTCAGGATATTGTTTTATGCCCGCTAGCTTCAATTTAGAGCCCTTCACTTGGACCAGATAGACAAATTGAGATAAGAAGAGCTGGGAGAGCTCATCCTAGCTACCGATAGAGGCTGGAGAGAGTGAGTTGTACCATGTGTAGGTCATGTTCCCGAGAGTTAATGAGAATAGTCGGCACTTGGTGGCTTCTGAGCTCCCCTGCGCGGTTGTCCACGCCGTGAACTTTTTTAGATGCACCATGGGGTCAGATTTTCCTCATATATGCCAATTTGTAGAAACTTCACCTCTGGTTGGTATGGTTGAGAGGTGATGTTTGGTGTGAATGGGTTTCCGCCCAGAGTTGGTTCGTCCACCCAGTCTGTTACCCTTTCTCTAGCTCATCTAGCCTTCTTTTCAAGGCCGTCATTTCTCCATCCAGTGCCTTCATTAAGGCCATTTTGTTAGTATGGCCCTTACTGTGGGTTTCATCCCTTTAGACTTGGAAGCCTTTGAACTTGTGCTCGTTTGGTGAGAGTTGGACGCCATGATTTCTTGGAGTTGCAGAAGGAAGGCCCTTCCTCTAGCACCAAATGTAGATAGTCAATTTTTGATGGGTGAGATGAGTGTTTAACGTGATTGTTATATGGTTTAATCAGATTAATCTAACATAGCATGGAGAAAACATAAAAGAAGAAGAACTCAAGAATTCCTCCCACGTTTGTGGGAGTTTAAAGTAGAGAGTTTGTTTCTATCTAATTTTTTTGTTGTGGTGGAGGGAGATAATTCTCCTTTATAGTGGTGATGGATCTGGCTCAAGGTGAGCCTGAGGTTGAAGATGGAACTGATGTTGAAGATGGAACTCCTTGTTGAAGATGAGGGTGTGGCTCCCCTCTTATACCAGAGGGGTGAGACTACTATTCTAGCAATAGATGCTATAGGCTAGTAGCAAGTGGGTATTAAATGTGGGAGATCGAATCTTGCTCTTGATCTTTGGGGTTGTGAAAGGTTACTTTGGGAGATGAAAAAGCCTAACAATGTTTTGACAAATGACTTGACAAGTCATCCACTAGCCTTCCTAAGGACTCCAGCTCTAGAAGACCTCGGCAAGATAGGGCTCGGCTTTGGCAAGGAGAGCCTGGAAGGGCCAAACGCGTGAAGAGCTTGGAGAAGCTGAGCTTACCTCTGGCGGTATGGAAAGCTTGGAAGGGCCAAGCTCACCTCTGGCGGAAAGGAGAACTTGGAGAGGCCGAGCTCACCTTTGGCAGCATGGAGAGCTTGGAAGGGTCGAGCTCACCTCTGGAGGCAAGGAGAGCTTAGAGAGGGCGAGCTCACCATTGGTGGCAGGGAAAGCTTGGGAGGCCGAGCGCGTGGAGAGCTTGGGAGGTTGAGCTCACCTTTGGCGGTAGGGAGAGCTTGGAAGGGCCAAGCTAACCTCTGGCGGCATGGAGAGCTTGGAGAGGAGGCCAAACGCGTGGAGAGCTTGGGAGACCGAGCTCACCTCTGGCGTGGAGAGCTTGGAGAGGAGGCCAAGCTCACCTCGGGCGTAGAGAGCTTGGAGAGGAGGCCGAGCTCACCTTTGGTAATGAGAGCTTAGCAAGGCAGAGCTCGACATTGGCAAGGCAGACTTGGGGGACTTCAACCTTGTCTTGTGTGTTGTGTGGTGAGTTAGGTGTTTCACTACCTATCACAAACTGGAAGGAGGAAGTCAGGGGCGGCCCTGGAGCGGTGCCGGAGGTGCCGCTGCACAGGGCCCCACCCCGGCGAGGGCCCCCAGATTTTTTTTTATTTTATATTTATATAAATTAGTATTATTATATATTTTAAACTAGAAACACTAATTGTGGTGTTGAGTTGTCCATTTGGTAATTCCACTTTTTAGTCCGACAATCTACACGAGTTCAAAACCCAGCATGAAACGCTTCTTTTATTATGAAATATCTTCTTACTAATTTATCTTTTATTCTAAACTCAGTATTTTTATTTTATATAAAATCCATATTAATAAATATCCTATAAAATTCTTTTCTCTCTTTTTCATATATATATATTTTTAATTCCTTCCTCTTTATTAAATAGATTATTAACTAAATCATACGTTCTAAAAAGAAATTTATATCTGAAAAGAAAAACCAATTTTATTATAATTAGTTTCATATATAATTTTTATAAATATTGAAAATTTTTATTTAATGAGTTGTATTACGTATAATGATGTAACGTCTCTTATTATTGTATGTACAACATATTTAATAGCATATTCATATTACGATTTTATTACTCTCTCTGTTTGCCGCATATATAAACATTTGCTATTTGCTTTTTGCACGTGAGTTAAGGAGTTTATTATTTAACGTGTAGTAATGGGGCGTGTGAGTCCAATATATCAATTGTGTTAGTGATGTGTGTCACATGTGTTTAAAAATATAAATGTACTCTTTATTTTTGGTGCGAACGTCTAAAATAATAAAATATATACCTTGTCGGCGAAATGAGGGAGTATTACTTTATACATTGTACAAAATAATGGGCCGGCCCTGGAGGAAGTATTAAAAATAAATATAGCCTTAATGAATAGCGAAAAAAAATATATTAATTAAGAAATATTCCTTCCGTCCACTTCAAAGATGTCTTTTTTTTATGTGAATTAAGAAATATTATTATTTTATGTGTAGTGAGATTTTTTATTAAGAATAGGAAATAAATATCTTTGAAATAATAAATAAACGTACAAAATGGTAAAATGAGAACAATTAAAAATTAATTGAGTGATCCGCAACCAAATAAAACTAATATAGATTGAGTACAAGGATAAACTCCATATAACAATACAATAATGTAGTGGCAATTGGCAAACGCTTGTTAAAAATCGAAAACACTTTTGAGAAATGAATAAGAGGTTAAAATATTTTTTTAAATGATTCTCGACTTAAGGAAGATTAATATTCCTACAGTAAATAATTTTATGTACAGTTCTTATTATAAATAAAAATTTATAATTTTTTAGTTAAAAAAATCACAATTACTTTAATAAAAAAATATAGCTTTTTCAATGGAGAATTAAAAATAAATAAATAAATAATTCCACGTGGGACGGTGTGACACATTACTTCCGTAACATCTGATGTTAAACTAGACTAGATTTTTTTAAGTTGAGAAATGGTGGGGTTTACATAACCTATATCCCGAGCTATTCCCGCCACCATAGAAAACCTTCACTAAAACCCTAGCCCCCTTTCCCCCTTAAACCCTCCTAATTTCGCTTCGAAATTCATCCGCGGGATATGGAAGCTCAAGACGTGAAATCGAATCTCGTTTTGATTCTTGATTTCGGCTCTCAGTACACTCATCTCATCACTCGAAGAATCCGAGCTCTCAACGTTTTCTCGCTCTGCATCAATGGCACATCCCCCTTAAAAGCGATCACCGATTTGGACCCCAGCTTAATCATCCTCTCCGGCGGTCCACACAGTGTCCACGCGCCGAACGCGCCCTGCTTCGCCCCTGGGTTCATCGAGTATGTGGAGTCGAACAAGGTAACCATTTTGGGTATATGTTACGGGCTGCAACTGATTGTGCAGCAAATGGGGGGTGAGGTGATGGTGGGGAAGAAGCAGGAATACGGTAGGATGGAGATTGAGGTGGAGAAAGTGGGTGGGCTGTTTGGGAATAAGAAGGTGGGAGATAGACAGAACGTGTGGATGAGTCACGGAGATGAGGCGGTGAGTTTGCCGGAGGGGTTCGAAGTTGTCGCCAGAAGTAGGCAGGGGGCGGTGGCGGCGGTGGAGAATCGCCAGAAGAGGTTATATGGATTGCAGTATCATCCTGAGGTATTTCAAGTCATTAATTTCTAGTATGATGTCGCTATTTTGGGTTAATATGATGTTAATTTGTTTATGATAATGATGTATTAACCATTAGACTGTAAAAGTATGCCTTTTTATGTTGGTTTCTTGGTAATTAGTAGAAGTTAGATGGAAGAATGATATTGGTAGAAGTTAGTGGATATAATCTTCCTTACTCGTGCTCCCTCCATGTTACTTTCTGACTAAAAGTTACTTTTAGTTACTTTTTGACTAATTTTTGGAGGTAATATGATAATTTTAAGTAAGAAAGTATAAAGTATTTTATGTGTAAAAAGAAGGGTTGACATTTTGAAATTAATGTGGAGTAGTAGAGATTATAGATTAGAATGATATTCCTTTTTTAAGGTGAGCAATGATATGGAACGAACCAATTAGGAAAGAGTGAATAATCTTCATGAACTGAGGGAGTATTAGTTATTACAATGTGGCGATTTACATATCTTTAATGGAAGTGAATATGATTGCATTGTATATTTCTTTGTTTTCTTGTTGTAAGAAAGTCAATAAAAAATTGAAAGAGAGTTGTTGGTTGTCTGCGTGAAACTTTCAGGTGACACATTCAGAGGAAGGAATTGAAACACTTAAGTATTTCCTCTTTGATTTATGTGGAGTTACCGCTGGGTGGAAGATGGAAGATGTAGTCAATGAGGAATTGAAAGTGATTAAAAGTACAGTTGGGTCTGAAGATCATGTCATTTGTGCGTTGTCCGGTGGTGTAGACTCCACGGTTGCCGCTACTCTCGTTCATAAGGCAATTGGAGATAGGCTTCATTGTGTTTTTGTGGACAATGGGCTGTTAAGGTTAGGCTACATACGTATTCCGAGTTTTATGTGTGATGCACAGTGCACTATTGTTCCTTTCGTTTTTCATGGGAAAATGGATGTGCATTTTGTATCTGCCATGAGATTATGTGTTTATAAGTTGTTTGTTATTCTAATTTTCTTCCACATTTTGTATTTATTCTTAGGTGGCAGGAAAGGGAGAGAGTGATGGAGACATTCGAGAGAGACCTTCACTTACCTGTCACGTGTGTTGATGCTTCGGAACAATTTCTCAGCAAGCTAAAGGGTGTCACTGAACCTGAAAAGAAAAGAAAAATTATTGGAAACGAGTTCATCAATATATTTGATGCTTTTGCTCATGATTTAGAGGCGAAATTGGGAAAGAAACCTTCTTATTTGGTTCAAGGAACCTTGTATCCTGATGTCATCGAATCCTGCCCGCCTCCCGGAAGTGGAAAGACGCACTCCCACACAATCAAAAGCCATCATAATGTCGGAGGGCTCCCCAAAGACATGAAATTGAAGCTCATCGAACCACTCAAACTTCTTTTCAAGGATGAGGTACCAGTTTCAATTTCTCTCCAGACACTTGTGCAATACATTTGGCCTGCATTTCATTTCCAGTTCGCATTTTGATAATCTTGTTATCTACAGGTTCGTGAACTGGGAAAGATTTTGGGGGTTCCAACAGGATTCTTGAAACGCCACCCCTTCCCTGGACCTGGTCTTGCAGTGCGCGTGCCTGGCGACGTTACTTTAGGAGATAGATTGGATATCCTCCGCAAGGTATATGATCCTTTTTTTTTTCCTCCTTTTTTTCTCCTTTTTTTTTTCTCCTTTTTTTTTTTGCATACATATTGGATTGTAGTTAACCTTTCTAATATTTCTCTTATCATCAAATCTATATCAGGCAGACGAGATTTTCATTCAATCAATCAAAGATGCTGGAATTTACGACTCTATATGGCAAGCATTTGCTGTGTTCATGCCAGTATTAACTGTGGGAGTTCAAGGCGATCAAAGAACACACAGTTATGCCATTACACTTAGAGCTGTAACAAGCCAAGATGGAATGACTGCGGATTGGTATATACTCTTGCGTTTCGACTATTTGTTTCTGCTAAATAACTATCCTTATTGTTGATAATTATGTGATGTTTGGAGGATTTTTTTGTACAAAAATGCTCACTGTAAGTTGTACCTTCTAATATCCAGGTACTATTTCGATCATAAGTTTCTGGTAGATCTGTCGACGAAGATTTGCAATGAAGTTCCGGGTGTAAACCGGGTTCTTCTGGATATCACGTCGAAACCTCCATCGACCATCGAGTGGGAGTGATCTGTGATTGACTGGGTGAATTTATCCCTCCACAGGAATGTAGATTCATCCCAATTTTTGAATATAGGAAGATGGCTATGATTTGCATTGAATTATTTGAATTTTGATTTATGATGTGTTAATCAAGCAACCTCATTTTGAATTGTTTATGGACGTTTTAGCAGTTGTAAAATATGTGTTGCTTTTTTTCCCCAGTTTATTATCCACTCGTATGATGAAAATTTTTCTGTGTGCATATATTTGTATTTTGGCGTTGATATCAATCAGTTGGCGGGTAAAACTTGTGTTATAATGAGATACCGTGTTTTTAAATACCACGGAAATTGTATCCTATAAAATAAAATTTATACCCTTTTCCGGAAAAAAGCTTATTTATTTAATCAAATGTATATTATTAATATTTTAGCTTTCTTTTTCAGTGAAAGATTTAAACTACTTTTATTAATTACAGTACAAATCCTCTAAAATAGTAAAATGCTATATTCTTATCCATTTTATGTACTTGGAGAAAAAAAAAAGCAACTCTTATTTATTACTCATTCCGTCCCACAAAAGTTTGCATGTTTCTTCGAGAACGGAGATTAAGAAAAGTGATAACTTTTAGGGGTATTATACTATTTTGGTGATAAATAAATAATGGTGTGTCAGGTAAGAGTGATTTTTTTGTAAATATAGTACTATATGAGAAAGGGTGACTGTGTTTGACTTTTACTTTTTTAGGAATATTCAAAATTTTGTGGAACAACCCAAAATAGAAAGTGTGTCATTTGAAATGGGATGGAGAAGGGAGTAATTTTGAAGATCCATATACCAAAATTAACTATTACTAATATATGGTAATACTCCCTCCATCCCACAACAAGGTGTGCATTTTACCATTTTCGTCCATCCCAACACAAGAGGTGCATTTCTTTTTTAGTAAAAAAGACCCATACAAATTAATTTTTTTTTCTCTCCATAACCCCACACTTCATACTAATATACCTACTTAAAATATTGTTTCTCTCATCTCAACTACCCCTAACTACCCATTAAATATTAAATCTCTTAATCTACGTGCAAAAAAGTTCCGCTACTTTTGTTGTGGGACGGAGGGAATATTATTTTTATTTTCATTTAAGGGCTTTTAGTTTTATCCTGAGTTCATAGAAATTTGTTGTGCCCATTTGGGCCCAACATATTATTTTTATTTTTATTTAATGGCTTTTATTTTTATCCATAGTTCATAGAAACTTGTGTGCCCATTTGGCCATGTTGGGCTGCTTATTGAAAAAGAACAAAAGATCTATGATTATTTTTATTTGTAATTTAAAGCCCACCCAAACAAATAAAGTCAAATCAATATCAATCTACAAATTGCTAGTAAACAGTTGTATTTACATGAACTTTCACGTCTAGTTAATATAGATTTGGGTACGCTGTATTCGAGTGATCTTTTTGAATTTCGTTTATTATGAATAGTCGAGTTCGAGGACCAATAATATGTTCACAAATACTCCCTTTGTCCTTTAAAAGATTTTCATTTTACTATATTTCTAAAAATGTTTAAACTTTGAGTTTGCTTGAATTCATTTCTTATTCAATACAAAAAAAAAACTGTATGGTGGAGTATTAATTTTCCTTTATTATTTATCAAATTGCAATAAAGATTCTATTAATGTATTACTTATTTATATAAAGAATAGTTTTATAGAATAGTTTTATTATATAATTATGAGTATCATATTTTATTAAAATATTAATACTCCCTCCGTCCCGAGAAGTATTTCACGTATTGGTGTGCGCGGAGTTTAAGAAAATTTTGTATTTTTATGTATAAAGTAAGAAAGAGAATATATATTTTAGTTGATTTAATGAAAAAGGTGTGTAAAGTTATTGAGAGATGTGAAAAAAGTGTGTAAAGTTTTTGGGAGATGTGAAAAAGCAAGTATTATATTGGGATATGTGTAAAAAGTGAGTATTAGTATAATGTATTTTTACCAAATTTAGTAAAAGTAAAGTGTGAAATACTTTGAGGGACGGATGAAAAAGGAAAGTGTGAAATACTTTGGGGGACGGAGGGAGTAACTTTTTATACATATAAAAACAATGGTTGATCGTAACCATGATTTATTATTTCGTGGCCTATTCGTTGGTACCGTTCATCTTGTCATTGTCAAAATATATTGGAAATAGCAATTTTATTGAGTTTCTATTCATTAAAACAACAAATACATTTCCTTGTTAGATTCTGATTGGATAAAAATGGTTTGAGTAGATTGAGACAGAAATAATCTTTTACATCTATGAAGTTTTTTTAACAACGTTAATGTTGATAATTGTTCCTTTTTAAAGTTTTTTGAGGTCACCAAAAAAGTGAGCTCAATAATGCAAGAATGGTGGATCCCTAAATAAAAGAAAGAAAAATACAATGCTACCTTTAACTAAAGTAAGATTTTACTTCACCTTTTCTGTTAAAGTCTTTAAAGAGGACGTTTATAAGCAACTTTCTTCCATGCTTTTTGTTGATTTCATCATTCCAATGCTTTGGAATTGTCCTAAAAATGTTGCAATCATGTAGAGGAGTTTTCACTTTTCGGAGCGATTTTTTAATAGTCATTTTTGACTAAATACAATTTTAAGTAGCCACATCCATTAAGAACAATTTTTACTAGTCACTATTTAGTAAATTTCCCAAATTACCCCCATAACTATCGGCTAAAGTACGAAAATAAAGGGGTCATATCATGTCAGTTTTGACTGCAGTAAATGGGATGAGTGGACCACATTTAAAATTGTACTTAGTGGGTTGGTGGACCACATTTAAAGTTGTAAAATTTTTCAAATTAAAATTTTTGATGTGGGTTGGTGTGGTATATATCATATCATTAACGTCATTTTCATTCCAAATACTCCATCTTTCTTCTCTCTCATCTTTCGTCCAACATCCTCTCTCTTCCTCTTTCCTTTTCGTCCAACATCCTCTCTCTTCCTCTCTCCCTTTCGTCCCAAAGCACAAAGAGCAGCGTCACCCATTTGTAGTACCCATTTTTTAGTATCTCATTTTCATCTGCCGGAATAGGCGTTTCCGATGAGGTGAATTTGGTGAATTTTCAAAATAGCAAATTTTCGGGGGTATGTATGAAAGCTGTTTTATTTGCATTTTTAAATTGTGAGTTATTTATTTATAATGTGTCTTATATTGAGTTTGTGGTACTTGTTTTCGAGGATACGAAGTACATTTTGTGTGGTTTTGTTCATATGTGTAAAATGTGAATTCATTTTGTAATGTGATGAATGTGATTTAACTGTGTATACATCATGTTTAGAATTTTTTGTGTGGTGTTGTTTATTTTATTTTATTTTTGATTTTTTTGGAAATTTTTATTGGCCGAATAGGGTTTTTTTGAAGACCGAATAGAACGAATGTGTAGGCCGAATAGAACAAGTGTAGGCCGAATAGAACAAATTCTAGGAGTGTTATTTTTTTGAATTTTTGGAAATGTTGGCTGGCCGAATAGAGCTTTTTTAGTAGGCCGAATAGAACAAATTTGTAGGCCGAATAGAACAAGTGTAGACTGAATAGAACAGAGTGTAGGAGTTTTTTTTGAATTTTTTGGAAATGTTGGTTGGCCGAATAGAACAAATCTTAAGCCGAATATAACAAAGCTGTAGGCCGAATAGAACAAGTGTAGGCCGAATAGAACAAATTGTAGGACTTGAATTTTTGGAATATTTGAAAATGTTGGTTGGCCGAATAGAGATTTTTTGTAGACCGAATAGAACAGATTTGTAGGCCGAATAGAAGAAGTGTAGGTCGAATAGAATAAAGTGTAGTTTGAATAATGTCATAGCACTGACCTTGGTCGAATAGAGCAATATTCGTAGGCCGAATAGAACAGTTTGTAGGCCAAATATAAGGAAAAGTAGGCCAAATAGAACAAATGATTGAGTGTGCCAATATTTATTCAGTTGCGCAGTGAACTTATTGTTATTTGATATAATTATTATTTATTGTCTTATTAAGTAAGCTGGTTGAATTGATGCAGAGTACATCTTTTTTATGTGTGTTACATATAATTTAACAAAAAGTTAAATTTGTGCAGGGTGAATGGAAGCGTCCAACCATGCAGGGGCAGAACTGTAGTGTACATAATTACTGCAAACCTGGGGTTGTTATGAGACTTATCCGTAAGCAGTTAACAACGGTTGGGGCTAATGCGGAGGAGATGTTCAGGCGATCTTATTTTGGTCATTACTGGGGTCTTCACGACGATTGGATCGCGCATGCTAATCTCCACGGTCTCATGACACGGGAGATCATACGTGGCGGGGATGATGTAACTGCTATATATTTTCAAGTTGGGAACGAGTGTCTTAGCTTTAGTAGGGTAGAGTTCATGTGGATAATGGGGCTCTGCTTTCGGGACAGAGTGAGGTTTGATCCAAATTTGTCGTATTATATCACGTCTGGTGGGGTGTACGATATGTATTATGGTCAGGGCGAAAGACCATTAATAAGTGAGATTGCCCGTGACTTTGAGGGTACAAAATTTAGTGGTGTTAGCCCCGAGAACGCGGTTAAAATTGCTAAGGTGATGTTGTTGTACTATTTTCTCCTTGGATCGGATGTTACCAAGGTGAGTGTAGACAACTGGGTTTGGGTCCTAGTAGAGGACGAGCGTAGATGAGATTTATTCCCTTGGGGCCAGGTCAGTTATATGACACTTCTGCACTTTATGGACCACATTTTGACCGAACTTCCTAAAGGAGTAAACCCCAACAAGTACAGATACCACTTTTACGGGTGCACATTTGCGCTCCTGGTACGTGTTGTAGTAGATCACTTAAAGTTATAGTGTATTACTAGTTTCATCAATAGTAATAATCTAACATATGTAGTTTACGTGTGACAGGTTTGGACGTACGAGCGTCTACCTGCCCTTGCTGCACCGTATGGCCATGTCCCTACCGATAGGGAGGAAAATAGGCCACTTTGCTTGCGATGGGTTTTTCGTAAGGTGAAGAAGGTTGACATGAATCTGTTTTCTCGGGTATAAAATCTAAATTTTTATGAATCATTAATCCATGTCGGTACAGGCAAATCAGTGATATTGTATCTAAATATATTGGTTTTTTTAATCAGGATCTTGTAGTGGTGGATTTTACGCGGGTGCTCCCCCAGGAGCACAGAAAGATTTATTGGATTGGAATAGATGATGATCCTTTACAGGGGTTGATCATGAGACTGTACACAAAGGCATTCTCTAACTCCAGACGAAAGGTCGTCCGGGGGCCTGATTTCACATATGTGAAGCAGCAGACCACGGCGGAGGCATACGATCCTACTAGTAATCCATGGGATCAGCAGTACTATTCTGGTGTGGCTGTTGAGGATCGGTGGACTGGCCAGCGCACTGATGATCCTTCAGCTTAGGTAACAAATTGGGATGAGCATTCTTACCGACCTCCCTATACTCCTAGTCCTGACCACAGTGGACATCATTCAGGAAAGACGAGGTATACTGAGCGCAGTTCGTATAATCTCACACATCATGTTCCTCCATCCTCCGCTCATAGCTGGCATGCTCGAGCCGTTGCTCATCATGGGAGTAGGATGGGTGACGCCCACAGATATGATCAGCAAGATCATGGATATGATGATCAGGACGACCACGGGTATGGTCAGTAGGATCACGAATATGAGCAGGACCACTACGAATATGATCAGGATTTCAAAGATAGAGTCCTCCATAGGCTGGATCAGCAGGATGAGTTGTTATCCCAACTTGCATATCAGATGGTGGCTGAGCATCAGACACATCATTTATTTCGGCTTGCGCTTATACAGGAGTTCAGGCGCCTTCGAGCTGATATTTCGCAGAGTCGGGGGTCTGAGTATGAGCCATATAGCTCGAGGTCAGGGGTTAGATCTACCCCTCCTACAGTAGTGGATCCTGTGAGTCCGATGGCTCCTACACCTGGTGTCGCTCAAGATAGTTTGATGCGTGCTAAGCGGCCAAGAAACCCAAGTGCAGCGTTACAGTCATCATTCACAACGACTGACCGCTAGCACCGCTGGCAACTGTACCTGTGATTTAAGACAAGCAACGATCTGTACGTGCTAATCTACTATTTTAGACGTTTTCATATGTTACTTTACATACTTGTGCTTGTTGTTAAAGAATTTTTGATTTCAGGGTCGACGTCGGACTTGGCTATAGAGTCGGCAGTGTTTTTTTCACTGAGATGGAGGACCCCAGTGCTTGGTTTGACGACCAGGTAATTGAGAGAGCCTTCATGTGTGTAGTTAATAAGTAAATATGTTCACTAACTCATAATATTCTGTATTAAATTTTTATATGTTTCAGCACCTAGATGCATACCTCTGGATATTATCAGAGCGACCGGAAGCCATAGGCGTTCACGTCCATCAGGATGTTGGGAACTACTGTATTCTGGATATGTAATTCTCTGTAAGTAACAACCACATTAGCAACGTATATATAAATTTCCATGTAATTTTGAGACCTATACAATGATTTTCCTCTAAGGTCCGAGTTCAATCCGTATGAAATGAGCACACGAGGCAGTACAAAGATTATAGAATGGCATTTACCAACATAAGTGATGACTTGTTGACAGATCTTCGTGCGTACGCAGCAGGGAGGTTACCCGTGTGGAGGGGGTCCAGGCCATGAATAGAATGTGATGTGGTATTGTATCTTAACCCATGATGTGATCAAATAATTATATCTCGTAACTTATTTTGACAGATTATGTTCATAGTCCACACGGCTGCGCACTACTACCCATGTGCATTGATTATGAAGGATATGAGCTTCTTCTGTTTTGACTCCTTCTGGCATAGGTGGGATGACGAGCCCGACATGAGGGATCATCGGATGATAGAGACTCTACCATTCAGACATGTCATTCCAGCCTTGCTGCACGAGATTGACCCCCAAGGGGTTTCGTACACTTTTTCATTGACTCCAGCTCCAGCAAAGGTTTGTTACAGACAGGAGGATGGATCCAGTTGCGGCCCAGCGTGTCTCAGGACCCTTGACGGGTTATTAACGAGGGACTTTAACTGGAGCACTCCCGATCACATGTTGCGTTACCGGAGACATATTGCTTTTCTAATCTTTCAGGCTGGTACCATTATTACCTCAGCATGATGTACTCATGGCAACACTAATGAAAAGGGATGACATTTGGTTTCGTTAATTACAAAAAAATGTTGATTACCGTTGGACACTTAATTGCTTTTTTATTTTATTTTTATAAGTTATACACTAATGCTATAATTGATAAAAATTACAAGTTATACACTACTGCTATAATTGATAAAAATTACAAGTTATATACTACTGCTATAATTGATAAAAATTATAAGTTATACACTACTGCTATAATTGATAAAAATTACAAGTTATACACTACTGCTATAATTGAGAAGGACAACGTAGACGTGTGTGCCCAGTTTT
Source organism: Pogostemon cablin (assembly GCA_023678885.1). Taxonomy (NCBI): domain Eukaryota; kingdom Viridiplantae; phylum Streptophyta; class Magnoliopsida; order Lamiales; family Lamiaceae; genus Pogostemon; species Pogostemon cablin. The sequence goes on from CM042951.1 coordinate 32,499,781, forward strand.
ACCACAAATGCCACATTTTTTATCTCTACGTATACGGGGATTCGGGGCAGCCGTCGGGGGAGGAGGTGGACCGCTGTGTGATGATGAAGCTCCAGTATAATTTACTCGATTGTGACTTGGCTGTCGGCTGCGTGAGCAAACATGCTCTTTGTGACGTCTCCTGGATGACTCCACACCTGACCTTATCCGATACATTCGAGGTCGGCCGGCCTGCCTGTGTGGTAATGGGGGGTTAACAGTCTGTGACTTGACACTGTCAGGTGTGTCCCATTGACTGTAATGCGGTACAGGCATCACTGAACCGGACCACATCCCTAACACACTGGTGAGATGGAAAGGTCGACACGAAGCTACTGGTTTGCAACCTGCATGTACTGAAGAACGTATAATATAAGATTCACAAACTCTGATGTTTGACGCAACAAAATAGCAGGTATAACTACGTACTCGATTGCCTTCATCGCATGAATACATGGAATAAGTTCTTTCTGGAATTTCTCACAGGTGCAACTACTGTCATTCAAATCCACTGTGAATAGCTGATCACCATCTCTGATTGGATACTTATTACCCATGAATCTCGATACCGATAGCTTTTTGCAGCAGAAGAAAGTTCCACGAGCTCGTCATGCACACTCTTGCAGAGAATGGTACACTCTTGCTCAGCTTGAGTTTGCCGTTCGTAAAACCACCTCTCAGTGGTTGTGCGTGCAATATCTAACAGCGTGTATATAGGTAGCGTGCGCACCCAGAGTATGGCATTGTTATACGACTCAGCTGACGTAGAGTTCATAAACTCGTACCGCTTCACGGGATAATGGACCCTTGACCATTTCTCATATCCCCATGACCCATGTAATTCCAATAACTTCTGCGATGACCGATGCCCATCAATGAGTTCATGCAGCTGAAAATAATAAATATGGAAAGGTAAACATTTGTAAAAATCCATTGAATGGATGAGATTCGTAAATGTGACATTACGACGAAGTGGATTTGGAAGACTAACCTGTCAAAGTCCCTCGATAGGTATGCATCCATCGCACTCTGAAATCTGTACAAAACGTTCTTTCCATAACCTGCCAACCTATTCTTTAAATGATAACCGCACAAACCATGATGTGCATCAGGATAGACAGTAGAAATAGCATGTGCGATATTACGATGACCATCTGACACTATCAAAAGATCTTGTGAACATCCGTATGCCTCTCGAACCCTTTCTAAAAATCATGTCCACGACATGTTGCTCTCGACGTCGCCAACCCCTAAGGCGAGTGGAAATATCTGATGGTTTGGATCATTCGTAACTGCGACAAAGATAATACCTTTGTGCTTCCCTTCATATGAGTCCCGTCTATGACAATGACTATACGACCAAACTCTAGAAATCCCCACCTAGATGCTCCAAGAGCGTAAAATGAAAACCATAAACGGTCTTCTTCATCAACAGAGATACAGGTGTGCGTATCGGGATTTGCCAACTTCAACTGATACATGTACGCAGGGAGCATATGAAATGAGCTATCGTGATCCCTGTACGTGTGTCCAACAGCCCGGTGTTTCGTCTTTAACGCCACGTTGTAGCTAATGTCGAACCCAAAATCCTTCATTATCTCCTGTCTCATCACCTGGGATCGGAGCCCAGTAATCTTGTCAAATTGCCTAGCAGCAAAATATTGACCGATGACGTTGGATGACACCTGTGTAGGAGTGGGCCTGTCTGGATCATTTAAACACTCGTGATGTTGAACGAATTTAACTACTCCCCCATAGCCCATAGCTCATTCGTGCGTGCATCGCAAATCGACAATCGGTTTTACCTTTGAGCTTACATTCCATGTTATATCTGGTCGAGCTAGATCTTTCAACAATGGTCTCAACTCCGTTCCGCAAGTTATACATTCTTATAACAGTCTGTAACTTTATTTTTGTATCAAATACACTTTTCTCGTGAAGAACATCAGACGCATCAAAGTCAGGGACAGTCATATGATCTTCTCTGTCAGCTACAACCGGAATGCCTATAACCGTATCATGTGCATTAGTTCAAAGTACAAGTTTACTTTAGCTCTTCTCTAAATAAATATAGTATTCATACCTGGAATCAACCAGGGATAGGTGGTGGGCCGAATACTTTGACAATCTTGTGGCTGTATTTCAGGATGGGACAAGTCGCGACTAATTGGTTCATGAAAGCTAGGGCCACCTCTCTGACGTATGTAATCACAGACTTCTTCATACAATTGGATTCTTCTCTCCTCATCACCATCATCACTTTCGCTAGAAGACTGATTACAATCCTGCTGTATGTCATCTTCGTTGTTTTCATGTTCTTCTTCGATAGTCCTATTCCCGGGCTCAACATCATCATTATAAGCATGTACATCATCCTCACCCTCACCAGAGTTGTCATCATCTTCAGCATCTACAGATTCCCTAAAACCACACCGCTGCATCTCTGAGGCCGGACTGTACGCCACATTCAAATCAAAATCAGGCCTAGCACTAGACTGTGCCCTCGAACATGGATCATTGCTCGGACCATCACTTCCGTCATTATAACCCAACCCTAACTCCAAACTATGCCCTGAACCTTGTGCAGGAGGTTCAACGAATGCATTGCCAGTGACAAGAACGAGTGTCACGTACACCATTCCTACATCAACACAGTTGAAAACTTCTGCCACACGAGCATCATTCTTTATCTTATATTTAGACATACGGCCACTATACTCAACGAGAGAATGAACTTCATAACCCCAATTATCCAAATCAGCTTGTATTATGTTATGAATTTCTAATAGCAAACTAGTATAGTACAGATTGTCATCCCGCAAGTATAACCAGTAAACCTGTCCACCTTTGTATAGTACCCATCCCAATATCCACCCAACACATCCCAGCTTGTTTATAGCTCATCTGCATATTTTTTCAAGAAAATATAAATGGCGACATTATAATTAGTTGCAAGTATTCTATTCGGCCAATAATGTACTCTATTCGGCCAACGTATTATTTTATTCGGCCCTACACTGTTTCATTATTCGGTCTACCTTCAGATGCCTTTCAAATTTTGTATGTTTTCTTCTATTCGGCCTACGTCTCTCTTATTCGGCCTATAAGGTTGTTCTATTCTGCCAACCAAAATTCTTCTATTCGGCCTACATATTTTTTTAAAAATGAAAATTAAATGTGGAAATTTAAGTTCTTCTATTCGGCCTGCGTTTCTTGTATTCGGCCCATAAGATTGTTCTATTCGGCCTACTTATTTTTTTTATCGTAGGATATATTTTTTGGGCCTTTTCGGCCAATGTTTCTTCTATTCGGCCTTCAAAGTTGTTCTATTCGGCCTACAAATCATGTTCTATTCGGCCTACGAGTTGCTAATTTAAAAAAAATTAAATTTAATGTGGATACATTTTACACTTCACATACACTATTCGGCATACTATTATTTCTATTATAAAACGTTGAAATACATAAAATACACTCATGCGGCATGTAAAAATGATCAAATTAATGCATTCATAGCTGTTAAAATAAGTTTACAACATACCTTGTATACTGCTCCCCAAATTGTCACGCCTCTCAAAATCTAATTAAAATAGTTGCTCCCCAAATGCTCAACACTAAAAAAAAACTAGAACAATGAAAATGAATATATGTGTATGATGTAGCACCATGGTTGGACCGCTATTATATATATACCTCATTTTTGTAAGCATATGAGGGAACACATGTCTACATAGTTGTACTTTGACATCTTTTTCAGAAATAGGAAGAATCGGATTTCCCTAGTGTACTTTTCGTACTTTTGGCCATAAAAGTGAGGAATCTGATTCCTCAAACATGTAAAAAAGTAGGTCCCCTCAAGGGTATTTTGGTCTATTCCATAAAAAGTTGCTAGAATAAATTGTATATAACATCTGTGGCCACTTAAAATTACTTTTAAGTAATAGTGGCTACTTTTTGCCATTTTCACTTTTTTTTTCATGTTTTAGGTGAGAATTGAACCTTTGTTTCAAAGGGGTAACTTCCTTGACTTTCAATTTAGAAATTTGACTTTGACTAATCCTAGTATACATTGCTCTCGCTCCATTCCACCATAATTTTCACAGCTCATGAGTAATTTACAAAGGAGGTGTAAAAATTATGGTGGGACGGAGGGAGTATATTTTTGCTCATTCCATACAATTATAAGAGTTAAGTTTTTCAATTATACGGAAATTAAGAAATATACTCTATTAGTCCCGTCCTTACGGTTACGTTTACTTTGTGTACGTTGATTAATAAATATAGTATTTTAATATGTATTAGGTGAGAGAAATAATAATTTAATGTAGGGTGAGTATGTGTATTAGTGTGATGTGTGGGCCCATGAAGAGAAAAATAATTAATTTGTATAGGTCTCATATGCTAAAAAGAAAAATGTAATCATTAGGATGAGATGCTCAAAAAGGAAATATGTAACTATTAGAATGAGACGGAGAATGTAACATTTTAATGTATAGTACATATTTGTATTAGTGTTGTGCATAGGTCCCACGAAGATAAATTGATTATTTTATTTGAGTCTCATCTACCATTAAAAGAAATGTATCCCTTGCAGTGAAACACTCTAATTAATTTGTAAAATGTAACGGTTATGGCGGCACAAAAGGAGTATTATGTTACCACTTCCGTCCATAAAAATTATTCACTCTTTTTTTCACATTTGATTCAATGCTGGGTGTCTGCATAAATTACTTGTACTAAGACATCATACCAATGTAGAATAGCAATCCAAAGAGACAAGGATTCAAGCATGCCAACGGTTGCTGATTAACTAAACTGAGATATTTCATTGATGATCATCAAAATGACTTGTAACCCAAAAAAAATTCGATCAACCAATGAAGATTTCTACACAATAATTACACATGCACATGATTTTGAGCATCGTTTTCTACCATTAATTCCTTGCAACTTTCTCAAGAGCTTGCTTGATCACAACCGCTGATGCAGCTTTCAATCCCTTGCACTGCAAATTCAAGGGAATCGAGACCGTTAACGCGATATTACGGAGTAGTATCTATACCATTCATAGCACAACCATGAACTTATAGAACACATGCACATTTTACTTTCAAATGCAAGTTTATACCTTGGCTCTAATAGTCGTGGAGAGAGTTCCATCGGTCATCGAGGATTGCACATTCTGTGCATCCAAATGTAGTTTTCCGAGCACTGCCATAACTTCAACCAACACGTTCTCCTTGCAAGAACACCGTACCTCAATCAACACATCCTTGTCATCTACACTGACGTTTACACTATATGTAGTCGAGTCTCTTAGCTGTGATTTGCTGTTTTCAGCTCCTATTTGATCTTTTTCGTGAGTCTTTCTCTTGTTGGATGGCGGCCTTTTGATGTTGCCGGTTTTGTTAGGTTTGTAGTTACCAGAGGTCCTCTCAATGGCGTCTTGGGATTTGCTTCGCATAGTCGACTCTCGCTCCATTGATTCTTTGTACGATTCCAGCTCTTCGACTCTTCTCTCGAGCTCTCTCATGTACTCTATTGTGTGATCAAGTATTGACACTTTGTCTACCTGCATTTAGCAAGCAAAAAAATTTCTTTAAATGTGTTCTATGAGAGGCAAATATGAAGAGAAGGTGTTCTAGTAGTACCTTGGCACCAGATGGGACTAAGGATCCAAGAATCGTGAACCTCTCGTTTATCTTTTCTCTACGCTTCCTCTCGGACAAGACGTGGTTCTTGTCAACCTCATCAACTACAGGCTTCGAATTGACATTCTTCTTACCAGATTGAACCCGGCTAAGTTCATGCATTCTAGGTACTTCAAAGAGTAATTTCTTGAGCAAATTTTGTGAGGCTCTGTTGCTGCAAGACCGGGATACCGACTGTCCGTCCCTTTTCCAGCAGACGAAGCTCGACTCCCTACCAACTCTTCCCATGTATGGTCCCAGAATCAACTGGTGAGAACTCTTCAAAAGATTGGAAAGTACACTGTGATAATGAATGTCATCGCCTTGTAAACCCGAGGTCTTCTGCTGATTGCATTCGTGCGTGTTGCCATTCTTCACGTCTGTACATGGGATTACTGTCTCTGGCTCTTCCTGACTTTGAGATACACAGTCACTTGAATTCATAGAATTATTCAGACAATTGCTGATTGCATCATCCATTAAAGGATAGCTTCGTATTTGAGAAGCTTCCACATCTACATCTTGCACCAAATTCGACTCCTCTATTAGAACATTGTCCACGAAATCATCTGAATAGTTGGTTGGCGACGAAAGATCCATGTTCGGACTATCCAAAAGGTGATCAAGACCGTTTTCGTGCATATTAGCATCAAGCACTTCACAGATCATCAGCTCATTGAAGACATTGCTAGGAATGTTGGAAATGGTTGAAGATGGACTATCAAGGTATGAACTTTTTATGTGCTGAATCAGATTTGCATCCTCTTGAACCTTCAGAAAACATACCAATATAGCATGTTACTAGACATCAAATTACTTCAACGAACGATACATGGATCGTGGACTAATAAACGATGAGACAAAGATTAGCGTCATCGTACTAGTTCAGTTGTACCCAGCTCGACCACGCCTCCAAAATGTGGGAAGCACACAATTGTCTGCAAGTTGAGAACAACAAATACATGCTATCAATTTGCAACATAAAGCAACATCAATATGATTTTCGGTCAACACAGAGTATTTATACCTGGATTGCTGCACTCTGAAGATTGCAATTTGCAAAGCAAGTCCAACCAGCCATATGAGAAGCCATGAGAAGTAAGTTAATTCTTCAAAAAGAAGATAAATATTTTTGGGATTAAGACAATAATTTCTTCCAAGTAACTCTTCTACTTGCCTTTGCAAGCAAAGAACGGGAGAAAACTTTGGTGTCCGCACGATGAGCGTTGCAAAGCCATATTAGTTGGTTCTTGGCTAGTGACCTTCCAGGCAACCTTCACAATCGAACAAAAAAGCATCATAACATAAATGGATCGACACAATAACAAACGAATCGACCACACTTTGCTTTTTTAAACCATCATAATTGTGTTCAATATGTTTGATCTATTCAAAACTCAATCTAAGAATCATCTAAGTGCTGATCAGGAACAAGTAATCAAAGAGAGAGAATGTTACATCAGCTGGATAAAAAGAATTACCCTTGATTGGTGTTGAATGCAAAAGACATGCACACCAAGAAATACCACTCTGCATCAGTGAGATCTTCAGGGGATAATGCAGCCGTAGGACGGGTAGCTTGAGGGCTCATCTCACCGAGCGATAGAGAGTCGAAAAGCTCCCTCAATTGATCACTTCTTTGCAAGCCCAGGTGATCCATGTTCACTTCTGCAGCTTGAACTGTTTTTCTTGTCTTAATATCCCCATTGTAGTACCCATCACCCCATTCTAACACCCTAAAAAGTCCCATTAACAAATCAGAATATTCACATCATGTCAACTTCCAAAAATAGGTATAATAAGCACTCAGACAAACTTTCCATTTCAAACTACATTAAAGACTAATCACCAATAATCAATGGAATATGATGAAGTCTAGTGATCCTAATCTAACCAGATTGTTAAATCTGATCCTATTCAAACATCAAGAATGCAAATCCAAAGCACATGGCCATCAAAATAAGATGCACATGTGAATAAATCTAAGTTCAGTAGCATTTCTGGGTAAACAATAACAGAGGTCAACTCCCAAAAAAATTGATGAGTGAAATGTAAGTTTATCACCTTAGTACATTTTTTTATCCCATTCACAAATTTATGGCATTTCTTTCCTTAGATTTGTTCACAACAGAAAGAGCAAACAAGGCAAATGAAAAACAAAACAAGAAAAGAAAGATTTAAAAAATTCAAGAATTGGATTTTCCACTCTTTCATTGTCTTCCTTCAGGAACCTACCCCAGATGGGGGGAGGGGGGGGGGGATTGGGTACCTACCCTGGTTGTGTAGATGAACAAGACCAGAAGATTCCATAGCTCCACTGAATACCCCTAACAGCAAAAGCAAGCTGCATCCTAATGTTCCCTGGCAATTCCCTTTGGTTTTGGTTTGAAGAAGCCATTCTTGAGCTCCACCCTCCCTCCACCTAAACATATATAGAAATAGAAATAGAATTAAATAGAAGAAAAATTGAATAGGATCTCTCTCTACTTTGAATTTGACCTTGCTCTAAATTTAAATTTACAGCTAGTAGCAGACATCAGTATATTCCTTGGACCAAACCATACCCAAAAAAAACACTTTTTTGACCTCAACTCTTCACCCTCAAATTTGCTCAAACAAAATTACTCCAAATTACAAAAAGATCCCTCTAAAATCAAGATTCAAGAATTGCTCCTCTCATGGAATGCATGCACAAAGTGTATGACATACTGATATCAGACATGGTTTCCCATCATTCCTTATGAGGATTGGTGGGGTGCATTATTATTATTATTCTAATAATTAAATCACTTTCTGGTAAAGGTTTGATTGGTACGTGAATGGAGATGTGGTTGAGATCTGTGGTGAGAGAGTTGAGGTGAGGTCAGGTGTGTGAGAGATGAGAGAGAAACACACACACGCATTGCATTTAAGAAGCAGCCGGTGCGGCATTGGAGAAAGACATAAATAGAGCCAAATGGGGTGGCTGAATTGCACAGAATTTTTTGAGCCATCATGTGTCATGCGCTAAGTGTTTAACACGTAACAGAAAAATTAAATCCGATCATTACCTTAGGATTTAAAGATTAGGATATAATTTCCTCTCTTCTATATGTCGTCCATTCAACAGTCAAAATGACATAGAGAATAGAGCCAAATTGAATTGGAGGTAAACAAGAGTGAAAAAGGAAAAAGGGGCGTATTAATATTAATTAAAATATATTATTATAATTAATTAAATTAACCAGCCTGACAAAGTCGTGGAAGAAGCCAAGAAACTGTTTTTTTTTACTGAATTTAATATAAATAATATGAATTCAAGAGCCATATGAATCTGACATTGTTTTTAGACTAGTAAAAGTTAGTGGTTGCAGACTTTTGTCAATGATGTGATTTGCGCATTTTAATTGTCCCCTCAAATTTTAAAATGTTATGTGAAAATCAGTTGTGTGAAACGGGGTCTAAGGATGAACTATTTTTTCACCGATCTCTTTATAGAGATAAGTTCATAGGAGTAGTTATTACTCTTTTAAATAGAATTATTACTCTTAAAAATCTTGCACACCCTAAATATCTTCACATGTTACATAACTACACTAATACAATTATTAATATTATATCTCTCACCTTATACACATTAAAATATTATATTCTTTAATTTTCGTATAAAAAATGAATGCAAACATTTTAACGAGACATAATGAGTACTTTTTAAAAATTAACGAAAGAGTAATTACAAAAATAGGCTCACGTGTGAACTAATTCACATCAAACCATAAAATGTGGGGAGGAAATATACTATGCAAGGGACAGTAAGATCGTCTTACGATGAAATTATTTTACGTTTTTGTAATTAATTATTATATTTTATTAAAGATAATAGCACTTTTTTTTAAAAAAATATTATCACTTTTCGTTAATTAAATACTCCCCCCATCCAATGTCAATGTATTCATTTGATTTTTGAACGTAGAATAAGGAGTATTATTATTTTATGTGCAGTGGAGAATTGTATTAGTGGAGAGTGTGGGCCCCAAATTTTATTTGTATAAGTAGAGGGTGTGAGTCCCATATATCTAAAAATAAAAATTGATACATTAAGAGTGAATGATCCAAAATAATAAAATAGATAGATTAAGAATTGAGAGAGAAATATTACTTTTTATTATAAAGAATATAACAATTATAACTCCCGGTCTCAAACATGTTTTTTTTTTAATATATATATATATGAAAATGAATTTAGAATTCCACGAAGATATATCTTATTAAATAGATTAGATAGGCATTGATGTATGATTTGAATAAATAAAATGGTAAAATTGGGTGTGATAGATAAAGATTAGAAAGAATTTAGAGTTCCACTATGACAAAGGCGTGAATAATTAATTTTACTCCATCACCATCCATGTCAACACTTTTTTGGGTTACATTTTATTCCGTAGAAATATAAGTACGTAATTTAATATCATGTATATTCATTTTTTTATTTCAGCTCAAAGTATTTATCAAGTATACTTTAAAATTTTAATTCAGTAATAAAATCCTCCAAAACTATAAATGGGTTAATTCTGCATTCTTGTGTATTGCGATTTAGAAAACAAAACTCCAAATGTGAATGCAAATGAGGAATGATAAATTGCTATTATTCTATAAATAAATTTTTTTCATAAATATATAAATGCAGGTGTACACATGCATATAAACTAATTTTAAAATTAACCATTCAATCATAAAAGCAATAATATTTATTTTAAAAAAGACAAACACTTGAGCGGAAAGATATTTGTGAGACAAATGAAAAGTCATAATATTTTTTAAAAAATAATACTTTAATTAAAATAGATAGTGACTTAATGAATTAGTTCATTAATAATTCGTACGTAATATAAGTAAATAATAATAATATTTTAAATAAAAATGATAATATCTTAGAAAATGATAATTATTTAAGAAAAGTGGGGAGTTAATCATAAAAAGATCTCATTGGTCATTGCAAATATTTCTATTAAATAAAAGTACTCAAATGTTTTGTACATCAAATTTTGCATGTAAAATCATACCTATTGGTAATAATGTGGAGCTGGAAGATGAGTAGGCAAATTAAACATGCTCAAATTTTATATAAGTGGAGATAATGAAGCATTATAGCCCTTTAGGCCTCCACTAGCTAATAATTAAGAATTAGTCAATCATGTTCAATTTTTTTGAAAAATAAAATAAGAAAAGAATGGGCAACTTTCCATTATACTCTCTCAATATCCCATTTATTCAGTATCGTTATTTATGAGACTTTTATTAATTTTATTGATTTTGGAAATGTAATTTAATATTTTTAGATAATAAATAAATTATTGTGTGTTAGGTGGGGGAATGAAAAAAAATTGTAATTAAGATTTAATTTTATTGTTTGAAATTAACATGATGTTTTCCTTTTTAGAAAGCCGAAATTAAATATAGAAGGAAGGAAAATGTAACTTAAGTCAACAAGAAGAAATACAATTTACACGAATAATTTTAGTGTATTATAATTATTTATACTATTTATTTTTCATAAATTATTTCAGATTATCTTATCACGCTTTATCGGTTACACTTATTTTTTATTTAAAGATGTAAACGTAAATCGTTTAACGAAAGTAAGTTTGTAATTATATTTTTTTGGACGCAGCCGTCCATGTGGCACCACACGGGATCTCCATATATTCTAAACTAAATAAAATACCAATGCTTTGTTGTTTCCTCATTTCTTTTTCTAGAATATTCCCTACATTAATTGTCCATATGTGTAGGATTTTTCCCCCTAATTTATGTACGTATCAAGATTTTTAGACAATTTTTTTGTATTTATTCATTAAATTTCATGGAACCAAAACTCTAATTACTTATTACCCCTTAACACCAAACCCCCCCAATATTATCATAGAATTAAGTGGGTGGAGTATTATCCATAGTAGGGGTGTGCATGATATTGGATTTAACCGAAACCGTATCGAAATTGTACAGAATTAATCCTGAACCGAAAAAACCATAGACTTTTTTACTTTTCCGAACCGAACCGAACCGAATCGAATTTTCGTTTGGTGCGGACTTGAATTTTTCCTGTTTTCCCGTATCGAATATTGGATATAAGCGAACCGAACCGTATAAAAAAACTGAATTTAAATTATGCATTAAAATTATATATAATATATTTATCTTATTATTTATAGTTTATACTTTATATGACATGAATTAATTAATTTTCTTCTACTAATTATAATATAATAATAATTAATAAATTAAAATTAGTTATAATAAAATTACAAATAATAATTTAAAAATATATCTAATGCTCTATATGTTTATTTATTACTATATGGAGTATTAGAAAATATATATTTTATAAAGTAAAATAAATTTCTAAAAAGATAGAAAATAAATAAAATAATATATTCAAAGTTCAAAGTATTATTTCAGATAACATAATGAATAAAATAAATGGTATCTCTAAAGTCTAAATTCAGTCGTAAAGATGCCTCAAGATCTTTACTGAATTGTTGAAATATATTTAGGTACTTTATATTTATATTTTAATTTAAAAACTATTATACTTAATTTTTTTTAGAATTAAATAAATATATAATATTCATTAATAATGCAATATATTTTAATTTTATTTTGTAGATGTAAGTTTACGGTCAGATCTTTGTGATCATGATTTACGAATCATCAATATTGCACTTTTACCATGATTATATTAAAAGTTTAAATTTGCTTGATTATTATTTTGGTTGTACATTGATTCTTAATTAGATATGAGAAATTTTTTTTATTTGATTGATATTTTTTTAAGTATTTATATGTGTGCAAAAATTCGTTTCTCATGAGAAATCTGATCTGATCCGCCTAGCACCGTCAAAATCAGTTTTTCCGAAAATTCATTTCGAACCGAACTGAATTTCGGTATGGATTTAATATCGGATTTTTTCTTTATGGATTCAATATCGGATTATTTTATTAAAAAAATTTGATCCAAATTTTGGTACGAATTTTTTAAAAATCCGTACCGAATCCCAATCCGCACACCCCTAATTCTTAGTATTAAGTAGTTCATGTATTATTTTGTCCAAGTGATTTGTTATTTTACTTAATTATACTAATAAATGAGTGGAGTATTATTCATAGTACTAAGTAGTTCATGTATTATTTTGTCCAAGTGATTTGTTATTTTACTTAATTATAACACTGAGTAAGGGCGATCGGGCTCCTAAAATATGGGTTTTGGAAGATACACTCCAACTCTTTGAAGAGATTATGCTTGAGTTTTGTTTATCGTCATTACGAAGCACACCACCAAAGAGAATTGTCTTCTATTGAATTTGACCATTGTGCTATCATCAAAAGGAGTAAGAGTCATCCTTGGTTTGTAGATAATGTTTCCAATGTTTCTCCCATAAGTTATTTTTTTATTGTATAACATGATTTTCACTTCTTTGTCACAATTAATCTTGTATCATTGCACAATTCAGATCTTTGATCAATGTTTCTGATAAGCATTATTGGTACTCCATTATTAAGCTTCAATATGTGGTTTGGAAGTCCTGAATACTTGATAGAATCTAGAAACTCTACTGAGTAAAGATTTTCATGGTTACCTGTAACCCCATCTATTTTGAACACATTGTTTGAACTCAAATATTCCCTCTCTATGCCTGGAATTCGAGACAACACCTTTTTCATTCACAAAGAGTACATTCAAGAGTAGTTCCACTAAAATAAGTTGAAAGGAAAAATGATAAAATTGATAAATTAATATGGTGTTTGACTTAAAAAATAAATAAATAAAAAAGACATACTTAGCATGAATGAGATCCACTTTGATACTTCTTTTAGATGGATTACCCTTAGTGTAACGCACTTTACTGACATCAATCATTTGTCTAATAATCTCTACAATTAAAAAAAAATAAATAATTACAATTAAAATTTATGTATTTTTATATAGTAAAATATTTAAATAATGTGACCTAATATATCACTCTTAGAATCATCTATATTTTGTAAGCTGCAAATTTAAAAAGACAGAATGATGCAGGTATGGAGAAAGTTCAAAACAACACACACTATGATAATAAATTTAACTTACCAATCAAGTTTGACTCTTTCACTCTATTTTGTAATATTGCGTCAAACAGAATGAAATCAAACTGTATTTAGGTATAATCATGTAGTGCATCCTCTAAACGTTGTAAATCTATGAAATTCAATCCTATAGTCATGCTAAGCTGTTAGAAAATCTTGGTGATTCGGCACAACTTTATAATTTGAAATACTGACGATATCATCATCTTTTAATCATTGCAAAGATTTATCCACGACAATCCTTTAATTTTTTAGCCCTATAATTTGATTTTTTTAAAAAAAAATCAAGGATAATATTAATTAATTAATTTATATGACGAAAGATAGACCAATACATGTTTATCCATAAGAACGACATTGAGATATGCAACCTCTTTTAAATTATTCGGATGTGGTACAACCCGTTATTGAATAACCCTCCCCGTAATTGTCTATAGTGCCCTCGCAGGAGTTAAATCAACAATTGAAGTGTGACATGTAGTCATTATATTATTGATTATAATGAATCACTCTTTTTTTTATCTCGGTTGTTTTAAATGTTGAAATTATAATGACGATGTATGTTTATATATAATAGGAAGAGATGTTTATTTATGATAATGATTTTAAAATAATGGAATTAGTATCCACAAAATTTTTATTTTATATTATAATATAATATTAATATTAATAATAATGGAGCATAACGTGTATTGGGCTGACTTAGTCTGATTATACAATTTTTTTAATCTTAACTCCAAAATAAATTTGACCTAATATAGAATTATATTAATAGTAAAGTCTTATTAATTATACATTTTTATTTTTTAATCTAACTCCAATATAAATCTATCAAATTTAAAAATATGAATTAGTAAAACTTAATTTAGATTTATGAATAAAAAACTGAATAGAAAAGGGAATACATTATGACAAAAACTTGTGTGCGCCCGGGCACACAGAAGTACATTCCGTGTGCCTTTAGAATTTTGTATTAAATTGTATACCCTTTAGTATAAAGATGTGTACCCTTTATTTTACAAGGCAAAAACTTGTATGCGTCCGGGTGCACGGAAGCACACTCCTTGTGTCTTTAGAATTTTGTGTTAAATTTATACCATTTAGTATAAAGACGTGTAGCCTTTATTTCTGAAGAAAAATAAAAAATATTAATGAAAAGTGTATACCCTTTAGAACAAAATAGTGTACCCTTATTAATTAAAGTGTATACCCTTTCGAACAAAATAATGTACCCTTATCCATAATACTAAATGCTAAAGGTACACGGCGTGCGCACACAAGCCTCACTCATACATTATTTAAAATTAAAATATTATTATAATAATATTAATAATAATAAATTATACCTAATTTAGATTTATGAATAGTAAAGTGAATTATACAATTTTATTTTTAATAATCTAACTCAAAATAAATTTTATCTAATTTAGATTTATGAATTAGTAAACCTAATTTAAATTTATGAATAGAAGAGGAAATACATTATTTAAAATATAAATATTACAATATTAATAATAATAGATTTATTTTCAATTAATTATATATAAAAATCAAATAAATATATTTTAAAATATATTTTCTTAATTTATCACTTAATTTAGATTTATAAATAGAAAAGAAAATAAGTTATTACCTAATTTAGATTTATGAATAGTAAAGTGAATTATACAATTTTATTTTTAATAATCTAACTCAAAATAAATTTTACCTAATTTAGATTTATTTATGAATTAGAGGTAACTTGTCTCCTCCAGTTTGTCTGGTTAATGGGGCTATCTATTCAAAGATTCAAGAAGATATTTTCTTAATTTATCACTTAATTTAGATTTATAAATAGAAAAGAAAATAAATTATTTTAAAAATAAATACAAAATAAGGAAATTAATTATAAGTAAATAAGGAAAATATAAAAAAAATTATTTAAAAATTAAAAAAAATGAGAAAATTACAAGTCATAACGGAGCGCTCTGGAGACGACACGCAGGCAAAAAAGTTTCTGCTATAGTATACTTGATATATATATATATATATATATATATATATATATATATATCAGAAACTTTTCTTGCTGACATGTTGTCTCCAAAGCGCTCCAATGTGACGTGTAATATTCTTAATTTTTTGGATTTTAATACTTTTTTAATATTTTTCTTATTTACTTTTAATTAACTTCCTTATTTAATATTTTCTTTTTTAAATAATATGTTTTTTTATTTTTAATAATGATTAAATTTTTAATATTTTATTTATTTATTTGGGTATCATTAATTAATTACTAAATCTTTTAATGCAATAAATAAATTAATTAATATCAAATTAAGTCATATATATAAAGGAAAAAAGAATATTCCATAGAATATTCTCTCTCACCCCACGTATAAATAAGACTATTTGGTTAGTCATTCTAAATACACACATTCGATTCTCCAAGAGGAATATGAGATTTTTTCAAGTTCTTCTAGAAAATTGATTTATGAAAGTATAAAAAATTATTTCGATAGAGAGAATCAAGTAGAGATTCGATCTATCTCTAAAAAATCGATTCAAGTATTCTTCAAGAGTAAGAGAACTTAGTCGAATCTCTAAAAAATCGATTCAAGTATTCTTCAAGAGGAAGAGAACTGATTCAAGTATTCTTGAATCGATTTACCTCTTAAGAATCAATTCTTCAAGAGGAAGAGAATTGATTCAAGTATTCTTGAATAAAATTTACATCTTAAAAATCAATTTTCAAGAGTAAGAGGATCGATTCAAGTATTCTTGAGTCAATTTATATCTTAAGAATCAATTCTTCAAGAGAAAAAAAAAGATTCAAGTATTATCTCTTGAGAATCGATTCAAGTATTCTTTAAGATCTACTTCTAAAGTATTGATTCAAGTATTTTTCAAGAGGATCGACGATTTAAGTACTCTTGAATCAATTTACCTCTAAAAAATAAGAGTTTGAAAAACTAATTCATGTATTGAAAGAATAAGAGGTTGAAAAACTAATTCATGTATCAAATCGAAAGCTTAAGTTCTTTAAATTAAATCATTATTTCATATGAAATAACATTAAAATTGAGTTTGTAAATATTTGTTAATTTTTTAAATTTAGTATATTAATATTTATTTATTTACATATATCTTAATTATTCAATTATGACATATGAATTAAAAATTTATTTTCTTTAGTTGTTTATATAATTTGAAACTAATAAAATTAAATAAAAAATAAAATTAATAAATTCATTACAAATTTATGAATATTTAAAAGAATATTATATATAAATTAATATTATATATATATATATATATATATATATATATATATATTACATTAGTTTCTTAAAAATAATAATTAATAAAAGTAGAATTATTATTATTATATAGTTAATTAAGAAATATTAAACAATAATCGTGAGTAAAAAGTAATACTATATTTTTGTTCTTAGTCCCATTTTTGGTAAAAATAATTTAGAGTAAGAGACTCTATCGTTGTTGTACACGTAGTGACCAAGTAACAAAACTTATAATATATCGTCCCAAGGAAAAAGTAAAATAATGGTGTATTCGGATTTGTCTTTAATCATGCTTTGTAAGAGTTATGAAGTTTAAGGTTTGATTTTATACTAATGCTTATGCTAACTATTTAACTAAAAAATTAATTAACAACTAATATTACCAACTATCAATCACGTAACAAGATGGAATGAAATGAATAGAATGTATTTAAGAAGAGAGCAAGACTAACCATACTCATGATTAAGAAATTAGCTAGATATGTATGACTTTTAACATTGAACTTCATTAATCATGGAATAAAAGCAATAATATTTTTACCTGATAAGAGTGTAAATTCACATATTTCAGGCTTTGATTTATGTGGAAATTGAGTACGATTGAGTCTTTTATTGAGATGAATCGAAATGTTCATGGAAAAGCCACGAATTAGAGAAGACAAAGGCTTTTTAAGTGTATTTGTACAGGAAAATGGATCGAAAGGGCTCAAAATTGGAAGACACGATTTTTGAGGTAATTTTTGACTTTCAGGTGTTGCTCGACCAGCATTACTTTGGTCAAGCAGAGGTGGTCAAGTCGAGCAGAATGCGTAATTCTTACAGAAAGCTTGCTCGACTTCCAGGTATTGCTCGACCAGCATCACTCTGGTCGAGCAGATGAGGTCAAATCGAGCGAAATGTGCAAACTTGTACAGAAAGTTTGCTCAACCATTGCTCGATTTGGAAGCCTTGCTCGACTTGTCCAGGTGTGGTCGAGCGGACTCGCTGCTTCTATTTATGGTAATTTCGGAGTTTTCTTACCAAATTTGACATATACCTCAATGATGGGCGTTTTCTTTGCATGCAAAATTAATCCCCAAGTATTAAGAATATCAATTGCAGCTTAAGCAAGCGACCAAGTGAATATCGAGCCCAAAGGACGGCGTATTATCAATTTAATTATTATCTAAATTAATTAAGACAAGTTGGCAATTAAGTTTGAGGTTTAGGATGATTAAACTAATAAACAAGTAATTAAAATAACAAATAAAATAAATATCACTTGAAGAATACGAAAGTGGATCAAGTAGGAGAATAGGTAGCTCTAGGATAATCCAGTTTCACTACTTAACTTCTCTTCCATGTGTCAATGGCCGACTCTGCCTTGTGGAATATGGACGCATCACTAAACCATGTATATCTACTCTATAGACACAAGTAAACATGCGTGTAACATGTGTGAATAACCTCGGAGCAAGAGACGTAATTTTACTCCCCTTTCTAGGTACTATCAGTATCAATTATTTCCCCCTAGGATTGGTACTCTAACCCGATATGATATCTCTTTATAGGTACTATAAAATTACCCTCTTTATCCTACTTAATAACCCGAATTCAATTCAATTAATAAGTATTCATATATGATAGTTCTAATGAAGCTTCGGAGTCCCCTCACTTAGAATCATAACATGGAATCCTGCTCAGCAATGAACGCACTCAATCAATAACCAAGATATGTATTCAGACTCTACATAACAGTTAATGATGCACAAAACGACCGTGAGTATGAATTAAAAAGGCACAATCATATATAAAATAAATCCACAAGTAGTGTTGTATGGAGTATACACATGGAAGTTCAATTAACTAGATAAACCTTCACAACCCTAGTTCTACCAAAAAGGCTCTAGCCCATGATGTTGCGAAGAACAATCGTGGGTGTTGGATAGATCTTACCATGATGTCCGGAAAATACAAGATAAATTAGCAAACGAATAAACCCTAGATATGGCGTCATCGCGTCCTTCTCGCTCTTGAATTCTCCTCTTAGTTCTCCCCTTGATTCCACAAATGAATCTTCAAAGTGATGGATGAATGGAGAAAAGGATGATGGTTGGGGGTGATCCCCCCATGTGGGGTGTTGTATGTTGTGGCCTCTCTTCTCCTCTCTTGCATTGTGTTGTGTTCCTCTTCTTTTTGGGGCTGTATAGACCTCCTTTTATACTTGTAATCACGTCTCCTAGGCTTGGAATGAGCTTTTCAAGTGATCACACGCGTTTAGGCCTCGAAAATACGGATTTGGTAAGTTTCCGTACGATGGTTCGACCTCAGCAAACAGGTCGAACCATTGACCGCCGGTCGAACCACAGGTCGAACCCACCTACTGGAAGTCCCAGGTGCATGATTCGACCTCGGTTCGACCCCAAGCAGGTCGAACCGATTTGTGCAGTCTCTCCGTTTCGCGTATAACTTTCACATCCAACCTCTAAATTGAGTGATTTTTGCGCTCATGCGATCCTCTCTTCCTGAGCTTTCTATCCATATAAAGAAATCACAAAAAATCTAAGAATTGAATATGTAACAGGCCATGGAAATTAGCACTACAATTCTGTTTGGCACAGCTCACGCGGCGTCACCACTTTGCTCATAACTTCCTCGTTCGGACTTCAATGATGGTGTTCTTTATGCCAAAACAACCCTCTCTTCAATGGATTTTCAACCATATATCACACTAATAGTTTCAAGCTCCACAACAATACATAATAATTACACAAATTGGACGTGAGTTTATCAGTATTTTTGCACAAATTGCACATTTTCTCAAACTTGGCTCTTTTGATCCTTTTTCTACCTAAAACACAATAAAACACCTCAAGTGCATATAATTCTCACATATATCGAATATAAGACACTTGTGCTCATATAAGACTACAATATCAATCAAAAAGGTGTTAAATTTGATATTAAAACACGCTTATTTTCACTCTCATCAATCCCCCAAACTTATCCGTTGCTCGTCCCGAGGCAACAAAATAAAGATAAAGAGAAAGAGTAAGAAAATTAGCGGGGAAACAAGGACTATGACCAATACCCCATTCAAAATACAATTGTCCTCAACTTAGGTCATGCAACTCTCATTATATGTAAAAGCATACAAGTTAAGACAATCACCACCAATTCAAATGCTCCATTGACATGTTCTCACGGAAAGTATATATCACTCGCACTCAAGTGTAAAACATGTACACTTATGGGTTAAGGTGTTTACGCTCAGATTCAATTCAAGTGCATGCGTAACCATAAGCTTGCCAAACGTCTCAAGCTCTTCACCACTAAAAGTATGATTCGACAATGGGATCAAAAAGGACTTTTCTTTTGGATGTAATATTGGCTCTTTGGTAAGGGTAGGAAATATATGGATAAAGTGACTCAATTAGTAGAGAATTAAAACCGGAGATCTTATGTACTGCAGATTTTTACACTTCAAGGCTATCCAGCTTCATGCTCTTCTAATTTTCTTTTCTCTCCTTTCCTTCAAGCTCAACATACTTTTTCTTTTCTTCAAGCACATCCTTTTTTTCCGGAGGTACCAGTTTCGGACACTACCTCACGCATCCTCCATAGGGTACTAGATTTAAGCACTACCCTAGGGTTTTTGATTCCATGGAGTACTAGATTTAAACACTACTCCATGCTTCTCCTAGATGCATTATCATAATCCATCACTATTAATTTCAACACCAATTTCATTCCTTCCCAAATTATTATCAAGCACCATTAACACACTTTGACAGTATTTAATTCTCCACTAAATATAGGAATTTAAGGCTCAAATAGGATATCAAAGTGGCTATCTTCGTAGGTTGCCAAAGAAATAAGACTTTTAGGCTCAACGGGGCTAACTACGGATATATAATTATTTAGTAGGGAATTATTTGGCTAAGTGACTCATAATTCAAGGATGGCCTAAAATCATCTCCCATCATCTAACACACATGTAGTTTCAAGTAAGACAAGAGGCAAGTTCTAGAATACATACACAAGAATGATACTCACCAGAAAAGAAATATCATGTGATTATGTACATGATCAACAAGGCTCAAAATCTCACATGGGCTTTTAACAAGTAACAGAGCACTCTTCATGGTAAGTAATATCCCACAAGTACACATAGAACTTTATACCACAATATAACTCAAGTACACTTCCTTCATCAATTTCAAGAGCATATGAATTTCAAAGATAATTTAAAAATAAGCTCACATGGATCACCACCATAAACATATGATTTTTCTAATTTAAAAATTAGAAAAAGGAAACGAGGGCACCTAATTTTTCTTCAACGTACGCACGAGCTCCTCGAGTCAAAGCCTCAATGTAGAACTCGTCTTGCCACTCTTTTACCTTTTTCTATCATCAAAGCTCAAACAAACTCATCATCACATGATTCATCAATAATAAAATAGGAGAACTATAAGAAAGAATTAATTGACTATGTAATCGACTCCACACACTAGAAACACCACTGAACACTAGGCAAATTGCAAAAAATCGACACATCAAAACCGATTAAAGTTTCAATATACCGCAAAAAATCAACTCTCCTAGCAAACATTACAAAGAAAATATTATATTCTTGGTGCTTCAATGAGGTAAGTACATCACACCCTCCCCCAAACTTAGTAAAAACGTAAGTCGAAATTAAGTTTGAAAAGAGATGTAATTGCCGAATAATAAGCACCTTAAATATAAAAATTTCTTACTCACACGAAAGAAATAAAGCAATAAAACGGAAGGGCAAGTCCCCAACAGGCGCTCATGTTTAACGTCGGAGAGTCACGACGGATTACCGCTTTGTAGACTACTTGATCGGAGGACCGTCTTGTCGCATCCTCACCTTCAAATATCTTCTTTCCCTCTTCTTGTCTACACTCAACACCTCACTTTTCTTAGTCACAAAAATATGATCATTGAAATTTTCTTCCTCCCATGGCTGTCTAGACTCCTCCTTGTCAACCTTCCACTTAAATTCAGAATCACCTGTCTTAGAAAAATTAAGATTAAACAAGTTAGAAACCATATCAATGCTCTTGCATAATTGAGTCTCCATGGGCATCTTCATTGCATGATCAAGAGAGAAAACCACATCTTCATTATCCATCTGCAGTCTAAGCTTCTCCGCTCTCAACTTCTTTGCTCTTTCCCACTTCTTCTCTATTGTAAGCTCAGTATTCTGCTCATATAATGGTACTGGAGTAACATCAACATCATGCGGAGCATTCGGCGCAGAAATGGGTGCGTTCTGAGAGGATTCGACCTGGGTTCGACCAGGGGTACTAGTCGAACCAGGTACATAGTGGTCGAACCAAGCTCCTGGAAGTCCATTCTCACTTTTCAGTTTGGGTTCGACCTGGGTTCGACAGGTCAAACCAGGCACGTAGTGGTCGAACTGATCATCTGGAAGGCTGTTCTCACTTTGAAGTCATGGTTCGACCAGGGTTCGACCTTCAGGACAGGTCAAACCACTTTCTCTTAGGTTGAACCGGCTTACTGTACTATTTCTGTCTCCCAGTTCGACCAAGGTTCGACCAGATGGTTTGGTCGAACCATGTCCATCGTGGTCAAACCGTTGTTGCGACAAAACAGGGTGCTCCGGACATTGAGGTTCGACGTGGGTTCGACCTTCAGAAAAGGTCGAACCACCCTTGCTTTGGTCGAACTGATAATCTGGAAAAACAGAGTGCTCCGTATGGTATGGTTTGACCATGGTTAGACCTGTAGGCCAGGTTGAACCAGAGGCTGGTTGGTTGAATCGCTGCCTGGATATGTCCATTTTTGATTTCGGCCTCATCGGTCCTTCGTACTGTGTTCCAGACCTCAATGTGATGACTTTATCTTCTAATTTTTGTGTCAATTGATTCACATTCGCGGTCATCTGCCCCATAATCAAAGTAAGCTCCTTCATCTGCTTAGATAAATCTGCATGATCAACATTCATTCTAGCTTCGATGTGGTCAACCCTTACATCGTTCTCAGTCATGTATCGATTGAAGGTATCTTCATCACTCTTCATTTCGTGCTGCTTCATATTAGGCCCCCTTTGTGTCAGCTCTGTGATCTGCCTCTGCTGGAACTCTAGTAGCTTGTTGATGTTAGCTAGACTAGTGACGATCTCATCATCCCTATTCGGCTTCACCACTTGATGTTCAACCTGCGCTACCTCGCCAAGTACATATGATCCTCTATCTCTCTCTATTGGCTAGTCACGTGAATTCATAGAGATGTCTTCAAACAACTTTTTCACTTCAAGTGCTGTCTTTGATAACAACGCTCCTCCTGATGATGCATCAATAAAAATACGTGACTCACAATCCAATCCATAGTAGAAGATGCTTATGTATTCAGCCTTAGGCATTCCATGTTGTGGACACCTCCTGAGCATGTCTTTAAACATGTCCCACGCCTCATAAAATTTCTCACCCTGATTCATAACAAATCGAGTGATCTCTTGCTTCATTCTTAAGATCCTTGAGGGTGGCATGTATCTCTCCAAGAACTTCTGCTGCAGTTGGTCCCATGTATTGCAATCGGCTGGATCAAGGGTCTCATACCAAGCTTCCGCCTTATTAATTAAAGAGAACTTGAATAAGGCGATCCGCCTAGCATTATCATTCGCTCCACTGCCCTTTTGAGTGTTTGCATAACCAAGAAATCTTCGGAGATGCTGATATGGATCTTCAAAACAACCTCCAGAAAAGGGATTCTTCTCTACAATGTTAATAAGAGCGGGATGTATCTCAAAATCATCATCTTCCCCCCTTGCTCCTATCAACCCCATGTTGACATTCCCAAAGTTCGTGAAAATTTCACAAATGGAAATATTATCCGGATTCTGCCTTGCTCCGGCCATATTTAGATCAATGTGTTATTCCTTCTTTTCCTTCCTCTCCTTTTACAAGCGCACAAGTAACTCGGAAAAATTCAAGGTTAGATAGAAATAAATAATCAAAAATAAAAGAAAAAGAAAAAAAATCTTAATCAACTAGAAATAATAAAATCAACAATAACAGTCGTCCCCAGCAACGGCGCCAAGAACTTGATGGGTGTTTTCTTTGCACGCAAAATTAATCCCCAAGTATTAAGGATATCAATTGCAGCTTAAGCAAGCGACCAAATGAATATCGAACCCAAAGGACAGTGTATTATCAATTTAATTATTATCTAAATTAATTAAGACAAGTTGGCAATTAAGTTTGAGGTTTAAGATGATTAAACTAATAAACAAGTAATTAAAATAATAAATAAAATAAATATCACTTGAAGAATACGAAAGTGGATCAAGTAGGAGAATAGGGAGCTCTAGGATAATCCAGTTTCACTACTTAACTTCTCTTCCATGTGTCAATGTCCGACTCTGCCTTGTGGAATATGGACGCATCACTAAACCATGCATATCTATTCTATAGACACAAGTAAACATGCGTGTAACACGTGTGAATAACCTCGGAGCAAGAGACGTAATTTTACCCCCCTTTCTAGGTACTATCAGTATCAATTATTTCCCCCTAGGATTGGTACTCTAACCCGATATGATCTCCCTTTATAGGTACTATAAAATTACCCTCTTTATCCTACTTAATAACCCGAATTCAATTCAATTAATAAGTATTCATATATGATAGTTCTAATGAAGCTTCGGAGTCCCCTCACTTAGAATCATAACATGGAATCCTGCTCAGCAGTGAACGCACTTAATCAATAACCAAGATATGTATTCACACTCTACATAACAGTTAATGATGCACAAAACGACCGTGAGTATGAATTAAAAAAGCACAATCATATATAAAATAAATCCACAAGTAGTGTTGTACAGAGTATACACATAGAAGTTCAATTAACTAGATAAAACCTTCACAACCCTAGTTCTACCAAAAAGGCTCTAGCCCATGATGTTGCGAAGAACAATCATGGGTGTTGGATAGATCTTACCCGGATGTCCGGAAAATACAAGATAAATTAGGAAACAAATAAACCCTAGATGTGGCGTCATCGCGTCCTTCTCGCTCTTGAATTCTCCTCTTAGTTCTCCCCTTGATTCCACAACCGAATCTTCAAAGTGATGGATGGATGGAGAAAAGGATGATGGTTGGGGGGTGATACTCCTTTGTGGGGTGTTGTATGTTGTGGCCTCTCTTCTCCTCTCTTGTATTGTGTTGTGTTCCTCTTCTTTTTGGGGCTGTATAGACCTCCTTTTATACTTGTAATCACGTCTCCTAGGCTTGGAATGAGCTTTTCAAGTGATCACACGCGTTTAGGCCTCGAAAATACGGATTTGGTAAGTTTTCGCACGATGGTTCGACCTCAGCAAACAGGTTGAACCATTGACCGCAGGTCGAACCACAGGTCGAACCCACCTACTGGAAGTCCCAGGTGCATGGTTCGACCTCGGTTCGACCTCAAGCAGGTCGAACAGATTTGCATAGTCTCTCCGTTTCGCGTATAACTTTCACATCCGATCTCCGAATTGAGTAATTTTTGCGATCACATGATCCTCTCTTCCTAAGATTTCTATCCATATAAAGAAATCACAAAAACTCTAAGAATTGAATATGTAACAGGCCATGGAAAATAGCACTGTAATTCTATTCGGCACAGCTCACGCGGCGTCACCACTTTTCTCATAACTTCCTCGTTCGGAATTCAATGATGGTGTTCTTTAAGCCAAAACAACCCTCTCTTCAGTGGCTTTCCAACCATATATCACACCAACAGTTTCGAGCTCCACAACAATACAGAATAATTACACAAGTTGGACGTGCGTTTATCAGCATTCTTGCACAAATTGCACCTTTTCTCAAACTTGGCTCTTTTGATCCTTTTTCTACCTAAAATACAATAAAATACCTCAAGTGCACATAATTCTCACATATATCGAATATAAGACACTTGTGCTCATATAAGACCACAATATCAATCAAAAAGGTGTTAAATTGGATATTAAAATACGCTTATTTTCACTCTCATCACTCAAGCAAAAGCCCATCCTGAGCTCATAAGGAGGTTCCACAAGTATAAAAGAAGAGCCTTCGCAGGAGAAACACATCATTCATCATCCATCCACCACCGAAACCACCCTACCATCATCCGAAGGAATCGTGAAGAGAGGTTCGTCTGGCGCGTCAAGTAAGATCATACCAATCAACCATGATTGTTCCTAGTTCAATTATAGGCTAGAGCCGGTCCAGTAGTTCTAGAGTTATGAAAGTTTTATGAGTTAATTGAATTTTCATGTGTAAACTCTGTACAACACTACTTGTGGTTTATTTTATATAACATTGTGCCTTTTTAATTCATACTCACAGTCGTTTTGTGCATCATTAACTGTTATGTAGAGTTTGAATACATATCTTGGTTATTGATTGAGTGAGTTCACTGCTGAGGAGGATTACATGTTATAATTCTAAGTGAAGGGATTCTGAATTCTTATTAGAACTATCTTATATAGATACTTGTTAATTGAATCTTATTTGGGTTAATAAGTAGGATAAAGAGTATAACGTCATAGTACCTATAAAGGAAGATCATATCGGGTTAGAGTACTAAGTGCACGGGAAATAATTGATACTGATAGTACCTAGAAATGGGGTGAATTATATCTCTTGCTCCGAGGATATTCACACGTGTCATACGTATGTTTACTTGTGTCTATAGAGTGAGCTTGCATGGTTTAGTGATGCGTCCATAGACCACAAGGCAGAGTCGGACAATAACACATGGAAAGGAAATTAATAAATAAAACTGGATGACCCGATGAACTACCTAAATTCTTACTTGATCACCACCGTATTATCTCTATTGCTTATTTATTTAATTTGCTATTTAAATTATATGTTATTTAGTTACGCAACTTTTCCAAACTAAATTTGCCAACATAGTCTTAGTTAATTAGAATATAATTAAATTGATAATAATTCGTCCCTTGGGTTCGATAATCACTTGGTCGCCTATCAAAACTACAATTGATATCCTTAATACTTGGGGATTATTTTGTGTGTTGAGAAAATGCTCATCAAGTTCTTGGCGCCGTTGCCGGGGACGGCATAAATTATCAGTTTATTATTTCTAGTTTAATTGAGATTATTATTCTTGTCTTTGATTTCTAACACTTATTCTTCTTAGGTGTATGCTCATGAGATCTAAAACAGGTGAATTAGAGCCTTATAATCTAGAAATTGGAGCATCGTCGAGGAAGAAAAAGAAGAAAAAGAATAAGAACAAGAACATAGACCCAACTGAGGCTCTTGATTTAGGCGTTGAAGTTGACGTGTTAAATTTGCAAACGATTGAAGCGCAACCGAAGTTAATTTGGAAGTAGAGGCAGTCAACATGGCAGCGGATCCGGATACACTTGCCATCCGTGAAGTCTTTAAGAATAACGTAGGAGGCAATGCGGGGCTGTTAGGAGCAAGAGGGACCGGAGCCAATTTTGATTTACACCCTGCTCTTATCAGCATGATTGAAAGGAGTCCCTTCTCTGGGGGAACCTTTGAAGATCCTTAGCAACATCTAAATAAGTTTCTTGGATATGCAAGTACACAAAAAGATGCAGGAGCTCATGAGAATGTGAGGAAGATAATTTTGTTTAAGTTCTCGCTGAATGAAAAGGCGAGAGATTAGTACAATAATCTCGATGCTGCTGAATGTGATACATGGGAGGAGTTGAAAGTGAAATTCTTGGAGCCCTATATGCCACCTTCAAAGGTGTTCATGATGAAACAAGAAATCAATCAATTTGCTATCCATGGTAATGAGAAGTTTCATGAAGCTTGGGACAGATTCAAGGACATATAAAGCTCAATATATAAGTATATTCTACAATGGGTTGGATTGTGATTCTCGCGTGTTTCTTGATGCTTCATCCAATGGAGCGTTGCTTACGAAATCACCCATTGAGGCCAAGAAGCTTTTCGAGGATATTTTGATGAATTCAAGAGATTGGCCGACTGATAGAGTGAGAGGCACTTATGTCCTTGGTAAAGTAGCACAGGGTGAGCATACTATGGTGAAGTCGGGAAGAGATGATGAGATCGTCTCAAGCTTGACTAATATTAGCAAGCTACTAGAGTCTCAGCAAAAGCAGATCACAGATTTATCTCAGAGAGTACCAATGATGTAGCAGGATGGTGGTTATGAAGGAGCTGGCCAAGAGGAGATCGAGGAGGCAAACTATGCCATGGGTCAAAGTATTCAAGGAACTAGGTACCCAAATTAAGAAAACCGGAATTATCAGTGGAATTACAACAATCGTGATCCTTCGAGTAATTACCAACAACCAAGGAGGCCAGAGTTTTCATGGAGTAATCCGAATAATACGGTGCAACCTTCTATTGGTATTGATTCGGGAGCTAAGGTGGAAGAAGGGAAACCGAATTTCGAGGATATGGTAAACAGGTACATGGCAAGGAATGGAGCAAGAGTGGATCGTCTTGAGGCCAAGTTAGAGAAAAAGATTGATGCTAATCATGAGGATTTGTCTAAGAAAGTGAAAGACCTTACGTTGTTGATGGGGGAGATGGCAGGAAATGTGAATAAATTGACTCAAACAATTGAGAAAGGGAAGCTTCCTTCTCAAAGTATTGAGAACCCTATGTCTTGCCACGCCATCATATTGAGATCGGGAAAGCAGTATGAAGGTCCGATGATTCCGGTGAGTGAAAACAAAGGAAACAGGAGAGTTGCTAGACCAACACAATCCCATTCGACCACATTTGCAAGTCAAACTCAGGTCGAGCAAGCTCCGAAAAAATAGAATCACGACACTCTATTTTTAGGTTTGCCGCTCGATCAGATCATCCAAGTCGAGTGGAAGTCGAGCAGTATCTGGCCATGGGTAGCTCTCGATCGGGAGGTTTGCTCAACTTGAGCCAGGTTGCTCGACCAGACCACTTAAGTCAAGCAGAAGTTGAGCAACACATAAAGGAGCATAGGTCGCGATCGCCTACGTCGTTCGACTAAGGATAAGTTGCTCGACCAACTTACCCAAGTCGAACGGAGGTCGAGCAGTTTCGTGCAGATCCCGATTCGATCCTGAATGCTACACCCATTGATCAGAACATTATGGTACCATCTCAAGAGCACAACACTAAGGTTACAGTAGAAAAGAAGTGGGAATGAGCCAAGAGATTGAGAGCCGAAAAGGATAAAGCAGAGAAGGTTGAACGTGATGAATGGGGAATTCCCAAAACAAAGATACCTCTACCGTTTCCTTTCAAGCTTGTCAAAAAGGGATTGGAAGAAAAGTTCAAGAGGTTTTCAGACATCATAAATAAGATAAGTTTGAACATTCCTTTCTCTGAAGCGATTTGTAGATGCCGTATTATACCCATTTTCTGAAGGATATACTTTTGAAAAAGAGAAGCTTGAACGGAATTGAAACAATGAATTTGTCAGAGAATTGCAGCTCAATCATACAAAGGAAGCTGCCAGCTAACTTGAAGGATCCGAGAAGCTTCACTATCTTGTATGAGATTGGAAAAGGGCAGGCACGACGAGCCTTGTGCGATCTTGGGGCAAGTATCAATTTGATACCTTTGTCCATATTTAAAAGGTTTGGTTTGGGGGAGTTAACTCCCACATCGGTGGCTCTACAGTTGGCAGATAGGTCTATGACCTTTCCGAAGGGTGTTATTGAAGATGTTCTTGTTAAAGTAGAGAAGCTTGTCTTTCCTGTGGACTTTCTTGTGCTTGAGATGGAAGATGACAAGGATAATGTCCCTTTTATCTTAGGGAGGCCTTTCCTTGCTACTGCGGGAGCTATGATAAATGTGCAAAAGGGTGAGTTAAGGCTTATGATGGATAAAGAAAAGATCTTATTCAATCTGGATAAAGTAATGAAGATGCCGATGGAGACAAAATGTCATAGTATAGACATAGTGGAGGAGATAGTGAAGGAAGATATGTCCTTGATCCTAAGGATCCTCTTGAGACTTGGCGGAATCTCTAACTTTTCCCACTACGGAGCTAGATGAACTCTCCAACGAGGTATGTATCAAATTTTTTAAAAATTTACTTGCATTGGGTAATGACAGGTATGAGTCGAAAAGGACCAAGATTGAAGAAGTGAAGTGGACTAGGAAGTACCTACCATTGGATAGAGAGAGCGCACCTCAGGAAGAGAAGAAAGATGAGTTGAAACTGCTACCGGAACACTTGAAGTATACCTACTTAGGAGACAATGAACAATATCTGGTAATTGTATCTTCTTTCCCTTGATGATGATCAACTTGAGGAATTGTTAGATGTGCTTAGGAAGCATAAGTCTACGATTGGGTGGTCTCTTGATAATTTAAAAGGTATTAGCCCTACATATTGCATACATAGAATAAGATTGTTAGATGAGGCCAAGAGTAGTATACAGAATCAGCGGAGGATGAATCCCGTGATTCAAGAAGTTGTTAGAAAGTAAATCCTAACGTGGCTTGATGCAGGAATTATTTATCCCATTAGTGATAGTCCCCATGTGAGTCCATTCATGTTGTAGCTAAGAAGGGGGGCATGACTATTGTGAAAGCCGAGGATGGTGAGACATTAGCCACTAGGATTCCTACAAAATGCCGTGTGTGTACGGATTATAGAAAACTGAATAAAAATACATGCAAAGACCATTTTTTCTTCCCTTTTATGGATCAAATGCTTGATCATCTTGCAGGGTATGAGTATTGTTGTTTCTTGGATGGGTACTCGGGTTATAATCAGATTATGATTGCACCAGAGGATCAAGAGAAGAAGACTTTCACTTGCCCTTATGGAACTTTTGCCTTTAGAAAGATGCCTTTTGGATTATGTAATGCGTCTGCTACATTTTGCATGATAGCCATATTTGACGGGTTGATAGAAAAGATCATGGAGGTGTTTATGGATGACTTTTCTGTGTTTGGTTCCTCCTTTGATATTTGTTTATCTAACCTTGCTACTGTTTTGAATAGATGCCAAGAAACTAATCTTGTCTTGAATTGGGAGAAGTGCCACTTCATGGTAAAAGATGTGATTGTTCTTGGCCATCATATTTCGGCTAAGGAATTGCAGGTGGATAGAGCAAAGGTGGTGGCGATTGAGAAGCTTCCACCACCTACTAATAAAAAGGGAGTGCGGTCTTTCCTTGGACATGCTGGTTTTTATAGAAGATTCATAAAAGACTTCTCGAAATACTCCAAGCCCTTATCTCATTAACTTGAAAATGATGTTCATTTTGTTTTTGATGAAGAATGTCTAACATATTTTCAGGTTTTGAAAGAGACGCTTATTACTGCACCTATCTTGATCACATCGGATTGGACTCAGCCATTTGTACTTATGTGTGATGCGAGCGATTTAACACTTGGAGTGGTGCTTGAGCAGTTGAGGGATAAGAAGGTTTGTGCCATTTACTGTGCGAGTAAGACTTTTGATGCTGCACAAAAGAACTACACGGTGACGGAAAATGAGTTTCTGGTTGTGGTGTATGCATTCAATAAGTTTCGACAGTATTTGGTTGGTATGAAAACGATAGTGTATACAGATCATTCTGCGATCCGATACTTGATGGAGAAGAAGGAAACAAAGCCAAGGATCATTAGATGGATTCTTCTTCCACAGGAGTTCGATATGGAGATCTGAGATAAGAAGGGTACGGAAAATATTTTGGCGGATCACCTATCGAGGTTAGAGACAAGGGAGCACTGTGATGATTCTTTCGATTACATAGAAGAGATGTTCCCTGATGAGAAGATAATGACAGTGTTTGTTGAAGGAGCGGAGAGAGCATGTGTGATGGCTGCCCAAGGGATGAATCTATGGTATGAGGATTATGTGAATTACATTGCCGTAGAAGAAATTCCAAGAGATCTCAACTGATATCAACTTGCAAAATTCAAGAGGGATGTTGAGACTTTCATATGGTATGATCCTTTTGTCTACAAGATATGCACAGATTCCATAGTCCATAGGTGTTGCCTGAGATGGAGATGGAGATGGAGAGCGTTCTTGATTTTTGCCATGCACAACCTAACGGAGGGCACTTCGGAGCTCAAAAGACAATAGCTAAGGTACTTCAATCTGCTCTTTATTGGCCTACTTTGTTTAAAGATTGTGAAACCTATGTGGCGACATACGATAGATGTCAAAGGATGGGGAACATAAGTAGAAGAGATGAGATGCCACTTCAGTGGAGCATTGTTGTTGAGATCTTCAATGTATGGGGGATCGATTTTATGGGGCCTTTTCCCCATCTATTGGATTTCTCTACATCCTTTTAGCAGTGGATTATATTTCTAAGTGGGTGGAAGCCATTCCCACTCGAGTGAATGATTCAAGGACAGTGTTGTCTTTCTTTAAGAAATATATATTTGCCCGCTATGGAGTTCCTAGAGTACTAGTAAGTGATGGGGGTACCCACTTTGTTAATAAGCTTCTTGAAAAGGTGCTTAAGGACTATGAAGTCAAGCATAGGGTTACTACACCCTATCACCCTCAAGCGAATGGGCAGGCTGAAGTCTCCAACCGACAAGTAAAATAAATTTTGGAGAAAGTGATCGGAACCAATAGAAAGGATTGGGCTATGAAGCTCGATGATGTTTTATGGGAGTTTCGGATTGCTTATAAGACGGTGTTGGATATATCACCGTATCAAATTGTCTATGGAAAGACATGCCACTTACCCGTATAGATTCAGCACAAAGCTTTTTGAGCATTGAGGAGTTTGAACTTATCTTTAAAGGATCAAAATGAGTTGAGAATGACTCATATAAATCAATTAGATGAGTTCAGGAATTGAGCTTACAAGAACTCGGAGATCTTTAAGGAGAGAATGAAGAAATAACATGATTCAAAGATCTCATACAAGGAGTTCAAGTAAAGAGATGAGGTATTACTTTTTAACTCTCGTTTAAAGCTCTTCACAGGAAAATTAAAATTGAAGTGAATGGGGTCGTTCATTATCCATAGAGCCTGTAGAGGGGGAGTTTTGAGCTTATGGACAAAGATAGGGATATTATTGCGGCGAATGGGCATCGGTTGAAGCATTACAAGTCACCGGATAATGCTTGCATCATCTTTGAGGATACCTTGCACTAGATTGGTACCGTCATGACTCTCTGATGTTAAACAAGAGCGCCTGTTAGGGGCTTTTCCTCCCGTTTTATTGCTTTTTTTATTGGTGTGAGTAAGAAATTTTTATATTTGACGTGTTTATTATTCAAAAATTACATCTCTTTGCAAACTTAGTTTTCACTATTGTTTCTACTAAGTTTGGGGGTGTGATGTACTTACCACATCATAACAAAGAGAGTATAATATTTTCTTTGTAACGTTTGCTAGGGGAGTTGATTTTTTTGCAATTTGCCTAGTGTTTAGTGGTGTTTTTGTTTTTAAGTGTCATTACGGAGTTACACATGGTTCTATATGGTTTAAAGAGGATCTCTTGCTTGATTTATGGATATCTTGATACTTAGTGTTGTCCTAGAGTTGAATGTTGCAGGAAGAGACGAGAAGAGTACAAATTCTCAAGAAGTCAGGTTGTTGTTCGACCATTACACAATTGCTCGATCAAGGAGAAGAACTTGAGCAGAGGTCGAGCAAAATGAATGGAACTTACAGTGACTCTGCTCGACTTTGAGGTGGTTGTTCGACCAACAGTGCCAACTCTAGCGAAGGTCGAGCAAAATGTGCAAATTATCTAGAACGAGTTGCTCAACTGACACCACATTGCTCGATCAAGGGATTTG
Source organism: Pogostemon cablin (assembly GCA_023678885.1). Taxonomy (NCBI): domain Eukaryota; kingdom Viridiplantae; phylum Streptophyta; class Magnoliopsida; order Lamiales; family Lamiaceae; genus Pogostemon; species Pogostemon cablin. Next base: position 32,533,615 of record CM042951.1, read on the forward strand.
GTCGAGTAGTGGTTGAGAAAAATATGCAAATCTTACAGAGAGTTTGCTCGATCAAGCAGTGGTTGCTCGACCAGAACTCTAAGTTGAATGGAGGTCGAACGAGACAGAGGTGAACAGGGGGCGCGACTGGGCATGTTGCTCGACTTCCAACACCCGTTTGACCAGTTTGTACAAGTCGAATGGAGGTCGAGCGGTATGATTTTAAGGGCAAAGCAAGGGTAGCTCGACTTGCACCCATTGCTCGACTTCACCAGTTAAGTCGAGCGGAGTCCAGAATTAGATTTTAAAGGTTAGTTTCTCATTCTGTTCGACACATTCCCGTCACCCTTTCTCGAGCACCATTCCATAACCGTAAGTCCTTCCTCCCAAATTCTTTTCTACACCTAAATCCATCTTTCCACACACTTCCACATCCGAATTCGGGGGTTTGCAAGTTCGATTTTGGATTTTTCACTCGAATCTTTGGGGTTTTCGCTGCTTTTCACCACACTCGCACCATGTCCAGCAAAGGTACGATTCCTCTCACTTTTTATTCTTGAATTGTGTTGCTTATGCTGATTCAAGATGGGGTGAGTGGATTTAACTTAGTTTGGGTTGGATTTGATTGTTGAATTGTTAAAGTTCTTATTCGACATTGCATTCGAAATTTTCATTATTTGTTCTACGTTGAATTGTGGAATTCTTGTGAAATTGAAGTTGTATGAAGCATGGGCTTTAGTTTAATCTCGAATTATACATATGGGCTCATCGAATTTGGGTGTTTTTATAGTGCAATTGAGGGTAGAATTTGAACATGTTTTAATGTTGTTTTGGTGAAATTATATGTGGAATTTATAGTATGTTTGTGTGGAGCAGTGTTAAGACTAATTGAACCTCAATATTCTTGATTGAAAGTGTTGATTTGGAGTGCAATTGTGATTTATAAACACTTGAGATTAAGTTGTTGAAGCATGTGAATTTGAAGTCTTGAGTAGGATTCGTGCTAGTCTTAAGATGGGTATATTTGTATTCTCTTTTGGTATGTATTGAAGTATTGCTTTGTAGGTAAAGGGATTGCTTCATCGTCCAAGAGGAAGGGTCCCAAGTCCCCTTCGTTGGGAGAAATAGTAAAAAAAATGAGGATGGAGAAGAAGAGGCCATCCGATTATGGGCTGAAAATTCCAAATTGGGAGAAGAAGAAGGATCTTTGGATAGCAATTGCACAGAAGATTCAAAGGACATGGTATCAGGATGACCATGCTATGAGGAAAATGAATATTCTCACCAATATTCGTTGGATGTTCGATCAGGTGGACATTATGAGATTCATAGAGATGAAGAAAGACTTATTTTCACATCACTGCGGAGGTTTTGTGCACGTTGAGGATCTAGCGTGGAGACCGATACCTACCTTATGGTATTCACACGCAGATTGGCGGGCAGGAGTAGACCATGTGGGCTCGAGAGTTCAACGAGATGATAGGGTGTGAAAACACGGTTGATGTGGAGCATGATGATTTTGAGCCGAATGACTTTTGGAGAGCTATTATGGGGAGGTGAGAGCGATTTAATTCGAATTCTTCCTAGGTTGCCTTCATTCGCAACCCCGTGATTGCTTACATGGATAGGATTCTTGGTAACATGTTGTTCACGAGGTCCGAGGGGAGTTGTATTCTAAGGGGGAGTTGTACGTGTTATTGTGCATGCTTCATGGAGTTCGCTTCAATGTAGCGGCGTACTTTTTTAATCAGCTTCAAAAGTTCACGACTCATGGATTCCAGCGCATGAACATCAGCAGACTCATCACCTTGATAGCTGTGTACTATAGAGTCGATTTGAGCAAGGACATGCCTATCAGAGGGGATCCGGACTTGATCTTGACGTCATGTGTGAGGATGAGGCTGATTAAGCAGCTAGATGATACTTGGATGTTCATCTGAGGAAAGAATCCTAGTACGTTCAAATTTCCATTGGTGATTATTGATCTCACTACTGTTAGGACCAACAACAATTTATTGATGAATACCATGGAGCACACGGTGATCTCAGAAACGTGCTTGGGAAGAGGAGATTGGAGACTACTTGCTGATATGCGGGCATATGGGATCGTCTTAGATGAGGACATGGTTCTGATAGGAGATGCGGCCGACTTTGAAGAGGAAGAGCCATAGCCACCGCTAGTTTTTGATTATACGGGGATAGATATGCCCCCGGTGTAGCCTCAGCAGCCACAGGAGCAGGAATTTTTCAAGCCACCACCTCAACAAGATTATTGGGTAGCCCAGGATCAGTATTATCGGGAGCAGTTCCAATTGATGCACGAGCACTTCACCAATGGTCGGTTCAGGCAGATGTATGACCATGGGCGCTTGATGGATAGGAATATCAGTGATCTCCATAGAGCGTTTGATCGATGGCGTGAAGAGATGAGTGGAGATGAGGATGATGATGCTCCGGAGGAGTAGAGTTTCCAGGTCTTTTATCTTTTCTTATTCTTCTCATCCCCATTCTCTTTAATACTTTACAGGTGGAGACTTGATTGTTGTGGGTGTAGTGTATGATTCATGTGTGGGTGGCATGTATTTGATAGTGATGATGATTGGGTGATTGATGTTTATCTGAATTTTTTTGGAGTTGTTAGTGATTATTCGTGTTATGCATGTGCCTTATTTTGATGCATGTTGATTTGTTGATGACGAGCATGTTCTATTTTACTTGTAGTTCATAGAAAATTGATGTTGATTACATGCTTTGAAGAGTGCTTAGGATTCTATTAACCATGTGAGGATTTGAGCCTTTTGATCGTGCTATCAGCATGATAGTTATTCTTGAGAGTCGTTTGTATACTCGTATTCTAAAACTTGACTTGGAATCTTATTTGAAGCCTATAATTGATAGATACTAGGAAATGATCTTAGGCCATTGTTGTTGATTAAGTCACTTAGCCAAATTTATCCTACCCTATTATATGATTATCATTGGAAGCCCTTTTGAGCCTTTAACCTTTTTCTTTGGCAAGCCTTTGATAAATAGCCGTTTACCTTGTAAGCTTTGAACACCTATTATTAGTAAAGGGTAGAGGTAAATAAATGCTATATGAAGTTTTGAGGAAGAATAGGAAGGAGAGAATTTGGTGTAATAAGAATCAAGAGACAAGTGGTTAAATCTTACAAGGGATAGTGCCTGAAACCGGTATCTCTAATGTTGGAAAGGGTAGTGCCCGAAACTGGTACCCTTATACATGAAGAATACCGGAATTGGTATTCTACTGCGAAGAAGAGATGTCGATCCAAGTAAAGATGGGAGAGAATGTATTGAGGTGATCATAAGAAGGAAGAAAGAGAAAAGAAAGAAGTTGTTGAAAAGCAATTCTCCAAGGTACTTCTTTACTAGTAATTTAGTTACTTATCTAAATTCTCCTACCTTTACCAAAGAGCCAACGTTACATCCTAAATGCAAGTCCTGTGTGATCCTAGTATTGAAATAGTTATGGATGGATTTTTGAGACCCTTGTCAAGCTTATAGTTACTCGAATATATGAATTAGAATTGAATGTTGAGATTAACCCATAAAGTGTACATCTTTTACACTTGAGACAGAGAGTAAACACTTATCCGTGAGCTAGATGAATTAGCACTCGTAGAAGTATTGTGATCGATTGATATTTTTGTGTGAATGAAAGGTATGATGGATTGCATGTTTTGAATTGATATAATTACATGTGTTAGGATATGATGTCGTGATTACACTCTTTGGATTTGTTTTGACTTTCGTTGCCTCAGGACGAGTAACATATAAGTTTGGGGGTTTGATGAGAGTGTAAATTCATGTATTTCAAGCTTTGATTTATGTGGAAATTGAGTACGATTGAGTCTTTTATTGAGACGAATCAGAATATTCATGAAAAAGCCATGAATCAGATAAGACAAGGGCTTTTTGAGTGTATTTATACAGGAAAACGGATCAAAAGGGCTCGAAATTGGAAGAATGATTTTTTGAGGTAATTTTCAAGGATTGCTCGACTTCTAGGTGTTGCTCGACTAGTATTACTTTGGTCGAGCAGAGGTGGTCAAGTTGAGCAGAATGCGCAATTCTTACAGAAAGCTTGCTGACTTCCAGGTGTTGCTCGACCAACATCACTCTGGTCGAGCAGATGAGGTCAAATCAAGCGAAATGTGTACACTTGTATAGAGAGTTTGCTCGATCATTGCTCGATTTGGAAGCCTTGCTCGACTTGTCCAGGTATGGTCGAGCGGATTTTTGTTACTTCTATTTATGGTAATTCTGGAGTTTTCTTACCAAATTTGACGTATGCCTCAAGCAAAAGCCCATCCTGAGCCCATAAGGAGGTTCCACAAGTATAAAAGAAGAGCCTTTGTAGGAGAAACACATCATTCATCATCCATCCACCACCAAAACCCTACCATCATCCGAAGGAGTCGTGAAGAAAGGTTCGTCTAGCGCGTCAAGTAAGATCATACCAATCAACCATGATTGTTCCTAGATCAATCATGGGCTAGAGCCGCTCCAGTAGTTCTAGGATTATGAAAGTTTTATGAGTTAATTGAATTTCCATGTGTAAACTCCGTACAACACTACTTGTGGTTTATTTTATATAAGATTGTGTCTTTTTAATTCTTACTCACGGTTGTTTTGTGCATCATTAACGGTTATGTAGAGTTTGAATACATATCTTGGTTATTGATTGAGTGCGTTCACTGCTGAGCATGATTGCATGTTATAATTCTAAGTGAAGGGATTCCGAAGTCTTATTAGAACTATCTTATATAGATACTTGTTAATTGAATCTTATTCAGGTTAATAAGTAGGATAAAGAGTATAACGTCAAAGTACCTATAAAGGGAGATCATATCGGGTTATAGTACTAAGTGCACGGAAAATAATTGATACTGATACTACCTAAAAAGGGGTGAATTATATCTCTTGCTCCGATGATATTCACACGTGTCATACGCATGTTAACTCGTGTCTATAGAGTGAACTTGCATGGTTTAGTGATGCGTCTATAGATCTCAAGGTAGAGTCGGACAATAATACATGGAAAGAAAATTAATAAGTAAAATTGAATGACCCGATGAAACTACCTAAATTCTTATTTGATCACCACCGTATTATCTCTATTGCTTGTTTATTTAATTTGCTATTTAAATTATATGTTATTTAGTTACGCAACTTTTCCAAACCAAATTTGCCAACATAGTCTTAGTTATTTAGAATATAACTAAATTGATAATAATCTGTCCCTTGGGTTCGATAATCACTTGGTCGCCTATCGATACTACAATTAATATCCTTAATACTTGGGGATTATTTTGTGTGTTGAGAAAAGGCTCATCATTACCTCTTACCCCGGCCAAGGTGATTAGGTTCTCGACTCTTTGACAAGTCTAAATCTCCTAAGATTGAGGTACTATGATCATAAGTTTGGTTATTTTCTCTCAATTTCATAAGTGTCCCCTTATAAATATTTTAATCATGAGAAGGGTATGGCTTATCTCCCCTCACACTAACATACATATTCATCTTAATAAATTATTCAATTAAATTCTACTACAAAATATCGGATTGGCTATCCTAACATGTTGTAAGTTAGAATTACTAACACAAATAATGACATGAAACATTAATCATTAATCATAAAAGGAAGTCCAAAATTAACTCAATTCAACATCTAAAATTCTACATATCTAGCATTCTTCTCAACCAATCATATGAGTAGCCCTACTATAGGACTAGCCACTACACATCACGTTCAAATCAATACATCCAATGACTTGCTCCATTTGAGCCAAAATATGAAGAAAAATAACAAGTGAAAAGTAGATCGACTTCTCTTTTTTGAAGATGGCATTCCTTCCTTTCAACATGCTCAATTCTTCAATCTTTGATGATCTTCTCTTCTTAAATTGATGGAATGATGGAGTAATGAATGAATTTTGAGAGAGCCAATGAATTGAATGGATGAAAAGTGTGGAAATGGATGATCTAGAATGTGTGTGTGAAAATGTGTGTTTGATCTTTGTAACTGCTCCTAAATGTGGCTCTCCGTCTAATTTTTCGCACAGATTAGGTTTTTATACCCCTTGGAATCTTCTAGAACATGAGCCAACTTAATCTGAAATCTGCACCTACATGGATCATGTAGCAGCACACGGCTCGTGTAGTGCACACACAATTCGGCGTGTTCTGCGTGTTACCAAACACGGCTCGTGCACTGCACTCGGCCTCTTTCTGGGCGTGTAGCATGTTTTGATTTCAGTACATGGCCAAATATTACAGGCCCGTGTTCCGCACATGGCCAAATATTTTTGACCTGTTTTATACATATTTATGCTCATTTCCACACTTTTATCAACATGTACACACTTCTCATAATTAACATAAAACTCCACCAAAAGTTACACAAATACGGATAAAAACATCCAAAAATTAACAAATAAAAACACTAAAATCTAGGTGAAAATGACAACGATCAATCCCTCAAACTTAAAGTGATGTTTGTCCTCGAATAATGAAAAATGATAAACAAGAGGAGTAATTTTCACCTAAAAAAGCCTAACGAACATACACCACAACTCATCACTAGTAATAAGGACTACAAATCACATTAAGTATTCCTACAACATCAAAACCATAACATAAAAGAGTAACAAGTTCAATCTCAAGAAGACAAGAAAGGTAATCAAATTCCTTCCGGTTCAAGCCTCTCATAGGATATCACCTTCACTCAACACTCTATGAAATATGATTTAACAACACTCATCAACTGGTTAAAATCGACTCACCATAGGCTTGCTCATAGATTATGTTCACAAGCCACCCTAGTTTCAAAATGTGATCAAATAGGTCTTTATTTTTTGATGTAATATTTAGGCTCTTTGGTAGGGTAAGAAAAATTTGGATAATAGTGACTGTTCAAGTGTAGATAATCGAAGAGATGATTCTTTTCTAAAACATCTTCACTTTCATTCTCTCTCCCTTTTTCAAATATTCATAAATAATGAACATCAACATACCATGGATTCATTGAGCTTCTTTTGAATTGCATACTTCCCTTCTTTGACTTTTGCATTCCTTGAGCATATTTTTATGATTTTGCTACTTTTTCCTTTTGTTGAAGTTACGCATTCATTTAGTTTGAGCTCTTTCATTCTTTTCTTGATTCACCATTTCCTTCATGTTCTTGCACTTTTCCACCATCAAATCTTGTCGACCATCATCTCCTCAATCACTCACACAAAGGTTATATATATAAGGCTTAAGTGGGTTTTCAAGGCTTGTATTGTGCTAAAATCACAAAGAATAGGCTTATAGGCTAAAAATGACTAACTAAGGATGATGTTCCGGTAAGAAAATTTATGGCTATGACTCATTTAACAAGGATGGCCTAGGATCATTTCACAAAGATCCACATTTTGGGCTTCGTTCCTATAGTACATGAGCAAATTCTAGTTTGTCTAAGTTCAACCGGTCCTCTTATCAAGAATTAACCATGGAAGCACGGTTAAGACTCAATTCTTACAAGCTTTTACTTGGACCAAAAAGAAACATAATTAACTTTCATACTTCTCAAAAGTGAACAAATTATAGAATTCATGTCACAACTTCAACTAGTTGAAATCCTTAACATGCTTGCCATCTCCTATCACAAATAATGCATCATAACTCATATTCAAAAATATTTAACACTTTCCCAAAACATACCACCAAACCAATCCTAAACAAGAATAAAAATACAAATATAACACATAAGCAAAGACTCATCAACTATAAACATAACAAAAACATATAACATACATGACCAAAATCATCCATCATAAGAAACTAAAGCATATTAGTTCAACATCCATAACAAGTAAGCTCAATAACCCATCACATCCAAACTATAAAAATCAAACTAAAATACCGAAAATAAAGGAAATAAATCACATAAAAATAATATCCCAAATTAAACTTTCCAAATACAAAACAAATAAAGTACAATCCAATCCAACACTAACAAATCAAATCAAGTCTAACATAATCCAAATAAAATTATAGAAGTGACTAGCATTGAAATGTCTCCCTTCATGGCTCTAGAGGTGGAGGTGGATGATAAGCATTCCATGGTATGTAGGCACGATGAGACGCTGGAAATTAGAAATTGAATAGCATAGTCATATTCTCCTCCATATTGTTGGAATGCGCACGAGACTGCTCTTCATAATACTCCCGATGATGATGTCCATCTCGAAGCTCTTGGATGTGCATCCCATGTACCTGTTGTGTCTCTCGGACCATGCCTCTTTTGAACCTAGCTTATCTCTCTCACCTCATCTAACATGAAGTTTCATCTTTTATTTCCATATCCATGACCCATTGGGTGTTGTTGTTCTTGCCCTTATTCCTCAAACTGTGGTGGCTCAAGAGCTTGCTCTTCGAGCTCCACCTGATGATGTGGTGGCTCCTCCTAATCTCCTTCCATCGATACTGGCTTCGCTTTCAAATTGGCTAGCTCGAGGTTCTCCTCAACCCTCATCTGCTGGAAAACCTCTTCAATTTCCTCTATGTTTTTTCTATAAAATGCTCTCACCACCTTGGAATGGTTGGCACTAGCCATTGCCAAATTGGCAAACTTCTTTCGAGTGTAAACTGTAGTGAGCTCCGGAGCTGGTAAAGGAAATGTGGCTCCCATTTCTTGCCGTAGACAGTATTGGTTCCCAGCTACAGATAAGAACTCCATTCTCATAAGTTGATGATAATTCAACCCTTCACTTATCATCATGTTTTTCATCCCAGCAAGATTGACTCCTAAGCCTTGAGCTATCATGGTGATTGATGAGCGTTTTCTCAACACACAAATTAATCCTCAAGTATAAGGATATCAATTGTAGTTGCGATAGGTGACCAAGTGTTTATCGTACCTAAGAGATGGAATAGTATTAATTTGATTATATTCTAATTAACTAAGATTATGTTGGTAAATTTGAGTTGGTTTGATTATGAAACTAAATAACATAAATTGAAATAGCAAAGTAATTAAGCAAGCAATAGAGAAATTTCGGTGGTGATCAAGTAAGTAATAGAGTAGTTCTTCAGGTAATCCAGTTTTATTTATTAATTTCCTTTTCATGTGTTGATATCCGACTCTGCCTTGTGATTTATGGACGCATCACTAAATCATGCAAGTGTACTCTATAGACACAAGTAAGCAAGCGTATGATATGTGTGAATATCCTCGGAGCAAGACGTATACTTCACCCCCCTTTCTAGGTACTATCATAATCAATTATTTCCCGTGCACTAGTACTCTAACTCGATTTGATCTCTCTTTTTAGGTACTATAAAGTTATACTCTTTATCCTACTTATTAACCCGAATATGATTCAATTAACAAGTATCTATAAAAGACAGTTTTAATAAGACTTCGAAATCCCTTCACTTAGAATTATAACATACAATCCTGCTTAGCGGTGAATGCGCTCAATCAATAACTAAGAGATGTATTCAGACTCTGCATAACAGTTAAAGATGCACAAAATGACCGTGAGTATGAATTAGAAAAGCATAATCTTATATAGAATAAACCACAAGTAGTGTTGTACGGAGTTTACACATGGAAATTCAATTAACTCATAAAACTTTCATAACCCTAGAACTACTGGAGCGGTTCTATCCCATGATTGATCTAGGAACAATCATGGCTAGTTGGTATGATCTTACTTGACTCGCCAGATGAACCTCTCCTCACGACTCCTTCGGATGATGGTAGGGTTTGGTGAAGGATGGATGATGAATGCTTTCTCCCCTCATCTTCTCCTGCGGAAGCTCTTATTTTATACTTGTAAACTCTCCTTACAAGCCTTGGATGAGCTTTTTGAGCAAACACACGCACTGAAGGTGTAAAAATACGAATTTGGTAAGTTTTCAGATGTCAATTCGACCAAGCAAGTTGGTCAAACTCTTCCATGCCGGTCGAATCCTTGGTTGAATCAGTCTGTAACTTGGCTTCTAACTCCGGATTCGACCAGAGTGTTGGTCGAACTGGATATTTCCTGGTCGAACAGGTACTGCTTCTATTTAGGCTTCGAGTTCGACCAGGGTTTGACCAAGTAGTTTGGTCGAACTCGCCTGTTGTGGTCGAACCTAACTTTTCCGAGCTCAGTTCGACCAGAGGTGCTGGTCGAACTCCATTCTTCTTGGTCGAATCCGATCCCAACATGGTCGAATCCACCCCTGTTTCTTTCTCTTTCTTGATCCGATCACTTCCGACTCGTTTTCCATCGAAAATCCACTCAAATAGCCTTGTAAACTCCCGATTCATGACTTTCCTCTAAGTATACTGATTCACATCGAATTACAACCATTAATTACGCCATAAGTACATGAATCCTGGCTCGAAACTAGTGAATTTACACACTCATCAAACTCTCAAACTTACATGTTGCTCGTCCCGAGGCAACAAAATCAATACCAAGGAGTAGTGTAAAATTCACCAACCACCAATACAATTCATACTCACACATGCAATTCATCAATCGAACACAAGTATTACAAGCATCATATGTATCATTCATGCAAAACATCACTCAATTATAATACCTTTTGGAGTACAAAATCATCTAGTTCACAAGATAAATATTTACTCTCACTCTTAAGTGTAAAAGATGTACACTCTAGCAGGTTAGTATTTACGCTCATATTCAATCCATACTTCCGCGTAACTATAAGCTTGGCAAGGATCTCAAAACTCAACTTATAATCAATTCCTTACATGGATCACAAAGGACTTGCTTTTGGATTGTAATGTTGGCTCTTTGGTAAAGGTAGGAGAATCTGGGTAAAGTGACTAATTCATTAGTAGAGAATTACCTTGGAGTTTTGCTTTTCGTCATATAGCTTCGTCTATTTCTCTATCTTCTTCTCATAAACTTCATAATTTGATTCTCCTTCTTTCTCCAAGCATCAACATCATCTTTCTTCAATGAGCAAGGGTACCAATTTCGAGCACTATCCCTTCTAAGCAATCGGGGTAATAGTTTCAGGCACTACCCCTAAACAAGATTTAACCATACTTCTTTCTTTTTCATAATTCTCAACCAAGCTTTCACCTTTCCATTCTTTCAAGCACTTACACACCTCAACTCTCTACTAATGAATAGGATATTCAACAAGGCTCAAGTAAAGGTTTAATAAGGCTTTTTATCAAGGCTTGCCAAAGAAAAAGCTTTTTAAGGCTCAAAAGGGCTTACAATGATGCATATATTCACAGGTAAGATAAAATTTTGGCTAAGTGACTTGATTACATAATAATGGCCTAAGATCATGTCCTAGAAATTCCTCAATCATAAGTTTCACACAAGATGCCAAGCCAAGTTCTAGAATATGGTCATACGAACGATTCTCTCAAGAATAAACTATCATGAACTAGCATGATTTAAATGGCTCAAATTCTCACATGGGTAAATAGATTCCTAAGTACTCCTCAAAGTAAATAACCAAGATCAATTTCATAATAAATTCACATACTTATCAAGCATACATGCTTCTAATCAGTAAAAACTAACACATGTAACATACGAATGCTTCATACCAAGAACCCTTATAACAATACAATTCATCCAAGTATAACTACCCTCAAGTATATCATCTTGATACCTCGTTCGATCAATCTTATCTGACGCATCTACCCATCTCCCCTTGATCTCATCCCAATCATTCATCCGAATCTCAAAATTTAAAGGCAACCGCTCTTGAAGCCTTATCTTCTTTGTCACTGTATCTTCCCGAGACGGTCTATCTTGCCTCTTCTTGGATCGAGCCTCGGCTTCCTTTCCTTTTCCTGGGCTCGAATGAATATGAAAATCGGGGTTAAAATCAACTAACCTAGGCTCGATTCGACCAATCCGAGTGGTCAAATTGGATTGACATGGTTGAATCCATGGTCGAACTCCCTTACTGGACAATCTATCATCGTGATTCGACCACCGTTCGACCAAGTACTTTGGTCGAACTCTTTAGTCGTGGTCAAATTCGACTGTTCAAAACTTTTAGGTTTGCCATTTGACCTCGATTCGACCAAGCCACTTGGCCGTACTGATCGCATTTTGGTCGAACCCATCTGTACAACTCTCTGATCTCCAGTTCGACTTCCATCTTTGGTCGAACCCCTGGTCGAACTCTCCTCTGCTTAGGCGAATCGACCTGTAACAAACTCTCTGATCCTCAGTTCAACCAGGGCTCTCGCGTTCGACCTGCATATCTGGTCAAACTCATCCCCTGATGCTCCAAACTCTAATTTTCTTCAATCCCTGCACACTATAAGCTCAAAAACGAACATTAAGTACCAAAATAGATCAAAACTAGCTCGAGAATCAATCTTAAACTTGACATCCATGAGTAACTCCGCATATGACACTCAAAAACAACACCAATCACCACAAAACATTAGGCAAGTTGTAAAAAATCAATACACCGCAACCAATAAAAGTTTTGATATGCCGTAAAAAATCAACTCCCCTAACAAACGTTACAAAGAAAAGATTATACTCTCAATGTGTTAGTGAGGTAAGTACATCACACTCCTCCACAAACTTAGTAGAAACTAAAGTGAAACTAAGTTTGCAAAGAGATGTAATTACCGATATTTAAGCACGACAAATATAAAAATTTCTCACTCACAAAAAAAATAATAAGGCAATAAAACGGGAGGGAAAGCCCCCAACAGGCGCTCATGTTTAACATCGGTGAGTCACGACGGTACCAATCTAGTGCAAGGTATCATCAAAGACGACACAAACATCATCCAGCGACTTATAATGCTTCAATTGATGCCCATTCGCCGCGATAATGTCCCCATCTTTGTCCATAAGCTCAAAACTCCCCCCTCTGCAGTCTCTATGGATAATGAACGGCCCCGTCCACTTTAATTTTAATTTTCCTACGAAAAGCTTCAAACGAGAGTTAAAAAGTAATACCTCATCACCTTGCTTGAACTCCTTATATGAGATCTTTGAATCATGCCATTTCTTCATTCTCTCCTTATAGATCTCCGAGTTCTTGTAAGCTCGATTTCTGAACTCATCCAATTGATTAATATGAGTTATCCTCAACTCCTTTTGATCCTTCAAAGACAAGTTCAAACTCCTCAATGCCCAAAAAGCTTTATACTGAATTTCTACGGGTAAGTGGCACGGTTTCCCATAGACAATTTGATACGGTGACATATCCAACACTGTCTTGTAAGCAGTCCAGAACCCCCACAAAACACTATCAAGCTTCATAGCCCAATCCTTCCTATTGGTTTCGACTACCTTCTTTATAATTTACTTCACTTGTCGGTTGGAGACTTCAGCTTGCCCATTCGCTTGAGGGTGATAAGGTGTAGTAACCCTATGCTTTACTCCATAATCCTTAAGCACCTTTTCAAGAAGTTTGTTGATGAAGTGAGACCCTCCATCGCTTACTAGTGCTCTAGGAACTCCATAGCAGGCAAAGATATGTTTCTTCAAGAAAGATAAAATAGTCCTTGCATCATTCACGCGAGTGGGAATGGCTTCCACCCACTTAGAAACATAATCCACTGCTAAAAGTATATAAAGAAATCCATTAGATGGGGGAAAAGGCCCCATAAAATCGATCCCCCATACATCAAAGATCTCGACAACAATACTCAGCTGAAGTGGCATCTCATCTCGTCGACTTATGCTCCCATCATTTGACATCTATCGCATGTTGCCACATAGGTTTCACAATCTTTAAACATGGTCGGCTAATAAAGAGCAGATTGAAGTACTTTCGCTGCCGTCTTTTGAGCTCCGAAGTGCCCCCCATTAGGTTGTGCATGACAAAAATCAAGTATACTCTCCATCTCCATCTCGAGCACACACCTACGGATAATGGAATCCGTACATATCTTGTAGACAAATGGATCATACCATATAAATGTCTCAACATCCCTCTTGAATTTCGCAAGTTGATATCGGTTGAGATCTCTCGGAATTTCTCCTACGGCAATGTAATTTACGTAATCCACATACCATGGATCCATCCCTTGGGCAGCCACAACACATGCTCTTTCAGCTCCTTCAACAAGCACTGCCATTATCTTCTCATCAGGGAATATCTCTTCAATGTAATCAAAAGAATTATCACAGTGCTCCCTTGTCTCCAACCTTAATAGGTGATCCGCCAAAACATTCTCGGTTCCTTTCTTATCTCGAATCTCCATATCAAATTCCTGCAGAAGAAGAATCCATCTAATGATTCTTGGCTTTATTTCCTTCTTCTCCATCAAGTACCGGATCGCAGAGTGATCCGTGTATACTATAGTCTTCATGCCAACCAAATACTGTCGAAACTTGTTGAATGCATACACCACAGCTAGAAACTCCTTTTCAATCACCATGTAGTTCTTTTGTGCAGCATCAAAAGTTTTACTCGCATAGTAAATGGCGCAGAACTTCTTTTCCCTCAACTGCCCAAGCACCACTTCAAGTGCTAAATCACTTGCATCACACATAAGTACAAACGGCTGAGTCCAATCAGGTGTGATCAAGATAGGTGCAGTAATAAGCGCCTCTTTCAAAACCTGAAAAGTTGTTAGACATTCTTCATCAAAAACAAAAGGAACATCCTTTTCAAGTAAATGATAAAAGGGCTTGGAGTATTTCGAGAAGTCTTTTATGAATCTTCTATAAAAACCAGCGTCTCCAAGGAAAGACCGCACTCCTCTTTCATTCATAGGTGGTGGAAGCTTCTCAATTGCCACCACCTTTGCTCTATCCACTGTAATCCCTTGGCTGAAATATGATGACCAAGAACAATCCCATATCTTACCATGAAGTGGTACTTCTCACAATTCAAGACAAGATTAGTTTCTTGGCATCTCTTCAAAACAGTAGCAATGTTAGATAAACAAATATCAAAAGAGGAACCAAATAGAAAAATCATCCATAAACACCTCCATGATCTTTTCTATCAACCCATCAAATATGGCCATCATTCAACGCTGAAATGTAGCAGGCGCATTACATAATCCAAAAGGCATCTTCCTAAAAGCAAAAGTTCCATAAGGGCAAGTAAAAGTAGTCTTTTCTTGATCCTCGGCTGCCAATCATGATTTGATTATAACCCGAGTACCCATCCATGAAATAATAATACTCATACCCTGCAAGATAATCAAGCATTTGATCCATGAAAGGAAGGGGAAAATGGTCTTTGCATGTATTTTCATTCAGTTTCCTGTAATTCGTACACACACGCCATCTTGTAGGAACCCTAGTAGCTAAAGTCACACCATCGTCGGCTTTCACTATAGGCATGCCCTCTTCTTAGCAACAACATGCAATGGACTCAAATGGGGACTATCACTAATAGGATAAATAATACCTGTATCTAGCCACGTTAGGATTTGCTTCCTAATCACTTCTTGAATAGCGGGATTCACCCTCCGCTGATTCTGAATGCTACTCTTGGCCTCATCTAACAATCTTATTCTATGCATGCAATAGGAAGGACTAATACCCTTTAAATCATCAAGAGACCAACCAATCACATATTTATACTTTCTAAGCACATCCAATAATTTCTCAAGTTGATCATCATCAAGGAAAAAAGATACAATTACCTGATATTTTTCATTGTCACCTAGATAGGCATACTTCAAGTGCCCCGGTAGCGGTTTCAACTCCTCTTTCTTCACTTTTAGAGGTGCACTCTCTCGATCCAATGGAAAGTACTTCTTAGTCCACTTAACCTTTTCAATCTTGGTCCTTGTCGACTCATACCTGTTATCACCCAAAGCAAGTAAGTTTTCAAGAAATTCAATACATACCTCATTGGAGAGATCATCTAGCTCCGTAGTGGGAAAAGTAAGAGACTGCCAAATATGTCTCTAGAGGATCCTTCGACAGAATCAAAGACATGTCTTTATTCACAATCTTCTACACTATATCAATACTGTGACATTGCATCTCAATTGGAATCTTCATTGCTTTGTCAAGGTTGAATAGGACCTCTTCTTTATCCATCCTTAGCCTCAACTCACCCTTCTGCACATCTATCATGGCTCCTGCAGTAGCAAGGAAAGGTCTCCCTAAAATAAGAGGGACATTATCCTTGACATCTCCCATCTCCAGCACCAGAAAATCCACAGGAAAGACTAGCTTCTCTACTTTGACAATAACGTCTTCGATCACACCCTTCGGAAAAGTCCTAGACCTATCCGCTAGTTGTAGAGCAACTACCATGGGAGTTAACTCCCCAAACAAGCCTTTGAAAGGTGGACAACGGCATCAAGTTGATGCTTGCCCCAAGATCACACAAGGCTCGACGTGCCGACCCCTTTCCAATTTCACAAAAGATTGTGAAGCTTCCCAGATCATTAAGCTTAGCTGGCAGCTTCCTCTGAATGATCGAGCTGCAGTTCTCAGGCAAATTCACCATCTCAACTCCGTTCAAGCTTCTTTTCTTCAAAAGAATATTCTTCAGAAAGCGGGCATAATACCGCATCTCCAATATGCTTCAGAAAAAGGAATGTTCAAGCTTATTTTGTTTATGATTTCTGAAAACTTCTTGAACTTCTCTTCCAATCCCTTCTTAACTAGCTTGAGAGGAAAGGACGGAGGTATCTTTGTTTTGGGAATCCCCCATTCATCACGTTCAGCCTTCTCCACTTTATCCTTCGCGGCTCTCAATCTCTTAGCTCTTTTCCACTTCTTCTCTACTATAATCTCAGTACTCCGCTCTTTGGAAAATACTGGAGTAGTTTCAACATCATGCGAAGCATTCAACGTAGAAAATGGCGTAGAACGAGAGAGTTCGACCTGAGTTCAACCTGGGTAGATGGTCGAACTCGGTGAGTAATGGTCGAACTAGACATCTGAAAGTCCGTTCTTCTCCTTACAGTCGAATTCGACCATGGTTCGACCAACTAGTTTGGTCAAATCCAAGCGATCGTGGTCAAATCGGGCATCAAACCAAACAGAGTGCTCTGGACAGGGGAGTTCGACCTCGGTTCGACCAGAGGCTCTGGATGAACTTACCTGATTTTGGTCGAACTAACCTTCTGACTCATTCGAACGTCGCCCAGGTGCGAGTTTGACCTCCCCTGTTCAGTTCAACCTACATGTCTGGTCGAATCGGGGTCGAATCAGGCTCCTGACACTTCAGACTTCAATTTTGGCATCATCGGTCCCTCATACTGCGTTCCAGACCTCAGTGTAATGGCGTGAAAAAACTTTGGATTCTCAATACTTTTAGACGAAAGCTTCCCTTTCTCTATAGTTTGAGTTAATTTGTTCACATTACCAGCCATCTTCCCTATTAGTAATGTAAGGTCTTTTACTTGTGTAGACAAATCCTTATGATGATCATCAATCTTCTTCTCTAGCTTGGCCTCAAGATGGCCTACTCTTACATCATTCCTCGCCATGTACCTATTCACAGTATCCTCAAAACCAAGCTTCTCTTCTTCCACTTTTGCTCTCGGATCAACGCAGATAGGAGGATGCATCGCATTATTTGGATTGCTCCATGAAAACTCCAGCCTCCTTGGTTGTTGATAACCACCCGGGGGACCACGATTGTTATAGTTCCCTTGGTAGTTCTGGTTTTCTTGATTTAGGTACCTAGTTCCTTGAATACTTTGACCCATGGCGTAGTTTGCCTCCTCATCTCCTCTTGGCTAGCTCCTTCATAGCCACCATCCTGCTGCATTATTGGTACTCTCTGAGATAATTCTGTGATCTGCTTTTGATGAGACTCTAGTAGCTTGCTAATGTTAGTCAAGCTAGAGACGATCTCATCATCTCTTCCCGACTTTACCATAGTATGTTCAACCTGTGCTACTTTACCAATGACATAAGTGCCTGTCACTCTATCAGTTGGCCAATCCCTTGAATTCATCGAAATATCTTCAAAAAACTTCTCGACCTCATTGGGTGACTTAGTAAGCAGTGCGCTATTAGAAGAATCATCAAGTAAAACCCGAGAATCGCAGTCTAACCCATTATAGAAAATACTGATATATTGAGCTTTAGATAGCCCATGCTGAGGACACTTCCAAAGCATGTCCTTGAATCTGTCCCACACTTCATGAAACTTCTCATTGCCATGGATAGAAAATTGATTGATTTCTTACTTCATCTTGAACACCTTTGAAGGTGGCATGTATCGCTCCAAGAATTTCACTTTTAACTTCTCCCATGTATCACATTCAGCAGCATCAAGATTATCGTACCAATCCCTCGCCTTTTCATTCAGCGAGAACTTGAACAATATGATCTTCCTCGCATCCTCATGAGCTCCTGCATCTTTTTGTGTACATGCATACCCAAGGAACTTATTCAGATATTGCTGAGGATCTTCGAATGTTTCCCCAGAGAAGGGACTCCTTTCAATCATGGTGATAAGAGCAGGGTGTAGATCAAAAACAGCTCTAGTCCCTCTTGCTCCTAACAACCCAGCATTGCCTGTTCCGTTGTTCTTAAAGACTTTCCGGATGGCAAGTGTGTTCGGATCCGCTGCCATGTTGATTGTTTCCACATCCAAATCAACTTTGGTTGCAGCTTCAATCGTTTGCGGAATCAGCACGTCAACTTCAACTCCTAAATCAAGAGCTTTAGTTAGTTCTACTTTCTTGTTCTTATTCTTTTTCTTTTCTTCCTCGACGATGCTCCGATCTCTAGATTATATGGCTCTAATTCACCTTTCTTTGATCTTGTGAGCATACTAAAAACAAGAATAATAATCTCAATTAAATTAGAAATAATCAAAAGATATTTAATTTCGTCCCTGGCCAACGGCGCCAAGAACTTGATGAGCGTTTTCTCAACACATAAATTAATCCTCAAGTATAAGGATATCAATTGTAGTTGCGATAGGTGACCAAGTGTTTATCGTACCCAAGAGACGGAATAGAATCAATTCGATTATATTCTAATTAACTAAGATTATGTTGGTAAATTTGAGTTGGTTTGATTATGAAACTAAATAACATAAATTGAAATAGCAAAGTAATTAAGCAAGCAATAGAGAAATTTCGGTGGTGATCAAGTAAGTAATGGAGTAGTTCTTCAGGTAATCCAGTTTTATTTATTAATTTCCTTTCCATGTGTTGATGTCCGACTCAGCCTTGTGGTTTATGGACACATCACTAAACCATGCAAGCATACTCTATAGACACAAGTAAGCAAGCGTATGATACGTGTGAATATCCTCGGAGCAAGACGTATACTTCACCCCCCTTTCTAGGTACTATCATAATCAATTATTTCCCGTGCACTTAGTACTCTGACCCGATTTGATCTCCCTTTTTAGGTGCTATAAAGTTATACTCTTTATCCTACTTATTAACCCGAATATGATTCAATTAACAAGTATCTATATAAGACAGTTCTAATAAGACTTTGGAATCCCTTCACTTAGAATTATAACATACAATCCTGCTCAGCAGTGAACGCTCTCAATCAATAATCAAGAGATATATTCAGACTCTACATAACAGTTAAAGATGCACAAAATGACCGTGAGTATAAATTAGAAAAGCACAATCTTATATAGAATAAACCACAAGTAGTGTTGTACGGAGTTTACACATGGAAATTCAATTAACTCATAAAACTTTCATAACGCTAGAACTACTGGAGCGGTTCTAGCCCATGATTGATCTAGGAACAACCATGGCTTGTTGGTATGATCTTACTTGACTCACTAGACGAACCTCTCCTCACGACTCCTTCGGATGATGGTAGGGTTTGGTGAAGGATAGATGATGAATGCTTTCTCCCCTCATCTTCTCCTGCGAAAGCTCTTCTTTTAAACTTGTAAACACTCCTTACGGGCCTTGTATGGGCTTTTTGAGCAAACACACACACTGAAAGTGTAAAAATACGAATTTGGTAAGTTTTTGGATGTCAATTCGACCAAGCAATTTGGTCGAACTCTTCCATGCTGGTCGAATCCCTGGTCGAATAAGTTTGTAACTTGGCTTCTGACTCCGGATTCGACTAGAGTGTTGGTCAAATTGGATACTTCCTGGTCGAACAGGTACTGCTTATGTTTAGGCTTCGAGTTCGACCAGGGTTCGACCAAGTGGTTTAGTCAAACTCGTCTGTCGTGGTCGAACCTAAATTTTCTGAGCTCAGTTCGATCAGAGGTGCTGGTTGAAATCCATTCTTCTTGATCGAATCCGACCCCAACATGGTCGAATCCACCCCTATTTCTTCCTCTTTCCAGATCCGATCACTTTCAACTCGTTTTCCATCAAAAATCCACTCAAATAGCCTTGTAAACTCCCGATTCGTGACTTTCCTCCAAGTATACCGATTCACATCGAATTACAACTATTAATTACACCATAAGTACACGAATCTGGGCTCGAAACTAGTGAATTTACACACTCATCAGTGATCATACCTCCTAACATCACTCCTTGAGAAGTCTGTCTCTTAGAAGCTCTCTATGCATGTTGAACAAAATGCGCCGCCATGTTCAGTGGTAGCTTGTTGTGTAGACAAAACATTGTATACAACTGTTTCTCACCCACTGCTCCACTTTCGAATCTTCTTAAAATAGTGTTCGAGACAATTTTCTCCAAGTATCTCATCACTAGGTTTCTTATCGCAGTTCCTTTTGAAGCCCTGGGAATGTATCATGCCTGTTCTGTCCCATCATTCACCAATCTCTTCCACCAACCTTGTTGGTTAAAGCCTCTTCCTTCATAGATACTGCTATGGCCTTGACATGGTGGGCACCCCATGAATTCATTCAAAACAGGTAGAGGTATTTTACTTCTCATCACATTATCCAACTGGAACATAATAGACACAGGGAACTTGTTTCTATCCTTCTTAACCTCAAGTGTACTCAGAAACTCAGCAGTGAGATGTAGATAAGTAGGTGGCCTCTTATCGAAAAACTCTTCCATGTGTGCAAAACAGAATAATTTCCTCAAGTCACTCTCTATTCCGACCCCTTTCATAGTCGTGGTGTCTTGGAAACGAGTTGGCTTAATCTTAGAAAAAAGTATTGGCCAACGGAGTACATACTTTCCCCAGTATTCTTCAAACTCTACCCCAAAATAATCCGGGTGAATTTCATCTTCCATCAATTGAGCATCAAGATTAGCAAGTTTCCCTGCATCAGTGATGATGATGAAATCCTCATTCCTTGCTCTTACTCTCATTTTGGCCATCTACAATTTACAACAGACTCAAGTTATATTCAATTTCATTACGAGAAATGATAGTGCATTAGGCTTAGATTCTTCACTTGTTGTTCAACTAAGTCTGAACTCTATCGTGCATTAACATTACATAATCACATCAACATAGCTTCAAGCATCACCAAAAAATATTACATTTTAAGAGTGTTTTCATCCAATTTAAGCAACTAACCAAACAACCATTCATTTCAAAATTTACTTCAACTTAAGCTTATCAATCCTTTCAATCATTCATGAATTTCATCTCAAATCCATATCACGTATGCACACATTTTTCACATGTAAGTCTTCAATTATACAATCACTACTCATAATGCAAATATGACTTCAAATTAGACAAAATTATCACTTAGGCATTTCATCGAACACTTGACATGCACAACATTTCAATATGTTTTCAAATAAAAACCACAGCCTCATGCCCAAATCCTAAACACCTAAGCCTTATTTCATGTCAATATCATCATGATACAAGCATTTCCAATCAATGTGTCCCATCACAGTCATTTAATTTAACCAAACTCAAAAATTCCCATATTCATATCTCATGAACCCTAATTTCAATTTCAATTTCAATTCAACAATTAAATTGGCAAATGTATTTTCAAGGGTCATCATCATGTTCCATACTCACTTATAAAACAAAACCCATGCATTACTTTGCTCAATTTCTACCAAAGTCCCAACATTTCAAAATTTAGGGCACATATCTGTAGCTTTTGACTTGGACAATTGTTTTTTGTTAAAAATTTGAAGAAACTCACTCCCAATCACTCAAACTAACCTTATAACCAAAGATTTGTGGAGAATCTCTTGAAAGATGAAGTATAATTGTAGTGGAGATAAACCTTTGATGCATACAGAGTGAATGAGTGCGTGCAAACTGTTCTGAAATCGGGTTTTTAAATTCTGACTTCAAATACTACACGGCTCGTGCTCTGCTACACGCCTCGTGTACTTGGCTTCTAGACGGTCCGTGTTCTATACACGGCCTCAGTTATGACCGTGTAGGCATTTCTGATCACTGCGCACGACCTTCAATTACAGGTACATGCGCGGTATATGGGGCGTGCTTCTGTCTCCTACACAGGCCGTACGCTTGAACTCGCCCTGGCTTTGGGCGAGTAGTTGTTTCAGATATCAGTACACAGCCAATTCTTACAGGACCATGTACTGAACACGGCTCGTGTAGCTGTTTTCCTATTTCTTCTAATTTCTAACTTCACACTTCGTTTTTGCCCTGTTTTTGCACTTCTAATACACCCTATTTATGCTCAAAATTCATCACAACATCAGCTCCACAATTTATGATCAAATAATAGACTATCATGCACTTCAACACCACCAAACATACCAAAATGAACCTAACTCATAAGAAAATTTTCAAAATTGACCCATTTTACACAAGACAATCTATCAACAATGATACATCAAGCATATACAAGTGGTAAACACATGACACATCAAGCATATACAAGTGGTGAGTCACACCACGCGCTCACCCCCTAAACTTAAATCGAAACAAGTTGAGAATTAAGTTTGCACAAAGTGGTGAGACTTACCCTTGTAGTTTCCACCAATGATCCTCATGAGATTATCTTGTAATGACTTATGTGCACCTCCAAAATTCGAGTATGACCACCACGCACTCCCCCCCCAAACTTAAATTAACAAAAGTGTTAAAATTTAAGTTTGTAAAGAGTGGTGTGACATACATCTTCATTCCCACTCTAGCACACTTGTCTTTCTCCACATGCACTTTCTCAATGAGCTTTTCCACCTACATACCAAACTCACAAGAAAAAAAAATTGAAAATAAACACAAAGTAAAACCTACTCTACTAAACAATTAAAGAGTTTCAAGAAGAGAGGGTATCCACATATACTATCTCCTTTTAAGAAAGAGATAGGTAATATTCCACCCGATGACCATTCACTACAAACTCATTATTGGGACCCTTTAGCTTCAATGTATTTCCACTCAACACTTCAAGCACTTCAAATGGCCCCATCCATTTAGACTTAAACTTTTCGGAGAATAACTTAAGCCTTAAATTGAATATAAGAACCTGGTCCCCGGAGCAAACGTCTTGTCCTTCACTTTAGCATCATGTCATTTCTTCATATTCTCTTTGTAAATGAGGGTATTATCAAATGCTCTTCCTCTAAACTCCTCAAGCTCAACCAATTTCAACAACCTTGCTTTGCCACTCTTCCCTTCATCCATGTTAAGGCGTTTAATAGCCCACAACACACGGTGCTCCAATTCTACGTGAAGATTACAAGTCTTTCCATAAATTAATTGATATGGTGACACACCAAGGATGGTCTTAAAAGCCGTTCGATATTCCCATAAGGCATCGTCAAGTTTTTTCGACCAATCCTTCCTCCCCCCATTGATTGTCTTCTCTAATACTAACTTAATTTAATAGTTTGAGACCTCCGTCAATCCATTTACTTGAGGGTGGTAAAGTGTAACCACTCGATACTTCACTCTATTCTCTTCAACAATCCTTCCATCAACTTATTCACAAAATGAGATCCTTCATCACTCACTAGTGCACGTGGAACCCCAAACCTAGTAAAAATATTATTTTTCAAGAATTTTTGAATGATCAAAGCATCATTTGTCTTAGTGGGGATTGCCTCCACCCACTTCGACACATAATCCACGGCTAGCAAGATGTGCATATATCCTTGAGATGAGGGAAACGGTCTCATAAAATCAATGCCCCATACATCAAAAATCTCCACATCAATTTTTAAACTTAAGGGCATCTCATATTCCCCCTACTCTTTGGCATTTATCACATTTAGCCACAAACTTCTTTGCATCCTTAAACAATGTGGGCTCAAGAATCCCCAAAACTTCTTCATTAGCCAAAGACCTTCTTATTACTCCATCATTACAAATCTTAAACAAAAAGGGCTTATCCCACAAGTATTTCTTTACTTCCACATAAAACCTTTTTACTTTATACTCATTTAACAATGTGGGCTTGATTCTACAAACAAGGAAGTTGACATAATCGGCATACCAAGGAGGTACATTTACCATGAGAGTACACACTTGCTCAACTTCAACTTGAAGAATTTTCTCATCTGGGAACTCATCCCCAATTGGCTTCATGTCTTCATTCTCTCCTCCATTTCCCAATCTAGACAAATGATCCGCGATCACATTCTCCACCTTTTTTTTATCCTTGATCACCACATCAAATTTCTGCAAAAGTAACACCCAACTGATCAAACGTGGTTTAGCATCTTTCTTACATATGAGGTATTTTATTATCGCATGATCCGTGTAGACAATAGTTTGTGTGCTAACCAAGTACGGTCGGAACTTCTCCGTTGTAGTGTAATTAACTTGGCACGAATTTGATGTCTTTGAGGCGTAGTAGATCGCTCTTAACTTTTTCTCTCTCGTTTGCCCCAACACCATTCCTACGGATTGATCGCTAGCATCACAATGCAATTCAAATTGTAAGCTCCAATCCTGGGTAACGAGTATTAGAGAGAAAGTGAGAGCATCCTTGAGCACCTGAAATGAGACACGACATTCATCATCAAAGTTAAATGGACAATCTTTTTCAAGTAATTTACAAAGTGGTTTAGTAATTTTTAAAAAATCTTTGATAAAGCGTCTATAAAAGCCCGCATGACCTAAGAACGATCTCACCCCCTTCTCACTAGTAGGAGGGAGAATACGTTTTATGGCTACCACTTTTGCCTTATCCACTTTCAAACCATGTTTCGATATATTGTGTCCCAAAACTATCCCATCGGTCACCATGAAGTGGTATTTTTTCCAATTTAACACAAGATTTGATTATTCACACCTCTACAATACAATAGTGAGATTAGTTAAGCAAATATCATAAGAGGAACCATACATGAAAAAATCATCCATAAACACCTCCATGACATTTTCAATTAAATCATCAAAGATCGACGTCATACAATGATAAAATATGGCAGGGGCATTTCATAGACCGAAAGGCATCATCCTAAATCCAAATGTACCATAAGGATACGTGAATGTTGTCTTCTCTTGGTCTTCCGGGGCAATCAATATTTGATTATACCCAGAATATCCATCAAGAAAATAATAAAGCTCATGTCCCGCAAGTCTATCCAACATTTGGTCTATGAATGACAATGGGAAATGATCTTTACGAGTATTCTCATTCAATTTACTTTAATCAACACACACTCTCCAACCTGTGATAGTTCGGATGGCAATTGTTATATTCGTATCGGATCGAACAATTGCCATGCCACCTTTTTTTGCCACTACATGTAAAGAACTCACGTATGGACTATCACTAATTGGAAAGATAATTCCCGCATCAAGCCATTTTAACACCTCTTTTCTTACCACTTCTTGCATTATAAGATTTAATCTACGTTGATTTTGCACACATGACTTCTCATTATCAATCAAGTGAATCTTATGCATACATAAAGATGGGCTTATACCTTTCAAGTCTTTTATACTCCAACCAATAGAAGATTTATGTTCCCTTAATACTCTTAACAACTTTTTCAATTCTAAATCATTAAGGGAAGAAAATACAATTATCGGATACGTCTCATTCTCATCTAAGTAAGCATACTTCAAATGCTTCAGTAATGGTTTCAACTCCACCTTCTTCTTCTCTTGCACTTCTTCTTTTGGTTCTTCATCAAGTTTCTCCACTTTTGCTTCCTTTGCTTCTTTACTTGTGAGTTCCCTACAAACATTTAAACAATTTAATTCATCAATTATTTCATCATTTTCTAAACTACAAGATGAATTAGAATTTATTGAGTCAATAGAATAAGAATGACTTATGATAATTTCCAATGGATCCTTGGAATGAAGATGATACTTATGCTCTTCAACAATGTTATCCACAACTTCCAATCTTCTACATCCCTCCTTGCTCCTAGGATACCTCATAGCCTCTCTTAATGAAAATATCACATGTTCCTCATTCACCCTTAAAGTTAACTCCCATTTCTCCACATCTATCAACGCATTTCCCGTGGCTAGAAATGGACGTCCAAGTATCAAAGGAACATTTGAATCTTCATCCATGTCTAATACCACAAAATCAATGAGAAAAACAAACTTGCCAACTTTGATCAATATATCTTCCACAACTCCCTCTGGATGTGTCAACGACTGATCGGCTAATTAAAGTGTCACCAACGTCGGTTTGACCTCACCAATTCCCAACTTCTTAAAAATGGACAAGGTCATCAAGTTAATGCTTGCCCCTAATCACAAAGAGCTTTGTAATTTTCATGCTCTCCCATCTCGCATGGAATAGTGAAACTCCCCGGATCTTTCAATTTGGGAGGGAGTTTCTTTTGTAGAATAGCACTATACTCCTTCATTAGATTCGCCATTTCAAACTCATCCAAACTTCTTTTCTTTGACAATATATCCTTCAAAAACTTTGAGTAGTTGGGCATTGCAACAAAGCATCCTCAAAAGGAATATTTATGTGGATCTTCTTCAATATCTCAACAAACTTAGCAAATTTTTCCTCCAAGCCCTTTTTTAAGCATCTTTGTGGGAATGAAATTGCTACGGGTAACTTAGTATCCTCCATTCATCTCTTTCAAAGTTCTTTTCCCTCTCTTTGCGTTTTGCTTCTTTACATCTTTCCCACTTCTTTAGAGACTTCACTTTTTCATGTTCAAGTGTAGGGGCACTTTCATCTATTTTAACAATTTTAACTTCTTTATCTTTTCCTTCTTCATCCATTCTCTCCATAGGCTCAAGTTCACATTCTACTCCGTCTACTTCCGCCGGCATAGAAGGCCCTTCGTATTTTGTTCCACTACGAAGTTAAATAGCCTTGCATTGCTCCTTATGGTTAGTAATGGTTGTAGATGGAAACTTCCCTTGACGATGAACATCCTCCCTTTCACTTGCCATTTGACTAATGTGAATCTCAATCACTTTAAATCTCCTCTTATTTACATCATCTTTTTGTTTTAGCTCTTCTTTTTCATACTTTTTCTCTTCTTTAGCTTCCATCATATACTCCAACACTTTAACTATTTGATCTTCCATTGTAGGCTTCCCTTCACCATTTGGAGCTTTCTCTCCCGGATTAGTGCCCGGTGGAAGAGTAAGAGCATTCCCTTGATTCCCATATGATAAATTCTCATACCTACGAGGTTGGTTAAAATTTTCTCTATAATTACCTTGATCCCATCCTCCTTACCTTTGTGGATATCCCCCTCCATGGTTACCAAATCCACCACCATAATTTCCTTGAAAGTCCATCCCTTGCATAAGACAACTTCCTCTAATGACATTTCCGGTTGATACTATGTATCTTGCAATCCAAAATTAAGAGACATACATTATTGAGACATAGGTGTGGGCATTTGACAACTTTGAAAAGATTGATCCATATTAGACATAGACATACCTTGTTGAGGATTATGGAACACTTGTTGATTCATCAAAGATATAGGCATGCCTTGTTGAAGATTCGGAAGCACTTGTTGATTCACCATAGGTGTAGAGTTCAGAGACACTTGCAAATTAGAATTCATTCTTTTAAGTATCTCCGAAATTGCCTTTTCGGTTACATCTTCCTTAGGTGCTTCCTCCTTCTTCACTTGTTTCATGCACACTTCTTCCATCTTAGTAATTCTTTCCCTTTCATACATTCCCGCAACTCTATCCATAGGTCATTGACCCATATTCAAAGCAATCTCTTCACATATAGCAATAGCTCTTTCAGAAGTTTTCCCCAATATAGAACCTCCCGTCGAATCATCAACAAGCATTCTTTCACTTCCATTCAAACTGGCATAGAAAAATCCTACTTATTGATCTTCGGGAAACCCATGTTGTGGACACCTCCTTAGCATTTCTTTGAACCGATCCCAATCCTCACTAAATGTCTCAAGCGGCATTTGCTTAAATTGGAATATTTGAACTTTTAGATGCAACATCTTCGATGGTGGGAAATACTTGCTTAAGAACATTTGAGTCAACTCTCTCCATGTAGTATAAGATCCCGGAGGTATAATATGATACCAAGCCTTAGCTCTATCCCTTAATGAGAAGGAAAAGAGCTTCATCTTGATAATATCCTCACTCACTCCATTAATCTTGATAGTGTTAGCTAACTCCGTGAATTGAGATAGGTGAGCATTTGGATCTTCTATTGCACCACCACCAAATTGATTCGCTTGCATCATATTAATCAATCCCATCTTGATCTCAAAATTATTGACGTTCAATGGCAGCCCCATAACATAATTCCCATATTGAGGTTGGAAATGATCTCGGATATTCATCCACACTCCATTATATCCATGACCTTAAGGTTGATTTTACACTACCGGAAGTGCTTGTTGATTATTTCTAACTTCTTGTTGTGCCATCAAGTGTTGAATAATAGCTTGCAATTGTTGGTTTTGCAAATTCACTTGTTGAGCATTAACTTGTGGCACAAACTCCGAATTAACATGTCCTCCTCGAACATTATCACCCCTCCTTGTTGAAAATTCCTTATATGACCTTCCTCATCAACTATATTAACATTATTCATTCCGTTTCCCATAACTTTCTCCGTATGATCTAACACTCCTCTTCTTTGTCTTCTTAAGGTAGCTTCTAATTCCAAATTCAAAGATTCAATTGATTGAGACCTTAAATGAGTTTGCATGTACCTACAAGAATTTCCAAATTAGTTCACCAAATAACTAAGAAAAGTAAACAAGTAAACAAATAAAAGATATACTCTTATCAAAACTAATCAAATTCAAACTCGTTACAACCAAGATTTTAACATTTTCCCCACAAGCGGCGCCATGTTCTTAGTTCCATTTTTGGTAAAAATAATTTAGAGTAAGAGACTCTATCATTGTTGTACACGTAGTGACCAAGTAACAAATTTATAATATGTCATCCCAAGTGAAAAGTAAAATAATGGTATATCCTAATTTGTCCTCGATCATGCTTTGTAAGAGTTATGAAGTGTAAGGTTTGGTTTTATACTTATGCTAATCATTTAACTAAAGAAACCAATTAACAACTAATATTACCAACTATCAATCACGTAGCAAGATAGAATGGAATGAATAGAATGTATTTAAGAAGAGAGCAAGGCTAACCATACTCATGATTAAGAAAATAGCTAGATATGCATGACTTTAACATTGAACTTCATTAATCATGGACTAAAAAAAATCACATTTTTACCCATTACCCCTATGGCCAAGGTGATTAGGTTCTCAACTATTTGACAAGTCTAAATCTCCTAAGATTGTTCTTACTTTCAGTTCCCTTAAGGTACTATAATCATAAGTTTGGTTCTTTTCACTCAATTTCTTAAGTGTTATCTTATAAATGTTCTAAGCATGAGAATGGTATGACTTACCTCCCCTCATACTAACATACATGTTCATCTTAATAAATGATTCAATTAAATCCTACAACAAAATATCGGATTGGCTATCCTAATATGTTTTAAGTAAGAATTAATCACACAAGTAATGAAATGAAACATGAATCATTAATCATAAAAGGAAGTCCAGAATTAACTCAATTTAATATCTAAAATCCTACATATCTAACATTCTTCTCCACCAATCATATGATAAGCCCTACTATAGGACTAGCCACTACACATCATGTTCAAATCAATTCATCCAATGACTTGCTCCATTTGAGCTAAAATATGAAGAAAAATAACAATTGAAAAGTAGATCGGCTTCCCTTTTTTGAAGATGGCCTTTCTTCCTTTCAGCATGCTCAATTCTTCAATCTATGATGATCTTCTCTTCTTAAATTGATGGAATGATGGAGTGATGGAAGAATTTTGGGAGAGCCAATGAATTGAATGAATGAAAAGTGTGGAAATAGATGATCTAGAATGTGTGTGTGAGAATGTGGTGAGAAAACGTGTGTTTGATCTTTGTAACTGCTCCTAAATGTGGCTTCCCCTCTAATTTTTCGAACAAATTGTGTTTTTATACCCCTTGGAATCTTCTTGAACATGTGCCAACTTAATCTGGAATCTGCACCTACACGGGTCGTGTAGCAGCACACGACTCGGTAGTGCACACACAATTCGACATGTTCTGCGTGTTACCAAACACGGCTCGTGTGTTGCACTCGGCCTCTTCCTAGGCTTGTAGCATGTTCTGATTTCAGTACACGCCCAAATCTTACAGGCCCGTGTTCTGCACAAGGGGCGTGTGCTTGCACACAAGGCGTGCGCAAGAACATGGGCGTGTTCGAACATGCCCTGTTCTCCTTTCTCCGTTTTAGCTCCCGACTCCGTTTTTGACCTGTTTTATACACATTTAAGCTCATTCACACTTTATCAACCTGTACACACTTCTCCTAATTAACATAAAACTCCACCAAAAGTTACATAAATACGGATAAAAATATCCGAAAATCAACAAATAAAAATACTAAAATCTAGGTGAAAATGACAACGATCAATTTTTTAAAAAATATATACAGCAACTATATATATATATATATATATATATATATATATATATATATATATATATATATATATATATATATATATATATATATATATATACTCCCTCCGTCCCTAGGTAAGAGTCTCATTTTATCATTTTTGTTGTCTCACCCAAAGTATCCCATTTTCTTTTTTGGACATATGCGACCCACCCACACCTACTAATACAATTAAAACATGGGTTCCACACACCCACTAATACAACTATCCACTACACATTAAATAATAATACTCCTTAATCCACGTGCCCTAAAGCAAATGGGATTCTTACCAAGGGACGGAGGGAGTATATATATATATATATCTTAAGTATACTATAGTAAAAAAAATTTTACTGACGTGTCGTCTACAGAGCGCTCTAAAGTTACTTGTAATTTTCTCAATTTTTTTGGTTTTTTAATAAATTTTTAAATATTTTTCTTATTTACTTTTAATTAATTTCCTTATTTAATATTTTCTTTTTTAAATAATGTGTTTCTTATTTAATAATGATTTAATTTATAATATTTTATTCATTTATTTGGGTATCATTGATTAATTAATAAATCTTTTAATGCAATAAATAAATAAATTAATATCAAATTAAATCATATATATAAAGAAAAAAATATATTTTTCATATAATATTCTCTCTCATCCCCACCT
This sequence comes from Pogostemon cablin, assembly GCA_023678885.1. Lineage (NCBI taxonomy): Eukaryota > Viridiplantae > Streptophyta > Magnoliopsida > Lamiales > Lamiaceae > Pogostemon > Pogostemon cablin. Next base: position 32,564,983 of record CM042951.1, read on the forward strand.
ATAAATAAAACTTTTTTTATTCATTCTAAATTAACACATATTCAATTCTCCAAGAAAAAAAAATGAGTTTTCTTCATGTTCCTCTAGAAAATTAATTTATGAAATTATAAAAAATTATTTCGAAAGAGCAAAATCAAGTAGAGATTCGATCTACCTCTAAAAAATCGATTTAAGTATTCTTCAAAAGGAAGAGAACTGATTCAAGTATTATTGAATCGATTTACCTCTTAAGAATCGATTCTTTAAGAGGAAGATGATCGATTCAAGTTTTCTTAAATCTATTTATATCTTAAAAATCGATTCTTCAATAGGAAAAAAATCGATTCAAGTATTAACTCTTAAGAATAAATTCAAGTATTCTTTATGATCTGCCTGTAGATTAAGAGATATAATATTTTAATATGTAGTGAGATGAGAAAAATAATATTTAATGTAAAGTGGGTAATTGCATTAGTGTTGTGTGTGGGTGTGGGTCCTACATGAAATAATTAATTATTTTGTGTGGGTCCAACTTGACAAAAAATAACGTAAATCTTAACTTGGAACAACCCAAAATGAAAAATATCAACGTTAACGCGGGACGGAACGAGTATATATTAAATGTTTACATGATTTAGTTATATGTCACATCGTCAAAAATCAAATGTTATAATTGTTGCAAATTCTTTACGTTGATGAAAAAAATTATCTAGCTATAAAAAATTAACAAAAAGTCTCCCTAATTATTGTTGAATCGATATATGACATGAATTATTTAATTATAAAAAATAAGAATAAACAATTAAATGATCCCGCGTAGTACGCGGGTTTCATACTAGTACTAGTATATATATATATATATATATATATATATATATATATATATATATATATATATATATATATATATATATATATATATATATATATATATGAAATTTAAACATTAAGGTGTGCAAAATAAATTACTTGAAATAAATCCAAGAGCACTGTATATATTCCTTGTGCTTGTCATTCTCTTAATCTTACTATTTGTAACATGGCAAATTCTTGTGTTAAAGCAATTTTATTTTTTGGAATCATTCAACGGATATATTATTTGTTTAGTAGTTCTAGAAAACGATGAAAAATTTTATAAGATCATGTGCAAGGCTTAACGCTTAAATTATTATCAAGTACACGTTGGAAAAGTCGTGTGGAAAGTGTAAAAGCTATTAGATATCAAACTCCCTAAATACAACAAGCCTTGTTGCTATTATTTGAAAATAGTGATAAAGCTAAAATAAAAAGTGAAGCTCAAAGTTTAGCTAACGAATTAGAAAATTTTGAATTTTGTTGAGCATGATTATTTGGCATGATATATTTTTATTAAAATTAACATGGTTAGTAAATTTTACAATCTAAAAATATGTATATTGATGATGCCATAAACCAATTAAATACACATATTTCTTTCTTTTTTTTTTTTATGTCTATAGAGAACAAGGATTTACTTTGCTATGGCTATCCGACAAGTCTTGCAATAGAAAATTAGAAATGGATATTGAACCTGTATTTTCTTATAAAAAAAATTAGAAGAAAAAAAACAATATGATAAAAATTTATGAGGATACACAATCTAGTGAAAATTTTTTTGGAATTAATTATTTTAATATCTTAGTAGATGTTGCTAATGGTGCTTAATAGATTTGAACAATTGTAAATATATAATGATATTTTTGGATTCTTATTTGATTCTAAGAAACTAAAATCTTTAGGTAATGATAAATTGAAAATAAATTATCAGAAACTAGGAATCATTTTAAAGCATGACAAGTCTTCAGATATTGATCCAAATGAGTTATTTTCTGAATTAAAAGTTCTACAATCAACTTTATCAATAGAAAAAAAAAAGACAACACTTAAAATCTTTGGAGTTTGTAAATGCTTTGGGCTGTTATCCTAATACCTTGACGTGCCAATAGTGAAAAATGTCCATTCTTATGTGTACATTTTTAATATCAACATCTTCGTTACTTAATTATCAATTTTATCATTTTTACATTTTTTGGACAAAAAAATCCTTGTATGTGTTTTATTAATTCTACTTGGGGGTACACCCCCTACGCACCCTACCCACCCTGTCCAGGCGGTCCGGCGGCGGTGGCCGGTCTCCGGCGGTTGTCCGGCGGGTCGCCGCGTGGAGAGGTGGCGGTCCGGTGTCGGCAGTTTTTCGGCGGGGTCCGACGGCGGCTGACGGCTGGCGGCGATAATTTTCCAGTGGGGTCGCCGACAGAGGGGTAGCGGTCCGGCGGCGACAGTGGTCCAGCATTCCGGCAGCGGCAGTCCAACGATCGATAGTAGCTAGGTGGGGAGGAGGGTTTTGGGAGTTGGAGGGTATTTCGGTTTAACTCAAGGACAATAAAGTCAAGAAAATATCAATTTAAGTATATTTGATAACTTTTTAATAAAAATATCGGTATTAATTTTCAACTTTAAATTTTGTATAAAAATAAAATTTTTCATACCATGATTGCATATAGAATATTATTAACTATACCTGTTACTGTTACTACTGCAAAAATGAGTTTTCTAATTAAATTGAAGTTATTAAAAAACTTATTTACATTCAATTATGTCACAAGAAAGACTAAATGAATTAGCAATTTTATGTAATAATATGTTGGAACAAATTAATTATGATGATATTATCTATGAATTCGCTTCTCAAAATGTTTGGCGAATTCATTTTAAATGATGATAATATATATATAAAACGATGGCCTATTTTCTTTATTTGTTTCAGGCCTAAAAAATGTCAAAAACCTATGATTATTCGTGAATGGTCCTTTAAACAAGTCTTATGGCATAATTGTATTTTACGTAATACTATGTTATACTCATGATTCTTATAAAATTCAACTCTAATAATTTAATTTTTATTCTTATAATTTAATATTGTATATACAATTTAATTATTTTCACTTCATATTAATTATCTTAATTTAATTTCATTTTACGTGCAACTAGTTTCACCTCTAGTTTTCGGTAATGAGATGAGATATTATCAGTTCCGTATGAAATCTTTATGGTCCAGTATTTTTATAGGATTAATTACAAGTAAATTCTTAAAATTAATACCAAATTTTGAGATAAATAAAATGGATTGTAAATTACAGAAAATAAAAATCATAAATGAAATAATTTTATAAAATAATTTGTCTTTTTCATGCATAAACTTAAATGTAAAAAGTTTTAAATAAGAGGTGGAATAGTTTTTTTTTTTCCATTCCCACTAAATTATGATACGGGTTGCGAGATGTGTTGATCTATTATTAAAGTATGCTTATTAGATAAAATATATTTATTTATAGTTAAAATATGTTTATAATGAATTTATATTATAATATTCTAAAATCATACATTTATATATAATCCAACATACTTTAAAAGACATACTTTAATAATCATTAAATATGTTTTTGTCTATACTATATACATTAATACGTCTCATAAACAGTCTCATGTCACTTGTATTCTTATTCCCAAATAAATGGTGTAGAAATTTGGTAGTTAAATTTAAAAACGATTATGATGAATATATATATACAACAAACAAAGAAGCGTTAATGAGGGGTCAACAAAATAAAATAATGGTGAGTGTTTGATTGTATTAAATGGGAATGGGCTGCGTGGACTCATATTATGGATCTGGTTTTAAAGGCTATAAACTACTCCCTCCTCCCATAAAACCTTTCACACTATGGTTGTAAATAAATCGAATCGAATACTAAGGTATTTGAATGATATTTGATTAAATATTTGAATATTCGTATTCGATTCGAAGGTTATAAACGAACTATTCGAGTATATTCGAGTATTCGAACTTGAATATTTGAATTCGAATTCGATTCGAAATTGTAAATTCATTTTTTTAAATAACTATATATTTTTGTAATTTCTTGTCCTATTAATAAATTTAAAAAGAAATACTCACTAAATACATAAACCATTAAATTATTAAAAATTATAATTAAATAATTCACATTTTATATAAAAAAAATTAAATATATATTTTCCTTTTTATTTTAACATAGTAATAAATTAGATAATATACATATTTATTTTCATTTATAAAACAAAATATTACATTTATTATATAAAAACATATATTAAATAAATAATATATAATTAATATATATTATATAATATTATTCGAATATATTCGCGAATATTCGAATCGAATATCTTACAAATCATATTCGATTTGAATATTGTTCGAACTTAAATAGTTATTCGAATGCGCATTCGAATTCGAATTCGAATTTTTCGAATTCGAATACTGATATTCAAATACCGAATCGAATTCGAATTATTTGATTCGTTTACAACCCTATTTCACACTTTCCTCATTTGTTTGTCCCATAAAATCTTTCACACCCCAAAAAAGGAAATATTATTTTATCTAACAACCTCAAAAGTTCTTTTAATTTTAAATTTGTCACTCCATTTTCACACACACATATCATTACTTTATATTTTTCTAGTATCTAAAAATACCCCAATACCCTTCAAAGTCAATAAAATTGATCAAAAGTGTATATTTTTTTAAATAACGTGGAACAGTAAACGTTAAAAGTATTATGGGACGGAGGGAGTATTTCTCAAATACCATATTAATTACGACCGGATCCTCAATCTTTGGTGACCCATCAATTTATTTAAAATTGAGACATCTAACTCTGAGATCATAGCATTAATATTCTTAATTAAGTTATTAATTATAAATTTATAATTAAAAAATAGTCATATTCTTGTAATTTATGTTGTAGTTTTATCCTGTGTTAATGTTATATTTTATTCTTAATTTATATTTAATTTAATATTATTTATGGTATTTTTGTATTTTGTCATTATAGTTCATAATATATTTTAACTTAGTGGTCATGTCTTATTTTACCCTAGAGTTTATATAATTAATTTATAAGGTATCATTACCCTTTCACCTATATATTGTTCGTATCCTATTTTATTTTTAGGTTTAGAGTTTACTTTTAGAATTTATTATTAATTTTAAAAGTGTAATTGTATTTAATTACAATTAAGTAATAAATTTTGAATAATGGGAACCGATCGATCTGATGCTGAAACCAATCTCACCCTAGTATCATTCTTTTAAATTATAGATTAATTCATTTTTTTAAAAAATAAAGCAACTTTCATACAACTACTATAAATAAGTCTCAACATATAGAATTCGGTATTTAAAACAAAACAAAAAAAACCAAAAAAAATAGAAATAAAAATAAAAATTCATGATCTTTTGCAAATTGCTCCCAGTGGATAGCCACGTGATTTTCAATCACTGATATGAGAAATATTTACCATGTCACATATTTATGTATATCATCTCATTTAGAAAAACTGATTAATCACGACAACATCACATTTATTTTAATTGTAATTTAGAACATGTTCTATTTTAGAGTTATGGTTGAAGAAATCATATTTTTTTACTCTAACTTTGAGTGTGTCTCCTTTTGTTGAGTGGGTCGTCAGTCTAATTCAGTTTCACATAACCTTGTTTCGTATGCCTTATCAATTGGCTCTTTTTATTTTGGTTCTCCACTTCCCTTATCTATTGTGAACGATGTTATTACCGATCAGTCGGTTGATTAATGAATGTATTTTTATGTTTTAAAAAAAAATAATTGCAATATTTAAAATAAAAAAATCAAATTAACGATATTTAGCAACTTACCTCTTGGTGGTACGTAGCCAAATGTTGCACGTGACAAAATATATATACAGTGCTAATGTTAATTAATAACATTGTAATTTGGACCCTCATCTTATCAACATTATCAACATGCATTAATTGATTTTCTTAATAACTCAACCGCCCATTTTAATAATTTATTATGGGAAATTGAACTTCAATTACCAATACGTACATATGAAGAAATTTAATATAATGTCAGCGTAGGGGACCTTAATTCCTCTTATTATGAGTTAATATATTACCTTCGTTCATTAAATTAGTTAATGGAATAATTGTTATGATTTAATAATTGAATTAATGAAAACAGAATGTTCAATTAGGACAGTTTATATATTTTAACTACATGTGCCAGTTTAAAAACTAAAAAAAAAAAAACCAGAGTTGCAGAATATTTTTTAAGATTTAATTTTTATAAAACAATTTACTACAAATGATTTAATATTTATTTATAATTTTAATTTCATTCTTATAATTCATATAATATTAAATATTTATGATTTATGACATTAATTTTAGGCTACAATAATTTTTCCAGATATATAATTAAAAATGTTATATGCACGACCAGTTGCACGCATGCTAGATGAATATTTTTTCAAGTATTTAATTTCATAAATGTACCATTCATCACAAAATTATATTCAAACATTCCGATTCTATGCATCCTACAATTAATAACACCACTTAAATGAAAGGAAATACTATACAAGATCAGTACTCTCAAAATACATTTTCAAATCATCAATGAAGGAGTGATAGTAGTGTTTCTTTAAGCCTTTAAGGGTTTGGTATATGATAAATTTTAATTTTATATCAGATTGTATAAAAGAGGAGTTGATGGTAATTATATGTGTACTAGCACATCAATTGATGTGAAAGAAAAGACGAGAGTGTTTCTGAGGGGCCGGGACTGTTTCCTCGAGGACTAGTCGGGCGTAAGCCCGGAACCTCGGTATCAAAAAAAAAAAAAAAAAAAAAAAAAAAAAAAGACGAGAGTGAGGAGAAAAAGGAAGATAAAAATTGCGGGCGTGCGCTTAGATTCGGTCACCTCACAATTATTTAAAATAATACTCCATAATTTATATTATATTAATTTTATATTTAATTAATAATAATTTAATTTTTATTATTATATTAGTTTAAACAATAAAAAAATATAAATATATATAAAATAAATTAATATTTAATGGGTACGAATATCCACGAGTATTGATAAACGAGTATGGAATGAGTACGAGTACCCGAAAATATACAGGTATCCTACTTGTTGTCATCCCTACATATAGTACTCTAGTTATTCCTCTTAGAATTGTTATAAACTCCAAAGTTCGTAGGACCAGTCCGATTAACTCTTAAAAATAAGGATTATGACGTCAATTTTGCCACTCGATAAAAATCAAATTTTTTGGCCCAAACGAATTAGTCCATGGGTTAAACGGGCCTGACCTTATATATGGTTGGGAGTTATAATAATAATAATAATAATAATAATAATAATAATAATTATTATTATTATTATTATTATTATTATTATTATTATTATTATTGTTAATTTACTTTAACAATCATCACTTGTACATCTCCCACCTACCCCCATCATGTGGGGGAACAAACTCTCGTTACCCTTTAATTTTCATCAATTTCTCATTATTATTTTTCACTCTAATCCACTATTTTTCGTAATAAATAAAATAATATTCTCTCCGTCCCAAATTAACGTTTACGTTTAATTTTTTGCACGTAGATTAAGATATATAAAATTTTAATGTGTAGTGAGATGAGAGAAAAAATATTTAATGTGAAATGAAGAGTTGTATTAGTGTTGTTTGTGTACCCAAATGAAATAATTAATTGCTTTGTGTGGGCCCAACTTGACAAAAAATAAAATGTAAACCTTAACTTGGCATAAATCAATTTGAAAAACGTAAACATTAATGTGGAACGGATGGAGTACGTAAGTAAATATATTAGAATTAACTTAATTATGACAAATTTTGTTAAATTATACTCCCTCTATCCCACACTTATCTTTACACTATCCGTTTTCGTCCGTTTCACACTTATCTTCACCACCCAAAAAGGAAATTTCACATCAACCAACAATCTAAAAAATTACTCATATCTTAATTTAAAAAATATCACTCTCATCTAACACACATAATATACTTTTATTATCTAAAAAAAGTCAATAAAGTTTGTCTTAAAGTAACTTTTCTTAGACTATGTATCTACAATAACGGTAAAGATAAGTTTGGACGGAGAGAGTATGTTTTAACAATATTTTACATGTATCAATTTTAATTCTCTCAAATTCTAAATGTATGAGTTGATTTTGAATTTGTTGTGTTATTTATAATAAATTTAAATTTATAATTATTTAATATTTTTATTATACAGACCGCACGACCCGTTTAGTCCGAAGCCCTTTAGGGTTGGTGTTAGGTTCACCTTTTAATAGTCCGTTTAAATAGACCTGATTAACCTAAACTCTGCTAGGGCCGTTCCATTTAACATCCCTACTCTTATTAAATACTTTCACCATTCGCTGATAAGGTATTCATCTTTCTATTTTGGTTCATCCACCCTAAAATGTAAAAGAGACCACACATGACCTACTGATGAGTGATATTTTCACCTAAATATTAGTATCTTTTTATGTGAGTTTTCGTATATTTTTATCCGTATTTTGAGTCATTATTGGTGGTGTTATGTGTTTCTTGAAATTTGTGTGTGAATGAACTTATAAATGATGAATCAGGTGAAAAACGGAACAAAAATAGAGTCGGGAGAAAAAGAGAGGAAAAACAACACAACACGGCCGGCCGTGTTGCGTACACGGGCCGTGTCGCGTACACGGGTCGAGTTTCTCGCACGGGCCTGTGCCGTTAGCCGTGCGCGGACACCAGATTACACAACACGGCCACCCCTATGGCCATGTGCAGCACACGAGCCGTGTAGGTGTCAAAACTGCTGAAATTTCCAGAAACTTCTAGAAGCTTCCCAAGGGGTATAAATACCCATTTATTCAATAATTGAAAAAAAAAACCCACGAAATTCCAGCCCTGCACACACATCTCACATACCATTTCCTCCATTCTTCACCATCATCTTCATCCACCTATCTACACTTGATCTCCTCCATCAAATCCACCATCCAAGTGATCAAGGAAGCAAGGGAGAGTGAGATCACAAGAAGAAGAAGGAGATCTCCATTGAAGCACTTCAAAGGGGGAATCTAATTCTAATTTTTGTGCATTTCTTTATAGATTGATCATATTTTGTAAGGATCTTAATGTCTATGTTAATTTTCTTATGGATATGAGAGGCTAATCTCCTTTGTGAGATTAGCTCCATGATTGGTGTTGGATAATTTAGTTTTTATGCAAATTGATTTTAATCTTGAATGGACTTTGTGTTATTTCTATCATTGATTGTTGATTGCTTGATGTATATGATGATTTGTGTGATTAATTGTCATGGACATGTGATTAGATTGAGAAATCAATTATGTGTTTAGGATAGTTCATTGAATCATTTCATCATACACTTCATGTGCATTAATTTAGAATGAGATAGAGATATCCGTCTAGATTTAGAACCCTTTGATAGAACATTTGATTAGTTTAATCGAGAGATTGGTTGATTAGGTGAGGAGAACCAAGCCATTAGTAAATTCATAGTACCTTAAAAGGGAATATTGTCTATGATTTAGTACCTAATTAGGGAACTCATAGAGTAATTAGTACCTGGTGGGAGGTGTTTGCTATGGTCTCGATCCTATGTGCTTTTGGAAGTCTTGTTGAGGGTCTACATCCTATCCATCTCGAGAGAGAGTTTAGGTGGAATTAGTGATCGCTTCTATACCTTGTCCATGAGAGATTAGAATTAATTGCATGATTACTTAATTATCTATGCCATGATTGTTGTTAATCTCATCCTTGCATCATTTGGAACCCTTTATCTTTGCATTCATTTTATCTTTATTTCTTGCATTAGTGTAATTGCGTTTATTTGCATCATATCCTCTCTTCCGTCGTCCTTATAAAATCACGATAAACTTGAGATCGCTTAAACTCTAGTACCTTCCTCCCTGTGGTTCGATAATTTCTTTAATTGGTCATGCCCACTAAACTATGGCTAATCACCTACTATTAATCATTAATACAACTACCTACTTATATAAAATTAATATTCCTTAATTCACATGCAAAAAATAAATGGTTAATATGATGAGTCCAACTAGAGTACACCTATGGCACCGATGCATCTGGACAATCTCAGCCGTTAGATTATGTTTTAAATTACTCGCCGCCATTAAATTAAATAAAGTAGATACAAACAAAATAACATAACTATCCACTACTACCCTTTTTAAACTTATCAACCATAAGATGCGTTAGTGCACCAGGTACATCATAGAACTACCCATAAATTATTCATGAAATATTTAATTGAACGATTATAATTTTTCATCATTCATTTTTATATAATTTTTTAATAAAATATTATCATATTTTATTTGTATTCTATGTAATAATTAATTTTTGCCTTATATAACAGATGAGAGCAATTTGTTTCGAAAGCGCTTAGTGATGTATTTGAGTAATGCAAACACTTTCATGCAACTGACTGCATGTAAGTATTGTGTGCAACCTTATGATTTATCCTTGCGCAAAATCTAGCATGAAATCAGTTCGAATGTGTAAGTGAAATTATTGTTCTGCGTAATGAAATGTTACTCTACAATATAAGTGACGCGAATTCTTTTGTATAAAAAGTAATATTATTGTTGTCATGAACTCTTCCAATTAGAGTAACCTTATATATTTTAAAAGAATATATAACCCTCGACATTTTATAGAATAATCCTTCTAGAAATTATGCACCACACACACGGTTGCATACTTTCATCTCTCTTACCCTTGTAGTTCATAATGTATTTTAGATTTTTGTTTCATGTCCAATTTTTTCCTATTGTTTCTTTTCGGTTTTGTAAATCCAAGATTTGATTTTTAAAACTCACACAAAACAACTTCTACATATACTTACAACCCTCAACATATCTACCTCTATATTCTCTTTCCTCGTTTAATATTTTTTCTCTTTTTATCTCTTCTCTCTTTTTTTTTTTATAAATTTATATCTTCTTACATATTAATCTGACATAAAATTAAAACACAAAAAAAACTTGAAATAAACATATATCACTATTCATTAAATTTTCAAAACCAAAAATCTCAATTTTACGCTTTAATATTATCTATCATGGTATAATTGTAGTAGTTTTTTTTGTATAGTTCAGTGTATTTTATTCCTAAAGTACTTTTATATCCTAGTTTACTTAATTTATTATAATTATAATTCAACACTTTGTCTTTCATAATACAAGCGTTTGAACCCGTGCAATGCACGGGACAAAGGCATTCTGATGTTATTTAAACCCAAAGTGTTGCACGATCACGTGTTTTTATGAAATAAGTATATCTTACCTGAAAATTTATTTGAATTTAAATATTATTATCCTACGATAAATATTAAACATTCGGCAAACATTATACCCTAAACCACTGGATAAAAGTAAACTCTGCTGATAAATATTAAACCCTCGGGGGACTTAAGCCCTAAACTACTGGATAAAAGTATATCAGTTCTGTTATTGTAGCATGTATAATTATAAGTATACACGTTTAGTTATACCCGTTCCATGCGTTGTACGGTCACGAGTTTTTATAAAATATAAGTATATCTTCACATAGAATTTATCTGAATTATAATTTTTATATACAACAATCCTTCAATCCAAGCTGAGACGTTCCTTTTTTAGCAGTAAAAAGATTAAAAAAAAGTTTATTTTAAATATATAACGAAAGAAAGTAGTTGTAAATATTGGGCGTTTTTATAAAATAATTATATTTTTTGAATATAATAAATAATTATATTTATTAATTATGGTAGATACTTGCTTATTTCGTAATATTCATACCCATGTATAAATAAATATTATTTAAAAATTAATATTTTAAAAATTCATTAGAATATTTGTATCCGTCCCAAAATCTTTTATTAATACCCGTAAATTACTCATACCCATTTAATACTTTTAAAATTTATTTTGACTATAGTCTCTTGTGAGATGATGTTTATAGTGAAATATTAACTTGTGAAAAATCGATATAGGGGTATGTTGTAGTTTATAGGGGTATAGTTTGAGAAATATAATATTTTAATGTATAAACGGTAGTTTTTATGGATGATAGAGGGTAGGATATTCACTATAGGGTTATCCGTACATACTCGTATCCATTTAAATATAAACTACTCATATTCGTGTATGTTTCATTAAAAAAATATATTATGATACACATACATATCCCAAACACGTTTATCAATACTCGTTGATTATGCATACCAATTTAAAATTATTAAGATGTTAGGATCAATAATATTAATTCAAAATTATTAATAATGAAGAAAATAATTTAATAATGAATTCATTGTTAAGTACTCGTATACATTTAAGTATAAACTACTCATATTCGTACCCATTTTATTAAAAAAATATATTATGATACTCATTGTATAGTGTGAAAATCTGCATGTTTTAGGGTCCGATTTAGCACCGTTTTGTGAGATTTATGCTCTTATTTTAGCACTAAATAATTCATTTTCATATATTTAAGATATTGGTATATTTGAGGTGTTATTTCGTATTTTTAGGTGGAAAACAGATTAAAAGTACAAAATAAGAATAAAGAGTGAAATCGTGAAAGAATGCTGAAAAATGCATGTCCAAATTGCATAATTTTTTGTATTTGTGTAGAAGGACAAACTGATCATGTGATATATGGTTGGAAAGGTTCAGAAGAGAAGGTCATTTTGGCTTAAGAAATACCTCAATTGGAGGACAGATGAGGGAGTTATGATCAAAACGGTGAAGACGCGCAAGCTGTTCCGACCCAGCACGATTCGTGCCACATTTGGACAACTCGTGCCCTACAAATGTTGTAATTTTTGTGAGTTCTTTACATGGTTAGAAAGCTACAGAAGAGAGGGTCGTGTGAGTGCAAAAATCACTTCAATCGGAGCTCGGATGAAGAAGTTAAGCTCAAAACCGTGAGGTCGCGCAGCTGCCAGCGAGAATTCCGAAAATTCACGAAAATCACCCTCTATTTCCTATTTTCTTGGGGCCAACTTATTTCCTAATTTAATATCCCTCCATATCTTCCATAATTATATTTTTCCTGATTTTTCAAGATCTCACATCCTTTTACTCCCTATCTTTTATTTCATTCTCACACCTATATATACCCATTCTTATCACCACATAAAGTGTGGAGAAACCGCATAATCTACCACCACCACATCACCTAGTGTTTTAAACCCTAATCCACCATATCCACCTTTCACCTTCTACCACCCTTCACCCACCTTTCATCCATCATCCCACACACTCAGTTACGGTATTTGCTACTTGAGAAGAAAATAGAGGAGGATCATCAAGACTGAAAAATGAGACAAAGAATTATTCCAGACAAGGGTTTTTTTCCTTCTTTAATTTTTTATTGTTGATTTTTAGACTCATGGGTAAGTTTCTTTTCATAAACATGGTTGTTGCTTGTAATATCATGGGCTAGTTTTCTCTTGAAAGTTTTAGGGTTGAAAGTTTATCATGTTGATTTGAGATTTTAGACATCTATGATGTTAATTTTTGCAAAATATTTATTTCTTATTGACATTTTATTTTAGACTTATATAATCATGTTTCTTAATTTTTATGATATTATCATTGATTGATGTATGATTGAGTTTGAATGTGTTCCATGATTATATTTGTTATTTCGTGACAATTGAAGGGGATTGACCAATATATAGCCTTTGATTGTTTGACTATCAATATAGGATACCTTATTATCTTTGCATGACCATTGTTAAAGAAAAATATGGTAAGGAATCCCTAATCCAATTCATTTAGTACCTATACATGATAGATCTCTTGCACTAGCATATATGGAATTTTGCATGTGAATCGCCTAAAAAGCGAATAAGGGGTTGTGGGCATTTAATTTCCTTAGTACCTAAAGGGAATAGGGAATTATCTTATTAATTTGGTCCTAGAAATTTATTTTCTTTAAAATTGTTAAATCTCACTTGTCCATGAGTGGTTTAGCAGGTTAAGTGATCATTCCAATAAAATTCTGCATGATTTGATTCACTTGTCTATTTGTCTTATTTCGCATGATAAATTAAATTTTCCTAAAACTATCTTGTTCCTGTCTCTTGAAACACCTGTGATTGAGTGTGGCTTCTATTTATTTATTTTATTTAGTATTTACTTTCTGCAATATTAGTTATTAATTCCGATTCACAAAAGGTTTTTATGTCTTAATTATTAGTGGTGACATTTATTTAGTGTGTATCTTACTTAACTCTAATCCCTTGGGTTCGATATTTTTACTTTATCACACGCTGAGCTATAATTGATTCCCTATACTTGGGGACACACAAAAAGGTGAACACTCATACTCGTCCAAACCTATTTATTAATACCCGTTGATTACACATAGCCATTTAAAATTATTAAGATGTTAGGACCAGTAATATTCCTTCAAAATTATTAATAATGAAGAAAGTAATTTAATAATGAATTAATTGATAAAACTACATTATAGTTTCAAAAAATTCGTAAAGGAAAATTTAATTTGTTAACAATGAATAAAATAATTTAATAATGACTTAGTAATTGTTAGTACTACATTATAATTATAATTACAATATAAATCATAATATAAACATAATTGTTAGTACCATAAATAATAAATTAAAATTTTGTTGAAATAAATAAGAGGGAAACCTAAAATGAAAAAAAAATATATATTTAAAATTATTAAGATGTTAGGACCAGTAATATTAATTCAAAATTATTAATAATGAAGAAAATAATTTAATAATGAATTAATTGTTAAAACTACATTTTAGTTTCAAAAAAATAGTAAAGAAAATTTTAATTTGTTAACAATGAATAAAATAATTTAATAATGAATTATAATTGTTAGTACTACATTATAATTATAATTACAAAAATAAATTATAATATAAACATAATTATTAGTATCATAAATAATAAATTATATTTTTGATGAAATAAATAAGAGGAAAATTTAAAATAAAAAAATAATATTCAGCACACACGTATAAGGAATTATTTTAAATAAGATATCATTTTAAATTAAATAAGGTATTATTATTATTATGACAAAAAAATTAATGGTCAAAATCTAATAAAAAATGTGATGAATGGATGAGATTGAATAATGTGATGAATGAATGAGATTAAAAAATGATAGTAATTAAAATCAATGATATAGATTAAAAATTTGTTCAATTTTGATTTTTTCACTTTGCTATTATATTATTATTATAAATTAGATTAGATATATTTAACTTTGTAATTTGATCTATTTTATCTTGATTAATGATTTACCTTTAAATCTAGTTTTCACTACCAGACTAACCTTTTCAATAGTAATTAGTTCTTTTTTTTCTTTTTTTAAAGAAATATCATTAATTGAAATCTATTAGTACATGATGGTTATTCTTTTTGGGTCAAAATGTCCTACTTAAACTATCTGACATCAATTTTGCCCTAATATTATAAATCCATCTATTTTGCCAACTTTTTCATTAAGTTTTCTGAATTACCTTCACTCACTTACACATGTCAGAGGTTGTTTCTTGAAAATAAATAAAAAAAATGACGTTGATATTTCAGAGAACCTTTAACCCATATATATAGAAATTAAAAAGATAAATTGTGAATAAGTTTATCAAATAATTATCCACAAATTATATTTGGTGGACATTTTTTATGGCTTGTCCACTTAATATAAAAACACATCAATATTTATAAAATAAAAATAAAAATAGATAATTATTAGGCTTAAATCATTAGCATGCATGCAAAATTAAAGCAATTTTATCGGTGGACATACATTTTTAAAGACAATAAAAATATATAATTATAATTGTTGCATAATTACAAATACTAACATAACAAATAAATCATTTTAATAATAATATTCTAATTAATTAAGGATATCACACTGCGAACACATGTTATTTTAATATTTTTTTTAATTAACATGCAATTATATGCAATTTGATGATCAATTTTTCAGCGGACAAGCAATTCAAATGATCAATTTACCAGCAGACAAGCAATTACATATCAATCATCAGTGGACACACACTATTTAGGGTTTAAATCATCTGCGGATTAGATATTAATATTATTTTTATTATATTTATCAATATTTAGGATATTGGAATATTATTTAGGACACACATGCAATTATATATCAATTACATCAGCCACACGCGGCGGACAAGCAATTTAAGAATAATTTTATTGGTGGACATACAATTGCATATCAATTATATTAGCGGACACGCTATTTAAAGCATCAATTATCGGCGGACAAGGTATTCAAGGCATGATTTCATTGACGAACATACATATTTAAAGAAAATAAATATAGATAATTATAATTTTTGCATAATTACAAACGTTACAAATAAATTATTTTAATAAAAAAATTATATCTTAATTAATTAAGAATATCACACACTGTATACACGTTATCCTAACTATAATTGTTAGTGCATATCAATTACATCACCGGACACGCGGCGGACAAATAATTTAAGAATGATTTTATTGGCAGACATGCAATTGCATATCAATTACATCAGTGGACAAGCTATTTAGAGCTTCAATTATCAACGGACAAGTTATTCAAGGCATGATTTCATTGACGAACATACATATTTAAAGAAAATAAATATAGATAATTATAATTTTTGCATAATTACAAACGTTACAAATAAATTATTTTAATAAAAAATGATATCTTAATTAATTAAGAATATCACACACTGTATACACGTTATCCTAACTATAATTGTTAGTGCATATAAATTACATCACCGGACACACTGCGGACAAACAATTTAAGAAAGATTTTATTGGCGGACATGCAATTGCATATCAATTATATCGGCGGACAAGTAATTTAAGAATAATTTTGTTGGCGGACATATAATTACGTTAGGGGACACGCTTCAGTTATCGGCGGACAAGGTATTCAAGCTTCAATTATCGGCGGACAAGGTATTCAAGGCATGATTACATTGATGAATATACATATTTAAAGACAATAACTATAGATAATTATAATTTTTGCATAATTACAAACATAACAAATAAATTAATTTAATAAAAAAATGATATCTATTTAATTAAGAATATCACATATGTCATTCTAATTATAATTGTTAGTGCATATCAATTACATCTGTGGACACGCGACGCGCACAAGCAATTTAAGAATAATTTTATTGATATTAGCGGCGGACAAGGTTTATGTCAATATTGATAAATGTCCACCAAGTGGTGTTCGCTCCAAATCCCAATTAAAAATGTCCCCATGTTTATTTATCAACTTTTATTATCATTTTTCTAAAGATATTTTAGTATTTTAATTAAGAGAGGAAAAAAAAACTAAATACAATATTGATAAATGTTCACCAAGTCGTGTTCGCTCCAAATCACAATTACAAATGTCCCCATGTTTATTTATCAACTTTTATTATCATTTTTCTAAAGATATTTTAGTATTTTAATTAAGAGAGGGAAAAAAAACTAAATACTTTTGGAAGAGAAAATAAAAGAGAAAATAATAATTCAATTAAATAAAAGAGGGAGGAAAAGTAATAATGCTGCCTTGAATCAAACACTAGACCTCTAAAGTTAAAACATCCTCACTTCACCACTAGGCCACTAAGATATTTTAAGGTTATTTTTATATCTATACTAATTACTATTAAAAGTTCAGGGGGCCCAGTGCCCCCTACCTCCTACGTACGTCCGCCCCTGCATGCACTAACAATTATAATTAAGATAACATGTGTACAGTATGTGATATTCTTAATTAAGTAGAATATCATTTTTTTATTAAAATAATTATTTGTTACGTTAGTATTTATATTTATGCAGAAAAATATAATTATCTATATATATTGTGTTTAAATATGTATATTCGTCAATGAAATCATGCCTTTAATACCTTGCCTGCCGATAATTGAAGCTCTAAATCTATTTTTATATTCTTTTTATCGATATTCGCCTGGCAAAAACTTGTGTGCGTCCTCACATGGTAAAAACTTGTGTGCGCACGGGAGCACTTTCCGTGTGTCTTTAGAATTTTATGTTAAAATATATATTCTTTAGTATAAAGATGTGTACATTTATTTTTTGAAGAAAAATAAAAAAATATTAATGAAAAGTGTTGGCGCACGAAAGCACACTCCGTGTGCCTTTAGAATTTAGAATTTTATGTTAAATTGTATAATCTTTATTATAAAGATGTGTACCCTTTATTTTCTGAAGAAAAATAAAAAATATTAATAAAGAGTGTATACCCTTTACAAAAAAATGGTGTACCCATATTAATTAAAATATATACCTTTTAGAACAAAATAATGTACCCTTATCCATAATATTAAATTCTAAAGGCACACGACGTGCGCCCGGGCGCACGTGAGCCTCACTCCATTTACATATGTAATTATTTAATCTATAAATTATAATTGTAATTAAATTAAAGATTTTCCTTCTAATTTAATTACTATCCATATACAATAGTTTTTTTATTATTTTATTTAACGAGGGAGGCTCTTGTGCTCCAGGGATACACCATGTCCCAATATGAATACAAGAATTTTAGTATCCGGGACATAATGTGTCCCCATGTGAACACAAAAGTTTTAGTTAAAACTCTTGTGTTCATACGGGACACGGTGTATCCCTGAGGGCATAGGAGTTTTTGTCTTATTTAATTGGACATGAAATGTAAAAACATAAAATAAAATAAAAAAGTTATACATAAGAGGACAAGAATCCTTTTTATTTTTTCTATAGTCGGACATGCACTTACAATTATAATTAGGATAATATGTGTACATTATATGATATTCTTAATTAATTAGGATATCATTTTTTATTAAAATAATTTATTTATTACGTTAGTCTTTGTATTTATGCAAAAAATATAATTATCTATAGTTATTATCTTTAAATATGTATGTTCGTTAATGAAATCATGTTTTGAATACCTTGTCTGTCGATAATTAAAGCTCTAAATAGCTTGTCCACTAACGTAATTGATATGCAATTGCATGTCCGCCAATAAAATCATTCTTAAATTGCTTGTCCATCGCGTGTCCGCAGATGTAATTGATATGCACTAACAATTATAATTAGGATAACATGTGTACAGTGTGTGATATTCTTAATTAATTAGATATCATTTTTTATTAAAATAATTTATTTGTTACGTTTGTAATAATGCAAAAATTATAATTATCTATATTTATCGTCTTTAAATATGTATGTTCGTCAATGAAATCATGTTTGAATACTTTGTCCGCCGATAATTGAAGCTCTAAATAGCGTGTTCGCTAATGTAATTGATATGCAATTGTATGTCCGCCAATAAAATTGAAGCTCTAAATACCGTGTTCGCTAATGTAATTGATATGCAATTCCATGTCCGCCAATAAAATCATTCTTAAATTACTTGTCCGCCGATGTAATTGATATGCACTAACAATTATAATTAGGATAACATGTTTACCGTGTGTGATATTCTTTTTTTTATTAAAATAATTTATTTGTTACGTTAGTATTTGTATTTATGCAAAAAATATAATTATCTATATTTATTGTCTTTAAATATGTATGTTCTTCAATGAAATCATGCCTTGAATACCTTGTCTGCCGATAATTAAAGCTCTAAATAGCGTGCCCGCCGATGTAATTGATATGCAATTGCATGTCCGCCAATAAAATCATTCTTAAATTGCTTGTCCGCCTCGTGTCCGCTGATGTAATTAATATGCACTAACAATTATAATTACGATAATGTATGTACAGTGTGTGTGATATTCTTAATTAATTAGGATATAATTTTTTTTATTAAAAATAATTTATTTGTACCGTTTGTAATTATGCAAAAATTATAATTATCTATATTTATTTTCTTTAAATATGTATGTTCATCAATAAAATCATGCCTTGAATACCTTGTTCGCTGATGATTGATATGTAATTGCATGCATGCTGGTAAATTGATCATTTGAATTTCTTGTCCAAAATTGATCATCAAATTGCATATAATTGCATGTTAATTAAAAGAAAATATTAAGATAGCATGCGTCCGAAAGGATTTTTGTTTCTTATCACTGGACGCGTGTCCGCCAATCTGTGTTGATGTGTTTCAGTCTTTTTTTATATTACCGTGCGTTTTTATTTTTGTAATTATTTTTTTTATATTTAGTTGGAAGATAATTATATTTTTTATATATATAGTTGGATGATAGTGATTAGATTATTTTTTTTCTTTAGATATGTCCCCCAAATCTCAGTCGGTGTCTCCATATTTAAAAAAAATTAATATATCTTAATTAACGACGTGTCCGCCATGTTAAAAAAAAAGCAGAATTAAAATGATATCAGGTAAATTTTAAATAGTTGTGTCCGCTTAAATTTTATTATTATTATATTAATTTGCGTCCGCTTAAATTTTATTTATAAGATGATATCATTTTAAATATTTATTTTATTAGTAAGTAATATCATAAAGGAACAGTCAAATTCTGACATATGAGTTGTGTTCTCCAACTGTACTTGTTATCTCATTCCCAATGTTAAATGGTGGGCCACTTTTTAAGGGTATTTATGACATTACATGTATTTTGTGGGCAAATTAGATGTAATACAAATGATATGAAAATTTTGATGTTGCACCCTAGGGTCATTTGTTGAATTTCACACATGTAAACGTGTCATTATAATTTATAAGGATCAAGAAGCTCAACGACTTATTTTTTTAATAAATGTAAACGTGTCATTTTAAGGATCATTGCTATCATACAAACAGCCTTTATTAATATAAATTCATATATTTTTATTTTATTTTATTTTATGTTTTTCGCAGCGTTTATAAATTCACTGAATACTCCCCAATTCAAAATTTAAGTTTATATTTTTGTTTTCTTTTGTCTCCAATTAAATTCATACTTTCATAAAAAAATAAATAAATAAATAAAATCCTCGCATAAGATATTTAATTTGATTCTAAAATTATCATTAATTTTTAAAACACATACTAATATATTTTAAAATTTATTTATTATTTAAAAAAATTCAAAATTTTAATAAAAAAGTGGCTTTACTATGATCCGTGCAAGATGAACCCCGACGGGAAGAATAACATTTATATGTAACAAAGCAGCAAGAACATGCGCTGTTTTAGAGCACACGGCATTCATTTTTAATACTTCTACTTTGTTTGTCATACAACGTTCACGTGTATAATTCCAATACCGAAAGATCCTCATTTTATTATATTGGGTCTTCCATTCAAATGTACTTATTTTTTCCTTTTAGTAAAAAAACCCCACATATGATCCACCACTCACTACAAATACAACTACCAACTACATATAAATAATAATACTCCTTAATTCACCTGCATAAAGCAAATGGGGACCTTTGTCTGGGACAGAAGGAGTAACATTTCACTGTATCATATTTTTAAAAGGAATTTTTTTATACAAATTTTAAAGTTGAAATTTAATACCAACACTTTTGTTTCGATTCTTTTTATTTTTTTTATTTTTTCGAACAAAGTTAATTGTTAGTATAGTTAGTAGTTAATTCACTAAGTACCCATACACCTTCCTGTGCGTCTCGAAATTATTAATTCTACCCACTAGCCACTTTTTGAACTCTATTGCCCCTATACCCCCAAACCCTTCTCCACAACCCACCCAGCTACTACTGTCGGACCGTCGCTGGAAACTTATCGGACCGTTGTCATACCGCCGGCTGCCACCGCCATAAGTGACAAAATTGAAAAATAAAACAAGGGGCAATAGGCTCCAAAAAGTGTTTATTAATTAGAAAAGATAATTAAGTTATATGATCGTCGATATTAATTTTTCTCTTTTCATGTTGGTTATTTTTCATAATTGGCACTTTTTTAAATATCACTCTTATCTAACTCACAAAATTTACTTTATCATTTTATTTATTACTTAAAAATACCACAATACCTTTAAGTTTGTCAAAAAAAGTATGTTCCGTATTTTTTTGGCAATCACTTGTGTGAAACCGTCTAATGTGAGACGCATAATAAATGATAAATAAAATTGATACTTAATTGATGAAAAATGCTTAATAAAAAGTGATAACTAATTACAAAAATATAAAATAATTTCACACAAAACTTCATATCTAAAATAAAGGTGAAAATTTACCAAAAATAGAAAGAGTATCATTTTCATATATTATATCATTTATTATTAATTATATAATTGACATGTGATAGATTAAAAAAATTTAATCATAATCTATAAAGATTATTTTTATCTTTTATGATATAGTTTTCTCACATATCAAAATGACACAAAGGAATCACTATGTTTCAAACGAAATGACAATAATAAAGATGAAAGAGTGTATATTGGGTGCACCCGGGTGCAATGGTGCACCCATATGTGTATGTCTTTTTATTCTATTTTATATACATATTATTCTATTTTGTATATATGTTTTGTAATAATTGTATACTTTTTTCATATTAAATTTTCATTAAAAAAACTAACATCCATATGTGTATAACTTTTTATTGAATATTATATACAAATTTTTATTAAACAAATTAACAATTAAATTGTATACATTTTTACTCTTAATTGTATATATTTTTGTTTATATTTGTATATGGGTGCACCCTATCTTTAGGTGCACCCGAGTGCACACTATAAATTGCCAAGATGAAATAATGCATGCTTTAAGTGATGATTGTTAGGAAATTTATAATTTCCAATATAATCTAATTGTGGGTAATATATTATTATGTAATTATATTAGCTATTCAATTATTTTATGAACTTAATTAAGTGATCCAATTAAGGTTTAAAGTCCATGGGCTATAATATTTTAATATGGGCCAATTGAGTAGATACCCGATACTATATGACTGTGTGATAATGGGTGGCCCAGTTGTGTAGTATATAAAGACTCTCAAGTTATGGTCCCCAATACACTAAGCCACAAATGATCTTTCCTTCTCCCCATCGGGAGGGATTACTACGGTCCTCATAAGGAATAAGAAGGCTTGGTTGAGGAAGACCATAATACCTATTAATCGTGTTCCGCCTAACTCTGGTTTAAGGTATGCTTCTGCTTTACGGTTATGATCTCGGTTTATCATAATAGGGTTAAGGCAATATGATCTATTAATTTATTTCCTATAATGATGACTATTAATTGATGCATTATTTCAATAGAATCTACACACGTAACATGACAATAACAATAGTATTCTACACACATTTCAATGATGGATTTTTTTTTCTTAGTCGATGCATATTGCATTTAGTCTTGGCTTGAAATTTATTGGAGAAGTTAAAATTAAATTTGACTTTAATGTGTGAAGGCGAGACTCTTATGTTATTTAGCACTATATAGGTTTATAAAGATCAACGAATACGATAACATTCGATTAAAAATCATTGCCACACTGCGAGATAATATCATTTTCAAAATTATTTTGAAAGTGAGGTAAAAAATAATAATAATAAAAAAATACTAAAGTCATCATGAAACGTAATTTTCCTCAAAATTATTAAAGAGAAGCTGGATTTACACGATATTGGGAGTGGAATATTCATGCGCCGGTTTCTTTAGAGTATAAGTATTTGATTTAGGTTTACATAATGATAGGGTGTAATGGTGGTTGTATGGTACATCATTTCAGAAGATTTAGGGTTATTCTATTTGATAGAGTTTATACATAATCAGGAGAAAATTTGTTTTGGAAGGACTAGAAATAAAAATAAATTGATAATAATGTATATTCGAATATTAAATGATGTAATATATAAGCATAATTTGTTATAAAAAGAATTTTGAGATATTTTCATATTTTACACAATATTTAAAATTAAGAAAAGTGTAGAAAACATTATCTCATTAATTCAGAATAAAAATTTATAAAGTCCGTGGTAAATGTGGAAGCCATTTGTTTGTCAATATAAGCGATCAAATTATTTTCAAGAATAATTATTGGTTGAGTGCATACAAGAGTCAAGATAACTAGAGACCACTTTTGAGCTATTTATGAGCTTAGAAATCGAGCTAAAATTGTTCCTATGCACTTCTACAGAAACCATAGGCTATAATGTATTCATGATCATATCTGAAATACCACTTTGTTTTGGAATTTTGCCTTAATCCTTACATTAATCTCAATTGTAGGCAAATTAACTTAAGAGGCATGATCCTTCGTATCAACACTCTTAAATCTTTAATTAGTTAAGATTATTGTTGTTGTAACATCCCTTCAATGTAGCTAAAAATCAAAAAGAGCTAAAATAATATTTCCACATTCCTTCATTAACATTTACGTTTGTTTTTTCACATAAATTACGAGATACTTCCTCTGTCTCATAATAAGATATACACTTTTTCATTTTGATTTGTCTTAAAGTATATTATTTTTTTGGTAGATGGGACACACACAAACAATTATTATATCCTCATAGGCCCACATACTACATTAATACAACTACGCACTACACATTAAAATATGATTTCTCTCACTTCACTACACAATAAAATATGATACTCTTTAATTTACGTGCAAAAAGCGAATGTATACATAATTCCAGGACGGAGGGAGTATAATATTTTAATTTGCAGTGCAGTGAAAAATATACTCCTTCCGTCCACTTCAAAGAGAATTTTTTTTTCAATTTTGACCGTCCCACCCAAAAAGTCACATTTTTTTTTTTTAACCTACATGGAACCACACACACCCATTAATACAATTAAAATATGAGACTCATACTCCCACTAATACAACTACACACTAAACATTAAATAATAATACACATTAATTCATGTCAAAAAGTAAAAGTTCCTATTTGGGTGAGATGGAGGGTGTAATATTTTAATGTATACATTAGTGGATAATAACATAGTGTGGTGTGACCCCATGTATCATTAATTACTCTCTCCGTCCGGTTCTAAGGTGGAGTATTTTTTTGTGAGTCTTATCTTTTTTTTTTGTGAGTCTTATCTTTAGTAAAATGGATACATTAGAAGTGAACGAGTGAAGTATTTTTTTTGTGGGTCTTATTTGTCAAAAAAGGAATTGTAAATCTTATCTTTAGACTAACCAAAATTGCAAAATGTAAATTTTACCGAGGGATTACTATATGCTCCATACGTTCTATATTAAGTGTCATACTTACTGTAAATTCAGAATTTAAGAAAAATTGTCTGCTGACTAACTTTATTAACTTTTAGAAAGTATTATAGTGTTTTTATCTAATAAATAAATTGTAAAGTATGTTATGTGTGTTAAGTGAGAGTGATAAATTTTAAATTAAGATGTATTATTATTTTGAAGTTATATGTTGATATGTTTTTTCCATTTTTTCAAATTTAGCCCTTATATTGTAGTACAAATAAAAATAAAAAGTGTAACATTTATTATGGAAGAATTAGTCTGCTGTGAACTTGTTTACGGTGTAAACTCTGTGATTCCCCTTTAATTTAAATTCTAGCAATATATAAAATATGATAAGATTGAAAAGAAGATCACTATATAATTTACACCGTGAACCGGATTTACATATATTTTTTTCATTATGAAAATGAGAGAGTAGTTTTTAACCGTTGGAGAAAAAATCTCATTAAAATCAACACATCTCTTTTGGTGAAGTTTTGGCCACAAGTTTTGCTTTAAATTTTTGTCCACAACCTGGTTTTTCTCTTTTTTTTTTTTTTTCCTGAAAGTGACACTCAACTGAACTTACAAACTTGTGTGATTTAGCATTTAGGACAGGGAATCTGAGTTTGTTCATCGTACATTTCAAGAATGTACAAGGGAGATTCGACACTTCAACAACTCCTACATCCAAAGCAAATTCCCCACCTTTTTTCCGGAGACTAATTATAATTATATTTTTTAAATTAATACTCCCTCCGTCTCATACTTATTTACATTGGTACTGTAGATGCGGAGTTTAAAAAAATTTCTTTTTGACCAATTTTATTGACTTTTTAGGGGTATTGTGGTATTTTTATATAATAAAAAAATTATAAAGTATGTTAGGTGTGTTAGGTGGGAGTAATATTTTTGAAATTATGATAACTTTTGAGGTTGTTGGTTAATGTGAAGTTTCCTTTTTTGGGTGGTGAAGTTAAGTGTGAGACGGACGAAAATGAAAAGTTTGAAGATAAGTGTGAAGGAGTACTAAATTTTAAAAATAAATATTAAATAGACAATAAACAATAAAGAAGAAGGTAAAATAATTAAAAAAGTAAGACAAAAAGATTTCATATAATAATTTTGTTTCTTTTCGTTTTTAAAGAAAAAAAACATTACGGTTTTGTGAGTTTTGGGGTTAATTGTATATAAAATTACGAACTTTACTGATATTGTAAATTAATTCTCACTTTTGATAA
Organism: Pogostemon cablin; assembly: GCA_023678885.1. Taxonomy (NCBI): domain Eukaryota; kingdom Viridiplantae; phylum Streptophyta; class Magnoliopsida; order Lamiales; family Lamiaceae; genus Pogostemon; species Pogostemon cablin. Next base: position 32,591,322 of record CM042951.1, read on the forward strand.
GTTGTAAAAAAAAAAATCACCACCTTTAAGTATTGTTGCAAAATAAACCCAAAAAACTCTACTTTTAGTCACAAATTGAGTTTATTTTGCAACAATACTTAAAGGTGATAGTTTTTTTTTTTTTTTGCAATTTCTCAAAAGTAAGGATTAATTTGCAATAGGTGTAAAGTTCATGATTTTTTTTGCAATTAATCCTAAAAAAAAATATAAGTACATATTTTTCTAAGTTGTACTCTCTTTGACCCAATTAGCTTTTCACTTTTTTCTCATTTGTTTATCTCATAATTATACTCTTCATCTCCAAAAATATAGTATAAGAAAAATTTCAAAATAAATAATCTCGCACTACATCATATTTTCAAAAATGTCAGTTTCACTTAACTTATATAACTTACTTTATTATTTAATTATTACTTAAAAATATCATAATACTCCTAAAAATTAATAAAATTGATTGATAAAAAAAAAATTTTAAACTGTACGTTAACAATAAATAATTTACAGAGTTCCATGTAAATTCATGTCCAACTCTACAAAGTTAATATCTTGGGCACCTCATGAATGATTTCCCCATCAAAATTAATCATGCCACCACTATCTAAGGAGCATCTACATGTGAAGCCAAAACACAATGTGATGATCAATCAACTTCTGGAATAACAAAAAGTAATAGTAAATGAATATTGTTTTCATCCTCTAATGTCTATTTTGTATGGAAGCACGATGTCAGTTGAAAATGATGCTCCAAAATTATGCATTAATTTCTCGAGCTGTAATTTGTTAGTATCTATCATGCCCACCACCACAGTGCATCAATACTAGTGTTCTAGAAGCTTTCTTATAAGAGTTAGTCTCTTGTGAGACGGGTTATTGGTGAGACGGATATGAGACGGGTCAACCCGTCACTAAAGTATGCTTATTTGTGGTTAAAGTGCGCTTATCTGTGGTTAAAGTATGTCGATAATAAATCAAATTATAACACACTAACATCATACTTTAATACATAATCCAACATACTTTAAAAAACATACATTAACAACCATTAAACATACTTTATTTAAATAATCGACATTGTAGGCACTTGAATTTTATTGCCCATTAAGGAAAATATGTGACAAATTAATGCAATAATTATCAATTAATTAATTATTTATTAAGGGATTTAAATAAATAAATTCCTAAAATAAATGAGTAAATAATTTATAATTGGGTAAGATCCAGTCAAATAAGTCTGACTTAAAGCCTAAGAAAGTGAAAGGCCCAAGCCCGCATAATTAGGTCAAATCTGTCATGGACCAATCAGGCTGTGAGTTATTTATGGGGCATCCTCATACTTCACCTATATAAGGAGTCCTCCTCCATTCATTCCAGACACACATTCAAAGACTTGAAGACATAAACGCTCTGAAGAGATCAAGAATACGAGCAGTGCTCCCTTGAGATCTTCAAGCATCTTCAAGTCAAGAACGACAAACGATTCGGGATTAAGGTGCGGAGCCCCCTAAATCAAGCGTTCTTCATATACTGAGTTCTTCGGTGTTCTTCGCGCCAAGAACAACATACGACCCGGGATTAAGGTGCTAAGCCCCCCAGATCGAGTGTTCTTCGGATCAAGTACGTTTAATCCAAACAAAAGATCGACGCCTCTGGATTAACGTTATAAGGTCCCAAATCCGAGTTCGGACAAGCTTCAACTGAAGATCCGACTCAACACACACTGTCAACGCGGTCAACACACAAGTCAAGTCAAAGTCAAAGTCCAAATTGGTTCAAAAGAAGAATCAGAGGGTTCAAGAGAAGAATCAGATGATAGTAGAGATTGTTTCCTAAATTTTCAAGTTTAATCCTTCTGGATTATCATTGTAATTCTTTCGTGTTTATTTTATTATAAATACAATATTTGTTGTTACAAATTTTGGCACGCCCAGTGGGACAGTCTCTACCTCTCATCTCTTCTCTCAACATGCTCGAAGATACAAAGTATGACTCCTCTTAGGATTGCGATAAAAAGATCATCTACCTCAAAGCCTTTAGAGCTACAAGCTGCGAAGATGCAAGTTATGACTCCGCTAAAGATTGCGATACGAAGGCAAACTGCATCAAAGCCTCAAGAATTGCAAATTGAAAATGCTGAACTCATTACAAGAAGTATGTCTGAAGTCTCCTCAGAGACAAACCATGTGGTTAGGATTGCTCTTAACAAGCCATTGCACGGAAACAAAAATAGTGAAGATGATTCTACCTACTCAACTCCTCACTCAATACCATGCTCACCATCTACCTCAGCTGCAGTTGCAGTGATGACAACAAATGCTATGACCATTGAGGAACAACTAGCAAGTATGATGAGAGCCATTGAAGGACTCACGAAGCATATGGAAGCTCAAGACGTAAAAATCTCTGTACTTATGAAGAAAATGGAGAATGTGGAGACAAATCGTACAAATGAGAAACAAGTTGAGGATGAACACGGGGAGGAAGACTCAACGAAGCATCATCTATCTGAAGAAAAGCCAGCTGAGGATACGATACAAGTTTCAACTGACGGAATGCTTCCTATCAACCAATTAAAGAACATCGTTTTAGAGACGATAAAAGACAAGTTTGAAGGAAACTCAAAATCTTCTTCAACATACGTCAAGCCATATACAAAGAGGATTGACAACTTGAGGATGCCAACTGACTACCAACCTCCCAAGTTTCAACAATTTGACGGCAAAGGCAATCCGAGACAACATGTGGCGCACTTCGTCGAGACATGCAATGATGCTGGGACCAACGGAGATCACATGGTGAGACAATTTGTCCGATCTCTAAAAGGAAATGCCTTTGATTGGTACATCGACTTGGAAGCCAACTCCATTGACAGTTGGGGGCAAATGGAAAACGTATTCCTCAACCGCTTCTATAGCACACGAAGAACTGTTAGCATGATAGAGTTGACAAATACTCGTCAAAGGGATGAAGAATATGTCATCGACTACATCAATAGATGGAGGAGTCTAAGCCTCAATTGCAAAGAAAGGCTATCAAAAACTTCAGCTATAGAAATGTGTATTCAAGGGATGCAATGGAATCTTAGCTACATACTCCAAGGAATTCGACCTAAAACTTTTGAAGAGTTGGCTTCAAGAGCTCACGACATGGAGTTAAGCCTGACATCAAATGACATCGAATGGCCCTCTATTCAAGACTCTTTCGAGTTTGAATACATGTCCTTCAATGAGCCCTTGGAAGAGGAACCACAAACAAAGGCTGCAGTTTCTATAAAAATTAATAGAAATGAAGTTGAAGCAAGAGAAAATAGTGCATCCCAAGATTGGGGGCAATAAACTGTTGATAAATCAAGACAAATCATGCTCCTTGACATGAGCTAAAACTGTCTGCATTATGCTCCTTGATACGAGCTTAAACTATCTAAAATCTTTCAAATCTCATGCTCCTTGACATGAGCTAAAACTGTCTGCATTACGCTCCTTGATACGAGCTTAAACTATCTAAAATCTTTCAAGTCAAATCTCCTTGACATGAGCTAAAACTGTCTGCATTACGCTCCTTGATACGAGCTTAAACTATCTAAAATCTTTCAAGTCAAATCTCCTTGACATGAGCTAAAACTGTCTGCATTACGCTCCTTGATACGAGCTTAAACTATCTAAAATCTTTCAAGTCAAAGCTCCTTGACATGAGCGAAAACTGTCTACATTACACTCCTTGATACGAGCTTAAACTATCTAAAATCTCCCAAGTCAAAGCTCCCTGACACGAGTGAAAACTGTCTACATCATGCTCCTTGATATGAGCTAAAACTATCTATATATGATGCTCCTTGATACGAGCTTAAACTACCCATGCCAAGCTTCTTGACACAAGTAAAAACTGTCTACACCATACTCCTTGATACGAGTTTAAACTATCTAAAATTCTCAAGTTACGCTCCTTGATATGAGCTAAAACTATCTACACACAATGCTCCTTGATACGAGCTAAAATTGTCTACAAATCAAATCTCAATGCTCCTTGATACGAGCTAAAACTGTCTACAAATCAAATCTCATGCTCCTTAATACGAGCTAAAATTGTCTGCATTATGCTCCTTGATACGAGCTTAAACTATCTAAAATCTTTCAAATCATGCTCCTTGACATGAGCTAAAACTGTCTGCATTACGCTCCTTGATACGAGCTTAAACTATCTAAAATCTTTCAAGTCAAATCTCCTTGACATGAGCTAAAACTGTCTGCATTACGCTCCTTGATACGAGCTTAAACTATCTAAAATCTTTCAAGTCAAATCTCCTTGACATGAGCTAAAACTGTCTGCATTACGCTCCTTGATACGAGTTTAAACTATCTAAAATCTTTCAAGTCAAAGCTCCTTGACATGAGCGAAAACTGTCTACATTACACTCCTTGATACGAGCTTAAACTATCTAAAATCTCCCAAGTCAAAGCTCCCTGACACGAGTGAAAACTGTCTACATCATGCTCCTTGATATGAGCTAAAACTATCTATATATGATGCTCCTTGATACGAGCTTAAACTACCCATGCCAAGCTTCTTGACACAAGTAAAAACTGTCTACACCATACTCCTTGATACGAGTTTAAACTATCTAAAATTCTCAAGTTACGCTCCTTGATATGAGCTAAAACTATCTACACACAATGCTCCTTGATACGAGCTAAAACTGTCTACAAATCAAATCTCATGCTCCTTAATACGAGCTAAAACTGTCTGCATTATGCTCCTTGATACGAGTTTAAACTATCTAAAAAAGGCCTCAAGTCATGCTCCTTGATACGAGCCTAAACTATCTAACACAAATCAAATTCAAGGCTCCTCGATACGAGCAAAAACTATCCACACTATACTCCTTGATATGAGTATAAACTATCTACACATCAAATAAAATCTCATTGGGAAGAGAATAAACTCTACACATAAAGCTCCTCGGCACGAGCGAAAACTGTTCATACAATACTCCTCGACACGAGTGAAAAATATCCACACAAGGCTCCTTGATACGAGTATAAACTATCTACAAGTTCAAATTCAAGACTCATTGACACGAGTATAAACTGTCAATAAATTCAAGTCCAACGCTCCTCGACGCACGAGCTTAAACTGCATGTTACTCCTGGCCCGCATGAGTATAAAATGTGTACGGCACCCCCCATTCAAATCAAATAATGTCTCTTGAACTACGTTTTGACTTGATCCTCTTCGAAGAGGTACGTAGGCAACTTAGCACTCTGCTAAGTTCAGTCATAATTCAGGCTAGGAGAGGCAAGCAATAAAATTCAATCACGTTGATCAAGAAATTGATTGTCGCAATTTGTTCACCTCAACACATGAAAGGCGTCTATGAACAAAATGCGAGGGGGCATTTGTAGGCACTTGAATTTTATTGCCCATTAAGGAAAATATGTGACAAATTAATGCAATAATTATCAATTAATTAATTATTTATTAAGGGATTTAAATAAATAAATTCCTAAAATAAATGAGTAAATAATTTATAATTGGGTAAGATCCAGTCAAATAAGTCTGACTTAAAGCCTAAGAAAGTGAAAGGCCCAAGCCCGCATAATTAGGTCAAATCTGTCATGGACCAATCAGGCTGTGAGTTATTTATGGGGCATCCTCATACTTCACCTATATAAGGAGTCCTCCTCCATTCATTCCAGACACACATTCAAAGACTTGAAGACATAAACGCTCTGAAGAGATCAAGAATACGAGCAGTGCTCCCTTGAGATCTTCAAGCATCTTCAAGTCAAGAACGACAAACGATTCGGGATTAAGGTGCGGAGCCCCCTAAATCAAGCGTTCTTCATATACTGAGTTCTTCGGTGTTCTTCGCGCCAAGAACAACATACGACCCGGGATTAAGGTGCTAAGCCCCCCAGATCGAGTGTTCTTCGGATCAAGTACGTTTAATCCAAACAAAAGATCGACGCCTCTGGATTAACGTTATAAGGTCCCAAATCCGAGTTCGGACAAGCTTCAACTGAAGATCCGACTCAACACACACTGTCAACGCGGTCAACGCGGTCAACACACAAGTCAAGTCAAAGTCAAAGTCCAAATTGGTTCAAAAGAAGAATCAGAGGGTTCAAGAGAAGAATCAGAGGATAGTAGAGATTGTTTCCTAAATTTTCAAGTTTAATCCTTCTGGATTATCATTGTAATTCTTTTGTGTTTATTTTATTATAAATACAATATTTGTTGTTACAGACATACTTTAACACATCTCACAAACCGTCTCATGAAAGTAGCGTCTCACAAGAGACTTTGTCTTCTTATAATTGGTTGCTCAAATTCCAAAATTTTAATATTTTTTTATTGAAAATACTTAAAATTAAAAATCTAACGTCTTTCGTACGTTAATATATGTAAACTTTCTTGATGAAACGGACTGCATATGACCTGCACAATTTGATTTAATTATTAGCAAAAACTAGCATGGAACATATGCATAATTTGATTTAATTATTTGCTAAAGTTAGCATGGAAAAGATTTCACGATAAAATCATAATTACTTTTTAATACAAACGGAAAGTTATTTTATTATGTTACTCTATTTTACAGAAAGTTACTATTATAAATGAACTCTAATAAAGATAGTAATCTCATATAGTCTAATTAAAGAGCCATCCTAAATATTTTAAAGTTAAAATTTGCGTGTCCCAAGAACACCGTACTCCAAATTATATGGTTTTCAAAAGTTTTATCCTTTAGTATTAAATGATATTCCTTAGTATAAAAACGTATACCCTTAATTTCTTTAAAATAAATTAAATTTTTAACCAAATATTTATACTACTCATATTTCAGTCAACCTATTCAATAAAAAAAAATTTACCCTTATTAATTAAAGCGTATGCCTTTTAGAATAAAATGTTATACCACTGTACACATTTTGCACCCGGAAACACAAAAGATCAACTCATATTTAAATGGGGCGGCTATTTGCAGTCCCAGATCTACTAAACGAACCCCAATTGTTAAATACAACCCATTAAAATTAAAATAAACAAGCATCAATTACTAAACATACCCCATGTATGACCATTTTACCCTTTTTAATTAGAATTGAATATATGATAAAATTTTTATAAATAAAATATGTATTAATCAAAAGAAATTAAAAGTTAAAATAATAATTGTAATTAAATACTAAATAAAATTGAAAAGAAAAAAAACGTGAATTTGAGAAGAAAAATATTAAAATATTTATAGAAATGAAATTAACCTGTTAAAATTTTTATTAATAAAAAATTTAAAAAATATAAAAAAAATAATAAAAATTAAAAAAATAGACTCCATGAATTTGAGAGTAAAAAAAAATATATAAAAAATAGAATTTAATTTAATAAATGCATGAAAAGAAATATATTTAAATTAATTTAAAAACAAATTAAATAAAAAATTACTTTTACATTTTTAATTTAATTTAATTTAAAAAATATATTTTTATATTTTTTAAAATTTTTTATTAATAAAACTTTAAATATGTTAATGTAGAACGGTGGGAGTATAATATAATATCCATAACATTAAATCAATTTTATCAATTGAATCGGATTACATGGAATTAGGGTTCAAAATGGGTTTATCGTACAAAATATCTCGCTGATGGTTCTGTTGATCGCCACAAAACTCGCCTCGTGGCCCAAGGTTTCAATCAGCTTCTTGGATCTGATTTCGCTCATACATTTAGTCCTGTGGTTAAAGTTTCCACAGTTCGCATAATTTTTGCCATCTCTGTAATGCACTCTTGGCCTCTTTATCAACTCGATGTTAAAAATGCCTTTTTAAATGGTTTTCTTGATAAACCAGTTTTCATGAAGCAACCACCAGCCACTAGGCTTTCTCGATATAGTTAATCCTGATTATGTTTATCTCCTAAAGAAGGCCCTCTACGGACTTCGTCAAGCGCCATTAGCCTGGTCTGGATTAGTCAGCGAAGCTGGACACCGGGTTATCTCTCTTCATTTTCAAAAAGAGGTCTGTTGTTACTTACTTACTCGTCTATGTAGACGATATTATTATCACTGGAAGTGACTCAGTTGCTATACGCTCCTTAATATCTCAAGTTCATGCTGAATTTGCAATTAAAGACCTGGGACATTTGAGTTACTTTCTTGGATTAGAAGTCGCCTATCCATCTACATGTCTTTTTCTTAGTCAGTTAAAGTATGCTCGCAATATTCTCATTCGAGCAAACTTACTTGGCTCGAAGCCGGTCTCAACACCCTTAGCGTCCGGTGCCTGCTTCATGGCTAAGGGAACACCATTTTGCGACCCTACACTATATCGTTCGCTTGTCGATGCATTATAATATTTGACCATCACTCCCCCTGACATTGCTTTCTCTGTCAATACTGTTAGTCAGTTTCAGTAGTGTCTTACACTTGAGCGTTTTCAGGCAGTTAAAACATATTTTGCGATACGTCAAGTGCGCACTTGATTTTGGTTTATCCTTCACTCGTGGGACACCTTCTCTTATTGGTTACTCGGATGTCGATGGGGCACGATGCATTGATACTCGTCGCTTTATGTATGGTTATTCAATCTTTCTTGGCCCTAATATTGTGTCTAGAGTGCCAAGAAACAACCTACTATAGCCCGCTCTAGTTGTGAATCGGAGTATCGAGCGATGGCTAACACAACGGCTGAATTGATTTGGGTTTCTAATCTCCTTTGTAAGCTACAGTTTCATGCCTCTACACCTCATATTTTATTATGTGATAATCGGAGTGCCTTGTTTCTGACACAGAATTCGGTATCCCACAAACGAGCCAAACACATTGATATTGATTATCATTTCGTTCATGAACTCGTGGAAGCAAGATATTTACACACAAAATTTGTTCCATCTTCATTGCAAATAGCCGACATTTTCACAAAGAGCCTACCTCGATCTCTTTTTCAGCTGTTTCTATCCAAGCTCTACGTGTGTTCTTATCCCACGCTTCACTTGCGGGGGGTGTTAGCAATAATCATATCTTAGATATTACGAAGAATATTTTCTTTGATTTGTTGTGATTTAGTTTTCTTAGATAGACTCATTTATATCTATTTATGATTGCAGTGATATTACAATTCTGAATTGAGGTGATATCTCACACTACAAAAAAACTATTTTTTACCAATGGATATTCCGTTAGTAAAAGCCTTAATTCCCTTGTTAAATTGGTTTACCAACGAATTAGCAACGAAATCCGTTGGTAAATTTCTATTGGTAAAGTGGTGGTTGGTAATTTTTTAGCAACGAAAAATCAATTTCGTTGGTAAATAATTCTGTTGGTAATCCGTTGCTAAAAATTCTGTTGCTAATTTTTATAATGATTCCCTTGGTACTCCGTTGATAAAATAGAGAATAAATCCGTTGATATTTCATTGCTAATAGAAAAATATTATTTTGGTTAATAATCCATTGGTAATTATCAACGAATTGAATTCCGTTAATAAGTTCCGTTGCTAAAAAATACTTTCTTAGTGTCACTTCTACGGACTATTTTTATTTGTATTTTTTGGTAGAGTCACTTTTGAGTATTGCTCGTAAAATTTAAGTTTTTTTTAGGATCCAAATTTTTACTAGCCACTATTCACTAAGTACAATTTTATTTGACCACCTTTCTTAAAAATAATTTTTAGTAACCACTAATAAGTGCACTCCCTAATTTATCCCCATAACTGTCAGGTTAAAGGACAAAAATAATGGGGCCATCATTATCTCAGAGTTGACCACATTAAATGGGGTGGGTGGGAGCATATTTAAAATTTAAAATTTATCCTAAAAGTACAATTGAGGTTTTCGCCCCAAACTCTTGCCTCTTTCTCTCTCTTTTTCGTCCAAAACCCTAGTATTTTCGTCCCACTCATCACTGGTCCCCCCTTTCTCACTCTCTCTTCTCCATTTGCGGTCCCCACTTTCTTCATCGGCCGAAAAAAAATTTCCCGAGGAGGGTGAATTCCGGTAATATTTGGCAATTGAGCTTTTTCGGGTAAGAATAAAAGTATTTTTATTTTATTTAATTTTGTGTGTTTTGTAGTAGTCATTTTTCATATTTTGCCTACATTTTTTGGTGTTGTTTATGGTGAAATGGAAGAAATTTACTTGTGTAGAATGTGACTTAATTGTGTATACATCATTTTAGAATGTAGGACAGTAGTTGTAGTGTTTATTTTTTGAACCCATGTGAAAAAATTGAGTAGGCCGAATAGAACAAAAGTGTAGGAAGAATAGAACAACTATAGACCGAATAGAACAAAGTGTAGTAGGAATATTGTGAAAGCAGACATAGGCCGAATAGAAGGAAATGATGTAGGCCGAATAGAAAAAAACGTAGGCTGAATAGAATAATTGTTGGCCAAATAGAGAAAAGTGTAGGTCAAATAGAAGGAAAGTGTAGGACGAATAGAAGGAAAGTGTAGGCCGAATAGATCAAAGTGTAGGCCGAATAGAGGAAAAGTGTAGGACTGGACGAATAGAAGAAAAGTGTAGGACAAATAGAAGGACCTTCCTGCAAGGACCTCTTGTTATTTTATTTTTGTAATTATGTCTATTTACTGAATTAAGTAGACTGGTTGAATTGTCATTGAATAGATAGATATGCTGTGTCTTACAATTTATGTTAAAAAATTATTACTTGTGTAGGGTGAGTGGAAGCGTCCTAGTATGCAGGAGCAGAAATGTAGTATATATAATTACTGCAAACTGGGAATTGTTATGGAAATGATCCGTACAAGGTTATCGGAGCTTAGGGAAAAAGTCGAACAAATATTTCGGAGGTCATATTTTGGTTATTTTTGGGATCTTGATAAAAATTGGAACGCGCACACCGGTATCCATGGTCTGATGACATGGGAGATTGTAGTTAGCGGGGAGGATTTAACTTCTAGATTCTTTCAGGTTGGGAACGAGTGCATTAGATTTGGTAGGGTAGAGTTCATGCGGATTATGGGACTCAGCTTCCTGGATTGACTAGGGTTTGATCCGAACCAAACATACGATATCCCGACTGGTGGGGTTTATGATACATATTATGGGCAACGCCGAAAACCATTAGTAAGCGAGATTGCCAAATATTTTAAAGGTAATACCTTTAATGATAGCCCCAAGGATGCTGTAAAGGTTGTTAAAGTGTTGTTGGTCTACTATTTTCTCCTGGGAGCGGACATTACCAAGGTCAGTGTAGACAATTGAGTTTGGGTGCTAGTAGAGGATAGTCGCGGTTGGGATTTATTCCCCTGAGGCCAGGTCAGTTACATGACTCTATTGCACTTCATGGAAAATATTTTGACCATTCCTCATGAGCAAGCAAACCCTGATACGTACAGATACCACTTCTACGGGTGCACATTTGTGCTCCTGGTATGCGTTATAGTACATTACTGAAAATGTTTAGTGATCTTATTCCAGTTTAACCCGAGTTTGCGTAACAGAAATAATCTAACAATAACCATTTTACTGTGACAGGTTTGGGCGTATGAGCGTATATCAGCCCTTGTTGCTCCATATGGGGCTGTCCCACCCGATAAAAGGGATAACTAGCCACTTTGCTTGCGATGGGAGTTTCGTACGGTGAAGAGGGTTAATAGAAAACTGTTTTCTGAGGTTTGAAATCTTAATATTTATGCATACTTGATGAAATTCAATATTTAATCAGTGATATTGTATCTAAGTGTTTTACTTTTTGAATAAGAATCCCGCTGTGGTGGTGTTTCCCGAGGAGCTCGCTGATGAGAGCACAACCGATTATTGGTTGCATATAGGATGATCCTTTGGAGGGTTTATGCATGAAGCTGTACACTAAGGAATTTTCTAACCCCAAAAGAAAGGTCGTTTGAAAGCCTGTAGTATCATCTTGGAACCAGCAGACCCAGGGAGGGAAGGCCTACGATCCCACACGTGATCCTTGGCATCAACCGTATTATGCCCGGGTGGTTGATGAGGATCCGTGGCAGGATGACACATGGTGGATCCTTCAGCATGGCAGTCTAATTAAGATCCATGTGCATACTGATCGATGTCTACTCCTAGCCCTGACCAAGGGGGACATGATTCAGGGGCAGAGTGGTTCGATGAGCCCAGTTCTTATATTCTCACGCATGATATTCCTCCGTCTTCCACGCATAAATCATGGCATGATGGAGCTGGAGTGGATGTGCCCCCAGTGTTCAATGGAAATAAGGGGTTGACGACGATGGAGGTGAACAAGCTTTCAGGGACAGGGTCCTCTATAGGCTGACTGATCAGGATGAATACCTCCATCAGCTGGCATCTTACGTTGTGTCTGCGAATCAAACCCAGGCTTAATTCTGGGTTACGGTGACAGAGGAGTTTAGGAACCTCTGTGCTGATCTCATGGGGCTAAGTATGAGCCATCTAGTTCGAGGACAGGGGTTAGATCTCCCCCTCCCAGTGTGGTGGAACCTGGGAGTGCCGTGGCTTTGATACCGGCGGTCGCTCATGGTGGTTTGATGCGTCCTACTCGGGCTAGAAACTCAAGTGCAGCATTACTGTCACCATTCACAATGAGCGATCGGGAGCGCCAGTCGCAACCGTACGAGCGATTCAAGACCAGCCAACATCCGTAAGTGTTAATTTACTCTTTTAGCATTTTCATAAATTAATTTAAATGCACATTAAATACATGTGCTTCTTGTTTAACAATTCTTGAATTCAGGGTCGATGTTGGACTTGGGTACGGAGTAAGTAATGATTTTTTTCCACGAGGTGTTTGGTTAGACGAACAGGTGATTGAAATAGTATTCATGTATATACTTAATATGTTAATTACTTCACATTATTCCGCAATACAATTGACTGTGTTTCAGTACCTGGATGCTTACCTCCGCTTATTATCCGAGCGACCGGCTGTCAAAGGCGTACACGTCCCTCATGAGCTTGACCGTTACTGCATTCTAGACATGCAATTCTCTGTAAGTAACAAACATATTCACAATTTATGAATTAATTTCCCCTGTATTTGTGAATCCGATCTTTTATACTCAATTTTCTCAAAGAGCCGAGTTAAATCCATTTGGGCTTCACACACAAGGATGTACAAAGATGATAGATCGACATTCACCAACATCGTAGATGAACTATTGATAGATCTTCGTGAGTACGCAGTAAGGGGACTTCCCATGTGGTCGGGGTCGAGGCGATGAACAGACAGTGACGTGATATTACAGCTTAACCCTTGTTTTACATCTAATATGTATATCTCTTAATTTATACAAGTGTTTTACATCTAATATATGCATTGTTCTGAATTCCATGGCAGATTATGTTCATAGTCCATACGAGTGCGTACTACTACCTCTGTGATGTGCTTACAAATGACATGACATTTCACTGTTTTGACTCGTTTTGACATAGATGGGATACCGAGCCCGAAATGATGGAGCATTGGATAGTGGAGACTCTACCATTCAGAAGAATCATTCCACATCTGATGCGCAAGATTCATACAAACCGACAGGTTTCTCACCATATGAAGTTAACTCCAGCTCTGTAGAGTATTGTTACAAACAAGAGGACTCCTCCAGCTGTGGCCCTGCATGTCTCAAGATCATAGAGGGGTTATTATTGAGGGACTATAACTGGCATGCCCCTGAGTACATGACGCGTTACCGGAAGCATATTGCTTTCCAAATCTTTCGCCTAGGCACCATTATTTCCACAGCATGATGGACATATATCTCATCTGACAGAAATTGTTCTTTATTTTGAAGTTTACTAATGAAAGGAATGACATACTGTGTATTTGATTATAAAAAAATCATATTGATAACCGTTGATATGTTATGATTTTTATTATATTTTTACGGATAACCAATTTATAGTCTTGGGATAGTAAGAACTGGAATTATCTTTAATTAAATCTGGCCAATTTTTAAAAATAACAATTATAGTTTACTGGGTGAAATGAGAAGGACAGCGTAGACGAGTATGTCCAGTTTCTCTACAAACGCCACATCTTTTCTATCTACGGATACGCGGATTAGGCGCAGCCGTCGAAGGAGGAGCTGGACTGCTATTCGATGATAAAGCTCTAGTATAGTTTACTAGATTTTGACCTAGCTGTCAACAGTACGAGCAAACAAGTTGTTTGTGACGTCTCCTGGATGACTTCACACCTGACCTTATCCGAGATTGTCGTGGTCGGCCGGCCTGCCTGTATGGTAGTGGGGTGTTGACACGCTGTGACTAGACTCCGTCAGGTGTGTCCCACTGAGTATAGTGAGGAACAAGCATAACTGGACGGCCCACATCCCTAAGACACTGCTTCGATGGAATACGGTAGACACGAAGCCACTAGCTGCCAACCTGCAATTACTGAAGACAGTATAATATAAGATCAGTGATTCAGGCGATCTATACAAGTAAGACGTATAACTACGTACTCGATTACCTTCTTCGCATGAATACATGGAACTAGTTCTTTTTAGAACTTCTCACATGTGCAGCTACAAGCATTCAAATCCACAGTGAAAATCTTATTACCGTCCTTGACTGCATACTTATTCCCAATGAGTCTCGATATGGGTAGCTTTTGGGCAGCACGAGAAAGTTCCACTAACTCGTCATGGACACGCTTGCAGAGAATGGTACTCTCTTGCTCATCTTGAGTTTGACGATCGTAAAACCACCTCTCAGTGATTGTGCAGTCAATCTCTAGCAGTGTGCATACAGGTAGTTTGTGCGCCCAGAGGATGATATTGTTATATGACTCAGTTGCATTAGAGTTCATAAACTCGTACTGTTTGACAGGACAATATACCCTTGCCCATTTCTCATATCCCCACGACACAACTAAGTCCATTAACTCCTGCAAACGGGAACCTCTCAGGGATGTCATGTAGCTGCACATAACAAGTGTGGAGAGGGAACATGAGTAAAAATTCATTGAAATGATGACATGTAAATGTAAAATTACGAATAAGTGGATGGAAGACTAACTGATCAAAATCTCTCAATAAGTATGTATCCATTGCACTCTGAAATCTACATATAACATTCTTTCCATAACAAGCCAATTTGTTCTTTAAATGATAGCCGCATAGACCGTGATGTGCATCAAGATAGATAGTAGATATAGCATGCGCAATACTCTGATGCCCATCTAAAATTATTAAAAGATCTCGTGGACATCTGTATGCCTCTCGTAGCCTTGCTAAAAATCACGTCTACGACGTGTTGTTCTCAATGTCACCAATGCCCAAGGTGAGTGGAAAAATCTGATGGTTTGGATCTTTAAAAATTGCGACGAACACAATTCCTTTGTGCTTTCCCTTCATATGGGTCTCATCTATGACAATGACTGGATGACCAAATTCAAGAAACCCGTGCCTGGATGCTCCAAGTGCATAAAATGCAAACCTGAAATGATCATCTTCAACGTATCAGGATTTGCCAACTCTAATTGATACATATACGCAGGGAGCATATGAAATGAGCTGTCATGATCCCCATATGTGTGTCCCATAGCCAGGTGTTTGGCCTTTAATGCTACATTGTAGCTAATGTCGAACCTGAAATCCTTCCTGATCTCTTCTCTCATCCCCTGGGGTCAGAGTCCAGTAATCTTATCAAACTGCCTAGCACTAAAATATTGCCCGATAAGATTGGATGACACATGTGTTGGAGCGTACCTGTCTGGATCATTTAAACAACCGGGATGTTGAACCAATTTAATCACTCTCTACAGCCCAAAGCTCATTCTTGAGTGCATCGCAAATTGACAACGTGTTTCACCATTTAGCTTACATTCCACGTGTACATGGTCGAGTTAGATCTTTCAACACCGGTCTCCACTCTGATTCGCAAGTTATACATTCCTACGGCTATCTGCAACTTCTCTTTCGAATCAAATACACTTTTCTCGTGAAGGACGCCAGATGTATCAAAATCTGGGCCAGTCAAATGATCTTCTCTGTCAGCTTCATCTGGAATGCCTATGAACATGACAGATGCATCAGTTTCAGTTAGATATTTACTTTAGTTCTATTCTAAAAAACATAGTTTTGATATCTAGAATCAACCAAGGATGGGTGGTCGGCCGTCGACTATGAAAATCTTCTGGCTGCATTTTAGAATGGGGCAAGTCGCGATTAATTGGCTCTAGAAAGCTAGGGCCGCCTCTCTGACGTATGTAACGACATATTTCTTCCTACAATTGGATTCTTCTCTCTTCAGCACCATATCACTTTCGCTAGAAGACTGATTAGACTCATGCGATATATCATCTTCGTTGCTTTTATCTTCTTCTTGGACAGTCTTATTCCTGGATTCAACATCATTATTATCATCATCAACATCTTCCTCACCCTCACCAACTTTGTCATCAGCTTCAGCATCTAGAGATTCTCTAAAATCAGACCACTGTAGCTCTGACGCTGGACTGTACTCGTCATTCGAATCAAATTCAGGCCTAGCACTAGATTGTGTCCTCATACGTGGATCATTGCTCGAACTAGCACTTTCATTATCATAACCCATTTCTAAATCCAAACTAATCCCTGAACCTTGTGCAGAATGTTGAACGAATGCATTGCCCGCGATAGGCCGGAGTGTCACGTACACCATTCCTACATCAACACAGTTGAAAACATCTTCCACATGTGCATCCTTCTTTATCTTATATTTAGACAAACGGCCCGTACTCAACCAAAGAATGAACTTCATAACCCCAGTAACTCAAATCAGCTTGTACTATGTTATGAATTTCTATTAGCAAACTATTATAATACAGATTGTCATCCCGCAAGAATAATCAGTTCACTTATCCACCTTTGTATAGTATCTCTTCCCAAAATCTACCCAACACATCACAATTTTTTATAGCTCATCTGCATATTTTTTCAAGAAAACGTAAATGATGTCAACATTAAAATAATAGAAAATTAGTTGCAAGTATTCTATTCACCCTACGTTAAGATGCCTAAAAAATCTCAGTATGTTATTCTTCCATTCGGCCTACGTTTCTTCTATTCGCCCCATAAGGTTGTTCTATTCGGCCTACCATACTTGTTTTATTTGGCATACTTGTTTTTTCTGAAAATAAGGACAAAATTTCATGTGGATAAATTTTTTCTTCTATTCGGCCCATAAGTTATTCTATTCGGCCTGCCACACTTGTTCTATTCAGCCTACTTGTTTTTTCCCAAAAAATAAAGATAAAATTTCATGTGGATAAATTTTTTCTTCTATTCGACATACGTTTCTTCTATTCGGCCTACTACACTTGTTCTATTCGGCCTACTTATTTTTTTTTCTGAAAAATATGGACAAAATTTCATGTGGATAAATTTTTTTCTACACTTATTCTATTCGGCCTATATTTTTTCCCATTAAAAAATATTGAATAAATAAATACACTTATGAGACATGTAAAACATCATATTAATGCATTCAGTAGCTATAAAAACAAGTTTAAACATACCTTGTATACTTGCTCCCCAAATTCTCACACATCTAACAAACTAGAAAAAATACTTGCTCCCCAAATGCCTAAACCTCGAAAAAACTAGAGAAATGAAATGAATATATGTGTATGAGGGAGCAAATTGGTCAGAACAATATTTTATATTACCTCATATTTTGTAAGCATATGAGGGAGCACATGCCTACATAATAGTAGGCATTGTACTTTGGCACTTTTTAAAGAAAAAGAGAGGAATCGGATTCTTCAATTGTACTATTGGTACTTTTGGTTCAAAAATAGAGGAATTTGATTCCTCAAACATATGATTAGTGGGTCCCTTTCAAGGATATTTTGGTCACTTCCAATAAAAGTGTCTAGAATAAATTATTTTTAAGACATGTGACCACTTGAAATTACTTTTAAGTAGAAGTGGCTACTTTTTGGCATTTTTATTTTTTTAAGTATAATTTCATTGTTTTTCTTATTTACTTGTTAATCATCTAACAATTTATAAAAAAAAAAAACGAAATATTGCAGTGGCAGCAAGTAGAATCTAAAGATATCTAATTTGGAGTTTAGTTTTGGTGACGTGGATAGGCTAGAATGCTTCCTTGGTGACATGACATTATGAAATTTTTTGAAGCACTTTCCTTTTTTAATTTTTTTCTTGCATTATATTTGTGTTTTCTTACATTTTTTCTTACGTTACAATTCTTAATTTTCTATCGATTGTAATCAAATAATACAAAATGCTTGATTTTAGGATACTAATTGATGTTTGAATTTAATGCTGATTTTTTTACAATTTAATAGTATTTAATTTTGTGTGTATATATATTTGAATCAAGTTGATGTGAAATAGCATTTTAATATTTTATTTCTCATTCTCTCTCTTTTAGTAGATCATTTTTACACTTTTTATATATATATTTTTAATTTTGTTCTGAAGCACATATGTAGTGATTTTTTCCCCTTTTGTGTGCATGATTATTTGCACTTATTATTATGTTATTAGTATTTTTTTTAGATAGTTACTAGCAGGTACATAACATATTTCAAAATTATTACAAGAAACACAAACTT
Organism: Pogostemon cablin; assembly: GCA_023678885.1. Taxonomy (NCBI): domain Eukaryota; kingdom Viridiplantae; phylum Streptophyta; class Magnoliopsida; order Lamiales; family Lamiaceae; genus Pogostemon; species Pogostemon cablin. The sequence goes on from CM042951.1 coordinate 32,609,853, forward strand.
GAAATCATTACTTCTAACTACATTATTTCTTTATTGATTGTCAAATTTACTTATATTCCCTCCGTCCCGCACCAAGGGTCTCTTTTTCCATTTTGGTCATCCCACCCAAAGGGTTCCCTTCCTTTTTTATACACATGGGTCCCACACTCACCCACTAATTCAATTAAAACATGGGGTCCACACTCCCACTAATACAACTACCCACTTGACACGATCCACTTTACATAACTTATAATTCAAATAATAATTAACATAAACATCATCATTAAAACCTGCATATATTTTTTTTTCTCACATAATATATTTATAACCAAAACCATCACACCAGTTCAACATACGTAACTGTTTTCTGACACCACATAAAACCATACAAACTTGTGACAGTACTTATTATATTATATAATAAAACATCAGCGAAAATAAAATAACCCACGGCCTAGCCCAACAGGTTGTCATCTATGTGCATCCACTCAAAACCCTGAAGGAGCTCCACAACTTGCACCACACACCACATACTCAAACATCATCAGGCTCACCTACAATACATAAACTAGTGAGACAAAAATCTCAGTAAGTAGAAATCATGCATGTCAGTGCATGAAAATGCATTTAGTTCTATCGCCAATTTCCTAATCTTTTTAATTGGTCTCTTTTATTTTAAAAACTGTTCACGTTGCGGGATTCCCACGACGCAATTATGATATGCACCCCAAATGAGCTCAATTGACACACTTAGTATCGGATCGATTCGATCCCTGAATATAATACCGAGAATGATTTTTTCGAACCCTGACAGAGTGTTGGGGATGATTTTTCCGAACCCCTAATAAAGTGTCGAGAATAATTTTTCCGAACCCTGACAGAGATGCATATATAGTGGCCGCACACACCATTAGTATCTTATTAATTTTGAGGAAAACACTTTTCATGTTTATGCATGGTGTGCGCCCAAAACAGTTAAATGTGCATCACAAACCATTTATAATATCAATATCAACATTTAATCACAATAAATCAATAATTTAACTTCAATTCGAACAGATCCACTTTTGGAATAACAACTTCACCTTGGATCCTACAAATCTTTATAACCAATATCTTCTCAAGCCATACAAATATATTTTCAATAGTTTCCAATCACACAGATCTATATAGGACAATTATATTATTTCAAATCTCATAGATTCACAACTTGTATCGCAAAATTATCACAAATAATTTACAAATAATAGTGTTGAATATGAACCCTACTTTCTCCAAATCACATAAATCCACAGCTTGTATAACAAATTAATCTCAAATAATTCATATCGTAATTAAACTAATTACAAATAATCCATAACATAATTATCACATATTAATCACAAATAATTCACAAACAACATGTTTATGCATTGTAGTTGAACTTCTACTTACCTGAACTCCGACAATAGTGATAATACTATAAATTTTATGAAGAATGGTGACTATCAATCTCCCGTCCCGGCACGCTCCTCTTTCTCGTCCCGACTACGCAAACACTCTTTCCTCCCCTCTCTCTTTCTCTTCTCTTCTCTCTCTCTTTTTCTTTTTTTTTCTTCCTTCCTAACTCATTTTCATGGCCACTTTCTCCATTTGATTACTGAAATGAATTTCATTGTTATAAATAAATGTGGTAAATCGGTTATTTATTATCATTTATCCATTGTAATAAATTTTGGCAAGATGAAATGCCACGTATGTTAATTATCATCTTTGAAATTATGTGGTTGTATTTAAACCATGTAATAGATACGTATCCTCATTTATTAATTTATTATTATTATTGTTATTATTATTATTATTCATTATGAATATACGTGCAGTACTTAATAACTAAGAATGATACATTTATAAATTATTACACATACGTATATATTTTTTATCACTATTATTATTACGAAAACACGTGTGATACTTAATAATTAAGAAATAATATATTTATACACATAAAATAATTATATTATATATCCAAATAATAGCACGTAAATATTTATGCACACATATATTCACATATTATCACCATTTTATCAAGGATGTCTCAATTAAAATATAAAGATAAATAAAATGTAAAATCAATTGTCACATAATTACTACATTATTATCACATAATTGCCACATAATTATCACATAATTATAAAATGCACATAACACAAATTAAATTATATTGGTATATGAGTAGTGAGAAGCTCGGGTATCACATCCTCCCCACCTTATAAAAATTTCGTTCTCGAAATTTACGTACCTGAAGAGGTCTGGATATTTAGCCATCATCTCATCTTCTCTTTTCCAAGTAGCCTCCTCAACTAGTTGGTTCCTCCATAATACCTTTAATAATGGTATTTCTTTATTTCTGAGCTTCTTCACTTCTCGCCACAAGATCTCAACTGGTACTTCCTCATAACTCAAATCTTCTTTCAACTCAACTGGTTCCTGCCTGAGAACATGAGATGGATTTGGAACATACTTCCTCAACACAGACATATGAAACACGTCATGTACTCTAGACATCGATGCTGGTAACTCCAACTTATAGGCAACGCTACCAACTCTCTCAATGATAGTGAACAAACCAACATATCTTGGACTGAGTTTCCCTTTCCTTCCAAACCGCATTATCCCCTTCACTGGAGATACTTTCAAGAATACCTGATCACCCACTTCAAATTCCAATTCTCTCCTCCGTTTGTCTGCATAACTCTTCTGCCGATCTTGAGCAACTTTCATCTTCTCTCGTATACGTGTAACAGCTTCTGACATTTCACGAATCAAGTCTGGACCCAAAAGTTTCATTTCTCCAACTTCATCCCAATGTACTGGAGATCTACACTTTCTCCCGTACAATGCTTCATATGGAGCCATTCCGATAGTAGACTGATAACTATTGTTGTACGAGAACTCTATCAAAGGCAAAAATTTACTCCACTGACCTTGAAAATCCAACACACACGCTCTGAGCATATCCTCCAAGATTTGTATTGCACGCTCTGATTGACCATCTGTCTGTGGATGGAATGTTGTGCTGAAAGATAATTGTGTCCCCAACGCCTTATGTAAACTCTTTCAGAAAGCAGACAAGAATCTCATATCTCTGTCTGACACAATGGTATGTGGTACTCCATGGAGTCTGACAATCTCTTGTATATATAGCTGGGCATAACGATCCATGGAATACGTAGAGCTAATAGGAAGAAAATGAGCTGACTTAGTCAATCGATCCACGATAACCCAAATGGCATCGTGACCTTTCACTGTCTTCGGTAGCCCGATAATAAAATCCATTGTGATATTCTCCCACTTCCACTCTAGAATAAATAAAGGCTGTAAGGTTCCTGTTGGTCTCTGATGCTCGGCTTTGACTTACAGACAAGTCAAACAGTGCTCCACATATCGAGCAACATCTCTCTTCATCCCTGACCACCAATAATGTGACTTCAAATCTCTATACATCTTAGTAGCTCCTGGATGTACAGAGTATGGTGTTGAATGAGCTTCCGCCATCACTTCTTTTCGAATGTCATCCACTTCAGGTAGACATAATCGACTTCCATAACGAATTACGCCATTATCTCCTAATTGGAAGTCAGAAGACTTTTCAGAGCTGATATCATTCTTTATCTTGTCAAACAACTTATCCTCCTGTTGGCCCTATCGAATCTTATCCATCAAAGTTGGTCGAAGTGTCAGAGCTGCCATCCTTGCTTCCAACGATCCTTCCTGAATGATCTCCACACCCATCTTTTGCAAATCAAGCAACTCTGGTTTCTAATTTATGGTCATAGCAGCTACACTCTGTATTGCCTTTCGGCTCAATACATCAGCAACCACATTGACTTTTCCCGGATGATAATTGATAACACATTCGTAATCCTTCACCAATTTCAACCATCTTCTTTGCCTCATATTCAACTCTTTCTGAGTGAAAAAATACTTCAAACTCTTATGATCAGTATAGATTTCACAACGTTCCCCATACAGATAATGCCTCCAAATCTTGAGTGCAAACACCACTGCGGCTAACTCTAAATCATGAGTTGGGTAATTCTTCTCATACTCCCTTAACTGTCTGGATGCATACGCTATCACTTTCCCATTCTACATCAATACACACGCAAGACCATTCTTTGAAGTATCACTGTAAACCTTGAAGTTTCCTGTCTCCGTAGGAATAGATAAGTTATGTGCTGATGTCAACCGTCTCTTCGATTCTTGGAAACTTTGTTCACATGCCTCCGTCTATGTGAACTTCACATTCTTCCTAGTCAATTGTGTTAATGGTGAAGCAATCTTAGAAAATCCTTCAACAAACCTTCGATAATATCCCGCCAATCCAAGAAAACTACGAACCTCAGTGGGATTTGAGGGTTGTGGCCAATCATGGATTGCTTTTACTTTACCTGGATCCACTGAAATTCCTTCTCCCGATACCACGTGTCCCAAGAAAACAACTCGATCTAACCAAAACTCACACTTCTTGAACTTCGCATACAACTGCCTCTCATTCAGAATCTCTAACACCTTTTCAAGTGTAGAGCATGATCCTCCTTATTCTTAGAGTAAATCAGAATATCATCGATAAACACAATCACAAATTTATCGAGAAATTCCTGAAATACTCTATTCATCAAATCCATAAATGTTGCAGGAGCATTTGTTAATCCAAACGGCATCACTAAGAACTCATAGTGCCCGTACCTTGTACTGAATGCAGTCTTTGGGATATCCTCCTTCTTTATTTTCAGCTGATGATACCCCGACCACAAATCAATCTTCGAAAAGATAGCTGCACCATGTAGCTGATCAAACAGATCATCAATGTGAGGTAATGGATATTTATTCTTCACTGTAACTTTGTTGAGATCCCGATAATCGATGCACATCCTCAATGTGTCATCTTTCTTTTGAACAAACAGAACTGGTGCTCCCCAAGGTGAGAAACTAGGTTGGATGAATCCTTTGTCTAGCAACTCTTGTAACTGTATCTTCGATTCCTTCAGTTCAGCTGGTGTCATTCTGTATGGCGCTTTAGATATAGGGGCCGTTCCTGGTTATAGCTCAATAACAAACTCTATTTCTCGGTCTGGTGGCAAACCTGGAAGATCATTTGGAAATCCTCTAGATATTCCCAAACTACTGGTACATCACCGAGAACTGGATATTGCTGTCCCTCAACATTCATTACACTCACCAGATACCCCTCACAACCACTTTCCAACAACCGCTGTGCTTTTGCTGCTGATATCATCGAAAATCTGAAGCTTTTCTTGATTCCAACAAAAGTGAATGGTTCTCCCCTCAGTGGCTGAAAGGTGATACTCTTCTTCTGAAAATCTATTGTAGCACCGTACTTTGACAGTCAATCCATGCCCAATATGATATCATAATCATTCATACTTAACACAATCAAATCAGCAAGGAGTCATCTTCCTTCAATAGGAATAACACAACCTCGAAGAAGTCGATTGGTTTGCTTTGATTTACCAGAAGGTATCATCACCTCATAATTAGCTTCTATCAAGTTAGGTATTCCACCCAGCTTCCTCACATACTCAGTGGATACAAATGAATGTGTTGCACCAGAATCAAATAGCACATATGTAGAAGTGCCAAAAATAGAAAACTTACCCGTGACAACTGAGGGATTCGCATCTGCCTCCTCTCACGTTAAAGTATACATCCTAGCCGGAGCTCTTCCTTGCTGTGCCTGCTTTCCTTTCTTAGGACAAGTAATAGTCACATGTCCTTTCTCCCCGCATGTATAGCACGTTCTCGGAGGAATTAGACACTCTCCACCATGTGATCTAAGACAATTAGGACATATAGGCAGTGGTGGCACCGGTGGCACCTTAACCTGATCGAATTTTGGACACTTGTTGGGTTCTTCTCGTCTCTGTCCTTGCTCCACTTGAACATTTGATTTTGGCATCTGAAATGGCATCGGCCTCTTATCAACTCTTCCAAACTGCTGCACTGGTTTCTGCTGAAATTGACGTCTGATAGCCTGCGCTTGTCTGATCCTTATCTCCGCTTGCTCAGCAATTTGGGCCCTTTCTGCAACTTGTGAGTATGTTGATCCATGCAGTCCCGCCATACTCACATCTCTGTAAAGTTCAGGCCTTATGCCTTTCACAAATCTCTCCACTTTCAATGCCTCCGTACTCACCATGTGTTCGGCAAACCTTGACAACTGCTCAAATTTTCGAAGTTAATCTGAAACTGACATGCCACCCTGCCTCAACTTTATGAACTCGTTCATCTTCATGGCTCTCACTGGTGTCGTAAAGTACTTGTTTCTGAAAAGCTCCTTAAACTTCCCATGTCATAGTCGTGACATCCTCGATACTTTTAATCGTATCCCACCAGTGGCCTGCACTTCCTCGTAACATAAAAGAAGCACACAACACTCTATCCTCATCTGGAATTCTACTGTATTGAAACATATTTTCCAATGTGCATAACCAATCCTCTGCATCTGTGGGGTCTGCTGCATCCTCAAATATTGGAGGGCTCAGCTTTCGAAACCTCTCACAAACTATTTCCACACGTTCTACTTGACGTCTATCTTGATTTGATTTACCCTCTGGTTGTCCACCCATATCTATTTGCTGAATCAGTTGTTGTATCTGTTGGGACTGGCCCTCTACCAGTTCCATCAGTCGAGTAATCACCACATCACGATTATACCCTTCAGGAGGTGCTGCTTGCTCAGCAGTCCTATCCTCTTCAGAACTTTCACCTGCAGTCCTTACCATTTTGTCTACTAACTACGCTTCCTACACCACATGGCCAATATAATTTATAAGACACATAACAATACAGAATGAAAATAACACTTACACGCAAGGCTGCGCTCCCAAGGAATGAGCTCATGTACATAGACAGTCTGCAGGACCCAAACCATGCTCTGATACCACTCTGACACGACCCACCATACATAACTTATAATTCAAATACTAATTAACATAAACATCATCATTAAAACCTGCATATATTATTTTTTTCCTCACATAATATATTTATAACCAAAACCATCACACCAGTTCAACATACGTAACTGGTTTCTGACACCACATCAAACCACAAAAACTTGTGACAATACTTATTATATTACATAATAAAACATCAGCGGAAATAAAATAACCCACGGCCTAGCCCAACAGGTCGTCATCTATGTACATCCGCTCAAAACTCTGAAGGAACTCCACAGCTTGCACCACATACCACATACTCAAACATCATCAGGCTCACCTACAATGCATAAACTAGTGAGACAAAAATCTCAGTAAGTAGAAATCATGCATGTCAGTGCATGAAAATGCATTTAGTTCTTTATCGCCTATTTCTTAATCTTTCTAATTTGTCTCTTTTATTTTGAAAACTGTTCATGTTGCGGGATCCCCACGACACACTTATGATATGCACCGAAATGAGCTCAATAGACACACTTAGTGTCGGATCAATTCCGATCCCTGAATATAATACCGAGAATGATTTTTCCAAAGCCTGGCAGAATGTTATGGATGATTTTTTCGAACCCCAAATAAAGTGTCGGGAATAATTTTTTCGAACCCTGACAGAGATGCATATATAGTGGCCGCACACATCATTAGTATCTTATTAATTTTGAGGAAAACACTTTTCATGTTTATGCATGGTATGCACCCAAAATAGTTAAATGTGCATCACAAACCATTTATAATATCAATATCAACATTTAATCACAATAAAGCAATAATTTAACTTCAATTCGAACAGATCCATTTTTGGAATAACAACTTCACCTCGGATCCCACAAATCCTTATAACCAATGTCTTCTCAAGCCATACAAATATATTTTCAACAGTTTTCAATCACACATATCTATATAGGACAATGATATTATTTCAAATCACATAGATCCACAACTTGTATCGCAAAATTTTCACAAATAATTTACAAATAATAGTGTTGAATATGAACCCTATTTTCTCCAAATCATGTAAATCCACAGCTTGTATAACAAATTAATCTCAAATAATCCATATCGTAATTAAACTAATTACAAATAATCCATAACATAATTATCACATATTAATCACAAATAATTCACAAACAACATGTTTATGCATTGTAGTTGGACTTCTACTTACCTGAACTCCGACAATAGTGATAATACTATAAACTTTGTGAAGAATGGTGACTATCTATCTTCGGTCCCGGCACGCTCCTCTTTCTTGTCCCGACTACGCAAACACTCTTTCCTTCCCTCTCTCTTTCTCTTTTTTTTTCTTCCTTCCTAATTCATTTTCATGGCCACTTTCTCCATTTGATTACCGAAATGAATTTCATTGTTATAAACAAATGAGGTAAGTCGATTATTTATTATCATTTATCCATTGTAATAAATTTTGGCAAGATGAAATGCCACGTATGTTAATTATCATCTTTGAAATTATGTGGTTGTATTTAAACCATGTAATACATACATATCCTTATTTATTAATTTATTATTATTATTATTATTGTTATTATTATTATTATTATCCATTATGAATATGCGTGCACTACTTAATAACTAAGATATGATACATTTACAAATTATTACACATACGTGTACATTTTCTTACCACTATTATTATTACGAAAACACGTGTGATACTTAATAATTAAGAAATAATATATTTATACACATAAAATAATTATATTATATATCCAAATAATTGCACGTAAATATTTATGCACACATATATTCACATATTATCACCATTTTATTAAGGATGTCTCAATTAAAATGTAAAGATAAATAAAATGTAAAATCAATTGTCACATAATTGCCACATAATTATCACATAATTATAACAAATTAAATTATACTGTCACATGAGTAGTGAGAAGCTCGGGTATCACACCACTACACATTAAATAATAATAATCCTTAATCTACGTGCAAAAAAGTAAAATGCAGGGAGTACTAATTAAATGCACGAAATGCATATTATTTCACAAATTTGATTTCTTTCACATTTTTCGAAATTAATTGCATTTTCCCTCAAATCCTGCAACTCTATTTCTTGAGAATCGTGTTCTAATTAAATGCACGAAATGCAAATTTCTGCACGAAAAGCACACGAAATGCATATTTCTGCACGAAAAGCATATTTGTACATATTTTACCTTTATTTTGATCCTTATTTTGATTAAATGCACGAAATACATATTTGTACACATGTTACCCTTATTCTGATTAAATGCACGAAATGTAGATTTGTACACATTTTACCCTTATTCTAATTAAATGCACGAAACATAGATTTGTATTACCCTAAGGCGACCAACAACAAAAAATTGAATTACGGATGTGTATGCTTGAGTGGCAGCAGCTGCTTGAACAAAGCTGTTGACGCATAAGCAAAGTGCCCAAAACGTTATAGCAGCAAGGGATATTAGGAATATCTATATGAAAAAGAATCCATTAATTGGTGAAAACTGGGATGATAGGAGCATGGTCGACTTTGGAACACAAACTTTACACGAGGTTGAATATACAATTTAATTCTTTATAACTTGGTTCAACATTATTACAAAATTCTAAAGACATGTGAGCAAATGTCAACAGTATAGACTGAGGAGTAAAATATATAAACGAATTGAAGAATCTATAGCTCTAACACATAAATATTTCCAAAGGCCTCTAATATGAATGCAAATAAAAATCAGATAATTAAATTGTTGCAGACGGAGAAGAATAGTGATTGGCGAAGGAGAAGAAAGCAAAGCAAGGGAAAATGGAGGACAGAGATATCTATGGTAGATAGGAATAATGGCTGACAACGAGACTTTCTGATAGCAGATCTGTGATTTATGGACGTCGTCGTGATTCCGACAGCAAGACTGGTGGCTGAACTCGGCGATGAGGACTGGCAAGGAGAAACGGTGGTGATGCAGCAGATCTAGCGACGAGACTGGGGCTGGGGATCGCGACGGCGACTAAATCCAGCGGCGATTGTGGCGGGGGCGTGGTGGATCTGTTCTTGGATACGATGGAGAAACAGTCTGCTATAATCTTGCCAATTGTTTTAATCCGTGTATGATGATAGAATAAATATTTATAATTTTTTTATTTTAAGGGGTAATTTTGTCTCTAGACTATAAATTTTTGTACTTGATAGTACTCCCTCTGTCCCACGTATTTTTACCCACTTTCCATTTTGGGGTGTCCCACATATTTTTACCCATTCCATTTTTGGCTAAAATACATAATATTTTATTACCTACTTTTTACAATCCCAACAACTTTAACTACTTTTTTACACTTTATTCATCATTCCCAACAACTTTATTCACTTTTTCTTTTTAAATTACTAATTTATCCCTACTTTTTCTTACATTATATATTAAAAAAATAAAACGTCTTAATCTCCGTGCCCGTACAAACGGGTAAAAATACCCGGGACGGAGGGAGTATTTATTTTTTTCATTGTATTTAAGAGTAAATATACTTTAAAAGTTTGTATCTCTTAACAATTATTTCTATTTTGAGATATTAAAATAATTATTTTAATGCTATTCATATATATACATAATTTTCATTCATTTTTTATACTTAAATTAATAAAATTTGTGTTGCAGTTTTAAAATATTCTCCTTCTATGAAGACAAAAACTCGACTAGACAAGAAAAGAGGAGAAAGAGAAGAAGACAAAATCAAAGTAAAATCCAAATTTCAAAGTTCATCTACGACGCCACTTTCTGTGTCTCCTATTGCTTTCCTGTACTTGGAAATAGGTGAGGATGCGGATGAAATTCTGATTGTTGTGCTTACGCCTTTTGAGAAGCGGTGTTTCCGACAGTTAAAATTCAATTTTATTGTTCAGAGATAATAATCATGTATATTATAATTTTCTATTAATTGTTATTCATGTACTTAATTTTTTTCTTTAATTAATTTTGAATATCTTTTGTAAAATCTAAATATTCATCTTTTTTTTATTTAAGTTATGAGTTTGTTAAAGAATCATCATAATCAAATTTTATATATTTAATTATTATGTGGAGTTAATTTTTTATTTTTATGTTTCTACGTTCCTAATTTATCAAACTACAATAAATTTTCTATTTTATGCATGTACCACCTATTAATTTATATTTAAAGTTATTTTAATCTCATTGAAATTACTTTATTTATTTATTTTAATTATACAAACACAATTCAATATTATATGTATTCATCACTTTTAAAATTTTAAGTGAGTATACTAATTATATGTATTATTCCAATGTTTTGCATTTTATTACTTTATGTCCATGTAAAATAATTCATTTTAAAATATTCAAATTACATGATTGACAATTATATTTTCATTGAATCATTCAATAATTAATATTTAATGAGTTTTTATATATATTATATGTATACTGATTGTTATAAATTAATCTTTTAGTTTTGAAATAAATTTGTCTATAATCTTTTAATTTTTGAAATTTAATCATTTAAAATAATATAAATATTTTTTAAATTAACTTTTAGTATTCAATTGTGATTATAGTTAAACTTAGTTAAAATATATAAACAAGTTCGTAGGAGGATTTGAATATTATTTATTTATATTTTTAATAATTTTTGAATTAATAATATTGTATCATTTATATGTATAAGATATTCTTCATTTATCAATTAAATTAAAAGATATTCAGAACATAATTAAATTGATTTATGTTTTAGGTATATGACTATATTTATGTAATATTTAATTTATTTTTATTGATTGATTATTAAAGTAAGGGGGCGGCTATTTGCACTCTCGATTTTATTAATCCTACCCCATAAATTTATAAAATTAAAATATCTTATTTAATAAGACATGAATACCCTTATAAAAATTTTATAACGACTGACTTAACACGTACGCTTGTTACAACTAAACAAACTCATAACTGATCAAACTTATTTTGTTCGATTCCTGTACCCGAACAAACTCTTACCAGTTGTGCCTTCGTGAGTAAAACCTCTGTAGCCATCAACACAATCATGTACTTTAGCCAATTCACCTTCTTCCTTATCAATATCCGGAGCACTGATACTCTGTTCTCAGGTTTAGACTATCAATTGTATTCTAGCTATTACTAGATTTAGATAATGAGGCAAAGTTGGAATCAATTATTTGTACTTCAAAGTTTCCTCCATTGCTGTTGAAATCCAGAGCTTGCTGCAGATTTATAATCACTACATCAACTATGGCTCACCTTCAACTGTCCCGCTCTATAAGGAGAACTTCACCAGTGACGAGCATGCCACCGTGCGATTCTCTTGTGGTTGCAGAAAAGTAGAGAATCAATCTTTGTCGGCAGAGGAGGTTTATAAAAATGCAAGAAGGCTCGAGAAAGCATCTTCTTACATGCTCAATTTGGACCAAGATGGGACTTACATGGTGCGTTTTCATTTCTACCCATTACCCTCTCTGGAAAATGCTCAATTCAGCATTTCTGCTTCTGGATTTTCTCTCTTTCACGATTTCAGAGTCGGGGATATTCGTTTTTATCCACACATTGAAGAGTTCTTGCTGCGACTTCTACAGGGGACGTTCAAGATTGATTTCTTATCACAGCAATCTAATTTTGGCTTTATTAGTACAATGGAAGTAATTCTTACACCCACTGATTATATTCCTGATTATGTTCCTCGTGTGACTGAACAAGGTCCTCGTGGTACCTTTAATGGTGTTCGGAACACCTCACAACACGTTGTTCATAGGATAAATGTTGGGGGTGATACATCACCGCTGATGATGGTCTTTTGTTTAATAAGGATGCTGCAAAAAACAAAAGTTCTAGAATCATGTAGAAGTGCTTTTATAATTTATATTTCCATTTCTCTGTTTTTTTTTTGTAAGATTTCATTTCAACCATTGAAGTTCTATTATTGTATTGCATTATATATTTGGTGTTGGAATGAAAATCAAACTATTTTAATTGATAATATTGGTATAGTATTCACTACACAATACGGTCGAACAAGGGTGGTGGATGGATGGAAACGACAATTGTGCCTCCAATGCCGGTGAAAGGGCAAGCAGGATATCCATGGGCTACATTTAAAATTTTAATTGGGGTGCATTTAGAAATTTAATTTATATAAGGGTGTTTATGTCTTTTTACATGAACAAATTTTAAATCTATAAATTAATGGGATTCATTTAGTAAATCCGGGGTGCAAATAGTCGCTCCCTTCAAGTAATATTCTCAAATTACTATTGTAGAGATTTTTTATGAAGATATGACATACCTCAAATACCTTTCTTATGATGTGTCGGTCACACGTTGATTTGGAATTTTTTTTAAGCACACCTTAAATAATTATATTCTTATCATTAATATGAATTTATGAATTCAAAATTCTGTATATAGTTTTTCTCAATTAATTTGATTGGATTCAATTAAGTGATTAATATACTGCAATTATTAAATTATTTACTTTCAAACATTAATTTACTTTTCATTTGTTTAGCATTAATCAAGCAATTTTAATTTAAGGTGATGCATAAATTAATAATTTTTTTTTGTTGATGACATGTTATTTTTAAATTAATTTCATTTTATTTAATCTCATTAATATGTTTGACATTTTAAAAAAATTACCTTAATTTTGATTGATATTATGAGATGTTATGTTATTGAGAAATTTAATGTGTTCTTTTAAGAATTAGAGTATATACGTACATATATGATTTAAATATTATAATATATTTATTTATTTTTTAATATAAAAATCTAATTTGTTGGTGATTTTGGGTGCACATGAGATTAATAAGGTAAAAAATTAAAGATATCTATTTGAGAATTTTTTTTCACTGATGTGGACGCCATTTTATGGCCTTCTTGGTGGCGTGTAATTTTTATATTAATCTTAATATTTGATTTTTTATTTAACTTTCCCTTTTTGTGTAATTTCAGTTTTTTATTTATTTAATTTAATGATGATGAATTTAAATACTAATCCATCATTCTATTTCAATTAATTTGAAGCTAATCTTGATAGGGTAATAATGATTTATAATTTCTTTTAAAAATATCAATCAATCATTTAATGTTGTATATCTATATAAACACATAACACTTTTTTAGTTTATTTTATTTTGTTTATATAAAAGTGTTTATTTTATTTTATTTATATATTTTTCTTTTCTCTTTATGTTGTATTCTTATTCATTCTTTTTTTTTCTTCTATTTATTAGAAGATTTATATTAAATGTATGTTTATGGTTTATTTATTTACTTTTTCATACATTTTCATATTCTTTTAAAATGTTTTAAACTCGAGGTATGTTTATCTATTATATATATTGTTATGTCATTGTAATTTTTTGTAATTACGAATTATCTCATCTAATTATATGTTTTATTAATTCATCTTTTTGAATTGTGATTCTCACACACACTATTATTATTTTTTTCACTTTTTATATTTACCTTCGTGTATCCTCCATTTTCACAACTCATTGAATAATTATGACTTTTTTCTTAATAGGTTGTGCGAAATGAATTACAGATTTACATTCAAGTCATTCCGATCTTACGAGATAAATATTGATTATAGAACGATGTTACTCACCTATACCATTAATTTGAAATTGAAGATAATATAAAGTACGCATTTTAGAATAATGGAGTTGAATTCCTCAGTTAGGATAAACTGAAGTGATTATAGGTGAAAAGGTTTTGAAGTGTATATTACTTATATCATATTTACATGATTATTTATTTTGATTCTTTTTTTAAAACACTTTTATACATAATCCATATTAGATATTCTTATATGTTCGATTTTATGTATTTCCAATTCTTCTTTTAAATTATTCTTATGTAAGAAATTATAGCATCAAAAATTTACTAAATCGGTTCCAAACATCAATATTACCCAATCGTTTCATTTAATACAATTGTTGTATGTAATATATTTTATTTTCGATTTGATGAGGTACTAAATTCAATAATAATAATAATAATAATAATAATAATAATAATAATAATAATAATAATAATAATAATAATAATAATAATAATAATAATAATAATAATAATAATAATAATTTATTATTACTATTATTATAATAATTTAGATTAAGTTGTTATTTGTATATATTATTTGTGCATGTATATTTTTATAAATTGTATATATCAATTTGTAATGTGAAATTTTTTTTAAGAGTATAATTTAATTGGATTAATAATAATGCAATTGTTTCAAGATTATTATCACTTTAATTGATATATTATGAATTTAAAATTTGAAACCATTTATGTTAAATTTGATTATGGATTAAATGTCAACTAACACAAATTTCATCTAATTTTATAAAAATTTTAACTTTATTATGATTAGATTTTGACCCATAATTTATAATTTATATGAGAAATATACTTAAATACCATTTTTTTTAAAAAAAAGATACTTTATTAATATAATTAAAAAATTATATAAAAAATATTAATTAAATTATTTTAAATTTATATTACTTAGGATTTTGATTAATGGATCCATATTAAAAGTTATCTCAATAACAATAATTTGAATTTATATAAAAGTTTAGGCAAAAACTCCTGTGCACCCGGACGCACATTCCGTGCTTCTTTAGAAATTTGTGTTAAATTGTATACCCTTTAGTATGCAGATGTGTACCCTTTATTTTCTAAAGAAAATTATTGTGTGTATCTGGGCGCATGGACAACACTCCGTGCGCCTTTAGAATTTTGTGTTAAATTGTATACCCTTTAGTATAAAAATGTGTACCCTTTATTTTCTAAAGAAAAAAATATTAATGAAAACTATATACCCTTTAGAACGAAAACTATATACCCTTTAGAACAAAATGGTGTACATTTTATTAATTAAAGTGTATAACCTTTAGATCAAAGCAATGTACCCTTACCCATAATACTAAATTTCTAAAGGCGCACGGAATGTGTTCCCGGCGGGCGCACACAAGCCTCACTCAAAAGTTTATTGTTGATTCTATAAAAGATTGTAATTTTAAGAATTTGATAAATTAATTCATAACTTTCTTAATTAATTATTAAATATTATTATATATTATATTTGATTGATTATCTCACTCAATTACCAATCTATTTATAAGTTTTTTTACTATACATTATTGAGTACATTTCGTTGCGATTGAAATAAAAATTATTTACAATAAACTCATTCAAAATGAAAAAAAAATCAATTCTATTTTATTTGTAAATTAATACTTCACTTCTTCTTAATGTCATACATTGTTTTATTTTATTAATGATATACTCCCTCTGTCCCATTTTAGATGACACACTTTTCATTTTGGGTTGTCCCACAAAAGTTTGCACATTCCAAAAAATGTACAAAGTCAAATACAATAATTCTTCCCCATATACTTTATTTACAAAAAAACCACCCTTGCGTAACACACTTAACATACTTTATCATTTATTTATTACAAAAAAATACCATAATACCCCTAAAAGTTATCACTTTTTTTAATCTCTGTGCTGGAAGAGTCATGCAAACTTTTGTGGGACGGAGAGAGTACTTAATTTAGTTTATTTTTAAATATTAGATGAATAAATTCAATTATTAATCGTATATATGTTCAAATATCTACCATATATCTATTCTAATATGAATAATTTATAAGTTAATCTTATGAGAATCTTAAAAGATAATATAAAACTTATGAAAATATAATATTCCATCTGTTTTAATTTTGCTTTACAAATTTACTATGCCATGTTATTTAAAAAAAAATTGTTGACTTACTATTTAACTGTGTAGGGGTAATGTAGTTTTTATTAAATATTAAATAAAGTATACAGTGATGTGTGTTAGATAGTAGTGACATTTTTAAAATAAATTGTATTAAAATTATATTGTATTTATTGCAATTCTATTTTTGGGGAGTAAAATGTGTATTGAAACAAACGAATGAAGAATTGTGAAATGTGTAATAAGATGGATGGAGAAAATTATATGTAAAAGTTTTCAATGTAAAATTATGAAAAAATTGTGAAATGTGTAATAAGACGGATGGAGAAAATTACATGTCAAAATTTTCAATGTAAAATTATGAAAATCAATCTTATAATATATAATAAATTCGATTGTATATAAATCAAATAAATTAATTAAAACTTACATATTTTTATAAAATAAAATTAATATATAAATTTTATGTTTAAATATAATACTCCATCTGTCCTATTAATATTGGAATTTTTATCTTATATTATTATAATAAATATATCAGTATATTCCTAATGACGAATACTCCCTTCTTCCCCTTGATACGTATCCATTTTTCCATTTTGGTCCGTCCAATTACAAAGTATTCATTTATCTTTTTGGATTGATGTGACTTACAATCACTACACATGACCCGCACTCAATATTAATACAACTATCCACCACACATTAAAATATTATTTCTCTCACCTTACTATATATTAAATTATTATATTATTTATTCCACGTGTAAAAAGTCAATGGATATCTTTCGGGACGGAGTGTATAATTTAATCAACGGTCACAATACTCACAATACTAATTAATATGATGCGACAATATGTAAGGGAGCTTGGTTGCTGCAGGGTGGGGGTTCGAATCCTGTCTTTGGCATGGATTTGGCCCCTTGCAAGCACAAGTTTAACAGTGAGCCCTCCCTATAAGCCACTTGAGGCACATCCTGCGATTTACCTCCTCCACCAATCCCCAGGGCAGGGGCGGTGGGGGCCCCTAATGGTGGGGTACACTATTTTTTTTTAATATGATGCGACAATAGTCTTGTTGAAAAGGGCACACGTGGCAGGATGAAATAGTCCGTTGGAAGTAGCGTGTTGTGCCTACTGTCTAGATCTGAAACACACACCTCCATTCATTGGATAGGATTCTATTGTATTATTCCCAATGCGAATCTTAAGCATTCATAAATAAGCATCGGAAACTGATTATAAATAAAAAATGCAATTTATTTTTTAATTTTATTATTCCAGCTTTAATTAATTGTCTTGCTCACCGGAAACTGATTATAAATAAAAAATGCAATTTATTTTTTAATTTTATTATTCCAGCTTTAATTAATTGTCTGGCATTGGTATACCATCTTTGGAAAATAGAAATTAATCCTACTCCCTCCCACGAATTTTTTTTTTTTTAATTTGAGCGTTAATTTAAACCGTCTCATTTTAGAAAGCTCACGTTCACACTAATACAACTATACACTAAACATTAAATAATTATACTTTTTAATTTACATGCAAAAAGAAAAAGATCATCTTTGATGGAACGAAGGGAGTATTCCATTTATGTAACCGTGTAATAAAATAAAAAAGACCTATCCCACGTTCACCTTGAAGATAGTATTGAGAGAAATAGCCATAGGGATGTCAACGGGTCGGCTTTGAGGCGGATAATAAATTACCTAGACCCGGCTCATTCTTAAAAGGCCCTCCCCGAACCCATCTTGTTACCCATACGGGCCATATATTGCATACTCGTACCAGACCCGTAAGGGGCGGATCTATTCCTCCCCGTTTTTTTAAATCAACCGTCATTAATCACATAAACATTATGTAGCATGCACTCACATAGTAAATAATATCCATAAAATTTTAAAAATAAAAATAAATAAATTGCAAGTATATTAAATAAGTTCCATCATATCAACATAAATTAAATTATAGTTATTACACACATTAAATAAATTATTAATGGCTAATAATATTGGTGCACCCCAAGATACAGTGCACTCACTTTCAAAAATGTATACAATTATGAACAAAAACATATACAATTATGAACAAAAACATATACAATTATGAAAAAAAATGTATACATTTTGTTAGTGAATTTTTGTTAGTTTTTTTAATGAAAAATTGAGTGTAAGAAAATATACAATCATTAAAAAACATGTATACACTATTAAATAAAAAGTTATACACATATAGATGCTAGTTTTTTTAATAAAATTTGAGTGTGAAAAAAGTATACAATTATTAAAAAATATGTATACAATATAGAATAAAAGTTATACATATATGAGTGCACCCTTGCACCCTGGTGCACCGGATATCAACTCATTATTAATAGTTAATAACACAATAAATAATTTATATATATAAAATACTCATAAAATAATTGTGATAAAATAATATACACAATAAAATAATTTATTCTAACTTCCAAATAATATATACAATAAATAATTTAATATAATATATATATATATATATATATATATATATATCATATAATATAACTATATGTATAAAATATAAAATAATTTTAATTATAATATGTTCGGGGCGGATTCAGGACGGATCGGGTCTAGACCAATATTCAGACCCACCCCGTGTATTTGCGGATTCGGACCAAGCCGTCCCATTTTTATTACAAACTAGGTCTGAATTGCCCCCAAAATATACGTGCTAGGGCAGGTACCTACGAATCGGATCGAAATTGACATCTCTAATTAGTCAGCCAGCATTTGAGTGCGGTTACGGTAAGTCAAATCCATGTTAAAAAAAGGATTTGAACTCTTATTTATTTCTCATGTCTTCTAATTTTACTCATAGATTAACACGAATTTTTATGGGCTTTCTGGATCAAAATGGAAAAATTGTTGGGCTTTGATGTCAAGCCCAATGGCTTATGTAGGGGTGTATACCGTACCATACCAAAAAAATATGAACATACCGTATACCGTACAGAAATAATCGGTATCAAAAAAATAATACCGATACCGTGCCGATAATATCGGTATACTGAAATTTTGGTATATTAACAACAGATACCATTTTTTACCGAAATGTCGAACATAGCATCCTATTGGAATGCCGGCACTACCAAAAAATAAAAATAACATTCTTAAATATATCAAAATAATTATTCCTCCAGATCTAACCATAAGGTAGCATATCACTAAGGAGTCTCAGCATCAAAATAAATCAACCCAATAAAATCAACAGCATCAACGATTCAGCAGCGGAAGGCCGTCGGATAACTTAAAGTGATTAGTCGTACAAGAAAAAAAATTGCATTTGTTACTTGTTTCCACTTGAATCGTCGGAGCGGAAGGGTGTCGAGACCGGAAAGGTGTCGTAGACTTTGAAGGAAAAGGTTTTGCAATGGGAAAGGGAGGATGGTGGGCAGTGGGCGGTGATAGTGGGTGGTGGGCAAGGGTTTGCTGTCTCCATTCTAAAATGGTAAAAGGGCGGAGAGTAAATATCTGATTAGGGCTTCTTGGTTTGTTCAGTAACCTTGTTTATATACTTACTCACATATTTCAATTTATTATTATATAATTTTAGAATATGTAATTATTATTATTAATTAATTAATTAATTTAAGTAGAATTATACCGATTTATCGATTTTTTACGGTATTTCGGTATATACCGAAATACTGAAAATTTTCCAAAATCACTTACCGATACCGTACCGAAATTTTCGGTACGGTACAAAATTTCGGTACGGCATTGTACCTTACTGAAATTTTTGGTATACCTAATTTTTTGTTAAATTCGGTAATTTTCGATATGGTAATTGCGGGATACCGGAAAATCGATAATTTTGTCCACCCTGCTTATGTGGTGGTGTTATTTTAGTGAAGGCATCATGAATATACACAAGAAAATAGAAGGCCATGAAACTGATTAATTTTGGGCTTTTATGTATTCTAACGACTCCACTGAATAAATATAACTGTGTCCTCCAAAATTTAAAGGGCATCTATATAAAATGTGGGGTACTTTATTTTTTAGAAATGACATTAATTATATATTTTAAAAAATGAGAGGGACTAAGGTACAATCGATTGTACTAATTGAATTGGTACAATCTTGGTCACCACTTTTTTTAATTAATTCCTGCAATGTTGTTTTTTATTTTATTTTTAATTTTATTTTATTTAAATGATTATTATACCCTAAATCCTAAATCATAGGATAAATTATACCCTAAACCACAAGGGTAAAATTTCAATTATATCCTAAACCATAGGGATAAATTATACCCTAAACTACAAGGGTAAAATTACAATTACATCCCTAAAATTAAATTAAAAAAAATAGTAGCAACAGTTAAAAAAAAAGAGGAAAACACACATTGAAGGTGAAGGAAGGAGGTTGTACAGGGGATTGTATCAGTCGGAGGTTGTACACAAGTCTTTGTCTTTAAGAATATATCAATTTTATTAAAATTTTAGATATATATCACTACTCCAACGCTGTGCGTGAAACTACACATCTAATTCTATACTCAATTTTCTATGCGACACTACATATGATTGTGTATAATCAAATATAGATTTTGTTTTTAAAATTTTATAATCGTAACTAGGACTGTCAAACGAGTTAAGAGTGAGATTGAATACTGCATATTAAGCTCAGTTCGAGTATTTATTGAGTTAGAGTTTAAACTTAACTTTATTAAGTATCGAGTTAATAACTAAGTTTAGTTTTACTTGAAAATTACTCATTCGAGTTTTGCTCTATTCATTATTTAAAATAAGTAGAGCTTGTCGACCTTATCGAGCTGTACTTTAATTATTTATTTACATTTAAAGTTAATTGCAAAAAAAATCACGAACTTTACTCTTATTGCAAATCAATCCACATTTTTAAAAAATTGCAAAAAAGAACACCACATTTTAGTATTGTTGCAAAACTTATCCAATTTGTGACTAAAATGGAGTTGTTTTTTGAGAAATGTAGTGCGTTTTATAATAATACTTTTAATTAAAATGGGTTTTTTTAATATTTAATTTTGAATTTATAATTTTTTATTTTGAGATTTAATGGTGTGATGTGGATGGAGATGTGGGAATTAACGTTGAATTTATTGGAAGAAAATTGCCACGTTAGCACTAGTTAGAAATTACAAAAATAAGAGTGTATGTTGGGTGCACTGCAAGGGTGCACCATATGTGTATGTGTATGACTTTTTATTCTATTTTGTATACATATTATTCAATTTTGTATACGTGTTTTGTAATAATTGTATATTTTTTCACACTAATTTTTTCATTAAAAAACTAACATCCATATGTGTATAACTTTTTATTCAATAGTATATACATGTTCTTTAATAATGGTATATTTTTTTACATTCAATTTTTCATTAAAAAACTAACTATTAAATTGTATACATTTTTGCTCATAATTGTATATATTTTTATTTATATTTCTATATGTGCACCCTATCTTAGGGTCCATTCTGGTGCACACTATAATTAGCCCCAAAATAATGTCTAACTAGTTGATGTCCCGCCGCCCGCGTGGATAATTCATAGTATATTTTTATATATTTTTTTATATCTTATTGATTAGGATAATTCGAATAGTTTTTTAAACCTTGATTCCATCCACACTTGATTACAATTTTATTATATTTATTTATTTTTTAAATTACAATTTTATTTTATTTATTTATTTTTTAAATCAAACAAAATAACGTAACTTGATATAACTAAATCATGAGTCACAGAAGGTTGAAGGAAGTAGTATAGAAATTTTAGCCTTCATTCGATACATTTAATACTTAATTAAACTCATATTTCATGTAAAGAGCATCACCACATGAATAGTCGTTGCTCCAATTCTGCAATTTATCTTAATTTTATGCACTCACTTTAATCATAAATAAAATTAAAAAAAAAATTAATTTGTTGAATCACATGCAAGTGGGTGTCATGTTATCGTCCCAGCCAAAAATTGACGATTTTGATTGTCACGTGCCGAATTTTGGTGATGTCAACGTTTTCTGAGAAAAATATTGTTGGAATTAGTTAAGTAATAGAAGTGGGTCAAGCCCACCTTAGACCAATGTTCTTGTAATTTTCGTTTGTTGAAAATAAAAACAAATTGCATATTCGGAATCTACGTTTCGAGTAGATGAATTTAATATTTAAGTTTGCTCAAATCCAATTCCGGGTGAATGAGTAATTAATACATGAAATTTGCAATTTAATTATAAGAAAAAGAAGAAAAGTGAAGAGTAAAGGTTGAAGTGGGAAGTTGTCCCACATTGGAAAAACATGGAAGAATTGCACTCATTTTTGTTGCCTACACACATTATTAAATTAAATAAAATATGTGGACTACATGGTGCAACCAACCAATTCACCAGCTGTACCCATGCTCACACATAGTCGCACTCATTTTGGACTCGAACTAGGACCCGATGGGTGAGACCTTGGTGCACGTGGGGTGGACCGGCTCGCCTAGATCGGCTGGGTCGGGTCCGGTTGATGGTCAGATCGTGTCGTGGTCCAGGAAATTTAAAGTTCAAATGTGGCTCCAAAAATTTGAAATCAAATTCAATTTAAAGGGGTGCAATCTAGACCGTTAGATCTTGATCTTAATCAAGAGACATGATCGGATGGTCCAGAATGAATCAAGGTATCTATTCTGAAAATGCATCACAACTCTTCAATTCTTATAAATAGACCCCAGAACATTCTGCAGAAATCATTTCAATCCTACATTCCAATCTTGCATATTACATTCTAGCCCATTAATTCTAGAATTATCTTACCCAAGTTCGAAAGTTCTAAAATATTAGTTCGTTCGCAGATAATTTTGGACTCGTTATGCTACTAGTCCAAAATTCAAAGTCATTGTATCTTGGAGGCGATTGTTGTAGTCCGTTAGCACCTGAAGTACGGAGCAATTTCGTCTTAAGGAGAGAGAGTAACTCTTGACTCGACTTTACCAAAAGTAATCTATAAGCCGTTTTAGATACTACCCCATATACCCAACAATCTTAATACGAAATTTTAGTATTTAAAAATGGCTACTGATGTACCTACTACTGTTACTACTGTACCTATTCACGCTGAAAGACCACCTAAATTTGATGGAATGGAATTTAAGCGTTGGCAATAGAAAATACTGTTCTACTTAACAACACTCAACCTCGCCCGTTTTCTGATGGAAGTTGCTCTAACGGTTGAAGAAGATGAAGCTGATGAACAAAAGAAAGTTGTCGTTCATATCTGGAAATATAGTGACTTCATGTGCCGTAACTCCATTCTAAACGGGTTAGATGACTCACTTTATATTGTTTATACAGATTTTAAAACTTCTAAAGAACTATGGGAGTCACTTGAAAAGAAGTACAAAGCGTATGATGCCGGAATGAAGAAATTCATAGTCGAACGATTCCTCGAGTACAAAATGGTGGACTCCAAGATTGTATTTGATCAAGTTAGAGAAATACAACTGATCCTACATGGTATCCATGCCGAGGGTATGGAATTGAGTGAATCTTTTCAAGTAGCTACTTTAATTGAAAAGTTACTGCCTCTATAAAAAATTTTTAAGAACTATCTTAAGCACAAAAGAAAAGAAATGGGACTTGAGGACTTGATCGTAACACTAAGGATCGAAGAAAATAATTAAAAGTCCAAAATCAAGTCTAGCAAAGAGGTAAGAGTTAACTTGGCTGAATTCGGGACAAACTAAAAGAGAAAGTTGAATGACAAAAAGTAAAAAACTGCGAACAAAATTAAAGGCAACAGCTACAACTGTGACAAGCCCGGACATATGGCGAAAAACTGTCATCAACCAAAGAAGGAAAATAACAGCCGAGCTAATCTAGCGGAAGAGAAGTCAGTATCTGCCAACCTGTCTGAACTAAACCTAGCCGATGTGGTCTTTGAAACAAACCTTGTGAATAATCCACAAGAATGGTTTGTGGATAGTGGATCTATAAGACACATCTGCTCAGACAAGAAAATTGTATTGAAGATGACATCGGGAAAAGAGCTCCAACTTGTGGATGTGCTGCATGTTCCTGACATTCGCAAGAACTTAGTGTCTGGATCATTGCTTAGCAATGCCGGATTTAGACAAGTGTATGAGTTTGACAAATATGTACTATCCAAAAGTGATATGTTTGTAAGAAAAAGTTACCTTGAAAAGGGAATTTTCAAACTAAATGTACTGACTGTACACCGTGATATTAAAAGCAAAGGAAAAGTTGTTTCTTACTTGGCCGAGAGTTCTAATATATGGCATGATAGATTAGGACATGCAAGTTTAAATTCGCTAAGAAAGTTAGTCAACTTAAATTTGTTGCCAATAGTGGAACTAGATCTACAAAAGAAATGTGAAATTTGTGTTGAAGCAAAAATGACAAAAGCACCATTTCACTTAGTGGAAACAAGTACTACACCTCTAGAACTAATCCATACTGATATGTGTGATTAAAAGTTCGCATCAACAGGAGGGGGTAAAAACTACTTTATTATATTTATCGATGATTGCACATTATGTATATCTTCTAAGAGGGAAAGATGAAGCAATAGATGCATTATAAACTTTAAGAATGAAGTCGAAAATCAACTTAGTAAAAAAATCAAAATGATTCGAAGTTATAGAGGTGGAGAATATGTGGCTCCATTTGAAGAATTTTGTTTGCAAAATAACATTATTCATCAAACCACTGCACCATACTCACCACAATCTAACGGCGTTGCTGAACGCAAAAATAGAACTCTCAAAGAGATGATGAATGCTATGTTGATTAGTTCGGACCTACCATAGAATATGTGGAGGGAAGCTGTGCTTTCGGCAAACCACATTTTTAATAAACTACCACATAAGAAAAGAGATAAAACTCCATATGAATTATGAAAAGGAAGAAAACCATCATACGGTTACCTCAAAGTGTGGGGGTGCCTAGCAAAAGTTGAGGTACCTAAACCAAAACAAGTAAAGCTAGGATCCGAAACAGTTAATTGCATCTTTATTGGTTATGCATACAATAGTAGTGCATATCGTTTCTTGGTTCACAAGTCGGAAGTTCCCAAAATAAATGAGGGAATGACTATTGAATTTAGAAATGCAGTGTTATTTGAGAACATATTTTCTAAGAAGGAAAACAAGAAGTGAACTCGTATAAAAGAACTCATAACGCTATAGAAAAAGGTTCACCTCAAAGGAAGGAAGAACCAAGGCGTAGTAAAAGAATCAAGAAGGAAAAGTTCTTTGGTCCTGATTTTATAAGTTACATGCTAGAAAATGAACCAAGGACAATACAAGAAGCATTGTCTAGTCCAGATGCTCCTCTTTGGAAAGAAGCTATCAACAGCGAAATTGAATCCATTATGCAAAACCATACTTGGGAGGTGGTCGATCTCCCACTGAGCAACAAACCTTTCGGCTGTAAATGGATCCTAAAAAAGAAATACAAGGCTGATGGTTTAATTGACAATACAAGGCACGTTTGGTAGCTAAAGGGTTCAAACAAAAGGAAGGATATGATTTCTTCGATATATATTCACCTATAATAATAATATCATCCATTAGAGTTCTCATCGCAATTGCAGCTTTGCATAAGCTTGAGATACACCAAATGGATGTAAAAAAGCTTTTTAAATAGTGAATTAGAAGAGGAGATATACATGGAACAACCTGAAGGGCTTGTTGTTCCAGGCCAAGAAAAGAAAGTGCAAGTTAATAAAATCCTTATACGGATTAAAACAAGCACGTAAATAATGGCATCAAAAGTTTGATCAAACTATGCAATCAAATGGATTCAAAATCAACGAATGTGATAAATGTATCTACATAAAAGGTACGCCTAATGAGTATATAATTGTATGTCTATACGTAGACGACATGTTCATAATAGGAAGTAATCACAAAGTGATTGTAAATACTAAGAACATGTTAAAAAAGAATTTTGACATGAAGGATATGGGTGAGGCTGATGTCATACTAGGGATAAAAATCTCTAGATCACTGGACAGAATTATCTTAACACAATCTCACTACGTATAGAATGTACTTAAGAAATTCGATGCCTTTGACTTACCTCCGGCTAAAACTCCTGTGAATGTGAATCTACATCTAGCCAAAAATAAAGGCGAACACATATCACAACAGAAATATGCAAGAATTATCAGAAGCTTGATGTACTTAACAAACTGTACATGTCCGGATATAGCATACTCTGTTCATAAACTTAGTAGGTTCACAAGCAATCCAAATAAAGAACATTGAACAGCATTGACAAGAGTACTTAGGTATTTAAAACATACTCTGAGTTATGGCATACTGTACACAAGATATCCAGCCATGGTCGAAGGATTCACGGATGCTAATTGGATAACTGATTCAAAAGACTCCAAATCCACAAGTGGTTATGTATTTACCATAGGTGGAGGAACAGTATCTTGAAAATCCTCTAAACAAACATGCATAGCTCGATCCACAATGGAGTCGGAGTTCATTGCATTAGACAAAGCTGGTGAAGAAGCCGAATGGCTTAGAAACTTCTAAGAGGATATTCCTTGTTGGAACAAACCAGTGCCTCCTATAATGATACATTGCGATAGCACGACAACTATTGGGAGAGCACAAAGCAACATGTACAACGGTAAGTCTTGACACATAAGATGGAGACATAATATCGTTAGGCAATTGATCTCTAGTTGGATAATTTCTATCGACTATGTAAAGTCTAAGAAAAATATCACGGATTCGCTGACAAAAGGCATAATTAGAGATCTAATGACAAGTGCAGTAATAGGAATGAGTTTAAAATCCACGCACTAAAGAACGTTTATAGCGGTAACTTAACCATGATGATTGGAGATCCCGAGAACATGGTTCAATAAGACAACTAAGTTATAAATGTTCCGAAATAACACTTGAAATATAATTTCAACTCATTCTCAAACAAATCAAGTGCAAGCCTGCAGAAGTGTGGTAAAGGGTAAGCTTTAAAAGCTTTTAATGATTCATATACCTTAAAGGTGGAGTATAGTAGAATACTTTATATAGAAGATCACCTATATAAGTGTGAAGTTTGACCCCTTCAAATGAGAAAAACATTTATGAATCCAAGATAGTCCAGGGCCGAATTGGACACAATGTGAGAACGAAGAATATTAGAATTATTATTGTGTGGGTGTCGTTGTCTTGGTTTACCCATAATGCTGACTAGTTCAAGACATCATGTTCACTAAGCAGCAAATAAATCCGGTGGCGTTCTACTAAGAAAGGTTTAAAGCCGGAAGCTACCTATCCTGATGCAATAATAGTTCGTTAGAACTTTCAATAGAGTCTACATGCATTAATTACATTCATGTGGGGATTGTTTGAATTGGTTAAGTAATAAAAGTGAGTCAAGCCCATCTTTGACCAATATTCTTGTAATTTTTGTTTGTAAAAAATAAAAACAAATTGCATATTCAGAATCTACGTTTTGAGTAGAATTTAATGTATAAGTTTACTCAAATCCAATTTTTGTGAATGAGTAATTAATACATGAAGTTTGCAATTTAATTATAAGAAAAAAATAAAAGTGAAGAGTAAAGGGGTGCGGGTCCGGGTCGATCAGACCGTGTTTGGGTTTTGGCTCCAAAATTTAAAGTTCAAATGTGGCTCCAAAATATTTGAATTCAAATTCAATATAAAGGGGTGCGATCTAGACCGTTAGATTTTGATCTTAATCAAGAGACATGATCGGACGGTCCAGAATGAATCAAGGCATCCATTCTGAAAAGGCATCACAACTCTTCAATTCTTATAAATGACCCCAAAACATTCTGCAGAAATCATTCTAATCCTACATTCCAATCTTGCATATTACATTCTAGCTCATTAATTCTAGAATTATCCTACCAAAGTCCGAAAGTTCTAAAATATTAGTTCGTTCGCTGATAATTTTGGACTCGTTGTGCTATTAGTTCGAAATTCAAAGTCGTTGTATCTTGGAAGCGATTGCTGTAGTCCGTAAGCACCTGAAGTACGGAGTAATTTCGTCCTAAGGAGAAAGAGTGTAACTCTTGACTCGATTTTATCTAAAGTAATTCATAAGCCGTTTTAAGTACTATCCCATATACCCAACAAATATAACGTGTTTGATCCTATTTCTGCATCGGCAGGACTAAATTGACAATTTTATGCTTTTTGAGAATGAAAAAAACCATAAGCAAAGTTGTGTTACTGAGTTCATTTTTATCCCTATTTATATCCTGCAATTTTAGTCACCTTACCAAATTATAGTACTATAAAAAGAGCTTATTATGCAGAATTATGAATTTGTTATTTTTAATGTTTAAATATTAATCTAATATAATAAATTCAGTGGATAATATTATTTTTAATTAAAAAACCTCTTCAAATCATTGTAAACCTCTTCAAATCATTGTACAAATCCCTAGCTAATTGTATATTCATGCTCCTTAAAAACTTGACATTAAGTTTCACAAGTTTAATAATTACTTTTATAAAGAAGAGACCCAAACAAATTTATTAATTAAATTAAATTTAATATAATTTATAAATATTAATAATACAAATTTAACACAAAATTAAAGTCCTTAGTTTCATACAATTTTATTAAAAGACATAAAATAAAATACACTATATGAAAGTTATAATGTATGATTGATTAATAGTTAATTAAAAAAAAACCATGAACTTTACTCCTCATCTTTGAGAAATTGCAAAAAAAAAAAAAAAACAAAAAAAAAACAAATACTCACATTTAAATATTATTACAAAACGCACCCAAAAAAACTTACTTTTAATCACAAATTAGGTGCATTTTGCAACAATATTTAAAGGAGATGGTTTTTTTTTTTTGCAATTTCTCAAATGTGAGGATTAATTTGCAATAGAAGTAAAATTTATGATTTTTTTTACAATTATACATTAATAATTAAAATTGGATTATCATATCCGCAATATGCAAAGACTTAGTGTGACCGTATCATGTAAAAACTTAAGTGTGATGGACAAAAAAGGGACAATTTTTATAATAAAAAAGTGATACTGATCAATTAATGAAAAGTGATGATACTATTTTATGAACAATTTATAATATAAATGAAAAGTGATAATATTTTATAGCGATAATAATAATATTTTATAAGGAAATTAATAATTATTTTAAAATTTGTATAATGACCCCACACCTGAGACGGTGACACGTAATACTTACCGCGCAATATTCAACTTACCATCACATATGTTTTCTTCTCTAATCAGTCTCTTCTCAAATATCACACCTTATAATTTTGTTAATACAAACTCCGTATCACCCTAAGAATAGAAACGTGTAAGTATACTGCCTTATAAGAATCCCAAAAAAAAAAAAAATTAAATAAAAAAAATAAAGAATACATTTTATAATTACAAGATAGGAGTAAAAATGATGACTTCCTTCGTCTGAATGATATTTGCACATTTTCTATTTTGTCCGTCTCAAAAAAAAATTACACATTCTAAAAATGAAAACAATAAATAATATCAATAATCTTGTAATATTACGATACTATTATAAAAATGTCACATTCTTTTTATATATAATTTAGTCAAAGTCACCTATATGAAAACACTTTATTTTATTCAATTATCTAAAATATCTCTCATTTTTTCTACAACATTATAACAAAAAAAAAATACATTTTTTAAACTCCACGCCACCAATGAGTTCATGAAACTATGGGAGTAGTATATTTTTATATAGAGAGTAAAGAATGGAAGAAAACAATACCCAAAAATAAATCAGGACGTGGATACTAAAATGGTTGGAAGATTGAAACACAATCAATATCCAGTTCAAAATATAATCAAATTAGAGAAGAAAAATTAAAAAATTGAAAAAAGTAATACATTTATTACTTGAAATTAATAGAGTTTTGAATTAATTAATCACATTAGATTAAAATAAAAAGATAAAGCTTCTTGTGAGACGATCATTATATGAGACGGATTGTGAGATGGATCAACTCATTTTAAAGTATCATTGTTATATATATAAAGTATATTTATAGTAATTAATGTTTGTTTTTCTAAAGTATGATTAATAATTAATGGGTTAATTGCAAAAAAAACCACGAACTTTACTCCTATTGCAAATTAATCCTCACTTTTGAGAAATTGCAAAAAAAACCACCACCTTTAAGTATTGTTGTAAAAAAACAAAAAAAACTCTAGTTTAGTAAAAAATTAGGTTTATTTTGCAACAATACTTAAAAGTTGTGATTTTTTTTTGCAATTTCTCAAAAGTGAGGATTAATTTGCAATAGGAATAAAGTTCGTGGTTTTTTTTTGCAATTAACCCATAATTAATTGAAGTATACTTTTAGAGTGTTATAGAATGATTCAACACAAACATACTTTAATTATCACCAAACATACTTTACTCATATGACAACATACTTTAATAATAGATTGTCTCGTCTCACAATAATTTTGATTTCCAAAAAAAAAGTGGAATTATTTGTTCTGTAGGATTTTGAGTGCTATAACTTTAATTCCAGTTAGAAATGGCACAAACTAGAGCTGTTAAATGAAACGAGCTACTCGAAAGACCAGCTCGACTCAACTCGTGACTACTTGAGCTCTCCTTATGCTCGTTTCCTTAACAGCTCAACTCGACAAGACTCGATTATTTTAATAATAATTATAACTAATAATAATAATAATATAATAAATATTAAATAAAATAATAAATATAAGATATATTTATTAAAAATCAGCTAGATAAGGCTCGGTTTACTTAACGAGCCAAACCGAGCTCGAGTATGCACTACTCGAGCTCGCTCGGCTCGAATAACAGCACAACCCCATTTATTGAAATAATATAAAATTTTATTAAAATAAAAAGTATTAAAATAATATTTTTCTTTTTTTAATAATAATATTATTATATAAAAATTAATTAAAAAAATTGAAACAATACCTAAAGAATTTGATCTTACCAAACAATAGTTATTTTCTACTATCAACCAAACAGTATAATTATAAAAGACAAATCCATTATTATTCCTCACTACTATATTACTATATTTTCCATTTCGATTCTTTCCTTTAAACCATATATGCCCCTTAAACTCATCATAAATACCATACTTACCACATTTTCTCACCTCTTATCTCCACAATCTATTTTTAGAATCTTATATGTGAAACGATAATTATATGAGACAAATTGATCCGTTATTTAGTTATAACTTTATATAGGTAAAATATGTTAATTCGTGTCAAATTATATTTTTTTAAAGTGTGATAAATAATGGATTAAAGTATATGTTTTTAAAGTGTTATTATTAAACTTTCTTTTAACTACCAATAAGCATAATTTACCTATATAACAATTATATTTTAATAATGAATCGATTAGTCTCATAATCCGTCTCACATATATCGGTCTCATAAGAGACTGTCCCATTATTTTAAGGGGTAGGTCTTATGTGAGGCTATCTCAGATTAACCTTTACATGAGACAGATTAAAAAAAGTAACAACATTATTACTTTCGCTATAAAATGTTACTATAAATTTTTATTTATACTATAAATTGTTCAAGAAATAGTTTATTGCACCATTATCACTTTTTATCGATTGAATATAACTTTTGGTTAATAATATTATCATTTTTTATGATTTACGTGAGACGGTCTTATACAAGCCTTTTTTTGTTTTAGTATATAAGGATAAGGATATGTGGGTATTACGTCCAATTTTCCACGATTTTGTAATAGAATTGACACAATTTTGTACGGATTGGGAGTAAATAAAAAAGATGAATTTTTGAGTACTAAAATTGAATTTTGGCAAAATTATGAGATGAAAATGGTTTTTATCCCATATATCGACAGATTACAAATAATTTCTTAGTATAATTATACTAGTTTTAAGATACTAAATATTTTAGACATGCTTTGCACGTCGCCTGCATGTTTTATTCTGTAATGTTTCTTTTGCTTTCTTTGCATGAACGTTTCATTTTATTTTATTTTGCTTTTTTTTTTATGATAAAAGTTAAGAATTATATATTTAAACATGGTAGTCTCACTAAAAGTAAATACCTTGTATTCTTAATTCATGAAAAAAGAATAAAGAATGTTAATGTGTTCATATATGTTATAACTTATATGGAGTATATTATATACACATTTTATTTAATTATTAAGTGCAAAACTTTAGGAAAAAAAGTATAACTTTTATTAATGAATATAACTCTATTATTATCATGTATTATTACTACTATTTAAATCATATTTTAGCAACGAAAATAATAATTTTATAATATTTTTCTGATAGAATAAAAGTATCTGTCATGATGTATTCAAATTTTTAGGAAATATTTTTTTTTTACCAATAATCATTTTACCATCCAAAACATTTGTTTTTAATTCATTATTATTAAATAATTTTATCAACGAAATTTAACTATTTATTTTAGTTGTGACATAATTGATAAACAATTAAATAAGTATATTGTTGTTTTTATCTTTTACTTTCTTCTATCTTTTATTATTTTATTCAATAAGCCCCATCAAACAATAATACTTTACTGAAATCCATATGATTTAAATTAAAAAAAAGGATTTTGTTATGTAAAAACCGAATTTATTTATCATATGTTTAAGTCTTTACTTTATAC
Organism: Pogostemon cablin; assembly: GCA_023678885.1. NCBI lineage: Eukaryota > Viridiplantae > Streptophyta > Magnoliopsida > Lamiales > Lamiaceae > Pogostemon > Pogostemon cablin. Next base: position 32,643,285 of record CM042951.1, read on the forward strand.
TAGTATTTCGACCCGTGCGATGCACGGGATTGTGTTTAACATATTTATTTTTTAATATTTAACACTAATTCCTAAAGATGAATAAAATTATAGGACCAATCTAAAAAAATGTATAATCGTGAAGTCTTGCTGATTAACTAAATTTGACGATTGAATATTATTATTTAAATTTTATTTTCTTTGAATTGTTTATTTTACGCTTAATACGTTGAGTTTTGTGAACGAAGTTATTCATATGTGTTAATCTGTTTATATTCGTCGTATTTGTTTTATATCAATTTGATAAGATTATATCTTTCTTGTATGTTTCGATATCCTATATGTTTATAAAGGTTAAATGTAAAAAGGGTTATTAAATTATTAACCGAAACTTTAATTTAATTAAATAATATTAAAAAAAAGGATTAATCTTTTGATCAATATAATGTTTACAAATAAAACACCATCATTAATTTAATGAGTCAACCATTCACTTTTCTATTAATTTCTGGGTGCGGTGCATCTGGTGCACCCGTGCACCCCCAATTTATAGCTAAAATGGGTAGTGGGTGATTTTTTTATTCTAAAAAAATAATTATTTTAAATTATTTAATGGTAGAGATTGATTTAAAAACTAATCTAATGGTTACGATTATCCAGGTACACCGGTGCACCAGGTGTACCCTAGTCGACTCTTAATTTCATTTATATTGTCTTCTTTTAAAAACAATGTTGATTTCATCCATGTATATAAAATATATGTGCTATTTATAAATAAATAATATTTTATGTAAGTCTGAATGCCTGTCCCTTAACAATTCATCACACATTTCTAAATACTTCCAAAAAATATAGTTTTTCTTTCTATAATACTATACTTCTTATATTTCATCATGATGTTTTAACCCGTATGGTTACACGGGTTTTTTACAATTTCAGAAATCTTAAGATACCTTATTTCTCGTATCATATAGATAAGCTTCTACAATATTCTTTGTCTTTATACACGGAATGCAGATTTTGTACAGTTTTCATTTATACAATAGTAAAACTCAACTCAATAACTGATTATCAAATACTACTATGAAATAATTAAACGTATCGATGAATTTAAATATTAGTAGTTATAATTTAAGCAGGATATTCATAGGTTAGTCACAACTCATTGGAATGGAATAATTAATTACGTCGTTTCTCTTATGCAACTTAAAAACCAAGAACGGAAATATGATAATACCCCATTGAAGTAGCGTAATGTAAACATATATTTAAAGTTGAGCAATGTATCCATAATATCTAAGTTCCCAATCATTTCCTGCTCTTATCTTTAAATGAGATTGAATTGCATATTAGAGTCAATTAAATTGTCAAATCAAAAAGTAAATTCAAGAAATAAAAATAAATTAATTCGTGCAGATTTCTAGGCATTACACCGTCAGCTTCATCAGTACTCATAACACCTAAGTCTGGCATAATTAAACTGGAAATACAAATTGCTTCTAAAAACCTAACAAAAAAATTATAATTAAGATGGAACCCTTTTCCCTTCTGGAGCCTTGAAATCGTCTAAAATTGAACAATGAGTTGTTAAATGCAAGGTATAGAAACTATTTCAAGAAAAAAAAATGCATTCAATTACCTTGTACCATATCAATGTGTGATTGATTGGCGGATTACTCCCCTTAGTCCATACCCAATTATTTGCAAGAAATACATTCTCAAGTCCTTGCCATTAAAATTTCTCATATATTAAAAAATCACATTGAACTGGTTAATTTTAAAAAAGAGGCAATGATTTAAAGCTGCACATTCAGTCAAAGAAACTAATATTTTGTAGAAAATGTTAACACATTAATAACAATAAAAACCCACATATATAGAAGTTGCAAGTTATTGCTATTGTTATTTACAAATTAATAGCCAAAAAGAGATTTTTCATTCAATTGATATTTGAAACAATAAATAACCTACAGAAAGACCAGCTGATAATGTATGGAAGGGGATATTGAGGTAATAATACATGATATGTTCACCTTCATAGTGAATGTCTTAGCAACATATTAACTTGGAAGCCATTGGCTTCAAAATCAATGATAGCAAAAAGCCAATTCTGATTTAAAAAAAAAAATCAATCTAAATTAGAAAAGCATAATGAAAGGAAAGCTTAAAATTTTATGATTCTTCGAAACAAAGGTTTTATGTTCAACATGGACAATTAAGAACATTATATCACAAAGTAAGAGCTAGCTAATCCACAAAGAAAGAGCTTTAGTTCTATAAAACATGACATTTAAATGAACGATTTTTATCTACAAAAGAAATAATAAGAATATCACTTTTTATCTCACATTCTTCAAAGAGATAAAGTACAAAATACTTTGATTATTGAACAAAACATGATTTTGTTTTAATTAGTGAGAATGACATTGAAACTTATTTCTCAGCTCTGGTCATCATCATCTATCACAAGATTATAAATATAATCTTGATATAGTCTATAACATTTTCAAAATTCTAAGTCAGGTCTCTTAAAATTTCGAAGTATTTCCAACTTCTTTTGCCAACATTTTTTCACGATTTTATTTAGATGAGATTAAACTTCACAATATTTCTCCAACTTTCTATAGGGCAACCCACATCAAAAAAGTTGTTTGTGATAAGATTAAATGCAAGCTCTTAAGTTCTCTTTAAAACATGCTTTGATAATTCTCACAACAAAAAAATCACTAAGTTAATAGATTATTTAATTGAACACACAATAAAAGAACTAAAAATATTGTAAATCATGAAAAACTGGAGCATTACAATCTCTGCCTCAACTGCTAACACTAACCATCTTATTATTAAATCACAAATAATGATATTATTTGCAAATTTAATAGTAAATATTTAAAGTTAGTAAAGGCTTTGCAAAGTTTTAATATTTAAAGTTAATAACATTAAACACCAAAATTAATATAGTTTTGATATTTTTATATTCTCCTCTAAAATTGAATAGTAAATATTTGCCTTGGTATATGATGCAGTTGAGAATAAATAAAGACTATTCTGCTTATTACATTCCTATTCTCTGAATTATGTTGATGAGCAAACTTGATATTATACGGCTCATATTTATAATCCCTCCACTATGCAACAATATACCACACATAAATTTGAAATTGCTACAAACAAATGAAAAAATCTTTTTTTTTTCCAGAAAACCAAAATATATTTATCTTTCTTCCTGGAATTTTGTTAAGAGAATAGGAGAAAGAATTATTTGCATTTTTATCTTAAAAAAAAAAAGAAAAAAAGAATGCAAATTAACTCCAACATTAGTTAGTAATTATTATGCAAAATACAGTTTAAAGAGGCAAAAACTAACAGATAAAACAGTCATTAGAAAGAATATTTCTTTAATGATGACAATCTATCTTCCTTTAAAATACCTACTATTTTTTGCAAAGTTGTTTAGCTTCCTACACTTATAAGTTTTATAAGAATTAAATTAAAAATAAAATCAAACAAAATCATTCCATCACATTAGGAGCAAAATATCAAATATAAAATTAAGAATATAAATCTGTTATTGCATAATTTTCAAATAAAAATGAATAGGATGAGAAAGAAAGAAACATGAACTGACATTGATCACTCAAACTATAATGTAGCACAAATAACACTCATGCTAATGAACTTACTACTCGGTAACATCGACAACAGCCCAACACAAACATGTGCAAGTAAAATAGGTGCTATGCAAAATAGCATAACTATGAAACTTAACAAAAAAAATTAAGACAGAAGTTTATCAAAAAAAAAAAGGGCATTTTAATCTCAATGGCTTATCTAATAATTCGTGGAATGCATTTTTTTAATAATCTCAGTGGCTTAATCTCAGTATTGCTGGACATAGAAGGCCAATCAAGTAATGAGCATCTCTTACCTCTTTAGAAAAAAAAAGTTCTTTGTTGTAATGTGGCTCACGCAACAAACTAAACCCACTAATCTAAACAAACCCATAATGGGAAATTGGTAAACGTGAAAAATAGATCATGTAGGGTGTTCTTGACAAAAATAAAATCCAAATAGCTGCAGGGATGTAGGATGTAACATACTTGAAGAGGCTCATTCTCATAAGTTGTTCTATGCATCTCATTCACCAACACTTAGGTGACCAAATGTTAAGCATTTCTCGACAAAATTTGATTTAAATTTCTGCTGGCTCATCTGAACTATGTTCCCAGCTAACTCCGGAATTATGGCAAACCCTTGATGTTGCTTTCCGTACTCCAGTACATGCTATAAAGTCATGAAAAAAAATATTAGTAAAAAATTTCCCACCAAATATGCTAATTAGAAATGAACAAAAGATACCTTAAAGAGCATTAATTAATGTCTACAAAAAGGATGCAAGGAACAACTAAAATGATGAATAAGAAATATATACGAATTAGGGCCATACATGGATTTAAGAGAGTCAAAAAATGATGGAGGCCAACATTTATGGAATAGAATTTAAGAGTAAAATAACCAATATTTAAGAGCAAAATCTCTGCAGTGTATTTTGAGCTAGTTGGTGGATAATCTCCTGCAACGCCTTTGATAAGGTTCTACATAGCTAGGTTACCTGAAATAAAACAGTTCCAACACATAATCCAAGGTAAACTATGCTTCAATATTATGTAATTACCATATCAGATTCCAGCGACCTCATGTACCCCAAGAGGTTTCTATTGTTCTTTCTTATACCACTTGTGAATTTTCTTGTTCCCGGGCATGGAGCTACTGAAAAGACATACAATCAGAAACAATCAGATAAAAAGTTTTAGTTGAGTTAAAGCAAGCAGGGACCAAGAAAATACAATACAAAGTTAATAATTTTGAATAATTAGAATTAGAATCCTGCATACAGAGAATTTGAACTCAATAATCAGGTGACACATCAAAATTCTTCATCAATGATATTCTGTACTCTGCATTCCACAAAGTACACCTATAAAGACAGAAACGATCGGTAGCTCAAAACATTTTCAAATCTAATCATCTATGGGCTCACAGTCCCAAATCTAAACCATAATATTATTTTGAGAAAATAAGGCCATATCTCCTAATAGAATTCAATTTAGCAAATGAATCAAATATGTCGTTAGCTAAGTAGTAATATTATAGTAGATTTACCAATCTCCTTATTTGCTATCTATCCCTACTATACAATACTTATATCAAAATAGAGATAATTCTATCCAAATGAATCCATTTTGATCAAGATAATAAAGACCATCCAGTAAAATGAAAGTTTCATGCTTGTTTAATCAAGTCAGATTTAGAGAAAATTTGTGACTATCATGCAAAAGATATTATATAAGCTCACCGGCCAAAATGGATTTAAAAAAAGCCCAAAGTGTCATTGCACATGTCAACAGAAAACATATTTTTTTTTTCAGTTTGAAAAATAATGCCACAAACTAGAATCTGAAACATTATTAGCAAATTCTAAGATAAAAGATATGCTCATAGACGAAATGAAAACAATAAAGCATGTTTTCGAGAAAATCAAACAATAAGAAACAACAAACCCTTTTTAGACAGGAACTCCAAGAAGACATGCTGCCTCTAAAGCATGCTACAACTCCGAAAGTTAATATAATGCTCCTGAAATCGGAGATGATAAACATTACTGATAATTATGCGATAGATATGATCACATCAGACATGTTTGACAAACATCAATCCTAAATATAACATAAAGATCCTGCAGGGGTATAATATATATGGAATTCCACAACAACTATAAGCCAAATGCCAATAATATAATAGGGTAGACTACCCTATTATATATGGCGTTTTAGGTTTTCAAATAACATTTAAAAAACAAATGCTTGAACAAAATCATATTATCTAAAAGAGAATACATTTTATTTTGAGAGGAAATGATATGATGCTCAAATGAAACTGCATGTTCATTGAACTGGAGAACTTAGAAGCAAACCATAATTATGGGCAATTGCATTTTATTTTAAACATTTAAAGTTAACAAAACACTCTTAGGTGAGGACAATGATACAGACAGAGATAGAATAAGCCATGTGGAATATATAGTAAATAGTTATGAAGGATAACATAGAATACCAAATGCATTGATTATAAACAGCACCATTTCATTATTGGGCTGCACTCTTTACCCCAGAAGAGAGTCATAGATACCAAGGTTTTTGCTCCAGTAGGGTGTTAAGGAACAATGAGTACTTCCACATACAGGATCCTACACAAACATGTAAAAAAAATTATTATCATTTAAGAGAACAAAAAGAATTTCTGAAAACCTTGATCATCATTACTTGTAGTTATATGTTCAAAGTTTAAAATTCCAAATGAACATCGTAGAAATGAATGTGCAGTATATTATAGAAATAATATGATATTTATGTGGGAGTAAAAATAGATTCAGCACAAATAATTGGTGAGATAGCGTTAGCTTCTAACAATCTAAATGGTAATGAAAAATTGCACAAATAACCCAACCCTCCATGGAATAAGAATGTTCTTAAGCATATACCTATATCCAGTTTCCTATAATCAAACATAGATTTTATATATATATATATATATATATATATATATATATATATATATATATATATATATATATATATATAAGTGATAGATCAAAGAAGAAGGTGAAAGATTGTGAACATAATCATAACTGCGGATGAACGAATCTTGACTTGAGAATTTCCATATCATAATTAAGAAATATAGAGTAATATCTTTATCATGCTCATGAAAACCATCATTAACTTGAGTATTAGAAATTGGGTCAAAAATGACAAAAAAATAAAAAATAAAAAAGGGACTACCTTCTCTAAAAAAAAGACATAGAACTACTTCATACTTAAAATGTCTCCAAACATCCTATTCATTAAGCAAGCAATTATTTCACACATATGAGAACATGAAGCACGTTAGATCCAAGAAACATGCAGATCAATCATGCATCACTCAATCCAATCCAACAACATCGCGGCTTCTCTTATAAATTCAAAATACGTAAAAGAGAAATTGAAATTTTTTAAGCAATCGAATTTAACTGGAAATGGAAATTTGAAATTAGAATTTCAGAACATAAAAAAAAAATTATGAAGCAATCTACTATGCCCTAAGATATGTACATCACCAGAAATGAGACAAAAAATCACATTGATAAGTGTGTTTGCTTCACTGTACTTTTATCACATTCAATCAACATTGATAAACACCAAGAATTAGAACAATTAACAAATTTTCTTGTAATATACTAACTGACACGAAGAATATAAGCTTTCAACATGTAATCTAAACTATAAACAGAGATTTACACATTTCTCTAAAACTAACTTCCACAGCTCAAGGAGAGACATAATGGAACAACATGAATCAAGAGTGATAAGTGATTAGAGGTGGTAGAAAGTGAAAGAGGTAACATACAGTCATTGAGAAAGAAACATAAGATAGGCCAGTTGAGCTGCAAACTTTTTTGTCTCCAGATGGATTCCCTTATTCTCCACACGCTGCTGCAATTATTATCAAGACTATGTTTCCCAAGTTCCCTAAATTTCACCAAAAATCTCTACTTGTAAGCTACACACACATAAAATGTTTATACACACGACAAAATCACACACAATGATATATTCATACCAGTTGCATGGAGAAGCAAGAACCTTGAGGCACGGAGGAGCAAGAACCCTGAGGCATGCCTGAGGCGCGTACCAAAATTGGACCAAGAACACATTATATAAGAGTAAAAATTTTCAAAATTGGACCAAGAACAACTATTCTAAAACAATTATAAAATGAATAGTATACATCCATGTAAGACCTTTCTTGAAAGTTTCTTAGAAATATTATCTAAAATAAACTATAATTATCATCAAAGTCACATATTGCAAGATTAATGTCATTTGAAATCATAATATGAGGCCAGAAGAACTCGTAAGTAATTGGAACATCATGATCAATCTTGAGAACCAGATTCCCAATTCGCCAAACAAAAGTGATTTATAAGCCTAAGGAGCTTGCAATGAACAATCAAGAACATAAGATTATGAATGTGTTCTTACAGCAACCCCTTGATGTTGAACTTAATGTCTAAAATATGTCCATTGTGGTCCAGAAAAGCAATAGCTAACTGTGTTACTACACACAAAAAAAGAAGAAGGTATTTCTCATCTCTCAAACTAAAAATTGGAAAGACAAAAGGGTGGAATCTTAGCAAACCAGTACAGTCTAAATGCTTGGTAGAGCAAAATCAACAAACCATTTAGTTAAACATTCTTAAAAAAATAAAAACTCATTTAGTTGAACATTCTTATAAAAATAAATAAATAAAAAAAGCTAGCAATATATGTATATAGTTATATTTGGTATTTTTTTAATACTCCAGTAATACATATTAGCAAATAAAAATAAAAATTGGACTGTTTTCTGTAGAAAACAAAATGACAACAAATAACGAATTCTTGAGAGAAATCTTTCAAGTGATGTAAATTTTCAGCAAAGCGTTGTACATTAGTTGAGCCAACTTTTCAACAACCTGGAGAAAGCATGTGCAACACCAAACAACTATCAGAATCCATCAATCAACTTCAAAGAAAGACCAATTCTAATAAGGATGATAAAAAAATTGGTGGCCCATTGCATTAACCATGGTGAAAAGTTTTACAACATTCAACATAAAAATTCTCAATTCCAGAACAGACTGGGACAACTAAACGATATTTATAGCTCAACAATGGTAGAAGCATATGATTTTTTATTATAGCATGAACACTAAACTGCCAACACCATTTCACATATGTAATATAAGCATATTGGTGATACTTAATGACAATTCATAGTTGTAACAGCAACATCAACCATAAAATTTAATTGTGTACACCAAGTTGTGTCTATCTAACGAACAGAAATAAAATGATAAGAGACAGATGCTGGAATAATATAGATATTCCATTCCATATATTGACTTTCCTGCTTTGCATCCGGGAAAAAAATTATATCAAACATTCCTTTAGACAAAAACATAAAATACCATATTATCTTGAAAATTTTTATGTGGAATAAAAGAAAGAAATGTGGATGGTTGGAAATTTACAAAATTATCTTGCAAAAAAAACATAATATCACATTGGATCATAAATTCATTGGATTTATGTGGTTAACGCAATAGCCAATTAATGAAAATAAAAATATTTAGTCTAGAATTAACAACCCAAAACATCTAGTTTTGAATTGAAAATAAAAGGCACTCCAATCGAACAATTACACAATTCGCGAGACAGGAAAATGAAGAGATTCTATCCAGAAATTCCTTTCTCGCTTTCACATAAAAAAGGTTTTCATAATTTCAAATGTACCAAAAATAACTCAAAACATTAACCAATATGTATATGGAAATAGACTGGTAGAGAATTCCTTTTCATATTCTAGAAGTGTTTTTTTAGTTCTAGTCTAATGTTCCTTTGTCTCTCTTTAGGTTTAATCAAATAACTTATATCAACTTTGCATTTATAAAGGTTATAATCGTTGAATATCCAAGCACAAAATATTTAAAGCTGCCAAAAAATGCACAAATATGAGAACCTTTAATTACAAAGGTAGCTTGATTTCTGATTGGCATCCTTGCAGATGATCAGTTGAGAACTACCTGATGCAGTCTCAGCGGTAGAGACCGCATCAATATTCTTTAAGTAACTCTGCTTCAGTACAAACAAAGCTCAACCAAAATATTAATTAATGTGTTCTGAAGACATGTATTACAGAGAATAAATTAGAGAAAGAAAATTAAAAAAAAAGAAGAAAAAACCAACCAATAGGATCCTGAGAAATGATCAATGGAATTAATAAAGTAGCCTAAATGAAGAATAAATAAATGGAGAACAATAAGCAATCCGAAACAACTATATCAACTTTAGATATAATTCAACAAATATTAAAAGACCAACACATAGAAGCCAACCACATAAATCATCACTACATTCACACAGAAAAAGAAAATGAGAAAAGGTTAATTAAATAGGAGAGAGACCAAATTCAACGGTAGGAGAAATATTATAAGCAAGGCTTAGAAAAAGAAGAACAAAAACAGTGTATGTGTCACATTTAAACTCACGAAATATCTTGAAGTTGGGATCCATTGCCATCAGTTTCCCGACTCTGATTTGAGAACCAACTTGATACTGCTGAAGCGCTATCATCTTGAGCTTTTTTAGAGGAGTAAACTGTCATTTATTCTGTTGCACTTAGACAGTAAGCAATAAACATCAATTTCAGTAAATATTAAAAGATATAGGATTGAACAAAATATTCCAAAACAGAAGAAAATTATGCAGAATATGATGATTTATGTGGTTCTCCGCAGCGGCAAAATCGCCATAGGACGACGTTAAAATCTCACCATCATTATAGGATATAGGAGAAGTAAAAACTTTTTAGTAAAGCAAAATCTCACCATCAAAACAAAGCACCCGAGGCAAATAAACATCAATTTCAGCAAACATTAAAGGATATGGGATTGAACAAAATATTTCAAAACATGAGAAGAAAAATTATGCAGAATATGATGATTCATGTGGTTCTCCGCAGCGGCAAAATTGGCGCAGGACGGCGTCAAAATCTCACCATCATTAAAGGACATTGGAAAGTAAAAACTTTTTAGTAAAGCAAAATCTCACCATCAAAACAAAGCACCCCGAGGGCACTCCGATTACAACTGCCGACGTCGGGGCATTCCGCAGCGATAATAATGGAGGAGCTCTTGACATCGTCGGCAGATGCGGCGTCGAGGGCAGCGGACGGCGGTGTTCGGTGGGAAAGAGAAAGTAAAATTAAGCATGAAATCAGAAAATGAAAGAAAAAATAATACCTTTGCAGAAGTGTTCGCAGATTGTGGAATCTAAACCCTAGGAAAATTGGTCTCGAAAGGCTCTTGGTAGATTCCATAATATCAGAAAGATGATTCTAGGATTATTGTGCATCGGTAATATCAAAGAGATTTGATTCAAGGTATAATGCATTGATTAGGGAAGTAATCCTTGCTAAGGGTAGAGAATTAATGGCTCAGATGATTTAATTTGGGATGAACGGTTAGGATCATAAAATAAAACATTCCCTTAAGCACCGGTTATTGAGCGGGAATACTCATGGTGCCACGCGCTATTATATATATATATATATATATATATATATATATATATAGATATAGATAGATAATAGATATTACAATAAATTTGAACAATTTATTATGATCTAAATGTGGCATTTCTTTTTGAACTTTAAGTATCAGATTTAGGGATTAAATTGATCGAAAAAAAAAATTAAAAACATCTTGATTTTCAAAGGAATTCGCCATTGGTATAAATATTCACTTATTTGCAATCATATAAGATACATGAGGCAATAACAAACACTAATCATAACTAAAAGAAAGAAAAACTCCATATATTACTCCATAATCTTAAAAAAGATAAACTATTGTCATATTTAATTATCTCTTACATTTGCCACGCACTACATTTAAACTCTTCGATTCTCACACGAATCGTCCACGTTTAATCTCCTCTAAAATCCATATTGATCCACACACATTTTTTTTTGCTGCTAACCATTACTTATATAATAAGTTATATAACACCATCATCATTAACTTTTTCATCATCGTATTTACTCTGAAGTTATTCTTTTCTCACACAAATCGTCTACGAAAACTGCACTTAAATTTCCTCTAAAACCCGTGTTGATCCACACATGTTTTTTTGATGCAAATCATTATTGATAAAATAAGTTATAACACAATCATCATCAACTTTTTCATAGTCATATTTACTCTAAAGTTCATACTGCAGATTTGTCGACTCCCTTCCTATACAACCATTTATAATGTGAATTTATAATGTGATATTTAGGATGCTATTAAATGTAAAAACGTTATAAACAAATATAACTTATTGAAATTCATTAATAATTAATTAAGGTAGGAATACAAATTAATTTAGTATGAATACATATAATTGATATTGGAATACAAATAGTTTAGTATAATTTAGTATGAAAACATATAACAGATATTGGAATACAAATAGTTTAACATAATTATTAATAATTAGTTAATGTTATAGATGTAAAAATGAAAAATGGATAGGGATAAAATTGAAAAAAATGTTAACCACGAGGCTAATCACTTTTAATTCAATATATTATGATATGATTTATGCCGTGATTTTGCGGTTCACCCTTATATTACCTTAATTATATACACCTATTAATTAATACTTATATAACCAATCTTTCAATTTTTTTAATTAATTCTTTTTCTTCTTTAATCTCTTTCTGAGTAAACACCAGCAATTTGGTTAATTTTATATTTTAATTCATTGAGGTTACTCTTTAATATATCTAAAATTATTTTTTAGAGAGAAAAATTATTATTATTTTAAATAAAAAATATTATTACTCAAATTATGATATTTATAATTTTTTATATTATTATTGAGATTAGTGTTATTTACATTTAAAAAAGTAATAGCTTATATTTTTTAAGAGTTTTTTATTTACAAGGGTAATTTTGGAGAATAAAAAAAAAATACACAGATTCATAATTTTTAAAATTCATGTAGGAGCAGTGTTAGGGTGGAACAAATTATATGATGCAACTTTCGAAAATGATTATTTTTTAGAATAGGCTAAAACTTGTGTGAAAAAAAAAACAAAATTAATAAAAAGAACAAAATATTATATCCTTATTAATTCAAGTATATATTTTATAGAATAAAATATTGTAACCTTATACACTTACGCATCATGTGCAATGGAAAATACAAACTCTTTAAAAGTTTACTCTATATAACAAAGGTTTAGAGTATCAAAGTATTAGTCTTCGTACTGAAAGGTATACATAATAGTAACTCCCATTGAATTGAAGAGTAACTTTGATATAATCGGTTTATTTGTAGGCAATATTCCTGTGCCTCGGCACATATCGTGCCCTTATGGAAACACAAAAGTTTTAATATTAAAACTCTTGTATTCTCATAGGAGCACGGTGTGTTCCTGGAGCACAGGAGACCAACTCTATTTGTATTAGTGTAAACTTTATTTTTTGTTTTTTTGTTCAAGTTAGATTAAGAAATACTTATAGATCGACTACTTTTTTCATGCGTATTAATTATATAAATATTTTTCTTTCCTTACATTAAAGAAATATATTAAAAGATGGCTAAAACTTGCATGTTTCAGGGACACCATGTTCCCAAATACAGTATTAAATGATATATCCTTTAGTATAAGAACGTATAATCTTTATTTTCTGAAGAAAAAAATATTTATTTTTAATTAAACATTTATATTATTCATATTTCACTTGATCTTTTCACTGAAAAAAGTATACATTAATTAAAATGTATAACCTTTAGAACAAATATTGTACCCTTATACATTTTACGCCTCCGGGACAGAGAACATATCTTAAAAGATTATGCTTACTCTATCCCGTCATAAAGGTTATTTTTACTTTTTTTTTGTGCAGTGATTAAGACACATAGAATTTTAATATGTAGTGAGTTGAAAGATATAATATTTTAATACTCCCTCCGTCCCACCCAAATAATAAAATTTTACTATATTGGGCGTCTCGTCCAAATTGCATAATTTTTCTCTTTTAGTAAAAAGGGTCCATTGATCGGTGTCGTTTTTACCTAGATTTTAGTGTCTTTTTATTATGTATTTTCATGTATTTTTATTTATTTTGTATATCTTTTGGTGGTGTTTTATGAAGATATGGAGATTTGTACTTTGAAATGATAAATGTGTGATTTTCATGATTAAGTGCATTAAATTGAGCGATATTTGTAAATATTTAGAGAATTGGTACTTAGGTGTAATTTGTGTGATTTACAGGTAAAAATAGATTCTATACGCGATAATAAAGATGTGGGAAAAACGAAGCTCAATTCAGAGTTGAAACGAGGGAGAACGAGCCAAAACAAAATGCTGAAAAATGCACATCCAACTTGTGTAATTTTTTTGTATTCTTGTGGAGCTCAAAACTAGACGTGTGATACATGGTTGGAAATTCACATAAGAGAGGATCGGGTGAGTGCAAGAATCACTCGAATCGGGGTTCGGATGTGAAAGTTATACGCGAAATGGTGAGGCTGCGCTGCACGCGATGCACCTACTAGACCCGTGCTGCGCCTATACGACCCGTGTTTAGATAAAAGTCAGTTTTATGATCTGCACATGTTCTAGAAGCTTCCATGGGGTATAAATACATGTTTTGACCATAAATTATGGGAGGAATCATTTTGTATCAGTTCCACACACATTTTACACCACATTTTCACACACTAACACAATTCCATCCATCTCCATACCCTTCATCTATCCAATCCACTTGATCTCCTCAAATCCATCCACCATTCCATCAATCTACCAATCTAAGAAGGGAAATTCATCATTGGTTGAAGATTATAGCATGATCAAAGAGGAGAAGTTCACCATCAAATAAGAGCCAACTTACCTTTATTTTGTTATTTTCTTCATAATTTGACTCAATTGGAGCATGCTACGAATTATATTGATTTTATTATGATTTGTAGTGGCTAGTCCTCATATGAGGCTAGCAATATGATTGGTTAGGGATTATGTAGATTTTGCACACCACATGTTTGATGAAATGATTGTTATGAATATTTTCTATTATGAAGGCTTAGTCTCATTTTATGAATGATTTGTGTGATTAAGTTCTCTATTCATAGTTTTAGGATGACCATTCTAATATTATGCTTAGTGGTTTAATTGAATCATTGATTGCATGTGATGACTATATTAGTATGTGGGGAGTTTGGTCATAACCTTCATATGCTTAGAATCTCATGATAGGATATTATTGATAATTACTTGTGAAAGTGTTTGATATGATGAGGGAAACCAAGCCAAGACTCACTTGACTTTAGAAAGGGAACATTGATCATAGTTATTTTCACCTAGATTTTAGTGTCGTTATGTGTATATTTTTGGATGTTTTTATCCGTATTTGTGTAACTTTTGGTGGAGTTTTGTGTTAGTTAGGAAAGATGTGTACAAGTTAATAAATGTGTGAAAATGAGCTTAAATGTATATGAAATAGGTCAAAAATAGAGCAAAACAGAGTCGGGAGATGAAACTTGAGTTGCAAGGTCTTACTCGACTTGCAACTCGAGTCGAGTAGAAGCTCGAGCAGATGTAAGAATCATCCAGTACCTCAACTCGAGTTGCAAGGTCCAACTCGACTTGCAACTCGAGTCGAGCTAGGTGCCGAATGAAGCTCAGCTTCTGACACGAGTAGACAGGCGAAAGCTCGAGTTATCTTACTCGAGTCGAGCTAGGTTCAGGACAAGTCGAGCCACAAGTCGAGCTGGGGCAGAGTAGCGTCCAAAATCATCCAGTGAGCTAACTCGAGTTGCTGGATGCAACTCGAGTTGCATCTCGATTCGAGCTAGCTCCGAAAAACCATCCAGAATGCAGAGCCACGCAACTCGACTTGACAGGCGAGAGCTCGAGTTAGCTACTCGAGTCGAGCTGGGTAAAAAGCTGACAAAAATCAGAAAATTCCAGAAGCTTCTAGAAGGTTCCGAGGGGTATTAATACATTATTGATGCAAAAATTAAAGGAGGGCCTCATTTTGACAGTTATTTTGGAGATCAACATACACACTCTCTCACCATTATTTCACACACTCCATCCGATCCATCTCTTCCACCCTTCAAATCATCCATCAACCAACTTGATCTTAAAAAGTTCATCCATACATCCATCCATCCTCACATCTAAGAGGAGGAAATCACATTTGATTGAAAAATTTAGCATGATCAAGGAGGAAGGAGCCAACTTTCAAAGGGAAGCTCAATCACCTTCATTTTGCTATTTTCTTCATTATCTAGCTCATATGGAGCATGCATTGGATTATAGTCAATTTATAATGAATATTTGTGGCTAGTCTTCAAGTGAGGCTAGCAATATGATTGGTTAGGAATTATGTAGATTTTGCACACCAAAGGCTTGATGAATTGATTGTTGTGAATATTTTCTATCATGAACGCTTATTCTCATTTGATGTATGATTTGTGTGATTAAATTATCTATTCATAGTGTTAGGATGGTCATTCCAATGTTATGTATAGTGGTTTAATTGAATCATTGATTGCATAAGATGACTTAGTTAGTATGAGGAGAGGAAAGCCATTCCCTTCAAGTGCTTAGAACCTCATGATAGGACATTAATGATGAATTAGTGAGGAGAACCCAACTTATGATCATAGTACCTTCATGGAAATTGAGAGTAAGAACAATCCTAGGAGATTTAAACTTGTAAAAAAGTTGAGAACCTAATCACCTTGGCTTAGGGGTTAGGGGTACAATTATGATTGCCCTTAATATCATAACATGAAATCATCAATGCATGAGTGTGTGTGAAGTCTACATAAGACCTTATCCATGATGTTGCTAGCCTTGCTCTCTTCTCTTAGATACATTTTATCCATTCATTTCACCTTATCACTTGATTGGTAGTTGTTATAATTAGTTGCTAGTTAAGTTCGATAGTTAATTGATAGAGTAATCATTAGTTTTAAACCAAACCTTCAAACATATTATCTTTACAAAGCATAAATCAATGAACAATTCGGATACTATCCAATGTTTGCTTTTCCTTGGGACGAAAATCTTATAAATTTTGCACTTGGTCACGCGTATACAACAACGATAGAATACACTTGCTCTTATCATTTTACTAAAAATACGACTATGTTCATGGCGCCGCTTGCTGGGAAAATGTTAAACATTTGGCTGTAACGAGTTTGAAGTTGATTAGTTTTGATAAGGATTTCTTTTATTTGTTATTTGTTTACTTGTCTTGGTTGTTTTGGGAGCTAACTTGGAATTTTTTGTAGGTACATGCAAACTCGTTCTAGGTCTCAATCTATTGAAGCTTTGAACTTGGAATTGGAAGCTACTTTGAGAAGACAAAGAAGAGGAGTGTTGGAACCTATGAAAGAAAATATGGAAGAAGTAAGGGATAATGCGAACATGGTTGATGAAGAAGGAAACTTGAGGAACTTTAATGGTGGAGATAATAATGCTAGAGGAGGTTATGGTAATCAAGAATATGTGCCACAAGCGTATGTTCAACAAATGCACTTGCAAAACCAACAAATGCAAGCTATCATTCAAAACTTGTTGGCACAACAAGAAGCAAGGAAAACCCTCCGGTGGTGCAAAATCAACCTCGTGAAAATAGAAACAATGGAGCGGGAATGAATATCCATGATCATTTTCAGCCACAATATGGGAATTATGGAATGGGCCCGCCATTGAATGTGAATAATTTTGAGATCAAGACGGGGTTGATCAACATGGTGCAAGCAAACCAATTTAGTGGTGGTACTATGGAGGATCCAAATGCTCACTTAGCCCAATTTACGGAGTTGGCGAACACAATAAAGATAAATGGGGTAAGTGAGGATGTTATCAAAATGAAGTTTTACTTGTTTTCATTAAGAGATAGAGCTAAGGTTTGGTTTCATACTATACCACCGGGATCCTACACCACATGGAGAGAGTTGGCATAAAGATTCTTGAGCAAGTATTTTCCACCATCGAAGATGTTGCATCTTAAAGGGCAAATATTTCAATTCAAGTAATTGCCACTTGAGACATTTAGTGAGGCATGGGACCGTTTCAAAGAGATGCTAAGGAAATGTCCACAACATGGATTCCCCGAAGAGCAACAAATAGGATTTTTCTATGCCAGATTACATGGAAGTGAGGATGTTTATTGATGCTTCAGCGGGAGGTTCAATTTTGGGACAAACTCCGGAAAGAGCAATTGTCATATGTGAGGAAGTAGCTTTGAATACGGGTCAATGGCCCATGGATCATGCACCGGGAATGTATAAAAGGGAAATGATTGCTAAGATGGAACAAGTGTGCTTGCAACAAATGAAAAAGATAGAGATGCCTAAGGAAGATATGACCGACAAAGCAATTACGGAGATACTAAAGAGGATGAATGCTAATATGCAAATATCTCCGAATTCTACACCGGGTGTGAATCAATAAGTGTTTGCTAGCCCTCAACAAGGTATGTCATTGCCTTTGATGAATCAACAAGTGTGTCCTAAACCTCAACAATGCATGACTATGCCTAATTTGGGTCAATCTTCTCAAAGTTGTCAAATGCCTACCTCTATGCCTCAACAAGGTATGTCCTCCAATTTTGGAATTCAAGATGCATGGTGTCCACCGGAAATGACTCTTGAGGAAGTTGCCTTTATGCAAGGAAGGAACTTTCAAGGAAATTATGGTGGTAATTTTGGAAATCATGGAGGAGGATATCCACAAAGACAAGGAGGATGGGGGCAAGGTAATTTTCAAGGGAATTTTAACCAACCCCGTAGGTATGAAATTTGTTGTATGGAAATCAAGGGAATGCCCTCACTCTTCCACCAGGTATTAATCCGAGGGAGAAAGCTCAAAATGGTGAAGGGAAGCCTATGGTGGAGGATCAAGTTGCTAAAATGTTTGAGTTTATGAAACAAGAAAAAGAATTGAATGATAAAAGATTTGATTTCATGAAACAAGAGAAGGAGTTGAATGATAATCGATTCAAAGCTTTGGAGATACAAATAAGTCAAATGGCAACCGAGCAAGGTGAAATGCATCGTAAGGGTAAGTTTTCCTCCACTACCATTACTAATCCTAAGGAGCAATGTTTGTATGTTACCGTGTGCAATATGGAAAGTAAGGTGGAGAAAGGGTTGGTGGAAGCAACAAACATGGTTTCAAAGGTTGAAGAAGTAGTTTGTGATGAAGTTGTGTCAAACGTGGAAGAGAAAATTATCATAGATGATTATTTGTCTTTTGATGATGAGAGGATTATTGATGAATTTTTATCTTCATTTGTTGATGAAAGTAAGTGTGATAAAGAGTTGTGTTTGGAACAAGATCATGAAATAGTTGAAGTTGATGCTTCATTAAAGGTGAAAGACCCCGGTAAATTCGTTCTTACTTGTAAAATTGGAAATGGGGAATACTTTAATGCTATATGTGATCTTGGTTCAAGCATTAATGTAATGCCTTTGGAAATTTTTGAAAAACTTGGCATTGGGAGGTTAAAGGAAACGAATGTGGAAATCGGAATAATGGACGGTTCAATGATAAAGCCACATGGAGTTGTGGAGGATATGCTTCTGAAAATAGATGATTTTGTTTTTCCAGTGGATTTTATGGTAGTTGAGAAGCAAGCGGATCCTTTGATTCCATTGATTTTTGGAAGACCGTTTTTAGCAACATGAAGAGCAAAATTTGACATGGATAATAAGGAACTCACACTCCGTTTAAATGAAAAAGAATTGTTGCTCTTAAGCAAGAATTTAAAAGGGGAAAATCTTCATTTGAAGCCACCCATTAAGCCTCCGGATGAGCAAGATCGAGTGGTAAATGAAATTTTAAAAGATGAAGATTTAACTAACTTTTTACTTGAATTTGCAGGAAATTTTTCTTCAAGGGGGAACAAGTTCGGGGGTAATCCACATGTTGATTGGAAGATTGATAAAGGACTTCCGGGATTTGAAAACATGAGGAAAAGAGGCAATGAATTGAGTTCAAGTGTTAAAGGAGCAAGAAGTATGGATAAGAATGTTATTAAGGAAATGTTTAAAGTGAAGATGAGGCCCGATGGGGTCTTAGATTTTTTCGATTGTTAAAAGCTTAAAGGCATCAAGCTCGATGATGTTAAATCGAACGCTTGATGGGAGGCAACCCATTTTAGTAAGTTTTCTTGTTAATTGTTTTTCTTATAGTTTGGTATGTAGGTGGATTGTACTCATGGCGAAAATACATATGGAGAAGACGAAATGTGTTCAAATTGGAATGAAGATGTATGTCTCACCACTTTGTTCAAACTTAAATTTAACACTTGTGTTAATTTAAGTTTGTGGGGAGTGTGTGGTGGCCATACTTGAATTTTGGAGGTGCACACACGTCGACACAAGGTAACTTCATGAAGATCATTGGAACCTACAAGGGTAAGTCCCACCACTTTTTGTAAACTTAATTCTGAACTCTTGTTTCAATTTAAATTTGGGGAGAAAGTGCGTGGTGTGACTCACCACTTGAGTGTGTTATATATCATGATTAATGATTGATTGAGGGACACTTTGTGTGTGTAAAATTGGGACAATTTTAAAAATTTCTCATGAGTTTGGTTATAATTTTGGTTTGTTTAGTTGTGTTGAAGTGCGTGATAGTCCTTATTTTTATTGCAATTGTTGAGCTAATGGGTTTTGATAAGTTGTTGAGCATAAATGGAGTATAGTGGAAGCATGAATTGAGCCTGAAGATCAAATCGAGAAAACATTGTGGATGCAAGGCGGAAGCTCATGCCAACCATTTCTATTCTCAAATGTTTAAGGGAGTTTACTCTACATCTTATCACTTCTAATTGCTTGACGTGAATTGATATTGATTAGGATTGTATTGGATTAACATGCTACTTAATGTGTTATGTTTGTGGGAGGTTTACTTTTGTAATCTAGGATTTCATTTTCAATTAAGGATGGGATGTTTGTTGAGCTTATTTGTTATGGATGATGAAGTGATATGCTTTGATTTCTAGTGATGGATGATTTGGTTTATGCATGTTATATGTTTTTTGTATTGTTTGGTGATGTTTCTTTGATCATTGTGGTGTTTGTTGTTATTTTTATTCTTGTATAGGGATGATTTGGTGGTATGTTTTTGGGAAGGTGTTGAGTGTTTTTGAATGTGAGCTATGATGCATTGTTTGTGATGAGTGATGGCAAGCATGTTAATGATTTTCACTTGTTAAAATTGTAACATGAATTATATAATTTGTTCAATTTTGAGAAGTATGAAGGGTAATTAGGTTTCTTTTGGTCCAAGCAAAAGCTTGTGAGACTTGAGCCTCAACCATGCCTCCATGGTTTATTCTTGATGAGAGGACCGGTTGAACTTAGACAAACTAGAACTTACTCTTGGGCTATAGGAACGAAGCCCGAATGGTTGAAATTTGTGACATGATCTTAGGTCATCCTTGTTACATGAAGTCATAGCCATAAGTCTCCTTACCAAAAACATTATTCCTAGTGAGCCATTTTGAGCCTATAAGTCTTTTTCTTTGTGATTAAAGCACAATATAAGCATTTAAAACCTATTTGAGCCGTATATATATAACCTAAATGTGGATGATTGAGGAAATAATGGTATACAAGGTTGATGTGAGGATTATGCTAGAGAAGAAAAGAAATGGTAAACAAGAAAGAAAAGGATGAAAAGAGCTTAAGCAAAAATGTACATGCAACCTCAAAACAAGAAAAAGGCGCAAATCAACAAAAATGTGCTTATGGAATTCAAAAGTCAAAAGAAAGGAAGCATGCAAAATCAAGAGAAGCTCAAGAAATCCAAGGAATGATAATGATTAGTGCTTGTGATTAAAGAAGAAAATAAAGGAAGCTTGAAGTGAGGAAGTTGGAGAAAAGAATCATCTCTTCAATTACTTACACTTGATTAGTCACTATTATCCAAAAGTTTCCTACCTTACCAAAGAGCCTAAACATTACATCCTAAGATAAAGATCTTTTTGATCACTTATTGAAACTAGGGTGGCTTGTGAACATAGTTCATGAGCAAGCCTATAGTGAGTCGGTTCTAACCGGTTGATGAGTGATATTCAAAACCTTACCTCATAGAGTGTTGAGTGAATGTGATATCCTATGAGAGGTTTGGATCGAAAGGAATTTGATTACTCTTTTGTCATTCTTAAGATTGAACTTGTTAATCTTTTATGTTATAAGTTTGATGATGTAGAAACACTTAATTTGATTTTGTGGTCCTTATCACTTGTGATGTGTTGTGGTTTATGTTTGATTAGTATTTCTAGGTGAAAATTACTCCTCTTGTTTATCATTTTTCATTGTTAGAGGACGAACAATACTTTAAGTTTGGGGGTTGATCGTAGTCATTTTCACTTAGATTTTAGTGTCGTTATATGTGTATTTTTGGATATTTTTATCCGTATTTGTGTAACTTTTGGTTGAGTTTTGTGTTAATTAGGAGATATGTGTACAAGTTGATAAATATGTGAAAATGAGCTTAAATGTATATGAAACAGGTCAAAATGGAGCAAAACGGAGTCAGGAGATGAAACGGGCTGAAAAATACCCAACTCAAATTGCAAGGTCTTACTCAACTTGCAATTCGAGTCAAGTAGAAGCTCGAACAGATGCAAGAATTGTCCAGTAGCTCAACTCGAGTTGCAAGGTCCAACTCGACTTGCAGCTTGAGTCGAGCTAGGTGCCGAATGAAGCTCAGCTTCTGACACGAGTAGACAGGTGAAAGCTCGAGTTATCTTACTAGAGTCGAGCTAGGTTCAGGGCAAGTCGAGCCACAAGTCGAGCTGGGGCAGAGCAGTGTCCAAAATCATCCAGTGAGCTAACTCGAGTTGCTGGATGCAACTCGAGTTACAGCTCGAGTCGAGCTAGATCCGAAAAACCATCCAGAATGCAGAGCCACGCAACTCGACTTGACAGGCGAGAGCTCGAGTTAGCTACTCGAGTCAAGCTGGGTAAAAAGCTGAGAAAAATAAAAAAATTCCAGAAGCTTCTAGAAGGTCCCCAAGAGGTATAAATACATTATTGGTGCGGAAATTAAAGGAGGGCCTTATTTTGACAGTTATTTTAGAGATCAACACACACACTCTCTCACCACCATTTCACACACTCCATCCGATCCATCTCTTCCACCCTTCAAATCATCCATCAACCAACTTGATCTTAAAAAGTTCATCCATACATCCATCCATCCACACATCTAAGAGGAGGAAATCACATTTGATTGAAGAATTTGGCATGATCAAGGAGGAAGGAGTCAACTTTCAAAGGGAAGCTCAATCACCTTCATTTTGCTATTTTCTACATTATCTAGCTCATATGGAGCATGCATTGGATTATAGTCAATTTGTAATGAATATTTGTGGCTAGTCTTCAAGTGAGGCTAGCAATATGATTGGTTAGGAATTATGTAGATTTTGCACACCAAAGACTTGATGAATTGATTGTTATGAATATTTTCTATCATGTACGCTTATTCTCATTTGATGTATGATTTGTGTGATTAAATTTTCTATTCATAGTGTTAGGATGGCCATTCCAATGTTATGTATAGTGGTTTAATTGAATCATTGATTGCATAAGATGACTTAATTAGTATGAGGAGAGGAAAGCCATTCCCTTCAAGTGCTTAGAACCTCATGATAGAACATTAGTGATGAACTAGTGAGGGGAACCCAACTTATGATCATAGTACATTTATGGGAATTGAGAGTAAGAACAATCCTAGGAGATTTAAACTTGTAAAAGAGTTGAGAACCTAATCACCTTGGCCATAGGAGTTGGGGGTACAATTGTGATTGCCCTTAATATCATAACATGAAATCATCAATGCATGAGTGTGTGTGAAGTCTACATAAGACCTTATCCATGATGTTGCTAGCCTTGCTCTCTTCTATTAGATACATTTCATCCATTCATTTTACCTTGTCACTTAATTGGTAGTTGTTATAATTAGTTGTTAGTTAAGTTCGATAGTTAATTGATAGAGTAATCATTAGTTTTAAACCAAACCTTCAAACATATTATCTTTACAAAGCATAAATCAATGAACAATTCGGATACTAGCCAATGTTTGCTTTCCCTTGGGACGACAATCTCATAAATTTTGCACTTGGTAACGCGTATACAACAGCGATATAGTACACCTGGTCTTGTCATTTTACTAAAAATGTGACTAAGTTCAAAAATAGGAAAACATCCCTGCCTACTAGAGAAAATTCTTCGTGATATTATCTCTATAGTGGTATATTAATATCTGTAAGTACCTATAGAAATAGTGAGTATTGGAGACACTCTTTGAGTGCCCTTAATATCATAACATGATGATCATCAATGCATGTGTGTGTGTGAGTCTACATAAGCCTTTTCCATGATGTTGCTTGCCTTGTATACTTCTTAGATTGCTGACCTTCATCCATATTCCATCCCATTTCTATATTTTCTATCTTTAATTGCTTTCCTAGTTGTTAGTTTTTAGTGTTAAACAACCCCCCTCCTTTATTGATTAGTCCTACTAGAGTAAAACATCTTTCAAATATGGCTACACACTTTTGCTCTTGGGTTCGATATTCTATAAATTTTGCACTTGGTCACTACGGTCTACTACGCGATAGAGTACTCTTGCTCTAATCAATTAATACCAAAATTGAAACTAAGTTTATGACGCCGTTGTCGGGGCGAAAGCTTTCGGTGTAACGTGTTTGAATTTGTTAGCTCTACATAGGATATTTTTTTTCTTATTTTTGCATCTTTAGTTGTTTTGAAAAATCTTGTTCTAACTTGTTTTTCTTAATAGGTACACCAACCTTGATAGAAGAGAAGAAAGAGCAACAAAAAATAGTAAGTGGAGAAGAATTATAGTAGATCTTGAGAAGAAGATACAATTACCGAATATGTATCATTGTCACCTAGATAGGCATACTTCAAGTTCTCCGGTAGCGGTTTCAACTCCTCTTTCTTCTCTTCTTGAGGTGCGCTCTCTCTATCCAAAGGCAAGTACTTCCTAGTCCACTTAACCTCTTCAATCTTGGTCCTTTTTGACATACCTGTCATCACCCAAAGTAAGTAAATTTTCAAGAAATTTGATACATACCTCATTGGAGAGCTCATCGATCTCCGTGGTGGGAAAAGTAAGAGACTCCTCTAAGCATGTCTCAAGAGGATCATTTGATAGGATCAAGGTCATATCTTCCTTCACGATCTCCTCCACCACGTCTATACTATGACATTGCGTCTCCATGGGCATCTTCATTGCTTTGTCCAAGTTAAATAAGATTTCTTTTTTATCCATCCTCTGCCGTAGCTCACCCTTTTGCACATCAATCATAGCTCCGCAGTCGCAAGGAAAGGTCTCCCTAAGATTAGAGGGATATTATCCTTGTCATCTTCCATCTAAAGCACAAGAAAGTCCACAGGAAAGACAAACTTCTCTACTTTGACAAGAACATCTTCAATAACACCCTTCGAAAAAGTCATAGTCCTATCCGCCAACTGTAGGGCAACCGTTGTGGGAGTTAACTCCCTCAAACCAAGCCTTTTAAAAATGGACAAAGGCATCAAATTAATGCTTTCCCCAAGATCGCACAAGGCTTGTCGTGCCGGCCCCTTTCCAATTTCACACAAGATAGTGAAGCTTCCCAGATCTTTCAACTTAGCTGGCAGCTTCCTTTGTATGATTGAGCTGTAATTCTCCAACAAATTCACTGTTTCAATTCCGTTCAAGCTTCTCTTCTTCAAAAGTATATCCTTCAGAAAAGGGCATAATATGACATCTCCAAGATCGCTTTGGAGAAATGAATGTTCAAGCTTATTTTGTTCATGATATCTGAAAACCTCTTGAACTTTTCTTCCAATCCTTTTTTGACAAGCTTAAAAGGAAACAGTGGAGGTATCTTTGTTTTGGAAATCCTCCATTCATCATGTTCAACCTTCCTCGCTTTATCCTTTTCAGCTCTCAACCTCTTGGCTCTTTCCCACTTCTTCTCTACTGTAACCTCAGTGTTATGCTCTTGAGATGGTACTATGATGTTTTGATCAACAGGTGTAGCATTCAGTATCGAAATGGGTGCAAAATGAGGCTGTTCGACCTCTGTTCGACCAAGCTGGTTTGGTCGAACAGACTAGGTTTGGTCGAACGAAATTGCTGATCGCGAGCTCCCATTCTCCAGGTATTGTTCGACATCCGTTCGACCATGATGGTCTGGTCAAATGGAATGGCATTGATCGAACGACGGGTCTGAAAACAGAGCATCGTAATTCTATTTTTTCAGAGTTTGCTCGACCTCTGTTCGACCAGCAGGTCTGGTCGAACAATTGAAGTTTGGTTGAGCAACTCCTCTGCTTCCTTTATTTTCGCTTGCCGGCATCATCGGACCTTCGTACTGCATAACTAACGTCAAAGTGATGGCATGGCAAGACTTTGGATTCTCAATACTTTGAGATGAAAACTTTCCCTTATCAATAGTTTGAGTTAATTTATTTACATTTCCGGCCATCTCCCCCATCAACAACTTAACGTCTTTCACTTGTTTAAACAAATCCTCATGATTAGCATCAATCTTCTTTTCTAACTTGGCTTCAAGATGATCCACTCTTGCATCGTTCCTTGCCATGTATCTAATCACAGTATTCTACGAAACTCGGTTTCCCTTCTTCCACCTTAGCGTCTGGTTCAACACTGATAGGAGGTTGTAATGCATTATTGGGGTTACTCCACAAAAACTCCGGCCTCCTTGGTTGTTGATAATTACCCGGGTGACCACGATTATTGTAGTTTCCTTGAAAATTCCAGTTTTCTTGGTTTTGGAAGCTCGTTCCTTGAATACTTTGACCCATGGCATAATTCGCCTCTTCGATCTCCTCTTCGCTAGCTCCTTCATAGCCACCATCCTGCTGCATCATTGGTATTCACTGTGATATATCTGTTATCTGCTTTTGCTGGGACTCAAGTAACTTGTGGATACTTGCCAAACTAGAGACGATTTCATCATCTCTTCCCGACTTCATCATACTATGCTCAATCTGTGCTACTTTACCAAGAACCTTTAAGTGCCTCTTACTCTATTAGTCGGCCAATCTCTTGAATTCATTAAAATATCCTCAAAGAGCTTCTCGGCCTCTATGGGTGACTTCGTAAGCAATGCTCCATTGGATGAAGCATCAAGTAACACACGAGAATCGCAATTCAACCCATTGTAGAAAATACTGATGTATTGAGCTTTAGATAGCTCATGCTGTGGACACTTCTGAAGTATGTACTTGAATCTGCCCCAAGCTTCATGAAACTTCTCATTACCATGGATAACAAATTGATTGATTTCTTGCTTCATCTTAAACACCTTCGAAGGTGGCATGTATCGCTTCAAGAATTTCACTTTCAACTTCTCCCAGGTATCACATTCAGCAGCATTAAGATTATTGTACCAATCTCATATTTTTTCATTCAGCGAGAACTTAAACAAGATAATATTCCTCGCATCCTCATGAGCTCCTGCATCTTTTTGTGTACTTGCATACCCAAGGAACTTATTTAGATATTGCTGAGGATCTTCAAAGGTTCCCCCAGAGAAAGGACTCCTTTCAATCATGGTGATAAGAGCAGGGTGTAGATCAAAATCGACTCCGGCCCCTCTTGCTCCTAACAACCCCACATTGCCTCCTCCGTTGTTCTTAAAGACTTCACGGATGGCAAGTGTATCGGGATTCGCCGCAATGTTGACTGCTTCTGCTTCCAAGTTGAATTCGGTTGCAGCTTCAGTTGCTTGCAGAATTAGCTCTCCAACATCAACTACTTGATCAATAGTATCGGTTGGCTCCTTGTTCTTATTCTTGTTGTTTTTCTTCTTAGCGTTCCTTTTCCTTACGGATGCCTCTACTTCTGAATCAAAAGGTTCTAGATTAGTTCCTTTCGAATCTAGTATGCATACATCTGAGAAAAATTCAAGGTTAGAAAGAAAAGAAAACAAGAATAAAGTAGTCCTAATTAAACTAGAAATAATGGATTAATAATTAAGCCATCTCCGGCAACGACGCCAAGAACTTGATGAGCGTTTTCTCAACACACAAAATTAATCCTCAAGTATAAGGATATCAATTGTAGTTTTGATAGGCAACCAAGTGATTATCGAACCCATGGGACAGATTATTATTAATTCATTTATATTCTAATTTATTAAGATTATGTTGGCAAATTATTGGTGTGATTAAGTAACTAAATAGCAAATATTTAAAATGACAAATAAAGTAAACAAGCAATAGAGATAATATGACTGTGATCAAGTGAGAAATTAGGTAGTTCTTCAGGTCATCCAGTTTTACTTATTAATCTCTCTTCCATGCGTTGATGTCCAACTCTGCCTTGTGGTTTATGGACGCATTACTAAACCATGCAAGTTCACTCTATAGACACAAGTAAACATGGGTATGACACGTGTGAATATCCTCGGAGCAAGAGATATAATTCACCCCCTTTCTAGGTACTATTAGTATCAATTATTTCCCGTACACTTAGTACTCTAACCCGATATGATCTCCCTTTATAGGTACTATGAAGTTATACTCTTTATCCTACTTATTAACCCGATATTATTCAATTAACAAGTATTCAAATAAGATAGTTCTAATAAGACTTCGAAATCCCTTCACTTAGAATTATAACATGTAATCCTGCTCAGCAGTGAACACACTCAATCAATAACTAAGATATGTATACAGACTCTACATAATAATTAATGATGCACAAAATGACTGTGAGTATGAATTTTAAAAAGTGCAATCTTATATAAAATAAACCACAAGTAGTGTTGTACAGAGTTTACACATGAAAGACAAATTAACTCATAAACCTTCATAACCTTAGAACTACCGAAGCGGTTCTAGCCCATGATTGATCTACTAAAAATCATGGTGGTTGATAGGATCCTACCCATAGTCTTGAAAATTACAAGATAAATTAAGTAGCAAAGTTATCCCTTGATGTGGGCTCCGTCAAGACTCTCTCCGTCTTGAATCTTCACTTGATTATTACTTGGTTCGACAGACAAACCTCTCTCACAGCTCCTTCGGATGGTGGTAGGGTTTCGGTGGTGATGGATGATGAAGTGGTGTGGTGCTCCTTTTTCTCCTGCAAAAGCTCTTCTATTATACTTGTGAAACCTCCTTATGGGCTTTGGATGGGCTTTTGCTTGAGGCATATGTCAAATTTGGTAAAAGAAATCCAGAATTACCAAAAATATCATTAGCGAAAATCCGTTCGACCAAGCCTTCAGAAGTCGAACAAGGCCTCTAAGTTGAACAGAAGTCGAACAAGCTCTCTGTATGATTCTGCACATTTTGTTCAACTTGCCTCCTCCGTTCGACCAAGGTGATCCTGGTCGAACTACCACGTTTGGTCGAGCAATGCTTCTGAATGTTTTTCACATCTTGTTCGACTTGGCTCCTCCTGTTCGACAAGAGTGATGCTGGTTGAGCAATTTTATCTAGGTCGAACAACCTTAAAAAATCACCTTGAAAATCATAACTTCAAATTCTGAGCCCTTAAGACCTATTTTCCTGTACAAATATGCTCAAAAAGCCCTAGTATCCTCTAATTCGTGGCTTTTCCATAAACATTCTAATTTATCTTAATAAAAGACTTAATTGTACTCATTTTCCACACAAATCAGAGCCCAAAATACATGAATTTATACTCTCATCACGGAGCTCAATTCAAAGTTGAAACGAGGGAGAACGAGCCAAAACAAAATACTAAAAATTGCATGTCCAACTTGTATAATTTTTCTATATTCATGTGGAGATCAAAACTAGACGTATGATACATGATTGGAAAGCCACAGAAGAGAAAATCGTTTGAGCATAAGAATAACTCGAATCAGGGTTTAGATGTGAAAGTTATGCGCAAAACGGTGAGACTGCTCTGCACGCGCTGCACCTACTAGACCCTTCCTGCGCCTACACGCCCCGTGTTCAGACAAAAGTCAGTTTTATGATTTACACATATTCTAGAAGCTTCCATAGGGTATAAATACATGTTTTGACCACAAATTAAGGGAGGAATCATTTTGGATCAGTTCCACACATATTTTACACCATATTTTCACACACTAGCACAATTCCATCCATCTCCATACCCTTCATCTATCCAATCAACATGATCTCCTCAAATTCATCCACCATTCCATCAATCCACCAATCTAAGAAGGGGAATTCATCATTGGTTGAAGATTATAGCATGATCAAGAAGGAGAAAGTTCACCATCAAAGGGGAGCCAACTTACCCTTATTTTATTATTTTCTTCATAATTTGGCTCAATTGGAGCATGCCATGGATTGTATTGATTTTATTATAATTTGTAGTGGTTAGTCCTCATGTGAGGCTAGCAATATGATTGGTTAGGGTAGATTTTGCAAATCACATGTTTGATAAAATGATTGTTATGAATATTTTCTATAATGAATGCTTAGTCTCATTTTATGAATGATTTGTGTGATTAAATTCTCTATTCATAGTTTTAGGATGGCCATTCCAATATTATGCTTAGTGGTTTAATTGAATTATTGATTGCATGAGATGACTATATTAGTATGTGGGGAGTTTGGCCATAACCTTTATATGCTTAGAATCTCAAGATAAGATATTATTGATAATTACTTGTGAAAGTGTTTGATATGATGAGGGGAACCAAGCCAGACCTTAGAAAGGGAACATAGGAAAGCATCCCTGCCTACTAGAGAAAATTCTTCGTGATATTATCTCTATAGCGGTATATTAATATCCGTAAGTACCTATAGGAATAGTGAGTATTTGAGACACTCTTTGAATGCCCTTAATATCATAACATGATGATCATCAATGCATGTGTGTGTGTGAGTCTACATAAGTCTTTTCCATGATATTGCTTGCCTTGCATACTTCTTAGATTGCTCACCTTCATCTATATTCCATCCCATTTGTATATTTTCTATCTTTAGTTGCTTTCCTAGTTGTTAGTTTTTAGTATTAAACAACCCCCCTCCTTTATTGATTAGTCCTACTAGAGTAAAACATCTTTCAAATATGGCTACACACTTTTACTTTTAGGTTCGATATTCTATAAATTTTGCACTTGGTCACTACGGTCTACTACGCGATAAAGTACGCTTAATCTAATCAATTAATATCAAAATTGAAACCAAGTTCATGGCGCTGTTGCCGGGGCGAAAGCCTTTGGTGTAATGTGTTTGAATTTGTTAGCTCTACTTATGACATTTTTTTTCTTATTTTTGCATCTTTAGTTGTTTTGAAAAATCTTGTTCTAACTTGTTTTTCTTGATAGGTACACCAACCTTGATAGAAGAGAAGAAAGAGCAACAAAAAATAGTAAGTGGAGAAGAATTGTAGTAGATCTTGAGAAGAAGAGGAAAAATAGATTAATGCCACAAAAATAGAATATACGAGGGATGACAAGGAGCTTAAAATGTGAATGCATTCCAATCGTATCAAGGAAACACTTATTCCGTACCAAGTTCCTACAACAATGTTCCTGCGGTTACTCCTTTATCCGAAAATAATGTCTTGATGGAGTTGCTTAGAAGTTATGCTTATGGAAGTGATAGAAGACAAAGTTTCAACCTAGTCTTCCTTGTTATGGGGCTCAAAATCTTCAATGTATGCCAACTTCTTATCCTATGGTGTAACAAGAGTGGATGATGCCTAGTTCTCAAGTAGATGATATGTCTTACATGCGAGGGAGAAATTTTCAAAGTGTTGATCAAGAAAATTATTTCCAAGAACAAAGATGGCAACCACCGAATGAAGAGATAAAGCTATCCGTAGAAGATAGGTTTGGTCAACTTATGGAGATGATGTATGAGATGATTGAAGAAAGAAAGAAAGAAGATGAGGAAAAAGAAAGGAGACTTGAGGCCCTAGAACGTCGAATGAGTCAAATGATAAGTGAACGGAACATTCTTCATGAAATGAAAATTTTTGATGAAAGGATTGGAGAAGAGTTATAGGTAGAAGAGTGTTCGGAGGATAGTGAAGACTCAAGAGCCTAAGGTAGAAGAAAGCCTAGAGAAGGAAGAGATTGTACGTGTATGATTTCTTGTCCTTTGTTGAGAAGGAAAATTCAAGTGAAGGTGAAGAATCAAGAGAGGAGTATGAATTTGATGAAGTGGAACAAGGTCTAGAAGCACTTGAAGATGAATTTGGGAGTGAAATGAGCATTTCTACACCTTTTAACTTTTCAAGTGTTGGATTGTATACTAAAAGTCTAGCTTTAGTATGAACAATATTATAACAATTTATTTGAAATAAGAATCATATGATCAAATGATTGCGTTTTATAATTTATTTATATGTACGATGCAATAGTCAACTTACTTTATACTATAGATAATATGTTGTGCGACAACACGCGGAAGATCATATTATCAGTTTTCTTATAAAATATAAACAAATACTCACAACCGAGATAGACGGGGGCTCTCTATCAGGATGGTTGTAGTGTAGTTTGGTATTAGCTTGTCTTGGCTATAGAATCACATTAGTGCACTTTGTGTGTATTGAGCGGGACCGCTTGAGATCGTTTGACTTATATTGACTTATAGGAGAAATTGATCTCAGTTATTATGGATGTTCGTGCTCTTAATCTCTATACAATAACCTCGACATGTAAGGCAGTATGTATTTCTTTGATTTATCAATGAGTGAGATTTACATGTTATTAAATCAATAAACTCGGTGAGTTGGGAAGTAGTGCTGTCTCTATGGTGTGTTGTTGATTGTAGAAAGAATCTGTGTCCGTTATAGGTTGATGATATCCCCTTGAGGAGCTCATAAGGATTATCATGTAAATCCTGCAGGTGAATTTATTCCGATATGATAATAAGGTTGAGTGGTACTACTCTCGGATGAGCTATTAATTAATGGAGTTGTCAGTAAATTAATTAATTAATGGACATTGTATATCTTAAACATAGGGAGAATAACGGGCTCATAATAAGAAGGAGCCCATAACGTAATTATGGGATTAGAACGGTAGTGCAGTAATAATATTTTAGTGGTATATATTATTATTATTGGACTTAAGTATAATCTTTGGGCTAAGCTTGGATACTTGAGCCCAATGAAGGCCCAACTCTAATTTCTCTTCCTGGTCCCTGCTGTAGCCCATATATAAGTCATCTCAGCTATCTAGAAACCCTAATCTATGAGATTAATCACGCCTAAGACTGTGAGGAGATGAGGAATAGCAGATTGAGAAGATCTCGAGGATCATCGCCCACACGACGTCGAGATTGGACTTGGGAATACAGCAGAAGACTGGAAGATTGTTTGATGCTACTGTCTGCCACTTTTTACAATTTTTATAAAATCGTACAGACTTCAGAACAGGACGTGTAAATACTGACAGAAAGCCACGGAAGAGAGGATAATTTTTGCGCATAGATCACTCAAATCCGATATCAGATGAGAGAGTTATGCCCAAAATGGTGAGGCTGCGCAGGCTAGTAGTGAGAATTCATCTCCTTCAACATACCCTGGTAAAAGGTAATACGTTTCTTATTTTTCTGCTTCCGCTGACTGTTAGAGACATATGGAACCCTAACGGTTCATGTTAACCAAACAATCGAATGCCAACAATTGGTATCAGAACTTCAGTTTCTTGGTGAAGCGTGAAATGTTAGGCTAGGGTTTATGTGTATACATGATGTTAGGGTTTTAGAATCTTGTTTCTTGGTAAACACTCTAATTGTGCATTGATGATAGTGGAAATTAGCGTGTTTGAATGTTCAATTTAATACCTTTTGATGGAAATTCTTGTTATATATTAGCACAAGTGTCTTATATTCATTGTATGAGAGAAAAATATGCACTTGAGGTGTTTTATTGTGTTTTAGGTAGAAAAAGGATGAAAAGTGCAAAGTTGGAGAAAGGTGCAATTTGTGCAAGAATGCTGAAAACACACATCCAACTTTCATAATTTTTCTGTATTGTTGTGGAGATCAAAACTATTGGTGTGATACATGGTTGGAAAGCCACTGAAATGAGGGTTGATTTGGCGTAAAGAATACCTCAATCGGATTCCAAATGAGGAAGTTATGATCGAAATGGTGACGTCGCGCGAGCTGTGCCGAATAGAATTGCTATGCTATTTTCGTGGCTTGTTTCACATTAAAATCTTAGAGTTTTCTTATGTTTTTTAAATTAATAGAAAGCCAGGGAAGAGAGGATCACGTGAGCGCAAGAATCACTCAAATTGGAGCTCGGATGTGGAAGTTATACGCGAAATGGTAAGACTGCGCAAGATAATTTGACCACAAGATTTGAATTCGACCTGACCATGTGGTCGAATCCTAGTCGAATTGGATGGCAAAAGGTGCAATTCGACCACGACACCTCAATTCGACCTACTGTACTGGTAGAATCTAGCACCTGAAGCTCGAATCTGGTGTCTGAAGCTTCCAGTAGGGTGATTCGACCTGCAATTTGACCAGGAGAGGTGAATTCGACCTAGCTTCATGGTCGAATTGACGTACGGAAACTTACCATATCCGTATTTTTACACCCTCAATGCATGTGATCACTCAAAAAGCCCATTCTAAGGCCTATAAGGAGAGCTTACAAGTATAAAAGGGGGTGTAGATCACACCATTAGGAAGGGAGATTAGAATAGATTGAATTAGAGAGAGGACTCAACTATACACCACCCCACAAGGGGGGATCACCCACCAACCATCATCCACATCCTTTCCTCCATCCATCCATCACTTTGAAGATTCGT
Source organism: Pogostemon cablin (assembly GCA_023678885.1). Lineage (NCBI taxonomy): Eukaryota > Viridiplantae > Streptophyta > Magnoliopsida > Lamiales > Lamiaceae > Pogostemon > Pogostemon cablin. The sequence continues at coordinate 32,677,714 of CM042951.1, forward strand.
TTGTGGAATCAAGTGGAGAACCAAGAGGAGAATTCAAGACGGAGAAGGACGCGACGATGCCACATCTAGGGTTTTGTTTGCTTCCTAATTTATCTTGTATTTTCTGGACATCCGGGTAAGATCTATCCAACACCCATGATTGTTCTTCGTAACATTATGGGCTAGAGCCTTTTTGGTAGAACTAGGGTTGTGAAGGTTTTTACTAATTAATTGAACTTTCGTGTGTAAACTCTATACAACACTACTTGTGGATTTATTTATATATGATTGTGCCTTTTTAATTCATACTCACGGTCATTTTGTGCATCATTAACTGTTATATAGAGTCTGAATACATATCTTGATTATTGATTGAGTGTGTTCACTGCTGAGCAGGATTCCATGTTATGATTCTAAGTGAGGGGACTCCGAAGCTTCATTAGAACTATCATATATGAATACTTATTAATTGAATTGAATTCGGGTTATTAAGTATAATAAAGAGGATAATTTTATAGTATGTATAAAGGGAGATCATATCAGGTTAGAGTACCAATTGGCCAGGGAAATAATTGATACTGATAGTACCTAGAAAGGAGGGTAGAATTATATCTCTTACTCCGAGGTTATTCACACGTGTTATATACATGTTTACTTGTGTCTATAGAGTAGATATGCATGGTTTAGTGTCCATATCCCACAAGGCAGAGTCGGACATCAACACACGAAAGGGAGATTAATAAGTAAAACTAGATTATCCTAGAGCTATCTATTCTCCTACTTAATCTACTTTTGTATTCTTCTAGTGATATTTTATTTTATTTGTTATTTTAATTAATTATTTAGTAGATTATAATTAAATTCTAAAAACTATATTGCCACACTTGTCTTAATTAATTTAGATAATAATTAAATTGATAATACACCGTCCTTTGGGTTCGATATTCACTTGGTCGCTTGCTTAAGCTGCAATTGATATCCTTAATACTTGGAGATTAATTTTGCATGCAAAAAAAATGCGCATCATACACGGACACACGAACACCGCATGGACACACGGCGTGACTGACCTTCAGTAGCGACACGGTGGTGACATGGTGAGGCTATTTCTTGGCGGCGATGGCTGCTGGAACGCGGCTGCACGGCATCACGATGAAGATAAGTGATGGGTGGCTGACTTGGCATGCAAGTGATGGCGCGACGTCGACAGTGGTCAGCATGGGTGGCGCATCACGGCATCGTGATGGCGGCGCTGACAACGGCGAGAAACGGTGGTCATGAATAGCGATGCTAGTCGCATGCTACATGGGCTGTGCTGGACAGCGAACCCAGCATTGTCTGTCCAGCTGTGGCTCATGATGGCAGCATATTAGCGGCGATGACCAGCGTGGACGAGTTCGTTGATCACTGGGTCTTGTTGCTGGCCGATGATGATGCATTTCCGATGGAGTTTCACGGTAGGCCGAGAGAGATCACGATTGGACCAGACGTATTTTGATCGGCCCTAGTGCTATTTCGAGCGGGTCAGCAAGGTTTTTTGATCGAGCCTGGGGCATAGTCTTGTGGATTTACTGAGCGAGTCTTGTGGATTTCTGTTTGTTCTGCGATGTTCCGAGGGAGTCGACGTGATGGCCAGGGCGTCTTCATTGGTTTCCGAGCGGGTCTTCAAGTTGGCTGGGTCGAGTCGGCATGGACCAGATAGGTCATCCGGTAGCAGCAGCTGGTGCTGGGTGACCGACGACTGGTGATATCTCCATGTCATGGCGTGGACAGCACGACAGGATGGCTGATGTTGGGAGATGCCTCGACGGGCCAAGTGGTTGGAAGAGCAGTGGCGCCATGGCTGATGGCAGGGATGTCATAACGCAGGGCTTTTCGGCACTCCACGAAGGTGAGCCTTGGTGCTCATTTCTGTGCCATCATCGTGCGGATGGCTAGAATTCGCGCCTGTAGGCACACGCACACGGAAGCAGTTGATGGGCAACGTGAGCTGAGCGTGAAAAACTTCTCACGTTTGCGTGCGATAGCGCCAGACGGATGGCACATGACTTTGGGCTATTTTTGGGCAAGCCCCACGAGTCGTGCAGGATGCCAGATAGCTGGGCGTACAGCTGGACAGCACGAGAGCATGTGTGGTTGCAACACGGGTATGGCATGACTCGTGTGATGATTGGCACGAGTCGTGCCAGAGTGTTGTGAGGCCAGCGAATCTCATTTTCGCTCGTGACGTGCAAGCCATGGCGAGTGAAGTTCTTCCGAGTGTGGAGGTCGAACCCTACATAGTCGCAGTTGCCCGCATTCGTGATTGGTAGCGAACAATTGAATTCGCTGATATATAACTTTTTATAATTGATTTAATTATCTGATTATTGTTATAAATGTATGCATGTTTCTCCTTGATTTACTGCCTTATTTGCGGTAATAGGAGCATGCTAGGTTGCGTATTTTATTATGAATATTATATTCATGTAAAAACCCTCGGTGTTAAATTACTAAGTGGGAGAGGGGATTGGTAAATAATTCTCGCAGCCTCCATTATTGGTTTGTAAGTGATGTGAGTAAACTTGCGTATTGGCAATAGGCCTTCCTCCCTAACGGATAAGTTTATTCACGGATCACTGGTACAGACTTTACTAAATAATTATTGTTTGTAATGTGGCACATTAACTTGCGTATTGGCATAGACCTTCCTCCCTAACGGATGAGTTTATGTGCGATTCATGATTGGTCGTATATAGTCGGGATGACCAATTAAAGGATTTATCGAACCACAGGAAATTTAGGATTCATGGCCTTCGAGTTATAGTCTCGTATTAGTTAGGAATGACCGAGAAGAGAGAATAAAAAGCATGAAATGAAACTAATTACAATATTTTTGAAATTTTCAATGCAAAGGAAGTTTTCATGATGCAATTCAAATGGATAAATCATGTAACACGTTTAATTGCCTCCCAATTTAAGCTATCATAGTAAGAGCGATCACGATTTCCACCTAAACTCTCTCTCTTGAGATGAAGAGGATGTAGAACCTTACAAAGACCCCAAAATAGCACATAAGATCGAGACCAAAGTGAACACCTCCCAATAAGTACTAATTACACGTACGAGTTCCCTAAAAGGTACTAAATCATAGGTAATATTCCATTTCTAGGTACTATGAATTCACTAAGGTTGGGTTCCCCTCACTAGATTAATTGACCTCTCGATCTAACCTCTCTAATATCCACTTATGTAGTTCTAAACATGAGAGGTCGTCTCCAACTCTTCCCACATTAATCCACATAACTCACATGATAAAATGATTCAATTAATTCCTAAAACACATAATTGAACTCTCGTTCTAACCACATGCACTAGATAATTAACCACACAAATCAAACCTATAGATTAAGTAATTAAGCATCCATAAATGAAACTAATCAAAGTCGGGAACACATTTAAACAATATCACAAATTAATCCATGATTCAAGCATCATTTAAACATCCAAAACAAAGAAAATAAAAAGACAATAAGTAGGATTAGATTTCACCGAATGAAGTTTTTACATCCACCATGCTCATCATTTTCTTGGTGTCCCCACCTTCTTGAAAAGCATTAAAAATCATAATCTAAAAAAATATTTAAAACTACGAATCCCTCACCCCGAAAGGGGGAGGGATCTCAACTATGGAGGTCTTACTTAAAAGCCCTCTCAAGTATTGAATCTATGAATGATTCAATTTAATGAAATTTAAATGGGTGGAGAATTGTTCAATGGTGGCTTTCATGGAAGAGGGTATTTATAGTAGTAAGGATGAAAGAAATTTGAGTGAGTTTCCAATGTAGGACAAGTGGGTTCATGTAGTGGTAGAGTGAGAGGAATTTGTGGTAAGTAATCAATGTGAGATAATTTAGTTCATGGGACCAAAAAATGGGATTTATAATAAATTTTTCTTTGGCCCGTTCTTGCTCGTTTCAACTCCAAATCGAGCTCCATTTTCTCCCACATCTTTCTCTTCACTTGTAGAATCCATTTTTATCAAAATCACCCATTTTTCTACAAAAAAAAAATACCTTTCTCCAAATAATCAAACAATTAATAGTATCTTCATTAAAATCATGCTCAATTATTGTATTAAAGCCACAAAAATCCACTTAAAATCTAGGTGAATTTCACTACGATCAGTTCACTGGTACAAACATATAATCGATGATTGTAGAAAGTTATCCGAGCGCGTGTGTACTTCTCTAACTGTAAGGTACATAAGCTTGGGCTGCGGACTTGGGATCAAATAATGGTGTACACTTAGGTGTAAATAATTAGTATCCTCCCCAATAGAGTCACTGCTATTATTTGCATGGCTAAAGAAGAACTGACTATTAATTATTTTGTCATGAGGTTGGTTGACAAATGAAATTAGTGGGTAAAACCTTCTCTTGTAAATGTTCGGATTTGTAAACGTCCACACTAATGTGGCTTGCAGACTCACGGTGCTTGAGATATCGGTGAATTTTAATTTTATATTATTTTGAGAGAATCAATATAAATGGATAAAATTCAAAGATTTGATCGGTGTATTTATTTGTGATTCTCTGAATTTCAAATGGTTTTATCTCACTTATTGTTTACTGAAAAAATAATATTTACTGGTCTAAAATTAGATGATAAGAAAAGAATCTTGATTTTATTTTTTACTGCTTAAAACATAAATATGTGTTCTCACTAAGGATGTCTCATGATGCCTATTAAAGTCTCTAGTGGAGAGGTGAGAGGTTCATAGAAATATAATGGTCTCATGCGATTCTTCAGATACTTGAGTAAGTAAGAAAGGCAAGAGGTCATGGATAAGTTGATGAATGAATTGGAAATGTGTGGAATAGAAATTGAAAGGGAAACCTACATCAATTTATTCTTCATAATTTGCCTGGATGTTTTGAGCAAGTTCTACCTGAAATACGAGAGGTTGTATATGGTGGGGAACTTCTGACAAAATATGTGGCAAAGAAAATCCAATTTCATCAAGATGTGAACAAGGTTAATATCTCATTCACTAGTCATTGAAGCATGATTAGTGATGAAATTTACTGTCACGTTGTGTGTAAATACCAGAATTACTAAAAGCCTGCAACAAAGTGATGATGAGATTATAATATACATGGGCAATACTACGAGAGTAGTGGCTATTGCAGTGGGAGTTGTTTATTTATCTCACGATATGAATAAACATTTGGTTTTGAGAAATTATTTTTACGTATGTTTTTCATAGAAAGAATTTGATTTCAGTTTCTATGCATTTACGGATGGATACTCCATTTCATTTAAATGACATGCTCATTGCAATGAAAGATGGAGCTATAATCTGTTGTTGTACATTGGCGACAATTTGTAAACTCTTAAATCATGTTTATCCTACGGATGCAACAATTAGTAATTAATAATGCGTCTTCTAATCTTAATAAGAGAGACTCTTATGGAAATGGTTAGATAGATGATGAGTTATTTGGAATTATTAAATTCATTTTATGGATATTCCCTAGAACAGTAATTCATATGAATGTTTGTCTGTTTGTGGGATATCCTAGGAAAATAAAGGGTAATTTATTTAGTCCAAAAGATCGAAGGATGATTGTTAACACAAACACTAGATTTTGGAAAAGGACTATGTATTAAATCATAAACCCATGTGTAAATTGTTCTAAAGGAAGTGAGAGGAAAAACGTAAAGTATTAGTACCAAGTGTACAAGAGGATATACCATAAGGTAAACTGCAAAGCGTGTCACGTCTGATACACAATTGCATGTAGTGCCTTATCGTAGTGGGAGGGTTGTTCGACAACCTGTAAGATATATGTTTTGGGAGAGTCGTGAGACTTGGTCCCTAGTAAATATGGAATGGACTCACGGATACGAGGCACTACAAGATAGAAATGCAGAATCTTAGCAAAGTGTAATGAATGTTAAAATAGAATCGATGAATTCTAAATTAGACCTGGCTGCTTGTAGAACCATGAATGGTGAGAAAGCCATTGGAAGTGGCTCTGTAAAATAAAAGAGGATCATAGGATAAGGTGAAAACCTTGGAAGCAAAGCTTGTTGCGAAAAGGTATACTCAGAAATAAAAGGTTCGATTATGAGAAAACCTGATTTACCGGTAGCTATGCCTTTGTCGATCCAGATTCTTTTATCTGTTGCTACTCATATGAAATATGAGGAATAACAAATAGATGTCAAGACAACTTTCCTGATTGGAAGTCTTGAGGAAAACATCTATGTAAAACAACTAGAGTGATTCATTGAAAAGGGCTAAGAGCATTGTGATAGTAAGCTTAAAAGTGTCTAACGATGGACTAAAGCAAGCTTCAAGATCATGAAACATCCGTTTTGATGAGGAAATCCAGTCATATGGATTTATTCAATGCGCGGATGTGTTTTGTATATTGAAAAAAGTAATGAAAACGTGGTGGTATTTCTTGTACTTTATGTAGATGATATATTGCTCATTGGAGACAATGAAAAAGTATTGTCGGGCATATGAGTATGGTTGATAAAGTGGTATGAGATGAAGGACTTAAGAGAAGCAAAAATATTCTTTTGATCTCGGTAATACGGATCACAAGAAAGGATGTTATGCTTGTCTCAAGCTTCATGAATTGATACGATCCTTACTTATTTTAGAATGTGACTTTATCTAAGAAAATGTGTCTGGAGACACAAAAAGAAGATAAAGGTGATGAAAGCGGTTCCTTATGCTTCGGCGAATAAGGAAGCTTAATCTAAGAAATGCTATGCACGAGTATAGATGTCTGTTTTGCTGAACGCATAGACAATGGGTGTCAAAGGTAACCCAAAATAAGAATGTTGAACTGTGATAACACATAATTTTGAAGTACTTGAAAAGGAATAGAAATTATATGTGGACTTATCGGACAGATTCACTACTTCTTGCGAGTTACATAGATTCTGATTTTTCAAATCAGATAGGGAAGACAGTAAATCCACCTCAAAGGTTATGTGTTTAATTTTAGGAAGTAGAGTCATAATGTGGATGAGTGTTATATAGAAATATATTTCAGACTCCGGACTCCATCATGGAAAGATGATAAATTGGAGCTTGTGAGGCAGCCAAAGTATTTGTATGACTCTAGAAACTTCATGACGGACTTCTAAGTGATTCTAAGTTTGCCCAAGGTTATCAAAATTTATTTTGGTGATGGTGCAGTTGTAAACTTGAAGGAATCATGAGTCCATAAGGTAGTTAAACACATGGAGCGCGAGTACCACCTATTACGAGAAATCGTATAATGAGGGAAAAGGTTATTGTCGCCTAGATTGCATCGGATGATAACCTAGTAAATCCATTTACAAGGACCTTAAGGTGAGAGCTTTTGATGGTCGTGTAGTAGGAATGGGAATCAGATATATGGCAGAAGACATGACAACATAGTCTTTTAGTATAAGTGGGAGATTGTTGGATTGTATACTAAAAGTCTAGCTTTATGAACAATATTATAACAATTTATTTGAAATGAGAATCATATGATCAAATGATTGCATCTTATAATTTATTTATATGCACGATGCAATAGTCCACTTACTTCATACTGTAGATAATATGTTGTGCGACAACACGCGGAAGATCATATTATCGGTTTCCTTATAAAGTATAAATAGATGCTCACAACCAAGATAGACGGGGACTCTCTATCAGAATAGTTGTAGTGTGGTTTGGTATTAGCTTGTCTTGGCTATAGAATCACATTAGTGCACTTTGTGTGTATTGAACGGGACCGCTTGAGATCGTTTGATTTATACTGACTTATATGAGAACTTGATCTCAGTTATTATGGATGTTCGTGCTCTTAATCCCTATACAATAACCTCAACACGTAAGGCAGTATGTATTTCTTTGATCCATCAATGGGTGAGATTTACATGTTATTAAATCAACAAACTCGGTGAGTTAGGAAGTAGTGCTGTCACTATGGTGTGCTGTTGATTGTAGAAGGAATCCGTGTCTGTTATAGGTTGATGATGTCCCCTTGAGGAGCTCATAAGGATTATCATGTAAACATTGCAGGTGGATTTATTCCGGCATGATAATGAGGTTGAGTGTTACTACTCTCAGATGAGCTATTAATTAATGGAGTTGTCAGTAACTTAATTAATTAATGGACATTGTATATCTTAAACATAGGGAGAATAACGAGCTCATAATAAGAAGGAGTCCATAACGTAATTATGAGATTAGAACGGTAGTGCAGTAATAATATTTTAATGGTATATATTATTATTATTGGACTTAAGTATAAGCTTTGGGCAAAGCTTGGATACTTAAGCCTAATGGAGGCACAACTCTAATTTCTCCTCCTGGTCCCTGCTGTAGCCCATATATAAGTCATCTTAGCTGTCTGGAAACCCTAATCTATGAGATTAATCACACCTAACACTGTGAGAAGGGTGAGAAACAACAGATTGAGAAGATCTCGAGGATCGTCGCCCACACGATGTTGAGATTGAACTTGGGAATACAGCAGAAGACTGGAAGGTTGTTTGCTGCTGCTGTCCATCTTTCTACGATTTTTATAAAATCGTACAGACTTCATAACAGGACGTGTAATATATTGACGGAAAGCCATGGAAGAAAGGATCGTTTTGGCGCATAGATCACTCAAATCCGATATCGGATGAGAAAGATATGCCTAAAACGGTGAGACTGCGCAGGCTGGTAGTGAGAATTCATCGTCTTCAACGTACCCTGGTGAAAGGTAATACGTTTCTTATTTTCCTACTTCCGCTGACTGTTAAAAATGTATGGAACCCTAACGGTTCATGTTAACCAAACGATCGAATGCTAACAATTGGTATCAGAGCTTCGGTTTTGTGGTGAAACGTGAAATGTTAGGCTAGGGTTTATGTGTGTACATGATGTTAGGGTTTTAGAATCTTGTTTCTTGGTGAACACTCTAATTGTATACGGACACACGAACACCACACGGAAACACGATGTGGCTGCCCTTCGGCAGCGACACAGTGGTGACATGGTGGGGTTGTTTGTTGGCGGCGTAAGCGACGATGGCTGCTGGAACGCGGCTGCACGGTGTCATGATGAAGACAGGCGGCGGGTGGCTGACTTGGCATGCAAGTCACGGTGTGACGTTGTCAGTGGTCAGCATGGGTAGCGCATCACGGCTTAGTGCTGGCGGCGCTGACAATGGCGAGAAGCGGTGATCGTGAACAACAATGCTAGTTGCATGCTACATGGGCTGTGCTGGACAGCGAATTCAGCATTGTCTGTTCGGCGGCGGCTCGCAACAGCAGCATAATTAGCGGCGATGACTAGCGTGGGCGAGTCTGTTGATCACTGGGTCTTGTTGCTGGCCGACGACGATGCGTTTTCGATGGAGTTTCACTGGGTCAAGAGAGTTGAGTTTTTAAAGCCAATCTTGAAGGATGCTACTGAGGTCGTTACTTGCCACAAATGTCAAATAGAGGAAGGAGCACAAAAATTAAAATTTGATGTCAAGAACGAACGATATCCTTGGCCATTCTGATGAGTTCTCCATATTCCGTCTGGCTTGAAGACGTTAAACTTAGCGCTGGATGGGAGGCAACCCATCGTTTGTTTTATACCTTTCATTTAATTTGCTTTGATTTAGTTTTCTTCATTTTTGGTATGTAGGTTGATTGTGCTCATTGAGGAGGATACACATCGAAGATACGAGAAGTGTTTGATTTGAAGTGTTAAAGTATGCCTCACCACTTTGTGCAAACTTAAATTTCAACTCTTGTTGCAGTTTAAGTTTGGGGGGATAGTGTGTGGTAGACATACTTTGCAAAAAACAAATGCACCTATTTGCCCGGGACGGAGGGAGTATATAGTTAATAGTTATATTAGTATTGTGTGTGGATCGTATAAAAATATACTCCTTCCGTCCTAGAGTACCATTCACATTTTTTATATTTGTTCGTCGTATAACACCCTTCACGCCAAAAAAAAATAAAAAAAATAACTCCATTATTCATAGTCTCAAAAGTTATTTAAATTTTAAATTTATGACTCACTTAACACATATCATTATTTTGTTAAAAAAATCCTGCTACATCCTCCGATTCTTGCTCAATTGAATATTGAGAAAATATAACAAGAATATACCATTAACTCTAGCAATTAAAGATAAGAATAAGATGCCATCAATTATTCAATCATAATTTCTTGATCACATTTACATACATCTATTCCAAATTGAGCAAGCAATATTTTTCACTATTTATAGTACATTGAGTATTATATATCTTCCATTGAAAACCAAATGGGATCTCTCACCGATAAGAAAGAAGAAGCAACTCCCAAAATGCATTTCAAAATCTCCGACGAGGAACTTGCTCCCATCATATCTTCCTACAACGACCGCATTCGGCCGCTGTTGGACACCGTCGACAAGCTGCGCCACCTCAACATCATGCAGGAAGGCATCCACCTCCCCACCATTGTGGTGGTCGGCGACCAGTCGTCCGGCAAGTCCAGCGTCCTCGAGTCCCTCGCCGGCATCACCCTCCCCAGGGGTCAGGGCATCTGCACCAGAGTCCCCCTCATCATGAGGCTTCAAAACCACCCCAACCCCCACCCAGAGCTCTCCCTGGAGTTCGCTGGAAAAGTCGTGCCCACAAACGAGGCCACCGTCGCTGACTCAATCAATTCCGCCACCGAAGAGGTCGCCGGAAAAGGGAAGGGAATTTCGAACAAGCCGTTGACTCTGATCGTGAAGAAGAAGGGCGTGCCGGATCTCACCATGGTTGATTTGCCTGGAATCACTCGAGTCCCCGTCCACGGCCAGCCTCAGGATATCTACGAGCAGATTTCCAAGATTATAATGGAGTTTATTTCTCCGGAGGAGAGTATAATCTTGAATGTTTTAGCCGCAGGTGTTGATTTCTCCACTTGTGAGTCCATCAGGATGTCTCAGAAAGTGGATAAAACGGGGCAGAGGACTCTGGCTGTCGTCACCAAAGCTGATAAGTCTCCGGAGGGACTTTTGGAGAAGATCACCGCTGATGACGTCAACATTGGTCTGGGCTACGTCTGTGTCAGGAATCGAGTCGGGGACGAGTCGTACGAGGAAGCTCGAGCCGAGGAGGCGAAACTCTTCCGGACTCATCCCCAACTCTCGAAAATGAACAAGTCCATTGTTGGGATTCCTGTTCTGGCTGAAAGGCTGGTGAATATACAAGCCACCATTATTGCAAAATGTTTACCTGAGATTGCACAGAAGATCAACATGAAGTTGAGTGCCAATTCGGAAGAGCTAAAGAAAATGCCCAAGAATTTGACTTCAGTTGCAGAGGCAATAACTTCTTTCATGCATATTCTTGGATCTGCCAAAGACTCGTTGAGAAAAATTCTTTTACTTGGAGAGTTTAATGAGTATCCAGATGCAGCCGACATGCATTGCACAGCTCGATTGTCTGAGATGCTAAGTAACTTCTCTCAGAAGTTGCAGGATCTCAAATCAGAGAAGTATGATGCCAATAACAAATTTCTAGTTGAGGAGATTAAGGTATTGGAGGAAAGTAAAGCAATTGGGCTCCCCAATTTCCTGTCAAAATCTGCATTCCTCACCTTGCTTCAAAACAAGGTGAATGAAATATCCGGAATACCCTTTGGGTGTGTGGAAGAGCTATGGAGCTACATTGAAAAAGTGGTGGTTCGAGTTATGCTGGACCATTGTGACAACTATCCACAGCTTAGATCCTGCACAAAACGAGCAGCACAGAATGTGATCGCCAAGAAGCAGCAGCAATCTCTTGATTGGATCAAGGACATTGTTGAGATGGAGAAGCTGGCAGACTATACATGTCACCCAGAGTACACTGTTATGTGGCACAAACTAATGTCCGAACAAAAACAGTTCATGGCAATAGTTAACGACCCCCAATATTCCACGCGAGCAAAAATTTCAAGATTTGGGGCGATTAACGTCGGTCATCTGTACATGAGAAGTGTTGTGGAAGATGCATTCGACTTGAAGATGAGGATGACGGCATACTGGGACATTGTACTGATGAGATTGGTGGACAACATGGCTCTGCACTTGATGTATGGCGTTCGAAATCTGGTGGGTGGAGAAATGCAGAGTGAGATCATCAATGAGCTGGTTGGCCCGCAGGGGAACGGGCTGGAGAAGATGCTGGATGAGTCGCCCTCCGTTTCCGAAAAACGGAGGAAGCTCAAGCTGAGCATCGACTTGCTCAAGGAATCCAAGAATGCGGTCGCGGCCATCATTGATACTGTGGCTGCTAATATTTACTAAGTGTTTTATTTCATGCTTCATCCAGTGTTTTATTTCGTGCTTCATCGTACCAGTTAAGATATCATGCGTTCAATTTTGATATTAACCATAATCGTACTCAATTAAATGGATGAAATGATTAATGCATATTGTTAGCCTACTTTTTCTCATCATTTTGCATTGCAGTATATTTAGAAATAGTATTGCATAAACAATATTCATCCGGCCCCAACAATTTGAACAACTTTAACCCAAAAAATGAATCATATATTCTTTATTTAATTTAATCCTTTTTAGTTAAAGATATTGGACGTTTTGATTTTATTTTAATACGAAATTGATATATAACAATAATAATGGTATATATAAATAAAATTATTAAAATGCTTAAAAATTAAATTAAATTAAACCACTATATGATTAAACCTTAAATCACCTAATCGATTGGAAACTTTTATTTATAACTAGGATGGTCTAGAGGTTGTTTAATGAGGAGTTTGTTATTGGAGACCTTAACTTTTTGGGATAATATATTTATTTGGCCACTAACTTTGCCCAATTTTTATTTTAGTACATAGGTTTTACATTTTTATAAAATCATCCATTATGTTTGGAAAATTTTGAAATACATCCTTTATGTTTACTTAGTTCAACAAAACAGTCCTATCTTAATATTTTCTTAAAACAGCCCGAATCAAAAACCTATAAATCAAAAACTTATATCATACTCACCTTATATTTATTTAAGCCAGATTTTCTTCTACTTTCTAACACGCTTCAAAATGGTATTAGAGCCATAGGTTTATTTATTTAGACTCATACACATATGCATTGATGATCATTTAAGGGCACTCATTAAGAGTGTCTCCAATCCTCACTCTTCCTATAGTTACTTACGGATATTACTATACCAATATAAAGATATTATCACGTAAAATTTTCTCTAATAGGCAGGGACATTTTCATAGTGTTCGTTTCTAAGGTCAGGTGAGTCATGACTTGGTCCCCTCATCATATCAAAAACTTTCACAAGTAATTATCAACAATGTCCTATCATGAGATTCTAAGTACATGAAGGTTATGACCAAACTCCTCACAAACTAATATAGTCACCTCATGCAATCAATGATTCAATTAAATCACCAAGCATAATATTGGAATGGATATCCTAACACTATGAATAGAGAATTTAAGCATACAAATCATACATAAAATGAGAATAAGCATTCATGATAGAAAATATTCATAATAATCATTTCATCAAACATGTGGCGTGCAAAATCTACATAATCCCTACAAATCATATTGCTAGCCTCACATGAGGACTAGCCACTACAAATCATAATAAAATCAATACAATCCATGACATGCTCCAATTGAGCCAAATAATGAAGAAAATAACAAAATAAAGGTAAGTTGGCTCCCCTTTGATGGTGAACTTTCTCCTCCTTGATCATGCTCTAATCTTCAACCAATGATGAATTTCTCTTCTTAGATTGGTGGATGGATGGATTAATGGATGGATTTAAGGAGATCAAGCGTTTGAATAGATGAAGTGAAGGATGGAAGAGATAGAGATGAATGTGTGTGATTTAGGTATCTAGTGTGTGTGGAAACTGATCCAAATAATTTCTCTCGTAATTTGTGATCAAAATAGGTCCTTATACCCCATGGAAGCTTCTAGAACACGTGCATATAATAAAATTTCCTTTTTCACCTACACGGGTCAAGTTTGGCACACAGGGCGTGTAGGTGCATCGCTTGCAGTGCAGTCTCACCGTTTCGGCAATAACTTTCACATCCGAATCCCGATTTGAGTGATTCTTACGCTCACGCGATTTTTTCTTTCGTGGCTTTCCAACTATATATCACATGTCCAGTTTTGAGCTCCACACAAATACAAAAAAATTACACAAGATGGACGTGCGTTTTTCAGCATTTTGGTTTTGGCTCGTTCTCTCTCGTTTCAATTCCGAATTGAGCTCCATTTTTTCCCACATCTTCTTTATCGTGTCTAGAATCTATTTTTACCTAAAAATCATACAAATTACACCAATTTACCAATTCTCTAAATATTTACAAATATCGCATAATTTAAGACACTTAATCATTAAAATCACACATTTATCATTTTAAAGCACAATGAACTTAGCCTCAATTTTAGTACAAATTGATAAGAGTAAGCATACTCTATCGTTGTGTATAGACGTGGTGACCAAGTGAAAAATTTATAATATCGAACCCAAGGGAGAAAGTGATGTATCCGTATTCGAAATATATTTCACTCTATAAGGACTAATCAATAATGGGGAGGTTAATTACACTACAGTTAACAACTATGAAAGCAATTAAAGATAGAAAATGTACATATGAGATGGATGACGGGTGAAGGTAAGCAATCTAAGAAGTATGTAAGACAAACAATATAATGGAAAAGGCTCATGTAGATTCACACACACACATGCATTGAAGGTCATCATGTTATGATATTAAGGGCAATCACTTATGTACCCCTAATCCCTATGGCCAAGGCAATTAGGTTCTCAACTCTTTTACAAGTTTAAATCTCCTAGGATTGTGTCTTACTCTCAATTCCCATGAAGGTACTATGATTATAAGTTGGGTTCCCCTCACTAGTTCATCACTAATGTCCTATCATGAGGTTCTGAGCACAAGAAGAGTATGACTTACCTCCCCTCATACTAACTAAGTCATCTCATGCAATCAATGATTCAATTAAACCACTAAGCATAATATTGGAATGACCATCCTAACACTATGAATAGAAAATTTAACCACACAAATCATACACGAAATGAAAATAAGTATTCATAATAGAAAATATTCATACAATCAATTCATCGAACATGTGGTGTGCAAAATCTACATTATCCTTCACCAATCATATTGCTAGCCTCACATGAGAACTAGCCACTACAAATCATTACAAAAATAATAAAATCTATGGCTTGCTCCAATTGAGCTAAATAATGAAGAAAATAATAAATCAAAGGTTGATTGACTTCCCTTTTGGAATTGGCCTTATCTTCCTTCAACATGCTCAAATCATCACTTCTTGATGTTCTTCCCTTCTTAGATTGGAGGATTGATGGAATGGTGGATGGATTTGAGGAAATCAAGGGGAATGAATGGATGGATTGAAGGATAGAGAGATGAGATGGATATGGATGAAAATGGAGGTGTAAAATGGGTAGAGTAGTGTGTGATGTGTGTGGGCAGCCAAAACCCTCGATTTTCTAGTGCAAATGGTGTAATTGGGGGTATTTATACCCCCTTGGAAAATCTGGAAATCACATTTTAACATTTAGCACTTTTGCATAAAAACATGCCCATGTTTTTCTGTGCCTGCCCGTGTTTTCTTATAATTTTTCAGCTCTCTGGACATTCTTTGAACTTCTGAATAGACAACACTTTTCTGAATAGTGTTGTCTCTTCTGTGTTGTCTTTGGTTCGTTCTTCTCGTTTTAACTCTGAATTGAGATCCGCTTTTTCCTACATCTTTCTTTTCACCTCTAGAATTCATTTATATCTGAAAATTACACAAATTCCACCAAAGTACAAATTCTCCAAATATTTATAAATATCGCGCAATCTAGGACACTTAAACACTCAAACTAAGCATAATTGTATGGAACCATGCTATAATTGGACCCTAAATTTATGAGATTTTTACATTCATCAACCCCCAAACTTAAAGTATTGTTCGTTCCCAAACAATGAAGAAAAGATAAAGAACATAAGGATAGAAATTGAGTGAATTGGAGAATGGATCAAAGAAAGAGTATAATCATTTTCAACTAATCAATCAAATCAAACCACATGACTTAAACATCAATAAACCTATGCACAAATCATGGTGGGAATAATGCAAGTACAACACTCATTTTCACTAATCCTCTCTAGGTAGTCTTTGCACTCACACTCACAGTGGTAATTGTGGACGTTTTTACACTCATAATCGATTCACATGCACGCATTACCATAGGCTTGCCACAAGTCTCAAACTCTACACCACTATTGAAGTGTGTCAATCATTGAATCAAATAGGACTTTTTATTGGGATGCAATGAAGGCTCTTTGGTAAGGGTAGGGATATATAGATAAAAGTGACTCAAATATGTGTGTGGATGATTAGAAGAGATGTCTCCCTTCTCGTCAAGCACTACTCCTTAATCATAAATTCACTTTTTTTATTCACTTTTCATGTACTTCATCATACCTTCCTTTCATAACTCTTAAATTTAAGCATTTCTTTTGTAGCTCTTTTTCTCCATACCTTTTGCAATACACATTTGACCTTTTTTTTCTTCTTTTTTAGCTCTTATGCTCTTTTTTTTTATAGAGCTTCATTCATTTTAATTTCTTGCTTACACATCATAATTCACTAGCTCTCATTTCATTTCAAGCACAAAATTCTTAATTTCCTTTTCAAGCACAATTTTTGCTTTTCTCTTCATAACCTCCTTTAATAACCATCTCCAACAATCATCCACACAAAAGGTTTTGTGTAAAGGCGTAAGTGGGTTTTATTGGCTTGTAATGAGCTAATAATCAAAGAATAGGCTCCATAGGCTCAAAATGGCTTACAAGGGAACAATGTTATGGTAAGGATATCATTTGGCTAGTGACTTCAATTTTCAAGGATGGTCTAAGATCATTTTCAACAATCTCCACACAATGTAGCCTCAAGCAAGACGAATGACAAGTTCTAGAACACATACACATGAATGATGAACACATGAAAGAATTGAATCACATAATATTTGTGCATTCAAGGCTCAAAATCTCACGGTTCATCAATAGTGTAAAAAACAAGCATAACACAAGCAAATTCCTAACCATAACAAGTACACAAGCTCATATCTATTCAACCACATGATCTAAGTCAATCTCATAGTCTCAAACAATCACCAAATTAGCTCCACAAGAGAAGATTCAATAATAAGCAATCAAGGAAAGGCTCATAAAAACAAGAGGAACAAAAAGTGCGCCAGTTCAAAATGTACAACTAAGAGCAATACGAGCATGTAACAAAACGAACCATCCCGGCCCCCAAACTTAAATTTAACTAAGAGTTGATTTTTAGTTTGAATAGAGTTTTGTTACCAATTTTTTTGCACTTCTTTATTCTCTTCAAGACCATCACCGGAAGCTCCTTCATGTTCCTAAAAAAAAGATAAGAAGCACGATAAAAACTAAAAACAACTAAGAAAACAATTAAATAAAAGCAATAAAGATAATGATGGATTGCCTCCCATCCAGCGCTAAGTTTAATGTCTTCAAGCCGGACGTGATATGGAGAACTCATCGGAATGGCCAAGGATATCGTTCGTTCTTGCCATCGAATTTTAATCTTTGTTCTTCTTCCTCTATTAGGCATTTGTGGCAAGTAACGACCTCGGTAGCATCCTTCGAGGTTGGCTTTAGAAATTCAACTTGCTTGAGCTTGCATTCCATTAACCGCTCTTTTCTCGACCACCACTTATTCCTTTTTATCAAGTAAGTTCCCAACACTTCTTCAAGTTCTCTTTTGTACCTAAGGCATTGAGAAGAATCAATAGGTAAAACAAAGTCAATATAAATAATATTTTGAAATTCAATGCAACTTGAAGAGTTAAAGATGTAGAAATGCTCATTTCACGCCCAAACTCATCATCAAGTGCTCTTAGACCTTGTTCCATTTCATCGAATTCATATTCATCACTTGATTCTTCATCTTCAGTTGAATTTTTCTCATCAACAAGAGACAAGAAATCTTCGATAATCTCTTCATTCTCAAAGTTCTCTTCTACCTTAGGCTCTTTACTCCTCTCACTTTCTTCCTCTAAGCTTTCTTTTACCTTGTCTTCCTTATCCTCAATAAGCTCATCATCTCTTGAGTTTTCTTCATAATCCCCCGAACACTCATCTACATCTAACTCTTCTTTAATCTTTTCATCAAAATTCTTCATTTCATGAAGAGTGTTCCGTTCTTGTATCATTTAACTCAATTGACGTTCAATGACCTCAAATCTCCTCTCCTCTTCCTCAACTTTTCTCTTTCTTTCTTCCCTTCCTTCTTCAAGCATTTTCATTATTTGACTTAATTGATCTTGCAAGGAAAGTTTCCCTTCATCATATGGTGGACACTCTTCTTGAAAATTCCCTTGGACATACCCGTTTTGCATACATGTTCCATTCCCCATTTGGTAATTGGGCATGTTCCACATTTGTCCCCCATTAAAGTTGGAAGTAGGTATTGAGTAGGCATTTTGAGGCTCATAACTTGAAAGACTTGGTTGAAAACTTTGCATTGTATCACTTCCATAAGTATATCTTCTAAGCATTTCCATCTAGGCATTATTTTCAGATGGAGGAGTAACCGTAGGAACTTGATTGTTGTAACAACTTGGTATGTAATAAGTGTTTCCTTGATACAGTTGAAATGTATTAACATTGTAAACTCCTTGCCATCCCTCGCATATTCCATTATTGTAGCATTGATCCATTTTTACTCTTGTTCTCAAGATCTACTACAATTCTTCTCCACTTACTATTTTTGGTTTTACCCCTTCTCCCCTTTTTTCAAGGTTGATGTACCTATCAAGAAGAACAAGTAAGAACAATTTTTTTCAAAGCAAATATAAGATGCAAAAATTAAGAAAAAATGTCCTAAATAGAGCTATCAAATTCAAACACGTTACACCGAAGCCTTTCTCCCCGGCAACGGCGCCATGAACTTAGCCTCAATTTTAGTACAAATTGATAAGAGTAAGCGTACTCTATCGTTGTGTGAAGACGTGGTGACCAAGTACAAAATTTATAATATCAAACCCAAGGGAGAAAGTGATGTATTCGTATTCGAAATATGTTTCACTCTAAAAGGACTAATCAATAAAGGAGAGGTTAATTACACTACAGTTAACAACTATGAAAGCAATTAAAGATAGAAAATGTACATATGAGATGGATGATAGGTGAAGGTGAGCAATCTAAGAAGTATGTAAGGTAAGCAATATAATGGAAAAGGCTCATATAAATTCATACACACACATGCATTGAAGGTCATCATGTTATGATATTAAGGGCAATCACTTATGTACCCCTAATCCCTATGGCCAAGACAATTAGGTTCTCAACTCTTTTACAAGTTTAAATCTCCTAGGATTGTGTCTTACTCTCAATTCCCATGAAGGTACTATGATTATAAGTTGGGTTTCCCTCATTAGTTCATCACTAATGTCCTATCATGAGGTTCTGAGCATAAGAAGGGTATAGCTTACCTCCCCTCATACTAACTAAGTCATCTCATGCAACCAATGATTCAATTAAACCAAACCAATGATTCAATTAAACCACTAAGCATAATATTGGAATGACCATCCTGACACTATGAATAGAAAATTTATCCACACAAATTATACACGAAATGAGAATAAGCATTCATAATAGAAAATATTCATACAATCAATTCATCGAACATGTGGTGTGCAAAATCTACATTATCCTTCACCAATCATATTGTTAGCCTCACATGAGGACTAGCCACTACAAATTATTACAAAAATAATAAAATCTATGGCTTGCTCCAATTGAGCTAAATAATGAAGAAATTAACAAATCAAAGGTTGATTGACTTCCCTTTTGGAGTTGGCCTTATCTTACTTCAACATACTCAAATCTTCACTTCTTGATGTTCTTCCCTTTTTAGATTGGAGGATTGGTGGAATAGTGGATGAATTTGAGGAAATCAAGGGGAATTGATGGATGGATTGAAGGATAGAGAGATGAGATGGAGATGGATGAAAATGGAGTGTAAAATGGGTAGAGTGGTGTGTGATGTGTGTGGGCAGCCAAAACCCTTGATTTTCTGGTGCAAATGGTGTAATTGGAGGTATTTATACCCCCTTGAAAAATCTGAAAATCGCACTTTAACATTTGACACTTTTGCATAAAAACAACCCCGTGTTTTTCTGCACCTGCCCGTGTTTTCTTGCAATTTTTAGCTCTCTGGACATTCTTTGCACTTCTGAATAGACAACATTTTTTTTAATAGTGTTGTCTTTTCTGTGTTGTCTTTGGTTCGTTCTCCCTCGTTTTAACTCCGAATTGAGATCCGTTTTTTCCTACATCTTCCTCTTCATCTCTAGAATTCATTTATACCTGAAAATTATACAAATTCTACTAAAGTAAAAATTCTCCAAATATTTACAAATATCGCGCAATCTAGGACACTTAACACTCAAACTAAGCATTATTGTATGGAACCATGCTATAATTGAACCCTAAATTCATGAGATTTTTACACTCGTCAACCATTTGATTAGTCGTTAGAGTCCGGGCGACCAAGCAACAAAATATCGAACCCAAGGGAATTTAGAATTCATGGCCTTTAGGTATAGTATCGTGATTAGTTAGGGACGATCGAAAATGAGGTTTAAAAATAATTAAAAAAATAATAATAAAATGCATAGAAAAATAAATCTAATTACAATATTTTTGGATTTTTAATGACACACTCATATAATCAATCATCCAACATCTTTAATTGTTTATATTTTTAAGCAAATCATGGTAAGGGCGATCACGATTTCCACCTATCCCCATTGGCCAAGGGGAATAGGATGTAGATTGTTTTCACAACCCCTAAAAAGCTCCTAGGATCGATCCTACTTGCAATTCCCTTCAAGGTACTATGTTCGTATGGATGAGGTTCCATTCACTAGTTTAATCCTCGGGCACAAGTGATCTCACTAGTGTTCATTTACGTTGTTCTAAACATAAGGACTCCTTGGCTAGGCTCCCCCTATATTAAACCCACATGTAATAAATGGAAGAAACTCATATATGATAATCATGCAAAACAACTAAGGGTAAAGCAACGACAAGACATGTCGATACACAATACACAACTTAATCACAATGCACTAATATCAAAGACATAAATCCCATATTACTACAAGACATGTGAATTTCATAAATAAAACCTAATCAAAGCCGAAAATTTAATCAAGACATTTTCATAAATTAATCAATAATCATAACTTCAATCAACCACCAAAACATAGAAAATAGAAAGATAATAAGTAGGATTAGAAGCAAATAATCGCGCTACACTCCTCCGTTAAATTCACCATTTCAAACTCTCCCAAGCTTCTTTTCTTTGACAAGATATCCTTAAAAAACTTGGAGTAGTTGGGCATTTGAAGCAAAGCATCCGCAAAAGGAATATTCATATGTATCTTCTTTAACATCTCAACAAACTTGGCAAATTGCTCTTCTAATCTCTTTTTCAAGCATCTTTGTGGAAACGGGATTGCAACGGGCAATTTAGGAATTCCTCATTCATCCCTTTCAAACTTCTCTACTCTCTCTTTACGTTTTGCTTCTCTACATCTTTCCCATTTCTTTGGAGACTTCACCTTTTCTTCTTCAAGTATAGTGGTACTTTCATCGTTTTCAACAATCTCAACTTCTTCCTCTTTCCCTTCTTCATCCACTCTTTCCAAATACTCAAGTTCACACGCTACTTCCTCTACTTCCATTGGCATAGAAGGCCCTTTGTATTTTGTTCCACTATGAAATTCAATAGCCTTACATTGCTCCTTCGGGTTAGTAATGGTTGTAGATGGAAACTTCCTTTGACGATGAACATTCCCCTTTTCACTTGCCATTTGACTAATGTGAGTCTCAGTTGCTTTAATTCTCCTCTCATTTACATCATCTTTTTGCCTAATTTCCTCTTTAATTAATTTCATAAATTCAAACACTTTAGCCATTTGATCTTCCATGGTAGGCTTTCCTTCACCATTTTGAGCTTTTTTCCCCGGATTAATTTCCGATGGAAGAGTGAGGGCATTCCCTTGATTTTCATATGATAAATTTTCATACCTACCGAGTTGATTGAAATTTCCTTGAAAATTACCTTGCCCCCATCCTCCTTGTCTTTGTGGATATCCCCTTCCATGATTACCAAAGTTACCACCGTAATTTCCTTGGAAGTTCATTCCTTGCATGAAGGCATTTTCCTCAAGTGACCCGTATTCAAAGCAATCTCTTCACATAGAGCAATTGCTCTCTCCGGAGTTTGCCCCAATATAGAACCTCCCGATGAAGCATCAATAAGCATTCGCCCACTCCCATTCAATCCGACATAGAAAAATCTTACTTGTTGATCTTTGGGGAATCCATGTTGTGGACACCTCCTTAGCATCTCTTTGAATCGGTCCCAAGCTTCACTAAATGTCTCAAGCGGCATCTGCTTGAATTGAAAGATTTGTCCTTTGAGATGCAACATCTTTGAAAGGGGAAAATACTTTGCTCAAGAATCTTTGTGCCAACTCTCTCCATGTGGTGTAGGATCCCAGTGATATAGTATGATACCAAGCTTTAGCTCTATCTCTCAATGAAAACAAAAAAACTTCATTTTAACAATATCCTCACTTACCCCATTTATCTTGATAAGTGAGCATTAGGATCCTCTGCACCACCACCAAATTGATTTGCTTGCACCATGTTGATCAACCCCTTTTTTTATCTCAAAATTATTCACATTCAATAGCAGGCCCATTCCATAATTCGTATATTGCGGTTGGAAGTGATCACGGATATTTATTCCTACTCCATGGTTTTCATTACCATGGGGCTGATTTTGCACCACCGGAGGATTATTCCTTGCTTCTTGTTGTGCCATCAAGTGTTAAATGATTGCATGCAATTGTTGATTATGCAAGTGAACTTGTTGAGCATTAGCTTGTGGCACAAACTCCGGATTCACATGTCCTCCTCTATCATTATCACCCCTTGTTGAAAATTCCTCACATTACCTTCTTCATCAACCATATTTGCATTATCCATTGCGTTTTCCATAACTTCCTCCATAGAACACTCCTCTTCTTTGTCTTCTTAAGGTAGCTTCTAATTCCAAGTTCAAAGGTTCAATATATTGAGACCTTGAACGCATTTGCATGTACCTATAAGAATTTCCAAAATAGCTCACCAAGTAACCAAGACAAGTAAACAAGTAAACAAATAGAAGAAATACTCTTATCAAAACTAATCAAATTCAAACTCGTTATAACCAAAAGTTTAATATTTTCCCGGCAAGCGGCGCCATATTCTTAGTCGCATTTCTAGTAAAATATTTTAGAGTTAGAGACTCTATCGTTGTTGTACACGTGTGACCAAGCAACAAAATTTATAAGTATGTCGTCCCAAGGGAAAGTAAACTCATGGTTATATCCGAATTTGTCATTGATTTATGCATTGTAAGAGTGACAAGATTGAAGATTTGGTATTTAAACTACTTATTATTCTAATCAATTAACTAAAAATTCAACTAACAACTAAATGTATGAAATATCGAACAAGTTATATGATGAATGGAATGTGGATAGAATTCACTTAAGAAGAGAGCAAGGCTAATCATACTCACGGTTAAGAATCTAGCTAGATATGCATAACTCTTAATAATGAACTTCATTAATTGTGGACTAAAAGCAATCACGTTTTACCCCTAATCTCTATGGCCAAGACGACTAGGTTCTCGACTCTTTTACACGTCTAAATCTACTAAGATTATTCTTAATCTCAATTTCCTTAAGGTATTATGATCATAAGTTTGGTTCATTTCACTCAATTACTTAAGTGCCCCCCTATGAATCTTTTAAGCATAAGAAAGGTATGGCTTACCTCCCCTAACACTAACATACATGCTCATCTTAATATATGATTCAATTAAACACCTAACCATAATATTTGAATGGCCATCGTAACGCTATGAATAAAGAATTTAATCACACAAGTATTGAAATGAAACATGATTCATTGATCATAAAAGGAAGTCTAAAATTAACTCAATTCATCATCTCAAATCCTACATATCTAGCATTCTTCTCAACCAATCATATGATTAGCCCTACTATAGGACTAACCACTACACATTGTGTTTAGATCAATACATTCAAAGGCTTGCTCCATTTGAGCTAAAATAAGAAAAAAATCAACCATTAGAAAGTAGATTGGCTTCCCTTTTATGGAGATAACCTTCCTTCTCTCCAAAATGCTAACTTCTTAAATCATTGATGCTTTGCTCTTCTTAAAGTGGTGGAAGGATGGATTGATGGATGGATTGTTGAAGATCAAGTGCAATGGATGGATCAAATGTATGGAGATGAATCAAATGGATCTAGTGTATGAAAAATGTGGTGTGAAGTGTGTGTAACTGCTCCAATTCTGATCTCCCCTCTTTAATTTCGCACAAGTCATCCTTTTATATCACTTAGGGACCTTCTAGAAGCTTCCAGAACATTTTGAAATTTACACTGCCTTTTGCACCTACACGGGCCATGTAGCATCGCACGGCTCGTGTAGTGCACACGTAGTTCGGCGTGTACTGTGCATTTCCAAACACGGCCTGTGCACCCACACACGGCCTCTCCCGTGGGCGTGTAGCAATTTCTGACGACTGTGCATGGCTTTCTTAAACAGGTCCGTGTTACGCACACGGGGCGTGCACTTGAACACGACATTCTCCTGGGTGAGCTCGGCTTTCTGATGCTCGAAACGGCTACCTCGGATAGGCTCGTGTTCTACACATAGGGCGTGTTCGAGCGTGCCTTATTCTTCCTTCTCTATTTTGCTCCTGACTCTGATTTTCTCCATTTCTTAACCTGTTTTGCACATATTTAAGCTTATTTACACATTTCTATCAATTCATACCACATTTCTCATAATTACATTAACTCCACCAAAAGCCACACAAATACGGATAAAAATATCCGAAAATTCATAAACAAAGACACTAAAATCTAGGTGAAAATGACAACGATCAGTGGGGTGTGTAGGAGTGTACCACCCAAGTAAAATTAATAAAATACATGCAGGGGTGTTTTTGTCCAAAAAATATATAAATGGTAAAATTGATAGCTAAGTAAGGGAAATGTTGGTATTAAAAGTGTACACATGAGAATGTACATTTTTCACTATTGGTACTAATAATAATTCTCCCTCCGTCCATGGGATAAAAACCTTTTTAGTCACATATCTTTCCCCATGGTCTTTTTTAGTCCCAAAAAAGATAAGTTTGTCAAATTAGTCCCACCAGCGAAGAAATAGGGCAAAATACGTCATATTTTCACCGGAAAAAGCTGACATCACCGGAAAATGGCCACGTCACAACCAGAATCATCAATTTTTGGTCGGTACAATGACGTGGCACCCTTATTGCATGTGAGTCAGCAAGATAAAAATCTATTTAGTCCCATAACTTTCCTCATGGTCTATTTTAGTCCCAATAAAGATAAGTTTATCAATTTAGTCTCATCGGTGAAGAAATAAGGACAAACACGTCCTATTTTCGTCGAATAACATAGGCATCATCAAAAAATGGCACGTGATTGTCAAGTGACAACTGGAATCGCCGATTTCCAGCCGAAATTAATTTTATTTTAATACCAACAAGGCATTTTTATTTTCTAAAATTTTAAATAATTAGAAAATAAAAATTAATAAGGGTCATCAGCCCATTTCTCTTCTGGCATGGAATCGCCGCCACCAAGACCCACATCACAAACACCAGAACTTCGCCACCGACCACGATTTCGCCACCGGCCATAACAGCGGTCAGAATTGTTTAAATAAAAATGCCTTCTTGGCATTAAAATAACATTTAATATGTTGACTCACCTGCCATCAGGGCGCCACATCATCATCCCGGATGAAAATCAGCAATTACGATGATATTAGTATTTTTCAGCGAAAATAAGACGTGTTTGGCACTATTTCTAAATGGGTGGGACTAAATTGACAAATTTATCTTTATTGGGACTAAAAAAGAACATGAGAAAAGTTATGGGACTGAATAGGTTTTTATCCCTCTGACTTGTTCTTAGTCGCATTTCTAGTAAAATATTTTAGAGTAAGAGACTCTATTGTTGTTGTACACGTGTGATCAAGCAACAAAATTTATAAGTATGTTGTCTCAAGGGAAAGTAAACTCATGGTTATATCCGGATTTGTCATTGATTTATGCTTTGTTAGAGTGACAAGATTGAAGGTTTGGTATTTAGACTACTTATTATTCTAATCAATTAACTAAAAATTCAACCAACAACTAAATATATCAAATATCGAACAAGTTATATGATGAATGGAATTTGGATAGAATTCACTTAAGAAGAGAGCAAAGCTAATCATACTCATGGTTGAGAATCTAGCTAGATATGCATAACTTTTGATAGTGAACTTCATTAATTGTGGACTAAAAGCAATCACTTTTTTACCCCTAATCCCTATGACCAAGGCAATTAGGTTCTCGACTCTTTTACAAGTCTAAATCTCGTACGATTGTTCTTACTCTCAATTCCCTTAAGGTACTATGATCATAAGTTTGGTTCTTTTCACTCAATTTCTTAAGTGTCCCCCTATGAATGTTCTAAGCATAAGAAGGGTATGACTTACCTCCCCTCACACTAACATACATGCTCATCTTAATATATGATTCAATTAAACACATAATCATAATATTAGAATGACCATCCTAACACTATGAATAGAGAATTTAATCATACAAGTATTGAAATGAAACATGATTCATTAATCATAAAAGAAAGTTCAAAATTAACTCAATTCAACATCTCAAATCCTACATATCTAGCATTCTTCTCAACCAATCATATGATTAGCCCTACTATAGGACTAGCCACTACACATTGTGTTTAGATCAATACATTCAAAGGCTTACTCCATTTGAGCCAAAATAAGAAGAAAATCAATAATTAGAAAGTAGAATGGCTTCCCTTTTGTGGAGATAACCTTCCTTCTCTCCAAAATGCTAACTTCTTTAATCATTGATGTTTTACTCTTCTTAACGTGGTGGAAGGATGGATTGATGGATGGATTGTTGAAGATCAAGTGGAATGGATGAATCAAATGTATGGAGATGAATGAAATAGATCTAGTGTGTGAAAATATGGTGTGGAATTGTGTGTAACTGCTCAAAATCTGTATATTCTGTATATCCTTCTTCAATTTCGCACAAATCATCACATCACTTAGGGCCTTTCAAGAAGCTTCTGGAACATTCTAAAATTTAAACTGTCTTTTGCACCTACCCGGGCCGTGTAGCAGCACACGGCTCATGTAGTGCACACGCAGTTCGGCATGTACTATGCATTTCCAGACATGGGACATGTGCTGGCGCACGACCTCTTTTATGACGTGTAGCGATTTCTGACGACTGTGCATGGCTTTCTCAAACAGGCCCGTGTTTCGTACACGGGGAGTGTACTGGTGCACGACTCATCTGTCGTAACACGACCATCTCCTGGGAGTGTTCTGTATTCTGATGTTCGAACACAGCCACCTCGGACAGGCCCATGTTCTGCACATGGGGCGTGTCCGAGCGTGCCCTGTTCTTCCTTCTCTGTTTTGCTCCCGATTCCATTTTTCCCTATTTCTTGACCTGTTTTGCACATATTTAAGCACATTTATACATTTCTATCAATCCATACCATATTTCTCATACTTAAATAAACTCCACCAAAAATCACACAAATACGGATGAAAACATCTGAAAATCCACAAACAAAGACACTAAGGGGGTGTTTGGTTTGTTATAAGGAATCGAAATGAGAATAATAGTGATAGTAGTGAGGAATGGGAATGACTTTATCTTATATAATTATATTGTTTGGTTGATAATAGGGAATGACTATCAGAACCATAGATTTTGTTTGGTATGATTAAATTCTATAGAAAATAATTCATAATTTTTATAAATTTTTATTTGAATGCAAATTTTCTATTTATAAAAGAAAATTATTATTTTATTTTTTATAATTTAAAAAATTATAACACTAAAACATTGATTAACAGAAATGAGTCCATGGAGTAAAAGTGATATGAGTCAATATGCTGAGGAATGGACCATTCCTAGATTTTTAGGAATCAAATTAACTGTTGCACTTATATTCCTTTTAACCAAACACTCTTTTTCATTCCATTCCAGTTCCATCTCCCCACACTCATCAACCAAACACACCCTAAAATCTAGGTAAAAATAACAACGATCAACCCCTCAAACTTAAAGTGTTGTTCGTCTCGAACAACGAAAAATGATAAACAAGAGGAGTAATTTTCACCTAGAAAAATACCTAACGAACATAAACCACAATACATCACAAGTAATAAGGACTACTAAATCACATTAAGTATTCCTACATCATCAAACTTACAACATGAAAGATTAACAAGTTCAATCTTAAGATGACACAAGAGTAATCAAATCCCTTTCAATCCAAGCCTCTCATATGATATCAAATTCACTCAACACTCTATGGAGTAGGGTTTTGAAAAACACTCATCAACCAGTTAGAACCGACTCACCATAGGCTTGCTCATGGACTATGTTCACAAGCCACCCTAGTTTCAATAAGTGATCAAATAGGTCTTTATCTTAGGATGTAATGTTTAGGCTCTTTGTTAGGGTAGGAAACTTTAGATAACAGTGACTATTCTAGTGTAGATAATCGAAGAGATGATTATTTTCTCCAACTTCTTCACTTTCAAACTTCCCCCCTTTGTCAATTATTCAAAAGCACTAAATATCAACATACCATGGATTCATTGAGCTTCTTTTGAATGGAAAACTTCTTTTCTTTGACTTTTGTATTCCTTGAGCATATTTTATGATCTTGATCCTTTTCCACTTTTTATTGAAGTTGCATTTGCTTTTACTTGAGCTCTTTCATCCCTTTTCTTGATTCAACCTTTCTTCCATTTGCTTGCATATTTTTCCACATCTTCCCTTGTAGGCCATCATCATCCTCAATTACCTACACATAGGTTATATATATAAGGCTCAAGTGGATTTTCAAGGCTTGTATTGTGCTTAAATCACAAAGAAAAGGCTTATGGGCTCAAATTGGTTAACTAGGGATGATGTTTGGGTAAGGAATTTTTTGGCTATGACTTCATTTAACAAGGATGGCCTAAGATCATATTACAAATTTCAACCACTCGGGCTTCGTACCTATAGTCCATGAGCAAGATCTAGTTTGACTAAGTACAACCGGTCCTCTCATCAATAATTAACCATGGAGGCATGATTGAGGCTCAACTCTGACAAGTTTTTGCTTGGATCAAAAAGAAATATAATTACCCTTCATACTTCTCAATATTGAACAACTTATGTAATCCATGTCACAATTTTAATTAGTAGAAATCCTTAACATGCTTGCCATCAACTATTACAAATAATGTATCATAACTCATATTCAAAAACATTTAACACATTTCAAAACATACCACCAAACCAACCCTACGAGAATAAAAATAAAACCAACATACACAATAACAAATACTTACCAAACAAGAGACATAACAAAAGCACATAACATACATGACTAAGATCATTCATCTCAAGAATTATAGCACATCAATTCACATCCATAACAAGTAAGATCAACTTCCCATCACATCCAAATTATGAAAATCAAACCAAAAATAACGAAAAGTAAATCGCATAAAACTGAAAATAAAATCCCAAAGTAAAACCTCCCAAAACAAAACAATTTAAGTACAATCCAATCCAATTCTAACAAATCAAATCAAGTCTTAAATTCTTCAATGAACTACTAAAAGTGATAAGCACTAAAATGACTCCCTCATGGCTCCAGAGGTGGAGGTGGATGATAGGCATTCCATGGAATGTACGCATGAGGAGACGCTGGGAATTGAAAATTGAACATCATTGTTATCATCTCCTCCATGTTGTTGGAGTGCATCCCAGACTGCTCCTCGTAGTACTCCCTACGACGTTGTCCAGCTTTCAGCTCTTGAATATGCATTCCATGCTCCTGCTGGACCTCTCGGATCTCCATCATCTATGCTCCATACATCTGCTGCACATGCCTCATATCTCTCACTTCATCCATCATGTAGTTCCATCGATCATTGCCATGTTCGGGGCCCATTGGTGGCTGCTGCTGCTCTTCCTCCTCAAACTGTGGTGGCTCAGAGGCTTGCTCTTCAAACTCCACCTACTGATGTGGTGCATCATTCTCACCTCCTTCCATCGGTATTGGCTCCATTCTCAGATTAACTAGCTCAAGGTTCTCTTCAACCCTCATCTGTCTGAGAACCTCTTCCACTTCCTCTCTATTTTTTCTATAAAAGTCTCTCACAACCCTAGAGTGATTAGAACTAGCCATTGCCAAATTAGCAAACCTCCTTTGAATGTACACCGTAGTGAGCTCTGGAGCTGGCAAAGGAAATGGAGCCCTTTTTTCTTGCCTTAAACAATACTGATTCCCTGTTATAGACAAAAATTCCATTCTCATCAACTGCTGATAATTTAATCTTTCACTCACCATCCTATTTTCCATTCCCACAAGATTTATTCCCAAGCCTTGAGCGATCATAGTAATCATACCTCCTAGCATCAAGCCCTGAGAAGTTTGTCTCTTAGTAACTCTTTCCGCATGTTACACAAAATGTGCTGCAACGTTCAGTGGTAGCTCAATGTATATGCAGTACATGATGTATAACTGCTTCTTTCCCACTGCTCGACTCTCAAATCTCCCTAAGATGGTGTTCGAAACAATCTTCTCTAAGTACCTCATGATAGGATTCTTTATTACAGTTCCTTTGGAGGCACTGGGAACGTAACCTGCTTGCTCTGTCCCATCATTTACCAAACTTTTCCACCATTCTTGCAGAGTAAAACCACCTCCATGATAAAAGCTCTGATGATCTTCACATTCTGGACATCAAAAGAAGCCATTCAAAACATGTTGATGGATCTCTCTTCTCATCATATTGTCCAATTGAAACATAACTGAAATAGGAAAAGCATTCATATCCTTCTTCACTTGAAATGTACTCATGAACTCAACAGTTAGATGATAGTAAGTAGGGGGCCTTTTATCAAAGAACACTTCCATATGTGAGAACCTAAACCACTTCCTCAAATCTTCCTCTATTCCTAACCCTTCCATTATTGTTGTATCTTGGAATTGGGTTGGCTTGATCTTGGAAGCGAGTGTTTGCCAACGAAGCACATACTTTCCCCAATACACTTCAAATTCTACCCCAAAGTAGTCCGGATGAACCCCATCTTCCATTAATTGAGCATCAAGATTAGCCAATTCCCCTGGATCAGTAATGACGATGAAATCCTCATTCCTTGGTCTCACTCTCCTCTCGACCATCTACAATTTACAACAATGCTCAAGTCATATTTCATTTCATTATCAAAAATGTTAATGCATTAAGTTTAGATTCCACACTAGTTATTCAAATAAATGTGAACTATACTATGCATCAACATTACACATTCATATCATTATAGCTTCAAGCCTCACCACAATATTCACTTCGCTTTCACTCCTTTCAATTATCCATGAACTTATACCTCAATTCATATCATACTTGCACACATAAGTTCCAAAATATACCATCACTAATCACTATGAACATATGATCTCAAATTTAACCAAAATTTTCACTTAGACATTTCATCAAACACTTGCATGCACAACATTTCAATATACTTTCAAAATTAAATTCACATTGCCTTATGCCCAAAACCCCAACACCTAAGCCTATCTCATGTAAATTTATCATCACACAATCATTCCAAATCATTGTGCCATATTAAGATGACTCAAACTATCCACATTAAAAAGATTCTCAAATTTCATCTCATGAACCCTAATTTCACTTCAATTCAAAATTCAAATTGACACATGTATGTTCAACAATCAATAACACATTCCAAACTCCCTATATCGCAAAGCCCATACATCAATTTGCTTAATTTCTATCAAAATTCGGAAGTTAGGGTTCATAGAATTCATACCTTCAATTTTGGCTCACTATCAATCACTCAAAACTAACCTTGATAATGAAAATCTATGAAAAATAGTGGAGATTGAAGTGGATTTGGTGTGTGCGGAGTGAAGAGCGTGTGTGGAAGTGAGTACAAAGTGTTTTGAAATCGGCCTTTTAAAACTGACTTCGAGCACTTCACATGTCGTGCTCCGCTACACGGCCTCGGTCATGGCCTTTGTAGCTTTTTCTGATGCTCAAACATGTTTACGCATTATAGGGCCGTGTTCTGCACACGGTCCGTGTTACTGTTCCCTGCACGGCTCGAGTTTGGAGGTCGTCCTTGACCCTGGGCAAGTAGCCACTTCTGATGTCAGTACACGGCCAATCCTCACAGGGTCGTGTACTGAACACGGCTCGTATAGCAACTTTACCCTGTTTTCCAACTTTCACACTTCACCTCACTTTCCCCTATTTTTGCACTTCTAATACATCCTATTCATGCTCAAAAATACTTCAAAGCATTAACACCACAATTATGATCAAATAATGGACTATCATGTACTTTAACACCTCCAAACTTACCAAAACAAAAAAATTCAAAATTGACCCATTTTGCCACAAAACAAGTGGAGAGTCACACCACACACTCTTCCCCCAAACTTAAATCGAAACAAGATGAGAATTAAGTTCGCAGAAAGTGGTGAGACTTACCCTTGTATTTTTCACGAATGCTCTTCATGAAATTACCTCGTGATGACTTATATGGAAGTTTCAAAATTCAATTATAACCACCACGACCCCCCCCCAAACTTAAATTAACACAAGCGTTAAAATTTAACTTTGTAAAGAGTGGTGTGACATACATTTTCATTCCATCTTTAGCACTCTTGTCTTTCAACATATGCACTTTTCTCCATGAGCTTCACATCCTACATACCAAATCTACAAGAAAACTATAAAAATAAAAACAAAAGAAAAATAAAATAAAATCTACACTACTACACAATCAAAGAAGTTCAAGAAGAAAGGATATCCACATACACTATATCCTATTAAGAAGGAGATAGGTAATGTTTCACTCGATGATCATTTACCACAAACTCATTATTAGGACCCTTAAGCTTCAAAGTATGTCCACTCAACACCTCAAGCACTTCATATGGCCCCATCCATTTAGACTTAAACTTTCTGGGGAACAACTTAAGTCTCGAGTTGAATACAAGAACTTTGTCCCCAGGAGCAAACATCTTTTCCTTCACCTTAGCATCATGCCATCTCTTCATGTTCTCTTTGTAGATGATTGAGTTATCAAATGCTCTTCCTCTAAACTTCTCCAACTCAATCAATTTTAACAACTTTGCTTGACCACTCTGCCCTTTATTCATATTAAGGCGTTTAATAGCCCACAATGCACGGTGTTCCAACTCCACGGGAAGATGACAAGCTTTACCATAGATCAATTGATATGGTGACACACCAAGGATGGTTTTAAAAGCCATTCGATAAACCTATAAGGCATCGTCAAGCTTCTCTGACCAATCCTTCCTCCCTCCATTGATTGTCTTATCCAACACTAACTTTATTTGATGGTTGGAAACCTCCGCCAAACCATTTGCTTGAGGGTGGTAAGGTGTAGCCACTTGATGCTTCACTCCATATCTTTTCAACAATCCCTCCATCAATTTATTCACAAAATGGGATCCTCCATCGCTCACTAGTGCCCGTGAAACTCCAAACCTAGCAAAAATATTCTTTTTCAAGAACCTTTGAACAATAAAGGCATCATTTGTCTTAGTGGGGATTGTCTCCACCCACTTTGACACATAATCCACGGCTAGCAAGATGTACACATATCCTTTAGATGAGGAAAACGGTCCCATAAAATCAATGCCCCACACATCAAATATCTCCACATCAATTCTTAAACTCATGGACATCTCATCTCGCTTACCTATTCCCCTATTCTTTGGCATCTACCACATTTAGCCACAAACTTCTTTACATCTTTAAACAAGGTAGGCCAATAGAAGCCTGATTGTAAAACCTTAGACCCTGTCTTTTGATGACCAAAGTGACCCCCACATAAAGACGAATAACATAGCTCAAAAATTTCCATGACTTCTTCATCGGCCAGACACCTCATTATTACTCCATCATTGCAAATCTTAAACAAAAAGGGCTCATCCCACAAGTACTTCTTCACTTCAACATAAAATCTTTTTACCTTATACTCATTGAGCAACGTTGGCTTAATTCTACAGACAAAAAAATTGACAATCGGCATACCAAGGCGAAATATTCACCATGAGAGTACACACTTGCTCAACTTCAACTTGCAAAATTTTCTCATCCGAGAACTAATCTCCAATCGGCTTCATGTCTTCATTCTCACCTCCATTCTCCAATATTGACAAATGATCCACAATCACATTCTCCACGCCCTTCTTATTGATAATCACATCAAATTCCTTGAAAAATAACACCCAACGGATCAAACGAGGTTTAGCATCTTTCTTAATCATTAAGTATTTTATGGCCACGTGATCCGTGTAGACAATAGTTTATGTTCCAACCAAGTATGGCTGAAACTTCTCAAAAGCATACACGAGGGCTAAAGATTCCTTCTCCGTTGTGGTGTAATTAACTTGGCACGAATTCAATGTCTTTGAGGCATAATAGATTGCTCTAAATTTTTCTCCCTCGTTTGCCCCAACACCACTCCTATGGATTGATCGCTAGCATCATAATGTAATTCAAATTGTAAGCTCTAATCCAGGGTAACGAGTATTGGAGATGAAGTGAGAGCATCCTTGAGTTCATCATTGAAGTTAAATGGACAATCTTTTTCAAGTAATTTACAAAGAGGTTTAGCAAATTTGGAAAAATCCTTAATGAAGCATTTATAAAAGCCAGCATGACTTAAGAATGATCTCGCCCCCTTCTCACTAGTAGGTGGGGGAAGACGTTCTATGGCTATCACTTTAGCTCCATCCACTTTTAAACCATGCTTTGAAATATGATACCCCAAGACTACCCCATCGGTCACCATAAAATGACATTTTTCCCAATTTAGCACAAGATTCGAGTCTTCACACTTCTGCAACACAATAGTGAGATTAGTCAAGCAAATATCAAAAGAGGAACCATACATGGAAAAATTATCCATAAACACCTCCATAATATTTTCAATTAAACCATCGAAGATAGACCTCATACAACGCTGGAAGTGGCAGGGGCATTACATAGACCAAATGGCATCATTCTAAATGCAAACGTACCATAAGGACATGTAAAAGTTATCTTCTCTTGGTCTTTTGGGGCAATCAATATTTGATTGTACCCGGAATACCCATCAAGAAAATAATAGTACTCATGCCCCGCAAGTCGATCCGACATTTGGTCTATGAATGGCAATGATAAATGGTCTTTACGAGTATTTTCATTCAATTTACAATAATCAACACATACTCTCCAACCTGTGATAGTTCTAGTGGCAATCGTTTCATTTGTATCGGATCGAACAATTGTCATACCACCCTTTTTTGCCACTACATGTAAAAAACTTACATATTGACTATCACTAGTTGGAAAAATTATTCCCGCATCAAGCTACCTTAACACCTCTTTTCTCACCACTTCTTCCATCATAGGATTTAATCTACGTTGGTTTAGCACACAAGACTTCTCATCATCAATCAAATGAATTTTATGCATACACATAGATGGACTAATACCTTTCAAATCTTTTATACTCTAACCAATAGAAGATTTATGCTCCCTCAAAACTCTTAACAACTTTTTTAATTCTAAATCATTAAGGGAAGAAGATATAATTACCGAATACATCTCATTCTCTTCCAAATAAGCATACTTCAATAGATTTTATAGATTCAATAAAGTAAGAGTGGCTTATGATAATCTCCAATGGATCCTTGGAGTGAAGATGATACATATGCTCTTCAACAATGTTGTCCACAACCTCCAATTTTCTACATTCCTCCTTGTTCCTAGGATACCTCATAGCCTCTCTTAATGAAAATATGACTTCTTCCTCATTCACCCTTAAAGTTAGCTCCTCTTTCTCCACATCTATCAATGCTTTCCCCGTGGCAAGAAACGGACGCCCAAGTATCAATGGGACATTAGCATCTTCATCCATATCAAGTACCACAAAATCAATGGGAAACACAAACTTGCCAACTTTGATCAAAACATCTTCCACAATTCCCTTTGGATGTGTCAATGACCGGTTGGCTAATTGAAGTGTGAACGACGTCGGTTTGACCTCACCAATACCCAACTTCTTGAAAATTGACAAGAGCATCAAGTTAATGCTAGCCCTCAAATTATATAAAGCTTTGTTGTTCTCATGCTCTCCCATCTCACATGGAATAGTGAAACTCTCCAGATCTTTCAATTTAGAGGGAAGTTTCTTTTGCAAGATCGCACTGCACTCTTCTGTTAAATTCACCATTTCAAACTCTCTCAAGCTTCTTTTCTTCGACAAGATATCCTTCAAAAACTTGGAGTAGTTGCGTATTTGAAGCAAAGCATCAGCAAAAGAAATATTCACATGTATCTTCTTCAACATCTCAACAAACCTGACAAATTTCTCTTCTATTCCCTTTTTCAAGAATCTTTGTGGAAATGGAATTGCAACGGGCAACTTAGGGATTCCCCATTCATCCCTTTCAAACTTATCTTCTCTCTCTTTACGTTTTTCTTCTCTACATCTTTCCCATTTCTTTGGAGACTTCACCTTTTCTTCTTCACGTATAGGGGTATTTTCATCTTTTTCAACAATCTCAACTTCTTCCTCTTTCCCTTCTTTACCCACTCTTTCCATAGGCTCATGTTCACACTCTACTTCCTCTACTTTCATCGGCATAGAAAGCCCTTCGTATTTTATTCCACTACGAAGTTCAATAGCCTTATATTGCTCATTCGGGTTAGTAATGGTTGTAGATGGAAACTTCCTTTGAAGATGAACATCCCCCCTTTCACTTGCCATTTGACTAATCTGAGTCTCAATTGTTTTAAATCTCCTCTCATTTACATTATCTTTTTGTCTACTTTTCTCTTTAATTTCTTTCATATATTCCAATACTTTAGCCATTTGATCTTCCATGGTAGACTTCCCTTCACCATTTTGAGTTTTCTCCACTGGATTAATGCCCGGTGGAAGAGTAAGGACATTCCCTTGATTTCATATGATAAATTTTTATACCTACGAGGTTGATTGAAATTTCCTTGAAAATTACCTTGCCCATCCTCCTTGCCTTTGTGGATATCCCCCTCCATGATTACCAAAGTTACCACCATAATTTCTTTGAAAGTTCCTTCCTTGCATGAAGGCAACTTCCTCAAGTGACATCTCCGGTGGGCACCAAGTATCTTGAATTCCAAAATTAGAGGGCATACCTTGTTGAGGCATAGATGTAGGCATTTGACAACTTTGAGAAGATTGACCCATACTAAACATAGACATGCCTTGTTGAAGATTAGGAAACACTTGTTGATTCATCACAGGCAATGACATACCTTGTTGAGGATTTGCAAGCACTTGTTGATTCACCATAGACTTGGACAAAGAATCCGGAGACACTTGCAAATTAGCGTTCATTTTCTTAAGTATCTCCGTGATTATCTTATTGGTTACATCCTCCTTAGGTACCTCCACTTTTTTCACTTGTTGCAAACACACTTCTTCTATCTTAGCTATTCACTCCCTTTCATACATGCATGCATCTCTATCCATAGGCCATTGACCCGTATTCAAAGCAATCTCTTCACATATAGCAATAGCTCTTTCTGGAGTTTGCCCCAATATAGAACCTCCCGCTGAAGCATCAACAAGCATCACCTCACTTCCATTCAAACCGGCATAGAAAAATCCTACTTGTTGATCTTTGGGAAATCCATATTGTGGATATTTCCTTAGCATTTCTTTGAACCGATCCCAAGCCTCACTAAAAGTTTTAAGAGGCATTTGCTTAAACTGTAATATTTGATCCTTTAGATGCAACATCTTTGATGGTGGGAAATACTTGCTTAGAAACCTTTGAGACAACTCTCTCCATGTATTATAGGATCCCGGAGGTATAATATGAAATCAAGCTTTAGCTATATCCCTTAATAAAAAGGAAAAGAGCTTCATCTTGACAATATCGTCACTCACTCCGTTGATCTTTATAGTATTAGCTAACTCCATGAATTGAGATAGATGAGCATTTGGATCTTCCATTACTCCACCTCCAAATTGGTTTGCTTGCACCATATTGATCAATCCCGTCTTGATCTCAAAATTATTAACATTTAACGGTGGCCCCATCGCATAATTCCCAAACTGAGGTTGGAAATGATCTCAGATGTTCATCCCCGCTCCATTATGTCCATAGCCCCGAGGTTGATTTTGCACTATCGAATGAGCTTGTTGGTTATCTCTAGCTTCTTGTTGAATAATCGCTTGCAATTGTTGATTTTGCAAGTGCATTTGTTGCGCATAAGCTTGTGGTGCAAACTCCGGATTAATATTTCCTCCTCGAACATTATCACCCCCTTGAAAATTCCTCATATTAACTTCTTCATCAACCATGTTTGGATTATCCCTTACGTTTTCCGTAACTTCCTCCGTAGGCACTAACACTCCTCTTCTTTGTCTTCTTAAGGTAGCCTCAAATTCCAAGTTCAAAGGTTCAATAGATTGAGACCTTGAACGAGTTTGCATGTACCTACAAAAATTTCCAAATTAGTTCTCCAAGTAACCAAGACAAGTAAACAAATAAAAGAAATACTCTTATAAAAACTAATCAAATTCAAACTCGTTATAACCAAAAGTTTAACATTTCCCCAGAAAATGGCTCCATGTTCTTAGTTGCATTTTGATGAGTGTAGAAATCTCATGAATTTAGGGTTCATTTATAGCATGCTTTCATGCAATTATACTTGGTTTGAGTGTTTAAGTGCCCTAGATTGCTCGATATTTGTAAATATTTGGAGAATTTTTAATTTGGTGGAATTTGTATGATTTTTAGGTATAAATGGATTCTAGAAGTGAAGAGGAAGATGTAGAAAAAAATGAATCTCAATTCGGAGTTAAAACGAGGGAGAACGAGCCAAAACAGTGAAGCAGCGCGAAGCTGTCACAAAAATTCGACCCTTGCACATTTTGGAGACTTTTTCCCCAAGTTTTGATTGAGAGAGAATCGGGGGAGATCCAAAATCGCCAACACATACTAACACACCACTTTCCACACACACTACCATCTTCCATCTATTATCCACCCAATTTTCACTCAATCTCTCTTCAAATTCCATGGATCTTCACACTTTCCATCAACCCATCACATATCTATGGAGGATTGAGGCTCAAGGAGAGAGGAAAGCATCTTGAAGGAAGAAATTCAACCCAACTCAAGAAGGGAAGATATTTTGACTTTAATTTGTAATTTCTTTGTTTTGTTTGCAACAATAAATTTGTGTAAGCATTTTGAGAATGTTTTCATGATATTTGTTGTTGGCTAGACCTCTTGTGAGGCTAGCCACTTGATGGATTAAGGATCTATGAATTTGTTGAATTTTTAATGGTTTAATTGATGTGAATTTTGAAATTTCTTACATGATTTATGATTACTTAATTTGTATTATGATGTGTGTGTGGTTGAATTCTCTAGTTATAGTATTAGGAGGGCCAATCCAATATTGTGATTAGGGTTTTGATTGAATCATGTTATAATATGAATTTTGTATGTTAGTATGTGAAGTATGTGGTAACATCTTGATATGCTTAGAACATTCATGTGAGAACACTTAATTGGTTTATCATATTTGGTTGATTAATTGAGTGAGGGGATTAATCTTGTTATCATAGTACCTTAAGGTAATTGAGAGTGAGATTCAATCTTTTGTGCTTGAAACTTGTAATGAGTTGAGAACCTAATTACCTTGGCTAAGGATAAGGGGTATATATGTGATTGCTTTTATTCCAATGATTATTGATATTTGCCATTTGAATTTAACAAGTCATGTTGTGTCCTTGATCTTAAATGTGGTTAGTCTTGCTCCTTTTTAGATTGTTACTTCATCCATCTTACATTCATCAACTCGTCCATCTTCCATATCCATCGTATCATTCTATCTTTTAATGCTTTCTTAGTTGCTAGTTTATAGTGTTAAGCTCTCCCTCCTTTTATCGATTAGTCCTTCTAGAGTGAAACATCTTTCAAATACAGTTACCCACTTTCGCCTTGGGTTTGATATTTCTAAATTTTGCACTTGGTCACTACGGTCTACTACACGATAGAGTACGCTTGCTCTAATCAATTTGATACCAATATTAAAACCAAGTTCACATTTCTAGTAAAATGTTTTAGAGTAAGAGACTCTATCGTTGTTGTACACGTGTGACCAAGCAATAAAATTTATAAGTATGTCGTCCCAAGGGAAAGTAAACTCATGGTTATATCCGGATTTGTCATTGATTTATGCTTTATAAGAGTGACAAGATTGAAGGTTTAGTGTTTAGACTACTTATTATTTTAATCAATTAACTAAAAATTCAACTAACAACTAAATGTATCAAATATCGAACAAGTTATATGATGAATGGAATGTGGATAGAATTCACTTAAGAAGAGAACAAGGCTAATCACACTCATGGTTGAGAATTTAACTAGATATGCATAACTTTTGATAGTGAACTTCATTAATTGTGGACTAAAAGCAATCACGTTTTTACCCGTAATTCTTATGGCCAAGGCAATTAGGTTCTCGACTCTTTTACAAGTCTAAATCTTCTAGGATTGTTCTTACTCTTGATTCCCTTAAGGTACTATGATCATAAGTTTGGTTTTTTTCACTCAATTTCTTAAGTGTCCCCCTATGAATGTTCTAAGCATAAGAAGGGTATAACTTACCTCCCCTCACATTAACATACATGCTCATCTTAATATATGATTCAATTAAACACCTGATAATAATATTGGAATAGTCATCCTAACACTATGAATAGAGAATTTAGTCACACAAGTATTGAAATGAAACATGATTCATTAATCATAAAAGAAATTTCAAAATTAACTCAATTCAACATCTCAAATCCTACATATCTAGCATTCTTCTCAACCAATCATATGATTAGCCCTACTATAGGACTAGCCACTACACATTGTGTTTAGATCAATACATTCAAAGGCTTGCTCCATTTGAGCCAAAATAAGAAGAAAATTGATTAGCCATTTTATAGTAGGGATGACCAATTAAAACAATTTATCGAACCACAGGGAGGTAGGTACTAGTGCATAAGCGATCTCACGTTTCTTGTAATTTTATAGGGACGAATCATCAATGAAGTGGTTATTCAAACAAGTAATTAAAGTATAATCAAAGCAAACAAGTAAGCAATGATCAACAAACAAGATAGATAAATGGATGAGTGGTTTTTCAAGTTAAGTAAAAGTGAGATTAACAACAATTAAGAAGTGGAAATCCTAGGATAATTGCATCAAATTCATAAGATCATGGGTATAAGACTAAGGGCCAACACTAAGTTCACCTAAGCTCCCTCTCGAGTTGGAAATGACATGAATCTCAAATAGCTCAACGGATTGGGTCTCACTCAAACAATTCCAACTAGGTACTAAGCTTGAAATGAGAGTTCCTTCACACAATTAATCAACCTCTCGATCAAACCAATCACATGTTCTATCAAAGGGTTCAAAATTATAAAGGATTTCTCAATCTCTTTACAATTTATAATGCACATAAAGTGTTTGATGAAATGATTCACTCAATTATCTTAAGCACATAATTGATTTCTCAATCTAATCACATATTTAGAACAACTAAACACACAAATTATCATAAACCTCAAGATCTTAAACATCAATGATAGAAAATCCATTTACCCAATCAACATATGAATTCAAATACACAAATCCCAAAAATTATCTAACAATTCTCATGTTGCTAATCTCACAAGGGAGATTAGCCTACCATATTAAAAAAGAAATCAACATAGACATTAAGATCCTTACAAAATATGATAAACAATAAGGTTTCACTACAAAGTATATATAAAAACTCTCTTGAAGTGCTTCAATGGTGATCTCATTCCTTCCCTTGCAATTATCCTCTCTTCCTTGCTTCTTTTCCTCAATTGGATGAAGGTTTTGATGGTGGGATGATGGTAGATGGTATGAATGAAGAATGGATGAAGATGATGGTGTAAAATGGAGAAAATGGTGTGTGATGTGTGTGTGCAGGGTAAAACCACCGAAATCTCTTCAAATATTGAAGTATTGGGTATTTATACCCCTTGGGAAGCTTCTAGAAGAAATCTGATTTTTTTACTGATCCTGCAGCAACACGACTCGTGTGATGCAACACGGGTCTTGTGTTACAACACGGCCAAGGGATGGTCGTGTTGTGCATTCTGATATTATTGCACGGCCATCTCTTATAGGCTCATTTGCAGTACACGGCTCGTGTACTTGAAATGGCTAGCCGTGTTCTTGCTACCCTGTTTTCTTCTTCCTTCTTTTGTCTCCCTTCTCCATTTTCGCTCCGATTTCACCTGTTTTACATATGATTAAGTTCATTCACACTCAATTCTATAAAAATACATAACTCCACCAAATAGCACATAAATACGGATAAAAATATACGAAAACACACATAAAAAGACACTAAAATCTAGGTGAAAATATCACTCATCACACTCCCAAACTTAAAGTGTTGTTCGTCCCCGAACAACGAAAATGATAAACTTAGAGGAGTGATTTTCATCTAGGAAAAGAGTAAATGAACATAAGTAATAACATATCAATAGCAATAAGAATTACAAACTATGCTAAGACATCCTATATCAATAAAACCATAACATGCAAGTATTAACAAGTTCAATCAAAAGAGAATACTAGTGTAATATAGTCCCTTTTAGCCCAAGCCTCACATAGGTTATAAATGTCACTCAACACTCTTTAAAGTGGTAAAACAACACTCATCAATTGATTGACTCGACTCGCTATAAACTTGCTCGTGGACTACATTCACAAACCACCAAAGTTTCTATTAGTGATCAAAAAGGTCTTTTCATTTGGATGTAATGATAGGCTCTTTGATAGGGTAGGAAGAATATAGGTAAGAGTGACTAATCAAGTGTAAGTAATCGAAGAGATAGCTACTTTCTTCCATTCCTTAACATTTTTTTCTTCCTTTCTTTTCTTAATTGATCACAAGCACTATTAATCAACTTTCCTTGAATTGAGCTTCTTTCAATGCATGCTTCCTTCTTCGAACTTTTAAATTCTTGAGCATATTCTTGTTGCTTTGCTAATTTTCTTGTTTTGAGGTTACATGTCCATTCTTGTTCACGCTCTTTTCATCATTTTTCTTGCTTGTTACCATTTTCTTTTCTTTTTTTCTTCCGTATCAAACCTTCCTAGCTACCATCTCATCAATCACTCACATAAAAGGGCAAATGTATTAGGCTCATGTGGGTAATCAAGGCTTATAATGTGCTAGATTCACAAAAATAGGCTTAAAGGCTCAAAG
Source organism: Pogostemon cablin (assembly GCA_023678885.1). Lineage (NCBI taxonomy): Eukaryota > Viridiplantae > Streptophyta > Magnoliopsida > Lamiales > Lamiaceae > Pogostemon > Pogostemon cablin. The sequence goes on from CM042951.1 coordinate 32,721,348, forward strand.
TGGTTGACTAGGGATGATGTTCATGGTATGAAAAAATATTTGGCAATGACTATTAATGAAAGGATTGCCTTAGATCATGTCACTAATCTCCACAAATCGGGCTCGTTCCTATAGTCCTTGAATAAGTTCTAACTTATCAAACACAACCAACCCACTCATAAAGAAAACCATGTATGCACGGTTGAGGCTCAAATGCTCACAAGCTTGTGCTCGAATCTTAAGGAATTTATTACACCACATTCATCTCAAAATTGAACAAGTTAAATAGAACATGTCGCAATTCGAAAGTGTAGAAATTCTTAATCATAACTTGTCATCACTTATCACCACAACATGTCAACACTCACATTCAAAAATGACTCACGACATCCCAAAAACAAACCACGAAACATTCTAAGATAAAAATAAAATACACACAAAACATAAAAGAAAAGGCTCACCAAACAAGACACAAACAAAAACATATAACAAGCAAAAAACAAAAATGACCCATCAATAGACAATGAAACACACATTCTATATCATCTATGAAAATTAAGCTCACAATCATCCCAACCTTAATTGAAAAGGAAACCTCCCAAAAACATAACAAATGAAGTAGCATGCTAATCACATCAATCCAAATCAACAGAAATTCATGTCAAGCAACTAAAAGTGGTAGAGTATAGAGTAAACTCCCTCAATAGGCATTTGGTAGTGGAAATGGTTGGCACTAGCTTCCGGATTAAATACACCACGAATTTCAACTTGATCTCCGGGCTCAATTCATGCTTCCACTACGCTTCATCCATGCTCAACAACTCATCAAAAACATTAGCTCAACAATATCATTAAAAATATGAATTATCATGCACTTCAATCACCACCAGTCGGACCAAAATCAAACCAAAACTCATGAGAAAAATTTTAAAATTGAGTCAATTTTACAAGAATAACACTCAAGTGGCGAGTCACACCATGCACTCTCCCCCCAAACTTAAATCGAAACAAGTTGAGACTTAAGTTTGCAAAAAGTGGTGGGACTTACCCTTGTAGTTTCCATCAATGATCTTCTTGTGGAGAAGTAAACACATCCATCCAACGAATTGAGTAATGTCCACCACGCACTAGCCCCTTAAACTTAACTCGAGACAAGAGTCGAGAATTAAGTTTGCAACAAGTGGTGTGATATGTATACTCGAATCCATGAAGCACTTCTCTTTTCTTCACTATGCCTTTTCTTACAAGCACAATCCTCCTGCAAGACCAAACAATAAAACAAGCATCAAAAGATAAAAAGAATGTGTTGCTTCCCATTTAGTGCTAAGTTTAACGTCTTCAAGTCGGACGAAATTTCACGATCATTGGACCAAAGGATGGTCCATCACACTCTCTCCTCGCATTCTCACTTTTAACATTTGCTTAGCCCTCTTCTTGACCACTAGCTCAACTTCACCATTCTTGCTTACAAGCATCAAGTCATCATCAAGAAGTGAATCTAGTGACTTCCTCTTTCTCTTTTGTCTAGTTTCCAATCGAGCTCCGATGCTTTCATCCTATCAATATCACAAGAAGATAAATTAGAATTTAACATTTTCATATAATCATGAAGAAATGAGTTTAAGTTGTCAAAGAGAATAGAGTCATGATCCATAAGATCATCTGGAGGCTTCAAATGAGAATTGGCTCCTTTTTCCTTATTGCACAAGAATTTGACACTTTTTTCATTTGAGCTCAAAGAAAGCTCTTCTCTCCCAACATCAATTTTGGCTCTATCGGTAGCTAGAAATGACCTTCCCAAAATGAGTGAAACTCGAGGGTCCACCTTCACTTCTAACACCATGAAGTTGACCGGGAAATCTAGCCCTTTCACTTTCAAATCCACGTATTCAACAATCTCTAGTGGCTTCACAACTTCTCCATTTACTACTTCAAGATGGATAGTAGTATGCTTTAGCTCTCCAATTTCAAGGTCTTTGAACATGGCATGAGACATCACGTTGATGCTTGCCCCCAAATCACACAATGGATCAAGAGTACCTTTCCCTTCAAAATCACAAGGAATAAAGAACTTTCCCGGATCACCAACTTTTGTAGGTCCCCATTTTTGCATTGATCCACTTGCTTCGGGTTGCTCTTCTTTCCTTTTCTCCTCATACTTTTTCTTGAGACATTTGACATGCTCCTCAAACTCCTTTTTCTTCTCCTCTTTAACAAACATTTGTGGATAGGGAATAGAGAATGGAGTAATCGGAATACTCCCAATAATCACGTTTGTACTCCTCTTCTTTCACCTTCTCCTCCACTTTCTTTTCCTCTTGGACCCTTCTCCACTTAGGTATCCACTTAGGCTCCTTCTTTTCTTTCTTAACTATCTCTTCATTTTCTTCACCAACCTTGCTTTCTACCAACCCTTCTTCAACCTTTCGTTCCTCATCTGTATCAACAAATAAATATTGAGCCTTCGGATTAACATTGGTTGTGGCTGGAAACTTTCCTTTTTGTTGAGCACTCAAGGTACTTGTAATTTGTCCCACATTATACTCCAAAGCTTTGAGCCTCTTTTCATTTGTTTCTTCCGCCTTTTTCAATGCTTCATCTCGAGCTTTGTTTGATGCTATCAATTGTTCAAGTAGATTATCAATTGATGCTCTTCCCTCATTGTTCGGTTCCTTAGCTCCCGGTTGATATCCCGGAGGATAAGCAACCGCATTGCTCGGATTAGAGTAGGAAAAATTACCTTGCCTTTGTTGTTGTGGGTAAGAGCTTCCACTACTTTGACCATGAAAGCCTCCTTGCCTTGGTGGATAGTTCCCTTGACTTTGATTAAAACTACCTTGGAAATTATTTTGGTAATTTCCTTGATAGTTTCTTCCTTACATGTATGACACATCTTCCATACGTAGCATAGAGTTGGCCCATTGTTCTCCACTCACAATATTTGGAGGTAGCATACCTTGATCGACTTGTAGCCCCTCAACCATATTAGCTCCTTGATTATTCACAAATTGGTTCAAGCTCATTTGTTTTATAACCTCCTCCACTATCTTTTCCATGCTTAGTGTACTTTGATCAACACTAACACTCTTCACACTAAATTGTTGCCCTTGATCAAAACTCTCAAATCAATAGCATCCACTAACCTTTTCAATGGTCATTGATAAACATTCGTAGAAATCTCTTCAAATATTTTTATGACCCTTTTCGGAGTTACACCAAGTACGGATCCACCCGCCGAAGCATCAACAAGCACTCTTTGACCATTTACCAAACCTTGGTAGAAAAACCCCACTTGTTGATTTTTCGGAAAGCCATGTTGTGGACACTTGTGTAGCTGATTAGAGCTATTTTCACCTAGATTTTAGTGTATTTTTATATGTGTTTTCGTATTATTTTATCCGTATTTTATATGTTATTTGGTTGTATTTTGTGTTTTTATTGAAATGTGTGTGAATGAGCTTAAACTTAAGATTTTTATTTTTTATTTGATGCTAAACATGATAAGGAAGATGTAGGAAAAAGCGGATCTCAAGACGGGAGATCAAAAAAGGAAGAAGAAACAAAAGTGCAAGAACACGGCTGGCCGTGCTGGCAACACGACTCGTGTTGCAGCACATGGCCCGTGTACCAGACACGGGCCTGTCCAGAATGGTCGTGCGGCGACATCTATTTATCCAACACGACCACCACTTGGCCGTGTTGCGGAGCTCAACCCGTGTTGCATCACACGACCCGTGTACCAGACACGGGCCTGTAAGCGGTGGCCGTGCGGCGACGTCTATACATTCAACATGGCCACCCTTTGGCCGTGCGACGTAGAACGAGTTCTGTGCCGTTTACCCTGACACGACACGACTCGTGCGACACAGCATGACTCGTGTCGGCACCAGAACAGGATATTTTTTCTAATTCTTCTAGAAGATCTCCATGGGGTATAAATACCAATCCATTCAACATTTTGAGAAGGATCCAAAATTCTCATCCTCTACACACACATCACACACCATTTCTTTCATTTTCCACCTTCATCTTCATCCATCTTCATCCATCTTCATCCACCCATCAAATCTTCCATCTTTGGTGCTAAAGACTTCAAAATCAAGAGCTAGAGGTGGAGATCAAGAAGAATAGAAGATTCTCTTCAAGAAATTGATAGGGAAGAATCCATTCATTTTGTATTTCTTTAGATTTGAGACTATGGATATTTGTAATGAAGCATTTATTTGTTTTGTTACTTTTATTATGATAGGCTAATCCCTCTAGTGGGATTAGGAAAATGAAGAGCATATTAGATTTATATTATTATGTGGATTAAATTGGTTTTTGATTTAATTGATGTTGATTTCTATTCATGGAGTTTAATTGTCTTGATGTTGTGATGGCATGGTTTGTTATTCATAATTGATTATTGGTTTAATGGATTGTTGATCAATGAATTGATTTATGGTAATTAAATACTATCATGATGCTCATGTATGTATTGCTTGGAGTGAGATGGAAACGACCCTCTATAGTATTAGGAAGGCATGAATAGACATTGAGTTTGGGTTTGACCGAATGGATATTTGAATTCAATGAGGGGAACCAATCCATTCGTTGGCCTTAGTACACAAAAAGGGAGAGTTTAATCTAACTAGTACGTAGATGGGAGGGGTTAATGTTGGGCTTTGATCTTAAGTGCTTTTGGGAGTCTAAAATGGATCAACAACCTTTGTAACCCGAAAGGGAGCTTAGGATACAATCGTGATCACCCTTAGTCTACATCAATTGAGTTGAATTCCTTTTGCATGATAATATGAATCGAGTGTGCTTGGATGTTTCTAATCCCATGTTTTTCATACTTGAACTTTAGCACCCATTTTCTTTACTTGTCATTTCTTTGATTTGCTATTCTTATTTACTTGCTCCTTGCTTTTGTTGTTAATCATCTCAAAACTCCCCGATCATCTTTACAAAAATAACATGAACATGAGCTCACATATTTTGCTAGTCCGAACATAACTCCTTTGTGGATTGATAATTTTTCTTGGGATATACTACTACAACGATCGAGTATTCTTGCTCGTGAGTGCTACAAAAATAGGCAAACAAGAAAATGGCACCGTTGCCAAAGGGGAGTTTGTGGTCTCACTCTTGGCCTTTTCGTAGGTGTTTTATGATCACAAGATCAAAGGAAAATCAATCGATCATTCCTTTGAATTTGGAGATTGAAAGGACCGCACGACAAAGGAAATGAGAGAGGTGTAAAGCTAGAAAAGAAACAAATATGGAAAATCAACATGGAGATCATGTCAATCATAATCCACTCCATGATCCATTACAAGATCAACGGGGGGTACAAGAAGGAATACAAGAGGACCAAATAGAGATGTTTAGAAACTTTATTGCTCAAAACCAAGAGTATATGCAAGTGCTTGCCAATCAAGAAGCTCAAAGGATACTCCAACAACAAGAGTTACAAAGGCCTAGAGCAATCCGGGATTACTTCCAACCGAGAGCCGTGCACAACATGGTTCCTCCGGTTCAAGCCAACAATTTAGAAATCAAGACCGGATTAATCAACATGGTCAAAGAAAATCAGTTTGGGGGATGTCCTCTTGAGGATCCAAATATGCATTTAGCTAGCTTCTTGGAGGTTTCAAATACCATTAAGATGAATGGAGTATCGGAAGATGCTATTCGGATGAGGTTGTTCACTTTTTCTTTAAAAGACAAGGCTAAGGCATGGTATAATGCAATTCCTTTGGGAAGTTGTAACACATGGGAAGATCTTGAGCAAAGGTTCCTAAACAAATACTTTCCTCCTTCAAAGACTCTCCAATTGAAAAGCCTTATCACTCAATTTAGGCAACTTCCAGATGGAAATTTTTATGAAGCATGGGAACGCTACAAAGAGATGCTCCGAAAGTGCCCTCAACATGACTTTCATGAGAATCAACAAGTGGCTTTTTTCTATCAAGGGTTGAGCCAACAACATCGGATGCATGTAGATGCATCATCCGGAGGATCTATATTCGGAGTGGATGCTATGAAAGCCATGGATATTTTTGAAGACATTGCGATGAATGCTTATCAATGGCCTTCCGAGTGAGTAATGGGAGGTTATGCATTTGGAAAGGTAGCTCTAGTGGAGAGTGTGAACAAGGTAAAAAGTGATGTGTTTAAGAGTGAAGGAATGAAAGAATTCAATGAGAGCATTGATGCTTTAACGAAGCAATTGAATTTGATCACTCAAGGAGTAAGTCAAGGGGGAAGTACAAGTGCTAATTCGAATGAGGAGAGCAATGAGAAGCAAAATGTAGAGGATGTTGCCTATTTAGATGGGAGAAATTACCAAGAAAATTTTCAACGACTAGGGAATTTTCAAGGTAACTATCCTTCTAACCAAGGTAATTATCAAGGAGGATATCAAGGGCAAGCTCGGGTGAGTAATTTAAATCAATCAAGTGGAGGTTATCAAGCTCCAAGGAAGCATGAGAATTTCTCCTACTCTAATCCTCAAACCGCCGTGGCACTTTCTCAAGGAATGGATCCGAGTACTAAGACGTCCAATGGAGAGGGTAAATCATCAGTGGAAGAGACATTGCTAGCATTCATGAAAAAGCTTGAGGCTAGAATGGAGGAAAATGAGAAGAAATCCGACAATAGGATGAGAGCATTTGAGCATCAAATGGGGCAAATTGCTTCTTCAGTTGGATCTCAACACCAACAAGGAAAATTCCCATCTACCACTATAACAAATCCTAAGGAGCAATGTTTGTATGTTACCGTGTGCAACATGGAAAGTAAGGTGGAGAAAGGGTTGGTGGAAACAACAAATATTGGTTCCAAGGTTGAAGAAGTAGTTTGTGATGAAATTGTGTCAAACGTGGAGGAGGACATTGGCATCGATGAAGATTGGTCTTTGGATGATGAGATGATAATTGGTGAATTTTTGTCTTTGTTGGATGAGGAAAGTAAGTGTGATGAAGAGATGATGTTGAAACAAGATCATGACATTGTTGAAGTTGATGCTTCATTAAAGGTGGAAGACCCCGGTAAATTCGTTCTTACTTGTAAAATTGGAAATGGTGAACACTTTAATGCTATATGTGATCTTGGTTCAAGCATTAACTTGATGCCTTTGGGAATTTTTGAAAAACTTGGCATTGGGAGGCTAAATGAAACGGATGTAGAAATTGGAATAATGGATGGTTCAATGATGAAGCCCCATGGAGTTGTGGAGGATATGATAGTGCAAATAGAGGATTTTTTATTTCCGGTGAATTTTATGATAGTTGAGAAGCAAGCGGATCCTTTGATTCCATTAATTTTTGGAAGGCCATTTTTGGCAACCGCAAAAGTAAAATTTGACATGGATAAGAAGGAACTCACACTCCGATCACATGAAAGAGAATTGGTGTTATCAAGCAAGAATTTAAAAGGGAGAAATCTTCATTTGAAGCCACCCATTAAGCCTCCGGATATTCGAGATGAAGTGGTAAGTGCGATTCTAAAAGATGAAGAATTAACTAACTTTATGCTTGAAATTGCAGGAAATGTCTCTTCAAAAAGAAATACGCTTGGGGGAGATCCACATGTTGATTTGAAGATTGATAAAGGGCCTCCGGGATTTAAGAATGTGAGGAAAAGAGGAAACGAGGTGAGTTCAAGTGTTAAAGGAGCACGAAGTGTGGATAAAAAGGTTGTTAAAGAGATGTTTAAAGTGAAGATATGGCCCGATGGGGTCTTGGATTTCTCCGACTGTTAAGAGCTTACATTCATCCGGCTTGAAGACGTTAAACTTAGCGCTAAATGGGAGGCAACCCATTTTTTTTATCTTTTGTTGCTTGTTTGTTTTGGCCTTGTAGGTTGATTGTGCTTATGAAGAAAAATGTTCATTGAAGAAAAGTGAAATGCTTCATGGATTCAAGTTGACATGTTCCACCACTTGTTGCAAACTTAATTCGTGACTCTTGTCTCGAGTTAAGTTTGGGGGGTGTGCTAGTGCGTGGTGGACATAGCTTGAGTCGTGTGGATGCGGTTACTTCTCAACAAGAAGATCATCAATGGAAACTACAAGGGTAAGTCTCACCACTTTTTGCAAACTTAAGTCTCAACTCTTGTTTCGATTTAAGTTTGGGGGGGAGATTGTGCGGTGTGACTCACCACTTGAGTATGATTCTTGTAAAATTGGGCAAAATTTTAAAATTTTTCTCATGAGTATTGGTTTGATTTTGGCATGATTGGTGGTGTTGAAGTGCATGATAGTCCATATTTATAATGAAATTATTGAAATAATGGTGTTTGTTGAGTGTTTGAGCATGAATGAGAGGTATTGGAAGCATGATGGAGCTTGAAGCTAACGCTTTCCTTACCAAATGCCTATTGAGGGAGTACTCTACACCTTATCATTTTATTACTTGAAATGAATTGATTTTGATTTGGATTGTTGTGACTAGCATGCTACTTCATGTGTTATGTTTGTGGGAGGTTTACTTTCGTAACTTAGGATTTCCGTTTCAACAAAGGTTGGGATGAATGTGTGCTTAATTTTCTTATGGATGATGGTATTTTGTGTTTTTGCATGTTTTGTGTTTTTGTTGTGTCTTGTTTGTTGAGTCCTTATTTTTATATTGTGTGTATTTTTATTCTTGTCTTGGGATGTTTGGTGGTTTGTTTAGGGATGTCGTGAGTCATTTTTGAACGTGAGTGATAATAGATTGTGGTGATAAGTGATGACAAACTATGATTAAGAATCTCTACACTTTCAAATTGTGACATGTTTTACTTAACTTGTTCAATCTTGAGATGAATGTGGTGTAATAAGTTCCTTAAGGTCCGAGCACAAGCTTGTGAGCATTTGAGCCTCAACCATGCATACATGGAATTTCTTCATGAGTGGATCGGTTGTGTTTGATAAGTTAGAACTTGCGCAAGGACTATAGGAACGAGCCCGATTAGTGGAGATTGGTGAAATGATCTAGGGCCATCCTTGTTATTATAGTCATTGCCATATATGTTCCTACCTTGAACATCATCCTTAGTCAACCACTTTGAGCCTATAAGCCTATTTCTTGTGAATTTAGCACATTACAAGCCTTAATTACCCATTCAAGCTTATATATACCTTTGTGTGGGTGATTGAGGAGATGGTAGCTAGAAATGATTGATTGATTAGCAAAAGAAGAAAAGGGAATGGTAAACAAGCAAGAAAAAGGATGAAAAGAGCAAAAGTAAGAAATGGACATGCAACCTCAAAGCAAGAAAAAGAGTAAAGCAACATCAAAATGCTCAAGTAAACAAAATTCAAAGAAAGGAAGCATGCATCAAAAGAAGCTCAATCCTAGGGAAGTTAATGAATAGTGCTTGAGATTTGTAAAGATAAGCAAGGAAGAAAAGAAAGTGAAGAAGTTGAGGAAATTGGCCATCTCTTTGATTACTTACACATGATTAGTCACTCTTATCCATATACTTCCTACCCTACCAAAGAGCCTATCATTACATCCTAATTAAAGACCTTTTTGATCATTGATTGAAACTTTGGTGGTTTGTGAATGTAGTCCACGAGCAAGCTTATAGCGAGTCGAGCCAATCGATTAATGAGTGTGATTTACCCTATTTCAAAAGAGTGTTGAGAGACATCAATATCCATTGTGAGGCTTGGACGTAAAAGGGACTATATTACATTTTATTCTCTTTTGATTGAACTTGTTAATTTCTCATGTCATGATTTTAATGTTGTAGGATGACTTAGCATAGTTTGTTGTTATTATTGCTAACGATATGTTATTGCTTATATTCGGTTAGTCTTTTCTAGGTGAAAATTTCTCCTTTTGATTTGTCATTTTCGTTGCTCGGGGACGAGCAACACCTTAAGTTTGGGGGGTTGATTAGAGCTATTTTCACCTAGATTTTAGTGTCTTTTTATATGTGTTTTCGTATTATTTTATCCGTATTTTATATGTTATTTGGTTGTGTTTTGTGTTTTTATTGAAATGTGTGTGAATGAGCTTAAACTTAAGATTTTTATTTTTTATTTGATGCTAAACATGATAAGGAAGATGTAGGAAAAAGCGGATCTCAAGACGGGAGATCAAACAAGGAAGAAGAAACAAAAGTGCAAGAACACGGCTGGCCGTGCTGGCAACATGACTCGTGTTGCAGCACACGGCCCGTGTACCAGACACGGGCCTGTCCAGAATGGTCGTGCGGCGACATCTATTTATCCAACACGACCACCACTTGGCCGTGTTGCGGAGCTCGACCCGTGTTGCATCACACGACCCGTGTACCAGACACGGGCCTGTAAGCGGTGGCCGTGCGGTGACGTCTATACATTCAACACGGCCACCCTTTGGCCGTGCGACGCAGAACGAGTCGTGTGCCATTTATCCTAACACGACACGACTCGTGCGACGCAGCATGACTCGTGTCGGCACCAGAACAGGATATTTTTTCTAATTCTTCTAGAAGATCTCCATGGGGTATAAATACCAATCCATTCAACATTTTGAGAAGGATCCAAAATTCTCATCCTCTACACACACATCACACACCATTTCTTTCATTTTCCACCTTCATCTTCATCCATCTTCATCCATCTTCATCCACCCATCAAATCTTCCATCTTTGGTGCTAAAGACTTCAAAATCAAGAGCTAGAGGTGGAGATCAAGAAGAATAGAAGATTCTCTTCAAGAAATTGATAGGGAAGAATCCATTCATTTTGTATTTCTTTAGATTTGAGACTATGGATATTTGTAATGAAGCATTTATTTGTTTTGTTACTTTTATTATGATAGGCTAATCCCTCTAATGGGATTAGGAACATGAAGAGCATATTAGATTTATATTATCATGTGGATTTAATTGGTTTTTGATTTAATTGATGTTGATTTCTATTCATGGAGTTTAATTGTCTTGATGTTGTGATGGCATGGTTTGTTATTCATAATTGATTATTGGTTTAATGGATTGTTGATCAATGAATTGATTTATGGTAATTAAATGCTATCATGATGCTCATGTATGTATTGCTTGGAGTGAGACGGAAACGACCCTCTATAGTATTAGGAAGGCATGAATAGACATTGAGTTTGAGTTTGACCGAAAGGATATTTGAATTCAATGAGGGGAACCAATCCATTCGTTGGCCTTAGTACACAAAAAGGGAGAGTTTAATCTAACTAGTACCTAGATGGAAGGGGTTAATGTTGGGCTTTGATCTTAAGTGCTTTTGGGAGTCTAAAATGGATCAACAACCTTTGTAACCCGAAAGGAAGCTTAGGATACAATCGTGATCACCCTTAGTCTACATCAATTGAGTTGAATTCCTTTTGCATGATAATATGAATCGAGTGTGCTTGGATGTTTCTAATCCCATGTTTTTCATACTTGAACTTTACCACCCATTTTCTTTACTTGTCATTTCTCTTATTTGTTATTCTTATTTACTTGCTCCTTGCTTTAGTTGTTAATCATCTCAAAACCCCCCGATCATCTTTACAAAAATAACATGAACATGAGCTCACGTATTTTGCTAGTCCGAACATAACTCCTTTGTGGATTGATAATTTTTCTTGGGATATACTACTACAACGATCGAGTATTCTTGCTCGTGAGTGCTACAAAAATAGGCAAACAGTAGCATATCCTTAAACCATTCCTACGCTTCGTAAAAGCTCTCTTGAGGCATTTTCTTGAATTGGGTGATCAAGCTCTTCATTTGAAGCGTCTTAGAAGGCGAAAAGAATTTATTCAAGAACATTTGTGCAAGCTCATTCCATGTGTTACACGTACCCAGAGTAATGGTGGAGAGCCATGTTTGAGATCTATCTCTCAAAGAAAATGGGAACAACCTTATTCTTATACAATCCTCACTCATCCCATTCATCCTCACGGTGTTTGCAATCTCAATGAATTGAGCTAGATGAGCATTAAGATCTTCATTTGGGGTTCCACTAAACTGTTGGTCTCTCACCATAGAAATCAAGCCCACCTTAATTTCAAAGTTGTTGGCATTGATTGGTGGACCCATCATATGTGGCATCGTCCTCGGTATAAAAAAATCCCGGATCATCCTTTGATCATTATGAATTTCATGTTGCACCGGAGGTGGTGGTGGTGGCACATATGCTTGTTGAGGAGGAGCAAAAGCTTGTGGAAAACCTTGTCGCCTTAGAACTTGTTGCACCATTTGTTGAAGCAATGCTTGGTTGTTTCTAGCTCCAAAATTTTGTTGAGCTTGTTGAGGAGGATTAGCATTGACTTGAGGTGCATTGTCTTGCACGTTCACATTTCGTCCTACTTCCTCATCATGCTCTATCTCCACACGATTATCACCTTGAAAATTCTCCATTACATTACTCTTTTTTATTTTGTTCTCCTTTCTTCTCCTTCTCAGCGTATGCTCAATCTCCAAATCAATAGGTTATATTTGTTTCCATTTGGATCTTGTTTGCATACACCTTCAAAGCAAAAGAAGTTAGTACAAGGTTTTCAAAAGCAAATACAAGTAAATAAAGAAAATAAAAATATCTCTATTAAGATCACTCAAAATGATCCTTCTTCAAGCTACTAGCAACCGTTGCTTTCCCGGAAACGGCACCATTTGATTAGCCATTTTGTAGTAGGGATGACCAATTAAAATAATTTATCGAACCACAAGAAAGTAGGTACTAGTGCTTAAGCGATCTCACATTTCTTGTAATTTTATAGAGACGAATCATCAATGAAGTGGTTGTTCAAACAAGTAATTAAAGAGTAATTAAATCAAGCAAGCAATGATCAACAAACAAGATAGATAAATGGATGAGTGGTTTTCCAAGTTAAGTAAAAGTGAGATTAACAACAATTAAGAAGTGGAAATCCTAGGATAAATGCATCAAATTCATATGATCATGGATATAATACTAAGGGCCAACACAAAGTTCACCTAAGCTCCCTCTTGAGATGGATAGGATATGAATCTCAAATAGCTCAACGGATTGGTTCTCACTCAAATAATTTCAACTAGGTACTAAGCTTGAAATGAGAGTCCCTTCACACAATTAATCAACCTCTCGATCAAACCAATCATATGTTCTATCAAATGGTTCTAAATTCTAAAGGATTTCTCAATCTCTTTACAATTTATAATGCACATGAAGTGTTTGAACTAAACACACAAATCATTATAAACCTCAAGATCTTAAACATCAACGATAGAAAATCTATTTACCCAATCAACATATGAATTCAAATACACAAATCCCAAAAATTATCCAACAACTCTCATGTTGCTAATCTCACAAGGGAGATTAGCCTACCATATTCAAAAGGAAATCAATATAGACATTAAAATCCTTACAAAATATGATAAACAATAAGGTTTCACTACAAAGTATGGATGAAAACTCCCTTGAAGTGCTTCAATGGTGATCTCCTTTCTTCCCTTATAATTCTCCTCTCTTCCTTGCTTCTTTTCCTCAATAGGATAAAGGTTTTGATGGTGGGATGATGGTACATGGTATGGATGAAGAATGGATGAAGATGATGGTGTAAAATGGAGGAAATGGTGTGTGATGTGTGTATACAGGGCAAAACTACCGAAATCTCTTCAAATATTGAAGTATTGAGTATTTATACAACTTGGGAAGCTTCTAGAAGAAATCTAATTTTTTTACTGATCCTACAACAACACGACTAGTGTGATGCAACACGGGTCGTGTGCTGCAATACGGCCAAGGGATGGTCGTGTTGTGCATTCTGATGTCATTGCACGACCATCTCTTACAGGCCCGTTTGTAGTATACTGCTCGTCTACTTGAAATGGCTGGTTGTGTTCCTGCTGCCCTATTTTTTTCTTCCTTCTTTTATCTCCCTTCTCTATTTTCGCTCAGATTTCACCTGTTTTACATATGATTAAGTTCATTCACACTCAATTCCATAAAAACACATAACTCCACCAAATAACACATAAATACGGATAAAAATATACGAAAATACACATAAAAAGACACTAAAATCTAGGTGAAAATATCACTCACCAAAAATCGACAATTAGAAAGTAGATTGGCTTCCCTTTTGTGGAGATAACCTTCCTTCTTTCTAAAATGCAAACTTCTTCAATCATTGAAGCTTTACTCTTCTTAAAGTGGTGGAATGATGGATTGATGGATGGTTTGTTGAAGATCAAGTGGAATGGATGGATCAAATGTATGGAGATGTGGTGTGGAATTGTGTGTAAAATATGGTGTGGAATTGTGTGTAACTGCTCAAAATATGGTGTGGAATTATGTATATCTCTCTTCAATTTCGCACAAATCATCCTTTTATATCACTTAAGAACCTTGTAGAAGCTTCCAGAATATTCTGAAATTTAAACTATCTTTTGCACCTACACGGGCCGTGTAGCAGTATACGACTCTTGTAGTGCACACGCAGTTCAGTGTGTGCTGTGCATTTCCGGACACGGGGCGTGTGCTGGTGCATGCCCTCTCCTATGGGTGTGCAGCGATTTCTGATGATTGTACACGGTTTTCTCAAATAGGCCCGTGTTCCGCACACGGGGAGTGTGCTGGCGCACAGCTTGTGCGTCGTAACACGGCCATCTCCTGGGCGAGTTCTGCATTCTGATGCTCGATCACGGCCACCTCAGATAGGCTCGTGTTCCGCACACGGGGCGTGTCCGAGCGTGCCTTGTTCTTCCTTTTTCATTTTACTCTCGATTCCATTTTTCCCCATTTCTTGACTTATTTTGCACATATTTAAGCACATTTATACATTTCTTTCAATCCATACCACATTTCTCATACTTCCATAAACTCCACCAAAAATCACACAAATATGGATGAAAACATCTGAAAATCCATAAACAAAGACACTAAAATCTATGTGAAAATGACAACGATCATGACTCACCTGCCATCAGGGTGCCACGTCATTATATCGGCCAGAAATTGACAATTTCGGTTGTGACGTGGTTGTTTCTAGGTGATGTCAGCTTTTTCCGATGAAAATAGGACATTTAGGCCCTATTTCTTCGCTGGTGGGACTAATTTGACAAACTTATATTTCTTGGGACTAAAAAAAGACCATGAAAAGAGTTATGGGACTAAAAAAGTTTTAATTCCCCCGTAAACTGTCAATCTATCAATTTTACCATTTTGGGACGCTCATCCTTAATCTATCTATTTTTCTTTTAGACTATGGGGCCCACATCCTCCACTAATACAAATAAAATATAAGACACGTACCCTCTACTAATACAACTACCTACTACACATAAAATAATAATACTCCTTAATCCACGTGCAAAAGGACTATAAAAGACTTTAACTCCACAGGTTTATACATGAAACCCGAAGTATTTGCACTTTTTTTTATATGGTGATGTATAGCTGCTTATTAGATTTTATAATTGATTAATTTTTTATTATATATATTTTAACTTTTGAACAAAATTTACATTTTTTCAATAAAATAAAATCTGTAAATTAATCATTCAAGTTAATAAAATATTGGAACATCTTAAATAACTAGTACGAGGAAGCATGAAATAAAAAGGGTAATTGTTAAAAATATACAAAATGAAGATGTCAAAATCAATTTTGCCTATCTTTGAAAAAGTTATCAATTCTACCAATTTGCCAATTTTCGAACGATTTTGCCCTCGAAAAAAAATAAAAAGTCAGACTGGTCAACCGGTCAAACGGACCAATTGGTCAAAACTTTTCTATGTCGGTAACCATGTCAGTATCCATGTAGGTAACTATATCGGTAACCATGTAGGTAATCATATCGGTATACAACTTCATTTCAACTTAATTTTTCTCATACTCCACACACTTCAAAATGGTATCAGAGCCCTAGGTTTATTTATTTATTGAATGGATAAAATTATTATAAACTCATATCACTTAATGAGAGGAGAGTTTCAAAGAGATATGGATCCGAACGAAAGTTCGACATCCGAGAGTGACAGGACTATAAGCCATGTTCAAAGTTGGAGCAATAGGAACTTCTGGCCCGTTGGATATGACGAGACAAACAGCTCTATACAACAATACTATAATATGTTGTATAGACAATACGTAGAGAAAGAAGACGAGGACGCCGATCGATTTTGGGACAACCTCGATCGAAGATGGAAACTGGTGGATGCCTGTACCAAAGAAGAACACCTGGAGGATCTCCGCCAGGATAAAATAAGATACTCCAAGGAGGTTCCAAAGAATATAGTGGAAATTTGGAGTTTCACCAAAATCAATGGACGTATACCCAAATAAGAACAATGGTGGAGACGACCAAACCAGGGTCCAAGAGAGATATGCAAGCCTTACCACTTTTCATACTGGACAGAATAACAGAGTGGAAGGAGATCGAGGCAGATAACTCTAAGATGAACCAAGATCTTAGAGAATTGCAGAATACGGTGAGATTCTTTGGAGAATATTGCCAGACCATGTCCAAGACGATGTTCGAGATCAGCCTTAAGATGGATAAAGTGGAGAAGTTGCAAAACAAGCAACTCGACATCATTATAAAGGTGACAGAACAAGTAAGATCCCTGGAAACCAAGGTGACAGGAAGAAAGCTAGAAGAAAGGTTACCACTAACCTTCGGAACAGAACACCTTTTACACCAAAAAGGGGAAAACGACGGAGGTCATAAGTCCAAAGTTAGAAAAGTGAGAAGATGATTGCCATCCTTCTAGGAGAATCCACATCCCTGGATAGAAAGAGCAAATCTTGAAGATCTACGAGATCTATATTAGTCCTTCCAAGGACTATCGATTATAGATCTAAAAATGAATATTGAAGATGCATCAAGCTCACAACAACAGTCATAGGCTCATCAGACACGACGAGATCCAGGCCTAAATGAAAGAACTTCTGGATCACATGGAATCCATGAAGGGAGACAAGAAGAGACATTCCATAACCCAGGAAATTTCAAAATAAAGGCGATTGGACTGTCAACAGTAGCAAGCCTAGTTTGAGGATCTAACCTACACAACTCCCCATATGGACAGTCTCACCTTGAACCGATAAATCCATACGGGTTGATCCTCAATCTCGACACTCTAGACTTCAAGAATAGAGAAACCTTGATCAATGAATGGATAAATGTCGTGAAGATTGCAGGTGGCGCATTGGAGCTAGATAAAGAAGGGTTCATAAGGTTCCTAACTATGAGCCTGGAAGGATCAGTAAAATGTGCCTGGGAGGTACTCTCAGACGAAGTCAAGAGGGAGGCCATGGAAGGCGAAGATCTAGGCAATATCGTGGATCGAATGGCCAAAATTTTCAAGATCCACTTCATCGGAGTAGGTTACTTCGAAGGAATGGAAGAAGAAAAGAAGAAGAAGTATAAAAATATCCTATACAGCCTGGAACTACTTGACATCTGTCACGTAGATGAGTACATCAAACTCTTTACAGAGTATAGATGGAAGTCGAAGATTAAGGAGGAGGAAGTATTCCACCTGTTCTTTGCGAAGATTCCAAGCCCATTGAGGGAAATGCTAATTAAAGAGTATGAACCATGCAAGCTGGACTCAATAGCAAGAAGGATGTCCTTTCTCAAAGTCAAGATTGCGGAGTGGTGCCATCAAGCATCTCTACACAAGAACTACAAGAGACTAAAGAGAATCAACAAAAGAGTACCCGTATGTTGTGAGAACAATGATCTTCCAGCAGTCATTGGGAGAAATCCAAGGAACCAGAAAAGAATGAAGAAAAATCATCCTCACACACAAAGGAGCGGAGGATGGAGGTCCAGAAGACCAAGATCCTTTTGGTCCAAGCAAAAGGCCCGAAGCTATAAATCAGGGCAAAGGTTTGGACCATCCAGATAGAGTTCAAGAAGCCAAGCTTCATCCTCAGGGACAAACCAGAGGAGTACAGGAAGAGCTCCCCTGAGAAAGACGTTCCGAAGAGCAGCTACACGAGTCAATGAAAGATTCAAGGATTGTAACTGCTACACGTGTGGAGCCAGAGGGCATATCTCACCAGATTGCCCAAAAAACCAGAAGAGAGGAGTACGACAGTTCGAGACAACTCCAAAAATAGAAGAAGCTATTTACTTTCAAGATCTAGTATAGGTATATCAGTTTAAAGATATACCCTCAGACGAAAGCATCTACGAAGAAGAATTCTTCAGCCAAGATGAGTCCTCTGAAGATGAGTCAGAGTGAAGAAGAAAGCCTTAGACAGGAGATGCAGGAGGATATGTCTGGATTCTTTTCCCAGACATCTATTTCATAAAACTCTTATGAGAATCATGAAGGAGGATCCAAGGCTCAACCTATACGACGGATTCACTGTAGGAAAGCTAGATAAATTTCTTCCAAGCTTCAAAAAGAGAAAACATAATATCATATACATGGTGACCGAAGGGGAAATTGCCATCCCAATGGAGCTCACAAGAAATGTGATGGAAATGCAGCTAGTTCCGGTTGATGAAATCAAAAGGGAACACAGTAAACTCAAGGAAGGAATGGCTAAAACCATGTCTTGGATCCATATCGGGGCAATTAGGATCCTAATCAAAGTAACTTTCAAAGAAGGTATCAATACACCCATCGATATTGCAATATTTGATAAAAGGATCAAGAATATATTAGAGGCATGCCTTGGAGGAATCTCAGGAAACTTGTATGCAGGCAAGGTGGCATCCTACATCTACCCAAGGATTGCCTATAATCTTGCAGACAAAGATTTCAGTAGGGCACTCACCCTTCATCAAGATTTCAAAAACAAAGATTTGATGAAAAAAGGGAATAGGCCTTACTCTATCACTTACAGTATTTCATATGCTCTATCCAACACTCATCATTTGGATTTATTTAAAATGAAGGAGTATATCGAGATACCAGAAGTATTCGAAAGAGTAGCCTACGCAACCAGAAATAATAGAATTACCGCTAATCCACGACATGGATTTGCGAATCAAGGATAAACCGGTCTGGAGTAGACAAGACAGCCTCAGATTCGAACAGAGAAGGATTTCTTTCCAAGAAGACAGAATGATCAGTGAAAAATGGGAAAAGAAACCTATCTGATTGGCGCTATTTTCACCTAGATTTTAGTGTCTTTTTATATGAGTTTTCGTATATTTTTATCCGTATTTATGTGTTATTTGGTTGTATTTTGTATTTTTATGGAGATGTATGTGAATGAGCTTAAATATATGATTTCCAAGTAAAAAAGAGATTCTAGGCGCAACAAGGAAGACGTAGGAAAAAGCGGATCTCAATTCGGAGTTGAAACGAGGGAGAATGAGTCAAAGCAAAATGCTGAAAAACGAATGTCCAACTTGTGAACTTTTTCTGTACTCTTTTGGAGCTCAAAACTAGAAGTGTGATACATTGAAAAGCCACAGAAAATAGGATCGTTTTGGTATAAGAAACACTTCAATTGGAGCTCAAACGAGAAAGTTATGATTAAAATGGTGACGTCGCGCAAGCGGTTCTATTCAGCACGGTTGTGCTACTTTGCATGACTTGTTACACCTTCAAATGTTGGAATTTTTGTCAAATCTTTATATGGATAGAAAGCCAATGAAAAGAGGATCGCGTGAGCGTAAGAATTACTCAAATTGGAGATCGGATGTGGAAGTTATACGCGAAACGGTGAGACTGCACAGTCAGCAGCTACACGGGGCGTGTACCGAACTCGGCCCTGTAACAGTTGGGCGAGTTCGGACACCTTAAACGCCTACACGGCCACCCCTGTGGCCATGTACCGTACACGGGCCGTGTAGGTGTTTTTTCTGCAAAAAAAATCAGAATTCTTCTAGAAGCTTCCCAAGGGGTATAAATACCCAATACTTCAATATTTGAGGGGATTTGCGAAGGGTTTCACTTCTACACACACATCACACACAATTTCTTCCATTTTCCACCATCATCTTCATCCACCTTCATCCATTTTGATCCATCTCCATCATCTCTATTAATTCTCCATCAAAACTTCATCCCTTCCATTGGGTGTGAGAGATCTCAAGAAATCAAGAGCTAGAGGTGGAGATCAAGAAGAATAGAAGATTCTCTTCAAGAAATTGATAGGGAAGAATCCATTCATTTTGTATTTCTTTAGATCTAAGACTATGGATATTTGTAATGAATCATTTATTTGTTTTATTACTTTTATCATGTTAGGCTAATCCCTCTAGTGGGATTAGGAATATGAAGAGCATATTAGATTTATATTATCATGTGGTTTAAATTGGTTTTTGATTTATTGATGTTGATTTTTATTCATGGAGTTTAATTGTCTTGATGTTGTGATGGCATGGTTTGTTATTCATGAATGTTTATTGGTTTAATGGATTGTTGATCAATGAATTATTTGTGGTAATTAAATGCTATCATGATGTTCATGTATGTATTGCTTGGAGTGAGATGGAAACGACCCTCTATAGTATTAGGAAGGCATGAATAGACATTGAGTTTGGGTTTGACCGAAAGGATATTTGAATTCAATGAGGGGAACCAATCCATTCGTTGGCCTTAGTACACAAAAAGGGAGAGTTTAATCTAACTAGTACCTAGATGGAAGGGGTTAATGTTGGGCTTTGATCTTAAGTGCTTTTGGGAGTCTAAAATGGATCAACAACCTTTGTAACCCGAAAGGGAGCTTAGGATACTATCGTGATCACCCTTAGTTTATATCAATTAAGTTGGATTCCTTTTGCATGATAATATGAATTGAGTATGCTTGGATGTTTCTAATCCCATATTTTTCACACTTGAACTTTAGCACCCATTATCTTTACTTGTCATTTTTCTTATTTGCTATCCTTATTTACTTGTTACTTGTTTTAGTTGTTAATCAATCTCAAAACCCCCCGATCATTCTTACAAAAATGACATGAACTTGAGCTCACGTATTTTGCTAGTCCGAACATAACTCCTTTGTGGATTGATAATTTTTCTTGGGATATACTACTACAACGATCGAGTATTCTTGCTCGTGAGTGCTACAAATTAGGCAAACACTATTGTGGAGGTAATCCAGGAACCAGAAAAGTTTATAACCAAAGGTGAACTAAGATGCCCAGAAAGATGGAGAGAAATCGAAGTAATATTCGATATCATTAAAAAGAAAAACTTTATTCCTTGTGATGTCTTGTATTACCTTCAACAGCCAACAACTAGGAGATATCAAGGTCAGCTCAAACTCAGAGAACTTGAGCTAGTTATTAAAGGAATAGCAGGAAGATTCCCAGAACAACTAGTGCTGGGATTGGAGTTTCTCGAGGATCACAAACCTTAGGAACGACTACAAGATGGAATGGAGTTTACGGTCAAGGGAAAAAGATACAAGGTCTACTAATAGAGGCTCGGGCTTATAAGCTCTGATCCACCCATGGTCACAAGTCCATTCTCAACATATATCACAGTTAAGGTGATATATAAGGAGCATCGTGCAGAGTACTTTGCGGCATACATTGATTCAGGAGTCGAAATCTGCACAGCAAAAGAATGAGTCTTTCCTAAACACTCAGGTGAAGAATTGCCAACAGTACTAGGAAAAGATTTCTCTCAAAGGGTGCTAATCCTAAACAGAGGAATCAAGCAAGCAGAGATCATGATCGGAGGAGCGGATCGTACCCCATGGTACAAGGTGAAGACTCCACCGATATATTTTCACGACACCGGAGCAGATATTCTGTTAGGAAATAATTTCCTATAGACATTCAAGCATTTTACCCAAGAAAATGCAATAAGAAGGCTTATTTTCATAACCCTTTGTGAACATAAGATCATCGCACTAAGACTGCGTAATGCATTTTAAAGAAAAATGCCAATCAGATTTCGCAGCAAGCGTGATGATGAAGGAAAACTGAGCCATCCAAAGATGAATAATCGAAGGAAATATGGCGAAATAGTCCTTCAGATGAGAATCGAGACTAGAGGAGGATGGAAGATGGAGAAATTAAAGGAAAATACAATCCACCTTCTCAAAGCAATCCTGGGAGAAAGTATACAAAGAGACGCCATAATCGAAGAACAAACATCTTTGGAGGACATCAAGAAGAAGATACAAAGGAACTTCAATGAGGACCCTCTAACCTGGTGGGATAAAAACGAGCTCAAAGCTTTACTCAAAGTAAAAGAAAGAAAGGAGCATGAGTTCGTGAGATACAAGCCTATCCTGATGAACCAAGAGGATCGAAAGGATATGCAGCTAATACTTAAGGAACATCTAGACCTTAAGTTGATATCACCAGGAGTATCTCCATACAGCAGTCCAGGATTTCTAGTTTGAAATCATGGAGAAGTCAAGCGTGGAAAGCCGAGACTTGTGATCAACTACAAAGGGATCAACAACATATTGTAGAAAAAGTTCAAGGATTTTCGGAAGATTTCAAGGACAAGAAATAACTCCAGAGCTTCTTAGGAGTTGTCAACTTTGCTGGAATGTTCATCAACAATCTAGTATAATACAGGAAGGTGTTCAGTCCTCTGTTGAAAAAAGATGCTGATTTCAAATAGGAGGAATCACACCGAGCAATGGTAAAACAACTAAAGGAGGTTTGCAAAAAGCTTCCCAAGTTAGCCATTCCTAATGATGAGGATGATCTGGTACTTTATACAGATGCCAGTGACCATTGGTGGGCAGCCGTTCTTACGAAGACCACACCAGAAGGAGAAGTGCCATGTAGATACTGTAGCGGCCTCTTTGCAGTTCGAAAGGCATTCAAAAAATGGCCGCTATTTCTTCTCGCGAAGAAATTCATCCTTAAAATGGATAACACAAGCGTCAAAGCCTTTTTAAAAATAAAATCGAATCTAAACCTGAAAAGGCTAGACTACTAAGATGGCAAGCAGAATGCCAATATTATGATTTTAATATTGTCATTATTAAATCTGTTGATAATGTTTTGGTAGATTTCCTGACAAGAGATGGAAGGAACTGAGATAGACTCCATATTGATTGTTTCAAGGCACCTGATGGACAACTTTGAGTTGCTCCAGAGGGAATTCGAGAACCTGGCACCCAATGCAACGCGTGCTAGAAAATTACAAGGAAGTGATCAGACCAAAGTGTCTAATCACATACGAGTTTGTATTCACAACAATGTGAGCCTCTTCGAGTCCTTACGAGAGCCACTCCTCCGGGCTGTTGATGGCAATAGCAATCGACAAAAGGAGAGTAGTTGAGAACGGGGCTCTAAACCCAGAGCAGGGGATTCAAATACCCCTGGCAAGAGTTCTAGATTGGAACCTCGAAAAGAGAAACCAATCCAAGAAAAAGTCGAGGCTTCTGAGTCACATCTTGAACCTTCGAACCAACCCAGCACCTCTGGGGTCAAAGAGGGAGAGATCAACCTTAGGCCTATGACAGGCACTGCTGATGAACTTAGCCGCATTTCTAGTGAAATGTCAAGAGTAAGTGTACTCTATCGCTGTTGTATACGCGTGACCAAGTGCAAAATTTATAGTATTGTCGTCCCAAGGGAAAAGGTAAACTCAAGTTGTATCCGGATTTTCCATTGATTTATGTTTTGTAAGGATTATCAAGATAAGGGATTGATTTAAGAACTATGATTACTCTATCAATTAACTAATGAACTAGACAAGCAACTAATTATAACAAATATCAATCAAATCAAGTAGCAAGATGAGATGGAATGGATGAAGTGTATCTAAGAAAAGAGCAAGGCTAGCAACATCATGGTCAAGGTCTTATGTAGACTTCACACTCACTCAAGCATTGATGACTTTCAAGTTATGAAACTAAGGGCAATCACAATTGTACCCCTAACCCCTATGGCCAAGGTGATTAGGTTCTCAACTCTTTTACAAGTTTAAATCTCCTAAGATTGTCTTACTCTCAATTCCCTCATGGGTACTATGATCATAAGTTGGTTCCCCTCACTAGTTCATCACTAATGTTCTATCATGAGGTTCTAAGCACTTGGAGGGAATGGCTTTCCTCCCTTCATACTAACCAAGTCACCTAATACAATCAATGATTCAATTAAACCACCACACATAATATTGGAATGGCCATCCTAACACTATGCATAGAGAATTTAACCACACACATCATGCATCAAATGAGAATAAGCATTCATGATAGAAAGTAATCATAACAAATCAATTCATCAAGCTTTAATAGTGCAAAAATCTACATAGTTCCTAACCAATCATATTGCTAGCCTCACTTGAGGACTAGCCACAAATATTCATTGCCAATTGGCTACAATCCAATACAAGCTCCATATGAGCAATATAATGAAGAAAGTAGCAAAATAAAAGAGATTGAGCTTCCCCTTGAAGGTAGACTCCTTCTTCCTTGATCATGCCAAATTCTTCAAACGAATCTGATTTTCTCTTCTTAGATGATGGAATGGATGGATGTATGGATGGATTTATGAAGATCAAGGTGAATTGATGGATTTAGATGGTGTAGATGGATTGTGGATCTAGTGTGTGAGGAAATGTGGTGTGGATTGTGTGTAACTGCTCTCTATCTGATCTAATGTGAATCTCCCTTTAATTTCGCACAAATCATGGTTTTATATCACTTATGGACCTTCTAGAAGCTTCCGGAACATTCTGAAAATTACACAGGATTTTGCACCTACACGGCCCGTGCTGCAGTACACGGCCCGTGTAGGGCACACCTACTTCGGCGTTTTTGTGCGTGCTTCCGGACACGGCTCGAGCTGTAATACACGGCCTTGATCATGGCCGTGTAGCACTTTCTGACGACAATACACGGCTTCTCCTTACAGGGCCGAGCTCCGCACATGGGGCGTGCAACAGCGCACGGCCCGTGCACCAGTGCACGGCCGAATCTCTGGCCGAGCAGCGTGTTCTGATGACATTACACGGCCAGCTGCTACAGGGCCGTGTTCCGCGCACGGCCCGTGCAGTTGCATGGCCTATTCTTCGTCTTCCTTTCGCTCCCGACTCCATTTTTGTCCGTTCCATGACCTGTTTTACACATATTTAAGCTCATTTACACAATTCTATCAGTTTGTACCACTTTCCTCAAAATAACAATAACTCCACCAAACTTAACATAAATACGGATAAAAACATCAGAAAATACACACATAAAGACACTAAAACCTAGGTGAAAATGACGACAATCAACCCCCCAAACTAAAAGTGTTGTTCGTCCTCGAACAACTAAAAAATGAAAAACAAGAGGAGAAATTTTCACCTAGAGAACATCTAACGAACATAAACCACAATATATCACAAGTAATAAGGACTTCAAAATCAAGTTAAGTATCCCTACATAATCAAACTTATAACATTAAAGATTAACGAGTTCAATCTCAAGCATGACAAAAGAGTAATCAAATCCCTTTCAATCCAAGCCTTTCATAGGATATCAAATTCACTCAACACTCTTTGAAGTAAGGTTTTGATCAACACTCATCAACCGGTTAAAATCGACTCACCATAAGCTTGCTCATGGACTATGTTCACAAGCCACCTTAGTTTCAATAAGTGATCAAAAAGGTCTTTATCTTTGGATGTAATGTTTAGGCTCTTTGGTAAGGTAGGAAACTTTGGATAATAGTGACTTTTCAAGTGTGGTTGATCGAAGAGATGATTCCTTTCTTCAATGTCCTCACTTTCATGCTTCCTTTCTTTTCTACTTTAATCACAAGCACTAAGCATCATCATTCCTTGGATTTCTTGAGCTTCTTTTTGAATGGCATACTTCTTGTCTTTGACTTTTGTATTCCTTGAGCATATTTTTCTATTTTGCTCCTTTTTCACTTTTGTTGAAGTTGCACTTGCTTTTATCTTGAGCTCTTTCATCCTTTTTCTTGACCAACATGTCTTTCCATATACATTTGCATATCTTTCCACATTTTCCCTTGTAAATCATCATCATCCTCAATTACCCACACATAGGTTATATATAAGGTTTAAATGGGTTTTCAAGGCTTGTAATGTGCTTATATCACAAGAAATAGGCTTAAAGGTTCAAAGTGGCTTACTAGGGATAATGTTTTTGGTAAGGAAATTTTATGGCCATGACTTTTTTCAACAAGGATGGCCTAAGATCATTTCACAAATTTCAACCATTCGGGCTTCGTTCCTATAGTCCAAGAGCAAGTTCTAGTTTGTCTAAGTTCAACTGGTCCTCTCTTCAATAATTAACCATGGAGGCACGGTTGAGGCTCAACTCTCACAAGCTTTTGCTTGGACCAAAAGAAACTCAATTAACCTTCATACTTCTCAAAATTGAACAAATTATGTAATCCATGTCACAATTTTAACAAGTAGAAACCATTAACTTGCTTGCCATCACCTATCACAAACAATGCATCATAGCTCATACTCAAAAACATTACTCAACTCTTTCCCAAAACATACCACCAAAACCACACCTATACAAGAATTAAAATAACAACAAACATCACCTACTAATCAAGGGATCAACAAACAATACAAACATATAACATGCATAAATCAAATTATCCATCAAAAGAAAATAAAGCACATCAACTCAAACCCATAACGATAAAGATCAATCTCCCATCGCATCAAACAATGAAAAATCAAACTAAAATACCAAAAGGAAATCGCATAAAACTGAAAATAAAAAAAAACCAAAAGTAAAACCTCCCAAAACCAACACTTTAAGTACAATCCAATCAAATCCTAACAAATCAAATCAAATGTCTAAGCAATAATACTTCCAAAATTCTAAATAATAGCTAGATGAATGGACAAAAGTGCCAAGCACTCAAAATACTCCCTCATTAATCCGGAGGCGGAGGAGGTGGACGATAGGTGTTCCATGGAATGTAGGCTCGAGGGTTCGCAGGAAACTGGAAGTTGAACATCATGGTCATCATCTCCTCCATGTTGTTGGAGTGCACCCTTGTTTGTTCTTCATAGTACTCCCTCCTTCGTTGTCCAGCTCTCAATTCTTCAATGTGTCTTCCATGCTCTTGCTGGACTTCGCGAATCTCCCTGATCTGAGTCCCATATGTCTGCTGCACATGCCTCATGTCGCGTACCTCATCCATCATATAGTTCCACCTTTCATCTCCTTGGCCTGGTGCGACTGGTGGCGGTGCCTCTTCCTCAAACAGTGGTGGATCAGGGCCTTGCTCCTCAAACTCAATCTGCTCCGGTTGCTCTCCTTGCTCATCACCCTCCATGGGCACTTGCTCGGCCCTCAAATTGGCTAGCTCTTCATTTTCTTCAACTCTAACCTGCCTCAGAACCTGTTCCATTTCATCTCTGTTTCTTCTATAAAATGCCTTAACAACTCTGGAATGGTTCACACTTCCCATAGCCAAATTTGCAAGCCTTCTCCTTGTATAAACTGTAGTGAGCTCCGGCATTGGCAACGGAAATGGAGCTCCCTTCTCCTGCCTTAAACAGTATTGATTTCCTACCATGGTCAAAAATTCCATCCTCATCAGCTGTGAGTAATTCAACCATTCACTAACCATACGATTCTCCATCCCTGCGAAGTTAACTCCCATTCCTTGAGCTATCATTGTAATCATCCCTCCTAGCATCAACCCTTGAGAACTCTGCCTCTTTGCAACTCTCTCTGCATGTTGCACAAAGTGTGCTGCAACATTAAGCGGTAACTCTTTATACATACAATACATGATGTAAAGCTGCTTTTCTCCAACTGAGCCTCCTTCAAACCTTCCCAATATAGTGTTGGAGACGATCTTCTCCAAATACCTCATTACCGGATTCCGGATGGCTGTTCCCTTTGAGGCACTAGGGACGTACCCTGCTCTCTCAGTTCCATCGTTCACAAGGCTTGACCACCATTCCTGTTGGTTGAAAGTTCCTCCGGCATAAAAGCTCCAATGGAATTCGCATGGCGGGCACCCAAAGCACTCATTCAAAAATGCCAATGGAACCTTTTCCCTCAACACATTGTCTAGCTGAAAAGTCACCCACAATGGATACCCATTCATATCTTTCTTCACTTGTAAAGTGCTCATGAATTCCGCAGTGAGATGATAGTAGGTTGGCGGCCTCTTATCGAAGAAAGCTTCCATCTGAGAGAAGCGAAATAACTTCCTCAAATCTTCCTCTATACCTAATCCCCTCATCGTCTCCGTATCTTGGAAACGAGTAGCCTTTACCTTCGGAGCTAGCACTTGCCAGCGAAGCACATACTTTCCCCAATAATCCTCGAACTCAACCCCAAATTCCTGCGGATGAATTCCTTCAATTACCAACTGGGCATCCAAGTTAGATAACTCATCAGGGTCGGTTATCACAATGAAATCCTCGGTCCTAGGGCGAACTCTCCTCTCGACCATCTACAATGTACAAACAATATACAACTTATCAAACATATTCACACTTAACAACTTATCACCATTCATCACAACTATCAACAATTATAACCAATTTCTACTCATGATCACACATATGAATCCTCACTTCAATCATCTTAAAATGCTATTCACATTTGACCATCAATTTCCAACGAATCCCTCTCTTAGACATTTCATCGAACACTTGGCATGCACAAAATTTAAACATCCTCTCAACATACAATTTGCATAGCCTCATGCCAAAATCTTACATTTCTAAAGCTAATCTCTCACAAATAAACATCATACTCACGTAATTCATCAATAAGCACAACACAATTATTCAAATTCAATATTCTCACACAAATCCCCAAATTTCTCATGAACCCTAATTTACTTTATTCAAAAATTCTATTCAAAACATGTATGAACATCATCAATTAAGCATAAAATTCATATTAGAACAAAGCCCATATATCAATTTACTAAATTCATATCAAAATTCAAAAGTTTTGGTTCAAGAAGTCATACCTTTCAACAATTGGACGTGGAGAAGTGATTTGGTGTGCAAACTTGACAAACTTTACTCACAATCCTTCAAAAACTAACCTGGTGGAAGATTTGTGTACTTGGAGGGGTGAATTGGATGTGTACGGATGAAAGGGAGTGTGTAGAATGCTTACGGAAAAGTCCTTTTAAAAACCTGGTCGAAGCCCTGCACGGCCCGTGTTACGCAGCACGGCCTCAAGTGAGGCCGTGCAGCGTGTTCTGACCCCATTACACGGCCACCTATTACAGGGCTGTGTGCGGAACACGGCCCGTGTACCGTTTCTCCTGCACGGCTCGAGCTGCGTAACTCGCCCATCATCCTGGCCGTGTAGCATGTTCTGATCCCGCTACACGGCCAACTGCTACAGGGCCGTGCACGGCGCACGGCCCGTGTAGCAGTTTGCCCTGTTCTTCATTTTTCTTGCTTCACTCCATTCTTGCCCTGTTTTTCACTCTTCACATACCCTATTCATGCTCAAACACTACTCAATGTCATCCATGCTACACTCAATATCAAGAATGGATTGAAATGTACTCAAAACACCACCAAACACACCAGAACTATACTAACTCATGAGAAACATATTCAAAATTTTTCAAAAATGACCATTTTGCAAAGATGATATATATACACAAGATAACACAATCAATTGAACAAAGTATAGATCACACCACGCACTCTCCCCCCCAAACTTAAATCGAAACAAGTTACGAATTAAGTTTGCAAAAGTGGTGAGACATACCTTATTCGTTTTCTCAATGCTCTTCATGAACTACTCCACCTCTTATGCCTACTTTAAGCTCCAATTGATCAAGTGTGACCACCACGCAACCTCCCCCCAAACTTAAATTAACACAAGTGTTAAAATTTAAGTTTGTAAAGAGTGGTGAGGCATACAATCATCATTCCACCTTTAGCATCCGTGTCCTTTCTCTTATGCATTTCTCATGAACTTAACCACCTTCATACCAAATCTACAAGAAAACTAAAAAAAATCTACACTAAACCAATACTCAAAAGAAGTTTAAGAAGAGAGAGTAACCACATACACCCTCTCCTTTTGAGAAGGAGATAGGTAATGCTTCACTCTATGACCATTTACCACAAATTCATTATTTGGACCCTTTAACCTCAATGTATGTCCATTCAACACTTCAAGCACTTCATAGGGTCCCATCCATTTTGATTTAAGCTTTCCGGGAAACAACTTGAGCCTCGAATTGAATACAAGCACTTTATCCCCGAGAGCAAACGTCTTCTCCTTGACCTTAGCATAATGCCATCTCTTCATATTTTCCTTATGGATAATTGAGTTTTCAAATGCTCTTCCTCTAAACTCCTCCAACTCAACTAACTTCAACAACCTTGCTTGACCAATTTCCCCCTCGTCCATATTAAGGCGTTTGATAGCCCATAATACATGGTGTTCAAGCTCCACGGGAGATGACAAGCTTTACCATAGACCAATTGATACGGTGAGACACCAAGAATGGTCTTAAAAGCCGTCCGATAAGCCCATAAAGCGTCGTCAAGCTTGTCCGACCAATCCTTCCTCCCTCCATTGATGGTCTTCTCCAAAACTAACTTGATTTGGCGGTTTGAGACCTCCGCCAAACTATTTGCTTGAGGGTGGTAAGGTGTAGCCACTCGATGTTTCACTCCATATCTTTTCAACAAACTCTCCATCAACTTGTTTACAAAGTGTGATCCTCCATCGCTCACTAAAGCCCGTGGAACTCCAAACCTAGCAAAAATGTTCTTTTTCAAAAACCTTTGCATAATCAAAGCATCATTTGTCTTCGTGGGGATTGCCTCCACCCACTTGGACACATAATCCACAGCTAGCAAGATGTAC
The DNA here is from genome assembly GCA_023678885.1 of Pogostemon cablin. NCBI lineage: Eukaryota > Viridiplantae > Streptophyta > Magnoliopsida > Lamiales > Lamiaceae > Pogostemon > Pogostemon cablin. The sequence goes on from CM042951.1 coordinate 32,751,976, forward strand.
ACATATCCTTTAGACGAGGGAAATGGTCCCATAAAATCAATCCCCCATACATCAAAAATTTCTACATCAATCCTTAAGGTCATGGGCATTTCATCTCTCTTGCCTATTCCCCATATCCTTTGGCATCTATCACACTTTGCAACAAACTTCTTTGCATCCTTAAATAATGTTGGCCAATAGAAGCCCGATTGTAAAACCTTAGCCCCCGTCTTTTGATGAGCAAAGTGACCTCCACACAAAGACGAGTGACAAAGTTCAAGAATCCCCAAACTTCTTCTTCAGCTACACATCTCCTTATTACTCCATCATTGCAAATTTTAAACAAATACGGCTCATCCCAAAAATACTTCTTAACTTCAATATGAAACCTCTTTTCTTTGTACTCATTAAGCAACGTGGGCTTGATTCCACACACAAAGAAATTGACGTAATCGGCGTACCAAGGCAGCACATTCGCCATGCGAGTACTCACTTGCTTGACCTCTAGTAGTAAAATGTCCTCATCCGGGAACTCATCCCCAATGGGCTTCAAATCTTCATTTGCATCTCCATTTTCTAACCTAGACAAATGGTCCGCAATCACATTCTCCACGCCCTTTTTATCCTTGATGACCACATCAAATTCCTGCAAAAGCAACACCCAACGAATTAAACGAGGTTTAGCATCTTTCTTACTCATGAGGTATTTTATAGCCGTGTGATCCGTGTAGACAATCGTTTGTGTTCCAACCAAGTATGGTCGAAACTTCTCAAAAGCATACACTACGGCTAAAAATTCCTTCTCCATTGTGGTGTAGTTAATTTGGCACGAATTCAATGTCTTTGAGGCGTAATAGATTGCTCTAAACTTCTTCTCTCTCATTTGCCCCAACACCACTCCAATGGATTGATCGCTAGCATCACAATGAAGTTCAAATTGTAAACTCCAATCCGGGGTAACGAGGATCGGAGATGAAGTGAGAGCATCCTTAAGCACCTGAAATGACACACAACACTCATCATCAAAGTTAAATGGACAATCTTTTTCAAGCAATTTACAAAGGGGTTTAGCAATTTTGGAAAAATCCTTAATGAAGCGTCTATAAAAGCCCGCATGTCCTAAGAACGATCTCACCCCCTTCTCACTAGTAGGAGGGGGAAGACGTTCTATGGCTATTACTTTAGCTCTATCCACTTTTAACCCATGCTTTGAAATATGATGTCCCAAGACTATCCCATCGGTCACCATAAAGTGGCATTTTTCCCAATTTAGCACAAGACTCGACTCTTCACACCTCTGCAACACAATCGTGAGATTAGTTAAGCAAATATCATAAAAAGATCCATACACGGAAAAATCATCCATAAACACCTCCATAATATTTTCAATTAAACCATCAAAGATTGCCATCATACAACGCTGAAAAGTGGCAGGGGCATTACATAGACCAAATGGCATCATTCTAAACGCAAATGTACCATAGGGACATGTGAACGTTGTCTTCTCTTGATCTTCCGGTGCAATCAATATTTGATTGTACCCGGAATAACCATCAAGAAAACAATAGTACTCATGACCCGCAAGACGATCCAACATTTGATCTATGAATGGCAATGGGAAATGATCTTTACGAGTATTCTCATTCAACTTACGATAATCAACACATACTCTCCAACCCGTGATAGTTCTAGTGGCAATTGTTTCATTTGTATCGGATCTAACAATTGTCATACCACCTTTCTTTGCCACTACATGTAGAGGACTTACATATTGACTATCACTAATTGGAAAGATTATTCCTGCATCAAGCCATTTTAACACCTCTTTCCTTACCACTTCTTGCATTATAGGATTTAATCTACGTTGGTTTTGCACACAAGACTTTTCATCATCAATCAAATGGATCTTATGCATGCACTTAGATGGACTAATACCTTTCAAATCTTTAATGCTCCAACCAATAGATGACTTATGATCTCTTAAGACTCTTAGCAATTTTTCTACTTCTAAATCATTAAGGGAAGAGGATACAATTACCGGATACGTTTCATCTTTTTCCAAGTAAGCATACTTTAAGTGATCCGGCAATGGTTTCAACTCTACCTTCTTCTTCTCTTGCACTTCCAAAAATGGCTTTTCATCAAGTTTCTCCACCTTTACCTCCTTTGCTTCCTCTTTTGTGAGTGCCCTACAAGCATTTAAACCATGCAATTCATCAATTATTTCATCATTTTCTACACAAAAAGAAGATTTAGCTTTTATAGATTCAAGAGAATAAGAGTGGCTTATGATGATTTCCAAAGGGTCCTTGGAGTGAAGGTGATACATATGCTCTTCAACCATGTCGTCAATAACCTCCACTCTTCCACAATCCTCCCTAGGATACCTCATAGCCTCACTTAAAGAAAATATGACTTCATCCTCATTCACCCTCAAAGTTAGCTCCCCTTTCTCCACATCTATCAATGCTTTCCCGGTGGCAAGAAACGGACGTCCAAGTATCAATGGGACACTATCATCTTCAGCCATATCTAGTACCACAAAATCAACGTTGAACACAAACTTGCCAACTTTGATCAAAACATCTTCCACTATTCTCTTGGGATGTGTCAACGACCGATCGGCTAATTGAAGTGTAACCGACGTCGGTTTGACCTCACCAATACCCAACTTTTTGAAGATTGATAAGGGCATTAAGTTAATGCTTGCCCCTAGATCACATAAAGCTTTGTAGTTCCCTTGCTTTCCCATCTCACAAGGAATAGTGAAACTCCCCGGATCTTTCAATTTAGGGGGAAGTTTCTTTTGCAAGATTGCACTACATTCCTCCGTAAGGTTTACCGTTTCGAACTCTCCCAAGCTTCTTTTCTTTGACAAGATATCCTTCAAAAATTTGGCGTAGTTGGGCATTTGAAGTAAGACCTCCGCAAAAGGCATATTCACATGTATCTTCTTCAACATTTCAACAAACTTGGCAAATTTCTCTTCTAATCCCTTTTTCAAGCATCTTTGTGGAAACGGGATTGCCATGGGCAACTTAGGAATCCCCCATTCATCCCTTTCAAACTTTTCCTCTCTCTCTTTCTGTTTTGCTTCTCTACATCTTTCCCATTTCTTTGGAGACTTTACTTTTTCTTCTTCAAGTGTAGGGGTACTTTCACCTTTTTCAACAATATCAACTTCTTTCTCTTTCCCTTCTTCACTCAAACTTTCCATAGGCTCAAGTTCACAATCCACCTCCTCTACTTCCGTTGGCATTGAAGGCCCTTCGTATTTTGTTCCACTACGAAGTTCAATCACCTTACATTGCTCCTTCGGATTAGTAATGGTTGTAGATGGAAACTTCCCTTGGTGATGAACATTACCCCTTTCACTTGCCATTTGACTAATGTGAGTCTCAATTGCTTTGAACCTCCTCTCATTCATATCATTTTGTTGTCTCATTTCATGTTTCATTTCATCTATTCTTTCTTTAGCCCCTTTCATGAATTCTAACACTTTAGCCATTTGATCTTCATTTGAAGACTTTCCTTCACCATTTGGCGCTTTCTCTCCCGGATGAATCCCCGGTGGCAACGTAAGTGAATTTCCTTGGTTCTCATATGACAAATTCTCATATCTACGAGGTTGATTGAAGTTTCCTTGAAAGTTACCTTGCCCCCAACCTCCTTGCCTTTGTGGATATCCTCCTCCATGATTCCCAAAATTCCCACCATAATTTCCTTAGAAGTTCCTTCCTTGCATGAAGGCAACTTCCTCAAGCGTCATTTCGGGTGGGCACCAACTATCTTGAACTCCAAAATTAGAGGACATTCCTTGTTGAGGCATAGAATTCGGCATTTGACCACTTTGAGACGATTGTCCCACATTAGGCATAGACATACCTTGTTGAAAATTAGGAAACACTTGTTGATTCATCAAAGGTGATGATGTACCTTGTTGAGGATTTGTAAGCATTTGTTGATTCACCAATGGCTTGGACAAAGAATCCGGAGACACTTGCCAATTTTCACTCATTTTCTTGAGTATCTCATTGATTGCCTTATCGGTGATATCTTCTTTAGGCACCTCCACCTTTTTCACTTGTTGCAAGCACACCTCTTCCATCTTAGCAATCCTTTCTTTTTCATATAGGCCCACAACTCTATCCATGGCCCATTGTCCCGTATTCAAAGCTATTTCCTCGCATATGGCAATTGCTCTTTCCGGAGTTTTCCCCAAAATCGAACCTCCCGATTAAGCATCAACTAGCATCCTTTCACCCCCACTCAAACCGGCATAGAAAAATCCTACTTGTTGATCTTCGGGAAATCCGTGTTGTGGACACTTCCTTAGCATTTCTTTGAATCGGTCCCAAGCTTCACTAAAAGTTTCAAGAGGCATTTGCTTAAACTGCAATATTTGACCTTTGAGGTGCAACATCTTTGATGGTGGGAAATACTTGCTCAAGAACTTTTGTGCCAACTCTCTCCATGTGTTGTAGGATCCCGGTGGTAAAGTATGATACCAAGCCTTAGCTCTTCAATTTAATAATATCCTCACTTACCCCATTTATCTTGACCGTGTTTGCTAACTCCGTAAATTGGGCTAAGTGAGCATTTGGATCCTCCATAGTGCAAAATTTATAGTATTGTCGTCCCAAGGGAAAAGGTAAACTCAAGTTGTATCCGGATTTTCCATTGATTTATGTTTTGTAAGGATTATCAAGATAAGGGTTTGATTTAAGAACTATGATTACTCTATCAATTAACTAATGAACTAGACAAGCAACTAATTATAACAAATATCAATCAAATCAAGTAGCAAGATGAGATGGAATGGATGAAGTGTATCTAAGAAAAGAGCAAGGCTAGCAACATCATGGTCAAGGTCTTATGTAGACTTCACACTCACTCAAGCATTGATGACTTTCAAGTTATGAAACTAAGGGCAATCACAATTGTACCCCTAACCCCTATGGCCAAGGTGATTAGGTTCTCAACTCTTTTACAAGTTTAAATCTCCTAAGATTGTCTTACTCTCAATTCCCTCATGGGTACTATGATCATAAGTTGGTTCCCCTCACTAGTTCATCACTAATGTTCTATCATGAGGTTCTAAGCACTTGGAGGGAATGGCTTTCCTCCCCTCATACTAACCAAGTCACCTAATACAATCAATGATTCAATTAAACCACCACACATAATATTGGAATGGCCATCCTAACACTATGCATAGAGAATTTAACCACACACATCATGCATCAAATGAGAATAAGCATTCATGATAGAAAGTAATCATAACAAATCAATTCATCAAGCTTTAATAGTGCAAAAATCTACATAGTTCCTAACCAATCATATTGCTAGCCTCACTTGAGGACTAGCCACAAATATTCATTGCCAATTGGCTACAATCCAATACAAGCTCCATATGAGCAATATAATGAAGAAAGTAGCAAAATAAAAGAGATTGAGCTTCCCCTTGAAGGTAGACTCCTTCTTCCTTGATCATGCCAAATTCTTCAAACGAATCTAATTTTCTCTTCTTAGATGATGGAATGGATGGATGTATGGATGGATTTATGAAGATCAAGGTGAATTGATGGATTTAGATGGTGTAGATGGATTGTGGATCTAGTGTGTGAGGAAATGTGGTGTGGATTGTGTGTAACTGCTCTCTATCTGATCTAATGTGAATCTCCCTTTAATTTCGCACAAATCATAGTTTTATATCACTTATGGACCTTCTAGAAGCTTCCGGAACATTCTGAAAATTACACAGGATTTTGCACCTACACGGCCCGTGCTGCAGTACACGGCCCGTGTAGGGCACACCTACTTCGGCGTTTTTGTGCGTGCTTCCGGACATGGCTCGAGCTGTAATACACGGCCTTGATCATGGCCGTGTAGCACTTTCTGACGACAATACACGGCTTTTCCTTACAGGGCCGAGCTCCGCACACGGGTCGTGCAACAGCGCACGGCCCGTGCACCAGCGCACGGCCGAATCTCTGGCCGAGCAGCGTGTTCTGATGACATTACACGGCCAGCTGCTACAGGGCCGTGTTCCGCGCATGGCCCGTGCAGTTGCATGGCCTATTCTTCGTCTCCCTTTCGCTCCCGACTCCGTTTTTGTCCGTTCCATGACCTGTTTTACACATATTTAAGCTCATTTACACAATTCTATCAGTTCGTACCACTTTCCTCAAAATAACAATAACTCCACCAAACTTAACACAAATACGGATAAAAACATCCGAAAATACACACATAAAGACACTAAAACCTAGGTGAAAATGACAACAATCAGCTGATTGGTCGTATATAGTTGGGATGACCAATTAAAGAATTTATCGAACCACAGGGAGGAAGGCACTAGAGTTTAAGCGATCTCAAGTTTATCGTGATTTTATAAGGACGATCGAAAAGGAGGATAGATAAGTATGCAAACAAATGCAATTATACTAATGCAAGAAATAAAGATAAAATGAATGCAAAGATAAGATGGGTTCCAAATGATGCAAGGATGAGATTAACAACAATCATGGCATAGATAATTAAGTAATTATGCAATTAATTATAATCTCTCATGGACATAACATAGGAGCGATCACTAATTCCACCTAAACTCTCTCCCGAGATGGATAGGATGTAGGCCCTCAATAAAGCTCCCAAAAGCACATATGATCGTGACCAAAGCAAACACCTGCCACTAGATACTAATTACTCTACGAGTTCCCTAATGAGGTACTAAATCATAGGCAATATTCCCTTTTAAGGTACTATGAATTTACTAATTGTTTAGGTCTCCTCACCTAATCAACCAATCTCTCGATTAAGCTAATCAAATGTTCTATCAAAGAATTCTAAATCTAGAAGGATATCTCTATCTCATTCTAAATTAATGCACATGAAGTGTGTGATGAAATGATTCAAAAACACATAATTGATTTCTCAATCTAATCACATGCCCATGACAATTAATCACACATATCATCATATAAATCAAGCAACGAACAATCATTGATAGAAATAACACAAAGCCCATTCAAGATTAAAATCAAATTGCATAAAAACTAAATTATCCAACACCAATCATGGAGCTAATCTCACAAAGGAGATTAGCCTCTCATAGTCACAAGAAATTCAACATAGACATTAAAATCCTTACAAACCATGATCAATCTATAAAGAAATGCACAAAAATTAGAATTACATTCCCCCTTTGTAGTGTTTCAATGGAGATCTCCTTCTTCTTCTTGTGATCTCACTCTCCCTTGCTTTCTTGATCTCTTGGATGATGGATTTGATGGAGGAGATCAAGTGTAGATGGATGGAGATGAGGATGTATGGAATGGAGAGGAAAGTGTGTGAAAAATTGTGTGAATTGTGTGTGGATCTGATCCCTATTGATCCTTCTCTTATTTTACACTCAAAATGGACATTTGTACCCCTTGAAATCTTCTAGAACACATTCTAATCATAAAATTGACTTCGGGCTGAGTTCGGATCGAGTTCGGGTTGGTGCAATGCAGTCTCACTGATAAGCTTTTTCTGCGCACTATAATTTAATCCTCAAGTATAAGGATGTCAATTGTAGCAGCAAGTACCCAAGTTAAATTATCGATCCCGCTAAGACAGCTAATTATTTATTTATTCTATAAATTACTAATTAATCAGAATTGAGTAACCAATTTCCAATGTTTGTAGTGAATTAATCTAAATAACGAAATATTAAATAACTGAATTAATTAAAAGCAAGGAAAAATAAAAGCAAGTTTCTAATCAAGAGATGACGAACAGTTCTAAGGTATCAGGTAGAGACCAATCAATTTGGGTTATTAAACTTACGATTGTTCATTCATGCAGTTTCACTGAAAATACACCACATATCCCTGTTATCCCACTAAATATGATTCGATTCTAAGCTAACAGTATAATCTGGTTTAAATCCTAAGGTGCGCAAATATTACCAAGCCTTATTCCTAGATACTAATCAAAGCAAGCAACAATACCTCCGGATGGTAAGCCCGACTAACAAGATATTTTCTGGAATTACTACAAGGATCTATTCACTTCCTACTTGATTGTCTAATTGCATTGTTCCACTAAACTAATCAAGTATTTGATTTACCAGTTCATGAAATTAAAGTACTTATAGCGGAGCTACTCTAATCCCTAACAGATAGACAATACCAATCATGAACGTACACAAGCTAACACAATAATCCAAGCATTATAGCGGATGTCATGAATATATTATGAAGACGTTACGAAGCAGATTAACATGCCTTAATAAAATAAGTAAAATCAAAAGCTCAACTGCATAAAATCCCAATCTTTGGTCTAAATCCCCAAATCAATCAAATCAATCCATCAAACCCTAGAACTGTATATAAAACTAGCCCATGAGATTACAAGCAATCCTCATGGCTAAGCAATTCATAACAATAATCAAAGTAATAGAAAGGAATAGATAGGAATTGTGAAACCCTAGTGTAGGAACAATCTCACGTTCCTTCTCCGTCTCTTCAATTGCTTGATTTTCCCTCAATTAGCACTTGAAACCCTTGTAGAATTGGATGGAGGATGAAATCAGATTGTAATCTGATATGGGTGTGATAGGAGTGTGGATTGATGATGGTTTATGGATGGGTTCTCTCCAATTTGTGTATTGATCTCCCTAATTCTCTCTTGGACTGTTGCAGGGCTGTTTTCGCGACCAATACTCTTCAGAATCGTGACTTGAGGGTATATATACGCTGCTGCATCGAACAGGCCCCCGACTGGGCTCGATTTTGGGCCGCTCGGCATCTAGCTCGAGCCGAGCTGATGGCCGAGCGGCTCTCAAACCTGCCGAGCAGCATTTGGGTGACACCTGGACGTCTTGTAAGCTCCGTGGGACACCAGCTCGGCAGCTTTTGGTCACGTGGAAGTGCCGCTCGCCGCGAGCTACCCGCCGAGCTGCAGAAACTGTACTGCGCGATCTCACCGTTTTGAGCATAACTTATTCATACGGACTCTAAATTGAGTGATTTTTATGCTCACGTGTTCCTCTCTTCCTTGGCTTTCTATCCATATAAATAACTCTCAGAAACTCCAACATTTGAATATGTAAAAAGTCATGCAAAGTGGCTCCTCGGTACAGCGTGCGCGATGTTAGCACTTTGATCATAACTTTCTCGTTTGAAATCCAATTAAGGTGTTCAATAGATTAATTGAGAGGAAATTTCACTGCAGGAGACATCCAAGTCAATATAACAATTCAAAAATCATACTTCAAATACTAAGATAACCATCCATCTATGAACATACAATTCAAATCAACTACTTCACTTTTTCGGAATGCTCATCCACTCATTCTCACGAGTAGTATTTACACTCATCGCTCAAGTGTGAGATATACACTTCAGGGTAAGGTGTTTACACTCAAAGTCAATTCAAACACATGCGTAACCATAAGCTTGGCAATCATCTCAACTCTCAACTAAAGGAATAATTTCAACAATAGGATCACAAAGGTCTTGCATTAGATTGTAATGTTGGCTCTTTGGTAAAGGTAGGAAATATATGGATATCGTGACTCAATCACTAGTAGAGAATCAAAGAAGACTTACAGCTTTTCAACAAACAACTTTACTTTCTTCTTTCTTCTTCATCGCTCTTCAATGCTTCTTGCAATTTGATTCCTCCTTCACTTTTGAACACCACATCCTTACTTGAATTTTTTTTTTCAAATAAGGGTACCAGTTTCAGGCACTACCCTTTTCATGGGGTACCAGTTTCGGGCACTACCCCTTTATGCAATAATTTAACCACTCTTTTCAACAATTTTCATCACTTCCAACTTATTCTCCTTTTATGTTTCTTCACAAGACACCAAATTGACTCCTTCAACTCTCTACTAGGTAGGAATTTTTAAGGCTAGCAAATGGATCAATTGGCTAATCACGTAGGCTTCCACAAAAATAAGGCTTTTAGGCTCAAAAGGGTTAACTACGGATAATTTCAATAGGTAGGATAATAATTTGGCTAGTGACTAATAAATAACAAAGATGGCCTAAGATCATTTCCTATCATTTAATTAAACATGTAGCTTCAAGCAAGATATAAAGCCAAGTTCTAGAATACCTGTGTATGAATGATACTCACAAGAATAAACTGAATCATTCAATTTGTCATGATTTCAAAAGGCTCAAATCTCACATGACTGTAGGAATGAATGAGCACTCCTAATAAAGCTACATAGCTAATCTTCCTTGCACATAATCAGATTTCAAGCATCTCAATATCAAAGTACAACATCAAAATGCTTCTCAAGTACAATCATACAAAAATACCATCAAGTGCCAAGAAAAATCAGAAAATCATCATAGAGAACCAAAAATCAACTATACCAACACTAAGATTAACACAAAACAAATAAACACAAATAAAAACAACACGAAACCTGGAAAATCGCAAAAAATCGAACCCTCAATATTCTCAAATAAATCAAAAATATTAAGAATCCGCAAAAAATCGACTCTCCAAACAACAACACGATGTAAAAATTCTATTTCGACACTGCAAGACAAGGTATGTACGTTACCCCCCCAAACTTAGATTAAACGAAGTGAGAAACTAAGTTTGCAAAGAAGTATATACCGCAGTCGAGCAACACCTAATAAAACTCCTACACCAACACAGACATATAAAAGCAATAAAACGGAAGTGACAGCCCCCAACAAGCGCTCATGTTTAACATCGGAGAGTCACGACGGAATACCTCAAGCTCATCGGAATGGCCATGGATATCTTTCATCCTTGCCATCGTATTCTAATCGCTGTGCTTCTTCATCAATCCAATACTTATGGCAAGGTATGGCGTCGTTGGCATTCTTAAAATTTATCTTGACCTTGCCAACCATGTTAAGATCAAATTTCATCAACCTCTTCATTCTACTCCACCACTTATTCCTTCTTCCGACGAAAATTCCCAACTTCTCTTCTAACTCCTTTTTATCCCTAAAAATATGTGAGGAATCATTAGGTAAAACAAAGTCAATAGAAACAATATCATCAAATTCAATGCAACTTAAAGAGTTTAAAGGTTTAGAAATGCTCATTTCATTCTTCAAGTTCTTTTCGGTTGCTTCATGGCTTTGCGCTTCTTCATTCTTTTCTTCCTCAACAATTGACTCCAGTTGATAGCTCAATTCAAGTGGAACCACTTGACTTAATCGAGTGGACTCCTCTTCGAGTTCTATTTCCTCAAACGACAGCATAGGACCTTCAAATTGCATTCCAGGGCACAATGGAACAACAATATCTTCCTCAAACTTCTCTTCATCCATTCTTTCCTCTTGTTGACCTTGAGAATTTAAACTTGAAGTGATGTTCGCAAGAAGATTGTTTATGTCTCTCGTTCTTTGATCAAACTCCTGCGATGCAACTTCCCTCTCCTGTGATTGAACTTTCATCTTTCTTTCTAGAGCTTCCAACATTCCCATGTTTTCTTCATGCTTCTTGATGGAAGTATCAAACGCGTCTTGTAATTCTTAGGAAACTCCAATCGATCCAGAATAAGTGTTCTCTTGATAAGGTTGATATAAACTTTCATTATAAGCACAAGACCATTCATCTTCATATCTGACTTGATTGTAGTACTGAGAATGACTTTGATTCACTAAAGAATCATAACCATAATTCCTCTCATCCATGTAATATGGAGAAGGAACCATAGCATTATGATTTTCATAGCGTTTCAATATTTTGTCTATGCATGGAGAAGGATCCATAACATTCTGATTTCCATATCTTTTCAATATTTCGTCCATCTCAGTACCTCAAAGATAATTTATAGTCAGAATATATTCAAATAAGAAAAATAAAAAAACAATAAAAAGTCCTAATTAAACTAGCAATAAAAGAAAAATAAATAATTAAGCCGTCCCCGGCAACGGCGCCAAAAACTAGATAAGCTTTTTCTGGGCACTATAATTTAATCCTCAAGTATAAGGATGTCAATTGTAGCAGCAAGTACCCAAGTTAAATTATCGATCCCGCTAAGACAGCTAATTATTTATTTATTCTATAAATTACTAATTAATCAGAATTGAGTAACCAATTTCCAATGTTTGTAGTGAATTAATCTAAATAACGAAATATTAAATAACTGAATTAATTAAAAGCAAGGAAAAATAAAAGCAAGTTTCTAATCAAGAGATGACGAACAGTTCTAAGGTATCAGGTAGAGACCAATCAATTTGGGTTATTAAACTTACGATTGTTCATTCATGCAGTTTCACTGAAAATACACCACATATCCCTGTTATCCCACCGAATATGATTCGATTCTAAGCTAACAGTATAATCTGGTTTAAATCCTAAGGTGCGCAAATATTACCAAGCCTTATTCCTAGATACTAATCAAAGCAAGCAACAATACCTCCGGATGGTAATCCCGACTAACAAGATATTTTCTGGAATTACTACAAGGATCTATTCACTTCCTACTTGATTGTCTAATTGCATTGTTCCACTAAACTAATCAAGTATTTGATTTACCAGTTCATGAAATTAAAGTGCTTATAGCGGAGCTACTCTAATCCCTAACAGATAGACAATACCAATCATGAACGCACACAAGCTAACACAATAATCCAAGCATTATAGCGGATGTCATGAATATATTATGAAGACGTTACGAAGCAGATTAACATGTCTTAATAAAATAAGTAAAATCAAAAGCTCAACTGCATAAAATCCCAATCTTTGGTCTAAATCCCCAAATCAATCAAATCAATCCATCAAACCCTAGAATTGTATATAAAACTAGCCCATGAGATTACAAGCAATCCTCATGGCTAAGCAATTCATAACAATAATCAAAGTAATAGAAAGGAATAGATAGGAATTGTGAAACCCTAGTGTAGGAACAATCTCACGTTCCTTCTCCGTCTCTTCAATTGCTTGATTTTCCCTCAATTAGCACTTGAAACCCTTGTGGAATTGGATGGGGGATGAAATCAGATTGTAATCTGATATGGGTGTGATAGGAGTGTGGATTGATGATGGTTTATGGATGGGTTTGTGTATTGATCTCCCTAATTCTCTCTTGGACTGTTGCAGGGCTGTTTTCGCGACCAATACTCTTCAGAATCGCGACTTGAGGGTATATACGCTGCTGCATCGAACAGGCCCCGACTGGGCTCGATTTTGGGCCGCTCGGCATCTAGCTCGAGCCGAGCTGATGGCCGAGCGGCCCCCAAACCTGCCGAGCAGCATATGGGTGACACTTGGACGTCGTGTAAGCTCCGTGGGACAACAGCTAGGCAGCTTTTGGTCACGTGGAAGTGCCGCTCGCCGCGAGCTACCCGCCGAGCTGCAGAAACTGCACTGCGCGATCTCACCTTTTTGAGCATAACTTATTCATACGGACTCCAAATTGAGTGATTTTTGTGCTCACGTGTTCCTCTCTTCCTTGGCTTTCTATCTATTAAATAACTCTCAGAAACTCCAACATTTGAATATGTAAAAAGTCATGCAAAGTAGCTCCTCGGTACAGCGTGCGCGATGTTAGCACTTTGATCATAACTTTCTCGTTTGAAATCCAATTGAGGTGTTCTTTATGCCAAAATGACCCTCTCTTCTGTGGCTTTCAAAATTTCACATGATCAATTTGGACATCTATAAGAATACAGAAATTTGTGCAACGTGGACTGTATTTTTCAGCATTCCTTCTCACTTTCACTCCTCATTCCAACTTTGAACTTTTGATCATGTTTTACCCTTCAAAACTCAACAAAACACCTTAGTAGCATCAAAATCATGTAAATATGAAAACCATGCCATTCTATACAAAATCATGGCCACATTCTATCAAAAACGGTGTAATGTGAGACCTAAAGTACGTGAAATTTCACTCTCAACACTCACCATTTTGCATATAACTTTCTAATACGAAGTCCAATTCAGGTGATTCTTGCGCTCACGCGATCCTCTCTTCTGTGGCTTTTTATGCATCTAAAGCATTAACAAAACTTCCAACATTTGAAGGTGTAACAAGTCATGCAAAATAGCATAATCGTGCTGAGTAGGAACAGCTTGCGCGACGTCACTATTTTAATCATAACTTTCTCGTTTGAGCTCCGGTTGAGGTGTTTCTTATACCAAAATGATCCTTTTTTCTGTGGCTTTCCAATCATGTATCACACTTTTAGTTTTAAGCTCTACAAGAGTACAAAAAAATTACACAAGTTGGACGTGCTTTTTTCAGCATTTTGCTTTGACTCATTCTCCCTCGTTTCAACTCTGAATTGAGCTCCCTTTTTTTCCCACATCTTCCTTATCGCGTCTAGAATCCATTTTTATCTAAAAATCATACGTTTAAGTTCATTCTCATATATTTTCATAAAAACACATAATACAATCAAAATACACATAAATACGAATGAAATAATACGAAAACACACATAAAAAGACACTAAAATCTAAGTAAAAATATCACTCATCAACTACTAAGGTTGGTATTAACTTAGCTGATTTCTCTTATTAGCAGGAATACCAGGCCAGCTGGGAGAAATTTGGTGGATATATCTGGGAATTCCCCCGAGTTTGGATGCGAGAAGGCTCAAATTAAAGTAGTGGTATGACTTTGGGGCACTAGCCTCGATCTATACTATTGCACCATGTGTTCCCAGAATTTGCAAAACTTTCAGATTGGCTGGGAGAAAAGGTTTTCAAGGCATGAGAAAATAACTCGACTCTATCCAGAGACGGTGTATTAGAGCTGTACTTCACCATTGAGGCCCCAGAACCAGTCGGGAAAGGCAACCATGAGGCCTTACATTTCATCAAGCTAAGAAGACCCGATGTTTCAGCATCAAATAAGATCAAAGAGTCTTCTAGAAAGGAACCAGACTTGGTTTCTACATTTTCTGAAGAATAGATCTCTACGCAAAGAGCGAGGGGTTTGTATGCCTGCATCAAAGCAATGGTGGAGGTGAAGTTTCCATTCAAGTTCGAGCATAAGTCTTTGAATGGGTCTTTCCTTTTGAATACTTTAACAGGGAATAAAATAGTGTTCGCTGAGAAGGCTTTCCAGGAAAAACAAGAACTTCTCTGGAGAAACAAGATTCCGGTGAGTAAACAAACTCATTGGAGATATTGCAACATGACCCATTTTGGGTAATGGACAAACAAGGTATGCACAAGCTGTTCCACCCAAACAGAACTAGAATTTGGGAAAGGGATAAGATTGGGCATAGAGATGATCAGAACTGCTGATCCACCCCCAAAAAAGGAGATACGTGGAAAGAAGGGGGTGAAATCTCTTTGGAATACCCAAGAGCCGGGAGAATCATCAGGTACCAAAGAGGACAAATGACTCCTCAAAAAAGTAAGAGCTAGGTAACCTTTCCGAAAGGGCAACAGACATGTGACCGACAAGGAAGATGACCCACAAAAGGGAATCCAATAAAGAGAGACCAGCCAGCTGCTGAAAGTTGGCATCCAATGTGAAGTGACGTAAGCAGTGACGTCACAAAAGATTGAGAGGCTTTGAAATCCGAATTTCAAATTCGAAAGCCTCTATAAATAGGTGTGTTAAGGAAGCAGAAGGCATCAACCATTCCCTTCTGTTTTCTCTTTCTAAATAAGCATTGTATCTTTCTTTCTTTGTATGAGTATTCTGAGTGTAGCTACAATAGTTAGCTAAAGAGTTATCTCCTCTTGTTCTGTGAGGATGAGTGTGTAATAAATTCTCCATTCCATAAATAAATAATCTTGGGCTACTGCCCTAATTATGTAGCCTTCCATTATATTCTGCAACCTTAGTCTCCATATTTTCCGACAAGAAATAGTAACAGCATCCTGTACACCCGATGTAGGAAATGAACCAGGGTTGTGATGAGGTCCGCTGAAGGAACGCATGTACACCCGATGTAGGAAATGAACCAGGATTGTGATGAGGTCCGCTGAAGGAACGGGATTGAACCATCACACTGCGGGGTGCGTGGTTGGTTGTGAGGAGCAGCTGTAAAATCTCCCGGATACCCGGTGGATTGACGGTCGAAAAAGGTACTGTTACTATTTCAAGTTGGTTAATTGCGAGATTAATGTTGTTTAATTAATGTACGGAAGCATGATGGGTCTGATATGGTCATAATGGACTATGTCTATTTTGAGGAAAAGAAAAATGATAAAAATAGGTTAAAATGAGTTTAAACCGACAAGGTTGCTATGCTGGCAGCTATATAGGCCACCTTTATGGTAGCCAACAAGGTTACAGACACAGGGGTATTAATGTCCAAAAAAGTTACTATTCATAGGAGAGTAAAATTGGTGGTATTGACCCTAAACTTTCGAAATTTGGTATTTTTAAAAGTCTCCCAAATAAAAATACTGGAAACATACTAAAACAGACGTCTGAGAGGGGGAAAGTAAGAGCATAAATGAATACTACTAGTAAATATGCAGCCACAATATCTATGACGGTGGCAACCACATCCTTGGATTCCCTGAGCAAGTCTATGCTCTTGTTGAGCTTCCTCCGCTTGTCGGAAATGGAGACTGGCTCCTCCAACATCTACTCCAACCCCAGCATCTTCTCCAACCCGTTCCCTTGAGGAACGACCAGCTCCTGGATGATCTCAGCCTCCATCTCTTCACTCACTAGATTTCTCACGCCATGAAGCAAGTGCAGAGCCATGTTGTCCACCATTCTCTTCAGAACTATGTCCCAATATGCCGTCATCCTCATCTTCAAGTCGAATGCATCTTCCACAATGCTGTTGTTCTTGCCCATCAGATGACTGATGTTTGTTGGGTTTATCCGCCCAGGGAGCCGGGCCCACTCAATCCACTAGCATGATATTGTCCGCTTTGGGCCTGCCCACTGGCCCGCACGGTTTTACCACTCTGAGCATCACGCTCAAAAGGCCTCATGCTAGGGAGAGTCCATCCCTTATTCTTAAACCCTCCGCCTTCCCCATGTCTAACCGATGTGGGACTTTGGTTGACACCCAACCAACATTTCCCCCTCAAACAAAGTCCCGCAGCTAGACCATCCAGTTTGAGGTCCGAACATCCCACCAACCCCGGGCTGGGCCGGTTAAGTTTGGGGCCTGGCTCTGATACCACTTGTTGGGTTTATCCGCCCAGGGAGCCGGGCCCACTCAATCCACTAGCATGATATTGTCCGCTTTGGGCCGCCCATAGCCCGCACGGTTTTACCACTCTGAGCATCACGCTCAAAAGGCCTCATGCTAGGGAGAGTTCATCCCTTATTCTTAAACCCCTCGCCAACCCCACTTCTAACCGATGTGGGACTTTGGTTGACACCCAACCAACATTTTTCCCTCAAACAAAGTCCCGCAGCTAGACCATCCAGTTTGAGGTCCGAACATCCCACCAACCCCGGGCTGGGCCGGTTAAGTTTGGGGTCTGGCTCTGATACCACTTGTTGGGTTTATCCGCCCAGGGAGCCGGGCCCACTCAATCCACTAGTTGGGTTTATCCACCCAGGGAGCCGGGCCCACTCAATCCACTAGCATGATATTGTCCGCTTTGGGCTTGCCCACTGGCCCGCACAGTTTTACCACTCTGAGCATCACGCTCAAAAGGCCTCATGCTAGGGAGAGTCCATCCCTTATTCTTAAACCCTCCGCCTTCCCCATGTCTAACCGATGTGGGACTTTGGTTGACACCCAACCAACATTTCCCCCTCAAACAAAGTCCCGCAGCTAGACCATCCAACTGAGGAGTCTTTGGAGGAGTCTTTTGATGTCGGATACCTTGCTCTCTGCAATACTCATCAAAAGGACCAATGTATTCTCCTCCATTATCCGATCTGATGCATTTCAACTTCTTCCCAGTCTGTCTCTCAACTAAGGCATGAAACTGCTTGAATGCATCGAGCACCTGATCTTTCGTCTTCAATGTGTAGATCCAGGTCTTTCTTGAGTGATCATCTATAAAAGTAACAAAATATAAAGCACCACCAAGAGTTCTTGTTTTCATAGGACCACAAACATCAGAATAAATTAAATCGAGTATACCTGATGCTCTGGTAGGAGTTGAGGTCTTGAAAGCAACTCGAGTTTGCTTTCCTGCCAAACAGTGAGAGCACTTCTTTAAAGATGCATTCTTCAAGTCTGGAATGAGATTTCTCTTCTCTAAAATCTTCAATCCCTTTTCACTGATATGACTGAGTCTGCTATGCCACAACTCAACTATCCCCTCATTCTTAACTGCATTAATAGAGCCATCAAGAAGCTTTGCTTGCATCAAATACAATGAGGAGTGTTTTTGACCTCTAGCAACAACTAAAGAACCTCTTGTAAGCTTCCACTGACCATCGAAGAACACACTGCAGAAACCTTCATCATCAAGTCTCCCAACAGATATCAAGTTCAATCGAAGATCAGGCACGTGCTTCACATTTCTCAAAACTAGTGTAGCACTATTACTAGTCCGCAAACATACATCTCCAACGCCAATGGCTTTAGCTAAGCCATCATCACCCATCCTAACATTACCATAGTCACCTGACATGTAGGATGTGAACATCTCTCTACGAGATGTGGCATGTATGGATGCCCCACTATCAATCACCCAACTGCTTTCACGACATGCAAGATTGACAACTTCATAATCACGAAAGATAAGGAAATCACCTGTTGCAGCAGACACTCGATCATTATCTTTCGTTTCTTCATTCTTTCTTTCTTTCCCATTTTCTTTCTTGTCATCTTGCTTGGGTTTTCTGCAATACCTTGCTATGTGTCCTGGAGTTTTACAATTCCAACACTCAACCTTACTGTGTCTGTTGGATTTACTCCTCCTGTCTTTTTGCTTGCCTGTTGGACCTCTACTATTACTTCTCCCCCTCTTATCTGTAACCAAAACCTCTGATTGTTGTAAAGGGCCCTGCGATTTTCTCCTTGTTTCCTCATTCAAAACGCTGCCCTTAACCAAATCCATTGTAATGGTACCATTAGGGGCTGAATTAGACAAAGATGTCCTGAATGTCTCCCATGAATCCGGCAATGTACCAAGAAGCCATAAGCCCTGTACTTCATCCTCAAACTTGATATTCATTTCCGACAATTGATTAATAATGCCCTGAAATGAATTCAAGTGATCCGTCATAGGAGTGCTATCTTTGAATTTCAGATTCATCAACTGCTTGATTAGAAATAACTTGTTGTTCCCAGTTTTTCTAGCATACAGTTCCTCCAACTTTTTCCACAATGTTCGTGCATGTGTTTCTCCACTAACATGGTTCAATACATTATCATCCACCCACTGCCTAATGTAACCACATACTTGACGATGCAATATATTCCATTGATCATCTGTTTTATCATCAGGCTTTTTAGTGTCAAATACAGGCAAATAATAATCTTTCACATAAAGAAGATCCTCCATCTTGCCTTTCCACACATGATAATTAGAACCATTGAGATTCACCATTCTATTAGTATTGGTTTCCATATTCACCACAAGGCACAGAGCAGAAACCCGCTCTGATACCACTTTGTTGGGTTTATCCGCCCAGGGAGCCGGGCCCACTCAATCCACTAGCATGATATTGTCCGCTTTGGGCCTGCCCACTGGCCCGCACGGTTTTACCACTCTGAGCATCACGCTCAAAAGGCCTCATGCTAGGGAGAGTCCATCCCTTATTCTTAAACCCTCCGCCTTCCCCATGTCTAACCGATGTGGGACTTTGGTTGACACCCAACCAACAATGTTAACCACCCCAAATCTTGAAGTTCGTATCTGTGGAGAGTTTAAGGAGAGGTTGTTAACTTTTACCATGAACTCTTTGTGTTCCGACATGAGGCTGTGCCATGAAGAATTGTATTCGGGGTTGCATGTGTAGTCTGTCAGCTTCTCCATCTCAACCATGTCCCTTGTCCAGTCAAGGGATTGCTGCTTCTTCTTGGCGATCACATTCTGTGCAGCTCGTTTCGTGCACGAAACGAGCTGTGTGTAGTTGACACAGTGGCGCAGCAGAACCTGAACCACCACGGTTTCGATGTAGTTCCATATCTGTTCCACACACTCCAATGGGATTCTGGATATTGCTTTCACCTTACGTTTAAGGAGAGTTTGGAAAGCGGATTTTGACATGAAATTGGGAAGCCCGATTGCTTTACACTCCTCCAAAACCTTCATCTCTTCCTCTAGAAACTTGTTATTGGTATCATACTTGACTGATGATTTCAGATGCTGCAGCTTCTGGGAGAAGCTCATAAGCATTTCAGACAGACGAGCCGTACAGTGCATGTGCATGTCGGCTGCATCCGGATACTCTTCGAACTCTCCTTGAAGGAGGATTTTTTTCAACAACTCTTTGGCATATCCAAGAATACGCATGAATGAGGTGAGGTGAGTGCTTCTGCAACTGAAGTCGGATGCTTGGGCATTTTGCTCAGCTCTTCCATGTTACAGCTCAGCTTTGCGTTGATCTTTCTAATAATCTCCGGCAGGCATCTTGCAATAATTGCAGCAGCCTGAATTCTGACCAGCCTTTCAGCGAGAACTGGAATCCCGACCATAGACTTGTCAATCTTCGAGAGTTGTGGATGAGTCCGAAAGAGCTTCGCCTCTTCAGCTCGTACGACTCGTCCCCGACTCGATTCCTGACGCAGACGTATCCCAGGCCGATGTTTACTTCGTCGGCGGTGAACTTCTCCGGCAACCCCTCCGGGCACTTATCGGATTTAGTGACAACCGCCAGAGTTCTCTGTCCCGATTTATCCACCTTCTGTGACATCCTGATGGATTCACAAGTGGAGAAATCAACACCTGCAGATAAAACATTCAAGATTATACTCTCCTTAGGTGATATGAACTCCATTATAATCTTGGAAATCTGTTCGCAGATATCCTGAGGCTGGCCGTGGACGGGAACTCGAGTGATTCCAGGCAGATCCACCATGGTGAGATCCGGCACGCCCTTTTTCTTCACGACGAGAGTTAACGGCTTGTTCGAAATTCCCTTCCCTCTCCCGGCGATCTCTTCGGTGGCGGATTTGATGGAGTCAACAACGGTGGGCAAGACTTTTCCGGCGAACTCCAGGGAGAGTTGTGGCTGAGGGTGTGGGTGGTTTTGAATCCTGATGATGAGGCGGACTCTGGTGCAGATGCCCTGGCCTCTGGGGAGGGTGATGCCGGCGAGGCACTCGAGGACGCTGGACTTGCCGGAAGACTGGTCGCCGACAACCACAATGGTGGGGAGGAGGATGCCTTCCTGCATGGTTGCGTAGCCTATCCACGGTGTCCAGCAGCGGCCGAATGCGGTCGTTGTAGGAAGATATGATTGGAGCAAGTGAGGGTTCCTCGATTCCGAAATGATTCATTTTGGGAACGGAGTTGATATCTGCGAGAGAACCCATTGATTTTATTAAACTCAGTGTAATTCACAAAAGGGATATAATCGAAATGAAATGTATAAGGTTGAATAGTTGATGTTATCTAATCTTTGATTTGCAGAGGTGATTGATTGTATATTCTCCTATGTCTCATCCAGATTCAGCTGACAATATTGCTTGCTTCATAAAAATCGGAGAATGTAGCACGATTTTTGTAATATAATCATATACTCCTGTGTTTTAGTTAAAAAAATATTCATTCGCAAATTCGTGTTATCATATTGCTTTTTGAAACGATCTAAAATCGGCGTGTTTTGATCTGCCCAAATACAAATACATGATAATTAATAAGGATTTCCATGATAATCTATCCATTAATTTGACGAACTGTAAAACCTTCTTATGCTAAAAATCCAAAACAGATTAAATGCTTTCTCTATGCTTAACTTCAGTCCTCAGTCAGGGTAGATGGTAAGCAATTTATTCAATTAATTCATTCATCGATATGGATTTAGATCTTCATAATTAACGATTAGAAAACTTACCTTGATATGTCATTAAGAGTGTTCTTCCTTTGATTACGAATTACGCCAGGAAACTTCTCTCTCCTCACCCCTAACTTACTGTGTCTCCTTTTATGTGTACCCCACCATTAGGAGTCTCACCGCTCCATTAGGAGCCTCACCGCTCCTGCTCACTGTTAAACTTGTGCTTGCAATGGGCCAAATTCGAACCCCCACCCTGCAGCAACCATCAGCTGGAAGACATTTCCACCCTCCCCTCTACTACTTGAGCAGCTATGCCCTGGGGGCAACTGTGCCTCTTTTATAAGTGGGAGAGACGGGATATTAAATCTTTATCAAATTACATGGGATTGTTATCCATAAATATATATTATATTATTTATCTCATATATATTATTTATTTAAACCATATTTTTATTTAAAATATTTGATTATAATAAATATATTATATATTTAAATATTAATGGCACTAGACCATAATAATCTTACATAGATCACTACTCTGAGGAAAATAAAAAGAAAAAAAAAACTTTTTTTGACTTATTTTATTAGAATATTATGATATTTTTAAGTATTTAATTAAAGTATGAAATATTTTAGGTGGGAGTGATATTTTTTAAGAATATTATGATACTACTTTTAAGTATTTAATTAAAGTATGAAATATATTAGGTGAGAGTGACATTTTTTTAGTTAAATGATTTTTTGAGGTTATTGTTTAGTGTGATGTTTATTTTTTTTGGCAAAGATATAAGTGAGATTGTCTAAGTGATTACGTGAGATGGATAATAAATGATAAGATTACTATCACTTTTGCTATTAAATTTTATCACATTTTATTTATATTACCGCACTATCAATTGAGTATCACTATTGATGCTATCTTGATGCTATCACTTTGGGGTAGAAAAAAAAAGTATAAAAAAAGTATATTATTAAAAGAGTATTTGCCAAAAAAGAAATAAGTATATTTATGTTCAATTCTCATTATTTTATAAGAATAGCATACTTTGTTTCAGTCTCACGAAAGACTTCAATAGGTGGATTAGAAGCCATAATAATTTTAGGGATGATTGAAAAAAAACTTTATTTTTATTACAAATTAATCCCTATTTTTTAGAGATTGCAAATAAACTACCACCCTTAAGTATTATTGCAAAATACACCAAAAAACCCCTATTTTTAGTCACAAAATATTGAGTGCGTTTTGCAATAATGCTTAAAGGTAGTAGTTTTTTTTTTACAATTTCTCAAAAGTGATGATTAATTTGTAATAGGAGTAAAGTTCGTAATTTTTTTGGAATTAATCCATAATTTTAATAAAGAATAATATTCGAATTAATGAAAAATGTGTTCAATTTTAATATAAATAAAATGTGATAATAATTTTTAATAAAAAATGATAATACTATTTTTATGTCATTTACTTTCTTGGAGAGAGCATCCAAGGTGTATGTGAGTGTGGTTTGTTGTGCATTGAGAGATGTTTCCCTCCGTTTATTCTTGTAATTCAGCCATTTAGAAATCGTTGTTCTCGTGCAATAATCTGTCTGTTTCGCCGAAGGTCATAGTTTACCCTCGATCATATCTTCAGCAGCTGGGTCGGATATCTCCTATGGGTTTGTTCTTCTATTGGGCCTTCTCTATTTATTGGTCCTTTGTGTATTTGGGTTGTTGATCCAATCCGACCTCTGGTTAGGCAGTGTTGAGGATATTAGGATTGTACATATTTGTTGTCCCACATCGTTGTAATATTTCTTTTAGACTTTGTATGTAATTGTATATAATTATCATTCCTTAATACAAATCAATATCTTTCCTCAAATCTCTATATGGTATCACAGCAACTAAGGCTAACGCCAAACTTTTGATCGTGAAACTCCCTACCATTATCCATTTCTTTTTTATTTATTTATTTTTTTCTCTTTTCTTATCCACATCAAAAGAAAAGAGAATTAATACAAATCAATATCTTTCCTCAAATCTCTATATGGTATCACGGCAACTAAGGCTAACACCAAACTTTTGATCGTGAAACTCCCTGCCATTATCCATTTCTTTTTTATTTATTTATTTTTTTCTCTTTTCTTTTCCACATCAGCAATGTCTAATCCCACCATCTCCAAAACCACAGAACATAGCGACACCAGCAACGATACTCTGTCTCTAGTCGCTTTCAACACAGCATCTCAAGCACCATTAAAACTTACTTCTGGTAACCACGTTGATTGGGCCTTTCAGATCCGCGCCCTACTCTCCAGCTACAATTTATATAAATTTATTGATGGATCATTTCCTTGTCCGACTTCCACCATTGATGTTGATGGTAAAAAATACCAAATCCCCTCTTTTCTTATTGGATTCGACAGGATCAATTGATCCTCAGTGCCTTGATCGGGTCGATCACACCGACCCTCATCTCCTTCATTGCTTCGACTGCAACTTCTTCTGAAGCATGGAGAATTCTAGCAACCATTTTTGGCCAATCATCCAGGGGGCGCATCCTTGCCCTGAAAAACATGATTCACAAATCCCATCAAAGGTACGAAGTCAATTACTGATTTTATGCTTGAGATCAAAGGCATGGTGGATGAACTCTCGCTTCTTGGTGTGCAAACTGACTCTGAGAATTTAGTCCTTAAAGTACTAAATGGGTTGGATGACTCTTATAAGGATATTGGATTTGTCATTCAAGCCCGAGATTCTCCAATATCCTTTGAAGAATTACATGAAAAGCTTCTTAGTGCAGAATCTCAAATGTCAAGCCGCGTGCCCTCCTTGTCCAACACTCAGGCCACTGCTTTCACCATCTCTCGTCGACAGTCTGCCTCTACTAGTCGCTCAAACTCCAGCACCCCTTCTGCCCCGTCACGACAGTGGCATCACCAGGGCCGCACCAATCCATCTTCTCAATTTGGTACTCAAAATCGAACAGGCTATCAAGGCAAATGCCAATTTTGTGGTGTATTTGGTCACTCTTCTCGTCGGTGTCCCGACCTTTCTTCACCAGCACAGGCGTCTGATCGTCGATCAAGTTTCTATAAGTCCTCTGCGCATATTGTTGTCTCTGCACCGCCGTCTCCAGGTTGGGTCCTTGACTCTGGGGCCTCGCATCACGTCACCACAGACCTTGCTAATTTATCCCTCCACACTCCTTATGATGGTTAAGACAACCTTATTGTTGGTGATGGTACTCTGCTCTCCATCACTCACACTGGACACGTTCTTTTTCCTAATATTCATCATCTTAAATTCCATAATTATCTTGTTGTTCCTACTATATCTACTAATATTTTATCCGTTATTCAGTTGTGCCAACAAAATGACGTTGTTGTGTTCTATTCTTCTTTTTTTCAGGTGAAGGATCGGCGAATTGGGAACATCATCCTGCAAGGCCCACGCATTAATGGATTATATATTTGGCAACCCCTTGATGAGTGATATTTGTACCTAGATTCTAGTTTCATTTTACGTGTGTTTTCGTGTATTTTTATCAGTATTCATGTGTTATTTAGTTGTGTTTATATTTTTATTGAAATTTGAGTGAATGAGCTTAAACCGGATCTCAATTCGGAATTGAAACAAGGGAGAACGAGCTAAAATAGTGAAGGAAACAAGGGCATGCACCAACACGGGCCATATACGAAACACGGCCCTGTAAGAGGTGGCCGTGTGCCATCATTAATTCATCCAACACGACCACCTTGTGCCCATGTTACAGCACACGAGCCGTGTTGTGTAACACGGCCATGTAAGTCTTGGCCGTGCAGCGACATCAATTCACCCAACACGGCCAACTTATGGCCGTGTTGCAGAGCACGACTCGTGTTGTGTAAAAAGTTGCTAACAATTTTATAACCTTCTAGAAGCTTCCCAAGGGGTATAAATACCCAATAATTTAATATTTGATGGGATTGACTGAGGGTTTCCCTGTTTCACACACCTCACACACCATTTCTTTCATTCCACACCATCATCTTTATCCATTCTTCATCCTTTGGATCTACCATCATCCCACCATCAATTTCTACATCCAAGTGAAGGAAAAGGATCAAGGAAGAGAGGAAAATGCAAAGAAGAGAAGGAGATCACTATTGAAGATAGATCAAGGGAGTTTACATTCAATCTTTGTATTAAACCTCATAGTTTTATCATGATTTGTAAGGATTTAATTGTCTATGTTAATTTCTTTATGAATATGGTAGGCTAATCTCCTTTATGAGATTAGCAACATGAGAGTTGTTGGATAATTTTGGATTTTGTGTATTTTAATTCATATGTTGATTGGATCTATAGTTTTCTATCATTGATTATTAATTGCTTGATTTGTATTGATGATTTGTGTGTTTAGTTGTTCTAAATATGTGATTAGATTGAGAAATCAATTATGTGCTTAGGATAATTGAGTGAATCATTTCATCAAACACTTCATGTGCATTATAAATTGTAAAGAGATTGAGAAATCCTTTAGAGTTTAGAAACCTTTTATAGAACATATGATTGGTTGATCTAGAGTTTTATTAATCGTGTGAATGGACTCTCATTTCAAGCTTAGTACCTAGTTGGAATTGTTTGAGTGAGAACCAACTCATTGAGCTATGTTTAGAACCATATCCTATCCATCTTGAGAGGGAGTTTAGGTGATCTTAGTGTTGGCCCTTAGTCTTCAATCCATGATTCATATGAATTCAATGCATTTATCCAAGGATTTCTACTTCTTAATTGTTGTTAATCTCACTTTTACTTAATTTGGAAAATCACTTTTCATCCATTTATCTTGTTTGCTAATCATTGCTTGCTTGCTCGCTTTGATTGATTTAATTTCTTGTTTGATTAAACTACCCATTGATGATTCGTCTCTATAAAATTGCGATGAACATGATATCGCTTAAGCTCTAGCGTCGATCTCCCTGTGGTTCGATAAATTATTTTATTTGATCATCCCCACTACAAAATGGCTAATCAAATGGCGCCATTGCCGGGGAGGCAACGGTTGCTAGTAGCTTGAAGAAGGAACGTTTTGAGTAATCTTACTAGAGACATTTTTATTTTATTTGTTATTTGTATTTGCTTTTGAAAACCTTGTTTAAACTTCTTTTGCTTTGAAGGTGTATGCAAACAAGATCCAAGGGAAAACAAATAGAACCTATTGACTGGGAGATTGAGCATACGTTGAAGAAGAAGAAGAAGAAAGGAGAACAAATCCAAAAATAGTGAGTTAATGGAGAATTTTCAGGAAGATAGTCTTGTGGAGATAGAGCATGATGGAGAAGGAGGACAAAATGTGAACGTGCAAGACAACGCTCTTCAATTCAATGCAAATCCTCCTCAACAACCCTATCAAAATCATGGAGCTTTCAACAACCAAGCTTTGCTTCAACAAATGGTGCAACAAGTTCTAAGGCAACAAGGCTTTCAACAAGCTTATGCTTCTCCACAACAAGCTTATGTACCACCACCACCACCTCCGGTGCAACATGGAATGCAAAATGATCAAAGAGTAGTTCAGGATTTCTTTATGCCCAGGGCCGTGCCACACATGATGGCTCCACCAATCAACGCCAACAACTTTGAAATTAAAGTAGGCTTGATTTCTATGGTGAGAGAGCAACAGTTTAGTGGAACCCCGAATGAAGATCTTAATGCTCATCTAGCTCAATTTGTGGAGATTGCCAACACCGTGAAGATAAATGGGGTGAGTGAGGATTGTATTAAGATGAGGTTGTTTTCGTTTTCATTGAGAGATAGAGCTCAAACATGGCTCTCCACTATTACACCGGGTACGTGCAACACATGGGATGAACTTGCTCAAATATTCTTGAACAAGTATTTTCCACCTTCTAAGATGCTTCAAATGAAGAGCTTGATTACTCAATTCAAGAAAATGCCTCAAGAGAGCTTTTATGAAGCGTGGGAAAGGTTTAAGGATATACTACGCAAGTGTCCACAACATGGATTCCTGAAAAATCAACAAGTTGGATTTTTGTATCAAGGACTTGTGAATGGGCAAAGAGTGCTTTTGATGCTTCCGCAGGTGGATCCGTACTTGGTGTAACTCCGGAATGGGCCATAAAAATATTTGAAGATATTGCTACAAATGTATATCAATGGCCATCGGAGAGGGTAAGTGGATGCTATGGGTTTGAGAGTTTCGATCAAGGGCAACAATATAGTGTGAAGAGTGTTAGTGTTGATCAAAGTCCGCCAAGCATGTAAAAGATAGTGGCGGAGGTTATGAAACAAATGAGCTTGAACCAATGTGTGAATAATCAAGGAGCTAATATGGTTGAGGGGCTACAAGTCGATCAAGGTGTGCTACCTCCAAATATTGTGAGTGGAGAATAATGGGCCAACTCAATACCACGAGTGGAATATATGCAATACATGCATGGAAGAAATTACCAAGGGAATTATCAAAACAATTATCAAGGTAATTTCAACCAAAGTCAAGGGAACTATCCACCAAGGCAATGAGGCTTTAATGGTCAAAGTAGTGGAAGCTCATACCCACAACAACAAAAAAGGCAAGGTAACTTTTCCTACTCTAATCCGAGCAATGCGGTTGCGTATCTTCCGGGGTATCAACCGGGGGCTAAGGCACCAAACAATGAGGGACGAGCATCGATCGATGAGCTACTTGAACAATTGTTGGCATCAAACAAAGCTCGAGAAGCATTGGACAAAGCTCGAGATGAAACATTGAAAAAGGCGGAAGAAGCAAATGAAAAGAGGCTCAAAGCTTTGAAGTATAATGCGGGACACATTACAAGTACCTTGAGTGCTCAAAAAAAAGGAAAGTTTCTGGCCACAACCAAGGTTAATCCAAAAGCTCAATGTTTGTTTGTTGATGCGGAAGAGGAACGAAAGGTTGAAGAAGGGTTGGTGGAAAGCAAGGTTGGTGAAGAAAATGAAGAGATAGCTAAGAAAGAATAGAAGGGGCATAAATGGATACCTAAGTGGAAAAGGGTGCAAGACAAAAAGAAAGTGGAGGAGAAGGTGAAAGAAGAGGAGTACAAACGTGATTATTGGGGTATTCCGATCACTTCATTCCCTATTCCCTATCCACAAATGTTTGTAAAAGATGAGAAGAAAAAAGAGTTTGAGGAACATGTAAAAATATTAAGAAGAAGTATGAGGAGAAAAAGAAAGAAGAGTCATCCGAAACAAGTGAGTCAATGCAAAAAGGGGGGCATACAAAGGTTGATGATCCAGGAAAGTTCATCATTCCTTGTGATTTTGAAGGGAAGAGCGCTCTTGATGCATTGTGTGACTTGGGGGCAAGCGTCAACGTGATGTCTCATGCCACGTTCAAAGACCTTGAAATTTGAGAGCTAAAGCCTTCTACTATCCATCTTGAAGTAGTAAATGGAGAAGTTGTGAAGCCATTAGGGATTGTTGAAGACGTTGAGGTGAAAGTGAAAGAGTTAGCTTTCCCAGTTGATTTCATGGTGTTATAAGTAAAGGTGAATCCTCGAGTTTCACTTATTTTAGGAAGGTCACTTCTAGCTACCGGAAGAGCAAAGATTGATGTTGGAATAAAAGAGATCCTTAAGTTCAAAAGGAAAAATAGTCACATTCTTATGCAACAAAGACAAAGGGGACAAGTCTCATACAAAACCTCCGGATGATCTAATGGATCATGATTCTCTTCTCTTTGACAACTTAAATTCCTTTCTTCACGATTATATGAAATTGTCAAATGCTAACTTGTCTTCTTGTGATGTTGATAGGAAAAAAGCCCCGGACCTTGATTGGAAAATTGATAAAGGAGAAAGAGAAAGTCTACTAGAATCACTTCTTGATGATGATTTGATGCTCGTGAGCAAGAATGGTGAAGTGGACCTTGTTGACAAGAAGAGGGCAAAACAAATGTTTAAAGTGAGGATGCGAGGAGAAAGTGTGGTGGACCAACATTTGGTCCAATGAGCGCAAAAATTCCATCTGGCTTGAAGACGTTAAACTTAGCGCTAAATGGGAAACAACCCATTCTTTTTATATTTTGATGCTTGTTTTGTTTATTTTGGTCTCGTAGATAGATTGTGCTCGTGAGAAGAAGGCTTATTGAAGAAAAGAGAAGTGTTTCATGGATTTGAGTAAGTATGTCATCACTTGTGCAAACTTAATTCTTGACTCTTGTCTCGAGTTAAGTTTGGGGGGCTAGTGCGTGGTGAACATAGCTTGACTCGTATGGATGTGTATGCTTCTCTACAAGAAGATCATTGATGAAACTACAAGGGTAAGTCCCACCACTTTTTGCAAACTTAATTCTTACCTCTTAGTTTAATTCAAGTTTGGAGGGAGATTGTGTGGTGTGACTCACCATTTGACTGTGCTTGATATGATGATATATTGATGATGATAGGTCTTCTCGTAAAATTGGTCAATTTTAAATTTTTTCTCATGAGTTGGTTGGATTTTGGTATGATTGGTTGTGTTGAAGTGCATGATAATCCATATTTTTAATGTAATTGTTGAGCTAATGGTGTTGTATGAGTTTTTGAGTATGAATGAAGGGTATTGGAAGCACGAATGGAGCTTGGAGCGAACGCTTTCCTTATCAAATGCCTATTGAGGGAGTACTCTACACCTTATCACTTCTAACTGATTTTGATTTGGATTGAATGGATTAGCATGCTACTTTAGATGTTATATTTTTGGGAAGTTTACTTTTCAATCAAAGGATGGGATGATTGTGAGCTTAATTGTCATGGATGATATAAAATGTGTGCTTTATTGTTAATGATGGTGATTTTTATTCTTGCATGTTATGTGTTTTTGTTTTGTTTCTTGTTTGTTGAGTCTTTATTTTATGTTTTGTGTGTTTTCTTATTTTTGTCTTGGTATGTTTGGTGGTTTGATTAGGGATGTCGTGAGTCATTTTTTAATATGAGTGATGACATATTATTGTGATAAGTGATGACAAGTTATGATTAAGAATATCTACACTTTCGAATTGTGACATGTTTTATTTAACTTGTTCAATTTTAAGATGGATATGGTGTAATAAGTCCTTAAGGTCCGAATACAAGCTTGTGAGCGTTTGAGCCTCAACCGTGCATACATGGTATTTTTCTTCATGAGTTGATCGATTGAGTTTTGATAAGCTAGAACTTGCTCAAGAACTATATGAACGAGCCCGATTTGTGGAGATTAGTGAAATGATCTAAGATCATCCTTGTTATTTATAATCATTGCCAAATATTTCCCTACCATGAACAGCATCCCTAGTCAACCACTTTGAGCCTTAAAGCCATTTTATTGTGAATTTAGCATATTACAAGCTTTGATTACCCACATGAGCCTTATATATTTACCCTTTTTTGTGAGTGATTGAGGAGATGGTAGTTAAAAAGGTTTGATGAGAAAGCAAAACGAAGAAAGAAAATTGTAAACAAGTAAGAAAAAGGATGAAAAGAGCAAAAACAAGAGTGAACATGCAACCTCAAAATAAGAAAAATGAGCAAAGCAACAACAAGATGCTCAAGAAAATAAAAATCCAAAGAAGGAAGCATGCATTAAAAGAAGCTCAATTCAAGGAAAGTTGATGATTAGTGCTTGTGATCATTAAAGAAAAGAAAGGAAGAAAGAAATTGTTAAGGAATGGAAGAAAGTAGCTACCTCTTTGATTACTTGCACTTGATTAGTCACTTGTATCCATATTCTTCCTACACTACCAAAGAGTCTATCATTACATCCTTAATGAAAGACCTTTGTGATCACTAATGAAAACTTTAGTGGTTTGTGAATGTAGTCCACGAGCAAGCTTATAGCGAGTCGAGCCAATCGATTAATGAGTATTGATTTATCTTACCTTAAAGAGTGTTGAGTAACATTTATAACCTATATGAGGCTTGAAAAAAAAAGGGACTATATTACACTATCATTCTCTTGTGATTAAACTTGTTAATATTTTTTACATGTTATGATTTTAATGTTGTAGGATGACTTAGCATGATTTGTAATTCTTATTGCTATTGATGTGTTATTACTTATCTTCGTTTCGTCTTTTCCTAGGTGAAAATCTCACCCATTGGTTTATCATTTTCGTTGTTTGGGGACGCACAACACTTAAAGTTTGGGGGTGTGATGTGTGATATTTTCACCTAAATTTTAATGTCTTTTACGTGTATTTTTGCGTATTTTTATCAGTATTTGATGAGTGATATTTTCACCTAGATTTTAGTGTCTTTTTATATGTGTTTTCGTATATTTTTATTCGTATTTTATGTGTTATTTGGTTGTGTTTTGTGTTTTTATGGAAATGTGTGTGAATGAGCTTAAACCTATAATTTTCACTTTTTATTTGATGCTAGATATGATAAGGAAGACGTAGGAAAAAGCGGATCTCAATTCGGAGTTGAAACGAGGGAGAACGAGCCAAAACAGTGAAGAAATACAGGAACCAGCACCAACACGGGCCGTGTAGCCAACACGGCCCTATAAGCGATGGCCGTGCGGGAGCATCAGTTCGTTCAACACGGGCACCTTAAGGCCGTGTCCAGTCGCACGAGTCGTGTTGGCAGCACGAGTCATGTCATCAACACGGCCCTGTAAGAAGAGGCCGTGTGCCGACATCAGAAGACACAACACGGCCCCCTTATGGCCGTGTGACGGAGCACGACTCGTGCTGTGTAAAATCCTGGAAAAAAATCAGAATCCTTCTAGAAGCCTCCCAAAGGGTATAAATACCCAATACTTCAATATGTGAGAAAAGATCCGATTTCCACCCCTTCCACACACACCTCACACACCATTTCCTCCATTCTTCACCTTCACCTTCATTCATTCTTCATCCTTCGGATCTACCTTGATCCAACCATCAAATCCTTCATCCAAGTAGCTAGAGAAGCAAGGAAGAGAGGTGACTTGCAAGGGGAAGAAGAAGATTACCATTTGAGACATCCAAGGGAGTTTTCATCCAAACTTTGTATTGAAACCTATTGTTTATCATGTTTTGTAAGGAATTTAATGTCTATGTTAATTTTCTTATGGATATGAGAGGCTAATCTCCCTTGTGAGATTAGCAATATGAATTGTGTTGGATAATTTTTGGTATTTTGCAATTGAATGATTATGTTGATTGGTTAATTGATTTTTTATCATTGATGCTTTAGATCTTGAGGTTTATGATGATTTGTGTGTTTAATTGTTTTAAGCATGTGATTAGATTGAGAAGTCAGTTACATATTTAGGATAATTAAGTGAATCATTTCATCAAACACTTCATGTGCATTATAGATTGTGAAGAGATTGAGAAGTCCTTCATAGTTTAGAACCCTTTGATAGAACATATCATTTATTAGATTGAGAAGTCAATAGATTATGTGAAGGGACTCTCATTTCAAGCTTAATACCTAGTTGGAATTGTTTGAGTGAGAACCAGTCCAATGAATGTCATTCCATATCCTATTCATTCCGAGAGGGAGTTTAGGTGATCTTAGTGTTGGCCCTTAGCCTTTTACCCATGACACATATGAATTCATTGCATGATACCTAGATTTTCCATGCTTTAAGTATTGCTAATCTCATCTCTATCTACTTGGCTCATTCATCCATCTTCCATTCATCTATCCATTTATTTTATTGTCATTTCTTGATTATCTCCCCTTCTCGTTCATCTCTATAATACTATGACAAACACGAGATCGCTTAGACCCTAGTACGTTCCTCCCTGTGGTTCGATAATTTCTTTAATTGGTCATACCACTATAATATGGCTAATCAGTATTCATGTGTTATTTGGTTGTGTTTTGTATTTTATTAAAATATATGTGAATGAGCTTAAACCTATAATTTTTAGTTTTTAATTGATGCTAGACATGATAAGAAAGACGTAGAAAAAAGTGAATCTCAATTCGGAGTTGAAACGAGGGAGAACGAGCTAAAACAGTGAAGGAAACAAGGGCATGCACCAGCACGGGCTGTGTACAGAACACAGCCCTATAAGAGGTGGCCGTGTGCCATCATCAATTCATCCAACACGACCATCTTGTGCCTGTGTTATAGCACACGAGCCGTGTTGCGTAACACGGCCATGAAAGTCTTGGCCGTGCAGCAACATCAATTCACCCAACACGACCACCTTGTGGCCTTGTTGCATGGCACGACTCATGTTGTGTAAAAAGCTGCTAAAAATTTCAAAAACTTCTAGAAGCTTCCCAAGGGGTATAAATACCCAATAATTCAACATTTGATGGGATTGGCCGATGGTTTCCCTATTTCACACACCACACATCATTTCTTTCATTCCACACCATCATCTTCATCCATTCTTCATCCTTTGGATCTACCATCATCCCACCATCAATTTTTACATCTAAGTGAAGGAAAAGGATCAAGGAATAGAGGAAAGTGCAAAGAAGGGAAGGAGATCACCATTGAAGATAGATCAAGGAGTTTACATTCAATCTTTGTATTAAACCTCATAGTTGTATCATGATTTGTAAGGATTTAATTGTCTATGTTAATTTCTTTATGAATATGGTAGGCTAATCTCCTTGTGAGATTAGCAACATGAGAGTTGTTGGATAATTTTTTAATTTGTGTATTTTAATTCATATGTTGATTGGATCTATAGTTTTCTATCATTGATTATTAATTGCTTGATTTATATTGATAATTTGTGTGTTTAGTTGTTCTAAATATGTGATTAGATTGAGAAATCAATTATGTGCTTAGGATAATTGAGTGAATCATTTCATCAAACACTTCATGTGCATTATAAATTGTAAAGAGATTGAGAAATCCTTTAGAGTTTAGAACCCTTTGATAGAACATATGATTGGTTTGATCGAGAAGTTGATTAATCGTGTGAAGGGACTCTAATTTCAAGCTTAGTACCTAGTTGGAATTATTTGAGTGAGAACCAACTTATTGAGCTATATTTAGAACCATATCATATCCATCTTGAGAGGGAGTTTAGGTGATCTTAGTGTTGGCCCTTAGTCTTCAATCCATGATTCATGTGAATTCGATGCATTTATCCTATGATTTTCACTTCTTAATTGTTGTTAATCTCACTTTTACTTAATTTGGAAAATCACTTTTCATCCATCTATCTTTATTACTAATCATTGCTTGCTTGCTTGCTTTGATTGATTTAATTTCTTGTTTGATCAAACTACCCATTGATGATTCGTCTCTATAAAATTGCGATAAACATGATATCGCTTAAGCTCTAGCGCCGATCTCCCTGTGGTTCGATAAATTATTTTATTTGATCATCCCCACTACAAAATGGCTAATCAAATGGCGCCATTGCCGGGGAGGCAACGGTTGCTAGTAGCTTGAAGAAGGAACGTTTTGAGTAATCTTACTAGAGACATTTTTATTTTATTTGTTATTTGTATTTGCTTTTGAAAACCTTGTTCTAACTTCTTTTGCTTTGAAGGTGTATGCAAACAAGATCCAAGGGAAAACAAATAGAACCTATTGACTGGGAGATTGAGCATACGTTGAAGAAGAAGAAGAAGAAAGGAGAACAAATCCAAAAATAGTGAGTTAATGGAGAATTTTCAGGAAGATAGTCTTGTGGAGATAGAGCATGATGGAGAAGGAGGACAAAATGTGAACGTGCAAGACAACGCTCTTCAATTCAATGCAAATCCTCCTCAACAACCCTATCAAAATCATGGAGCTTTCAACAACCAAGCTTTGCTTCAACAAATGGTGCAACAAGTTCTAAGGCAACAAGGCTTTCAACAAGCTTATGCTTCTCCACAACAAGCTTATGTACCACCACCACCACCTCCGGTGCAACATGGAATGCAAAATGATCAAAGAGTAGTTCAGGATTTCTTTATGCCCAGGGCCGTGCCACACATGATGGCTCCACCAATCAACGCCAACAACTTTGAAATTAAAGTAGGCTTGATTTCTATGGTGAGAGAGCAACAGTTTAGTGGAACCCCGAATGAAGATCTTAATGCTCATCTAGCTCAATTTGTGGAGATTGCCAACACCGTGAAGATAAATGGGGTGAGTGAGGATTGTATTAAGATGAGGTTGTTTTCGTTTTCATTGAGAGATAGAGCTCAAACATGGCTCTCCACTATTACACCGGGTACGTGCAACACATGGGATGAACTTGCTCAAATATTCTTGAACAAGTATTTTCCACCTTCTAAGATGCTTCAAATGAAGAGCTTGATTACTCAATTCAAGAAAATGCCTCAAGAGAGCTTTTATGAAGCGTGGGAAAGGTTTAAGGATATACTACGCAAGTGTCCACAACATGGATTCCTGAAAAATCAACAAGTTGGATTTTTGTATCAAGGACTTGTGAATGGGCAAAGAGTGCTTTTGATGCTTCCGCAGGTGGATCCGTACTTGGTGTAACTCCGGAATGGGCCATAAAAATATTTGAAGATATTGCTACAAATGTATATCAATGGCCATCGGAGAGGGTAAGTGGATGCTATGGGTTTGAGAGTTTCGATCAAGGGCAACAATATAGTGTGAAGAGTGTTAGTGTTGATCAAAGTCCGCCAAGCATGTAAAAGATAGTGGCGGAGGTTATGAAACAAATGAGCTTGAACCAATGTGTGAATAATCAAGGAGCTAATATGGTTGAGGGGCTACAAGTCGATCAAGGTGTGCTACCTCCAAATATTGTGAGTGGAGAATAATGGGCCAACTCAATACCACGAGTGGAATATATGCAATACATGCATGGAAGAAATTACCAAGGGAATTATCAAAACAATTATCAAGGTAATTTCAACCAAAGTCAAGGGAACTATCCACCAAGGCAATGAGGCTTTAATGGTCAAAGTAGTGGAAGCTCATACCCACAACAACAACAAAGGCAAGGTAACTTTTCCTACTCTAATCCGAGCAATGCGGTTGCGTATCTTCCGGGGTATCAACCGGGGGCTAAGGCACCAAACAATGAGGGACGAGCATCGATCGATGAGCTACTTGAACAATTGTTGGCATCAAACAAAGCTTGAGAAGCATTGGACAAAGCTCGAGATGAAACATTGAAAAAGGCGGAAGAAGCAAATGAAAAGAGGCTCAAAGCTTTGAAGTATAATGCGGGACACATTACAAGTACCTTGAGTGCTCAAAAAAAAGGAAAGTTTCCGGCCACAACCAAGGTTAATCCAAAAGCTCAATGTTTGTTTGTTGATGCGGAAGAGGAACGAAAGGTTGAAGAAGGGTTGGTGGAAAGCAAGGTTGGTGAAGAAAATGAAGAGATAGCTAAGAAAGAATAGAAGGGGCATAAATGGATACCTAAGTGGAAAAGGGTGCAAGACAAAAAGAAAGTGGAGGAGAAGGTGAAAGAAGATGAGTACAAACGTGATTATTGGGGTATTCCGATCACTTCATTCCCTATTCCCTATCCACAAATGTTTGTAAAAGATGAGAAGAAAAAAGAGTTTGAGGAACATGTAAAAATATTAAGAAGAAGTATGAGGAGAAAAAGAAAGAAGAGTCATCCGAAACAAGTGAGTCAATGCAAAAAGGGGGGCCTACAAAGGTTGATGATCCAGGAAAGTTCATCATTCCTTGTGATTTTGAAGGGAAGAGCGCTCTTGATGCATTGTGTGACTTGGGGGCAAGCGTCAACGTGATGTCTCATGCCACGTTCAAAGACCTTGAAATTTGAGAGCTAAAGCCTTCTACTATCCATCTTGAAGTAGTAAATGGAGAAGTTGTGAAGCCATTAGGGATTGTTGAAGACGTTGAGGTGAAAGTGAAAGAGTTAGCTTTCCCAGTTGATTTCATGGTGTTATAAGTAAAGGTGAATCCTCGAGTTTCACTTATTTTAGGAAGGTCACTTCTAGCTACCGGAAGAGCAAAGATTGATGTTGGAATAAAAGAGATCCTTAAGTTCAAAAGGAAAAATAGTCACATTCTTATGCAACAAAGACAAAGGGGACAAGTCTCATACAAAACCTCCGGATGATCTAATGGATCATGATTCTCTTCTCTTTGACAACTTAAATTCCTTTCTTCACGATTATATGAAATTGTCAAATGCTAACTTGTCTTCTTGTGATGTTGATAGGAAAAAAGCCCCGGACCTTGATTGGAAAATTGATAAAGGAGAAAGAGAAAGTCTACTAGAATCACTTCTTGATGATGATTTGATGCTCGTGAGCAAGAATGGTGAAGTGGACCTTGTTGACAAGAAGAGGGCAAAACAAATGTTTAAAGTGAGGATGCGAGGAGAAAGTGTGGTGGACCAACATTTGGTCCAATGAGCGCAAAAATTCCATCTGGCTTGAAGACGTTAAACTTAGCGCTAAATGGGAAACAACCCATTCTTTTTATATTTTGATGCTTGTTTTGTTTATTTTGGTCTCGTAGATAGATTGTGCTCGTGAGAAGAAGGCTTATTGAAGAAAAGAGAAGTGTTTCATGGATTTGAGTAAGTATGTCATCACTTGTGCAAACTTAATTCTTGACTCTTGTCTCGAGTTAAGTTTGGGGGGCTAGTGCGTGGTGAACATAGCTTGACTCGTATGGATGTGTATGCTTCTCTACAAGAAGATCATTGATGAAACTACAAGGGTAAGTCCCACCACTTTTTGCAAACTTAATTCTTACCTCTTAGTTTAATTCAAGTTTGGAGGGAGATTGTGTGGTGTGACTCACCATTTGACTGTGCTTGATATGATGATATATTGATGATGATAGGTCTTCTCGTAAAATTGGTCAATTTTAAATTTTTTCTCATGAGTTGGTTGGATTTTGGTATGATTGGTTGTGTTGAAGTGCATGATAATCCATATTTTTAATGTAATTGTTGAGCTAATGGTGTTGTATGAGTTTTTGAGTATGAATGAAGGGTATTGGAAGCACGAATGGAGCTTGGAGCGAAC
This sequence comes from Pogostemon cablin, assembly GCA_023678885.1. Classification (NCBI taxonomy): domain Eukaryota; kingdom Viridiplantae; phylum Streptophyta; class Magnoliopsida; order Lamiales; family Lamiaceae; genus Pogostemon; species Pogostemon cablin. Next base: position 32,790,655 of record CM042951.1, read on the forward strand.
GCTTTCCTTATCAAATGCCTATTGAGGGAGTACTCTACACCTTATCACTTCTAACTGATTTTGATTTGGATTGAATGGATTAGCATGCTACTTTAGATGTTATATTTTTGGGAAGTTTACTTTTCAATCAAAGGATGGGATGATTGTGAGCTTAATTGTCATGGATGATATAAAATGTGTGCTTTATTGTTAATGATGGTGATTTTTATTCTTGCATGTTATGTGTTTTTGTTTTGTTTCTTGTTTGTTGAGTCTTTATTTTATGTTTTGTGTGTTTTCTTATTTTTGTCTTGGTATGTTTGGTGGTTTGATTAGGGATGTCGTGAGTCATTTTTTAATATGAGTGATGACATATTATTGTGATAAGTGATGACAAGTTATGATTAAGAATATCTACACTTTCGAATTGTGACATGTTTTATTTAACTTGTTCAATTTTAAGATGGATATGGTGTAATAAGTCCTTAAGGTCCGAATACAAGCTTGTGAGCGTTTGAGCCTCAACCGTGCATACATGGTATTTTTCTTCATGAGTTGATCGATTGAGTTTTGATAAGCTAGAACTTGCTCAAGAACTATATGAACGAGCCCGATTTGTGGAGATTAGTGAAATGATCTAAGATCATCCTTGTTATTTATAATCATTGCCAAATATTTCCCTACCATGAACAGCATCCCTAGTCAACCACTTTGAGCCTTAAAGCCATTTTATTGTGAATTTAGCATATTACAAGCTTTGATTACCCACATGAGCCTTATATATTTACCCTTTTTTGTGAGTGATTGAGGAGATGGTAGTTAAAAAGGTTTGATGAGAAAGCAAAACGAAGAAAGAAAATTGTAAACAAGTAAGAAAAAGGATGAAAAGAGCAAAAACAAGAGTGAACATGCAACCTCAAAATAAGAAAAATGAGCAAAGCAACAACAAGATGCTCAAGAAAATAAAAATCCAAAGAAGGAAGCATGCATTAAAAGAAGCTCAATTCAAGGAAAGTTGATGATTAGTGCTTGTGATCATTAAAGAAAAGAAAGGAAGAAAGAAATTGTTAAGGAATGGAAGAAAGTAGCTACCTCTTTGATTACTTGCACTTGATTAGTCACTTGTATCCATATTCTTCCTACACTACCAAAGAGTCTATCATTACATCCTTAATGAAAGACCTTTGTGATCACTAATGAAAACTTTAGTGGTTTGTGAATGTAGTCCACGAGCAAGCTTATAGCGAGTCGAGCCAATCGATTAATGAGTATTGATTTATCTTACCTTAAAGAGTGTTGAGTAACATTTATAACCTATATGAGGCTTGAAAAAAAAAGGGACTATATTACACTATCATTCTCTTGTGATTAAACTTGTTAATATTTTTTACATGTTATGATTTTAATGTTGTAGGATGACTTAGCATGATTTGTAATTCTTATTGCTATTGATGTGTTATTACTTATCTTCGTTTCGTCTTTTCCTAGGTGAAAATCTCACCCATTGGTTTATCATTTTCGTTGTTTGGGGACGCACAACACTTAAAGTTTGGGGGTGTGATGTGTGATATTTTCACCTAAATTTTAATGTCTTTTACGTGTATTTTTGCGTATTTTTATCAGTATTTGATGAGTGATATTTTCACCTAGATTTTAGTGTCTTTTTATATGTGTTTTCGTATATTTTTATTCGTATTTTATGTGTTATTTGGTTGTGTTTTGTGTTTTTATGGAAATGTGTGTGAATGAGCTTAAACCTATAATTTTCACTTTTTATTTGATGCTAGATATGATAAGGAAGACGTAGGAAAAAGCGGATCTCAATTCGGAGTTGAAACGAGGGAGAACGAGCCAAAACAGTGAAGAAATACAGGAACCAGCACCAACACGGGCCGTGTAGCCAACACGGCCCTATAAGCGATGGCCGTGCGGGAGCATCAGTTCGTTCAACACGGGCACCTTAAGGCCGTGTCCAGTCGCACGAGTCGTGTTGGCAGCACGAGTCATGTCATCAACACGGCCCTGTAAGAAGAGGCCGTGTGCCGACATCAGAAGACACAACACGGCCCCCTTATGGCCGTGTGACGGAGCACGACTCGTGCTGTGTAAAATCCTGGAAAAAAATCAGAATCCTTCTAGAAGCCTCCCAAAGGGTATAAATACCCAATACTTCAATATGTGAGAAAAGATCCGATTTCCACCCCTTCCACACACACCTCACACACCATTTCCTCCATTCTTCACCTTCACCTTCATTCATTCTTCATCCTTCGGATCTACCTTGATCCAACCATCAAATCCTTCATCCAAGTAGCTAGAGAAGCAAGGAAGAGAGGTGACTTGCAAGGGGAAGAAGAAGATTACCATTTGAGACATCCAAGGGAGTTTTCATCCAAACTTTGTATTGAAACCTATTGTTTATCATGTTTTGTAAGGAATTTAATGTCTATGTTAATTTTCTTATGGATATGAGAGGCTAATCTCCCTTGTGAGATTAGCAATATGAATTGTGTTGGATAATTTTTGGTATTTTGCAATTGAATGATTATGTTGATTGGTTAATTGATTTTTTATCATTGATGCTTTAGATCTTGAGGTTTATGATGATTTGTGTGTTTAATTGTTTTAAGCATGTGATTAGATTGAGAAGTCAGTTGCATATTTAGGATAATTAAGTGAATCATTTCATCAAACACTTCATGTGCATTATAGATTGTGAAGAGATTGAGAAGTCCTTCATAGTTTAGAACCCTTTGATAGAACATATCATTTATTAGATTGAGAAGTCAATAGATTATGTGAAGGGACTCTCATTTCAAGCTTAATACCTAGTTGGAATTGTTTGAGTGAGAACCAGTCCAATGAATGTCATTCCATATCCTATTCATTCCGAGAGGGAGTTTAGGTGATCTTAGTGTTGGCCCTTAGCCTTTTACCCATGACACATATGAATTCATTGCATGATACCTAGATTTTCCATGCTTTAAGTATTGCTAATCTCATCTCTATCTACTTGGCTCATTCATCCATCTTCCATTCATCTATCCATTTATTTTATTGTCATTTCTTGATTATCTCCCCTTCTCGTTCATCTCTATAATACTATGACAAACACGAGATCGCTTAGACCCTAGTACGTTCCTCCCTGTGGTTCGATAATTTCTTTAATTGGTCATACCACTATAATATGGCAATCAGTATTCATGTGTTATTTGGTTGTGTTTTGTATTTTATTAAAATATATGTGAATGAGCTTAAACCTATAATTTTTAGTTTTTAATTGATGCTAGACATGATAAGAAAGACGTAGAAAAAAGTGAATCTCAATTCGGAGTTGAAACGAGGGAGAACGAGCTAAAACAGTGAAGGAAACAAGGGCATGCACCAGCACGGGCCGTGTACAGAACACAGCCCTATAAGAGGTGGCCGTGTGCCATCATAAATTCATCCAACACGACCATCTTGTGCCTGTGTTATAGCACACGAGCCGTGTTGCGTAACACGGCCATGAAAGTCTTGGCCGTGCAGCAACATCAATTCACCCAACACGACCACCTTGTGGCCTTGTTGCATGGCACGACTCATGTTGTGTAAAAAGCTGCTAAAAATTTCAAAAACTTCTAGAAGCTTCCCAAGGGGTATAAATACCCAATAATTCAACATTTGATGGGATTGGCCGATGGTTTCCCTATTTCACACACCACACATCATTTCTTTCATTCCACACCATCATCTTCATCCATTCTTCATCCTTTGGATCTACCATCATCCCACCATCAATTTTTACATCCAAGTGAAGGAAAAGGATCAAGGAATAGAGGAAAGTGCAAAGAAGGGAAGGAGATCACCATTGAAGATAGATCAAGGAGTTTACATTCAATCTTTGTATTAAACCTCATAGTTGTATCATGATTTGTAAGGATTTAATTGTCTATGTTAATTTCTTTATGAATATGGTAGGCTAATCTCCTTGTGAGATTAGCAACATGAGAGTTGTTGGATAATTTTTTAATTTGTGTATTTTAATTCATATGTTGATTGGATCTATAGTTTTCTATCATTGATTATTAATTGCTTGATTTATATTGATAATTTGTGTGTTTAGTTGTTCTAAATATGTGATTAGATTGAGAAATCAATTATGTGCTTAGGATAATTGAGTGAATCATTTCATCAAACACTTCATGTGCATTATAAATTGTAAAGAGATTGAGAAATCCTTTAGAGTTTAGAACCCTTTGATAGAACATATGATTGGTTTGATCGAGAAGTTGATTAATCGTGTGAAGGGACTCTAATTTCAAGCTTAGTACCTAGTTGGAATTATTTGAGTGAGAACCAACTCATTGAGCTATATTTAGAACCATATCATATCCATCTTGAGAGGGAGTTTAGGTGATCTTAGTGTTGGCCCTTAGTCTTCAATCCATGATTCATGTGAATTCGATGCATTTATCCTATGATTTTCACTTCTTAATTGTTGTTAATCTCACTTTTACTTAATTTGGAAAATCACTTTTCATCCATCTATCTTTATTACTAATCATTGCTTGCTTGCTTGCTTTGATTGATTTAATTTCTTGTTTGATCAAACTACCCATTGATGATTCGTATCTATAAAATTGCGATAAACGTGATCTCACTTAACTCTAGCGCCGACCTCCCTGTGGTTCGATAAATTATTTTAATTGGTCATCCCTACTACAAAATGGCTAATCACCCCTCTCCAACACTCAGCCTTATGCTATTTCCACTGCCACTTATATCTTATAAATAGACTTCCCAAAGTTAACATTGATATGATCTTTGCTTTTGAAAAATTATATCAGAAATCACCCAACATTTCCAAACTTCGAACCTTTGGCTGTGTCTGTTATCCATGGCTACATCCATACTCCACACACAAGCTCGATACCCGATCCAAATCTTGTGACTTCATTGGCTACTCCTTAACCTAGAGTGATTACCTATGTCTTGATAAATCCACCAACAGAATATATACATCCCGTCATGTTACCTTTGTTGAAACTATATTCTTGTTTCAACACAGTCTGCCTCCCCACCTATATCTCTCGACATACCAAAACCTCCACTCATTCCCTTACCATCCACTCCCACAACATCACCCCTGGTCCCTATCATGTCTTTCCCTTCCATGTCTATCTCCTCTACCCCGTCATCTCTTACTATTGTCAGTGCATATGCCTTTGTTCGATGATCCGGATCACTATCGTTCACCACCTCCAGCTGCTTGTCATCCTATGGTCACCTGCTCTCGCAATAACATTGTAAAGCCCAACCCCAAGTATTGTCTCTCCACCTCCCTTTCCATTGATGTTGAGCCCACTTCTGTCACTCAGGCATTATCTTCTTCCCATTAGCGTGATGCGATGTCTTCGGAGTTCAATGCTCTGATCAGAAATGGCACCTGGTCTCTTGATCCTGCTACAACCTCTCAAAATATCATTATTTGCAAATGGGTTTTTCGCATCAAACAAAAACTTGATGGATCTGTTGACCAATATAAGGCTAGACTTGTGGCTAAAGGGTTTTATCAGTGCCCTGGGATTGATTTCATAGAAACCTTCAGTCTTGTTGTCAAACCAACTACAATTCATGTTGTTCTAAGCATTGTTGTTTCACGAAGATGGCCACTGCATCAATTTGATGTCAACAATGCCTTTCTTCATGGTTCTCTATCTGAAGAGGTCTACATGTCTCAACCACCAGGCTTTGTTGATCCTGATAATCCCTCTTTTGTTTGCAGGCTTCGTAAATCCATATATGGCTTTAAACAGGCACCGCGTACTTGGTACATCACGCGGTGCTCATTTCTCACTTCTACTAGTTTTTACTATTCTAAATCGGATGAATCTTTGTTTGTGTATCATCACAATAACATCTTAGCATACTTTCTGGTTTACGTTGATGATCTAGTGTTGACAGGAAACGATCCAAAGTTCCTAAAGAAGTTTGCTTCTGATCTTGTGTCATATTTTTATATAAAGGATTTGGGTCCTCTTTCATACTTTCTAGGTATCGAAGTGCACCAGTCCTCACAAGGATGTCATCTGTCTCAACTCAAGTACACCACAGATCTTCTGGCTCGCTTAAACATGTTGAATGCCAAGCCAGTTTCAACACCCATTGCTGACGGTGCCAAGTTTTTGCTGCATCATGGTACTGACCCATATAATGCTACTACTTATCGGAAGGTTCTTGGTGGCCTTCAATATCTCATTCTCACTCGGCCAGATATTGCATATGCAGTGAACAAGCTTTTCTAATTCATGCATGCCCCCACTGTTACTCACTGGGGTGCTGTCAAACGACTTTTGAGATACTTGAATGGCTCGTGCTCCCTTCTCCTTCATCAAAACTCTCCACTAAACTTACATTGTTTCACGGATGCTGACTGGGCAGGTGATACTGATGACAGGTCATCCACAGAAGCTTATGTTGTCTTTCTTGGCTCCAATCATGTGTCCTGGTGTTCTCGTAAGCAACGAACTGTTACTCGCTCTTCTACAGAGGTAGAATACCGTGCGGTTGCAAGTGCTACTGCTAAAGTTCGATGGCTTTCTTCTCTTTTTGTTGAATTATGTGTCTCTCTGCCACCTATCTTACTGGTCATATATTGTGATAACATAGGTGCCACCTACCTCTGCTCTAATCCTGTGTTTTACTCTCGAATGAAGTACATCGCTATTGATTATCATTTTGTGCGAGATCTTGTCAAATCCTCTCTTCTGCGGGTGTCACACGTGTCCTCTGCCAATCAATTAGCTGATGCTCTTACAAAGTCTGTATCTCGCCCTCGGCTTTCATTACTAACGTCCAAGACCGGCATTGTTATCCATCCGTCATCTTGAGAGGGCGTATTAGGATTGTACATATTTGTTGTCCCACATCATTGTAATATTTCTTTTAGGCTTTGTATGTAATTGAATATAATTATCATTCCTTAATACAAATCAATATCTTTCCTCAAATCTATATAGAGGAATCCCAAGTACAATCGATTTTTGAATGATTCTTAGTTACCCAAGGAATGTGACACTTCTGTAGAGCTTCTTTCAGCTGAAGAAGACAACAAAAAATTCGCCAAGGATAGAAAGGGTTACTCGTATACACTAGTTTTGACTCAATATTTCTCATAGTTTTGACTCAATATTTTACACTTCTTCTTTGGGATACACTAGTACCAATAATATCTTTGTGGGTTATTGGTATATGTTTTAGCTGTAATTCGTATACAAATAATTTTTTGAAATTAGCAATGGATCCATTTTTTGTGATAGCATTACAGAGCTTATGAGTAGCGAGGTTAATTTTGTGCAGCATTAGTCGTTCGCAAACTGTATACTAGTGATAAAATTTTATGCACATTATTAAAATAAAAAATCTTAAATAATATAGATTAATCTAGAGCCAACCAGATAGTAGGGAAGTGATGTATGTTCCTAGAATCATCTAGAGAAAGTAAGAGATAACAACATTTGGGTAATTATGGTTACAATTATCTAGAAAAAAGAATTGGCACCGCCACTCTAGAATGTACCATCACTTAATATAAATAGGTCGTATGTCATTTGATAATGTAACTAAAAAACTCATTTCTAGTATTGATGCTATCCAACCAATATTCTCACCCCCTTACTAAAACCACACACCACTAACTAACTCACGCCACATATCAAACTATTTCAAATTCCAACATGGTATCAGAGCCCAATTAGATCAATAACTGGGCGTTAAAATAAGCTTCCGCATATTACTATCCAATATCCTTATTATATTATCCAAAGCATTTCCAAGCCTCTAAAAAATGTCCTCTCTATCTAATACCCACCAAATCCCAATATCAACCTTCTCAGATGAAGGCTACAATTATTAGGCCATCAAAATGAAGACATACTTCATGTCTCAAGGCCTATGGGAGAGATGTCCAAATAGACACAATATCTTTGTCTAATACAGACAAAGAAAAACTAAACAAAAGCATGGGGCGCTCTACATTCTATCGATAGCTGTGGCGGAGTCACTATTCTAAAGGAGGAGTATCGAGGAAGTGACAAATGGGTGTAATTGGTGTGAAATTCACCTAGAATTTTGGGTTTAATTGCATGAATTTATTTGAATTTAATTCAATAATTTAGCATGATTTTAATAAAAATACTATTAATTGCTTGATTATTTGGAGAGAGGTATTTTTACAAAAAAAAATGGGTGTTTTGAGCTTGAAAGAGCGATGGAAGAAATGGGAATTAAATTGGGATGAAGACGAAAAAAAATAGTGGCAGTTCAAAAGACAACATATTTTAAAGGGAGATACGACAATACTTTTTCAGGGTGTTGAGAAAAGGGAGAATAGACAACAGCTGCTACTGTAAAAGAACAACATATTTTAAAGGGAGATACGACAACACTTTTTCAGGGTGTTGAGAAAAGGGAGAATAGACAACAGCTGCTACTGTAAGAGAAACTCGATCTCCTCAAGTTTTTGAGCCAGAAGAGTGCGGATCCTCTACTTCGCGCTCACATAGCCTCTCATTTAATTAAAAATTAAATTCGCGGAGGGCAGGAATCGAACACGCGAACCCGCGACCTCACACGTGCATGAGCGCGCCTCTGACCATCTGGACTACACACGTGCTTGTAATAAGATTGCTCCCTAAATATATTTGATCTTTTTGCTGGCCCTGAAATTAAATGAAGAAAAAAGGTGTGGTTGGGTGGATTCTAACCTAAACTCACCACCTTCCAGCCGGTTTTTATGGGGAGAGCTCAACTGCCCAGCCAAACCAGCTTTTTGAATCAGTTCATGCCCGATTTAATGTTAAAACTTCTTGCTGGTACCGAATCTTCACTCCAAAAATTACTAAAAATTCCATTAATTCCATCCTTGTCCCACATTGGAAACCATCACAAGATTCCACCCTCCTCACCACTATAAATACATCTCATTTTGGAAGCCTTACATATTCTTTCACCCATTCTCATTCCATTTAAATTCATTTAAGTATTTGAGAGAGCTTTTTAATTAAAAGATCTCCATAGTTGAGATCCCTCCAGGGATCCGTAGTTTTAATATTTTTTTCTAGATTATGATTTTATTTGCTTTCAAAGAAGGTGGAGACACCAAGGAGGAGATTATCTTCATGAATGTAAAACTTCATTAAGGTGTAATCTAATCCTACTTATTATCTTTCTATTTTTTATGTTTTGGTAGTTGATTGAAGGCATGATTATTAATTATATTATGAAAATGTCTTGATAGTATTTCTGGCATTGATTAGGTTTCATTTATGAAATTCACATGCCTTGTAGTGATATGGGATTTATGTCTTTGGTATTAGTGTATAGTGATTAGGTTGTGTATCGACATGTCTTGTCGTTGCTTTACCCTTAGTTGCTTTGCATGATTATCATATGTGAGTTTTTTTCCATTTATTACATGAGGGTTTAATATAAGTGGAGCCTAGCCAAGGAGTCCTTATGTTTAGAACAACGTAAATGAACACTAGTGAGATCACTTGTGCCAGGGGATTAAACTAGTGAAGGGAACCCCATCCATACGAACATAGTACCTTGAAGGGAATTGCAAGTAGGATCGATCCTATGAGCTTTTTAGGGGTTGTGAAAATAATCTACATCCTATTCACCATGACCATTGGGGATAGGTGGAAATCGTGATCGCCCTTACCATAATTTGCTTAAAAATGGAAAACAATTAAAGATGTTAGATGTTTGATTATATGAGTGCATCATGATAATTACCATATCATTGAAAATCCAAAAATATTATAATTAGATTTATTTTTCCATGCATTTTATGGTCTTTTATTTTTAAACCTCCCTTTCGATCGTCCCTAACTAATCACGATTCTATACCTAAAGGCCATGAATCCTAAATTCTCTTGGGTTCGATATTTTGTTGCTTGGTCACCCAGACTACTAACGACCAATCAGGGTGCAGCAACTACATGATGGGAGAACAATAAGAATATCCTACAGAGATCTACTGTGACAACAAGTCAGCAATAACAATGGCGAAAATTTTCGTGCATCACAACAGGACGAAACACATCGTCATCAAATACTACTTTCTACGAGAAGCAACTAATAATGGAGAAGTTGAGCTCAAGCACATTGGAATAGAAGAGCAACTAGCAGATAGATACTTCGAGAAAAGCTTGGGGTCATCCAAATGTGCATTAAAGGGGAGTGATAAAATTTGATGCACATTATTAAAATAAAAATCTTGAATAATATAGATTAATTTAGAGCCAACCAGATAGTAGGGAAGTGATGTATGTTCCTAGAATCATCTAGAGAAAGTAAGAGATAACAACATTTAGGTAATTGTGGTTACAATTATCTAGAAAAAAGAGTTGGCACCGCCACTCTAGAATGTACCATAACTAAGAAACTCATTTCTAGTATTGCTGCTATCCAACCCATATTCTCACTCCCTTACTAAAACCACAAACCACTAACTAACTCACGCCACGCATCAAACTATTTCAAAATCCAAAAATAGTTTTTGGTTCCATTACAAGGCAAACTAGGTGCATGTGTTGCTCAAAAATAAACATACATGAGAGGTTGATATCTGTAGAGACTGCAATCAGACTGATAGAATTGATAGGTGCTTTTGGAGGTTTGACGTGAACTATGGAATGAACTATGTGAGTGTGGGAATGCTTTAGGTAGAATAATTAATGGAACTGTGGTTTGCATTTGGATATGGTACTTCTTAGACACAAAGATGCACTTCTTGTTTGATCTCAGAGTATTTTGATTTGATCTCATTCATACATGGTGCATGTGTGGTCATTTTTTATCCAGGCTTAACAGTCACACGCTTTTAATTAAGTTAGTGCCCTTGGTAGGTTGCTGTAACCTTTCGGTTATAAAATAATGTTGAATGATCTTTTTGAAGGAGATAATCGGAACTCTGTTTGCATGTTTTGTAAATGCTATTCTAAAAGAAAATGAGCAAAATGAAGTTGCCGAATCTCCAAAAAGCTCATGGTCTAAGTGGAAACAACGAAACATGGTGGTATTATTATTATAGGTGGTGCTGCATCTGCATTTGCAGGAGGAACCTTGATGGCTATTAAGTCATCTTTTATTATTATTAATTGTTTAAGAATGGTTAAAAAGGCCCTCCAAGTACTTTTACAGCTTACATAAAGTTGGATTATGAATTTAATTCATGAACAGGTTTAGCTATTGCTGCTGGATTCAGCGCTTTGGCACCTACATCATCCCAGTTATTGGAGAAGTGGCTTTGCTGTTGCAGTGGCAGCTTCCTTTGGTGGTAATGTGATGTGATTTGTGATATAAATCCATGCATCAGCTGCATTTGAAATTCCTTCTTATTTAAATCATCTAATGTTCAAACATATCTATTTCTTTGTTTATCTTTGCTTGATATCATGAGTAATTCTGTGTCAAAATCTTTTCATCTGCAAATGTTGCCTTTTGTTTAGCAATTTGATGTGTTGCTGAATTTTATGAACTAGCTGCTGGAGCTTGACTTACAGGTAGCAAAATGGCTCCAAGGATTGGAGAAGTTGATTAATTTGAGTTCAAAGCTGTAGGGGAGAACCATAACCAAGGGGTTAGGCTTCTTAGCTTCGCATCTATAAAAAGTAAAGAAAAACTTCAAATACATTCTCATCCTTCCGTTCCTTTTCTTGTTGATGTTATTGGAATGATGGGCTGTTCTCATAGAAAACACATTAATTATTAATATATTAACTCTTTCTTCACACTCACCACATGTGGTGTTTGTATGCCACCAACTTGTCTATTTTCTTGTGAGCACTTGAAATCTGGTTTTGTTTTGAAGAAGAAGACTTTATAAGACCTTGGGAAGGGCAAGATTATAACATGGAAAGGTATCCAATATTTCTACTTCTTGGAAGTGATTGTGAGAATTAATCTTGTATTTTTTGGACTCAGATCAGTGATTAGGTCTAATGTTACATGCCTGTTTTTTTCTTCTTTTTTATCAAATCTCTGAATTATATTGTATTGTGAGTCTGCAAATGATCTCCTTAACTTGATTAAAACATGTGGCAACATAATTACGTTTCTTTAGGTATGCGCTTCGGTGGGAGTCCAAGAATCCAATTGCTGTAAGCACTGTATTCAAGGTTTGCTTAAGGATTTCTTCTTGCTGCCAAGTATAAAGCATGAATACTCTTTTTGGTTTCTTGGTGGAATAAAATGACTTCTTAATGTAGCAATGGCCCTGCAAGTGAAACATGGTGCCATGATGACTATACTAGGCTCTCGGCGATGGCTTGGCCAGCAACATTAGTAGCTCTTACTGACTTCATCGACAGCAAATGGACAAGTGCCGTCAACAGGTTCGTCATGAAATTATCTTACAATCTAACTATCTAACTATACCAATGTATCTCAGTTCTGCAAGATCTGGGATGTTTTCATAACAAAAAAAATTGAGTGAAATAATCTTCTATACTAACTTTTTCTTGGGGATCCCTGTCAATGTTATTTAACTTTTGGCATTTGGTTGAGGTGGTCATCCTGCTTATTCCTGGCAATATTTTAGGCATGTAATGGAGACTTTAGCTGAAAATTAATCTAATGGTAATCATAACTCTTGAAGGGTAGGCTTGCAAATGAAGCCAAGATTCCTTAATTAAAACATCTCTTTTGTGGAAATTATTCACTTTTGTGCAATCTTGATTAATTGAAAATATCATTATTTTTCAAGTGTGGCCTTAGAAATTTGATCCCTGTCACATTTTGTAATGGGGTATCTCAGTAATAGAACTTTCAACTACAGACAGCCATCTATTCACTTTGTTTTAGATTTGATGTTCTTCCTCACTTTTGGAGGGTAGGGTAGGGTAGGGTGGTTGTAACAAGTTATATGTTCTTTTTCTGGGTTTTACAAGAAAGAGTTGTTCTTGTTGGAGGTCCCATAGGAATTAAAGACATGAACTGGGAAGCCACTTGTTGATATTTTCTATAGATCAAAATTTACTACTCCATTCTCATGTAATAAAGTCCCCTCTCTATTAGTGCGGGTGATGTTCACGAAGGTATTCCACTAATGATTGGATGCTTGGAATTGTATTGCGTACTAGGAATGCAACTTTGTTTTCTAATACATAGGCAGCCTTTGGATGGAAAAATTGTCATTTAAAGATTTAATCAAATGTGTTAAAGCAAAAGCAACCTTAGGTTTATGAAAAAGATGTGTAGTGCATGTATTAATCTGTCACTAGCAAGTTAACATAATTAAAGTACACGCCAATGACGTCATATTATAATTTCAATCGAGTCTTCACGCTTTAAAGTATATAAGTAAGAGACAAAAGAAAAATCTATTCATAAAAAATCTAATGATTACCTTATGTTTTGGTGCAATGATACCGGAGATCTATATAGGAAATCTCTCATTTTATATTTCTACTGCTATAAGTAGTAAATAACACTATAATAGTTACTACTTCCCACACTTATCTAGTTATCTTTATACTCCCTTCGTCTCGGCATAAGAGGGGTTTTTGTTTTTTTTAACGTAGATTAAGGAGGAGTATTATTATTTAATGTGTAGTGAGTAGTTATATTAGTGGGAGTATGGACCCCATATTTTAATTGTATTAGAGGGGGTGTGTGAGTCTCATATGTGTAAAAAATAAAAGGGGATCCTCTGGGTGGGACGACCAAAATGGAAAAATATTTTCTTTGAATGGAACGTAAGGAGTACTTTCTATTTTCGTACATCTCACACTTATCTTCACCACCTAAAAAAACTTCACATCAATCAACAATATCAAAATTATTTTAATTTCAATCAACTTCATATCAATCAACAATATCATTATTGTTTCTTTTTCAAAGAATTGAATTTATGCTTTTATTTTAGTATAATAATAATGATGTAAGAAATCTTGAAATAATCCAAAAAAGTTTGATAGGGTAAATCTCTCATTTGATATTCATGTTGCCATATATATACTCCCTCCATTTTACGTAAACATTTATTTTTTGCACGTAAATTAAAAGACATAATATTTTAATGTGTAGTGAAGTGAGAAAAATATTTAATGTTGATCGGTGTCGTTTTCACCTAGATTTTAGTGTCTTTTATTATGTATTTTTGTGTGCTATTATTCATTTTGTATATCATTTGGTGGTGTTATATGAAGATATGGAGATGTGTGCTTTGAAATGATAAATATGTGATTTTCATGATTAAGTGCCTTAAATTGTGCTATATTTGTGAATATTTAGAGAATTGGTAAATTGGTGTAATTTTTGTGATTTTCAGGTGAAAATAGATTTTAAACACGATAAAGAAGATGTGGGGAAAAACGGAGCTCAATTCGGAGTTGAAATGAGGAAGAACGAGCTAAAGCAAAATGCTGAAAAACGCAAGTCTAATTTGTGTAATTTTTTATGTATTCTTGTGGAGCTCAAAACTAGACTTGTGATATAGGGTTGGAAAGTCACGGAAGATAAGATCGCATAAGCGCAAGAATCATTTGAATCGTAGATCGGATGTGAAAGTTATGCGCGAAACGGTGAGACTGCACTGCACGCGATGACCCTACACGGCCCGTGTGCTGCTACACGGCCCGTGTAGGTGCAAAAGGCAATTTTATGATATTCACTTGTTCTAGAAGCTTCCATGGGGGTATAAATACATGTTTTGACCACAAAATTCGTGAGGAATCATTTGGGATCAGTTTTCATACACACTAAACACCTAAATCACACACATTCATCTCTATCTCTTCCACCCTTCACTTCATCCATCCAATCCACTTGATCTTCTCAAATCCATCCATAAATCCATTCATCCACCAATCTAAGAAGAGGAATTCGTCATTGATTGAAGATTTTAGCATGATCAAAGGGGAGCTAACTTATCTTTATTTTGTTATTTTCTTCATTATTTGGCTCAATTGGAGCAAGCTATGGAATGTATTGATTCTATTATGATTTGTAGTGGCTAGTCCTCATGTGAGGCTAGTAATATGATTGGTTAGGTATTATGTAGATTTTGCACACCACATGTTTGATGAATTGATTGTTATGAATATTTTCAATCATGAATGCTTATTCTCATTTTATGTATGATTTGTGTGGTTAAATTCTCTATTCATAGTGTTAGGATGGTCATTCCAATATTATGCTTAGTGGTTTAATTGAATCATTGATTGCATGAGATGACTTAATTAGTATGAGGAGAGGTAAGTCATACCCTTCAAGTGCTTAGAACCTCATGATAGGACATTAGTGATGAACTAGTGAGGGGAACCCAACTTATGATCATAGTACATTCATGGGAATTGAGAGTAAGAGACAATCCTAGGAGATTTAAACTTGTAAAAGAGTTGAGAACCTAATCACCTTGGACATAGGGGTTAGGAGTACAAACATGATTGCCCTTAATATCATAACATGAAAACCATCAATGCATATATGTGTGTGAGTATATATATACCTTACCATGAATGTTGCTTGCCTTACATAATTCTTAGATTGTTCACCTTCACCCATCATCCATCTCATTTATACGTGTTCTATCTTTTAATTGCTTTCTAGCTTAGTTTGTAGTATAATCAACCCCCTCCTTCTTTGATTAGTCCTACTAGAGTGAAACATCTTTCAAATACGACTATCCACTTTCGCCCTTGGGTTCGATATCTTATAAATTTTGCACTTGGTCGCTTACGTTCTACACACGATAGAGTACACTTGCTCTAAATCAATTTAATCAAAATTGAAACCAAGTTCATGGCATCGTTGCTGGGGCGAAAGCCTTCGGTGTAACGTGTTTGAATTTGTTAGCTCTACTTAGGACATTTTTTCTTTTTTTTGCATCTTATATTTATTTTGGAAATTTTGTTCTAACTTTTTCTTCTTAATAGGTACACCAACCTTGAAAGAAGGGGAGAAGGAACAAACCAAAAATAGTAAGTGGAGAAGAATTGTAGTAGATCTTGAGAGGAAGAGCAAAAACGGAACAATGCTACAATAATGGAATATATGGGGGATGGCAAGGAGCTTACAATGTGAATACATTCCAACTGTATCAAGGAAACACTTATTCTGTACCAAGTTCCTACAATCAAGTGTCTACGGTTACTCCTCTATCCGAAAATAGTGTCTTACTTGAAATGTGTAGAAGATATGCTCAAGGGAGCAATGCAAGGCAAAGTTTTCAACCAAGTCTTCCTAGTTATAGGGCTCAAAATCTTCAAAGTATGGCAACCTCTTATCCTATAGTGCAACAAGAATGGATGATGCCTAGTTCTCAAGTAGATGATATGTCTTAAATGCAAGAGAGTACTTTCCCGAGTATTTATCAAGGGAATTATCTCCAAGAACAAAGATGGCAACCATCGAGTGAAGAAGCAAAGCCATCCGTACAAGAAAGATTTGGTCAACTCATGGAGATGATCTATGAAATGATTGATGAAAGAAAGAGAGAAGATGAGGAAAAGGAGAGGAGACTTGAGGCCTTAGAGCATCGAATGAGTCAAATGATACAAAAATGGAACACTCTTCATGCACTACAAGAAACTGCTGGATTACCGACGGATTTACCGACGAATTTAAACGGTCGGTAATTACCGACGGATTACCGACGAATTACCGACGTTTTATTGATTAAATATGATTCATTTTTAAAAAAATCATCAATAAAAATTATCGACGGAATTAACGACGGATTACCGACGGAATTAGCGACGGATTTCTTTTCCGTCGATATATCCGTCATTATTTTAGAGGGAATAAATCCCGGAAGATTACCGACGGAATTTATCCGTCGGTAGATATATAAAATTTTATTTAAAGAAATTTAATTTTAGTTTTTAATTTACCGACGGATTAAATCCGTCGGTAATGATATTAAATTTTATTTTTTAAAAAAGTAATTTAAGTTTTTAATTACCGACGGATTTAATCCGTCGGTAAATTAAAGACTAAATTATGTTATATTTACCGACGGATTTATTCCGTCGGTAATTATATTAAATTTATTTTTTTTTAAAATAATTTTAGTTTTTTATTTTTTTAAAAAAATAATTTTAGTTTTTTAGTACCGACGGATTAAATCCGTCGGTAAATATAAAATAATTTAGTCTTTAATTTACCGACGGATTAATTCCGTCGGTGATTAAATTAAATTTTATTTTTTAAAAAAAATTATTTTAGTCTTTAGTTACCGACGGATTATATCCGTCGGTAAATATATTAAATTTTATTTTTTAAAAAATATTTTAGTCTTTACTTTACCGACGGATTTAATCCGTCGGTAAATATTTCTCAAATTCCTCAAATTCCGTCGTGCTGCAAAATTTCTAAAATTCCTTCAAACTCCCAAATTCGAAACCCTAGCCCACTACCGCCACTTCTGGTTTTAGCCGTTGCGTCGCCGCTCAACTTTCACCATCGCCGTAGCTTCAGTATCGATTGCTGCAATTACTCAATCGACCGATAGGAAATTCTCACTTCCTTCTGCTCACAGTTGTCTAGATTCGAATTTCAATGGATTCAAACTCCGTTTCCCCTTTTGTGCCAGCAAGTTACGAAGCAGGAGCTCGCGTTCCGGTATGGTAGTTCGGTGCATGTCAACCTCTGCAGGCAAGTGCGAATCCCCTCGCCCTTGAATTTATTGTTTATTTGGTGTTATTTTGCTTCGTTTGTGAGGTTTTTAGATGCTTTGGGTATTGATCTACTTCTGATTTGGGGTTTCGGAGGAATTTGATGGACTTGATGTCTGGAGAACCTAACTTTGTTGATGAGGATGAAGGCAGCAAGAGGGGGTCGAGCTGCAGATACGAAATCAGTAAATTCGTCCCAAAGAACTATTTTCGTACAATGGTTCTTGGTAATGGTAAAGATAGATAACCTTACCCTTCATGAGATTAATTGCATTCTCAAGAATCTTTACATCTAATTGAATACTTGTTTTGTACACATGTATGTATGTTCTTCCTTGATTAAGGTTAATGATCATGAATAACAGCCAGTTCTGCCATTGTAATAAGCCTTGTCTTGTGTGAAAAGTTTGAAATTGTTACATCCTTAATGCCTGTTATTAATTGCTGTAATCTAACTCTAACAACCTATAATTCTCCATTAATGTCTGAAGAAGTGGATTACATAAGGTAATTTCTGCAGATATCTGCATCAACTATATATCTTACTGTTGCAAAGTCAGTGTTACACCACATGGGGATATGACTTAGCACCAAATGCATCTTACTGAACTGGAAAAAGTTTCTCAATACATATATTATAGAGTACTTATTTTCTTTTTCTAGTCAAAATCTTGATGTCATTTTCTGTAGCCAGTTGTCTAAAACCACAATACAAAGTGGAACAGTTGGTTGCATCTATCTTGTAGTTCCCATATTTAAAGCATTGAGGTAGTTTTCCTTTTCTTGAATCTTCTAATTATAATACATCCCATTCCTGTAATAACAACACACACATCATGATGGGCAGTTTAATAATTACAAGATTTCCTAATTAACATCATGATTCAAATCTTATGGTTTAGTAATACATGATTACCATAGACTGAGATTCAATAAATTATGTTATTTTGTTTGTTGATGCTTTTTTGTCATCCCTTGCTGGCTATGCATGAGTTACTATGTCAACATTATTTAATGGGGATGTAAGTGAGTCGACTCGAGTATTTTATGGAGAAGTCTTTTTATATTACTACTTGTTTTCATTTTTTTTATTTCGATATGTTTGTCTACTTCTCAGCCTTTACTTTTACTTCTAATTTTGATTTTGATATTTTGATTTTGGAATAACATCCCTACAATTTCTCTGACTTCTATTTTGTCCCCTCTTATAAGCTAGTATATTATTGAGGGCAATGACAGAAAAAGGAATGTCAGGGAAGTCCTACCCTCGTGCCGCCTCTACTGGGCAGTAATTTTGGAATAACATCCCTACAATCTTTTTGCTGCCTTGCTAAGGTCAGTGCCTTTTTCTCCATATAATTTTACTTCATTTTTATGAGCATTTTTTGGGTTTGCTTAATAAAAAATGGGCATGAATTGCATTGTAAATTGTTATCATTCTTATATATATTTTTTGAAAGTGCGTGCTATTTGTTCAATGAAATACCAATGTGAAAATTGTTATGCTGTATTTTGCTACAAATTGAGAAATTATTATTATTGGGAGAACTACTCCGTTACAGAATTGATGCTAGGCTTGCAGCTTATTGGAAATAAAGAATATTCATTGAATTCCACATGTTTAGAGAGATAGTTTTAGGTCGGGTTGAAAAAGGAGCAACTCGTTGGAAGAAGATATATGCGGAGACCAAACGTATATATTTTGAGGAGTTTAAAGTATGCATTAAAAAGTTTAGAGTTCTATTTTGATATGATATTAATCTTTTATTTAAATATATGAAATATATGTTTAATTTTTTGTAGATTGTGTTGGCATACAAATATGTTTAATTTGTTTTCTTTGTTAATAAGGCCAAAAAGCATAAAAAGAAAGCCAATGAGTATGACATACTTCCACCCTCCGGATGAAAATGGAAAGTACACCTATGTAGTAGCTGAAAATGTTGCTGTAAGTATAATATTTTGTGTTTTTAAAGTATTTATGATTTTAAGTAAAATGATAAATCTATAATATTTGATTAATAATTCATTATTAACCATGTAAATTCACAGAATGCAATCGAACAAAAGAAAGATGAATTGAGTCAAATGCCTGATGCTCCTGAGATTAATATGGGAGATATCTTCCATCAAACTGTTGCACCAAAAAAAGGTCGCATCTTCGGCATTGGTAATTTAGGAGAAGGAAGTTCAAGCAACCAATTTGATGATGAGGTTGATGCTGATTTGGGAAACTTGTGATCATGTTTATTGTATTACATGTTTTAAGGATTGAGTATAATTTGATATTTTGTGTCGAATTTGGATAATCTATTTCAAATTATGGAGATTGCTGAATTTAAATCTTATATTGGGTTGTGTTTTGAAGATTTAATTAATTAGAATTTTATATTATTTAACAGGTATTAATATTAATTTTAAAATATAAAACTCAAATATATACATAAATTTGCGACGGAAATTTTCGTCGGTAACTGAAATACGTAATTTGAAAAACTAATTTTAACGACGGAACATTCCGTCGCAAATTTGTGACGGATTAATTCCGTCGGTAATTATCGACGGATTACCGTCGGTAAACTAACTTCCATATGATTTCGTGTTTTTTAATCTGCGACGGAAATTTTCGTCGGTAAATTCCCGACGGATAAATCCGTCGCTAAATCCGTCGCTAATATGCAGCACCGACGAATTTGATTTGCATGACTACCGACAGAAAATTCTATTTACCGACGTCCATAATCCGTCGGTAATTACCGACGGAATGTAATTTCCGTCGGTAATAAATTACCGACCATGGTTTTAGCGACGGAGCGATTTCCATCGGTAATCCGTCGGTAACCCCTTTACCGACCGAATTTTCAAGTATTACCGACGAAAATTTCCGTCGCTAATCAAAGAGTTTTTTGTAGTGATGAAATGGAGAATTTTGATGAAAATATTGAAGAAGAATTAGATGTAGAAGAGTGTTAGGGGGATAATGAAGAAGACTCAAGAGATGTTGAGCTTATTGATGATAAGGAAGACAAGGTAAAAGAAAGTTTAGAGGAGGAAAGTGAGAGGAGTAAAGAGCCTAAGGTAGAAGAGAGCTTTGAGGATGAAAAGATTATCTAGGATTTCTTGTCTCTTGATGTTAAGGAAAGTTTAATTGAAGATGAAGAATCACATGAGGTGGATGAATTTGATGAAGTGGAACAATGTCTAAGAGTACTTGATGATGAGTTCGGGAGTGAAATGAGCATTTCTACATCTGATTGGTCGTTTGTAGTCCGGGCGACCAAGCAATAAAATATTGAACCCAAGGGAATATAGGATTCATGGCCTTTAGGTATAGTATCGTGATTAGTTAGGGACGATCGAAAGGGAGGTTTAAAAATAAAAGACAATAAAATGCAAGGAAAAATAAATCTAATTACAATATTTTTGAATTTTCAATGACATGGTAGTTTTCACGATACACTCATATAATCAATCATCCAACATCTTTAATTATTTTTCATTTTAAAGCAAATCATGGTAAGGGCGATCACGATTTCCACCTATCCCCAATGGCCATGGTGAATAGGATGTAGATTGTTTTCACTACCCCCAAAAAGCTCTAAGGATCGATCCTACTTGCAATTCCCTTCAAGGTACTATGTTCGTATGGATGGGGTTCCCTTCACTAGTTTAATCCTCGGGCATAAGTGATCTCACTAGTGTTCATTTACGTTGTTCTAAACAAAAGGACTCCTTGATCAGGCTCCTCCTTTATTAAATCCACATGTAATAAATGGAAGAAACTCACATATGATAATCATACAAAACAACCAAGGGTAAAGCAACGACAAGACATGCCGATACACAATACACAACTTAATTACAATGCACTAATATCAAAGATATAAATCCCATATTATTACAAGGCATGTGAATTTCATAAATAAAACCTAATCAAAGCCAAAAATTCAATCAAGACATTTTCATAAATTAATCAATAATTACGCCATCAATTAACCACCAAAACATAGAAAATATAAAGATAATAAGTAGGATTAGATTACACCTTAATGAAGTTTTACATTCATGAAGATCATCCACTCCTTGGTGTCTCCACCTTTTTGGAAAACAAAAAAATCCTAATATAGAAAAATATTAAAACTACGGATAGATCCCTCACCCTGAAAGGGGGAGGGATCTCAACTATGGAGATATTTAATTAAAAAGCTCTCTCTCAATTATTGAATCTTGAAAAGATTCAATTTAATTGAATTTAATGGAATGGAGAATTGGTGTTTGAGAGGCTTCCAAATGAGGGTATTTATAGGTGTATGGTGAGTGGATTTTTTAGAGACTTTCCAATGTGGGACAAGGATGGAAATGGGTTTTTTTGGCTCAAAATTCGGTTCCAGCAATTTGGTATAAAAATAAATCCGTACAATGAATAATGAAGAGCCGGTCTTGGCCCAGTAGTCGGAGGCGCCCTTGTGCGAGCATGAGGTCGCGGGTTCGATTCTCGGCTCTGAAATAATTTTTTAAATTCCTTCGTGAGTGCGAAGTACCGGATAAAAACTCTCTTCAGCGAAATTCGACCGTGGAGTGCAAAATTCGATCGAGTTTTGCTTATAGTGGCATTCCTTTGTTTTCCACCTACGACAACACTTTTGCAGCAATAAAAGACAACGATTTCAGCCTTTGTCTATTCCTTTCTTTCACAACGCCCAGAAAAAGTATTGTCATAGCTCCCTTTAAAATTTGTTGTCTATTAGTCTGCCACAATTTTTTCTCGTTTTCATCCCGATTTAATTCATGTTTCTTCCATCGCTCTTTCAAACTTAAAAACACCCCTTTTTCTGCAAAAATACACAAAAATACCTCTCTCCAAGTAATCAAGCAATTAATAGTATTTTCATAAAAATCATGCTTAATTATTGAATTAAATCCAAATAAATCCATGCAACAAAGTACAAAATTCTAGGTGAATTTCACACCGATCAATATCTTTTAACTCTTCAAGTTGCATTGAATTTTAAAATATTGTTTATATTGACTTTGTTTTACCTATTGATTTTTCTCAATGTCTTACGTACAAAAGAGAGCTTGAAGAAGTGTTGAGAACTTACTTGATAAAAAGAAATAAGTGGTGGTCGAGAAAAGAGCGGTTAATGGAATGCAAGCTCAAAAGAGTAGAATTTTTAAAGCCAATCTCGAAGGATGCTACTATGGTCGTTACTTACCACAAATACCTAATAGTGGAAGAAGCACAAAGATTAAAATTTGATGGCAAGAACGAACAATATCCTTGGCCATTCCGATGAGTTCTTAATATCCCGTCCGGCTTGAAGACGTTAAACTTAGCGCTGGATGGGAGGCAACCCATTATTTTTTTATTGCTTTTATTTAAATGCTTTGATTTAGTTTTCTTATATTTTTGGCATGTAGGTTGATTGTGCTCATTAGAAAAATGCGTATTGAAAAATACGAGAAGTTCTTGATTTGAAGTGTGAAAGGACGTCTCACCACTTTTTGCAAATTTAAATCGAAATTCTTATTTCAATTTAAGTTTGGGGGATAGTGCGTGGTGGACGTACCTTGAGTGTTGTGATGCATATGCTTCTCTACAAGAAGATCATTGGTGGAAACTACAAGGGTAAGTCCCACCACTTTTTACAAACTTAATTCTCAACTTGTTTCGATTTAAGTTTGGGGGGAGAGTGCGTGGTGTGACTCACCACTTGAGTGTGCTTATTATGTTGAGTGAGAGATTTTCTTATAAAATTTGGTAAATTTTAAAATTTTCTCATGAGTATTGGTTTGATTTTGGTTAGTTTGGTTGTGTTGAAGTGCATGCTAGTTCATTATTTGATAGTAATTGTAGTGCTAATGGTTTTGATGAGATTTTGATCATATATGAGGTGTATTGGAAGTACAAAAGGAGGGCAAGATGAGGTGTGAAGTGTGAAATTTGGAAAACAAGGTAAAGTAGCTACACGAGCCGTGTTCAGTACACGGTCCTGTAAGAGGTGATCGTGTACTGACATCAGAAATTGCTACTCGTCCAGGACCAAGGGCGAGTTCAGCACACGAGCCGTACAGGAAATAGAAACACAGGTCGTGTGCGGAACACGGCCCTGTAACACGCAATCGTGCTCGAGCATCAAAAAATGCTACACGGCATGACCCGTGTAGTGTCTGAAGGCAATTTTAAAAATTCGAGTTCGCGAGCAGTTTCAAACTTGCCATTCACTCAGTACGCATCCCAATGTTCTAGTTCATCTTGTATGCAGCCCGTTTGTCCGTGCTAGCCATTTTCACCTCCAGATGCCTTTTCAGGGAGTTCACTTTACTACTCATCTTTTCCATTTGCATAGCATATATGTGATTTTGAATTGGATTTGTTTGGATTGACATGTTACTTCATGTGTTATATACTTGGGAGGTTTACTTGCTTTATTAGTTTTTCTTATTTTTGAATAAGGTGGTAAAATCTTGAGCTTACATGTTATTGGATGATTGAGGAATATGTGCTTAATTTTCTTTTGATGGATGAATTGTCGTTTTTGTATGTTTTGTGTTGTTGTCTTGTTCTTTGTTTGGTGAGTCTTTGCTCATGTGTTTTGTTTGTATTTTTATTCTTGTATAGGTATGTTTGGTGGTTTGTTTCAGGAAGTTGTGAGTCATTTTTTAATGTGAGTAATGGCATGTTGTTTGTGATAAGTGATGGCGAACTATGTTGAGAATCTCTACTCTTTAAAATTGTGACATGTTCTATTTAACTTGTTCAATTTTGAGATGAATTGAGGTATAATGAGTTCCTAAAGGTCCGAGCAAAAGCTTGTGAGCGTTTGAGCCTCAACCGAGCATCCATGGTAAATTTCTTTATAAGTAGATCGATTGAGTCTTGGTAAACTAGAACTTGCTCATGGACTAGGGAATGAGTCTGATTGGTGGAGGTTAGTGAAATGATCTTAGGTTATCCTTGTAATTTCATAGTCATTGCCATATATTTCCTTACCTTATACATCATCCCTAGTTAACCACTTTGAGCCTTAAAGCCTATTTCTTGTAATATAAGCACATTACAATCTGATAAGTCATAATTTAGCATAATTATTTGGTTGAAATTCATGTTTATTTGATTGACTTATGTGCTAATTTGGATGCTAAATTGACTTATCTTGTCTTTGGTTAATTGAGGATTTAATGATACAAATTGATGTGAAACGGGCTGTTTTGTGCAGGAAATTCGTTGCTGCCAAATTGACTGACACTGACCCCCTCAGTGTCAGAAGGGACTGCAAAAATTCAGCATAAATAAGGAAAGTGTTGTTGGACATATTCTCATATTGTCTCTTAAATTCCAGCGAAGAGATCAGCTAAAATCAGGCCCGTATCATGTGGAAAAGTCACGATAGATTAGTCAACAAGAAAAGAAAAGATCCTTGAGATATTTTAGGAAGAGATAAGTAAGGAAAGAGATCAAACAAGATTACTTGGGGATCAAGATAGAGATATTTATGGGAGCAGATACACGCTATTTTTGGGGGCAGCAAAACACGTTAATTAAAGAGCAGATTAACGTGAAGGCAGGGAGCAGAACACGAACAGAAGGAGAAGACAGATTGCAGAACGCAGATTGAAGGAGTTCCACCATGAAGAACACGGTTTTATGTTCTAATTTATTTTGAATTTAATTTTGATTATGTAATTTCGTTTCTAGTCCGAGGGTTGTGAACCTCCCATGAATTATTTATTTTAATTATTTTGAATTTTATATTGCCAACTTTTATATAAATTTATTCTATTACATGCTTTGATGTTCTTAATAGCACTTTGATAATTATTTTAGTCTGGCCATCTAATTTAATTATTTAATTGTTTAACGCTATTTCGTGATCCACAATCCGTAATTGTTGTGAGGAGTGAATTAAATAGCAAATAGAGATAATTCCCTCTAGGTGTAACAGGATCTAGGTTGTATGATTCCTAGCCGGTTTTCGTAGCCTAGTAATTCTATGTTTGGAGTCTTAATGCATTTGCGAGTTCGAATCCATAGGGTTACTCGTAAATAGTTCAATTTAGTGGTCGTACCCTAATTGATGATCTTAAGAACATTCGGGTTAATTTGGTCGTACCATTAGCCTAGGAATTTGAGTTTGTATAATTGTTTGCATGTTTAATTCTTGCGATTTTATGAATTAGGATATGGGAGGGGATCAAATTCTTTGACTAGGTTGTTATTTTATTTGTTCTATTATTTAATTTTATGTTTGTTATTTTAATTAATTATTTTCATGTTTATTAGTTGTTAATTCAATCCAAACCCCCCCTCCGGTTACTCATTTGAAAACACATAAATTCAATTTAAATTCAATTACTCCCTTGGGTTCGACCCGTACTCATCCTGCTATATTTTAGTGGATTTGTTCGGAAATTTTATAAGTATTATTTTTGGGTGCCGGCGACAGCACATCAAATTTTGGCGCCGTTGCCGGGGAGTAATCCCGAATTTGGTTGAATTTTTTGTGTTTTATTTTTAATTTTCGAATTTTCCAGCAGTGCACTGACACTGATCCCTTCATGTCAGGTCTGCCCTGTTTTTATTTTTCTATTTTTTCGAGTTTAATCACTTTCTCCCCTTGTAGGTTTGCTTCTAATGGATCAATATCATGGTTATTATGGTTGAAATGTTCAACCATGTAGAGTTTGTGCAACCACACTCCATACCACTCATGATTGCCCATCCTTGATTGATAGATTAGCGGTGAGACAAAGAGATGAATATTGGAGTGCTAATCAACAAAGGCATTGGAATGATCAACCATATGTCAACACTTACAATCAAGGGTGGCGTAATCCTCATCATTCCCAATATGTGGACCACTATCATAATCAACCTTACGAATATCAAAGGCGTGACTACTATGAGTATAGACCTCAATCCTTCAATGATAGTGAATGCTATTATGAAGATGATGGGTTTAATGGAGATGAACAAAGTTCGAATGCTTCATTAGAGTCCTTGTTGAACCGGATGGAAATTAGTAATTTGTTATTTCAACAAAAAACTCAATTGAGTCTTTGGAGTTTGGAGCGCCAATGTAGCAAATTAAGGACCGAGGTTGAACATATGGTGGCACAACAAAGTATAAACCAAGTGGAATATCATGAGGAGACCACCAAAGACAAGAATTTTGAGATGGAGACCGAAATTGAGGAGGATAAGTATGCTGAAAATTCTACAGATTTTGTGCAGAAAATTGACACTGATGCCTTCAGTGTCAGTTCTGATGAAAACGAAAACGAGGCAATATCATCCGAATTAATGTCCATCAGTTCTGATACTTTTTCTTCTCATTTCAGGTTGGAAAAAGTTGTTGATATCCCTCATGAAAATGAGACGGTTGAAGTGTTTCGCATTGATGAGATCAAAGATCCTTTTCTTGAGGCGATCAAATAATTTTCTGTGGAGCTTGACATGTTAAGGCTGACCAAGAACCATATAATTTTGAAGGGAGAGAACACTTCTCGCAAACCAATAAGATGATTATATTGGTTTGAACATTTTACTCCTATCACGTGAAAGGGAAGTGAACGTCGAGCCAACGACGTTAAGAAAAGGCGCTTGTTGGGAGGCAACCCAACATAGGTTCTTATTTTTATTTTTATTTTTATTTTCTTAATAAATAATCTTGTTCTTTTGGTGTGTGCTAATTTTCAGGTTATGTTGATGACATTTTTGGAGAAAAGAGAAAATTCCTACTTGTGGTCAATAAAATGAAGCTTAACCCGGTGACTTCTTTCCACTCTTGCACTTGATTTACCTTTGAATTTTATTGTGTTTGTTTGCTTGAGGGCAAGCAAACGATTAGGTGTGGGTAGGTTTGGTGTATTGAGTGGTATTTGAAGTTGCAATTTTATTTTAATTAGATGTGCATATAGTATTTCATTTGAAATCATATTTTTACATTTGTGCACATGAGAAGTTGGTATTGGATTTATGGTGAAATTGTGCTTTGATATGTGAAATTTTTGGCATGACAAGAGAGTTGGATTTGATGTACCTTTGCTTGTGAGTTGTTGAATTTGTCTTGTTATTTTTGTGACGAATGTGGAATAATTTTTATTTGAGAATTCATGGCAAATGATCCATATTCTTGTGAGCTTTGAGCCTTGAAGAGCTATCATCTATATAAGCTCTATATTTTTCTTGATTGAGTGCAAATTGGACTTGATATGTACATTCTAGAACTTGCTCTTTGAATACATTTTGAGATCTTACATTTGAGGATGTGTAATTAAATGATAAAGGCACCTAGGCAAGCCGTATTTTGGTCTTCTTTTTACCTACATAATCATATAAATCTTTTAGGAGAGCCACTTTGAGCCTAGCCTTTTCTTTGATGAATGAGCATATAAAATAGCCATATTCCATTTTCTTTCTTGAACTCTTCCGATTGAACCCCTTACTATTTTGCATATTGTGGAATTCATTGAAAAATATTTTTGGTGGTTAAATTGATGATGAAGGGGAGATGATGGTTGAGAGAAAGAAAAAATTGGAGAAAGCAAAAAAAAAAAGAATGGAGAGAGGAAAGAAAAAAAAAGAAAAGAAAAGGAAGAATGGAAGATAAATGGTTGAAAAAAATAAGAGAAAAGAAATTGGAGTTGAAAAAAAAAAAGAACGATGCTGAAATTTGTGCAGAATTTTTCTGTAAAGACACTGAACCCTTCAGTGTTGCCTCTGTTTTTTCGAATTTGAAAGAAACAGATGTGGGTAGTTGGATGTGATGATAAAAATCAGAAATTTATCAAAAGAAAATGAAGGAGTGGATGTGGAAGAAATTGAGAATGGCATGATGCATCATTTTGATGTTCTTTCTTGATTAACACATTTGCAAAGTGGTAAATTTAGCCTTTCTAATCCTTTTCATCCTACCTTATCCCAAGCCCCATTACAACCATTTAAAAGTCCTTTTGATATTTGCGCAATGCTTATTGAACTTGGTGGAGATTTGATTTGGGAGCAAGCTTATGGTAATGTCTTGTCTTGTTTAATTTTGAGTGTTTTGCTACCCACTTATATACTTGAGTGTTATTGAGTGAAACCATTGTGAGGCCATGAATTCTTAACTTCTTTATCTTACATAAGTTGCAAATATTTGTGAGACATTCTACCACTCATTTGTATTTGGTGTATCTTGTTTGATCTCTCTTGGAAGTGTCATTGTTTTGCTATCACTTGCAAATGATTGTCATTTTTCCTATGCTTTGTCTTGGTCTTGTTTTGCTTGAGGATAAGCAAAGGTTTGGGTGTGGGGAGATTTGATAAGTCATAATTTAGCATAATTATTTGGTTGAAATTCATGTTTATTTGATTGACTTATGTGCTAATTTGGATGTTAAATTGACTTATCTTGTCTTTGGTTAATTGAGGATTTAATGATACAAATTGATGTGAAACGGGCTGTTTTGTGCAGGAAATTCGTTGCTGCCAAATTAACTGACACTGACCCCCTCAGTGTCAGAAGGGACTGCAAAAATTCAGCATAAATAAGGAAAGTGTTGTTGGACATATTCTCATATTGTCTCTTAAATTCCAGCGAAGAGATCAGCTAAAATCAGGCCCGTATCATGTGGAAAAGTCACGATAGATTAGTCAACAAGAAAAGAAAAGATCCTTGAGATATTTTAGGAAGAGATAAGTAAGGAAAGAGATCAAATAAGATTACTTGGGGATCAAGATAGAGATATTTATGGGAGCAGATACACGCTATTTTTGGGGGCAGCAGAACACGTTAATTAAAGAGCAGATTAACGTGAAGGCAGGGAGCAGAACACGAACAGAAGGAGAAGACAGATTGCAGAACGCAGATTGAAGGAGTTCCACCATGAAGAACACGGTTTTATGTTCTAATTTATTTTGAATTTAATTTTGATTATGTAATTTCGTTTCTAGTCCGAGGGTTGTGAACCTCCCATGAATTATTTATTTTAATTATTTTGAATTTTATATTGCCAACTTTTATATAAATTTATTCTATTACATGCTTTGATGTTCTTAATAGCACTTTGATAATTAATTTAGTCTGGCCATCTAATTTAATTATTTAATTGTTTAACGCTATTTCGTGATCCACAATCCGTAATTGTTGTGAGGAGTGAATTAAGTAGCAAATAGAGATAATTCCCTCTAGGTGTAACAGGATCTAGGTTGTATGATTCCTAGTCGGTTTTCGTAGCCTAGTAATTCTATATTTGGAGTCTTAATGCATTTGCGAGTTTGAATCCATAGGGTCACTCGTAAATAGTTCAATTTTGTGGTCGTACCCTAATTGATGATCTTAAGAACATTCGGGTTAATTTGGTCATACCATTAGCCTAGGAATTTGAGTTTGTATAATTGTTTGCATGTTTAATTCTTGCGATTTTATGAATTAGGATATGGGAGGGGATCAAATCCTTGGACTAGGTTGTTATTTTATTTGTTCTATTATTTAATTTTATGTTTGTTATTTTAATTAATTATTTTCATGTTTATTAGTTGTTAATTCAATCCAAACCCCCCCTCCGGTTACTCATTTGAAAACACATAAATTCAATTTAAATTCAATTACTCCCTTGGGTTCGACCCGTACTCATCCTGCTATATTTTAGAGGATTTGTTCGGAAATTTTATAAGTATTATTTTTGAGTGCCGGCGACAGCACATCACAATCCATGATACCCACTTAAGCCTTATATATATAACCTTTGTGTAGGTGATTGAGGAGATGATAGTTTACAAGGTTTGATGGTGAAGTTGTGAAAAAGAAAGAAGGAAATAATAAACAAGCAAGAAAAGTATGAAAAGAGCTCAAGCAAATACACATGCAACCTCAACATAAGAAAAAGGATCAAAAATAATAAAAATATGCTCAAGTAAATGCCAAGTCAAAGAAAGGAAGCATGCAAATTAAATTAAGCTCAAGAAATCCAAGGAATGGTAATTATTAGTGCTTGTGATTAGAAAAGAAAAAAAATAAAAAAAAACGTGAAGAAGTTGAAGAAGCTAATCATCTCTTCGATTACTTATACTCGATGAGTCACTCTTATCCATAATCTCCCTACCCTTATCAAAAAGCCTAACATTACATCCAAAAGTAAAGTCCTTTTTGATCATTAGTTGAAGCCTTGGAGGCTTGTGAATGTTGTCCGTGAGCAAGTCTATGGTGCGTCGGGTTCAATCGATTGATGAGTGAAATTACCTTCATAGAGTGTTGAGTGCATTTTGATATCCGACGTGAGGTTTGGACCGGAAGGAACTTTATTACTCTTAATTTTCTTAGACTTGAACTTATTAATTTTTTATGTCATGATTTTAATGTTTTAGTGTGACTTGATATGATTTGTAGTCCTTGTTGCTTATGATGTGTTGTTGTTTATGTTCTTTAGGTCTTTTTGTATGTGAAAATTCCCCCTCTCGTTTTCTCATTTTCGTTGCTTGAGGACGAGCAACACTTTAAGTTTGGGGGTTGATCGGTGTTGTTTTCACCTAGATTTTAGTGTCTTTTATTATGTATTTTTGTGTGCTTTTATTCATTTTGTATATCATTTGGTGGTATTATATGAAGATATGGAGATGTGTGCTTTGAAATGATAAATATGTGTTTTCATGATTAAGTGTCTTAAATTATGCTATATTTGTGAATATTTAGAGAATGATAAATTGGTGTAATTTGTGTGATTTTCAAATGAAAATAGATTCTAGACACGATAAAGAAGATGTGGGAAAAAACGGAGCTCAATTCGGAGTTGAAATGAGGGAGAACGATTCAAAGCAAAATGCTAAAAAATGCAAGTCTAACTTTTATAATTTTTCTGTATTCTTGTGGAGCTCAAAACTAGACTTGTGATATAGAGTTGGAAAGTCACAGAAGAGAGGATCGCATGAGCGCAAGAATCATTTGAATCGGAGATCGGATGTAAAAGTTATGCTCGAAACGGTGAGACTGCGCTGCACCCGGTGACCCTACACGGCCCGTGTAGGTGCAAAAGGCAGTTTTATGATATAAACTTGTTCTAGAAGCTTCCATGGGAGTATAAATACATGTTTTGACCACAAAATCCGTGAGGAATCATTTGGGATCAGTTTTCACACACACTAAACACCTAAATCACACACATTCATCTCCATCTCTTCCACCCTTCACTTCATCCATCCAATCCACTTGATCTTCTCAAATTCATCCATAAATCCATCCATCCACCAATTTAAGAAGAGAAATTCATCATTGATTGAAGATTTTAGCATAATCAAATAGGAGGAAGTTCACCATTAAATGGGAGCCAACTTACCTTTATTTTGTTATTTTCTTCATTATTTGGCTCAATTGGAGCAAGCTATGGAATGTATTGATTCTATTATAATTTGTAGTGGTTAGTCCTCATGTGAGGCTAGCAATATGATTGCTTAGGTATTATGTAGATTTTACACACCACATATTTGATGAATTGATTGTTATGAATATTTTCTATCATGAATGCTTATTCTCATTTTATGTATTATTTGTGTTGTTAAATTCTCTATTCATAGTATTAGGATGGTCATTCCAATATTATGCTTAGTGGTTTAATTAAATCATTGATTGCATAAGATGACTTAGTTAGTATAAGGAGAGGTAAGTCATACCCTTCAAGTGCTTAGACCCTCATGATAGGACATTAGTGATAAACTAGTAAGGGGAACCCAACTTATGATCATAGTACCTTCATGGGAATTGAGAGTAAGAGACAATCCTAGGAGATTTAAACTTGTAAAAGAATTGAGAACCTAATCACCTTGGCCATAGGGGTTAGGGGTACAAACGTGATTGCCCTTAATATAATAACATGAAAACCATCAATGCATGTGTGTGTGAGTATATATATACATTACCATGAATGTTGCTTTTCTTACATAATTCTTAGATTGTTCACCTTCACCCATCATTCATCTCATTTGTACATGTTCTATCTTTTGATTTCTTTCTAGCTTAGTTTGTAGTATAATCAACCCCCTCCTTCTTTGATTAGTCCTACTAGAGTGAAACATCTTTCAAATATGGCTACCCACTTTCGCCCTTGGGTTTGATATCTTATAAATTTTGCACTTGGTCGCTTACGTGCTACACACGATATAGTACACTTGCTCTAAATCAATTTAACCAAAATTGAAACCAAGTTCAAATGTAAAGTGAGTAGTTGTATTTGTATTGTGTGCGGATCTTATATAAAATAATTAATTGTTTTGTGTGTTTCAATTTGACAAAGGAGAAATGTAAACCTTAACTTGAGACAATAAAAAATAAAAAATACAAATCTTAACGCAGGACGGAGGGAGTATAGTAACTAAGAGTACTAAATTATTTAAAAATATGTAAATTGAGTTTATAGTGTAAACTTGTGGATACCTATTTTAATTTTATATTCTATGTATTGTAGAGTTTGGAATCACAGAGTAAATTTGCGGGTAACTATTTCAATTTTATTGTATTCTATGTATGTTAGAATTTAAATTAGAGGGATGATGGCTTACACATGAACCCAATTTATTGAAGGCTAATCATTTAAAATACCAATTCATGTGCTATATCACACAAATTGGATAATTAACTTATTAATTTCTTCATATCAAGCCTGGGGAAGGCACCACCTTTGAACACTTATAAAAGTCTTTAAAATATTAATATGGGAATTCTAATGAATGATGTTCAGAAGTTATGATCATTACTTTAACATCCATTGTTCTCCGTTATAGTTGGACCGCCTTATAAAACCCTTGTTCACTTCATCCATCATTGATAGACACTCAAGTTTTGTTACAGTAACTATTCTTGCATTCACACAACACAACAAACAGCCAACATGAGTTCTTGAAAAAAAAGCAGTAGAAATGCTTCCCCGATTGTGTCTTCCTACAACGATCAGATTCGGCCACTCCCCACCATCAATCAAGCGTTGTTGAGTCCCTCGCCGGAATAAGCCTTACCAATTTGAGTGACCATTTTAACACTCATGCCTGCAAACTCTTCTCCACCATCCAACTTTTGTGAAAATGTCACATTACATCCTTTTTTTTTACCCACCCTTTTAAAATATACTCCCACCGTCACATAATAAATTTCGTCCGTCCCACATTAATATCCACCTTTAAAGTACTCTTATATCTTAGTTATAAATTTACCCTCCTACCTAACATGTATAACATACTTTATAATTTATTTATCACCTAAAAATACAACTACAATATCCTCCAAATAAAGTTGGTTAAAAGTAAAGCACCCATACTCCAAAGTATTCTTGTAACTCCCTACCCCAATTTCCTACTTTAATTTAGACAGCATCCTTATAACTTCCTTTGTAAAATGGAATCCTAAATTACTCATTTTAGTAAGGAGACTAGTCAGCAGATAACTAACTCACCTTATATCTCCACTCCTTAGTAAATAGTGAACCTAGACATAGAAGGATAATGATTTTTATTTTTTCTTATTCATAACCTATCAACGGACATTGAGAGACAATGAAAAAATTATTAATTTTTTTTTCAAAGCCCATGCGTATATTGGGCATGTTGGGATTTAAAAAAATATATAAACTCGGTGGGCACAATTTTTTTTTAGATTAATGTTTGGTGGGTATCAAAAAAATTTTTAAAAAAAATATTTGTTTCTTAGACTAATATCTAGTGGTATTAGAATGAAAAATAAAATAATTTCTTTTTTAATTAATATTTGGTAGATAAAATAATATAAAAAAAATAAAATTATTAGGTTAATGTCCGGTGGATATCATAATTTTTTATTATTACTCTCTCCGTCTCACTTAAAGAATTTCTTTTTTCTATTTTGAGTGTCCCACCCAAAAAATTTTATTTCCTTTTTTACGCACATAGAACCCATACATATCCACATATACCCACTAATACAATTAAAATATGGGGTCCACACTCCCACTAATACAATTACGTACTCACTAAACATTAAATAATAATACCCTTAATCCACGTGCAAAAAGCAAAAATAACCCTTTGCATGAGACGGAACGAGTATTTTTTTTGTCTTTCTAATATTCTCTCTGTCCCGGACCACCCTTCTCGTTTGCTGCAGTACCACGTTCTTTAAGAAAAATTATTTTTTTTTTATCAAATTTGTGACTTTAGAGGGTATTGTAAAATTTTTATGTAATAAAAAAAATAGTATAAAGTAATGGTAAAGTATATGTGTGTGAAAAATGAGTGACAAATTTAAAATTAAAGTAATTTTTGAGGTTGTTAGATAAAGTAATTTTTTTTTTTGGAGTGTGAATGATGACGTAGGACGGACGAATAAGAAAAGTGTGAAGAATTGTGTGAGACGAGAGGAGTAATTTTTTAAAAAATAAAAAGCATTAAATACAACCATAAGAATAGGTGTGATATATAAATTTAAGAGAGGTTTTTTTTTTTTGGTAACATTAAGATTGAATAATAAATACTCCCCGTATCAAACTTTCTTGTATTCTTTCCTATATATATAAATTTTCTGTATCATTTCAACCAAAATAAAAAATAAAAATGAAGGTAATCATTAGATTTTCTTCTTTGTCTTACATAAAAGCTAGTTTCATATATACACAAAGTTTAGATTTTTCTTTTTTCTCTTACTTAATAGTTAAAAGTATGACGTGTATTACAAATATGACGTGTACTTTAATAATTATGTTAACATGCTAGTGACATGTTAATACATGAATTACACAAATCTTATTCACAAACCTAAGGTTGCTTTTGCTTTTAACACATTTGACTAAATCTTAAAATGACAAATTTTCCATCCAAAGGCTGCCTATGTATTAGAAAACTAAATCTCAATGTCGTTTTAATAAATTTCATTCTCAAAATTCTTTCAATGATAAGATGGGGATATTAAAATCACTCATGGGTAGTATAATTTATTTGCACATTAACAAAACATTGATTAGGCTCACGTCTACATATATAAAATAATGTTTAACTCTGTAAAATTTCTGGATGGATTAGTTCTTTATTATATAAAACATATTGCAAAATTCATAAGTGAATAAAGGTATGTTAGCAAGACGCGATACTCGCATCCAGAAATTAAAATTAATTATTAAAATAAATTTTATATTTACAATATTAAAAAATTTAATATTTATAATTATAATTATATTTGCAAGCTGTTTTTTACTTTTAAAAGCTATTTAAGAATTAAGACATTATCATATGTATAAATAATAGTGCGTAAACTGTAAATTTATGATAATACTCTAATAATTAGTGGCACAAAGTATTTTTCATTATTTTTTTATAAGGGTAAAATATTGAAATTTTTTTATTTTAAGGGTACAAATGTATCTCCATGGAGACTAAAGTAGTTCCGCCTTTGGTTTTTATGATTAATAGACACATGATAGAAAGTATTACATGTGCACGTTGTGGAAACTATATTGAAATTGGAAGACATGTTCTGTTCTAATGCTAAATTTTATATGAGGTATGGATGATTGTTATGGCTTCTTTGGATAATGTATTGTTTATGATTTTTTGTTGAGTATACGGTGAAAATAGTGGAAGATCGAAGATAGAAGGTAGTAGAAGAAGATAGAATAATAGAGAGAGATTTTGGTTAATTGTTTTCTGATTTATTTCTTCTGCCATAATTGTTTTATCTTCCTCAATACCTTTCACCATTGGAGTATTTGAGATCATAACAATGATTTACTTCAAATTGTTGGGAATTACTACTGTATCTCATTCTTGTATTTTATCTAACCTCATTACTGAACTTGATTTCAATTTTGGTTAAATTGATTTAGAGCAAGTGTACTCTATCGTGTGTAGTAAGTAAGCGAACAAGTGCAAAATTTATAAGATATCGAACCCAAAGGCGAAAGTGGGTAGCCGTATTTCAAAAATGTTTTACTCTAGTATGACTAAACAAAGAATGTGAATTGATTATACA
The DNA here is from genome assembly GCA_023678885.1 of Pogostemon cablin. Taxonomy (NCBI): domain Eukaryota; kingdom Viridiplantae; phylum Streptophyta; class Magnoliopsida; order Lamiales; family Lamiaceae; genus Pogostemon; species Pogostemon cablin. The sequence continues at coordinate 32,827,265 of CM042951.1, forward strand.
ACAAACTAACAACTAGGAAAGTAATTAAAGATAGATGGATACAATGGACATGAAAGATGGATGAAGGTAGAACAATCTAAGAAGTATGCAAGGCAAGCAACACTCATGGAAAAGGTATATATAGACTCACACATACACATGCATTGATGGTCTTCTTTTTAAGATTTTAAGGGTAATCGCGTATGTACCCCTAATCCCTATGGCCAAGACAATTAGGTTCTTGACTCTTTTACAAGTTTAAATCTCCTAAAATTGTTCTTACTCTCAATTCTCATGAAGGTACTATGATCATAAGTTGGTTCCCCTCACTAGTTCATCACTAATATTCTATCATGAGGTTCTAAGTACTTGAAGGGTATGGCTTACCTCTCCTCATACTAACTAGGTCATCTCATGCAATCAGTGATTCAATTAAACCACTAAGCATAATATTAGAATGGTCATCCTAACACTATGAATAGAGAATTTAACCACACAAATCATACATAAAATGAGAATAAGCATTCATGATTGAAAATATTCATAATAATCATTTCATTAAACACGTGGTGTGCAAAATCTGCATAATTCCTATCAATCACATTTTTAGCCTCACATGAGGACTAGTCACTACATATCATGATAAAATCAATACAATCTATAGCATGCTCCAATTGAGCCAAATAATGAAGAAAATAACAAAATAAAGGTAAGTTGGCTCCCCTTTGATGGTGAACTTTCTCCTCCTTGATCATGCTATAATCTTCAACGAATGACGAATTTCTCTTCTTAGATTGGTGGATGGATAGATTTGAGAAGATCAAGTGGATTGGATGGATGAAGTGAAGTGTGGAAGAGATGGAGATGAATGTGTGTGATTTAGGTGTCTAGTGTGTATGGAAACTGATCCAAAATGATTCCTTCCATAATTTGTGATCAAAATATGTATTTATACCCCATGGAAGCTTCTAGAACAAGTGAATATCATAAAACTGCCTTTTCACCTACACGGGTCGTGTAGGTGCACACGGGGCATGTAGGTGCATCGCGTGCAGTGCAGTCTCACCGTTTCGCGCATAACTTTCTCATCCCAATCCCGATTTGAGTGATTCTTGCGCTCACGCGATTTTATCTTCCATGGCTTTCCAACCATATACCACAAGTCTAGTTTTGAGCTCCATAAGAATAGAGAAAAATTACACAAGTTGAATTTGCGTTTTTCAGCATTTTATTTTGGCTCGTTCTTCCTTATTTCAACTCCAAATTGAGCTCCGTTTTTTTCCCACATCTTTTTTATCGTGTCTAGAATCCATTTTTACCTAAAAATTATACAAATTACACCAAATTGCCTATTCTTTAAATATTCACAAATATAGCACAATTTAAGGCACTTAATCATGAAAATCACACATTTACCATTTCAAAGCACACATCTACATATCTTCATATAACACTACTAAATGATATACAAAATGAATAAAAACACACAAAAATACATAATAATGACACTAAAATTTAAGTGAAAACGACATCGGTCAACTACACATAATTGAATTTTGAAAAGCAAAATAGGGAAGAAAGTGGTTGTAACAATCTCGTTATGTTTGATTCGGAGATTGTGGAAAGGTAGGTTCAATTTAATATTTAATGGCGTGAGTTTAGTGTGGAAAAAATTGTTGAGGATATTGTTTTATGTAAATAAGATAGGGTGTTCTAATTTTTTATTTTGTGATTGGCTAGTTAATTTGAGGATGGTATTAGAATGTTAATCATTATAAAATGCTGTAAAACTATACTTTTTTTTGGATATCTCTTATACCCATAATGAATAATACTCCCTCCATTCATCCTTAATGCATCAATTTTACTATTTTGAGTTGTTCACTCTTAATGTATCAATTTTCCTTTTTATTAGATATATATATGAGACCTATATGTACATTATTAATATAATTAAAATATGAGATTCACACCCCCACTAATATTATTAATCACTACACATAAAATAATAATATACCTTAATACACGTGCAAAAAGCAAATTGATAAATTTATAATGAAAGAGGGAGTATTTTTTATTGATAAAAAAATGGACACATTATATATGATTGTTGAGATTGATTATTTTACTCTTTAGAGTGCTCATAAATTCTAGATTTAAACCCAATGAGATTTGTGCCTTGAATCATGATACATTAGCGCATGATAATTTTATTCTAGATCAAATCGTCTATGCATGTGTTTTCTATAACTTTCCCTTCAATCTTCCTTGTAAGCATGTTTGATTTAGGAATGATTTTAGGTCATCCTTACATTTTAAAGTTATTTAGATAAATTAATTCCTTATCATTTTTCGTCCATTTAAGCCTTAAGCTTTATTTTTGGCAAGTCTACATGATTTAAGCCTTATAAATTTCCAATGTAGCTGAGATTTGATTAAAAAGTGCTATGACTTTTGAATTGTGAAATATTTGAGAAAGAATGAAAGTTTGGTGAAGTAATTGGTGAAGTTGGGCCGTTAATCTGGCCCATTCGACTTACATAAAAAAGTTCATGTCATTAAAATCATAGTTGAAATAAAATTTGTCATCAGTGTCAATACACTACAATTTCCATTAAAGAGAATGAAATTTAGAAATTAATAGTTTTTTTTTCCGCTTGTAAAACAATACTTTAGTTTTACAAAATTAAAATTTCATGAGGGCAGTTGTAATCTGGAACAAGAAACCAGTGATTTAGGGGTGAAATAATTGCTATGGCAGCTAGGAAGTCTTTAGAAGTTTTAATTTCTAGCTAATTGTTAAAAACACCAACTAAAAATAACACTGATTTTATAAAATAACTCAAATAAAATAAAACTAAACAAGATTTCTATATACCAGATTTTTTATGAGAATCAAAGACAGAAATGAGCAAGCATTTGGAATTGCAAGAAGCAAATTTAGTCTGTGAACAGAAGAGTAGCACAAGATGATCAAACATGTTGGTGATCATGATCATCAAGATTCAAAACCAAAAGCAAACAAAATCAGAAACACAAAAGCAATTCAAAGATAAACTGCAAGCAGTACTGCAGTGTAATGTTAAACCCCTAAACTGAAGTTGGAGATATGATCCATGATGTTCGAAACGACATCCTTGGATTCCTGTAGCAACACGATGCTGGTGTTGAGCCTCTTCCTTTTTTCAGCAATGCTTGGTGATTCCTCAAGCATCCTCTCCAGCCCCTTCCCTTCTGCTCCAACCAGCTCCTGTATTATCTCATCTTCCATCTCTCTGTTCACAAGATTCTGTATGCTGAACAGCAAATGCAACGCCATACAGTCCACCATTCTCCTCAGCACGATCTTCCAATACGCCTGCAGCCTCATCTTCAAGTCGAACGCCTCTTGAGCTACGGCCACCTTGTCTCTCAGATGAGCCACATCAATCTGTCCAAGCCCATTAATATTTATTCCAGTTGGCTTCCCATGATCTTTCAGAGTCTCCAGGAATGTGTTCTGGTTAGACATGAGTTGGCTCCAGAGAGCAACGTACTCCGGGTTACAGGTGTAGTCGGTGAGCTTCTCCATCTCCACAATGTCCTTCATCCAATTCACCGACTGCTGCTTCTTCAGGGCGACCAGATTCTGCGCCGCCCTTCTCGTTGAAGTCAGGAGCTGCGGATAGTTGTCGCAGTGCTTGGATAAAACGGAGACAACAACTTTCTCTAGATATGTCCATGTCTTGTCGACAAACACAAATGGTGAGTAAGATACCCCCTTCACTTTTTTCTGAAGCAGAGAAAGGAAAGCTGCTCTAGGTAGAAAATTTGGAAGCCCAATGGACTTGCATTCCTCCAACATCTTCATCTCATCAACCAAGAAACTTCCTTTCTCGTAATCTTCAGAGTAGTTGGACTGCATTTCATCAGAGTATTTGTTAAGCATTTCTGCCAATCTAGCAGTACAATGCATCTCACTAGAATCTTGATACTCATCAAACTCCCCCCTCAATAGGATCTTCCTCAATGATTCCTTGGCAGCACCAAGAACACGCATAAAAGCAGTCATAGCTTCAGCTATGGTTGCTAGATTTCTTGGCAGCCTGTTCAAATCCTCCACATTAGAAGACAGCTTCTCATTTATCTTCCTAACAATGTCAGGCAAGCATTTCAAAATAAGATTGGCCTGAACTTGGACCAGCTTCTGTGCCAAGACAGGAATCCCCACCATGGATTTGCTAATCTTTGACAGCATGGGATGGTTTTCAAAGAGCAAAGACTCCTGTGCACATGCTTCCTCATACGACTCGTCTCCAATACGATTCCTCACGCAGATGTACCCAAGGCCGATGTTAACATCATCCGAAGTAACCTTCTCCATCAGCCCTTCCGGAGATCTATCAGCTTTTGTAACCACAGCCAGAGTCCTCAACCCCATCTTGTCCACACACTGCGACATCCTGATGGACTCACAAGTGGAGAAATCAACACTAGCAGACAGCACATTCAAGATGATGCTCTCCTCCGGCGTGATGTACTCTGTTATAATCTTGGATATCTGCTCGTATATGTCCTCAGGCTGGCCATGGACGGGCACACGAGTGATCCCTGGCAAGTCAACCATGGTGAGATCCGGGACGCCTTTCTTTTTCACAATCAAGGTCAAGGGGTGGTTGGATATCCCTTTTCCCTGGCCTGCAATCTCGCAGGTTGCACTAACGATTGCATCAGAGACATGCCTCTCATCCGTAGCAACAACTTTTCCATTGAACTCCAAGTAAAGTTCTGGGTGAGTGCTGTTGTGGTTCTGCAACCTCATGATGAGAGGGACTCTGGTGCAGATGCCTTGCCCTCTGGGAAGGCTGATTCCGGCGAGGGACTCCAGAACGCTTGATTTCCCGGAAGACTGATCGCCCACCACTACAATGGTGGGGAGCTGTATGCCTTCCTGCATTATGTTGAGGTGGCGTAGCCTGTCCACGGCGTTGAGGAGTGGTCGAATCTGGTCGTTGTAGGAAGACACAATCGGGGCAGCTGCAACTCCCTCAGATGTTCCAACAACAGCCAAACTGAGTTTTCTTTCTTGTTCAGAGGTGTCCAACTTGTTTCCAAGAATTCTACTGATTCTCTTTGAAGAACTCATGTTGGGTGTGTTGTTGTGTGAATGTAAGAATAGTTGGTGTATGAAAACGTGAGTGGGGGTGATGAATGATGGATAGATGAAGGATTTTATAAGGTGGTGCAATCATAACTGCCTCAGGAGATGAAGGGATGCCAAAGTAATGAATACTTGTGAACACCATCTCTTAGAATTCCAAGATTAATATTTTGAAGAGTTTTAAATGTGTCTGGAGATTCAAAGGGGTTCCATTCCAAGCCTTTCAAGTTCCCGAGGCTTGATAGGATCATACATGGAAATCAAAAGGTTGCATGCGTTAGTCTCCAATTTATGGAATACATATCAGAATTTAAAATGATTTATTACTATACTATGGGGCCGTTTACCTTGAGGGTTAATAAGGGTTACCCCTTAGTTAATCCTTCCAACACGCTGTTTACATGGCAGGGTAATAAGCGGTTCGGATCTTCTGTTACATTTTGGTGTTACATCTCCTGTTATAAATCGTTTGATGATTGACACATATGATAAATTAATCTATACCCTAACAATCAACTCTAAGGGGAAAAGTTAAGATTTTCCTCTCTCCATACATGTCACACATCTAACGCGTGTAACAGGAGATGTAACACCAAAATGTAACAGGACATCCAAGATCGGTAATAAGAATGGGTAACATGCGGGCTTCTGTCGGCCCGTGCTCAAATCCAACGTGGCATGGGTTAATTAATCGTTGGTGACAGAAATTACTATATTATCCCCAATTTCCCATGGGTGAAAAACTCTCATTAATCGTTGGTGTTCCAAAATTGACGACAATAACGAGAAGAAGAACTGTTGTTGCTGCAGTCATCGTCTCTGGCGCAGAAAATATTCAACCCGCTCCTAATGTTGCTCGCAAAGGTCTGCTCAGCCGGATTAGCCGCTAGCGTCTCGGTGAAGACCTTGCAGTAGTAAGCCGAAATGAGATCTATGAGATTTCCTGGCTTCAAAATAGGGCAGGAGATTCAAAATCTAGAGTGAGGACCTTTCTGATAGAAACGTGAGTGAGGTGCTTGGAGAGCAGATCCGCCATTCCAGCGTTTTCGACCTCACAGATGGTGATTGTTTCCTGCTGCTTGATCTCTTGCTTGAGATTCGTTGCTGATAAATAGTGGTTGAAGGTGAAGAACTCGGGCTATTTTAGAGAATACGGGTGATGTTGTGGGCGGTGGTGTTAGGAAATTTATATTTCCTATATTATTTAATTATTGGCAATATATTAATATTCAATTATATTAGCTATTCAAATAATATGTTGGGCTTAATTAAGTGATTAAATTAAAGTAAAAGCTCATGGACTACACTTGTTTGATATGGGCCAATGAGTAGATACCCAATATTACTAATCAGGTGATTATGGGTGGCCTGTTTTGAGTAATATATATATAGATATCCTAGGTTATGGTCCCCGAGTCTAAGTTGCACACAGTTCTCTCTTTCCCCATCTGAAGAGATTACGAAGGTCCTGAGGGAATCCAAAGGCTTAGTTGAGGAAGACCTTAAACCTGTTGCTGATCTTCCGTTTAATTCCGCATAAGAAGATCAAGTGGGGTGAATACTATGGTTGGTATGATGGATCAGTAGAACAACGTCCAGGACCCTTCGAACTTTTTCTCAAAGAATGTGGAATTGTTCTGCAATACACTATGTCAGGTTCTCCTCGCATGAATGGTGTTGCTAAACGTCGGAATCAGACTCTTAAGGATATGGTAAGGAGTATGATAAGTCATTCCTCCTTGCAAGAGTCTCTTTGGGGAGAAGCCTTGAAAACAGAATTATACATTCTCAATAGAGTACCAAGTAAAGCAGTTTCGAAAACCCCTTATGAACTTTAGATAGGCAAGAAACCTAGCATTAGGCACTTACACATTTAGGGTTGTCCAGCTAAAGTGCAGCCTTATAAGCCACATGAAGGAAAATTGGAATCAAGAATAGTAAGCTGCTATTTTGTTGGTTACTCTGAGCATTCACAGGGGTTTAAGTTTTACCATCCCACATCAGGAACATTTTTCGAGACGGGAAATGCAAAATTTCTTGAGGATATTAAATTTGGGAGGGAAGAGATTATGAGGAAGGTTGTCTTTGAGGAAGATTCTGGAGTTGACGATGATTTAGTAACTTTACCGATCATTGCTCAAGAAACAACTCCAGAGACTCATTTGGAAAACATTATTCCAAATAAAGACAACATTGAAATCCTTCCTCCATTAGCTGATGAACAAACTCAGCCACCTCAAGAAGTGTCATTAAGGAGATCCACTAGAGAGAGGATAAATGCTATTTCAGATGATTATATAGTATTCCTAATAGAACATAAGGATGGCATTGGTTTGACCGAAGATGACCCTGTCACTTTTGGTCAAGCCATGCAGTTCTAACTCTCAGAAATGGATTGACGCCATGAAAGATGAGTTGAAGTCTATGAGTGACAATGACGTTTGGGACCTTGTCGAATTGCCTGAATGTGTGAAACCTATTGGTTGTAAATAGATATTTAAAACCAAAAGGGATTCAAAAGGTAATACCGAAATATATAATGCTTGTCTAGTCGCTAAAGGCTTCACTCAAAGGGAAGGCGTTGACTACAAAGAGACTTTCTCTCCAGTTTCATCGAAAGACTCATTCAGAACTATCATGGCACTTTTTGTAGCTCATTTTGACTTGGAGCTACACCAGATGGATGTAAAGACTGTTTTTCTCAATGGAGACATTGAGGACACCATTTATATGGCACAACCTGAGAACTTTGTCTTCGGAGATGCAAAGTCTATAGTGTGCAAATTAAAGAAATCCATCTATGGTCTCAAGCAAGCATCCCGTCAATGGTATCACAAGTTTCATCAAATTATCACCTCTTTTAGTTTTGAGGTAAATGTTGTTGATGATTGTGTATACTGCAAATTCAGTAGGAGTAAATATGACTTCTAGGTTTTGTATATCGATGATATTCTTCTTGCAAGTAATGATATAGGCTTATTGCACGAAACTAAGAGATTTCTTGTGAGGAAATTCGAAATGAAAGATCTTGGTGACACATCTTTTGTATTAGGAATCCAAATACTTAGAGATTGTTCTCAAGGTTGTTGGCGTTTGATCGTTTGGTTAACATGAACCGTTAGGGTTCCATACATTTCTAACAAGTAGCGGAAGCAAGTAAACAAGAAACGCATTACCTTTCACCAGGGTATTGTTGGCAATTGGATCGTGTGGATCAACATGATCGTTAGGATAACAGGCAAACAATATCAGTGGAAGCGAAACATCAATGTTTACCGTACTTCTGGGTTGATGTAGAGGATGAAGATCTATGATGAACACCTCTGATCTTCTACCGTATGTCCCAAAGTCAACTCTGGTGTTGAGTGGTCAACAATCCCCAGAGTTTTCTCAATCTGCTCTCTGTTGTCTCCCGTATGTCAAATGAGGCACACCCTTAGGTTTAACAAGAACTGAGATGACTTATATACTTGGGCTACAGTAGGGACCAGGAGGAGAAATTGGACTGGGCCTCAATTGAATTTAATTAACCAAACTTAGCCCAAAGCTTTTAATTAAATCCAATAATAATAATATAGTCCACTAAAATATTATTACTGCACTACCCGTCCAATCCCAAAATTATGTTCTGGGCTCCTTCTTATTATGAGTCCGACAGTCTCCCCATGTTTAAAATATACAATGCCCATTAATTAATTAAGTTACTGACAACTCAAATTAATTAATATCTCAACCGAGAGTAGTACCACTCAACCTTATTATCATGCAGGAAATTAATCCACTTGCAAGATTTACATAATAAACCTTATGAGCTCCTCAATGGGACATCATCAACCTATGACGGACATGGATTCCTTCTACAATCAACTGCACACCATAGAGACAGCACTACTTCCCAACTCACCGAGTATATTGATTTAATACTTATAAATCTCACCCATTGATGAATCAAAGAAATACATACTGCCCTACGTGTCGAGGTTATTGTATAGGGATTAAGAGCACGAACTTCCATAATAACAGAGATCAAGTTCTACTATATAGTCAGTATAAGAAGAACGATCTCAAGCAGTCCTGCTCAATACACACACGTGCACTAATGTGATTCTATAGCCAAGACAAGCTAATACCAAACCACACTACAACCATACCGATAGAGAGTCCCCGTCTATCTCAGTTATGAGCATCTATTTATACTTTATAAGGAAACTGATAATATGATCTTCTGCGTGTTGTCGCACAACATATTATCTACAGTATAAAGTAAATGGACTATTGCATCATGCATATAAAATAAATTATAAGATGCAATCATTTGATCATATAATTCTCATTTCAAATATTGTTATAAGATTGATCATACTAAAGCTAGACTTTTTGTATACAATCCAACAATCTCCCACTTATACTAAAAGACTATGCTGTCATGTCTTCTGCCATACATCTGATTTCTACTCCCACTACACGACCATTAAAAGCTCTCGCCTTAAGGTCCTTGTAAATGGTTTACTAAGTCATCATCCGATGTAATCTAGTCGACAACAACCTTCCCCTTATCATATGATTTCTCATAACAGGTGGTACTCGCGCTCCATGTGTTTAATTGCCTTATGGACTCGCGATTTCTTCAAGTTTGCAACTGCACCAATATCATCAATGTAAATTGTGATTACCTTGGGCAAACTTAAAAACACTTCAAAGTCCATCATGAAGTCTCTAGAGTCATATAGATACTTTGTCTGCCTCATAGGCTCCAATTCATGATCTTACCATGATGGAGTCCGGATATAGAAATATATTTCTATATAACACTCCTCCACATTATGACTCTACTTCCTAAAATTAAACACATAACCTTTGAGGAGAATTTACTACCGTCCAATCTGATTAAAAAAACTGAATCTACGTAATCCACAAGAAGCAGTGAATCTGCTCAGTAAGTTTACATATGATTTCCAGTCCTTCTCAGGCACTTCATATATGTCTTACCACAGTTCATCATTCTTGTTCCGGGTTACATTGATACCCACTGATCATGCATCCAGCAAAACAGATATCCAACTTTGTTCATAGTATTCCTTAGATTAAGCTTCCTTATTCGCCGAAGCATAAGGAACCACTTTCATCTTCTTTATCTTCTTTTTGTGTCTCAAAGACAGATGCACTTAGATAAATTCACATGCTAAACGAGTATGGACTGTATCATTTTATGAAACTTGAGATAAGCATAACATCATTTCTTGTGATCCGTATTACCGTGATCAAAAGGATATATTTTGCCTTTCTTAAGTCCTTCATTTCTACCGCTTTATTAACCATACCCATATACCCGATAATACTCTTTCATTGTCTCCAATGAGTAAGATACTATCTACATATAGTACAAGAAACACCACCACGTTTCTGTCACTCTTTACAACACACAAGACTCATCTGCTCATTGATTTAAATCCATGCCACTGGATTACCTAATCAAAACAGATGCTTCACGATCTCAAAACTTGCTTTAGTCCATCGTTGGACACTTTTAAGCTTACTTTTAAAATGCTATTAGCACTTTGCAATGAATCACTCTGGTTCCTTCACATAGATGTTTTCCTCAAGACTTCCAATCAGGAAAGCTGTCTTGACATCTATTTGTTGTTCCTCATAATTCAATATGAGCAGCAATAAATAAAAGAATCCGGATCAACATAAGCATAGCTACCAGCGAACATGTTTTCTCATAATTGAACCATTTCTTTCTGAGTACATCTTTTCGCAACAAGCTTTGCTTCCAAGATTTTCACCTTTCCGTATGATCCTCTTTTATTTTCCTTGACCATTTGCAATGGCTTTTATACCATTTAGTGGTCATTCAAGTTCCCAGACTTAATTTAGAATCCGTAGATTCTATTTCAACATTCATTGCAACTTACTAAGATTCTGCATTTTAATCTTGTAGTGCTACGTCGTATCCGTGGGAAAATACCATGTTCACTAGGGATCAAGTCTCACGATTCTCCCAAAACATATATTTATGGGTTGTCAAACAACCCTCCCACTACAATAAGGCACTACATGTAATTGTGTATCAGACGTGACACGCGTTGCAGTTTACCTTGTGGTATATCCTCTTGTACACTTGGTACTTTTACTTAGTGTTTTCCTCTCACTTCCTATTAGAACAACTTATACATGGGTTAGTGACTTATTACATAGTCCTTTTCCAAAAATCTAGTTATTGTGTTAACAATTACCCTTCGATCTTTTTGGACTAAATAAATCACCATCCATTTTTCTAGGATGTCCCACAAACAGACAAAATGTTTCACGAATTACTGTATCTAGGGCATATCCATAAAATGAATTTAATTATTCCAAATAATTCATCATCTATCTAATCATAACCATAAGACCCTTATACCTTCTATCCACCACACCATTCAGCTGGGGCATGCCCGGTGTAGTCAACTTGAGATTTAATCTCAACTTCTGATCAATAGCTCCTAACTATCCCAAGAGGTATTCGCCATCACGATTAAATCGTAATGACTTAATATATTTTTCATGACGCTTCACTGTACCAGTCTTGTAATTCTTGAATTAATCAAAGAACTTAGACATGCAGTGCATCAAATAAATATATTGGTATCCAGAATAATCTTTGAATATTCATAACCACCTCTCGCCTGGATAATATTAGGTTCGCTTGAATCAGAATGAACTAATTCCAACATATATATCTTTGGCTCTATACCCCTCAGCCTTGAAAAAATAGTTAATCATTTTTACTTCCAAGCAAGACTCGCAAGTTCGATAGTTTCCACTTCAGATAAACCTTACGGTCTATCGGCTATCAACTTTTGAATCCTGCCTAAGTAAAATGAACTAATCTTAGATGCCAAATGTATATTTTAGTTCATCTCCGAAGGTTCCTTTCTCTTACTAATATTAGAAGATGCATTATTAATTACTATTTATTGCATATGTGGGATGTGCATGATTCAAGAGTTTACATATTATCCACCAACGTACTTTAACGGATTATAGCCTCATTCCTCATTACTATGACCATGTCATTTAAATGAAATGAAGTATCCATCCGTTAATTCATAGAACCCAAAATCAAATTCTTTCTATGAAACGTACGTAAAGACAATTTCTCATAATCAATCGTTTATTATTTATCATGAGATAAATAAACAACTCCCACTGCAATAGCCACTACCTTTGTAGTTTTACCCATGTTATTAACAACCTTATCCTTACTCAGTGATAAACATTTAGTGATTCCAGTATCTGCACAATTCGAGTCAGTAGATGCCATCACTAATCATGTTTAAACCATTAGTGAATAAGATATTAATCTTGTTCACATTATGATGAAAATGGCTTTCCTTTGCCACATGTTTTGTCAGAAGTTTCCCACCATTTACATCCTCTTGTAATTCAGGTGGAACTTACTCAAAACATTTGCAATTATGGAGAATAAAATTGACTTAGGTTTCCCCTTTCAACTTCTATTCCGTGTTTTTCCAATTCATTCATCAAATTCTATCACTACCACATTTTAAATTACTCGAGTATCCGAAGAGTTACATGAGACCATCATATTTCTATGAACCTCTCATCTCTTCACTAGAGACATTAACAGGCATCATGAGACGTCCTATGTGAGAACACATTTTTATTTTCTTAAGCAGTAATTTTCAAAATCAAGATCCTTTTCTAATCAACTTATTTAGACAAGTAAAAATTATTTCTTTTAGTTAACAATTAGTAAGATAAAACCATTTGAAATTCATAGAGAATCATAAATAAATATACCGATCAAATCTTCAAATTTTATCCTTTTATATTGATTCCCTCAAAACAATATAAAAATAAAATTCACCAACATCTCAAGCTCCGTGAGTCTGCAAGCCACGTTAGTGTGGACGTTTACAAACCCAAACATTTACAAGAGAAGGTTTTACCCATTAATTTTATTTGTCAACCTAACTTTATGACAAAATAATTAATAGTCGGTTCCTCTTCAGCCATGCAAATAATAGCAGTGACTCCGTTGGGGAGGATACTAATTATTTACATCTAAGTGTGCACCATTATTTGATTCCAAGTCCGCTGCCCAAGCTTATGTGCCTTACTGTTGGAGAAGTACACACGCGCTCAAATAACTTTCTACAACTATCAATTATATAAGTTTGTACTAGTGAACCGCATATAAGCTCATCCGTTAGGAAGGAAGGCACTATAGCCAATGCGCAAGTCCATATGCATCACATTACAAACAATAATTATTTAAAGAAGTCTGTACCAGTGATCCGTGAATAAACTCATCTGTTAGGGAGGAAGGCTCTATTGCCAACGCGCAAGTTTACTCACATCACTTACAAACCAATAATGGAGGCCGCGGGAATTAATTACCAATCCCCTCTCCCACTTAGTTATTTAACACCGAGGGCTTTTAAGATGCATATAATATTTCAAATAAAATATACATTTAAACATGCTTCTATTAACAGCAATTTAAATAAATAAATCACATAGAACATGCATTTCACATATACAACAATAATTGACAATTAAATCAATTAATCAGTTATATAATATAATTAATTGCATAAACAGTGGATCAATTAATTAGGCCCTAGAGCAACAAATAAGTACAAAATGAGCAGCAGACCAAATAATTAATCAAGCCCATTATCCATGACCCATTAACTCAGCCCAAAATTAAATTAAATCCACCAAGCCCACTAGCACAAAATTAGCTCATTAATAAATAACTAATTTATCATGCTTGGCCCATTAACCACAATTAATTAAAACCAGGATTGGCCTAGCAGCCCATTTCCAAACAGCATTCTATAAATAACTGAATTGGGCCCAACAGCCAGCCCAACATCAATTAAAGAAATGAGCCTACGAAGCCCACTGGCACAAGCCCATTAATATGAAACAGGCCCAGCTGAGAACCCCAAACATCAAGCCTATTGCCACCTCAATAAAATTGGGCCCAACTGGCCCAAAGGCAACATCAAGGCAGCCCAAAACCATAGTGTTGCCCTAGAAATTAACTCAGCCGCAACAATCACACGGACCTTACGCAGGCACGACTTGGTGACCGCTGCTCTCGGCGTTCATGCCGTCAGCTCACCGGAGTCGTGCCAGTCAGCCCGCCGTCCGCACCCATCAATTCAAGCCTGCATCATACTGTCAGCCTTAACACACTCGCCCTATAACTAGCCTGTCCGGACGACCAAGCTTTGCCGGTCTCGTCAGTCGCCCATTGCCAAGTCCTTTTTGTTGCTGGAAACACCTGCCGGATGAATGCAGGCATCAATCAGGTGGTCGCCGGTCGTTTCTAGCCACGCCTGCAACGAGCTGCTACCATGCCCAGCAACACAGTGCCTCCGTGAACGAAACTGCCGCTACGATGCAACGCGATCAGCGCCGCCGCGTCACTGCCTGCTTCACGATCAACCTTATTGCAGCAACTCATATCCTCTAACGGGCCAACCTGAGTCTGAACCCCGGTCTGCAATGCTAATCGCTGCCACGATCAAGCAATCACATTGTCGAAAATTTCTGGCCGCCTTCACCCACCAGAGCCTACCATCGCTCCAGCAAGCCGCGGTGGTTACAGACCCGCCCATAATCCATCAGACGCCATCTGCTGTAGCCTCGTCCAGCAGCAGTGGTCGTCTGAATCCTTGCTGTCCGCAACTCGTTGCCTGTACAAGCCGATCTCAATCAAGAAATTAACTACAGTCTGCAGCGCCGACAATCAATGTCGTAGCATTGCCTTCTCCCATCAGTCTGCCTGACTCACCCTTTGTCGCTTTCTTTCACCCATCAAGCCGTGTGTGTGTAAGAGTCGCGTACAGTAGGCGAATCTTTCACCGATGGTTTATCCGTGTGTGTACAGAGCATTCAATACAATAAACACACACCCATATTATCGACAAAACACACATATGATTCATAAAACATGCGATTACATCCATATCAAATCAATTAATCTTATAATCACATAAACCCCAACCTTACGGTTCACGTTTCACCATGAAACCAACGCTATGATACCAATTGTTGGCAATTGGATCGTGTGGATCAACGTGATCGTTAGGATAACAGGAAAATAATATCAGCGGAAGTGAAACATCAATGTTTACCGTACTTTTGGGTTGATGTAGAGGATGAAGATCTGTGATGAACACCTCTGATCTTCTACCGTATGTCCCAAAGTCAACTCTGGTGTTGGGTGGTCAACAATCCCCAGAGTTCTCTCAATCTGCTCTCTATTGTCTCCCGTATGTCAAATGAGGCACACCCTTAGGTTTAACAGGAACTGAGATAACTTATATACTTGGGCTACAGTAGGGACCAGGAGGAGAAATTGGACTGGGCCTCAATTGAATTTAATTAACCAAGCTTAGCCCAAATCTTTTAATTAAATCCAATAATAATAATATAATTTACTAAAATATTATTACTGCACTACCCGTCCAATCCCAAAATTATGTTCTGGGCTCCTTCTTATTATGAGTCCGACAGTCTCCCCATGTTAAGATATACAATGCCCATTAATTAATTAAGTTACTGACAACTCAAATTAATTAATATCTCAACCGAGAGTAGTACCACTCAACCTTATTATCATGCCGAAAATTAATCCACTTGCAAGATTTACATGATAAACCTTATGAGCTCCTCAAGGGGACATCATCAACCTATGACGGACATGGATTCCTTCTACAATCAACAGCACACCATAGAGACAGCACTACTTCCCAACTCACCGAGTATATTGATTTAATACTTATAAATCTCACTCATTGATGAATCAAAGAAATACATACTGCCCTACGTGTCGAGGTTATTGTATAGGGATTAAGAGCACGAACTTTCATAATAACAGAGATCAAGTTCTACTATATAGTCAGTATAAGAAGAACGATCTCAAGCGGTCCTGCTCAATACACACACATGCACTAATGTGATTCTATAGCCAAGACAAGCTAATACCAAACCACACTACAACCATACCGATAGAGAGTCCCCGTCTATCTCAGTTGTGAGCATCTGTTTATACTTTATAAGGAAACCGATAATATGATCTTCTGCGTGTTGTCGCACAACATATTATCTACAGTATAAAGTAAATGGACTATTGCATCATGCATATAAAATAAATTATAAGATGCAATCATTTGATCATATGATTCTCATTTCAAATATTGTTATAAGATTGTTCATACTAAAGCTAGACTTTTTGTATACAATCCAACAGGTATGTGGGAGAAGATGAATTCTCGCCGTCAGCCTGTGCAGCCTCACGAGAATGGCCATAACTTTCTCATTAGATCTTCGATTGGGATGATCTACATGCTCAGACAATCTTCTTTTCCGTGGCTTTCCGTTAGTATATTACACATGAAATTCCAAGGTCTGTGCAATTTTATAAAAGTTGTACAACGTGGCGGACAGCAGCAGCAAACGACCTTCCGGTCTTCTGCTGTATTCCCAAGTCCAATCTCGACGTCGTGTGGGTGACGATCCTTGAGATCTTCTCAATTTGTTGTTCACTCTCTATCTCACGTATGTTAGGTGCAGAGAATTAGGTTTAGAACAGCTGAGATGACTTATATATAGGCTACAGCAGGGACCAAGAAGAGAAATTAGAGTTGGGCCTCCATTGGGCTTAAATATCCAAGCTTAGTCCAAAGCTTATACTTAAGTCCAATAATAATAATATACACCTCTTAAATATTATTACTGCACTACCGTTCTAATCCCAAAATTACGTTTTTGGGCTCCTTCTTATTATGAGCCCGTTATTCTCCCCATGTTTAAGATATACAATGTCCATTAATTAATTAAGTTACTAACAACTCCATTAATTAATATCTCATCCAAGAGTAATACCACTCAACCTCATTATCTTGCCGGAATAAATCCACCTGCAGGGTTTACATGATAATCCTTATGAGCTCCTCAAGGGGACATCATCAACCTATGACGGACATGGATTTCTTCTACAATCAACAGCACACCATACAAACAGCACTACTTCCCAACTCACCGAGTTTGTTGATTTAATTACATGTAAATCTCACCCATTGATGAATTAAAGAAATACATACTGTCCTACGTGTCGAGGTTATTGTATAGGGATTAAGAGTACGAACATCCATAATAACAGAGATCAAGTTCTTCTATAAGTCAGTATAAGTCGAACGATCTCAAGTGGTCCTGCTCAATATACACAAAGTGCACTAATGTGAATTTATAGCCAAGACAAGCTAATACCAAACCACACTACAACCATCCCGATAGAGAGTCCCCATCTATCTCGGTTGTGAGCATCTGTTTATACTTTATAAGGAAACCGATAATATGATCTTCCGCATGTTGTCGCACAACATATTATCTACAGTATAAAGTAAGTGGATTATTGTATCGTATATATAAATAAATTATAAGATACAATCATTTGATCATATGATTCTCATTTCAAATAAATTGTTATAACATTGTTCATAATAAAGATAGACTTTTAGTATACAATCCAACAATCTCTCACTTATACTAAAAGACTATGCTGTCATGTCTTCTGCCATACATCTGATTTCGACTCCCACTACAAGACCATCAAAAGCTCTCGCTTTAAAGTCCTTGTAATTGGATTTACTAGGTTATTATCCGATGCAATCTAAGCGACAACAACCTTTCCCTCTTTATACGATTTCTCGTAACAGGTGGTACTCGCGCTCCATATGTTTAATTGCCTTATAGGCTTGTGATTCTTTCAAGTTTGCAACTGCACCATTATCATCAAAATAAATTGTGATATCCTTGGGCAAACTTAGAAAAACTTCAAAGTCCATCATGAAGTTTCTAGAGTCATATAGATACTTTGGCTGCCTCATAGGCTCCAATTTGTCATCTTTCCATGATGGAGTTCGGAGTCTGAAATATATTTCTATATAACACTCCTCCACATTATGACTCTACTTCCTAAAATTAAACATATAACCTTTGAGGTGGATTTACTGACGTCCATATCTGATTTGAAAAATCCAAATCTATGTAACCTATAAGAAGCAGTGAATCTATTCGGTAAGCCCACATATAGTTTCTAGTCCTTTTCAGGTACTTCAAAATTATGTGTTACCACAGTTCATCATTCTTATTTTGGGTTACCTTGATACCCACTGTTCATGCCATTGGCAATACAGTTATCCATTTTCGCGCATAGCATCTCTTAGATTAAGCTTCCTTATTCACCGAAGCATAAGAAATCGCTTTCATCACCTTTATCTTCTTTTTGTGTCTCAAGACATATTTTCTTAGATAAAGTCACATGATAAAATAAGTAAGGATCGTATCAATTCATGAAGCTTGAGACAAGCATAACATCCTTTCTTGTGATCCGTATTACCGTGATCTAAAGGATATTTTTTGCTCTTCTTAAGTCCTTCATTTCATACTTCTTTATTAACCATACCTTATACGCCCGACAATACTCTTTCATTATCTCCAATGAGCAATATATCATCTACGTAAAGTACAAGAAATACCACCATGTTTCCATCACTCTTTTCAATACACAAGACACATCTGCGCATTGAATAAATCCATATGACTGGATTTCCTCATCAAAATGAATGTTTCATGATCTTGAAACTTGCTTTAGTCCATTGATGGACACTTTTAAGCTTACTATCAAAATGCTCTTAGCCCTTTGCAATGAATCACACTGGTTGCTTCACATAGATGTTTTCCTCAAGACTTCCAATCAGAAAAGCTGTCTTGACATCTATTTGTTATCCCTCATATTCCATATGAGTAGCAACAAATAAAAGAATTCGGATCGACTTAGGCATAGCTACCGGCGAATAGGTTTTTTCATAATCGAACCCTTTCTTTCTGAGTATACATTTTCGCAACAAGCTTTGCTTCTAAGGTTTTCACCTTACCGTATGATCCTCTTTTATTTTCTATGACCACTTCCAATGGCTTTTACACCATTTAATGGTCTTACAAGATCCTAGATATAATTTAGAATCCATAGATCCTTTTTCAACATTCATTGCAACTTACTAAGATTCTGCATTTTCATCTTGTAGTGCTTTGTCATTCCCATGGGTCTATTCCATGTTTACTAGGAATCAAGTCTCACGACTCCCCAAAACATGTATCTTACAAGTTGTCAAACAACCCTCCCACTACGATAAGGCACTACACGTAATTGTGTATCAGACGTGATACGCGTTGCAGTTTACCTTGTGGTATATCCTCTTGTACACTTGGTACTAATACTTTGTGTTTTCCCTCTCACTTCCTTTAGAACAATTTATACATGGCTTTATGATTTAATACATAGCCCTTTTCCAAAAATCTAGTATTTGTGTTTACAATCACCCTTTGATCTTTTGGACTAAATATATCATCACTCTTCATTTTTCGAGGATATCCCATAAATCGACAAACATTCATATGAATTACTGTTTCTAGGACATATCCATAAAATAAATTTAATAATTCCAAATAACTCATCATCTATCTAATCATTTCCAAAAGAGTAAGATTAGAAGATGCGTTATTAATTACTATTTGTTGCACCCGTAGGGTAAACATGATTTAAGAGTTTACAAATTGTCACTAACGTACCATAACAGATTATAACTCTATCTTTCATTATGATGACCATGTCGTTTAAATGAAATAAAGTATCCATCCGTAATTGCATAGAAACTAAAATGAAATTCTTTCTATGAAAATATACATAAAGACAATTTCTCAAAACCAAACGTTTATTTATATCATAAGATAAATAAACAACTCCCACTACAACAGCTACTACTCTTGTAGTATTATCCATGTATATTATAATCTCATTATCACTTAGTTGTAGGCTTTTAGTGATTTCGGTATCTACACACAATGTGTCAGCAGATGCCATCACTAATCATGCTTCAACGACTAGTGTATGAGATACTAACCTTGTTCACATCCTGATGAAATTAGATTTACTTCGCCATGTGTTTTGTCAGAAAGTTCCCCACCATATACAACCTTTTGTATTTCAAGTAGAACTTGCTCAAAACACCTAGGCAAACTACGGAGAATTAAATTGACCTAGGTTTTCCTTCAATTTCTACTCCAAGCTTTTCAATTCATTCATCAAGTCAGCCAAGACTTCTTGCCTTTTAACCTCACTCAAGTATCCGAAAAGTTCCATGAGACCATCATATTTCCATGAACCTCTCACTTCTTCACTAGAGATTTTAATAGGCATCACAGAACATCCTTAGTGAGAACACATTTTTATTTTCTTAAGCAATAAAATTCGAAACCAATATTCTTTTCTAATCATCTAATTTGGACAAGTAAATATAATTTCTTTTAGTTAACAATTAGTGAAATAAAATCATTCGAAATTCAGAGAATCACAAATAAATATACTGATCAAATCTTCGAATTTTATCCTTTTATATTGATTCCCTCAAAACAATATAAAAATAAAATTCACCGACATCTCAAGCACTGTGAGTCTGCAAGCCACGATAGTGTGGACGTTTACAAACCTGAACATTTACAAGAGAAGATTTTACCCATTAATTTCATTCGTCAACCTAACCTCATGATAAAATATTAATAGTCGGTTCCTCTTTAGCCATGTAAATAAAAGCAGTGACTCCGATGGGGAGGATACTTATTATTTATATCTAAGTGTACACTATTATTTGACCCCAAGTCCGCGGCCCAAGCTTATGTGCCTTACAGATAGAGAAGTACACACGCGCTCGGATAACTTCCTACAGTCATCAATTATAAGTTTGTACAGTGATCCATAAATAAACTCATCCGATAGGGAGGAAGGTCTATGCCAACACGCAAGTTCATGTGCATTACATTACAAACAATAATTATTTAATAAAGTCTGTACCAGTGATCCACAAATATACTCATCCGATGGGGAGGAAGGTCTATGCCAACACACAAGTATACTTGCATCACTTACAAACCAATAATGGAGGCCGCGGGAATTAATTATCAATCCCCTCTCCCACTTAGTTATTTAACGCATAGGGTTTTTACATGCATATAATATTCAACAATAAAATATGCAACCTAGCATGCTCCTATTACGGCACATAAGGCAGTAAATCACAAAGAATCATGCTTCCAAATATATAACAATAATTGATAAATAAAGCAACTATAGAATTTATATATAAGGAAAGAAAATAAAATTGCCAAATAAATGTTGACATGGTCAACAATCCAAGCAATAACTTGCACAATAAGTTGGAACATCTTGGGCCCTAAGAAACCAACCCACACACTGATACGCTGCATCCAAGCTCACGCTCAATCCCAGACTTTTCACTACCTGTCAGAAGAGCATCACCGAAAAATTCAGATGAACAGCAGCCGCCCGTCAGTGCCCAGCTTTGCTTCCAGCTGCCGGAATGCCGCCATGCAGCCTACTTTCAGCCGGTGGTCCGCTTCCAGCCATGCTGCAAAGCAGGCCGGAATGCTGCCCTACCAGCCATCAGTCATCATTCGAACTATACAGCTCATTATCATATACCACTTCTGGCAGAGGCTGGTGGTCGACTTTACGTTAACAAGCAGTCGTTGGCTTTTCACTGTCGGCGGGCATGCCGACAGTGGCTGCCAGTCGCTTAAGACTGTAATCCCTGCTGTCGTTCATGCAGCCACAACAGCTGTATCGAAGCACACTTAAATTCCTACCATTGATCAGGCCCATGCCAAGTAGAATAATTGTCGGTAACACCTGTCCAGCATGTCCAGAAGTATTGCCAGAAAAATACCAAGACTCGCTCGGTGATTATGTATGACCTGACCAAAACATCGCCTATAACCCACTTCGAAACAACACCAGGTCGATCAAAACTCTACCTGGATTGATTACTAGCGCATCTGGCCTGCCGTCAAACTCTGCCATTAACGTCATGAGCCACAATGAATGTCTCTAGCCATGTCAAACTCGGCGACCAGCAAGGAGACCCATCCAGATACTACAGCAGACTCGCTCGGAACAATTCATGAAATGCCGGTGCCCATCGAAGCCGCCATCGCAAACCCACTATGACCAGTCATAGTTTGGCCACACTGCCTATAGCCATTAAAAACACCAGCCTTTGCTTCGTTCATGTAGCCCCAAGCCCTGAAGCCTGCCTCCATCCAACGGTGAGCAAGAAGAGATACGCTGAAATACACCTGGCCCGATCCAAAACCACACCTGGTTCGATCGCCCAGCCCGCCATTCAATTCCATCGGAAACCACCCATACGCATCGTGCACGCTCAGCCCCACCTTGCCGTCAACTTAATGTCAATCGACTATTGTCAGCGATGTCGCATCCACTTTAGGCCCAACCAGGTTTCGTCAATGACCATCAGCTGCAACTAGGGTCCCATAAGACTTTGCAACAGCTCAGCCTCCATTCGTCTCAACCAAGCCCTATTTCCGCCACGCGAAGCATCGCGATCCATCAATCATCCACCAACAAGATTGGTTAAAACTTCGACTTTCACCAGCCGATAATAACAGTAGGGTTTTCATAGGGTTGAGCATGAATAAAATTCGACAAACCAAAACCCTAAAGATCATGTGATTCTATTACAAATAAAACACATAATTCTTATAAACCCTAGCCCAACGTGTCACGTTTAGCCATAGAACCTATGCTCTGATACCAATTATTGGCATTCGATCGTTTGGTTAACGTGAACCGTTAGGGTTTCATACATTTCTAACAATCTGCGGAAGCAAATAAACAAGAAATGCATTACCTTTTACCAGGGTATGTGGGAGAAGATGAATTCTCGCCGGCAGCCTGTGCAGCCTCACGAGAATGGCCATAACTTTCTCATCTGATCTCCGATTGGGATGATCTATACGTTCAGACGACTCTTTTCCGCGGCTTTCTGTCAGTATATTACACATTCGATTCCAAGGTCTGTATGATTTTATAAAAATTATACAACATGGTGGACAGCAGCAACAAACGACCTTCTGGACTTCTGCTATATTCCCAAGTCCAATCTCGACATCGTGTGGGCGACGATCCTCGAGATCTTCTCAATCTGTTGTTTACTCTCTATCTCACGTATGTTAGGTGCAGAGAATTAGGTTTAGAACAGCTGAGATGACTTATATATAGACTACAGCAGGGACCAAGAGGAGAAATTAGAGTTGGGCCTCCATTAGGCTTAAGTATCCAATCTTAGCCCAAAGCTTATACTTAAGTCCAATAATAATAATATATACCACTAAAATATTATTACTGCACTACCGTTCTAATCCCAAAATTATGTTTTTGGGCTCCTTCTTATTATGAGCCCGTAAGTCTCCCCATGTTTAAGATATACAATGTCCATTAATTAATTAAATTACTGAAAACTCCATTAATTAATATCTCATCCAAGAGTAGTATCACTCAACTTCTATTATGCCGGAATAAATCCACCTGAAGGGTTTACATGATAATCCTTATGAGCTCCTCAAGGGGACATCATCAACCTATGACGGACATGGATTTCTTCTACAATCAACAGCACACCATACAAACAGCACTACTTCCCAACTCACCGAGTTTGTTGATTTAATTACATGTAAATCTCACCCATTGATGAATTAAAGAAATACATACTGTCCTACGTGTCGAGGTTATTGTATAGGGATTAAGAGTACGAACATCCATAATAACAGAGATCAAGTTCTTCTATAAGTCAGTATAAGTCGAACGATCTCAAGTGGTCCTGCTCAATATACACAAAGTGCACAAATGTGAATTTATAGCCAAGACAAGCTAATACCAAACCACACTACAACCATCCCGATAAAGAGTCCCCATCTATCTCGGTTGTGAGCATCTGTTTATACTTTATAAGGAAACCGATAATATGATCTTCCGCATGTTGTCGCACAACATATTATCTACAGTATAAAGTAAGTGGATTATTGTATCGTATATATAAATAAATTATAAGATACAATCATTTGATCATATGATTCTCATTTCAAATAAATTGTTATAACATTGTTCATACTAATGCTAGACTTTTAGTATACAATCCAACAGAGATATCCTTGGATTATCGCAAAAGAGCTATATCGATATGGTTTTAGGAAGATTCGGCATGAAAGGAAGCAAACCATTAGACACCCATGTGGCTAAGGGAGAAAAATTCAGTCTTAAGCAGTGCCCCAGCAATGATCATAAAAAAAATAAGATGCAAAAGTTTCCTTATGTGTCGGCAGTAGTAAGTCTTATGTACGCTCAAGTTTGCACTCATCCCGATATAGCATTTATAGTGGGAATTTTGGGGAGGTATTTAACCAATCCAGGAGTGCAACACTGAAAAGTGGCCAAACGTGTAATGCGTTACTTAAAGAGAACATGGATTATATGCTCACTTATCGGATGTTGGAGAATTTGGAGATCATTGGATACTCGGACTCCAATTATGCTAGATGTCAAGATAGCAAGCGTTCCATATTGGGTTATGTATTTACGTTGGCTGGAGGAGTTATTTCTTAGAAGTCTGCTAAATAGACTCTTGTAGCTTATTCCACCATGGCTGCAGAGTTCATTGCTTGTTATGAAATATCTAATCATGCATTATGATTGCGGAACTTTGTCACTGGGTTGCGTATGGTTGACGGTATCGAAAGACTGTTGAAAATGTATTGTGATAATAGTTCAGTAGTGTTATACTCCAATAACAACAGAAGTACTACTAAATCAAAATTCATTGAAATTAAGCACCTTGTTGTTAAGGAGATAGTTCAGAATAAACAAATTATTGTTGAACACTTAGGAACAGATAGCATGCTAGCAGATCAACTAACTAAGGTATTAACCCCCGAAAGTGTTTCATGAGCAAACTGCTCAAATAGGTGTTATTTCTGATGTTACCTTAGTTTAGTGGGAGTTTATGTTCTATGTATTGAACTTCAGATTTGAAACATTTGGAATTCTATAGAATAAAGTTAAAGACATTTTGGTTTGTTCTAAATTAGTTAAGTTAATTTCCATTTTGTGATATTTGCATTGTGGATTGATCTCACTAAAGTTGGACCAGTTGGAAATAGGCATGTTGTTAATCACATTTTGCATGTAATTTCTATACTACTCACCATATTTGATCTATGTCATTAAGTATATTAATATGGTAATTGTCGGGGTTTAACCACGAATAATAATGTGGTGAATGCCGCGGTAATTCCATTGTTAGTATATGAGATGGACCAGATTATTGAAGGTAGTCTGAATGAATAGCATAAAGTTATGCACTTAAGGATTCTTAATATAATTATCTTCGGAAATAATATATAGCCCAAGTGGGAGATTGTTAGGAAATTTATAATTTTTATATTATTTAATTATGGGCAATATATTAATATTAAATTATATTAGCTATTCAAATAATATGTTGGGCTTAATTAAGTGATTAAATTAAAGTAAAAGCCCATGGACTACACTTGTTTGATATGGGCCAATGAGTAGATACCCAATATTACTAATCAGGTGATTATGGGTGGCCTGTTTTGAGTAATATATATAGATACCCTAGGTTATGGTCCCCAAGACTAAGCTGCACACAGTTCTCTCTTTCCCCATCTGAAGAGATTACGAAGGTCCTGAGGGAATCCAGATGCTTAGTTGAGGAAGGCCTTAAACCTGTTGCTGATCTTCCATTTAATTCAGCATAAGAAGATTAATGGATTCATGTATTCTTCTATTTAATTATTTTATGGATCTTATTGAATCATGTTAGGGATTAAAGTATTTGGATTAATGTTTTATTTCCAACAGGTGGTGGTGGAGTGGAGGGGAAAAATGGAGAGGAATAAGAATATGGCTGCGGCGGTGGCACGGCGGCTACATCGTAATGAACTGGAGAGAATTTAGTTGAGTTTGATATTTTTTCTTATAGACATCGTTGATATTATTTTGTGATCTAAAATTTTCAATCAGGGACCTGGTATTCTCCATATCAGAAGTTGCATGATAGGATTATGGTGAATATTTTCTGTACAGATTATTAGTTGAGATCCTTCATGACATGTTGATTGTTGATTTTGAAAGAAAAATATGCATTACTTTAGATATTTGCATTGAATTGAACTGCCATTGTTATCTGGGTCTCTTTCATTTTACAGAAACACACATCATGGAAGAAGCTAGTTGTAAGAGTAATTTTGTCAAAAAAAAATTAGACTTAACCTTCTAAGTAAATAGAGATGATGGAAAAGGTTAATGATGGTTAATAATTTTTAAGGGTTAAATTATCAATGGTTGTCTTATCCCCTGGTTTAATGTAAACGTCCCCTATATATGTCAATTGCAATATCAAATGAGAGATTGACATATATAACTCTTGGATTATATTCTTTCCTGTCCAGATTTCCTATATCATTACATACGAAAATAAAATGAAAGCATAAATATAGAAGGCAATCATTAGATTTTCTTCAGTATTAATCAGGTATGTAGTTGTACA
Organism: Pogostemon cablin; assembly: GCA_023678885.1. Taxonomy (NCBI): domain Eukaryota; kingdom Viridiplantae; phylum Streptophyta; class Magnoliopsida; order Lamiales; family Lamiaceae; genus Pogostemon; species Pogostemon cablin. Next base: position 32,853,917 of record CM042951.1, read on the forward strand.
GTGTATGTACATGTGGATTATAATGTATAATTTGAAAGTTAAAACTATCACCTACTTATAATTAATAGCATGAAGTCTCATTTGCTATTATATGATGAGTGTTATATGATGTGTACTTTAATAATATTGACATGTTAGGGACAAATTAATACTATATTTATTACAAAAATTTTATTTACTACTCCATAATTTTATGGTTGATTTTGCATCAACACTTGTGATTAATTAATATTTAATTGACATTTTTTATGAATTAAAAAAACTAAATCATTATAGCGGTGGTTCCCACTTTTCAGCTTAAACTCCAATTAAGCGAATGAAAGATGTCACGTAGCTCAATTACAAAACTTGACACATTTTTTTCTTTTTTTTTCTTGAATAAAATTTCATTGGCAACTATATCTAGTTATATTTCTAATATCACCCAATATTAAAAATCAATTACAATTTTTCACGATTAAGTGCACAAAAGTCCTGAGAAAATGATTGGAAAAAGATTCAGGGATGTTTGGTTGGTGACTTGGTGGATATGGAGAGTTGGAATGAAATGGAAAACATTGTTTGTGTTTGAGAATTTAATTGGTTAGTAAGGATCAATTTAATAAATTAATCATCAATTAAATAATAATTAAAGTGAGTGAAATTAGTCTCACATGTGGAATTGATCATATATGGTAAATTTGATCAAATATGGTAATTGATCAAATATGGTAGTGATCACGATCACTGCTTAAAATAATAATTGATCAAATATGATAAATTTGATCAAATATGGTATTTGATCAAATATGGTGGTGATCACGATCACTACATAGAATAATAATCCTACCATATGAGGGTGGTATCTGAAACCTATAAATAGGGTCATTATACATTCATTCAAAATATACGAAACACATGAAAAATACTTTTGACATCCAAAACACAAAGCATCTGATACAATTGCATAGTGCAAAGTCTAGACGATCTATCATTCTTTCTTAGTTCGCCGGAGTTCCTGCGATAGCAGTGCTGCTTCGCCAGAAATGAGAAGTCATTTTACCTTCGGGAAAGATCCGCCAAGACCGGAGCACTACCGGGGTGTGTTTCTTCTTGCGGAAAGAGTTCTACTTGGCTCGACTTCGCCTATCATCTCGAGACGTTCAAGATCCTAAATTCGAGATCCAGATCTATAAGAAAGATTAGTAATTCTCTGCTATAATTCAATATTCATTGTAATAGTGATTGATTGGTGTACCTATAAACCAACAATCGCAAGAAGAAACATCTAGCCTCAACACCCTACAATCACTATGACTAATCCAATGGATATTGACGGGATTGAAATATCCAATGCTAATAACTCCAAGAGAGCTAATGTTGAGATTCCTATTGGGACTGATTCCCAGAGGATGTACCCTCCAATGGGGATGTCAAGACCATTCATGGTTCCGGCTCCAGCGGAGAAGCCCGAGAAGTTTGGGGGTGCAAACTTCAAGAGATGGCAGCAAAAGATGATGTTTTACCTCACTACGCTGAATCTGGTAAACTTCTTAAAAGAATCTGCACTAGTGGTGGATGAGAATGAGACTGATACACAAAAGTGTATAGCTCTTGATCAGTGGACCTCCGTTGATTACTTGTGCAAGAACTATATCCTTAGTGGACTTAGTGATGCGATGTACAATGTGTATCTAAGCACGAAGACATCCAAAGAACTGTGAGATTCTTTGGAGAAGAAGCTAATGTAAAAGCCCAAGTAAGTCCAATACTTGGTGTTATCTTACCCTAAAAGTCATTGAGGGAAGATAGAATAAAAAAAGAGGGCAAAAATAAAATTCACGTTTTTGATAGAAAATCTTGTGCAGTAATATTGCAGAGGCAATAGCCAGAGTTTTAATCGTCGGATCGAGCTGAATTTTGGTCAGCACGTCCAGAACTTGTCGAACTATGTTTTGAATGGTGAAAATCGTGTTTAAAGCTCTGTGTTGATAGGAATAGGCTAAAAATAGAAGTCAGGTTTTTGTGTGATTCTGTTATACGCAGTCGAGAGAAAAGAGTCTTCTCACAAACCAGCCGTTGGATCGAGCTGTAATTTGGAAAACCCGTTCAAGAATCACAAGAGTAGATTCTGGATGGTGGAGATCAGATTCTAAGGTTTTTAGAATTGTGAACACTGAACGGTAGTTGGTGTTGTTATGACAAAACAACTATTTCCAACAATGGAAAGGAGAATTAAACCTCTAGAGTTGATCCACACTGATACGTGTGATTTAAAACTTGTGCAAACTAGAGGGGGGAAAAGTATTTCATTACTTTCATTGACGACTGCACAAGATTCTGTTATGTATATCTCTTGAGAAGCAAAGATTAAGCTTTAGAAGCATTCAAACGCTACAAGAATGAAGTTGAAAATCAACTTAACTCTTGAATTAAAGCAATTCAGAGTGATAGAGGTGGCGAATACGTAGCACTATTTGAATAAATATGTGCCGAATCTGGCATCATGCATCAAACAACGGCTCCTTATTCACCTCAATCAAATGGCTTTGCTGAGTGCAAGAATAGAACTCTGAAGAAAACGATGAATGCAATGTTAATCAGTTCAGGGTTGTCTCAGAACTTGTGGGGGAAAGCTATCTTGTCAGCTAATCACATTCTGAATAAGATTCTACAGAAATCTAAGGATCAAACTCCTTATGAAATGTGGAATGGACGTAAACCGTCATATAAATACCTCAAAGTGTGGGATGTTTGGCCAAGGTTGAAGTGTCTCTACCTAAACAAGTTAGAATCGGACCTAAAATGGTTGATTTTTTATTTGTAGGATACGCACTTAACAGCAGTGCTTATAGATTTCTAATTCATAAATCGGAAGTACCTGACATGACTGAAGGCACTATGATAGAATCAAGGAATGCAATATTCTTTGAAGACATATTTCCTAGCAAAGGTAATAAACAAGTGACATCTTCTAAGAGACCACTTGTAGATACTACTGCGGTTCAATCTACACAAGAGAGTGTAGAACAAAGACGTAGTAAGAGAGCTAGAGTAGAAAAGGACTTTAGTCAAGACTTCTTTACCTACTCGGTTGAAGATGAGCCCAAATCCGTATCTGAAGCTCTATCTCGTCTAGATGCACCATTCTGGAAAGAATTTATAGATGGCAAGATTGATTCCATTATGCAAAATCATACATAAGAACTGGTAGATTTACCAAAGGGTTGCAAGTCCTTAGGACGCAAATGGATCCTTAAAATAAAATATAAAGTTGATGGTCAATAGACAAATATAAAGCCCGGTTGGTAGCTAAAGGCTTTAGACAAAAGGAAGGGTATGATTTCTTTGATACCTACTCACCAGTGACACGAATTACATCTATTCGTGTACTTATAGCGATTGTTGCATTGCACAATCTACAGATCATCAAATGGATGTGAAGAAGGCCTTCTTAAATGGTGAGTTGGAAGAAGAAATATACATGGACCAACCAGAAGATTTTATATCACCTGGAAATGAGAAAAAAAGTGTGCAAACTCGTGCGATCGTTGTATGGACTTAAACAAGCTCCAAAATAATGGCATGTGAAGTTTGACAACATGATGATGTCAAATGATTTTCAAATCAACGAGTGTGACAAATGCATGTATGTGAGAAATACACCAAAGGGATTTTGTCATGGTCTGTATTCTTAGTCGCATTTTTAGTAAAATATTTAAGAGTAAGAGACTCTATCGTCGAGTAAACGCGTGACCAAGTACAAAATTTATAATAATGTCGTCCCAAGGGAAAGTAAACTCATGCTTGTATCCGGATTTTCCATTGATTTATGCTTTGTAAGGATGATAGTTTGAAGGTTTTGTATAAAAACTACTACTTAATTCTCTACTCAATTAACTATAATTAAGACTAACAAAGTAAATGATCAAACAACAAGCAAATGATGAATGGAATGGATGTAGAATTCACTTGAGAAGAGAGCAAGACTAATCATACTCATGGTTAAGACTTGAGCTAGATATGCAAAACTCTTGATGGTAATTTTCATTAACTTGTGGATTAAAAGCAATCACAATTTTACCCTTAATCCATATGGCCAAGGCAATTAGGTTCTCGACCCTTTTACAAGTCTAAATCTTCTAAGATTGATCTTAATCTCAATTCCCTTAAGGTACTATGATCATAAGTTGGTTCTTTTCTCTCAATTTTTTTAAGTGTCCCTCTATGAATGTTCCAAGCCTAAGGAATGTATGACTTACCTCCCCTTATACTAACATGCATGCACATTTCAATATATGATTCAATTAAACATCCACTCACAACATTGGAATGGTCATCCTAATACTATGAATAGAAAATTTAATCACACAAATATTGAAATGAAACATGATTGATACATCATAAAAGAAAATCCACAAATTAATTCAAATCACTACTAAAGTTCTACATATCTAACTCTTCACCTCAACCATTCATATGATTAGACTTACTATAGGACTAGCCACTAAACATGATGTTTAATTCAATACAAATCAAGCTTTGCTCCATTTGAGCCAAAATAAGAAGAAAATCAATAAATGAAAAGTAGATTGGCTTCCCTTGCATGGAGAAACCTTCCTCCTCTTCAATTTATCAACTCTTCCACTCCTTGATGCTTCACTCTTCTCAAATGATGGATGGATGGATTAGATGATGGATTTATGGATTGAATGTGGAGATCAAATGGAAATTGGATGGATCTAATAGATAGAGATGGAATATGGATCTAGTGTGGTGTGGAGTGTGTGTAACTGGTATGAATCTGATCTCTCCTCAAAATTTCGCACAAGTCATCCTTTTATATCACTAATGGACCTTCTAGAAGCTTCCGGAACTTTCTCAAAACTGCACAGGTTTTTGCACCTACACGGCCCGTATAGCAGCACACGGCCCGTGTAGGGCACACCTACTTCGGCGTGTTGTGCGTGCTTCTGGACACGGGTCGAGCTGCAGTACATGGCCTTGGTAATGGCCATGTAGCATTTTCTGATGTAAGTACACGGCTTCTTCTTACAGGGTCGTGTTCCGCACACGGAGCGTGCAGCAACGCACGGCCCGCGCACTAGCGCATGGCCATCCTTCTGGGCGAGCAGCAATTTCTGATGACAATACACGACCACTTGTTACAGGACCGTGTTCCACACACGGCCCGTGTACAAGCATTTTTCTTCCGCCTCCATTTCACTCCCGACTCTATTTTTATCTATTTCTTGACCTACTTTACACATATTTAAGCTCATTTACATAAATCTATCAATTCATACCACATTTCTCAAAATAATAATAACTCCACCAAAAGTCACACAAATACGGATAAAAACATTCGAAAATCCACAAATAAAGACACTAAAATCTAGGTGAAAATGACTACGATCAGTCTGCTTCTATGTAGATGATATGCTTATCATGGGAAGCAGTAATAATATAATCATTGACACTAAACGAATGTTGAATCGGAACATTGACATGAAGAACATGGGTATAGCAGATGTGATACTTGAAATCAAGATTCAAAGAACATCTGATGGAATTGCTTTGTCACAATCTCATTACATTGAGAAAGTGTTGAAGAAATTCAAAGCATTCGATGATTCACCGGCTAAAACACTCATGGATCCAAGTGTACACCTTAGTAAGAATAAAGGTGAATCAGTTGCTCAATATGAGTATGCAAGGGTTATAGGGAGCATAATGTACATTACCAATTGTATGCGTCCTGACATAGCGTGTTCAGTTAACAAACTGAGTAGATACACGAGTAACCCAAGCAATGAGCACTGGAAAGCATTAAGAAGAGTGTTGAGATATTTGAAATACACTCTTGATGTGGGGCTACACTACTCAAAGTATCCAGCAGTACTCGAAGGGTACAGTGATGCAAACTGGATATTTGACACAAAAGACTCGTTCTCCACAAGTGGATATATATTCACTATTGGAGGTGGAGCAGTGTCTTGGAGGTCAACAAAACAGACCTGTATAGCCCGTTCCACAATAGAATTTGAGTTCATAACTCTAGATATAGTCGGGGAAGAAGCAGAATGGCTTCATAATTTCCTTGAGGATATTTCATGTTGGAACAAATCGGTCCCTACAGTGATGGTATATTGTGACAGTCAAGCCACAATTGTAAGAGCTCTTAATGATATTTACAACGGAAAGTCTAGACATATTCGTAGGCGACACAACACTGTGAGACAATTGATATCGAGTGGTGTAATGTCAATTGATTACGAGAAGTCAAAAGATAATATAACGGATCCGCTTACAAAAGCAGTTAATCAAGATCAAATGAATAAATTGCTAGAAGGAATAGGGCTAAAATCCACAAAGTAATGGGCCAAAACAGTGGAAACCTAACCATGATGACTGGATATCCCAAGAACTTGGTTCAAAGGGACAACAAAATTGTAGAGGTTCAAGTGAAACTTGGTACATACCATTCCTTAGTAGAGCAATTCTACCAAGTATAGACCCGTATTGTGGTGAGGTTAAGTCTATGACTTTTAATGATTCCTAAAAGGCCAAGTAATGGCTGGTTGAGTATAACAGGATACTCAAGATAGGAGATCACATATCTAAGTGTGAAGTGAGTAGTCGCTTCAAAGTAAACACTTATGAATCCAAAGTGGGTCCATGGCCGAAACAGACCAAAACGTGAGAACAAGGAGAATGCGAGATATTGGTGCGTTCGCACTGTTATCTCAGTATACGCTAAGGAGGAGTAGTTCAAAGACATCATGTCTACTAAGCCACCGGTATACTCGATAGTATTGGACTATGGAAGGTTCAAAGTCCCAAACTACCTATCCGGATATATTAATATTTCATGAGGACTAGGTTGTGTGTCTGCATTTTATAGGCGCCGAATTCCACTCATGTGGGGGATTGTTGGGGAATTTAATTGGTTAGTAAGGATTAATTTAATGAATTAATCACCAATTAAATAATAATTAAAGTGAGTGAAATTAGTCTCGCATGTGGAATTGATCATATATGGTAAATTTGGCCAAATATGGTAGTGATCACGATCACTACTTAAAATAATAATTGATCAAATATGGTAAATTTGATCAAATATGGTATTTGATCAAATATGATGGTGATCATGACCACTACTTAAAATAACAATCCTACCATATGAGAGTGGTCTCTGGAACATATAAATAGGGTCATTGTGCATTCATTCAAAATATACGAAGCACAAAAATACTTTTGACATCCAAAACACAAAGCATCTGCATACAATTGCATAGTGCATAGTCTAGATGATCTAGTCCTCTATTCTTTCTTAGTTCGTCGAAGTTCCTGCAATAACGGTGATGCTTCGCCGGAAACGAGAAGTCTTTTCATCTTTGGGGAAGATCCGCCAAGATCGAAGTACTATCGGGGCGTGTTTCTTCTTGCGGGAAGAGTTCTACTCGACTCGACTTCACCTATCATCTTGAGACGTTCAAGATCCTAGATTCGAGATCCAGATCTATAAGAAAGGTTAGTAATTCTCTACTATAATTCAATATTCATTGTAATAGTGATTGATTGGTATACCTATAAACCAACAGTTTGTTAATTGGGAATAAAAGTAGCAAAGTATTCCCTCCGTCCCCGTCAAAGTGTGTCATTTGCTTTTTGCACATAGATTAAGGAGTATTATTATTTTATGTAAAGTGGGTAGGTATATTAGAGAGATGTGATGGGTAGTGATGGGCCCTTTTTACTAAAAGAGAAAAATGATGTAATTTGGATGGGACGCTCAATATAGTAAAATGGTGTTATTTGGGCGGGATGGAGGGAGTATTTTTTATTCCTCAAAATCTAAAAATGGCCCATTCATCCATATTTTGTAACTATGACTTTGATTCCATTACTTGCACTTCTGTTAATTAAAATTTTAATGATATAAAATTTATGGAGTATAAATTATAAATAATAAAAATATTAATTTTCGTTTATAAATAGTAAAATTGTACATCAAAATTTCATAGAATTTGATCATACAAAATAAAATCAATAGTTATGATAATCATTCTCTATTATCAATCAAACAGCATAATTATAAAAAATAAACTCATTATCATTCCTTACTACTATCACTATTATTCTCATTCCAATTCCGTATAACAAACCAAACGACCCTCAAACCTCGGACAAGAGTTTATGCATATGCTTCCCTTTGTTGAGGTATCAAGGCTTGAATTGATTTTCTACTCCAATCAATATTTCAATATCTTATTTTTCTTGAAGGAAATTTTGAAGCAATAATTTAGATGTTTGTTTTGGGGTTTTAGGGAATTTGAAAACTATGAAAAGTGATTTTATATTTATTTTGAATTTTTATTATAATAGCTTTTAACTTTATGTTAACTCAATGTGTAATAATGCTTTAATTTATATAAAAAATATAGATAAGAGAGGAGAGAGAAAATGTATTAATTGAGGAGAGAGAATATAAGGTTGAGTGTTGAAATTGCAAAACTTTAGGACGCATAGCAAGGCATTGCAGAAAACTCAATTAAGATGACAAGAAAGAAAATGGGAAAGAAAGGAAGAATGAAAGAAAACATGAAAGAAAGGAAGAATGAAGAAATGAAAGATGATAATCGAGTGTATGTTGCGACAGGTGATTTTCTTATCTTTCGTGACTATGAAGTTGTCAATGTTGCATATCATGAGAGTATTTGGGTGCATAATGAGAAGAACTGTATGTATGTATATATGGGGTGATCTTTAAAACTTGTGTGTAAATTTTAAAAATCAAAATCAGGGTTTTAAAACCAGAAAATAAACATATAGCTAATTTGAAATAAAATTTTATACTAACTGGAATTGATTATTTAAAAGAACTTAAAGAAAACTTTATTCCTCTGAGAGAATCGAATATCAATTATTTTCTTTGATTTTTGTGTTTTTGAATAATTGAACTAAAAGTAATATTTATAAGTACGGTGAGAGAGAATATTATGAAAATTCATTTTTTTTATCTATATGATGGCAAGGATTTGTGTGAGACCATCTCACCATATGATTTTTGTAAGATGGATAAATAGTGATAATATTCTATTTAATTGAAAATTAATAGTTAATTGATGAAATGTAATAATAGTGCAGTAAATTATTTTATAAATAATTTATAGTATAAATAAAAAGAGATACTCCCTCCGTCCCGAAACAAAGTATACTTTTGCTTTTTACACGTAAATTAAGGAGTATAATATTTTAATGTGGAGTGAAGTAAGAGAAAATATATTTTAATGTGTAGTGGGTAGTTGTATTAGTATAGTGAGTTGGCCACATGTGTTTATAATAATTATTTTGCGTGGGTCCCATCAACTAAAAAGGGAAATGTATACTTTGTTTTGGGTCGGACCAGAATTGAAAAATGTATACCTAATTATGGGACAGAGGGAGTAATATTTTGAAAGAAAATTTATAACATTTTAATTACCTAAAATGGTCTCACACAAAATTGACCCCATATAAATTGATACTAATTATTTATTTATATTAAAAGATTTTGTAATAATTAATTAATCATACCAAAATAAATAAATCACAATAAATGCATTCAAAATAATTAATGAATAAATAAAAATAATCAAAATTTTATTAATCATCAATTGAAAATATATTTAGAAATATATATATACTCCCTCCGTCTCATTTCATTGTTTACATATTTTTGACGTCTCATTTCAATCTTTACGTTTTGGTATATGGGACCCACCTAAAACAAATAATATATCATTATGAAATCCACATCCAACACTAATACATTTACCCACTTTACATTAAACATTAGTATATCTTTACACCCACTATCGATTAAAATACTATATATCTTAATCAACGTGCAAAAAGTAAACATAAATATTGAAATGGGACATGAAGAGTATTATTTTATGGAAAAAACACTTTCATGATACAATGACCTGAGACAGTTTCTTAAAAACTTTTATTATATATTATGATAATCAAACATTAACATGAGATCTAAAACAATTGGGCAATTGCGTGAAATAAATGGAATTGCAAGAAGAAAATTCACTGTGAACACACATTTAAACTACACAGGCAAACAAACATGTTGGTGGTGATGATGATGATCACCAAGATTCAAAAGCAAAAGTAGAGTAAATCAGAAAAACAAAAGCAGCAAAGCAATTTAAAGATAAACTGCATGCAGTCTTAAATCCCTCACAATAAAGTTGGAAATTTGATCCATGATGTTAGAACTTAGAAACAACATCCTTGGACTCCTTGAGCAAAATGATTCTGGTGTTGAGCCTCTTGCGTTTTTCAGCAATGCTTGGTGATTCCTCAAGCATTCTCTCCAACCCCTTCCCTTCTGCTCCAACCAGCTCCCTTATTATCTCATCTTCCATCTCTTTGTTCACAAGATTCTGTATGCTGAACAGCAAATGCAACCCCATGCAATCAACCATTCTCCTCAGCACAATCTTCCAATACGCCGTTAGCCTCATCTTCAAGTCGAATGCTTCTTGAGCCACACCCACTCTATCTCTCAGATGACCCACATCAACCTTTCCAAGTCCATCAATTTGAATTCCGGTCGGCCTTCCATGATCGTTTAGAATCTCCAAGAATGTGGTCTGGTAAGACATGAGCTTATTCCACAGAACCACATACTCAGGGTTACAAGTGTAGTCGGTAAGCTTCTCCATTTCCACAATGTCCCTCATCCAATTCAACGACTGCTGCTTCTTTAGGGCGACTAGATTCTGCGATGCCCTTCTTGTGGATGTCAGGAGCTGCGGATAGTTGTCACATTGTTTCATGAAGACGGAGACAACAACATCCTCTAAGTAGGCCCATGTCTTTTCCACAAACTCGAATGGTGTGTAAGATATTTCCGTGACTTTTTTCTGAAGTAGAGCAAGAAAAGCTGCTCTAGGTAGAAATTTTGGGAGCCCAATGGATCTAGATTCCTCCAAGATTTGTATCTCATCAACCAAGAAACTACCTTTCTTGTCATCTTTAGAGTGCTTGGATTGCATTTCATCAGAGTATTGGTTGAGCATTTCTGCCAATCTAGCAGTGCAGTGCATCTCACTAGAATCGGGGTACTCATCGAACTCCCCCCTCAGTAGGATTTTCCTCAATGATTCTTTAGCCGCTCCAAGAACATGCATGAAAGCCGTCATAGCCTCAGCTATGGATGCTAGATTTCTTGGAAGCTTGTTCAAATCCTCCACATAAAAAGAGAGCTTTTCATTTATCTTCCTAACAATGTCAGGCAAGCATTTCACAATGAGATTGGCTTGAACCTGCACTAGCTTTTGTGCTAGCACAGGAATCCCCACCATGGATTTGCTGATCTTTGACAGCAGGGGATTGTTTTCAAATAACAAAGACTCTTGTGCCCGCGCTTCTTCGTATGACTCATTTCCTATACGATTCCTCACACAGATGTAACCAAGCCCTATGTTAACATCATCGGAAGTAACCTTCTCCATCAAACCTTCAGGAGATCTGTCAGCTTTGGTGACCACTGCAAGAGTCCTCGTCCCCAACTTATCCACACATTGTGACATCCTGATGGACTCACAAGTGGAGAAATCAACACTAGCAGACAACACATTCAAGATTATACTCTCTTCTGGTGTGATATACTCTGTTATAATCTTGGAAATCTGCTCGTAGATATCCTCAGGCTGGCCATGCACCGGAACACGAGTGATCCCTGGCAAGTCAACCATGGTAAGATCCGGAACGTCTTTCTTTTTCACAATCAGTGTTAAGGGATGGTTGGAAATCCCTTTTCCTTTGCCTGCAATCTCGCCGGTTGCCATAATGATTGCATCTGAGACATGCTTCTCATCTGTAGCAACAACTTTTCCATTGTACTGCAAGAAAAGTTCTGGTTGAGTAGTGTGATTGTTTTGCAACCTCATGATGAGAGGGACCCTGGTGCAAATACCTTGCCCTCTTGGGAGGTTGATTCCTGCAAGTGACTCAAGAACGCTTGATTTTCCAGACGATTGATCACCCACCACCACAATGGTGGGGAGCTGTATGCCCTCCTGCATAATGTTGAGGTGGCGCAGCCTGTCGATGGCATTAAGTAGCGGTCGAATCTGGTTGTTGTAGGAAGAAACAATCGGGGCTGCTGCAGCTGCATCTTCCTCACCTCTTCCCGCAAGAGCCAAACCAAGTTTGCTTTCTTGTTCAGAAGGACCAGACGTGTCGATCTTGCGCTTGGAAGCATTTCTATTTCTTCTGTTTGAAGAACTCATTTTGGCTGTGCTTGTGTTGTGTGAATGTAAGAATATGAGAAAACGTGTGTGATATCAATGATAAATGAAGAGAAGAAGTATTTTTATAAGGCCCTACAACTATAACGGCCTCAGGAGATGAATGGATGCTGAAGTAATGAATACTTACAAACACCATCTCTAAGAATTCCCAGATTCACATTTTAAAGAGTTTTAAATGAGTCTGAAGATTCCAAGCCTTTCAAGTTCCTGAGGCTTGATATATTGATCCATGGAAATCAAAAGGTTGCATGCGTTAGTCTCCAATTTATGGCATGCTAGTACTATTTACTACATGGCAATAGGAATATCAAATGAGAGATTGAATATACTTAATCAAACTTGGATTAATCTTGTCTTTATTTCCTTTATTATTATACCCTAAAATGAAAGCATAAACCATATAAGGTAATGACTGGATTATCTTCTTTCTCTTGTGTATAACTTATCAATCATATATACTAGTTGCATAAGAGATATAAACAAAGGTAATGACTAGAATTTATTTTTTCTCTTACGTATCAATCATATAACTAGCTGAATAGGAGATATATACACAAAAATTACATAGGAAATCCCATGTGGATTATGTATAACTTGAAACTATCACATGCTTAATAGCATGAAGACTCATTAGCTATTATATGCTGCATGTGATAAGATGTGTACTTCAATTATATTGACATGTTAGAGACAAATTAATAGTATATTTATAACACCAATCTTAGTCATAATACTACGGTTGTTTTTGCATTAACACATGTGACCAATCTATTATTGACAAATTTTTCATCCAAGGGCTGCATATATGTATTGAAAAACTAAATCTTAAATTTCATTCTCGAAAATCTTTCGATAATGAGATGGGATTGTTAAAACCACTCATGGATAGTATAATTTGCATATTAACAAAACATTGATTAGGCTCACATCTACAGATAAAATAATGTTTACTCTATAAAATCACCGTATTTATTAATTTTCCATTATCTAAAACATAACACAAAATGCACAAGTTAATAAAAGTATGTTAGCACAACACGACATAGACCTTTGAGCGAGCAAACAACAGTGATAGTGAGCACTATCCTTCTCCCTTAAATTTCATGGCATCAAGGCAACAGAACAAGTCCTATTGACAGCAGCATCCAGGGCATCGACATGCCTCCGGAGAACTTTTCTGATGCTTTGTTAAGGAAGTAAACAGTATTTTGACAGAGATAAGGTATTCACATAAATATACAGAAAATAAACTGCTGAAGCATGCTGCATAAGTTACTGTGGAACAGTACAAAAATTAGAAACACGTGAATGTAAAATAATGCTACAATGTGCGATCTGAAAGGCCATCCTCTGCTCAAGGAAAATATACGGAAGAAGAATATTAGAGAAAGGATATGTAGAGATACTGCATTTGATATTCCTATACTTTGTAAGTTTAGGCACAGGACAGTAAGAACAAATAAAGGATACAACCGTGTGGCAAGGTCGTCAATCCCTTTCATTTCTTCACATAATCTGCAAAAAAGGATATTGCTAGAAATATAACTCAAAATGAAGACATTTCAAGAAAAGATGATAAAAATGGCTAAGAAAATTTTTTTGTGCGAAGCCTAAGCTCAGGTATAGAACTTCAAAAAAAAATCACTGAAAATCCATCCATCAATATTTTATACTGTAGCAACTTGAAAATTATCATAACTACATGATACTGATATATTACGTTTACATGTTCATGTTTTTTAAGTTCATATTTACAATAATAAACCTATCATTGTTTAACACTCACCAAACTATCAGGTTCATTGCACTTGGAAAAATATCATACCTTTTAAAATAAAAACGTTATGTTTACATTTTTTTAAAACGTTATTAATATTACTGTGCAATATGTTGCACCCAAACAGCGGGCTACAAAAAGTTAGCAGGAAGATCAAAGAATAGCAGTATCAATTTTTGTGCGAAGATTCAAAAAAAAAAAAAGCATCAAATAAATATTAGTACAACATTGGGTACTAATAAGACTGCAACATGTGCTAGTAAGTATATTGATCGTAAAATATTTATAATGTATCGTCATGGCATTCTAATTGTTCAAACTTCAAAGGTGACTTAGAGGGTGTTTGGTTAGTAGCTTTGGCGGGTGGGGAATGGGATTGAAAGTATAATAGAGTGATTGGTATAACAATATTATAACTTTTATTCCTAAATTTGTGGGAGTCCTCCATACCTCTACTAAATGGATGGTATCAAACCCATTCCATTCCTTCCAAAAACACCAAACACCCCCTTAAACTACATATTCAAAGATCACATGAATTCAAAAAGAGTGATGGTTCCCACTTTCGATCCTAAGCAACAGTTACGCAAATGAAGGATCTCCTGAAGCAAAAATATAATATTTGACAGAGTGCTTTTCTTGAACAAAATTTCATTGGCAGCAATATATTGTTATAATTCTAAAATCAGCCAACCTCAAAAATCAATAACAATTCTTCAGGATTAAGTGCACAAAAGTCATGAGAAAATCTTGGAAAAAGATTCAAACCTCAGACAAGAGTTTATCTGTTTCCCTTTGTTGAGGCATCAAGCACTGCAAAATAACAGTCAAATAAAATAAAAAAAATTCAATACACTGCTCAGCTATTGATGCCAGAAAACCTCCAGAGTAAACATCTTATCTTCACATAGGACACTCACTTAACCAAATAACTGCCTATAGAGGCAGAAATTAAGATTGGCAAGGAGGAATTTTTCTTCGGAAAGAAAACATTGATAGACTTCTTGCACCAGAAAACGATTCAGTTTGCACAACATGTAGAGCTCCCCCCACCCCCACCCAACAGGAATAGGAAAAAGGTGGAAAGAAGAAAGAAATGCTTTGAAACATGATACAACACAGTATTAAAACAATTATTTTCTATCCTTAAGATATATATGTGATGTTTAAACATAAAAAAAATTACCAGATTCTTGAAGGTTACCAGCTGCGTCACTGAAGCAGTTCATATGATCAACTGTAGAACCAGTAGCCTAAAAATTCACATTCTCCAGATTAGAATAGTAGAATGAAAGAAAATAAAATGTAAGTTAAAAATGTCCATTGAAGAGAACTGGAAACTTGAATACCTGAAAAAAAATTATACTTGAAACCAAATCACATGAAAACCTTTCCAGGTGAAAACTCATCTCAAAATATGTGAAAACATAAAAGAACAATTTAAACACTAAAATCAAAATAGAAAAATATAGCTTTATTTATCATTATCAACCAGAAAATTGGTAAAAAAAATGAACCCCAGCAGAAAATCACAACCGCAAGTATTTGGGATCAATGCATAAATGCGAAATATTTGCATGCTATAGGCATAACCCAAAATAAACAGTGATCTCCATCTCATTATATGCAGTATCCTTAATTTGACTTAAGTTCAGGAGTTTAGTTATTTTAAAAGTGTAGGATAGATAAGAACCCCTAGTGAAAATTCCAGAACCAACTAAAAAAATTAAGCACGAATTAGGGGAAAACTTAAAGTATACGCCAAAATTCAAAATTAAAGCATTTGGAAACATTAAAGCACACATGCTTGAAACATTAATCCATGTAATTCGAACAAAAAATAAAAGCGGAAGGACAAAATATCACATAAAGTCAAGAGATGTGAAAAAAATATAGAAATTAGCGACCTGGGAGAGTGAGTGACGGAGAGAACTGAAGAGAGAGGAAAAACTATCGGCGATCGCAGCTGAATCCCTCTCTACCGCCGCTAGAGCTCTCAGAATCTCCTTACCGCGATCAGACTGTTCCAGCTCGCCGCCGTTCGGAATTACCTGTCCGTCGCCGCCGGCAAGATTGGACGCCATCTCTGAAGCTTGGGCAGCTGAGCTGCCGTTTATCTTGCCTTCGTTCTCCATTGATAAGCTTAGCGATGGAGGTGTTGCTATTGCACAATCGATCTGTGTGAGTTTGAAAATTTAGGAATTATATATGTATGTTGGGGACCTGATGGAGGTGTTGCTATTGCTATATCATTTTATTAGTTCGAAAAATAAAATTAATAACGTTTGAGTACATTTTAAATTAAATATTTTTATTAACATAAGATAGTAATGTTTATGTGTAATTATAAATTCATAAAGGTTTGTATTAAATAAATAAAATAAGAAAATTTAATATTTAGATATTTAACACTTCACATAAATGTAGGATTATTATATAAAATTATTTCATTAATGTAATTTATAGATAAATTATTATAAATTTTTTTCCTTAATTTAAAATAATAATTAAAAAAATAATGACAAACACTTATATAAATCGGGTTAATCATGTCTTTATTAATTACTCTTAGATACATAGAAAATTACTTTTCAGAGAGATGAATTATTACTCTTCTAAATGAAAAAATTACTCTTCAAATTTCTGTACACTCTAATTTATCGATCACTCTTTAATGGAGTACATGAAAATTTGCTCTTTGAGAAAATGAACTGCTACTCTTCTAAATAAAAAATATTACTCCTCAAAGAGGAGTAATATTTTATGTGCTAAAGTATAATTTTTCAAAAATAAAGTTCACGTATGAACCCAATTCACACCAAATTCACTTAAAAAATATGTTCTAACATTTTAAAATTACTGTGATTATACCATGTTAAAATGATGTTATGTGAGTGGTCCAAATTCGATTCCTATTAAAAACGAATTAGGAGGAGTTATAAGGAGACTTGGAGATAAGAAAAGTACTAGTTTTTGATGAACTAACTACTAATACTAACAAGTAATATTTAAAAAAAAATTCAACAATGCGAGTAGACATTGGATAAAAAAATTTTTGGGTGATTATTTATGATTGGATTGATTGCGAAATAAATCATCATATTTATTTTTATTGCAATTTAATCTCAACTTTTAAGATTTGGCAAAAAAAAAAGCCACGGCTCTTAAAGTTTATTATTATACATCGCACCCACCAAATACTGCTCGATCACTTATGTGGCTTACTACATGTTTTCAATTTGTATTTAATGTGATCATTCTTTCCATGTTATGTTTTTCCCCTTGAACTAATTATTTGTTCACACAATTTTATTTCAACCTTTTTAGGATGAACATCACATGGCTGTAGACTGCAGTGTTTGTTATGGTAGTTCATGTGCTGCATAACGAAATGCCTCATAATCTTTTACAAATTCTCGTGTGAGATGGTAGCTATGTAAGACGGTTTTTAAAGTGTTATAATATGATTTATTACAAATATAATTTAACTATTAATAAACATATTTTTCATATATAATAAATATACTTTAATAATTGGGCGATCCATCTCACAACTCGTCTTATATATAATCATCTAATTAGAGAGTGCCCCTTAACTTTTACTTAATTTGCTTATAATTTAATTCCTCAGAAAAGGCTTATCATTCGTTCCAATTTTATCGGATTTCCCGAAGGGACGAAAAGGCTTATCATTCACAACCTCCTAACCATTACATACATACATAGATATCTTCTTTTTCTTACCATATATGAATCAAAAAGTGTGCAGCTAAAGCCAGATAGCAAGTAGCCAAGACTAGAAAAAGAAAGGGTGATTTCAGGAGAGATTCTTCAGTATCTGGTGAACGGTGATTGCACTGCTTTCTCCCTATCTAACTGACTTTGGAATTGTTCTGCAAAATATAAAAATTAAATTAGGATAATCAATACACAATGTCAAATAAATATATATTGGATCAAATCTAAATTCAATCTAGAATCCTTTTACTCAAAATACATTTCTTGTACCTACTGAAACACAAATTATGGCATACAGGAACAAAAAGCAGACAATTCCACTTGGTCTAATATCTCAATTAGTTATTACAATAGAAGGTAAGCTACAAAAATTACTGTTGTAAGACGATTCCTAGTGGAGTTTTAAAATCCAGTTGTAAGATTTTGAAACACTAACACCATTCTACTTCAAAATTTTGAACTCCAGCTTTATAAAACCACATCAACATGTACCCGTGAATCCTATTAATATTAATCAACTCAAACACTATATATTCTATTCCTTAATCATTATTCCTTATCACTTTATCACTACTCTCTTTTATGTCTACTTACATCGAATTATAATTTACAATACCCATTTATGCATAACACTCTTCCTACACGCATCTCAAGGATAATCTTTGCAAGAACCTAGAATTGTAATTTTCCTTCCATAACTATACAGTATGTGTACATACCTCCTATCTAACAAAGGGCAAGCAAGCAAAATTCAGTAGTAAACTTCATTCTGTTGAACTAGAATCCACCTATTCACAGATATTAAACATTGTATGTTTGTAAATTTAGTGTGATTACCCTTGATTCCAAAATTTTTTGGCTGTCAATGTAGTACTGATTCGGATGATTAATGCCCTGATCACAAGATGGACCATGAACAGCCTCAAATGTCAAGCTGCACGCCAACTGCAGAACCAAACTTTAATGTCATAACTAGTACCAAGAGTTGTGTGTGTAGGTGTGCGTGTGGTGGGGGGGAGATAAGGGAATCTTGTTCACATATAATAACCTGATAATGTCTATTCCGCACTTTATCCATCACATCCTCAGCTGCACGGTTGTTAACACCCATCTTATTGAGTGCTGCTCTCAAATTCTCTTCACTGCTCAAGTAATATTAATGAACTTCACAATCAAGAAAATAGGAAGGCAATTAGAAAGGCCAAATCACACTAAGCAAGCTTGAAAAGTTGAGCTTCTTGGGCTTTCCTATGTTACATAGCAGCTTTCAGAAATTTCAATTCAATCCGATTGGCACTTTTCATTTTGAATTTCTGTTCATCTACTGATGCATATTGATCTAAAAAGCTGATTACATCATTAAAAATACTATGAATCTTTTTGTTACATTTCTTTACTCACTTCAAGATCATGAATTTGGAATGAAACTTTTGATATTAAAGCATCATCATCCCACAAAAATTCTTTCCAAGTATAAGGTTATCAAATATCAGTGGTAATGTAAAAAGAATGCAAAGCAAAAATGTCAAAATACAAACCAATTCATTCTTAGAATTTATAAATGACAAACAAAGACTGATGCACTAGATCCATATCTTAATCTCTTTTCAAGCGGGGAAAAAAATAAATAAATGTTAATAAAGTAGAAACAATTAAGAAATTTCCTACAATTGTGAAGCTCTATCAAGAAATGAAAAATATATCATGAATATTGCAAAACTGGAGTATGCCAAGACTTATTAGTCCAACTAAATGCAGATGCTTTGCCGCACATTTCCAAGTCAAATTTTGAACAGTCGGTTTGCTTAAAGATTAATAAAGATAGAATGCCACCATATCAAGTCTGACCTGAAATGACGATAAGGGCAACCGTGGTGATCTCCAACCCCTGGTGTTGATGATATTATCTTGTGACATGAAAAGGGTGTGTAATCCTGCATCATGGATAAGTATACTTAAATGAAAGTTACAACTGTGCTGGAAAGAAATAACTAGAACAGGTAGAATTTGAGTTAAGTTTGGAGATACAAAATTCTTTTGGAATCGTGAAACTCTTTCCCCAAAAGTTGAGAATCACACTACTCTCTGTGCTGTTGCACATGGCATGTGTGAAAAGTTTTTGAGAGCTAAAAATGACTAAGTATAAATAATTCTATGATCTCTAAAAGTGTTCTTTTTCTCCCATGCATCTACAGTAACAAAAAAATAATTTATTTCCAATATATACTTTGTCCGTCCCACATTAAGTTGCACTGTTACTGTAGATACGGAGTTTAAGAAAAGTTGTTTATTGACCAACTTTATTGACTTTTGGAGGGTAATGTAGTATTTTTAAGTAATAAATAAATCATAAAGAATGTTACGTCCTCTAGATGGGAGTTGTAAATTTGTAATTGCAATGTACTTTTAAGGTTAGGGATTGATATGATGTTTCCTGTTTTGGGTGGTGAAGTTTAACGTGGAATGAACGAAAACGGAAAGTATGAATTATAATATGGGACAGAGGGAGTATTATTTTAACATCACAATAAACACCACTGGTTGAAATTTTTCGACAAAAGAAAATATAATTTGCATTTAATCAACACAACGGATTACACTTTTGAAGGAGGATTTAAGAGTAGATTTCATGGAGAAAAATAAATACTAATAAACTAGTAGAAAAGATTTATTACCGTTCTCTTCCCTTCTTTACCATAGTTGTGGCGTATGCTGTATACATATTCCTTATCGAATCTTTCAGCACCAACCTACATAAGCAGAATGACATATATATAAATCTAGAAGCATGAAAAATAGGATATAGGAACTGCTGATTTTTCTTTTAATTACAGTATCTCATCCTTCTAAACTTAATGTGGAACACAAGAATGAATTAGTTATAGTATCTATGTGAATCACTGAATTGTTTATCAGATATGTTCTCGCAGCAACATCAATAAACTCGAATTGGCAGATTTAATCCGTCTGTATAGACCACCATATGGTATTTAATGATACTATGTGTACTAGTCAATTTAGAACATAAAAATTAGATGTGAAAATTCCCAATTTGATGAGATATTATTGCACTTGTTTAAAGTATAAATGAGCTGAGTATGAATGTTGGCAGTATTGAAATGCTATTTGCATTCTCCATCTTATACTTTAGCAGGAGAAGGTAAAATGTGATCACCTTTCTGGAGAATTCTGCTTTCCAGAAAGCAAGGGCATCATCCAACTTGAGTCCAACACCCTAGCATAGGAGGTGCACAAATATCAGCATCAAGAATATACAATCTACTTCTCATCTTCTCACATTCAAAACATTGTGGAGAAAAAGATGTATTTCCAGTGTACAAGAAAGCTTCAACTAAATCGATCCCATCAAATTGCACATAACACTTGGCAGTGTGATTTTAAAACATTCTGCAAGTTTAATACAAGAAGAAAGAGTGCGGGGCAAGTATAAGTACTTATATCCTACATTCACTAAAATTCAGTTCTTTACAAAACTTCCATGTTGTCAAAGACCACTTTACTCTTAATCTGCACATCTTTTAGCCCATGGCATTCTATACAGTCACTAATCACCATTTTTAGTTTAAAAGAAGAGGAATTACATTTCCTAATAAATAAATTTATCACAAGAAGCTCTTAGCTGCGTGTATATTGAGACATCATAACTCATCCCTGATTTATCAGAAGGATAAATGGCATACGTAATAAAGATAAATTTTAAGTTCAGAAGGAAACTGCTGAAAAAACGATTTCTAACATCAACCTTAAGAAAGAGACCCAATTGCATCCGCCCTCCGTGCTTCAAGTGATGATCCTCCCTAAGCTGCACATAGAAGAATAGGAGATGGAAAAAATGTAAAAATTTGTTAGATTTTAACAAAAGCAAAAATACCTAATATACCAACCAACTTATCACCTTATCAAATAAATGACGCATGCAGAGAGGGAACGAACTTTTGGCAATTTGATCAATGTCCTTTAGTGATATCTCTGCATATTCTTTTGGCTGCGGTGGCACTTAATAAGTCAATCAAACAATTCGAGATTGAAATGCAAATGGATTATAAGATCACCTTTTACTATTACCTGGCTATAGTCAGGACCTAAGTAACTTGTCGATAGTGCTTCAACAATCTAAGAAGTAAAGAAAGTCAGATGCTAGAAAAATTTGAACATGAATTGATGAAGAACTCTCTTGGATATTACAGGAGTCAGCCGATCCTTCTCTTGTTCTCTGATCATAGATGTCCATTTTCTGAGAGCAAATAATGCAGGTTATACAAATATTAAGATTTTACGCTACTGGGATTTACAATTCTAGTAATAAAGTAAAAACAGAAGGAAAAAAAATTCTGCTTATGATGCATTATGTAATGTAAACGGAATATTTAATGAGTTTAAACATTTTCCACCAAAAGATTTTACCTCAAAATTTTTAGCAACAGAAAATTTTGATTGTGAAATTTGGATGAACCATAAGACTAGAAGTAAGGTAATTGCAATTTATGCGAATGCCTGATTCATGAAACTATGGTACAAACAATGTCGAGTAAACATTAACAAAGTAATTATCGACCTATAAAACTTTTTTGAAAGCCAAGATAATGAGACATTAAATATTTCACAAATATAGCTTAGGCTGCTAAGCATATAAAAAACTAGAAAACTATCAGAGGGTAATTTAAATATTGGATGTTTTAAAAATGAAACCCGTGCTTTCATAAGATTCAGGAAAAGAAGACTGTCAGAGTAAAATAATAATAATAACAACAACAACCACAACAACAAAGTTAAAAAGTAAAAATAAAAACAGAAAGCAACCAAGAGTTGAGAAGGACCTGTTTGTCAATGCAAGTGCTTTTGAAAGTTGGCTGCGATATTGTGTCATGAGTAGGGAAAGCACCTGCAAAGACAATCAGAGTTCAATCACAAAATAATGAAAAAGAAATTCAGATATGCATGAAAATGGTCAGCAGCATATTTTGACCTGATTCATAGCAACATATGCATAACCCTTCAGGATAAATACTCGACGACTTGCTACAAGATCAGAGACTTGTTCAAATGGCACCTTCACAGAAAACAAAGCAAAATAAGGTCCAACTAGGCCAAAAGTCATGGAACCAGTGTATGATGCCAAATCATAACGATTTAGCAGTTCGAAATAAATTTGCTTAGAGAAGACTTTAGGTATTTCTAAGAAAGTAATGTGATAGTTGGAGAAGTTTTGGGCATGTCAATGTGCTTTTTGTATTTTATTTTCCCACGATACACTATTGAAAATGGGAGTTTACTTCCACTCTTTCTAGCAGAATAAAATCACTTGTTCTCTAAACAGTTAAGGATGGAAAGAAAGAAGATGCAGCTACTTATTTACCTTGTAATATGTGGTATAAGCTGCAACAATGAATAGATAAAGGAAAATCAGTACAAGTGAAAAATTAACGAGGAATTTAAATATTGTTAGTTTTTCTCAGAAGTAATAACATACCTGTGGATAAAGATTGATTAGAGTAAGCACGAAATACTTGGTTCAATTTGTCGTACAGACCCTGAAATCAAATTAACAGAGAGCCTTCATAAGAATAAGCATGTATACATGAGGTCAATGGCATATGGCTGAAGCTATTATGAAAAGGCAACACAGACTGTGAATGTACAAGTCTTTTCAGAAACATCATATAATAACATTAATACCTCATATTCTGCACTGCTTACAGCTTTGTAAGGCAGGTTAAACTCTGATAATAAAGCCCTCTGGAGAGATTCCACAGATACAGAAGATTAGCAACCAAATTAAATTATTCCAAGAAAAATAGCACCTGCAGCATGAATGATCAGTATGATAGCAAAGTCACACCTGGGAGTCAACAGTTTCACTTTGAAAACGATAGCGAAACAGTGTAGTCTCCATGGAAAGGAACCATTTTCTCAATTCATCCCTGCCAAATAAAGAGAAATTACAAGAACAAATTTAAAAGATCGGGTCTTGCATTTTAAAAAGCAAGAGATGAAAGAGGATATTGGAAAGAAAGACAAGCCACAGCAGGAGTTTTACTCTCTACAGTAAACAAGGCGCAGAACAAAATGGGAAATGATATCCTTGTTAAGAACTTCAGATGCTTCTGGGTGGCTCATATTAACCTTCCATAATTCCTTTACCTGAATCACAAACAGTTCAGCCAAACCACAGAGCACAACTATGAAAACACCACAATTGTTTTTAGTGAAGGAAAAAAAAAAAAAAGACAAAGCTACAAAAACTCTAATATTACAAGATTTTTCATCTCATTAGATTTCTTCCCACGGGATAGTCCATCTGAAATTCCTTTTAGAACTGCACCGAACAATCAAATCATTAACAGCATTCATACATCCAGAGTCACAATTTATGAAATGGCAGTATCAATTCCCAACAAACATAGACGACCATTGAACAAATAAGAAGAAAATGCTCCAGGATTATGTACCACTAGAACACAAATCCAAACAAGCAAATCTACCCACAAAATACTTTCTAAACTTTAAGTTCATCCGTCCAAGAAAATCCCAGATAGCACCTTTAAAGTGCCTAAAACGAAATTCGTTGCAAATTCAAAGACTATTTCCCAAATTTTCAAATTCCCTTGTGAATTGTAATCAGCATCACTGCATCAGCCCTTAAGATTGTGGTAGCTGCTGAGGAATCAATGATACCCTAATTCTAATTTCGAAATATTAATATGTAGTCAAATTCTTCAAGTCCATTACAATAGTTGAAATTTGAAGTACAGTAATCGCAAATTCCCACCCTAACCAAAAAAAAATAAAAAAAAATAAAAACACGCACAGGAAGACAAGCATATGCACATAAAGGAACAAACCTCGCAGGCGATTAAGAGCATATAGCTCAAAATCTTCGAGCCGGACTTCAATTTCCGGCGCCGAGCGGTAGAGCGGGATAGTCGAAACAACATCGGCCGTGAGTGACAGCGAGGATTTCCGGCGAGATCCGACGGCTTCCATCTGCAATCTTTACTCAGCTTGAGCCTTAATCTGAAAATGAAATGAACAGCTGCTGAGAAGAAAGAGAGCTCACAGTGAGATGAAAATGGGAAGGAGAATTTTAGGGATGAACTGAAAACATGTGCAGGGGAAATGGCGGGAAATCTTTCCCTCGACGATAAATTCTGGGTGGAAATTTTGGGCTGCCTCCTCCAAATGAATCATAATTGGGTTGGGCTTTTCATGGAAGAATTGGGCCTATCATACTCTTTAGGATCGTTTGCATTTATATGTTTTAAGAAAAATATTTTTGATTAACTTCATTAATTTTTTCTTTCCATATAATCTTTTTATATATATAATAAATAAATGAAAGTGTAAAATATGTTATACTTTTTTCTTTCTTTCTCCTTCAAAGTTTACATACTATCAATTTAAGCATCTCATGTCAATTATTACAATTTTTTTTTCAATAAATGAGGTAGCTATACTTAAAATTAATATTTCTAAATATTCTAATATTACACAATTCATGTCATTTTAAATTAAAAAATTATGAGAAAAAAATAAAATACATCTTTAACCTACTACTTACTCATTATATGCCAAATACTATATTTTTTAATATTTTGCATGAAAACAAAATAAATATTGAAGTGTGAATGAGGAAATATGTGATAAATGAAAATGACAATTTTGAAAATGCATTTTTATTTTATTGGATTGGGATTTTTTTATGGTGTTACACGAACTAAAATGAAAAGAAATGAAGATAATATTCCATTTCATTAAAATGATTTTATTAGAGGGCTTGGAGGGGTCTAATAGGATGGGCTTGGAGGGGTCTAATAGAAAGCAACAGATTATGGGTTAGATTAGTAGAGAGTAGGAGAGGGACGAGTTTGAAGAATCCTATGGGTTTGGGGTTGGAGACAAGTATTGTTAGAAAAAGTGAATGGTGGGGAAACATTGTTAGGTTGCTCAGAGATTCTAGGGAAGAATGGTTTAAAGAAGCTATTAGTAGAAGGGTGGGGAATGGGTCGAAGATTATCTTTTGGGGGAAGATTGGTAGGGGGAAGGTTGTTTGAAGTATAAATATCCAAGATTGTTTCAAAATTGCATTAAGGAAAATGCGAAGATTAATGAGATGGGAGTGTGGGTTGGGGAGGAGTGGAAATGGGGTTGGGAATGGAGAAGACCTCTTAGGAGTTTTGAAACTAACGATTTTGATTCTTTGTTGTTCAATATAAACAGGTACAGGTTATCAAATTAAACAAAAGATACATGGAGATGGAACTCAAGCAACAAAGAGACCTACATTGTCAAAGAAGTATACAAAATTTTGCGAAGCAGGAAAATATCTAGAGAGCAAGAAGATGGAGAGGTATACAATAATTTATGAAAAAGTGTTGCAACCCCAAAAGTACAACTCATTGTATGGAGAACAATTCATGGAAGACTCGCAACAAGGGTTAATGTGAGAAGGAGAAATTGTCTACCTTTAAATATTGGTGCCATGTGCCCATTGTGTAAGATCGGGGAGGAAACGGACGAACATTTGTTAGTCCATTGCAGTTGGAGCTCAAATTTTTGGTCTGAATGTCTCAAATTGATGGGGGTAAGTACTCCTCTACATAAATCGATCAAAAGTAACTTCTTGTTGTTTGGAGGTCTGTTTCAGTTAAAAATTGGTCAGTATCTTGCTTTATTAGTTTAGATGTGTGGTGTCTGGTTAATTTGGAGAATGATGAATGATATTATGTTTGAAAATGAAAAATGGGATGTTATGAAAAATTTTAATGAGACGAAATGTAGGGTTTGGAGTTGGATTAGGAGAAGGAAGAAGACATCTTATAGCAACATGAGTTTTCAATCTTGGTGGAAAGGAGGGCACAGGAAAGGTAGTTAGGAGGAAATTTTGTTGAGTTCATAACGTTTACACTTTAGTTACTAATTGGCAATAGGTATAGTAGATGGACAATGATGTGTTTTGATAGGAGATTAGATGTATCTCGATGATGATAGTGGCTAGGAGTGTTTTGATAATTTCTACTTTCTTGTAACCGTTGCATGACTCTTGTATTGGGGTATATCTCATTACCCCATTATTATATTAATAATATTACTAACCTTTGCTGTTAAAAAAAATTAAAATGATTTTATTAGAATGGACTCAAGTATATAAAAGATTAAAAGATAAAAATTTGAAACACAAATAAATAAGTAAGTTCCTAATATTGTCATAAGTCATCTAATTTAACGATTGTTATTAATATATATACTAATTTAATGCTTCGTATGTTTTTTGAATAATTAATAGTTGTGTAATACTCCTAGTATATAAATTGACAAGTGTATAATGTAGACTGTATTATATTTGGAGCATCCCAGAAAATAAAGCAGGACTAAATGAATGGGAACAATGGATATAATCTTTAGGCTCGAGATTGATTTATTTGTTAAAAACAAATAATAATAAAATTCTGAATTCAAGCTTAACCTCTTTAACAATTGAGTTAGGTCTAAAAGCTTGTTAGCAACATTCTTAACACCTTGCTTCCTATAATAATAAAAATAATAATATTGTTAAATACACACCCTTTTTTATTGAATACATACCTCCTTAAAATTTTTATTTTTTGATTTTATTGTATGCACACCCTTAAAATTCCAATACTATTCTTTTTCAAAATTAAAATCATACATCATATTAAAATTCCCAATTTAACATTACTGAAATAGTTTAAGATTTTTGATATCATACATGGCGTCGGGCAATCACTCTTTTATTTTCTCTCTCATTCTTACTCTCTCTCTTCTCTTTATCACCGCAATAGAACATATCATAGCAACACGTAATTTTAGTTTAGAATCCGTCAATACAGATTGAATCTCAATGCTTTCTGCAAAGAAATCAATACGCCAACCCAAAATATAAGGCGGAAACTCCAATGACAGCGGGGACAACACCTTCGAGTTCATTGTCAAGTCTCCATCCGTGACGTGGTACCTGAAGAATGCCGCCGGAATCACATCGCATAACAGATGGCCGGGGCACATCACCTTAGGGAATTTGTACAGATCTTGAAGATTAAACAGAGCTATCCTTAATGCCAGCATTAATAACTTAACCATGATTGAATTAAAATCTGACACAAAACATGAATTAACATCCCAAATTTTTTAGTTTTTTTTAATTACAAATTATAGTTAATCCAAAACCTGGTGTCCACCCTCTTCCCTGTTTTCTTCCACATGGTCGGCAACTACAAACAAGTTGAAGTCTGGTAGAGTGGATAGCTCAGCATGTATCCAGAAAATTAAACGCAAGAAGGCACTAATCACACAATGGGAACACATAAAGGAGGAGAGAATGATGGGATAAAGATACCAGAAGAGAAGTTGTGGGGTGAAGATTGAGGCCAAGTAAGAGAGTGCAAGAAAGAGAAGGAGAGAAGTCTTTGGTCCGTACGGTGATCATGTGTCCGAATGGGATTTGAATGGAGACGAAGAGGAGTAGCGTGAGAAGCCACAATTTGATCCACGCGTAGGATCATGAGTCGCCACGTGCCATGGCATCATGGCCACGTGTGATTTCTTCATATTGATTATCAGAACGGAAACATATCTCAAATCGATCCAGATGGGCATCTTGTCGAGGACCGATCTAGATGAGGGATAAGAATTTAAGCCTGATTTCAACGAGGAAGATGGAGTTGGAAAACAGAAGTCGTCCAAATACTTATTTAATTAATGAGTGTTTATTTAATGAATTAAGGGTAATTTAGACGTTTTGAAAATATATATTTTAATTATATAATAATGGGTACATATTCAATAAAAAGGGGTGTATATTTAAACCAACCCTAAAAATAATTGTGAGCATAATTATATGAATTTAGAAGATGATTAATAAAGGGTATTGGGGAAGGATAATATGAATTAAATGATATCGATTCTCATTCTCATATCATTTCCATTATTAATAATTCAAATTATTATTATTATTCCAGAATTTAAATCTAAGTAGCTCCATGCAATTTTAGATTGAATCGGATGGCCCCAGGGCCAAGGATAGTGTTTGAAATTGACAATGGGTATAATTTGGGAGTGTTTGGTTCACAAGTAGTTAATAACTTAATAATACTCCATCAACCTCAAAAATTTACTAAAAATTAATAAAGAAATTTACACACTAATTATACTTAAACAGACTTGATTCATTTTAAGACCGTTAGTCAAGATAAAGGAACCCGGTGTATTACAATTTGGGGTCTTACTTAGCTGACCCTGGTTTATACATGACTCAGGGTCTTCTCTGTTGGCATTCGATCGTTTGGTTAACGTAACCCGTTAGAGTTTCATATGGTTCTAACATACAGTGGAAGCAAGTAAACAAGAAACGCATTACCTTTCACCAGGGTATGTCGGAGAAGACGAATTCTCGCCGGTAGCCTGCGCAGCCTCACGAGAATGGCCATAACTTTCTCATCCGATCTCCGATTGGGATGATCTACACGCTCAGATGATTCTCTTTTCTGTAGCTTTCCGTCAGTATATTAAACGTTCGATTCTGAAGTCTGTATGATTTTATAAAAATTATAAAACATGGCGGACAACAGCAGCAAACGACCTTCCGGTCTTCTGTTGTATTCCCAAGTCCAATCTCGACGTGGGCGACGATCCTCGAGATCTTCTCAATCTGCTATTCACTCTCTATCTCACGTATGTTAGGCGTAGAGAATTAGGTTTAGAACAGTTGAGATGACTTATATATGGGCTACAGTAGGGACCAGGAGGAGAATTAGAGTTGGGCCTCCATTGGGCTTAAGTATCCAAGTTTAGCCCAAAGCTTATACTTAAGTCCAATAATAATAATATATACCACTAAAATATTATTACTTCACTACCGTTCTAATCCCAAAATTACGTTTTGGGCTCTTCTTATTATGAGCCTGTTAGTCTCCCCATGTTTAAGATATACAATGTCCATTAATTAATTAAGTTAAGTTACTGTTATCCGAGAGTAGTACCACTCAACCTCATTATCATGCCGGAATAAATCTACCTGCAGGATTTACATGATAATCCTTATGAGCTCCTCAAGGGGACATCATCAACCTACGACGGACACGGATTCCTTCTACAATCAACAGCACACTATAGAGACAATACTACTTCCCAACTCACCGAGTTTGTTGATTTAATTACATGTAAATCTCACCCATTGTGACATACGTGTCGAGGTTATTGTATATGGATTAAGAGCACGAACATCCATAATAATTGAGATCAAGTTCTCCTATAAGTCAGTATAAGTCGAACGATCTCATGTGGTCCTGCTCAATACACTCAAAGTGCACTAATGTGATTCTATAGCCAAAACAAGCTAATACCAAACCACACTACAACTATCCCGATAGAGAGTCCCCGTCTATCTCGGTTGTGAGCATCTATTTATACTTTATAAGAAAACCGATAATATGATCTTTCACCGTGTTGTCGCACAACATATTATCTACAGTATAAAGTAAATAGACTATTGCATCGTACATATAAATAAATTATAAGACGCAATCATTTGATCATATGATTCTCATTTCAAATTAATTATTATAACATTGTTCATACATAAAGCTAGACTTTTAGTATACAATCCAACATTCTCAACCATTAGATTAGATGCAATTAATTTCAGCCGTTAGATTTTTTAATTGTTGATTGGAGACTTGTATGACAGGTTGTACATGAAAAAGAAGAACACATCTTACGATAAGAACACAATTAATATATAATTTTTCCCTCTTAATCTCCATTCAATCATGTAATATCTTTTTTTATTTTATCTTATTTATAAATTTACTTTGCATAACAAAATTCAAACATTTATAATTTTCTTATTATAAATCTATTATTCATAAAAATTATATCAAATTATTCATCTTTTTAAAAAGCTTTAATTTGATATCCATATAAACCATATAATAAATGCTTGAAATATGATAAAAATTTTATTAACAATTAAATTATTTTTAAATAATTAATATTTATCTATATTAGATAAAATATTTAGTTCCTTCCCCTTTTTTTTCAATTTTCAATAACATCCTTCTCATGTTCAATTTTATGCATTTTTTATTTCATTTTATTAATTCTAATATTATTTATAATATTTTATTTTAAATTTTAATCCATGTAGTTTAATTACAAAAATCGTTTTTTTTTATAAATATTTTTCTCTATTAAACTATTTAGTTTCTTAAAATTAATTTATTTTAACCCTTATTAGAAATAAAATATTATTTTTATATTTTATCTTTAATTAATTTATTATACTCCATCAAATAAAAATATTTAATAGTTTATTAATAATAAGGGTAGGTCTTGCGTGATACCGTCTCATGTGAGACCATTTTACATATTTTAAAATAATTATCATTTTCGTTATAAAACGTTATCACTTTCGCTATAAAATGTTATCACTTTTCATTTATACTATAAGTTATTCATGAAATAACATTATCACTTTTCATTAATTTAGTATCACTTTTCATTATAAAAGTTATTACTTTCAGACCATCTCACGTAATCCCTTACGTGAGACGGTCTCACACAAGTCTTTGCCTAATAATTAAAGTATGTAGACAAAAAAATCAATAAACTTAGAAAAAATATCTTTATAAATCTAGTTATAAAAATTTAATTAGAGTTGATATCATTTGCACTCGAGTGCACACGTGCATCTATATGTATGAATTTTTATTTAATAATGTATAGGAATGTCAATGACGCGGGGCGGGTAGTTGAGTACCCAGACCCATTCTTTTATTGCAGGTCCGGCCACCCTGTAACCCGTACGGGGCGGGGTAGGTCCGTTCCCCTTTTTTGACCCATTTTGATTATTTATTTTATTTTGAATATATACACCTATTATAAATAATGTGTAATATATATTATTTCATTTAATTAGTAATTATATACATAGTAATATCACGTATTTTCTACTTAGTTAATCAATTAAGCAAATATATCTTATAAATAATAAATATAATAAAAAATATAAATAAAATATACATGTTATACACATAATATATTATATAGTGTAAATATTAAACGGGTCCAAACGAATCAAAACAGTCTAAATCGGGGCATCACTACTACCCAGACCCACCCCATTCTCGAAATGGGGCAGGTCGATCCGCTCCAAATGTCACAGTCCAGTGCCGGTTTCGGGCTGGCCGGACCATTTTTTGCATCCCTAATAATGTAGTATATATTTTTTAATAATTTTATGGGTTTTTTACGTTCAATTTTTTATTTAAAAAAATTAAAAAATAATTCGCTAAGAGAATGTACACATTTTTATTTATTAATGTATATGTTTTATTCATATAAGTGTACAAGTTCGTGAAAGAGGATGTATGGTACAGCCGTACGCATAGGATAATTTGCCTTTTAATTAAGGAATAGCCTTTGGTAACGGGTGAGATAATTTTATATTTTTTTAATTGGTGATCACTTTTTATCTACTGATATATTTTAAATACAAATAAATATATTTTATATGACTAATACTACTGTGCATCAGGGTGTACCCTAGAATATGGTGCACGCATTTTCAAAAACGTATACAATTATGAATAAAAATATATACAATTATGAACAAAATGTATATACTTTTCTAGTGAATTTTTTATTAATTTTTTTAATGAAAATTTGAGTGTAAAATAAAATATGCCATTATTAAAAAATATGTATAAATATGGATAAGAAAAAAGTTAAATGGGTTCAGTCGCCCTCTTTTCTTTCTACGTCCTCTCTCTGCCCATGTTCTCTTTCTCTCTCTTTCCTCTCTCTCTTGCGTCCTCTCCTTCTCTCTTTCTTCTTTCTGTTGTGTCTTCTCTCCCCATCTCTAATTTGTCACATCATCTTTCCATCGTCTTTCTTTAATAAATTGGATCCGACGACAGACTGAGGTCCTCACTATTCCTGGTTCGGAGACGCGACGGCAGACTCCAACGACTTGTTGTCCCAATCCTCCATAACACATTTCTCACCTAAAAATTCGAAATCTCCGAACGTGTCTCACCCAGAATTCAAAATCTCGCCCATGCGATGCCGCCATTTCAAGATGAAAAAGACGTTGTAGAGGATGAAGAAGAAGTCGGTGAGTATTCATTCAACGATAGCTGAATTTCATGGGTTCCCATCGATCACTGAAATTTTGTCGATGCAAAAATAGATTAATAGCAATTCCAGCAAGTCAATTGAGATTCTGATTTCGTCATCAATTTCTGAGTCAAAATCGGTTAATTGGTGCAGTGAGGTGGGCTGGGGTCCGGAATACGGAGTGCTTAGGATTACCCAAGGAGGCAAAGACTGTTGGTGGGTAGCTGTAATCAAACTTGGAATCTTTTAATTCTTTTAGCTGTAAAAAGATTGTCATGATTTGTGGTGTGCAGTTGTTGGGGTGTTGAGAGTTGCAGCGGTGGTGGTGATAAGGGAGAGGGAGAACCAAACGAAGGTGGAGAAGTTTCTGGAAGACTATAGAGGACTGAAGCCCACAAGATTGTGCTACTCTTACATAAGAAGGATCACAAATGAATTCAGTGAGAAAGTGGGAGAGGGAGGGTATGGGGTGGTGTACAAGGGTAGGCTATTCAAAGAGCTAAGCGTTGCAGTCAAAGTGCTGAACAATTCCAAAGAAAATGGAGAGGAGTTTGTGAATGAAGTGAGCACCATAGGGCGATGGTTAGCTGAAATCCACATCCCTATATCCACTCGTTTGGGACCACTTCCTTACTTAGTATGTTAACATACTAATGAGTAATGAACTCCAATGCTGAACTGCTGATTGCCCAAGATACATGGATTTAAGCCTCTTTTGCTCTGATATAGCTGATGCAGTTTTTACTTAGATAATCTCCTCTGTGTTTTGAGTAATCTAGTTCTTAGCCTGTAATTGTCTTTTGCTCTTTGTTTCACAGGGTTTTATTCCTAAGCTAAATGATAGAGATCATATGTAGCTGTTGAAGTGGGGAATGTGTAGATGTGCTTCAGCATCTGTTTTCATTATCAAAGTTGATTCTATGGAAGGAGTTGTTGAAGGCTGAGTTGGTAATGCTAGCAAATCTTCTCCGCAATTGAGAAGGTTCAAGCAGAGGTTAGGTAATGATGCTTTTCTGCTGTAATTTTTTATCAGGCCACCCATTTTGCTTATCAAATTGTTTAGTTTTTCTCTTGGCCACACTGCTTTGTTGACCATGATCACAGGCAAGAGTGTTGCATTCGTGACGAGCAAAAAGGGAGTTGGAATTTCTTGAGAAAGTATGTTGCTTAACTCTATTACTAATTATTTCCTAGCATATAGTGTATATTATTAAGTAGTGCTTGATTGTTTTATATTTAAAGGGTGGAAACCCATTAGATTTTAAGCTTCAGTCAGTGCTTTGTTTCAAGGTTGGGATTGGAAGCTTGAATGAGGATTCAATGCTAACAAACTGAGGAAGTCGACCTCGTTCAATTTTCGGAGTGGTGGCGCCGTCTCTCTGCCGCCGATGAGAGAGGAGCCGGGCATGTCATGGGTGAACTCGCTGGTGAAACATGTTCCAGCGCTGATGATGCAATACTAGATTGATTGATGGAGAGAAGAGAGCATGATGTTTTTCACACAAATCAAGCAATTACACTACTTATTTCTTAAAATATCACAAAGGAACAATTGTTTGTACATTAATCTACTATCATCTTAGTTTTTCAACTGTTTAATCTAAATACACCCAAAATATTTGCTAACGAATTATTGTGCTTGTGAAATCAGTAACAATGGCAGATGCACTTGTTGCTGTAGTATTGGAATCCATTCTGAGGATCTTGAGTTCGACTGCACTGCATAACTATTGGACTTTTATTTGCTTAATAAAGTAGTTAATGCAGTGTTACTTGAAACAAATTGGTTTAGTAGAATACATCCATGGTGTATTAGTTTAGTATTATTTTGAAAATTTTGTTGTTGATTTATAAGGTTACTCTTCTTATTAGATCATTATTTATGATGAATTAGGTTACTATAAACAAGTTTTTTTATTACTCTTTAAATTGATTTGTTTATATATTGTTATGTTTAATCAACATCTTTTAAGTTACTCTTTTGTATTAATTAATTGGGTTACTTTTTCTATTAATTAGATTACTCCTATAATGATTTAGGTTACCATGAATAAACTTTTAAATTATCCTTTATATTGATGTGTTTTTGTTCCCTTCTATTTGGTTTATAAAATTATTTTTTCCTATTATTTGGGTCTTTTCATGTCGAAGACACGGGCTCGATTCCCGTAAGGGATAGGTACTCATTCCCGGCCGCTTTCAGTTAGTGCGTCGGAACGGTCGGTAGCTGCTTAGTCTCATCCGACTTAAAGAAAAGTGTGTTAAATTGGGTTACTCTTTGATTTTAAACTATGATTTTTTATTATTTATAATGAATTGGATTATTCTTTGATTTGAAACTATGATTTTTTACCATTTATAATGAATTGGGTTACTATAAACAAGTTTTTTTATTACTCTTTAAATTGATTTGTTTATATATTGCCATATTTGATCAACATCTTTTAAGTTATTTTATTGTATTAATTGAGTTACTCTTTTCTATTAATTAAATTACTCTTTATAATGATTTAAATTACTATGAATAAATAAACTTTTAAATTATCCTTTATATTGATGTGTTTTTATTCCTTTCTAGTTTGTCTATAAGATTATTTTTCTTATTACTTGAGTTACTTTTTTTATTAATTAGATTACTTTTTATAATGATTTAGGTTACTATGAATAAATTTTTAAATTATCCTTTATATTGATGTGTTTTTATAATGATTTAGGTTACTATGAATAAATTTTTAGTTATCCTTTATATTGATGTGCTTTTGTTCCTTTCTATTTGGTTTATAGTATTACTTTTTCTTATTAATTAAGTTACTCTTTATAATTAATTGATTACTCTTTTGAAACTATGATTGTTCCAAAATTAAGTCATTTGTAAGTTAATATATTATGGAAATAATTAGATCAAATAAATTGAGTTACTATGTATCTAATAATAATTAATCCTAAAATTGCAATTATATAATGCAGATATTAGAAAAAAAAATTGCAATTATATAATGCAGATATTTAAACTGAATTTTGAGAGATGATTGAGACAACATTATGAATACATGATTGGAGGAACTTCCAATAGATTTGTGATTGAAACAGAAACAAAGTTTTCGTCCATTATTTGTCAACTCAGAAGACTTGGCGTTGAATGCATCATGGAAGCAGAGGGAATTTGGAGAAATCAGGCTTTCTATGCTCTAAGTAGGTTGTCTTGCCCTCGCTTCCTTCCTCCATTCCATAGAATAGAAGCGTGGCGTGGCGTAGACTCCCATTTGCTGAAAATCGATCGAACAAACAAAGTTAGTTAGCAGAATAATTTTAATTAGCAACAAACATTATCTGGATTCAAGAAGTAGCTAAAACTGAAGACCAGAATGTCCATCATCAGCTGCATTGATAGCTGATTTACACAGAATGTTCCTCCCCACTCCATTTCACGGTCTCTTCTTCCAAATTCTCCAGCTGATTCCGATCAAAGTTGTTAGCTAATAATGATGAATTTCGTTTTCATACAACGCATTCACTATTCATACCGGAACAACAGTATTCGCTCTGCCTCATGAGCGTTGTAAAACCGCGCCATAAACCGTATCCTCCTGCTCGGTTTGGACCAAATAAAATAAAATATACTCCTTAATTTTATAAGTTTTATAACAAATAAAACTATTTGAAAAACACTAAGATAAAAAATAAAGAACACATTTTTATTTTATTATTATTAATGTAGAAAAGAGGCACACAACATATATGAATAGTAATTAATAAAGTAAAAGAATAAATTATTAAAATAAAATATCACAAAATAAGTGGTGAACCCCTCAACCTACAACAAAGGGATAGTAATTAATAAAGTAAGGGGTCGTTTATTGATGCAGAATACCACGTAATATCACGTTTGTCTCGATGTATTCATAATACTTTCAGCTCGATATTATTTCAGCCTGCAATTAATAATATCTTTCATTGGTATTGTGTATATCACTACAAGGGTGAGTTACACAATACCATAATTTAATATCTAGGTATTATACTTACTTTTACTATTATACCCATTTACCATCATCATCATCATCATTATTATTATTATTATTATTATTATTATATTAATAATAATAATAATAAATAATCATAATAATAATAATTAATAATAATATCAATAATAATAATTAATAATATTAATAATAATAATTATTATTATTAATAAATAATTATAATAATAATAAATAATATTTATAATAATAATAATAATTTAATAAATAATATTAATAATAATAAATAAGTATTAATAATAATATTAATATCATTATTAATAATAATATTAATATTAATAATAACGATGAATAATAATAAATAATAAATAAATAAAATAATAATAATAATATTAATAATAATAAGGGATAAACATGTCATTTTACTTATTATCTCATTTGTTAATACTCAATAACAAATCTAAAATAATTAATACCTAATTATCAATCATCTCACTTTTCCATAATACCAAACAATAATACAATTAATCACAAGTCAAATAAATTTCATTATACACAATCTCTTTATAACACATATCCACAAGCAAACGACCCCTAAAAGAATAAAATATTAAAATAAAATATTACAAAATAAGTGGTGGACCCTTTTTAACTTACAACATGTGCTGACTTGGGTCATGTGTGAGCCCAAATCAACTAAAAATCTCCCTACAATTTAAGTAAAATTAAGTTATTATATCCCATAAAACTAATACAATTATAATTTTTATTCTTTATCTATGACAATTTAAACGTTTATTAATCCACTTAATAAGTTTATTGAACACGGTCTCATAATTTCTTCTTACTTAGGTATTCGAAGTATTTAGGTTTCAATGGAATGTAATGGGAAATAGATCTTCAAAATTTCTTGATGTAGATACATACATAGTAAGACAATAGTAAATCACAAGAAACAAATGTAGAGAATCCATAAATTATTATGAATTCTCATGTTCGACAAAATAAAGAAAAAAAAAGAATTTTAAAAAATATATTAAATTAGTAAACGGTGTAGACAATGAAATTTTAAAAAATAAAATAAACTTGAAATGAATTATTAATTTGATGAGAAAAATTAGACATCAAGTGTCTGGGTGGTGTAGTTGGTTATCACGCTAGTCTCACACACTAGAGGTCCCCGGTTCGAACCCGGGCTCAGACAATCTGAATTTTTTATTATTATT
This sequence comes from Pogostemon cablin, assembly GCA_023678885.1. Taxonomy (NCBI): domain Eukaryota; kingdom Viridiplantae; phylum Streptophyta; class Magnoliopsida; order Lamiales; family Lamiaceae; genus Pogostemon; species Pogostemon cablin. The sequence goes on from CM042951.1 coordinate 32,892,087, forward strand.
TTTTTTAAAGATATTAAAAGGTTTGTTTATAAAGTATATAATGAGTAGCCTTACTTATATATAATAATAACTTGAATTCAAAAGAAAATGGGCTAACATAAAGAAATTGCAATAAGCTATACTCCCTCCATCATGGTTATAGATATTTTTTTAAGTGGATTAAGAAATATAATAATTTAATGTATCATGGATTGAGTGATATAATATATTAATATATAGTGATTAGTTGTATTAATATTGAATATAAGTCTAATGTGTAGTGAGTTAAGTATAATTATACTATATTATTTTATAGATCACATCGACTCATAAAGAAAATTGATACTTTATACTGGGACGAACCAAAATGACACATGTGTAGTGAGTTAAGTATAATAATATTATTTGTAGATCAAATCGACCCAGAAAGAAAATAAATATTTTATATTGGAACGGATCAAAATGATAAAATGGATACGTATCACGAGGACGGATAAAATATAACTTTACATACTTTCTGTGTTATAATTCACAATACTATTATCACTTTTTATTAGTTAGGTATCCCTTTCTTTTGAAAATGTAACCACTTCCGTGAGACAGTCCCACACATACCTTTGTACTACATAAATTAAAAAATGCACCTTCTATTAAATATTTAAAATTTTATTTATATATTTAATTCAAATTAAGGTACTATCTATTGTTGGACTAAAAACAATAAAATTACATGCTTAATTAACCTATATAATAATGAGATACAATAATACATGGATTTGTACCTATTTGGCAAGACTACGTATTAAATGGTTCTGATTTTCTTCTTCTTGAGTGACAAGAAAAGCTAGACAAGAAATTAGCATTTATTTGTAGAAAAGCCAAATTAATAAAAGTATTTTAGGGAAGAAAAGGCATCAGTAAATCGTTGTAGTATAGTGGTAAGTATTCTTGCCTGTCACCCGGTTGACCCGGGTTCGATCCCCGGCAACGGCGTTATTTTTTTAATTTTCTTATTTGTTACAAAAAAAAAAATTGCTGCTAAATTTTACTCCCTCCGTCCCGCAAGGGTCTCTTTTTTTCATTTTGGTCGTCCCACCCAAAGGGTTCTCTTTCCTTTTTTACACACATGGGACCCACTCATCCCCTCTAATACAATTAAAACATGGGGTCTATACTCCCACTAATACAAGTACCCACTACACATTAAATAATAATATTTCTTAATCCACGTGCCAAAAAGCAAAAACTACCCTTGCCATGGGACGGAGGGAGTATTCTTTAATAATTTATTATTTTAGTCTTGTTCACAACATGTACATCTCTTGAACAATCTCATTTGCTTGCACTACTTTTCTCTTTCATAGAATCTACCCATGAATTTTCCATAAAATTGAATTCAAATTCAAGTGTATTTATACATAATAAATAGTAGTAGCATGTTATATGTAAAAAAGGAAAATGCATGGGTTTTGTTTAATTTATTGTGTAGGTACAAATAGAATGAGAAAAGTGAAAAATGTGGATGGAAAGGAACTCAATATATCCTCATCCCAAAAACTTCCTAAACCACTTCTCTTAACAAATGAATCAACTGGTCTGCCACCAATTCTCACTAATCTCTATCACTCTAATCAATATAAACAGTATACTAACTAAGTTTAATTTCCTGCTGTAAAGAAACTCCAACCTCTGTATGTTCATGGATACCAGCTTCCTCTGTTCCGTCTCACTAAACCGTTGCCTAGTGATCTCGTGCTCCAGCTCGTTCACAACCCTATCTATACTCGAGCGATTGGAGAGAAGGGCGGATTCAGTACAAAAGATGGCAACACTTCTTCCATCTTGTTGGCCTTCACCTTCTCCTCCTCTGCTATGGTGTCTATTAAATATTTGATTTCTTCGCCCACGAATACCCTCAGGGAGTCGCTTTGCAGCATTTGCTTGCTTCTCTCCTGGTCAGCTGCAGTGGAGGCTTCTGCAGCATGCAACATTGCAACACAGATGGAGAACGCCTGCAACGAAGACAGCTGTGCGTGGAAGTCTACCATATACTTTCCATCTTCGACTGCCCTCATTGTAAATGATGGTACATTGTCTTTCCTTCCCTGCACACGACGAATCATTTGCATAAACAAATGAAGCAACTCTTTCGTATAACAGTTTATGTTAACTAGTTCAGATGTCAATAATAATGCAATGTGATCATGTCTTAGATGGGAAGATCACCTGAATAAAGAGTTGAGCTGGATGCTGACTATCGACGAGGGGCTGGCCCTCAGCGATTCGGAAACTAGGATTGGCGCAAACGTTGAGAGGGCACGCCATGTCCCAGCCCCCGCAGTCGCATCCTCCACCTAACCTCCATCTATCTAGCAATGGCGAAGGGCCACGACTCTCAGTACTAGGCAAACTGTGACTTCCATTTGGGATCACAACATGCATCTTCCCAAGACTTGTAGTGTTCAAAAACCCCTCGTTTTCCTCCTCTTCCTCCTCCTCGATTCTACAAAGATCTAGCAAGTTATGAAGTGGTCTCTCCAACTTCCCATCCCTACACCTATATTTCAGACTCTCTCTCTGCTCAAATGGGATTTGCATAATGATTGCAACAATTTCTTGCCCTGGAAGCAGTTCCACTGCTGCTAAAGGCTGAGCAGCTGATGATTCGAAGTGACCACTGTCGCGGGAATGCTTAGGTTGAATTCTGTTCGTCGTCTTTGTGGATACCTCAGTTTGGTCACAACTACCCCGAGATGAACTCTCATTAGAAACTGTGGGTGCTTTACTGGCATCAGGTGAACAGCAAGAGCTATCCTGAGAGGAAGTACTTCTTCTCGAATGAGAAACATCGTACACCACAAATTCTGTCACCATAGATTCATTAGCACCTTTTAACTCTGTACACAGGTGACATGATATGAGCATTTGTCCAACCATAGAGGACTCTTTATTGTTTTCTTTAAATCCCCATCCACCGGCATTGCTCTTTCGTCTATGGTGAAGCGAGTGGAACGTGTAGACCCAAGTTAAATCTTTATCCACCTTGCACGTCTTAGCAACATACACGTCTTCCGGTGACTTCACAGTAAACTCAAAAAATGGCACCCCATGTTTCTTTTCCATCTTGAGAAGGCCATGGAGGTGTGCAGGAGATGAGAGACGAACCGCATTATGGTCATCTTTCTTTTCACATTGAGCAGCGTCTCCACTAGGATGTGGCTTGTCTGATACATCATTCATCAGTGATTCGCAAACTGTTCCGATGGGATTCACCCCAATGTGCTCATTGAATGCTTCAGAACCAGTTTCCTTAGCACAATTTAGTGGACTTCTTTGAAATTTGGATTTAACAAACGGATCGAGCATTTTTCGGACAGGATGAGACCAGGGCTTTGAGCTGCTGGTTTTGGGGCTATCACTCTCTGACTGAGCAGGTGAATGTGGCAAAGCTAATTTTGCAGATAAAGACTTGTGCAAATTCACAGATGGATCTCTTTCTTGTGAAATGCTGCCATTGCCATCACTTATTTGAGCAACTACAGATTCAGCTGTGATCATGATCTTGCTTTTATGTGTGGAAGAAGTATTCTGTAAGGCAATTCTTTCAGGAATAGGATTGAAAGAATAGTTTATAGAGTTTTGCTTCTTACATAAGGAACTAGTACTTTGCTCCGAGATGGACACCGACGACCTGTTTCGTTCAACAAACGAGCTATCTTCATCCCTACATAAGGAGTCAATAATTCCTAATGAAAAAGCAGAGGCACTTCCTCTTGAAAACTCAATTTTCTTCCTTTCAACAACATCATCAGTTCTCCTAATCAGTGTCACTTCTTTGGAACTTTGGTACACTGAACCCCGCTTGCACAGTTCATTATGTTCCTGATCGGTTCTTCTAGGACGAGCATCTCTACAAGATGAACTACGATAGCGGTTCAATCTAATCTCATTGAAGTTCTCATTGAGGCTCAGCCTATCATTTCCACATTTAGGATTGCCTCTTGATTTTCTATGTGCAACTTTCGAGGGGTGACGAGGAGCTCGAAGAACTGTTGTAGGACTTCCATCTACAACACAATACTTGTCAAAGTCCAGTTCCATATTCACTCAGTCTATCCTCATTGATGATTCTTCCCCCCTAGAATGAATGAAATAAGGATAGAGATTAGTGAAACCTAATGCCTGCATTAATGACTCCATTTTGAATCATTCAAACAACACTAGTTATGAAGGAGAAGTCTTTTTGATCTTGTGCAGAATCAGTAAATTTAGGAACAATTTTTTTCCAATCACAGCTTAATAAAATTCAAAAAAAGAAAAAAAAAATTAACAAGAAACCAAATCCCATATATGTGTTCATATGCCAACATTTCATACACAATTGTCATCTAACAAATTCATAATTTGGAGCTGCAAATTGTTTTTCTGAAATAGTTCAGTAATCAGATCTCCAAAAAAAGAAAACAAAAACAAAAATAATTTCAAGATTCTACAACAGAATGCAGACAAGTACATGAACCCTAATGATACTAATTAAGACATATTATTTGATAAACCCCATAAAGATCCAGTTTCTACACAATTTTATCAGAAAATTTTTCCACAACACATAAGAAGTGGATAACACCATAGCTGATGATAATTAAGAATAAAACATCATTAAAGACAGTATTTTTATTACTATAGTATAAAAAGAGCATACCACACTTCAGATCTCAGTGAAGTGAAGCTAAAGAAAAACCCAACAAAATGTGAGCAAGTAATCAATCATTTGCTACTTCTCTTCAGCTCAAAGGCTTGTCTGAAAAATCTTGTTCCCCACATTCTAGAAAAGAAAATGGAAAAAAGCAGCACTTATCATAGAGCTTCAGTAAGGGCAATAGTTGGAGGTTTTAGCACTCAGAATTTCTACTGTCAAAGAATCAAGAAAAGTAGAGTAGACAGTGAGAGAAATTTAAATCACTGAAAACAGCTTCCCAACAGTAAAGTTCAACAATATGCACAAAAAGTGAACATGCATCTTACTTGCTATTACTATTTTTTTATTTTGTGGGGGGGGGGGGGGGGGGGTGTAGGGTGCTTATTGAAATGAACATGAAAGATGAAAGATCTTACACTTCTCATTCACATGAACCCTGGAGAATGGAGGGACAGAGAGCTGCAAGTCTTGTCCACTAAAAATCACCCTTCTTTGACTCATCAAATGATGCTGTTTTCCATGTTCATTTCTGTCTGAGTGTGTGTGAAAATTAAGTGTGACCATCTTTGACGGCACTTTTTAGGACTTTGTTTTATGCACCAGCAAGATTGGTACCATGGTGAAAGGACAAGAATGCCCTCCAATACACACTTTGTTGTCTTTAACCATGGGTATTTTGGGGTGCCAAGTGACCAGCTGGGGGTGGGGTGGGGGGTCATAATAATAATTAAATAAAGAGAATCACTGCAAGAATTATTATTATCTCATATCAGTGGGAAATGCAGATTAAATAGTTTTATCTTGGCATTTGAGCACTAATCACTAATTAATAGTGTTGTTAAAATAATGGCAAGGAATCCATTCCACATTTATGTAATGTGACCTCCCATTATTTATTCCAATATTAAATGGGGGGTTCAATGTAGGAAGATGGATGCATAACTCTTCATTTCTGCATTTTACCTTAGTAATCATGGTAGTTAAATTTATGTATCTGTCTAACCAGAAACCTCATAAATTCATCAATTTATTTAAAATGTTAGATACAAAATATCAACAGAATTGGTTTTCGTAAGTGTCTAATATATTACTTCCTCGGTTAGAACGTAGAAGATTCACAAATATTATTGATTCGAAATTTGAACTTTTTTCCAATTTCACAATTTTTTTTGGGATAGTTTGATTTTTTTTAAATAGTGAAGTATGTTATTTGTATTAGTATAAAATGATGAGTGTATTTTGTTTTGTGGGAGTATGAGAATAGTTTTAGTTTAAACAAATGAGTAATGTGTAAAATTATTTGCAGGCCGGGCAAAGGATTTGTATTTTTGTAAGAAGTGATCAAAAAATTGATTGTCAGTAATTTGAGTATTTGTAAAATATCTCCCTTAATATAAACAAACATAAACATTGAAAGGGAATGAATGGAGCATATAATTACATGAAATGTTATGCATGGGTTCGCAAGGATAACTACGTGCATGCTCACATAGTGAATCGTGTTTGTGTAAATCGGTTTACGGTGTAACTCTATGATCCCTTTGTAATCTTATATACTCTATGTTTTGTTAGAGCGTTTAAATTAAAAAGGATTACATGATTTACAAGAATTTATTATGTAAACCCGATTTATAAGAGAAAAACTCAAATAAAAATAAAATTTTAACGGTGACATTAGTTAAAATTTAAGTATTAATAATAGTTTATGTAATCTGAGAGTGTATATTTAAGTAAAAGTAGATAGGATTATTTTCAAAAAAAAGTTGACGTTGAACTTTTTATTAATTGAGTTAGTTAGACACCGATCATGAAAAGGACAGTTCGAATGAGGATGAGATGTTAAAGTCTAGTAAGAAATCTTTAGCAGCTAGTGTGTATGGATTAAATGAAGTAATGAAAGATGCAAAAAAAAAAAAAATGAAAAATGAAAAAAGAAAAAGAAAAAATGAAGTAATGGATAACATTGCCCCATAGTTTTTAAGAATTTCTTTTTAAATCCTATATTTGTTTAAATGCTATATTTTATAAAAATTGTTTTAATTAAATTGTTAACTTAATTAAAATAAATGATTCCACTGCATATAATTAATTATAACTCAATTATATATATTTTTATGATTCAATGGTATATAATTAATTAAAATTTTTAAATCGAGTTAAAGGATAATTTTATCATTTTGGATATTTTAATATTTATTATTAAAAATAAACACTAAAATAAATGTTTAATCATAAGGGCATATAAAAATTTAGCCCAAAAAAAATTTACTAAGATAGTTTAACTTACTTATGCAGTCATATAAATAATTTGAGTGGGGTTGCGTGCGCCCGGGTGCACGGAACACCTTTCGTGCGCCTTTAGAAATTTAGTATTATGGGTAAGAGTACATTGCTTTCAAAGGATATACACTTTAATTAATAAAAAGGTACACCATTTTGTTCTAAAGGGTTTACACTTTTCATTAATATTTTTTTTCTTTAGAAAATAAAGGGTACACATTTTTATACTAAATGATATACAATTTAACACAAAATTCTAAAGGCGCACGGAATGTTGTTCATGCGCCCAGTTACACACAATAATTTTCTTTAGAAAATAAAGGGTACACATCTATATACTAAAGAATATACAATTTAACACAAAATTCTAAAGGCGCACGGAATGTGGTCCGTGCGCGGGGTGCACAAGAGTTTTTGCTAAATAATTTTCGAAAATATATCAACACTTGAATACTTGTTTTTTTAATACATTATCCTTAAAATTCAAACTTAATTTTATATAAAATTAAAAAAAAAATTGAGAATTGAAAAAAAGAGAAACTAAAAAACTAAAAGCGAATTTGGTCATACTTACGTGAACAAATGATGCAATTTCTATTTTAAGCTAATCATGAGAATGTTAAACTTATAATAATTAGGGTAACTTACCATTAGATACATTGTATGTCCCATAATTACTATAATATACATACATATAAAATACTTACTACCAACTACAAAATTATATTATGTAATACCTTTATTAACCCTCTAAACCATTCTAAATAGAACTTATTAGAAACATATTACTACCCCAAAATTTTCTCTCATATTTAATGCATAAATAATGGAACAAACCGTTGCATTATTTCTATCCTGGGCAATATAATTATACATTTTAAAATCATGTACAGAATTCAATTATAATTACTTAAATTATAAATCCATATAAAGTGTTAATACACATTTTAACTAATTAATATATTAATTTTATTTAAAAAATATAATTTTTAATTTTAATTATTTTCTTGTGTGCAGCGTTAATGTTTTATTATTTAATTTTATTTGTTGTGTGAAATGATGTTATGTGCAGCATATTGTGTTGTAATATGCTACATAACTTTCGTGTGCAGCTAACGAATGTGTCTTTTGGTGTTATGTGCAGTATAAAAGGATGTTATGTGCAACATAATTGTTATGTACAACAATAAACTTTCACGTGCAGCAAAAATAATTTATGTGCTGCATTAATTAGGGTAATTTGATGTTATGTGCAACAAAAATATGTAAATTAAGATAGTGGAGATCTTAAAATGGTTTTAATTCATTTGTGTGCAATCTGACAAGTAATCACAACTAGGGGTATATGAGGTATTTTGTTATACTTTTTTGTATCCAACAATAATACTCCCTCCGTCCCGAAAGTTTTTGCATACTTCCTTTGTAAATTACAAAGGAAGTGTGCAAAAAATTTTGGGACGAAGAAAATATTTTTTATGGTATGTATCTAAGAGTAATTCAGCTTAATAATGTGTATCTCTTAATCATTAATCCTAATAATTTCAGTCCTAAAATATATTTAGTGAGACATTGTTTGGTCAAAATAATTGGATTATCAACTATGTAGAAAAGAAGGGTACTTTAGTCCTATTAGATACTCCCTCCGTCCCATCTTTATTGCTACTTTTGACTACAAAAAGCTCTCACAGAAGCTACAGTAAAAGTAGCAATAAAGATGGGACGGAGGGAGTAGATGAGATGAGAAAATAGATTTAGTGAGACATTGTTTGGTCAAAATAATTGGATTATCAACTATGTAGAAAAGAAGGTACTTTAGTCCTATTAGATAGATGAGATAAGAAAATATATATAAAAAATGAGATTAAAATAAAAATAAAAAAAGATAATATTAGATGGATGAGATGAAATAAAGAAGTATATATAAGAAATGAGATTAAAATAAAGATAAGGAAAGATAATATGAAAAGTAGAGATTGTTGATAGATTGTATTAAAATTGATATAATAAAATTTTAAGATATTTGGTAGAAGATAAAAGAATTGAGATAAATATTTAAATTACATTAATACCCTTTATTTCAATTACAGTTTTACCGAAAACTAGATTTATGCTCATTCTCATGTTATTAAATTTATTTTTATCTTTTAATTTAATTTAATTAATTTATATTTTTAATAAAAAAATATTTGCTTGAGTTTCTTGTGTTGCGAAATATATTATATTTTCCTTTATAAGTGTATATTTTTTAATTAAAATGTGAAAATTTTGAAGGTATTATTTTAAAAAAATTATATATATATATATATATATATATATATATATATAAACTCAAATTATACTCACAGTAGAGATAAGATTTCTCATCAATTTCATTAAAATTTTATTCAATAACCCATTTAAAAAAGCTAAATAAAAAAAAAATAGAAAACTTTCGGGAAAAAAATTAAAAAATAAATATAGGAAACCTAAATTAAATTTCGCTAATTAAGAAAGAAAGATCAAGTGCAGCATAAATCAAGCAATAATCTCACTATGTTCATCCAATCAATTCAAATTAAATCAAAATTTAAAATAAGAAATCAGAGATATGTGCATGGTGGGCATTTGTATTACAGGTGTGCAAAGTTGAAGAAAATAGATGAAGAAGAACAACAGACGACGGAGACAGTGTTAGTGAAGATCCATGACGCAGGCGGCGGCAGTGGTGGTCAGCGACCAGTGGCGGCCAGCGATCGGCGGTGGCTGATCATGGAAGATGGCGTTGACTCAGAATGAAACCCTACAATTAAAATTGGATTGGAAATAATTTGTAGAAGGAATGCGAGGGTAAAAATGAGTTTTCTTGATGACGTGCACGACTTCTGCATATTCGAAGGGTGGCTCTTGTGGAAATGAAAAATTAGGATTTGATAAAAGGGAAGGATGAGGTGGAAGATGAAGGGCTTTTTTGTAAATGACTATCTTGATTTACTGTTGGAGTCATAATGTTAATACCACGATTCTTCCGATATAAATAATGTAAAGGTGAACAGTAAATTTCTACCGGACCTTACTTGTTTACTGGGCCCCTCAATAAAAATAGTTGGGCTATCAAACCATGCAAGAACCCATATAATTAATGAGAAACCAAACGAAGCGTAATAGAAGGTTGTTGATGTAATAACGTGACATAAAAGTGCATGTGTGATCTACATCTCCAAATTGGTCGGTCAATCACCATATCCGATTTCTCGTCTCCTCTATAATTAATCAATTTATAATTCTCATCAACTAATTTAAAATATGTAGGAATCTCACAATACAATTCCGTTTTTTTAACATTAAATCAAATCGACAATAAAACTGAAAATATAATAAATACAAATCAAGAACTGAAAAATTAAAATAATATCAAAACATCTGAATTTACGCAAGCATTAACCTTCCCCAATGTTAATTTGATTCAAACATCAGATTACGACGCAATCATTAAAGCAAAAGAAGTTTATAATTAAATCAAACCTAAAGGATAACGATACAGATAGGATAGGATCATTGGAATAGAAAATGCAAATTATTTACAAAGAAATTAGAACTCACCAAAAAGTTGGCAAAACGAACACAAGTAATTTATCTACAACCTAGAAATTGGATTGAGCAAACAATTGTAAACATGGACTAGATAAGTGAGCAAATCTACAAGAACAATAAAAGTATAAGGATAAAGAGCCCTTTCATGTCTCACTTCTAAAACAACCCACCCCATCTCCAAAAGTTTTGGTGTTTTGAGGGGATCGATATCAACTATGCTCATCGTCTCATCCCGACGCCTTGCCAACAACTAGACTACGCATACAGAGCCAATTACTGATATACATATGCAATATGTGTACCCAGTGGAACTACAGAAACAGCATTCGCATTAACACGAGCAAGAAGAGATGCGTTGTGGCATAAACATTACTCAGTATGCATGGATGGTGGGAGTTTTTTCCTCTGTTCTAGTTTTGTTGAAGGATCTCTGATTATCCAGCACTGGCTAATGAGCTTCAGTAGCTTTCTTCATTACATCGTCTGCTCCTTTATCAGCTTTTCCACGAGGGCTCTCACGATCCTTCTCTGGATCTTCAAATTCGACAGTGGACATTGGAGCAATACCGACTGTTTCGCCCGAACCTGGCCCTTCTATCGTCAATAAGGCAACAGAATATCTAGAAGCAGTCCAGGTGTTACCACAGTGTTCACATTCCAACTGACAAAACCATAGACATAATAGATATGGTTGGTTATAGCATATATCGATGAATTAAATAGTCAAGATAATAGTTTGCTTCCTATTAACAAAATGACTTGGTATAGGACAAAGTTGGATTTAAGACATTTGAGAACCTGGTAGCGTTCACCACGCCCAGTCCGAATTATATCTTTCAATCCCGCCCGTTTCTCCAGGCATCTTTTACAACGAGCATTAGTCATCTGGTGCCAAAAATAAATATCGCATCAAACATAAGAGAGAGACAAAATTCAGATAAAATATGAGGGAAGAGATGGAAATTTTGATCCAGATTTTCCTAGCCAAAATCAACTCTATGTAAACAAAGCAATTAATTTTAAAGCACTGGAAACCTGCATGCGTCCTGAATCCTCTGGCTCCTTGATTGCTATTTCCTCTGCGGTTAAACCCTCCTGGGAAAGTAGAAACATGAACAAAAAGCTATAACAACTTAGGTTTGATAATCAGATACTCGACTGCAGCTATATCTAGGAATTCTTGAAGCCATTAAATTTCAATGGACTGCAGAACGCCATTTAGAAAAGCACCTTATCCGCCCAACAACAACCAGGCCCAGGAAAAGGAGGGCAGGAGATCAAAACAATGCCAATTGTAACCCTCTCTGTAAACAATGATTCATAAGGATATATGTGATGATGCCCAACTATGTGCAAACGGAGAATTGATTACAGAAGTTGTTTCAACTTTTGTTGGTTGAAATAGAGCCAAAATGTTCGACAAACAATAGAATTACTGACATCCAGTCAAGTTGCCTCATGAGAAGACTGCTAAACATATGCAGAAGAAAAACAGAAACACAACTGAACTCCTAAATTCTTCGTCAAATGAAAACTAAACCACAGAGTCTGATTTCTAAAACCTCGAATTACAAGATAAACAAAATGCAACAACAAACGGTAAAATAACTACAGGAAAGCAAAAACCAGCACCTTTAATTCCTTAGGTGACATATTAAGTATCTGATCAGGTTCCAACTCCCTATTCAGGAGACGACGTGCCAACACTTTACTCTGTAACACAGAATAAGAAAATTCAAAGAAAAACATAATATGGCATGAGAAAGGCACACAAGCAACAAACTAAAAACAGGTCTAAAGGGGTGCTAATAATGAGCTTATAAGAGCTCTAAAGCATCAAATAAGACAACTTTATAATTACTACTAATGGCTAATAAGCTCAAAGGCATCACTTGGAAATACAGAAATTAAAATATTTCCAAGTAACTACTAACTAAGAAAAAACTCCCTCCAATCATCTCTACGCAATTGTGACAGAGATAGATGCCATAATTACAAAAACTTCACAACTTTTTTATTTTAAGTCGACCCATCTGCAAATCGAAAGTCATGAAACCAGCAATATCTACCTTAAGATTGAATGTTAGTTGCCGCATCTTTTGGTTATACTTCTGAAAATCCCCAGAAAAATAATCATGTGCGGCTTTCTCAAGAGCAGTCACAGCTGGAACTGCTGCATCAGGCCAGTCAAATGACAGACGATCCTTCAACACATATTAAAGGCAAATATCAAGAACGTTATAAGATGAGTACTCCAGTAAAAGTTTAAAAATTATGACTGAACATGGAACCTTATCAGGCGATCTATTTCCTTCATTCAAGCTACTGTTCTTGCTTCCACATCGTTCTTTCACATCATTTCGATTACTTCCTGGAGAAGAGCACTTGAATTCAATTGACTGAAGAAGCTTTTCCAACCACTTGTCACGCTGTGATTCATTAGTCAACACCTTAAAATCCAAAAGAATAGCATAATACTTCGATGTTGCGCCAGGGCATCCTGGACAGTCTGGTTTAAGTGTCTGGGATCTATCAAGTCCTTCAAGCACCCTAGAAAGTCGTTTAGTTTTAATATAATCTTTGTGATCCACATTAACATCGTCAGGCTCGATGTCCGAAAGATCACTAAGCCGTGCAAGAGTCTTCTGCACTAGAACATCAATTTCTTCTTGTTTGTCATCTCCATAGTCGTTGTCAGTTAATTTAAAAAGCCTCCTCTGTTCAGTGTCATATACTCTTTGAACAATAAAACCGGGGTGCTGTTTGCGATGTGGAATCGGCTTATTTAGAGGAATGAAGTGTACAACGCACTTGTGCAAGACAGATTCCGCGAGCACTTCATCTCTATGGAAACTGTAGAACAATTCCCTTGGGCCATGTGATTGCCAATTTCCACCTCCTCTTTTCTCTGCCTCCTCCGGGCGATAGAACCGCTGCCCAGTGACCATCAGGGTTTTGTTGAATTGATAAATGTGCTGTAAAACAAAATAAGAGTTCAAAACCACTTGTGGCACCACGATAACTAAAGCATATATGAGATCCTCATTAAATGGACAGTAAACGCAGCATAAGTCGCAAACAAAGAAACCCTTAAATGTAGGAATCACACAATTACAAAGTATAAATAGATAAACAATCATCAAAACAACCAGATCACAAGGAGCGCTAGATGTACAAGGGAAGAAAGTTCTAAATGATGATTCCGTGAAAACAGCACTTACTTTGTAGGCTTTTACAGATGATGTCTTTAATAAACAAAATAGGAGACCACCATTATCAGGAGATTAATATTTTCTCGCTATTGCAACAGATAAAATGTGTCTTTTCAAATAATAAAAAACATCTTTTACCTATTACATTAGAGGACTTTAACAAAGAAGCTTATCATTATCTCACCATTACAACAAATAACACCAGTCTTTTCACTTGTTAAAATGCCCTCCATATGAAGACCTAAAACACTCACTTAAGGTTGCATCTTACTTGTCTGAAGATAAAAAGAACAAGTCTATATGCTATATGATACAAAACAACAGCAATCAAACATCATGCAATCTATAGTTACACAATCCAAAACTCGCCACAAGTTCTCATAAAAACAAGTTCATCATTGTATATCTTTGTTCCTCATAGGAACTAACGTATTTGAGAGAGGGAGAGAGAAATTACCTTAATTATGGCCGCATAAGGTTTCTGAGCTCCATCCTGAGGAATTATAAGGACCGAATCCTCCTAAAAAAATCATAATAGAGTGAGCTTTGAGATGATAAATAAAATAGCGATGGATTTATATTTAATACCACTATAACTTCCAAGGGAATTGCAACAATTATGGCGGAAAAGATCAGGCAAAAAAATGATCCACCAAAATTACTAAACCTAAATGAAAAGAAGATTATCTAAAGGTTTGAAAGGTTTTGGATAGAGGAATGCATTTATGTTTTTGAAGTAACATTAGAAAGATATTCTTCTAGACTTCCACACAGAAGCAAGTAGGTTTTAGCATATATTAGAGGACCAACCGTTAGAAGGACAGTGAGGAGTAATGGAGACAAACGGAGAGAAAGGTATTACAGAAATCCAAAAACAAGCACAAAAATCAAGAGTCCTCTTAGTTACTAGAAATGCATATATTAAGATGGTCCAAAGCTTTATAAATCAGTTTATGTCAATCCTTGTCTTACCACATCCAAATTCTTCCCACTTCTATGTCCATTATAAGAGCCATCATAGTTTTAAAATCATATATGCATGATAGAAGTCCAGATTTTATCTCAATTTCTACATTATAAGAACCCTAGATTTTAAGTCATATATGCATGATTTAAGCCCAGATTTAATTCTCTATTTCTCTATTCCCATGTTCTAAAATTCGCACCGCCATATGAACCAATGAATCAGATATACATCACATCCACGTACGGTTACAGCCTCCAGAACATCAAAAGTTGAGGAACGCTACAAAACAAACACAATTTACAATACCACATTTTGAATCCCTTCATTATAACAACTGACAAAATCAAATACAAACTCAAATGCCGAAAAACATCAGTGTTTTCCCTTCTCCATTTTCTCAAAATAAGCAAATTGCAGCCAAAATCAAAGTAAGTAGTTAACAACTTAAAAAACGAAGAAGTACAGTCGAGACAATGTATCAACATCAACAAATTACTAGTATAAATTAGACTCAGATTCCAGAATCAGAAAGCAAAAATACTCACAAGCTCGTAGTGCATACTGTCGTACTCGAAGGACCCAAAGTATTTCTTCTTCCCTCTCCCTTTACCCGATGACCTAATCATCTCGCCCAACGGGATGGCTTCCACAAGCTCCTGCAGGCTCGGCTCTTCATTTTCGCTCTCCATTTTTCTCCGATCACTCGCAATGAGTGAATACGTGCTTTTGAGAGAGAGTAATTCGATAGCACCTTACAAAGGTGGTGGTGGAGTATATATTGATGGAAGAGGGTAATTTGGATGGAATCAATCCTTGTACCTACATTTCTTAATTAATTTTACCTCTTTTATTGATATTATTTTTATTATTTTGTTAAATTTACTAATTATATTATAAACTACAAACAAAATATATTCTAAATCACATGAATAAAATTATAATTATACTTTAAACCCTATAGATAAAATATATTCTAAACTATAAATGTGAAAGTATAAATATACTCTAAATTTTATGGGTAAAATTACAATTATATCAAAACTCTAAACTCTATGACAATATTTGATTCCAGTTTATTCTTCCAGATTTAGATTTAATAAATCTCCTTAAATCTTTCTTATATACACCTATTAACCCTATTAATACATATTCATCCTTATAATACATTATCTCTTCTCAATTAATATTTTTTCTTTCTTTTTCTCTCTTCCTTTTATTTTTTTATCTCACCTCAATTAATACTTATTTGATAAACCTACCTTAGTTAAACCTATATCAAATATAACACACATAGAATAATAATATTCACTAATTTGTTAAATCAACTTAAATCCAAAACAAACCGGAGTAAAATATACCCTAAACTTGAAATTACAACTAAACCCTAAATCTATGGATGAAATATACACAAACAGCGAATACTAAATTTGATTAAGCAATTGGGATGGCCGAATGGGGGTGGAGTGGAGGTGAGGTCTTGTAAAATTAGAATTAAAAAAAAAAAAAAAAAAAAAAAAACCTAGTCATTGTCCATACGAAAATAGTCATGGGCTTCAAGTAAATTGCTGATTTGCCATTATTCTAAAATAAAACATCGCACCACCTGTTATTTTAGCACAGTCCCACATCGAATTAAGAAGCACTTCCTTTTCTTTTTTTTTTCCACCACATAACATTTTACCAATAATACTATACTTTATCTATATAATAAATATTTATTTTATTTATATAATAAACATACTTTGAAACGTCTTATTTATTTATGAACAATTCCACATAAGTAACATCATTGTATGTTTTTTTTTTCTTTTTTTTATCAATTAGTTTTAGTTATTAATTATATACATAATATTTTACGATAGTAGTTCATGGTTTATTTTATTCCTTAGTTCGTGAAATCATGTGATTTATGATCTACTTTTTCATAAAATTTGATATTAGCTTTTAAGATTTTTAATGAAAATTTAATATTTATTTTTAGTTAATGTTAATTTGTAGGATATAATAAGAGTAATTTATACTCCCTCCGTCTCTAAAAAGTTTGCACACCTCTTTTCGGCACGGAGATTAAGAAAGTGGTAACTTTTAGGGGTATAATGGTATTTTTATGTAATATATAAATGATAAAGTATGGTAGGTAGAGATGATTTTTTTGTAATTAAAGTGTATGGGGAAGGGTGATTGTTTTTTACTTTTTGCTTTTTTTGGGATGTGCAAACTTTTGTGGGACAGCCCAAAATGGAAAGTGTGCCAACTTTTTAGAGACGGATGGAGTACTTCTTAAAAATAATTATTTAGTTATAATAATGAGGTGCATATTTAAAACGAACCTTTTCGTAATTAAATATTCAAAATATCATTCATTTTCAAATCATTCAAATAATGCTTCATATTTAAGCTTTTTCTTGCAGAAAAAATATGACAACTAATATGAGTGTGTATGTTTATAATAATTACTCCCTCCGTCCCACAGAAATTGTGACATTTTTTTTTTGGTTGTCCCATAAAAGTTGTTACATTCCTTTTAAAGCATATGAAACCCACACAAAAATTATTAACATATTCACATTGGCCCACACACACTCCAGACACACCACTAATACACATACCCACTACACATTAAATATTATTTCTCTCACTTCACTTTACATTAAAATATTATACTCCTTAATCTCCGTGCCCAAAAAAATGTCATAAGTTTAATGGGACGAAGCGAGTATTTTTTTCGCATTTCAGTAGGGATTGATTTGATTACGATGTATTTTAAAGAAAAAAAGAAATATGAATAGCTGCGCCATATACGTGTATATTAATTAATGGCAAAAACTGTGACATGGGAAAAGAACCCTCCCCTCCATATTTTATTTAACCCTATGTATTACTAGGGGTTTAAATTTAAATTGCAAAGGGACACAATGTCCCGTGGCACAGCAGCCTCACACTTAATTAATTCAGTAAAGTTAAGACTTACCATCATATGTGGAGTTAAATTCATTTTTTGCCCTATAACTAAGCAAAATTTCGATTTCTACCCTAAAAAAATAAATGGTTCAATTTTGCCCTATAACTAATTAATTGTTTCAATTTTTGCCCAATTTTTGCCGAAAAATGCAAATTTCGCCAAAATTCACCACGTCATACTTCAATTTGGGGATTTCCGGCTGATCAAATCTGACGTGGCAATTTTGACTTTTTTTTAGCTAATGAATCCGCCACGTCGTATCCACCTATTTATTTATATTTATATTGAGCCCAAAGTATGTGTCAGCCCACTAGGTGGAGGTCCAAGTTAACCCAATAGGAAAGTCAAACGTGATTTAAATCAATCAAATTCTTCTTTCCATAGTCTCTGGCCATGCCAGTTTAAAAGGAAAACTCCCTTCACTCCCCAAGAAATCACGTGATTCCCGATCTCCAAAAGGGTAAGTGAGTGAAATCTGCTCCTTTCTTTCTCTCCTCTCGATGAATGGCCGCCCATCGTCTGCTTCCCCGTCGCCAAAAACATTGCCGAGCCTAGTCTCAATTTGCCGACGTCTATCGTCGCTCCTCTTCGCCTCGCCGAAATCTGTTGCTCATGGCCGCCCGTCGATCATCACCGCGGCTGTTGTCTGTTGCCACCGGAAATCTCTACTCATCCCGCCACCACTCACCGCCGGGAGTCACGTCGCCGTCGCCTTCAACCAGAAACCAAGAATCACGCACAAACAGCCACACTACGCCGCCCCAAATCAACCGCTGCGAATTCGAGAACCTCAGGCCACTGCTGCAGGATAGACGGAGATTGTAAGCGGAGACTGATGAAGGTAGGCTATTGACGGAGGCTGTTGACGGCTGATTGACGGAGGCTGTTGATTGTTGACAGAGGCGGCTGGTCAAACCTCGCCACCACCGCCGCCTCGTTCCATAGTAATATAAATATAAATAAATAAATAAATAAATAAATAGGTGGAAAAAAAAATAAAAATTGTCACATCAGATTGACCAGCCGGAAATTCCCAAATTGAAGTATGACGTGGCGAATTCCGGCAAAATTCGCATTTTTTTGTGAAAATTGGGCAAAAACTGAAAGAATTCATCAATTATAGGACAAAATTGAACCACTTATCTTTTTTAGGACAAAAATCGAAGTTTTGCTTAGTTTCAGGGGAAAAAATGATTTTAACTCCTCATATGTGTATTACATGTTGACGTACCATATTTCTAGCAAAGATTACCATTAACCAACCTCAGAAAACAGCAGCAACAAAGAGAGAGATGCAGAAATCCACTAAGACAAGGGGCACAAAATTGTCTAAAAGCATTATCAAAATCAGGTGACGCAGGAAATCCTGGAAACTAGGGTTCCGATGCTTGCAAAGACGACGATGAATGAGCGCAAATCTGAAACTCGAGCACTACAGAAGAAAAAGCCACAACCACTAGGTTCTACAGAAACTTGCAAAAAAGGCAAGAGCAACAAGAGCAACCTTAAGGGAATAGAGAAGCTAACTTACTCGACCTGAATAATATTACGGCATTGCATCCCTCATCAAGCCCAAACAGTAGAAGGCAATGCCAAATATTGAGATGCATTGGATATAATTTCATTTGCAGCTTGGAGATGCAATCAGGCAAAATGCACTTCTCCTCACTCGGGAATCAAAGCCTCGTTGTCTGCATCACCTTCTCCCTCGATTTTAGACTTTGGAGCCTGGCCTGCTCCTGGGGCTTGCTTTTTCTTTATGCCACTCACGATATCATCGATTCTCAGAAGCATGCAAGCAGCTTCAATGGCTGTCTTAAATGCTTGTGCTTTCACAGCGTATGAATCCCATATCTAAACATCAATGGTTTTCACAAAACTTAGTGTGTGAATAAAAATAATGAATAATCAAGAGGACTGCTCAGTTTGTGCTATAGAGTAACAATTCAGGAGTCAGGATGAGAGAAGCCCAACTGACATCCAAATCAAAGCAGAAGAGGAAAAGGGAAACCCAAAATCACACCTTGCGCTCTTTCATGTCAGCAATTTCACCAGTATTCCCATCGATGCCAATCCATGCATTCTCTCCATTTGCATGCTAAACAAGATAGACAAAAATATAAGAACAGACTTATAATGGGCGTACAAAAAACTGCAATCCCATAAAATAAGGAAGCTTACCTTTCCTTGCAATGCAGTCATAGTCCGAATAACATTGACTCCACAGTTCTGGGCCAATGTTCTTGGTATAGCCTCAAATGCAATTGCAGCAGCTTCATAAGGCCACTAGAAGAATATTCAAAAGAATCCATTATTAGAGAATATGAGGGTGCCTCCCTGTATGCTCACATATTAGATGCATGGCATAGATGGTTTTTTCCCAATACGTTAATCAAAAAGGAAGGGCACATTAGAATTTGAAGAGTTTAGAACCAGAATTAATCGATCGTTTCTTAACCTGAGAAAATTTTGCAACTTATGTAGAATTAAGATCCAATTGATAGAATCTCCCAATAAATATTACTCCCTCCGTCCCGTTAGGTTCTTCACCTTTATTGTAGATACAAAGTTTAAGAAATGTTGCTTCTTTAACCAACTTATTGATTATCGAGTGTAATGTGATCATTTTTTTTAGTAATAAAAAAATGATTAAGTGTGCTAGGAGAGGGTGGCATTTTTTAAAATTATAATATATTGAGAAGCTATTTGTTTTGAAACTTTTAGGAGCTGCTTGTTTGGGGGTAATGGAAATGGAGGCATATTGATTCCCATTGTTGATGTTTGGTTAGTGTGGTGGGAATCAAAATTCCTCATTCTTATTGATTCAATAACTACTCTCCACCCTTCATTCAATTTTGGAGCGTAAAGAGTGTAATGGGACAAGCAATTGAGGAAAATGTGATGAGTGTAATGGGACAAGCAATTGAGGAAAATGTGATGAGTGTAATGGAACGGACAATAACCCTGTAAAAAACTTGTGTACCTTTTCAATGCCTTCAATTGATGAGCTTTTCTGCTTTAACATAGCTGATACAGTCAGCTCTGCACCTCCACCACCGGGTACTAGTTTTGGATTTTTTATTATGTTTCTTGCCACAGACATTGCATCCTATACAACAAATACTAATGCAGCTCAGAATCAAAGTTACTAAAAAAAAACGCAACGCATTGAGGTATTGAAACTAAACCAGATACCTGCAGGTTTCTCTCCACTTCATTCAGCAGGTCCTTGCTGGCACCCCTTAAAAGGACCGTACATGCTTTGGGGTCCTTGCAGTCGACAATGAATGAAAAATACTCGTCACCAATTTTCCTCACCTCAAAAAGACCAGCACCAGTACCAACATCAGATTCCTGCAATTCATCAGGTCTGTTAACAATAACTGCACCACAAGCTTTGGCAATTCTGTTGTTGTCCGTCTTCCTGAGCCTTCTGATTGCACTCACACCAGCCTTGCTAAGATAATGGCAAGCCAAATCACTCAGCCCCTTTTCAGTAATTACTATATCTGGTTTGAACTTCAGTATTTGCATGCAAATGTTCTCTATGTATTCCTCTTCCAATTTCAGCAAAACACTCCAATCTTCTTCCCTTAATAATTCGGCATTGGTTTGGTTCTCACCTTTCTTGTACTCGAGAGGGCAATCAAGTAGAATAATCCTCGGATTCAGTATTTTTCTTCTCATTTTGCCAGGAGCCACAACATCCTTGTTGAACATGACTCCTTTTAAAACTTTTGATTCCTCCAACTGACCACCAGGAATCTTCTCCACCTTAATGTACTTCTTAATATCCACCTCACGCAGTCCTTGGCCAACGTCCACCCCTACAGTGGATGTGGCATCTATTGCTAAATCCTGAAAGTTTAACAAAAAAACAGCCCATAAATGCAACTCCAATTGCATTGCAACAATATAAAAATAGAACGTCAGTCACAACTGATAAAGCTTGAATTCATTTCACAAAAACCAAGCTAAAGTATGAAACCTCTTCATCACGATGTGATATACTATTTAATTTATCAACCAGCAGTTCACTGGATTGGTCTGATATTACCTAGAATACCAATGGTTACCAGGTGACCGGACTCAACCCCACCCACACAGCCACACCTTATTATCGACCTGCTTGGTTGAGCACAGTATACCTACTGCTACTGTGGATCTAATAACTAATTCAAATTGGCAAATACTGGAAAGCTCATTGATCAATAGGATGAATCCACAATTTTAAATATAAACTAGAAAATCCAGTGTTCCCTCTATAATGGATGAATTCACAACTTTCAGTTTAAATTGGAAAATCAATAACTCTATGGTTCTGCAGTGAGGAATAGATATATTAAATTTAAAAGTGCAGCTTGTTTTTCTTGCTTCAGAGCAATTTTCTTTCTCCTAGAAGGAAGGAGACACATGTTTAAAGAGACTCAGCACTGGAAAATATACACCACTACTAGCAGAGGAACACTAAATAAATCTATACAGTGCTTCAATCCCGAACTATACAGAATAGCAAGCCCTATACCCCAATATAGCAGCCATATGTTCAGCCAAATTAGACCCAAGAAAAACAAGTGCAGATTTGACCTGGATCCATGATTATCGCTCTTCCATAATCAACTTGACATATGAGGCTTTCACTATTCAGCAAAAGTATATTTTATTTACTATTTGTATTTTTATATTAAAAGGCTAGATGACACTATTAGGCACTCGCTAACTCTATTGAATCTGTTAGGTTATTATTTCAATAATCTTCCAAATAACTCCAGCATTAGGTGGGGGGGAAGAGATCACAAGAATAAGGGAAGCCTCCATTTCCAAACACAGAATTCTCCACTTTACCTGATTTTCCTTGCCCCTAACAGTATTACTCTGATGTTTCCCAACAATACGTCTAATTTATATATCTCATACATCATCATCCAAAAATCTCCACTAAAGTGGTGTGTGATTGCTTTCCATACATATTGTTCTTTCCGGTAAATGATTAGAACTCAAATGATAAAATTAGCACATCAGCAAATGATCCAACACTTCCACAACTTTTATCTTTATTTTGTCATTTTTGTTGTGACCTGTGAGACGGTGAATAGTGATCCAGCATTCAAAGAAAATCAAAAGATTTACGTCAGCAGGAGACACAAAAGACACATCCTAATTTCCTAATAAATTTTTAAAAAATAAGAATGCCTAGCTCTACCTAAGTCTAAAACAATGATCAAGACTGCCAGATATTCTTAATAAAACCCAGATACTAACTGAACAAGGTGACACCTTCAAATGAACAAGAACTCATGCAGGGCATTTTTTTCTTATTCTAATTTTAGACACATAAAAGTAACCACCCTCTACCCCATCACCCATGAAAACAAGAGACATTTAGAAGACATAAAAATTCCACAACATGCTGTACTGCACGCATTGCTGAGCACTTTGCATGGCATGCCACCCTCTAGTTCTTTTCTTAATCCTCATCACTTTGAAATTCTTTTTTTGTAGGACAAACAAATATCAAAATTTTCAGTTAAAGCAAGAAGAAAGCCAGGAAGTGGGGATGAGGAGAATAAAATTACTGCACAAAAACGTAACCAGAAAAAAATACTTACAGCAATCAAATTACCAAATTGACTGGTAAATTTTGTTCCAATACAACTCTTGACAAGTCCTAACATTGATTCACCTGCCAAATGAGAAACATACAAGAATGTGAGGTCAATAAAAAGAAGACAACGATTACATTATGTACATTACAAAAAAAAGATACATCAAGAGCTCTGAAACAGCCATCTGAAACGTATATTAAGCTAATAATTAGGTTTAATTAGGTTTGGTGAATAGCATATAACTCCATTCCCAGCACACATGGATATTATGGTTCCCTTGAGTACCATTCACAGAAATAATACTACAAGAGAAAGACCACCAAAAGAAAACAAATCTGATTGGATTTATATTCTATCACAACCTATCAGCAATTCAGTATACATAAACTAAGCATCCATTATGATAGGCAACAAATTCAGTAGATTTAATCCTCAAGTAAGAAGACAAAGGGATATAACAAAAAAAAAAAAAAAAGGAAAAGAAAATACATAATCTGATCATCAAAGAATTCCCAAAATTAGATGAAAGGAAGACAATAAAGTAGCTCTAAGAGATGAGTACTTTAAAGTGTATAATATTGTAACCCAAACAGCATCATGCTAATTTTTTAAGATCTAGTGTGAATGTCTGAGACAGAGTGCACTCATACATAAGGATATCTGTTGTTCTACTTATAAGAAAATGTACAAATCCAAAAAACTGAGATAGGTATAAGCTGGTCATTAGATATAACAGATTACTTTAATCTTTACGAAAACTAAAACTGTATTACATAATTTTAAGCTAAAATAATATTGCAACAAAAGTAATTCATTTAATTATAAATCTAAAGAGTATAAAATCATAATGTCGAAAGAGATTTATACAAGCAAAAAATGTAGTAAACTTACGATCCTTTACATCCACAGGCATTGCAATTTTATCAAGTACAGAGAGAGCATCATCCAGAGCTTTGTTATACGCTGCAACCAAAATGAAGGACACTTGTCAACATAGATTTCCATGCATGTGTAAAAGATCATACAGAAACTATAATTAATATTACCTCGGCAGATAACTGTAGGGTGATATTTCTTGTCAATGAAGGCTTCCGCAACATGAAGCATTTCTCCAGCTTCAGATAGAATAATTTAAACCCACGAGAATAAATTAATTTCTAAAAGGGAAATAACAGTAAATTTTATAACTTTAACATCTTAAGATTTCTACATGGACCAATGAGAGATTTGAAAGCACTTATTAACTGCAGGGAAGAAAAAATCTTAACTGTAAGCAAACAAAGGAATGGGAAGATTACAATAAGAAAACCAGACTTGAAAACACTAATTTATTGCATGGAATAATAAATCTCAGCTTGAAGCACACAACTTAATGGGAAGATTAAAGAGTAACCAAAAGTATGAATATTGGTGTGTATCAGGTGAATTAGCTAGTATAATCAGTACCAGAATGTACTTGCGCAAGTTACACAAGTCCTCAATTCTGCACTAGATATATACATGTATGCATACAGTTACATGGATAATTGGATATAGTTATTCACAATAACTTAAAAACATAAAGCGTAGTGGCATGAAGTATCATAAACAAATGGATTAGATTACAAGTAAGTTCAATACGACAATACATACCAAGGACTATCACAGATGTTGTCCCATCTCCCACCTCCTCGTCCTGAGTTCGGCTTAGTTCAATCATAGACTGTCACCACAAAAGAAGCACAAATGTCCAAAGCTAATCAGAACACAAAGTTCAGTTAAGATGCACAAATAAAAAAATTTGTCATAAAATATACTACAACTGCAAGCTACAGTCTTTATTCAGACAATAAAAGAGTCAAATAACTTAAAGAAAAAAAACGCAAAGAAAATGAAAAAGAGACTATACATACCTTTGCTGCTGGATGCGCAACATCTAATTCACGGAGGATAGCATTTCCATCATTAGTCACCACAATCCCTGTAAGTTCCCAAAGGAAGAATATCATAAATTGAAAAAAACGATAAAATTCAAAATATAAGAGGTGAATACTGAGTACGTCATTCAACTTGTGAACTTTCCTAATGGCGGCTACTTTATGGATTAAGCAACCAGAAAATTGACAGAAAAAGATGGATCCAGAATATAAAAGAGGCATATAATTTCAGAATAAGATGATTAGACTTCCCACCTCCGCTAGCATCAAGAAGCATCTTCAACATCGAGCGTGGACCCAAAGTAGTACGTATAATATCAGCAACAGCCTGTTAAAGGTAACAAATATGGATTTTGACTGATGGACAATGTGAAAAACATGAAAGACCTAAGGACCATTAGTAGATGCAGGAAGTCTAGAAGGTATTAAGAAATATGAAGCTAAATCCATAAACACGATTCCTTACTTAGTGTGCAAGTTAAATTAACTGTGTCCCGCCTCTCCCATTTATGCTAAACCACTCCATACAAGACAGAAAATTTTGCTGAATTCATGTAAAAGGGTTTCAAGAATATTTGTTGATGTGAATGCATTGTTAGCAAGCTATACAATAGCTTTAAATCCTTCAATAACAGGTATTGGGATGTATATATAGTTTATGACCAAAGATGATGTGCGTAGTCTTACTTTCATATTGTCAGCATACATCAACTTCAATTTCACAGGTATCAAATAAATCTAGTTAAAATGATGTTAAAGATTTAATACTGTTATCTTCCCCGACACATTGGATGAGGGCACAACTCCATCATATAACCCAGGTCTACATCATTTTAGGCAGTATTGAGGTGAAAACATCAAAAGCACCAAGGATTCCAAGAAAAAGACTTCAGTGAGTAAGTCATCCATAGAAAGAGATTAGAAATCAACCTCATGGGAAAAGCTATCCACTAGAGGAGAATAAAGTCCAGAAAATCAGCATACAAATTTCATTGGCATAAAAAATTTAACGGCTCTGAAAAGACCAGAACTCAATTACCAGGAAAGTTTTATCTAAACTGCTATAAGGGAATGAAATATATTACAACCTTGGATGCTTGGATATTGGCATGGTGAACCTTACTTCCAGACTCCCGCTTCAATGAATCTTCTGCTCAACAAAACATGAAACACATTGGCCAAAAAACATATATACGCAACAGAGCAACATGTCAAATAAATTGACACATATCTACCTAGAGAGAAAAGGGAAGCAAACCATTTTCAGCCAACTCTAAAAACTAAAAATAAGGGTTGCACAAGCAAGAAGGGAATTTAACTCCAAAAAATACATGAAAAATGGGATCTTTACCAATATATGCAATGTTTTCAAGATATTTTTTCTACACTGCACACTTAAACACAACCATAAACAACCAGCTTACATTCTCGTAGTCATCCAAGCAGTATAATGAATCCACTAGAATACAAAGTCATATAACAAGCGTCACCACAAATGCAGGGCGGTACGCAGGATACATAAAACGTAGACTATCTCCAATTTAAAAATAATAATAATAATAAAATAAAAAGAAAAATGCAGTACGATTTACGAATCCAGCGAAAATGATAAAAACTTAAAGTGAGTAGTTTGCTAAATAAACACATTATCATTCGCAAAAACAAAAGCAACAACTCAGAGAGCAATCTGTGAAGAAGTGAAAGAAGACTTACTGAGGACGAGAACTGGAGATTGCATGGCTTCCGATTAGAAGTACAGTAATCAGGAGATCAGCAGCTAAAATGAGCGCAGAGTAGAGATCGATTGAAAGCGGAAGCAGAAGAGAGGTGCTTCTTTGGAAAACCCTGGAAGTGAGAAGAGGGTTTTAATTTTAAATAAATTAAGTGCTTGTTTGGCAGGCAGTTTAATATACGAGGGATCGCAATGGGCCGGCAGTGGCATACTTGTACTCATACCTAGGGGTGTGCAAAGTTTAGTTAAAACAGAACAAATTGATCAGATCAAATTGAAATATCAATTTAGTTTGGTTTTTTAAAATTCGATTTTTGATTTTGTAAATTCAATTTTTAAAATTTCGGTTTAATTTTCGATTTTAAAATTTAAAATTTCGATTAACCGAAAATCAAACTAAACTTTTAATTTATTATATATATATATATATATATATATATATATATATTCACTTTATTATTTTATTTTATATATATTCAATAATATTTTTTTTCATCCTAAGCAAAATTACTTAATTAACTAGATTTAATTTTCAATATCAAAATTTAATTAAAACTTAAAATAATTACATCTATTCAATATATTTTCTTTAAATTGTATTAATTTTTACTACGAAAAAAAATAAAATACTTATAGAGTTATATAATATAAAATTATATATATTATTGTAGTGTATGTTATATTAAAAATATTTTTTTAAGTAGTGAAAATATAATAAAATGATATAAAAAAGATTGTTTATTTTTTAAAAAATTAATAAATTTCGGTTCGGTTAACCGAAATAACCGACCAAAATAATTCAGTTCGGTTAAAACCGATTTTGTAAAAGTTCGGTTCGATTTTGGTTTTGTAAAAAAATTCGGTTTGATTTTCGATTTTGAAAGTTCGGTTTTCGGTTTTCGGTTAACCGACCGATGCACACTCCTACTCGTACCCACTATCCATATTCATATTTGTTCTCTTTTTTCTTTTTGGGTTATTTTACTTTAACTAGTATTTTTACCCGTGTAATGCACGGGATTGTATTTAACAATATTTATTTATTTTTAAAATTTATACTAATTATTTAAAGATGATTAAAGTTTTAGGACCAATTTTCGAAGTTGTATATAATCGTGAAGATTTGCTGATTAACTAAATATGAATATTGCATATGGAGTATAAATTAAAACTTAAATATATACATATTTTTTTACCCTTAAGACATTGAGTTTTAGGAACGAAGCCATTTATATTGGTTTATATCCTTTTATTTTTACAGATTTGTTGTACTCTCTCCGTCCCCCATTTGTACGGACACAAAAATTAAGAATTGTTGTTTTTTTAATATATAGTATAAGAAAAATATGGATAAATTGGTAATTTTGAGAGAAAAAGTAAATAAAGTTGTTGGGAATGATTAATAAAGTGTAAAAAAATAAATAAAGTTGTTAGAATTGATGAATAACGTGTAAAAAGTAGGTAAGATGTAGAATGTATTTTTATCATTTATGGAATGAGTAAAAATACCTGGGACATCTTATAATGGAAAGTGGGTAAAAATATGTCGGATGGAAGGAGTATATCAATTTGATTAAATTATGTGTATCATGTGTCTTTCAATGTCATACTATGTATTATAATTACTCAAATATATATATATATATATATATATATATATATATATATATATATAATAACCAGTTCTAAATGAACAGTATCGGACTTGAGCCCGGTGCTGCCCTAGGAGCATACGCTTCTAGTCTTGTGTGAAATCGTTTCACGGTGAGACCATCTTACACTTTGTAAACATTATGCTCTAAACTACTGGGGAATAGAATACCAAAAACTACTCGGGTAAAATCTTAATTTTACCCTTGGAATGAATATTATTCCCTTACAGATAAATGATAAATCATCGGGATATAGTATACCATAAACCACATGGGTAAAGTCATAATTTCACACTTGAAACGAACACTAAACCCTACCGATATATATTAAACTCTCGGGGAACATTATGTCCTAAACCACTGGGTAAAAGTATACAATAAACCACATGGGTAAAATTATAATTTTATTTTTGGAATGAACACTAAACCCTCCCGATAAATATTAAACCCTAAGGTGATGTTTGGTTTAGGATTATGTGGGGTTTGAAAACTATGAATTGTGTGTTCTATGTTTGTTTTGGGTTTTAGTATAGTATGTTTTAACTTTATGTCAAATCAATGTATTAATTTATTTAAAAAGTTAAATGAGAGAGGAGAGATAAAGAGAGAAATTGTATTAATTGAGGAGAGAGAATGTAGTATGTATATATAGGGGTGACTTTTAAAAATCTGAATTTGGGTTTTGAAAATCAAAACTTGTTTGAAACCCGAAAACGAACATTGCCTAAGGGAACATGATGCTCTAAACCACTGGGTAAGAGTATATTATAAACTATAGGGATAATGTTGTAATTTTACCCTTGGAATGAAATTTAAAAAAAATAAACAAAATATATTGTGGACTCTTAAAGAAAATGAAGAGAACACATGATAATTGGATGGTAATATGTGGTTGAAAATGTTAAAGTTTGATGCCTACTAAATTTAAGCAAGATGATATAATAATACAATATGACTTAAAATTAGGCACTTGCAAATGACAATTTGAAAAATATACAAAAATAAATAAATAAATAAATAATGGAAGAGCACAATTTATTGATAATACAACATGAATAAAAAATTAGACACTAACAAAAGTATTTATCTCATAGCAAAAGGTGATGCGCTATATCTTTTGAAAAATCATCACCAACACTAACACTTTTCTTTTGTAATCAAACAAGTATGTATAGTAATAATGTATTTATAAGCAACATTGATACATATATCTAATTTCCAACTGCTACATATAAATAAATAGTTATAATTAGTTTTGACAAAACCAACTTTTCATCCTGGTTTTATGGCGAACATAAGTTATCCCCATGAATTGAATATTATACACAACATCACAATATAAGAATAGCAAAATATACAAAAAGGTCATTTAATAATCTTCAGGATTAACTAAATGGAATATTACCACTAATTACATACTTTAATTTCCAAATAGAAGTAAATATTCACATTTTATTACACAAAATCTTTCTCATCCTAAAAATTGGAATATTTCATCAATCCAATAGTTTCAAAATCCACTTAAATTTTAAAATTATTACCAACACATAAAATAATATTTTACAATATATTTATAACATAAAAAATATGAAATTTACAATTTATTTATTACATAAAAAATGCCAATAAAGTTAGTAAATAAAGTAAATTTAAACAATGTTGATCGCTGCAAGCTTCTGCGTTGGAATTGAGATACGTAGCCACCCTTTTGTATCACATAGTAGAGGGTATTACTGGCAGCTTCACTCTCACTTATTAAACAACTCTTTCCTATGCTTTTCATACCCAAATATAAGATTTAATAACACCGAAATCATGCCTGAATGATATCACAATCACACATTCTTTAGTATCATAAGATACTTTATTAATGGTAGCAAACCGGTGTATGGCTCTAGACAACCATAGCACAATTTGACCAACATCAAATTTTTCAAGTCTTCCCTCATATTCTTTCCAGCGTCGCCACATAAATAATCTATTTCAACAACCTAACTTAACTGTTAAAGCCAA
This sequence comes from Pogostemon cablin, assembly GCA_023678885.1. Taxonomy (NCBI): domain Eukaryota; kingdom Viridiplantae; phylum Streptophyta; class Magnoliopsida; order Lamiales; family Lamiaceae; genus Pogostemon; species Pogostemon cablin. The sequence continues at coordinate 32,922,675 of CM042951.1, forward strand.
AAATTTCAGTCTCAACAATCAACACCACAAAATCTCACCCGTTGATCCAAAAGTCTCAATTGCATAAAATTTTCCCCCTTCCATTTTAGTTTGATATCCTCCTTCTACTATAGAAATAGATTTCCAACATGGATTTTATAAAGTACAATACTTTGGCCATTCAAATTTCTGATACTCCTAACTGCAAGAATAACAAAGCATCAAAATAAGCAAATCAGGTTCTTCTAATAAGAAAAATAGTGTCATTTGGATAAAAACATGTAAATATTATCTAGTTTTTAAAATCCTTAAACTTATCATCTAAAATTTCTTAAAATGTAACCTATTAATCAAACCAAACGACCTTTTCTCTAAGTTCAGATCTTTGAAAATTTTTGTTACGAATCTCATGCAGGTTATTGATATTAGTTCCATAACTCGCCAATGCCAGTTTGTAGAGCTTCTGATCAACATTCGTCTCTTGTTCAAGGTGTTTATCAGACGATCTCTATAGATTGAAATACTCATTGTTGTTCTCATCCTCCCTCCACATACTTCAATTTTATTATATCAATAAACAACCACATATCAAGCATGAATTCAGATCACCAAAATTTGTAGTCATAGGTAACCTAATTTTAATTTGTAAACCAATACTGCATTGTGCATGAGAGCCAGACACACAAATGCACACTGAGAAATGGGTAAGTAACTTGAAACAATGGATTACGTAATGGCTACTACTACAATACAATGAAGAACTTTGACCTTTTCATTATTTAGATATCAGTCACATTAACACAAAATGGAGAAAGAAAGATGAAAGTATTGAATTTTCTAGATAACCATACTATACCTTGGAACACCTTTCCAGTGATTTCAATCTCGCAAGATTCCATGAACTCTTGGATTGCTGGATCAACGCCACATTGATGTAAATCAATCCAACGTCCTATTTCACACATTAAAATCTCAGGAGAGAGAAAAAGAAAATCCTCCATCTTTTAAATTCACTAAGCAATGCTATTAGCAAAAATATCAGAGTAAAATATGTTAATTACACACCTTGATACCAGTATTTGCAAATTCACGTGAAGCCTCAAGCAATGGATCAGAAAATGGCATTAAATACAATGTTAAATGCACAGCCCATTATATGCCCTGACAGGTGAAGTGATAGTGTATTTTTAATCAAAACATAAAAGTCAAGAATAGAATCCAACAGCCCATCTTATGCAACCTTTATGATGGGAGCTAGATTACCATCGATGTGAGTTCTAAAGTTTAGTTTCATCACATCAAGCATTTTTTTATCCCACTATTTGAAGACCAATGGGCAGCTACCTTGCAATGCGAATATGCAGAAGGCAGGCATTATAAAAAAAAAAGAAAGTTCTTCATGGATTTAACATGAGATACATGAACTGAATTAAATGACATTGATCTTAAACTAAACATTAATGTGCATGGACTTAACAACTTATATTGTTTAATATATCAAGCTCAAATTTAATTTATAAATTTATTTTATTTAATATATACTATTATATACAATTTAATAAAGAAAATCTCAAGTGTTCAAACCAATGCCTTATAATTTTTCAGCAGTTGAATGTGATATCCCCATCTTTACTATGTCAAATTTTTAAGAAACATGTTCAAAGTAAGATTATATGAATAGCCTAATAGAAGTATGATCAAGAGCAACCAAATTATAGTTGAATATAAGGGTAAATGAGCCACCAAACATAAGGAAGAGTAATGCCCAAATTCAAATCTAGATAATGGTGTTCCCAATTAAAGATATAAAATGTAGCTAGAGAATAAATAAATCAAATATGATATCCATCGGGGAAAGTATGCTTTGTTCAAATCTCGGTGAGCAAGTCCATTTCATATGAGCCCGCCTCAAAATCGGTGACCGCTTCTTTTTCATTGCAAGTTTGCACTTGATATCGACTATATTGTATGGCATGAAAATTGCTAGTAGAAATACATAAAAAGTTAAATGATAAATAGTGTCAAACATTTTTCTAAGCTGAATAAATGACCAAAACTATAACACTGATGTCAAATCTAAATTGAGATAAACAACTTCACTGCATTTTGCGCATTACAATTCCAAAATGAAAATTCAAAATATAGTTTTTCATTTTCAATCTCATCTTAGCTATCTTTTTAATCAATTAAATTTTAAGAACAACATATTGCAGCATAATTAGAAACAAACCATACAATTTTTACTTGAATCATTACCCCTAGGGTATTTTAATCCCAGAAAAATATTATAGTCATGACCAGTACTTTTTAAGATTGCAGTAAATAGTCTTAATAAACAAATATATGGCTTTAACTCCCAAGTAAATGTAGCAACAAAAAATAAAATAAAAAAATATTATTGCAATCTCACTATAAGGTATTCGAGAGTAGTTCCAAAATAGACATCAGAAACCTAATTTAATAATAAGTATCTAAAATCCTACCTCTATTATGTTGTTGGACCACATGTCTTAAGCCTATTGTTCAAATCCTTTTTTCGGTGATACCTTCTCTCTCTCTTTCTCTCTCTCTCTCTCTCTATATATATATATATATCTCTTTCTCACACATACACATACACACATCCTCCTCTACTCTCTCCTCTCTAGAAGCTCTCCATGAAGAACCTTAGTTATGAAGAAGATAGCACATATTTCAATAACTTCTTTAAACTTGTAGGATGAATTCAAAAAAATATAGCCATATTAAAGAGTGTGCTAGAAACCATGGTGGTAGTGCCTAGAACCTTTAATCATGAAGTAAAGTAAGCACAACTATTTAAAAAATAGAGGCAACAATATATTATAATAGACAAAGTGACAATCTAAAAACAACAATCATAGTGGCAGGGTACTTTCTAGATTTTTATACTATCATTAATCCTTACAAAATGTAAGTAATGGTAATAAGCAGAACCATTTACAGTTCTTCAAATGGAAGTTTTTATATGTATTTATTTTGGATAGACTATCTTTTGTAAAAACAAATTGTAATTTAAATTCCTTCCCCAATACTATTGTAGTAATAGCAACTTCAAATAGCATATTATGAGAAATATCAAGGATAGAATGAAGAATCACACTCACAGACAATCAAGACAGTGTGTAGCCATATAATAGGAATTATTATTAAATCAATTTCAGTTAAACTCAGTGAATTCCACTACCAAAAATTAAAAATAATTCAATCAAGATATCATGAAAATGACTAATCAGTATTTGCAACACTATTAATGTTCTATGCAAAGTACAAACACCTAATGGTCTAATGGCTGAACTTTTATATATTATTGCAATACTATAGAAACTAATTGCCAGTCAACCCTCGAAAGTGGAAAAAAAATAGCAAAAACAGCATAGCCTAAAAAAATAATAATAATACAAAACCTCGTCAATGCTATCCTCTCCTTACCTTCCAAATTATATTTCAAATACATGGTTAGCTAATCAAAAGATTAAATTATGTATTCTGAGATCAGCAAAAAAATGCATATGCAAATTTATAAAACATATCCAATATAAAGAAACGTCTACATCATCCATTAAAAGACTTTCATATATTTTAGAATCATATCTTTATTGAAATTCTAGCATGATGTGTTTCATCTTATTGTTTGCAAGGTTGGATAAATTTATAGCATCACACTCTCTAATCTTGTGTTTCCAACTCATAAATGCAGTAAAAATGACATCTATTAAAAATAGACTTGCTTTTAGAGTATTACATGGAATTAAATTCCAAAGTTCTACTTTATGCAAGGTCAAATGTTGCCTTAAGAGTAAAAATTTACCATACTTTTTTAAGAGAAAAAATAATTGTACTAAAGACAAATATATAATGGATGGGTGTATATTATCAAGAAGGCCCTAAATTATACGAACATCAAAGTCAGCCACAAAAATTGTACTAAAGAGAGGGGAAAATATTCTAGCATGAGCTTTTGAGTAAATAATAGAACTACTGATTTGCTATCTTTGATAGTCATAATACAACTAATTCAATAAAAAAACAGAACCAAGATAATAAATAATCGAGTTCATAATCAACCTCATATTCACAAATCAATAAAACATGAATCTCAAAATTCTTCTCTAAAAAAAAATTATTAGTTGAAAGGCTGCTCTGCCAACTGTCACTATTTTGAAGATCCAACCTCAACATTTTTTAAATGTGCAGCTTCTGATTTAGCTGTCATTTATTTGGATATAATGAAGCAAAACAGATGTCAAAACTTAAACCAAATTTCTAAGATATTTGCAAATGGTAATGTAAATTTTTAAATAAATGTTACAAACAATTTCACTTGATTCCTAAATGATACAAATCAGCCACTGACGATAAATCAGGATCATCTAGCTTCCATGATTCTTAAAATCGAAAAAATTTCATGAAATATCTGCAGTAGTGATATTTTATTATATTGAAGACGGATAATTCAAGGGTCAATGCATGTTAAGGGGAATGATTGATTCTAGTAACCCTTGCTAAGTGCAGAATCAAGAAAGAACACAAACACAGATTTAGATAGACGAAAAATTAGAATACGTAAGAGCAAATCAAATGTTGAATCAGACAATAGAAAATGTAAGAATACAAACACAGAAATCTACAAATAGAAATGAAAGAGAAGAATAAAGCTGCGAAAATAAATGAACGACTGGTCAATATTATAATGACGGTAGAGTATATTTCATCCATGCCATCCAATTTTTTTACTCCAAAATAAATGACTATTGACTGAGTAATGTTGAATTTATATAAAGATCCAAGCATTAATAGGCTAATGACACACTATTAATTGTGATATCTTTGAACCATGATCCCAATCACTTATATTATACAGAGCTGCTCTATAACAAATTATCATATAATCCCACTGATCTCTTATATTAAACAGAGCCATTCTATGATATAATTGTACCTTATGATCCCACTCTAACATTTTAATGCCAAACAATATAATTGAACCCAAATTGATCATGAGAAAAACCAATTAATACCAACAACAAAAAGAGTCCATATAATAATTGAATTCACTGTTCACAATATAAAGCAAATGTCTGAACACTTTCTTTCCATACCTCAAAGGAGGTTTTCGTTTAAGTTAGCAGACTTTTCAAATTACCATAGTAGTCTTATCTCTCATGAAAAAATTGCCACAAATAGACCACTTTTCATGTATGCTATTTTGTTTTCTCAATCAAACATTACATTGGAGTAAAATGAATCGCCTACAAATAAATAATTTTGAATAAGTGGTTTTCTATATCATTTTTTTTCTTTCTTTTTTTTTTATCGTAGCTTCCTGCAACTTGTTTAAACAATATATTCTAGATAATTGTTCAATTTTTAAGAGAAAAATGATTATATATTATTTATAAATTTAATATTGGCCGTCAGCAGAAAATAACATAGTAAAAACTACAACATCAAGAATATTGAAATTGCCCAATGGCAACATAAGCAACATGGAAAAAAGGAAATTAATAAAGACTTAATCTCCTCGGAAAAGTTGAAATATTTTATTAAATTAGATTACTTTGCCTCATTTCACTAAATTAGATTAAATTTTAAAAACCTTTTATAAGTGATGGTTGAGGTGTGAACTAATGACTAAATCAAATTTGATCTTTACATGAGTGGAAACGAACCATATCCTATATCCAGCATCAAGGTAGCTACAAAAAGTATAAATGCACGATGTCGTGAACTCATGCCACTGAATACTGAAAAACATAACTTAAATTTATATTTTCAATATGTTTAAGCATGTCAAAAAATACCAAATTATTCAGACATTGAATTATCATAACTCAAGTCAAAGAAATCTCAAGACAATGATTAAAATGAACAAAGCTTACTACAAAATATTTTTTGAAAAAATAATAGTAAAACATAATTGTTTCAATCTCGGAGAAAAATACACACCTGAAAGGAGATTGCCTCCAAAGATTTTTCACCAGTAATTCAATATGTAAAAGCATTAAATTCAATTGCCTCTTCCATCATTTCCTGCATATGAAAATTACTCAATAGCTGAGAGTAATTCAATGTGGTAGGACATTAAATATAGCAATTTCACCCATCCTTTTTAAAAGAGGAAAAATAACTGGAAAAAGTTTTCCTTAAAAATTAACAGCGCAACAGTTACACATATTACAAAATTGCACAGCATCAAAAGCATCCCCATTTTCAAATTAAAAGTATATCAACTGAAAATAGTGAGTGAGCATTTATAAGTAATGGAAAGAATCATGAATTAAGCATTGCATGAGAAAAAGGGTATTATTCATTTTATGAAACGAACGCAGATAAACATAAACAAACAGAGTAGAAACACAAGTTATGTGCTAAATTCTCTATTCACCCACATTTCCACCCATGAGCATCCACATAAATAATATGATGGTAAGAGTATTTAATAACAATATAGAATGGAAGGTTAAAGAGTCTGTTTCATTAAAGCTTTATGAAAGGTTTTCTGTAGATCCCTCCAAACTGCATAACATGTCTTAATTCGTAGCATATCACAATATGTTCATATTAAATATCATGCATTTATATTTTATTCAAACTATTTCAATCTAATATTGGCTTCTTGTAGTTAAACTCCATTGCATGATGACATTAATACTTTTCAATATAAAGAAAAAATCCAAACAATCCGATGAGTGATGATGAGACAAATAGTTTTGGGCTTAATCCGATGAGCATCTAAATTCAAAATGTTTGCATGTCTTATGTACATATTAATGCAAATAAAAAAATTAAAAAAAAAGAAGTAAGCACTAAGCAAACTTAACATTCCAAAGCCTTCAATATAAGTGGGCCCTACTTTTAGATTACTTAAAAAAGCAAGGAATTAATGAACAAACAAATAAATAATCAGTCCTGCACAAATAATGCCCTATATTGATCCAGATAAATCGTCCAATTACAATTTTAAATAATGCCCTACATATATATAGGGAGGAAGAGGTATTATGAACCTAATTCCAATCATGGTTAACGAAGTACATGATATTTTTCTCTACAAAATTGAGCGCATAATATTTCTATGAAAAAATGGTAGCATAAATGACACCTTAAATATGCTTTGTGCAGCTGATGTAACTCTAACTACTATTCCATATTTTGCTTATTCGTCACTGATCATAGCAACACCAAAGAAGTGAGTGCACTGGTATTTTATCTATTAATAAAACAACAACGTTATTATAAAGGTAATGAGAATTAATGCAAAACATGAGAGAAACATAATCAGTATAGAGAGTTTAGCAGTAATACAGCCCATAAATTGATAACATTGTTTAGTTCGTCCCTCTGTTCTTATTAAGGACGCGCATTGCTCTTTCACCTTTCACCGATCTTGAAAGCATAAAGTGCATATCGTCATTTCATCTTAACAATCTCTAAATCTAATTGTATATACACTTCCATTAATAAATGGCAACAGATTCAAAAACTTAATAAAAAAACTCTATTTAGATAGTAGACATGACATGCAGAAATAAATTATCATAATTAATAAAAGCAAGATGTATTCACTTCATGAAAACAAAAAATGTGAAGAAAGATATATATCAACAAAAACATCAGCAAAATAGAAGAATTAATTTAAAGAAAATAATGTATAATCAGTATAATCAGCAAATCAGAATAATGCAAAACATGAGGGCAACATAATCAGTATAGAGAGTTTAACATCAATACTCCCCATAAATCAATTATATTGTTTAGTTCATCCATCTGTTCTTATTAAGACGCGCGTTGCTCTTTCACCTTTCACTGATCTTGAAAGCATTAAGCGCAGATCATCATTCCATCTGAACAATCTCTAAATCTAATTGTATATACACTTCATGGCAACAGATTCAAAAACTGAATAAAAAAATCTATTTAAATAGCAGACATGACATGCAAAAATAAATTATCATAATTAATATAAGCAAGATATATTCGCTTCATGAAAACAAAAATGTAAAGAAAGATATATATATATATATATATATCAACAAAAACATCATCAAAATAGAAGAATAAAAAGGAAAGAAGGTAAAACACACACACAAACTACCACTCACACCAAGAACCGTTTCAAAGCTCTCTAATATAATCCCTTTTCACCGGTGGACTCAATAACAGCCAAGGTGTCGCTTATTTACAACTCATATTGTCCACATTCTTCAAGAATAATAGTTATAGCAATAACAGTGTTATCAACTCATGGAACTGATTAATAGTAAGCTATAGAAAAGAAGGATCCAAGATGAAACCAAAACCAATTATTAATTAAACTTATAAATGGTATAAACACAATAAAAAGGCAAACTTGCATAACAAAATAATAGATATGAAAAGAAGAACCTGCAATTCATATATATAATAAGAGCCTTAATAAACTCAGCAATTCATTACACAGAGATGAATTTCAAACACGCAAAAAGAGAAAGAAGAATAGAATTACCAAATAGATGAAGAAATAGATTGATGAAATATAAGCAAACTTTTCAAGAATAATTGGGGAAAAAAACAAAGAGAAAACCAACCTCTTACAATAAGCAAAATAAATCATCAAGTCATTATCACAGACATGGAGAAACAGCTAAACATAGAGGCTCACATCCCCCTTTGTTAAATATGTTGATTAATTGATCGATACGTTTTAGTGCTTTTTAATCGAATAAATAAAATGAGGATAGAAGAAAAAATGAGCGGGGAAAATGAGAAAGGGACATGAGGCATGAATTGAGAAAAGGAAAGAAAAGGGATAAGAGAACACTACCTGCAGAGCAATGTTTATTGCGTGTGGAACTATAATCATAGGAATAATGGTCTAAGGAGGATGTGGATCGAAACATACATGAGGTATGAATCAAGAAAAATAAAAAGGATAAGAGAACACCACCTGGCTGGAACTGTTAATCTTTAAAATATGGTCTAAGGAGGAACTGCATCGAAATTAACACACATTGTGGTATTATATTGAGCAAATTTTAATTATAAAAATGCAAAGCAGAATACATACCCTAACATCACTAATCAAATCAAGAAATCATTATGCAAAAAAATATAATAGATATTACTCAACGTGGTGGGAGACTATTAAGCATCATTCCCTAAATAATAGATAAAATTAATATATCAATTTAAAAAGGAAGATATAGAACATGTACATATAATTAGTTAGAAATGAAATAAAAAATGAATGATTCAAACAATTTAATTGCAATATTATGTAACCATTCCTATTAGATGATGTTGGATAAGCCTCAACTGATCTGAAAATACAGATACATTAGAAAAGATTTCAGAATAAACGTTAACAATACCTAATTGGTCGAATAAACTACACGGTATACCTAATTGGACGAATATCCAATTCATATCAGAACAGTATTAATACAATACCTAATTACCAAAAAAAATGTATAAAAAATATAATGGAATTAAGAATTGTAACTTAAAAATCCTCCATTTTAATAATCTGGCATAAGTGCAAAATTAAAATAGAGAAGACCTCAAATAGAAGAGAAACATCAATACACAAGGATGATATCTAAAAATAGAAACAAAAAAAGAAGAAAATAATGGAGTACAAAATGGACGAATAAGGAGTTCGAGATCTCAATATATTTCACAAAGATAGCAAGCCAAGCACCGAAATAATCTATCGTACGCGTGGAAACAGAATTCGCCAAAAATTAATTATGAAAGAAATGGAATAATACTTTTAGCATATGAACATGGAATCATTTGTTATTTGAAGATCAATAGGCGTAAGTAGATCAACAAAGTATTACGCAGAAATGAATTCCAAAAACTAAGCGTTGAAATTGAGAAATGGGATGAAAAACAAAAAATAAAGAAGAAGAAAATGAAACTTGAATGTATTAATCCTTCGAATAACTACGCGCCAGAGGCAAGATTTGAGAGAGGGTTGACAGCAATTTTAGGGTGAATGGCGTGTTGGATATGATTGATTTTGTGATTTAGCTGCAATCCATTTCAGTAAATAATTAAGATAAAACAAAATACTTGTTTTAGAAGGAAAAAAGTAAAAAAATAAAAAAATTAAACAAAATACAATTAATAATGAATGGCTTAGATTATATTGTATTGAATGAATGATTAAGATTAGATTATAAAACATTCCTAAAATAGAAAACGATTTTTAGGCGGGAAAGTGAAAAAGACAAAAATGCCCCAACTTTTGCTATTATATACATAAAGAAGGGTTGAGATTAGGGTTACTAAACCTTTACCCTAGTAAAGGTTCAGCAAGGGTTGAGGGAAAATTAACATTCTGATTAAGGTTGGAATATACTGTTTATTTTGCAGGTTTATTATTAAAATTTTATCATAACATCCTCATGTAAATATATTAAATTAAATAGTCCCTCAATCCCGAGTATTTTTACCCATTTGTACGGGCACAAAAATTAAGAAGTTCTTTTTTTAATATATAATGTAAGAAAAAATATGAATAAATTTGTAATTTTGAGAGAAAAATAAATAAAGTTGTTGGTAATGATGAATAAGGTGTAAAAAAGTAAATAAAGTTGTTAGAATCGATGGATAAAGTGTAAAAGTAAGTAAGATGTAGAGCGTATTTTTACCATTTATGGAATGAATAAAAATACATGGAACGACTCAAAATGGAAAGCGGGTAAAAATACGTGAAATTGAGGGAATATGTTATATTAAATTTCAGATAATTTCAAGGTATGTAGATTTCATTAAAAATAATTTATCAAAAAAGAGAAAAAACGTTAAATCATATGGTTTCTCTGGAATCGCTGCCGGTGATCGATATCTACATAGTCAATACCACTACTTCCAGTGAACTAATTCCATTATTCATTTACTTCAATTCAATGCCACTACTTCAGTAAATCAAAAAACTAAAGAATCATACCTCTCACCTTTGTTTATATCCATCAAGATCATAATCAAAGGCTCAAAGCACATTATCCAACCATAGACAAAACTTGGATTGTCACCTTAGATTTAAGTCCTAACATTATTCCACCCACAGAATTTCAATCATCATTGAAAACAATTTGCATGTTAATTCTGTTTCTCATCAATCTTCTTTTTTCTATTATCTTGTTTTCAATCCCATCTACTTCTAATTCACGGCCTTAAGAAATTATTTATATGCATCTTCTCCGATTTTGAAATAATTTATAAGAAGCTTTTATATTTCTCCTGAAATGGAACCAAACATTATCATTTTCTGCTAATTGTAAATGGTATGGTGTTTCTTGCTACTATGATCAAGATTTCGGAGTTCAATCTTTGAATTTATCCGCCTATGATATCCCTAAGTACTAGAATCATGAGCAAAATGAAAATTCACTCATTGCAACAAATTCAGGGGCACTATTTATGGGGTACAAGTGAGGAAATAGAAGAAATTGACAATGAAAGGATATGAGCAAGAAATCAACTTCCAGATATGTGCAAATCCAAAGTGGCCACAATGAAGGATGGAAAGAGTGAGGATGGCGACAATAACATAAACTCCAGTTGAAGAAATTGATGAGAATGGAGAAAGGTGACTTATCTGGAATTGGAATTCGAGAAAGATAGGCGGTGGATGCCAGAAAGAAGAAACATTAGTTTATTCTCTTTTCACGGTAACTTTGATATGAGAGAATTTTGATGAGTTGAGTTTTTGGTTTTCTTAATTGAGGGATAAACTTATAATTTCGTCAATTAACCCAAAGGTTGATTTTTATCCGCCGTAATTTTGGGGTCAAGTTAGCCGCCATTGAGACGTGGTTAAGATCAGGCCCATAAAAGCCCGTAGGTTATCCGTTTTTCTCAACCTTAAGGTTATGTTTATTTTCGAATTTTAAATTCAGGTTTTGGTTTTCCAAAATCCACATCTAAATTTAAAAAACTCCCCTATATATACCTACTACATTCTCTCTCTTCAATTAATACACTTTCTCTCTTTATCTCTCATCTCTCATTTAACTTTTTAAATAAATTAATATATTGATTTGACATAAAATTAAAAACTACCCTACTCAAAACCCAAAACAAATATAGAACACAGTATTCATGGTTTTCAAATCCCACATAATCCCAAACCAAACATCACCTAAATGCAAACGGTTAATAACCATGATTCAGCAAATGACAACCACCGCTAATCCTCAAAGTAAACAAAACCTTCAGGTTTAGGTCGCCTCGTGTCCCACGTGGGGTGGGGCATATCAGTCCCATTTCAATCAACATAATTTATTTATCTTATATGCGTTATATGGACCTTAAATACATGATTCATCTTTTAATATGGGTTATATGGTTAGTCTACATGTATTGTACATTATATCAACTTATTCCTTTTGGTTTCTGGAATTCCATTAAATAAAAATTGTGGAGACATTTTTAATTATGTGTTTAGTTAAACTTAAATTTTTATTTGATTTTTTTTAACTGATATAATAATTTTCAATCAAGTTAATCAAAGTATCATGTTGTCATAGCAAACTATGTGTGTGCAGAACAATTTTATTGAAATTGCATAATTGAGTACAAAATTATTTATGTGTTCTATGTTCGACCTAAAGGTAGATACAATTTGACATAATAATAACACACATGTGATGATAAGTATGTGACAATTATTTTGAATTGTTCATGTGAATATCAATTGGTCCATAATTGACTTTTCTTTGATAGAGCTTACTATCAATACTTGTGATTATTAAATCAAGATTAACTCTGTAATTAGTTTTTGTCCATAAATGAGGTTAATGTTGTACGATGTGTCTTTTGAATGCTCCTCAATTAATTATGTTTTGCGAGTATATATATTAATGCGGGTATTGATTAGCCCAAAAGTAGATTAATATTTGGCCTGAAGTACACAAACACATGTGAGCCTAAATAGCTCTCTTAAATAGCTCCCTTCGTTAGGGATGTCAATTTCGACCCGGCCCGCGGGTATCCGCCTGACCCGTACATTTTGAGGTGATCAAGACCTGGCCCATAGCAGAAACGGAGCGGCTCGGCTCGGACCCGAAAATAAATGGGACGAGTCCGGGTATTACTTTGGCCCCTGCCCGCCACAGATCCACCGCGCCCCGAACATAAGATATAAAAATTATTTTATATTATATAATACATATATATATATAATTATATTAAATTATTTATTGTATATATTATTTGGAAGTTAGAATAAATTATTTTTTTGTGTATAGTATTATTTTAGTACAATTATTTTATATTTTATACATATAAATTATTATTTATAACTATATTATATATATATATATATATAGTTATATTTTAAATTATTAAATTATTTATTGTGTATAATAACTATTATTAATTTATTTAATGTGTATAATAACTATAATTTCATTTATGTTGGTACGATGGAACTTATTTAATATGCTTACAATTTATTTATTTTTATTTTTTTAATCTTATGGATGTTGTTTATATGTGAGTAAGTGTTAAATTAATATCTATGTGATTGATTAAAAAATTTAAAAAAATAAAAAATAAAAAACAAGACGGGGTGGGACAGGGCGGACCCGCCCTGTACAGGTAACGGGGGTGGGGCTTTTAAAAACGGGCTGAGTTTGGGTAGTTAACTACCCGCCCCAGACTGACCCGTTGACATCCCTACCCTCCGTCCAGTTTAAAGAGTCACTTTTTTCCTTTTTGGCGTCCGTCCAAATGGTCTCATTTCATTTTTTACACACATGAAACTCACAACTACCACTAATACAATTAACATATGAGACCCACACATTCACTAATAACTCTACCCACTACATATTAAATTATACTCCATCCGTCCCACGTATTTTTACTCATTCCACTAATGGTAAAAATACACTCTACATCTTACATACTTTTTACACTTTATTCATCAATCCCAACAACTTTATTTATGTTTTTATATTTTATTCATCATTTTAAACAACTTTCTTTACTTTTTCTCTCAATATTACCAATTTATTTATTCCTACTTTTTCTTACATTATTATATATTACACAACACTTTTTAATTTACGTGCCCGTACAAACGGGTAAAAATACTCAAGACGGAGGGAGTAATACTCTTTAATACACATGTAAAAAGCAAATGAAACTCTTTAAACCTAATGGAGCGAGTAGTATATGAATTTTATATTCTAGTTAAATATATTGATTGACATGATTATTATACTCCTTTCGTCCCGAATGATCGTTCACTCATTCTTCATTTGTTCATCCCACATAATGATTCACCTCTCAAAAAAGGAAATATCCTTCTAATCTAACACTTCAAAAGTACACATTAATTTAAAAAATGTCATCACTTCTTTTCACACATAACCTACTTTATACTTTATTTATTACCTAAAAATACAATATTACCCCTTAAAGTCAATAAAGTTAGTAAAAAAGTAACTTTTTCTTAATATCTGTGATACAATAAAGGTGAACGATCCTCTGGGATGAGTGATATTTTCACCTAAATTTTAGTATCTTTTTATGTCCATTTTCGTAGTATTTTTATCTATATTTTATGTATAATTTGGTTGTGTTATGTGTTCTCATGGAAATGCGTGTGAATGAGCTTAAACGTGTGTAAAACAGGTAAAAATGGAGCAAAAATGGAGACGGGAGCTGAAACGAGCAAGAAACGGGCTGCCGGGACACAACTCGAGTTGCAAGGTGCAACTCGAGTTGCCAACTCGAGTTGAGAGAAGGTCGAGTTAGGGTCCAAAAATCGTCCAGAGAGCTTACTCGAGTTGCAAGGTCTAACTCGACTTGCAACTCGAGTCGAGCTAGGAGCAGGGCAGCGACCAAAAATTGTACAGTGAGCTAGCTCGACTTGCAAGCTGCAACTCGAGTTGCTAGCTCGAGTCGAGCCACCTTATTTTCAGTTTTAGAGCTTCGCAACAGACCAAACAGGCGGATGCGTGAGTTGCCAACACGAGTCGAGCTACGTCAGCTCGAGTTACACACATCCAACTCGACTCGTATTGCAACTCGACAGAGGAAGTACATGCTAAAGTAGTTGAACTTTAAATTTTAATTTTTTTAAACAAACAAAAATAAGTAGGTTTAAATGCCTCGATATATCCATATATTAAACTAGGGGGCATTTTGGAGTGCATCAGATGTATTAGTACATTTTAGAGTTTATAGGTTTGATGTAAGATATAATAGTAACTACTTAATTTAAAAAGTTAGTTACTAATTTAAATCTGTGAAGATTAATTATTATAAATTTTAAAAGTTCAAATTTTACAAGTGTGAGACAGACCTAGTTCGATCCGATCTGATCCATAATAATTTACGCGCAATCGTAAACCCAAATAAATATGAGTTTTTCAATACAGGACCTGAAAGATAGGTAAACTATCAATTAAGGACCCAAAAGATTTTTGCTATCAATTCATGACCCGAAATTCTATGATTTTAGGTCATGTATTGATAGTTCCTGTATTGATAATTTTATATCTTTCGGATCCTGAATTGATAAACATACATTAAAATTTCATGGTTTCAGGTCCTGTACTAATAGTTTCACATTTTTCAAGTCCTGAATTGATAGCAAATATCTTTCAAGTCCCTTACTGATAGTTTATCTACCGTATTGAAAATATTTCAAATAAATACGTGAGTGTTAACAGATAAAGGGAGCGAAGCGTATTGTAGTAGCCATCTATTCTACGCCTCAACATGTCTACGCAACCCAACTATTCATAAAACGACACGTCCACAATATTGACGTGGCAACTAGTTGTCCCGAGAATTCGTTTACTTTGCAACTTTTATTTCCCAATAATTAGAGGCAAAATCTATCTACAACACACAAGCGACTCTAAACTAGGAGCTGTGTGTTTCAACTTTGAGTATTAAAATTATTAATTATTAAACATTAATGATCGAGGTAATACTCGTTCCATTACAAAAATATTTGTTTAATTATTATTATTTTTTAATTCGTCCAACATTACTTGCACACAAACAAGTTGTATACCATCCACAATAATACTATTAAAAAAAACTATTTTTAATTTTCTATTTTGTTAAAATCAACTTTATCATATAGTATTATATACTAAAAAAACTTTTTTTATTATAGCATATTTAGTTGGTAAAAGTTTTAATTTTATTATTAAATTAGTTTATCGACTGATTATTAATAAAATTCGGTGGTTATCTTTCATTGGTAAAGTAGTGATAGATAAATTTTACCTACAAAAATATAATTTATTAGTAAATATTTTTGTTAATGATTTGTTGTTAATAATTACATTGGCAATTTAATTATATATAGTGATTCCGTGCTAAAAATTAACGGATACTATTCTGTTGATAAAAATATTAGTAAAATTTTAATAGTATTTCGTTGCTAAAAAGTAAATGTAATTTTTGTTGATAATATGTAACTAATCATCAACTAAATTCAAATTCTATTGATAAAAAGAGTTTTCTTGTAGTTTTATTCAATTAAAACATTCAATATATCCATTTTTTTCATTATTTTTCTTACATTATTATTTTTATCCCATTAAAAGCAAATTTTACTAATTTTCGTGTTCGAAATTACGTGCAGTATATATATTTTCGGGAACCTAGGAAGCACACTAATTACGTTAATATATTGTATTTATTGATTTACAAATGATTAATTTTCAACTAATTATATTGATAATATTTTAATTATTTTACTAAAATTTAATTAATATTTTCAATAAGTACAAAATATATCCTCAAAAATAGTTATAAAAAGAAATAACTTTTCTTATATGTGAATGGTTCTGTTGAAGAATGGTGTGTAAATCTTGATCCATCATGTGAACACAAGGTGTTGCTGCGAAGCTAAGGAAGTAGAGAATGCAATGGATATAATGCATGGGTCATACACATTGCATCAGACTTAGTTTATCAGCTGCAAACACATGCATGTGACAATTGTGATCACATGGAGTGTGGATCAGTTTTTTGGTTGTTTGCTGATCAGTTTTGAGTTTGTTAGTGACCATGTGCTCTTCAGTTAGTTAGTTATTAAGCTCATGAGGTGTGATCATTCTATTGGTGCAAGTGGCAATCGGTTATTGGTGATGAAGATGCATAAATACACAACACAAACTCACAGCAACAACTTCTTCTTAGCTACAAGTTTTCATCTTCCATCAGAAAGCTTACAGTGTGGTTTTAGAGCTAGTTTAGAGTCTCTATAGTAGTCATCTTTTTCGTGTATTACATCTATCAATAAGAAAGTTACATTTCCCTCCGAGTGGACGTAGATCATGAAGATCGAACCACTATAATTCCTTTGTGCATTCTTTCTTTCATTCTTTGTGTGTTTTAGGGTTTATTCCAGCTGGTTTTCAGTGTGTGTGTGTTGATCGATTTCTCAAACGATTAAACATAAACATCAAGTTTGTGTGTGTGATCAAGTGTCTTGTTGAAGATCAAGACAACCGGCAAGTATCACAACAAGTGGCGCCGTCTGTGGGAAACAAACCATCAAACAACAGCTGCTGAACTTTGAGAAGATGAACACCACACGGTTTGACATTGAGAAGCTCACTGAAAAAATGGATTTCAGTCTCTGGAAACTCAAGATGAAGGCGATCTTGACACAACAAGGGCTCATTGATGCATTGAAGCCACCTCCACCTGTCAAGACAGAGATAATAAAAGATCCATCAGCAGCTGGACCTCCAAGAGTACAAGTAGATGATGAGGTACTTAGAAAAGCTCATTCTACTATTATTCTATGTTTGGGGGATAAGGCACTAAGGGAAGTAGCTAGGGAAACTACTGCAATTGGAGTCTGGGAAAGGTTAGAATCCATGTTTATGATCAAGACTTTAGCAAATCGACTTCACATTAGGCAGAAACTAAATGCATACAAAATGACTGATGAAAAGCCTATATTGGATCAAGTTGCTGAGTTTGTCAAGATCATGGATGATTTTGAAACTGTTGATTCAAAGATATCAGAGGAAGAGAAAGTTCTCATGTAGATGACAGCTCTTCCAAGATCTTTTCAGAGTTTCAAAGATACTTTGTTATATGGAAATCAGAGTTCCATCAAGTTTGATAATGTGTTACTAGCACTCAAGTCTAGAGAATTACAGTTAATAACTGATAGTACTCAGATTTCTGGAGGAGAAGGGTTGATTGTCAAGAAGAACAATCAAGCTAAAAGGAATAACAAGAAGAAGAGGGGTTTTGATGGAAACAAATAAGTCAGAAAGGATGGAGAGCATGCCAAAGAAGGTGAAGTAAGGAAGTGTTATCACTGCAATCAACCTGGCCATATGAGGAGAAATTGCTACAAGTGGAAAGCTAGCAAAGGAAAAGGTATTGAGAAGGGGAAAGAAATTGATCAACCAAACCAAGTAAATCAAACTGCCCCTGCACAAGAAGATACTACAAAGTTTGTTGAAGTCTTGACAGTCACTGCATCTGAAGTCTCCTCTGAATGGGTGATTGATTCTGGCTGTACCTTCCATATGACACCAGTCAAGCATTGGTTGATAGGATTTAAACATCAGAATGAGGGCTCTGTACTTCTTGGAAACAATCAAACATGTAAGATCATGGGAAGAGGGTCTGTCAAGCTTGAAATGTCTGATGGTACAGCAAGAATGCTTCATGATGTAAGGTATGTTCCTGATCTAAGAAGAAATCTAATTTCACTTGGAAATCTTGATTCCATGGGATATAGTTTTCAGTCAACTGATGGTTGTTTGACTGTCACAAAGGGGAATGATGTATTCTTAAAAGGTATTAGGAAACATGACCTATATTTCTTGTGTGGAAATACTGTCACTACTCAAGCTTATAGCACTAGTAAAATAGGCAATTCTATACTATGGCATGGAAGATTAGGTCATATAAGTGAGAGGGGTCTGCAAGAATTGGCTAAACAGGAGCTATTATGTGGTCACACTTCAATTACTTTGAGTCAGTGTGAACATTGTGTGATGGGTAAGGCAAAGAGGTTAAAATTTGGTGTTGGTGAACATAACTCTTCATCTGTGTTGGATTATGTTCATTCTGATTTTTGGGGACCTGCCAAGAACATCACAAAGGGGGGTGGAAAATATTTCATCTCCTTCATAGATGATTATTCAAGAAAGGTATGGATTTATATATTGAAATCCAAGGATGAAGTCTTCACCAAGTTCAAAGAGTGGTTAGTTGAGGTTGAAAATCAAACTGATAAGAAGTTGAAGTGTTTAAGGACTGACAATGGTTTGGAATATTTGTAAGATGAGTTCAATCAGTTCTGTAAGGATAGAGGAGTTAAAAGGCATAAGACTGTTCCATTAACTCCACAACAAAATGGAACAGCAGAAAGAATGAATCAGACCATCCTTGAAAGAGTTAGATGTATGATAAGTAGTGGAGGCTTTCCTAAGAGTTTCTGGGGGAGTTAGCTACTACTGCAGCATTTCTTATAAATAGATGTCCATCATCACCACTAAATTTTAAAACTCCAGAGGAGATGTGGAGTGGTAAACTTGCAGATTACAGTAGTTTGAAGGTATTAGGATGTCTTGCCTATGCTCATATAAAGCAAGGAAAGCTGGAACCAAGAGCTTTGAAGTGTGTGCTAGTTGGTTATCCATCTGAAGTAAAGGGGTATAAATTGTGGTGTTCAGACCAACAGAAGATTCTAATCAGCAGGGATGTTTCCTTTGATGAAGGGAAAATGCCACTGATTGAAAAGATGAAAACTACAACTAGTTCTGATCTTGATGTTGAGTCTCAGGTGGAGTCTGGCAAGCCTGGTAGTGGTGGTGACAGCATCTTGAAAGGTCAAAACACTTATCATCTTGCTAGAGACAGACAAAGAAGTGAAATTATATCACCTACAAGATACATCCAAGCTGATCTTATTTCCTATGCTTTGTATACTGCTTCTGAGATTGAATCATTTGATCCTAAGAATTACATGGAAGCTATAAATAGGTTGATAGTGATCAGTGGATAATGGCTATACAAGAAGAGCTCTTATCTTTGGATAAGAATCACACATGGGATATAGTGGAGAAGCCAAAGCATCAGAAGCTGATAAGTTGTAAATGGATTTTCAGAAAGAAACCTTCTACAGTTGAAGGTGGAAAGCCTAGATTCAAGGCAAGATTAGTTGCAAGGGGGTTTTTCATAGAAAGAAGGCATTGACTACAATGAGATATTCTCACCTGTAGTTAAACATTGTTCTATAAGGATCATTCTCTCATTAGTTACTCAATGGAATCTTGAGCTTCATCAGATGGATGTTACTAGAACTTTTCTACATGGAGAGTTAGAGGAGCAGATATACATGACCATACCAGAAGGTGTTGAACTTCAAAACTCAAGTTCAAAAGCTTGTTTGCTTAAAAGATCTCTCTATGGTCTTAAGAAAAGTCCAAGACAATGGTACTTGAGATTTGATGAGTACATAGTTAAGTGTTGATTTCAAAGAAGTCTACATGACAGCTGTGTATACTTCATGGAGGAAAGTGGTCTGTTCACATATCTTTTACTATATGTTGATGATATGCTGTTGGCCAGTCATACAATGGTTGGTATTCTGAAAGTAAAAAGAATGTTAGAAGCTGAATTTGACATGAAGGATCTTGGAGAGGCCAAGGTGATACTAGGAATGTTAATTAACAGAAACAGGATCAGTGGTGCTTTAATGCTGAATTAGGAAGCTTATATGTTAAAGGTTATCAAAAGATATAATATGGATGAGTGTAAGACAGTCTCTACTCCATTCAAACAATGTGTAAAGTTTACTCTACAGCAGGGACCAAAGTCTACAACAGAAGTTATGGATATGGACAAGACTCCCTATGCTAGTGCAGTAGGAAGTCTAATGTATTGTATGGTCTGCTGCAGGCCAGACATGGCTTTTACACTTAGTGTTTTAAGTAGGTTCATGGGATCTCCTGGTAAACTACATTGGGAAGCATCAAAGTGGGCTATGAAATATATAAAAGGCACTGTCAGTAGAGGATTGAAGTTTCAGAAATTAAGTCAAGACAGTGAAGTTTTGTGTGGATATGTTGATGCAGATTTTGCTGCAAACATGGATACTATGAAGTCTTTAACAGGTTATATCTTCACTCTTTATGGAACTGCTATAAGTTGGAAGGCCAGTCATCAATCCATAATAGCTTTGTCCACAACTGAAGCTGAGTTTGTGGCATTAACTGAAGCTATTAAGGAAGGAATTTGGATCAGTAGTATGCTTGAAGAGCTTGGTATGAAGCAAGAAACAGTAAAGGTGTTCTGTGATAATCAGAGTGCTATCCATTTAGCAAAA
The DNA here is from genome assembly GCA_023678885.1 of Pogostemon cablin. Taxonomy (NCBI): domain Eukaryota; kingdom Viridiplantae; phylum Streptophyta; class Magnoliopsida; order Lamiales; family Lamiaceae; genus Pogostemon; species Pogostemon cablin. Next base: position 32,944,000 of record CM042951.1, read on the forward strand.
CACCAGGGCTATCATGAGAGAACAAAGCACATTGATGTCAAGATGTATTTTGTGAGAGATCTTGTTGAAAGTGGTGCTGTCAAGGTGCGTAAGATTGACACATCTGTCAATCCTGCTGATTGTCTAACTAAGGCCTTGCATAGTTTTAAATTTGAACTAAGCTTACGCTTAGTTGGTATGTGTAATGAGAACTGAAGTGCTGCTCAATATGCGCAGTAAAAGGAGGGAAGGTAGCAGTCTTAGTTGAAGATGGATACTTGATTTAAGGTGGAGTATGTTGAAGAATGGTGTGTAAATCTTGATCCATCGTGTGAACACAAGGTGTTGCTGTGAAGCTAAGGAAGTAGAGAATGCAATGGACGTAATGCATGGGTCATACACATTGCATCAGACTTAGTTTATCAGCTGCAAATACATGCATGTGACAGTTGTGATCACATGGAGTGTGGATCAGTTTTTTGGTTGTTTGCTGATCAGTTTTGAGTTTGTTAGTGACCATGTGCTCTTCAGTTAGTTAGTTATTAAGCTCATGAGGTGTGATCATTCTATTGGTGCAAGTGGCAATCGGTTATTGGTGATGAAGATGCATAAATACACAACACAAACTCACAGCAACAACTTCTTCTTAGCTGCAAGTTTTCATCTTCCATCAGAAAGCTTACAGTGTGGTTTTAGAGCTAGTTTAGAGTCTCTATAGCAGTCATCTTCTTCGTGTATTACATCTATCAATAAGAAAGTTACATTTCCCTCCGAGTGGACGTAGATCATGAAGATCGAACCACTATAATTCCTTTGTGCATTCTTTTTTTCATTCTTTGTGTGTTTTATGGTTTATTCCAGCTGGTTTTCAGTGTGTGTGTTGATTGATTTCTCAAACGATTAAACATAAACATCAAGTTTGTGTGTGTGATCAAGTGTCTTGTTGAAGATCAAGACAACCGGCAAGTATCACAACATGTTCTTTTAAGAAGAAGTAAGTTTGTAATACATAGGGGTCACAATTTAACTTTTGGATTTTCGTGGAGTAGCACTATCTTATTTGAATTCAAATGCTCGCTATTTGACTTTTACATGGCTAATTAATTTATCTCGTGTTGAACGAGTTTATATATTTATAAAACCTTTTTCCTCTAAAAAGAATAGAAAGAAAAATAATTGTTATTGTGAAAAAGTAATTTTATTTGAATCAAATTGATTCGACCAATAAAAATATAATAATCCATTTCATATCATTAAAATTTTAATTAGCTTAGTTTTTTTTTCTTATAAAGTAGTAAGTTGCAAATAATTGTGTGGTTCGTCCTATGTTAGCTTAGTTTTTTTTTCTTATAAAGTATTAAGTTGCAAATAATTGTGTGGTTTGTACTATGGAATCATTTTCGTAAGAATAAAATATGACAGATTTATAATGAAAAATAATATTTAAATAATAAAAAATAATGATGATATTATAAATTGTTTCATAATAAATAAAAAGTATTAATATTTAAAAATAATAATAATAATATTTTAAATAAAAAACATATTTCTTTGTTTTATTTTAAAATTTTAACTAACTATCAAAGCATAAAATATTCTTATGAAATAGTTTCACACAAGACTGTTCCAAGTACTTTTTTTAATTAAATATTTATACTTCCTCCATTCTTTTTTTTTAAACAAAAGCTACATTAGATAGTTTGAATATCAGCTTCAACATAGTTCATAGTTACATCAGGAACGCTAAGAGAAAAGAAAGGAGAAGCACAAATAAAATCATAACAAGCTAGAGTTTTAGCAACCATATTGGCTTTTCGTCTTGTCCAACTGTAGGAAACATCCCTCATCTGTGAAGCTTTTCTTTGGATATTTCGTATTACCCTACCAAGATAGATAAAGTTTGGAGTTTGATTCAGAAGGGAATTGACAACAATTTGAGAGTTTGACTCCATAATGATCTCCCTATATCCACGTTCCATAGCAATGTTAAGACCTCTTTCCAAAGCCAAGGTCTCTGCTACCTCCACCTCATAAATTCCAGAATATCGTTCAGCAAAACACCAAAGAACTTTTCTATTATAGTTCCTCGCCACCCCTGCAATCGCCGCACCACACCCCCTTCTGACAGATGTAGGGGTGGGCATTTTTTCGGGTTTCGAGTACCCGAACTGATCCGGAAAAAAATTATCCGAAATACCCAATTTTTTGGGATAATTTCGGGTATCGGGTAAACCCGGAACTGATTGTCCACTATTGGATCGGGTATCGGATTTTCAAAAATACTCGAATTACCCGATCGGGTTACCCGATTAATATGGAGTATATTTTTTAATTTCTATTATATATATTAATATAATATAATATATACTAACTACAATTTCTATTATACCGGAATAATATAATATATTTTTTAATTTCTATTATATATATTAATATAATATAATACTACTATTAAATAAATAAATAAATAAATAAAAATCAATTTATTTATTTATGGGATTATTATTGGTTGATTTTAATATTTAATGGAATAATATATATTAAACATCAATTATTATGAGTTTAATAATATCAAACCCAAATTTATAATAATGCATCATGTCAATTTTCAGAATGTTGGAAAATCCTATTGAAATTCAAGAAAAATAAATATCTTTAGTTTAAAATTATATAATAAAAAAATTATGTAAAAATCGGGTAATCGGATCGGGTACCCAAAATTTCGGGTAATTTTGGGTACCCAAAATTTTGGATAATGATATTATCAGTTCGGGTAATGAAATTTCAAATTTAAAATTTCGGGTACCCGGACCTGAAACCCGAAAAACCCAATACCCGGTCTGATACCCACCCCTAGACAGATGCATCAATATTCAACTTCAACCTTGTGCCAACAGTATGCCTCCACCCAATATCCTCGTTGAATATACCTGTTGAGTTTCCATGCAACTTAAAACTTTCATGTATTGCTGGCGATGGGCTACACCTTTTTGTAGTAATTCATCAAGTGAGAACCCTTTTCTCATAAAAACATACTCATTCTATCCCCACTGTCGCTCGTGGATTTTTCTAATCTCGCTAATTGCTGGGTAATATAGTTTGTCGGAGGACTAATACTCGTAAAGCGAACATGATGTAGAGAGGATTGCCCCTTAGGCTTTTGTGCCTCTTTTTGGGGTAGAAGGATGATCGTATTGCTATGGAAATTTCCCATATTTATATTCGATAATCTGACGTCACCCATATCTAGGTAAGTTGATAGATTATCATGTACAGTGCGAGCATTAAATGTATTCTAGCCTCATATGACTATTTAGAGGATACGATCTAGGATATCCTCTATGGGGTGTTCTAGCCTCAGATTCTGCGTATTTGAGGTAATTTGATCAAGTGGCTTAGTCAGGTAGGGCCATTCTTGCTCTAGGCAAGGAGGCTCGTGGGCTTTAAAGGAGCATTGGGCTGGCGGGCCCAATATATGAAAGGCCCATTTCTTTAATATATACCACATTAGCCCCCAGGTTTCGTCGTTACTAGCGCGTGGCAAGTGGAGGCGCAACCTTCTTGAAGTATGCGCGTGTCCCGATTTCTAGATTTTTGAATTTGAAACAACGTCTCAAAGATCTCGAAGCGACGTTTCAAAATTTTGGGGCATTTTCAATGCACCTTTTTATCATTTGGGCTGCGCTCGTCAGGCTCCGCATTAATGACCCTCTGACCATAGGTCACGTCGATCAGGGACTTATGTTTTAAGAGAAAGGTTATTTTTCCCGTCATAATTTCATCTCCCTCCTCTGTTTATTCTTCAGACTTTCACTCTATATATCGATCGTACTTAAACATGAGTTCTAGTGGTCAGCCAACTAGTCAGTCGGGCCCTCGACGTATGATGAGCGGTGGTGCGGCAGTGTCAGAGTCTCTGGAGAGGGCTTTCCAAGATTTACAGAAAGAGACAGATGTCTCTTTTTCTCGCCGAAGGCTCCCGCTGGCCACTCGCTCATTGCCTTCTTCATTTGCTACGATGGAAGACGTGCCAGATCCAAAAAAAAATTTGGGCACGGATAGCGTCTCATGATGGAGCCCACAATGGGATGTGGGCCCATCTCCATGACAGCACTATTCCTCATGTCCAGTTTGAGGAGCTTTGTTCGAGATATGCGGCGCCAGGAGTGGACTTTATCTTACCGGCCGAGAATGATAAGGCGAGCAAATTGGCGCCAGGCGTGAGTGGCGGTGAACGTTCATATGTTAAAGTTAGGGTTTCGCTTGCCGCTTCACTCTTGTCTGGCGGAGCATCTTAACTATTGGAATTTGGTGCCTTATGATAGGCTTTTTCTATGCACTATAATTTAATCCTCAAGTGTAAGGATATCAATTGTAGCATCAAGCACCCAAGTTAAATTATCGATCCCACTGAGACAGCTAATCATTTATTTTACTATTAATTACTAATTAATCAGAATTGAGTAACCAATATTCAGGGTATTGTAGTGAATTAATTATCTAAATTACTGAAATAATAAATAACTGAATTATTAAAAAGCAATAAAAATAAAAGTAAGTTTCTAATCAAGAGATAACGAACAGTTCTAAGGTATTAGGTATTGACCAATTAATTTGGGTTATTAGACTTACGATTGTTCATTCATGCAGTTTTACTGAAAATACACCACATATCCCTGTTATCCCACCGAATATGATTCGATTCAAAGCTAACAGTTTAATCTGGTTTAAATCCTAAGGTGCGCAAATATTACCAAGCCTTATTCCTAGATACTAATCCAGCGAACAACAATACCTCCGGATGGTAAGTTCGACTAACAAGATATTTTCTGGAATTACTACAAGGTTCTATTCACTTCCTACTTGATTGTCTAATTGCATTGTTCCACTAAACTAATCAAGTATTTGATTAACCAGTTCATGAAATTAAAGTGCTTATAGCGGAGCTACTCTAATCCCTAACAGATAGACAATACCAATCATGAACGCACACAAGCTAACACAATAATCCAAGCATTATAGCGGATGTCATGAATGTATTATGAAGACGTTACGAAGCAGAAAAGCATGTCTTAGTAAAATAAGTAAAATCAAAAGCTCAACTGCATAAAATCCCAATCTTTGGTCTAAATCCCCAAATCAATTAAATCAATCCATCAAACCCTAGAACTGTATAGGAAATTAGCCCATGAGATTACAAGCAATCCTCATGGCTAAGCAATTCATAACAATAATCAAAGTAATAGAAAGGAATAGATAAGAATTGTGAAACCCTAGTGTAGGAGCAATCTCACGTTCCTTCTCCGTCTCTTCAATTGCTTGATTCTCCCTCGATTAGCACTTGGAACCCTTGTGGAATTGGATGGATGGTGAAATCAGGTTGTAATCTGATATGGGTATGAAAGGAGTGTAGATTGATGATGGTTTATGGCTGGGCTCTCTCCGATTAACGTCTCGATCTCCCTAATTGTTTCTAAGATGGATGCAGGGCTGTTTTCGCGACGAATCTGCATCAGAATCGCGTCTGGAAGGTATTTATACAGTGTTGAATCGAACAGGCCCCGTCTGGGCTCTGAACTGGGCCGCTCGGCACCCAGCTCGGCTCGAGCGGGGTCTGGACCCAGCCGAGCGGCCTGCCACGTACTGGCCACGTCACTGGGGTCCAAGTGGGACCCCACTCGGCACTGTTTACCGCCGCTCGGCACCCAGCTCGGCTCGAGCGGCTCGCCGAGCTGCTCCCGAGCTGGGCCGTTCCGGGTCTGTTTTGCTCCTCTTCCGATCCTGCCCTGTTTTACCCTGTTTTCTGCCTTCGAAACTCACAAAAACACCTTAATAGCCTTAAAATCGCCTTCGAAACTCACAAAAACACCTTAATAGCCTTAAAATCGTGTAAATACTTAAACATACACAATTCCATGCAAAAACGATCAATTTCCTAAGCAAAATGGTGTAATGTGCACACATAAAATGCGTGAAATTCCACTCTCAACAAACCCCCAAACTTACCTGTTGCTCGTCCCGAGGCAACAACATCAAAAACCAATAGATTAACTGAGAGGAAATTTCACAGCAGAAAAACATTCAAGACAATATAGCAATTTAAATATCATACTTTGGATACAAGATAACCATCCATTTAAAAACATACAATTCAAATCAACTAATTCACCTTTTCGGAATGCTCATCCACCCATTCTCACGGGTAGTATTTACGCTCATCGCTCAAGTGTGAGATATACACTTCAGGGTAAGGTGTTTACACTCAAAGTCAATTCAAACACACGCGTAACCATAAGCTTGACAATCATCTCAACTCTCGACTAAAGGGATAATTTCAACAATAGGATCACAAAGGTCTTGCATTAGGTTGTAATGTTGGCTCTTTGGTAAAGGTAGGAAATATATGGATATCGTGACTCAATCACTAGTAGAGATCAAAGAAGACTTACAGCTTTTCAACAAACAACTTTACTTTCTTCTTTCTTCTTCAACGCTCTTCAATGCTTCTTGCAATTTGATTCCTCCTTCACTTTTGAACACCACATCCATACTTGAATTTTTTTCTTCTTCCCTCTTTTCTTTTCTTTTTTTTTTCTTTTTCAAATAAGGGTACCAGTTTCAGGCACTACCCTTTTCATGGGGTACCAGTTTCGGGCACTACCCCTTTATGCAACAATTTAACCACTCTTTTCAACAATTTTCATCACTTCCAACTTATTCTCCTTTTATGTTTCTTCTCAAGATACCAAATTGACTCCTTCAACTCTCTACTAGGTAGGAATATTTAGCAAATGGATCAATTGGCTTATCACGTAGGCTTTCAACAAATAAGGCTCAAAGGCTCAAAAGGGTTGACTACGGATAATTTCAATTGGTAGGATAATAATTATGGCTAGTGACTAATAAAAAACAAAGATGGCCTAAGATCATTTCCTATTATTTAATCAAACACGTAGCTTCAAGCAAGATACAAAGCCAAGTTCTAGAATACGTGTGTATGAACGACACTCACAAGAATAAACTGAATCATGAAATTTCTCATGATTTTAAAAGGCTCAAAATCTCACATGGCTATACGAATGAACGAGCAATCCTAATCAAGCTACATAGCTAATCATCCTTGCACATAAATAAATTTCAAGTATCTCAATATCCAAGCACAATCTCAAACTGCTTCTCAAACACAATCACACATATAATCAAGTGCCATGAAAAATCAGAAAATCATCCTAGAGAACCATAAATCGACTACACCGACACTAGGATTAACACAAAACAAATAATAAACACCACAAAACACGAAACCTGAAAAATCGCAAAAAATCGAACCCTCAATATTCTCAAATAAATCAAAAATATTAAGAATCCGCAAAAAAATCGACTCTCCAAGCAACAACACAATGTAAAAATTCTATTTCGACACTGCAAGACAAGGTATGTACGTTACCCCCCCCAAACTTAGATTAAACAAAGTGAGAAACTAAGTTTGCAAAGAAGTATATACCGCAGTCAAGCAACATCTAATAAAACTCCTACACCAACACAGACATATAAAAGCAATAAAACGGAAGGGACAGCCCCCAACAAGCGCTCATGTTTAACGTCGAAGAGTCACGACGGGATACCTCTTTTCAACTACTGGATCGGAGGATAGTCTTCTCTCATCTTTACTTTCAAGTACTTCCATCCTCTCTTATTTACTTCACCAATCATCTCACCCTTCTTTGTCACTCCAACATGATCCTTTGAATTCTTTTCCTCCCATGATTGTCTTGAGTCCTTCTTGTCAATCCTCCACTCAATTGTAGGCTCAACCTGTGTAGCAAAACAAGGATCAAACAAGTTAGAATTTTCAACAATATGAGAATAAAAATCAGGAGGTAAGTTTGGAGGCTTCAAATATGGATCATCCATTGTTCCTGCAACCAAAAGATTATCAAATATCACATTAGAGTTAGTAGTAGGAAAAGTAAGAGATACGTCTGGTCCTGCGATCTCCTCTACCACTTCAACTCTTTGGCTCTCATGCTTCTCTTCCTTAGCAGCAGGCTGCATCTCCTCTTTAACAGTGGACTTCTTATTCTGATTCACTATGTCAGCAGTGGTCTTTCTTATCTGTTCATCCCTTGCATCACCTAATGCAAGTAACTTCTCAAGATAGTCAATACATGCATCATTGGACAAACTCTCAAACTCTGCATCAGGCAGGGTGAAGTCCTCTACTACTTCCACAGACTTGCAGTGCTGCTGATCTGTAGGCCACTGCATCTCCTTATTCAAAGAAAAGACAATCTCCTTATCATTAGCCCTCAGCCTCAACTCTCCTTTGAACACATCTATTAGAGCTCTCCCAGTTGCAAGGAATGGACGCCCCAAGATCAGAGGCGCACCATCCTTTTCATCCTCCATGTCAAGTACAAGGAAATCCACAGGAAAAGTCAAATTCGACACCTTCACTAGCACATCTTCAATCACTCCCTCGGGATATGTCAACGATCGATCTGCTAACTGTAGGGCAACAGACGCAGGTTTCAACTCCCCCAAACCAAGTTTCTTGAACACTGATAAAGACATCAAATTTATACTGGCTCCTAAATCACACAGTGCTCTCCTAGATGGTCTTTTTCCAATCTCACAGGGAATGATGAAGCTCCCTGGATCCTTCAATTTTTCTGGAAGCTTTTTCTGAATAATGGAGCTGCAGTTCTCTGTCAAATTCACTGTCTCCACACTGTTAAGCTTCCTCTTTCTGGAGATAAGTTCCTTGATGAACCTAGAGTAATGTGGCATCTCTTCCAATGCTTCTGAGAATGGAATAGTGACTTGGACATCTCTCATGACATCAGCGAACTTCCGGAACTTCTCATCAAGGCACTTTGACAAGAATTTCTGAGGGAAAGGAATTGGTACTTTTGTGATCGGTAGTCCCAAACTATCTTTCTCGAATACCTGTTCCGCTTCTCTCAGTTTCTTCGCTCTCTGCCACTTTTTATCAGAAATTTCCAGATCAGATTGACTCTGTACAGAATTCGGACACGCAGGAAACCCCGGAGGACAGCTCGTCGGCTCGCTCGAGCCGAGCGATGGACAAACTGAGCCGAGCAGGGTTCCAACTGAACCGAAGGGACCTTCTGAACCGGCTGGTGGGCCGCTCGGCGGCGATTGAGTCCGCTCGGCAGATGGCTCGGACCGAGCGGATGGCCGAGCGGCGTCTTTTCCGTTCTGCTCCTGTTCTGCTTCATGCTGTACAAGTTCTGTTACATCCTGCATTAGTGTTGTACCTTTATACTGCTTCCCGGACCTCAAAGTGATCGCATTTGCAGTCTCCTTCGGGTTTATTTCTGTATCTGAAGGAAACTTCCCTTTCTGCAACTGCACTTGCTGCTGATTTACTGTAGTGGAGATCTGCCCTATGTTATATGACAAACTCTTCAACTGCTTGTTCACTTCTTCATGTTGCTTTGTCATATTTGAATCCATGAGAACAATGCAATTATTAATCTTGTCAATATCTCCATCAGTCTTCTTCATATACCTGGCCAACACATCATCAATACTGGACTTCCCTTCTTCAGTCTTAGCACCAGGATCAAAATTAGGAGGATATGGAACTGCATTATTCGGATTTGAATAAGAGAAGTTCTCATGCCTCTGATTCTGCCAATTGCCTCCTTGATTATTAGGACCTCCCCCTTGGATATTCCTCTGGTTCGAATTGCCTTGAGGGTACCTATTTCCTTGCCAATTTTGAGGAGCTCTCGAACCTTGAAGACTCTGCCCCATAGCCCAATTAGCATCCTCGACCTCTTGAAGGTTCATCACTACATCATCACTAGCAGACCCTCGGTTGCCTCCCCCATTATTACCTGATATCAGAGTAATCAGGTTCTTATTCATCTGTTCCAATTGAGCGACAACCTTATCATTCTTATCAGCTTCAGAAAATTTCTCTTCAACCTTTGCAACTTTACCAAGTATATAAGTCCCTCGGATCCTCTCAGATGGCCAATCCCTTGAGTTCAAAGAGATATCATCAAATAATTTCTCTACGGCATTGGATGTCTTGCCAAAGATTGTTCCTCCAGCAGAAGCATCAACCAACACTCTCGATTCGTTGTCAAGGCCATTATAGAAGACACTGATGAGTTGAGACTTTTTGAATCCATGCTGAGGGCATCTCCTCAACGCATCAGTAAACCTTTCCCAAGCCTCTCCAAACGACTCATCTCTCCGCTGCTTGAATTGATTGATCTCCTGTTTCAGTAAAAGAACCTTTCCTGGTGGCATAAATCGATCCACGAACAACTGCTGCAACTCAGTCCAGTTTGAGCAACTGTCTCCCTTTAGCTTATCATACCACTCCCTTGCCTTATCAACCAATGAAAACTGAAAAAGCCTCATCTTCCATCTATCATTAGTAGCATCAGCAGCTTTCACTGTATCCATGTAGCTGTTGAAACGCTTAAGATGGCCATAGGGCTCATCAAAAACGCCTCCGGCAAAGGGATTTTTCTCCACCATATGAATCAGGGCTGGCCTTATGTCGTTCGTTTCATCAGCTTGAATGGCTCCAACTACGCCTGATCCTCCTAGATTGGTGGACTTGAATGTTTCCCGGATGACGATGTCATCCTCATCGACTCTTTCTCCCATTGATGCTGTTTCAGGTTCTGTCTCAGATTCTGATTCAAACTCCGATTCAGCCTCTTCTAGGATAGCCTGATTCTCAATCTGCACTTCTTCCTCCTCTAAGATTGCTTTAGGAGGTGCTTTGGTATTCTTTGATTTTACTCTTCTTTTTCTCGCAGAAGCTTCAATTTCCGGATCAAATTCAAGATCTTGTGCTCTCGTCTGTGACCTAGTTTGCATGCAACTTCAAGAAAAATCCAAAGAAAAATAATTAAATCCCAAAGAAAATATTCTAATTAACTAAGTAATAAAAGAAAATAAATAATTAAAACTGTCCCCGGCACAACGGCGCCAAAAACTTGATAGGCTTTTTCTATGCACTATAATTTAATCCTCAAGTGTAAGGATATCAATTGTAGCATCAAGCACCCAAGTTAAATTATCGATCCCACTGAGACAGCTAATCATTTATTTTACTATTAATTACTAATTAATCAGAATTGAGTAACCAATATTCAGGGTATTGTAGTGAATTAATTATCTAAATTACTGAAATAATAAATAACTGAATTATTAAAAAGCAATAAAAATAAAAGTAAGTTTCTAATCAAGAGATAACGAACAGTTCTAAGGTATCAGGTATTGACCAATTAATTTGGGTTATTAGACTTACGATTGTTCATTCATGCAGTTTTACTGAAAATACACCACATATCCCTGTTATCCCACCGAATATGATTCGATTCAAAGCTAACAGTTTAATCTGGTTTAAATCCTAAGGTGCGCAAATATTACCAAGCCTTATTCCTAGATACTAATCCAGCGAACAACAATACCTCCGGATGGTAAGTTCGACTAACAAGATATTTTCTGGAATTACTACAAGGTTCTATTCACTTCCTACTTGATTGTCTAATTGCATTGTTCCACTAAACTAATCAAGTATTTGATTAACCAGTTCATGAAATTAAAGTGCTTATAGCGGAGCTACTCTAATCCCTAACAGATAGACAATACCAATCATGAACGCACACAAGCTAACACAATAATCCAAGCATTATAGCGGATGTCATGAATGTATTATGAAGACGTTACGAAGCAGAAAAGCATGTCTTAGTAAAATAAGTAAAATCAAAAGCTCAACTGCATAAAATCCCAATCTTTGGTCTAAATCCCCAAATCAATTAAATCAATCCATCAAACCCTAGAACTGTATAGGAAATTAGCCCATGAGATTACAAGCAATCCTCATGGCTAAGCAATTCATAACAATAATCAAAGTAATAGAAAGGAATAGATAAGAATTGTGAAACCCTAGTGTAGGAGCAATCTCACGTTCCTTCTCCGTCTCTTCAATTGCTTGATTCTCCCTCGATTAGCACTTGGAACCCTTGTGGAATTGGATGGATGGTGAAATCAGGTTGTAATCTGATATGGGTATGAAAGGAGTGTAGATTGATGATGGTTTATGGCTGGGCTCTCTCCGATTAACGTCTCGATCTCCCTAATTGTTTCTAAGATGGATGCAGGGCTGTTTTCGCGACGAATCTGCATCAGAATCGCGTCTGGAAGGTATTTATACAGTGTTGAATCGAACAGGCCCCGTCTGGGCTCTGAACTGGGCCGCTCGGCACCCAGCTCGGCTCGAGCGGGGTCTGGACCCAGCCGAGCGGCCTGCCACGTACTGGCCACGTCACTGGGGTCCAAGTGGGACCCCACTCGGCACTGTTTACCGCCGCTCGGCACCCAGCTCGGCTCGAGCGGCTCGCCGAGCTGCTCCCGAGCTGGGCCGTTCCGGGTCTGTTTTGCTCCTCTTCCGATCCTGCCCTGTTTTACCCTGTTTTCTGCCTTCGAAACTCACAAAAACACCTTAATAGCCTTAAAATCGCCTTCGAAACTCACAAAAACACCTTAATAGCCTTAAAATCGTGTAAATACTTAAACATACACAATTCCATGCAAAAACGATCAATTTCCTAAGCAAAATGGTGTAATGTGCACACATAAAATGCGTGAAATTCCACTCTCAACACCTTATCAGCTTTCTCCGAATGCTTGGGCTAGAAAGGGTATCGGCACTTATCTCCCAAGGAAGTTGGTTATTTATGTCGTCCTTCGGAGGAGAATGTGCATAAGGGGTTCTACCGATTCAACCTTTCTTGAGAATTGACTCTTTCAGGGAAGTCCACCTCCATCAAGAATTGGAAGGAGTGGCGGTGCTGGGCTTCGGGCATGTGGAAGCCATCTCACATCAGGGTCCCTTCCGCCTTTCAATTGATTTGTTCCCGTGAAGGTACGTCTTTTTTCCTCTTTCTTTCTTTCTTTCTTTCTTTATACAAGCGGTGTACTCATAATGTCTCTCGCCTTATCTCCTAGATAGGAATACTCGTCCCGGCCCCCCTCCTTCCAAAGAATTCTTAGAGTTGGTGGGCGTCATAAGCAAAATGAGTGCTCAAGAGAGTAGCACCGACATCATTACTGACAAACTCTTGAAGGAGTATGGGCTAATGGGGGACCCGAGGGTGCCGATTCCTTCATCATTGGTGACCGTGGCCGCTCATGCTATCACTCATTCGGAGCCCTCGGCTACTTCCCTTGTTGATCCGGATGTTCCAATTGGGATGGCGCTGATCCCTACAGAGCCGTCCGCCTCCTATGATCAAGTGGTCTCAAGGCCCGACGCTTTGACTGACGTAATAGAGGTGGACAAATCTTCTCCAGTGGAGACGAGTCCTCAGGTATTACAGGTAGACGAGGCTGCATCTGCACGGGGAGCAAGGGGTTTTGCAGAAGATGATGCCAGTACGGGTGACGAGTAGACTGGTGCTATGGTTCAAGAGGGTTTGGATGACGTGGTAGTTGTTTCGGATGAAGGACGCAGAGAGGACTTCATATTTCCCGACTCTGGTTGTTCTTCTTCAGTTATCCGTATGGTGCAGCGGCGTCCTTCTGGTTCCAGCAGGATGGTAATGGATGACCAGTCAGCGCCCCTCAACGGGCCTTCCAAGCCCCCAAGCAAGAGAGTTAGGGCTGACAGCTATGGCATCTTCTCCGGTGGAGCGGCTTAAGGGGTGCCTTCCACCGAGACCCCTTATCTTGGTTTCAAGGTTGGTGCCTCTACCCCAGAAGTTCTTTCTTTGCCCCATGTACTCTGCATTTTGTATGGGTCGAACCTATATGATCATAATTAGCCTGCTCTTCCGGTGTATATGTTGAGGGCGATGGAGTCTATTCCCACTAGTTTCACTCAGGAGGAGAGTGACATAATAGGGGCTTTGAATCCGGATGATCTCATCCATGCGGCGACTGGGTATCATGCGAGGGCCTTAAGTTATTCCAGTCAGGCGTCCTTTCTTTTAGCTCGTCAAAGTCAGGAGGCTGCTCAGGTTGCTGTCGTTAACCATCAGAAAGAGGCGGAACTAGCTCTCTTAAAGGAGGAAATGGAAAAGAGTGAGCAGAGGCACTCGGAAGAAATAACGGCGGTCAAAGAGGAGGTGGTCGTTAATGCCGAGCTTCAGATGATGCCTTGAAATCCCTTCAAGATGAGCTAAAACTAGTCGAAGGGAATCTCCTTTCAAGTGAGGCATCAGCGAGGGCTGCCGAGGAGGCTTTGAGGGATCAGAGGAAGGAAGGAACCGACTCGTTCAAGAGTTTGATGACGCGAAGGGGTGGCTGGCCGATGTCCGAGAGGAGCTGAAGGCCAAGGAAATGGAGATAGTTGCCTTGTCCCACAAATACGAGGCGGACTTCTCCTCCTTAATTAATTATGAGAGGAAAGTTGCTGGAATAGTCGGTTTTGCTAAAGCCTTGGCTCATTCGGCGCGATTGGCCAATGGAATCGGTGCTACTATTCTTATAGAAAAATTTTGCCAAATGTTGCATGCCCGTATAGCGGCTTCGGGCCTGCCGACCTGCATAGATTGGGAGTCGGAGGGGATGAACTTGGCTCCATTGGGGCTCGTGTCGAACTTTTTCCGTGTCCCTGGTTTTCCCAGTTGGGTGGCATCCCAACCTTCTACGGCGTCGACTTCCACCGTGACCCCTACTCAATCTGCTCCTCCTCCGCCTAGCGAGAGTTAGGAAGTGTAGGGTGGAATTGTAACTTTTACTCTCCTTTTGTTGTTTTTCGTCTGACTTTATAATTTTGTTCTTTAATAACAATTATTACTTTTAATGGTGGTTCTGACATGCATTTATTAGCATTTAATGTGGTGGATCCCCCATATCTTCACCGCCAATTTTCTTCTTGAATTGTCACATCAATATCGCTATCCCACGATCTCTTAATCCTGATCCTGCTCACGTGCCTTGATCGGACAGTTCATAATTTTTCCTGTGAGCGAACTCTTCGAATTCCAAGGGATGGGGTGAAGAGTGGGGCAGTTATTGGGCCCCCACTTCTTTTCCTCATCGCTTACCCCTATAAAAGGGGGGTTAGCCATGTCACAATTCAACCCCACACTTGCATTTTTCATCTCTTAGCACATCATTTTTTCTTATTGAACTTATCATTCTGAGAATGGCAACTATTTCTCCTTCTGCGCTACTTGCACTTCTGCTTTTATCTTCGGTTGTTCTTTCTCTTCCTCTCACGGCGGTGGATTCACGATCCTCCCAAGAATTTCTCAGTTCCGAGGAGGATGAAGAGGTCAGCATTGCTAGGGCTCCTTTTGTCACACCGGTGACGTGGAGCAGGCGTCGCTCAGTTCTTCCACCCCCACGTTATGAGACTCCTCGTGAACCTGTTCTTCAAGGAGAGGATTCTTCACGGCGGCGAGTGGTGCCAAAGATAGAAAGTCGAGCTTCTCCGTCTTTCGTCAACTTAGATGGAGTATTTGCTTTGTATAATTATCCTGGAGTCGAATTTGTTACGCCTGGTCAACGCGAGCGCCCCTGGAGTGGTGAGCCCGATCATGCTACTTTTAATACGGGCATGTTCGCTGCTGGTGTTAGGTTGCCTTTGGATCATGTTATTGGTCGAGTACTGATCAATTGTTAGCCCCAATGCAGATAATCCCTTCGGCTTGGGCGAACTTAATTGGTCTGCTAGTTTTGCTTCATGAGAATGGGTGCTCCTCTCCTTCGGCCCGAGATATTGACTACGTCTACCGTTATGTCCGCGACCTTGGTTGCCATGGCCATTATTATTTACAAGTACATAGAGGTGTCCGTCCTATCTTCGGTAGGAATTTTATTGGAGGCGTCAGTGGTTTTGGGTGCGAAGTTTTGAATGTCGCGATCCTCAGGGAAATTATCTCCCAGTGCCATGTGTTTTTCGGGCTCCTGAGTCTGGTGAGTTTTATCATATCCTCTTTCTTCGTGTTACTCTTAAAAAAATAGCGTATATGTTTTTATTTTATGACTCGTACCATGCTTCCTTGGCAGCTCCACTCCGACCGGCCGAGGAAGAGCTGTACCTAGGGTTCCACCGCGCTTTTGACGCGATCAACCGTATGACCCTTCCTCGTAATGTCTTGTTGCTTTTGTCTGACGATAGACTATTTGGGGTGAACCTATATCAGGATCCAACTCGGACCCCACCGGTAAGCTTCAAAGGAAGGGTAAGTAGTAATTTCTCCTCTTGGGACGCCGCTCTTGACAAATATTTTTAGGATCAGGTGGTTTTTCCTTTGCCCCGAAGGCCCGTGCGGAAGTCGGTCCTAGTACAGTTCTAGCAGGAGACATTCCTATGGTTGTAAGGGGTAGGACCGGTCTCCGTGGCATCATAATTGTCCATACTGACGGAACAAAAGAGGCGGTTGTGGGCGCGACTCAGGGTGGTGTCTCGGCTAGTGAGATGGGGCGTGCTCGTTCGTCAGACAATGGAAAAGCTCCCATGAAAGAAACTGAGGTTTGGGAAAGTGAGCTTTTAGAAGCGGCTGTCTTAGAAGCTACTCGCAAGGCTAGTCGAGGTGCCGGGGTTCAGATTAGCCCTATTGATGACCCGCTCACTGCTCCTCGAGTTTCTTGCTTCGACGATATTCCTACTTCCGAGGGAAGAAGGCATGAGGATAGCACATGGCTGCAGGATACCTCAGCCTAGGAAGCTTTTGCTTTTAGAAGCAGCACCGGTGGCGTTCCTTTGATTGATTTGGATGAATTATTACGTCTGAGAAATATGAGGAATGCTCGTTCAGCTATCGAATCAGAGTTGAGTGTCTTGGAGGCCGGCTTTGTTCCTGCCCGTTCGTGGAATCCAGCATTGTCACATTGGCTACAGAGCACGGGTCCCCATGAGATCGGGAATGCCACCTTAGTGAGTGTTGGCCACGCCTTGACTTTTTTGTGCCTTTTTTTTCTCATGACAGAGTCTGGGCAGTCTATCCCTTCTGGAGTTGGTCTTAGTGCCGGGGCTTCTGCTGGAATTGAGGGGCTTTCTTCTGTTGCAGAGACTCGTCAAGCTATGGTGGCGGAGTAACTCATCACCACTGCGAATACTCGAGCAACAACTTATAGAAAAAGAGCGCGCGTGGCTGAGAACCAAGTTCACCAACTGGAGGTTGCTCGTTATTTGGCTGAGCATGAGTTGGAACAGGAGAGGGAGCGTGTTGCTCAACTGGAGGCGGAGGTGGCATAGATGAGGAGCCTTCGTAATTTCTCTGGAACTGGTGATGGTGCAGGTCCCAGCTGTACTGGTGGCGCGGGACCTAATGATGCGGGGGTACGGGCCCTAGCGGCGTTTGACGGGGGGTCCTTTATTTTATGTTTCTATTGTGCTGTATAAACTTATTTATGATGGCACTTTAATGCACACCTTGTTATGGCTTTATAACCTTATTGTACATCTCGACGCTTTTTTTTACGTATACTCTAGGCGTAAAAGATGCATACTTTAGGCATAGAAGCGCTTCAAATTCTGGATATTCCATGGATGCTTGATAATTTCACCATTTAGCCCACTGAGTTCGTAAGCTCCGTTACCCAAACTTCTTTTTATCATGTATGGGCCTTCCCAATTTGCTCCAAACACTCCACCTGGTTGGCAGACTTTTCTCATCACCAAATTCCCCACTGCGAAGTCCCTGCTACGTACCTTTTTGTTATATTGAGATTCCAATCTCGATTTATATATAGCATGTCTTTCTGCCGCTTGTAGCCAGAGCTCCTCCAATAGGTCTAAGCTGAGTTTGATGGCTTCCGTATTAGTTTTTCCTTCTCTATGAGACACACGAAATGTCGGACAGGCTACTTCGGCTAGTATGATCACCTCCATTCTGTATGTCAACGAGAAGGGGGTTTCTCCAGTTGACATTCTGGCGGTGGTGCGATATGACCAAAGGACTCCAGGTAGTTGCGCGGCCCAATTCTTCTGGAGACTTTCTAACCTGGTCTTGAGAGTGTGTTTAATCACTTTATTCACTGCTTTAACCTGTCCGTTTGACTGTGGGTGATAAGGGGTTGAGAATAACTTTCGTTTCCCTAATCCGTCGCAAAATTTCTGAAGCTGCATGCCTTTGAATTGCTTTCCATTATCCATCACAATTGCATTGGGTATTCCGAAGTGGCAAACGATATTTTCCATATGAAGGTTATCATATTAACCTCGTTGATTGCTGCCAGCGCTTCAGCCTCTGCCCATTTTCATAAGTAGTCGACTGTAATCACGGCGTACTTGACACCTTCCCTTCCTGGCGGGAATGGGCCTATCAAGTTTGATTCCCCATTTAGAAAAAGGCCAGGGGGCCACCGTCGTGACTAGTTCTGTAGAAGGTGCCCTGATTATAGGAGAGTAGATTTGGCAACCTCTACATGTTCTGGCGTATTCAATAGCGTCCTTCCTAAGAGTAGGCCAGAAATATCCTTGTCGGATCACTTTAGTGCCAACACTTGTCCTCCTGAGTGATTTCTGCATACCACCTCGTGGACTTCCATCAATACATTGACGGCTTCTGCTTTATTCAGACACCTTAATAGCGACATCAGGTATTCTTTCTTATACATCACATCATTTATTATGGGATACCTGAACGCTTGGAGCTTTAGTCGTCTTGCTTTCGCCTTATCTTCTGGCTCCTTTCCTTCTTTTAGGAAGGCTTTGATAGGGGTCATCCACGTTTCTTCTTCTTCTTCCACTTGCTAAATCATCCGATCACTCGGACCCTCTTGTTTTATGATGCTAATGCTTCCCAATTGCTCGACATTTTTCGGAGTTGCCAACTTAGCCAACGCGTCCACCTGAGTGTTTTGCAGTTTAGGGACCCGCGTGATGTAGACATGATCAAACTCTTAGATCATGTCCGCCACCAGTTTGCGGTAACCAACTAACTGCTAATATTTAGCCTCGTAATCTCCTCTTATTTGATTAACCATTAATTCCGAGTCGCTGTGGATCATTACTCTTTTTACTCCAATCGTTAACGCCATTCTCATACCGGACAGCAGGGCTTCATATTCAGCTTCGTTGTTAGTCGCTGGGAATCCAAACCTAATGGCTGAACAAAATATTTCTTCGGTGGGGCTGGTAAGTACTATGCCTGCTCTGGCGGCATAAGTAGTGGACGACCCATCTACCGACATCTACCAAGGCCAGTCGGCGACCTCTCCGGGAAATGTGGGGATAGTAATTTCAGAGATAAATTCGGCTAGAGCTTGTGCCTTGATCGCTAATCGGGCCACGTATTTGATGTTGAACTGGCTTAGTTCGACGGCCCACTTCATTAGTCTCCCCGCCACGTCTGGTTTTGAGAGCACTTGCCTCAAGGGAAAGGACGTCACTACCTCGATGGAATGTCCCAGGAAGTATGGTCTCAACTTTCGCGTGCTCATGACCAAGGCGTAGGCGAGTTTCTCGACCACGGGGTATCTAAGCTCAGCATCATGAAGCATCTGACTCACATAGTATATTGGCTCTTGTTGCTTTTTCTCGGTCCGGACAAATACTGCACTCAATGCCAACTCAGAAGCGGCTAAGTACAACTTGAGAGGCTCACCTGGCTGCGGTTTGGACAAGGTTTGCGTGTTAGCCAATATGTTCTTTAACTCTTCGAAAGCCCTTTGCGCCGCCGGCGGCCATTTGAACTTTTCTTTTTTGATCACATTCATCAGGAGTTTGCATTTGTCGGACGCTCTAGGTAAGAAACGACTGAGGGATATGATTCTTCCAGCCAACCTTTGTATTCCCTTTGAGTGCTTGGGAGTTTCTATGTCTTGTATAGCCTTTACTTTATCTGGGTTTGCTTCTATTCCCCTCTTGCCCACCATGTATCCTAGGAATTTTTCGGCAGACACTCCGAACGTGCATTTTTGGGGTTCAGCATCATCTTATATTGTCGTAAGATGTCAAACGTTTTCCTCAAGTGGCGCAAGTGATCACTCGGGTCTACACTCTTAACCAGCATGTCGTCTATATACACCTCCATGATTTTTCCTAGCTCTTCCCGGAACATCTTATTTACCAATCTTTGGTACGTGGCGCCTGCATTTTTTAGCCCGAATGGCATCATCATCCAGCATAATAAGTTTCTTTTGGTATAGAAAACTATTTTTTCCACGTCATTTGGGTACATAGGGATCTAGTGGTATCCCGAATATGCATCCATGAAACTCATCAACTCATGGTCAGCTGTGGCATCTACCATCTGATCAACATGCGGCAGTGGGAAACTATCTTTTGGGCACGCCTTATTGAGATCTGTGAAGTCGATGCATAATCTTCACGATTTGTTTGCCTTTTGTACAAGAACTGGGTTGGCTACCCAATCGGGGGAATAACGCTTCTCGTACCAGATTGTTAGCCAGCAATTTCCTGGCTTCCACTTCAATGATTTCATATTTTTCAGGACTGTACTTCATTTTTTTTTGCTCTACCGGGCGGTAGCATGGGTTGGTGTTGAGTCGGTGGCATGCGTATTTTGGATCTATGCCCTGGGTGTCCAAGCGAACACGTCAAAATTGAACTTTAGGAATTCAATTAGAGTCGTCTGATGGGGCTCTTTTAGTTGTGATCCTATGTACAAATCCAAATCCGGGTTACTCGGCTCTACCCTTATTACTTTGGTTTCTTCGGCCGATTCCCCCATTTTCCTCTTCTTATCCAACCTTGGGTCCTCGTCAGTCAGAGGAAGACCAGCTCCCGGGTCGTCAAAGGGTCTGAGCTTTTGGCGATTCTCCACCGTCGAGCCTTTTGGAGGCGGATCCACTTTGCGATTCACTTCTTCTTCATGATTCCATAGTTACATCATCATTAATTGGAAACTTGGGTCGTGGTAATTGAGCCCGTCTCTTTTTTTGATGAACGAGCACTCTTTAGCTTTTCTCTGGCTTTCTCTAACTACACCGACTCGGCTGTCGGTGGTTACAAACTTCATACATTGATGAAGGATGGAGGGGATAGAGTTGAATTGATGAATAAACGTCCGTCCTAGGATACAATTGTAGGGTGATAAAAGATTTACTACCTTAAATTCAAGGGAGTGTTGGACTTTTATCACCTGCTTCTCATCTATCAGTTGGACCGACAGGTCTGTTTGCATCAAGGGTTTAGTGACGGCATTTTCGAAACCCCAGATTTCATCCCCGCAGGAGAATGTCTTATGATGAGAGGGTCCCCCTATGGCCTCGAACGCTTTTTCGAACATGACGTTCATGTATGCTCCAGTGTCGACCAAACACCGATGTACTATTTCTCCTGATATGATGGCTGAGATTACTAAGGGATCATTGTGAGGAGTTCGTACCTCTGTGAAGTCTTCTTCAGAGAAGATGATATCAGCTTTATGTAACGGCAGCTGTGGGCTCGCTATAAGCACATGTTGGTACCTATCGAGTTCCTTCAACTCGGCTTTTCGCTTTCTTCGTGACATGGTGGTCAAGGCCTGGGAAGTCCACACATATCCTTCATTCAGCATATATACCTCCCTGGACGGTGTAGGCAGACGGTCTTCCAACACCCTTTGGCCTTGTGGTTGGGCTGGTCCATTAGGCCGTTCGGCCACGGTGCGTGGTTGTCCTCTCTTCCGTTTTGAGCCAGCCACTAGTTGGTCTAATTTTCCATCCTCGAATAGTCTAACGAGCTCGGCCAATAGATCTCGGCATTTGTTGGTATCGTGGCCAATGGATTTGTGATACTTACAAAATTTCTTTTTATTTAGCTTGGCTGGATCCGCACGCATCCTAGGCGGAGGGCTTAACAAGTTGGTGTCTTGTATCTTGCCGAATATCTCTTCAGGTGTGAGTTCGAGTAACTCAGTTATCTCTTGAATTTGGTCATCATCAGGGAATGGCTTAAAAGAAGAAAGAGCCTTATAATCCTTCTCGCCCTTCCTCCTCTTCTTGTCGCTCTCCTTAGGGTTGACTCTAGTCTTCTTGTATTCCTCAAGAATTTCTTCGCTGTGAATGAACGCTTGGGCCGCGGCCATAAAAGCGGCATAGCTATTTGGCAGTTTCTATTGACAGCTGGTCCGTAAGGCGGCAGTTGCTAAGATGGTCGACGTTTCGTCCACACTTCCTCTGTATTAGCACGCTGTTCGTTGAATCTCTTCATGAAGTCCTTCAAAGACTCATTCGGACCTTGCCGTAAGCAAGCCAATTTTTGCTTAGGCTCCTTTTCATATCCCAAATACGCGAAGTGGGATGAAAAGACGGTGGCAAGTAGTGCCCATGAGTCGATGGAGTTAGCAGGGAGTGATTCGAACCACGAGTGTGCCTTATCGCCCAGCGTTAGGGGGAACATCTTACACCGATCCTCTTCCGAGCACCCTTGCTCCAGCATCCACCCAACATATTTATTGAGGTGCGAGATATGACTGGATTTGCCGGCGTATTGGGGGATTTGAGGGATTCGTATCTTCTTCATAGTGGCTACCACGATCACCCGGTGGGTGAACGGAGATCTTTCGGATTCCGGGTCAGGAACACTGTGAAACCCGATATCATTTCTTTTTTCCACTTGCTCAAGCCGTCTCCTCAACGCACTTATTTTCTCGTTGTGTTGCCGCTTGAGTCGGGCGACAGGATTATCTCCTGCACTTTTCCCAACTTGCTCGTGTCGGGTCTTCGCGGGATCTGAACCCAATCAATCTTTTGCGCTCACGCGTCCAGTCATGTGTACGAGGGAACGACTGACGACCGAGTTGGCCCGGGATGCCATTCTTCTCCGTTCGCGTCCCTCGTCCACCACCTTTTGGGCCCTTCTTGATTCCTTGGGTGTACCCTTTTGTGTCATCCATTCGTGTACCGATTTTCGAGGTGGAGTTCGTTCATGTCGCCGCTCGTTCGTCTGTTTGGCCGAATCTTCTTCGAGGCTAAAGCTGAGCCTTCGACTGGTAGTCGTTGCTCGCTTTCCCTTCATCTGTTTGAGAAGATCGAAGTACTTTTGTCGGAAGTCGGCCTGTGGATCGTCTTCTTCTGGGTCCGTGTCACGCGGCGGAACATCCTTTTCCACGGTCCGGGGAAGATTAGGGTCCTCCTGGCGACGTCGGCTGGTGGCCGTATCGGTCCTACTAGAAGTAGCCTCGTCTCGCTCACCAACTATCGAGTGTACAATAAGGCAAAGATGGACTTAAAGGTTCCGGCCGTCAAGATCCTTGGGCAAAGCAGGCGGCCGTATGCCATTTCCCACAGACGGCGTCAAATGTCGCTCGTGAATTTTCTAATCTCACCCTAATTACTGGGTAATATAGTTTGTCGGAGGACTAATACTCGTAAAGTAAACATGATGTAGAGAGGATTGCCCCTTAGGCTTTTGTATTTTTTTTTGGGTAGAAGGATGATCGTATTGTTATGAGGATTTCTCATATTTATATTCGATAATCTGACGTCACCCGTATCTGGGCAAGTTGATAGATTATCGTGTACAGTGCGAGCATTAAATGTATTCTAGCCTCATGTGACTATTTAGATGATATGATCTAGGATATCCTCTATGGGGTGTTCTAGCCTCAGATTCTGCGTATCTGAGGTAATTTGATCAAGTGGCTTAGTCAGGTGGGGTCATTCTTGCTCTAGGCAGGGAGACTCGTGGGTTTTAAAGGAGCATTGGGCTGGCGTGCCCAATATGTGAAAGGCCCATTTCTTTAATATATACCACACCCACCAAATAAAACATAGAAATGTAGCAAATAAACTTTTTTCCTCTTTATTCAAGATTTTTATTAAAGACTCGACCCACTCTTGCATCGGCTCCTCTG
This sequence comes from Pogostemon cablin, assembly GCA_023678885.1. Classification (NCBI taxonomy): domain Eukaryota; kingdom Viridiplantae; phylum Streptophyta; class Magnoliopsida; order Lamiales; family Lamiaceae; genus Pogostemon; species Pogostemon cablin. The sequence continues at coordinate 32,967,735 of CM042951.1, forward strand.
TCAAGTATTTAGCAAAAGGTGAGTTCATCCAGAAATTGTGAATCCAACTACAATCTCGCAAGGCATGATCTTTAATTTCAATTTCAGTACCACATCTCATGCATATTGGATTGAAATGAGTGCATCTTGTTATTTCTGTCCATCTCAATATAAAGATTGCGTTTTCTTTTTTAGTAAATGAGACCACAAAAAATAATTAATATATATCAATGAGACACATATCACTAATACAGTTACATGCTATACATTAAAATATTATTTATATCTCATTATCTATATATTAAATATTACCTTTTTTAATTTACGAGCAAAAAGGAACGTATCCCCTTAAATGAGACAGAGGTAGTACTTTCATATTTTAATCGATCATTTTCATAAAAAAAAATATATTCTTTTTAATTAAAGTGTATATCATTTAAAATAAAATGTTATATCTTTAATGTATTATTAATTAAAGTGTATATTATTTAAAACAAAATGTTATATCCTTATATACATTTATGTACTCAGGAACAAAAGAGACCAACACAACTTTTATGTATACATGTATATTTTACTTTATGTATATTATTATTATTATTATTATTATTATAATATTTATAGGGTAATTTGTACATTTTATTCTGTAAATTCATTCACCTATAAATTTATTAATAAAAATATGGAGTATGCATTAATGAATAAGAACTAAGTTTATTATATTTTTTTGACAATTTTTTTTAGTTCTATAATAAAAATTAAATATAAAAAAATAATACATTTATTAAGAAACACATATATACTCCTATAATTAAATAAAACTAATACTGAAAGAGATATCAACACTTTCATAAATATTACTTTCTTCATCCTATAAAAATTGAATGTTTTTTTCAAATAGCAAAAAACAAAATTTATTACTCAAAAAGACAATGCTACACTTGAAATTGAAACGTTGCACATAAAGTTAATCATAATGCATAAAGTAAATAAAACTAATAGACAATTCTACTCCAAAATGTAAGAGTTAATACTTTATAAATTGTATTTATATCATAAATCCTTGTAAGTCCTATAATTCTTTTTAATTTAAATATCTTATTAATACATAAAATAAAATATATAGAATTGAAAGGTAGAATATATAGAATTGAAAGGGGACTTTAGGATTTACATCCTCGTTTAGCATGTATTTGTGAAAATATAAATCGGAAAGTCAATAAATTGCACTTACTTAATTTTCATGAAAAAAAATATGTCAAACTGGTCGGGGCGGTAGTTATTATTATGCCCAATTATTTCCTATCGGACCAATCCACATGCAAACAGTTTAGCATTCGGGTCAAATCCAAATTCGGATGTACCCGGTCGGCACCTTCCGGAAATCAATTTGCCCTCCGCCTTTCAGGATTGCTTATAAACCACACAACTCTTTAATTAATCAACTCTCTCTCTCTCTCTCTCTCTCCAATTTCCCTTCCATAATCAGAACTCTTCTTTCCACCCCACCCAGGTTTGAAGTTCCTCTTCCTTCATTCTCTATCCCCCTCTGTAAATATAGATAAAATCATAGGCACAGCCGCAGAAGCTATAATTTCTATTTGACTTGTATAATTTCTGTGGCTGAAATAATTTGGGTTTTCTATGTGTATTAATACTTTTCTTATTAGTGTTTCTCCGTGTCTAATTGAATTTAGGGCTGTTTGAATCGTTTAATTTGATTGTATATTGTTCTGTCTCGGTGGGTGTTGCTTAATTTCAATTATTAGGGGTTTAGTGGAAATTTTATTTTGCGGGAAGCTCTATTTATTGCTTTCGGTTTCTGTGGTAAAAATTAGTGTGTTGTATAGTGAAAAGAAGGCTCTTTCAGTATAGATAGATAAAGATTTGTATAATTATAGAAGCGATTAGATACAGGTTGATTACATCGTTTATTTGTTGGTGTATGTGTGGTCGTTTCTGCTTAGAATTGTTCAATTACTCTTTGGGATTTAAGATAAAAGTGAATTTTAATGATCTTAGATTGATAATTTTCAAAGAATTGCCTTTTCTAGTTGAAAAGGAGCTGAATTGAGTTGTGAAGTTGAGTAGAATTAGGGACAAAGATGGTGGATTCAATTGCTGCAACGTCCCTGTTGGGATATAGGCCGATTCACAGTGTTTACCCTTGGAATGATAGCTCTAATAAACAGAGGTTGGGTTATAGCTTCCGGCTACCTCTTACCAATTCTAAGAGTAGGAAATTTTCGATTTCTTTGGTGTTGCCGAAATGGCATTCTGTGCAGCCAGTAATTTCTGTCATAAAAGCTCAAGCAGCAGAGTTGACCAAAGAGGCATATTCTTTTCGTGAGGAAGAGAGAATACCCAGAGACTTTCGGCATGGTATAGACTCTGGTGGTGATCTTAGGCCGGGGTTATGGCCCCCTGAGAATAAGGCAGATAACCCTGCTCTTAAAAATCCGTTGCTTCGTCAAGAAAGGATGGGTTGTGGGTGGTTAGGTGCTGTATTTGAGTGGGAAGGTGTGCTTGTTGAGGATAATCCGGAACTTGAAAAACAAGCTTGGTTGACACTTTCTCAGGAAGAAGGGAAGTCGCCACCTCCGGCTTTCATGCTTCGGAGGATAGAAGGTATGAAGAATGAGCAAGCTATAGCTGAAGTTCTCTGCTGGTCTAGAGATCCGGGTGAGCTAAAGAGAATGGCTTCTAGGAAAGAGGAAATATACCAAGCTTTACAGGGTGGGATCTACAGATTTCGTTCGGGTTCCCAAGAATTTGTGAATGTTCTCATGTGTCATAAGGTGCCAATGGCTTTGGTGTCTACACGCCCGAGAAAATCCCTAGAGAAAGCGATTGGTGTCATAGGGATCGAAGGAGTGTTCAATGTCATTGTGGCTGCAGAGGATGTTTACAGAGGGAAGCCCGACCCTGAGATGTTTATGTATGCAGCTCAGCTTCTTCAATTCATACCTGAGAGATGTATAGTGTTCGGTAACTCAAATCAAACAGTTGAGGCTGCACACGATGCTCGGATGAAATGTGTTGCTGTTGCAAGCAAACACCCTGTGTACGAGCTTGGAGCAGCTGACCTAGTGGTGAGACACCTCGACGAGCTATCAGTCGTTGATTTGAAGAACCTTGCTGATATTGAATCGTCGGAGTTTGGATCCATGGAGCCGGAGTTAGAAATGGAGGTCGAGGCCGAGGACAGGCTTCCGTCAACATCAGTAGGTGTTTATGATGATGGATTCTGGTGACACTTCCCACATGTACAGCTTGTTATGCTTGATCTAATTCTGGGCTATGTTTACTTACTTCATTACATGTATAGATGGAATACAAGATGTTAATTTATGTCTCAAAAAGGAAATAGTAGGGAAGAAATACAAACTGTAAAGGTAGTCTACATTGGATTACCATGTGACTTATCCTGTATGTACTGTATAATAATATGCTTTTATACCACTTTTGTTTGTTCAAAATATCAGTATCTATCCAATAAGAATTGCTTGCTTTACTTTCCATGGCACCATTGTTTTTTCCTCCTTTATATCTTCACTTTCTCTATATGTAGAGTTATTTTGCTTCTTTGAATCCATTATATTCTCTATTTTTGAATAAATTTGCAAATTACAGGAAATTTGAAGATCAAGAAAATCAGTACACTCCAGTCCCCAGCAGTTTTGCTGGCAAAGAGTGCCAAGAAAAATGAAAAGGATCACAATCAAATTAATTTTTAAATAAGCACGATTACACTAATCCCCAAAAGTAGCATACGGATTGGGTATGAATGAAACTACAACAATAATTGAGTGGGTCTCTTGTGCGCCCAGTACACGGATTTAGATCTGTGTCCCTTTGTAATTTTCGTGTCCCTTTACAATTTAAGCTACATATCAATACATAGGTTTAAATAGAATAGTAAGGGGAAGGATTGTATTCACATGGGGGACATGGACCGTGTCCCCGGGGGCGCAGGAGTTTTTGCCAAAATAATTAACCCGGTTAAGATACTTCTCCAAGAGCATTTGATTCACATTGTATTAATAATAAGAAACTAAAACCTTAGCTCAAATCTGGTCGGCTAAGGGTTAGCCCACCTGGTCATTGGGTTTCTCACTTTAGTGAGTGATCCAAATTCGATTTTAAACTAGATCCACAAGAGACTAACTCATGGAGAAGAAATGTATAATAAAAAATAGAAATAGAAAAAGGGAGGTATGTGGAGGAAGAAAGATGCGTCGAGCGAAAAGGCAAAAACGCTAAATTTTGAGCTAGAACTTTGCCCACAATAATCCCAACTCTAATTCCCTATTTTACAATGATGTTTCATGACTTGTTTTCTATTAAAATATTATATTCTAATTAATGACCAATAAACCATTGTACACATGGAGATAATTTAGATATTGATCATGACACGCGACAAATATTTAATACGTGGAATATGAGACATCATCATGGAATAATTCATCCCATTTGCAAGAATCCAAGAAAATTCAACTCCTTTCATATCCATGCATATATGACTTGTTACTAATCACTTTTCCAAAAATAGGAGAGATCAATACGATAAATAAGAGAGTGATAACGAGTAAATGAATCCACCTCTAATACCACCCTAATCTCCTATAATGTTGTTCTTTAGCTAATTCTATCCCTATGGCAGACTTAGAAAGCATCCTTATATTCACCCAAATTGATTTAGGCCCTTTTTTTAATTTTTTTTTTAACCAAGATTTGAATATATTATTTAGTTTATTTGAAGCAGCCGCTGAAAAGTGTAGTGTTTGTCTATGATGAGTTTGGAGGAGAATTGAATATTTAAATGGAGAATTGAATATTTATTGAATTAGTTTGTAGTTTATAGGAAGCCGCCGCTGGAAGTTATATTAATTATGCTGATTTAGTTGCATTGGGTTGGATGATGATTACCATTTTGGCTAATTCCATTAACTTTCATTCATTTGTAATCATCATTCCACACACCATCTCTGATTTCATCACGCATGACATTAATCACATGCTATACATCTCCTATTCAACACATTCTGAATTTCTCTCATTATCTTCAAAGTTACTAATTATATGATTATTAATAATAATAAAAAAGCCACTTCTTGTAATATTATTGTTTTTCTTAATTAGCTGTTAATTTTTATTATAAATATTTATCATTTTTTATAAAAATAATAATAATATCCATGATTTACGGTAGATTTTCGATTGCATGGAACACGAAAAATATATCTACGATAGAGATCGAACGACGAAGTAGAAGATGCCCGTTGGATGACATTGTAAACGACAACGTCAGACGACAACTGAGATGATTGAGGTCGAATGAAATTTAATTTGTCCGTAAGCGTCAACAAACTACAAAAAGATTCTTAAATTAGGGAGAGAATAAATTCCTACAATTAAGGAGGAATTAATTAACGTAATAATTTAAATTATTATTTGATTAAAAATAAATACAGATATGATCCATCTCATGTATGGATGTCTCACATGAGACGTTGTCTTTCTTTTATATATGTAGTGGCCAAATAATCATACTCCCTTTGTCCCGCAATTGTTGTTTGTGATTTGCATAAAGATTAAGAAATATATTATTTTAATTTTTTGTGGGTTGAAAAACATAATACTCCCTCCGTCCCGGGTATTTTTACCCGTTTGTACGGGCACGGAGATTAAGACGTTTTATTTTTTTAATATATAATGTAAGAGAAAGTAGGGATAAATTAATAATTTAAAAAGAAAAAGTGAATAAAGTTATTGGGAATGATGAATAAAGTGTAAAAAAGTAATTAAAGTTGTTGGGATTGTAAAAAGTAGGTAATAAAATATTATGTATTTTTGCCAAAAATGGAATGGGTAAAAATACGTGGGACACCCCAAAATGGAAAGTGGGTAAAAATACGTGGGACGGAGGGAGTACTATTTTAATGTATAATTAATAGTTGTATTAGTGTTGTGTGTGAGTTTATGTGGATATATTAATGTGCCAATAGGCAAAACTACACAACTCCCACCAATCAAATATCAATACCAACAACTCAAATACATTCTTTCTTCTTTAACCAAATCCCCAAAATGGTCCATTATATCCCTCCCACAAAAAAAAAAAAACTAAGTATCCACCCATTCACCCAAACATCCCGCCACCGCCGCTGTGTGGGTGACCTACACCGTCACCTACACCAGAACCGATGTGGGTGGACCCGTATGGGTGACCTACACTGGAACCGATGTGGGTGGACCCGTGTAGGTGACCTATACCGGAGTTGATGTGGGTGGACCCGTGTGGGTGACCTACAACGGAACTGATGTGGGTGGATCCGTATGGATGACCTACACAGGGAACACATTGACTATTTATTTTAAATAGTAAGGGTAAAGAAGTATCAAAAAGTACAATTGTGTAAAAAAGATAACAAACAAAAACAAAGTGTATATTTTGCACTATGAATTTTGTGTATTATTTCAATTCTCCTTATATTAATTGTTTTGTATGAGTTCCATATAACAGAAAGGGAATATGTGTTTTACTTCCTCCGTCCCATAAAGAAATTCAAAGATACTTTAGATATGGAGTTCTATAAAAGTTGTTTTAAGATGTAGTTTAATATTTTTAGGTAATAAATAAATTATAAAATAAGTTATATGAATTGTAAAAATATGACCATTCTGAAATTAAAGAGTATCGTGAAATTGTTGAATTGTGTATTTTTTTTTTCATATATTAACATATAAATTTATTTTTGGAATGTATTAAAATAGTAAATATGAATTTATTGATGAGAAAAAAAAAGAGAGCACATTTTTCATTTTTTGACTTTAAACTAAAAGAATAACAAACTATAACTATTTATTTTTAAGTGATGGTCAAATGATAAATTGAAAAGCGTTTCTAGGTGAATTAAGTTTAGATAAGCCTAACTCAAATTAATCAAAATTTGTATCTAATTCACCAAAATTATATTTATCACATAAAAAAATTATTTTTTTAAAGTGATTAATTATTCAGAATAAAAAATTTATCATTAATCAAGATATATTTTAATTTTTAAATATTTTTATTGAAATATGTAGACTTTTTATTTAAGGAATAATAATTCATCTCTTTAATAATTTTATATAATTATAATACTCTCTCTCCATTTGAAAAATGTGCATTTTGCCTTTTTTTATAAATAAATAGTACAAAATAATTAATGTATTTTCATGTGACATGCACACATTATTTATACAACTATTCACTATATATTAATATTGAGAAATTCTCTTGTGAGACGGATTTTTGGTGAGACGGGTCGACCCAGTAGGTATGTTCATTATATAGGTAAAATATGTTTAATTGTTGTTACAGTCAATAATAAATCATATTATAACACCTTAAAATCATATTTTAATTCATTATCCATCGTACTTTTGAAAACATACTTTAACAACTTCTAAACATACTTTATCTACATAATATACATACTTTAACACGTCTCACGAACCGTCTCATATTTATAACGTCTCATAAGAGATTTTGTCATTAATATTATTTTTTCTCCATATCTATACATTAAATATTACTACTATATCTCTAATTTAAGTGAAAATAACAAATGCCACTTTTCAATGTACCGAGGTATTAGTATAGTATTAGGGGTCGTTTGCTTGGCAGTATTAGCTAGGTATTGATGCAGTATACCACGTAATATTATGTTTGTCTCGATGTATTTATAATACTTTCAGCTCGGTATTATTTTAGTCCAAAATTAATAATATCTTTTCATTGGTATTGTGTATACCACCACAAGAGGTGGGTTACACAATACCACAATTTAATACCTATGTATTATACTTACTTTTACCATTATACCCCTTTACTATTATTATTATTATTATTATTACATTAATAATAATAATTAATAATCATAATAATTAATAATTAATAATCATAATAATTAATAATAAATAATAATGATTAATAATAATATTATTAAATAAATAATAATAATGACATTAATAATAATAATAATTAATAATAATATTAATAATAATACTCCCTCCGTCCCGGGTATTTTTACCCGTTTGTACGGGCACGGAGATTAAGACGTTTTATTTTTTTAATATATAATGTAAGAGAAAGTAGGGATAAATTAGTAATTTAAAAAGAAAAAGTGAATAAAGTTATTGAGAATGATGAATAAAGTGTAAAAAAGTAATTAAAGTTGTTGGGATTGTAAAAAGTAGGTAATACAATATTATGTATTTTTCCAAAAATGGAATGGGTAAAAATACGTGGGACACCCCAAAATGGAAAGTGGGTAAAAATACGTGGGACGGAGGGAGTAATTAATAATCATAATAATTAAAAATAAATAATAATAATAATTATTAATAAATAATATTAATAATAATAAATAATATTAATATTAATATTAATAATAAATAATTATTAATAAGTATTAATAATTATATTAATATTATTAATAAAATAATATTAATAATAATGATGAATAATAATAAATAATAATAAAATAATAAATAAATAAAAATAATAATAATAACATTAATAATAATAGTATTAATAATAATAAGGGGTAAATATGTCATTTTACTTATTATCAAATATCAAATTTATTAATACTTAATAACAAACCTAAAATAATTAATACCTAGTTATTAACAATCTTATTTTTCCATAATACCAAACAATAATACAATTAATCACAAGTTAAACAAATATCATTATAAACCATCCATGTATAACACATACCCACATACAAATGACCTAGTAGTACCCACTATACAGAGAATTGAATTGGAAAAAAAAAAACTTATTAAAATTTTCTTATGCAGTAGAAATAACAATTTATCAGAATAGCAATTATTCTTACCCAAAATTAATCCTTAGAGTGGTTTCATGTGCTTCCTTTAAAAAAGAAAAACGAAAAAGGAAAAGACAATTATAACACTTTCTCTTTCCGCCTTAGCGATTTCTGGTTCTTATTCCCTATTTAAGAGTATCAAAACTGAAGAAGCACGCACACTCATCGGAGCTGCGTTGTCGTTCCTGGCTGCCAGCGACGAGGTTACAACCAAATTCACCCAATTGGGGTATGAAAAACTTACATTTCCAGAAATTTCAGCTGTGACAATGGGAATTGGGTTGGGGTTTACATAAAAAAATGGTTAAATACATGAAAGCTCTTTTCTTGCTTGAATTTCAATAAATATTTCAGCAGTTTTACCTTGTAATATAAATGACTGAGTTAGATGAACGGTTGGATATTTTTATTCTGTTTCTTTTGTTAAGGTATATTAGAATAACAAATTTGGTATGGATTAAGCTTTTGTTTGTTGTTTTATGTTTTGAGCTGTCGGATAACTGCTTGTGTACATTTCTCTTTTGCTTGATGAAATAATAACTTCTTTAACCTCTAAAGATTGATTGATAATCATTCGTATGCTGGGCTTTGCAGCTTTTGGGCATGGCTTTGATGTCCTATCCTGGTTCGTCTCATAACATTCATTCACAGGCGATTCAGTTTAAAGCTAGGCTTAGTGGAGTTAAAAGCTTTACCAGCACAGTGGTGTCTGGCAGAACTAAGGAAGTCCCTTTTCATTTGCTTACACCCTCATGCAGTTCTCTGAAGGTAGCTAATAGCTGGAATGCAGTTGGCTCTGAATTGGGATGGAGGCGAGGGCATCAGGTTACTGTTGCTGCAAGTCCTCCTGCAGAAGATGCTGTTGTTGCCGCGGAGCCACTTACAAAACAAGATCTTGTAGATTACCTTGCTTCTGGTTGCAAGCCTAAGGAGAAATGGAGGTTGAAGTTCTTACTTCTATTGGTAGTTTAAATTGATTATATTCTTATAAAGATATGTATTATCTAGTTTAATATGTGTTATATGGCTGCTTATAAGGATTTTATATACTAAATTCTGTCTATTAAATTAATGTTAATGTTGACTTTTAGGACAATTCTGAGTTTATTATTCTTTTTAAATGCCTTAAGCAGATCAATCATAAATATAGTTAGCATCTGCCCCTTCCTTGGTGATTATTGTTTATTCTGTGGAATGGCTGAAAAAGGCCAGACTATTCTGGTAATTTTTCACATTTGGTCCCTCATTGTGCCTTCTAGTTTGGCCTGAAAATCTATCATCATTTCTTTCAATAACCTAAGATAAATTAATATTCTAATCCTGGAGGCCACACTTGGTGTCCTTTTATATATATTTCTTCTTACTGTGCATTTGCAATTGGGTTGAAACCTTGCGTTGTTGCTTATTTTGACCATTTCATTACTCTTGCATTTAAATCATACATTAAGTCTGGATTTCATTAGGATTTTTTGTTTCTTTGTTTAAAATAGTTCTAATTTTAAAAATATTTTTAATTGTTTACTAGTAGTGACCTGATCTCTAATACAACCATACATATTTTCCTCATACAGGATAGGGACTGAACATGAAAAATTTGGGTTTGAGATTGAAACATTAAGGCCCATGAAATATGAACAGATAGCAGAGCTTCTTAATGGTATATCTGAGAGATTTGACTGGGATAAAATAATGGAAGGTGAAAACATTATTGGACTCAAACAGGTACATGCACCATTTTCTCCAATATCTAGTAAGATATGCAGTTGAATTTCAGTATTCTATCAATGCGATGCATGTCCTTAATGATAGAAATTGTTATGGTAATGCATCATTTACTCTTGTTCTTCTCAGAAAATGTTCCTACTATATATGGTAGAAGCTTAAGATTAAGTTAATATAAGGAGAAACCTTTTCATTTCTCACATCCATTCTGTCACTACACACATTTGTTGTAGTTCCACTAATATTTTATATTTGGCAGGGAAAACAAAGCATATCACTGGAGCCTGGTGGTCAATTTGAGCTCAGTGGTGCACCTCTTGAAACTTTGCATCAAACTTGTGCTGAAGTCAATTCTCATCTTTACCAGGTTAGCGTATTTATTTATGGTACAATCTAGTATTCTGGTTTTCTCTTTCCTTACATGAAATATCTCTGTTTTCTGATAAAGTTTTGAAAGCTATATATGTGTTCCACCCCTTCCACTGTTTTGCATCTTTAGTGGGTTTTTTTTTTTCCTTGAGAACTTATTTATCTGGCAATTAGTTATTTAAATTTCAGCACATGATAAGGGAAAATAGAGTGCGTGGAAGATTATTGGTAGGAACAACTTCCATGTCATGCTTATGGTTTCATTTTTCCTTAGCTATAAAAATTTAGTCAGATTTGACACATATCTTGTATGCCATGCCTATGTTCCCTTAGCAAGTTTTTTATAACTTGTTATTCTTGGACCAGAAACTTTTGTTGTTATTTGACTATGTTTTATTGCTAATCTGTCTGTTATTTGTCGAAATTCAACAGTTGGGTTTAGCTTGACTGTTGTTTTAATGAAATACACAGGTTAAGGCTGTTGCGGAGGAGATGGGTATTGGATTTTTAGGAATTGGTTTTCAGCCCAAATGGAGACGTGAAGAAATACCAATAATGCCAAAGGTATTTTCTAATGTTTTTTCATATATTTGAATTTAAATTCCATTCCGGCATTTTTTTTAAGAATAGTAAGTTTCTGCAGAGTGTAGCAGCTGTATAATCTGATGTGCTGCTATGCATATCTTGAAAACATCATTTTTATTTTTCCCAGGGAAGATATGAAATCATGAGGAATTACATGCCCAAAGTTGGCTCACTTGGGCTTGATATGATGTTTAGAACGTGTACCGTCCAAGTGAGTTAATCTTTTGTACTTTCATTTTGTGGATTTTTATTATATTTATCTGGTTGTCCGTTGTCACCGCCTCCATTTCCAACCTTTGAGAAATTATACAATGGCCCTCTCTGTATTATACAGGTAAATCTGGATTTTAATTCTGAAGCTGATATGATAAGGAAGTTTCGGGCTGGTCTTGCTCTACAGCCTGTAAGTTGGTTATTTATGTGCAGGAATAATTTGGTTGTGGACCTCACTTATTTTTTAAACAGATAGCTACAGCTTTGTTTGCAAATTCACCATTCACTGAAGGGAAACCAAACGGTTATCTTAGCATGAGAAGGTAATTCTATCTTCCGATGATTGAAAGTTTTTTCACAAGTGTTTGTGTGAAGCTGTTTATGATTGGTTGAGTCTTTCAAGATGTTGATATCATTTGACAATTCATTCCTCAGCCAAATTTGGACAGACACTGACAACAACCGAGCAGGGATGCTTCCCTTTGTCTTTGATGATTCTTTTGGGTAAGTTCCTATAAGATCAACTCTTTGATTATGCAGGAAAAAAGAAAAAAAAAACATCAGAACTAGTCTCGCTGCTACATAATGATAATGCTGTTTCTAGTTTGGTGTTTGCTCCTGAAGAGGGCCATTTTTATCCTTCACGAGTATGCTCATAGAGTCATATGAAAACTAGTTGCATAAGGTAATTGGAAAGTACTTCAATAATAAAGTGATGTGCGAGATTCTCACCTTTTTTCTTAATCTCTTGATTCTGCTTTAGTTATTTGTATGTTTATCACTATTTCTTTTTTTAAATGATCAATAGAGTTTTAAAGCCGGAATTACCACTAAATTGATAACTATGCTCTATCCCCAGAGTATACGTGCAGGCACTGTTATTGGAGCCGCCAATACCATGCTTCTATTGTCAATCTTTACGCTATCAATTAATCTGTCGCATTTACCTCCATTTCCATCCTGCAATTTTACTGTGGAGTCCCTCCCAATTTCACATCTTATGTCAAGTCAAGTCATCATTACTTTTGGTCACATGTTGCCTGAGTGCTTGAAGTTCACAAACTTAAGCAGATTCATTGTTTGGAGATTCTTCTATTAATGTGTTCTTGTGACTCTGGTGAACTGCTTTATGCAGATGATGGTAACATTTGCTGCTTGAGCCAAATTAATCTGTAAGAGGCAGTAGTGTTAATATCATCAATATTCTTCCATGTATAAAAGGATGTCATACTTTCAGTCACAACCTTAGGAAATGACTTAAATTAAAAAACACGTGCGCACACTCACATACGTGTTTCGTGTGCGGGGGTTTGTGCATATAATATTTATTTAATCATAATTTTCAATTCGTTTAAGACTGAACTGAGAAGCAGAAGAGGGTAAAAGTTGAACCTTTGGTGTGATGGTATCCTTTCTAGTAATGTATGCATATGCCTGTGTATGATGCTTCTTTAAATATTACTATTTGTCGAAAACTTACAGGCTGATCAATATAGCATCAGTTATATCAATAAGAAAAGAGTTACTTCCATGATTTTAATATGCAGTGATCACTTTTACTTGCATGCATGTTAAATTGTATTATATCATGTAAAAGCTTTCAGCATTCCCATTTGTGGTTGATAATTGACATTCTTAATATTGTATCTTTAAACCATGCAATTCAGAGAACATCTATATCTTGTGAGGCTAAATTATTTAAATTATATTAGTTAATTAATCATTAAATTTGTAAGCAACACATATTTTACATCGAGAACTAATAGAAAAGTAGACTTAAATTAATTAATTAATAGACTACTATAAATAAATGACATAAATATAATTTAAGTTATTTTTGTGCGTCAAGTTTAAGGGACACTGCACCTTGTGCCTTTTGTACTGGGGCTCCTGTCTTAGTCTGGCTCATTTTTCTCTCTTAGAATTATGGGAATTGGTGCAATAGTAAATGGCCTATACCATACTTATTGTGTTTTCTCTTGTCTTGTTGGCGCAGGTTTGAACAGTATGTAGATTATGCCCTTGATGTCCCTATGTACTTTGTTTATCGGCAGAAAAAGTATATTGATTGTACTGGGCTGTCCTTCCGGGTTTATTTCTGCACTTGTCCTTCTCTGTTGGTTTTGCCTTAATGTAATTTTGCGGATATCTCATCTGCTGTTGTTTTTTCTTTTAAAATTACTGCAGGATTTTATGGCTGGGAAACTTCCTTGTCTTCCTGGGAATTATCCAACTCTGAATGACTGGGAGAATCATTTGACAACAATATTTCCAGAGGTTTATATTGTGTGCTTAATCGACTTGAAAGTAGAAGCTAGTCACCTTGATTCTTTTAACTTTTGGCATTATCTTTTTCCAGGTCAGGCTTAAAAGATACTTGGAGATGAGAGGTGCTGATGGGGGACCTTGGAGGAGGCTATGCGCACTACCTGCATTTTGGGTATAAATTATTTTTATTTTTCATTTTATTGTATAATTTTCTTTTGTTTATCTGGCTTATAAGTATGTTTGGGATTATAAAAATATGATGGTGGAATATGAGGTTTTCAGGCAAGGTATTTTCCAGATTTGATGTTCACGTTTAAAGATTTATAGCAACTTTGGTTTTGGTTCCCATATTTTGAAATTCTTGATCTCCTTAGATGATTAAGGAGGGTGGCTGGTGTTGGTGAGGGGGGAACCCAGCAGAAACTTGCGTTATGCATGTTATCTTGATGATGTTTTGATTCAGTATTCCTGCTTTCCTATGTTTGTATTTGGGTTTTTTCTGTCCCAATATATTGTTTGAAATACTGATGTCTAACATGACGATCACTGAGTTTCAGGTTGGTCTCTTTTATGATGAGGTCTCTCTGCAAAATGTTTTGGACATAACAGCTGATTGGACACCAGGAGAAAGACAGATGCTTAGGGATAAGGTAGCATTTTCAACCCTTTGACTATGACTTTGAACTTATTTGATCTCTTAAGAAATAAATTGAGACGTAAGCATGAATTACGTAGGTGATTGAAAATTGTTGGTTCATGGAACCTTAATCTTTCAACAGACCTTTTCATTTATCAGAGGTTGAGCATGTGATTTTGCTTCATACTGCTTCTGTACTAAGCATAAATATTCTTTCTGAATGTAACTTCTTTCTGGACGGTTCAGAAAATCCTTATAAACTAGGTTGCAACTCAAAAAAAGTGGGCTTAGAACCAGAATTTTTTGAAACAGAATACGAGTCTCATTCAACAAAATTGAAGATGCCCTTTAACACTATAACACATTAGGTCAAATATGCATGATGTGGAGCTAGTTCTCATGAGATTTGAGCTCACATCACGCTACCTTTCTTGGCTGCTAGTGCTTTAGTTGAATCCTTTTCAATTATTACTGTTTTGTAATGTATTACATATTCGTTTATGCCTCTGACTCTTTCCAAGTTTCGCCTTCCTTTGCATGTGCTCTCAGAGTGAAAGGTTGATATTTTTCTATGACACAAACAACTTGTTATCTCTGCTGCTTTGCAGCAGCCAATTTCTTATTACATATCCCACTCACATGTGCTTGTGTAAATTCTTTTGTTGGCTACCATTGTCAATGAGTGAATCTGCAATGTCACATGCCTTGATCACCAATGCAATGTTAGTTACATTATTTCTAGCTCCCATGGAATCACTCAATAGTCATTAAAATGTAGACATATAAACTAGGGGACTCTAACTTAACCCAAAATCATGGTCGAAGGTAAAGGGTTGACCCCCACTTATATGCCCTTCCACACTTGTGTGTGGAACTGTTGTGGAAAATCGTAACATATTCATCCAGATTTTCAAATTTCAAGGATTTCTATATCAGGACTTGCTCAACCTGCTTAAGCTCTACATAAACAAGCTCTTGTGTCTGAGTTACACTGACTAGATTCGGTCTTGTGCATTCAAACCTCTGCCAACATCCCCAACCATTACCTCATTTTGAGATGGATTATCTTTTTGGTATGGCTTGTGTTCCACAAATTAGTAAAGGTAAGTACTTATTGAATGTGAGGGAGTTTCTAGGGCAAGGCGCAAGAATTTTTCTTTCTTTGATTGTTGTTATCACCTCTATTATATTATGTTTCATGACCTTCGTGATTTTGACTTTTCATTAGTTGAGCTATATGTTGCTCTTTTCTCTGCATAAATTTCTTTTGAGTATTAGTTATTTAGTGAGATATAATTTCTGGTCCTCTTATCTGCATCACTGTTCTTCTATAGCTAGCCATGAAGAATCCTTTTTAATCCATACCTTTTTAGTAGGTACCAAAAAGTGGGCTGAAGACACCATTTCGTGATGGGCTGCTGAAGCATGTCGCCCAAGATGTTGTGAATTTTGCCAAGGTGACTTATTACTAATGATCCATCCATCGTCATTCCAGTTTTTCTTGATTTAAATGCAATAGCTTAAACTGTTAACTTTTGTGGCAAGATAGGTTGTGATTTTTAACGCTCTTATTGTCTGTGTGCTTCTTTCTCATAGGATGGCCTGGAAAGAAGAGGCTTCAAGGAAACTGGATTCTTAAATGAAGTGAGGGAAGTGGTCAATACAGGTAAAGGCTGAAGATTTTCTCCTCAAGATCTTCAGTTTAAACCTCCTTGCTTTTAATGTACTATGTTGCTGTTTAAAGTTACAATGAGAGGAGAAAAATATAAATTCTATTGGCTGAATTGATATCGTTTACAAGTTTATCAGATATGCTTCAAGGAAATTGTGTCGGGCATCCTGCATGTATATAGTTTTCTTGTCTATTTAGCCTGGGATGTATTTGGTTTCTTATTATTATTATTATTTTTCTGTTGCCTCTTTTATGAATTAGCAGGCGTTACGCCAGCTGAAAAGCTCCTTGAACTATACCATGGGAAGTGGGGACAAAGCGTAGATCCTGTTTTTGAGGAGCTGCTCTATTGAGGATGCCCGATAATTTTTGCCACAGCTGAGTCCAGCCAATCTTCAACTTCACCTCCTCTTTATGCATCTCCAGGCAAACTCTTCAATCTGATCTGCAAATCTTGAGTACAATTTATAGTATAGTTCTTGTTTCTTTGCATTTGATCTTTTATCTGGTGTGAACCTCATAGCTGGGGCATTCCAACGCCTTGTTTGAGTTTGATGTCCCTCCCGTGGTGTAGCTTATCGTTCATAATAATAAATTGGAACCAATAAACTAGTTCAACAGATGATTGAAATGGCTTCAAGAATATATTGGTGATTATTATCTAACAATATAGAGTATTTTCATCTTCTCTTCCATGCTTTCTCTGATGAATTGCAAATCTGGGTGTCAAAATGGTTCCGGAAGGCATTAGTTACCTTCGGAACCCTAGCACCTAAGTAAGGGCGCTATGGGAAAGAAACGGAAGAGTGCATCGGGGGGGCCTATATTTAAGGTGAGGCCTGGTGGTACAGTTTTAATGTTGCTTAGCTAGCAGAGGAACACTGGAAAGCTAGGGTTTTATGGTACATTGAGCACCCGTCTCTTTCGTTTTGTGATTCACCTTCTCTTTATGAGGATCAACCCGTGGTCTGCTTCCCCTAACCGATGCAAGTCGTGTCAAACCCAATAATGAGCTTTCTAGCCCCAGCACCCATGAACAAAGACAAGCTGATCCTTAGCTAAATTGACAAATAATGAGATGAATAAAACATATTATCCCAAGAAACACTAGTTGGTCCTAAACTAAATAAACCAATAATGAATGAATGAGTGGCTCAACATCAGAATCCAGCCAGACTCCATGTGGGTGTGATAATGTGCCATGTGCTTTCATTCTTTCTTTGTTACCTACCATATTACACTCCACACTTGTAGAAATTCTTCTTGCATTATTCATTTTTGGCATTTTCTATAATCTACTCCAATATTATATAATCCTCTCCAAATTCTGAATCCTAAGAATATGTCAAGTGGGTGGTAGAAACTTGAATTTGACTTGGAAGGTAAAAGAGTATAGTATGTAAATACTAATAAAGTGTGTGGTAGGCGTTCGCACTGTATTTAGCATTAAATTAGTACATAAGCAATAATTCATTTTCAACGATTTGCACTAAATTAAAAAAACAAATACTCGTATATTAGTAAAAGATAGTAATACTATGTATTCCACATATTACCGATTTTCATGAGAATGTTTCACGAATATAACTTTTTATTAAATATATTAATAATATTACTCCTCTGTCCCGATTAGTTTTCATCGTTATTATGATACGAAGTTTAAAAAAATTTCTTTTTTTTAATCAACTTATTGACTTTTAGGGGATATTGACATATTTTAATATTTTTAAGTAATAAATAATGATAAAGTAACGTGAGAGATCCAGTTCGATTCTCTTTGGGAACGAATAGGGGTGTATGGAGACTTGGTGAACTAACTACTAACTGTACTAATAACTAACTTTGTCCGATAAAAAAATAAAATAAATAAATGATAACATAAGTTATGTGAGTTAGGTGAAATCGACATTTTTGAAACTATGATGTTGTGAGGGGTTATTTGTTTTGAAATATATTATTTTTTGAGGGTGAAGAGTGTAGTGAGACAAACAAATGTGTAAAGCATGAAAAACTTGTTAGCACAGAGGGAGTATAATTTTTATTTATATTACAAATTATTTATGAATTAGTTTATTGCACCATTATAACTTTTCATGAATCGAGGTACCACTTTTTGTTAAAATATTATCGCTTTTCTTTTTTATAAGACGGTCTCATACAAGTATTTGCATATTTTTAATATTTCTTTTAACTTAATAAAAATAACAAAATAATAAAAGTAACATGATTAAACATGAAATTTAGTATAACTTTTTTAACGTAATTTAATATTTAAAATGTCATGATAATGAAATTTTGTATACGTTTTTCCATGACATATTGAATCTCATATTATTTTAATTTTAATCTATTATATAATAATGACAATAATTTATGATATTAGGCAAATATTTATGAGTCGATAAAAAATGATAATATTTTAACAAAATTGATATCTAATTTTTATCGTATAAATTATTCAAGTGATAATATCTAAAGAAAAGTGAAAACTAATATATAAAAAAAATGCTTTCCTACAACTATTGTTTATTAATAATACTCCTCTATCATAGCTTACACACAATTGTGAATTAGCAGTACATGTATAAGAAGAAAATGTAGTGGCAACAACCATCATGCTGGACTGGAAATTATTGCGCCAACTCCAGTTCACATTACTACTACTACACTGGCCTTAATCAATAATCATCCTAATTACACAAAGAGTTATACCATGTTACATCTTTGATCCCTCTTTAATTTAAACCTCTAACTATACATAGGGTATAATAGGATTGAAAGGGGAACACATGATTTAAGGTAAATAAATATTAATCTATGTAAATCAAGTTTATAAAAGTGTTTGAGATTACACAATACTGAATAAGTAAAAGATGCAACTACTATTGCCTATTTGTTGGAAATTCAATGTGACTGAAAAAGTATTTCAAAGTTGTGTTTATCTTTTATCTTATTTATTTATTTATTTATTTTTTTTTGAAAAATAAAATTTATTTATTTTGGGTATGAGAATTACCCACAAATTTACAACCAGACGATGACACACGTAAATTGAGATGGTACGTTAGAGATAAATACAAAATTGTTTGAAACTTTTGTGTACTTTGAAATCATGAATTTTTATAATCTGTAGTAGTAAATTTAAATAAAAAATAGTCAGATTAGATTATTTTTAGTCAAAGTGAATATTTTTTATTTGAAATTTAAATTAGGTAACAGGTGATAATTCCACTTATTTACTCCAAAGTATCCCCTTTCTTATGAATAGATCACTAAAAATCTACAAATAGACTCTATTTTCACAATTTATCCCAAGTGATATTGCAAGTTGCACACTTTAATCAATTCATGTGAAGTTGAGTTGCTCTATATAATCAATCATGTCATTTCTTATTTTACAGTGAATTTAAAATACATTTTGATTTATTATTTCTCATGATAGGTAATGCTATTATCACTAGATACAGTCATTGTATATTGATTATGATTGCTGTAGAATTGTGAACACTTAAGTTGATCAAGAATGTAACCACTCAAAACACAACTTTATTTCTATTACTTTATTTTCCAAAATTTTCATGCATAAAACATAATCAAATCACATCCATGATCTACTTTAATCTTCTCAAATAATTTATAACAAACAGCTACAACACAATCTTTTAAGGTACAATTTGCATATATTTTAATGACGGTCAACTCAGTGTAAAATTTGATTATTACGATGAAAGTGAATTGATTTACAAATATAATAATTCAATTAGGTGTGGAATTCATTATTTCAATTTGGTCTTGATTGGTTATTTAGGAAACATCCTTTAATTTTTAAGAGTATATAATCCAGATACTGACAGCTGATATATACCATCCAATCATTTACATCCTACTGTAGAATTAACTTTAATCTTCATATTTCCTCCAATTAATAAAATAATTAAACTTCAAACATTTTTAACAAGGGTTTGGGTCTGACGGCAGCAAAACTGTATTTATCTTCCAAACTTAGTTATTTTTTGTTAATATTTTATTTTGGCATTAATATCAGGTCTCTCATTCTCCTGATTTACTATACTCCAACAATGAATAAATTGTAAATTGTAAAAGTATCAATTAAATCCTAAATGCTAAAGCTAGTTTCAACTTAATCCAGAATGGTAAAACAACAAACCAATAATCCTTTAATTTTAAAAACGTATTCAAATTATAACTTAAATTATATATTTTACATTTTATTTATTACTTAAAATTACTATATTATCCATACAAATTCAATAAAATTGATCAAAAGATGCATTTATTATTATTACTTCAGTTTTTTTAAATAATACCTCTGCCGCAAAAAAAAAAAAACATATTTTTTGGGTACTTACTACAAGGTTCATTAAAATCTCCTTTATTATTATGAGATACAAACATACAAAAATATTACTACTAACTACATAAATATATAGTGATATTCCAATATTACCCTTACAATGTGCAACAAAAGTTATGTGCAGTAAAAAAAGTGTGTGCAGCAAAAAAGTGTGAATCGCAAGTCATGTGCAGCGAAAAAATTATATACACCTACTCTCGGGCAGCGGCGGTCCGACAGTGGTCTGATGGCGGTGGTCCGACAGTGAGTGAGTGAGGATTTTAGGGTTGGTGGTTTAAAAGTGTATGAGATTATAATGAATTAAGATTATATTTGATATTTTACTTTAATATTTTGTATGTGACAGTAATTTTTTAAACTCATTGTATCTCCTAGTAATTTATGGTATAAATTGTGTACATATGCGTAATTTTTTCAAAATTTTAATAGTAGTTCATGATATATTTTATCCCTGAGCTTATGAAATCTTGTGATTTTTGGTTTATTTTGTCTCTAAGGTTTAATGTTAATTCTATATGTATAATTTTAATTTTATGGTTTAGGATGTATTTATCCTAGTGATTTATGTCTTATTTTATCTCCAGAATTTATGTTTAATTTTAATTAATTCCTAAAGTATATTTGTAATTTTACCTTTATAGTTTGTGGTAGACTTGTATGAGACCATTTTACGATGAGATTATTTTACAATTTCGTAATTAATTATTACTTTTTATCAAAGGTGCTAAAACTTTTATTTTTAAAATGTTCTTATCATTTATATTATAAATTGTTTACGAAATACTCCAATTCACAATACTGTAATAATTTTTCATCAATTGAGTATAACTTTTCATTAAAATGTTATCCCTTCTCATTTTTCTAACAAAAGTATTATGTGAGATGCTCCCATACAAATTTTTGCTTATAAATTAGAGTGTATTTCGCCATAATAATGATTTATGTTCTATATTACGTTTAAGATTTATATTTAATTTAATGAAGTAAATCTTAGGGTATAGTATTTGTAATTTTACATGTTTTAGGGATATTTTATTTTAGTGATTTATGTTTTAACTTACTCTAAAATTTATGATTTATATTTATATTTATAATAATAATAATCTTTAAATTATAATTAAAAATAAATAAATTAATTAAATAAAGTAACTAAGCCACCAACCCATTCCTTCTCCCTCTCTACAAATAACATTCTTCATCAATCAGCTTTTAACATCTCTACAAAAACTCACCCTATATTTCCAACCGTAA
This sequence comes from Pogostemon cablin, assembly GCA_023678885.1. Lineage (NCBI taxonomy): Eukaryota > Viridiplantae > Streptophyta > Magnoliopsida > Lamiales > Lamiaceae > Pogostemon > Pogostemon cablin. Next base: position 32,989,691 of record CM042951.1, read on the forward strand.
ATGTGATGCTGAAATAAATTCGCTGCTTCATGGAATGTTAGTCAATTTAATCGAACGACTTAATTACTCATTAATTGATAAAATAAAAGTAAAAATAAACAAAAGAAATGAACTAAAATGAACTTTAAAAAAAAAAAATTATGACAAGGACATAGGATCCCAAAATTTATTACAAGCTGGAAAAGATATTGAATATTGTGATAGAAACAGACATATCAATAATCGACAGAGAAACACTCTTGGCTTCAATAATTGAATCTTCCTACCTATCCCAACCTTTAATCTCTCATTAAGATGCCATTTTACCCTAGTTGGCAACCGACGATTATCATGTTTAAACCTATTCTTTATGATTAAGAAACACTCACTATTACCAACATGACACCATTATTAATTCAACAAAATCAAACAAAATATTATCACTTCCCCACCCTCTATTGATATGACATAATTAAACATCACTAAATTATACATGCCCTAGTAATATTATATTTTAATGGTTCACATCAACAATCTACCATGCCATGTATACTTTGTGGCACGTACACAATGGTTAAATATATGTAACTACATGCATCTTTCAGCCATAAATTTACACACGGATATCCTGCGTCATTTTCGTGCGTTACTTTCTGTGTCACACTTTAAGTGATTGACACGTAAGAGGGGGAATAAATCCAATCATTACCTCCTAGAGTTTAAACTTTAGGGTATAGTTTCTCTCTCAACGTGTCATCAATCTAACAGTGCGCCACATGAAATGATGCACCAAAATGACACAGAAAATATGAGCCGATAAATTTATGCCTTCTATATTAAGTTCTATTAAATTTATAGCATAGAATTCAATGCAACCGATTATTACAAATTTATATACCAATTTCAAGTATCATCTCCTTTACTGCTAGTTGTATGATTGACTCATTGGATGGAGAGAAAATATGACCAATGTCCCATAAAGTGCTGTTTGTTTTGAGTTTAAATAGGAATAAGAAAGTTAGATTTATGATTAGATAAATTTAATAGATCTAACAAATAATGCTAATTTATATTTGTTTAAGGTCCTCCGCAATAGGAAGGTTTCATGTGACATCGCATCTTGAAAAAACTAATGGGTGTGGTTTTTTCCAATGGGAGGATTGGTTTTTGTGCCAGGTAGAATAGATTCCACTTGGATATTTTGAGGTGAAGGAGAGAGTAGGGAAAGAGGAGAGTACAACACACCCCAACCAATCGAGCGCGTGGTTGGCATGCACGTGAGACGGGAGCTATGTGGGGCCAATGTTGCAGAAGATAGGTTATTAGCAATGAAAAACAAAATAAGGTCGAACAATTAGGTTAATGCTTCATAAGTTAGGTTAACATATAAGACGATAGGTTAACGTTTCAAAAAGTTAAATTAAATTAATTAGTAGAAACATTGACGTTTAGAAGATAGATTAGCATTTCACAAGATATGTTAACGTTTCAAAAGATAGGTTAACATTTCAAAAGATTAACGTTTAGAAGGTTAAAATAATTTAATTACCTGAAACATTTTTATTTTTAAGTCTTATGTAATGAAAATAAAATTTTGTTTTTTTTTTAAATTTTATAAAATTTTAACAAAATTAAAATAATCGGAATATATAATTATTTATAATTTATTTGAAAATTAGATAAATATAGTTGATAAATTAAATGGAATAAAAAGAAATTGAGGTGGGTCATAATTTTTTTTTTTTTGAGTTTATTGTTGGGGAGGAGTTTTGTTTTGAAAGTAAAAGTTTTATGCTTTTGATGCGACATTGACGTGCAATAAAAAATCCTCTTTTCCATTTCCACCATTGTCGAAGGCCTAAGGGATTTAAATAAGATAAATTTTAACTTAGTTAAATCAACGTGCAAGTGTAGGGAGTTATGTATGTAAGAGATATGTGAAATTTATGTAATATTGTTCCCAATTAGAACAATAAATGAATTACATAATTCTAAACCTGAACTAAAAAATCGAAACAAACATAGCTTAAGGGTTTATCTTTCTTTATAAAGAATAGTTTCTTTTTTTCCTTTACGTGTCGCTCATTCTACGGTACTAAGCCGTTTGCGAACTATTCGAGGCTCGGTTCGTTCGAGCTCGTTCGTTAACGTTAACGAGACAAACCTAGCTCAAAATTTGAGCTCGAATAGTTTATCATATCAAACTCAAGCTTAAGGATATTCGGCTCGAAAGCTCGAGAACATATTTGTTAACAAGCTCGTTAATGGCTCGCGAACGCGTTCGTAAATTTTATTATTATGTTTAAGTAGTATATATATTATTATTTAATATTATTTTTTGGGTTTATTTTGTAACAATACTTAAAAGTGGTGGTTTTTTTTGCAATTTCTCAAAAGTGTGGATTAATTTGCAATATGTGTAAAGTTCGTGATTTTTTTTTGCAATTAACCCAAATTTTAACGGTTTAAATACTACTTTATTAGCAAAAAGAACTCACAAGTTCAGAAATCAATTGTGGGTTTTGCCAAAAATAGTTTAAACACACATTAATCAAGTCTCTATCATGTTTCAAACCCTTAATTCTTGATTAGTGTACAGTGGTTGTGTAAAAAGGACACCGAATTGTGCACATAATATGTGCTGATGGATTGATTAAATCGATGGAGAATTAATTAAGGATGTGGATTTATAATAAATTGGGTGATTTCAAATCAAGAATGGGATGTTGTGAATTAGTAAAAATGAGAAATGGGCAAAGAGTAATTTAGGAATAATATGCATACCACATGAGACATCAAACAATTAGTTGCCTTGTCTGCTATCCATTCCAGCTCAGAGCTCCTGTTGAGCTTTGACATGGTGGCTGAAAAACAAGCCCACATGAAATTATTAATTGTTAACCATCAATTGTTCTTATCTCTTGAGATCTATAAAATTAAAATAAAACAAAATAAAATAAAATAAATATCAAAGTCTCAATCATGCATACTATTTCCACCCCTTTCTTTCTTCACTACAAAACCCATCCCTGCTTCATCCCCTGAATGCTCTCTCCATTTCCATTGCTGCAAAATTTTGAGATTAACTATCAAAGAATTAGCCCTTAAAGTATAAGAAAAAGAGATACAAATATGAGAGAAATCCTCCATGTTCAAGCAGGGCAATGCGGCAATCAAATTGGTGGCAAGTTTTGGGAGGTGGTTTGCGACGAACATGGCATCGATGCCATGGGGAACTACGCAGGGACGTCGAGGGTTCAATTGGAGAGGGTGAATGTTTACTACAATGAGGCTAGTGGTGGGAGGTACGTACCTCGGGCGGTGTTGATGGATCTTGAGCCCGGGACGATGGACAGTCTCCGGACTGGACCGTATGGCAAGATTTTTCGCCCGGATAACTTTGTTTTCGGACAGAATGGTGCTGGGAACAATTGGGCCAAGGGGCATTACACTGAAGGAGCAGAGCTGATTGATTCAGTGCTTGATGTTGTCCGTAAGGAAGCAGAGAACTGTGATTGCCTACAAGGTATGCTTTCAAAAGACACATATATATAACTCATCTATACATATATGTATATATTGTGAATGGCTGAAAGCAATTGGATGATGGTGTTTACTTACAGGGTTTCAGATATGCCATTCACTTGGAGGAGGAACAGGATCGGGAATGGGAACTCTGCTTATCTCCAAGATCAGAGAGGAGTACCCTGATCGCATGATGATGACATTTTCTGTGTTTCCATCACCCAAGGTCTCTGATACTGTTGTTGAACCCTACAATGCCACCCTCTCGGTGCATCAACTCGTCGAGAATGCCGACGAGTGCATGGTTCTTGATAACGAAGCTCTCTACGACATCTGCTTCCGAACACTCAAGCTCACTAATCCAAGCTGTAAGTTGTTCAAACTCATTAACTGAGCACTGCTCCTTTGAGGCATTTCAGCAAATGCTTACTGTGCAGATATTTTTCCCCTGTTTATGTTTGTCTGAGACATTTGAACAAACACTTAGCCTACATTGACAAAAAGGGTAAATTCCCCCATTGCAGTTGGTGATCTGAACCATCTTATATCGACGACGATGAGCGGAGTCACATGCTGCCTCCGATTCCCCGGCCAATTGAACTCCGACCTCCGGAAGCTCGCCGTGAATCTCATCCCCTTCCCCCGCCTCCACTTCTTCATGGTGGGATTCGCGCCGCTAACCTCACGCGGTTCACAGCAATACCGCGCCCTCACAATCCCGGAGCTCACGCAGCAAATGTGGGACGCGAAGAACATGATGTGCGCCGCCGACCCCCGCCACGGCCGCTACCTAACCGCCTCCGCCATGTTCCGAGGGTTGATGAGCACGAAGGAAGTGGACGAACAGATGATCAATGTGCAGAACAAGAACTCATCCTACTTCGTGGAGTGGATCCCGAACAACGTGAAATCGAGCGTGTGCGACATTCCGCCGACGGGGCTGTCGATGTCTTCGACGTTCGTCGGGAACTCGACGTCGATACAGGAGTTGTTCCGGCGCGTGTCGGAGCAGTTCACGGTGATGTTCAGGCGGAAAGCTTTCCTGCATTGGTACACGGGAGAAGGCATGGATGAGATGGAATTCACGGAGGCGGAGAGCAACATGAATGATTTAGTTTCGGAGTATCAGCAGTATCAGGATGCGAATGCTGATAATGAAGATGAGTATGATGAGGAAGAAGATGCAGTGAACAACTGAGAGACTCCATTGAAGTATGCTTGAGTTCGTTTCTTCTTTGTTTGATAATGGTGGTGTTATTTTAATGGTTTATAATTAATCATGTGTTTGTGTATATGCATAATGAGAGAAGCAGTGATAATTTGTTTTTATGTAATGATAATAATGTGATGTGATTATTTTGATGCTTATTTATTGATTGTATTATAAATTTTGTTTAATAGTATTAGTGATTCATAAATTCTTCTATAATGTTATATCTTCTATTATGTTCCTATCTTTATATGAGATTATGAGTCGCTAATAAACGAAAAAAATCTGAACCTTTTTGTTAGTATTGATATTTTCTTTTAGAGTATACTCCCTCTCTACTACGGTAGATTCATTAGTATAATAATAATTTAATTTTAATGAGTAGTGAGTAGTTGCATTAATATTAAGTGTGGACTTCATAAATAACGGATTGAATATAATAATTGTTTTTTTGGATCGCATCAACCCAAAAAAGAAATAAATACTTTATTGGTACGGATTAAAATGGCAAAATTGATAAATATCAAGGAATCAAGGGAGTATATTTTACTCTCTATACTTTGCTTACAAATCACTATTTTAAATGTCCACCGAAGATAGTATCTATCCAAAGCTCAAGAGCAGGCAAGAACTCCAACATAAGAGCAATGCTGTAGGAAAAAGTCCATCCTCAGCAATGGTTATAGCTAGAGGTGATTACGGTGCTGGCATTTTTTCGGTTAAATTGTCTTGTTAAATGCAGTGTGGTTAAATTATATAATTTTAAATTTTGTTTATTTTATTAAAAATTATCATGCGGTTTCAACAATTTTGCAGTCGGTTTTAATAATTTTAGCAGTTTTGCAGTTACACTAAAAAGAGATACAATATCTATGTATAAAGTACAACACTTGTTACTAAAATCTTTAATAACTTTAAAAGTCCAAGCTCAATATTTAAAACATTGACATTATGAAATCTTTTGATTGTTACTGCTTTGATGTTGTGAGCCTGTGAATAAAAATGGATCAATTATAAATATGCGATGAAGTGAGAACATGTGTGCACTTGGACTTTAATGCTAAAAACGGTTTTAAGGTATCCATTTGTTTTTTCATGTGTTTCGTTCTATGGTATCCATTTGATTTTTGCACGTGGATTAAGGAGTATTATTATTATTATATGTAAAGTGAGTAGTTGTATTAGAGGGGAGTCGTGAGCCATATTGTGTATTTTTTTTACTAAAAAAGAGAAATAGATACATTTGAAGCGAACGCCAAAAATAGTAAAATAGATACCTTATAAGCGGACAGAGGGATTATAAGATATTAATTGTATAATTTTAGTTTTTCCGGTTGAATCGCCGGTTGAACCGGTTCGATCGGTTTGACCGTGAACCGTTGAGGTCACCGGTTCGATCTCCGATCCGATTATAAAAACACAACTAAAGGGTATACAATTTAGCACAAAATTCTAAAGGCACACGAAATGTGCTCCCATGTGCCCGGGCACACACGAACTTTTGCCTAAATATTAACCTTCGCTAATTTGGGTAATGTCATTCTTTTGTCCTTCAACTGTTCCTCTCTCTCGTTCTATTTGCTTCTCCTTCTTCCTCTAACTTCGACTACTCATCTCTATCTCAACTCGTGATCTAATATGATATTTGGACATCAACCAATTGAATAAAATTGTTCTACTTATTTTTCTCTTTCGTTTTTAGGTAATTTCAACAATTTTAAGATTTTAGTAATAATTTTTATGAGTTAGACTAGATGCACATAAGTAATATGGGCTATTAGATTAAAAAATTAACTAGTAACAACTTTTAATCTAATAAAATAATTAATTAAAAAAACTATATCTTAAAATCAAGCCTATACCCGATGCATTAAAGAATTACTCGATAGTGTAATCTACCTATGCATCTCTTCTTCCGGTATATTCTTCCTACTTTCTCTTATGTTATCCAAACGCATAAAATTAAAAATATCTATAATAACAGAGTATCTCTGTTCAAATAGTTTTCTAGAACTAAAATTTCAAAACCTAAAATTAACATAATCTGCGCAAAGACCACAACAAATGGAGTTGTGATTTGGTGAGGTTACAAAAAAATCCAAGAATAAATAGTCGGAAATGGTCTAAGCAAATTGTAAGCCCAATTGTGCCACATTTGGGCTTAAGAAAAAGCCCAACACTACCTATTTTCCAAAACCTAAACAATTTTCTCAAATTACCTCATTCCAAACTCCTTTTATAAATTCCCACAAATTCAAGCTCAAATGAAAGGAATTGATTATTCTTATTTATTTTATCATTAAATATTTGTGAAGTGAGCTTTTTAACAATTTATTTTCTCTACAACATTAAAAGAAAACATATATACTATATTTTTTAGTTTGAAAAACATCAAGTAGTTTAATTTATATTTTTCTCTTCATAACCTCAACGCAAAAAGTGGTCCGAACTAGAATTATTCTTTAGTACAAGAAATGGAGTACTATTTATTTCAAAGAATAATAATATTATTATTAATAAACTTTCTCAAATAGAGAAAGCCTACATATTTTATATAGTAGTTTTCGATATTTTAAATGGATTAGCCCAACGAACTATACAATAAAAACTACAAAAATCTATAATTAAGAATTTAAAATTTAAATTAATAGTAATACATATCACAACAAAACTAATTCATCAATTCTATAAGATTTAAAACAATTAGGAAAATGCACGAAAAAAAATATTAGTAAGTATTGTTATTTTAGATGATATTTTTGATAATTAAAATTAATTTATATATTTTTTATTTATGAATTATTTTTTAGACAAAGTCTTTTGTGAGGCGTTATTTACGTGAGACAGTTTGTGAAACGTGTTAAAGTATGTCTATTATTTAGATAAAGTATGTTTAATTGTTGTTAAAGTATGTTTTCTAAAGTATACTGGATTATGCATTAAAGTACTCCCTCCGTCCGCTTCTAATGTATCAATTTTACTATTTTTGGCGTCCGATTCAAATGTATCAATTTTTTCTATTTAGTGAAAAAATATACAATATGGCCCAACATTTCCCTCTAATACAACTAACCACTTTATATATAATAATAATAATATTCCTTAATCCACGTGCAAAAAATAAATGGATACCTTAGAATCGGACGGAGGGAATATGATTTTAGCATGTTATAATATAATTTATTATTTACATACTTTATCTATATAATAAGCATACTTTAATGATGGATCGATCGTCTCACACCCATCTCATAAATAACACATCTTATAAGAGATTGTCTCTTTTTTTTATAGAGTGAAAGTAACCAGAAAGAAGGAAATTTGTAATGATTAAAATTAATATATGAATGAAATTAATATATTTGTAATGGACAAGCCTGGTTGGCCGTGGGTCAGCCTATTAGCCTACAAGATAATTAGTCAGAGTTAAAAAAGGCCAATTTTAAATGTGCTCAAAACGCATGTCCCCTTACACTATCTTTTTAAGGGCTAATTAGGCTGGGCCTTATAGGCCTCCTGCTTTTTAACAAGGCCGCAGCTAACCACTATAACCATTTTAATGCATACACCAATGACTCAATATGACCTCCGTTATATGAAATTTAAGTATAGAGTTAGTCTAACAAAAATAAAAAATTGATAATACTCCTAAAGCATATTGTTCGACCGCTGATGGTTGAAAAATTGTTTAATGTTCGACTAGTATTAGTTGAACGCTACACTATACAGTCAACCAATATTGGTTGAATGCTATACTATCCAGTCGACCAGTACCAGTTGAACGCTACACTAACCAGTCGATCAGTACCGATCGAACATAACACTACGCAATCGACTGGTACCCGTCGAACGCCTTCACCTATGTTCGACCAGTGGTGGTAAAAAATGCACCAAAATTTTAACAAACCAGGGTCGAACAACATTTGCATTTTCAACAAAAAGAGCTTCGAATAATCAACTTCCAACTAAATTTAGATGCACAAATGCTATCCTAAGACTACAAATTATCAAATAATGCATGACCCATGAAGTAATTTATGCAATTCTACCTATAATTTTTATCAATTGAAGCATATTCAACAAAAACCTAAGTATTTAAAAGTAGAAAAAAGAGAGAAGTCAAACATACTTGGATTGATTATCATATTATTAGAGTTTTCTTCTACCATTGAATTGATTTAGCATGGCTAGACAAAGTTTCTTCTCTTCTTTCATCTTTCTCTTCTTCCTTCCTGTTCTTCTTCCTCATTTTTTCTTCATGTCGTGTGTTGAGTTAAGTGAGAAGATGGGGTGGGTGTATGAAATTATTTGGGAGTGGTGTATAAAGTAATTTTTGCTTTAAATGAATGAGTAATAGTATTTAAATTCAAATAGTATAATTGTAAAAGTTGGGTGGGTGTATATATAATTTTGATTGGTGTATTGAGTAATTGGTGTATGCATTAAAATAGTTGGTGTGGTTAGCAGTGGCCATTTAACAATTCTACCCTTCACCCCCCACACACACACGTATTTCCTCTATTTGATTTAAATAGTTAGAATATAGTACTCTTTCCGTCCCACATATTTTTACACACTTTCTATTTTGGGGTGTCCTACGTATTTTTACCCATTCTATTTTTGGCAAAAATACATAATATTTTATTACCTACTTTTTACAATTCCAACAACTTTAATTACTTTTTTGCACTTTATTCATCATTCCCAATAACTTTATTCACATTTTCTTTTTAAATTACTAATTTATCCCTACTTTCTCTTACATTATATATTAAAAAAATAAAACGTCTTAATCTCCATGCCCGTACAAACGAGCAAAAATACCTGGGACGGAGGGAGTATTTTAATATGTAATGGGTTGAGAGATATATTTTCTCTGTCCAAATTCAACTTCACGTTTACTGTAGATACGGAGTTTAAGAAAAATAACTTTTTGACTTACTTTTGAGGGTGGTATTGTATTTTTGGGTAATAAATAAATGATAAAGTATATTATGTGTATTAAAAAGGTGATGACAAATTTGAAATTAAAGTACGTTAGAGGGATATTAGTTAGTTGCTTTTTCCCTTTATGGAAGTGTGAAGTTGAATTTGGGACGGAGCAAAACGAAAAATATAAAGTTGAAGTTGGGACGGAGGGAATAATATTTTAATGTATAGTGGGTAAGTTTATTAGTGTTATGTGTAAGCTCCATGAAGGTATATTAATTATTTTGTATAAGTCCAAGTACCAAGAAGGGAAATGTAACTGTTATAGTTGGACGGAGGGAGTATATAAATAAATATATACTCAATCCGTCCCCTTTAAAGAGAGTGTTTTATTTTTTGCACGTGAATTAAGGAGTATTATAATTTACTCCTAATATGTAGTGGGTATTTGTATTAGTGGGTGTGTGGACCCAATATTTTAATTGTATTAGTGGATACATGTGAGTAATGTGTGTAAAAAATAAAATGAGACACTTTGAGTGGGACGATGAAAAAGAAAAAGAAAAAAGAGAGACCATTTAAAAGGGACGAGGGGAGTTTATATAAAAAAAATTATTTTCCTTTTTAGGTGTACATGAATTGCATCCAAAGACGCACAAAGGTGCAACTTGTAATTTACTCAGTATTTTAATAATCAGATCGAAGAACGAATTAGTAGAGGCAACGTTCAAGGTTCAACCGATCGAATTGATTCAACCGAAAAATAAGATTTCACTTATTTTCAATTATATTTTATAAAATTACAATTTATAAAAATATATAATCACCTTAATTATTTTTTAAATAAAAAAATTTAAAATAAAAATATATATAGTTCATAATTTATACTCCTCATAATTTATAATATACCCACTTAGTATTGTAATTCATAATTTAATCCAAAATATAATTATTACTTATTATATTTTAAATAAGTAAAAGTAAAAGCGAATATCATTTAAATTAAAAAAAAACTGAACAGGTTAAACTGGTTCAACTGATTTTTTTGACTTTAACCGGTTCAATCCAAAAAATGATTTGTTGGATTTTTTGAATCAGTCCTGACCTGATTCTCAATTCATTAAGTTGAATTGGTCGATGATTTTGAAAACATTGAATTTACATATAGGGTTGTAAGTGAGAGCGAGGCGAGTCGAGTAATGTCAAGCTTGAATTCGACTCGATTGAAAATATCGATTTGAACTCGATCGAGCTCAATTTTTAGAACTCGAGCTCAACTCAACAAAAAATTAAAAAAAAATTAGTTGAAACTCAAGCTAGACTCAATAATTTATATAAATAAAAAAATAATTAAATAAATATTTATTTAATTGTAAAATTAAAATAAAAAGTTTGAGATGGTAAAGAATGTTGGTGGAGATCTAAAGGAAAAAAATAATAATATAAAACCAAGAATTTATATTTTATTCAATCCAATTTCAAAATGTCTAGTCATTTCAATCAAGAATTTTCCTAAACATTTTTTTTATTTAATGGATTCAACCATTCTCCTCACGTTCATTTGAAGATTAAAAATTGAAAGACTCCAAAATAAAATATTAGGATAATAACAAAGTATGCTGTGAGACCATATTTACGTGAAATGATTGAGATATATTAAAATATGTTATATTGGTAGAGTATTTTTATTAGTAATTAAATTATGCTTTCCTAAAAACATGATAAATGATACTTTTTCTGTCACACCGAAAGGTCACAATTTTACTATATTGGATGTCTCATCCAAATGTCCAAATTTCTCACTTTTAGTGAAAGGGTACCCCATGTGGTCCACCACTTACTACTAATACAACTACCCACTACACATAAAATAATAATACTTCTTAATCTACACACAAAAAACAACCGGTGACGTTTGGACCGGACGGAGAGAGTACATTAAAATATAATTATGAGATGTTATAGTACGATTCACCCCAATACACTTTAAATATTAATAAGCATATTTTAGCAATATAATAAGCGTATTTTATTAATAAGTATACTTTATTAATATAATAAGTTTATCTTAATAGAAGGTCGACCTGTCTCATTATCTTCTCACATATATCCATCTAACAAAAGACTCGCAGAGAATGGTTCAACTAGTAGGAAGAATTAATTTTAAATTATTATCTCTATTTAATAAAAAATACAAATATTTTTAGTTAAGTTTTTGTGTGAAATAATTTTATATTTTTTCTTGATTATTTATAATTTTATTAAAAATATTAAAAATTTTCATTTATTTTGTAAGTTATTCATTAATGAGTTCAATTTAAAGTTATCGGTTTTTATTAGTCATATATCACTGTTTATAAAAATTATTAATTTCTATCTATTTTACGAAAATAATTACATGAGACAAGTTTTTGTCAAGATAATATTTATTTTATTATATAATTTTTAATTAAGAATTTTGGTTGTTGAATACAATTATATAATTAATACACTTATAATAAAGAGATTAAAATTATATACTAATTATTTTATGCAAAAGCTTGCGTGCCCCGGGATACCGTGCGCCCACTGTGTGCCTAGATATCTTTTAGTATTAAATGATGTACCCTTCAGTATAAGGATGTGTATCCTTTATTTTTTGAAAAAAATAAAAAAATAAATAAAAGTGTATACCCTTTAGAACAAAACTGTGTACCCTTATTAACTAAAGTGTATACCCTTTAGGATAAAATATTATACCCTTACACACTTTGTGTACCTGGGAACACAAGAAACTTAACTCTTATTTTATAGGTTGGACATCATTTGTAAATTTACTCCATTAAATTAGCCCTACATATATATTGATCGTAATTTTGCTTACGTGTTTATAGAGCAAGAATAATCTACCGTTGTGTACAACGAGTGACTAACAAATAAAATATCAAACCCAAGGGATTAGAGTTAAACAAGATACGCACTAAATAATTATCACCACTAATAATTAAGATGAGATAACATTTCAAGAGAGTTTGAGAAATATTAAACTAATATTGCAGAAAATTAAATAGCAAATAAAATAAAGGGAGGATTACTATTAGGTACACAAAAAAACCCTAAATTACTATGAGATACAAACATACAAAAGTATTACTACTAGGTACAAAAATATATAGTGATATTCCAATATTACCCCTATTAATGTGCTGCACATAAATATTGTGTGCAGCAAAAGTTCATGTGCAGCAAAGTGTGTGCAGCAAAAAAAAAGTGTGTGCAGCAAAAAAATGTGGTGGTCCGACGACGGCGGTCCGGCAGCTTTTCCGGCGGCGGCAGTTTTTCCGGCGACCAGTTTTTTTTTTTTATTTTTTTTTGGACGAACAGTTTTTCCGGCGACCAGCTGCCGGAGCTCCGGCGGCGGCGGCGCGGCAGCTTTCCGGCGACCAGTTTTTTTTTTTTTTTTTTCCTGACGAACAGATTTTCCGGCGACCGGCCGCCGGAGCTCCGCCGGCGGCGGCGGCGGCGGCGGCGGTTCGGCAGCGGCAGCGGTGGTCCGGTGGTGGGTGGAGGTTGGGGTTAGTGTTTTAAAGGTATATGAGTTTAGGGGTATATTTGATATTTTACTTTAATATTTTGTATTAAATAATAATTATTTTAAATCAATGTATCTAGTAGTAATTAGGGGTACAAAGTGTGTACCTATCAGTAATTATTTCTAAAATAAATAAATAAATAAAACCACACTCAATCACATGTGTTTCAAGAGATAAGAACAAGATAGTTTAGGAAAATCCAGTTTATCATGTGAAATAAGACAAATAAATAAGTGAATCAAATCATGCAGAATTTTATAGGAATGATCACTTAAGCATGCTAAACCACTTATGGACAAGTAAGATTTAACAATTTTAAAAAACATAAATTCCTAGGACCAAATTAATAAGACAACCCCCTATTCTCTTTCTACGTACTAAGAATATTAAATACCCACAATCCCTTATTCGCGTTATAGGTGATACACATGCAAAATTCTATATAGGCTAGTGCAAAAGATCTATCATTTCTAGGTACTAAAGGAATTGTATTAGGGCTTCCTTACCATATTTATCTTTAACAATGGTAATGCAAAGATAATAAGGTATATGAACTTGGTTTCAATTTTGGTAATTGATAAGAGCAAGTGTACTCTATCGCATAGTAGACCGTACTGACCAAGTGAAAAATTTATAATATCGAACCCAAGGACGAAAGTGGGTAGCCGTATTTGAGAAATACTTCACTCTTGTAGGACGAATCAAAAGGAGGGGGTTGCTTATACTACAAACTAACAACTAGGAAATCAATTAAAGATAGAACATGTACAAATGAGATGGAAAATGGATGAAGGTGAACAATCTAAGAAGTATGCAAGGCTAACAACATTCATGGAAAAGGTATATATAGACTCACACACACATGTATTGGTGATCTTCATGTTATGATATTATGGTCACTCAAAGAGTGTTTCCAATCCTCACTATTCCTATAGGTACTTACGGATATTAATATACCGCTATAGAGATATTATCACGAAGAATTTTCTTTAGTAGGCAGGGACGTTTTCCTAGTGTTCCCTTTCTAAGGTCAAGTGAAAATTGGCTTGGTTCCCCTCATCATATCAAACACTTTCACAAGTAATTATCAATAATATCCTATCATGAGGTCCTAAGCACATGAAGGTTATGGCCAAACTCCCCACGTACTTAACATAGTCATCTCATGCAATCAATGATTCAATTAAACAACTAAGCATAATATTGGAATGTCCGTCCTAACACTATGAATAGAGAATTTAATCACACAAATCATACATAAAATGAGATTAAGCATTCATGATAGAAAATATTCATAATAATCATTTCATCAAACATGTGGTGTGCAAAATCTACATAATCCCTAACCAATCATATTGCTAGCCTCACATAAGGACTAGCCACTACATATCATGATAAAATCATTACAATCCAAAGCTTGCTCCAATTGAGCCAAATAATAAAGAAAATAACAAAATAAAGGTAAGTTTGCTCCCCTTTGATGGTGAACTTCCTCCCCTTTGATCATGCTAAAATCTTCAACAAATGATAAATTCCTCTTCTTAGATTGCTGGATCGATGGATTTATGGATGTATTTAAGGAAATCAAAAGGATTGGATGAATAAAGTGAAGGGTGGAAGAGATGGAGATAAATGTGTGTGATTTAGGTATCTAGTGTGTGTGAAAACTGATCCCAAATGATTCCTCTTGGATTTTGTGGTGAAAATATGTATTTATATCCCCATGAAAGCTTCTAGAACGTGTTAAAATCATAAAACTAACTTTTGTCAGAACACGGGCCGTGTGCGGAACACTGCCATGGGAGTGACCATGTAGCATTTTCTGGTGTCGGAACACGGCCACCCCTTACTGGGCCGTGTTCGGTACATGGGCCGTGTAGTGCATTGCGTGCTGTGCAGTCTCATCATTTCGCGCATAACTTTCATACTCGATCTCCAATTCGAGTGCTTCTTGCGCTCACGCGATTCTCTCTTCCGTGACTTTTTAACCATATATTACAAGTCTAGTTTTGAGCTCCACATAAATACAGAAAAATTACACAAATTGGACGTGTGTTTTTCAGCTTTGCTTTGGTCGTTCTTCCCCGTTTCAACTCCAAATTGAGCTCCGTTTTTTTCACATCTTCCTTATCGTGTCTAGAATCTATTTTTACCTAAAAATTACATAAATTATACCAATTTACTAATTCTCTAAATATTCACAAATGTAGCACAATTTAAGGTGCTTAATCATGAAAATCACACATTTATCATTTCAAAGCACACATCTCCATATCTTCATATAATACCACCAAATGATATACAAAATGAATAAAAACACACAAAAATATATAATAAAAGATACTAAAATCTAGGTGAAAACGACACCGATCAACCCCCAAACTTAAAGTGTTGCTCGTCCTCGAGCAACGAAAATGAAAAAACGAGAGGGGAAATTTTCACCTAGAGAAAGACCTAAAGAACACAAGCAACAACACATCATAAGTAACAAGGACTACAAATCATATCAAGTCACACTACAACATTAAAATCATGACATAAAAAATTAACAAGTTCAAGTCTAAGAAAATTAAGAGTAATAAAGTCCCTTCCGGTCCAAACCTCACGTCGGATATCATAATGCACTCAACTCTCTATGAAGTAGGGTAATTTTTACTCATCAATTGATTGAACCCGACGTACCATAGGCTTGCTCACGGACTACATTCACAAGCCACCAATGCTTCAACTAATGATAAAAAAGGTCTTTATCTTTTGGATGTAATGTTAGGCTTTTTGGTAAGGGTAGGGAGATTATGGATATGAGTGACTCATCGAGTGTAAGTAATCGAAGAGATGATCAGCTTCTTCAATTTCTTCACGTTTCTATCTTTCTTTCTTTTCTTTTCTAATCATAAGCACTAATCATTATCATTTCTTGGATTTCTTGAGCTTCTTTTAATTTGCATGCTTCCTTTCTTTCGACTTTTGAATTCCTTGAACATATTTTTGATGATTTGCTCATTTTTGTTGTTTTGAGGTCGCATGTACATTTTTGCTTGAGCTCTTTTCATCCTTTTCTTGCTTGTTTACCATTTCCTTTCTTCTCTAGCACAATTCTCATATCAAACCTTGTAAACCATCATCTCCTCAATCACCCACACAAGGTTATATATATAAGGCTTAAGTAGGTAATCACGGCTTGTAATGTGCTTATATCACAAAAATAGGCTTTAAGGCTCAAAGTGGTTAACTAGGGATGATGCATAAGGTAAGAAAATATATGACAATGACTTTAAAGTAACAAGGAAGGCCTAAGATCATTTCACTAACCTCTACCAATCGGGCTCATTCCCGTAGTCCATGAGCAAGTTCTAGTTTATCAAGGCTCAATCGATCCACTCATTAAGAAATTTAACCATGGATGCATGGTTGAGGCTCAAATGCTCACAAGCTTTTGCTCGGACCTTAAAGAACATATTACACCTCAATTCATCTCAAAATTGAACAAGTTAAATATAACATGTCACAATTTCAAAGAGTAGAGATTCTCAACATAGTTCGCCATCACTTATCACCAACAACATGCCATTACTCACATTCAAAAATGACTCATAACTTCCCGAATAAACCACCAAACAACCCTATACAAGAATAAAAATACAAACAAAACACATGAGCAAAGACTCACTAAACAAGGAACAAGACAACAACACTCAACATGCAAAAATGACAATTCACTCATCAAAAGAAAATCAAGCACATATCCTCATCATCCAATATTATTTAAGCTCAAGATTTTGCCACCTTATTCAAAAATAAGAGAAACTAATAAAGCAAGTAAAACTACCTAAATAAAGCAAGTAAACCTCCCAAGTACATGACACATGAAGTTGCATACTAATTCAAACAATCCAAATCAAATCAAGTATATGCTAAGCAACTAGAAATGATGAGTAGTAAAATGAACTCCCTGAAAAGGCATTTGGTAATGGAAATAGTTGGCACAAGCTTCCAGATTGCATGCACAACGAATCTCGATATTAATTTTTGGGCTCAATTCATGCTTCTATTACACTTCATTTGTGCTCAAAAACTCATCAAAACCATTAGCACAACAATTACAAGCAAATAATGAACTAGCATACACTTCAACACAACCAAACGATCTAAAATCATACCAATACTTATGAGAAAAATTGTAAAATTTACCATTTTACAAGAAGACCTCTCAACCATTATAATAAGCACACTCAAGTGGTGAGTCACACTACGTACTCTCCCCTCAAACTTAAATCGAAACAAGTTGAGAATTAAGTTTACAAAAAATAGTGAGACGTACCCTTGTAGTTTCCAACAATGATCTTCTTGTAGAGAAGCATATGCATCACAACACTCAAAGTACGTCCACCACGCACTATCCTCCCAAACTTAAATTGAAACAAGAGTTTCAATTTAAGTTTGCAAAAAGTGGTGAGACGTTCCTTCACACTTCAAATCAAGCACTTCTCGTATTTTCAATATGCATCCTTCTCCATGAGCACAATCAATCTACATGCCAAAAATATAAGAAAACTAGATCAAAGCATTTAAATGAAAGCATTAAAATAAATGATGGGTTGTCTCCCATCTAGCGCTAAGTTTAACGTCTTCAAGCCGGACGGATCATGGAGAACTCATCGGAATGGCCAAGGATATCGTTTGTTCTTGCCATCAAATTTTAATTTTTGTGCTTCTTCCTCTATTAGGCATTTGTGGCAAGTAACGACCATAGTAGCATTCTTCGAGATTGGTTTTAAAAACTCAACTCGCTTGAGCTTGCATTCTATTAACCTTTCTTTTCGAGACCACCACTTATTTCTTTTTATCAAGTATGTCCCCAACATCTCTTCAAGCTCTCTTTTGTACCTAAGGTATTGAGAAGAATCAATAGGTAAAACAAAGTCAATATAAACAATATTTTGAAAATCAATGCAACTTGAAGAGTTAAAAGATGAAAAAATGCTCATTTCACTCCCGAACTCATCATCAAGTGCTTCTAGACCTTGTTCCACTTCATCAAATTCATACTCCTCTCTTGATTCTTCATCTTCACTTAAATTTTCTTTATCAACAAGGAACACGAAATCATAGATAATCTCGTCCTCCTCTAAACTTTCTTCTACCTTAGGCTCTTTATCCTTTTCACTATCATCCTCCAAGCTTCCTTCTACCTTGTCTTCCTTATCCTCACTAAGCTCAACATCTCTTGAGTCTTCTTCATTATCCCCCGAACACTCTTCTACATCTAACTCTTTTTTAATCATTTCATCAAAATTCTCCATTTCATGAAGAGTGTTCCATTTTTGTATCATTTAACTCATTCGATGCTCTAAGGCCTCAAGTCTCCTCTCATTTTTCTCATCTTCTCTCTTTCTTTCTTCTATCATTTCATAGATCATCTCCCTGAGTTGACCAAATCTTTCTTCTACAGATGGCTTTGCTTCTTCACTCAGTGGTTGCCATCTTTGTTCTTGGAGGTAATTCCCTTGATTTTGAAAATTACTCCCTTGAATGTAAGAAATATCCTCCACTTGAGGACATGGCATCATCCACTCTTGTTGCACCGTAGGATAAGAAGTTGGCATACTTTGAATACATTGAGACCCATAACTAGGAAGACTTGATTGAAAACTTTGCCTTGCATTGTTCCCTTGAACATATCTTCTACACAACTCCATTAAGGCACTATTTTCGGATAAAGGAATAACCTTAGGCATTTGGTTGTAGGAACTTAGCAATGAATGTCTTTCATCATCCTTTGATAGACATTTTTCTTGGAAATTCTCTTGACCATACCCGTTTTGCATACATGTTCCATTCCTTATTTGGTAATTCGGCATATTCCATATTTGTCCCTCATTAAAGTTGGAAGTAGGCATTGAGTAGGCATTTTGAGGCTCATAGCTTGAAAGATTTGGTCGAAAGCTTTGCCTTGTATCATTTCCATAAGCATATCTTCTAAGCAACTTCATTGTATTTTCGGATAAAGGAGTAAATATAGGCAAATAAATTTGACTTGAAGAACTTGGTACATAATAAGTGTGTGCTTGATGAGGTTGGAATGTATTTGCATTGTAAGCTCCTTGCCATCCCTCATAGCTCCCATTGTTGTAGTTTTGAGAGCTTGCTTGACTCATTTGACTACTATACCCATAGTTGCTCTCATCCTTGTAGCCATTTGATTGTTTTGGTGGACCCAAACCAAGTAGATTTCCATAGTTTCCTCCCAAGTATTGGTTCCACCCATCCATGTTCATACTCTTTTTTCAAGGCTTGCTACAACTTTTCTTAACTTACTATTTTTGGTTTTGCTCCTTCTCCCCTTATTTCAAGGTTGATGTACCTATCAAGAAGAACAAGTAAGAACAAAAATTTTCAAAACAAATATAAGATGCAAAAATAAGAAAAAATGTCCTAAGTAGAGCTAACAAATTTAAACACGTTACACCGAAGGCTTTCGCCCCGACAACGGCGCCATAAACTTGATTTCAATTTTGGTAATTGATAAGAGCAAGTGTACTCTATCGCGTAGTAGACCGTAGTGACCAAGTGCAAAATTTATAATATCGAACCCAAGGACGAAAGTGGGTAGTCGTGTTTGAGAAATGCTTCACTCTAGTAGGACGAATCAAAATGAGGGGGTTGCTTATACTACAAACTTACAACTAGGAAATCAATTAAAGATAGAACATGTACAAATGAGATGGAAAATGGATGAAGGTGAACAATCTAAGAAGTATGCAAGACTAACAATATTCATGGAAAATGTATATATAAACACACACACACACATGCATTGGTGATCTTCATGTTATGATATTAAGGTCACTCAAAGAGTGTTTCCAATCCTCACTATAGGTACTTACGGATATTAATATACCGGTATAGAGATATTATCACGAAGAATTTTCTTTAGTAGGCAGGAACGCTTTCCTAGTGTTCCCTTTCTAAGGTCAAGTGAAAATTGGCTTGGTTCCCCTCATCATATCAAACACTTTCACAAGTAATTATCAATAATATCCTATCATGAGGTCCTAAGCACATGAAGGTTATGGCCAAACTCCCCACATACTTAACATAGTCATCTCATGCAATCAATGATTCAATTAAACAACTAAACATAATATTGGAATGTCCGTCCTAACACTATGAATAGAGAATTTAATCACACAAATCATACATAAAATGAGATTAAGCATTCGTGATAGAAAATATTCATAATAATCATTTCATCAAACATGTGGTGTGCAAAATCTACATAATCCCTAACCAATCATATTGCTAGCCTCACATAAGGACTAGCCACTACATATCATGATAAAATCATTACAATCCAAAGCTTGCTCCAATTGGCCAAATAATAAAGAAAATAACAAAATAAAGGTAAGTTGGCTCCCCTTTGATGGTGAACTTCCTCCCCTTTGATCATGCTAAAATCTTCAACCAATGATGAATTACTCTTCTTAGATTAGTGGATGGATGAATTTATGGATGGATTTAAGGAGATCAAAAGGATTGGATGGATAAAGTGAAGGGTGGAAGAGATGGAGATGAATGTGTGTGATTTAGATGTTTAGTGTGTGTGGAAACTGATCCCAAATGATTCCCCTCGAATTTTGTAGACAAAACATGTATTTATACCCCCATGGAAGCTTCTAGAACGTGTGGAAATCATAAAACTGACTTTTGTCAGGACACGGGCCGTGTGCGAAATACGGTCATGGGAGTGGCCGTGTAGCGTTTTCTGGTGTCGGAACACGGCCACCCCTTACAGGGCCGTGTTCGGTACACGGGCCGTGTAGTGCATCGCGTGCTGCGCAGTCTCACCGTTTCGCGCATAACTTTCACATCCGATCTCCAATTCGAGTGATTCTTGCGCTCACGCGATCCTCTCTTCCGTGGCTTTCCAATCATGCATCATACGTCCAGTTTTGAGCTCTTTACAAATACAGAAAAATTACACAAGTTGAACGTGTGTTTTTCAGTTTTGCTTTGGTCGTTCTCCTCCGTTTCAACTCTAAATTGAGCTCCATTTTTTCCCACATCTTTCTTATCGTATCTAGAATCTATTTTACCTGAAAATCACACAAATTACACCAATTTACCAATTCTCTAAATATTCACAAATGTTGCACAATTTAAGGTGTTTAATCATGAAAATCACACATTTATTATTTCAAAGCACACATCTCCATATCTTCATATAACACCACCAAATGATATACAAAATGAATAAAAACACATAAAAATACATAATAAAAGACACTAAAATCTAGGTGAAAACTATACTGATCAGTATCCTATATTGATGGTCAAACAATCAAAGGCTATATATTGGTCAATCCCCTTCAATTGTCACGAAATAACGAATATAATCATAGAACACATTCAAATCTCAATCATACATCAGTCAATGATCATATCACGAATATATAATTGACAAGAAAATTAAGAAACATGATCATATAAGTTTAAAATAAATTGTCAATAAGGAATAAATATTCTGCAAAAATTATCATTACAAATGTCTAAAATCTCAAATCAACATGATAAACTTTCAAACCCTAAAACTATCAAGAGGAAAATAGCCCATGGTGTTACAAGCAACAATCATGGCAAAAATGTTCTTACCCATTAGTCTATGAATCAAAAATAGAAAATTAAAGAAAGAAAAAAAACCCTTGGTCCGGCGTAATTCCTTGTCTTTTTTTTTTTGTCTTGATTCCTTCTCAAGTAGCAAACACGGTGTGATTGAGTGCGAAGAGTGATGGATGGTGGGTGAAGGGTAGTGGTTAAGGATGGAATTGAGGCGTGATTCTGTGTTCACGACATTCCCGGTTCTGTTGTCTCGACTTCCTGTCTTCTTTTTTTATTCACGGTTCTGTTCACGGCCTTTTATTTCTCGCCTCACGTGAGAGAGTAATGTGGCGAGTATGTGTGATTGGAGTGGGCTGCCACACTTGGATTCTGGGATGCAACATGGCTTCTTCTTCCAATTTCTCATATCTTATGGGCTCACTTGTTAAATATAAAAATAAGCAATAAATTTCACAAATAATATTAAAATGATGCAATAATCATATAAAAATGACCTATAAAAGTACAAATTTTCGTGCTGAACATGTATCTTTAAACACATGCAGTTATATTACTTCTAAGTTCTAACGCAACTGTCGTAGTCAACCCATTTTTATACATATTAGACTACCCTCATATGTACCACTAATTCAGAATAATAAGCTTTCTCTATCAGCTTTCCACATTTTTATGGTCTTAAAAAATTTGGAAAAAAAAGCAAAATTCTTTATTGAGTGCCAATTTTAAAGCAAAAGAGAAGAAAATACAAAGAAATAAAGGTGAATGCAAGAAAGGTTGAAAATGAAAAGAAAAGGATGATTAGAAATGGCGATACAAAGTTTGTGGTGATTGCTTCCGACGAAGTTAAAGTATGCACTGCAGCATCTTTCTAACAAAAGCAAATATCTAAGTGTCCTCGTTTATACATTTTCCTATCATATTAAAATTATTCTTTTCTTGTAAAAGATTAATATAAAAAAAAACTAAAGTTAATATTACTCATTAGGGTAAATATTTGTGCAAGAGCATCTCATAAAATGATTTTTGTTAGACGAATAAGAAGAGATAATATTTTAATAAAATATGATATTCAATCTATATTGAAAAATGATAATAATACAATTAACTATTTTATGAACAATTGTATATAAATTAAAGTGAAATTAGTATTTTTTTTAAAAAAAAACTGATAACAACCTTAATAAAAATAATAAATAATAAAAAGCACATAAAACAAAACGATCTCATGCTAGTGTTGTTCATGTGTAAGAGTTTAATATAATACAATAACTTGTAAACTATATCCTTTTTGAGAAGTGTATCCCTCAAATATTTTAAAAAAATTGTTATTCGACAATGCATATTTTGGAAGGAAGGATAATACTTCCTCCGTCCAACCAGGTGTTTATTTTTACACGTAAATTAAGAGATTAAATATTTAATGTGTAGATGAGGTGAAATAAATAATATTTTAGTATAGAGAAACTCTCTTGTGAGACGAGTGTGAGACGGGTGTGAGACGGGTCGACCCATCACTAAAGTATTCTTATTATATATATAGATATAGTATGCTTATTTGTAGTTAACGTATGTTAATAATAATCATATTATAACATATTAAAATCATATTTTAATGCATAATACAACATACTTTAACAATCATTAAACATATTTTATCTATACAATAAATATACTTTAGTGATGGGTCGACCCGTCTCACAAATAATCCGTCTCACAATAGACTTTGTCTTTAATATATCGTGGGTAGGTGTATTAATGTGGTGTATATGAGTTCCACATATGTTTTAATATGTTATACTATGATTATTATTAACATACGCCTCACAAGAAACTTTGTCTTTAATATATAGTGGATATGTATATTAGTGTGGTGTATATGAGTTTCATGAAAATATATTACTCCTAATTGTTTTGGATGAGTCATATATTTACTAAAAAAGAAAATATACCTCTTGTATTGGGACGGACGAAAATTACAAAATGCATTACAAAATAATAATAATAATAATAATAATAATAATAATAATAATAACTTTATGACGAAAAAGCCATCACAGAAGTTATAAATATATATTGATATAGTACTTATTAATATATGCATATATAATATGATAAATATATAATAAATGTATTAGCTTACCCCATATAGCAGGGGTTCGAATATGGACTCTTTTATTATTAATTTTCATTTTTAATATTATTATTTTTTTAAAAGAAACAAAATTTGTGACCGCCAAAAACGGCCACAAAAGCCGTAAAAAGTTTTGAGGGTACTCAATAAAACCATTACAAATAAGGATTTTATTTTTAAGGAATTTCGTAACGGTTTGAAATTCTGACAAAATTTGTGACAGCCAGATTATCATAAACCATTCATCACCAAAGGCTATCACAAAAGCCATAGATATTTTGGAGGTCAATAAAACCATTACAACTTATTTGTGACGTGTATTTAACGACGGTTATTAAATTGTCATAAAATTGATCAACCTATCACTTAACCCTTATTTAAATTGCAAAATTTTCTAGTGAAATAGTGAGAGGGAAAAAAGTATTAAGATAAGATTGGGGTGTAGAGATATTGACATAATTGTAATATATAATAATAATAATAATAATAATAATTATAAATAAAACAAAATGAGTGTTAAAGCTCGCTGCAGTATGTTAGCATACTATTTGGATAAGTTGGGATTTTCCTATTAAGCTAGTGCCCTAAAGTAGTACAAATGATTACATGTATAATAATTATTTTAAAATATATTCACCTACAATAATATTCAAGTTTAAATTGCTTGTTCCACTTTTATCTAGTGTTCTACATCAAATGAATGACATCTCATTATTTTAAATTTGAAAAATGTTGAGGTGTCATTCATTTGGTGTATTGCAACACCAGATGAAACATTAAGTGGAATATATGATCTCTCACCAATCACCATAATACCTATGTGAGTTAATCTTTACTTACATATTACTCCTACTTACCTTTTATATATTTATTTAACATAAAATTAAAACATATAATTATATTTTAAAGTGCAAAACAAACATGTATTAGTATTATTATTCATTTGGTTTTCAAAATCCAAATTTTCAAACCCCACATAATTAAGTCGAAAATAAACATAGCCTTTGGTAATGAACTGACTTGGCGACATACAACACTCTTAACTTTAATTTTTGAGTACAAATGGATCCTACTGAATTAATATCACAAATATAATGCGACTCAAAACAAGTTTATACTTTTTGAGGCGAAACTGACAAGGCAGAAAGAATAACATAAACAATGGGTAATTAAGGTGGAGTTATTCATTCATAAAAAAAAAATATTATAATTAAAAGTTCATAGTTAAAATACAGATTAAAAAGACTTTTATATATATTTGAGATGGATCAAATTGAATACAGAGAGTGACACTGACCTCACCTAAATTATTCTATCCTCCACGCTTCCACTTTTTCTTTGATACATCAGCCATATATATATATATTATATATAGATAAAGAAGTAATAACATAAATAAAAAAGGAGTAATTCATGTAACTATAATAATCCTTAATTAAACAACGTTATGACCTAAAATTCTGTCTGAGTCATCTCCTTTAGTTGAAGAATTTGGAGCTACATTCTTCTGTTGATTCTGACCTGATTGCACCTCTTTTTCATCTTTACTTTTACCCCAAATCACCAAGTACAACCCAACAACTATCACCATGGCTCCACAAACCCTGCCAAATTTCCCCAACTTTTTAGTGCATAAACATACTACCTAATAAACTACAAAAGTTATTATTATTAAGGAAAAAAAAACCCCATATATATAAATTTGAAAATGTGAAAATGTTCATTCCAAAGTTTGATTTTGAAAAATACTACGTACAATTTAATTTAATAAATACATAATCACATGTAAAGTCATACACGCATGATTGTATGTATAGAAAGGTTTATGCAAATTCGTACACATCATTATGTGTAGGTTTACATGAAGAATCGAGTGTGAGATTGCACGCGTGGTCGCAGTGTGTATAGGGGATAATGAGGTATTAAAATTAATTTAATCCTGTAATTCTTACCGAATTCAATTTTTGTCTTTAAAAAAAAACTTTTTCAATATATTTAATACCAAATAGTAATGAATTGTGTCAATATTGTCTCAAATTGGAGTTTACTAGCAAACGAATCCTACGTGGCCGATGATGTGTCCGGCAATGTCCACATGTATGCCACGCATTAATTAATTAATTAAGGTGGCTCTCTTATCACACACTATATTATATGGTAATAACATGTATAAGAGTGTAAAAATCTAAATATTTCTCGCATAAGATTTATGTTTTGTTGAGAGTATGTGTAACTCTCTTTCTCAAATGCACTCATCCAACAAGTTAATTTTAAAATAAAACAGTGTCACTGTCACACCAAAATAATAGCCAATCCAAACCACTTTATGCATGGTATTATTGGTACCCAATTAAGCATCCACTACCACAATTAAGGACATTAATTATGCAGATGATTAAATATTCAATTAAATTAATGATCGAACAGAACACTATAGTCTATAGGTCACCAATTGGTGACGTAACAAAGTGATCAATTAGTGCGAGTGGGGTAGCTCAAACCACAAAGTGCATGTCTTAATTAGCACAACAGATGTGATTATTACACTTATACACTCGTTTTTACATTTCTTCTACTGTACGGATTTCTGCTTTCTTTATTTTTACCATTCTATTCTACCCTACCCTACCCTACCCTACCCTACGTATCACTGTTCTTTGGACTTCTGCTCTCTTTGGGTTTAGTATTCTACTCTGTCATATGTATCACTGATCAAACAGTGCATCACATAATGACTTATTATAGTTATGCGATATTTATGAAAAGAGAAATCTCTTAATATTAAAATGGGATCGCATATTTCATTTCCTTGTTTCATCTCATATTACACTTATTTGATATTTGTCATATGTTATAATAAAAGAAAATTATACTTTTGGTCTCATACAAATAGTCATATTCCATTTTTTATCATAATTTTTTCTTCCAAAAGTTGCAATTTTGGTTAATCCTACCGTGAACTTTTGGATGAAAATCGTTTAATTTTATTACTCACTACTCCCTCAATCCAGCAATAAGAGTTATATTTATCATTTCGGGCGTCCCACAACAAGAGTTACGTTTCATTTTTTTTAGATGAGACCCACACAAAATAATTTATATATTTTCATGGGGCCCACACAATATTAATACACCTATCCATAATATATTAAAATATTAATCTCTAAACTTGCTTCATATTAAAATACTATATTCTTTAATCTTTATGCAAATAGGAATGTAACTCTTTCAAAGGAATATTTAGTTTTTTTTTTTTAGATTTAACAGTTTCCATTCAAAAGTTAGTCAGAACAAAAATTGCACTTTTGGACAAAAAATAAAATGAGTTTTTGTGTGTGACCAAATGTGCTATTATCTCTATATTATATCAATGCATAAATTATTGCCACGTGTGAAAGGAGATTTAATGGTGATTAATTAAGATATAATATTTTAATAGAAACAATTTATAAAACACGAAGTAAAATATTATTATAGAATAAGGGATCTAGACCGCTAGCTTAATCTTAGCCCTTAGGTTTATATTTTAGATTCTCATTCTTTCTCTCTACTCTTTCAACGGTACGACACATGAGACGTAAAAGTAAAGATGCGTGTAACAGATTTCCTGAAGCCATTAGGTAGAGAAGAGAACTTACTTGCCAACGGTCATCTGCTCTGCAAAAATGAAAGAACTCATAATGGCAACGAAGATCATGCTTAGAGGATTAAAGGCCGTTGCAAAAACTGGTCCTTTATACTTCATTATGACCCCACATAAATAATATGTTATTCCAGAAGATACTAATCCCTGCAACCCACCAATTTCATTCATTTTTCTTTTTACTATGAATTATTTAAGAAAAAAACAGTATATAAATAGAACATGCGCTTACTCCATAGGTGTATCCCAAAAGCTTGGCATCCCATCCAAGGGCCCACACTGCAGTATTAGATCTCTCTACAGTGAATGTGAGTACGGTTCCTATCAATGCTCCCAGCGTACAAACTATGGCCGTCAGGGAAAGCCCCGCAGGATAACACGTCTTCAATATCATCGACTACATCACGTGATTCAATATTCAATATAATACTTTTCGTTTATTGTTCCATATTGCTTAAGAAAAATTACTCTTTTTTGTCAACTTTTTTTTAAAGGGTATTGTAGTATATTTAGATAATAAAATAAATAAAGTAACGATATGAGTTTAAAAAAGAAGTGATAAATTTGAAATTAAAATAATTTTTAAAATTATTGGATAAAATAATTTTTTTTTTTAGAATGCGAAGGATTTTATAGGACTAAGTGTAAAATAAGAAAATTGTAAAGAGTTTTACATGACAGGACAGAGAAAATGCTTTAGTAATTAATTCAACACAAATGATTGTACGGAACATTTGTAGAGAATACTTTACTCTTCATAGACAAACTATTGCAGAGGTGCCTTCTATTAATCTTTCGTTAAAATTTTGTTAATCCATCCATACACTTTAAAGGCAGTCACTTTCTTTTTTCACGTGAATTAAAGAATATTATTATTTTATGTGTATTGAGTAATGTATTAATAGTGAGTGATGAACCAGTCTTTTTTTTTTTTTTTAAAAAAATGGTACCTTTCGAATGAATTGCCCAAAATTGTGGTAAAATGTGACATTGGGATGGAGGAAGGAGTAGTAGAGTAGATTTTAATTTTAATTATATCAAAATGTGTTATTGGTTAGATCAAGGAGAGATGTACTGTTGAATTGAGGGAATATCTAAAATAAGCTTGAGTTTAAAAAAAAACCAGAAACAAACATAGCCTTATTGGAACGCACCTGAAGAATGAAAAACCCTGAGTAGCCGGTGCAGCCCGCCATGATCATGATTGCACCGATGATGCTATCCCGATGATCTTTACGAGACTCGGTGGACGGAGCACCGTCGGATTTGTGCGTCCACGGTAACCCTAGAGTAGCTCCGGTAATAAGAGTCATGATCATGGCTCCACCTAGGGTCACCAAAGTCCCTATAATCTTTGCATGAGTGCGAAAGTCTTTCATGTTCATCTTCTCAATCCTGCGTCCCACAAATCATATTATAATTAACGAACCAATGAGAGATAATCATTTTACGAGCTTAAGCTGGTAGAGAGGAGCCGACCGGAATATCCAAGCCATTACGAAAGTTAGGGCGGGGATGACGTTGCACAAGGCTGCTGTAACTGTTGCAGTTGAATATTTCATTCCAGCATAGAATATGTTTTGACCAAACACCGGGCTGTTACAGTAATATTAATGATGTTATTAATTAATTAATTCACACCGGATTAATTTATAAGTCACCCCGTATTTCTCCAATATCATTTATCAAATTTCTCTGTCTCTCTTTTGCATCATTGCATGAACGAGACATGAGAAATAGAAAGATTCTAAAGGAAACCACAGACCCCTATAAAGAGGTTTTGATTTCCCTCTCTTTTTTACGTGTCACTAAATATAAGACATAAAAATGACATTCTTGGAACAAATTTTATTTACTCAAGCAAGCTTAGTAGTACGATCTTGATGAAAATCGGGAGTGTCATTCTTGGCCTGATTTTCCTGTAAAAAAAAAAAACCAATATTAGCATAAAATAATCTAGCTAGCTATACCATGAGAGAGAAGCGGATTTCCTATTCCAAATGAATGTTCCATCTCACGTTCCAACACACATGGTTGACACGTTTTGAAAAGGTAATTAAAAACAGATAATTTGTCAACCATCAGGTGTGTTGGAACATCAGACGGAACACCCATTTGGAATAGGCAATCCCCTCTCCCATGAGAGAGAGAAAGAGAGAGAACCTCTCTAAAACAAAGGCAAAAGGGAGAAAGGTGACAGCTGCAACGGCATTTCTGTAGACAGCAAAGGTGAAATGGCTGCTTCCTTGGTTAAGAGCAGCTTTTGCAACTATGGCAAAACCTGCTGCACCAACTTGGACCAATAGGACCAGTACATAAGGCTTCAACTTCTTCACTAACTTAGGATCCATCTAAACTAATAAAATATTTTGATCACTATTTTTCTTTTTGCTCTTATAATTCTATTTTGTTAAAAGCAGCTAAGTGGGTGTATGCGTTTGCATGTATTGGTTGTGCTTATATAGATGTTTTTATGGGTGCCGTCAAGACTGTGACTCTTCCCAAATAATATTGAATTATTTATTCTTCTTTATCTTTTTTTTTTTGAAAATAAATAAATTAAAAGTTGTACCTTTTCGCTTTAATAATTCTATATTCTTTTTCATGGGTTTATATATATTATGTTTCTAAATCAATGGATTCTTTTACTTGATATACGGAAATTGGATTACTTAAATAATATTCTTCTAACTGGGTTTAGTTAATTATTTAATTCGAATTGCTTTAGTATATAATTAATTAGGTGATAACGCAGCACGCACAAATTTCTAATCATATTCAGTGGATGGTGATTCATTTCGTCGGATTCATTCTTTGGATGTATTTACGATAAAGACTGGTATGAGATCGTCTCACAAGTGAGAGAATAAAAAGTGATAATTTTTTTAATAAAAGGTAATACTCAATCCATTAAAAGAAAATAGTGCAATAAACTATCTTATAAATAATTTATAATATAAATAAAAAGTGATAATAATTTTTTTTTTAATAATACTAATATCTTTAATAAGGAATGATAATTAATTCAAAAAGTGTACGATGGATCTTTACATCAAAGAGTGGGTGAGTGTTGTACGTGTGGAATTTTTTTCTTAATTTAATTAGTTATATTTTCATTTATCCTATAATTGTTCATGAAATAATTTAGAAAAATATTTGTCGCCACTTTACATAGATAAAGGCGCCCTTTATTTATTAAAAAATATTGTCATTACGAGAGTATAAATTAAATAACTAACATATAAACAAATCCAACCATTGTGATCAATGGCGGATCCAGAAAATCGTAGTGGGGTGGGCTAAGTTTATTAAATAAAATTAAAATAATATATATATATATATATATATATATATATATATATATATATATATATATATATATATATATATACACACATACACATGTGAATCACCTTCTTAAAAGTGGACAGAGAATGAGCTAAATTTTAATATTTATAGTAACGGGCTCTTAGAATATATATAATTTGAGAAGATATATCTATTTTTTATCTTCATTTGAGTAGACTTAAATTTTTTTGGAATTGGGTTAAACTTAAAAATACAGATTATTTGCATATAATATAATGGGCTTTTGGTGGGCTGCCCCTTCATGGATCCGCCCCTGAAAGGATGGTTCTTAGATATATTATTTAAAAGTACTCCAAATATTCTGTAGGGGTTACATCATGTATATTTTCCATTGCTTTATTTTCTAATTTAATAGTCGAGTTAAAATTTTAATTGGCCCCAAATTAAGCTAATTATCTGCATTTTAAATTTAGTCCTAAAGAAGTATTTGTATCAATAGTCCTTATTTTTGTTAATTCTGGTTCAATTTTTGTCGTTGTTTTTAACATTGGTTGGAAAAATATTGCGCGAGTACTTGCATGAGGCATTTTTAACATTGACACGTAAATTAACTAATTATATACTCCTCCCAAGCAAAGAAGTGCTTTTGGTTTTTTTTTCACGTGAATTAAGGGTATTATTATTTAATTTGTAGTGAATAGTTGTATTAATGGGTGTGTAGGCCCCATATTTTAATTAAATTAGTGGGTGTGTGTGGGTCCCATAAATGTAAAAAAAAAGACTCTTTAAATGAGACGCCCAAAATAAAAAAAAAACTATTCGAAGGGGTGAAGGGAGTATACAAGACTATTTTCGGACTTTAAATAGTATCGCATGTTAATTATGGGACCAAAAAACATTTAGATTAAAATTTTATTTGGTCGGAAAAGCGCGCTGCATAATTAGATATGTTCAACTAATTAGTAGTTCAGGATAAGCAACAGTGGAATGAAATGAAAGATTGATTCTCGCAATATAAGCGAACAATAAAATCCAAATCCAAAAATTCGTATGTGCCCTAAAAAAATACTATGCCTTATGAGTACATTAAAAAAAAAAAAAACGACATAAGCCATCAGAATTTAATCCGTAAAAATAAATTTTCAACAAAAATTACATTTGTCTTTTAGCAACGAAATGCCAACGAATTTATATAATTTTTACCAACGCAATAATTTTCGTTGTTATTTACCAATATAAATATTTATCAGTGGAATTGATATTCATTAGTAAAAATTTACAAATTACCATTTTACCAACGAATTTTGTTGCGTTGGTAAATCAATTCAACAATAAAATTAAAGTTTTTACTAACGAAATATTCCATTCATAAATAATGAGTTAAATTTATTAAACGTCCCACATCTATTGAAGATTTCGTAGTCCCAAAATAATTAAAATATTTGAAAAGGTCCTATAACTTTTGGATTTCTATCAGAAAGTCCTTTTTTAGATGGATTTAGAAATTTTCAAGAATTATAGGACGATTTCAATCAGAAAGCTCCTATAAAAATATTTTAAGCTTCCAAAAATTTGGTATGATTTTGAAAAAAATTCAAGAGTTATGGAACGATTTGCGATGAAAAATTAGTTTTGGGATAAAATCTAAAATTTTAAGTAAAATGGGACGGAAATCGAATAAACATTAAATATTACTTGGAGGTTATCATTGAACTAGCTAATTTCCAATATTCCCGCCTCATTCTTTAGTTAACGACTATTTGGTACATTTCAATTTCAATTCAATTGCACACTACATCTAAAATATTTGGTAACACATTTTCCCAAACATCTCTCACCGGGATCACTTATTCCACACATATGTTTCATCTTCTATTCCACTTTTTAGATACATGCATGTGTTACAATCAATACCTAAATTAACGTCACATGCTCCAAGTGTTTAATAATAAATAATAAGATATAATTTATTATGTTATAAAATATAGCAATGAAACATAAAAAGTGGAATAGAAAATTCTAAGTCGTCTCACTAATATTACTCCCACTACTCACCAAATCGAACACAATTTAACAACTCTACTTCAGCTCTTAATTCCCACCCCATGATAATTGATAAAGCACCTTCCACGTTTGGAATAAGGATATTTGCGTTGTTAATATTACACGTGAATTAAAATATGGCCGAGGTTACTGACTTACTGCTCAGGAATTAGCTAGGGATAAGGGAGACAAGATTTTTGAGCATAATAAAGAAATAAAATTTTAAGAAAACGGAATCGTGGAAAATCTAAGGGGATGAATGGTTACGTTCGAAGTCATAACAACGCTAGGCTCAGATCAAAACAGCTCACCCGGAGGCTTCTATCGAAACCAGCAATGAGATCGTAGATGCATAATTTCCTTAATTTCTTGCTCAATTCAATAAAATACTAGAATTTAGATAAGTTAATTCATAGTATGAGGGGATGCGATGGTGTATGGATTTTGCTTGAAACCCCATCTCTCAACACATTTTTCTTTAATTACTCAAATTCTATCCCCTTATTCCTACATCTCTACACTTAATTTCTTTCTTAATTTCCCTCACTATCTTTTATTTCAGTATTTATATGCAACTATTATAGCCACACTCTTTTTTCTTTTATTCGTTTTAATACTATTAGCCACATTTGAGAATGTTATATGAGAGATGTGTTGTGAATCTATCAAAGAAAGAAAAGAAAAACGAAGAACACAAACGTTTATAGTGGTTCGGCAAATCGCCTACGTCCACTCTTAAGGGAGAAGAAGATCTTATTGATGAAGATTACAACAATGATAAACTTAGATCTCATATGAACCCTAATCTTATGGGCTATATGGATCAAACTTAGATCTCATACAAACCCTAATCTTGGGAATGTATGGATGATTCTGTGAACCATACTGAATGACTAAAATTTAACCCATATATATACACTCCAATATATGATATATATGGATAATATGATATATATGGACAATATATGATTTGCATAATCTTAAATCATATATGCTTTACTTGCATAGCAAGTTATCCTCAATATCTAAGCCCATTAACCTTGGCAGCCCATTCTTACAACACTCGATCATAACCCTTGATCTATATGTTGATCATCCAACCTATCTTCCACGTGTTATATTGTTGACTTAACGTATGCAAGCGTCTACCTCTCAACAATCTCCACCTTAGACCTTGCATGCGTCTACTTCTCAACAATACTCCACCTTAGCCCTTGCATTACCACATCAATACTCTTACTCTTCTTCTCCCACCTGCTGCATTACGGTGCAGCCACCCTTATCTACTGTTTTAACTAGTACAGCAAACTCCTTCACACTGCCTTTAGAGAGCAGCAAACTCCTTAACTGTTTTTAACGAGTACAGCAAACTCCTTAACAGTTTTTAACGAGGCCAGTAAACTCCTTAACTGTTTTTAAAAGAGAACAGCAACCCTCATTTTGTATCACTACTCCACCTCGAGTAGCACCCTTTCACCATTGCTCCACCTTGAGCAATATCCTCCACCTCAGCAACTAGTTCCTCACCACACCATGAGGCTTTGATTCTTTGCCACCGAGCCGTCGTCGATCACCTTTGGAGAGAAGCTGCCGCTTCCGACCACTTTCGAGCGTTGCCTAATTTCTTGCTGAAGCGTTGCTCGCCTAAGACCAACTTTAATCTGACTTGAATCCCTCCCGAATTGTGCATGTGAACATTAAAATCCACGACCCAACTCCCACAATTCTCTAAGGATCCCATCAATGGTCTTTCCCCATTGATCTTATCATTCCGTCAAGAAGAATTCCAAGAATTCATCTCTTCGAACCACCGTCCAAAGAACGACGCCCTATCCCTCTTGCTAATCTGCAAGAGTCACCTTCTTTCTTGACCATCCATCGCTTTCTTCATCATCACTCCGAAATCCTCCGTGAACTCCTTGACGTCGAAACCAACAACACCAACCCAACTGCTGTTCAATGTTCACAACTCTTGGGACCTTAGAACCAGATCTTTACCGTCCAGAATCCACGCCTATGAGTTCTGAACGTGCTGTTAAAATTACAGCTCGATCCAACGGCTGGTTTGTGAGAAACGACCCTTTAACCACGGCTGTGCAGAACTGAATTGCCCAAAAATCTGACCTCTGTTTTTGGCATATTTCCGTTAATACAGGGCTCCAAACACGATCTCAACCGTTCAGAATGTAGATCAACAAGTTCTGAACATCCTGACAAAATTTCACCTTGATCCGATGGTTGAAACTCCGGTTATTGCTTCTGCAATATTTCTGCGCTCGGACTTCTCTCAAAAAACGTGAATTCCTTCTCGTTTCTGCCTTCTTTCCCACACCTTCTTGCTTCTTTTTCTTTGATCGTTCCTTTTCCCGTTTCCACTTCTTCTTTCTTTGATCGTCCCTATTCCCGTTTCCCACAGACGGCGCCAATTGTTGTGAATCGATCAAAGAAAGAAAAGAAAAACGAAGAACACAAACGTTTATAGTGGTTCGGCAAATCGCTTACGTCCACTCTTAAAGGAGAAGAAGATCTTATTGATGAAGATTACAACAATGATAAACTTAGATCTCATATGAACCCTAATCTTATGGGCTATATGGATCAAACTTAGATCTCATACAAACCCTAATCTTGGGAATGTATGGATGATTCTGTGAACCATACTGAATGACTAAAACTTAACCCATATATATACACTCCAATATATGATATATATGGATAATATGATATATATGGACAATATATGATTTGCATAATCTTAAATCATATATGCTTTACTTGCATAGCAAGTTATCCTCAATATCTAAGCCCATTAACCTTGGCAGCCCATTCTTACAACACTCGATCATAACCCTTGATCTATATGTTGATCATCCAACCTATCTTCCACGTGTTATATTGTTGACTTAACGTATGCAAGCGTCTACCTCTCAACAAGATGTTACACGGGTGGAAATAAGGGGGGGCACGTGTAAAGTGTGTAGATGGTGATGAGGACCACAACACAAGCTGCAGGTATGGGATCACGGGTTCTCTAACCTAAACCAGTATATTCCAGTGATGACATTGCCTTTTTCAAATGCAGGGCGATGTGTCTTCATCTACTGTATGTGAACACTAGATATAATCATATACTCCCTCTGATACTATTTTTGGGATCCCTCCCATTCAAAAGTATTCATTTCTCCTATTTAGTAAAAAAGTATACAATACGGCCTATTACTCCCCTTTAAAACAATTACCCATTTTACATACAATAATAATACTCTTTAATCCACGTGCAATACAAACACCTTAGAACCGGATGGAGAGAGTAACACACATTTTGAAAAAGACAATCTTACCTCGTATACAAGTGTTTGTTGGGTTTGTCAAAAATAAAAGAAGGGATTTCTTTTATTTCTTTTTCCCACATCGAATGAAAAGTAAGAGCCTTGGTGCTATATAAGGAGGCCCTTGGAATTGATCTCAAATGCACCAATCAAGTACACTTTAATCTTTGTGTTTGATTCTACTTAAATTCCTTTCTTGGATTCTCGGTTGTGAGAATGGGGAGAAAGATGTGAATTAGTCAAAGTTTTGTAAGAGTATAGGGATTGGGGTCGGGAGAGAAAAATTCTGTGTGATTATAAAATTTTTTCACATAGTGGTATTTTCTCGGTCCGTAGTGTTTCTCCGGTTTTAGAGTTTTTCACGTAAATTCTTATATTGTGCTTTTTATGTTTTTCTTTATTTGTCCCTTAGGAATGAATGTGGATCTGTTTATTCCAACAAATGGTATCAGAGTCCAGTTCGGGTGCTAGTAAAGTTCTTAGTATGCTTTGTGGTTGCAGCATAGTCTGACCTTCCACATCAGAAAAAATTTATGAGGGGGGTATTCATTAAGCTAAGGGTGACATGAAAGAAGTGGGAAAAGCTAGTGGCACAAGGGGGTCAGAAGATCAGCCAGATGTGGTGGCATCTCATTCCTTACGGTGAAATGCGCCGGACTGTGGCGATAATGGCGTGGCAAGGGATAAGATTTGCGGGATATCAGTTTTTGGCGGAGTTCTTGGACCTGTAGCAATGTGAATTGCTGGGACTCCCGGTGGTGGAGTTGGCTTAACAGCGGCATGAGGTTTTTCATGGAGTCGACTCAAGGAGGTTTGAAAGGAACAAATTTTTCGGTAATGATTGGTGGCGTGGGGAAGCGGCGATTCAACGGGAAAGATGGAGATGTGGTGGCTTGGTATCGGGTGGCGCTAGATCGGTAAAGAATAGCGTGGATTCAACCGACAAGTGGTGATCATCGCTATTTTCACCTAAATTTTAGTATTTTTTTGTATGTATTTTTGTATTATTTTGCCCGTATTTTATATGTATCTTGGTTGTGTTATGTGTTTTTATAGAAATGTATGTGAATGAGCCTAAACATGTTAAAAATAGGTAAAAATAGAGTCGGGAGCTGAAACGAGCAAGAAATGGGCTACCGGGACCCAACTCGAGTTGCAAGGTGCAACTCGACTTGCAACTCGAGTTGAGAGAAAGTCAAGTTGAGGCCCGAAAAATATCCAGAATCATGCAGAGACCCAACTCGAGTTGCAAGACCCAACTCGACTTGCAACTCGAGTCGAGTTGAGGTCAGAAAGTTGCCCAGAGAGCCAACTCGACTTGCATGTTGCAATACGAGTCGTGTTGGGGCTTATCCAGGTTCAGTTGGAGGTCGTGCGGAGCAGAGCAGCATCCAAAAATCATACAGTGTGCTTACTCGAGTTGTAAGTCACAACATGATTTGACAACTCGAGTCGAGCTGGCTTCCGGAAGCATTCCAGATTCAGAGCCTCGCAAAATGACCGAACAGGTGAGTACTCGAGTAGCAAACTCGAGTCGAGCTGGGTCAGCTCGAGTTCCATCACATGCTACTCAACTCGAGTAGCTAACTCGAGTAAGGAAGGACAAGTCGAGTAAGGTCATTTTGGGCCAAAAATCTGGGTTTTCACCTTCCAGTGCGTGGAGAACATGTTTTAAAGCTCAGTTGACACAAAATTCGAGGCCCAAGTTGGGAAAGGGTATAAATACTCTCATGTTCAACATTCAAAAGAGGATGGATTAGGTCTTCACTTGGACACACACATCACACATAATTCCTTTCATTTTACACCACCATCTCCATCCATTTCATCATCCATTTCCACCATCAAATCCACCATCCAAGTGAGGAGAAAGATCAAGGAAGAAAGGAGGATTGCATATTGAAAGATAGTTTCAAGCCAATCACCAAAATATGGGAGAAATTACCTTTGATTTTCATTTTCTTAATTTGTATTGCTACAATGGATGTTGTTAAACATTGTTTTGATGTTTTGATGATCTTTGTTGTTGGCTAGACCTCTTGTGAGGCTAGCAACTTGATGGATTAAGGATCTATTGATTTGTTGAATTTGTAATAGTTAATTGATGTAATCTTTGGAATTTCTTACATGATCTATGATTTACTTCATTTGTATTATGATGTGTGTGGTTGAATTCTATAGTTATAGTATTAGGAGGGCCAATCCAATATTGTAATTAGGATTTTGATTGAATCATGTTATAATATGAATTTTGTATGTTAGTATGTGAAGTATGTGGTAACATTTTCATATGCTTAGAACATTCATGTGAGAACACTTAATTGGTTTATCATATTTGGCTGAATAATTGAGTGAGGAGACCAATCTTGTTATCATAGTACCTTAAGAGAATTGAGAGTGAGATTCAATCTTTTATGCTTAAAACTTGTAATGAGTTTAGAACCTAATTACCTTAGCCTAGGGATTAGGGGTGTATATGTAATTGCTTCTATTCCAATGATCATTGATATTTGCCATTTGAATTTAACAAGCCATGTTGTGTCATTGATCTTGAATGTGGTTAGCCTTACTCTTCTTTAGATTGTCCTACATCCATTTTATTTTAATAGTGTTTATTTGAGACCTTGTTTGATCATATTAGTTATTAATTGTTTTTATTGGTGACTTGCTTAGTTAATTGGTAGTTTAATTGCTCTTTTTAATTTTTAAAACTCAAAATCCGATAACTTCTATAAAGTATGATTAAAAGCAAACACAGATACACTCTTGATTTAAATCTCCCTTTGATCGATATTTAAACTTGGTCACTCACTATAAACGATAAGGTACGCTTACCTTAATCAATTTTATACCAAATTGAGTCTAAGTTCATGGCGCCGTTGCGACGGGAGAGATTAAATCTTGGGAGTAATGAGCTTGCGTTTAATTAGCTTTACTAGGAGTACTTTTACTTGCTTTCTTTTTATTTGCTTTTATTGTGTTTGTTTTGTGATCTAACTTGGTGAATCTTGTAGGTGTAGCACACTCGCTCAAGGTCTCAATCTATCGAGCCTTTGGATTTGGAGTTAGAGGCTACACTAAGAAGAAGAAGGAGAGATTTGTTATATCCAACGGAGGAAGAAATGGATCACGGATTGGAAGAAGCTAATGGCAATGGGGTTGATGAAGAGAGGAATGGACAAAATTTCCAGCATGGTGTGGAAAATGCTCAAGGTGATCAAATGAATCCGGAGCTTATGCAACAAGTAAATTTCCACCAAGTGCACTTGCACAATCAATAGTTGTAAGCCATCATTCAACAATTGCTAGCACAACAAGAGGCTAGAAATATTCCACAAGCTCCTCCGGTAGTACAACAACCTCAAGTTCAAAGGCATATTGGAGTTGGCGTGAATGTTAGAGACCATTTCCTACTGCAAGTGGGAAATTATGCTGTGGGGCCGCCATTGAATATCAACAATTTTGAGATCAAAACGGGGGTGATTAACATGGTGCAAGCAAATCAGTTTGGGGATGGTGCAATGGAAGACTCGAATGCTCACTTAACTCAGTTCATGGAGTTAGCTAACACCATCAAGATCAACGGAATGAGTGAGGATGTTATTAAGTTGAAGCTCTTTTCCTTTTCATTAAGGGATAAAGTTAAGGCTTGGTATAATACTATACCTCCGGGATCTTACACCACTTGGAGAGAGCTCACTCAGAGGTTCTTGAACAAGTTCTTTCCACCATCGAAGATGTTGCATCTGAAGGGTGATGAGTGTGTAAATTCACAAGTTTGGCATCATGTTTTGTGCTAGTTTTAGAGAGTTTTGAGGTGGAAATAGGTGAAAAACCTATATATATTGTGAATTACCATGAATCAAGTGTTAGTGGAGCTATTTAAGTGGTTTTTATAGCAAAATCAGAGTGGAAGTGCCAAGAATCGAAGAGACGAAGTCGAGACCACGCGAACCGCCAAGGAGAGAGGTGGGTTCGACCTGTTGGAGGAGGGTTCGACCTCTCCAGCAGGTCGAACCAGCAATGCAAAGTGGCAGAAGATGGGTTCGACCACGACTCGAGGGGTTCGACATGTCTATCAGGTCAAACCATGGTCGAACCAGTTCGCGAGAAAGTTGATTCAACCACGACGTTGGGGATTCGACTTGACGGTTGGTCGAATCAAGAGCAGAAATTGTCCAGTAGCATGGTTCGACTAAGACGGAGTGGTTCGACCTGTACAAAAAGTCGAACCAAGTGCAGAATACTTCCAGTAGGTGGGTTCGACCTGTGGTTCGACCTGTTTGCTGAGGTCGAACCATCGTGCGGAAACTTACCTTATCCAGATTTTCGAGGCCAAAACACGTGTGATCACTTGAAAAGCCCATTCCAAGCCCTGGAGACGTGATTACAAGTATAAAAGAAGGCTCACACAGTCAGAGCTTTTAGAGAGTTTTAGAGAGCGTAAGATCGTGAAGCACAAGAGGAGACTAGGAGGAGCTGTGACAGAGGTTCCGCTGGAGATTCAAGTAAGATTGGTCCATCTAACCATGATTGTTCCTAGATCAATCATGGGCTAGAGCCACTTCGGTAGTTCTAGGGTTATGAAGGTTTCATGAGTTGATTTGTATTTCATGTGTATACTCCGTACAACACTACTTGTGGTTTAGTTTATATAAGATTGTACGTTTTTAATCCATACTCATAGTTGTTTTGTGCATCAATAATCGTTGTGTAGAGTCTGAATGCATAACATGGTTATTGATTGAGTGCGTTCACTAATGAGCAGGGTTTATTGTTATAATTCTAAGTGAAGGGATTCTGAGGTTTTATTAGAACCGTCTTATATGAATGTTTGTTAATTGAATTGAATTCGGGTTAACAAGTAGGATTAAGAGTATAACTTTATAGTACCTAAAAAGGGAGATCAAATCGGGTTAGAGTACTAAGTGCACAGGAAATAATTGATTATGATAGTACCTGGAAAGGGGGGTAAAGTGTACATCTTGCTCTGAGGATACTCACACGTGTCAAAAGCTTATCTATTTGTGTCTATAGAGTAGATTTGCATGGTCTAACGATGCGTCCATAAACCACAAGGCAGAGTCGGACATCGACACACGAAAGTATGAATTAACGAATAAAACTGGATGGCCTGACGAACTACCTATCATCTTATTTGATCACAACTCTCTTCTCTTGTTCTTGTTATTGATTTGCTATTTTAATTGTTACTTAGTTTAAAAACCAACAATTACGATTCTCAACATAGTCATAATTGCTAGAAAATAACTAAAGTAATATTTACCCGTCCCGTGGATTCGATATTTAACTTGATCACCTTCGAAACTACAATTGGTATCCTTCATACTTGGGGATTAAAATTGTGTGTTAAGAAAACACCCATCAAAGGGCTTAATCATACAGTTCAAGCAGTTGCCTCTTGAAACCTTTAGTGAGGCATGGGATCGCTTTAAGGAGATGCTTCGGATGTGTCCACAGCATTGGTTTCCCCTTGATCAATAAGTTGGATTTTTCTATACAGGATTGAACGGAGGTTCGAGGATACTTGTTGATATTTCGTCGGGAGGATCTATATTGGGGCAAACACCAGAGACGGCTATAGCTATTTGTGAGAAAATTGCTTTGAATGCAGGATAGTGGCCTTTAGATCGTTCTTCAGGAATGTATGAGATGGAGAGGATAGCAAAGATGGAGGAAGTGTGCATGAAACAAGTGGAAGCACCAAAAGAAGATGTCACTGAAAAGCTATCTCGGAGATACTCAAGAGGATGAATGCTAATTTTCAAGTGCCTCAAAACTCTATGGCTATGCGCATCATGAGTCTAACGTTTCCTAGTTCGAATGTTCAATTGCCTACATCTCAAATGCCTCTTCAAGGTATGACCTCCAACATGGGCCTTCAAGAATCTTGGGGACAACCCGAGATGTCACTCGAGGAAGTTGTCTTCATGCAAGGAAAGAACTTCCAAGGGAATTATGGAGGAAATTTTGGACACCAAAGAGGAGGTTATCCACCTAGGCAAAGTGGATTTGGTCAAGGGAATTTTGGTGTCAACTTTCAACAACCTAAGAGGTTTGATAACTTGTTATATGGAAATCAAGGTAATGCCCTTACACTTCCACCGGGGATCAATCCGGGAGCTAAGGCTCAAAACAATGAAGGGAAGCCTACGGTGGAGGATCAAATTGGAAAAATATTTGAGCTCATGAAGCATGAAAGAGATGAGAGGTTACTAGAGAAAGAAGAAAGAAGGCAAGAAAAGAAAGTGAATGATTGGAGGTTTAAGGCATTGGAGACACAAGTGAGCCAAATAGCAAGTGAAAAGAGAGAAGTTCATCAAAAAGGAAAGTTTCCATCAACTACTATCACTAATCCAAAGGAGCAATGCAAGGCCATCGAACTTCGAAGTGGAACAAAATACGATGGACCTTCGATGCCTAAGGAAGAGGAAGAAGTAGTATGTGAACAAGAGCCCATGGTAGTTGAGGATGAAGAAGGGAAAGAGAAAGGAGTTGAGTTAGATAAGAATGATGAAGTGATCCCTACACTTGATGAAGAAGTAGTGAGATCTCCGAAAAAGTGGGAAAAGTGTAAAGAAGCAAAAAGGAAAGAGAGAGAGGAATACTTCGAAAGGGATGAATGGGGAATTTCTAAATTTCCCGTACCAATCCCATTTCCACAAAGATGTTTGAAGAAGGGCTTAGATGAAAAGTTTGCAAAGTTTGTGGAAATGCTAAAGAAGATCCATATCAATATACTTTTTGTGGATGCCCTTCTACAAATGCCCAACTATGCAAAATTTTTGAAGGATATTATGGCAAGGAAAAGGAGCTTAGATGATCATGAAATGGTGAATCTCACGGAGGAGTATAGTGCCATATTACAAAAGAAGCTCCCACCTAAGTTGAAAGATCTGGGTAATTTTATTATTCCGTGCAAGATGGGGAAGCGTGAGAGCTACAAGGCTCTATGTGACTTGGGTGCTAGCATCAACTTGATGCCTTTGTCGATTTTTAAAAAATTGGGCATTGGAGAAGTCAAGCCTACATCGGTTACTCTTTAATTGCCGATAGATCTATGATGTATCCAAAAAGAATTGTGGAGGATGTCTTGGTGAAGGTTGGTAAATTTATATTTCCCGTTGATTTGTGGTGTTAGATATGGATGAAGACTCAAATGTTCCATTAATTCTTGGACGTCCATTTCTAGCCATGGTGAAGGCTTTGATTGATGTAGAGAAAGGGGAGTTGACCCTTAGAGTTAATGAGGAAGAAGTGGTATTTGTATTAAAAGAAGCTATGAGATATCTGAGGAAGAGCAATGAGTGTAGATGAGTAAAAGTGATGGAGGATATTGTTGAAGAGCATCTACATTGTGTTCATTCCAAGGACCCTTTGGAATTAATAATGAGTCACTCTTATTCCTTTGATCTTTCTAACTCTCTTTGTTGCTTTAATGATAATGAAATATTTGATGATTTGCATTGTTTGAATTCTTGTAGTGAACTTACAATGGAGGAAGCGAGAGAGGTGCTTGAAAAGAAGCTTGATGATGAGCCCAAAGAAGAGAAGAAAGAGGAGAAAAATGAAGAGTTAAAGCCTTTACCGGAGCACTTGAAGTATGCATACTTGGGAGAAAATGACACCTATCCGGTAATTGTATCTTCATCCTTGAGTGACTTAGAATTGGAGAAATTATTGAGGGTGTTAAGAGAGCACAAATCTTCTATTGGTTGGTCCATTAAGGATTTGAAAGGTATAAGTCCATCTCTATGCATGCATAAGATTCATTTAATGGAAGAAGATAAGCCTTTTGTACAAAACCAACGTCGTCTTAATCTTATAATGCAAGAAGTTGTAAGAAATGAAGTGTTGAAATGGCTTGATGCGGGTATCATCTTTCCAATTAGTGATAGTCCTTACGTGAGCCCTTTGCATGTGGTAGCAAAGAAGGGTGGTATGACCATAGTGAGGTCCGATACTAACGAGGTAAGCGCCATTTTCTTGTCTGCCTATTTTTATAGCACTCACGAGCAAGAATACTCGATCGTTGTAGTAGTATATCCCAAGAAAAATGATCAATCCAATAAGGAGTTATGTTCGGACTAGCAAAATACGTGAGCTCATGTTCATGTCGTTTTTGTAAAGATGATCGGGGGTTTTGAGATTGGATAACAACTAAAACAAGAAGCAAGTAAATAAGATAGCAAATAAGATAAATGACAAGTAAAGAAAATGGGTGCTAAAGTTCAAGTATGGAAAAACATGGGATTAGAAACATCCAAGCACACTCAATTCATATTATCATGCAAACGGAATTCAACTCAATTGATGTAGACTAAGGGTGATCACGATTGTATCCTAAGCTCCCTTTCGGGTTACAAAGGTTGTTGATCCATTTTGGACTCCCAAAAGCATTTAAGATCAAAGCCCAACATTAACC
The DNA here is from genome assembly GCA_023678885.1 of Pogostemon cablin. Taxonomy (NCBI): domain Eukaryota; kingdom Viridiplantae; phylum Streptophyta; class Magnoliopsida; order Lamiales; family Lamiaceae; genus Pogostemon; species Pogostemon cablin. Next base: position 33,034,426 of record CM042951.1, read on the forward strand.
CCTTCCATCTAGGTACTAGTTAGACTAAACTCTCCCTTTTTGTGTACTAAGGCCAACGAATGGATTGGTTCCCCTCATTGAATTCAAATATCCTTTCGGTCAAACCCAAACTCAATGTCTATTCATGCCTTCCTAATACTATAGAGGGTCGTTTCCGTCTCACTCCAAGCAATACATACATGAAGATCATGATAGCATTTAATTACCACAAATAATCCATTGATCAACAATCCATTAAACCAATAAATATTCATGAATAACAAACCATGCCATCACAACATCAAGACAATTAAACTCCATGAATAGAAATCAACATCAATTAAATCAAAAACCAATTTAATCCACATGATAATATAAATCTAATATGCTCTTCATGTTCCTAATCCCACTAGAGGGATTAGCCTATCATAGTAAAAGTAACAAAACAATTAAATGATTCATTACAATTACCCATAGTCTAAGATCTAAAGAAATACAAATTGAATGGATTCTTCCCTATCAATTTCTTGAAGAGAATCTTCTATTCTTCTTGATCTCCACCTCTAGCTCTTGATTCCTTGAGATCTCTCACACCCAATGGAAGGGATGAAGTTTTGATGGAGAATTAATGGAGATGATGAAGATGGATCAAAATGGATGAAGGTGGATGAAGATGATGGTGGGAAATGGAAGAAATGGTGTGTGAGGTGTGTGTAGATGATATAAGCTTTGAATAGGTCATTAAGGCTTGTAATGTGCTAAATTCACAAGAAATAGGCTTATAGGCTCAAAATGGTTAACTAAGGATGATATTCATGGTCGGGAACATATATGGCAATGACTATAATAACAAGGATGGCCTTAGATCATTTCACCACTCTCCACTAATCGGGCTCGTTCCTATAGTCCTTGAGCAAGTTCTAACTTATCAAACACAACCGATCCACTCATGAAGAAATACCATGTATGCATGGTTGAGGCTCAAATGCTCACACGCTTGTGCTCGGACCCTAAGGAACTTATTATACCACATTCATCTCAAAATTGAACAAGTTAAGTAAAATATGTCACAATTTGAAAGTGTAGAGATTCTTAATCATAATTTGTCATCACTTATCACCACAACATATCATCACTCACGTTCAAAAATGACTCACGACATCCCTAAACAAACCACCAAACATCCCAAGACAAGAATGAAAATACACACAACATACAAATAAGGACTCAACAAACAAGACACAACAAAAACACAAAACATGCAAAAACACAAAATACCATCATCCATAAGAAAATTAAGCACACATTCATCCCAACCTTTATTGAAAAGGAAATCCTAACTTACGAAAAGCAAACATCCCAAAACATAACAAATTAAGTAGCATGCTAATCACATCAATACACATCAAAATATGTCAAGCAACTAGAAGTGATAAGGTGTAGAATACTCCCTCAATGGGCATTTGGTAAAGAAAGCGTTAGCTCCAAGCTCCATCTTGCTTCCAATACCTCTCATTCATGCTCAAACACTCAACAAACACCATTATTTTGACAATTTCATTATAAATATGGACTATCATGCACTTCAACACCACCAATCATGCCAAAATCAACCCAAACTCATGAGAAAAATTTTAAAATTAACCCAATTTTTACAAGAATCATACTCAAGTGGTGAGTCACACCACACACTCTCCCCCCAAACTTAAATCGAAACAAGAGTTGAGACTTAAGTTTGCAAAAATTGGTGAGACTTACCCTTGTAGTTTCCATTGATGATCTTCTTGTAGAGAAGTAACCGCATCCACACGACTCAAGCTATGTCCACCACGCACTAGCACCCCCCAAACTTAACTCGAGACAAGAGTCACGAATTAAGTTTGCAACAAGTTGTGGAACATGTCAACTTGAATCCATGAAGCATTTCTCTTTTCTTCAATGTGCATTTTTCTCCATGAGCACAATCAACCTACAAGGCCAAAACAACAAACAACAAAAGATAAAAAGAATGGGTTGCCTCCCATTTAGCGCTAAGTTTAACGTCTTCAAGCCGGACGAATGTAAGCTCTTAACAGTCGGAGAAATCCAAGACCCCATCGGGCCGCATCTTCACTTTAAACATCTCTTTAACAACCTTTTTATCCACACTTCGTGCTCCTTTAACACTTGAACTCACATCGTTTCCTCTTTTCCTCACATTCTTAAATCCCGGAGGCCCTTTATCAATCTTCAAATCAACATGTGGATCTCCCCCAAGCGTATTTCTTTTTGAAGAGAAATTTCCTGCAATTTCAAGCATAAAGTTAGTTAATTCTTCATCTTTTAAAATCGCACTTACCACTTCATCTCGAATATCCGGAGGCTTAATGGGTGGCTTCAAATGAAGATTTCGCCCTATTAAATTCTTGCTTGATAACACCAATTCTCTTTCATGTGATCGGAGTGTGAGTTCCTTCTTATCCATATCAAATTTGGCTTTTGCGGTTGCCAAAAGCGGCCTTCCAAAAATTAATGGAATCCAAGGATCCGCTTGCTTCTCAACTATCATAAAATCCACCGGAAATACAAAATCCTCTATTTGCACAAGCGTATCCTCCACAACTCCATGGGGCTTTATCATTGAACCATCCATTATTCCGATTTCCACATCCGTTTCCTTTAACCTCCCAATGCGAAGTTTCTCAAAAATCTCCAAAGGCATTACATTAATGCTCGAACCAAGATCACATATAGCATTAAAGTTTTCCCCATTTCCAATTTTACAAGTAAGAACGAATTTACCGGGGTCTTCCACCTTTAATGAAGCATGAACCTCAACAATGTCATGATCTTGTTTCAACATTATCTCTCTGATGAGTGATATTTTCACCTAGATTTTAGTATCTTTTTATGTGTGTTTTCGTATATTTTTATCTGTATTTTATGTTTTATTTGGTTGTGTTTTGTGTTTTCATAGGAATGTGTGAGAATGATCTTAAACATACATATAACAGGTGAAAATGGAGTAAAAATGAAGAAGGAAGATCAAACAAAGAAGAAGAAACAAAGGTGCAAGAACACGGCCGGCCGTGCTGGCAACACGTCTCGTGTTGCAGCAAAACGGCCCGTGTGCCAGACACGGGCCTGTCCAGAAAGGTCGTGCGGCGGCATCTATTTATCCAACACGACCACCACTTGGTCGTGTTGTGGAGCACGACCCGTGTTTCAGAGCACGACCCGTGTACAAGACACGGGCCTGTAAGCGGAGGCCGTGCGGCGACGTCTAGGCATTCAACACGGCCACCCTTTGGCCGTGCGACGCAGAACGACTCGTGTGCCGCATGCCCTGACACGACACGACCCGTGCTACGTGACACGACTCGTGTCGGCACCAGAACAGGATATTTTTTACAATTCTTCTAGAAGGTCTCCATGGGGTATAAATACCAATCCATTCAACATTTTAGAAGAGATCCGAAAATTCTACTGTTCCCACACACCTCACACACCATTCCTTTGATTTCACACCATATTCTCCATCCCATTCATCCATTTTTGAGATCTACATCATCTCTCCATCATTTCCTCCATCCAAATCAAGTGAAGAAGCAAGGAAGCTTGGGTGATCACCAAAGGAAGAAGGGAGATTCAATTGGATCCATTTCCAAGGGAGTTTTCATTCCAATTTTGTGTTAATCCTTTAGTTTATCATGATTTGTAAGAATTATAATGTCTATGTTATGGATCTTATGAAGATTGTAGGCTAATCTCCCTTGTGAGATTAGCAACATGAAGGTTGTTGGTTAATTTGTGGATCTATGTAATTAAATTCATATGTTGATGGGGATATTTGATTTTCTATCATTGGTGCTTATATATCTTGAGATCTATGATGTTTTGTGTGTTTGATTGTTCTAATTATATGATTAGATTGAGAAATCAATTATGTGCTTAGGATAGTCAAGTGAATCATTTCATCAAACACCTCATGTGCATTATAAATGGTAAAGTGATTGAGAAGTCCTTTATTATTTAGAACCCTTTGATGGAACATGTGATTAGTTAGATTGAGAAGTCAATTGATTATATGAAGGGATTCTATAATTGAACTTAGTACCTAGTTGGAATAGTTTAATTTAGAACCAACCTTTGAGCTATTTAGAGATTGTGCAAATGATCTACATCCTAATCATTTCGAGAGGAAGTTTAGGTGGTATAAGTGTTGGCCCTTAGTCTTAACCCTTGATACATATGAGTTTAATGCATGAATCCATAAGTTACCACTTCATTAGTGTTGTTAATCTCACTTCTACTCAATTTGGAAAACCACTCATTCATAAATTTTATCTTGTCATTGGATTATTGTTTGTCTACTTTCATTTAATTACTTGTTACTCAAACCATCCATCTATGATTCGTCTCTATAAAATCGTGATAAACGTGATATCGCTTAAGTGCTAGCATCGACCTCCCTGTGGTTCGATAAATTCTTGAATTGGTCAACCCGACTACAAGTTCTGGCTAATCAAATGGCGCCGTTGCCGGGGAGGTAACGGTTGCTAGTAGCTTAAAGAAGGAACGTTTAAAGCGATCTTACTAGAGACATTTATTTTCTTGTATTTATTACTTGTATTTGCTTTGTGAAAATTTGTTCTAATTTTTCTTGTCTTGAAGGTGTATGCAAACAAGGTCAAAAGGGAAGCAAGTCGAACCAATTGATCTAGAGCTTGAAAACACTTTGAGGAGAAAGAGAAGAGAGAACAAAACCAAAAATAGTAATTCAATGGAGAATTTTCAAGGTGACAATCGTGTTGGGATAGAGCATGATGGGGAAGGAGGACACAATATGAACGTGCATGACAACGCACATCAATTCAATGAGAATCCTCCTCAACAAGCCTATCAAAATCATGGAGCTATAAACAATCAAGCTTATATTCAACAACTTGTGCAACAAGCGATGATTCAACAAGGTTTTCAACAACCTTATCCTCCTCAACAACAAGCTTATGTGCCACCACCTCCACCTCCGGTTCAACATGGAGTTCAAAATGATCAAAGGGTGATACGGGACTTCTTCATGCCAAGGGCACTTCCACAAATGATGGGACCACCAATTCATGCCAACAATTTTGAGTTTAAAATGGGCTTGATTTCATTGGTGAGAGAGCAACAGTTTGGTGGAGCTCCGAATGAAGATCCTAACGCTCATCTAGCTCAGTTTGTGGAGATTGCCAACACAGTAAAGATGAACGGAGTGAGTGAGGATTGCATAAAGATGAGGTTATTCCCATTTTCTTTGAGGGATAGAGCAAGAACATGGCTCTCCACTCTTACTCCCGGTACGTGCAACACTTGGGATGAGCTAGCGCAAATGTTTTTGAACAAATACTTTCTACCTTCTAAGACACTTCAAATGAAGAGCTTGATCACACAATTCAAGCAAATGCCTCAAGAGAGCTTTTATGAAGCGTGGGAAAGGTTCAAAGAAATGCTACGCAAGTGTCCACAACATGGCTTCCCGGAGAATCAACAAGTTGGATTTTTCTATCAAGGACTTGTGAACGGACAAAGAGTGCTTGTTGATGCCTCGGCAGGAGGATCCGTACTAGGTGTAACTCCGGAAAGGGCTATTCGAATTTTTGATGAGATTGCTACAAATGTCTATCAATGGCCATCGGAGAGAGTTAGTGGAAGCTATGGTTTTGAAAGCTATGATAAAGGACAACAGTTTAGTGTGAAGAGTGTAAGTGTTGAATCAAGTATGCCAAGCATGGAAAAGATAGTGGCAGAAGTTGTTAAACAAATGAGCTTGAATCAAAGTATGAACAATCAAGGAATGAATATGGTTGAGAAGTTACAAGTCGAGCAAGGTGTGCTACCTCCGAATGCTGTGAATGGTGAACAATGGACCAACTCTATGCCCCGTGTTGAGGATGTGTCTTATATGCAAGGAAGAAATTATCAAGGTAATTATCAAAACGATTACCAAGGTAATTTCAATCAAAATCAAGGAAGTTATCCACAAAGGCAAGGGGGATTCAACGCTCAAAGTAGTGGAAGTTCACATTCACAACATCAACCAAGGCAAGGAGGGTTCACTAGCCAAGGAAGCGGAAGTTCTTATCCACAACAACCAAGGAGGCAAGATAATTTTTCTTATGCAAACCCAAGTAATGCGATTGCTTATCCTCCGGGGTATCATCCGGGAGCTAAAGCGCCAAATAATGAAGGGAAGGCGACTACCGAAGAACTTCTTGAGAAATTGATTGCTTCCAACAAAAATCAAGAGGAAGTAATTGAAAGAAAATTTAAGGCTTTTGAGGAAGTAAATGAAAGACGATTAAAAGCCATTGAGGAAAACAGTGATAGAAAACTCAAAGCCTTGGAGTATTCATTTGGTCAAATGGCGAGCTCAATGAATGCTAATGAGAAAGGGAAATTTCCAGCCACAACCGAGGTTAATCCGAAAGCTCAATGTTTATTTGTTGAAACGGAAGAGGAAAGAAAGGTTGAAGAAGGGTTGGTGGAAAGCAAGGTTGTTGAAGAAATGAAAGAAGAGCAAAAGCCTAAATGGATACCTAAATGGAAGAGGGTGCAAGAGGAAAAGAAAGTTGAGGAGAAGGTCAAGGAAGAAGAGTATAAGCGTGACTATTGGGGTATTCCGATCACTCCATTTCCTATTCCCTATCCACAAATGTTTGTAAAGGAAGAGAAGAAAAAGGAGTTTGAGGAGTATGTGAAAGAGCTCAAGAAGAAATACGAGGAGAAAAAGAAAGAGGATCAACCCGAAACAAGTGAGTCGATGCTAAAAGGAGGGCCTACAAAAGTTGGTGATCCGGGGAAGTTCATAATCCCTTGTGATTTTGAAAAGAAAGGGACTCTTGATGCATTGTGTGACTTGGGGGCAAGCGTTAACGTGATGTCTCATGCCACGTTCAAAGACCTTGCAATTGGAAAGCTAAAGCCTACGACTATCCGTCTTGAAGTTGTCAATGGTGAGGTTGTGAAGCCACTAGGGATTGTTGAAGACGTGGAGGTAAAGGTGAAAGGGCTAGCTTTCCCGGTCGACTTCATGATTTTGGAAGTGAAGGCGGACCCCAAAGTTCCACTCATTTTGGGAAGGCCATTTCTAGCTACGGGAAGAGCAAGAATTGATGTTGGTAGAGAAGAGTTATCCTTGAGCTCAAAAGGAAAGAGTGTCACGTTCATGTGTAAGAAGGAAAAAGGAGTCAAGTCTCACTTAAAGCCTCCGGATGATTTCGATGATCATGATTCTCTTCTCTTTGACAATTTAAATTCATTTCTTCATGATTATATGAAATTGTCAAATGCTAACTTGTCTTCTTGTGATGTTGATAGAAAGAAAGCTCCGAACCTCGATTGGAAACTTGACAAAGGAGAAAGAGGAAGTCCACTAGAATCACTTCTTGATGACGATTTGATGCTAGTGAGCAAGAATGGAGAGGTTGAGCTAGTGGACAAGAAGAAGGCCAAGCTAATGTTCAAAGTGAGGATGCGAGGAGAAAGTGGGATGGACCATCCTTTGGTCCAATGATCGTGAAATTCCGTCCGGCTTGAAGACGTTAAACTTAGCGCTAAATGGGAGGCAACCCATTCTTTTGTTATTTTGATGCTTTTTGTTGATTTTGGTCTTGTAGGTGGATTGTGCTTGTGAGAAAAAGCATGTTGAAGAAAGGAGAAGAGCTTCATGGATTTGAGTAAAAATGTCTCCATTTGTTGCAAACTTAATTCTCGACTCTTGTCTCGAGTCAAGTTTGGGGGAAAAGTGCATGGTGAACATAGCTTGAGTCGTGTGGATGCGTTTACTTCTCCACAAGAAGATCATCAATGGAAACTACAAGGGTAAGTCCCACCACTTTTTGCAAACTTAATTCTCACCTCTTAGTTCGATTTAAGTTTGGGGGGAGAGTGTGTGGTGTGACTCGCCACCACTTAAGTGTGTTTGATATGATGATATATTGATGATGATAGGTCTTCTTGTAAAATTCACCCAATTTTAAAATTTTCTCATGAGTTTGGTTGGATTTTGGTATGATTGGTTGTGTTGAAGTGCATGATAGTCCATATTTTTAATGAAATTGTTGAGCTAATGGTTTTGTTGAGCATGTATGAAGGGTATTGGAAGCACGAATTGAGCTCGGAGCTAACAACTTCCACTATCAAATGCTTATTGAGGGAGTTCATTCTACACCCTACCACTTTTATGTGTTTAGCATAATTTGATTTGATTTGTATTGATGTGATTAGCATGCTACTTCATGTGTTATGTTTTTTGGGATGTTTATTTTCGTAAATTAGGATTTTCTTTTCAATCAAGGTTGGGATGATTGTGAGCTTACATTGTTATGGATGATTTGAATGTGTGCTTCATTGTGTAATGATGGTGATTGTTGTTTTTTGCATGTTATGTGTTTTTATTTTGTTTCTTGTTTGTTGAGTCTTTATTTTATGTTTTGTGTGTTTTCTTATTTTTGTCTTGGTATGTTTGGTGGTTTGTTTAGGGAGGTTGTGAGTCATTTTTAAATATGAGTGATGATATGTTGTGGTAATAAGTGATGACAAGTTATGATTAAGAATCTCTACACTTTCGAATTGTGACATGTTTTACTTAACTTGTTCAATTTTGAGATGGATGTGGTGTAATAAGTTTCTTAAGGTCCGAGCACAAGCTTGTGAGCGTTTGAGCCTCAACCGTGCATACATGGTTTTTCCTTCATGAGTGGATCGATTGAGTTTTGATAAGCTAGAACTTGCTCAAGGACTATAGGAATGAGCCCGATTTGTGGAAATTAGTGAAATGATCTAAGGCCATCCTTGTCATTTATAGTCATTGCCATATATTTTCCTACCATGAACATCATCCCTAGTCAACCACTTTGAGCCTTAAAGCCTATTTATTGTGATATAAGCACATTACAAGCCATGATTACCCACTTAAGTCTTACATATATACCATTTGTGTGGGTGATTGAGGAGATGGTAACTAGAAAGGTTTGATAAAGAAGAAAAAGAAAAAAGGAAATGGTAAACAAGCAAGAAAAAGGATGAAAAAGAGCACAAGAAAGAATGGACATGCAATCCCAAAACAAGAAAATGAGCAAAGCAATAACAATATGCTCAAGTACTTAAAAGTTCAAAGAAGGAAGCATGCATTAAAAGAAGCTCAAAATCTAAGGAAAGTTGATGATTAGTGCTTGTGATTACCAAAGTTGAGAAAGGAAGAAAGAAAAGTGGAGAAGTTGAGGAAGTTGATCATCTCTTCGATTACTTACACTTGCTTAGTCACTATTATCCATATCTTCCATACCCTACCAAAGAGCCTATCATTACATCCTTAATGAAAGACCTTTTTGATCATTAATGGAAACCTTGGCGGTTTGTGAATGTAGTCCACGAGCAAGCTTATAGCGAGTCGAGCCAATCGATTGATGAGTGTTGATTTACCTACTTTAAAGAGTGTTGAGTGAAATTTATAACCTATGTAAGGCTTGGACTAAAAGGGACTATATTACACTTTATTCTCTTTTGATTGAACTTGTTAATTTCTCATGTTATGATTTTATTGATGTAGGATGCCTTAGCATAGTTTGTAATTCTTATTGCTATTGATGTGTTATTACTTATGTTCGTTTAGTCTTTTCCTAGGTGAAAATCACTCCTCATGGTTTATCATTTTCGTTGTGCGAGGACACACAACACTTTAAGTTTGGGGGTGTGATGAGTGATATTTTCACCTAGATTTTAGTATCTTTTTATGTGTGTTTTCGTATATTTTTATCTGTATTTTATGTGTTATTTGGTTGTGTTTTGTGTTTTCATAGGAATGTGTGAGAATGATCTTAAACATACATATAACAGGTGAAAATGGAGTAAAAATGAAGAAGGAAGATCAAACAAAGAAGAAGAAACAAAGGTGCAAGAACACGGCCGGCCGTGCTGGCAACACGTCTCGTGTTGCAGCAAAACGGCCCGTGTGCCAGACACGGGCCTGTCCAGAAAGGTCGTGCGGCGGCATCTATTTATCCAACACGACCACCACTTGGTCGTGTTGTGGAGCACGACCCGTGTTTCAGAGCACGACCCGTGTACAAGACACGGGCCTGTAAGCGGAGGCCGTGCGGCGACGTCTAGGCATTCAACACGGCCACCCTTTGGCCGTGCGACGCAGAACGACTCGTGTGCCGCATGCCCTGACACGACACGACCCGTGCTACGTGACACGACTCGTGTCGGCACCAGAACAGGATATTTTTTACAATTCTTCTAGAAGGTCTCCATGGGGTATAAATACCAATCCATTCAACATTTTAGAAGAGATCCGAAAATTCTACTGTTCCCACACACCTCACACACCATTCCTTTGATTTCACACCATATTCTCCATCCCATTCATCCATTTTTGAGATCTACATCATCTCTCCATCATTTCCTCCATCCAAATCAAGTGAAGAAGCAAGGAAGCTTGGGTGATCACCAAAGGAAGAAGGGAGATTCAATTGGATCCATTTCCAAGGGAGTTTTCATTCCAATTTTGTGTTAATCCTTTAGTTTATCATGATTTGTAAGAATTATAATGTCTATGTTATGGATCTTATGAAGATTGTAGGCTAATCTCCCTTGTGAGATTAGCAACATGAAGGTTGTTGGTTAATTTGTGGATCTATGTAATTAAATTCATATGTTGATGGGGATATTTGATTTTCTATCATTGGTGCTTATATATCTTGAGATCTATGATGTTTTGTGTGTTTGATTGTTCTAATTATATGATTAGATTGAGAAATCAATTATGTGCTTAGGATAGTCAAGTGAATCATTTCATCAAACACCTCATGTGCATTATAAATGGTAAAGTGATTGAGAAGTCCTTTATTATTTAGAACCCTTTGATGGAACATGTGATTAGTTAGATTGAGAAGTCAATTGATTATATGAAGGGATTCTATAATTGAACTTAGTACCTAGTTGGAATAGTTTAATTTAGAACCAACCTTTGAGCTATTTAGAGATTGTGCAAATGATCTACATCCTAATCATTTCGAGAGGAAGTTTAGGTGGTATAAGTGTTGGCCCTTAGTCTTAACCCTTGATACATATGAGTTTAATGCATGAATCCATAAGTTACCACTTCATTAGTGTTGTTAATCTCACTTCTACTCAATTTGGAAAACCACTCATTCATAAATTTTATCTTGTCATTGGATTATTGTTTGTCTACTTTCATTTAATTACTTGTTACTCAAACCATCCATCTATGATTCGTCTCTATAAAATCGTGATAAACGTGATATCGCTTAAGTGCTAGCATCGACCTCCCTGTGGTTCGATAAATTCTTGAATTGGTCAACCCGACTACAAGTTCTGGCTAATCACTCTCCATCACACTTACTTTCCTCATCCAACAAAGACAAAAATTCACCAATTATCATCTCATCATCCAAAGACCAATCTTCATCAACGCCAATGTCCTCCTCAATTTTTGACACCACTTTATCACCAAGTACTTCTTCAACCTTAGAAACAATGTTTGTTGTTTCCACCAACCCTTTCTCCACCTTACTTTCCATGTTGCACATGGTAACATACAAACATTGCTCCTTAGGATTAGTTACCGTGGTAGAGGGGAACTTTCCTTGTTGGTGTTGAGATCCAACGGAGGAAGCAATTTGTCCCATTTGATGTTCAAAAGCTCTCATCCTATTGTCGGACTTCTTCTCATTTTCCTCCATTCTAGCCTCCATCTTTTTCATAAATGCTAGCAATGTCTCTTCCACCGATGCTTTACCCTCTCCATTCGATGGTTTGGCACTTGGATCGAATCCCGGAGGAAATGACACGGCGGCTTGAGGATTAGAGTAAGAGAAATTTTCATGCTTCCTTGGCGCTTGATAATTTCCACTTGATTGATTGAAATTGCTTCCCCGAGCTTGCCCTTGATATCCTCCTTGATAATTACCTTGGTTGGAAGGATAGTTACCTTGAAAATTCCCTTGACGTTGAAAATTTCCTTGGTAATTTCTCCCATCTAAATAGGCAACATCCTCTACATTTTGCATAACAAGGCTCTCATCATTCACAATGGCATTTGTGCTTCCCCCTTGACTCACTCCTTGAGTGATCAAATTCAATTGCTTAGTTAAAGCATTGATGCTTTCATTAAATTCTTTCATGCCTTGGCCTTGAAACACATCGCTCTTCACTTTATGCACACTTTCCACTTGAGCCACCTTTCCGTATGCATAACCTCCCAATATCCTCTCGGACGGCCATTGATAAGCATTCATCGCAATGTCTTCAAAAATTTCCATAGCTTTCATCGCATCCACTCCGAATATAGATCCTCCGGATGAGGCATCTACATGCATCCGATGTTGTTGGCTCAACCCTTGATAGAAGAAAGCCACTTGTTGATTCTCATGAAAGTCATGTTGAGGGCACTTTCTTAGCATCTCCTTGTAGCGTTCCCATGCTTCATAAAAGCTTTCATCCGGAATTTGCTTAAACTGAGTGATAAGGCTCTTCAATTGGAGTGTCTTTGAAGGAGGAAAGTACTTGTTTAGGAACCTTTGCTCAAGATCTTCCCATGTGTTACAACTTCCCAAAGGAATTGCATTATACCATGCCTTAGCCTTGTCTCTTAAAGAGAAAGAGAACAACCTCATCCGAATAGCATCTTCCGATACTCCATTCATCTTAATGGTATTTGCAACCTCCAAGAAGCTAGCTAGATGCATGTTTGGATCCTCAAGAGGACCTCCCCCAAACTGATTTTCTTTGACCATGTTGATCAATCCGGTCTTGATTTCTAAATTGTTGGCTTGAACCGGAGGAACCATGTTGTGTACGGCTCTCGGTTGGAAGTAATCCCGGATTGCTCTAGGCCTTGGCCTCTCTTGAGGTATTTGCACATTTCCTTGCATTGCTTGGTTATTGAACATATTAACCATCTCTTGGACATTTCTACGAACATGTGGTTGTGCCTCTTGTTGTTGGAGTATCCTTTGAGCCTCTTGATTGGCAAGCAATTGCATATATTCTTGATTTTGAGCAAAGAAATTCCTCATTATCTCCGCTTGATTCTCTTGCACTCCTTCTTGTACCCCTCTTTGATCTTGTAAAGGATCTTGGGGTGGGTTATAATTAGCATTCTCTCCACATTGATTCTCCATCTTTTCTTTTCTAGCTTTACGCCTCTCTCGTTTCCTTTGTCGCGCGGTCTTATCTATCTCCAAATTCAAAGGAATAATCGATTGACTTCCCTTTGATCTTGTGATCATAAAACACCTACGAAAATTCAAAGAGTGAGACCACAAACAACAATAGAAAACAAAGTAAAAATAAAATAAAAAGTATCCTTATCAAGAACAACTAAAACAATAACACAGTACTCGACTAGTCCGTCAAACTCCCCTTTGGCAACGGCGCCATTTTCTTGTCTGCCTATTTTTATAGCACTCACGAGCAAGAATACTCGATCGTTGTAGTAGTATATCCCAAGAAAAATGATCAATCCAATAAGGAGTTATGTTCGGACTAGCAAAATACGTGAGCTCATGTTCATGTCGTTTTTGTAAAGATGATCGGGGGTTTTGAGATTGGATAACAACTAAAATAAGAAGCAAGTAAATAAGATAGCAAATAAGATAAATGACAAGTAAAGAAAATGGGTGCTAAAGTTCAAGTATGGAAAAACATGGGATTAGAAACATCCAAGCACACTCAATTCATATTATCATGCAAACGGAATTCAACTCAATTGATGTAGACTAAGGGTGATCACGATTGTATCCTAAGCTCCCTTTCGGGTTACAAAGGTTGTTGATCCATTTTGGACTCCCAAAAGCATTTAAGATCAAAGCCCAACATTAACCCCTTCCATCTAGGTACTAGTTAGACTAAACTCTCCCTTTTTGTGTACTAAGGCCAACGAATGGATTGGTTCCCCTCATTGAATTCAAATATCCTTTCGGTCAAACCCAAACTCAATGTCTATTCATGCCTTCCTAATACTATAGAGGGTCGTTTCCGTCTCACTCCAAGCAATACATACATGAAGATCATGATAGCATTTAATTACCACAAATAATCCATTGATCAACAATCCATTAAACCAATAAATATTCATGAATAACAAACCATGCCATCACAACATCAAGACAATTAAACTCCATGAATAGAAATCAACATCAATTAAATCAAAAACCAATTTAATCCACATGATAATATAAATCTAATATGCTCTTCATGTTCCTAATCCCACTAGAGGGATTAGCCTATCATAGTAAAAGTAACAAAACAATTAAATGATTCATTACAATTACCCATAGTCTAAGATCTAAAGAAATACAAAATGAATGGATTCTTCCCTATCAATTTCTTGAAGAGAATCTTCTATTCTTCTTGATCTCCACCTCTAGCTCTTGATTCCTTGAGATCTCTCACACCCAATGGAAGGGATGAAGTTTTGATGGAGAATTAATGGAGATGATGAAGATGGATCAAAATGGATGAAGGTGGATGAAGATGATGGTGGGAAATGGAAGAAATGGTGTGTGAGGTGTGTGTAGATGATAGGATTTTCGGATCCTCTGCCAATTGTTGAATAAAGGGGTATTTATACCCCTTTGGAGGCTTCTAGAAGGATCTGGAAATTTCTGCAGGAAAATACCCAACACGAGTCGTGCTCTGTAACACGGCCACGGGGTGGCCGTGTTGTGTCTTCTGATGCTCCCGCACGGCCTCGCCTTACAGGGCCGTGTTACGCAACACGGCTCGTGTGCTGCAACACGAGTCGTGTGTTGTAACACGGGCACAGGTGTGGTCGTGTTGGCTCTTCTGATGTCGCCACACGGCCACCTTCTTACAGGGCCGTGTTGGCGACACGGCTCGTGTGCTGGCTCCTGCATTTCTTCACTGTTTTGGCTCGTTCTCCCTCGTTTCAACTCCGAATTGAGATCCGCTTTTTCCTACATCTTCCTTATCATGTTTAACATCCAATAAAAAGTGAAAATATTACGTTTAAGCTCATTCACACACATTTCAATAAAAATACAAAACACAACCAAATAACATATAAAATACGGATAAAATAATACGAAAACACATATAAAAAGACACTAAAATCTAGGTGAAAATAGCTCTAATCAGAGGACTACCACTGGTTGGAGAGTGTGTGTTGACTATAGAAAACTCAATGACAATACCCGTAAAGACCACTGTCCACTCCCTTTCATTGATCAGATGCTTGATAGACTAGCGGGACATAAGTATTATTATTTTTTTGATGGTTATTCGGGTACAATTAAATTTTGATAGCCCCGGAAGATCAAGAGAAAACAACATTTACTTGTCCCTATGGCACTTTCACATTTAGGATGATGCCATTTGGTTTGTGCAATGCTCCAGCCACGTTCCAAAGATGTATGATGGCCATTTTCGGTGGGTTGATAGAGAATATCATGGAGGTTTTCATGGATGATTTTTCTGTCTATGGTTCCTTTCTATTGTGTTGCAGCATTGTGAAGAGACAAACCTTGTGCTTGATTGGGAGAAATTCCATTTTATGGTTACCGATGGAATTTTATTGGGGCACCACATTTCGGAGCATGGCTTGAGAGTGGATAGAGGAAAAGTCATAGCCATAGAATGTCTACCTCCTCCTACTAGTGAGAAGGGAGTTAGATCGTTCTTAGGCCACGCAGGCTTTTATCATCGCTTCATTAAGGATTTTTCAAAAATTGCTAAGCCACTTTGTAAGCTTCTTGAAAAGGATACTAAATTTAAATTTGATGAAGCTTGTCTTGCTTCATTTCAGGTACTTAAAGAGGCATTAATTTCATTCCCCATACTTGTAGCTCCGGATTGGAGTGTACATTTTGAGTTGCATTGTGATGCAAGTGATCAAGCTATAGGAGTGGTGGTTGGGCAAACCAAAGAGAAGAAGTTTAGAGCCATTTATTATGCTTCTAAGACTTTAAATTCTTGTCAAGTGAATTACACAACCACAGAGAAAGAATTTCTAGCAGTGGTTTACGCCTTTGAAAAGTTTCGCCCCTACTTAGTTGGCACTCGAACAGTGGTATACACGGATCATACGACTATTAAGTATCTCATGAACAAAAAGGACGCAAAGCCAAGATTGATTCAGTGGTTATTGCTTTTATAAGAGTTCGATGTGGAGATCAAGGACAAGAAAGGGGTTGAGAACGTGATTGCTGATCACTTATCAAGACTTGAAAGAGAAGAGGAAGATGTAGATTTGAAGCCAATTAGTGATGAATTCCCGGATGAGGAGATCCTTAAGGTAGAGGTTGACCAAGTTTTTGCTCTCATGGTTAGTTCGTCTCCTTGGTACGCCGATTATGTGAATTATCTTGCTTGTGGCATTCGACCCTCGCTTCTTAATGAGTACAAGTTGAAGAAGTTCTACATGGAAGTAAAGAAGTATATGTGGGACGAGCCATTCTTGTTTAAAACTTGTGCGGATGGAGTTATCCGGAGATGTGTAGCCAATGAAGAGGTTAAGGGGATTCTAGAGTTGTGCCATTCATCTTTTTGTGGTTGACATTTTGGTCACCATAAGACGGGAGCTAAGGTTTTTCAATTGGGATTCGTGTGGCCTACCTTATTTGGAGATGCTAAGAGGTTTGTGGAAAGTTGTGATAGGTGCCAACGAGTGGGAAGAATCGGAAAAAGGGATGAGATGCCTATGACTTTGAATATTGAAGTAGAAAATTTTTATGTATGGGGCATTGACTTTATGGGACCGTTTCCTTCTTCTCAAGGGTACATATATATCTTGTTGGCCGTGGATTACGTATACAAGTGGGTAGAGGCTATCCCTACAAAGAAGAATGATGCTTTTGTTGTTAAAAGGTTCTTGAAAAGGAATATATTTACTCGATTTGGAGTCCTACGAGCTCTAGTAAGTGATGGTGGCACACACTTTGTGAACAAGTTGATGGAAGGACTTTTGAAGAAGTATGGAGTGAAACACCGGATTGTTACTCCTTATCATCTCCAAGCAAATAGTTTGGCGGAAGTCTCAAACCGTCAAATCAAGTTAGTGTTGGAGAAGACAATCAATGGGGGAAGAAAGGATTGGATGGAGAAGCTTGATGATGCCTTGTGGGCATATCGAACGGCATTCAAGACAATTCTAGGTGTTTCTCCTTATCAATTAGTGTATGGAAAAGCTTGTCACTTTCCCATTGAGTTGGAGCATCGTGCTTTATGGGCAATCAAGAGGCTCAACATGGATGAGAGGGAAGCCGAACAAGAGAGGTTGCTAAAAATAGTGGAGTTAGAGGAATTTCGTGAAAAAGCATATGATAACTCCACCATTTACAAGAAAAAAGTGAAAAAGTGGCACGATGCCAAGTTGAGAGAGAAGACGTTTGCTCCTGGAGATAAAGTGCTAGTATTCAATTCAAGATTGAAGTTGTTTTCGGGAAAGCTCAAGTCTAAGTGTATGGGTCCATTTGAAGTATTGGAGGTCATCGAAGGACTTACATTGAAACTCAAAGGACCCCATGATGAGTTCGTTGTTAATGGGCATCGGGTTAAGCATTACCTATCTCCTTCTCAAAAGGAGATGGTGTATTTGGACACCCTTTATCTTAAACTCATCATGAAAATATCGTTTGGCTTCAAGACGTTAAACTTAGCGCTAGATGGAAGGCAATCCATCATTATATTTATTGCTTTATTTAGTGCTTTCAATAAGGATTGTGGATTTGATATTGTTTTATGTTTTGGCCTTGTAGGTGGATTGTGCTTATGAGAAAATGCACATTGAAGAAAAGAGAAGTGCTTCATGAATTCAAATAGGAATGTCGCACCACTTTTTGCAAACTTAATTCTCGACTCTTGTCTCGAGTTAAGTTTGGAAGGTGCTAGTGCGTGGTGGACGTACCTTGAGAGTTGTGATGCATATGCTTCTCTACAAGAAGATCATTGATATAAACTACAAGGTTGAAATAGATGAAGTGTAGTGGAAGCACGAATTGAGCCCAGAGATCAAATCGAGGGTCGTGATGTATTCTATTCGGAAGCTCGTGCCAACCATTTCCACTATCAAAGTCTTTCGAAGGGAGTTCACTTTACATCTCATCACTTCTATTTGCTTGACATGAATTTGTTAGATTTGTATACTAAAAGCCTCGCTTTTATATTGAACAATGTAATAACAATTTTATTTGAAATGAGAATCATATGATCAAACGTTTTTGCATATTATAAATTGTTTGTGCAAAAGTCCATTTACTTTATACTGTAGATAATATGTTGTGCGACAACACGCGGAAGATCATATTATCGGTTTCCTTATAAAGTATAAACAGATGCTCACAACCGAGATAGACGGGGACTATCTATCGGTATGGTTGTAGTGTGATTTGGAATTAGTTTGTCTTGACTATAGAATCACATTAGTGCACTTAGCGTGTATTGAGTAGGACCGCATGAGATCGTTCGACTTGTACTGTCTATATAGAAGAACTTGATCTCTGTTATTATGGATGTCCATGCTCTTAATCCCTATACAATAACTTCGACACGTAGGGCAGTATGTATTTCTTTGATTCATCAATGGGTGAGATTTAAATGAATTAAATCAACAAACTCGGTGAGTTGGGAAGTAGTGCTGTCTCTATGGTGTGCTGTTGATTGTAGAAGGAATCCATGTCCGATTTAGGTTGATGATGTCCCCTTGAGGAGCTCATAAGGTTTATCATGTAAATCTTGCAAGTGGATTAATTTCCGGCATGATAAAAAGGTTGAGTGGTACTACTCTCGGATGAGATATTAATTAATTTGAGTTGTCAGTAACTTAATTAATTAATGGGCATTGAATATCTTAAACATGGGGAGATTATTGGGCTCATAATAAGAAGGAGCCCAGAACATAATTTGGGATTGGATGGGTAGTGCAGTAATAGTATTTTAGTGGACTATATTATTATTATTGGATTTAATTAAAAGCTTTGGGCTAAGCTTGGTTAATTAAATTTGATTGAGGCCCAGCCCAATTTCTCCTCCTGGTCCCTACTGTAGCCCTTTATAATAGTCTGCTCAGCTCCTGGATGCCCTAATTTTTTGAGAACGCCGTTCTTTTGTCTAAAAAGTGGTTAGGAGCAGATTGAGGGATCCTGCAGACTGTTGACCACACAACAGTAGGATTGACTAGGGTAATACAGTAGAAGAACAAGAGGTAGTTCTTCTCAAATATTCATCCTCTACTCCAATCCAGAAGACAGGTATTGATTTATGCTTCCGCTGTATCTGTTTATCTGTTTTGTTTATCGAATCACGTTAACCATAAGATCCAATTGCCAACAATTGGTATCAGAGCCTTGTTACTTGGTGGAACGTGATTTGTTTTTTGTGATTATTTGATTATTTATTTTAATCTGGCTTTAATCACATGTTTATTGATCCTGTTTCGTGTGTTCAATATGAAGTCAGATTGACTTGTTTATTTGATGTGATGTGTGTCTTTCATTCATGTGAATGGTGTGTGTTTTTTGTTGACTATATACACTGTACACACATATTTCCTTCATGTCTGTTGTCCACATCACACACGCACACCCTACACATTGGGTACACATCCCGACGGCGCGTGGACAGAAGACAATAGTCAGCGGCGCGCAAAGACGGGAGGTGAAAACGCGTGAGACAGGCGCAGACCATGACGGCTGGTGGCTTCGGCCGGACCAGATTTGTCACGGCGATACCGCATCGACGCGGCGATGACTTCGCTGCAATGAGAGGATGGCGACGCGGTGGTGATGATTCCAAGACCAGTCGGCGTCTACGACTGGCGGAATCGAAGCAGACGGCGCGGCGGCGATGACTCCAAGGCGAGGTGAGTCTCGGAGACGAGTCGCCGTCAACAACTATCAGCGGTAGTGGCGATCGGCGTTAAAGACTGTCGGCGACAGCCACGGAGCGTGCTTCTGGATTGCCATCGCGCGATTGCATGTCGGCCGTGATGGATCCGGGGAGATCGTGTCTCGGTAGGGTGATAGCTGGACGGCGATTATGCCGAGAAATGTGACCCCGAATCACGGTGGATTCGAAGCAGGCGGGCGGCGGCGGATGAGGGAGCAACGTTCCAGGCGGATTGTCACAGACGTGCGCTGGAGACGACTCACTGGACGCGAACCAGTGCCGTTCTGACAGCGGCCGTGATTCCGATCGGCTAGCGGCTGCACGGCGGTGATCAGATCGGCGCGGATCTGGTGGCTGGTGATAGCTTGGCGGCGGAATCGAGGCGGCGGCGCTGAAAGGATGCACAGCGGCTAGTGATGCGATGGTGGACTGTTGGCGGCACCGCCGGCGGCAGCGGCGCCGGGCTGCGCCGGTCACCCCTGAAAATGAAGATGAGGCTGGCGGGTGGCGGCTGCTTACCATTAGGGCTCCATTGTGTGTTTGGGCCGTTCAGACAGGGCCCAAATATTTTTCTTATTTTGCGGATTGGGCTTGTGTCTGATAATTGGGCTTGCATATTAATTAAGTACTGTTGGGCCTGTATTTTATTTTTTTGAGGTTTGGGCTTCATGGATTGTAATTAATTATTTGAGCTGCTGGGCCTGTATGTGTTTTATTTATTAATTGTTTGTGGTGTTGGGCCTTGAGATGTATTGGGCTTGTTCCAAAGAAATAAAATTGGCTGGCTTAATGGGCTTTAATTTTTTTTTTTTTGATAATTATGGCTGCTCATTAATTGCTAATTTTATTTGGAATAGGTAGGCCCAATTTTTGATCCAACTTTATTTTGCAATTAATTGAATTATATAATTGATTTAATTGTTTAACGTGACGATTAATTGTTATATATGTGTAAAGCATATTTTATGTGATTTATTTAATTTTAAATTACTTGGATTTAAAGCATGCTTTATTGTATATTTTATTGTGAAATATTATATGCATGTTAAAAACCCTCTGTGCTAAATAACTAAGTGGGAGAGGGGATTGGTATATAAATTCCCATGGCCTCCATTATTGGTTTGTAAGTGATGTGAATAAACTTGCGCGTTGGCATTAGAGCCTTCCTCCCTATCGGATGAGTTTGTTCACGGATCACTGGTACAAACTTCTTTAAGATAATCGTAGGAAGTTATCTGAGCGCGTGTGTACTTCTCCATCTCTAAGGCAGACAAGCTTGGGCCGCGGACTTGGGATTAAATAATGGTATACACTTAGGTGTAAATAATATGTATCCTCCCCATCGGAGTCACTGCTATTATTTGCATGGCTAAATAGAAACCGACTATTAATTATTTTGTCATAAAGTTAGGTTGACAAATGAAATTATTGGGTAAAACCTTCTCTTGTAAATGTTAGGGTTTGTATACGTCCACACTATCGTGGCATGCAAATCCACGGTGCTTGAGATGTTGGTGAATTTTGTTTTATATTGTTTTGAGGGATTCAATATAAATTGGTAAATTCGAAGTGTTTGATCTGTTTATTATTTATGATTCTCAGGTTTTTTCAAATGGCTTTGAACTCACTTTCTGTCATACTTAAAGAACACAAACTTACTGGCACTAATTATGTCGACTGGAAGCGTAACATGGATATTGTTTTAACTGCTGAAGATTACATCTTTGTACTTTCTGAGGAATGCCCTCCGGCACCTACTGATGCCTCTACCGAAGAGCAAAGAAATGCTTATAATAGGTGGGTCAAAGCTGATAAGATGGCTAAGTGCTATATTTTGGCTTCAATGTCAAATGTGCTTCAGACTCAGCATCAAGCTATGGACACCGCCTATGATATGATGCTTAATCTTAGGGAACTCTTCGGTCATCAGAGTCGTCCTGCTAGGTCGAAGGGCATGTCGGTCTTGATGAACACCAAAATGGCTGAGGGCACTTCCGTAAGGGAGCATGTCCTTAGAATGATGGGCCAACTCAATGAGTTGGAAGTTCTTGGAGCAGAAATCGATGGGGAAACCCAGGTCGATATTATACTCCAAAGCTTGCCTAGGAGTTTTGAGCAGTTTCGCCTGAACTATGGTATGAACAAACATTTGTACTCGTTGGCGGAACTGATGACAGAACTCGTGGCGGCGGAAGAACTGTTTCGTAGACCACCTCAGGTTCATGTTGCTGAACATGCTTCTCATCCTAGGCCGAAAGGCGGTAGGAAGAAGAAGAAGCAAGGGAATCCAGCACCGGTGAACCAAGTGAAGGCAAAGACGGGTGCGGTCAAGAAACCTAAAGGCAAGTGCTTCAAATATAAGCAGCCGGGACACTACAAGGTTGACTGCCCTCTTCTGAAGGGAAACAGGAATGGTAAGTATTACATACTAGTTGTTGAATCGTGTTTAGCGGCTGCATCTGCTGACACTTGGTGTGTAGATACGGGAGCCACTGACCATGTCTGCAATTCTTTGCAGGGGTTCCACCAAACCCGACAGCTCAGTGATGGAGAGATTACTATACTCATGGGAAATGCTACAAGAGTAGCAGCTGTTGCAGTGGGAGACGTCTATTTATCTTTTAATAAGAATAAAACTCTTGTTTTGAGGAATTGTCTTTATGTACCTCATTTTAGAAAGAATTTAATTTCAGTTTTTAAATTGTTTATGGATGGATATTCTGTTTCTTTTAATGACAAGGTTGTTTTAAGGAAAAATGGAATTTTTATCTGTGATGGTGCATTGATAGATAATTTGTATACTCTTAATCCAATTACTCCCACAGTGCAACAAATTGAAATGAATGATACATCTACTAATAAGAGAAAAGAACCTTCTAAAATGAACCAAACATATCTTTGGCATCTAAGACTAGGTCATATTAACTTGAGTAGGATTCAAAGGTTGATAGCTGATGGACCTCTGAGTTCATTAGTAGTGGAAAATTATCCAACTTGCGAATCCTGCTTGGAAGGAAAAATGACAAAAAGGCCTTTCAAGGCAAAGGGGCATAGAGCCAAGGATTTGTTGGAATTGGTTCATTCTGATTTATGTGGTCCTATGTCTGTCCAGGCAAGAGGTGGTTTTGAATATTTCGTCACTTTCATTGATGATTATTCAAGATACGGATATATTTATTTGATGCGCCGCAAGTCTGAATGCTTTGATAAATTCAAAGAATATAAGGCTGATGTGGAAAAGCAACTTGGAAAATATATCAAAACACTACGATCTGATCGTGGTGGTGAATATCTCTTGGGAGAGTTTAGGAATTATTTATCGGAAAATGGGATTGAATCCCAATTGTCTGCACCGGGCACACCCCAGCAGAATGGTGTAGCGGAAAGAAGGAATAGGACTCTTATGGAAATGGTAAGATCAATGATGAGTTATTCGGAATTACCAAATTCGTTTTGGGGACACGCCTTAGAAACAGCGGCTTACATTCTAAACTTAGTACCTTCTAAATCGGTAGCCTCCACACCCACAGAACTGTGGACCGGGCGCAAGCCTAGTCTGAAACATGTTCGGATTTGGGGTGCTCCGGCACACGTGTTAAAGGCAGATGCTGACAAGTTAGAATCACGTACTGATGTTTGTCTGTTTATAGGGTATCCTAGAGGAACGAAGGGTGGTTTATTTTATAGTCCCAAGGACCAAAAGGTAATCGTGAGCGCGAATGCCAGATTTTTGGAAGAGGATTATATAATGGATCATAAACCCATGAGTAAAATTGTTTTAGAAGAAGTTAGAGGGGAAACACCAAATTTAATACCAAATGTGCAAGAAGATGTACCACAAGACACTGCACCGCGTGTCACACATGATACACAAATACCTGCGGAGCCTCGTCGTAGTGGGAGGGTTGCCAGACAACCGGATAGATTCATGGGATTGGGAGAGTCATCCGACTTGGTCCCAGGTGAACATGAAATTGACCCATGGAATTACAACGAGGCACTGCAGGATAAAGATGCTCAATTATGGCAAAACGCAATGAAATCTGAGATAGAATCCATGTATTCTAATCATGTCTGGGAGCTTGTAGAACCACCTAATGGTTTAAAAGCTATTGGATGCAAGTGGATCTATAAGAGAAAAAAAGGATCTGACGGTAAGGTGGAAACCTTTAAAGCAAGGCTTGTGGCTAAAGGATATACTCAGAAAGAAGGAATCGATTATGAGGAAACCTTCTCACCCGTGGCCATGCTTAAGTCAATCCGGATTCTTTTGTCTATTGCTGCTCATATGGACTATGAGGTATGGCAGATGGATGTCAAGACAGCTTTCCTGAATGGAAGTCTTGAGGAAAACATCTATATGAAGCAACCGGAGGGTTTCATTGCAAAGGGCGAAGAGCATCTTATGTGTAAGCTTAAAAAGTCCATTTATGGATTGAAACAAGCTTCAAGATCTTGGAACATCCGTTTTGATGAAGTAATCCAGTCATATGGATTTATTCAATGTCCGGATGAATCATGTGTATACAAGAAGTGTGACGGAAACGTAGTGGTATTTCTTGTACTCTACGTGGATGATATTCTGCTCATTGGAAACAATGTAAAGGTATTGTCGGGCGTAAGGGTATGGCTGTCCAAGCAATTTGAGATGAAGGACTTGGGAGAGGCCGGACACATTCTTGGGATCAAATTAATAAGGGATCGCAAGAAAAGAATGTTGTGCTTATCCCAAGCTTCATATATTGATACAATACTGACTCGTTTTAGCATGCAAGATTCCAAGAAAGGTTTTCTACCTTTCAGACATGGAATACCTCTTTCTAAAGAAATGTGTCCAAAGACACAACATGAAATAGAGGCAATGAAGCTGGTCCCTTATGCTTCGGCAGTGGGAAGTCTCATGTATGCTATGCTATGTACGAGACCAGATATCTGTTATGCCGTGGGCATGGTCAGTAGGTATCAAAGTAATCCAGGACAAGGGCATTGGACTGCGGTAAAGCATATTTTGAAGTACCTGCGAAGGACTAGGGATTATGTGCTGGTTTACCGGGCAGATACTTTGTTACCTTTGGGTTATACTGATTCGGATTTCCAGTCAGATAGGGATGCTAGTAAATCCACCTCGGGTTATGTGTATACTCTTGGAGGAGGAGCCATAATATGGAGGAGTGTAAAGCAGAAATGCGTTGCAGACTCTACCATGGAAGCTGAATATGTGGCAGCCTCTGAGGCAGCTAAGGAAGCAGTATGGCTCAGGAACTTCTTAATGGACTTGGATGTGATTCCTGGTTTGCCCAAAGCGATCACAATTTATTGTGATAATAGTGGTGCAGTAGCAAACTCGAAGGAACCACGAGCCCATAAGGCGAGTAAACACATTGAGCGCAAGTACCACCTGATACGAGACATCGTTAAAAGAGGGGAAGTCGTTGTCGCTAAGATTGCATCTGAGGATAACCTTGCTGATCCTTTTACTAAGAGCCTTCCAGCGAAAGCGTTCGATGGGCATGTAGAAGGAATGGGGATTAGATGCATGTCAGCAGATATGGCAGCGTAGTCTTTTAGTATAAGTGGGAGATTGTTAGATTTGTATACTAAAAGCCTCGCTTTTATATTGAACAATGTAATAACAATTTTATTTGAAATGAGAATCATATGATCAAACGTTTTTGCATATTATAAATTGTTTGTGCAAAAGTCCATTTACTTTATACTGTAGATAATATGTTGTGCGACAACACGCGGAAGATCATATTATCGGTTTCCTTATAAAGTATAAACAGATGCTCACAACCGAGATAGACGGGGACTATCTATCGGTATGGTTGTAGTGTGATTTGGAATTAGTTTGTCTTGACTATAGAATCACATTAGTGCACTTAGCGTGTATTGAGTAGGACCGCATGAGATCGTTCGACTTGTACTGTCTATATAGAAGAACTTGATCTCTGTTATTATGGATGTCCATGCTCTTAATCCCTATACAATAACTTCGACACGTAGGGCAGTATGTATTTCTTTGATTCATCAATGGGTGAGATTTAAATGAATTAAATCAACAAACTCGGTGAGTTGGGAAGTAGTGCTGTCTCTATGGTGTGCTGTTGATTGTAGAAGGAATCCATGTCCGATTTAGGTTGATGATGTCCCCTTGAGGAGCTCATAAGGTTTATCATGTAAATCTTGCAAGTGGATTAATTTCCGGCATGATAAAAAGGTTGAGTGGTACTACTCTCGGATGAGATATTAATTAATTTGAGTTGTCAGTAACTTAATTAATTAATGGGCATTGAATATCTTAAACATGGGGAGATTATTGGGCTCATAATAAGAAGGAGCCCAGAACATAATTTGGGATTGGATGGGTAGTGCAGTAATAATATTTTAGTGGACTATATTATTATTATTGGATTTAATTAAAAGCTTTGGGCTAAGCTTGGTTAATTAAATTTGATTGAGGCCCAGCCCAATTTCTCCTCCTGGTCCCTACTGTAGCCCTTTATAATAGTCTGCTCAGCTCCTGGATGCCCTAATTTTTTGAGAACGCCGTTCTTTTGTCTAAAAAGTGGTTAGGAGCAGATTGAGGGATCCTGCAGACTGTTGACCACACAACAGTAGGATTGACTAGGGTAATACAGTAGAAGAACAAGAGGTAGTTCTTCTCAAATATTCATCCTCTACTCCAATCCAGAAGACAGGTATTGATTTATGCTTCCGCTGTATCTGTTTATCTGTTTTGTTTATCGAATCACGTTAACCATAAGATCCAATTGCCAACAGAATTAATATTGATTTGGAATGTGTTGGATTAGCATGCTACTTCATGTGTTATGTTTGTGGAAGGTTTACTTTCGTAATCTAGGATTTCCTTTTCAATTAAGGATGGGATGTTTGTGAGCTCATTTGATTATGGATACTATGAATGTGTGCTTAATTGTCTTATGGTGGTAATTTTTGTTTTGCATGTTATGTGTTTTTGTGTTGTTTCTTGTTTGGTGTGTCTTTCTTGTATGTTTTATGTGTATTTTCATTTTTGTCTAGGGATATTTGGCGGTTTATTTAGGGATGTTGTGAGACATTTTTGAATGTGAGTGATGACATGTTGTTGTGATAAATGATGACAAATTATGATTAAAAATCTCTGCACTTTCGAATTGTGATATGTTTTATTTAACTTCTTCAATTTTGAGATGAATGTGGTGTAATAAGTCCTTAACCGAGTATATGCTTGTGAGCGTTTGAGCCTCAATCGTGCATACATTGTATTTCTTCATGAGTGGATCGATTGTGTTTGATAAGCTAGAACTTGCTCAAGGATTATAGAAATGAGCCCGATTAGTGGAGATTAATGATATGATCTAAGGTCATCCTTGTTATTTATAGGCATTGCCAAATATTTTCATACCATGAACATCATCCCTAGTCAACCACTTTGAGCATATAAGCCTATTTCTTGTGAATTTAGCACATTACAAGCCTTGATTTCCCACATGAGCTTTATATATGTACCCTTTAGGTGTGAGTAATTGAGGAGATGGTGACTAGAAATGATTGATTGAATGACAAAAGAAGAAAAAGAAATGGTAAGCAAGCAAGAAAAAGGATGAAAAGAGCAAAAACAAGAATGCACATGCAACCTTTAAACAAGAGGAAGGAGCAAAGCAACGACAGGATGCTCAAGAAATAAAAAGTCCAAAGAAGGAAGCATGCATCATAAGAAGCTCAATACAAAGGAGAAAAATGATGAATAGTGCTTATGACAAACAAAGATAAAAAGGAAGAAAAGAAAAATTGAGAAATGGAAGAAAATAGCTACCTCTTCAATTACTTATACTTGATTAGTCACTATTATCCATATTCTTCCTACCCTATCAAGAGCCTATCATTACATCCTTAATGAAAGACCTTTTTGATCATTAATTGAAACTTTGGAGGTTTGTGAATGTAGTCCACGAGCAAGCTTATAGCGAGTTGAGCCAATCGATTAATGAGTATTGTTTTACCTAAATCAAAGAGTGTTGAGTGAAATTGATATCCATTGTGAGGCTTGGATTAAAAAGGGACTATATTACACTTTATCCTCTTTTGATTGAACTTGTTAATTCCTCATGTCATGATTCTAATATTGTGGGATGACTTAACATAGTTTGTAGTTATTATTGCTATCGATGTGATATTGCTTATATTTGTTAGGTCTTTTTCTAGGTGAAAATTTCTCCTCTTGGTTTATCATTTTCGTTGCTCAGGGACGAGCAACACTTTAAGTTTGGGGGTTGATCATCGCTATTTTTACCTAAATTTTAATATCTTTTTGTATGTGTTTTCGTATTATTTTACCCATATTTTATATGTATCTTGGTTGTGTTATGTATTTTCATAGAAATGTGTGTGAATGAGCCTAAACATATTAAAAATAGGTCAAAATAGAGTCGGGAGCAGAAAAGAGCAAGAAACGAGCTGTCGGGATTCAACTCGAGTTGCAAGGTGAAACTCGACTTGCAACTCGAGTTGAGAGAAATTCGAGTTGAGACCCAAAAAATATCCAGAATCATGCAGAGACCCAACTCGAGTTGCAAGACCCAACTCGACTTGTAACTCGAGTCGAGTTGAGGTCAGAAAGTTGTCCAGAGAGCAAACTCGACTTGCATGTTGTAACACGAGTCGTGTTGGAGCTTAACCAGGTCGAGTTGGAGGTTGTGCGGAGTAGAGCAGCGTCCAAAAATCATACAGTGTGCTTACTCGAGTTGCAAGTCACAACACGACTTGACAACTCGAGTCGAGCTGGCTTCCGGAAGCATTCCAGATTCAGAGTCTCGCAACATGACCGAATAGGCAAATACTCGAGTAGCCAACTCGAGTCGAGTTAGGTCAGCTCGAGTTCCATCACATGCTACTCGACTCGAGTAGCTAACTCGAGTAAGGAAGGCCAAGTCAAGTAAGGTCATTTTGGGCCAAAAATCTGGATTTTCACCTTCTAGTACGTGGAGAATGTGTTTTAAAGCCCAGTTGATACAAAATTCGAGGCCCAAGTTGGGAAAGGGTATAAATACTCTCATGTTCAACATTTAAAAGGAGGATGTATTAGGTCTTCACTTGGACACACACATCATACGCAATTCCTTTCATTTTACACCACCATCTCTATCCATTTCATCATCCATTCCATCTATCATCATTCCACCATCAAATCCACTATCCAAGTGAAGAGAAAGATAAAGGAAGAAAGGAGGATCGCATAATGAAGGATAGTGTCAATCCAATCACCAAAATAGGGGAGAAATTACCTTTGATTTGCATTTTCTTAATTTGTATTGCTACAATGGATATTGTTAAACATTGTTTTGATGTTTTGATGATATTTGTTGTTGGCTGACCTCTTGTGAGGCTAGTCACTTGATGGATTAAGGATCTATTAATTTGTTGAATTTGTAATAGTTTAATTGATGTGATATTTGGAATTTCTTACATGATCTATGATTTAATTCATTTGTATTATGATGTGTGTGGTTGAATTCTCTAGTTATAGTATTAAGAGGGCCAATCCAATATTGTGATTAGGATTTTGATTGAATCATGTTATAATATGAATTTTGTATGTTAGTATGTGAAGTATGTGGTAACATTTTCATATGCTTAGAACATTCATGTGAGAACACTTAATTGGTTTATCATATTTGATTGATTAATTGAGTGGGGAGACCAATCTTGTTATCATAGTACCTTAAGGGAATTGAGAGCAAGATTCAATCTTTTGTGCTTAAAACTTGTAATGAGTTTAGAACCTAATTACCTTGGCCTAGGGATTAGGGGTATATATGTGATTGCTTCTATTCCAATGATCATTGATATTTGCCATTTGAATTCAACAAGCCATGTTGTGTCCTTGATCTTGAATGTGGTTAGCCTTGCTCTTCTTTAGATTATCCTACATCAATTTTATTTTAATTGTGTTTATTTTAGACCTTGTTTGATCATATTAGTTGTTAATTGCTTTTATTGGTGACTTGCTTAGTTAATTGGTAGTTTAATTGTTCTTTTTAATTTTCAAATCTCAAAATCCGATCACTTCTATAAAGTATGATTAAAAACAAACACGGATACACTCTTGATTTAAATCTCCCTTTGATCGATATTTAAACTTGGTCACTCACTACAAACGATAAGGTACACTTACCTTAATTAATTTTATACCAAAATTGAGTCTAAGTTCAAGTGGGGAAAAACATCGTGAATTCCGGGGGTTAGAATCGCTTCAAGTGATGACACTTTCAATAGAAAAAGGGTTCGAACAAACCTGGAGTAACTTGGTGGTAAAAGGCAGCGACGTCATGTCGGTACAGACGGATTTTACTCAAGGTGTATCAATAGTGCGGTGGTTGCTCAAGGTGGAGCAATGGCACGATAATTGCTTACGGTGGAACAATAGTGACGTTCTGGTTAAGGAGGAGTTGGTGCGGCAACAGCTCTGAATGTTGAGTTAATATTATTGGGGATTCTTATGACATGTTCAGTTGTCATGCAAAAGGGTGTAATAATATTAGTTGGTCCACAAGTTTGCACACGGACATTGACTTGGTAGGTGATGTAGGGTATGTGGTGGATGAGTATAGATAGCTGATGGACTTCCAGGAGTAGCCAAGTGCTGGAAGTAGCACCATAAATATCAGCAGGTGTTTTTTGATATGTGCCGCAGGAAATTCTTAGAATGGTTGATTCTAAGTGGTCTACTCATATGGTGGAGTAGGATTCTCGGATTGAGAATTGATTGTCGGTGAAGACAATGATTCTTAGAATGGATGATTCTAAGGGATTCTCGGGATTGAGAATGATTGTCGGTGAAGACAATGAATCTTCTTTTATTTTGACAATATGGAGATTGTTGGGTTGGTTAAAAATAAAAAAAGGATTTCTTTTATTTCTTTTTCCCACATCGGATGAAGAATAAGAGGGGAGGGATCCTTGGTGCTATATAAGGAGGCCCTTGGACTTGATCTCAAATGCACCAATTAAGTATACTTTAATCTTTGTGTTTGATTCTACTTAAATTCCTTTATTGGATTCTCGATTGTGAGAATGGGGAGAAATGTGTGAATTAGTCAAATTTTTATAAGAGTATAGGGATTGGGGTCGGGAGAGAGAAATTCTGTGTGATTGTAAAAAATTTTCATATAGTAGTATTTTCTCGGTCGGTGGGTTTTCTCCGATTTTGGAGTTTTCCATGTAAATTCTTGTGTTGTGCTTTTTTATGTTTTTCTTTATTTGTCCCTTAAAAATGAATGAGGATCTGCTTATCCCAACAGTGTTTCGAATCTTCTATTACATTTTGAAGATTAATATATACTCATTATTACTCAAATGAGAAACGAAGCTACAACATCATCATAAAACCTACGCCAAAAATACTATTGCGATGTAATCTATGATTAATTAGATCCTAACATGATCATATGATACTCGCAAATACCTTGTATGTCTCAACTGTATCTTTTTTAGTAAATATTAGTCCCTTCGACTTTCTTTAATTTTCACCATTTCCACTTTAGGTCGTCTTGCAAAAGTCTTCACCTCCTTATAAAAATATAAAGTTAAAATTACCTTACCAAATATACGAGTTTAAAATCAAAATCTTCTTACACAAATTTATTTTATTCAAAATAGCTAGCCCAAAAAACTTAATTTCCTCTAAAATTGTCCAATAATTTTAAAATTGTCAAAAAAATGGTCATTTTTTTACTTAAAATGTATATTTTTTTCTAATTACTTGATATGAGATTGAATCGGTGCATTTACAAAGTTATGAGATGAAATTGATATAAAACTATTGTTTTAGAACGAAATCAGAGCAAAACTTAAAAGTTTGAGACAAAATGAATATCACAACATTTTGGGATATTTTTGAATAAAATAAAAAAAATGAGATGGTTTATATTTTACCACCAAATACTCCCTCCGTCCCATATTTGTCTTCACAGTTACTGTAGACACAGAGTTTAAGAAAAGTTGATTTTGACCAATTTTATTGACTTTTGAAGGGTATTGTGGTATTTTTAAGTAATAAATAAATTATAAAGTATGTTATGTGTGTTAGGTGGGAGTGGTATTTTTGAAATTAAGGTAACTTTTGAGGTTGTTGGTTAATGTGAAGTTTCCTTTTTTGGGTGGTGAAGATAAATGTGGGACGGACGAAAACGGAAAATGTGAAGATAAATGTGGAACGGAGAGAGTATACTATATTTAAAAAAAAAATTATCCCTATAACTAACCCACCCTATTTTATTATTTATTTATTATAAAAAAAACCGTAATACTTTCAAAAATTATTCCACTTTTTTTTAGTATACGATGCAACGAGCAAAAATTATATTTGATCAAACGAAGTATTTATTTAAACAAACATGGTTAACACCTACATGATTATGTATAATATTGCTCTTCATGTTAAAAGGTATGACTCAACATTAAATTACCTTTTCAAATAACACATGAAATGGAAAATATTTATATGAATATGATTCAAATTTAATTTAATTGAATTATTTTTAAAAAATATGAAAATCATTTTTTAGAGAGATAAATTACTAATTGTTTGAAAGAAAAAATATTACTTCTCAAATTCTAATATGTTGTGTTTATTTTATACTCCCTCCATCCGTCCCAAAAAATCACATTTTTTTCATTTATGGCGACCGTCCTTAAAGGTTTTATTTCTTTTTTTACACATAAAACCTACACACACT
Source organism: Pogostemon cablin (assembly GCA_023678885.1). NCBI lineage: Eukaryota > Viridiplantae > Streptophyta > Magnoliopsida > Lamiales > Lamiaceae > Pogostemon > Pogostemon cablin. The sequence goes on from CM042951.1 coordinate 33,067,041, forward strand.
CACTAATACAACTAAAAAATGGAACACACACTACCAAAAAAACTTTTTTTTACCAACGGAATATTCCGTTGGTAAAAACCTTAATTCCATTGTTAAATTGGCTTATCAACGGATTAGCAACGGAATTCGTTGGTAAAGTGGTGGTTGGTAAATTTTTAGCAACGAAAAATTAATTTTATTAGTAAATAATTCTGTTGGTAATCATCAACGGATTGAATTCCGTCTCTAAAATAGAGAATAAATCCGTTGGCATTCCGTTGCTAAAACAAAAATGTCTTTTTTGTTGCTAATTCATTGGTACTAATGGATTGAATTCCGTTGATAAATTCAGTTGCTAAAAAATACTTTTTTGTAGTGACATACTCACTAATACAACTACCTACTACACATTAAATTATAATAATACTTCTTACTCCACACATTACAAAAAAGTTGCTCGATAGTGACAGATTTTTGTGACGAAAAATTTGCCGTCACAATTGTGACGGACTTTATGATGGCATTTTGAAAATAGTGACGGCTAATAGTTGACAGTTTAAAATTTCCTCATTCCAGATATTTGTGATGGCATTTGTGACGGAAAAATTTGTGACGGACTTTTTTTCGTCACAAAAATATTTTATTTTTATTTTTTTAATTAGTGACGGAAAAATGTGGCCACAATGTAAAGGGTCTCATTTGTGACGGACTTTATCCGTCACAAAGTTTGTGACGGACTTTGTGACGGAATTTGTTCGTCATAATTTCAATTTAAAAAAATCATTAAAATTGTACTTGCTCGTTACCCATATACATTATGCTATTTAATTTAATTATATAAAACAAACGGTTAAATTTACAAGTTTTTTTAAAGAAATTATTATTCTTTTTAATATGTATTGTGAATTTATTTAAACTTAAATAATTGAATATATTGTATTGTTGTATATAATAATATTAATTTTAAAATTAAAATAATTATAAGATCAGAGTTACTTCTTTTTTTAAAAAAAAGAAATTATTACTTTTTTAATATTTATTGTGAATTTATTTACCTTGAATAATTGAATATACTGTGTTGTATGATAATGTTAATTTTAAAATCAAAATAAGTATGAAAACATAGTTACTTTAATTTTAAACGGCAATGAGTTGTATGAATTGTTATAATTTAAATATTTATGTGTCTTGATTTTTATTAAATAATATAGTCATATATTTTATAATAGATGAATTTGTAATTAAATAATAAAACTTTTAAGATTATATATATACGAGTACAGATTCTCACATAATATGCACATGAATTATTATAACCAATCAAAAAATATAATTAAAGGTGGTATTTTATTTATAGATATATATAATTTAAAAATATACATGAATAATAATAATATAATAAGGATAATGATGATGGTAATAATAATAATAATAATAATAATAATAATAATAATAATAATAAATAAATAAATAAATAAATAAATAAAAGTAGTATTCTAACTAATAAAAAATATGATTAAAGGTGGTATTTAATTTGAAGATAAACATGAATAGCTCTAAAGAATTAGTATGGGTGATTTATGTATATTAATTAATATTTGCTCTATTTATATATTTTTTTAGATATATATGCTTTTATTGATTGGTTTAATTATCTATTTATAACCAAGTAAGTATAAAAATAAATAATAAATTATTAGTTTGATATATTTTTATTGATTGACTTAATTTTTTATTTTCAATAAAAATATATGATTAAATGTGATATTTAATTTGAAGATGTACATGAATAATATTATTAATAAGTTGGATATATTTTATTAATTATTATCTATTCCTTAACCAATCAAAAAATGTGATTAAAGGTGATTTTAATGACAAAGTCTCTTGTGAGACGTTAGTTACATGAGACAGTTTGTGAGACGTATTAAAGTATGTCAATTATATAGATAAAGTATGTTTAATGATTGTTAAAGTATGTTTTCTAAAGTATAAATATGGTATTAGCATGTTATAATGTGATTTATTATTGATATACTTTAACTACAAATAAACATATTTAATCTATACAATTAGCATACTTTAATCGCAAAAACTCCTATGCACCCGGGCGAACGAACCACATCCCGTGCGCCTTTAGAATTTTGTGTTAAATTGTATACCCTTTAGTATACAGATGTGTACCCTTTATTTTCTAAAGAAAATTATTATGTGTATTTGGTCGCATGGACAACACTCCGTTCACCTTTAGAATTTTGTGTTAAATTATATACCCTTTAGTATAAAATATATACCCTTTATTTTCTAAAGAAAAAAAAATATTAATGAAAAGTGTATACCCTTTAGAACAAAATGGTGTGTACCTTTTATTAATTAAAGTGTATTGTTTGCCTTCTTTTAGCACTCACGAGTAAGAATACTCGATCGTTGTAGTAGTATATCCCAAGAAAAATTATCAATCCATAAAGGAGTTATGTTCAGACTAGCAAAATACGTGAGCTCATGTTCATTGTTGTTTTTGTAAAGATGATCGGGGGTTTTGAGATTGATTAACAACAAAAACAAGTAGCAAGTAAATAAGATAGCAAATAAGATAAATGACAAGTAAAGAAAATGGGTGCTAAAGTTCAAGTATGGAAAAACATGGGATTAGAAACATCCAAGCACACTCGATTCATATTATCATGCAAACGGAATTCAACTCAATTGATGTAGACTAAGGGTGATCACGATTGTATCCTAAGCTCCCTTTCGGGTTACAAAGGTTGTTGATCCATTTTAGACTCCCAAAAGCACTTAAGATCAAATTCCAACATTAACCCCTTCCATCTAGGTACTAGTTAGATTAAACTCTCCCTTTTTGTGTACTAAGGCCAACGAATGGATTGGTTCCCCTCATTGAATTCAAATATCCTTTCGGTCAAATCCAAACTCAATGTCTATTCATGCCTTCCTAATACTATAGAGGGTCGTTTCCGTCTCACTCCAAGCAATACATACATGAACATCATGATAGCATTTAATTACCACAAATAATCCATTGATCAACAATCCATTAAACCAATAAACATTCATGAATAACAAACCATGTCATCACAACATCAAGACAATTAAACTCCATGAATAGAAATTAACATCAATTAAATCAAAAACCAATTTAATCCACATGATAATATAAATCTAATATGCTCTTCATATTCCTAATCCCACTAGAGGGATTAGCCTAACATGATAAAAGTAATAAAACAAATAAATGATTCATTACAAATACCCATAGTTTTAGATCTAAAGAAATACAAAATGAATGGATTCTTCCCTATCAATTTCTTGAAGAGAATCTTCTATTCTTCTTGATCTCCACCTCTAGCTCTTGATTTTGAAGTCTTTAGCACCAAAAATGGAAGATATGATGGGTGGATGAAGATGGATGAAGATGGATGAAGATGATGGTGGAAAATGGAAGAAATGGTGTGTGGGGTGTGTGTAGATGATAGGATTTCGGATCTTCCCTCAAAATGTTGAAATGGGGTCTATTTATACCCCATGTGGGCCTTCTAGAAGATTCCAGCAGTTTCTGCGTTTTTACACCAACACGGCTCGAGCTCTGCCGCACGACCCGTGTTTTAACACAGCGCACGGCTCGTGCGCTGCACACGGCCACAGGGGTGGCCGTGTTGTGTTTTCTGACGTTCGCGCACGGCTTTCTCGACAGACCCGTGCGCGGTGCACGAGCCGTGTTTCTGAACTCGGCACGGGGCGTGTTCTGCACTCGTTTCAACTCCGAATTGAGATCCGCTTTTTCCTACATCTTCCTTATCAAGTTTAGCATCAAATAAAAAGTGAAAATCTTAAGTTTAAGCTCATTCACATACATTTCAATAAAAATACAAAACACCACCAAATAGTACGCAAATACGGATACAAATGTACGAAAAGACATACAAAAAGACACTAAAATCTAGGTGAAAATAGCTCTAATCATGTATACCCTTTAGATCAAAGCAATGTACCCTTACCCATAATACTAAATTTCTAAAGGCGCACGGAATGTGCTCCCGTGCGCCCGGGCGCACGCAAGCCTCACTCTACTTTAATAATGGGTTGACCCGTCTCACAACCGTTTCACCAATAATCCGTCTCACAAGAGAGTCTCTCGATTTTAATTTATAGACATACATGATTTAAAGATATATACATGAATAATAATAATAATAATAATAAATAAAAGTAGAAAGATTATATATGTAATATTAAAATAAAAAATATATCAAATTTAACCACGTTGCAACACCTCATATTTTTAAAAAGTTATTTATAGCAGCGTATTCGTAATTATAATATATAAGATATATATAAAAAGGAAAGTTGATGATTAAATTAAAAAAAAAAGATCGTATATTTAATTGATAAAAATAAAGTTTGTGAATGAATTAAAAAATATAAAGATTATGTATTTTCTAACAATAGAATTAAATTGAGAAATTAGGACAATGTTATTTATTTTAATGCAAATTAACCTATTTTTCGTCGAGTGAGGTTTGCGCGCGCCCGGGCGCACGCCGTGCACCTTTAGAATTTAGTATTATGGATAATGGTACATTATTTTGTTCTAAAGAGTATACACTTTAATTAATATAGGGTACATCATTTTGTTCTAAAGGGTATACACTTTTCATTATATTTTTTATTTTTCTTCAGAAAATAAAGGGTACACATCTTTATACTAAAGGGTATACAATTTAACACAAAATTCTAAAGGCACACGGAGTGTGCTTCCATGCCCCCGGTCGCACACAAGTTTTTGACTTGTAAAATAAAAGGTACACATCTTTATACTAAATGGTATACAATTTAGCACAAAATTCTTAAGGCACACGAAATGTGCTCCCGTGTGCCCGGACACACACAAGCTTTTGCCTTTTTCATCTATAAATAAATCATAAATTTAGATATTATTTATAGATTGAGAGTTTAAAATTTATAAGGATTTTTTTAATTTAATTATGAAGATTTTAATATTTGTCTTAAATAAATAATGAAATAAATTAATTAATATTTTAATAATTATTTGTCATATTAATATATATTACATTAATCAATACTATCACCATATTTTTATTTTGAAAGTTGGTTGATGTTATTTTAATATAAATTAATTGAATATATGCAATACACAAAACACATCTAGCTAAATTGGTTCAACACTTGTGCACAAACACTGTTACTTAGTGCCAACTCAGGTCCAAACTTGATTGGGGCGAATCTACATAGTTAAATTCTAAAAAAGGTATAAGGGTTAGAAATGTAATAAAATGTAAATGGGTTAGCGGTAGCCGATTACGCCGGAGCTTCTTGCATAATCAAAATTTTTTTTAGAATTTAAGTTTGTGACGGAATTTTCCGTCACAAATAATGGTTAAATGAAATCGTCACAAATTCCGTCACTAATGTTTTTCGTCACAAAATCCGTCACTAATTGTGACGGGGCCGTCACAAACACTTTGTGATTCATGTTCGGGTGACGGGCGCTTTCTCGTCACAAAGTCCGTCACTGTCGGCCAGTTTTTTTTGTAGTGACATGCAAAAAACAAATGAGTCTTTTTGAAGCGGACGAAGGGAGTATTTTATTCAAATAAATAATTTTCATTCAAAAGAGTAATAGTACATTTTTGTAAAGAATTATTTATTTATTTATTTATTATAAAGAGTAATTTTGTAAAATCCATGATTAACCGGTTTACAATACACTTCCCACTAAAAAAGATATTATCAACCAAGTAAGATGAGGTTGCACAAATCATACATAAATCCTTTTCATTTATAATGTACGCACACAGGTTTTGAAATTAATATCAATAATGTAAATTATTAATTAAGCAGATCGAATATTATCCAACCGTATTGATTATATTCTTTTTCACGGTTCTATTTTTCCTATTATCAAATTTAATTTAAGAGGGAGGCTCACGAGAACACATTCCGTGCGCATTTAGAAATTTAGTATTATGGGTAAGGGTATATTGCTTTGGTCTAAAGGGTATACACATTAATTAATAAAAGGTAGACCATTTTATTCTAAAGAGTATACACTTTTCATTAATATTTTTTTCTTTAGAAAATAAAGAGTACACATTTTTATACTAAATGATATACAATTTAACACATAATTCTAAAGGCGCACGGAGTGTTGTCCATACGTCCAAATACACATAATAATTTTCTTTAGAAAATAAAGGGTACACATCTTTATACTAAAGGGTATACAATTTAACACAAAATTCTAAAGGCTCACGGAATGTGGTTCATGCGACGGGTGTACAGAAGTTTTTGCCTTAATTTAATTTAATTAATTTGTGCGACCATAAAAGAATTGATTAATGAGCCTTGTGTTTTAAATAGAGTTACTGGAGTATTTGTAAAAAAAATGTGTCAAATATACTCTGCCTCTTAAGTAAGAAACAACTTCTATATACTTCCTTCCGATGAGGTTCGAACAATTTCTTCAGCATGAAAATTAAGAGGCGTTTTTAAAAAGGGCAAGTATTATGTGTTGACCGTAACAGTGAGATCATTCTCACATTTTTTTTAATTAATTATTACTTTTTATTAAATATATGTTATTATTTTTTTAAACATTATCACTATTTATTTATATTATAATTTATTCATAAAATAGTTCACAACATTAATATCACTTTTCATCAATTGAATATTACTTTTTATTCACTTTTTCATCAATTGAGTATCACTTAATATTATAAAAATTATCACTATTTATCCATCTCACATAAATTCCGTAAGACGATCTCACACAAGTCTTTAATTTAAAAAAAATATACTCCCTCCATCCCTTTTCATTTACACCGTTGGGAATAAACCCAGGAAAAAAAACCCTCAAAACAGTACACTCACAATGTAAAGAATTTTTTTTATTAATTTATCAAAATACCCACAATACAGAAATAAATACTCAAACCATAAGGCCAACTATCAAAATAGAGCAGAAAATAATAAGGCAAAGACTTGTGTGAGATCGTATCACTTAATACCTTATATGAGATGTATAAAAAGTAATAACATTATTATCACTTTCGCTATAAAATATTATCACTTTCGTTATAAAATGTTATAACTTTTTATTTATACTATAAATTGTTCATGAAATAATTTACTGTATTATCACATTTCATCGATTGAGTATCACTTTTATTAATGATGTTATACTTTTATCTATCTCACTTAACGGCTTATATGAAACGATTTCAAGTATGACAAACACTTGTATGAACCAAGTTCACACGTTCACTTTAATTTAGATTTAGTATATAAAAATGGAGTATTTTTTTAGAGATATGAACTGAATATAAAAATCGGGATAAAAAGTTTTTTTACCCCATAAGTTTGGTCATATACAATTTTTGTTCCAAAAAAGACAACATTTAGGCATTTATCCTACTATCTTCATAATTGTGCCAATGTTGCCCATTTTCACTGGAATTTGATATTTTTGCTGGAATCGATCACGTGCATGTCACGTGATCATCGAATTTGCCATTTTTCGATGGAAAAAAAATATTTTTTTGCCCCGTAAGTTTGGTCATGTACAATTTTTGCCCCAAAAAAGATAAGATTTGGGCATTTGTCCAAATATCTTTATAATTGTGCCAATATTGTCCAATTTTTCCCAAAATTTAATATTTTCATTAAAATCGATCACATGCATGTATATGGTTATCGGATTTGGCATTTCCCGGCGAATTTACTGACTTGGCGACACGGTGGCATCCACATCAATAAGAACAATAATAATATTTTATTAAAAATTTAATTAAAAAATACCCTCCATCAATGCACTCAATTCTCACGTGCCCTCCACGTATTTCAACCATCTTCGCAAACTCCCTCTTTTTGTCAATTAGAGGATCCCTCGTGTACCCTCTCACCACCATGGGCGGCAGTCGTTGGATCTTCCACTCGCGCGACCCTACTCACGTCACTAAGATCCCCATCATCATCTACTTCCAATACGGAGAATTCATATTCTTGAGCGTCATCACTCCATATCCTTCCACGAGTCATGCAACCGTATAGTTGCTTACGTTCTTTCCCTCATCGCTTCCGTCAAGTAATACCTAGAATTGGAGAATCATCTTCTGGAGGCGTACGATGACCTTATGGATGAAGTGCAGTAGGCTAAAACCTAAGCACTCGCCGGTCGTGATGCCAACCCTTCGATCGAAGAATTCACTGAATTCTTTAGGGTTTTCCTAATGGAAAGCAGCATCGCCGGCAACATGGTCTATCATGTGGGGATACGTGCACTTGATATTGATCTTCAGATCACAATTATAATTGCGAGACTGATAATGAACCATCTGTTCTTCAGTGGGGTGCAAAGGACTGAATCGGAGCTAAAAATAGGCCAACGACCCCATCCTCCTTTGCATGGCTCCGATATCATGTAGTTGCTCGCACTGTCGGAGGGTACGGATCGAGACCATGTATATAGTGATCCATTCATTGGTGGTAGACCCTTGGAGGAGAAGTTTCGACAGTTGCCACCCATGATGGTGAGAGGGTACACAGGGGATCCCTGATTGACAAGAAGAGTGAGTTTGCGCAGATGGTGAAAACACATGGAGAGCACGTGAGAACTGAGTTCTTCGATATTGAGGGTATTTTTAAAATTAAATTACCAATAAAATATTATTATTGTTAATGTGGATGCCACTGTGTCGCTAGGTCAGGAAATTCACCGAAAAATACAAAATTCGATAATCACGTGACATGGACGTGATCGATTCTAGTGAAAATGTCAAATTTTTGGGAAAATAGGGCAACATTGGCGCAACTATAAAGATATTGGGACAAATGCCCAAATTTTATCTTTTTTGGGGCAAAAATCGTACATGTCCAAACTTACGAGGCAAAAAAATAAATTATCCCGCCGGAAAATATCAAATCCGATGATTACGTGTCATGCAGGTGATCGATTACGGTAAAAATATTAAATTCCGACGAAAACAGGGCAACACTGACACAATTATGAAGATATTGGGATAAATGCCCAAATGTTATCTTTTTTGGGGCAAAAATTGTACATGGCCAAACTTATGGGGCAAAAAAATATTTTATCCCTATAAAAACCACATCATATTAAAATTTGAAGAGTAATATTTTTCATTCAAAAGATTAATACTTCATCTCTTTATAGAGTAATTCTCATTTACTAAAAGGAATCGATAATTAGGACACAATAATTTTTGAAGTAATAATTTTCATTCATAAGAGTAATAGTTCATCTCTTTAATTAAAAATAGTTTTTTACATGTTAAAGAGTAATTTTGCAAATAGAGTGCATGATGAATCAGATTCACATGAGACTTACTGTTAAAATATTTTGAAGGGTTAATCGCAAAAAAAAAAATAACAAACTTTATTTCTATTGCAAATTAATTCTCACATTTGAGAAATTGCAAAAAAGAATGTTGCCGTTAAGCTTTGTTGCAAAAGACACTTAACATATAATACTTTTCTCAAAGGTGTGCATTAAAGGTAAAAGTGACAATTCCCGACACGACACGATAGCACGACACGATATTTACGAATTAGTGTTTGACCTTATTGGATTCGTGTCGTTATCGTTTCAATTCTATAAGGACACAAAAATTTCATGTCGTATTGTGTCGGGTCCGTGTCAACTAGTTAAACATATTAATAGATGACTCATTAACCTGTTAATCACCGATTAACCTATTAACAACCCAATATAAATACAAAATTTGGTAAATATAGGATAAAAATACTTATTAATAATTTTAAAATATATTTCCTTAAAAAATCATTACTTTTAATTAGTATTTTTATTTTCTTATCGTGTTGTTATCGTGACTGTCATGTCGTGTCAACCCAATATTTTTCGTATTCGTATCATGTTCGGATTTTTCCCTTATCAATCATATCGTGTCATTATCATGTCAATACGAAACCCGATCCAATAGTACGAATTCTCACCCCTTATTAAAGGTGAGATTTTTTTTAGAAATTGAGAGTATTTTGTAATAATACTTAAATGTGAAATTTTGATTTGCAATTTTTTAAATGTAACAATTAATTTACAATTGAAGTAACGTTCGTTGTTTTTCTTGCAATTAATTTGAATGAATTGATTTTATTTAAAAATCATGAGGGAGTATTTCATGTTATTTATTTATTTATTTTTATTAAAATAATTAATAGAAAATTCACTAACAATATATATAAATTTTTATTCATTATTATATAAGTTTTGGATGTGAGTGCACATAGAATTTGTCATTAAAAAAAATACATGATTTAAAAGTTTATATAATTGTAAAATAATTATTCATAATCGAAGATGAGGAAAGGTACTTTGAACTGATTCCGTTTTCACACTAATAATTTATACTTGGATTTGAAAATATTACAAATAGATACAATATATTAATTTAAGATATCCAATATATCCCTATATAAAATAAAATAAAATAAAATAAAATGTTAGATCATATACGTATAAGTATTCCATTCCGTTACATCGGTAATCATCTACTCAATCCCTCCCTGCCTATTATCATCTTCTTCTTTGCTGACCACCATCATTATCTTCATACTGAATCACGTCATTTGCCAAATTTCTTGGTATGCAATTTTTTGGTGTGCAGAATGGATATGCAGATTGGATACTCATATAAGGTATTCAGATTATGTATGCAGATTGAGTTCAGTGGGTATACCCACATATAACATAATTGGTATGCAGATTGTGTATTTACATTGTGTATGAGATTGGGTATTCAGATTGAGTTCAGTGCGTGCACATATTAGGAAAAGACTAATTATACTGTGCACCCGAGTGCACCCTAAAATCGGGTATTTTAAAAAACGTATACAAATATGAAAAAAAACATATACAATTATCAACAAAAATATAGCATACAATTTAATTGTTAACTTTTTTAATAAAAAATTGAGTGTAAAAAATATACAATTATTAAAAAACATGTATACATTATTGAATAAAAAGTTATACACATATGAATGCTAATTTTTTAATGAAAAACTTAGTGTAAAAAAGTATACAATTATTAAGAAACACATATACAAAATAGAATAAAAATATATACAAAATAAAATAAGAAGTTATACACATATGAGTCTACACTTGCATCCGGGTGCACCTAATATCAACTCTACGAAAAATGTGAATATGTTAGGAAAATGGATATGCTAGAAAATGGATATGAAGAATAGATATGTGGTATTCAAATTGGGTATGCAGAATGGGTATTCAGATTGGATATACCAACCTATTTTTATGTGCGAATCTTTTTTATCGGATTGATTAATCCCAACCTATTTTTTATTTTTATGGAAAGATTAATGATTAATTAATTTTTTAATACAATTAAACTTATAATAAGATAAAAAAGGATATTTGATGGGTTCAATTTGTAATGAATAATATTTTAATTTTAATATTGTATCTGAGATAAATAAATTGTACCTAGCAATGGACCCTTTATACTTCAAAATATTTTTCCAAACATAATGTAATTCCTTTTTGGCAAGAGATGTCCTATAGTTTGGTTTGATATTTTTTTATGCCATTTTTTGAAAGTATGCTCAATGCTGCATGACACAAAAGAGAAATTTAATTCCTTGTTTTGAGAGTTTATACATTAATTTATTGCATAATTAAATTTTGTCTTCTCCCCTACAAATCACACTCATCTAATTAAGTTAGACAAGATATATCACATCAAAAATATCTAACTACGCCTTTTCCACTTTTTTTTTTTTTATTGTATCACTTATTACCTCCATGTATCGTTCACATTCTTCAAATTACAAAAAAAAATTAATTAAACGTTACTAAGAGGGTATTTACAACTTTTTTTTTGAATGAATAATCAATTTTCAAAGTTGAAATGATAATTTTTTTAAAACAAAAAGTGGTTTGGCCTCTTAATATATTAATTGAAATCTCCACTATAATTCACTTTAAATTGGAACTATTTGTCTCACACAAATGATTGCGTTAAATTAATTAATTAATTATATATATATATATATATATATATATATATATATATATATATATATATATATATATATATAAATAAATAAATAAATAAATAATTGGTTTAAGTATATTGTTTTTAGCATCGTATGTTAGTCATGAAATTATAACTTCATATCTTTCAGGCCGTTTCAAGAGTCTTATATCAAAGTTCAACTAAGATCAAAACATTTATTGCCCTCGTCAATTTTATGAAATAAAAACACATGCCATCGATCAAAACTATAATAATACATTATGAATTATATTGCAAAGGATTCGAATATTTAACTAAATAGTTTGTTGGATCTTCACACTGAAAAGAAATTCATTTTTAACAATAAAATTTATCAACAACGGTAATTACTAATGAAATGCTAACAAAAATTGTAATTTTCTTTTACCAATTGAATGTTAACAGATTTATAATACCACTACAAAAAAACTATTTTTTATCAACTGAATATTCCGTTGGTAAAAATCTTAATTTCATTGTTAAATTGGCTTACCAACGGATTAACAACGGAATCCGTTGATAAAAAATTCTATTGGTAAACTGGTGATTGATAAATTTTTAGCAACGAAAAATCAATTTTGTTGGTAATTTATATAATGATTCCCTTGGTAATTCGTTGGTAATTAGCAACGGATTGAATTCCGTTACTTTCTGTTACTAAAATAGAGAATAATTCCGTTGGCATTCTGTTGCTAAAACAAAAATGTTATTTTTATGGCTAATCTATTGGTAATTAGCAACGGATTGAATTCCGTTGGTAAATTCGGTTGCTAAAAATACTTTTTTGTAGTGTACTCTATTATTTATCAATAGATTAGCAATAAAATCATTATATATAAATTACCAACAAAATTATTAGCAACAGATCACCAACAAAAATATTTATTAATGGAATAGGATTTTCGTTGGTAAAAATATACTATCCATCACTTTATCAATGAAAAATTACTAACTGATTTTATTGTAAATTCGTCGGTAATTCAATTTATTAATAAAATTAATACATTTATTAATAGAATATCTCATTTGTAAAAACAGTTTTCAGTGTTAGTTTGAAGGTAATTATAAATTGATATACTTTCAGTGTTAGTACGTAATTCATTTATTTCAAAATAGCATGTTTTTACAATTTATTTATTATATAAAAATTCAAATTATTCTTATAAAAAATTAAGTGTGCTTCGAAACAGAAAAAGTCATGCAATATTTTTATCATTATACACGCTATATATCCTAATGTAATTATTTATCTTTATTAAATGATGACACATCCTTTTCTTTTAAAAAATAAAAAAATCTTCCAGCTTCGAATCTTATCAAATGGGCCCTGAATCAGCTTTTTTCTTTTAAATTTTAATTACTCCATTGGAGTAATAATAATAATATTATAAAATTCGGATAGTCCTTAATTTGTACTGTTATTTTCGTGTGATTACATGATTTTGTCTCTTTTTAATTCGGGCTATGTTTTGTTGGCCAGGTGGACCAATGAGCTTAAAGTAGTTGCTGCTTGTCATCTCAATTTAAAATAACACAGTTGTGGTAAATGATAGGTCACACTAATGGTCTCCTTTATTGATGTTTTTTTAGTCAGAATTCATGTAGCATTATTTATAAATTAGGCTTTCCTATTATTGATGACACCTTTTTTTTTTTGTGTGGATACGCGAATGTATTCCTGAGACGGAGGGAATATCATTTTTCATTATACTATTAAAATGGCGCGCGTTGGCATCTTATATACCACTTATTATTATTATTATTATTATTTTTTTTTAGTTTTTTAACAATAATAATTTTTCATCATTTTACATAAAATTTAGTATAACTATTTTTGTGGGATCAGCTGTGTTCATGCGATTTGCGATACTTTTTATTACTCCCCCGTTCCCAGAATGCTTGAAAGCCTTCATCCATTTTTCACTCTTTTTCATAATATCATACTTGAAATTGTAAAGAGTAGTTAGAGTGAGGAGAACCATTGCATTTTCTCCTATCCCATTTGGAGGAGGAATTTATTCCGATTATATGTAATTTCATTTCTTAAATAGATTTATTTTTTTTCCAAAAAATGTTATACCAAAGGAGAAGAAAAGATCATATGAGTGACGATTTCATTTAATTAATGCTATCCTCTTTTTCTTTTTCTTTTTCTTTTTATTTTATTATTATTATTATTTTATATTGCATTCTATTTCTCATCCCTTTCTATTTTCTATGCATTGCTTGTTTGAATGATGTTTGGATTATGGATTAATTTGTGATATTAATTTCTAACTTGTATTTTCTGGTTTTGGTTAATTTCATATATGGATGCTTAATTGCTTAATCTTAATGCATGTTTAATTTGTGTGATTAATTATCTATTGCTTGTGGTTAGAACAAGAGTACTTCAATTATGTGTCTAATGTGTTAATTAAATCATTTCATCTTATATGTTATCTGGATTAATGTAGGAAGAGTTTAGAATTATATAAATGAACACTAGAAGGATTAGATCGATGGATTAATCAATGCCGTGAGAAAATAAAATCTTAGTGAATTTATAGTACCTAAAAAAATAACATTACCTATGATTTAGTATTTAATTAGTAAATATATATGAGTAACTAACACTTGTTTGGAGGTATTCACTTTGGTCTTGGTCTTAGGAATTTTTGGGAGCTTTGTTGAGGGTCTACGACTTAAGTCAGTAGAGAGAGATAGCTTATGATACATTAATTATTACTCTTACTGTGATAGCTTGAATTGGGAAGTGATTAAATATATATGTTACATGATTGATCCATTTGAAGTGTATTACGATGATTTCCTATGCATATATTTTTATATTTCTGAAAACTCCTAAAATATCATACTTAGTTTACTTTTCTTTCATTTTTTTCTTGTTTTTATTTTATTTCTTATTGATCGTCCCTAATTAATACGAGATTGTAACTTGAAATAAGTTTTCTTAGACTGATAATTAAACTTGGTTGCTCATGTTTACAAACGATAAGAATAGACTAGCTCTTTTGTGTTAAAAGAAATTACACATCTTTAATGCGATTTCTTAATTCTAATTCCATTGCAAATATTTTATATTTTAATAAAATTGAACTCTATTGTTTAATTAGACCTTAAATATTGATCTAAAAATTTATCTTTATGAATTATTTACATTTTTATGATAACATGCATCGTTTTATTTTAGGATCTAGGTTTCTCTTTTTCTAACTAGGGTGTTGTGTGTGGGTATAGGATTTAGGAAAATTTTATAAATAAAATTTTTATTTGAGTTTTATCATATCTCATATAGCGCATTATAGTTAAAAAAAGAAAATAAAAAATGAAAAACACGTAAGCATAATTGAATAGTTTACTATCACCAGCCGCTCAAAGGACAAAAATGTTTTCACAAACTTGAAAGACCAAATTCAAAAAAAAAAATAAAAAAAATAAAAAAAATAAATAAATATATATATATATATATATATATATATATATATATATATATATATATATATATATATATATATATATATATATATATATATATGTGTGTGTGTGTCTCAGGACCAATTTCGCATATAGGATAAGTTTGGTGGACAAAATTTTTTAACATGTTATTTACGTGATATGACAAGTGTAACAACAAATATTGTATTTATTAAATAATAAACACAAAAGAAATTACAATGATAATCCAAGATGGATTGAACTTGAGAATTTAAGTAAACAGTTTCTAGCTATCCTCTGATTCCTCTCTTGAGTTGACTTCTTTGACTTTATCAACTTTCTGAGCCGGATTTTCGGATGAGGCTTGTCCGTGCTCGGGGTTGACTTGATGCTTTAAAACGTTTATCCGGAGGCGTCGAGCATTTGTTCGGATCAAACGTTGACTTGAAGATTTGTCGTGAAGAACGCCGTACAATTTGGTAGAACGTTGACTTCACGGAGACTGTTGGATAAATTTGATATGAAGAATGCCGGATCGAAGGGGCTGGACACCTTGATCTCTGACCGGAGACGGTTGGCTGGAAGAACGCCGGATCTGAGGGGCTGGGAACCTTGATCTCTGATTGGAGGCGGTTGGCTGGAAGAACGCCGGATCGGAGGGGCTGGGAACCTTGATCTCTGATTGGAGGCGGTTGGCTGGAAGAACGCCGGATCGGAGGGGCTGGACACCTTGATCTCTGATCGGAGGCGGTTGGCTGGAAGAACGCCGGATCAGAGGGGCTGGACACCTTGATCTCTGATTGGAGGCGGTTCTTGACTTGAAGATGCTTGAAGATCTTAAGTATTGACTTGAAGATGTTTGAAGATCTCAAGGGAGCACTGCTCGTATTCTTGATCTCTTCAGAAGCGCGTCTTCAGATGTTTTGGTGTGTCTGGAATGAGGACTGAAGGCCCTTATTTATATGTAGAGAAAATAACCACTTGAGAGATATTTTCTCCTTTAAAAGATATGTTGGGCTTTTTTCCTTTAATTAAGCCTGCTGGACTGGATAAGGCTTAATTATCAATTATTTACTCATTTATTTTAGGAATTAATTTATTTAAATTCCTTAATAAATAAATAATTAATTGATAATTATTGCATTAATTTGCCACATATTTTATTCAATAGGCAATAAAATTCAGGTGCCTACAAATGCCCCCTCGCACTTTGTTCACGGACGCCTTTGTGTTGAAGTGAACAAATTGCGACACTCCATTATTGATCAAAATGATTGAATTTTATTGCTTGTCTCAGCAACTTGATACGAATAGCCTGAATTATGACTGAACTTAGTAAAGTGCTAAGCGGCTACGTACCTCTTCACAGAGAATCAAGTCATAACGTAGTTCAAAAGGACATGGTTTGGTTTGAATAGGAGGTGTCGTACACAGTTATACTCGTGCGAGCCAGGAGTAACATGCAGTTTATGCTCGTGCGTTAAAGAGCTTTAAACTTGAATTTGCTGACAATTTATACTCGTGTCAATGAGTCTTCAATTTGTTTTGTAGACAGTTTATACTCTTCTCAAGGAGTCTTGAACTTGAGTTGGAAAGTTTAATCTCGTATCAAGGAGTGTAACATATAGAGAGTTCCATCTCTTCTCAAGAAAATTAGATTTAAGTGGGATAGTTTAAGCTCGTATCAAGGAGCATAACATATAGAGAGTTTCGTCTCTTCTCAAGAAGATTTGATTTGAGTTTGATAGTTTAGACTCGTATCAAGGAGTGTAAAATATAGAGAGTTTCGTCTCTTCTCAAGGAGATTTGATTTGAGTTTGATAGTTTAGGCTCGTATCAAAAGAGCATAACATGCAGAGAGTTTCGTCTCTTCTCAAGGAGATTTGATTTAAGTTAGATAGTTTTAACTCATATCAAGGAGCATAATGTGGACAGTTTTTGCTCGTGTCGGGAAGCATTGCTTGAGAAATTTTAGATAGTTTTAACTCGTATCAAGGAGTATAACATGTGGACAGTTTATGCTCGTGTCGAGGAGCATTGCTTGAGAAATTTTAGATAGTTTTAACTCGTATCAAGGAGTATAACATGTGGACAGTTTATGCTCGTGTCGAGGAGCATTGCTTGAGAAATTTTAGATAGTTTTAACTCGTATCAAGGAGTATAACATGTGGACAGTTTATGCTCGTGTCGAGGAGCATTGACTTTGTTAATAGTTCATTGCCCCCAATCATTGGGTGCATTAATTTCTCTTACTTTAACTTCATTTCTTTGAATCTTTATTGACACCGGCTTCTTTGAATGTGATTCCTCCTCGAGAGGTTCATCAAGTGAAATGTCTTCAAATTCATAAGAGTTGTTGCTTGGAAATTCGAAGTCACTTGATGGCATACTTAACTCCATATCATGAGCTCTTGTAGCTAGTTCTTCAAAAGTCTTTGGTTGAATCCCTTGGAGGATGTATCGCAGACTCCATTGCATTCCTTGAATGCACATGTTGATGGCAGAGACTTCGGACAATTGATCTTTACAATTCAAGCTTAGATTTCTCCATCGATTAATATAATCGATTACTGGCTCTTCTTTCCACTGGCAAGTGTTAGTCAATTCGATCATACTAACAGTCCTTCGAGTGCTGTAGAAGCTATTGAGAAACTCTTTTTCCATTTGCCCCCAACTGTCGATGGAGTTAGCTTCCAAATCGATGTACCAATCAAAGGCATTTCCTTTCAGTGAGCGCACAAATTGTTTGAGCATATGATCATCAAAGGTTCCAGCATCGTTGCATGTCTCGACGAAATGCGCTATATGTTGCCTTGGATTGCCTTTGCCATCGAATTGTTGAAAGTTAGGAGGTTGGTAGTCAATTGGCATATTCAAACTGTCAACTCTCTTTGTATATGGCTTTTTATAGGCAACAGAAGAATTTGAGCTCTCTTTAAATTTATCTTTTATTGTCTCTAGTACGATGCTCTTCAATTGGTTCATAGGGAGCATTCCGTCAGCAGAAATTTGTATATGTTCTTCAACTGGCTTCTTTTCAGAAAGATGATGTTTCGAAGAGTCTTCCTCCTCGTCTTTACCTTCAACTTGCTTATCATCTGCATGGCTTGTCTGTGCTATCTCCATCTTTTCCATCAGTTTGGATATCAACAGACCTTGTTCTTGGCTTTGTTTAGTGAGTGCAGCAACGGACTGAGTCAAACTTGCCAGTTGTTCTTCGACAGACGAAGTATTTGTTGCCATGGCAGAGGCTATGGGTGAGTCATACGCTGAATTTTCTATGGATTGAAGAGTTTGGATGTTAGAGTCACCTTCACTATCTTTGTCATTGTGCATTGGCTTATTGAGAAAGATCTCCTCCACAAGGTTTGTCATAGAGGAGCCTTCAGATATACTTCTTGTAACGACTTCGACATCTTTAGCCTGCAACTCTGAAAGCTTTGAGGCAGTAGATCTTCTTATTGCAATCTTGATTGGAGTTGTCCTTTGAATCTTCATAGTCTGCAGCTCTGAAGGCTTTAAGACAGGAGACCTTCTTATTGCAATTCTGAGAGGAGCCATACTTTATATCTTTGAACTTTTAAAGAGAAGAGATGAAAGGTCGAAACTGTCCCACTGGGCGTGCCAAAATTTGTAACAACAAATATTGTATTTATTAAATAATAAACACAAAAGAAATTACAATGATAATCCAAGATGGATTGAACTTGAGAATTTAAGTAAACAGTTTCTAGCTATCCTCTGATTCCTCTCTTGAGTTGACTTCTTTGACTTTATCAACTTTCTGAGTCGGATTTTCGGATGAGGCTTGTCCGTGCTCAGGGTTGACTTGATGCTTTAAAACATTTATCCGGAGGCGTCGAGCCTTTGTTCGGATCAAACGTTGACTTGAAGATTTGTCGTGAAGAACGCCATTCAATTTGGTAGAACGTTGACTTCACGGAGACTGTTGGATGAATTTAATATGAAGAACGCCGGATCGGAGGGGCTGGACACCTTGATCTCTGACCGGAGACGGTTGGCTGGAAGAACGCCGGATCTGAGGGGCTGGGAACCTTGATCTCTGATTGGAGGCGGTTGGCTGGAAGAACGCCGGATCGGAGGGGCTGGGAACCTTGATCTCTGATTGGAGGCGGTTGGCTGGAAGAACGCCGGATCGGAGGGGCTGGACACCTTGATCTCTGATCGGAGGCGGTTGGCTGGAAGAACGCCGGATCAGAGGGGCTGGACACCTTGATCTCTGATTGGAGGCGGTTCTTGACTTGAAGATGCTTGAAGATCTTAAGTATTGACTTGAAGATGTTTGAAGATCTCAAGGGAGCACTGCTCGTATTCTTGATCTCTTCAGAAGCGCGTCTTCAGATGTTTTGGTGTGTCTGGAATGAGGACTGAAGGCCCTTATTTATATGTAGAGAAAATAACCACTTGAGAGATATTTTCTCCTTTAAAAGATATGTTGGGCTTTTTTCCTTTAATTAAGCCTGCTGGACTGGATAAGGCTTAATTATCAATTATTTACTCATTTATTTTAGGAATTAATTTATTTAAATTCCTTAATAAATAAATAATTAATTGATAATTATTGCATTAATTTGCCACATATTTTATTCAATAGGCAATAAAATTCAGGTGCCTACAACAAGTATTATAATTTTAAAAAATAGAAAATGAAATCCACGCATAACTAACTAATTTATCTGCATTAGCCGATCAAACTATTAAAATGTCGAATGTCACAGATTTAATGAACTAAATTCAAAAGATAAAACAAAACTTATAGACCAATTTCAAAATTAGAATGAGTTAAGGGAAAAAAAATTATTTTCAATATTGTTTTTTTTAATACAGTAATATCATACGTACGTTAGAGGCACACTGGAACTTTTGCGTTGTTTTCATGCATCATCTTTTATGCCATGCATTAAGTAATTGATATGTAAGAGGGAAAATAAATTCAACCATTGCCCCTAGGATTTAAGATTTAGAATATAATTTTTTCTCTCCTAGGTGTTATCCATCTAACGATTTGGTACATAAGCATTTCTTAAGCACGTTAAACTATTAATTAAGCCACCACGAAGGATCCTGGAATTTTTATAAGAGAAATTCTCTTGTGAAACGGTTGTGAGACGAGTCGATCCATTACAAAAGTATGCTTATTATATAGGGAAACTATGCTTATTTGTAGTTAAAGTATGTCAATAATGAATTACTCTCTCCAGCCACTTGAAAAGTAATCGTTTACTCATTGCGCATGTATTAAGGAGTATTATAATAAAGTGAGTAGTTATATTATAGGGAAGTGGTGTGACTTATGGTATACTTTTTTACTCACTCCGTCCCACAATAAGAGTGGCGGAACTTTTTTTGCACGTAGATTAAGGGATATAATATTTAATGGATAGTTGAGGTGAGAGAAATAATATTTTAATGTATAGTGATTAGGTGTATTAGTGTGAAGTGTGGGGTTATGGAGAGAGAAAAAGTTAATTTGTGTGAGTCCCTTTTACTAAAAGGGAAATGCACCTCTTGTGTTGAGACAGACGAAAATGATAAAATGCACCTCTTGTTGTGGGACGAAGGGAGTACTAAATAATGGAAATGAATACCTTTGAAGTGGACGCCCAAAATGATAAAATGGATACCTTGTAAGTGGCCGGAAAGAGTATATTATAACACCTTAAAATCATATTTTAATTCATCATTTATCATATTTTAGAAAACATACTTTAACAACCATTAAATATATTTTATCTATATAATATGCATACTTTAACACGTCTTACAAATCGTCTCAAATATATAATAATGTCTCACCAGAGAATTTGTCTTCTTATAAAACAAATAGAAATGCTTCACAACAGTGGGCAATCAGAATTTAAGAAACTCTTTTTTACCCACATTTTGAAAGAAAGTCTGAAAATGCCTGAAATGAAAAAAAAATATTTTGACTCGATATTGACACGATATTTATAAAAGAAATCGAGCTGTCAAGTATATATTAAGTCATCTTTATAAACTTTTAAAAAATATATAATGAATCAACTTTTTTTACTTGACTCGAAAAAATAAATATCGAGTCAAGTCAAAAAAGTTGATTCGATAATATTTTTTTCAAAAATTTATAAAGATGACTCGTTATACTTGACTCGTTATACTTGACTCGATATCTTTTATTAATATCTTGTTAATATCGAGTCAATTTTTTTTCGTTATTTTGAGCATTTTTTTTTAAAAAAATTCTTAAAATGTGGTCAATAAAGAATACTAATTTAAATTCTGAATCCCTGACTCCGTGTTGTTAAATTTTGCCCAAAGAAATTGTTAATAAGTATTCACTGGTAATAGCAGTTCCACTTTATAACAATGTTTTATTATACTTTTGAATTTTGATTTGCTGTCCCTTGCAATCTCACTTTCTACGTGGAAATTGGAATTGTTTTTTGTTACTGTACAAGATGACGGCTAATTTAATATGAGTAAAACACTTAGGTATCCATTTTATTATTTTTTCGTTCAATTCAAAAATATTCATATTTTATTTTAAGTAAAAAATAAATCACATGACTCACCATTTTTTTTAATATAATTACTCACTACACATATAAATATTGATATGTATATTGAGGAAATAAAAAATAATATATGCTAATCCTCCTTTAATATGAAAGATAGCAAATCAGACTCCTCGATGGCATTTGGTTCAAATGTAAAAATAGCATATTTCAAGATGTACAAGATCCAGATGAAAATGTTGCTGAAATAGATATCTCTACAGCTCTCTTTGATAAAAGATACTAATTACCCCCTCCGTCCTGCTACAAGAGTTATATTTTTATTAATTAAGGCATTCTGCTAAAAGAGTTAGATTTCATTTTTTAGCCCCATAAATCAATCACTTTATCTTCATGGGGCCCACATACAATACTAATACAACTATCCACTATACATTAAATTATTACACAGTTGTGGTAAATGATAGGTCACACTAATGGTCTCCTTTATTGATGTTTTATTAGTCAGAATTCATGTAGCATTATTTATAAATTAGGCTTTCCTATTATTGATGACACCTTTTTTTTTTGTGTGGAATAACTTTGATTTTTGAATTAACTACTCCCTCCGTCCCAAGAATATATTCACACTTTTCATTTTGGTCTGTCCCAAAAATACATTCACTTCTTAAAATTGGAAACAATACACAATATCAATAACCTTACAATACTACAATATTACAAAAATGCCACCTTCTTTTTATACATAATCTAGTCAAAGTCAACTATATCATACACTTTATTATACTCAATTACCCAAAATACCCTTATCTTTCTTACATCACACCACCAAAAAATTAATTTTCTTAAACTCCGTGGCAGAGAATACGCGAATGTATTCCTGGGACGGAGGGAGTATCATTTTTCATTATACTATTAAAATGGCGCGCATTGGCATCTTATATACCACTTATTATTATTATTATTATTATTATTTTTTTTTAGTTTTTTAACAATAATAAATTTTCATCATTTTACATAAAATTTAGTGTAACTATTTTTGTGGGATCAGCTGTGTTCATGCGATTTGGGATACTTTTTATTACTCCTCCCGTTCCCAGAATGCTTGAAAGCCTTCATCCATTTTTCACTCTTTTTCATATATAATATCATACTTAAAATTGTAAAGAGTAGTTAGAGTGAGGAGAACCATTGCATTTTCTCCTATCCCTTTTGGAGGAGGAATTTATTCCGATTATATGTAATTTCATTTCTTAAATAGATTTATTTTTTTTCCAAAAAATGTTATACCAAA
Source organism: Pogostemon cablin (assembly GCA_023678885.1). NCBI lineage: Eukaryota > Viridiplantae > Streptophyta > Magnoliopsida > Lamiales > Lamiaceae > Pogostemon > Pogostemon cablin. The sequence continues at coordinate 33,090,365 of CM042951.1, forward strand.
GGAGAAGAAAAGATCATATGGAGTGACGATTTCATTTAATTAATGCTATCCCCTTTTTCTTTTTCTTTTTATTTTTTTATTATTATTATTATTATTTTATATTGCATTCTATTTCTCATCCCTTTCTATTTTCTATGCATTGCTTGTTTGAATGATGTTTGGATTATGGATTAATTTGTGATATTAATTTCTAACTTGTATTTTCTGGTTTTGGTTAATTTCAGATATGGATGCTTAATTGCTTAATCTTAATGCATGTTTAATTTGTGTGATTAATTATCTATTGCATGTGGTTAGAACAAGAATACTTCAATTATATGTCTAATGTGTTAATTAAATCATTTCATCTTATATGTTATCTGGATTAATGTAGGAAGAGTTTAGAATTATATAAATGAACACTAGAAGGATTAGATCGATGGGTTAATCAATGACGTGAGAAAAAAGAAGCCTTAGTGAATTTATAGTACCTAAAAAAATAACATTACCTATGATTTAGTATTTAATTATTAAACATATATGAGTAACTAACACTTGTTTTGAGGTATTCACTTTAGTCTTGGTCTTAGGAACTTTTGGGAGCTTTGTTGAGGGTCTACGACTTAAGTCAGTAGAGAGAGATAGCTTATGATACATTAATTATTACTCTTACTGTGATAGCTTGAATTGGGAAGTGATTAAATATATATGTTACATGATTGATCCATTCGAAGTGTATTACGATGATTTCCTATGCATACCTTTTTATATTTCTGAAAACTCCTAAAATATCATATTTAGTTTACTTTTCTTTCATTTTTTTCTTGTTTTTATTTTATTTCTTATCGATCGTCCCTAATTAATACGAGATTGTAGTTTGAAATAAATTTTCTTAGACTGATAATTAAACTTGGTTGCTCATGTTTACAAACAATAAGAATAGACTTGCTCTTTTGTGTTAAAAGAAATTACACATCTTTAATGCGATTTCTTAATTCTAATTCCATTGCAAATATTTTATATTTTAATAAAATTGAACTCTATTGTTTAATTAGACCTTAAATATTGATCTAAAAATTTATCTTTATGAATTATTTACATTTTTATGATAACATGCATCGTTTTATTTTAGGATCTAGGTTTCTCTTTTTCTAACTAGGGTGTTGTGTGTGGGTATAGGATTTAGGAAAATTTTATAAATAAAATTTTTATTTGAGTTTTATCATATCTCATATAGCGCATTATAGTTAAAAAAAAGAAAATAAAAAATGAAAAACACGTAAGCATAATTGAATAGTTTACTATCACCAGCCGCTCAAAGAACAAAAATGTTTTCACAAACTTGAAAGACCAAATTAAAAAATATATATATATATATATATATATATATATATATATATATATGTGTGTGTGTGTGTGTCTCTGGACCAATTTCGCATATAGGATAAGTTTGGTGGACAAAATTTTTTAACATGTTATTTACGTGATATGACAAGTATTATAATTTTAAAAAATAGAAAATGAAATCCACGCATAACTAACTAATTTATTGCATTAGCCGATCAAACTATTAAAATGTCGAATGTCACAGATTTAATGAACTAAATTCAAAAGATAAAACAAAACTTATAGACCAATTTCAAAATTAGAATGAGTTAAGGGAAAAAAAATTATTTTCAATATTGTTTTTTTTAATACAGTAATATCATACGTACGTTAGAGGCACACTGGAACTTTTGCGTTGTTTTCATGCATCATCTTTTATGCCATGCGTTAAGTAATTGATATGTAAGAGGAAAATAAATTCAACCATTGCCCCTAGAATTTAAGATTTAGAATATAATTTTCTCTCTCCTAGGTGTTATCCATCTAACGATTTGGTACATAAGCATTTCTTAAGCACGTTAAACTATTAATTAAGCCACCACGAAGGATCCTGGAATTTTTATAAGAGAAATTCTCTTGTGAAACGGTTGTGAGACGAGTCGATCCATTACAAAAGTATGCTTATTATATAGGGAAAATATGCTTATTTGTAGTTAAAGTATGTTAATAATGAATTACTCTCTCCAGCCACTTGAAAAGTAATCGTTTACTCATTGCGCATGTATTAAGGAGTATTATAATAAAGTGAGTAGTTATATTAGAGGGAAGTGGTGTGACTTATGGTGTACTTTTTTACTCCCTCCGTCCCACAATAAGAGTGGTGGAACTTTTTTGCACGTAGATTAAGGGATATAATATTTAATGGATAGTTGAGGTGAGAGAAATAATATTTTAATGTATAGTGATTAGGTGTATTAGTGTGAAGTGTGGGGTTATGGAGAGAGAAAAAGTTAATTTGTGTGAGTCCCTTTTACTAAAAGGGAAATGCACCTCTTGTGTTGAGACAGACGAAAATGATAAAATGCACCTCTTGTTGTGGGACGAAGGGAGTACTAAATAAGGGAAATGAATACCTTTGAAGTGGATGCCCAAAATGATAAAATGGATACCTTGTAAGTGGCCGGAAAGAGTATATTATAACACCTTAAAATCATATTTTAATTCATCATTTATCATATTTTAGAAAACATACTTTAACAACCATTAAATATATTTTATCTATATAATATGCATACTTTAACACGTCTTACAAATCGTCTCAAATATATAATAATGTCTCACCAGAGAATTTGTCTTCTTATAAAACAAATAGAAATACTTCACAACAGTGGGCAATCAGAATTTAAGAAATTCTTTTTTACCCACATTTTGAAAGAAAGTCTGAAAATGCCTGAAATGAAAAAAAAAAAATTTTTGACTCGATATTGACACGATATTTATAAAAGAAATCGAGCTGTCAAGTATATATTAAGTCATCTTTATAAACTTTTAAAAAATATATAATGAATCAACTTTTTTTACTTGATTCGAAAAAATAAATATCGAGTCAAGTCAAAAAAGTTGATTCGATAATATTTTTTTCAAAAATTTATAAAGATGACTCGTTATACTTGACTCGATATCTTTTATTAATATCTTGTTAATATCGAGTCAATTTTTTTTCGTTATTTTGAGCATTTTTTTTAAAAAAAATTCTTAAAATGTGGTCAATAAAGAATACTAATTTAATTTCTGAATCCCTGACTCCCTGTTGTTAAATTTTGCCCAAAGAAATTGTTAATAAGTATTCACTGTACGACGTAATAGCAGTTCCACTTTATAACAATGTTTTATTATACTTTTGAATTTTGATTTGCTGTCCCTTGCAATCTCACTTTCTACGTGGAAATTGGAATTGTTTTTTGTTACTGTACAAGATGACGGCTAATTTAATATGAGTAAAACACTTAGGTATCCATTTTATTATTTTTTCGTTCAATTCAAAAATATTCATATTTTATTTTAAGTAAAAAATAAATCACATGACTCACCATTTTTTTTAATATAATTACTCACTACACATATAAATATTGATATGTATATTGAGGAAATAAAAAATAATATATGCTAATCCTCCTTTAATATGAAAGATAGCAAATCAGATGTACAAGATCCAGATGAAAATGTTGCTGAAATAGATATCTCTACAGCTCTCTTTGATAAAAGATACTAATTACCCCCTCCGTCCTGCTACAAGAGTTATATTTTTATTAATTAAGGCATTCTGCTAAAAGAGTTAGATTTCATTTTTTAGCCCCATAAATCAATCACTTTATCTTCATGGGGCCCACATACAATACTAATACAACTATCCACTATACATTAAATTATTACACAGTTGTGGTAAATGATAGGTCACACTAATGGTCTCCTTTATTGATGTTTTATTAGTCAGAATTCATGTAGCATTATTTATAAATTAGGCTTTCCTATTATTGATGACACCTTTTTTTTTTGTGTGGAATAACTTTGATTTTTGAATTAACTACTCCCTCCGTCCCAAGAATATATTCACACTTTTCATTTTGGTCTGTCCCAAAAATACATTCACTTCTTAAAATTGGAAACAATACACAATATCAATAACCTTACAATACTACAATATTACAAAAATGCCACCTTCTTTTTATACATAATCTAGTCAAAGTCAACTATATCATACACTTTATTATACTCAATTACCCAAAATACCCTTATCTTTCTTACATCACACCACCAAAAAATTAATTTTCTTAAACTCCGTGGCAGAGAATACGCGAATGTATTCCTGGGACGGAGGGAGTATCATTTTTCATTATACTATTAAAATGGCGCGCATTGGCATCTTATATACCACTTATTATTATTATTATTATTATTATTTTTTTTTTAGTTTTTTAACAATAATAAATTTTCATCATTTTACATAAAATTTAGTGTAACTATTTTTGTGGGATCAGCTGTGTTCATGCGATTTGGGATACTTTTTATTACTCCTCCCGTTCCCAGAATGCTTGAAAGCCTTCATCCATTTTTCACTCTTTTTCATATATAATATCATACTTAAAATTGTAAAGAGTAGTTAGAGTGAGGAGAACCATTGCATTTTCTCCTATCCCTTTTGGAGGAGGAATTTATTCCGATTATATGTAATTTCATTTCTTAAATAGATTTATTTTTTTTCCAAAAAATGTTATACCAAAGGAGAAGAAAAGATCATATGGAGTGACGATTTCATTTAATTAATGCTATCCCCTTTTTCTTTTTCTTTTTATTTTATTATTATTATTATTATTATTTTATATTGCATTCTATTTCTCATCCCTTTCTATTTTCTATGCATTGCTTGTTTGAATGATGTTTGGATTATGGATTAATTTGTGATATTAATTTCTAACTTGTATTTTCTGGTTTTGGTTAATTTCAGATATGGATGCTTAATTGCTTAATCTTAATGCATGTTTAATTTGTGTGATTAATTATCTATTGCATGTGGTTAGAACAAGAATACTTCAATTATATGTCTAATGTGTTAATTAAATCATTTCATCTTATATGTTATCTGGATTAATGTAGGAAGAGTTTAGAATTATATAAATGAACACTAGAAGGATTAGATCGATGGGTTAATCAATGACGTGAGAAAAAAGAAGCCTTAGTGAATTTATAGTACCTAAAAAAATAACATTACCTATGATTTAGTATTTAATTATTAAACATATATGAGTAACTAACACTTGTTTTGAGGTATTCACTTTAGTCTTGGTCTTAGGAACTTTTGGGAGCTTTGTTGAGGGTCTACGACTTAAGTCAGTAGAGAGAGATAGCTTATGATACATTAATTATTACTCTTACTGTGATAGCTTGAATTGGGAAGTGATTAAATATATATGTTACATGATTGATCCATTCGAAGTGTATTACGATGATTTCCTATGCATACCTTTTTATATTTCTGAAAACTCCTAAAATATCATATTTAGTTTACTTTTCTTTCATTTTTTTCTTGTTTTTATTTTATTTCTTATTGATCGTCCCTAATTAATACGAGATTGTAGTTTGAAATAAATTTTCTTAGACTGATAATTAAACTTGGTTGCTCATGTTTACAAACAATAAGAATAGACTTGCTCTTTTGTGTTAAAAGAAATTACACATCTTTAATGCGATTTCTTAATTCTAATTCCATTGCAAATATTTTATATTTTAATAAAATTGAACTCTATTGTTTAATTAGACCTTAAATATTGATCTAAAAATTTATCTTTATGAATTATTTACATTTTTATGATAACACGCATCGTTTTATTTTAGGATCTAGGTTTCTCTTTTTCTAACTAGGGTGTTGTGTGTGGGTATAGGATTTAGGAAAATTTTATAAATAAAATTTTTATTTGAGTTTTATCATATCTCATATAGCGCATTATAGTTAAAAAAAAGAAAATAAAAAATGAAAAACACGTAAGCATAATTGAATAGTTTACTATCACCAGCCGCTCAAAGAACAAAAATGTTTTCACAAACTTGAAAGACCAAATTAAAAAAAAAAAAAAAAAAAAAAAAAAAAAAAAAAAATATATATATATATATATATATATATATATATATGTGTGTGTGTGTGTGTGTGTGTCTCTGGACCAATTTCGCATATAGGATAAGTTTGGTGGACAAAATTTTTTAACATGTTATTTACGTGATATGACAAGTATTATAATTTTAAAAAATAGAAAATGAAATCCACGCATAACTAACTAATTTATTGCATTAGCCGATCAAACTATTAAAATGTCGAATGTCACAGATTTAATGAACTAAATTCAAAAGATAAAACAAAACTTATAGACCAATTTCAAAATTAGAATGAGTTAAGGGAAAAAAAATTATTTTCAATATTGTTTTTTTTAATACAGTAATATCATACGTACGTTAGAGGCACACTGGAACTTTTGCGTTGTTTTCATGCATCATCTTTTATGCCATGCGTTAAATAATTGATATGTAAGAGGGAAAATAAATTCAACCATTGCCCCTAGAATTTAAGATTTAGAATATAATTTTCTCTCTCCTAGGTGTTATCCATCTAACGATTTGGTACATAAGCATTTCTTAAGCACGTTAAACTATTAATTAAGCCACCACGAAGGATCCTGGAATTTTTATAAGAGAAATTCTCTTGTGAAACGGTTATGAGACGAGTCGATCCATTACAAAAATATGCTTATTATATAGGGAAAATATGCTTATTTGTAGTTAAAGTATGTTAATAATGAATTACTCTCTCCAGCCACTTGAAAAGTAATCTTTTACTCATTGCGCATGTATTAAGGAGTATTATAATAAAGTGAGTAGTTATATTAGAGGGAAGTGGTGTGACTTATGGTGTACTTTTTTACTCCCTCCGTCCCACAATAAGAGTGGCGGAACTTTTTTGCACGTAGATTAAGGGATATAATATTTAATGGATAGTTGAGGTGAGAGAAATAATATTTTAATGTATAGTGATTAGGTGTATTAGTGTGAAGTGTGGGGTTATGGAGAGAGAAAAAGTTAATTTGTGTGAGTCCCTTTTACTAAAAGGGAAATGCACCTCTTGTGTTGAGACAGACGAAAATGATAAAATGCACCTCTTGTTGTGGGACGAAGGGAGTACTAAATAAGGGAAATGAATACCTTTGAAGTGGACGCCCAAAATGATAAAATGGATACCTTGTAAGTGGCCGGAAAGAGTATATTATAACACCTTAAAATCATATTTTAATTCATCATTTATCATATTTTAGAAAACATACTTTAACAACCATTAAATATATTTTATCTATATAATATGCATACTTTAACACGTCTTACAAATCGTCTCAAATATATAATAATGTCTCACCAGAGAATTTGTCTTCTTATAAAACAAATAGAAATACTTCACAACAGTGGGCAATCAGAATTTAAGAAATTCTTTTTTACCCACATTTTGAAAGAAAGTCTGAAAATGCCTGAAATGAAAAAAAAAAAAATTTTGACTCGATATTGACACGATATTTATAAAAGAAATCGAGCTGTCAAGTATATATTAAGTCATCTTTATAAACTTTTAAAAAATATATAATGAATCAACTTTTTTTACTTGATTCGAAAAAATAAATATCGAGTCAAGTCAAAAAAGTTGATTCGATAGTATTTTTTTCAAAAATTTATAAAGATGACTCGTTATACTTGACTCGATATCTTTTATTAATATCTTGTTAATATCGAGTCAATTTTTTTTCGTTATTTTGAGCATTTTTTTTAAAAAAAATTCTTAAAATGTGGTCAATAAAGAATACTAATTTAATTTCTGAATCCCTGACTCCCTGTTGTTAAATTTTGCCCAAAGAAATTGTTAATAAGTATTCACTGTACGACGTAATAGCAGTTCCACTTTATAACAATGTTTTATTATACTTTTGAATTTTGATTTGCTGTCCCTTGCAATCTCACTTTCTACGTGGAAATTGGAATTGTTTTTTGTTACTGTACAAGATGACGGCTAATTTAATATGAGTAAAACACTTAGGTATCCATTTTATTATTTTTTCGTTCAATTCAAAAATATTCATATTTTATTTTAAGTAAAAAATAAATCACATGACTCACCATTTTTTTTAATATAATTACTCACTACACATATAAATATTGATATGTATATTGAGGAAATAAAAAATAATATATGCTAATCCTCCTTTAATATGAAAGATAGCAAATCAGACTCCTCGATGGCATTTGGTTCAAATGTAAAAATAGCATATTTCAAGATGTACAAGATCCAGATGAAAATGTTGCTGAAATAGATATCTCTACAGCTCTCTTTGATAAAAGATACTAATTACCCCCTCCGTCCTGCTACAAGAGTTATATTTTTATTAATTAAGGCATTCTGCTAAAAGAGTTAGATTTCATTTTTTAGCCCCATAAATCAATCACTTTATCTTCATGGGGCCCACATACAATACTAATACAACTATCCACTATACATTAAATTATTACACAGTTGTGGTAAATGATAGGTCACACTAATGGTCTCCTTTATTGATGTTTTATTAGTCAGAATTCATGTAGCATTATTTATAAATTAGGCTTTCCTATTATTGATGACACCTTTTTTTTGTGTGGAATAACTTTGATTTTTGAATTAACTACTCCCTCCGTCCAAAGAATATATTCACACTTTTTATTTTGGTATGTCCCAAAAATACATTCACTTCTTTAAATTGGAAACAATACACAATATCAATAACCTTACAATACTACAATATTACAAAAATGCCACCTTCTTTTTATACATAATCTAGTCAAAGTCAACTATATCATACACTTTATTATACTCAATTACCCAAAATACCCTTATCTTTCTTACATCACACCACCAAAAAGTTAATTTTCTTAAACTCCGTGCCAGAGAATACGCGAATGTATTCCTGGGACGGAGGGAGTATCATTTTTCATTATACTATTAAAATGGCGCGCATTGGCATCTTATATACCACTTATTATTATTATTATTATTATTTTTTTTTTTTTTTTAGTTTTTTAACAATAATAAATTTTCATCATTTTACATAAAATTTAGTGTAACTATTTTTGTGGGATCAGCTGTGTTCATGCGATTTGGGATACTTTTTATTACTCCTCCCGTTCCCAGAATGCTTGAAAGCCTTCATCCATTTTTCACTCTTTTTCATATATAATATCATACTTAAAATTGTAAAGAGTAGTTAGAGTGAGGAGAACCATTGCATTTTCTCCTATCCCTTTTGGAGGAGGAATTTATTCCGATTATATGTAATTTCATTTCTTAAATAGATTTATTTTTTTTCCAAAAAATGTTATACCAAAGGAGAAGAAAAGATCATATGGAGTGACGATTTCATTTAATTAATGCTATCCCCTTTTTCTTTTTCTTTTTATTTTATTATTATTATTATTATTATTTTATATTGCATTCTATTTCTCATCCCTTTCTATTTTCTATGCATTGCTTGTTTGAATGATGTTTGGATTATGGATTAATTTGTGATATTAATTTCTAACTTGTATTTTCTGGTTTTGGTTAATTTCAGATATGGATGCTTAATTGCTTAATCTTAATGCATGTTTAATTTGTGTGATTAATTATCTATTGCATGTGGTTAGAACAAGAATACTTCAATTATATGTCTAATGTGTTAATTAAATCATTTCATCTTATATGTTATCTGGATTAATGTAGGAAGAGTTTAGAATTATATAAATGAACACTAGAAGGATTAGATCGATGGGTTAATCAATGACGTGAGAAAAAAGAAGCCTTAGTGAATTTATAGTACCTAAAAAAATAACATTACCTATGATTTAGTATTTAATTATTAAACATATATGAGTAACTAACACTTGTTTTGAGGTATTCACTTTAGTCTTGGTCTTAGGAACTTTTGGGAGCTTTGTTGAGGGTCTACGACTTAAGTCAGTAGAGAGAGATAGCTTATGATACATTAATTATTACTCTTACTGTGATAGCTTGAATTGGGAAGTGATTAAATATATATGTTACATGATTGATCCATTCGAAGTGTATTACGATGATTTCCTATGCATACCTTTTTATATTTCTGAAAACTCCTAAAATATCATATTTAGTTTACTTTTCTTTCATTTTTTTCTTGTTTTTATTTTATTTCTTATCGATCGTCCCTAATTAATACGAGATTGTAGTTTGAAATAAATTTTCTTAGACTGATAATTAAACTTGGTTGCTCATGTTTACAAACAATAAGAATAGACTTGCTCTTTTGTGTTAAAAGAAATTACACATCTTTAATGCGATTTCTTAATTCTAATTCCATTGCAAATATTTTATATTTTAATAAAATTGAACTCTATTGTTTAATTAGACCTTAAATATTGATCTAAAAATTTATCTTTATGAATTATTTACATTTTTATGATAACATGCATCGTTTTATTTTAGGATCTAGGTTTCTCTTTTTCTAACTAGGGTGTTGTGTGTGGGTATAGGATTTAGGAAAATTTTATAAATAAAATTTTTATTTGAGTTTTATCATATCTCATATAGCGCATTATAGTTAAAAAAAAGAAAATAAAAAATGGAAAACACGTAAGCATAATTGAATAGTTTACTATCACCAGCCGCTCAAAGAACAAAAATGTTTTCACAAACTTGAAAGACAAAATTCAATAAAAAAAAAAAAAAAAAAAAAAAAAAAAAAAAAAATATATATATATATATATATATATATATATATATATATATATATATATATATATATATATATATATATATATATATATGTGTGTGTGTGTGTGTCTCTGGACCAATTTCGCATATAGGATAAGTTTGGTGGACAAAATTTTTTAACATGTTATTTACGTGATATGACAAGTATTATAATTTTAAAAAATAGAAAATGAAATCCACGCATAACTAACTAATTTATCTGCATTAGCCGATCAAACTATTAAAATGTCGAATGTCACAGATTTAATGAACTAAATTCAAAAGATAAAACAAAACTTATAGACCAATTTCAAAATTAGAATGAGTTAAGGGAAAAAAAATTATTTTCAATATTGTTTTTTTTTTAATACAGTAATATCATACGTACGTTAGAGGCACACTGGAACTTTTGCGTTGTTTTCATGCATCATCTTTTATGTCATGCGTTAAGTAATTGATATGTAAGAGGGAAAATAAATTCAACCATTGCCCCTAGGATTTATGATTTAGGATATAATTTTCTCTCTTCTAGGTGTCATCCATCTAACGATTTGGTACATAAGCATTTCTTAAGCACGTTAAACTATTAATTAAGCCACCACGAAGGATCCTGGAATTCTTATAAGAGAAATTCTCTTGTGAAACGGTTGTGAGACGAGTCGATCCATTACAAAAGTATGCTTATTATATAGGGAAAATATGCTTATTTGTAGTTAATGTATGTCAATAATGAATTACTCTCTCCAGCCACTTGAAAAGTAATCGTTTACTCATTGCGCATGTATTAAGGAGTATTATAATAAAGTGAGTTGTTATATTAGAGGGAAGTGGCTCCGTCCCACAATAAGAGTGGCGAAACTTTTTTGCACGTAGATTAAGGAATATAATATTTAATGGATAGTTGAGGTGAGAGAAATAATATTTTAATGTATAGTGATTAGGTGTATTAGTGTGAAGTGTGGGGTTATGGAGAGAGAAAAAGTTAATTTGTGTGAGTCCCTTTTACTAAAAGGGAAATGCACCTCTTGTGTTGAGACAGACGAAAATGATAAAATGCACCTCTTGTTGTGGGACGAAGGGAGTACTAAATAAGAGAAATGAATACCTTTGAAGTGGACGCCCAAAATGATAAAATGGATACCTTGTAAGTGGCCGGAAATAGTATATTATAATACCTTAAAATCATATTTTAATTCATCATTTATCATATTTTAGAAAACATACTTTAACAACCATTAAATATATTTTATCTATAGAATATGCATACTTTAACACGTCTTACAAATCGTCTCAAATATATAATAATGTCTCACCAGAGAATTTGTCTTCTTATAAAACAAATAGAAATACTTCACAACAGTGGGCAATCAGAATTTAAGAAATTCTTTTTTACCCACATTTTGAAAGAATGTCTAAAAATACCTGAAATGACAAAAAAAAAATATTTTGACTCGATATTGACACGATATTTATAAAAGAAATCGAGCTGTCAAGTATATATTAAGTCATCTTTATAAACTTTTAAAAAATATATAATGAATCAACTTTTTTTACTTGACTCGAATAAATAAATATCGAGTCAAGTCAAAAAAGTTGATTCGATAATATTTTTTTCAAAAATTTATAAAGATGACTCGTTATACTTGACTCGATATCTTTTATTAATATCTTGTTAATATCGAGTCAATTTTTTTTCGTTATTTTGAGCATTTTTTTTAAAAAAAAATCTTAAAATGTGGTTAATAAAGAATACTAATTTAAATTATGAATCCCTGACTCCCTGTTGTTAAATTTTGCCCAAAGAAATTGTTAATAAGTATTCACTGTACGACGTAATAGCAGTGCCACTTTATAACAATGTTTTATTATACTTTTGAATTTTGATTTGCTGTCCCTTGCAATCTCACTTTCTACGTGGAAATTGGAATTGTTTTTTTGTTACTGTACAAGATGACGGCTAATTTAATAGGAGTAAAACACTTAGATATCCATTTTATTATTTTTTCGTTCAATTCAAAAATATTCATATTTTATTTTAAGTAAAAAATAAATCACATGACTCACCATTTCTTTTTAATATAATTACTCACTACACATATAAATATTGATATGTATATTGAGGAAATAAAAAATAATATATGCTAGTCCTCCTTTAATATGAAAGATAGCAAATCAGACTCCTCGATGGCATTTGGTTCGAATGTAAAAATAGCATATTTCAAGATGTACAAGATCCAGATGAAAATGTTGTTGAAATAGATATCTCTACAGCTCCCTTTGATAAAAGATACTAACTACTCCATCCGTCCCGCCACAAGAGTTATATTTTCTAATTAAGGCATTCCACTAAAAGAGTTAGATTTTATTTTTTAGCCCCATAAATCAATCACTTTATCTTCATGAAGCCCATATACAATACTAATACAACTATCCACTATACATTAAATTATTATATCTCTCAACTCATTACATATTAAAATACTATATTTCTTAATTTTCGTGCAAACAGTAAATGTAACTCTTTTAATAGAACGGAGAGATTATTTAAGAATATGTAAAAATAGTCTCACATGAAACGGTCTTACGCAAGTAATATCAAAAATTATTATCACTTTTTATTTATAATATAAATTGTTAATGAAATAATCCATTCAATATTATCACTTTTTATTAGAATGTTACTACTTTTATCCGTCTCATGAGGATTTTCATGAAATGGGCTCACACAAATATTTTGTTATTAAAAAAATAACACATTAATTCTAAATATTAAATATAACATATATTTTTAAATTTAAATCATTAAATAAATTTAATTTAATTCTAATCATAATTATACAAATTAATTATTAATTGACTTGAATGACACGTGGTGCAAAGTCGCCACTAGAAGTTACGACTTTGCTTATTTCAAAACAACTATATATAATTAACTTAAATTTTAAACTAACATATTTTATTAAACTAGCCACAATTCATCTTTACTGATTTATTTTCATAGAAATTAAAAAAAATAATTATTTTTAGCTTATTTTTAAAGGTAATTTGGTATTTTGTGGTATTAAATAATGGTAAAGTATGTTATGTGTCTAAAAAAAAGTTAGATGTTAAATTTGAAATCAAATTGTATTATAAGTTACACGATTTTGTGTTATTTCATTTTATTTCATGAGGCGTAAAGATAAGTTGTGAACAGATGAGAGTAGAAAGTGTGATGAATTATGGACGTTCAGAGTATGCTATACAATATCAGCATTTAATCATCATAAATTTTATTAAAATATACTTCCTTCGTCCATCAGTAATGTATTTATTTACTTTTGATGCGTGGATTTAAGAGTATTATTTTATATAAAGAGGGTACATAGTTATACTAGTGGTGAGTGGTGGGTCATGTGTTGAATCATTTTGCTAAAAAGGGGAAATTGATACCTTTAGAGTGAACGGCTATATGGTAAATGTATACCTTATCGGCGGATGGATGGAGTATGTTTTAACAATATTTTGCATGTATTAATTTTAATTCTCAAATTCTAAATAATGTATGAGTTAATTTTGAATTCGTTGTATTATTTATAAAGAATTTAAATTTATAATTTTATTTTATTTTTATCTTTTGGCCTGCAGGGCCATCCTGATTAACCAGAAGCTCGCTAGGGCCCATTTAAATAGACTAGATTAACCGAAAGCTCATTAGGGTTGGTCCGTTTAACATCCCTAGTGAGTAATTGTATTAATGTTATGTGTGGGTCCCGTGTAAAAATATTACTCCCTCCATCCCATTGAAACGTACGTGCTTCCCTTTGTAATTTACAAAGGAAGCGCGTACGTTTCAATGGAACGGAGTGAGTAATTGTTTTGTGTGAGTTTCACTTATCAGAAAGAGAAATATAAATCTTAACTTTGGGGACTAAAGATGTTAATAAGGGTCAAGCTCGCAGGGCCAACCACGTTTATTTGACCTTGAAAAATGTAGGGTTATGTTTGTATAAGTAGTAATCCGTTTAAACAATATATTTTTTTCTCGGACCGATTAACCCGTAGCTTTTTAGAGTCAGCCTGCAGGTTTGAAGGCCGATCTCGTTAGTTCGATTAATTTATTTTAACTATAAATAAATAATTAATAATATATTAAATTATTATGATTAATAATAATATTCGTACATTAACAAATGAAAATTTTTATATTATATGTAATGTCATCCAATTTACTATATTTTTGTCATATTATAATAATAAAATAATTTAAGAATGAAATGTAATAAACTCTTTAAAAATAATATCTTTTTCGCCCCAAATTTTTTTTCATATTTGACTTTGCACATTATGATATTTTTTTCAGTAATAAAGTATAGTATGTAAGTTTGTTAGGAATGAAGTTTTCTTATAATAATAATAATAATAATAATAATAATAATAATAATAATAATAATAATGTAAGAGGACGATTAATTATTTTGACTTTTTTAATTACCTCTTCAAGAAAGTGAAATTTTTTGTGAAACGAACAAGAATATAAAAGATAAAAGCTTATATACTAATTGCAATAGAAATTAATAAAAGTGATGGTTAATTTATAATAAAAATTATGGAGTATTTGATTTAAATTGAGTTAATATAATGAGTCTTAAAAATTACTCCATTAAAATTAATAAATCTTACATACTAATTGCAGTTATATGGGTTTAAATATTTTTTAAGCCCGTTAGTAAAGTGTTAAGGGCCCAAAAAATGCAACATGAAAGGAGACGTGTTCCAATATCCGTTGAAAGTGAGAATTTTTATTCTCATGTCATACTAACTAATCGATTGCGTTTACAAGTTTTATTAACTCATATGTTAAACTCAATGTCAACCAACATTCTCTTTAGAATATATTTCTTTTTCTCCTTTGACTTTTTATTTATAATTCATTTAAAATTATCTATGATACATAAAATTATAATATACTGTTGTGAATCTTGCAGCTCTCAACTCTAGAAAACTACTCTCAATCACTCAATAAGATGAACACACACACCTATGATTTGAATTAGAAGCTAATTAGGCAATGTAAAAATAGAAAACAAAAAAGCAATGCACAAGGGATTATAGGAGTTCGATCATGGTGATCTACGTCCACTTTCAAAGAAAATTGAGCTCTCTTTATTGATTGATGTGTACACAGGATGATGGAGATTAACTACCTAACTTGATCACACATGGATCACAGAACATACAAAAAAAATTGATGATGATGCAGATGAATGAAGAAAGCTGATCCTTATGTAGGTAGCATGAGTTGGATTCGTTTCAACTGCATAACTGATGCTTAAGGCCCTCCAATGAAGTTTTGACACATCACCATCACCCTAACAGCATTCTTAACAAACCAACTCACCTCAACTGCCCTTCATTCATCTCACTTAACATCACAATTGATCCATAATCTCCAAACCAACCCTCTCATTAATTGTGTATCCTTGCAGCCACTTGTACATACAATTCTAACGTATAAACTCCAAGAAATACATATATAATATTCATACACCACCTGACCAACTTGATACAACCATTGCATGAAGATCAAGATCATGTCTTCTACTTCTAACAATTCTCCACCTTAAAACATGTATCACATCTTTCAACAAGCTTGCTGCTAACTCCCTTTGCTGCTGCTCAATCATGAGCAACTCCCTCCAAGTTCACTGGATCACATACCAACTAAGCTCAAGCTTAGTTCAAACTTTGAACTAGGCAAGGCTATAGTCAAATAGTCTGCAGGATTGACAGATGTGTCAATCTTACTTACTTTAACAACTCTACTTTCCAAAAGATCTCTCACAAAGTATAGTTTAACGTCAATGTGCTTTGTTCTCTCATGGTAACTGTTAGGCTTATTTTGCACACTCCAATTTAATCCTCAAGTATAAGGATGTCAATCGTAGCAGCAAGTACCCAAGTTAAATTATCGATCCACTGAGACAGCTAATTATTTATTTATTTTAGATTACTATATAAGAAGTATTACGTAACCAATTTTCCGAGTTTTTTGAATTAATTAACTAAAATACTGAAATAATAAATTACTGAATAATTAAAAGCAATAGAAATTAAACAAGTTTTAATCAAGAGATATTCGACAGTTCTAAGGTATCAGGTATAGACCAATTAATTCGGGTTACTAGACATTTAATTATTCATTCATGCAGTTTCAATAAAAATACACCACATAACCCCATTAACCCATCGAATATGATCCGATTCTAAGCTAACAGTATATTCTGGTTTAAATCCTAAGGTGCGTAAATGTTACCAAACCTCATTCCTAAATACTAATCAAAGCAAACAACAATAACTCCGGATGGTAAGCTCGACTAATAAGATATTCTCTGAAATTACTACAAGGTTCTATTCACTTCCTACTTGAATGTCTAATTGCATTGTTCCACTAGACAATTCAAGTATTTGATTTACAAGTTTATGGAATTAAAGTGTTTATAGCGGAACTACTTCAATTCCTAACAGATAGACAATACTAATCATGAACGCACATAAGCTAACATAAAAAATCAAGCATTATAGCGGATGTCATGAAAATACTATGAAAACGTTACGAAGCAGAAAAGCAAATCTTAATAAAATAAGTAAAATAAAAATATCAACTGTATAAAATTCCAATCTTTGGTCTACGTTCCCAAATCAATCAAGTTAAACCATCAAACCCTAGAACTGTTTAAGAAAATTAGCCCATGAGGTTATAATCAACACTCATGGCTATGCAATTCATACTCAAAATCAAGATAAAAGGAAGGGAAAGATTAGAAACATAAAATCCTAGCGTAAGTGTAGTTGGGCGTTCCTTCTACGTCTCTCCGATCGTCTGATCTCCCTCAATTAGCACTTGGAACACACTTTACAACAAACAGCTTCACTTTCTTCTTTCTTCTTCAATGCTCTTCAATGTTTCTTGCAACTTGTTTCCTCCTTCACTTTTGAACACAACTTCCTTACTTGAATCTTTTCTTTTTCTCTTCTTTTTTTTTTTTCAAATAAGGGTACCAGTTGCAGGCACTACCTTTTTCATGGGGTACCAGTTCTGGGCACTACCCTTTCATGCAATAATTTAACCATTCTCTCCTATAATTTTTATAACTTCCAAATTTCTTCTCCTTATATTTCTTCTTTACAAGACTCCAACTTGATTCCTTCAACAATCTACTAGGTAGGAATTTTTAAGGCTAGCAAAAGAATCAATTGGGTAATCACGTAGGCTTCCAACAAATAAAGCTTTTAGGCTCAAGAGGGTTGACTACGCATAATTTCAATAGGTAGGATTATAATTTGTCTAGTGACTAATAAATAAAAAAGATGGCCTAAGATTATCTCTGATTGTCTAATCAAACACGTAGCTTCAAGCATAATGTAAAGCCAAGTTCTAAAATATGTGTGTATGAACGATACTCACAAGAATAAATTGAATCATGCAACTTGTCATGATTTCAAAAGGCTCAAATCTCACATGGCTGTAGGAATGAATGAACACTCCTAATAAAGCTACATAGCTAATCTTCCTTGCACATAATCAAATTTCAAGCATCTCAATACCAAAGCACAATCTCAAATTGTTTCTCAAACACAATCACATATATAATCAAGTGCTAAAAAAAATCGAAAAATCATCCTAGAGAACCATAAATCGACTACACTAACACTAAGACTAACAAATGACAAACAAAAACAAAACACAAAACCTGAAAAATCGTAAAAAAATCAAACCTTCAACATCATCGAATAAACCAAAAATATTAAAAATTCACAAAAAATCGACCCTCCAAACAACAACACAATGCAAAAATTCTATTACGATGCTGCAAGACAGCATTCATTCACACTTTCACTCTTCATTCCAGCTTTGAACTTTTGATCATGTTTTACCCTTCAAAACTTAACAAAATACCTTAATAGCATCTTAATTATGCAGGATATGAAAACCACACCATTCTATACTGAATCATGGCCGCATTCTATCAAAAACGGTATAATGTGAGACCTAAAATACGTGAAATTCTACTCTCAACAGTAACCCTGATGTTTAGCTAGATGAATTGCACTTTGATTGTCAAAAAATACTTCTACAACCTCCTGTCTTATTTTCTTCCAACATTCCAGAGATCCACATTCCTTCCTTGAAAGCTTCTGTTAAGGCAACAAAATCAGCCTCAGTTATGGACAGAGCAACAACTTATTGATGAATTACTTTCCACCTTATAGTTGTTCCAAAAAGAGTGAGAACATAGCCAGTCAATGATTTCCTTGTGTCCAAATTTGCAGTATAATCTGGATCAACATATCCACTTAACACTTCACTGAGTTGCTCATTCTTTTGAAACTTTAACCCTCTGTAAGTTGACCCTTTAATATACTTCATAGCCTGATGAATGATATTTTCACCTAAATTTTAGAGTATTTTTATGTCTATTTTCATAGTATTTTATCCGTATTTTATGTGTTATTTGGTTGTATTATGTGTTTTTATGGAAATGTGTGAGAATGAGCTTAAACGTATATAAAACATTGAAAACAGAGAAAAAATAGAGACGAGAGCTGAAACAACCAAGAAACGGGCTGCTGGGACCCAACTCGAGTTGCAAGGTCCAACTCGACTTGCAACTCGAGTTGAGAGAAGGTCGAGTTAGGGTCCAGAATTCATCCAGAGAGATTACTCGAGTTGCAAGGTCCAACTCAACTTGCAACTCGAGTCGAGCTAGGAGCAGGGCAGCGTCCAAAAATTGTACAGTGAGCTAACTCGACTTATAAGTTGCTAGCTCGAGTCGAGCTGCCTTCCATGGGATTTTTAGTTTTAGAGCCTCGCAATACGACCGAACAAACGGGTGCACGAGTAGCCAACACGAGTCGAGCTACTTCAGCTCGAGTTACACACATCCAACTTGACTCGTGTTGCAACTCGAGTTTAGTATGGCCAACTCGAGTTGCATATTTTTGGGCCAAAAATCTGGATTTTCACCTGCTAATGTGTGTAAGTGTGTGTAAAAAGCCCATTTACTAATGTCTATGTTGATTTTCTTTTGAATATGGTAGGCTAATCTCCCTTGTGGGATTAGCAACATGAGAGTTGTTGGTTAATTTTAGGGATTTATGTATTTGAATTCATATATTGATTGGATCTATGATTTTCTATCATTGATTGTTAATTGCTTGACTTGTATTGTTGATTTGTGTGGTAAATTGTCATGAACATGTGATTAGATTGAGAAATCAATTAAATGTTTAGGATAGTTCATTGAATCAATTCATCACACACTTCATGTTAATTATAAGTTGTAAAGAGATTGAGAAATCCTTTAGAATTTAGAACACTTTGATAGAACATTTGATTGGTTTGATCAAGAGGTTGATTAATCGTATGAAGGGATTCTCATTTCAAGCTTAGTACCTAGTTGGAATTGTTTGTGTGAGAACCAATCCATTGAACTATTTGATATTCATATCCTATCCATCTTGAGAGGGAGTTTAGGTGAACTTAGTGTTGGCCATTAATCCTATATCCATGATACATATGAATTTGATACATAATTCCTAGAGTTACCACTTCTTGATTATTGTTAATCTCACTTTCCATCCATCCATCTTGTTTGTTGATCATTGCTTGCTTGCTTGCTTTGATTACTTCTATTTACTTGTTTGAACAACCAACCCCTTTAATGAAAGTCTCTATAAAATCATGAAAAACGTGAGATCGCTTAAGCACTAGCGCCTACCTCCCTGTGGTTCAAAAAATTCTTGAATTGATCAACCCGACTACAAGTTATGGCTAATCAAATGGCGCCGTTTCTGGTGAGGCAACGGTTGCTAGTAGCTTAAAGAAGGATCGTTTTGAGTAATCTTACTAGAGATATTTTTATTTTATTTGTTACTTGTATTTGCTTTCGAAAACCTTGTTCTAACTTCTTTCGCTTTGAAGGTGTATGCAAACAAGATCCAAGGAAAAAAAAATAGAACCTATTGATTGGGAGATTGAGCACACGTTGAGAAGAAGAAAAAAGAAGAACAAATTCAAATATAGTGAGTTAATGGAGAATTTTCAAGAAGATAATCAAGTGGAGATAGAGCATGATGGGGAAGGAGGACAAAATATGAACGTACAAGACAACACACCTCAATTCAATGCAAATCCTCCTCAACAAGCCTATCAAAATCATGGAGCTTTCAACAACCAAGCTTTGCTTCAACAAATGGTGTAATAAGTTCTAAGGCAACAAGACTTTCCACAAGCTTTTGCTCCTCCTCAACAAGCATATGTGCCACCACCACCACCTCCGGTACAACATGGAGTTCACAATGATCTAAGGGTGATAAGGGATTTCTTTATGCCGAGGGCGATGCCACATATGATGGGTCCACCAATCAATGCCAATAACTTTGTAATTAAAGCGGGCTTGATTTCTATGGTGAAAGACCAATAATTTGGAGGAACATCGAATAAAGATCCTAATGCTCATCTAGCTCAATTCATTGAGATTGCAAATACCGTGAAGATGAATGGGGTGAGTGAGGATTGTATAAGGATGAGGTTGTTTCCATTTTCATTGAAGGATAGAGCTCGATCATGGCTATCTACCATTACCCCAGGTGCCTGCAACACTTGGGACGAGCTAGCATAAATATTTTTGAACAAATACTTCCCACCTTCCAAGACACTTCAAATAAAGAGCTTGATTACTCAATTCAAGCAAATGCCTCAAGAGAGTTTTTATGAAGCGTGGGAAAGGTTTAAGGATATGCTACGCAAGTATCCACAACATGGCTTTTCGGAGAATCAACAAGTTGGATTTTTCTATCAAGGATTAGTAAATAGTCAAAGAGTGCTTGTTGATGCTTCTGCGGGTAGATCCATACTTGGTGTGACTCCGGAAAGAGCTATAAGGATTTTTGATGAGATTGCCATAAATGTCTATCAATGGCCATTGGAGAGGGTAAATGGATGCTATGGTTTTGAGAATTTTGATCAAGGAAAACAGTTTAATGTCAAAAGTGTGAATGTTGAGCCACAAACGCCAAGTGTTGAGGTGATAGCGGCAGAAGTGTTGAGGCAAATGAGCTTGAACTAAAGTGTGAAGAATCAAGGAGCTAATATGGTTGAGGGGCTACAAGTCGATCAAGGTGTGCTACCTCCGAATATTGTGAGTGGAGTACAATGGGCCAACTCAATGCTACGAGTGGAAGATATGCAATACATGCAAAGAAGAAATTACCAAGAGAATTATCAAAACAATTACCAAGGTAATTTCAACCAAAGTCAAGGGAACTATCCACCAAGGCAAGGAAGCTTTAATGGTCAAAGTAGTGGAAGCTCATACCCACAACAACAACAAAGGCAAGGTAACTTTTCCTACTCTAATCCGAGCAATGTGGTTGCGTATTCTCCAGGATATCAACCGGGGGCAAAGGCACCGAACAACGAGAAAAGAGCATCGATTGATGAGCTACTTGAACAATTGTTGGCATCAAACAAAGCTCGAGAAGCATCAGACCAAGCTCGAGATGAAGCATTGAAAAAAGCCGAAGAAGTAAATGAAAAGAGGTTTAAAGCTTTGGAGTATAATGTTGAACAAACTGCAAGTTCCTTGAGCACTCAACAAAAAGGAAAGTTTTCGGCCACAACCGAGGTGAATCTAAAAGCTCAATGTTTGTTTGTTGATACGGATGAGGAACAAAAGGTTGAAGAAGGGTTGGTGGAAAGCAAGGTTGTTGGAGAAATAAAAGAAGAGCAAAGGACTAAATGGATACCTAAGTGGAAGAGGGTGCAAGAGAAAAAGAAATTGGAGAAGGTGAAAGAAGAGGAGTACAAGCATGATTATTGGGGTATTCCAATCACTCCATTCCCTATTTCTTATCCACAAATGTTTGTAAAGGAGGAGAAGAAAAATAAATTTGAAGAGCATGTGAAAAATCTCAAGAAAAAGTATGAGGAGAAAAAGAAAGAAGAGCTACCTGAAGAAAGTAAATCGGTGCATAAGGAGAGGCCTACAAAAGTTAGTGATCCGGGAAAGTTCATAATTTCTTATGATTTTGAAGGGAAGGGTACCCTTGATGCATTGTGTGACTTGGGGGCGAGCGTCAATGTGATGTCTCATGCCACTTTCAAAGACCTTGAAATTGAAGAGCTAAAGCCTACTACTATCCGTATTGAAGTAGTAAATGGAGAAGTTGTGAAGCCACTAGGGATTGTTGAAGACGTGGAGGTGAAAGTGAAAGGGCTAGCTTTCCCAGTCGACTTCATGGTGTTAGAAGTGAAGGCGGACCCTCGAGTTCCACTCATTTTGGGAAGGCCATTTCTAGCGATGGGAAGAGCTAAAATTGATATTGGTAGAGAAGAGTTATCCTTGAGCTCAAAAGGAAAAAGTGTCACATTCTTGTACAATAAGGAAAAAGGAGCCAAGTCTCATTTGAAACCTCTGGATGATTTCATGGATCATGACTCTATTCTCTTTGACAATTTGAATTCATTTCTTCATGACTATATGAAAATGTCAAACACTAACTTGTTTTCTTGTGATGTTAATAGGATGAAAGCATCGGAGCTTGAGTGGAAGCTTGACAAAGGAGAAAGAGAAAGTCCACTAGAAGCTCTCCTTGATGATGATTTGATGCTCGTGAGCAAGAATGGTGAAGTTGAGCTTGTTGACAAGAACAGGGCAAAATAAATGTTTAAAGTGAGGATGCGAGGAGAAAGTGTGGTGGACCAACATTTGGTCCAATGAGCATGAAAATTCCGTCCGACTTGAAGACGTTAAACTTAGCGCTAAATAGGAGGTAACCCATTCTTTTTATGTTTTAATTATTTTGTTGTTTGTATTTTGGTCTTGTAGGTGGATTGAGCTAATGAGAAGAAAACATATTGAAGAAAAGAGAAGTGCTTCATGGATTTGAGTAGATATGTCACCACTTGTTGTAAACTTAATTCTTGACTCTTGTCTCGAGTTAAGTTGGGGGGCTAGTGCGTAGTGAACATAGCTTGAGTTGTGTGGATGTGTATGCTTCTCTACAAGAAGATCATTGATGAAACTACAAGGGTAAGTCCCACCACTTTTTGCAAACTTAATTCTCACCTCTTAGTTCGATTTAAGTTTGGGGGAGAGTGTGTGGTGTGACTCACCATTTTAGTGTGCTTGATATGGCTCACCATTTGAGTGTGCTTGATATGATGATGATAGGTCTTCTTGTAAAATTGGTAAATTTTAAAATTTTTCTCATGAGTTTGGTTGGATTTTGGTACGATTGGTTGTGTTGAAGTGTATGTGAATCCATATTTTTAATTTAAAGACACAACAAACAAGAAACACACAAAAACACATAACAAACAAAAATAAAAATCACAATCACTAACAATAATGCACACATTCTATATCATCCATGATAATTAAGCTCACAATCATCCCAACCTTTGATTGAAAAGTAAAATTCCCAATAATATAACACATAAAGTAGCATGCTAATCCATTCAATCCGAATCAAAATCAATTAGAAATGATAAGGTGTAGAGTACTCCCTCAATAGGCATTTAGTAAGGAAAGCGTTCGCTCTAAGATCCATTCGTGCTTCCACTACCCTTCATTCATTCTCAAAAACTCATACAACACCATTAGCTCAACAATTTCCTTTTATGTTTGTGTGTTTTCTTATTCTTGTTTAGGGATTGTTTTGGTGGTTTGTTTTAGGGAGGTTGTGAGTCATTTTTGAATATGAGTGATGATATGTTGTGGTAGTAAGTGATGACAAGTTATGATTAAGAATCTCTACACTTTCAAATTATGACATGTTTTACTTAACTTGTTCAATTTTGAGATGAATGTGGTGTAATAAGTTTCTTAAGGTCCGAGCACAAGATTGTGAGAATTTGAGCCTCAACCGTGCCTACATGGTATTTTTCTTCATGAGTGGATTGATTGAGTGTTGATAAGTTAGAACTTGCTCAGGACTATAGGAACGAGCCCGATTAGTGGAGATTAGTGATATGATTTTAGGCCATCCTTGTCATGTATAGTCATTGTCAAATATTTCTATACCTTGAACATCATCCATAGTCAACCACCTTGAGCCTATAAGCATATTTCTTGTGAATTTAGCACATTACAAGCCTTGATTTCCCACATGAGCCTTATATATATACCTTTTGTGTGAGTGATTGAGGAGATGGTAGCTAATAAGTTTTGATAAGAAAGCAAAACGAAGAAAGAAAATGGTAAACAAGTTAGAAGAAATGATGAAATGAGCAAAAACAAGAATGCACATGCAACCTTAACACAAGAAAAGGAGCAAAGCAATATCAAGATGCTCAAAGTAAACGTATAAAGAAGAAAGCATGCAATGAAAGAAGCTAAAAAATCAAAGGAAAGTTGATGATTAGTGCTTGAGATTTGAAAAGAAAGGAAGGAAGAAATAGAAGTGGAGAAGTTGGAGAAATTGGCCATCTATTCGATTACTTACACTTGATTAGTCACTTGTATCCATATTCTTCCTACCCTACCAAAGAGCCTATCCTTACTTCCTTAATTAAAGACCTTTTTTATCACTAATAGAAACTTTGGTGGTTTGTGAATGTAGTCCACGAGCAATCTTATAGCGAGTCGAGTCAATCGATTGATAAGTGTTGTTACCTTACATAAAAGAGTGTTGAGTGAAATTAATAACCTATGTGAGGCTTGGACTAAAAAGGGACTATATTACACTTTATTCTCTTGTGATTTAACTTGTTAATTCCTTATGTCATGAGTTTAATGTTGTAGGATGACTTTGCATAAATTTTGATTCTTATGGCTATCGATGTGTTATTACTTATGTTCATTTAGTCTTTTCCTAGGTGAAAATCTCATCCCTTGGTTTATCATTTTCGTTGTGCGGGGACGCACAACACTTTAAGTTTGGGGGTGTGATAAGTGATATTTTTACCTAGATTTTAGTAACTTTTTATGCTTATTTTCATAGTATTTTATCCGTATTTTATGTGTTATTTGGTTGTGTTATGTGTTTTTATGGAAATGTGTGAGAATGAGCTTAAACATATGTAAAACAGGTGAAAATAGAGCAAAAATGGAGACGAGAGCTGAAACGAGCAAGAAACGGGCTGCCGGGACCTAACTTGAGTTGCAAGGTCCAACTCGACTTGCAACTCGAGTTGAGAGAAGGTCGAGTTAGGGTCCAGAATTCGTCCAGAGAGCTTACTCGAGTTGCAAGGTCCAACTAGACTTGCAAGTCGAGTCAAGCTAGGAGCAGGGCAGTGTCCAAAAATTGTACAGTGAGCTAACTCGACTTATAAGCTGCAACTCGAGTTACACACATCCAATTCGACTCGTGTTGCAACTCGAGTTGAGTATGGCCAACTCGAGTTGCATGTTTTTGGGCCAGAAATTTGGATTTTCACCTGCTAATGTGTGTAAGTATGTGTAAAAAGCCCATTTGATATTAAAATCGCGGCCCAACTTGGAGAGGGTATAAATAGCCTCAAGTTCAACATTTCAAGAGAGATTTGGATATTCCACACAAGGGTTTCACCTCTACACCTAAATCACACACCATTCTCTCAATTTCACATCATCATATTCATTCATTCACCATCCATTGGATCTACTATCATCCCACCATCAAAACCTTCATCCAATTGAAGAAAAGAAGCAAGAAATAGAGGAGAAATGCAAGGGAAGGAAGGAGATCACCATTGAAGCACTTCAAGGGAGTTTCCATCATTACTTTGTAGTTAAACCTCATAGTTCCATCATGTTTTGTAAGGATCTTAATGTCTATGTTGATTTCCTTTTGAATATGGTAAGCTAATCTCCCTTGTGGGATTAGCAACATGAGAGTTATTGGTTAATTTTGGAGATTTATGTATTTGAATTCATATGTTGATTGGATCTATGATTTTCTATCATTGATTGTTAATTGCTTGACTTGTATTGTTGATTTGTATGGTAAATTGTCATGAACATGTGATTAGATTGAGAAATCAATTAAATGTTTAGGATAGTTCATTGAATCAATTCATCATACACTCCATATTAATTATAAGTTTTAAAGAGAATGAGAAATCCTTTAGAATTTAGAACCCTTTGATAGAACATTTGATTGGTTTGATCGAGAGGTTGATTAATCGTATGAAAGGACTCTCATTTCAAGCTTAGTACCTAGTTGGAATTATTTGTGTGAGAACCAATCCATTGAGCTATTTGATATTCATATTATATCCATCTCGAGAGGGAGTTTAGGTGAACTTAGTGTTTGCCTTTAATCCTATATCCATAGTACATATGAATTTGATACATAATTCCTAGAGTTATCACTTCTTGATTGTTGTTAATCTCATTTTCCATCAATCCATCTTGTTTGTTGATCATTGCTTGCTTGCTTGCTTTGATTACTTCTATTTACTTGTTTGAACAACCAACCCTTTCAATGATTCGTCTCTATAAAATCATGAAAAACGTGAGATCGCTTAAGCACTAGCGCCTACCTCCCTGTGGTTCGATAAATTCTTGAATTGGTCAACCCGACTACAAGTTATGGCTAATCAAATGACGCCATTGCCGGGGGATCAACGGTTACTAGTAGCTTGAAGAAGGATCATTTTGAGTAATCTTACTAGAGATATTTTTATTTTATTTGTTACTTGTATTTGCTTTCGAAAACCTTGTTCTAACTTCTTTTGCTTTGAAGGTATATGCAAACAATATCCAAGGGAAAACAAATAGAACCTATTGATTGGGAGATTGAGCATACGTTGAGAAGAAGAAAAAAGGAGAACAAATTCAAATATAGTGAGTTAATGGAGAATTTTCAAGAAGATAATCATGTGGAGATAGAGCATGATGGGGAAGGAGGACAAAATGTGAACGTACAAGACAACGCACTTCAATTCAATGCAAATCCTCCTCAACAAGCCTATCAAAATCATGGAGCTTTCAACAACCAAGCTTTGCTTCAACAAATGGTGTAATAAGTTTTAAGGCAACAAGACTTTCCACAAGCTTTTGCTCCTCCTCAACAAGCGTATGTGCCACCACCACCACCTCCGGTACAACATGGAGTTCACAATGATCTAAGGGTGATAAGGGATTTCTTTATACCGAGGGCGATGCCACATATGATGGGTCCACCAATCAACGTCAACAACTTTGAAATTAAAGTGGGCTTGATTTCTATGGTGAGAGACCAACAATTTAGAGGAACCTCGAATGAAGATCCTAATGCTCATCTAGCTCAATTCATTGAGATTGCGAATACCGTGAAGATGAATGGGATGAGTGAGGATTGTATAAGGATTAGGTTGTTTCTATTTTCATTGAAGGACAGAGCTCGATCATGGCTATCTACCATTACCCCAGGTACGTGCAACACTTGGGACGAGCTAGCACAAATATTTTTAAACAAATACATCCCACCTTCCAAGATGCTTCAAATGAAGAGCTTGATCACTCAATTCAAACAAATGCCTCAAGAGAGTTTTTATGAAGCGTGGGAAAGGTTTAAGGATATGCTACGCAAGTGTCCACAACATGGCTTTCCGGAGAATCAACAAGTTGGATTTTTCTATCAAGGATTAGTAAATGGTTAAAGAGTGCTTGTTGATGCTTTGGCGGGTGGATCCGTACTTGGTGTGACTTCGGAAAGAGCTATAAGGATTTTTGATGAGATTGCCACAAATGTCTATCAATGGCCATCGGAGAGGATAAGTGGATGCTATGGTTTTGAGAAATTTGTTCAAGGAAAATAGTTTAATGTCAAAAGTGTGAATGTTGAGCCACAAACGCCAAGTGTTGAGGTGATAGCGGCAGAAGTGTTAAGGCAAATGAGCTTGAACCAAAGTGTGAACAATCAAGGAGCTAATATGGTTGAGGGGCTACAAGTTGATCAAGGTGTGCTACCTCCGAATATTGTGAGTGGAGTACAATGGGCCAATTCAATGCCACGAGTGGAAGATATGCAATACATGCAAAGAAGAAATTACCAAGAGAATTATCAAAACAATTACCAAGGTAATTTCAACCAAAGTCAAGGGAACTATCCACCAAGGCAAAGAAGCTTTAATGGTCAAAGTAGTGGAAGCTCATACCCACAACAACAACAAAGACAAGGTAACTTTTCCTACTTTAATCTGAGCAATGCAGTTGCGTATCCTCCAGGACATCAACCGGGGGCAAAGGCACCGAACAACGAGGGACGAACATTGATTGATGAGATACTTGAACAATTATTGGCATCAAACAAAGCTCGAGAAGCATCAGACCAAGCTCGAGATGAAGCATTGAAAAAAGCCAAAGAATAAATGAAAATTGGTTTAAAGCTTTGGAGTATAATATTGGACAAATTGCAAGTTCCTTGAGCACTCAACAAAAAGGAAAGTTTCCAGCCACAACCGAGGTGAATCCGAAAGCTCAATGTTTGTTTGTTGATACGGATGAGGAATGAAAGGTTGAAGAAGGGTTGGTGGAAAGCAAGGTTGTTGGAGAAATGAAAGAAGAGCAAAGGCCTAAATGGATACCTAAGTGTAAGAGGGTGCAGGAGGAAAAGAAATTGGAGAAGAAGGTGAAAGAAGAGGAGTACAAGCGTGATTATTGGGGTATTCCGATCACTCCATTTCCTATTCCTTATCCACCAATATTTGTAAAGGAGGAAAAGAAAAAGGAATTTGAAGAGCATGTGAAAAATCTCAAGAAAAAGTATGAGGAGAAAAAGAAAGAAGAGCAACCTGAAGAAAGTGAATAGGTGCATAAGGAGAGGCCTACAAAAGTTGGTGATCCGTGGAAGTTCATAATTCCTTGTGATTTTGAAGGGAAGGGTACCCTTGATGCATTGTGTGACTTGGAGGCGAGCATCAATATGATGTCTCATGCCACTTTCAAAGACCTTGAAATTGGAGAGCTAAAGCCTACTACTATCCGTCTTGAAGTAGTAAATGGAGAAGTTGTGAAGCCACTAGGGATTGTTGAAGACGTGGAGGTGAAAGTGAAAGGGCTAGCTTTCCCGGTCGACTTCATGGTGTTAGAAGTGAAGACAGACCCTCGAGTTCCACTCATTTTGGGAATGCCATTTCTAGCGACGGGAAGAGCTAAAATTGATGTTAGTAGAGAAGAGTTACCCTTGAGCTCAAAAGGAAAAAGTGTCACATTCTTGTGCAATAAGGAAAAATGAGCCAAGTCTCATTTGAAACCTCCGAATGATTTCATGGATCATGACTCTATTCTCTTTGACAATTTAAATTCATTTCTTCATGACTATATGAAAATGTCAAATACTAACTTGTCTTCTTGTGATGTTAATAGGATGAAAGCATCGGAGCTTGAGTGGAAGCTTGACAAAGAAGAAAGAGGAAGTCCACTAGAAGCTCTCCTTGATGATGATTTGATGCTCGTGAGCAAGAATGGTGAAGCTGAGCTTGTTGACAAGAAGAGGGCAAAATAAATGTGTAAAGAAAGAATGCGAGGAGAAAGTGTGGTGGACCAATATTTGGTCCAATGAGCGTGAAAATTCCGTCCAACTTGAAGACGTTAAACTTAGCGCTAAATGGGAGGCAACCCATTCTTTTTATGTTTTGATTATTTTGTTGTTTGTATTTTGGTCTTGTAGGTGGATTGAGCTCATGAGAAGAAAACATATTGAAGAAAAGAGAAGTGCTTCATGGATTCGAGTAGATATGTCACCACTTGTTGAAAACTTAATTCTCGACTCTTGTCTCGAGTTAAGTTGGGGGGCTAGTGCGTGGTGAACATGGCTTGAGTCATGTGTATGCGTATGCTTCTCTACAAGAAGATCATTGATGAAACTACAAGGGTAAGTCCCACCACTTTTTGCAAACTTAATTCTCACCTCTTAGTTCGATTTAAGTTTGGGGGGAGAGTGTGTGGTGTGACTCACCATTTGAGCGTGCTTGATATGGCTCACCATTTAAGTGTGCTTAATATGACTCATCATTTGAGTGTGCTTGATATGATGATGATAGGTCTTCTTGTAAAATTGGTAAATTTTAAAAATTTTCTCATGAGTTTAGTAGTATTTTGGTATGATTGGTTGTGTTGAAGTGCATGTGAATCCATATTTTTAATTTAAAGACACAACAAACAAGAACACACAAAAACACATAACAAGCAAAAACAAAAATCACCATCATTAATAATAAAGCACACATTCTATATCATCCATGATAATTAAGCTCACAATCATCCCAACCTTTGATTGAAAAGTAAACTTCCCAAAAATATAACACATAAAGTAGCATGCTAATCCATTCAATCCAAATCAAAATCAATTAGAAGCGATAAGGTGTAAAGTACTCCCTCAATAGGCATTTGGTAAGGAAAGCGTTCGCTCCAAGCTCCATTCGTGCTTCCACTACTCTTCATTCATACTCAAAAACTCATACAACACCATTAGCTCAACAATTTCCTTTTATGTTTGTGTGTTTTCTTATTCTTGTTTAGGGATTGTTTTGGTAGTTTGTTTTAGGGAGGTTGTGAGTCATTTTTGAATATGAGTGATGATATGTTGTGGTAGTAAGTGGTGACAAGTTATGATTAAGAATCTCTACACTTTTGAATTGTGACATGTTTTACTTGACTTATTCAATTTTGGGATGAATGTTGTGTAATAAGTTTCTTAAGGTCCGAGCACAAGCTTAGGAGAATTTGAGCCTCAACCGTGCATATATGGTATTTTTCTTCATGAGTGGATCGATTGAGTGTTGATAAGCTAGAACTTGCTCAAGGACTACTGGAACGAGCCCGATTAGTGGAGATTAGTGATATGATTTAAGGCCATCCTTGTCATGTATAGTCATTGCCAAATATTTCTATACTTTGAACATCATCCCTAGTCAACCACCTTGAGCATATAAGCCTATTTCTTGTGAATTTAGCACATTACAAGCCTTGATTTCCCACATGAGCCTTATATATATACCTTTTGTGTGAGTGATTGAGGAGATGGTAGCTAGAAAGTTTTGATGAGAAAGCAAAACAAAGAAAAAAAATGGTAAACAAGTAAGAAAAAAAGGATGAAAAGAGCAAAAACAAGAATGCACATGCAACCTTAACATAAGAAAAGGAGCAAAGCAACATCAAGATGCTCAAAGTAAACAAACATATAAAGAAGAAAGCATGCAATGAAAGAAGCTAAAAAATCCAAGGAAAGTTGATGATTAGTGCTTTAGATTTGAAAAGAAAGGAAGAAAGAAATAGAAGTGGAGAAGTTGGAGAAATTGGCCATCTCTTCGATTACTTACACTTGATTAGTCACTTGTATCCATATTCTTCCTACCCTACCAAAGAGCCTATCATTACATCCTTAATTAAAGACTTTTTTGATCACTAATGGAAATATTGGTGGTTTGTGAATGTAGTCCACGAGCAAGCTTATAGCGAGTCGAGCCAATCGATTGATGAGTGTTGTTACCTTACTTAAAAGAGTGTTGAGTGAAATTAATAACCTATGTGAGGCTTGGACTAAAAGGGGACTATATTACACTTTATTCTATTGTAATTGAACTTGTTAATTCCTTATGTCATGAGTTTAATGTTGTAGGATGACTTAGCATAAATTGTGATTCTTATGGATATCGATGTGTTATTACTTATGTTCGTTTAGTCTTTTCCTAGGTGAAATCTCACCCCTTAGTTTATCATTTTCGTTGTGCGGGGACACACAATATTTTAAGTTTAGGGGTGTGATGAGTGATATTTTCACCTAGATTTTAGTGTTTTTTTGTATCTATTTTCGTAGTATTTTATCTGTATTTTATGTGTTATTTGGTTGTGTTATGTGTTTTTATGGAAATGTATGAGAATGAGCTTAAACGTATGTAAAATAGGTGAAAACAGAGTAAAAATAGAGACGGGAACTGAAACGAGCAAGAAATGGGCTGCCGGGACCCAACTCAAGTTGCAAGGTCCAACTCGACTTGCAATTCGAGTTGAGAGAAGATTGAGTTAGGGTCCAGAATTCATCCAGAGAGCTTACTCGAGTTGCTAGGTCCAACTCAACTTGCAACTCGAGTCGAGCTAGGAGCAGGGCAGCGTCAAAAAATTGTACAGTGAGTTAACTCAACTTATAAGCTGCAACTCGAGTCGAGCTGCCTTTCGTGGAATTTTCAGTTTCAGAGTCTCGCAACACGACCGAACAGGCGGGTGCATGAGTAGCCAACACGAGTCGAGCTACTTCAGCTCGAGTTACACACATCCAACTCGACTCGTGTTGCAACTCGAGTTGAGTATGGCCAACTCGAGTTGCATGTTTTTGGGCCAGAAATCCAGATTTTCACCTGCTAAAGTGTGTAAGTGTGTGTAAAAAGCCCATTTGATGTTAAAACCGTGGCCCAACTTGGAGAGGGTATAAATAGCCTCAAGTTCAATATTTCAAGGGAGATTTGGATATTCCACACAAGGGTTTCACCTCTACACCTAGATCACATACCATTCTCTCCATTTCACACCATCATATTCATCCATTCACCATCCATTTGATCTACCATCATCCCACCATCAAAACCTTCATCCAATTGAAGAAAATAAGCAAGGAAGAGAGAAGAATTGCAAGGGAAGGAAGGAGATCACCATTGAAGCACTACAAGGGAGTTTCCATCATTACTTTGTAGTTAAACCTCATAGTTCAATCATGATTTGTAAGGATCTTAATATCTATGTTGATTTCCTTTTGAATATGGTAGGCTAATCTCCCTTGTGGGATTAGCAACATGGGAGTTGTTGGTTAATTTTGGGAATTTATATATTTAAATTTATATGTTGATTGGATCTATGATTTTCTATCATTGATTATTAATTGCTTGACTTGTATTGTTGATTTGTGTGGTAAATTGTCATGAACATGTGATTAGATTGAGAAATCAATTAAATGTTTAGGATAGTTCATTGCATCAATTCATCATACACTTTATGTTAATTATAAGTTGTAAAGAGATTGAGAAATCCTTTAGAATTTAGTACCCTTTGATAGAACATTTGATTGGTTTGATCGAGAGGTTGATTAATTGTATGAAGGGACTCTCATTTCAAGCTTAGTACCTAGTTGGAATTGTTTGTGTGAGAACCAATCCATTGAGCTATTTGATATTCATATCATATCCATCTCGAGAGGGAGTTTAGGTGAACTTAGTGTTGGCCCTTAATCCTATATCCATAATACATATGAATTTGATACATAATTCCTAGAGTTACCACTTCTTGATTGTTGTTAATCTCATTTTCCATCTATCCATCTTGTTTGTTGATCATTGCTTGCTTGCTTGCTTTGATTACTTCTATTTACTTGTTTGAACAACCAACCCCTTTAATGATCTGTCTCTATAAAATCATGAAAAACGTGAGATCGCTTAAGCACTATCACCTCCCTGTGGTTCAATAAATTCTTGAATTGGTCAACCCGACTACAAGTTATGGCTAATTATAGCCCACTTAACAGCTTCCCAGTGTGGTCTTCCTGGATGTCCCATAAACCTGCTTAAAATACTCATGACATAGGTCATATCTGGCCTACATGAGGCTGCCAACTATACTAGCATTTGGAATTTAAACCATTTCAGTTGATTCTGATGTGGATGATGGTCCTTGTTGCAGAGACAGATTCAAACCTTGTTTAAATGGTGTTTAAACTGATTTACTTTCATACATATTGTATCTCTTTAGAACTTTTAACAAGTAGGACTCCTGATTAAGAATCAAGCTTCCCTTGCTCATGTTTCTGTTGATAGACATACCAAGTATCATCTTAGCTTCCCCTAAATCATTCATATCAAACTCTGATTCCAGCATGTCTTTAACTCTCTGAATACTATCCAAGGTAGGGCTAGCTATCAACATGTCATCTATATAGAGAAACATGTATGTATACTGATCTTTTTCTTGTAAGTAGTACACACAGCTATCATATGAACTTCTAGCAAATCCACAGCATACAATGTATTGATCAAACCTCAGATACCATTGTCTAGGGCTCTGCTTAAGACCATATAGAGATTTCTTAAGCAAGCAAGCCTTAGAATTGTGATTCTGAACACTTACTCCCTCTGGTACAGTCATGTAGATTTGCTCTTCCAATTCACCATGTAAAAAGTTGTTGTCACATTTATCAAGATCATACTGTGTAACTAATGAAAGTCTAATCCTTATAGAACAATGTTTGACAACAGGTGAGAAAATTTCATTATAATCCACCCATTCTTTCTGTAATAATCCTTTGGCTACAAGCCTAGCCTTATATCTGACTTTTTCATTAGGAACTGATGATGGCTTCCTCTTGAAAATCCATTTGCATCCCACTAGTTTCTGTCTCTAAGCTTACTAACAATCTCCCATGTTCCATTCCTCTCAAGTGAAATAAGTTCTTCATTTATAGCAGTAATCCACTGATCATTATCAGTATTTGTTATAGCTTCCTTATAGTTCTTAGGTTCACTACATTCAATCTCTGTAGCTGTGTACAGAGCATATGATACAAGATCAGCTTGTACGTATCTTGATGGTGGATTAATTTGCCTTCTCTCCCCGTCTCTAGCAAGATGATATGTACACAATTCAGTTTTGTCCCTTTCTGTATCTTTTCTGTGTATAGAAGCTTCTTTGTTAGTTTCAAGCTCCACTTCAGGCTCAATACTACTTCTAGAGCTTTCTGTAAGTTCAGTTTGTTCCAGGAATGACATCCTTGATTCATCAAATTTGATATCTCTACTGACAAGGAGTTTGTGATTATCTAAGCTCCTTAACTTGTAACCTTTTACTCCAGATGGATATCCTACCATCACACATCTCAGAGCTCTTGGATCTAATTTATCTTTCTTTATGTGTGCATAAGCCAGACATCTAATTACTCTTAGGTTGCTATAATCAGTAGGCTTTATCTTCCACACTTCCTCAGGTGTTTTGAACTTTAAAGGTGTAGAGGGACTCCTATTGATCAAATATCCTGTTGTAGTTACAAGTTCCCCTCCCAGAAACTCTTTCGAAATCCTCCTGTACTGATCATACATCTCATTCTCTCTAGGAGAGTTTGATTTAGCCTTTCTGCAACTCCATTTTTGTTGTGGAGTTGATGGAACAGTCATGTGTCTTTTGATTCCTCTATCTCTACAGAAGTTATTAAAATCATCGGAGAGATATTCTAATCCATTATCAGTTCTGAGGCATTTCAAGGTCTTTCCAGTAATGTTCTCAACCTCTGTCAGCCAATCTTTGAATTTTTCAAAAGTTTCATCCTTGGATTTCAAAATATATATCCATGCTTTCCTTGAGAAATCATATATAAATGAGATAAAATATCTTCCTCCTCCTTTTGTTGGATTCTTGGAAGGTCCCTACAAATCAGAGTGAACATAATTAAGTGTAGATACTGATGTATGTTCACCAACACCAAATTTGAGCCTATTTGATTTTTCCATCACACAATGCTCACATAACTTCAGGTTAACTGATGTTTCTCCACATAACATATCCTATTTGATTAGTTCTTGCATCCCCCTCTCACTTATATGTCCTAATCTTCTATGCCTTAGTATAGAGGTATCAACATTCTTAGTAACACATACTTGTCCAGAGACTATATTTCCATTGAAAAAATATAGATCATGTTTCCTGATTCCTTTCAAGAAAACTTCACTTCCTTTTATAACACTAATTATGCCATTTTTCAAGATAGATGTATATCCCATGGAATCCAATATACCAAGAGAAATTAAGTTCCTTCTGAGCTTAGGAACATACCTGACATTATGAAGAATTCTTACTTCTCCATCTGCCATTTTCAACTTTACAGATCCCATGCCTTTAATGTTGCATGTTTGATCATTTCATAGCACGACAGAGCCTCTAGTTTGTTGCTTGAAATCAGTGAACAAGTGCTTAATAGGTGTCATGTGAAATGTACAGCCTGAATCCATTGCCCATTCAGCATTGACCTCTGAATTTGCAACAGTCAGAGCTTCAATGAAGCCTTCACCACCTTCTTGAGCTTGTGCTGTCTGATTTACTTGAACTTTCTATTTTGTTTCTTTGTTGTTTCCTATTCCCTTTCCCTTGTCAGCTTTCCATTTGTAACAATTCCTCTTCATATGGCCAAGTTGGTGACAGTAGTAATACTTTCTTACTTCACCTTCCTTAGTTGATTCACCTACCTTACTTTCTTGCCTTTCACTGCCAGTATTAGACTTTTTCTTCTTGTTATTTTTCTTGGATTGATTATTCTTCTTGACAACCAGTCCTTCTCCCCCTAAGCTTGCAGCATTCTCAAATACAAGCTGCAATTCTCTTGACTTGAGAGCAAGTAATACACTGTCAAACTTGACAGTGCCTTGATTTGCATATAACAAGGTCTCTTTAAAGCTTTGAAATGATTTGGGAAGTGCAGTCATCAACATGAGAACTCTTTCTTCTTCAGATATCTTAACATCAACACTTTCAAGATCATCAAAAATTTTGATGAATTCATCAACCTGACTTAATATAGTCTTTTCATCATTCATCTTATATGTATGTATCTTCTGTCTAATATGCAGCCCATTTGCTAGTGTTTTAACCATATACAGGGATTCTAATTTCTCCCAAGCACCAATAGAAATTATTTCTTTAGCTACTTCCCGTAATGCCTTATCCCTCAAACAAAAAAATGATAGTAGAATGAGCTTTACGAAGTACCTCATTATCAACCTGCACTCTTGGAGGTCCAGCTGCTAATGGAACTTTGATGATCTCAATCTTGCTAGGTGGTGGTGGCTTCAACGCATCAATCAACCCATGCTGTGTCAGAATTGCCATCATCTTGAGTTTCCAGAGATTGAAATCAGTCTTCTCTGATAACTTCCCAATGTTAAACCGGATGGTGTTCATCTTCCTAGATTCAGCTTCCTTGATTTCCCACAGGACGCCAATTGTTGTGAATCTTGCAGCTCTCAACTTTAAAAAACTACTCTCAATCACTCAATAAGATGACCACACACACACACACACACACACACACCCCTCTGATTTGAATTGGAAGCTAATTAGGCAATGAAACAGTAGAAAACAAAGAAGCAATGCACAAGAGATTATAGTGTTTCGATCATGATGATCTACGTCCACTTTCAAAGAGAATTGAGCTCTCTTTATTGATTGATGTGTACATTGGATGATGGAGATTAACTACTTAACTTGATCACACATGGATCACAGAACATACAAAAGAAGAAGATGATGATGCAGATGAATGAAGAAAGCTGATCCTTATGTAGTTAGCATGAGTTGGATTCGTTTCCACTGCATAACTGATGCTTAAGGCCCTTCAATGAAGTTTTGACATATCACCATCACTCTAACAGCATTCTTAATAAACCAACTCACCTCAACTGCCCTTCATCCAGCTCACTTAACATCACAACTGATCCATAACCTCCAAACCAACCCTCTCATTAAGCATGTATCCTTGCAACCACTTGTACATACAATTCTAGCGTATAAACTCCAAGAAATACGTATATAATGTTCATACACCACCTGGCCAACTTAATACAACTGTTGCATGAAGATCAATATCATATTTTACCCTTCTACTTCTAACATATACTATACAATTATTGCGCACAAATAATACAAATAAATTATATATATGTATATAATATGTATTCCCACATAATTTTTTAGGGTTCATATATTTAATAGAAAAGCCTGAACAGGCCCGTACAAGCTAGATACATTTAGTAAATTAATGAAATATTAATAAGTTAATGTTATCTCGATCATTATTAAATATTACTCCATCATTCTTTTTTCATTTTAAGAAATTATCAATACATACCATTAAATCAACTAAACATTAAATAATATTTAATTTACATGAGAAAAAGCAAACAATACCCTTTAAAATGGATGGACGGAGTATTAATTATCATTAGGGATATAAGCTAATCAAAGCGTTCGCCTAAGTATTCGAATTTCTGTTCAATAAAATATTCGTTCGAGCTCGTTCGTTAACCTTAACGAGTTAAACTAAGCTCTAATAATTTATCAAACCAAACACAAGATTAACCATATTCGATTCGAAAGATCGCGAACATATTCGTTAATGGCTCGCGAATGCATTTGTAAATTTTATTATTATGATTAAGTAGTATATATTATTATTTATTTATTAGTATCTAATAATTTAATATTCATATTAAAAAATATAATAGTTTAAGTAATTATTTAATATGTCCTATAATTTATTATTATCTTTGATTTGTTTGTTTATTAACATTTATAAATAACATTAGATGTTCATCAATGTAATATTTTTTCAATATCTACAAACAAAAATATTTATATATTGATGAACAAATATTCATGGAAAAGTTACCTTACGTGTTCGATCGTGAACACGATCGCAAATCTTAATAAAAAATCTCAGTTTGAGCTTGAGTTTGATATATTTTTTTCTCGATGAGTTTGAGTTCGAACTAGAGTTTAATTATTTCTAAACAAATTATACTCAAACTTAATAACTTGTTCGACTCGATTTGTTACATCCTAATTATCATGCAAGTTGTTGATAATTTAAAGTAGTTCCATTAGTCATGCAAAGTCGACTTAAAAGTAGTTCCATCCCAATGATATCAACTTATCCAGATAAGGTTAAATTAAAGTTGATAAATACTTGTTCTACAATGTTTCAAAGCGAGGTGGTTTTATTTATTTATATTAATTATCACTTTTAAGTAAATAAATATGTTGTGAATTTTCAATTATGTTAGGCAAAGATTGGGTCGAGTCATCTCACGAATCCTACTCCGTGATACGGATTATCCATTAACACAATTAAATAATTTAAAAAAATTATATTTGGTTGTTATAAAATTAAAAAAAAAAGAAAAATTAAATATAGAAGAAATTTTAATTAAGCCTAATTAATTTTAGGCAAAGCTTGTGTGTGCCCGGCATACGAGAGCACATTCCATGTGCCTTTAGAATTTTGTGCTAAATTGTATACCCTTTATTATAAAGATGTGTACCCTTTATTTTACAAGGCAAAAATTTGTGTGCGCCCGGGCGCACGGAAGCACACTCCATGTGTCTTTTTGTGTTAAATTATATGCCCTTTAATATAAAGATGTGTACCCATTATTTTTTGAAGAAAAATAAAAATATAATAAAAAGTGTATATCCTTTAGAATAAAATGGTGTACCCTTATTAATTAAAGTGTTTACCCTTTAGAACAAAATAATATACCCTTATTCATAATACTAAATTCTAAAGGTGCACGGCGTGCGCCCGGGCACACTCAAGCGTCACTCTTAATTTTAAACGTCCCTTTTAGGATGATATCAAATTAAAAAATTAATTATATAAAAATATATATGGACTTTTTTTTTATGGATTTTTCTTATTTAATTTATACTTTTTTTAAAAATTATTTATAAGTACAAATCAAATAAAAGTGATAATTTTTCATTTAAATTATATCATGAATATTTCATAATATCAAAGTATTGCGTGAGACGGTCTTACAGATGACTTCCGTGAGAAGGATAAGAAGTAATAATATTTATAAGAAAAAGTGATATCCAATTGATAAAAATTGATAAAGGTGTTGTTTAACTATTTCATGAACAATTTACGGTATAAATGAAAAGTAATATGACAGTAAAAAAGAAAATGTGATAACATCTTTAATAAAGGGTGATAACTAATTGCGAAAGTAAATTTCACGAACAATTTATAAAATTGATAAAACGTGATAATATTTTTAATAAAAGTGATACCAGATTAATGAAAATTAATAACTGACCAATTGAATTATTTCATTAATAATTAGTAGGACGGATAAAAATTTATTACATTTTTAAAGTAAAGTGATAACTAATCAATTGAACTATTTCATGAATAATTAGTAGGACGAATAGAAAATGATACTAACATTTTAATAGAAAATAATCTATGATCAATGAAGAGTGATAGTCGTCCAAATACACTATTTATGAACCATGCGTGACATGAATAAAAAAGAATTAATTGCAAAAAAAATCACGAACTTTACTCCTATTGCAAATTAATCCCTACTTTTGAAAAATTGCAAAAAAAACTACAATTTTTAAGTATTATTGCAAAGCGCACCCAATTTGTGACTAAAAATATGGTTTTTTTGTGCGTTTTGCAACAATACTTAAAGGTGGTGTTTTTTTTTTCAATTTCTTAAAAGTGGTCATTAACTTGCAATAAGTGTAAAGTTCGTAATTTTATTTGCAATTAATCCAATAAAAAATTATAATAGTTTCAATAAAAAAAATTATATCTGATCAATAAAAAGTAATAATAAATCAAATTAATGAACTATTTTATGATCAAATCATATAATAAATAAAAAGTGATAAAATTTATAACAAAAAGTGATACCTGAATATGAATTTTTTAAGATAAAAATAAAAATATATAAATTTTTAATAATTAATAAAAAATTTATTAAACAAAAAATACGAAAAATAAAAAAGTTTTCAGTACTCTAATGTATTAAACAGCAATGGTGGCCGCTTCTTCTGCTTATTCTTAATTATAATTAATTAAAATAAATAAATAGGAATTTTTTCATTTAATTATTTTTTAATTTAATTTAAATTTCTTTTTTTGTCCATAAATAATTCGTATCACGAATTATGATTCATGAGACGGTATTATCCAAAACTCCCACATTATACGAGTTGTTTAAAATATAATTTTCTTTGATTTTTTTTATTTATTAAAATATTATATTTACAAAGGAAGCGCGTACGTTTCAATATAATGGAGGGAGTATTACTTGTTGGGGGATTTAATTTAATCAATTTGATTAATTGGTTAATAAGGATTAAATATTATTTAATTACAATTAAATATGAGTTATTAATGACGGTTTAGTATAAATTTGACTCAGAAAGGCTATATAGGGCTTAATGAGGATTAATACAAAGTTAATATTCACATTAAATGTGAGAAAAGAATCCTTAAAACTTTAAAATCAGTCATACTTAGGCTCGAGTCTAATCAAGTTGTACAATCCGTAAAGCTTTCTTTGCAGCAAGTTCATTGAACTTGGACGCGGGACAAACTTTGTGATAGCTGATTAGCGCCCATCAGCAATTATGGCCACAATCAACGCCCATCGCCATTATGGCTGAGTGCACTGGTGTGCCTATAAATGGGTCAATCCATGCATTCCTAAAACACACCAACAAGCATTGTATATGCATCTCTACACACAAAGCATTCTAGTTTACCTTTGGCGACGAGCCATCTAGACCGGAGAACTACCAAGGCGTATATCATCTTTCGGGAAAAGTTCTATTTGATTAATTTTTGCACGTGTACAAGATTTCTGCACAAAATGTGTTTGAAGATCCCTCTCGTCTTCACCTTTATCCTTTATATTTTATTATTCATTACTCTCTTCTTCCCCACCTCTAAAAATCTGAAAATTGATTGTTTGGTACACATAATTAACTTGCATTACTTCTTATTCATCTCATATAACTTATGTCATGAGATGATCTCAAACAAATTTTTGTCATGGGACTGATGAGCATTTTCTTTGCATGCAAAATTAATCACCAAGTATGTAGGATATCAGTTGCAGTTTAAGCAAGCGACCAAGTTAAATATCGAACCCAAAGGACGGCGTATTACCAATTTAATTATTTACTAAATTAATTAAGACGAAAAGCAATTAAGTTTGAGGATTTAATCTAACAACTAAAAGAATTAAATTAAATAACAAATAAAATAAAAGCACTTAGAAGAATACAAAAGTGAATCAAGTAGGAGAATAGGTAGCTCTAGGGAAATCCAGTTTCACTCATTAATTTTCCTTTCGTGTGTTGATGTCCGACTCTACCTTGTGGAATATGGACGCATCACTAAACCATGCATATTTACTCTATAGACACAAGCAAAAATGCTTATAACACATGTGAATAACCTTGGAGCAAGAGATATAATTTCACCCCCCTTTTTAGGTACTATCAGTATCAATTATTTCCCCATAGAATTGGTACTCTAACCCGATATGATCTTCCTTTATAGGTACTATAAAGTTATCCTCTTTATCCTACTTAATAATCCGAATTCAATTCAATTAATAAGTATTCATATATGATAGTTCTAATGAAGCTTCAGAGTCCCCTCACTTAGAATCATAACATGAAATCCTGTTCGGCGGTGAACACACTCAATCTACAACCAAGATATATATTCAGACTCTATATACTAATTGAAGATGCACAAAACGACCATGAATATGGATTAACAAAGCACAATCATATATAAAATAAATTCACATGTAGTATTGTACGAAATTTACACACGAAAGTTTAATTAATTCATAAAAAACTTCACAACTCTAGTTCTACCAAAAAGGCTATAGCCCATGATGTTACGAAGAACAATCATGGATGTTGGATAGATCTTATTCGGATGTCTGAAAATACAAGATAAATTAGGAAATAAATAAAATCCTAGATGCGGGAGTCGTCGCGTCCTTCTCCATCTTGAATCCTCGTCTTGGTTCTCCTCTTGATTCCACAGACAAATCTTCAAAGTGATTGATGGATGGAGGAAAGGATATGGATAATGGTTGGGGGTGATCCCCCCTTGTGGGGTGGTGTAGGATGAATGTGGCTCTCTCCAATTCAATCTAATGAACAATGATGTGATCTACATCCCCTTTTATACTTGTAAGCTCTCCTTATGGACCTTGGATGAGCTTTTTCTTGGAAAACATGAAAATACACGCAAACACACACTAGGGGTGTAAAAACATGCACAAATTCAAAAATTCTCGAAAATTCTTGCTGGTAGCTGCGTGACTTCACAATTTTGAGCAGAACTTCCATATCTGACCTACGATTTGAGTAATTCTTGCGCTCACGCGATTATATCTTCCTTGACTTTCTATCCACATAAAGAAATCATAGAAACTCCAATATTTGGATATATAAAAAGTCATACAAAATGGAACAGTCGTGCTGAACAGGAACAGCTTGCGCGACGTCACTATTTGGATCATAACTTTCTCGTTTGAATTCCGATTGAGGTGTTCTTTATACCAAAATGACCCTATCGTCCGTGGCTTTCTAACCATATATCACACTTCTAATTCAGAGCTCCATACAAAAAAAATTACACAAGTTGGACTTGCATTTTTCAGCATGCCTACACAAGTTGCATCTTTTCTCCAACTTGCCACTTTTGATCCCTTTTTCAACCTAAAACACAATAAAACACCTCAAGTGCACCTTTTTCTCAAATATATTGAATATAAGATACTTGTGCTAATATATGACAATAATTCCCATCAAAAAGGTGTTAAATTGGACACTAAAATATGCATATTTTCACTCTCATCAGGGACCACAATATATACACTACTTTTATTAAATAGACTCCAATTTCAATATAAACACCATATATATATATGGTTGAAAATCAAAACGACATCGTTTTATTAACAAGTGTAGAGTAACTTGGCATATACAGTAACACGTCAGCGTCCGGACAGCCCTCCAGCTGCCCGGTGGTTCAAATTGAAATACGAGCTTAAAGTCGGATACTTATTTTCAAATATTAAAAAATTTGAACTAATTCGCAATCAGTAAAAATGTTGGGACTTTTCATGCAATTGACTTTTGACAGGTGGAAAGGTGAAACGACGTCATTTTGTACACTTAGAAGAAAGATGACACGTCAGCCACCGAACAGAACTCCAGTTGCCCGGTGGCTTAATTTGCAAAACAGGTTAATGGTCGAAAATATATTTATAAATATTGAAAAGTTTGAAGTAATCCGCAATTCCCAAAAAAAATTGTAATTTTTGTTATAATTAACCCTTCTCTCTCTCTCTATCTCTCTCTATATATATATATATATATATATATATATAATACGATCTCTTGTATTCAGAATACTTGTTAATATCTAAATCTTAATCTCATTTTCTCC
Organism: Pogostemon cablin; assembly: GCA_023678885.1. Taxonomy (NCBI): domain Eukaryota; kingdom Viridiplantae; phylum Streptophyta; class Magnoliopsida; order Lamiales; family Lamiaceae; genus Pogostemon; species Pogostemon cablin. The sequence continues at coordinate 33,134,967 of CM042951.1, forward strand.
AATTCTCCCCTCATCCTTCTTTCAAACTCATCTATTCTAGAAAATATAATAAGAAACAAAAATTTTCCAAATGTATTTATCAATCCGAATATTTTCTCCAATTTATTTTAACCAATCAAAAAATATAATTAAAGATGATATTTAATTTATAGATATACATAATTTAAATATATACATGAATAATAATGATAAAAATAAAAAATATTTTAGCATTATTTTAATTAATAAAATGACAGTTATTGATTTATTCTGTAAATTGTCCTTAAGGTTTTATAACAGTCGGTCCTGTCCCTGGATGGTATCAGAGCCATGGTAAACATAAATAATAGGGTATGTATCAACACATATTTTGTCATGAATTTCATGAATATGGTTAATAAAAATACTAATATTAAAAATATTAGAAATGAGGAATATGATATTCCAGAAAATCTAGATCTGCTTAATAAGTGGACAATTCCTAAAATTGAACCTAGACTGATATACCAGTTGGGAACATTTGAAAAATTAGGCTGGAAACAAGTAGTTAAAACTACTGAGGAATCAATTTCATTAGACAATAATGAAATGATAATAAAATTATTATCCGAAAAGGATATAAGTGCTTATAGCCAAACCCATAGATTTCTTCATATAGGATTGGTTCAAATTGCATTTAAACCTTTAACTTTAAAGGGGCTACCAGAAAGCTTTATAGCAGCTTTAAGAGATGATAGAAATTTGAATTGGAAACAATCTTTGATGGGTATAATACAATCCAGTTTGACCAATGGTCCAGTTTATTTTAATGTATATCCTAATTTACAATTATCATTATCTGATGTTAATATACTTGATGCTTTAACATTAAATGTTAAAACTCATGGTTATAATTATATTCCGGGAACAGAACTTATATGCATCTGTTATAGAATATATTATAAGCCATTATTTAAATTGAATCCTCAATGTAAAAGAATTGATAAAATGAATAATGAAACTATAATAATAGAGACCAATTATAATAGGTCCAATATTACTACAAGAAGGCCTATTAAATGGGAAAAAATTGACTTTCCAGACAATTGGGTTATTGAACAAGCTGTTCCTGTTCAATCACAGGTACAAAATCATAATGATATTATGAATATTGTTCAAAGTACTGAAGGATCAGTAAATATACAATTTGATAATAATAAGTTTTTTCAAAAATGTAATTCTATGAGAAATTATATTTCTCCAATAGATTACAAGGTAGAAACACCTAGAGCTTCAACTTCTCAAATAAGAGAAGATACTAATATAGAAGAATCTAGTTCTTTTACAGGTAATATTCCGGTAAGAAAATTATTTATTAACAAAAATAATATTATTAAGGATGCAAATACTCGTTATACAAATGAGTTGGAATCGACAATGACGGAAATGGAATTTTCAATATAAATTTATGGATTGTGACGAAAAAATAGATTTTAGTCATGGATCTAAAGCCAGAAAAATTATTTCTGAAGATTTTAAAAGTCAAGGTTATGAACCATTTAGGAAATGGTTTTTTGAGAATTTTACTCAAGAAGAGATTATAAATTTTCAAGACAAGTTTTATGAAACTTGTAAAAAAGAGAATATGTTAATTCCTTTTGTGGCATGGTTTATAGATACTTATGTTAAAAGTTATATTTATATTTTAGAAAGAAATTATAATTTATAAAATGGTAAAGTGGTTATAGGAATTTATCCTCCACAACAGTCTTTTCAAATTGAAAATCTTAATTTTCTAGCTTTTGCAAAGCTTATTGAGGATGATACACTTCAAATTACTTGTAAACATATTAATGGTATATTTAAAAATCAAAATTATACTAATTTATTTCTTATTATTATAGGAGAACAGATACAATCTGTTCATGATAAATTAGATTTGATTATTAAAAAGATCAATGAACCTTTTGATAAAGGAAAGAAAATTTTAAATAATAAAAAAGAAGCTTCTACTTTATCGGATTTCCAGATTCCTTTAGAAATATCTAAAGAAAAAGAAGCTTTACCAAGTTTTCAACCTCCTCCAGTTATATCTGATTTTAAAATTAGATCATTATATGATTTGAAAAAATATATCCAAGAAAAATTTGATAAATTGAGTATAAAAACTCTTGATAAAGAGTTATTTTATGACTTAATTGAAAATGCTGATTATAAACAGGTTTTTCAAAATCAGATTAATAAAATCAATACGAAATGGGCTGATAAACCTATTCAGAATAAGTTTTATTATAATAGACCAACACCCATGGATGTATTACATGAAGAATACACTGATACTCTTGACATCAATTACTCAGGTAATAAAATCTATGAGTGGAATATTGATGGCTATTCTAATAAACAAATTTATAATACAGTACATAGAATGCTTATGTATTCAACAATATGCAAAAATAATCAAAATACTGATAAGACTATTGCAGCTATGATAATAGCAGGATTTACAGGACAGCTTAAAGGCTGGTGGAATAATTATTTAAATCCACATGATAGAGATAATATTCTCAATTCAATAAAATAAGAAAATGATAAGACAGTTGAGAAGGCAGTTTATACACTTGCAGTCAATATAATTGAACACTTTACTGGAAGATTCAGTGATAATAGTGATACTATTAGAACATTATTACAAACAATGAGATGTAGAACCCTCTCTGATTTTAGGTGGTATAAAGATATTTTCCTAAGCAGAGTAATGGAACTACCAGAATGTAATAACATTAATTGGAAATCAAAATTTATTGATGGATTACCAAGCTTATTTGCTGAAAGAATAAGAAAAAATCTAAAGCGGAATCATATTACGATTCCCTATGAAAATTATACTTATGTTGCTTTAATAGACACTTGTATTCAGGAAGGATTAGCTTTATGCAATGAAATAAAGTTAAATCAACAAATTAAAAGGCAGAGTCTCAATGAAAAGAAACAATTGGGAGAATTTTGTCAACAATTTGGTTTAGAAAATCCTTCATCCAGTAAAACTGGAATCAAGAAAGATTATAAAAAGGTTTATAAACCTAAGCATAGAAAATATTCTGAAAAACAAATAGAAAAAAAGAATAAAAGAAAGGACGATAGATTCCAAAAGAAGTCTTATAGGCATAGATACAAGAAAAATAAAGAAAGATATTGTAAAGTATGTGGCAGATATGGACATACTGAAAATTTTTGTTGGACAAAGAGAAAGATTAATAATCTTGAAATTCCGGATGATATTAAGAGAATTATAATACAGACTCTTGAAGAAAAAACTGAATCTGAGAAATCAGAATCAGAATTTTTAAATACTTCTGAATCAGAAGAATGTGAGCCTTGTAAAGAAGGATTAATATGTCCTAAAGAAATTAATAATATTGATAATGATCAATCTGAGTTTTATAAAATTCTGTCACAATTTTCAGAAATGAGTATTAATGTTCTAAACTCTAATAATATTTTAGAGTTATTAAAAATGATAAAAGATCCTAAATTAAGGGATAATATAATAAATGAAATGAGCAATAATAATGATGCTTCTACTTCTAATAAAGAAGAAGAATTAAATTTTGAAATTCCTAAGAGGAGTAGGTCTTATAATATGACAGAAGTCATGAATCAATTAAAGACTAAATATCAAGTTCAAGGGGATATATCTCTACAAGATCTTAATAAAGAGATTAATAATCTTAAAGAAGAAATAAAATTATTAAAGAATAAGAATCTTATTCAAGAATCTAGAATCTCTAGATTGGAAGAAATATCTAAAGGTAAGAATATCTTACAAGAAGATATTGAGGTTAATAAACCTAGTATATTTAACGAAAAATTTCTCTCTACCATTGAAATGGTTATATCTCAGAAATGGTATATAAAAATATCTTTACTAATTGATAATCATTATACAAAAACATTTACTACATTAGTTGATAGTGGTGCAGATTTAAATGTTATTCAAGAAGGGTTGATCCCTACCAGATATTTTCATAAAACTAGTTATACATTATGGCATGCTGGAGGAGATAAACTCCAAATTAATTATAAGCTTCCTAAAGCTTATGTTTGCATTAATGATAAGTCATATTCTAGCATAATTATTTGGTTGAAATTCATGTTTAATTGATTGACTTATGTGCTAATTTGGGTGCTAAATTGACTTATCTTGTCTTTGGTTAATTGAGGATTTAATGTTATAAATTGATGTGGAAATGGGCTGATTGTGTAGGAAATTCGTTGCTGCCAAGTAGCTGACACTGACCCCATCAGTGTCAGTGAGAAGAACGAAAATTCAGCATAAATAAGGAAAGTGTTATTGGACATATTCTCATATTGTCTCTTAAATTCCAGCGAAGAGATCAGCCCAAGTCAGGCCCATATTGTGGAGAAGGCACGATAGATTAGTCAACAAGAAAAGAAAAGATCCTTGAGATATTTTAGGAAGAGATAAGTAAGGAAAGAGATCAAACAAGATTACTTGGGGATCAAGATAGAGATATTTATGGGAGATATTTAATAGAGGCATAACACGTTAATTCCACACGAAAAAAAAGAACGTGAGAAGGAGGAGCATTCCAAGGAGAGTTGGCGTGAAGTTCAAGAAGCAATCGACATCATCTGTTCTTTAGTTTCTTATTTTATTTCTGTAATTCGCATGAACATGCGGGGCTAATCCCCTTTTCTAGTTTAGGATTCGTGAACCTCCCGTAGAATTATTAATTTAATTATTTAGGATTTTTATATTGAATCTTGTGTGCAAGTTTATTTTATTACATGCGTTGATGTTCCTATAGTAATTTGATAAATATTTTGGCCTGATCAACTAGATTAATTATTTAATTACTTACTGTTATTCTATGAACTACAATCCGTAATTGTTGTAGGAATTGGATTAAGTAACAAATAGAGATAATTCTCTCTAGGTGTAATAAAATCTAGGTTGTATGATACATAGCCGGATTTCGTAGCCTAGTAATCCTATGTTTAGAGTTTTAATGCGTTTATGAGTTTGAATCCATAGGGTCACTCATAGATAGTTCAATTTAGAGGTCGTACCCTAATTGATGAACGTAAGAACATTCGGGTTGATTGGTCGTACCGTCAATCTAGGGATTTGAGTTTGCACACTAGGCTAGATGTTTAATTCTTGTAGTTAATTAATTTAGTAAACGGGAGGGGATCGACATCCTAAACTAGGCTTTAATCGCTTGGTTAATTTTATAATTAATTTTTATCTGCTTTGTCACTTAAGAATTGAATTAATTCTACTTTTGTTATTTTCAATTTATCACAATCAAAATCCCCCTTTTATTTATTTTGTATGTTAGAAACATTTTAATTTAATTAGAATTCATAATACTCTCTTGGGTTCGACCCTACTGGCTACTATACTACGTAATAGTGTGAGTTGGAAATAAATTGTATTTTGGTACGTCTGCGAGAGCATACCAATTAATAATAAATATATTTCTCAAAGTTTTATACTTGCAAAAAATATTTCTAATCAAGTTATACTTGGTACACCATTTTTAAATAATATATATCCTATAAAAAAGATTGATAATAAAGGGATTATTGGAACTTTTAAAGAAAATGATATTTTTCTTGAATTTATTATTGAGCCTTTTACTAAAACTTTGCATAGTATCTATGATAGTATCAAGGCTAAACAAAATCAAATCAATTTTCTAAAACAAGAGATTAATATTGTTACTCTTGATGATCAATTGAAAATCCTAGATTACAGGATAAAATTAGTCTTTTAAAAATCAATTTTCATTAGAGATTTGCAATGATCATCCCAATGCATTTTGGGATAGGAAAAGACATATTATTTCTTTACCTTATGAGGATTCTTTTTATGAAAAGAATATTCCAACCAAGGCTAGACCTTGTCAAATGAATTCTGAATATTTAGAATTATGCAAAAAAGAGATTGAATCTTTATTACAAAAAATACTGATTAGTCATTCTCAATCTCCATGGTCATGTACTACTTTTTATGTTAATAAACATTCTGAGATTGAGAGAGGTGTTCCAAGATTGGTTATTAATTATAAACCTCTGAATAAAGTTCTTAAATGGATAAGACATCCAATTCCTAATAAAAAGGATTTATTGGACAGACTTTATGATAGTCTAATATTTTCAAAATTCGATCTTAAGTCAGGATACGGACAAATACAGATTAATAAATCTGATAGATATAAATCAGCATTTAATGTTCCAATAGGACATTATGAATGGAATGTAATGCCATTTAGATTAAAAAAAGCTCATTCTGAATTTCAGAAGATTATGAATGATATTTTTACTCCGTATAGTGAGTTTATAATTGTGTATATTGATGACATTTTGGTTTATTCAAAAACCATTGAGATGCATTTTAAACATTTGCATATTTTTAAAACCTTAATTGTTCAAAATGGATTAGTAATATCTAAACCAAAAATGGAATTATTCCAAACAAGGATTAAGTTTCTTGGTCATTTTATAGAAAAAGGAAATATAATTCCTATAAATAAAAGCATAGAATTTGCAGATAAATTCCCAGATATAAAAACTGATAAAACTCAGTTACAAAGATTTTTAGGGAGTCTTAATTATATTGCTCCATATTATCATAATTTGGTTAAGGATACAGCTATTCTTTATGATAGACTTAAGGATAATCTTAAACCTTGGACTAATAATCATACTAAAGCAATAAAGAAGATTAAATCTAGGGTAAAAATACTACCTTGCTTAATGATTAGTAACCCAAATTGGGAAAAAACTATAGAGACTAATGCCTCTGATATAGGCTTTGGTGGTATATTAACCCAGATTAATCCTGATACAAAACAAGTTTATCTTGTTAGATTTCATTCGGGTAAATGGAATGATGCCCAGAAAAATTATGCTACTATTGCTAAAGAGATTCTTGCAATAGTTAAATGTGTTTTAAAATTTCAAGATGATTTATATAATCAAAAATTTACTATTGTTTCAGACTGCAATGCAGCTAAATTCATGTTTCAAAAAGATTTTAAGCATGATGTTTCTAAATAAATGTTTGCTAGATGGCAGGCTCATTTAGCCCCATTTGATTTTAATATTATTTATAAAAAGGGAAAAGATAATAATCTTCTAGATTTTCTAACCCGTGAATATTTTAATAATTACAGGAATGTACAGGGGAAGAGGATCTCCCTCTAATTATAGAGGAAGAGGAGGAAGGAGTTATACTCCTAATACTCCTAACAGTGGAAGAGGAAAATCCCCTGAGATTATATCTCAACATGGGAAAAAGAAGCTAGTGAATAAAAATCTTTCACAAGAATTTGAAACATCCAGCATGGATGAAGAAAGGAGTAATACTCCTACTTTTGCAAAAATTATTGGTAATGAAGAATCTGACAGCATAGGATATGTCAGAAAAGGTTATGAAGAAATTATACTTCTTCTGGAAGAAAAAGATCTAAAATGGAGTTATAACCCATGGTTTTTAATGCAGAGATATTTGGATAATGGTTCCAATGTCATGAGGACATATAAGTCTAGAAACTATTATGAGCAAATTTTAATCCAGAGTGGATCATGTGATTTTACTCATTATTCTGGAGCTCATCCTGAAATTTATAATTTCAGTAAAATAATAATAAAAAAGGTTATATCATTAGAAGAATGGGAAATTTCTCCATTAAGAGAAAAAGAAATTGTTAATAATAAAACAAAAGCAGTCTTTAAATATAATTATTGGGACTACTGTGATGCATTCATCATGTTTGTTAATTATGAGAATGATAAACACAAACATACTTGGTTTATCAAAATTTGTTCTCAAGTTTATAACTATGAAATTCCACATTGGTTTATACACTGGTTCTATTATCTTGGTCCAGTACCAAACATATTACCAGAAGAAATTAAAAATAATTTTAATAAGTGGGTGGATGTTTCTCCACAATTAATAAAAAAGCGAGATTCTAAACTCTTTATAGAAGGTATAGCTTCTTGCTACTTTTTCATAGAATTCTCGATTCCTTGGATTTTAAAATGGAGTCCTGAATTCGGATACACTAAAATAGGAATTTCTTGTTTGTTCCGAACATTTCAAGTGAAATTCTGGGATAAATTATTCCAGACTGATCCTGATACCAAAATGCCTTATGGTGAGGAGACATTTGCTCTAATAGAGGAAAAGGTGCTTCTATATGAAGAAAAACAAAGAGATAGTCAGACCATATCTCCCTTTGATTATATTTTGAATAAATCAAGAATGAGGTCTGAGAAGATGACAAAAGAACAGATGATATCTGTTTATCTTGATGAAATGAAGAAAAATTTATATTCCCAATTTGAAGAAGCCTCAAAAGCCTCAAAATCTGAATCCATTGCATCAGAAAATATGCAGGAGGCTTATCAGGATTCGCAGGATCCAAATGATGCATATATTGATGATATGTTTGATGCAATCAAAGATACTTTGGTAGAAAAATTACAACCAGAAAAAGAAGGATCTTCTTCACAATCAATGAAATCGGGAAAATAAAATACCTGAAGAAAAATGTGTCACTGCTTACGTCATGAATAGTAAAGCAGCCAGACAAGACACTGTTCATAAATAGTAAAAGCAGCCGGATAGGTCACTGTTCATCAACAGTAGAATACTGTTCACTTTTTGACTTTTTACAGAAATCTTACTGTCCACGCCGAAAATTTCGGCTTTTTACTGTTCATTCACGCGTTTTCTACTGTTGGGACGCATTTTAGTTTTGTATAAATAGGATAGAAGTTTTCATTTCTCATCATCGATCAGAATTCTCTGCTTTCTCTCATCTGATCAAAGTTGTAAGCTCATGTGTTGAGCAACCCTCTCTTTTGTAATGTATAAGTTGGTATAAAAGGATTTTGAGTACATCTATTTTGTAAGTATTTACACTTTTTATTTGTTTTTTTTTAATTTTATTATGTTCATGTTTAGCCTTATAGGCTAAATTATACATGTGTTGATACATAAACTATTTTTTTGTGCTAGCATGACTTATATATAATTTATGGCTAGGATATACTTGTGTAAACCTATAAGGTAGGATTTAATAATTGGCCTTATTAGTTTAATAATGCTTGGAATAATTAGGCTCTTGTCTTTAAGTCCCAGTTTTTAGCCATGAAATGCGTTGTGATGGGCATGTTTAGAGCAACCTTATTTTAGCATTATTTTAATTAATAAGTGACAGTTATTGATTTATTCTGTAAATTATCCTTAAGGTTTTATAACCCGTGAATATTTTAATAATTACATTTATGTTTACCATGGCTCTGATACCATTCAGGGACAGGACCGACCGTTATAAAACCTTAAGGACAATTTACAGAATAAATCAATAACTGTCATCTTATTAATTAAAATTATGCTAAAATAAGGTTGCTCTAAATATGCCCATCACAACGCCTTTCATGGCTAAAAACTGGGACTTAAAGACAAGAGCCTAATTATTCCAAGCATTATTAAACTAATAAGGCCAATTATTAAATCCTACCTTATAGGTTTACACAAGTATATCCTAGCCATAAATTACATATAAGTCATGCTAGCATAAAAAATAGTTTATGTATCAACACATGTATAATTTAGCCTATAAGGCTAAACATGAACATAATAAAATTAAAAACAATAAATAAAAACTGTAAATACTTACAAAATAGATGTACTCAAAATCCTTTTATACCAACTTATATATTACAAAAGAGAGGGTTGCTCAACACATGAGCTTACAACTTTGATCAGATGAGAGAAAGCAGAGAATTCTGATCGATGATGAGAAATGAAAACTTCTATCCTATTTATACAAAACTAAAACGCATCCCAACAGTAGAAAACGCGTGAATGAACAGTAAAAAGCCAAAATTTTCGGCGTGTACAGTAAGATTTCTGTAAAAAGTCAAAAAGTGAACAGTATTCTACTGTTGATGAACAGTGACCTATCCGGCTGCTTTTACTGTTTATGAACAGTGTCTTGTCTGGCTGCTTTACTATTCATGACGTAAGCAGTGACATCATTTTTCTTCAGGTATTTTATTTTCCCGATTTCATTGATTGTGAAGAAGATCCTTCTTTTTCTGGTTGTAATTTTTCTACCAAAGTATCTTTGATTGCATCAAACATATCATCAATATATGCATCATTTGGATCCTGCGAATCCTGATAAGCCTCCTGCATATTTTCTGATGCAATGGATTCAGATTTTGAGGCTTTCGAGGCTTCTCCAAATTGGGAATATAAATTTTTCTTCATTTCATCAAGATAAACAGATATCATATGTTCTTTTGTCATCTTCTCAGACCTCATTCTTGATTTATTCAAAATATAATCAAAGGGAGATATGGTCTGACTATCTCTTTGTTTTTCTTCATATAGAAGCACCTTTTCCTCTATTAGAGCAAATGTCTCCTCACCATAAGGCTTTTTGGTATCAGGATCAGTCTGGAATAATTTATCCCAGAATTTCACTTGAAATATTCGGAACAAACAGGGAAATCTTGTTTTAGTATATCCGAATTCAGGACTCCATTTTAAAATCCAAGGAATCGAGAATTCTATGAAAAAGTAGCAAGAAGCTATATCTTCTATAAAGAGTTTAGAATCTTGCTTTTTTATTAATTGTGGAGATACATCCACCCACTTATTAAAATTATTTTTAATTTCTTCTGGTAATATGTTTGGTACTGGACCAAGACAATAGAACCAGTGTATAAACCAATGTGGAATTTTATAGTTATAAACTTAAGAACAAATTTTGATAAACCAAGTATGTTTGTGTTTATCATTTTCATAATTAACAAACATGATGAATGCATCACAGTAGTCCCAATAATTATATTTAAAGACTGCTTTTGTTTTATTATTAACAATTTCTTTTTCTCTTAATGGAGAAATTCCCCATTCTTCTAATGATATAACCTTTTTTATTATTATTTTACTGAAATTATAAATTTCATGATGAGCTCCAGAATAATGAGTAAAATCACATGATCCACTCTGGATTAAAATTTGCTTATAATAGTTTCTAGACTTATATGTCCTCATGACATTGGAACCATTATCCAAATATCTCTGCATTAAAAACCATGGGTTATCACTCCATTTTAGATCTTTTTCTTCCAGAAGAAATATAATTTCTTCATAATCTTTTCTGACATATCCTATGCTGTCAGATTCTTCATTACCAATAATTTTTGTAAAAGTAGGAGTATTACTCCTTTCTTCATCCATGCTGGATGTCTCAAATTCTTGTGAAAGATTTTTATTCACAAGTTTCTTTTTCCCATGTTGAGATATAATCTCAGGGGATTTTCCTCTTCCACTGTTAGGAGTATTAGGAGTATAACTCCTTCCTCCTCTTCCTCTATAATTAGAGGGAGATCCTCTTCCTCTGTACATCCCTGTAATTATTAAAATATTCACGGGTTAGAAAATCTGGAAGATTATTATCTTTTCCCTTTTTATAAATAATATTAAAATCAAATGGGGCTAAATGAGCCTGCCATCTAGCAAACATTTGTTTAGAAACATCATGCTTAAAATCTTTTTGAAACATGAATTTAGCTGCATTGCAGACTGAAACAATAGTAAATTTTTGATTATATAAATCATCTTGAAATTTTAAAACACATTTAACTATTGCAAGAATCTCTTTAGCAATAGTAGCATAATTTTTCTAGGCATCATTCCATTTACCCGAATGAAATCTAACATGATAAACTTGTTTTGTATCAGGATTAATCTGGGTTAATATACCACCAAAGCCTATATCAGAGGCATCAGTCTCTATAGTTTTTTTCCAATTTGGGTTACTAATCATTAAGCAAGGTAGTATTTTTACCCTAGATTTAATCTTCTTTATTGCTTCAGTATGATTATTACTCCAAGGTTTAGGATTATTCTTAAGTCTATCATAAAGAATAGATGTATCCTTAACCAAATTATGATAATATGGAGCAATATAATTCAGACTCCCTAAAAATCTTTGTAACTGAGTTTTATCAGTTATTATATCTGGGAATTTATTTGCAAATTCTATGCTTCTATTTATAGGAATTATATTTCCTTTTTCTATAAAATGACCAAGAAACTTAATCCTTGTTTGGAATAATTCCATTTTTGGTTTAGATATTACTAATCCATTTTGAACAATTAAGGTTTTAAAAATATGCAAATGTTTAAAATGCATCTCAATGGTTTTTGAATAAACCAAAATGTCATCAATATACACAATTATAAACTCACTATACGGAGTAAAAATATCATTCATAATCTTCTGAAATTCAGAAGGAGCATTTTTTAACCCAAATGGCATTACATTCCATTCATAATGTCCTATTGGAACATTAAATGCTGTTTTATATCTATCAGATTTATTAATCTGTATTTGCCAGTATCCTGACTTAAGATCGAATTTTGAAAATATTAGACTATCATAAAGTCTGTCCAATAAATCCTTTTTATTAGGAATTGGATGTCTTATCCATTTAAGAACTTTATTTAGAGGTTTATAATTAATAACCAATCTTGGAACACCTCTCTCAATCTCAGAATGTTTATTAACATAAAAAGCAGTACATGACCATGGAGATTGAGAATGACTAATCAGTCTTTTTATAATAAACATTCAATCTCTTTTTTGCATAATTCTAAATATTCAGAATTCATTTGACAAGGTCTAGCCTTGGTTGAATATTCTTTTCATAAAAAGAATCCTCATAAGGTAAAGAAATAATATGTCTTTTCCTATCCCAAAATGCATTGGGATGATCATTGCAAATCTCTAATGAAAATTGATTTTTTAAAAGACTAATTTTATCCTGTAATCTAGGATTTTTCAATTGATCATCAAGAGTAACAATATTAATCTCTTGTTTTAGAAAATTGATTTGATTTTGTTTAGCCTTGATACTATCATAGATACTATACAAAGTTTTAGTAAAAGGCTCAATAATAAATTCAAGAAAAATATCATTTTCTTTAAAAGTTCCAATAATCCCTTTATTATCAATCTTTTTTATAGGATATATATTATTTAAAAATGGTGTACCAAGTATAACTTGATTAGAAATATTTTTCGCAAGTATAAAACTTTGAGAAATACATTTATTATTAATGCAAACATAAGCTTTAGGAAGCTTATAATTAATTTGGAGTTTATCTCCTCCAGCATGCCATAATGTATGACTAGTTTTATGAAAATATCTGGTAGGGATCAACCCTTCTTGAATAACATTTAAATCTGCACCACTATCAACTAATGCAGTAAATGTTTTTGTATAATGATTATCAATTAGTAAAGATATTTTTATATACCATTTCTGAGATATAACCATTTCAATGGTAGAGATAAATTTTTCATTAAATATACTAGGTTTATTAACCTCAATATCTTCTTGTAAGATATTCTTACCTTTAGATATTTCTTCCAATCTAGAGATTCTAGATTCTTGAATAAGATTCTTATTCTTTAATAATTTTATTTCTTCTTTAAGATTATTAATCTCTTTATTAAAATCTTGTAGAGATATATCCCCTTGAACTTGATATTTAGTCTTTAATTGATTCATGACTTCTGTCATATTATAAGACCTACTCCTCTTAGGAATTTCAAAATTTAATTCTTCTTCTTTATTAGAAGTAGAAGCATCATTATTATTGCTCATTTCATTTATTATATTATCCCTTAATTTAGGATCTTTTATCATTTTTAATAACTCTAAAATATTATTAGAGTTTAGAACATTAATACTCATTTATGAAAATTGTGACAGAATTTTATAAAACTCAGATTGATCATTATCAATATTATTAATTTCTTTAGGACATATTAATCCTTCTTTACAAGGCTCACATTCTTCTGATTCAAAGATATCTTCATCAACTAATTTATTGACGATTTCTTCTTCTGATTCAGAAGTATTTGAAAATTCTGATTCTGATTTCTCAGATTCAGTTTTTTCTTCAAGAGTCTGTATTATAATTCTCTTAATATCATCCGGAATTTCAAGATTATTAATCTTTTTCTTTGTCCAACAAAAATTTTAGTATGTCCATATCTGCCACATACTTTACAATATCTTTCTTTATTTTTCTTGTATCTATGTCTATAAGACTTCTTTTGGAATCTATCGTCCTTTCTTTTATTCTTTTTTCTATTTGTTTTTCAGAATATTTTCTATGCTTAGGTTTATAAACCTTTTTATAATCTTTCTTGATTCCAGTTTTACTGGATGAAGGATTTTCTAAACCAAATTGTTGACAAAATTCTCCCAATTGTTTCTTTTCATTGAGACTTTGCCTTTTAATTTGTTGATTTAACTTTATTTCATTGCATAAAGCTAATCCTTCCTGAATACAAGTGTCTATTAAAGCACCATAAGTATAATTTTCATAGGGAATCGTAATATGATTCCGCTTTAGATTTTTTCTTATTCTTTCAGCAAATAAGCTTGGTAATCCATCAATAAATTTTAATTTCCAATGAATGTTATTATATTCTGGTAGTTCCATTACTCTACTTAGGAAAGTATCTTTATACCACCTAAAATCAGAGAGGGTTCTACATCTCATTGTTTGTAATAATGTTCTAATAATATCACTATTATCACTGAATCTTCTATTAAAGTGTTCAATTATATTGACTGCAAGTGTATAAACTGTATTCTCAACTGTCTTATCATTTTCTTGTTTTATTGAATTGAGAATATTATCTCTATCATGTGCATTTAAATAATTATCCCACCAGCCTTTAAGCTGACCTGTAAATCCTGCTATTATCATAGCTGCAATAGTCTTATCAGTATTTTGACTATTTTTGCATATTGTTGAATACATAAGCATTCTATGTACTGTATTATAAATTTGTTTATTAGAATAGCCATCAATATTCCACTCATAGATTTTATTACCTGAGTAACTGATGTCAAGAGTATCAGTGTATTCTTCATGTAATACATCCATGGGTGTTGGTCTATTATAATAAAACTTATTCTGAATAGGCTTATCAACCCATTTCGTGTTGATTTTATTAATCTGATTTTGAAAAACCTGTTTATAATCAGCATTTTCAATTAAGTCATAAAATAACTCTTTATCAAGAGTTTTTATACTCAGTTTATCAAATTTTTCTTGGATATATTTTTCTAAATCATATAATGGTCTAATTTTAAAATCAGATATAACTGGAGGAGGTTGAAAACTTGGTAAAGCTTCTTTTTCTTTAGATATTTCTAAAGGAATCTGGAAATCCGATAAAGTAGAAGCTTCTTCTTTATTATTTAAAATTTTCTTTCCTTTATCAAAAGGTTCATTGATCTTTTTAATAATCAAATCTAATTTATCATGAACAGATTGTATCTGTTCTCCTATAATAATAAGAAATAAATTAGTATATTTTTTATTTTTAAACATACCATTAATATGTTTACAAGTAATTTGAAGTGTATCATCCTCAATAAGCTTTGCAAAAGCTAGAGAATTAAGATTTTCAATTTGAAAAGACTGTTGTGGAGGATAAATTCCTGTAACCACTTTATCATTTTGTAAATTATAATTTCTTTCTAAAATATAAATATAACTTTTGACATAAGTATCTATAAACCATGCCGCAAAAGGAATTAACATATTCTCTTTTTTACAAGTTTCATAAAACTTGTCTTGAAAATTTATAATCTCTTCTTTAGTAAAATTCTCAAAAAACCACTTCCTAAAAGGTTCATAACCTTGACTTTTAAATTCTTCAGAAATAATTTTTCTGGCTTTAGATCCATGACTAAAATCTATTTTTTCCTCACAATCCATAAATTTATATTGAAAATTCCATTTCCGACATTGTCGGTTCCAACTCATTTGTATAATGAGTATTTGCATCCTTAATAATATTATTTTTGTTAATAAATAATTTTCTTATAGGAATATTACCTGTAAAAGAACTAGATTCTTCTATATTAGTATCTTCTCTTATTTGAGAAGTTGAAGCTCTAAGTGTTTCTACCTTGTATTCTATTGGAGAAATATAATTTCTCATAGAATTACATTTTTGAAAAAACTTATTATTATCAAATTGTATATTTACTGATCCTTCAGTACTTTGAACAATATTCATAATATCATTATGATTTTGTACTTGTGATTGAACAGGAACAGCTTGTTCAATAACCCAATTGTCTGGAAAGTCAATTTCTTCCCATTTAATAGGCCTTCTTGTAGTTATATTGGACCTATTATAATTGGTCTCTATTATTATAGTTTCATTATTCATTTTATCAATTTTTTTACATTGAGGATTCAATGTAAATAATGGCTTATAATATATTCTATAACAGATACATATAAGTTCCGTTCCCGGAATATAATTATAACCATGAGATATTCATGAAATTCATGACAAAATATGTGTTGATACATACCCTATTATTTATGTTTACCATGGCTCTGATACCATCCAGGGACAGGACCGACTGTTATAAAACCTTAAGGACAATTTACAGAATAAATCAATAACTGTCATCTTATTAATTAAAATAATGCTAAAATAAGGTTGCTCTAAACATGCCTATCACAACGCCTTTCATGGCTAAAAACTGGGACTTAAAGACAAGAGCCTAAAAATAAAAGTAGTATTACTAACCAATCAAAAAATATGATTAAAGAATGTATTTAATTTGAAGATATATATTATTATTAATAATAATATATAATAAGTTGGATATATTGTGTTGATTATCTATTCCTAATTAATCAAAAAAATATGATTAAAGTAGTATTTAATTTATAGATATACATGATTTAAAGATATACATGAATAATAATAATAATAATAATAAAATTAAAAGTAGAAAGATTATATATGTAATATTAAAATAAAAAATAAAAAATATACGACAATTAACCACGTCGCGACACCTCATACTTTTAAAAAGTTATTTATAGCAGCGTATTCGTAATTACTATATGGGTGGCACTATTGCCACCCGAGACTTTGCTAAAGGCACCCAATGATTTAAAAATTTTTACATGAAATTATAATTTTAACCTCATATTAAATTAAATATAAAAAACTTACGGCATCCTAACACATAATTACTTAGTAGTACACCCAATCAATTTCAAACCAACAAACTTGGCTAAGGCCACCCAAAATTTATCGGAAATTTCTCCATCAGTCGCCACTTCAGGCTGAGCTAGCAGATGACTCTAATTCGATCCGGATCAGAAATCACAATTTGTACATTGGTCAAAGCATCATTCTTGATATTTTTAATGATGGAAATATCTTTCTCCATCTCGTCGTCACGATCAGCGTTGGAATCCGCCGCTGCGCTGCCGTGCATTGGGAACAAGAAGCTCAAGCAATTCGTGAACGGTGAAAAATTAAATTTTAATTAACTTAATTCTTACATTTTAATTAACTTAATTGATTTAATTCTTTCATTGGGTTCAACGATTTGGCGTTGCTTTCCAGCGCCTTCCGCCGTATGGAGGGGTTGTGAAGCATAGGGTGGAAGCGCAAGAAAGAAATTGCTTTGCTGGTAAACCCCATTACCGCCGCGGTGGTGTTACGCTTCTGAATTCGTGTCGGTTTTGGCATGGTCTAAATTGATATGGATGTAGATGGGTGAGTGGGTTACGGTGTTGCTGACGCGGCGGCGCTGATCATCAAGATGGGCCCTCTCGGAAGCGGGGAGATGACGCTGGGTGACGTGGCTCTGGCATTTGACATTGTTCGGAACTACTATTAATCCCAGATTGTATGTGTATATTCAAGAAATAAATAAAAAAAAATATGTAAAATTATGAAAGCAGATGAAAGAAAAGATGTGTGGCAGCCTTGGATATGAAATCATTGCTTGGATCAGTGTAACGGAATGAAAAGAAAGAAATCCATTTCATTTTCTTTCCACATATTTATAATTGGGGTGTTGTTGGTTGGAAGATGATTGGGTGTACCGAGGAATTTAGGTGTTGGATTTATAAGTTTTTTTATTTAATTTAATATATAAGGTTAAAATTATAATTTATATAAAAATTTTAAATTTTCGGGTGCCTTCAGTAAAGTGTCGGGTGGCAATAGTGCCACCCTTAGTATATATAACATTAAATTTTTACCTTGTCATTCATAAAGATCATATTTATATATAACTTTTCTTCCATTGCTTCAACAAAGTAATCTCAAAGTCCTACACACTTCACTTTGATGCGCCATGTCTCTTTTTCCAAAGTTATATTAGAAATTGGATCAAAATTTGCTGCCATTTATCGATCTGCTAAAGAAAATTAAAAAAAACATATAAAATAATGGTTACATAAAAAATTAAGTAAAAAATTAAATAGTATTGGCTACTTACTCGTAGGGAAGATGAAGAATTGTTATCTTAAAGGGGGTGGCTATTTGCACCCCCAAAATTGTTAAATGCACCCCGAAAATATTTAAATTTTAAAAATTTTTATTAACAAGACAAAAATATCCTTTACTAAACATACCCCTTTGAAACCAATTTTTAGAACTCGGACCGTCGATTCTCCTCCACCGTGCACCCTTATATAAGACAAATTCTCCACCGATGGAGAACTAAAAGAAGCCCAAATGACGACATCGTTTCCAACATTGGAGAATCAGGTATTGAGTGCATATTTTCATTTACAACATTATTTCCATTTCCACCTAATTTTGAACCCTCAATTGGGCTTCTGCACCATTTTCGGCCACCGCTGCCTGCACCAAATCATCATCTAATCCAAATCCAAATTCAAATCTGTTGGGTTCGTCATAGCGATCCGGGTGAACGCAGCGGAATTTAAAATTTTTCATAATTAATAAATCATATTTATTAAATATATGAAAGGGTTTCACTCCGGATGCTCTAAAATAATTAAAAGATCCGGTGTTAAAATATATTGAAAGAAATCTACGTAAAGATTATTCTTACCCTCGTAGACTTTCTTCCAATTGATGCAAGGAATGAGGGAATCGATTCCCGGATTGTGGCTAAAACTCCGTACTTCTTAATAAGGGATCCAAGTGTATTCCCTCTAAAGTAATCCACCAATTGAATGAACAACACAAATATTACACTTCGCTAGTAGTGTAAAATTGTTGATATCAATAAACGTTTCCCGTATCAACTTGTGATAAGAGAAATAAATTAAAGAATAATTATCAATATAATTATTCTCCAAAATTGTTCACAAAATGAATAAGCAAAGATTTATATCTTAAAAGGAAACAATTTCCTCTCTTCCTAAAATATCAAAGTATCAACTTCTCTTCTCAATTTTCAAAGAAGTGCCGATACTTCATCTTTTAAAAATGGAAGGAAAGATATCTCATATATATCTATCACATTATCTATAAAATATACATAATGCCTTCACCATTATGAAAATATATCATATATAAATAAATTCCATTATCTTTGGATATTCATAATGTATTCACCATTATGGAAAAATATATCATATATATATTCATAATGCTCTCACCACTATGAAAATATATCATATATATTCTTAATGCACTTACCACTATGAAAATATATCATATATATTCATAATGCATTCTCCACTATGGTATACAATTATTTTAATTAAATAATCAAATTATTTAATTATAATAAATAGTTAACAATTTTAACTATTGTTCCAATTGATAAAAATTGTTCATTCAAATTAAGGTGTGATCCTTTAGGTTCACTTCTAACTCTAGTAGTAGGCTTACAACATTTGTAACTTATAAATAACAATTATTATATTAATTAATCCAATTAATTAATATGCTTGAAATTAACTAATTAATTTCAAGAACCTACTAATCACGGTAACATCTACCAAGTAGCGTGATCTTCTAGTGTTAGGTGAATAGCGAGTAAACCTGTAAATTAACGAGTGACATACACGTATAGTCTTTCTAACAATTAATCTCCCGATTGAGTCTAGAGTAGGAATATTAGTCGAAACTCTTTTAACTCAATAACTGTGCTTCTATTTCATGTTACAATGATTCATTGTGAATCTTTATTCTCATTGCCTTGGCCAAGGTCTTTGAATCATTAACAATGAAATACACATGAGATTCTCTTGTCCTAGACAAGTGTTAGATTCTATCTTAGCCACACATAAGTCTCCATGTACATCAATATAATATCCAACATATCCCCTTTAAGATTGCTAAACAATCAGAAGATAAGTCTAAGTATTAGATGAAGTACACAAGACTACCATGGTGCTTCAAGTCTAAAGACTAATCGTGTACTATCGTAATTAGAAAATTCTAATTTTGACATATCCAATAAAAATTTTCTACGGACCATGTTCGATAAACTTATTCTCTAATAAGTATCTACATATATGAATTTGTGTCTCAACACTAATATTGATGGAATACAATATTCTCGTCCAACGAGCATTCATCATATATTCGAGTCTTTACTGAATTATTCTTTGTCCCATTTAGAAAAATTCTTGACTCGAAATCATGTTTAAGACCAAAGCTCTATGTATAAATTCCATGATTACCATCATATGCGTAACCATACATTTTAGCTTAAATTGGTCTAGGGACTTTATCTAATAAGCATATGTTATAATACATAAAATAGATAAATTAAAACAACCTTTAATAATAATATTTCCAATGAGATTATTTATATTCAAAATATAAAGAGTACAAATATCCAATCTAATTGGTGCGCTGGGCATACTACTCTAACAATCTCCCACTTCTCAAATATCTTTTGAGACAAAGGCTTAGTCAGTGGGTCTGCTACATTTTCTGCTGAAGCGACTCGATCCATAACGACATCGCCTCTCCCCATGATTTCTCTAATCAAGTGGTATCTTCTCAAGATATGCTTGGACCTTTGATGAGATCTCGGTTCCTTTGCTTGCGCAATGGCTCCATTGTTATCACAGTATATCATTACTGGATCAACAATAGATGGAACTATACCCAACCCTTGGATAAAGTTCTTGATCCAAACAGCTTCCTTCGCTGCATCTGATGCAGCTATATATTCAACTTCAGTGGTGGAGTCTGCAGTAGTTTCTTGTTTGGAACTCTTCCAACTTACTGCACCACCGTTCAAATTGAATATATAACCTGACAATGACTTAGAGTCATCCACATCAGACTGAAAACTAGAATCAGTATATCCTTCTAATTTCAGCTCTCCAGGGCCGTATATCAAAAAGATATCCTTAGTCCTTCTCAAGTACTTAAGGATCATCTTGACGACCTTCCAGTGTTCTTCACCTGGATTTGACTGATATCTGCTCGTGACACTTAGAGCATGCGCGACATCAGGCCTTGTACATAGCATTGTATACATTATGCTTCCAATTGCTGAAGCATAAGGCACGCGAGTCATTCTTTCTCTTTCTTCAGGCGTCTTAGGAGACATAGCCTTAGAAAGTGAAACCCCATGACTCATTGGCAAGAATCCTCGTTTGGATTCTTCCATACTAAATCTCTTTAGTATCTTATCTATGTACATGGATTGGGATAGTCCGATCATTCTTCTAGATCTATCTCTATATATCTTTATTCCTAGAATAAATGATGCTTCTCCCAAGTCCTTCATGGAGAATTGTTTAGACAACCAAGTTCTTGTTGATTGCAACATTCCTATATCGTTTCCGATAAGTAGGATGTCATCAACATAGAGCACAATAAAAGTAACTGCACTTCCACTAACTTTCTTTTATACACATGGTTCATCCGGATTCTTTTGAAAATCAAACGATTTGATTGTTTCATCGAATCGAATGTTTCAACTCCTCGAAGCTTGTTTAAGCCCATAAATGGATCTTTGGAGCTTGCAAACCTTTTGCTCACTCCCACTAGATATAAAGCCCCCAGGTTGCTTCATATAGATCTCTTCCTTAACGTTACCATTAAGAAAAGCAGTCTTTACATCCATTTGCCATATCTCATAGTCATAATATATAGATATAGCTAATAAAATTCGAATGGATTTCAGTATTGCTACTGGTGAAAAGGTTTCCTCATAATCAATTCCTTGTTTCTGAGAATATCCTTTAGCAACCAGTCTTGTCTTATAGGTTGCTACCTCCCCATCAGCTCCAAGCTTTCGCTTGTAAACCCATTTGCATCCAATAGGAACTGTTCCTTCTAATGGGTCTACCAAAGTCCATACTTTGTTAGAGTACATGGAGTCCATCTCGGATTGCATTGCTTCTTGCCATTTCTTTGAGTCAATGTCTGACATTGCCTCTCCATAGTTTCTTAGATCATTATCCAAAAGGAGTCCCTCTTCTTTGTTTTCTAATAATAAAGTGTACCTACTAGGTATCTTAGGTATCCTTTCGGATCTCCTAAGAGGTTGTGTATCAGATTTCCCAGTTTCTACTGGTTGTTCACTCACTGCAATTGGAAGGTTTGTTGTTTCTTGAACTTCTTCAAGTTCTACGAGTTTGCCATTTCTATCAGATAGAAATTCTTCTTCAAGAAACGTGGCATTCCTTGAAACAAACACCTTTTGTTCCGAGGTATCGTAGAAGTAATATCCAATTGATTCCTTTGGATATCCAATAAACTTACATATTTTGGATCTCATATCCAATTTATCTCCCATTTGTTGCTTCACGTAAGCATCACACCCCCATACCCGAAGGTATTTGTATGAGGGTGCTTTACCACACCACATCTCATAAGGTATAGTAGGAACGGCCTTAGAAGGCACCCTATTTAATAGGTGAGCTGCCGTTTCTAAAGCATGGCCCCAAAAAGAAAGAGGTAATGAAGTGAAACTCATCATAGATCGAACCATGTCCATCAAGGTTCGATTCCTGCGTTCCGAAACTCCATTGAGTTGGGGAGTGTCAGGAGGAGTCCACTGTGAGAGAATCTCATTCTCTTTTAGATAATCTAGAAATTCTGTACTTAAGTATTCACCTCCTCGATCTGATCGAAGTGTTTTTATACTTAAGCCAGTCTGTTTCTCTACTTCAGTTCTGAATTCTTTGAACTTTTCAAAAACTTCAGATTTGTACCTTAATAGGTACATATAACCATACCTAGAGAAGTCATCGGTAAAGGTTAAGAAGTAGATATAGTTCCCACGAGCATTAACACTTAATGGGCCACATACATCTGTATGAACTAATTCCAATAGATGTGTAGCTCGCTCCACTTGTCCAACAAATGGAGATTTGGTCATTTTTCCCTTGAGGCAGGACTCACATGTTGGTAGTTCTTGCTCGTCCTTTAGGTCAAGCAATTTTGCCAACTTATTTATCCTTTTCTTAGAAATATGACCTAATCTTGCATGCCATAATGTGATAGAACTACGATTATCTAATTTTCTTTTATTCTGTTGAAGATTAAGAATGAAATTTTGGGGAGTTAAGGTATATAAACCATTCGTCAATATGCAAGTAGTGATTAAAGAAGAACATTTAGAAATGGAACAATTTCCATGTTCAAATTTAAAACAATAACCTTCTCTATCCAAAACAGGAATAGAGATAATGTTCTTAATAATCTCAGGAACATAAAGACAATTGTTCAATACCAAAACTAAATCATTATTTAAAGCTAGATGAATAGTTCATATGGCTAATGCAGCAACCTTTGCTCCATTCCCCAACCTTAGAACCATTTCTCCTGTTTCTATCTTTCTACTTCTTTCCATTATCTGCAAATCATTGCAAATGTGTGAGGCACAACCGGTATCTAATACCCAAGAAGTATCATTAACTGATAAGTTAACTTCAACATAATAAATACCTGAACTTTTCAGGATTGCAAGGTAATCCTTGCAGTTCCTCTTCCAGTGTCCAGTTTGATTGCAGTGGTGACACTTATCATTGGACTGAGAAGTTTTCTTTTTCTTGACACCTCCCTTTGCTTTCAATTTGTTGGGATTGTTAGAACCCTTTCTATTTCCCTTCTTTTTCTTTGGCTTTGCAGCCTTAGATCCAGAAGTGGACCTGATTGGTGTTATTTTCACCTAGATTTTAGTGTCTTTTTATATGTGTTTTCATATTATTTTATCCGTATTTGTATGTTATTTGGTTGTGTTTTGTGTTTTTATGGAAATGTGTGTGAATGAGCTTAAACCTATGATTTTCACTTTTTATTGGATGCTAGATATGATAAGGAAGGCATAGGAAAAAGTGGATCTAAATTTAGAGTTGAAACGAGGGAGAACGGGCAAAAATGGAAGCTGCACAACACGGGCCGTGTACAGCGCACGACCCTGTCAGAATGGCCGTGCGCTGACACTCGAAACACCAACTCGGCCACGTTTGTGGCCGAGTGCAGAACACGACCCGTGCCTAGTACAAACACACGGCCCGTGCACCGCGCACGGGCCTGTCCAGAAAGCCGTGCGACAACGTCAGAAAACACAACACGGCCACCCCTGTGGCCGAGTGCGGAACACGACTCGTGTGTTGTGTTAGAACACGGGGCGTGCGGCGGAGCTCGAGCCGTGTTGGTGCAAAACGCAGGAAATTGCTGGAATCTTCTAGAAGGCCCACATGGGGTATAAATAGACCCCATTTCAACATTTGGAGGAGATCAGATCTGATTCCCCACCCTCTACACACACATCACACACCTTTCCTTCAATTTCACACCATAATCTCCATCCACCTTCATCCATCTTGATCCATCTTCATCATCTCCATTAATTCTCCATCAAAACTTCATTCCTTCCATTGGGTGTGAGAGATCTCAAGAAATCAAGAGCTAGAGTTGGAGATCCATGAGTATTGAAGATTCTCTACAAGAAATTGTGGGGGAAGATTTACATCTCCTTTGATTTTCTTTTGGATTTAGACTATGGATAATTGTAATGAATCATTTATGTATTTTGTTACCTTTATCATGTTAGGCTAATCCCTATAGTGGAATTAGGAATATGAAGAGCATATTAGATTTATATTATCATGTGGATTAAATTGGTTTTTGATTTAATTGATGTTGATTTCTATTCATGGAGTTTAATTGTCTTGATGTTGTGATGGCATGGTTTGTTATTCATAATTGATTATTGGTTTAATGGATTGTTGATCAATGAATTGATTTATGGTGATTAAATGCTATCATAATGTTCATGTATGTATTGCTTGGAGTAAGACGGAAACGACCCTCTATAGTATTAGGAAGGCATGATTAGACATCGAGTTTGGGTTTGACCGAAAGGATATTTGAATTCGATGAGGGGAACCAATCCATTCGTTGGCCTTAGTACACAAAAAGGGAGAGTTTACTCTAACTAGTACCTAGATGGAAGGGGTTAATGTTGGGCTTTGATCTTAAGTGTTGTTGGGATTCTAAAATGGATCAACAACCTTTGTAACCCGAAAGGGAGCTTAGGATACAATCGTGATCACCCTTAGTCTACATCAATTAAGTTGGATTCCTTTTGCATGATAATATGAATTGAGTATGCTTGGATGTTTCTAATCCCATGTTTTTCATCCTTGAACTTTAACACCTATCTTCTTTCATTTTCATTCATCTTCACTTGTCGTTTCTCCTATTCGCTCTCTTATTTACTTGCTACTTGCTTTAGTTGTTAATCTATCTCATATCATCTTTACAAAAATGACATGAACATGAGCTCACGTATTTTGCTAGTCCAAACATAACTCCTTTGAGGATTGATAATTTTTCTTGGGATATACTACTACAACGATCGAGTATTCTTGCTCGTGAGTGCTATAAAAATAGACAAACAGGACCCAACAAACATGACTGATTTGCCCCTTTTCATCGTGGACTCAGTTGTCTTTAACATGCTAACAAGCTCAGTGAGACTTTTTGTCATGTTATGCATGTTATAATTGACAACAAATGTGTCAAATGAAGGGGGCAGAGACTGCAACAACAAGTCAGTGCAAAGCTCAGGTGGAACCTCAACTTTCAAAGACGCGAGTCGTTCCGTTAGGGCTATCATCTTCAATCCATGTTCCTGGACTGAAGAGCCCTCAGCCATGTGACTGCGGAAGAGCTCTTTAGATATCTCATATCTTTGCTGCCTGCTATTCTCGCCAAACAAGTTTTCAAGGCGTTTAAGAATAGCATAAGCAGAGGTTTGATCCTCATTTTGTCTCTGCAGCTCACTTGACATAGATGCTAACATGTAGCATCGAGCTTTCAGATCGTCATCCTGATGACGTTTGAACTTCTCAAGTTCCTCAATCGTAGCATTAGCACCAGGTGCGTCAGGGATTGGTTTGTCAAGAACATATTCACTTCTTTCAGATTTTAAGAGAATTTTGAAATTTCTCAGCCAATCATTAAAGTTTGGTCCAGTTAACTTGTTTTGCCCAATTAAAGCGGTTATAGGATTGTTTGTCATTTTAGTAGATGAATCTACAAAATGATAAAGCAGAAAATGAGAAAACTATGAAAATTAATATTAATTTAACATAAGGTCTTTCAATATTAAATGTCTCCCACTATTTTACTCGAATTTCATCCCAATGAAAATTTGAAAATCATAATTTTCTAGTAGGATTGAAGTCCAATGAAAATCCCTCATGCCCTAATTTTATGAGCCCATGAAAAATTTTCTTTGGTAGTAAAATATTTTACAATTGTTTCACTATACAACCCTCAATTTTTTTTGCCTCACCTTTCACGCATACCTCAATTTTATGAGCCCATACGTTACTTAGTGTCAAACAATACCTATCAAACCTTCATGCAATTAAAACATCAAAACACCCCACGACTCATGGCCGATGCAGTGATGCATTTAATTCATGAGCATCATTATGATAGATAAAGAACACAGCTTTCTTCCACAAAACCCACCCCACGACTCACGGCCAGTGGTTAAGTGTAGTAGCCTCATCATGTCTCTATCTTTTGATAGTAGGCATGGATTGATGCGTCATACTCATTATATCCATATTTGTTTGAAATAAAATTTTTGAAAAATTTTTGTATAAGTTTCAAAAAACTTAGGGATTATTTTTATTTCCAAGACCTCATCATTCCATTAAGATAAATTATTTAATGTTCATCAAATGAGTGCATTAAATAAATTCTAGCATGCATATATCCTATACATACATAAAGCGGTGGGATGATCATGGCCAACCTATGCTACCCGTTTGAGCCAAAACGGGTATATGGTCAATCTAAGGGACAATGAGAACTTTTACATCATAATGTAAAACTCATACACTTATGGGCCTTGAGCATCTATTCTATTACATTTAATTACCCATCAACAATTGGGTCTTCTTTTGGGCTTCCTTCAAGTCCTTCAATTTACAATGAATAAAATTAAATCCTCACGGACTAATCTACTCTCATTGCATAAATTTAAAGAACTTACAAATGTAAATTAAAAAGGCTCGCAGTCCCCATAAAACCCAAATAAATTACAACCATCACATAAAGTCCAAGGCTCATTATCATCCCTAAATAAATAAATATGCAATCAACATATTAAATTTATCTATATCCATTCACAATGAATAATACTGTAACGAGATATAAAAATAACAATTACTCCTATTTCTCATTTTAAAATAATACTAGTTGAGAATTATGACTAACAATTAGTCAATATTATAAAACTAAATTTTAGAATTGACTTTAAGAATTTTGTTGGCCTTAATTAATTAAAAAACAATTTCTAAATTAATAAAACCAAATCAATTCAAATATCATTGTTGATAATAAACATCTAATGCTTTTATCAAATTAAATATTAAATATTGATAACAAATTATCAATAATAATTATTATATTAAACAATGATATTTTAAGAAATAATTTCTCGTTAAATACAACGTATTACTTAAACTTCATTCCAAATGAATATTTTGAATAAGAAATATAAATAACTTTTATTTAATATTTCATATTCACACTTGAAACCAATAGAGTCATAAATTAATATTTAGCCAATTTTATTAAAATTACCAAAAAATTTTAACTGTATAAATAGTAGTTTAAGAACAATTCTTATCCTACTACAACAGTTGAAATTTTAGAGTAATTAATAATTGTCGAGAAACCTTTTCTCATTGTTTCAAGTTTTCTTATTTAACCATTAAATAATACTAAAATAATTTTAGTACCAAATATATTTCAACACCGTGAACCTAGGCTCTGATACCACTGTTGGGTTCGTCATAGCGATCCGGGTGAACGCAGCGGAATTTAAAATTTTTCATAATTAATAAATCATATTTATTAAATATATGAAAGGGTTTCACTCCGGATGCTCTAAAACAATTATAAGATCCGGTGTTAAAATATACTGAAAGAAATCTACGTAAAGATTATTCTTACCCTCGTAGACTTTCTTCCAATTGATGCAAGGAATGAGGGAATCGATTCCCGGATTGTGGCTAAAACTCCGTACTTCGTAATAAGGGATCCAAGTGTATCCCCTCTAAAGTAATCCACCAATTGAATGAACAACACAAATATTACACTTCGCTAGTAGTGTAAAATTATTAATATCAATAAACGTTTCCCGTATCAACTTGTGATAAGAAAAATAAATTAAAGAATAATTATCAATATAATTATTCTCCAAAATTGTTCACAAAATGAATAAGCAAAGATTTATATCTTAAAAGGAAACAATTTCCTCTCTTCCTAAAATATCAAAGTATCAACTTCTCTTCTCAATTTTCAAAGAAGTGCCGATACTTCATCTTTTAAAAATGAAAGGAAAGATATCTCATATATATCTATCACATTATCTATAAAATATACATAATGCCTTCACCATTATGAAAATATATTATATATAAATAAATGCCATTATCTTTGGATATTCATAATGTATTCACCATTATGGAAAAATATATCATATATATATTCATAATGCTCTCACCACTATGAAAATATATCATATATATTCTTAATGCACTTACCACTATGAAAATATATCATATATATTCATAATGCATTCTCCACTATGGTATACAATTATTTTAATTAAATAATCAAATTATTTAATTATAATAAATAGTTAACAATTTTAACTATTGTTCCAATTGATAAAAATTGTTCATTCAAATTAAGGTGTGATCCTTTAGGTTCACTTCTAACTCTAGTAGTAGGCTTACAATATTTGTAACTTATAAATAACAATTATTATATTAATTAATCCAATTAATTAATACGCTTGAAATTAACTAATTAATTTCAAGAACCTACTAATCACGGTAACATCTAGCAAGTAGCGTGATCTTCTAGTGTTAGGTGAAGAGCGAGTAAACTTGTAAATTAACGAGTGACATACACGTACGGTCTTTCTAACAATTAATCTCCCGATTGAGTCTAGAGTAGGAATATTAGTTGAAACTCTATTAACTCAATAAATGTGCTTCTATTTCATGTTACAATGATTCATTGTGAATCTTTATTCTCATTGCCTTGGCCAAGGTCTTTGAATCATTAACAATGAAATACACAGGAGATTCTCTTGTCCTAGACAAGTGTTAGATTCTATCTTAGCCACACATAAGTCTCCATGTACATCAATATAATACCCAACATATCCCCTTTAAGATTGCTAAACAATCAGAAGATAAGTCTAAGTATTAGATGAAGTACACAAGACTACCATGGTGCTTCAAGTCTAAAGACTAATCGTGTACTATCGTAATTAGAAAATTCTAATTTCGACATATCCAATAAGAATTTTCTACGGACCATGTTCGATAAACTTATTCTCTAATAAGTATCTACATATATGAATTTGTGTCTCAACACTAATATTGATGGAATACAATATTCTCGTCCAACGAGCATTCATCATATGTACGAGTCTTTACTGAATTATTCTTTGTCCCATTTAGAAAAATTCTTGACTCGGAATCATGTTTAAGACCAAAGCTCTATGTATAAATTCCATGATTACCATCATATGCGTAACCATACATTTTAGCTTAAATTGGTCTAGGGACTTTATCTAATAAGCATATGTTATAATACATAAAATAGATAAATTAAAACAGCCTTTAATAATAATATTTCCAATGAGATTGTTTATATTCAAAATATAAAGAGTACAAATATTCAATCTAATTGGTGCGCTGGGCATACTATTCTAACAAAATCCTCATACAATGAAAGGGACTTCCACATTGGTGGAATCCAGTAGTAGAATGGAAGGGAAGAGATGAGACTAGGCGAGCCCTGTTGTTGAAAGCTTGCTTTTGCTGGTTATGGGTGCCTACTCCAATCATGAGCCTTCGTTTACTGTCACCAATGTTGTTTGTGATTGAACTGCAGATGTCGAAAAATTGAGTCTCAACCATCTTGTACTTGCGGCTTCTTTTTCTACAAGTAGATGAAAGATTTTGTTCTAATTTTTCTGATTTTTTTTAATCAAGATTTTCAAGTAGATTTCAGAATTAGAGGTGATTGTGTCTTTAGCTAAATTTAGGAGAATGTATTAATCAATTGTTGTCATTTCATTTTATTCTTCATTTTAATAAGCAAATCGAAAGAGAGCCTTTGATGCGCGGGGATCCCACATTATATAACCAGCCTCCATAGCTTTCTGGTTAGATAATTGCCCTGAATTATGATAACGTTGATGATTGGGTTTCTGAATGTTTTTGTTAAAAATTCAATTGCTTAAATAGTGGCTCTTTCTCTCTCACACACAGAAAGTGAAGATGGTGAGTGGGAATGTGTTTCATTATAGAAGAATTCATGGCCTCCTGAAGAGTACATAAACCGAACGACATTGCAGATATGTGTTCCATATCCCATGAATCGTTGAGGCTGATTTTCTACGATGATAGCGACGACGGCGCGTCCTTATCCCATGAATCGTTGTGGCGGGAGTGTGGGAAGGAGTCGACGGAATTGAGGTACACTAGCACCGTGAGAGCATAAGCAAGGACGGGCAGCACAGCCGTGAGAGGTGATGGTATTGGTGCCTCCGTAGAAGAAGAAAGTTTCAGTGGAGTATGTTTAGAAAACATAAAATTAGTGTGTGGTTAATAAGGTTATTTTTGTCTTATTAGTAAAGAAAATTAAAATTTTAATATTTACGGGGTTTATTTAGCGATTTCGGGGTGCGAATAGCCACCCCTTATCTTAAATTGTTGTTGATCACTTCCGTACGGTATAGCTTTTAAGGAATTAGTATTTTGCTCTATTTATTTAGTATTTATAAGATAATATTTATTAATTGATTTAATTATCTTTTCCTAACCAACAATAAAAAAATATGATTAAAGAATATATTTAATTTGAAGATATACATGAATAATAATAATAATAATAATAATAATAATAAGTTGGGTATATTTTATTGATTATCTACTCCTAACCAATCAAAAATTATAATTTACCATTGTCGATTATAAAATTTTATAAGGAAATTAGTTTGATATAATTTTATTGATTGACTTAATTATCTATTTCTAACCAATCAAAAAATATGATTAAATGATGTATTTAATTTGAAGATATATAATAATAATAATATAATAATAATAATAATAAAGTTGGATATATTTTATTGATTAAAATTAGAAAGATTTATATATAACAATTAACATAAAAGTAGTATTACTAACCAATCAAAAAATATGATAGATTGTATTTAATTTGAAGGTATACATGATTAATAATAATAATAATAATAAGTTGTATATATTTTGTTGATTATTTATTCCTAACTAATCAAAAAAATATGATTAAAATAGTATTTAATTTATAGATATACATTATTTAAACATATACATGAATAATAATAGGAAAAAGACTTGCATGAAACCGTCTCACGGATCTTGATTTGTGAGACGAATCTTAAAATATCCATTTAAGGGGAAAGGCATTAATAATCAAGCCCATGTATCTCTTTTAGTGTCTTCTTTTAATTTTTCTTTTTTATTATTTTATTTAATTTTTAAAAAATATAATTTAAATTTTATTATTCATTTAATTTTTTATTTTTCAATCCAAATATTATAAATTTATGAAAAGTAATATTATTTTTTCAAAAAATGATACCCGATCAAAAAATAGTGATAATTATTCTATAGAATTATTTTCTTAAATAATTTGTAATAGATAAAAAAGTGATAATATTTTTAATAAAAAATGACATTTAAACAAGGAAAAGTAATATTCATTCAATTGGATTATTTCATTAAAAATGATACTCATCCTTCAGAATTATTTCACTTATGATCCGTTTGACAAATAAAAACTGATAACATTTCTAATAAAAAGTGATATATTTGATAAAGAAAAAGTGATAATCATTCAATTTAAATTTTTTTGTTTATGTAATTTATATGACAGTAAAAGTGATATTTGATTAGAAAAAAAAAAGGTGATAACCATCATATTAAATTAGTTAATTAATAATAGAATGGATAAAAAGCGGTAACATTAATAAAAAAATATGATACGGAGTATTTGATTAATGAAAAGCGATAATCGACCAATAAACTATAGTATTTCATGAATAATTAATGAGAATAATAAAAAAATGATAAAATATTTAATAAAAAGTGATATCTGATCGATAAAAAGTGATAACGTTTAATTGAATTATTTATAAACAATTAACGAGACAAATTAAAAGCAATAATAATTTTAATAAAAAGTAATATCTAAACAATAAAAAGTGATAATTGTCTATTTAACTATTTTATAAACAAATTATAAAATGAATAAAAAGTTATAACATTTATAACGAAAAGTGATATCTGATCGTGATAAAGTGATAATATTAATTTTATAAAAAATTTATAATACACAACACTTTTAATAATTAAAAAAATAATTTAGTAAATTTTATATATATAAAAGGAAAAAAAAAATCACATTTATTTCATGTGTTTGTCCGCGTACAGCGGCATTCAACATTCCTGCCGCTTTTCTTTATAGTTTGCGCCTTTTAATTAATTAATGAATGTGTTAATGGAGATAATCTTGTGCAAGATTCACCCATAATAATAATAATAATAATAATAATAATAATAATAATAATAATAATAATAATAATAATAATAATAATAATAATAATAATAATAATAATAATAATAATAATAATAATAATAATAATAATAATAATAATAATAATAATAATAATAATAATAATAATAATAATAATAATAATAATAATAATAATAATAATAATAATAATAATAATAATAATAATAATAATAATAATAATAATAATAATAATAATAATAATAATAATAATAATAATAATAATAATAATAATAATAATAATAATAATAATAATAATAATAATAATAATAATAATAATAATAATAATAATAATAATAATAATAATAATAATAATAATAATAATAATAATAATAATAATAATAATAATAATAATAATAATAATAATAATAATAATAATAATAATAATAATAATAATAATAATAATAATAATAATAATAATAATAATAATAATAATAATAATAATAATAATAATAATAATAATAATAATAATAATAATAATAATAATAATAATAATAATAATAATAATAATAATAATAATAATAATAATAATAATAATAATAATAATAATAATAATAATAATAATAATAATAATAATAATAATAATAATAATAATAATAATAATAATAATAATAATAATAATAATAATAATAATAATAATAATAATAATAATAATAATAATAATAATAATAATAATAATAATAATAATAATAATAATAATAATAATAATAATAATAATAATAATAATAATAATAATAATAATAATAATAATAATAATAATAATAATAATAAATGTAGAAAGATTATATATGTAATATTAAAATAAAAAATAAAAAATATACGACAATTAATCACGTGCGACACCTCATACTTTTAAAAAATTATTTATAGCCGTGTATTCGTAATTAATATATAGTATAAAATATATATAATACACGAACACGATCTCTTGTATTCAGAATACTTGTTAATATCTAAATCTTAATCCCATTTTCTCCAATTCTCCCCTCACCCTTCTTTCAAACTCATCTATTCTAGAAAATATAATAAGAAACAAAAATTTTCCAAATGTATTTATCAATCCGAATATTTCTCCAATTCTCCACTCACTCTTCTTTCAAACTCATCTATTCTAGAAAATATAATAAGAAATAAAAAATTTCATGTATTTATCAATAAGAATATTTGTGTACAACAGTTATAATCTTATGATTGAGAGTATAATTATAATTTTATCTTACGCTCTTTAGAGTATGTTTTACTCTTAAGATTTAAGATTTAGGGTATAATTATAATTTTATTATTATTGTTTTGGATATATTTTACTCCTAGTGGTTTAGAGTATAACTTACCCCTAAGATTTATAATATAATTGTAATTTCACATTTGTGATTATGGTATTATTTATTCATATTATTTAAACTTTAGAGTATAATTGTAATGTTGCCCTAATGGTCCAAGGTATATTTTACCTTTAGGGTTTAATGTTTATGATATAATAGTCTTTTAAATATAGTAACATTAAAAAAACAACTACATTAATGAAGAATTGGGGAAATTAATTAGAAAAAACTGGGAGCACATGTTCTGTCAATTCATTTGATGTAACTAATTTCACGCAATTTGTTCTGTTAATATTAATAATGAAAAAATAATAATTAAAAAAAATGACTCACTTGTGAAGAGTTGATATCATGAGTGAAAAATGGTAGGAGTACTTATTATAAGATACATTGAAAATTCATTTATTATTATGAGATACAAATATACAAAAATATTACTACTAATTACATAAATATATAGTGATATTCAAATATTACCCTTACAATGTGCTTCACAAAAATGTTTGTGTGCAGCATAAAAGTTTGTGTGAAGCAAAAGTTATGTGCAGTAAAAAAGTCTGTGTAGCAAAAGTTATGTGCAATAAAAAGAGTGTGTGCAGCAAAAAAATTATGAATCGTAACTGTCATGTGCATCGAAAAAATTATATACTCCTACTTTCTGGCGGCGGCTCCGGCAACTCCGGCATCGGCGACACCGACGACGACGCGGCGGCAGCGGCGGGCAGCCTCCAGTCACCTGTCACCGGCGGAGGGGTAGCCGACGGCGACAGTGGGTGGGTGGGAGTTTTAAGGTTTGTGATTCAAAAGTGTATGAAATTATAATGAATTAAGGTTATATTTGGTATTTTATTTTAATATTTTGTATGTGAGAGTAATTTCTTTTTAAATTTATTTCATATCAATTATGAGTACCATGTGGGTATCTATTAGTAATTATTTCAAAAATGGTAATATTACGACATTTCAATTTCACTACAATAATTCGGGATTTGAATCTCTAAAATAACATATGTCGCACTAAAAAAAACTCTTTTTTATAATAGAATTTATTAACGGAATTCCATCCGTTGGTAATTACTAACGCATCGGCATTGCCAATAAAAAATACTCCCTTCGTCCCATAATAAATGACACACTTTTCGTTTACGTCCGTCCCACAATAAGTCTCACCACCCAAAAAGTAAAACTTCGCATCAACCTAATAACCTCAAAAGTTATGTTAATTTCAAAAATTCCACTCTCACATAACACATAACATACTTTATAATTTATTTGTTATTTAAAATTACCACAATACCCTTAAAAATCAATGAACTTGGTCAAAAAATAAATTTTCTTAAACTCCGTATCTTCAGTAATGGTGACAACAATAATGGGACGGAGGGAGTATATATTTTTCTTTTACCAACGGAATGCCAACAGATTTACCAATATAATAAAATTCAATATATATTTTTCTTTTAGCAACGGGATGCCAACAGATTTACTAGTATAATAGTATAATAAAATCCGTAGCTATTTAACAATGTATCACCAACGAAATTGTTAAATTACCACCTCATCTAAAAACTTAAATTTGTAGAGAGATAAATTGTTTAATATTTAATCAAGTCATTCTAACAAGCCCCTCACATGCAGGCGGAGTTAATTTTTGCCTCAAATCGTCCATGTGAAATTTTTTCATAAATGGGTGATGATATATGAGGT
Source organism: Pogostemon cablin (assembly GCA_023678885.1). NCBI lineage: Eukaryota > Viridiplantae > Streptophyta > Magnoliopsida > Lamiales > Lamiaceae > Pogostemon > Pogostemon cablin. The sequence continues at coordinate 33,170,989 of CM042951.1, forward strand.
TCGGAATTTTACCAATATAATAAAATCCGTTGCTATTTACCAATATATTACTAACGGAATTGTTAAATCAGCACTTCATCTAAAAACTTAAGCTTGTAGATAAATAAATCGTTTAATACTTAGTCAAGTCATTCTTGCAGGAATCATTATAAATTGTCAACGAAATTATTAGCAATAGATTAACAATGAAATTATTTACCAATAGAATTGAATTTTCGTTGCCAAAAATTTATCAACCATTATTTTATTAACGAATTTTGTTATTAATGTTACCAATTTAACAATAAAATTAAAATTTTTATTAACGAAATATTCTATAGTAAAACAAAAATTTTCGGTGTACACGCAATACATGCAATAACTCCAGGTTTCTCTGATTTGGCCACTTTAATCACTACTCAGAATAATTATTTTCTCCTTTATTTGGATGATGGTGGGATTTTGGATGATCAAATCAACATCTTTTAATCACTAAAATTGGAAGTGTGTGACATTCAGCCACATGACTACTGATATTTCGCTGTAATCTCTCTCACCTTTTCTGCACTACTGCCTTTCTACTGTTTTTTTCTAATTTTATCCTGCACTTTTACACCTCTGCCCCCATAGCATAGCTCAAATGGTAGAGGAGATGGTAACCTTTCAACTGAGCTTGGTTGCTACAGGGTGGGGTTCAAATCCTGCCTTTGGCATGGATTTGGCCCCTTGCAAGCACAAGTTAAACAGTGAGCCCTTTCTATAAGCCATTTGAAGCACATCCTGCGATTTACCTCCTCCACCAATCCCCAGGGCAGGGGCGGTGAGAGCCCCCTAATGGTGGGGTACACCATCAAGAAACTAACGTTACCCACCAAATACGAATATTCGCCTCTAGATTTGATTCTATTCCTTTTGTTTCACGTTAAAATTTACGTTATCCATAATTAATTATTTTATGTAGAGTGACACACAATATTAATACAACTACACACTTTATATAAAATATTATTTTTCTCATCCCACTACGCATTAAAATATTATACTATCTCTTAATTTAGGTGCAAAAAGCAAATGTAAACGATAAAGTGGGACGGAGGGGCGTGTCTCGTAACAAGATATAACAAACATTCGTGTCTCTCATAACAAGATATAACAAACATTTGTGTAAATTATGTGGTCTTCATTCCAATACTATTATACCGTATATTTTTCTAAGATTTAAATTAAAAGGGACCACATAATTTACAAATATTGCAAACTTGATTCACAAAAGACTAATTCACATAGTATACATTTTATCATGTATGTTTGCGACTATAAAACATACATCTTCAATTTTGAATGTGGGGTCACACACTAAAAAAAGTAATACTTCTAGAATTTAGTGTATAATACTTCATCTCAAGAATGAGTTTAAGTGAAATTAATAATCGCTCCTACCAAGATATGACTCAAAAATGAGAAACAATGGAAGATATTAGATGATTGATCTATTTGATGTGCATCATAATAATTTCTTTTGCATAACCTTACATATTTTTTAAAACCAAAAATATTGTAATTAATTTATTTTCATGCATTTATTCTATGACTTAAAAATGAAAAACAATGGAAGATATTGGATGATTGATCTATTTGATGTGCATCATAATAATTTCCTTTGCATAACCTTACATATTTTTTAAAGCCAAAAATATTGTAATTAGTTTATTTTCATGCATTTATTCTCTCCCTTATTGATCGATCCTCACTTATGCGAGGTTATAACTTGAAGATAAAAAATTTTAAATTCTCATGGGTTGATAATTAAACTTAGTTGCTCAAATCCAAAAAGATAAATGTACGTTTACTCTTTTGTGCATAAAGAAAATACACATCAATTTTTTGCACCATTGCTATTTGTGACTTTGGGTTTGTTTAGTATTAGAATAAGATAAATTTTTTTTCTTTTTTCGTCTCTTTAATTTCTTTATCGCTTTATGATTATGTTTGTATGGACAAAGGCGTGGAGCCATGATTAATTAAAGCCTTGAAGAGCTATCAATTTTTATTAAAATAGTTCACTTGTATATTTATCACTTATCATTAATTAACTATTAGTACTATTTATTTATTATCACTTTTTATTCGTCCTATAAAATGAGTTCCCACTACACCATATTCATTGATTAACATTGCGAATACACATCGGTTATCCTTAAAATATGATGTCTTTTCGTTTAAAACCGATGTCTTTTCCAAAGCCGATGTCTATCAGCGAAAAAGTAAGCTGATAGACATCGATTTTCACTAACCGATGTCTTTCAAACGATGTCTATTCACATTTCTAAAAAAAATGCGCTAATAGACATCGGTTTTAACAAATCGATGTCTTTTAAGCGATGTTATTTCTTTGATAGACATCGGTTTTCTATGAAAATACACTGATAGATATGATTTTGCTAACCGCTGTCTTTTCAAGCGATGTTTATTTGCCAACTCAAAATAACGCGCTGATAGACATCGGTTTCTTTAGCACCGATGTCTATTGCCTGATATTTTTCAAAATTTAATTTCAAAATATTTTTTCCACTACTAGGATTCGACCCGTACGTCCCATCATTACCCCTACCATAGAAAAAAATTCAGAATCGTACTGAACACAACTTCTGCATATGGTCATTCGATGACTAAAATCCCAATCCTATATCAAATCTCTAACTTGTTCATCTCCTCGTATTACCCTAACTCATCAGTGGAACCAATGAGGAAGTTGCTACTCATTCTGCCGGTCGACTCAGAACTCTGCCACCTGCTCTGCTCTCGCGGCGCTGCACCCGCTGTTGCTCTTGCCGTCAGAGTTTCTCACAGACGATGACCTGTTTACTGATTTCAGAACTGATCATTGGATATGAAGAGAGATTATGATATGTAGATTTGGGAATTCATTCGGTTTGGCTCAGATCTGTGCTCACCGACGACGAAGACCTCAGCCGATGAACTCATTTCTAGTTGACTCGAAAGCTTGCTTAGTCTACTTTACATAAATTCAATTTTTCCTCCTTTTACAGAGCAAAGGTATGTGACTGTTTTGCTTCTCTTTTTTAATCTTAGGAATTTTTATTCATTTTAAATTCTTTCAGGCTTGTAGTTTGTCTGGTTTGCCACAATATACTCTGTATGGGTGCAAATCTAGTTCAAGGGAATCCCTAACTCTCTCTGACGTCTTTTTGCCTCCGGATGTTGAAGACCAGCGGCAATATGATTTGTTGTATGCGGCTACAGGTGAAGTTGTGAGGATGCAAGTGATGAAGGAAGTGTCGTCGTTTTATTCATAGTAGGATTCTGGATACGGTAAGTTTATGATACCCATTTTGATTATTTTGAACATTTTAATCATTTTTCATCTATATTATCTTTCCTTTTGTGACTTAATTCTGGTCCTAAAACATATATAAATACTTGTACTATTAACTATTAGTATTATTTTTGCCACACTCTGTGATAAAATTAGTTCTTCCTCCGAAAATGTATTTAGATGTACCTACAATAATATGACACATAGTGGTAGAATAGTCTCTATTTTCTTATATAAAAGTGATGGAATTTAGAATAGAAGCCTGATGGTTTTTAGAATTAGAAGTAAATGGGTTTTGTATTTGAGATGGGTGAGAATTATGAATTAATTGATATAGAAGAAATTAGGCTATAGATAAGTGTGAGGAACATGGGAGTATGAAGCAGAGGAGTAAAAGAGTAGGAGAATTTTGTTAATTGAAGATTTGGTTAATTTTTCTTACACTACTCATTACAAATGATGTACCTCTATTGGAGAAGATAGCTAATCCACCGACCCTTGATTCTAGAAGTAACGATTACAAGTTGGTCTATTATTTCTAGATAGATGCATTGTTTTTCTTAATTTTTCATGATTATTCTAGATTACTCTAACTTTGCTGATTAGTCTTCCAATTCCTCTGCCATTCCAGAAACTTGGGAAAAGTTAAGTGATCCATTCTTAGCTAGAGGATTCAAAAAATTATGCATTTTTCTAGTAAAAAGAATGTGCATATATAATATTTTTCGTGAAAACATGAGTGTTAAAATTTAAATTTTTTCATGACTCAAAAAGTATAGTCGCGAGAATATTTTTTGTGATGTAAAATTTCTAATATTACAAAACCCATTAATGTAGTTGGAATGTGGTTAAGCACAATTTTCAAATAATTTTTTACCTATTCTGATTAATGCCTATTCAAAAAATTCATGGACAGTGATTTAAATGGCTTATTTAATTTTCATTGCTATTTCAATCTGATCATTGTTTTGATCAAAAGAGAAATGGTTAACCCTATATTTAGCTAAAAGTCTCCCATTACTCATAGGTCAAGCATATGAATATGTTAATATATGTTTATTAACTTGCTTTAATGTATTTTAATTTATTTTTCTCTCTTTGTATGCTACATATTGAGTGAACCATTTTATAATATCTCTTTCCAGGTTCTTGGCATCAGTTTCTCCCCCAATGGGTACCATTTAGCTACTGGTGGCAAAGATAATACTTGCAGGATATGAAATTTGAGGAAGAGAAAATCTTTGTACATAATCCCTGCTCACTCTAAACTTATTTCTCAAGTCAAATTTGAACCGTAGGAGGGATCATTTCTGGTTACTGCTTCATATGACATGACTGCTTGTTTATAGCAATTGCATATGTGATGTTACAGGTAAGCGAAGGAAGCACCAGTATATCTCATAGAATACCTCGCTTCATGGTAGGCTGCCTCATACTCCATTGCTCCTATGGACTGCCTCGAAAGACTGAGGTTCAGAAGGTGATCTTATGCTTTGTGAAATGTGTTTGATGTTGATTGTTTTTTTCATGGATCTTATCATGGTTTTTTGTGACAGCTAGTTTGGTCTTCGTTGAGATTATTTATTAGCAGTAACTCAAGAATTGGCCTATGTTCTTGAGAGTATTAACTACTGACTTGCTTATTTTTATATGATTTCTTTCTTATTGTTGGTAAGAGAGTTTTGTATATTTAGTAGGCTGACACTAACAAGAATTATGTATACACACTACTATAAAGTTATTAACCCTTGTTTTATTGAATCAAGTGGACTCTAGTGAGGTAAATATTAATTCTAATAATATTGTATATTTAAGGAATTGAAAAGGGTTGCTTGTTAGAGAAAATTATCTATGGAAAATAAATTTGACTTTGCCTATTACGTGCCTCTCCTCAGGATTCCGTATTATGTTGTAATATTATTTAGCAAGATAACTCTTGTAATTATTCTGTTTAACTGAATGACTAAATCGTAAATCACTGAGTGGATAATATCATCATAACAAAATTTGTGTGCTGATAATGCATTGGCATATCATCTGTTTTACTCCATTGCAAATAAATATTTTTATTTTTTAATATTCAGGCAATACAACATGACATTGCTATTATCAGATCTTCAGACAAGAAGAGCCCTAGAGAAGCTGTTGATTTTATTTTGGAACTTTTAAAGGTAACTAATTCTTGATTAATGTTTTCTGAGAGTTGATGGACCTGTTGGGTAATCTAACTGATGTAAAATGCAGTTACACTCCACTATAATATATGACTACACAAAATACAATTTTTTTCAGTTCCAGTATTTCTGAATCTACACTATGTAGGAGACCTATATATATAGCATGACTGGCTGCACAGAACACTATATGGTCTAATAAAGTAGTACATGGTAGTGAATAGGGAGGACATTTGTGTTTTATTTCTTTTCTGATCAATATTCTTTTTCAATCAGTCAATTGCAAGTTGCACAATGTCACTAAACTAAAAGTTTTCTGAAGTTATTTTCACAAAAACTGAATAAGAATCTCACTTGTCCTATTATCACATTTACTAGAGATTGGCAACACGAACACATTGGTTGCGATTGTATTGTAGCTGTTTGTTTGTAATGTAGGTCTATCCTATGAAATTTATAATATATTTTTGTTAATGTTTATCTTGAAGCAAGTTACTTTCACCATGCAAAGTTATTTATAATAAATTTCCTCAAAAATTTTGAACTTTTCAACAATTACAATAATTGTTTCATAATATTATGTCTTTGATGTGCGTATGAAGGATTTAGGTCTTGCTTATAAGTGAATAGGCATGCTTATTGCTGTACTAAAGGTGATCAATGTTATAGCTCGTATACTTCTTTAATTTTATTTTATGAAAAGTGATAGCTTTTTTTTTTAATTCTCTTGTTTTATATGTTTACTATATCAATTTTTTTAGATAGATTGGTATAATAAATGGCTAGATGCATTTGTATAATAATACTGAGCAAATTCTTGCAGGTGTATTCCATTTTGTGACAAATACTTGTTTCACATTTGGTAATATATGCAATGCCTGCAGAGATCCGGTCCTGAAAGTTTTTATTGCATTATATAGTGCAAACTTGTTAAGTAATTTTCTGATATGATCTTCCAAATTCTTGCAGTTTTGAATGGGAGAAATGATGATTTCATGCTTTTATTAGAGAAAGATTTGAAGTCTGGAGGCTTTAGTAGTGTTCATGAAATGCCTCACAGATACGTGGATTGGGAATAATAGGTTGATCATCTCTTTCTTTCTCTTTGTGAGGTTTTAGCTTATAAATTTAGGTTTTGTTTATGTATAGTTGAAGTTTGAATCTAATTAGTTAGGATATTCTTATACTATTAGATTTAAAGGATGATTTCCTGTGTAAATTAAATATTTGAAATTCTTGTATAAAATTCTTAAAGTTTTGAGTTATATAATATGATAGCGGTTAATCTTATTTTAATAATGATATTAATTTATGTATAAAATAAAATAAAATAAAAATACAAAAGACATCACGTAATAACCGATGTCTTTTGATGTGAAATTGATGTCTATATTAGGAAAGACATCGGTTGAAAAACGATGTGTTTTGGTGCAAATTTGATGTCTTTTCTAAAAAAGACATCGGTTATAAATCGATATCTTTTGGTTTTAACCGATGTCTTTTCTTGAAAAGACATCGGTTTATAAACGATGTCTTTTAGCTAAAATCGATGTCTTTTCTTGAAAAGACATCAGTTTATAACCGATGTCTTTTCTTTGAAAGACATTGGTGAATAATCGATGTCTAAAAGTTGCAACCGATGTCTATACAAGGAAAAAGACATCGGCTAAAAACCGATGTCTATCAGCGCCCACTTTCAACATCATGGGCTTCAACATCGGCTGGCTGGTGAAATAGTCATCGATTTTTAACCGATTGTTCATTTTATTTTAACTTGTATTGCAAATTTTCGGATCACCGGATGTCCTGTGACACTTTGGTTTGACTATATCTCCTGTAACATGTCCTTAGAGAATGATACGTGACGGGATGAAAAAATCAAATCCCTTGCCCCAAGGGTTTAAACATTGACCTAGTGTATAGTTGTCCACCTCTTTTCTATGTATCAATCATCCAATGAAATAGTACAAAAAATATCATATCAAAGTGGCACAGAAAATCCAGACCCGATTAATGATGGGAGATGACCCTCCATAGCTACCATACTGGTCTTTATTCACTTTGCCTGAATTTAAACTAGGCCAATTATTATTGTTCCAACGTTTGGGCCGGAATAGCCCATGAAATTATTTAGACTGCCACACTTTAATCTGTATTGTCCCTCAGCCCAATCTCAGCCCATAAGGGCCATAACCTCATCATCCAAAATCCTGTTGCATTTTATGCGTTAGTGTTTGAGGTTGCCGTATTCATAAACTTATTTTGTTGATATATTATATGAACTCCGCATAGTTTTTGTATTATACCGTGTCGAATTCACTAAAAAAAATTATTATTTTTTAGTTATGGAATTTACTAACGGAATTCAAATTATTGGTAATTATCAATAATTGACAAAAAAAATGTGACCACCTATTTATTTATAGGTGATAACAACAATATTGCAATAATGTTAATTAATAAAAGGAAATAATATTACATTAATATTTAATATATTTATACTAAATTTTCCGATTCTCTATCATACCCTAATTTCAGTACTAGCGACTTGCCCTGCCTGTAAACTAAGATCAAACGCTGGAGCTTAAGTCGCTCGAACCCTAATTTCAGTTCTATCCGCTCACGCTGCCATTAAACTAAGGACAAACACTCGAGTTTAAGTCAGCAACCCAATAAGAATTCTTAGAAAATTAATGACTAACGTGGTATTTCAAGTCTAAGGACTAATCGTGCACTATCATAATTAGATAATTCTTACTTCCTCCATCCCGCGTTAATGTTTATGTTTGCTTTTTGCACGTAAATTAATGAGATATACTCCCTCCGTCCCCTTCAAAGAGGGTCTTTTTTCCATTTTGGACGTCCCATCTAAAAAGTCCCTTTTTCTTTTTTACACATATGGGACCTACACACACTCACTAATACAATTAAAATATGGGACTCACACTCCTACTAATACAACTACTCACTACACATTAAATAATAATACTCCTTAATTCACGTGCCAAAAAGCAAAAGACCCTCTTAGTGAGGGATGGAGGGAGTAAAAATTTAATGTGTAGTAGGGTGAGAGAAATAATATTTAATGTGAAGTGGGTAGTTGTATTAGTATTGCGTGTGGACTCTACAAAGAATAATTAATTGTTTTATGTGAGTCAACTTGACAAAAAATGAAACATAAACCATAAGTTGGGACAACCCAAAATGGAAAATGTAAACCTTAATGCGGGACGGGGAGAGTATTTCGACATACCCAATAACAATTTCTTATGGATCATGTTCGATAAACTTATTCTCTAATAAGTATCCGCACATATGAATTTGTATCACAACATTAATATTAATAGAATGCAATATTCTTGTCCCACAAGCATTCATTATATGTGCGAGTTTTTATTGAGTTATTCTTTGTCCTATTTAAAAAACTCTTGACTCGGAACAAAGTTTAAGATCAAAATTCTCTCAGTGTGTTTGGTTCACTAAAGTTAATAAGTGGGTTAATAAAACTTATAAATGTGATAAGCAATGGATGAGCATTAGAATTCCCTTAATTCCATATTAGTTTCATGGGATACTCTAACACACTTCCCTCAAGGTTGTATTTTACCGGGTCCCTTGCTTTTTACTAATGGGCTTAGATAAAAATTAAGCCCGTATAAGTACAATTAGTATATAAATTCTCTAATTTTAAAAAAATTTTAAGACCCAATGAGTATTATTAATTTAAAGTGAACCAAACATACATGGAACTATATATATATATTTCAATTTATGTTTGGTATTATCTAATACTACCTCCGTCCCAAAATTGATTGCACACTTTCCACATTTATTCGTCCCAAAATAGATTGCACCATTTCAAAAAAGAAAATATCACATCAATACCCACCCCTAAAAGTTCATCTTAATTACAACTTTACCACATTCACCTAACGCACATAATATACTTTATAATTTATTTATTATCTAAAAATACCACAATACCCCTAAAAAATCAACATTTCTTAAATTCCGTATCTACAGTAACAGTACAATCAATTATAGGATGGAGGGAGTAATAACTAAATGTGTAATTCAAAATATAAATAAATTAAAATAGTCTTAAATAATATACTCTCTCCGTCCCAATTAAAGAGGGTTTCTATTTTGGTCATCTCATTCAAAGGGTATTCTTTTCTTTTCTTTATACATATGAGACTCATACACCCCTCTAATACAATTAAAATATGGATTCACACTCCCACTAATATAACTACCTACTACACATTAAATAATAATACTCCTTAATTTACATTAAAAAAAAAAGTAAAAGATCCTCGGGATAATTTTCAATGATTGTATATATATTCAAAAGAACAACACAATTTAGTCGGTGAGCTCATCATAATCTGACCATACAGCAGCAGAGATGTACCATACGCAAACCAAGTTGTACCCCGCAGCCCTGCACCCAACCACCACATTCCCCAGCACAAAATTGTACACCCCCAAGTCATTAGAAACGCCCAGCATCACCATGTTCGCCGCCCACATCACCGCCAGGTACAGGAACGCCGCCACCTCATGGGACGCCGTCAATCTGAAGAAATACTGAAAAAGAATGGACCCCATCACCCCCACTACAAACCTCATGAACTTCCTGTTGGGTTTATCCGCCCAGCGGAACCGGGGCCACTCAATCCACTAGCATGATATTGTGGGTCACTCAATCCACTAGCATGATATTGTGCTTTGGGTCGCCCACTGGCCCGCACGGTTTTACCACTCTGGGTATTACACCCAAAAGGCCTCATGCTAAGGAGAGACTCTCTCACACTTATAAACTCATTGTCATCCCCACTTCTAACCGATGTGGTACTTAGAAGTGGTACTTTGGTTGACACTCAACCAATATTTCCCCCTCAAACAAAGTCCCGCAGCTAGACCATCCAGTTTGAGGTCCGAACATCCCACCAACCCCGGGCTGGGCTGGTTAGGTCTGGGGACTGGCTCTGATACCACTTGTTGGGTTTATCTGGCCCAGGGAGCCGGGTCCACTCAATCCACTAGCATGATATTGTCCGCTTTGGGCCGCCCACTGGCCCGCACGGTTTTACCACTCTGGGTATCACACCCAAAAGGCCTCATGCTAGGGAGAGACTCTCTCACACTTATAAACCCATCGTCATCCCCACTTCTAACCGATATGGGACTTTGGTTGACACCCAACCAACACTTCCCCATCTTCTTCTACTTCACCCGCCTCACAATCTCTCTCACCGCACCCGCCGCCGCCGCCATTTCCCGAAATATCAACTTGTCATACGTTCCCAGCGCTTCTGGCGGCTTGTACACGGAAAACGCCACCCAGAACGCCGACGTGTACAGCGAAATGACCGGCGGGAAGAAGTAGGCGTCGCCGCCGGTCACGTAGAACATGGAGGCGGGCCGGCCATGGTGGCGGCGAGGCGGGGCTTCATTTCAGGGACGTATTCGTAGTGGCTGGTGAGGCTGGTGAAATTGATCAATGTCAGGATAGGGTGTTGGAAATTAATCCATGAAACATTAACCCTATTATGATTAATGAGATCTAAACCGTAAAGCGGAAGCGTACCTTAGTCCATAGAATTATCTTGGCCGAACATGAACTCGGAGATCAGTGGTTTTATGACCTTCCTCAACTAAGTCTCCTTATTCCTTATGGGGACCGTAGTAATCCCTCATGATGGGGAGAAGGGAAGACAATGTGCGGCTTAGTATTGGGAACCATAACCTAGGTATCTATATATATTACCCATATCAGGCCACTCATAATCACCTGATACGTAATATTGGGTATCCACTCAATAAGCCCATATTAATTATTATTATAGCCCATGAACCTTTAACCTTAATTGGATCACTTAATTAAGTCCATAAAATAATTGAATAGCTAATATAATTGCATAATAATATATTGCCTACAATTAGATTATATTAGAAATTGTAAAATTTCCAACAATCTCCCACTTGGGCTATATATTTTCCGTTAGCAATTATATTAAGAGTCCTTAGTTGCGCAACTTTATGATATTCCTCTTCAGGCTATACTTAACAATCTGGTCCATCTCATATACTAATATGGAACTACCGCGGCATTCACCACATTATAAATCGTGGTTAAACCCCGACAATTACCATATCAATACACTCAATGACATAGATCAAATATGGTGAGTAGCATGGAAATTACATGTCAAATGTGATCAACATCATGTCTATTTCCAACTGGTCCAACTTTAAACTTTAGTGAGATCAATCCATAATGTAAAATATTACAAAATGAAATTACTTAAGTGAATTCACAATGAATTCAAAGCCATGAACTTTATTCTGCAGAAAACTGAATTATCCAAATCAAAGTGTCTTGAAATTTTAAAGAGCAATAAATATAGACTCCCACTAAACCAATGTATTCTAAAACCATATAACACCCATATGAGTAGCTAGCTCATAAAAATTACAGGGCGTTGAATACATAATTGGTGGATCCGAATTTAGGGTCTATCTCAATATGCTTTACTGAAATTTTATCCACACAAAACACTTTCTTTAACAACCAAGAATTCTATGTCAATATGCTTGACTTATAAGAACTCTTATTGCTAATACTTTACTGCGAACTAACTGTCACAATCAACTTTATGTGACTAAACTTCGCAACCTTTATTTCATGTTTGAATGCCCCTTAGTGTGCTACTGATTCTGTTGTCATGGTTAATGAGCTAAAGTGTTTGCTTAATACTTTTACTTGTATAGCTCTCCAGACCAACAGAAGATGTAGTCTGAAGTGGATCTTATATCGTATTGGCATCCAACAAACTCATAATCAGACTACTTTATGATCTCCTACTAATCTGATTATCTCTAATGTTAAAGCATGTTATCCTTAGTTCTCTGTAAAGATCCATACTAGAGTTACTTAAATGTCTACTTAATACACCAACAACAGAAGCCAAATTAAGTCTTGTAGAGACCTCATCATACAATAACTTCCAACAATCAAAACATATAGAATGTTTATACATTTCTTAAATCTTTAATTTAACTTTAGGGCACCTTATTGAGACTCCACTTGTCTCCCTTAGTTTAAACATTCTCCCACTGAATCACATAATTATCTACATTTGTCTCAAAACCAAATGAGACAATTAATTCATGATGATACTTGTGATTCCTTTACGGAAAAGCTTTCTTGAATGTATAGATGGATTTCCTTTTGGTTCTTAAACTTATAATATCGTATCATGTTGCCATCAAGGAACTTTATCTTTACATCCATCTAAATGATTCAAGATTAAAATGTACTAATAATATCACGATTATCTCAAAACAATGCCTTCCTTCCCTTTAGAGTATAATCCTTTATCAAGATGCAAACCTAATAATCTTGTATTGATTTATACTCATAACTTATGGCATTAACCCACTTTCGAGTATTTGGACCTTGCATGGTTTGATGAACATTGTTTAAATGTTCTACCATTAATTCCATAGTGTCCTCTTTATTTAGGAGAAAACTACATAATTATCCGAATTGATTTTCTCCCAACTCTAGTGATTTTCTTAGTGACATTAATTCTTGAGGTTGTTGAATTTTATTATTCTTTAAATATTATTGACATTGTCATATTGTTATTCTGAATTTGCACCAATTCTTTAAAGCATAAGTGGGGATCGAATCGACTCCCCCTCAAGGACAATGTCTCTAATATTATTCTTTCCCACAAATCAACATCCTCACAGAATACCGTATTACCCGTCTCAAATATGATCCGATTAATTGGATCATAAACTTTTATTTTTATTCATAACCAATAAAGTAGCTTACATTTATTTGAGTCCAATTTTCTTTAGTAGATCCCAATGATCTAGCTTTAGTTGGACATCACCATATGTGAAACTCAAAGAGTTCTCACAACTACTTTGGTTAAAAATTTATTGAGACCATAAGTTGCAATCTTAAGTATTTCTCACATTAGTGACCATATGTTGTGGTGTTCAATTATGTCTTTTAACTGCACCATGCATACTGAATAATTTAATGCAGTGTATTATAAGACAATTCCACAAGCCTTCAGGAGTAAACAAAAATTGTACTTTAGTTGTCTTTAGCAACTTTCTTAATGGGTTTTCTTGTATTGCCCTTATACTTTATTGAGACCAAATTTTCTTGAAACCTACTAGTCTCATCTTTATTGTTGAAATTCTCATAATGTATGATTTTGTTGTTGATATATGGATTAATCAGCAGACTTCTTAATTGTACAAAGAATTATTGCAAATAATTTATCATGCTCACATTAAATTTTATAATCTTTCAAAATTTAACTAAATTAGAATCATCTTGAAGATTCGAGCACAATATTAGTATCAAGTCTTTGGACAAAAAATACTAATTTAAATGATGCTCTCATGCAGTAGTCAAATACTGACAATAAAACTGTCAAGCAATAGCCTTCCTGTGGGCCGACTTATTACTCACATGTCAAACCAAATAATTATCACGTATTTACCACCACATGTACTTGTGTATTTCTGCCAAATATTAATCTACCTGTGGGCCGATCAATACCCGCATGAAGATACACTCATACAACATTATTAATTGGGGACCTATCACAAGACACCTTGTGCAACATTAACCTCGTCTGTGGACAAAAATTAACTGCAGGGGTAATCTTGGTGTAATAATCAAGTATTGACAATAAGTTCTGTCAAACAAGAGTCTATCTGTGGATCGACTAATGTTCACATGAACAATCCAAATAATTATCACATACTTATTATCACATATATGTTATTATTCTGTCAAACTGTGCATACCTGTGGGCCGAACACAGAACACATGAATAATTACACACCCATCTATGTAATTTTAATAAAGTCGCACTTCACACACAATATTGTTGTGGCAACATGGTGCTTCGATTGACTAGATTGAAGGTTTACTAGACTAATTAAATAAATATTAAAATATTTAATTTAATTAAACGACATTTAACTGTCTCCCCAATTTAATTTAATTTTATTCCTCTAACCAAATAGGAATATTTGATGATTCATTACCCTATAATGATGAAAGATCTCCTTTACTTAATTAGGGATTCCAAAATCCCAATTTAATATAAACTAAATTCGATTAATCCAATCAATTCAGAAAAACAACACGCATAAAATTGTAATTTCGATTAACACGTGGTTTCATTATTTTTGAAATTATGGAATGACAGAAACCCAACTTTACATTAATATTGGTGCAATCAATTCATTATTATGAATAACATCCATAATTTTATAACCAAATACCAATCACCATCATCAACAGCATAACAATGTTATGCAAATCTAAATTATTCTACACGCCCATATACACATAATTTAGGGTTAGGATCCTAATCTTTATTATGCATTGCAATTTGCTATATAACTTACATATGCTTGTTATATGCATATTTATCAAATTGCCATTCTAATGTTAAAAAAAATGGCACATATCCAGCAACATATGGAGTCAAAAGGGATTAGTCTTTTATAATCCAAAACAGAATGCATAAATTCTAACCATTGATAACAAATACGTAAACTCCAATTCCTCATGTAATCATGGAATTAAACAATAATAAAGTCAATGATTCCACGCCATTATGGACTTCATGATAACGACGGTAATTAACAAAGGTGTGTCAAATCAATCTATGAATCCACACATTAATACAAATTTCTAACATTTATGACAGTAATCACCCATTACGACAAAATCACAAAATTGCTTGTCATATGGAATTGGATATGGCACTGCATAATTAAATTCCAAATTCACTCCCCACTAATTGAGCATGCATTAATTGTCGCAAATCTTAGTTTCCATAAAATGTACCAAAACAATTCAATGGGCAAAATATAACTTAAAATACTAATCGTAAATACATGTCATCTCTCATCAAAGATACGAGAATAATATTTAATAGAATTAGAACATAGAGAACCGAATTCCATCAAATCTCAGATAAGCATATATAGGGTGGCTCTGATACCACTTGTTGGAAATTAATCCATGAAACATTAACCCTATTATGATTAATGAGATCTAAACCGTAAAGCGGAAGCGTACCTTAGTCCATAGAATTATCTTGGCCGAACATGAACTCGGAGATCAGTGGTTTTATGACCTTCCTCAACTAAGTCTCCTTATTCCTTATGGGGACCGTAGTAATCCCTCCCGATGGGGAGAAGGGAAGACGATGTGCGGCTTAGTATTGGGGACCATAACCTAGGTATCTATATATATTACCCATATCAGGCCACCCATAATCACCTGATACGTAATATTGGGTATCCACTCAATAAGCCCATATTAATTAATATTATAGCCCATGAACCTTTAACCTTAATTGGATCACTTAATTAAGTCCATAAAATAATTGAATAGTTAATATAATTGCATAATAATATATTGCCTACAATTAGATTATATTAGAAATTGTAAAATTTCCAACATAGGGAGGATCAGAAAGTGATTGTATGAGCAGAAGGACGAGGGAGACAAGAAGAGGACAAGGGTAAAGGAGTAGCTGTCGGAGAAGTGCTTGAGGATCGGAAAGTGGAGGATCCTGGCAGAGAAGGTGGTGGAGATGTAGAGAATGATTCCCCCCACTAGTGGGACCATCTGGAACTGGAGCATGGTTTTAATAATAAGGACCAACAAGCTTTGCTGGGTGGCCCACACGTGCAGTCCGACGGTGTCGTCCGTGGAGTGTGGTCGGAATATGAGGGCGTAGTTGTAGGCGGTGCAGGATAAGATGGCGAGAGAGTGCTTGAGTAGGGACATTAGGACAGGGGATGCTGGGGCGGTTTTGTCTAATGCCGAGATGCATGAAAGCGATGCTAATGGCAAAAATTCAACAACTGCCATACCGGAATCTTTTCCATTCCTCCTCGTGAGTTCAAGATGATGATAATCTCATATATATATATATATAAAATTTGTGATAATGGCAAAAAGTAGCTGCTCTTAGTTAAAAGTAATTTTTATTAGTCACAAGTCTTAAAAATAATTTATTCTTGCCACTTTTTTTGGTCTCTACCAAAATGCCCTTCAAGAGACCTACTGATCACATGTTTGAGGAATCAGATTCCACCATTTTTTACTAAAAGTACCAAAAGTACAATTGAGGAATCTGATTCCTCTCTTTTTCTGTAAAAAGTGTCAAAGTACAACCTAATACTATATGTAGGCATGTGCTCCCTCAAATGCTTACAAATTTGGACCCGGTAATATATAATGATCATCCAACCAGTGCTCCATCATTTACATACTCCCTCCATCCCTCCTTAAGAGGGTCATTTGCTTTATGACACGTAGATTAAGGAGTATTATTATTTAATGTGTAGTGAGTAGTTGTATTAGTAGGATTGTGAGTCCCAACATTTAATTGTATTAGAGGGGGTGTATGGGTCTCATGTATGTAAAAAAGGAAAGGGGACTCTTTGGGTGGGACGACCAAAATGGAAAAATGACCCTCTTAACCTTGGACAGATGGAGTATATTCATTCATTTCATTTCTCTAGTTTTTTTTTTCGAGCTTTGAGCATTTGGGGAGCAAGTATTTTTTCTAGTTTGTTAGAAGTGTGAGAATTTGGGGAGCAAGTATACAAGGTATGTTTAAACTCGTTATTATATCTATGAATGCATTAATTTGATAATTTTTACATGTCTCATGAGTTGTATTTATTTATTCGACGTTGTTTAATAGGAAAAAATGTAGGCCGAATAGAATAAGTTTAGGAAAAATTTTATCCACTAGAAATTTTGTCCTTATTTTTCAGAAAAAATTGGTAGGCCGAATAGATAAATTTTGGTAGGTTGAATAGAACAACATTATGGGCCAAATAAAAGAAACGCAGGCCGAATAGAAGAAAAATTATCCACGAAATCTTATCCCAATTTTCAAAAATACGAGTAGGCCGAATAGAAAAAATTCTCTAGGCAGAATAGAACAATCCTATTGGCCGAATAGAAGATAGTAGGCCAAATAGAAGAAAATTTTATCCTAGAAATCTTGTCATATTTTTCAAAAATCGGAGTTGGCCGAATAGAACAAGTAGTGTAGGCTGAATAGAACAACCTTATGGGCCGAATAGAAGAAAATTTATCCACGAAATTTTGCCAATTTTTCAGAAAAACAAGTTGGCCGAATAGAACAAGTTCTGTTGGCCGAATAGAACAACCTTATGAGCCGAATAGAAGAAACCTTGGCCAAATAGAAGAAAAATTTATCCACGAAATTTTGTCATATTTTCACATATACTTAAATGTGTTTATCCTTGACTATTTATGAAGAACGCATGGTGGCCAGTTTCCAGCAAGTTGCCGGTAATCATCCCATGAGCTGTCATCCACGTGGAAGCCTCCCTCTTCATCACCGCTCCGTTCTTTCTTTCTTCCTTTTGTTTCTCTTCCCAACCCCTACTTGCATATAGCATCCATCAGGACCATCACTACGCTTCTTTCTCTCTATCCGACCACGTTACGCCACCACCTCACTAATTACGAGCTCGCCGTCGCCATTGCCGGGATTCAAAGTTGAAGAGCAGTTGACGTGTTTGTTTCCCACCGATTTCCTCCGTCGCCGCTGCTTGGGTCTCGGCGTTCACCTGTCAGCACCTTTTGATTGGTGGTTTTACAGGGTGAGGTTATTATTACTACTATGTCTATTATTGCGATTAATTTTGTAATTGTGGTCAGAGTACTGTGGGTGATGGTGGGGTAGAATTGCAGGGTCAATTTATGTATTGTATTGTTCTCTGCAGCTCTTATTTAGGTGAACTCAGTTTTGTGAAGTTGTTTGAAATTTTCATGCGTATGGGTTGCCAGGGTTTAATGTTTGCATCTGAAGGTGAACAACAACCACCTAACAAATGGAAGGGGCTATTCAGACATCATTTTGAACAAATTCATAAGTTCTTTGTATCCTAGAAATGTAGATGTTGTCAGCAAGATAGATGCAAACCCAGACCTGTAAGTTGAAGTGATGCCATGTAATAAACAAAGTGTTTTCTGGTTTTCTATGTGAATGATTTAAGTCTTGTATGAAATTGATTATTGACCCTGTACAACATTCGCTTATTGACCCTAAAAACTATCCCCTAAATTTACACTTCTCATTATTGTTTTGACTTTATCTATATAACATTAAAAGCCAGCATGATAAGGGCTCGATGTGCTGGGAGTTGATCAATCCTTTTGGAACAAACTCTGAAACTGTGTAAAAATTTGATAAATTATCATTAGATTTCACATCACTTGTGATTCCTCCTTACATATAATAAAATCATGTGTGAAGAGTTAGTACTTGGCTGGTTTGCAAACTCCAACTTTTGTTTTCAAACACCAGTATTCTTTATGACATTTTTCTATTAACATATTACATTTTTTAATACAGTTTTTTATCAACTCATTTCTGAATTATCATAACTTCAATTTGTTCATTCAACTGTATCATTATTTCATTATGTCTGCTGGAGTTGGGATACTATATATAGTCCATAACTGCTTTTATAATCTTATTGTGTCATTTGAATGTTTTTTTTGTCTAAAACTACTTGTCCCAAAGTTCCAGTTGAGACAAAGCCTTGAGATTCCTCAGCCGCCAACATCACATTAAGACTCACCACAGGTATTTATGTTTATGTTTGCTTATGATTCTTATGGTATTTTAAGATTCTTATGACATTTACATTTAATTTTGCCTATGATTTTTATGTTCCTTATTCATGCATTACTGTGGAGAGTTAGATTAGGATGAGTTGGGGAAAATAGGTGTGTTACTGTGTAGACATAAATTAAGTTGTAAAAAGGAGGTTACTGCTAGCAGGAGATTTTTTAACTTTAGATAAAATGCTGCATTTGGCAACATACAAAAACCTTACTAATCTTTATTTAACAAACAAATTTTATTATATTTCTGTGTAATTTTATTTAGTTAAAAGTAAATTGTGAATTATTTTTAATATTTTACGAAATTGTATAGATATTCATTTGAAGTGACATAACTATTCAAATAAAAAAAGTACTGATGTTTGGGTGATAAGAATATACTTACATCATTATTTATTGTGTTGGAAAAAACTTATATTATTATATTAATATGGGCAATTCATTTATTTGCTGAAGAAGTGTTATAATTGTTATTTTTAATTGTCATTCCATGCCTTTTTCGTCCACGTTGAGTTCTTGTAATGTGATAAAGTTAGTGATATTTCCCCCAACGTTTTATGATAAATTTGATACTGATCATAAATTTATTCACTTGATGAGTTTAATGAGATGCAGCATCATTGATATTTTCTCATAGAGACACAGAGTATGAACTACGAACACAAAGTCTTATAGAAAAATTACAATGTTCTTAGGATGCTATTTTTTTTCCCATGGCTGGAGCAATAGTGCAACTGAAGAAGTTGATGAGATGCTCGTATTTCAATTCTAGCCAACTGTGAATTTATTTGAATACGTGTTCATGGCATTGCCTGACTATTTGGAGGTGGTCTCACTTTTTTTTACTTTCATTTTTCCTGACCTTTTTTTTTGTTCAATTACTCTTGATGCATATTCTGACTAAACTATATCAAAAGTTTGAGAGAACATTTTGGATTAAAAAAGAAGTTTGGAAAAATAATCACAGACAAGAAATAAATTGAAGGTCTGCCACCTACGACTCTTGGGCTTGCTGCACAAACAGCGGTGTCGAAGTTGCTTTTACTGAACAGTTCACTTTGGTTGTGTATTTATTTTTTGAATTTGATGTCATGATTTAATGCTATGAATAACAGGGACATGATAATGCTACTACAAAGAATGGGCCCTGGATAATTACATTGGATGCCCTAAGTTTGATGAATGTACTATTGCATGCTAAGAATAAAACATCTGAGTGAAGAAGTCTATCATGCCTCTTAGATTGGATAAAGCTAAGCTTCTTGGGTTTAATAACTATACAGAGGTAAGCATGTCCAACAAGATGGCAACCATTGAGAAGGCAAAGTAACGCCATGAAAAGCTTCGTAGTGCATCTTGGAATCCTGCTGTTCAAGGTATTCCAGTTCATAATCAATGATTTTGTGCACATAGGTGGAAACAGAGTTGTAGATTCGTTATTGTTGTCAATGTTGGCATGCATTGTTGTTTGTTTCTGTTCATTATTTTAAGATTTTATTCATTCCATTTCAAAGACTAAAAAATATACGCGTTGTTTAATTGTCTAATGTCAGCATTACCTACACTATCGAGAACAAAAAAATTGTGATTCTGGTGAGAAATAAATGAGTCATTCCATCTCTTTACCTCAATACGAACAAGGCATAGCACTTCAGTTTCCATCTATCATGTTTCAGCTTTTGGTTAATATTTCATCATCTTTCTGAAATCTGGAAAGATACTGTTCCATCTCGAGTGGTTTTTCTTTGCTATACATAAGTTTGTTCGACGAGAGTAATTCTTTTAGCTTTTTTAGCATTCATCAATCTGGAAAGATACTGTTCCATCTCGAGTGGTTTTTCTTTGCTATACATAAGTTTGTTCGACAAGAGTCTAATTCTTTTAGCTTTTTTAGCATTCATCATTGTTCGAATAATGTTCTAAATTCTAAATGAAAATTTAACCCTTATGTTTCAACTTTCAATTCAAAAGTTTGGAATGGCAATAGTTGAAACTTCAGGGATAATTGATAAACCATTAAAAGATTGAAACAAACAGAAACAAAATAACAATTTCACAAAGCTTTAGTTTTTGGTTAATTTTAATCAGTTTGGATCTTTTATTATGTATGCTATTTTGATTTTTTGGCAGCTGATATATCTCTAGACTACCACAATAAAGAGGGGATTGGCATTAGATGTCCGTGGAGCCACGGAGATTCGTGATCCATGCGCCATATGCGGCCGTGTTACGTTGCAACAGAGATGTGGCTGCAAGACGATAAAATATTGGTATATTTCGACTGTAATTTCGTTGGTTTCTTTTGTGTATGTCTAGTTGTATGTTTGCATCTAATGTTGTAGATTTCTGACTAAATGAAAGATAATTATACTTCATTTTTTAACGATTATGTGTTAACAGAACTCTCCCTCGCTCGGTTCAGAGACTTCGTCCATTCCACCGCTTGCTGCCGCTCACCCCCTTCACTCACTTAAGCTCCAGAAAATTCCATTGAATTCTCTCCACCGATCACGCATCCTGTAACGATTTCGTACGACACTTCGTCCCGCCTTGCTGGCCAAAATTTGATAAAGGTACGTTAAATGTAAAATTTTGCTTTTACAGAACAACATGCTGCATTTATGAATTACTCTATGATTGTTAAGAAAGTCTGAATTCATTCACGCTAAAGTTGATAGTTAATATGAATGTTACACTCACAGCTAATTCAGAGGAAATGGCCAATAGTAACAGTTACCATTTGTGATTCCTCTACTTTAATCCATGCCTATGAGATGCTCGATGAGATATGCAAATTGGTATTTGTTTTGATTTAAAACGATTCAGAGGTAATGGGCATTAGTAAGTGTTACTAGAATGACATGCTTTTCAAACTGAAGGAAAGTGAAGAAATAAGAGCTTGAGATATACTAGAAAAATAACTTTTAGAGCACTGTGAAGAACTAAAAAACTACGTATGTTCATGATCTTGAATTTCAAGTTACCTTGATAAGTACTAAATTCTCCAAGCTAGAATACCGTTTCTTGCATGTCGAACTCTTGTGGAATTCATTATTAATCTTTGGCAGGAACTAGCATCCTTTTTGGTAGTCATCTGATCCTTGAAAAGAGGATGTACTTTGATTTAAACTTCTCAAGAGTGAAGACAATAACGAGCTGCACCATATTTTTGTTTTTTATATTTTTTAAATTAAATGGTAATGAATTTGTGATAAGAACAGAAAAATAAAAGAAAAGAAAATCAAACGGTAATACTGTTTGCCCAATCAAACGGAAGACTCTGTTTGCCCAAAATCCTCCAGGCTTCTTAATCCAATAATAATTTGATATTCATCCATAAACCCTAAGTACACCTTAAATACTACTACTCACAAATACCAAAAAGGAAAGAAACCAAAACCCTAAGGACCTAAACAAAAACATAATAAATAATGGGCTCAAGCCCTAAACATAAAGATAATTAAAATAAATAAGATCAGCCCACGGAAGTGGACCCAAGCCCGCCCCCGTCGACCGTGAACCCTATTTTGCTTCATATCAATTTGTTAGCATGAGGGAACACTTAAATCAATATGCATAGTTTTATCCTAAAAATAATCTAAATTTACACAGTATCTAACATCTAATCCCTACAGCCAATCCAAAAAATTGATGTAGCTGGTTAGATCACCTTGTCAGGCCACTTTCTTTCATTATTACAATTCTTAATACGCCATTAATGAAAACCACTTGCAGAATAAGCAAGTATGAAGATTAGAAACACACCAGGTTTTAATGTTATTTTTATGATAGCCTATTATTGTTTACGATGCTCTCCTAAATCAATGCAAAGTATTAACAGGCTCATAACATAGCACAAAAATATGCTTCTGTGGATTATATTCCCAATACTCCTAAAAAATTGCTTCTATGGATTATAATAGGGAAGTGATACTTCACGAGCATTACATACGTGAGGAAAAACGATGTTTCACTGATTTCAGGCGGTGAAAGCTCAAAATTTCTCAATCAGTCAAGCAAGGTACTTAAGGTCTATTCCAACTAACTAATTATCATACCTAATTTACTTTTGACTCTAGATTAGTGTATTATTTTACTTTAGAATTTTTTTTCCAGTGTGAGGAATTTATAATAATTCAATTAGAGTGAGGTGGGTTATCCTCCTTGTGGACTTATAAATTGTGGTTATAGGAAAGTGAAGTCTGCATTCCATATAAATATGTTCATCACTAAAATTTCGATGCGGCCTTTTCAAAACCCCCTTGAGTACAAGCTAAAGAATCACATCACTGATAACAAAAAAAACAGAACAGGTCTTTTTGCCAAATAATCTTGTTTGCTGTTATTTAAGCAATGGGCTTGGGCTAATTTTTTTGAATTGGAATAACCTGAAATATTTACTATGAAAACTGTAGAAAGGGTGTACTTAAATTGACATTGCCAAGTGTTTCTTAATGATGTTTTCCCATTTCAGGTTATGAAAGTGAGGATAGCTTAGTAAACGAAATTAATCTTGATTCGTCAGGTAAATTTTATCTTCTCTTTTAATTAATCATCTCTTGATGCTTCTCACAGAAGAATTTCTACAACACGAAGGTTCTGAATTGGTAGCCAACATTCAAGAACCACCTGTCATTATAGCCATGAGACTCTCTTTGTATACTTTTTTTCTATCCTTTGTTTATCTCTCATGATTAACTGCTTCTTGTAATTGGTACTTGAGGGTAATTGTTGTCTCATTTGGCTGATTTTTCTTGCTAATTCTGCTGATATTGTGATTGAATCTACCAATAAGACACACTCCTCATAAGCAACACAGAATACTGTAATTTACTTAAGTTTTGAACTCCTACTGTCCTATCAAAGTAATAATATTTTGTATTTCACGTGAGAATTAGCATAGAGATTTTATTTCATTTGTCTATTTATCTGTGAGCTCACTGAAACCTAATATTAGTAAGAAATAATGTAAGCGCTGGAAAATGAGATCCTCACGCTTGAAACTGCTGAAAATTCAAATTTTTATGAATTTCTGTAAATGGTAATTAAGTTTTCTGATTCTGTTTCTTGATTTTCAAAATATTTGCTTTATTATATATCAAAGTCTTTTATTCCATTCAAGAACCATCAAAACAATAGAGCAAACGATTTATTAAAAAGATAGGGCAGGGCGACTACATGATTTAATAGAGTTATATTAGGATTGAGTCCATCAATAAAACACAACGTTTTCGTACAAAAAAAATGATATTGCAATTTACATCCAATGTAAAACTCATGTAAATACTAATGTTTGCATTCTTGTTAATAATTATAATATAAATTCCCTCCACACTGCAGGTTTCTCCATTAGTTCCTTACCAATCAGCACCATCCTCTTCGACCACCCCACAACAGAGCCAAAAATCATGGTACTATTCCCTTTCTGCTTCATATTACCATTATACTTTCACATGTTATACAATATTCCCCTTACATGAAACATAACCCATTTACATGCACACACCTTCACAGGCTACAGGGACACACAGAATATATAAAAATGGTCATCATGGAAAACCTGTACCGAAAAGAAACCAGCACAGAAGCTACCCTAAACAGTCTCAAATGAAGACCATCAAACAGATTTCTGATTTACATGAAACGATAATAAAAATAAGCATTCAATTCCTACATTTTAGCTTTTTGCATAGCAAAACCTCTATACTAAACAAAGTCCTACTGGGTGAAGGATACATAAAGATTTCAGACCCACAACAACGCTTTTACTTCCTAGGGTGCCCAGATTGCTCACAACCCTGTGGAGCTTCATATGGAAAGGCATTCACTTGTCTCTTCTGCGATTGATTTTTCATGCCCAAAACCAATGTAAGACACTTTTATCCCTCTAATAATCAGTCTTATAACACACCACATGCATTATAACTACGTAACACATGACACACATGCAGAGTGAGCTTCGACATGCTAATCCGTGATGACACGGGGACATTAGAAACTACAATTCAAAAGTAAGAAGCTGAAATGCTACTAGATACCACTGAAGAAAAGATAATGGAAGAAGAAATGCAGGTTTGTCCTCTATAAAATCTAATTCATTCCATTCATATGTTACTACTTATAACTCACCAATATGGCATAGATGAATGATCATGTAGGACGTGCATAAGTTTGCATTGCTATAGGTTGAGATTTGAACCATGTATGTAACTGCCAATCCTTCTTATGCTCATCTATTTGGATGCTTGGTGTGTATGCTGTTAAGCTGATTGATTTGGGCAACATTACAGTCATTACTAAAACAGTGATGGATTGCTATAGGTTCAGATTCAAGCTTAGTGATGAATTACTGCTTGAATGCTTCTAAAACCACTGACCAGGAGAGGACATGCATAAATTTGCATTGCTATAGGTTGAGATTCAAGCTCACTTGTGAAAATGCTTCTAAAGCCACTGCCAGGAGATTATAGATAATGCATAACTTTAAAACCATATAAATATTCTTCTTATATTGTTTGCAGTCCATGAAATCTCATGTGTCCCATTTTCTAATACATTTCATTCCTAAGTCATTACTCATAACTCACCATTTCCATGATTTCTATGAAAACTAGGGAATAAGGCTAAATGTCCATCAAGTAAATGAGAAATACATATCTATGTCCCTTCTGCACCACATAAGAGCATCACCATTTGGACAACCAGGAAAAAAGAGTAGACGATACATAAGTCATGACATGCTAAGAATTGTAAATCCAGAATCACACAAAAGCTACGGCAAACCTGAAGCACATGAAACAAGAATGAATGAAGATCCAACACTTCACGAAAACATTGTGCAATGCTTGCGGGGTGAGGTTCAAACCGGGGCGGTTACTACCGGAATACAGGCCCGCATGCAGCCCGACATTCTCGAGCGTGCTGCACTCGAACAACCACTGGAAAGTTCTGGAGATGCGGCGGAAAAAGGAGGCGGAGGCGGAGGTGGAGGCGCTGGCGGTCCAAAGTTTTTAAAGTTTGTATCCTTAGAATATTTATTAATGAGTATATGTACATGGTCATTATGTGTAGATTTGGCTTATCTATTTGTTATAGTAACATAAACCGTGCGGGTTAGCACCTCAGCAATGAGGTGCTAAATACCTAGTTAATTTTATAAAATGTGAATCTCATGAAATAGTACTATTGGCCACCTCAACTATCATGAGTTGTATTCGTTAAGCCAATAAAATCATGTAATTATTGTGAAACTAATAATATGATTGTGTTATGATTATTATGTACGTCAATAATTCAACCATGTCTGCTAATAGAATTATATATATACTAAAAATTAAAAGGTCATGATAAATTCATTTTACTAAAACAATTTTATTTGAAGTAAATAAAATATATCAATTAATACTCCCTTCGTCATAATTAATTCTTTACACATTTTTTATAGCATCAAAAGCTTTTTTTTATTCCATCAATGAATAGTATTCGAAACATTATTTGATACTAATATATAATTATTAGTAGGGTCAATAAATAGTAAGTACAAAACGTATTTAAGAATTAATAAACGATATATTCGCTTTAGAAAATTAGCGATAAATACAAAATTATATTTTGTTTTTCTCATAATACCTATATCTATTCGTACAGTAGTGTGCATTGTTAAGATGGAAACAAAAATATGTTATTTATATGAATGTACATTAGTGTACAGTCTATTGAGAAAGAAACTGAAAATACGCTATTAAATTTAAAAATCATACTAATATACATTAGTGTGCATTTTTAGAGGGAAATAGAAAATACGTGATTAAATTGAAAATCCCTTCAAATGTACATCAGTGTGCATCTTTGAGTGGAAAACGGAAAATACACGATTGAAATTATTATTAAGTACATTAGTGTGTATTATTAGAGAGAAACAGAAAATATGTAATTAAATTGAAGAACTCTATGAATGTACATTATTAGTGTGCATCCTTGAGAGAGAAACATAAAATACACGATTAATTAAATTGAAAAAAGAGTTGTTATAATTATCTTAAATCTCTCACCCATTATTTTTATCTGATTTAATATACATTAGTGTTCAATGAAACTAGTATTAAGTGAAAACATTGAATATTCAACGTTGTAAATAAGGGTAAAGTTGAAAAAAGAAAAAAAACGTTATGTATTCATCAATAATTATATTAGATCAATGTATTTATTAGTAATTAAGTTATATATACGCGTACCTATCAGTAATAATCACTATTTTAATACAAAAATTTGATATTTTAGTAAGTTTTAGTACTAAATAATATATGGGAGAATTTTGAAAATATCAAAAATTCAAAGTTTTAAATTAATACCACCACTTTTTCTCTCTCTTATGAGTAGTAACTTTTCTGAACTTTAATACCCTTGTGTCAGTAATCTTGTCGGCTACCATTATGGTGGCCCACACGGCTGCCAGCATGGCAACCTGCATGGCGACCTGGTCAACATTCATTTTAACTCAATTTTCGACATTTTCCTTTTCCTCAAAATAGACATAGTCCACTACGACCATATCAGGCCCAGCATTCTTCCGTACATTAATTAAATAACATTAATATCGTAATTAACTAACTCAAAACAGTAACAGTACCTTCTTTGACCGTCAATCCACCGGGTATCCCGGAGGTTTTTCAACTGCTCCTCACAGCAAACCAAGCGCCCCGCAGTGTGATGGTTCAATCCTGTTCCTTCGCGGACCTCAGCACAACCCTAGTTCGTTTCCTACACCGGGTGTACAAGATACTGCTACTGTTTTTCGTCGAAAAATACTAAGATTAAGGTTACATACTATGGGCAGTAGCCCAAGATTATTTATTTATGGAATGAAAATACGTATTACACACTCATAATACTCGAACAAGAGGAGAAGACTCCTCTAACTACCTATTGTAGCTGAAACAGAAACACTCATACAAAAAGAAAACTAATACAAGGTTTATTTAGAGAAAAAATAGAGGCGAATGGTCGATGCCTTCTGCTTTCTCATCTCTTCAATTTATAGAGGCTTTCGGATGTAAAATCTGGATTTTAAAGTCTCTCTATTCTTGCTGACGTCACTGCTTATGTCATTGTGTTGACATCACTACTTACGTTATTCTATCCATTATTGTTGGCAGCTGTCCTGCACTCGTCTTTTGCCCCTTCCGAAGGGTCACAAGATCCCTTACCCCTTTGAAAAAGTTATCCAACCCTTACTTTTTTGAAGAGTCAATTGTCTTCTTTAGTAACCGAAGGGTCACCTGGCTCCTGGGTAATTCGAAGAGGTTTTGCCCTCTTTTTTCCTCGTTCTTCTTTTGCTGGAAGGGGTCCAGCATTCTTATTCCTTTCTATGCTCAATTGTACCCCTTTTCCAAACTCTGGTTCAGTCTGGATGGGGCAACTGGTGCATATCCTCTCCTTCTATCTTCCTCGATGAATCATACTGCAAAATTTTGGATGAGTGTCTCTAATCATCGGCAGCTTATTTTTCCAGAGCAATTTTCTCTTCCCTTCGAAAGAGTCTTCCACTTACTTTGTCTTTTTTCCTGTTAAGGTGTTTAACAGGAAAGATTCATTCTCCGTGTGGTCTTCAAATTTGAACAGAAACTTGACTTGGGCCATTGCCTGGAAGCAGACATACAAACCTCTCGCTCTTCACGTAGAGATTTGATCCTCTGAGTAGGTTGAAACCAGGACTGGTTCCTTCCCGTAAGGCTCCTTGATGCTGTTTGCAGCTTTAATGTTTGGCCTTCGTAGCTTGATAAAATGAAAGACCTCATGACGACCTTTCCCATCTGGTTCCAGAGCTGCACTAATGAAATATAACTCCAATGTTTCTCCCCTGGTCAAAGTATCATTGTTTGACCATACCTTGGACACTGCATCCCCTATCCACTTTGGTAGCTTTGAAATTGGGAAGCTAGGCGCCATGGTGTATATTGAGGCTAATGCCCCAAAGCTAAACCATTGCTTAACGTCTTCTTTATTCGACCCAGGCCTTATCCAGACTCGGGGATATTCCCCAGACACATCTATCCGGCACTTCTCCAGACGGATTTCTTATCTTGTATTCAATTTCTCCCAACTGGCCTGGTATTTCTGCCAATGAGAAAAATCAGCTAAGTTAATACCAACCTTAGCAGTGCCCGTCATAGGCCTAAGGTTGATCTCTCCCTCTTTAACCCCAGAGGTGTTGGGTTGACTCGTCAAGTCTAGATGTGACTCCAGAGCTTTGATTTTTTCTTGGGCCAGTTCTTCTTTTGGAAGTTCTGATCCAAAACTCGTGCTAGGGGTACTTGAATCCCCTGCTCCGGGTTTAGGGTCCCGTTCCCGAATGCACTCCTTTTACCAATTATTCATGATTGCCCGGAGTAAAGGTACTTTTATTGTCTCAAATAGACCCGCATGGCTGCGGATACAATCTCGTATTAGATTAGACACTTTGGTCTCATCTTCTCATTGTAATTTTCCAGCAACATTAGCATTCATTGTCAGAGTCTCGAAATCCTTTTGGAGCACCGTAAGAAGGTCCATCAGGTGCTTGGATCTGATTAGGATGGAGTCTATTTCACCTCCTTCCATCTCTCGTCAGGAAATCTACCAAAATATTTTCAATAGATTTAATAATGACAATATTAAAATCATAATATTGGCATTCAGCTTGCCATCTTAAAAGTCTAGCTTTTTCTGGTTTTGATTCAATTTTATTTTTTAGAAAGTCTTTGACACTCGTGTTATCGATTTTAAGAATGAATTTCTTCGCAAGAAGAAATAGCAGCCATTTTTTAAACGCTTTCCGCACTGCAAAGAATTCCTTCTCATTGGTGTGCCACCTCTTTGCCTCATTCTCCGCAAAGAGTCCACTGCAATATCTGCATAGCTTCTCCTTCAGATGTGGACTTTGTGATAACCGTGCCCACCAATGATCACTGGCATCTGTATATAGCACCAGGTCATCCTCGTCATTTGGAATGGCTAATTTTGGGAGCTTTTTGCAAACCTTCTTTAATTGTTTAACCATCTCTCGATGTGATTCCTCCCATTTGAACTCAGTATTTTTTTTAAATAGGGGAGTGAACACTTTCCTGTATTGTGCTAGATTATTTATGAACATTCCAGCGATGAGCGTTTTCTCAACACACAATATTAATCCCCAAGTATGAAGGATGCTATTGTAGCTTTGATAAGCGACCAAGTGTTTATCGAACCCAAAGGACGTATTATTATTAATTTAAGTATATTCTAACTTACTAAGACTATTATGGCAAAATAGTTGTGTGGTTAAGTAACTAATAACTAAATAATTAAAAGAACAATAAAAATAAATAGCAGTAGAGATCGAACGAAAGTGAGTGAGAAGATAGGTAGTTCTTCGGGCCATCCAGTTTTACTTATTAATTTCTCTTCCATGTATAAATGTCCGACTCTGCCTTGTGTAATATGGATGCATCACTAAACCATGCAAATCTACTCTATAGACACAAGTAAATATGCGTGTAACACGTGTGAATATCCTTGGAGCAAGAGATATAATTCACCCCCCTTTCTAGGTACTATCAGTATCAATTATTTCCCATGTACTAAGTACTCTAACCAGACATGATCTACTTTTATAGGTACTATGAAGTTATACTATTTATCCTACTTATGATTTAATTAACAAGTATTTATATAAGATAGTTCTAATGAGACTTTGGAATCCCTTCACTTAGAATCATAACATGGAATCCTCCTCAGCAGTGAACACACTCAATCAATAATCAAGATATGTATTCAGACTCTACATAACAATTAATGATGCACAAAACAACTCTGGGTATGAATTAAAAATGCATAATCTTATATAAAATAAACCACAAGTAGTGTTGTACGGAGTATACACACGGAAGTTCAATTAACTTATAAAACCTTCATAAACCCTAGAACTAGATTCTAGCCCATGATTGATCGAAGAATAATCATGGTGGTTGGATAGATCTTACCCATAGTCTTCAAAATTACAAGATAAATTAAGATGCGAAGTAAACCCTAGATGTGGGCATCGTCGCATCTCTCTCTGTCTTGAATCTTCACTTGGTTCTCACTTGATTCGACATACGAATCTCTCTCCACAGCTCCATGGATGGTGGTAGGGTTTCGGATGTTGTGTAGAATGAAGATGGTGAATGGCTCTCTTTTCCCTTGCATAGGATCTTTCTTTTATACTTGTGAACTCTCCTTACAGACCTAGGATGGGCTTTTTAAGCGAAAACATGTACTGAAGGTGTAAAAATATAGATCCGGACGTGTCCAGCGCATCGGTTCGACCAAAGGCCTTGGTCGAACCGATCATCGCAGGTCGAACCACAGATCAAATCGACCTGTAACGCACTGGCAGGTCTGGGGTTCGACCCGAATGGCACTTCTAATCAGAAGCTTTCTGGTCAAACTGCAACTGCTTCTCTTTAGGCTTCTGGCTCGACCACGGTTCGACCACTGTGCTTGGTCGAACCACAGTGTCGTGGTCGAACCACACTCCTGACGATCTTCCGACGCATGGTCTGGTGTTGATCGAACCAACTTCCTCTTGGTCGAACCAAGCCCTTGCTTGGTCGAATCGGACACCTGAACCCCCTTTTTCCGGTTCTGATCACTTCTATCCTACTTTCCTTCGAAAATCCACTCGAACAGACTCAAACACACCTGATTCATGACTTTCTACAATACAACTTGATTTATCTTGACTTAAGATCAAATCTTACATCATTATCCCACGAATCAGGGCTCAAAACATGTGAATTTACACACTCATCAAACCCCCAAACTTACATGTTGCTCGTCTCGAGGCAACACAATCAAAACATAGAAGTAAGTGTAAATTTCACAAGTCCATCTAGTCAAATACAAGTCATACCTAAACATACAACTCTATCAACTTAAAACAAGTATCACTCGCATCAGACATCTCATTCATGCAAAACATCACTCAATTATAATGCAATTCAGAGTACTAATTCATCTATCTCACAAGATAAGTGTTTGCTCTCGCACTCAAGTATAAAGATGTACACTTTAACGGGTTAGTATATACGCTCATTTCGATTCATATTTCCGCGTAACCATAAGCTTGACAAAAGTCTCAAAAATCAACTTATAATCAATTCGTTACTAGGATCACAAAGGACTTGCTCTTATGTTGTAATGTTGGCTCTTTGGTAAAGGTAGGGAAGTATAAATAAAATAACTAATTTACTAGTAGATTATAAGGAAATTGAGTGAACTCTTTATTAAAATTGAGTGACATAAATTTGATTCCCTTTAGGAACGAATTAATGAGGAAGTTAATTATAAGGGAGCTTAGAGAATTCTTGGAGTATAATAACTAATTTATTCTCACTCCGTCCCAAATTCATCTTCACATTTACTGTAGATACGGAGTTTAAGAAAAATTACTTTTTTTACTTACTTTAGGGGGTAGTATAGTATTTTTGTAATAAATAAATTATAAAATATTTTATGTGTGATAAAAATGTGATGACAAATTTGAAATTAAATTATGTTAGAAGGATATTAGTTAGTTTCTAATTTATCTTCACATTTACTGTAGATACCGAGTTTAAGAAAAATGACTTTTTTACTTACTTTAGGGGGTAGTATAGTATTTTTGTAATAAATAAATGATAAAATATGTTATGTGTGATAAAAATGTGATGACAAATTTGAAATTAAAGTATGTTAGAGGGATATTTTAGTTAATTTTTTTTTCTTTTTATAGAAGTATAAAGTTGAATTTGGGAAGGACAAAAATGAAAAGTGTGAACTTAAAGTTGGGCGGACGGAGTACTTAATGAACAATTTATTTAAAGTATAAAAAAAGTGATAAAATACTTAATAAAAAGCGATAACTTATTATGAAAGCATAAAAGTAAGATCGTCAGTGAGACCATTTTATATTTTTGTAATTAATTATCTCTTTATATTAAAGAAGTTATCATTTTTTAAAAAAAAATAATATCACTTCTCATTATACTATAAATTGTTCATGAATTAATTCACAATACTACTATCACTTTTCATCAATTAAGTATCATTTTTATTACACTTCCTCCGTCTCATTTAAGATTGCACCTCTCTCTCGGTACGGATATTAAGAAATATGATAACTTTTAGGAGTAATATTATTTTTTTTTGTAATAATCAAATGATAAAATATGTTAGGTGCGTTGGATAAGGGTGATTTTTTTTTTTTGTAAATAAGTATATGGGGAAGGATAATTATTTTGAGTTTTTATATTTTTTTCCTAGTAAGGTACAAATTTTTGTAAGATAACTCGTCCAAAATGAGAAGTGTGTAATCTAAATAAAAAATAAGTACTAATAATTATGAACTTTTATCGGTTAGTACAGAATTCATTCTCTCACACAATTCTAAAAGACATGCTTTTAATAATTAATTAATAACTACAAGTCATTATCGAAGGCCATGCAGGAGATCGAGTAGTTTAACCCGTGACTCGGAATATTGTGGAATTTTCGCAAATAATTAAGCAGATGCTGCCTTCCGGAAATAATTACGTTAAATTACTTTTAATAATATATTAATGGAGCAGATTCCTAACCTTATTATTTTATTTTATTATTTTCAGAAAATTCCAGATCTATAGTGCAACTTACTTTATCGTTGAAGAAATGTATGTTTTCACACTTAATAATCATATTTTGGTGCAATTATTAATGCGTACGTATGTCAAAAAATTGTCTGACGTAAATGGTAATTTAATTTAATAATATATTAGTTATTTGAAAGAAGAAAAGCTTACAATCGAGAAAGTTATCTATATCAGACGACGAGACAAATAAAATTATTTAATTTAATATTTTCATCATTAATTGATATAATGCAAGTTGGGACGTTAGATGATATAATCTATAATTAATTATTCATTACATTTCATTATTCAATATCTTATATGTATATGATATTTTCTAATCTTTAGGAACTTCTTAATTTATATGTAGGAATCATATTCTTGCAATTATTTTAAAATTTTAAAACCAGAATGTACTAATGGAGTGTGATTTTTAGTATTTTTTGCGACATCAGAACTCCGGCAAGGCGGAGCGTAGACAGCAACATGGCAATAAGTGATCGATAGTCACAATGCTCGATTATATATTACTTGAGATTAATTCTCACTCTTACATTGGACAAATGATATGGATGTCAATAAATGTATAGCATAGTATTTTACATAATTACGCATCACTATAGTATGATTTCATGAAGGGGCAAATGTATCAAAGGCCCAATGTAGCCCACATAGAGCCCATTATGTTGTAGGGTAGTATTATTATTATTTTTTTTTAATTTAAGTCTAGTCCAAATAGAATTTAAGCCCGCCCAAAAGCAAACTCCTAAAAAATATTTCATCTCAAATGCAAGAGATATGAGCCCAATTAGCAAATTAATTTCTAACTCAGCCCAGTTCACCATCAATTTGAAAAAATTAACCCAAATCCTTCAAGGCTTTCACGACACGCCTGCTTTAGAGATTGAATACAGAACTCTATTCCTTGTTACTTGAAGTTTGGACGCCTGAATAAATGTAATATATATGATGTGAGGTTAATTAAAATAAGTCTAAATGTAGTATATAGATAGTCAATTTATAAGTGGATTTAGAATTTAATTTGGATGTTAATGTTTGGACTGAACTAATCTAACATAAATACAAAGAGTTTGGAATCGATAGGACAAGGGCGAGGTTGGGTCATGACAATAACCTATCTAGATGGAGGAGAAGAATGGGCCGACCCATACTTGATTGGGCTTCGTCTATTGGCCCCCATGTGAAAGGGGGCCTAATTAAAGTATATTTCACAAATATATATTTTGTTATTCATTAAAATATTATTTTAAGGTAGGCAAAGCATAATAAAAATAAAAACATATGTGTGTTTTATGTTTAAAGTGTGCTTGGTTCATAAAAGTTACGTAAGTTTATAGAGCCTATAAATATGTAAATAAAGTGCAAGTATGAATTCTTCTTTAAATTTTTATTAATTCTATATTGTATTGTAATACACTTGCCCTTTAGATTTTATCACATAGGACCCATAGTGATTTATTAATGAGTTTTTTAGAAAAATAAAGACGCAAAAGTGCAATGAATGTTTAAACTCTCTTATTCTTAATAATTTTTAAAGCCTATTTCCACAAATGACATGTTTACTAAATTTGTGTGATAAATATTTTTACCCACACATGTAAGTGTAAGAAAATATTAACTTTATTTTTGAGCATTTTATGAGAGTATGATAAAAAAATATAATTGATGGGGGTCAATGTATAGTTCTTTGAGTCTCTGATGGGCGTTTTCTCAACACACAATTAATCCCCAAGTATGAAGGATGTGATTGTAGCTTTGGTAAGCGACCAAGTTATATTATCGAACCCAAAGGACGAATTATCATTAATTAAATTATATTCTAACTTGCTAAGACTATGATGGCAAAATAGTTGAATAATTAATTAACTAATTATTAAATAACTAAAAGAACAATTAAAATAAATAACAGTAGAGATTGAACGAGAGTGAATCAGTGAGAAGATAGATAGTTCTTCGGGTCATCCAGTTTTACTTATTAATTTCCTTTCCATGTATCAATGTCCGACTCTGCCTTGTGGAGTATAGACGCATCACTAAGCCATGCAAATCTACTCTATAGACACAAGTAAATAAGCGTGTAACACGTGTGAATATCCTTAGAACAAGAGATATAATTCACCCCCCTTTCTAGGTACTATCAGTATCAATTATTTCCCGTGCACTAAGTACTCTAATCCGATATGATCTCCCTTTATATGTACTATGAAGTTATACTCTTTATCCTACTTATTAACCCGAATACGATTCAATTAACAAGTATTTATATAAGATAGTTCTAATGAGACTTCAGAATCCCTTCACTTAGAATCATAACATAAAATCCTGCTCAGCAGTGAACGCACTCAATCAATAACCTAGATATGTATTCAGACTCTGCATAACAGTTAATGATTAACAAAACAACTCTGAGTATGAATTAAAAACGTATAATCTTATATAAAATAAACCACAAGTAGTGTTGTACGGAGTATACATATGGAAGTACAATTAACTTATAAAACATTCATAACCCTAGAACTACTGAAGTGGTTCTAGCCCATGATTGATCGAAGAACAATCATGGAGATTGGATAGATCTTACCCATAGTCTTGAAAATTACAAGATAAATTAATATGCGAAGTAAACCCTAGATGCGAGCGCCGTCGCGTCTCTCTCTGTCTTGAATCTTCACTTGGTTCTCACTAGATTCGACAGACGAATCTCTCTCCACAGCTCCATGGATGGTGGTAGGGTTTCGGATATTGTGTAGAATGAAAGTGGTGAATGGATCTCTTTTCCCATGCGTAGGGTCTTCCTTTTACACTTGTGAGCTCTATTTACGGACCTAGGATGGACTTTTTCTTGGAAAACATGAAAATACATGCACTGGAGTGTGAAAATACGGATCCGGGTGTGTCCAGCTCATCGGTTCGACCAGATGACCTAGTCGAATCACTTTCTTCCTGGTCAAATCGCTGGTCAAATCGGCCTGTAACACACTGGCAGGTCGCGGATTCGACCCGAATGTCCCCTTGAATCAGAAGCTTATTGGTCGAACTGCAACTGCAAAAACTTAAGCTTTTGGTTTGATCACGGTTCGACCACTGTGCTTGGTCGACCACAGTGTCGTGGTCGAACCACACTCCTGGCAATTTTTCAACGCTTGGTTCAACCAGGGATGCTGGTCAAACTGCTATGTGCTTGGTCGAATCGGCTCCCTACTTGGTCGAACCAGACATCTTCAGCACCCTTTCTCCAGTTCTGATCACTTCTAGTCTGTTTTCCTTTGAAAATCCACTCAATTGGACTCAAACACACCTGATTAATGACTTTCTACAATACAACTCGATTTATCTTAACTTAAGATCAAATCTTACATCATTATCACACGAATCAAGGCTCAAAACACGTGAATTTACATACTCATCAAACTCCCAAACTTACATGTTGCTCGTCCCGAGGCAACGCAATCAAAATATAGGAGTAGTATAAATTTACTAAGTCCATCTAGTCAAATACACATCATACCTACACATGCAACTCTATCAACTTAAAACAAGTATCACTCACATCATACGTCTCATTCATGCAAAACATCACTCAATTATAATACAATTCGGAGCACTCATTTATCTAACTCACAAGACATGTGTTTACTCTCGCACTCAAATGTAAAAGATGTACACTGTAATGGGTTAGTATATACATTCACATCAATTCATATTCCCGCGTAACCATAAGCTTGGCAAATGTCTCAAAAATTAACTTATAATCACTTCGTTCCTAGGATCACAAAAGACTTATTTTTGGGTTGTAATGTTGGCTCTTTAGTAAAGGTAGGAAAATATAGATAAAGTGACAATTCACTAGTAGAGAATTGCCTTGGAATTTTGCTTTTCATCAAACAACTTCTTCTCTCCTTCTCATTCTCATGATCTTTGCGATTCAACTTTTTTCCTCCTTTTCCTTGGCATCAACAACATCTTTCTTCAATATAAAAGGGTACCAATTTCGGGACTACCCTTCTAAGCAGTTGGGGTACCGGTTTCAGGCACTACTCCGAACAAGATTTAACCACATTTTTTTTTCTTCAAACTCATGCTACTCAACCCAAATTTCTTCCTTTCTTCTTCAAATTCAAGCTAGCATTTATTTTCTTCAACTCTCTACTAATGAATATGGTATTCAATAAGGCTCAAGTAAAGGATGAATAAAGGCTTTTTAATCAAGGCATGCCAAAGACAAATATTTTAAAGGCTCAAAAGGGCTTGCAATGATTTATATAGTATTTGGGAAGGTAAATTTGGCTAAGTAACTCAAGTAAACAATAACGGCCTAAGATCATGTCCTAATAACTAATCAATCATAAATCTCACACAAGACTCCAAGCCAAGTTCTAGAATACGATCATATGAACGATTCTCTCAAGAATAAACAATCATGCATATAGCATAATTTCATAAGGGTCAAATTCTCACATGGGTAAATAGAATCCTAAGCACTCCTCATAGTATATAATCAAAATCAATTCATTATGAACTCCACATATTAAAGAAGCAATGCATGCTTCTCATCAACAAAATCAACACATGCAAATACGAATGCAACATATTTAACAAAGAACTCAACATATCAATCCAAATCAAGGATATCCAACCAACCATCCTCAAGTATCAAGGATCACACATCCATCAATTCTCAAATCAACATCATACGTACATGCCACTCACACCATAAATACTCAGCCTGTTGATGAGAGTGTAAATTCACGTGTTTTGGGCTCAGATTTGTGTGGAAGTTGAGTACACTTTGGTCTATTATCAAGATGAATCGGGTTGTTTATAGAAAATCCATGAATCAGAGGCTACTGAGGCTTTTTGAGCGTATTTATACAGGAAAATAGGTCTTAAGGGCTCGGAATGGGAAGACATGATTTTTTAGGTATTTTTCAAAGGTTGTTCGACCTCGGAGGCTTGTTCGACCATCGTCAGTTTGGTCGAACAAGGGAGCCAAGTCGAGCAGAATATGCAAAAACTTACAGAAGCATTGCTCGACCAAGAGAAGTCGTTCGACCAGAATCATCTTGGTCGAACGGATAAAGATTGGTCGAACAAAATGTGCAAAAACTTATAGAGAGTTTGCTCGACCAGTGTTTGACCAAGAGGGCTTACTCGACCAATAGAGGCCTGGTCGAACAGAATGTCGCTAATGCTATTTTTGGTAGTTCCAGGTTCTTTTACCAAATTTGACGTGTGCCTCAAGTAAAAGCCTATCAAAGGTCATTGAGGAGTACTTTACAAGTATAAAAAGGGATGTAGAGCACATGAAAAAGAGAGTTAGATTCAACATCCATCCTACACATGTAAAGAGAAAAAGAGAAGGGAGATGAGATGAAACAGACAAATGATAAAAAAACCTGATGCAATCTACTCCTCCGGAGCATCATCCTTGTCATCGTCATCACCATCACTTATCTTCGAGCGTCATCAATCAAAATCTCTATGGAGATTGTTAAGCTTCCTATCTAACTCACACTCATCGTCTTGCATCTTTCTCAATCTCCTATCCATCTCCACATAGTTAGTATGCAATGTTGTATATCTCATTCAAGTGTTGCATAACTAGTGGTGAGCAAGCCTAGCTGGCGGTTCATCTCCTGCTGATTGTTGTTCAAGTTGGTCAAATACTCGTTCATCAACCTGAATTGCTCCCTCAAGTACTCCTCAGGACCGCCTCTATACTGCTGTTGTGGAACTGCTGGAATAGGTCGTGGTGGTATCTCGTACTGCTGCGGAACATCCATCTCTGGATGAATCGGATCCACTCCATGCATTCCATGCTCATCATACAGTTGCTGCTGCTGCTGTGGCTGTGGCTCAAACTGCCCTTCATCAACAATCCTCTGCAGCTCTTGGTATATCCC
This sequence comes from Pogostemon cablin, assembly GCA_023678885.1. Classification (NCBI taxonomy): domain Eukaryota; kingdom Viridiplantae; phylum Streptophyta; class Magnoliopsida; order Lamiales; family Lamiaceae; genus Pogostemon; species Pogostemon cablin. Next base: position 33,210,786 of record CM042951.1, read on the forward strand.
CGCAGGGTACATCTGAGCCACCGTCCTCCAATCACCCTTCGTCAAGCATGTGATTGAAATAGCCTCATATGTGAACGTGTTCATCAACTTGTTACCCTCATTCCGGATCGTAGTCAGATCACTCACATCGAAGGGAAACATGAAAGAAAAGATCTTCGATCCCCTCGTGAAAAACCAATCTCCATCACGAAGATGAGCAAAACCAACTTTCACGCATGCACTCATGACAAGATCCAAATCCTCAAGGATAGGTGTAATAACAGTAAAGTCCATGTGGTAATGCTCGGCCACGGAAGTTAGCAATCCTCCAATATTCACTCGCTGAAATGTAGAACTCCTAAACATGTAAAGCTACTGAATTAGGTATGACCCCACATTGAACCTCACTCTATTCAACATGCACTATAGAACATACAACTCACCCCTCGATAAATAACTCCTTTCAAATCGGGCGAAGAATGTGCTCCCCAATACTCGATCCATATATCGAATCACGGGGTTCTTAATCAAGGAAGCACGAGCATCCTTAGTCTTAAAATCTACATCCTCTCCAGAAATGGCTCTCCAAAAGTCATTCGTCTTGAAATACCCATTCTCATTCCTGGAGATCCCCCTCGGAGTCTCGAAAAGCACGTTGAAATCCTCAGTCGACCATTTTCTCATCTCGCCCCTCAGCTGAAACGAACACTCATAAGGGAGCGGACTAGAGCCCTTCTTGATAGTGATCAAGCATAGCACCTCAGCAGTCACATGAAAGTAAGTCAGCTTCTTCAGCTCCATGAAGTGACGTATCCCCACTTGGTCAAACATCTACATAATATCATCTCGGATGTGCATTCTCAACATAGCCCCATTATCATAGTACCTCGTTCGGGCGATCTTGTCGGACATATCACCCCATCGCTCCTTAATCTCATCCCAATTCTCCATTTGAATTTTGAAGTTCCTAGGCAGCCTCTCCTTAAGCCTCAGCTTCTTGGTAACTTCATCCTCACGAGACGGCCTGTCTTGCCTTTTCTTTGAACGAACTTCAGCTTCCTTTTCTTTTTCTACAAAACAATACTTCAATACCAAACGGAAACAAGAAAACAAACTAACCAAGTTCTAAACCAACTATACATGGAACTTTACTCAAGACTTCAAGTTTTGACAAGTATAATCAATTCAAACAAGCATGCTTTGTCTTCAACAAGAATTCATCAATCAAAACATTTACATGCTAATTCAATTTCACTTCAATTCCAACTTCTCAATTATCAACAATTTCAACAACCACTTCACTTTCTTAAGCATGCATTCAACAATTCAATAAAATTCAACTCAAAATTCAACATACTTCACTTCACCACTCAAGTTGCTCATCAATTTCATGTAAACATCAAGGCCTAACAACAATTCAATAGTTAAAATCGGACTCATCAATTGTTCATATAAAATTTCAAGCAATAATTCAATTTGCGCCATGGATTATCATGAAAACCAGTTCAATCGACTTATCCACTCAAAAATCAAGCAATAGAACTTCAATCATGTGGTAATAGGGTCAAGAGAGCATACATTTTGATCCGGCCATGGCTTAATATTAACAAGTGTGAAAAATCCCCAACTTCGTCGAAAAACCTAGTTTTGCAACTAGAACGCTCCAAATTCATGACGAATCAAGTGTAGGGAGTGTGGAATGTGGTTTAATCAGAGCAAACTTGAGTGAAATCAAAGTTTGGTCGAGAGAATTTTTGGTTCGAAGAGGGTTCGAGTGTGGGTGGTTGTTTAGAGCTATTTTCACCTACATTTTAGTGTCTTTTTATATGTGTTTTCGTATTATTTTATCCGTATTTTATATGTTATTTGATTGTGTTTGGTATTTTTATTGAAATGTGTGTGAATGAGCTTAAACTTAAGATTTTCACTTTTTATTGGATGCTAAACATGATAAGGAATATGTAGGAAAAAGCGGATCTCAATTCGGAGTTGAAACGAGGGAGAACGAGCCAAAACAGTGAAGAAATGAAGGAGCCAGCACACGAGCCGTGTAGCCAACACGGCCCTGTAAGAGTTGGCCGTGCGGCGACATCTAGTCACTCAACACGGGCAACTTCAGGTCGTGTCCAGTTGCACGAGTCGAGTCGGGAGCACGAGCCGTGTCGCCAACACGGCCCTGTAAGAAGTGGCCGTGTGCCGACATCAGAAGAGCCAACACGACCACACCTGTGCCCGTGTTACAACACACGACTCGTGTTGGCAGCACGAGCCGTGTCATCAACACGGCCCTGTAAGGCGAGGCCGTGCGGCAGCATCAGAAGACACAACACGGCCACCTCGTGGCCGTGTTGCGTAACACGACTCGTGTTGTGTATTTTCCTGCAGAAATTTCCAGATCCTTCTAGAAGCCTCCAAAGGGGTATAAATACCCCTTTATTCAACAATTGGCAAAAAAAAATCCGAAATCATATCATCTACATACACATCACACACCTTTTCTTCCATTTTCCACCTTCATCTTCATCCATCTTCATCCACCCATCATATCTTCCATTTTTTGTGCTAAAGACTTCAAATCAAGAGCTAGAGGTGGAGATCAAGAAGAATAGAAGATTCTCTTCAAGAAATTGATAGGGAAGAATCCATTCATTTTGTATTTCTTTAGATCTAAGACTATGTGTATTTGTAATGAATCATTTATTTGTTTTATTACTTTTATCATGTTAGGCTAACCCCTCTAGTGGGATTAGGAATATGAAGAGCATATTAGATTTATATTATCATGTGGATTAAATTGGTTTTTGATTTAATTGATGTTGATTTCTATTCATGGAGTTTAATTGTCTTGATGTTGTGATGGCATGGTTTGTTATTCATGAATGTTTATTGGTTTAATGGATTGTTGATCAATGGATTATTTGTGGTAATTAAATGCTATCATGATGTTCATGTATGTATTGCTTGGAGTGAGACGGAAACGACCCTCTATAGTATTAGGAAGGCATGAATAGACATTGAGTTTGGGTTTGACCGAAAGGATATTTGAATTCAATGAGGGAAACCAATCCATTCGTTGGCCTTAGTACACAAAAAGGGAGAGTTTAATTCAACTAGTACCTAGATGGAAGGGGTTAATGTTGGGCTTTGATCTTAAGTGCTTTTGGGAGTCTAAAATGGATCAACAACCTTTGTAACCCGAAAGGGAGCTTAGGATACAATCGTGATCACCCTTAGTCTACATCAATTAAGTTGGATTCCTTTTGCATGATAATATGAATTGAGTATGCTTGGATGTTTCTAATCCCATGATTTTCCATACTTGAACTTTAGCACCCATTATCTTTACTTCTCATTTTCTTATTTGCTATTCTTATTTACTTGCTCCTTGCTTTAGTTGTTAATCAATTTCAAAACCCCCCGATCATCTTTACAAAAACGACATGAACATGAGCTCACGTATTTTGCTAGTCCGAACATAACTCCTTTATGGATTGATAATTTTTCTTGGGATATACTACTACAACGATCGAGTATTCTTGCTCGTGAGCACAAACATAGGCAAACAGTGGTGTGTAAAGTGATCGAAATAGGGGCAAAAATATGCTTAAATCCACGACTTACCTGTGCGATTCAACACGAACGGGTGGTCGAACCACCTCATCGTGGTCAAATCGTGCTTCTGGATAAATTTAGCACTTCGGTTCGACCCAAACGGTCGATCGAATCAGGCTGTCATGATCAAACCAGCCTGTTACAAACTTTAAGTGGCAGGTTCGACCCGAACAGCTGGTCGAATCACACCTTTGTGGTCTAATTGACCTGTAACAAAATCTCTGCTCGTTGATTCGACCTATACCGTTGGTCGAAGCCTGGTCGAACCACCTCGTGTTTGGTCGAATCGACCTATAATGAACTTTTAGGTTCACGGTTCGACTTGGCTGCTCAGTTCGACCACTCTCCTTGGTTGAATCGAGCTCTTGTTCCTTCGAAATTCATCATTCTTCATCCCCTGCACATTTTAAGCTCAAAAACGAACATTAGGTACCAACACGGAGCAAAAACTAAGCTAGAGAACCACTAATAAGACTCTTAAATTGTGTTTATATACTCCGCATACGACTCAATAAATAAAACACCACTAAACATTATGCAAATTGTAAAAAATTGACACATCCAAATCGGTTAAAGTTTTAATATACCGCAAAAATCAACTCCCCTAATAAACGTTACAAAGAAAAGATTATAATCTCCGTGCTATGATGAGGTAAGTACATCAAATATAAACTCCCCTAACAAACTAAGTTTGCAAGAAGATGTAATTTTCAATTAGTAAGCACATCAAATATAAAAATTTCTTACTCACACTAATGAAATAAAATAATAAACAGGAGAGAAAGCCCCCAACAGGCGCTCTTGTTTAACGTCGAAGAGTCACGACGGTACCAAATCAATGCAAGGTATCCTCAAAGACGACGCAAGCATCATCCGATGACTTATAATGCTTCAATCGATGCCCATTCGCCACTACGATGTCTTCATCTTTATCCATGATTTCAAAACTCCCCCATCCACAGGCTCTATGGATAATGAACGGTTCCGTCCACTTCGACTTCAATTTTCTTGCAAAGAGCTTCAAATGAGAGTAAAGAGTAGTACATCATCACCTTGCTTGAATTCCTTGTAAGTGATCTTCGAATCATGCCATTTCTTCATTCTTTCATTGTAGATCTCCGAATTCTTATAAGCTTGATTTCTGTACTTGTCTAGATGATTGATTTGAGTCAACCTCAACTCCTTTTGATCCTTAAGACACAAGTTCAAGCTTCTCAATGCCCAAAAAGCTTTATGCTGAATCTCTACGGGTAAGTGGCATGGCTTTCCATAGAAGATTTGATACGGTGACATGTCAAGCACCATCTTGTAAGCAGTACAGAACCCTCACAGCACATCACCGAGCTTCATAGTCCAATCCTTCCTATTAGTTCCTACTACTTTCTTCAAAATCTGCTTAACTTGTCGGTTAGAGACCTCTGCTTGCCCATTTTTTTGAGGGTGATAGGGTGTAGTAATCTTATGCTTCACACCGTAATCCTTGAGCAATCTCTAGAAGCTTATTGACGAAGTGGGAACCTCCATCACTTACTAGTGCTCTAGGGACTCCATAGCGGGCAAAGATATGTTTCTTCAAGAAAGACAACACGATCTTTGAATCATTCAAGCGAGTAGGAATGACCTCCACCCACTTAGAAACATAATCCACAGCAAGAAGGATATATAGGAATACATTAGATGGGGGAAAATGTCCCATAAAATCGATCCCCAAACATCGAAGATCTCTACGACAATGCTCGGCTGAAGTGGCATCTCATCTCTCCTACTTATGTTTTCCATCTGTTGACTTCTATCGCATGTCGCTACATATGATTCACAGTCTTTAAACAAAGTAGACCAATAAATAGCATATTGAAGTACCTTAGCTACCGTCTTTTGAGCTTCGAAGTGCCCCCCGTTAGGTTGTGCATGGAAAAAATCAATAACACTCCCCATCTCCATCTCGGGCACACACCTACGGACTATAGAATTCGTACAAATTTTGTAGACAAACAGATAATACTAAATGAAAGTCTCAACATCCCTCTTAAACTTCGCAAGTTAATACCGGTTGAGATCTCTTAGAATTTCTCCTATGGAAATGTAGTTGACATAATCCGCATACCATGGATCTATTCCTTGCGCAGCAACTACACACGCTCTTTCCGCTCCTTCAGCAAACACTTCCATGATCTTCTCATTGGGAAACATCTCATCAATGTATTCAAAAGAATCGTCACAATGCTCACTTGTCTCCAACCTTGATAGGTGATCCACCAAAATATTCTCCGTTCCTTTCTTATCTCGGATCTCCATATCAAATTCCTGCAGAAGAAGGACCCATCCAATGATCCTTGACTTCGCTTCCTTCTTCTCCATTAAGTATCAAATCGCAGAATGATCCGTATACACAATGGTCTTCATGCCAACCAAGTACTGTCGAAACTTATGCATACACTGTTGGCGTTTGATCATTTGGTTAACATGAACCGTTAGGGTTCCATGTGTTTCTAAATCAGCGGAAGCAATAAACATAGAAATGTATTACCTTTCACTAGGGTATGTTGAAGAAGAAGAATTCTCGCCGGCAGCCTGCGAAGCCTCACCATTTTGGACATAACTTCATAATCCAATCTTGGATTTGAGTGATCTACATGCAAAAATGATCCTCTCTTCAGTGGCTTTCCAACTCTATTTCACACGTCCAGTTTGGAGTTCCACATTATTTTAGAAAAATTGTGGAAGTTGACGAATAGCAGCAGCAAACAACCTTCCGATCTTCTGCTGTATTCCCAAGTCCAATCTCGACGTCGTGTGGGCGATGATTTTCGAGATCTTCTCAATCTGCTATTTTCTCACCCTCCTCACAGTATTAGGCGTGTTCAATTAGGGTTTTTGGACAGCTGAATTGACTTATATATGGGCTACAGCAGGGACTAGGAGGAGAAATTAGAGTTGGGCCTCTATTGGGCTGAAGTATCCAAGCTTAACCCAAAGCTTATACTTAAGTCCAATAATAATAATATATACCACTAAAATATTATTACTGCACTACTGTTCTAATTCCATAATTATATTATGGGCTCCTTCTTATTATGAGCTCGTTAGTCTCCCCATGTTTAAGATATACAATGCCCATTAATTAATTAAGTTACTGACAACTCTATTAATTAATATCTTATTCGAGAGTAGTATCACTCAACCTCATTATCATGCCGAAATAAATCCACCTGTAAAGTTTACATGATAATCCTTATGAGCTCCTCAAGGGGACATCATCAACCTATAACGGACACGGATTCCTTCTACAATCAACAGCACACCATAGAGACAACACTATTTCCCAACACACTGAATTTATTCATTTAATTACATGTAAATCTCATCCATTGATAAATCAAAGAAATATGTAATGCCTTACATGTCGAGGTTATTGTATAGGGATTAAGAGCACGAACATTCATAATAATAGAAATCAAGTTCTCCTATATAGTCAGTATAAATCAAACGATCTCAAGCAGTCCAGCTCAATACACACGAAGTGCACTAATGTGATTCTATAGTCAAGACAAACTAATACCAAATCACACTACAACCATCCCGATAGAGAGTCCCCGTCTATTTCGGTTGTGAGCATCTGTTTATACTTTATAAGGAAATCGATAATATAATCTTCCGCATGTTATCGCACAACATATTATCTACAGTATAAAGTAAGTGGACTATTGCATCAAATATATAAATAAATTATAAGACGCAATCATTTGATAATTGATTCTCATTTCAAATAAATTGTTAAAACATTGTGCATACTAAAGCTAGACTTTTAGTATACAATCCAACAATCTCACACTTATACTAAAAGACTATGATGTCATGTCTTCTGCTATACATCTGATTCCACTCCCACTACACGACCATTAAAGCTCGCCTTAAGGTCCTTGCAAAAGAATTTTACTAGGTTATCATCCGATGCAATCTAGGCGACAGCAACCTTCCCCTCATCATACAATTTCTCGTATAGGTGGTATTCGCGTTCCATGTGTTTAATTACCTTATAGACTCGTGATTCCTTCAAGTTTGCAACTACACCATTATCATCACAATAAATTGTGATAACCTTGGGCAAACTTAGAAACACTTCGAAGTCCATCATGAAGTTTCTAGAGTCATATAAATACTTTAGCTACCTCAGATGTTCCAATTTATCATCTTTTCATGGTGGAGTCCGCAATATATTTCTATATAATACTCTTCCATCTTATGACTCTACTTCCGAAAATTAAACACATAACCTTTGAGGTGGATTTACTGTCGTCCCTATCTGATTTGAAAAATCTAAATCTATATAACACATAAGAAGCATTGAATCTATTCGGTAAGTCCACATATAATTTTTAGTCCTTTTCAGGTACATAAGTATATGTATTATCACAGTTCATCATTCTTGTTTTGGGTTATATTGATACTCACGGACCATGCTATCGGCAAAATAGATATCCGATCTCATGCATAACATTTCTTAGATTAAGCTTCTTTATTCGCCGAAGCATAAGGAATCACTTTTATCTCCTTTATCTTCTTTTGTATCAAGACACATTTCCTTAGATAAAGTCATATGCTAAAACGAGTAAGGATTGTATCATTTCATGAAGCTTGAGACAAGCATAACATCCTTTCTTGTGATCCATATTACCGTGATAAAAAGGATATATTTTACTTTTCTTAAGTCCTTCATTTCATACTGCTTTATCAACCATACCCATACGCCCGATAATACACTTTTATTGTCTCCAATGAGCAATGTATCATCTACGTACAGTACAAGAAATACCACCAAGTTTTCGTCACTCTTTTCAATACACAAGACACATCCGCGCATTGATTAAATCCATATCACTAGATTTTCTCATCAAAACAGATGTTCCAAGATCTTGAAGCTTGCTTTAGTCCATCGATGGACAATTTTAAGCTTACACTCAAAATGTTCTTAGCTCTTTGCAATGAATCACTCTGGTTGCTTCATATAGATGTTTTCCTCAAGACTTTGAATTAAGAAAGTTGTCTTGACATCTATTTGCTATTCCTCATAATCAATATGATTAGCAACAGATCAAAGAATTCGAATCAACTTAGGCATAGCTACCGACGAAAAAGTTTCCTCATAATCAAACTCTTTCTTTCTGAGTATACCTTTTCGCAACAAGCTTTGCTTCCAAGGTTTTCACCTTACCATATGATCCTCTTTTATTTCGTATGACCACTTCCAATGGTTTTTACACCATTTGGTGGTTCTACAGGCTCTCAGATTTGATTTAGAATACATAGATGCTATTTCAGAAATCATTGCATCTTGCTAAGATATCGCATTTTATTTTGTAGTGCTTTGTTGTATCCGTAGGTCAATTCCATGTTTACTAGGGACCAAGTCTTATGACTCTCCCAAAACATATATATCTTATGGGTTGTCGAACAACCCTCCCACTACAATAAGACACTACACACAATTGTGTATCAGATGTGACACGCGTTTTAGTTTACCTTGTGGTATCTCCTCTTGTACAATTGGTACTAATACTTTGCGTTTTCCCTATCACTTCTTTTAGAACAATCCATCTCTATTTTTGCTCTGTTTTCACCTATTTTACATATGATTAAGTTCATTCACACATAATTTCATAAAAACACATAACACCACCAAGATACACATAAATACGGATAAAATAACACGAAAACGAACCTAAAAAGACACTAAAATCTAGGTGAAAATATCACTCATCACTAGTCCTCTTGTGAGGCTAGCAATATGATTGGTTAGGGATTATGTAGATTTTGCACACCACATGTTTGATAAATTAATTGTTATGATTATTTTCTATCATGAATACTTATTCTCATCTTATATATGATTTGTGTGGTTAAATTCTCTATTCATGATGTTAGGGTGATCATTCTAATATTATGTCTAGGGTTTTAATTGAATCATTGATTGCATGAGGTGACTATATTAGTATGTAGGAAGTTTGGCCATAACCTTCATGTGCTTAAAATCTCATGATAGAACATTAGTGATAATTACTTAAAAAAGTGTTTGAATTAATGAGGGGACTCAAGCCATAACTCACTTGATCTTAGAAATGGAACATATGAAAATGTTCTTGCCTCGTAGAGAAAATTCTTCGTCATAATATCTCTCATATGTATATTAATATCCTGAAGTACCTATATAAATAGTGAGGATTGGAGACGCTTTTTGTTAGTGCCCTTAATATAATAACATGATGATCATCAATGCATGTGTGTGTATGTGTGCGAGTCTACATACATTTTCCATGATATTGCTTGCCTTACATACTTCTTAGATTGCTCACCTTCATCCATCTTCCATGTCCATTGTATCTTTCTATCTTTTATTGCTTTCTTAGTTAGTTTGTATTGTAATTCAAACCAATCCTATTATTGATTAGTCCTTTTAGAATAAACATCTTTCAAATACGGATACATACACTTTCTCTCTTGGGTTCGATATTATAAATTTTGCACTTGGTCACTACGGTCTACACAACGATAGAGTAAGCTTGCTCTAATCAATTTTTGAAACCAAGTTCAATAATTAATATGCAAATTTTCTTATTTTTAATATTCCCTCCGTCAGTCTGATAGGTATACATTTATTTTTTTGCAGATTAAGGAGTATTATTATTAATTTGTAGTGAGTAGTTGAATTAGTGGGGTGTGCTGGTACCATATATTAATAATATTTGTGATGTATGTGGGCCCATATGTCAAAAAAAGAAATCTATACCTTTGATGCCGACATCCAAAATGAAAAAATATAAATCTTGCTAGCGGACAGAGATATTAGCTTTTTAATAATTCAATAAATAATGTGAGCCAAACACTTCTATTAAAATATACTCCTTCCATCCCATACTCTCTCTATACCATTTAAAAATTACATTTACTATTTATATGGAGATTAAAAATATAATATTTTAATGTTTATTGGATTGAGATATAATATTTTAATGAGTTAATTGCAAAAAAAAATCACGAACTTTACTCTTATTTGCAAATTAATCCTCACTTTTGAGAAATTGCAAAAAAAAATACCACCTTTAAGTATTGTTGCAAAAAAACCCAAAAAATTCAAAATTTGGGTTTATTTTGCAACAATACTTAAAGATGGTGGTTTTTTTTTTTTTTGTAATTTCTCGAAAGTGAAGATTAATTTGCAATAGGAGTAAAGTTCGTGATTTTTTTTTTCAATTAACCCTATTTTAATATAGGGTGGGAGTGTGTGGAAGTGATACACTAGGGTGAAAGTGTGTCACACTCCCACCTAAACACTTGTAATATGATGAGATGGAACATGGAGTGGAATAGGCAATCTCCACTATGTTTAGGAGATTATTATGCATGTACTTTATGTATGGTATTCTAACAGTATTAGTTTTGAACTAAGTCAATTTCTTCGTGAATTGTATTTGCCCATCTTTTTTACACCCTACATACATTGTGACCACCTACATTGCCTTGTAGACGGTCTGAAAGAACGTTAACTCGAGATATGTTGTACAATGCATTTCAACAACTTGCCACTCATGATATTTGAGGTTTTAATTAGGCAACATAAAGATGTGAGAATGCAAATTGAGAAATTAAGAAATTGAATGCATTTTGTATTTCTCAAAAAGATGTGAGAATGCATTTCTAAAAAAGATTCCCACTTTTAATCCCATATGGCAGACATGTGTGAAGAGTCCAATTAAAATTCTAATATTTTTATTGATGAAATTCTTAAAACTTGAGAAAACGTAAACTTGAAACCCTCCCCCACCCCACTCCCCAAAAAAAAAAATTTTTTTAAACCTTTATGGCTGAGGTGTGTGAAGGGTCCAATTAAAATTCTAATATCCGTACTAAATAAATGTCATTATAATTATGCCTTGTTAAATAGTGAAAATGATTCTGGCTTAATGATCGTACATGTATCTAGTTTTTTTTTTTCCCAAAACGATAGTTATATTAATAACTCAAACATAAATATAACACATGGTTAATTAGCTAAGAGCACCGTTTAAACGAACTCGATTGAACCCTACAATTTCTCGAGGGAACAAAAAAGCACCCCAATAAAAGGGGATACACACGGGACTCCACCACCTCAATTAAGAGGACTATACACTCCTGCGATGGGAGACTGAACCACTCCACGAAGGGAGACTGAAACAACATAAAATATCATGAATCACTACAAATATGATTAATTCAAACGGTTGCAAAAGAAACCTAGGAAAGACCAGATCTAAAGGGACTCCGAAGACAAAAGAAAAAGAAAAGACATAGAAAATTAAAAAAAACAATAGAAACAGGTCTCCTCTCTACCAGCCACCACTCCACATTGCACTGCCACCGCTACACGACCCAACCCACTACGATTCAACATCTCCCACTAGAGACCTTCAAATCTTGTGTCCTCGCCCAAGTTGGAGAGAGACAGCATATATACAGAACACGAAACCTCCACATGAGGGACGGATCTAGGGCTGTAAGCACAGATCAGCTCTTCTCCATCTTTGGCATGAACTTTAGCGAACAAGAAACGATCTGTAGTAGAGGGAGAGAAAGAAATGAAGAAACAGGGTTATGGCCAGTAGAAGCTCGCCAACGAACGACAGCAAATGCCTGTGAGAGTGTGGGAGAGAGGGGGAAGGAATGGGCTAGGGTTTCACCAAGGAGGGAGGAAAAGTTTTAGGGAGAGAGGAGATAGAGATCGACATATATCTAGTGAAAATAAAATAATTCCATGTTTTCACATTTGGCATGATTAAAAAACAAATCCGAATATGTTTAGAGTATATTTTACATAGATCCAAATTTTAACTTGGGCATTTACAACTGGTACGATAAAATATACTTAGTGACGGAGGCATGAATTATAACGGAGAAAAAGAAAAGAAAACTTGATTAAAAAAAATACAACTTAAGTATGTAACATCAAAAACAACACTTATGGTTCAATACCCACCAATGTTGGGAATCTCACCCTCAGAGAGGGAGCTCCTCCACTAGAGGGAGTTGTCCATGTTAATCTCATTTGCCACGTATGATTACCTTATCGGAAAGCTCCAATTTTGGTGATCACGTGCGGCCCAAATGAGAAATTCCGGCCAAAAATGGGGTTCCGGCAATTTGGGACCAAAATTTGTCAATTAAGGAGTTACGGGACGAAATTGAATTTTTTATCTTTTTTGGAACATAATCAAATTTTCTTATACTTATGTGACAAAAAATGATTTTAATCTAAATGCTTATAGAAGCATTTAAACTACAAACAAAAGGGTGCAAATGGTATCCTGGTGTTTCATCCCTACTCCAAGGGCAGATGGAATTCACTACTCCATCAGATATTCCATCAATGCCACATCACACTTTTTAAAATTTCAAAATTAAATAACAGATGGAGTAGGCAATCCCAAATTCTCCAAGGGATGGACGATTGCATCTATATTCACTGCAAAAGGTGGCGTTCTTTGTTTAGTCTTGCCAAACAATAATTGCTGGTTCATCTTCTGCTCCATACTCTAGACAAAGTGCTTCCAGCTTCTGCCTCAGAATGTAAAGGAACACAGAAACACCGTAAGCAAGCCAAGTAGTTCCCCCAACCCCAAATTGGCTCACGGTGCACCCCACTATGACGTTGCTCAGCAGAAAGTTGAAGATCCCCAGATCATGACTGCTCATCACCATTGCAATGGCCGCCACCCACGCCACCGCCAAGTACAGGAACGCGACCACGTGGTCGAACGTCGTCAGCCGGAAACAGTTCTGGAACACCACCGTCGCTGCCATTCCTGCCGAGAATTTTATCACCTTCCCCTCCGAAACAACCACTTCCTTCATCTTCAAGAGGATCCTGTTCTCAGGAATGGCCGGAAGCCACGCCTGAAAACGCTCGTCTCCTGAGACGGCCGCCCTGGCGACTGAGACAAAATACGCCAAGACGAGGACCAACGGCGGGGAGTAAGTCATGTACTCCCCGCCGGGGGCAAATAGCGCTAGCACGGCGAGCGCGTGGCTGTAAAGGCCGTACTGCTCGCCGTGCACGGCGGCGAAGTGGTGTTTGGAGACGATGATGAGATTGGTCGCCACCGTGGGGAAGTACCACACCATTGGGTCGCCGTTTGACCGGAAATAGAAAAGTGGGAATAATGCTACTAGAATGGAGTGTTTGTCGACGGAATCTTCTCCGGAGAAGTGCTTGATCCATGGGAGAAAGTAGAATAGCAATACGAAAATGTTGATTGGAGAGTAGACGGCGAAGACCCAGGAGAAGGAATCGCCGGTGATGGGGATGAAGACGAGGGGGAAGATTGCGAAGAGCAGCCATTTACAGTATTCTTGGACGTGAATTTTGAGTTTTATGCGAAAGAGGAGAGCGTGCGTGGAGGAATGGCAGATGGCGACGGCCAAAGCATGGTTGAAGAAGAAGAGGGCCGCCGGAGAAATAGAGCTCCGGAGGTCCGTCGTCTTCTCCAAGGCGGCGATTCCGCGGATGAAGGAAACGACTCCGATCAGAGTCCATACTGAGAAATACATCCATGCTGGGATTTCCATTTCGGATATTCAATGGATCAATATTTGGACAACAAATTAACGAGATCAACAAGAGTCAAAGGATGATTTATTCATTTATTTGTTTGTTTTTAGTGATAATTGTGTTTTTTTTTTTTGGGTTAAAATCTGGCGATGAAGAAGTGTGGGATCTTGAAAATGGAGAATTGGAGATAGACGAAACAGTCAAAACTGGTGGCTCGTGAACTTCTGTATAATTAACTTGAGTATTGTTTTTCATTAAAGAAAAAATAAATAAAAAACGAAAAAGTATAATCACTTTTTAATTAATCGTATAATAAAAAAAAGTGAATATACGCCATTTTGAGCATAGGCCCACCTAGCAACTAGCCAGATATTAATTATTTGGGCTTTTGTGAAATTAGTCAAAATTTAGTTGAGAATTATAAAATATTATAAGGTGCATATCCAAAGAAGATACTGACATATTAAGAGCGTTGACATTGCTTATCGGTTCCAGAAATGATAGTTGACTGACTAAAACTAATTAAATCAACTACCCTATATAGATCTCATTTTTTTAATTATGTACCATAACAATCTTGAAATTGAAAATGCCTGCATGCTTGAAACTCAACCAAAGGATACTTCAGAAATTGCCCAGAAATCACTCTATTTATAAATCAATTTGCCATTATTCAATTCATGAAATGGGTCTCTCACTACTTGTGAAACCCTTTTTAATTACCCTGTGTTAGAAAAGATAATTACACGAGAGGGATGTGTTGATCATCATGTTCTTAAGAAACAGTGTTTTCATATTTAATCATCTTTTTCTTAAATGGGAAGTGAAAGATAAGGAGATTCGGACCCTAATTTCAGTACTATCCGCTCGCCCTGCCCGTAAACTAAGGTCAAACCCTCGAGCTTGAGTCTCAACCCATACAGCAGCAGAGATGTACCATACGCAAACCAAGTTGTACCCCGCAGCCCATAACCATTAACAGTGCACCCAACTACCACATTCCCCAGCACAAAATTGTACACCCCCAAGTCATCGGAAACGCCCAGCATCACCATGTTCGCCGCCCACATCACCGCCAGGTACAGGAACGCCGCCACCTCATGGAACGTCGTCAGTCTGAAGAAATACTGAAAAAGAATCGACCCCATCACCCCCACTACAAATCCCATAAACTTCCCCATCTTCTTCCCCTTCACCCGCTCCACCATCTCCTCCACCACATCCGCCGCCGCCGCCAGTTCCCGAAATATCAACTCGTCGTACGATCTCGGCGCTTCCGGCGGCTCGAACACGGAAAACACCACCCAAAATGCTGACGTGTACAGCGAAATTACCAGCACCAACAACGGGAAGAAGTAGGCGCCGCCGCCGGTCACGTAGTCTTATGAATACAGCAAAACTTGATCAGCAAATTATGCTCACACTCTAACCTAATCTCTAGTGTTGTGTATTGATTCAATCAAAAACAAAAACTAAAACTAAAAATGAAGAATGAAGATAAGGATTATAGTGGTTCGATCATGTTGATCTACATCCACTTTCTTAAGGAGAGCAATCATTATATGATGAAAACAGGTTACAACTTGATGACGATGATGAATTAAAACACTTAAGAAGCCCTAATTTGATGCACTAGTTTGTATGATGATAATGATCAACTCTCTTCTTCTTTGCTGTGCATGATACATTCCTTTTATACTGCACTGCTGCAGACTATATGTATCAGCAAGTATCATAACTTCCACACGATTAGTTTGAGCTTAGTTACAACTGCTTCCATGCCACTCAACTTCTCAAAACAGCACACTTCTTGATCCTAAGGTTCAAACACCAAGTTGATCACATTATGTTCTTATGTTGAATCTCCACCTTCAATCCTGCATCTTATCTTCTTGATTCCAACTGAAGAACCTTGCCAAACTAACTGATGTGTTGATGATGGACTAACAACCGAAGCATCATCATGTGAACATCTTGCATCCTCTCAACTGTCATCATGTATGAAACACACAATCTTTCAGTTGGTTACAACTGATCATTATCTTCTTTTGACTGTTATTAACAACTACAACTAACTCACTATCACCTATGCTTCACTTAATCAATCAACACATCAAGCATGACCTATAACTGTCCTTCAGCTTCAGCCTTCTGATCTTATGTCTTCACATTACTCATCTTATGCAGCCTGTTGAGCTTAGCTTCTCAACTAACTTTGCTGCTAACCACTCATTACCTTCCATGTGTACATTTGTTGATATATACACATACACATACACATATACATGCATGCATGGTCTACATATACAACAATTCTCCACCTTAGATCATGCTCATCATAAGTAATCAATTCTCTCCACCTTGCTGCAATTACAGGCTGCAACACACCTTCCTTTCTCTCCTTTTAGTGAATACCAATAAGACTCTTACACAATTCAAACTTTTGAACAGGTAGAGCCTTAGTAAATGCATCAGCAGGATTATTTGATGTCTTAACCTTCTTAACAGAAACTAGCTTCTCCTCTATCATGTCTCTTATGAAGTAAAGTCTCACATCAATGTGTTTAGTCCTCTCATGATATCATTGATGCTTTGAGAGATGTACACCACTTTGGTTATCACAATACACTTCAATACTATCCTGCTGAACTCCAAATTCTCTCAAAATACCAATCAACCATGCTTCTGTAAGAGCAACAAATTCAACTTCAGTGGTGGACAATGCCACTATGTGTTGATGTGTAGCCTTCCAACTTATTGTTGTACCAAATAAATTAAACACATAACCTATCATTGATTTTCTTGTATCAAGATTGGCTGCATAATCTGCATCCACATAACTAACAACAGTCTCATCCCAAGTATCTTGCTTCTGAAACTTCAAACCAACTGATATAGTGCCCCTAACATATCTCAGTGCCCACTTCACTGCATCCCAATGAACAAGACCAGGATTACTCATAAACCTATTGATCACACTCATAACATAAGCTAAGTCTGGTCTACAGCTGTTGAGAGTGGAATTTCACGTATTTTAGGCCTCACATTACACCGTTTTTGATAGAATGTGGCCATGATTTTGTATAGAATGACATGGTTTTCATATCTTGCATAATTAAGATGCTACTAAGGTGTTTTGTTGAGTTTTGAAGGGTAAAACATGATCAAAAGTTCAAAGTTGGAATGAGGAGTGAAAGTGAGAAGGAATGCTGAAAAATACAGTTCACGTTGCACAAATTTTCTGTATTATTGTAGAAGTCCAAATTGATCATGTGATATATGATTAGAAAACCACAGAAGAGAGGGTCGTTTTGACATAAAGAACACCCCAATTGGATTCCAAACGAGAAAGTTATGATCAAAGTGCTAACGTCGTACATGCTGTACCGAGCAGCCACTTTGCATGACTTTTTACATATTAAAATGTTGGATTTTCTCAGAGTTCTTTATATTTATAGAAAGCCAAGGAAAAGAGGAACACGTGAGCGCAAAAATTATTCAAATTGGAGTCCGTATGAAGAAGTTATGCTCAAAACGGTGAAGTCGCGCAGTGCAGTCTCCGCAGCTCGGGAGGCCGCTCGGCTCGAGCGGGACCAACAATTTGCGAATTTCCAGCCGAGTGGGGTGCCTTCAGAGCCTACACGACGTTCCCGTTTCACCCATATGCTGCTCGGCAGGTTTGGGGGCCGCTCGGCCATGAGCTCGGCTCGAGCTAGGTGCCGAGCGGCCCAAAATCGGGCCCAGACGAGACCTGTTCGATGCAGCAGCGTATATATACCCTCAAGTCGCGATTCTGAAGCAGTTTTGATCGCGAAAAAGCCCTGCATCAGTCCAAGAAACAATTAGGGAGATCAAGACACAAATTGGAGAGAACCCATCCATAACCCATCATCAATTCACACCTCCAACACCTCCATATCAGATTAACAACCTGATTTCATCATCCATCCACTTCCAAGAGGGTTCCAAGTGCTAATCAAGGGAGAATCGAGCAATTGGAGAGACGGAGAAGGAACGAAAGACTACGTCTACACTAGGGTTTCATAATTCCTATCTTTCTCTTTCTTTTACTTTGATTTTTGATATGAATTGCTTAGCCATGAGTGTTGCTTGTGACCTCATGGGCTAATTTTATATACAGTTCTAGGGTTTGATGGATTGATTTAATTGATTTGGGGATTTAGACCAAATATTGGGATTTTATGCAGTTGAGCTTTTGATTTTACTTATTTTATTAAGACATGCTTTTCTGCTTCGTAACGTCTTCATAATATATTCATGACATCCGCTATAATGCTTGGATTATTGTGTTAGCTTGTGTGCGTTCAAGATTGGTATTGTCTATCTGTTAGGGATTAGAGTAGCTCCGCTATAAGCACTTTAATTTCATGAACTGGTTAATCAAATACTTGATTTGTTTAGTGGAACAATGCAATTAGACAATCAAGTAGGAAGTGAATAGAACCTTGTAGTAATTCCAGAAAATATCTTGTTAGTCAGGCTTACCAACCGGAGGTATTGTTGCTTGCTTTGATTAGTATCTAGGAATAAGGCTTGGTAATATTTGCGCACCTTAGGATTTAAACCAGATTAGACTGTTAGCTTTGAATCGAATCTCGAATCATATTCGGTGGGATAACAGGGATATGTGGTGTATTTTCAGTGAAACTGCATGAATGAACAATCGTAAGTCTAATAACCCAAATTAATTGGTCAATACCTGATACCTTAGAACTGTTCGTCATCTCTTGGTTAGAACTTGCTTTTATTTTTATTGCTTTTAATAATTCAGCAATTTATTATTTGCGTATTTTAGTTAATTATTTCACTTCAAAACCTTGGAAATTTGGTTACATAATTCTGATTAATTAGTAATTCATAGTAAAATAAATAATTAGCTGTCTCAGTGGGATCGATAATTTAACTTGGGAACTTGTTGCTACAATTGACATCCTTATACTTGAGGATTAAATTATAGTGCATAGAAAAAGCCTATCAAGTTTTTGGCGCCGTTGCCGGGGACAGTTTAATTTTTTATTTTTCTTTTATTGCTAATTTAATTAGGATATATATATTTAATTTTTTAGATTTATTTAAACACGTTTTTTTTCTCTTTGAATAAAGAGATGCAGTGGCCTACAGATAAGCAGCAATGCAAGTCTGTGGAAGTAGTAGAGGACTTCGCCTTGTCTGATGCAGAGTTTGAGGGTTTATCTAATGATGCATGTATAGATTATCTTGAGAACTTGCTTGCTTTGAGTGATGCTAGAGATGAACAGAGAAGGAAGACCACTTCTGAAATGATGAATCAGAATAAGAAGTCCACTGTTGAAGAGGAGACGAAGCATGTTGCTAAGGAAGAGAAACATGACAGCAAAGGAATTGAAGTGGTAGAGGAGATCGCAGGAACAAGCGTATCTCTTACTTTTTCTACTACTAACTCTAATGTGATATTTGATAATCTTTTGGTTGCAGTAAAGATGGATGATCAATATTTGAAGCCTCCAAACTTACCTCCTGATTTTTATTCTCATATTGTTGAAACTTCTTACTTGTTTGATCATTGTTTCGCTACACAGGTTGAGCCTACAATTGAGTGGAGGATTGACAAGAAGGACTCAAGACAATCATGGGAGGAAAAGAATTTAAAGAGTCCTATTTCAGTGACAAAGAAGGGTGAGATGGTTGGTGCGAACAAGAGAGGATGGAAGTACTTGAAAGTGAGAATGCGAGAAGACTGTCCTCCAAGTCAGTAGTTGAAAAGAGGTATCCCGTCGTGACTCTCCGACGTTAAACATGAGCGCTTGTTGGGGGCTGTCCCTTCCGTTTTATTGCTTTTATATGTCTGTGTTGGTGTAGGAGTTTTATTAGGTATTGCTCGACTACGGTATATACTTCTTTGCAAACTTAGTTTCTCACTTTGTTTGATCTAAGTTTGGGGGGAGGTTACGTACATACCTTGTCTTATAGTACCGAAGTAAAATTTTTGCATTGTGTTGTTGCTTGGAGGGTCGATTTTTTGCGGATTTTTAATATTTTCAATTTATTTGATGATGTTGAGGGTTCGATTTTTTGCGATTTTCCAGGTTTCGTGTTGTTTTTGTTTGTGTTTATTTGTTTTGTGTTAATCCTAGTATTGGTATAGTTGATTTTTGGTTCTCTATGATGATTTTCTGATTTTTCTTGGCACTTGATGGTATTTTTGTATGATTGTACTTGAGAAGCATTTTGATGTTGTGCTTGGATATTGAGATACTTGAAATTTGATTATGTGCAAGGATGATTAGCTATGTAGCTTGATTAGGTTTGCTCGTTCATTCCTATAGCCATGTGAGATTTTGAGCCTTTTGAAATCATGAGAAATTGCATGATTCAGTTTATTCTTGTGAGTGTCGTTCATACACACGTATTCTAGAACTTGGCTTTATATCTTGCTTGAAGCTACGTGCTTAATTAAATGATAGGAAATGATCTTAGGCCATCTTTGTTATTTATTAGTCACTAGCCAAATTATTATCCTACCTATTGAAATTATCCGTAGTTAACCCTTTTGAGCCTGAAAAGTCATATTTGTTGGAAGCCTACGTGATAAGCCAATTGATCCCTTGTTAGCTTTAAAAAAAAACCTACCTAGTAGAGAGTTGAAGGAGTCAATTTGGTGTCTTGTGAAGAAACATAAAAGGAGAATAAGTTGGAAGTGATGAAATTTGTTGAAGAGAGTGGTTAAATTGTTGCATAAAGGGGTAGTGCCCGAAACTGGTACCCCATGAAAAGGGTAGTGCCTGAAACTGGTACCCTTATTTGAAAAAGAAAAAAAAAAGAAAAGAAAAGAGGGAAGAAGAAAAACAATTTCAAGTAAGGATGTGGTGTTCAAAAGTGAAGGAGGAATCAAATTGCGAAGCATTGAAGAGTGTTGAAGAAGAAAGAAGAAAGTAAAGCTGTTTGTTGAAAAGCTGTAAGTCTTCTTTGATTCTCTACTAGTGATTGAGTCACCTTATCCATATACTCCCTACCTTTACCAAAGAGCCAACATTACAACCTAATGCAAGACCTTTGTGATCCTATTGTCGAAATTATTCCTTTAGTCGAGAGTTGAGATGATTGTCAAGCTTATGGTTACGCGTGTGTTTGGATTGATTATGAGTGTAAACACCATACCCTAAAGTGTATATCTCATACTTGAGTGTTGAGCGTAAATACTACCCGTGAGAATGGGTGGATGAGCATTCCGAAAAGGTGAATTAGTTGATTTGAATTGTATGTTTTTAAATGGATGGTTATCTTGTATCCAAAGTATGATATTTAAATTGCTATATTGTCTTGAATGTTTTTCTGCTGTGAAATTTCCTCTCAGTTAATCTATTGGTTTTTGATGTTGTTGCCTCGGGACGAGCAACAGGTAAGTTTGGGGGTTTGTTGAGAGTGGAATTTCACGTATTTTAGGCCTCACATTACACCGTTTTTGATAGAATGTGGCCATGATTTTGTATAGAATGACATGGTTTTCATATCTTGCATAATTAAGATGCTACTAAGGTGTTTTGTTGAGTTTTGAAGGGTAAAACATGATCAAAAGTTCAAAGTTGGAATGAGGAGTGAAAGTGAGAAGGAATGCTGAAAAATACAGTTCACGTTGCACAAATTTTCTGTATTATTGTAGAAGTCCAAATTGATCATGTGATATATGATTAGAAAACCACAGAAGAGAGGGTCGTTTTGACATAAAGAACACCCCAATTGGATTCCAAACGAGAAAGTTATGATCAAAGTGCTAACGTCGTACATGCTGTACCGAGCAGCCACTTTGCATGACTTTTTACATATTAAAATGTTGGATTTTCTCAGAGTTCTTTATATTTATAGAAAGCCAAGGAAAAGAGGAA
The DNA here is from genome assembly GCA_023678885.1 of Pogostemon cablin. NCBI lineage: Eukaryota > Viridiplantae > Streptophyta > Magnoliopsida > Lamiales > Lamiaceae > Pogostemon > Pogostemon cablin. The sequence continues at coordinate 33,232,842 of CM042951.1, forward strand.
CACGTGAGCGTAAAAATTATTCAAATTGGAGTCCGTATGAAGAAGTTATGCTCAAAACGGTGAAGTCGCGCAGTGCAGTCTCCGCAGCTCGGGAGGCCGCTCGGCTCGAGCGGGACCAACAATTTGCGAATTTCCAGCCGAGTGGGGTGCCTTCAGAGCCTACACGACGTTCCCGTTTCACCCATATGCTGCTCGGCAGGTTTGGGGGCCGCTCGGCCATGAGCTCGGCTCGAGCTAGGTGCCGAGCGGCCCAAAATCGGGCCCAGACGAGACCTGTTCGATGCAGCAGCGTATATATACCCTCAAGTCGCGATTCTGAAGCAGTTTTGATCGCGAAAAAGCCCTGCATCAGTCCAAGAAACAATTAGGGAGATCAAGACACAAATTGGAGAGAACCCATCCATAACCCATCATCAATTCACACCTCCAACACCTCCATATCAGATTAACAACCTGATTTCATCATCCATCCACTTCCAAGAGGGTTCCAAGTGCTAATCAAGGGAGAATCGAGCAATTGGAGAGACGGAGAAGGAACGAAAGACTACGTCTACACTAGGGTTTCATAATTCCTATCTTTCTCTTTCTTTTACTTTGATTTTTGATATGAATTGCTTAGCCATGAGTGTTGCTTGTGACCTCATGTGCTAATTTTATATACAGTTCTAGGGTTTGATGGATTGATTTAATTGATTTGGGGATTTAGACCAAATATTGGGATTTTATGCAGTTGAGCTTTTGATTTTACTTATTTTATTAAGACATGCTTTTCTGCTTCGTAACGTCTTCATAATATATTCATGACATCCGCTATAATGCTTGGATTATTGTGTTAGCTTGTGTGCGTTCAAGATTGGTATTGTCTATCTGTTAGGGATTAGAGTAGCTCCGCTATAAGCACTTTAATTTCATGAACTGGTTAATCAAATACTTGATTTGTTTAGTGGAACAATGCAATTAGACAATCAAGTAGGAAGTGAATAGAACCTTGTAGTAATTCCAGAAAATATCTTGTTAGTCAGGCTTACCAACCGGAGGTATTGTTGCTTGCTTTGATTAGTATCTAGGAATAAGGCTTGGTAATATTTGCGCACCTTAGGATTTAAACCAGATTAGACTGTTAGCTTTGAATCGAATCTCGAATCATATTCGGTGGGATAACAGGGATATGTGGTGTATTTTCAGTGAAACTGCATGAATGAACAATCGTAAGTCTAATAACCCAAATTAATTGGTCAATACCTGATACCTTAGAACTGTTCGTCATCTCTTGGTTAGAACTTGCTTTTATTTTTATTGCTTTTAATAATTCAGCAATTTATTATTTGCGTATTTTAGTTAATTATTTCACTTCAAAACCTTGGAATTTGGTTACATAATTCTGATTAATTAGTAATTCATAGTAAAATAAATAATTAGCTGTCTCAGTGGGATCGATAATTTAACTTGGGAACTTGTTGCTACAATTGACATCCTTATACTTGAGGATTAAATTATAGTGCATAGAAAAAGCCTATCAACAGCATACCATAGCATACATCAAACTGCCAACTGCACTTGCATATGGTATTTTACTCATTTCAGACCTTTCCTTATCTGTTTTAGGCCCTTGAAGAGATGACAAACTTAAACCTTGCTTAACTGGTACTGATGTACTCTTACAAATATTCATATTATATCTCTTTAGAGCTTTATCCAAGTATGACTCTTGAAACAACCTCAACAGTCCAGCTGATCTGTCCCTCTCTATCTGCATACCAAGTATCATTCTTACCTAACCTAGATCTTTCATGTCAAACTCCTTCCTCAAAATATCCTTTACTGAATTGATTCATATCATATCTTTGCAAGCTATTAATATATCATCTACATAGAGTAGTAGATAAATATAGCTTCCTTTATCACATCTTATGTACTCACAGCTATCATACATACTCCTGACAAAACCATTAGAAGTAATGTACTCATAAAACCTGAGATACCACTGTCTTGGACTTTGCTTCAGACCATATAGTGATTTAAGTAATAGGCAAGCATTTGAATCTGCTCCTTTTAAACTAACACCTTCAGGAATCTTCATGTAAATCTTCTCTTCTAAATTTTCATGCAAGAAAGTTGTTGTTACATCCATCTGATGTAATTCCAAATTTAACTGAGTAACTAATGATAGTAAAATCCTTATTTAGCAGTGTTTGACTACAGGTGAGAAAATTTTATTATAATCTACACCCTCTTGCTGTGAAAAACCTCTTGCTACAAGTCTTGCCTTATATCTGATTCCTCCTTCCTTACTTGTAACTGGTTTCTTCTTATATATCCACTTACAACCTACAAGCTTCTGATTAGTAGGTTTGTCAACAATCATCCAAGTGTTATTCTTTTTTAATGATTGCAGCTCTTCTTCCATAGCATCCAACCACTGCACACTCTCCTTACCTGATACTGCTTCTGAGTATGTCCTAGGTTCATAGACATCAATGTCTGATGCTACATACAGTGCATATGATAAAGTGTCTGCCTCTATATATCTTATAGGTGTTTTGATCTGCCTTCTCAATCTGTCCCAAACCAACTGATAGCTACTAAGTGTTCTTCTTTCATTTGAACCAGATGACTCATACCTTTCCTCAGCAGCAACTTCCTCATGTACACTATCATCTCTTTGATCTTGATCATGTTGTACTATTGTTCTGTCATCATGCTCCACCTCAAACTCACACTTATCAGTAGTTATAACCTTATAAGACCCTCTCTCCAACAAAGGCATCCTATCTTCATTGAATGTTACATCCCTACTAACAATAAACTTGTTATTCTGATAACACCATAGCCTGTACCCTTTTACCTCTTTAGGATAGCCTACTAGCACACACTTAACTGCTCTAGGATCTAATTTGTCTTGCTTCTGATGTGAATACACCAGACAACCTATAATTCTCAAATGACTATAATCTGGTACTCTCCCAGACCACACTTGTTCAGGTGGCTTAAACTTAAGTGTTGTGCATGGTGACAGATTAATCAAATAAGCTGCAGTAGATACTAGCTCACCCCAGAAACCTTTTGAGAAGCCTCCACTACTCATCATACACCTAACTCTTGCAAGAAGTGTCTGATTCATTCTCTCAGCCACTCCATTTTGCTGTGGAGTACCTGGTACTATCTTGTGCCTCTTAATACCTTTCTCTTAACAAAACTTATTGAATTCATGCGACACAAATTCAAGCCCATTGTCTGTTCTTAAGCACTTGACCTTGTTTCCAGTTTGAAGTTCTACCTCTGTCAACCATACTTTAAAAACTGATAGTGCTTCATCCTTTGTCTTCAAAATTTTAATCCATACCTTCCTTGAATAATCATCAATGAATGAGATGAAGTATTTCCCACCTCCTATTGTTGAAGTCTTGGAAGGCCCCCAAAGATCAGAGTGAACATATTCCAACCTAGCTTTGGTATTATGCTCAGCTGCACCAAACTTCAACCTCTTTGCCTTTCCTAATATACAAGATTTACATTAACCTAACTTACAGGTTGAGCTGATCTCAAGTAGCTTCTGTCTTGCAAGTTCTTGCAAGCCTCTTTCACTTATATGATCAAGCCTCACATGCCAAACATTAACACTGCTCTCATCCTTAATTGTATTAATTTGTCCAGTCACTACAGAACCATCCAAGAAGTACAGATCAGATCTCTTGAACCCTTTAACAACTACTGACTTTCCTTTTATGATAGTAAGTGTATCTCCTTTCAAATGGCACTCATAACCTTGAGAAACTAACATTCCAATAGATATTAGATTTCTCCTTAAGCTTGGTACATATCTAACATTCTTTAACATCCTGATTTTCCCATCAAACATTTTAAGTTTGACAGAACCAATTCCAACAATCTTACAAGTATAATCATCACCAAGCATTACTGATCCTTCATCTTGTGATCTTAATTCAGTAAACCAATCTTTCCTAGAAGTCATATGAAATGTACATTCAGAATTCATAACCCATTCTTCTGATACTGAACTAGAACACACTGACATTGCTTCAATGAAATCAGAATATGTACCAACTTGATTTGTTGTTACCTGATTTGCATGAGGCCTCTTATTTCCTCCTTTTTCAGCTATCTTCTTTGCCACCATTGCTTTCCATTTAAAACATTGTTTCTTGTAATATCCAGGCTTATTGCAGTGGAAGCAATTCTTGTTTTCTTTTTCATCTGCTGGTGCACTATAGTTCTTTTCTGGCTTCCTCTTATCAACATTACTCTTATTATTCTTGTTGTTCTTGCTCCACTGGTTCTGTTTCTTCACTGTCAAACCTTCTGTAGTTGCTTGTTGTTCTGGATTCTTGTGAAGCACCTTTGTCTTAACTGCTAACAATACTTGCTCAAGGGAGATAGATTCAGCATTAGCAAACAACAATGTATCTCTTAAACCTTCAAAAGACTTTAGAAGTGCTGACATGAGGATAACAGCCTTGTCTTCAGTTGACAGGGCCACATCAATATTTTCTAGATCATCAATGATCTTGTTAAACTCTTCTAATTGACCAATTATTGACTTATCTTCTGATACCTTGAAGGAGTATAGTTTCTGCTTCATGTACAAATGGTTGGCCAAACTTTTAACCATGTACAACTCCTCCAATTTCTTCCAAACTCCTCTTACTGTAGCTTCTTTTGAGATCTCCCTCAGAGCCTTATCTCCAAGACACAAGATGAGAGCACTTCTGGCCTTGGTTTGTTGATCTTGATCTGCTGCAAGGACAGCAACATCAACTCCTGCAGCCTAACCTTCAGGTAATGGTTTGATAGCATCTGATAAACCTTGTTGAACCAAGATGGCCTCCATCTTCATCCTCCACAGACTGAAGTCTGCCTTCTCTGTGAACTTTTCAATATCAAACTTTGTAGTAACCATTTGATCTTCTTCTCCACTGAGTCTTCTTCTTTTTCTTCTTGTTGGCTTTCCCACAGACGGCGCCAATTCTTATGAATACAGCAAAACTTGATCAACAAATTATGCTCACACTCTAACCTAATCTCTAGTGTTGTGTATTGATTCAATCAAAACAGAAACTAAAACTAAAAATGAAGAAGGAAGACAAGGATTATAGTGGTTCGATCATGTTGATCTACATCCACTTTCTTAAGGAGAGCAATCACTATATGATGAAAACAGGTTACAACTTGAAGATGATGATGAACTAAAACACTTAAGAAACCCTAATTTGATGCACTAGTTTGTATGATGATGATGATCAACTCTCTTCTTCTTTGTTGTGCATGATACATTCCTTTTATACTACACTGCTGCAGACTATATGTATCAGCAAGTACCATAACTTCCACACGATCAGTTTGAGCTCAGTTACAACTGTTTCCATGCCACTCAACTTCTCAAAATAGCACACTTCTTGATCCTACAGTTCAAACACCATGTTGATCATATTATGTTCTTATGTTGAATCTCCACCCTCAATCTTGCATCTTATCTTCTTGATTCCAACTGAAGAACCTTGCCAAACTAACTGATGTGTTGATGATGGACTAACAACCGAAGTATCATCATGTGAACATCTTGCATCTTCTCAACTGTCATCATGTATGAAACACACAATCTATCAGTTGGTTACAACTGATCATTAACTTCTTTTGGCTGTTATTAACAACTACAACTAACTCACTATCACCTATGCTTCACTTAATCAATCAACACATCAAGCATGTCCTATAACTGTCCTTCAGCTTCAACCTTCTGATCTTATGGCTTCACATTACTCATCTTATGCATCCTATTGAGCTTAGCTTCTCAACCAACTTTGCTGCTAACCACTCATTACCTTCCATGTGTACATTTGTTGATATACACACATACACATATACATGCATGCATGGTCTACATATACAACACGTAGAACAGCGAGGCGTGGCTGGCCATGGCGGCGGTGAGACGGGGCTTCATTTCCAGAATGTATTTGTAGTGGCTGGTGAGGATGCTGAAATTGATCAGTGTCATGATGGGGATGATCAGAAAGTGATTGTAAGAACAGGAGGTGGAGGGAGACAAGAAGATGACAAGGAAAAAGGAGTAGTTGTCTGAGAAGAACTTGAGGATCGGAAAGTGGAAGATCCAGGCGGAGAAGGTGGTGGAGATGTAGAGAATGATTCCTCCCACGAGTGGGACCATCTGGAACTGGAGCATGGTCTTAAAATTAAGGCCCACAAGCTTTGCACGCAGGCCCACATGTGCAGTCCTACGGTGTCGTCGGTGGAGCGTGGTCGGAATATGAGGGCATAGTTGGAGGCGGTGCAGGATGAGATGGCGAGAGAGTGCTTGAGTAGAGATATTAGTACACGGGGTGCTGAGACTGTTTTATCTAATGCGTGGAACCCGAGATGCATGAAGGCGATGCTGATGATGCACCAGAAACTGAAGAACTGCCATGCCGGAATCTCCATTAGTGGACTGACTTCATATATCTCCATTAGTGATTGTATTGCGACTAATTAATTGCGAATACTTCTGGTCAACGATACTCCCTGTTTTTTTTTTTCATTTTGGTTGTCTCACTTAAAGAGTCTATTTTTCTTTTTTACACACATGGAAGTCACACACACCTGCTAATACAATTAAAATATGAAACTCACGCCTCTCATTAATACAACTATTCACTACACATTAAATAATAATAATCCTTAATCCAAGTTCCAAAAAGCAAAAGACCCTCTTAATAAGAGGCGGAGGGAGTATTATAATATCAGCCAATATTGTGAATCTTTAAATTTGAAATTTATTTCAAAAGTTACATCAATTCACAAAAAGATGACTTGAAATCTATAAATAGATCCTCTAATTTCCATGATTCTTATTGGAAGGACTTGATCAATTCTGAAAATATTTTCATACTTAGAGTCTTTTGATCTCAAACATACAATTCGAGTGAAGTGGTGTATTCCTAAATCGTCTTACTCTTAAGGTGAATTTAATATTAGATGGTTCGCCGTATCTTTGATTTGTAGTGCTACTATCATAAGATATGAGTCGTTGTATCTTGGGGATGATTGTCATGAAATCGTAAGCACCAGAGTTGGGTAATTTCATCTTTAAAAAAAAAGAATGTAACTCTTGATTCGAATAATTTTCGTCATATTTTTCTACTCAACATAATATATTGAAACTCAAATATACCCAACATTTTCAACTAATCCATAATTTAAGAAAATCTTTATAAAAGACTAAATTACTTAATTTCTTTATTATTTTTAGAGATTGGTAAGAGTATTAATGTAACCATTTAATTTAATTTATTTGCTATGGAAAATTATGCTTAAGATCAACTCCTCGCGGATTTAGTGATGGTTAAGTTATGGAGTGGTTTTAATTATCATGTAATTCATTAAATAAAAACGGTCAAATTATCTAAACATCATTAGAATTATTTTTCTAGTGATTCAAGAATTTTGTCAATCGCACTGACATCTTTATTCAAATTGAATAAGATCCCTATATATTAAACTAATCATCATGAAAAATAATGATGGAATAAATATGAAAAATTGAAACTCGCAATTTTTATTTCTTGTTTACTTAACAGGTACATATTCAACCCTTCATTATTTTTTCTCTAATCTTGTTTTCTTCTCCTTCTTCAATTTCAATCCGTTGAAGTCGGCTTCTCAAAGAGAATTTGGTAATTATGATAGGCTTTTTATCATGGAAATAGAAAACCTTATTCAGCATATTTGCTTCAATTCTGATTAGGATTTTGCAACATTCAATGTGAAAGAATTTTGAGTTTCTTAAATTATGCATAAGTGGTACATTTTTCCTATGTACCGAAAATGTACACCGTTCGAATTTAATTTAAAATTTGCACCTAAATGCCAAATTGGAGTAATCTTTGAAACAAAATTAGCGAACATTTTATTTTTTTTAACCCGTAATCCGGATTGAAGTGGATCGGGTCATTGACTCGCTGGTAGCATTCACCATAAATCCCTATTCATGCATTGAGTCTCCCATTTTAACTCGGGCGAGTCACATTCACTGTCTCAGCCCTCACCTCTCTCTACCCCCACACACACACACACTCACTCTTTAGCCAATCATCTCCACGGAAGAATTCCTATTAATTTTTGGTTTTCCTTCATCTCTGTGGGAAGAATTCCGTTTAATTTGCGATTTTCTTGGTGTGTGAAGAGTAAGTTGTATGATGCCTACAACCTGTTTGATGAATGACCGAAACAGTATTTTCGAATACACCATTGATCTGTTGCTATCTTAGGTATAAGAACGTCTTTGTTTATCATGACCTTGATAGCCTGCTTCCTTTCTCTAAAAATGTAAAGAGTATGTTTTTTCTCTTGTTTAATGCGATGATAAATGGTGTGTATGCTGCAGAGAGTGATACCTGGAAATATCATTGTTCGACAAAGGGGCACTCGTTTCCACCCCGGAGATTATGTTGGAATGGGGAAAGATCACACTCTTTATGCTCTCAAGGAAGGGATTGTTAAGTTTGAGCGGAACAAGCTGACAGGGCGCAAGTGGATTCATGTTGAGCCGAAGGATGGTTATGAAATTCATCCCATCTATGCTAGTGCTAACAGTGCTTCTAAGATGAACTCTGCAGCTTGATTCCATCATCTCGTTTTATGGTAATTTTAGCTTTGGTTTGGGGAGACGAGGTTGTCTGTCTTTTAGACTAATGGTGATTGATTAGTTTTCTGGATCTTTTGAAAGCTGAATGATGAATTTTGCTTTCGTGAACATCTTGGCAACAATATTGTTTAAATTCGATGAAGTCAGTTGCCAAAGGCATCAAGATATTGTCTTCAACATGCCATGTTTTAGGGTCGCACTTTTTACTTCAGTGATGCAGAGACTGTGGAAATGAATCCATATTACAGTTGGAGTGTGCAAGTAGGGAATGCCTTTTTTGTTGTTCATCTACAAGATAAATAAATTTGGCAAATGCTATTTTCTACAAGAATTGTTGTTAAATGCACATTTTTTATTAAATGCACATCCCTTTTAATTTTGTAAGTTTTAATTTTTTATTATATACAAACCCCTTAAAACTCCAAAATTACACTAATAATTTTAAGATTATACACCCCTTCAAAATCCTTAATTCTCTTATTGCCGTCAAAGCAAACTAGAGTGAAGTCCTTATCATTCTTACTATTTCCGGTTGTTAATGTAATTCATTTAGGCAACCACGCCCTCATTTACCATTACCGTCGGTCACCATTCAAATATAATGTTTCTTTATTTGGTTAATTGTCCTTAATTTCTCGTGAAAAACACATAATACAGTAAAATTTCTATAAATTAATACTCGATAAATTAATAACCTCGATAAAACTAATAATTTGTCCGGTCCCAACTTGGGACCAGTTCAAATTTGGGTACCAATCAATTAAATAATAAGATACTATTTATTTTGAAAATCCTAGTGTATATTTAAGGTCCAAACAAAATTATAAATTAATAATTATTAAAAAATTTTCAAATATATATATGTAATCAACTTCAAGATGAATCTATTGTTATTTGCTTTTTGTTAAACTTCAGATCAGCATTAATCTCATCTTTAAATATTTCGATTGCACCCAAGAATTGTAGCGTTGTCTTCTCATATTGCAATAAAAATTTTCGAAGAGTTATTGTCGCTTGCAATGCTTCTTTTCGAGTGACTGGTTCCAAAGCTATTGAATCACCATCCACTTCATCATCTTCTGGATTTTGAATGACATCAGCAACTTTAAGCTTTCAACTTCGTAACATTCATTATTTTCACCTGGAAAGTCAAGCAAGTGATTCACATCCATTTTATTCTTATAACTCACCCCACTGATCATTCTCAAGCTCATGGATGTCTTCTGTATAATTGTGGATCCCATAAATACTCAATCATATATTCTAATAATATATTTCTAACATACATAAATAAGTTATGAAAATACTTTTTTTATATAACCTCTTTAAATTAATATATTATTAATTTATCGATTATATAATACCTTTCTAAATTAATAAAATTCTCTGATCTTAAATGTATTAATTTATAGAACTTTTACTGTAATTATGAAACTGACCGAGTAGAAAGTAGAGCGTGGTGTTTTGTTCAGTTTCATGATTTCAAAGGGAAAGAGGGTCGATGGATGATGAATTTGATGGTGAATCGTAAGTGCATCACTCATAGGGATGTGTATAGAGAATTAATCAATGTAGAGTTTATTAGATAATAATGTGTATTTAATGAATTAGGGATAATTTAATTTTTTAGTGTTGTTAAATACACACCCCTCTTTATTGAGTACACACTCTTATTTAATTGTTTTAAATTTTAATTTTATTTATTGTATACACACCCCCTAAAAACCCAAACCTACTCTTTTATATTTTAATTTTAATAGGATACACACCCCCCCTTGTATGTTGCTACTTTAAGATTTGGAATAGAATTAGAATAGAAGGAAGAAAGAAAGAAAAAATTTAATTGTACATACACAAGTTAATTTATCAACCATATCAAAACAACAAAATTATATCTCAAAATGCTTGAGGAGCAATAAAAATGGAGGAACTGTCCCCCACACTATTATCCATTAATCCACGAGTCTAGCTCCATCATTTCATAGTTCAATTTAATAGAGGAACTTTTTCTCACACTATTATCATTCCTGCCCAAGTTCATCATGATAGATGAATAAAAGTGGTTGCAATTCCCATTCTTTGTGTATTTGTACAGATTCTCCGTATCTTGTTTATAACCCCAGCATAACAAGTTACTATATTATAAGGATCACTTTTCCCCCTGGAATCACAAGTTTTTTTGTTGACTCGATTTGCAATCCTTAAACAGAAAGCCATTTCGCAGCGATGGTGCGAAGTTATTTCTGAAAAGCGTGAAGAATTCTGAAATGGAATGATCGCACCACATGAGTACTAATCAAAATCTGATTAGACGTCACATTCTTCACCAGAAAATTATCAATTTTACCAATCCAATGGCTACAATTCAACTTGATTTCACATCCATCACTGAATCCAAATGGGGTAAGCCACTATGCTTTCGCCGCACGATCGATCACATTGAACAAAACTGGTATTCTTTGCAACAGATGAGATGACCAAAAATGAGAGTACCAAACATATGATTATTCGATTAAATAGAAAATTCATCGTATGTGAAAGGGGAGAAACATGAAATTAAGAGCTAAAGGTACTGTGATTAAGGTTGACTTATGAGGAAAGAATTAATGGAGTAATTAAAAAGCATACGTGTGAAGAAAAGTAAATGCTATAATTATCCATGATTTTAAAAAATAATCGGCCATAGGTATGTGTGGTTCATCTTCATAGCCGCCATTGCTGTAGAATGATGGCATTTGAATGAACCGCGGGAGGGCAATCCCCTGGAAATGCCAAGAGATGTAATTCAGAAATATACGGGGTTGTTATAATTTAGGGTTTATTAAATTTATTTAGTATAAAATATATAGGGGTGTTTATTTAACAAATTAAGGGTAATTTAGGCTTTTTAAAAAATATTTTTTTTTTAATTATATACTAATAAGGGGTGTGTATTTAATAAAAGGGGTGTGTATTTAGTGATACCCTTAATTTTTTTTTAAATACTCCCTCCGTCCCGCCTTAATGCTTACGCTTCCTTTGTAAATTACAAAGGAAGCGTAAGCATTAAGGCGGGACGGAGGGAGTACATAATAATAATTTTATAATAACAGAATCCGTATTAAATAAAAAGGGGTGCTTATGTAAAATTGTCTTTTCTACTAGATTGTATTGTTTGCACATTTAATTCGTTCACAATGTTGCGTCATATACATATATACTCCTATGTAATTTGATAATTTAATTATGAGCCTAATTGGGATGCATTGTGAATGTTGCATCATACTATACACATATATCTAATTAATTATGAGTTTAATTATTTTACGTGCATATTCTTATACATTCCTTACTATGTACACATAAACTCATGTAGCACAAATATATAGATAATATGTGCAGAAATATGTAATTGAGAAATTTAGATAATTTAGAGTATATTTCACCACTAGAATTTAAGATATAATTGTAATTTTATTTATAGAGTTTAGGGTATAATTGTAATTTCAAATTTGTATTTAGAGTATATAGATAGCTGGATTTTATCCTTCGTTCATGGTAGAATGATGTGGCTATTTAGGTATGATTGAGGAGATTATCTGAACTAATCTAACATAGTGATTAAGTAGAGAGAGAAAGAATGATCATCGGTTCCCTCCAGGCGACTTGTGCCTTTTGGAGGTGAATATTGTGTGTACCTTATTCATTAGGGGCATGCCCTATATATTGGGTGGCCTGACGTCATCCAAATCTCCAGATATATCATCAAGTCACATCACAATTAATGCAGATATTGTAGACATTAAATGCTATAGCCTCATGCGCCTATTGTTACGATCTGTTTTAGGATATCCCCTGTGTCCGAATCTTAGGGGATATCTGAATAGCTTCCAAGCTAGGGGCACAAGTGGCCAAGTGAGATAGTCGAGGGACTCGTCCCGACTGAGAGAGTGGAGTGAACGTGCTCGGCCTTCATTCTGTCTGGAATAGGCGGTATTGAGCCTGATAATGTCAAAAGAGTGTGTTTCCACTGGGCCCAATTATACGCAGCCCGTACTCTATTTTTTGGAGGCCCAACCTATTGGGCCCTACTACAGAGTATATTTTACTCCTAGGGTATAAGGTTTAAGGTATAATTATAATTTCACCCATATGGTTTAGGTTATATTTTACTCCTAGGGTTTACGGTATAATAGTTATTTAAGTATAGTAAATTTAAAAAAAATAAAAAAAATTAATTAAAAATGGTGGGACCACATGTTCCACCAATTCATTTGGGAGTTAGTCTATTGTAAATCGAGTTTACATTATATACACCCTTGTAATCCTTGTGATCCCCTTAATTTAAACACCCTTAATTTAAACACCTTAATAATGCATAGGATATATAGCGTTGGAAGAGAGGATCACATAGTTTATATCGTGAAGTCGGCTTACACAAGTATTTATGTTCATTTGGTGGGATGGATTTCACTCAAGTTACAATACATGTGCAGAAATGGACGTACATTATGCAAGAAATGTTGTTAAATGTGCATAAATATAAATTTCTATACAAAAGATATATATAGATGTATAAGCAAAATTTACGTGGAAAAGTATTTCTTTGTACAAATGAAAAACGAAGGGTTCATTTTAGGAGTTTTTCATTATAGAACCTAATAGATATGTAAACTATTAATTAGGGACTCAAAAGATTTTTTCTATCATTTTAGAATTTGAAAGATATGAAATTATCAATACAGAACTTAAAATCATAAAATTAATTAAAATAAAATAATAATAACTACATTAAAATTTCATATATTAAATTTAACATAATATTTTATATTTTATTTCCATTAAAATAACATACTAATTAGAGTGAGGCTCTTGTGCACCCGGGCGCACGGAGCACATTCCGTGCGTCTTTGCAATTTTCGTGTCCCTTTGCAATTTAAACCCCTAGCAATACATAGGTTTAAATAGAATATAGATGGGGATGTTGTGTTCACATAGGGGCACGAAGTATCTAGGGGTGGGCGGTATGGTATACCAAAGATTTTTGGTCATACCAAATACCGTACCGAAATTTTCGATATATAAAAAGTCATAATGTTACCTTACCTAAACTTTCGGTATATCAATATTTCGGTATAAGAAAATAGCATACCTTCTACTTACCAATATTTCGATATACCATATCATACCTAAAATATCGGTATATACCGTCCTATTAGATAGTTTGTTATGCCATTATGCAGATAAAATTCAATAAATCTAATTAAAAACTGTACTAAAAAAGTGAAAGATAGCTATAAAATAAATTTTAATAGATAACAAATTCATAATAAAAAAATATACGACAATTCACAAACGACCAAATTAAATAAGGGTGAGTCTCATGTAAATCGGGTTTACATGTAAACCCTATTTTTTAAAATTACTCTTAGTATATAAAAAAATATTCTTTGAAGAGTAATGATTTTTATACAAGAGCATTAATTCATGTCTCTAAAAATTAATTTTTTATTTACTAAAAAGTAATCGATAAATAAGGATTTACAAGAATTTGAAGAGTAATTTTTTAATTTACAATAATAACAATTTATTTGCTAAAGAGTAATTTTTTATATACTAAAGAATAACAGAGTTTATATAATTAAACGTAAACCCGATTTACATAAGTGTTTGTCATTAAATAAATAGTACCCAAGAGATCTACACAAGAACCATAAGAAACTTATATTAAAATTAACACTTTTAAATTTTCATATAGGATAGAACTACATAATTAAAAAAGAAGTACAAGATATCACGAAAGCCAATCAACTTTATCACCCATTTATAATTATGAAATTTACAGTGTGATTTTAAATTTAATATTTTAATTAAATAGTGTATATACATAATTTAATTAAAATTATAAAATATAAATAATAATTATAATTGCATATATCATGTATTATAGTATACTGTATCATATTACCCAAAAATTGAATATTTTATGGTATTTCGGTATATACCAAAATACCGCGGTATTGATAATTTATATACCTTTATCATACCAAAATTTTCAATACGGTATCATATCTTACCAAAAATTTCGGCATACCTAAAATTTCGATAAAAATGGTATTTTTCGATATGATAAGGGCGGTATACCAAAATTTTGGTATTTTTTCCCAGCCCTAGGAGTATCCCTCCGTGTCACCGGGGACGCATGAGCTTTTGCCTACTAATTAATGACAAATTTATACAATTATATTACTAGTTTTTTTATTGATTTTATGATTTTAGGTCTTAAATTGATAGCATTATATCTTTCAAGTTCTGAATTGATTAAAAAAATCTTTGGAGTCCCTAATTGACAGTTTACCTATATTTCAGATCTGGTTGAAAAAACTTCATTTTATGTCTGATTAAGTTTTCATAAAATAATAGATTTAGGAATATATGTCATTGATTAATATGTTGTGAGGAAAATTCATGTACACTAAGCTTAAGATTAAATATAATCATATTTCTTTTTCACTTTTTTTTTTCAAATCAAATTCAATAAGAACAATAAGAAAATATCATATCATAATATTAAGGAGTATGTACTAGTATTATTGTTTTATTTATGATTGTTTCATTTAGATTTTATATCTTATAATAAGTATCTCAAAATATTTTAATTGGATCATGGAAGATAATGATAAAAATTTGTGTGAGACTTTACGGGAAGATTTTCATGAGACATATGAAAAGTGATAACATTTTATTAAAAATCGATACTCTAATTAATAAAATAATTAATTAATTTATTAATGATGTAATAAATTATTTCATGAACAATTCGTAATAAAAAAATGATAATATTTTTAATAAGAAATAATAATATAACTAATTTAAAATAAAATAAGTTTGGTTTGAACCCGATTAATGCATAAAAATATTTGAAAAAAATCTCAAAGTTATGCCAATAATAAATAAAAAATCATAGCACATTAGATTTTTAAAGAGTAATATTTTTTATTTAAAAAATAATTAATTTTCAAAGAATAATTTTTCATTTATTAAAAAATAATTGGTGAATCACAATAATACTCCCTCCGTCCGGTTCTAAGGTATTCATTTGCTTTTTGCACGTGCCCGGTTCTATGGTATCCATTTGCTTTTTACACGTGGATTAAGGAGTATTATTATTATATGTAAAGTGAGTAGTTGTATTAGAGGGAATTGATGAGCCATATTGTGTATTTTTTTACTCCCTCCGTCCCACAACAGGAGTGATGGAATTTTTTGCACGTAGATTAAGGGGTATAATATTTAATGGATAGTTGGGGTAGTTGAGGTGAGAGAAATAATATTTTAAGTAGGTGTATTAGTGTGAAGTGTGGGGTTATCGAGAGAGAAAAATTTAATTTGTGTGGGTCCCTTTTACTAAAAAGGGAAATGCACCTCTCGTGTTGGGACGGACGAAAATGGTAAAATGCACTCCTTGTTGTGGGACGGATGGAGTACTAAATAGGGGAAATATATACCTTTGAAGCGAACGCCAGAAATAGTAAAATAGATACTTTAGAAACAGACAGAGGAGTAATACTTTTATCTCTTTAATTTAAAGAGAGATAAGTAGTAATTTTTCATATATTTATCTTTAAAAAAAACAGAAACGATATCACGTGATACAGTTTTAAACGCTGAGATAATTGGATCCCATTATAAATATGAGTGAGTTTCTTGTGCTCTCGAACATACGAATTTAAATCCGTGCCCCTATATAATTTTTATGCCCCTTTATAATTTAAACTTCATTGTGTTCACTACATACTATATTCCCAGGGCGCACGAGCTTTGCATATAGAAATAGCTGTTCTCACGTCACCGCACAAGAGACCGTCTTATTAAAATATTCATTCATAAAAATAAATAAATAAAATAAATGGTAAAACATCACGGGACTTCTTCTGTTTGTAATTTGCTATTCGGTTTTGATACCGGAGGAAGTGAATGAGAATTCTGTAATCTAGGGCGGTTATCTCTCTCGCATCCTTCTTCCTAACCCCCAAACCAGACAATCGAAAACCCTAATCACCCTTCTCCGCGGTGCCGCTGGCTGAAACTTATAACAGTTCTCGCCCTCCTCCCTCTGCGCCGCTCGCTTAAGAGGTCTGCTTTTGTTTCCTGCTTTCAGTTTTGTGACTTTGCTATCTTGTCCGCTGCCTATTACACTTTGTAATGATAAGTCAATAGTTTCATCGAAACTTAATTCTAAGATTCTTGTATTGAAGTGTGTAAATATATGTGGATTGGATTACCTGTTTTGATCTCATAAATTTTGTTATACGGGTAAGGTTCATCTGTGAATTCAGAAGGAAGGAGTAAATTTAATTTGATTTCTTAGTGGTACTCCATTGATATGTGTCCAGAGAAAGGATTGCATTAAAACTAACTAATCTTGATCCTGCTCTTAACCTCAAGTATGCACATGCTTTTCACGAGCTATAGCTTGTATATATGAAGCTTGCCTATAAGTATCGTTGTTTTTTCCATTTTCAATTACACATGCAATGTTGTGAATTCTATCCATGTGTATAGTGCGACGCTGCTAGCATATGAGGCTTCATCATTTTTTCCCCTTTGAGAACATACATGCTTTAGATGGCTATCATAAGTCAGGAACAATAGTTATAGTAAAATTTTGTAAGCTTTGATCACATTAAACCTTGAACCGGTGAAGCGTCTTAGGTGATTATTATGCATGTACTTTGTGTGTGGTATTCTGATATTAGTTTTGAACAAGTCAACTTCTCCGTGAATAATATACACTCTACCCTTTTCTACACCCTAGCATACAATGTGACCAACAACTCTGCCTTGTAGATGGTGTGATTTCTTCACTTAAGTGAGAGACCAAAGTTCGATTCCCATTGGGAACGAATTAGGAGAGGAGTTATAAGGAGGCTTGGAGAAAGGGAAAGTATGGGCGCTTGGTGAACTAACTACTAACTATACTAACAACTAACATTTACCGATAAAAATAAATATATAAATAAAAAAGATGGTGTGATTTCTTAAAATCTCTTCTTTTCATTTGAACCTCAACTTGAGAGTTGAGATGTGCTGTACAAGGCATATCAATAACTTGCCCCTCATAGGTGATATTGAGGTTTTAATTAGGCAAAATAAAGATGGAAGACATGCATGAAGGTTCCTATTAAAATTCTAATATTTTGTTATTGATGAAATTCTTAAATATCTTCACTTGAGATGTAAAACTTAAGCATAGTGTGTTGTCAACATAAAAATGTCATTATTTATTATGCTTTGTTAAATGGTGGAAATGATTCTGGCTGTGAATCAGTACATTTATCTAGTGAAAATGCAATAATTTCAGGTTTTCACGTCTTTAGCATTGTATGACTTCTTTAACCATATAATACCCTGCGATCTTCTAACCCTAATCTCCTGCACAGCCACCTGTCAATTTGAAAATCACAGTCTTTCATTTCTATGACAGTGTGCTGCTAGAGCTGCAACCACCAGTTGATGCCAAAGTTTCTTTCTGCATTTCAGGTTTTATTTGGCTAGTTGATTTTATTTCTCAGTCGTTGAGAGATTATTAGTAGTTTTCCTAATTTTGTAGGGTACCTGTTTTATGCATAACAGATCAACCCTTACTTTTGGCTAGTGTTTGATTTTTATTAAGATTATTCTTTTCAATCATACTAATCCACCATCCTTTGTTTATGAAATTTCATAGCAAGACTCATCCTCATTTATGTATAGTGGTGGTGGGTGGGTGGTGGTGGTGGTGGTAAATTAGGGTTGCAACTCTAAGTTGAGTATACTCTTTGTAGATACATTATTTATCTGCTTAATATAATGATCATTAGCTGCCAATAACTTTTATCGCTATAGTTTTTTTTAGAGTTCTAATGGGATGTTTATATGTTAGAGGCAATGTTACCTTAGCTTGGGCCTTGAGTGAAATCAAAAGGTCATCTCATTATCAGCTTATGCAAACTACAATTCTTAAAATCACACTGACGAAATAATTTGAATAATGGTGTCGGACAACTATCTTATATTTGTTAATGTGGTATTCAAATTAATTTCTTTATTTCTTATACAACCTTAATACTTTCTATTTACCTCCACAAGTTTAACATTTCATATATTTCTGTTTTTTAAAATTTAACACGTTAGATCATGCCATCATGTCATGCCAAATCAATAGCTTTTTATGCAGTCAAAGACTTGTTTACTCAGTATTAACTTTATGGGTCTGGCATCACTTTTTGGACTGCAATATATTCTTGTATTATATTTTCCTTTTTTCCAATGACTCTTCTATGTTCTTCCACTCTTTCATATCTAAATTTCTATATTTGAAATTAGTTCAATTCTTCATACATTTTGTGTGAATTTCCTTCTATAGGTATATGTTGCTGAATGTAACAATGATTGCAGCCAATTGAATATGATAAGTAGAAATTAGGCTCTCACCTCAATTTCGTCTTGATTTTTTTCAGATGATTATCGATTTCGTCGCCATTCTCCAAATCAATTTCTCATAGTTCAAGAACGCCTGCAGAATTAGAGTTCTTCTATTCACCGAATTTTCGTCGCCATTTTTCATTGGTATTCTCTAAGTTTTCTTCTTCGATTTCTACTGTATGTCCTTGATCACTAAACATTAGAATATTTAGATGCGGAATGTTATGGAGAATTTGGAAAAAATAGACTCAGGTATCTTTCTCATCATGAATTCTATTGTACTTTTCAAATTCAGAAATTATAGTAATATTCAATACATGAATTTCAGGGAGAAAAAAAATAAATTTAAGTCTGATTTTTTTTTTTTTTTTAAATCTCTTGTTTATAGAAGAAGGAGCTCTAATAAATTATTGCACAGTAGTTTCCAATCAAGATGATGGAACTGAAATAGGTGAAGATTCGGCTGAGAATCCATATGAAGGTGAGAAACCAATCATGTTTTAGGAGTGCAGTTGCTTTCTTGTTCTTTCCTACTCAAAAAAAAAAAAACATGTTTTAAATTGGAATCAAGAAGGCATTTTGCTTTTGTTATGGAATATCAATGATTCTGATCCTGAGATGACACATATGGTTCTTACATTTATATAAGAAGCTGGAAAATCTTGATTTTGATGCTGGTAAAATCATTACTAAGTTCCAACACATGCATGCTATTCTTTTTCAACAATGTTTTGTGAGATAATAGTAGGGTTGGGGCTTAAGTTGTTTTCTTTCCACAGAAGATATACTGAATTCAGTTGTGGGACTGCTGGTTGGTTCTTTTGGATAAATCTGCATAACTCAATTATCAATTTACCTTTAGGCTTTAAGGAATAGATGATATGTAGAAAACTCCATTGTACAAATCTGCTTTCACCTTTCCCTTGTGGCAGTGATGAGGGAGCTGGACTTTTAGCTTTAGGATGGTTTCTGCCCAGAATTAATTATCTGTTGGATTTGGAATGAAGAATTGTTCCAAGTTTGAACTCTTTATGTTACTTGTATTGATGCAACACAAGTTAATCAATCCATCACAACTATTATATCATATAATAACAAAATTTCTGTTCTTATCCATCTAATTTATAATTGCATCCTTTTCTAGATAGATTACTTCATCTGTTGAAAGTCTTCCTTCTGTTATCCTTTTTTAAGAATCTACTTGACCATTACCTTTTTAGTTAAGACTTAAGACATAAATGCATTCAGAAAAAAAGAAACACCATTGACAAAAGTTATGTTTTCATGCATACATTATTTGGCCTAAATTGAATTTACATCAAGAGCTAAAAAAAAGCATTGAATAATGTACATAAATATCAAACAATAAAAAATAAAGTTTTGATGTCTATTATATCCTAGAATAATATCCTAGAATAAATATTATTGTACAATAAATAGAGTTTTGATGTCTATTTATTGTACAATTTTATCCTAGAATAATGTACATAATTTATTGTGACTGGGGTATAGAGTTTTGAGGAAAGGAGGCAATTCTGTATTAATTGTATTTCATGTCTCATGAGCCCTTTTCTAGTTGCAGAATAACTATCATATGGCAATTGATGAAAGGTTTATTGCTTAAATAAGCCTGGTATATATTTCTGGCAATAGTCAAATAAAAAATGATTTTCTAGTTGCAGAAAAACTTCATTCTGTTATTCATAATAACAACAAAGAAGAATCAGAAGGTATCAAAAAAATTAAAGGTGAAGAATATTATTAAGCGCACAGATATAACGTCGGCGTTTTTATTAATATATAAAATCTCTTATTCACAAAATTTGCATAAAATTAAAAAACCTACCCTTGAAGTTTTAAGTATTTAAATCTACATTTAAAACCCTATTTTATGAACATTTTAAAATCTTAAGAAGAAAGGAAAAATACCCCATATCCATTCATTCTCCAAGGAAGATGGCGGGCAAGGAAGCTTCAAAGAGCGAAAATGTATGTGATTTAAGCTTTTAATCAATCAAAATTTCAGTTTCGCATTTTTGTATTTTGCACCGGATCCAGTGTGTCCATCAGATGCTGTATGGACTGAAATTTTAGCTTCTGATGGCTGAAAATTTGTGTAATTTTTGGCCACTCCCAGACGAAAATAAGATGTATGTTTTCTGTTTTCCTAGTACACATTTTCTAACTTATTTGTCCTATATTCTAACTTATATTCTAAGGCACGTTTTCTAACTTACATGCTCACTCATCATAAATTGGTTAATACGGATGCCAATATTCTCATTTCCTCTCAAACAACTTACTTTTGTGGTTTGTTGCTTTATCAAACTTCTTTTATGCTTGTGAGCAATAAATATATTATGATCATGACTAATTCTTGAAATCTTTAATCTGCAACAGAAAGTTGTACCTTAATCTAATCTTCTTGAATGTCTTATTCACATATCTTGCTAGCTGCCATATCTTATTGTTTTTCAAATATGATATGCAGGTGGCAGAAATGACATAAGTGGTTCTCTAGTGGGAATGACAAAAAATACAGTGGATGAGATGTATGAATTGTATTGTGATCATGCCAAATTAATTGGATTTAGTGTTCGTAAAGGAACTTCAAGGTTCTCAAGCAAAGGTATTGAGACATCAAAGACTTTTCTTTGCTCTTGTGAAGGATTGAGAAAATCAGGGGCAACATTGAAAAAAAAGAAAGTTGGTATTACAAGAACGAATTGCAAGGCATCATTGACTGTTAAAATAAAACCATTTGGAGGGTGTGAAGTGATTAGGCATAACACAGTACACAATCATGAGCTATTCAGAAAAGATTGTGCTCACCTACATCGTTTGGAAAGAAGAATAGCAGATGGGAAAACATCAATTGTTATTGAGAATAATATATCTTCCGGAATGGGGGCAGCAGCGTCTGACCACTGCATAGCACATGAAATTGGCAGTGAGGAAAACATTGATCATTCTATGAAGGATCCAATAAACTTTGTTGGACATTTGCAAAGGAAATTCATTGAGGGAGGAGATGCACAGAGATTTCTTGCAATGATTAAAGATGAGAATTCCCTAAATCCAGATTTCTTTTATAGCTTGAAAGTGGATGACCAATCTAGATTGGCTAACATTTTTTGGAGGGACTCGCTAATGAAGGAAGATTATTCGATATATGGAGATGTTGTTGTGTTTGATACAACGTTTAGGGAAAACAAGTATGATATGATCTGTGCACATTTTGTGGGAATAAATAACCATAAGAAAAACGTTATGTTTGGATGTGCCTTCATATCGGAGATGAAAGGTGACACATTTGAATGGTTGTTGACAGAATTTAGAAAATCAATGGGTGGAAAGTATCCTGTAACAGTCTTCACTGATCAGGACTTCGCTATTGCAACTGCAATACAAAAGGTATGAATCACGATTCAGGTTATGTTAATTTAAGTTATTATTACTAAAGAGTCACAGTGCATTTGACTTAATAGTATATGTTATTATAACCAAAAAGTAATAAAATATTGTCATTTTTTCAGGTTTTCCCAGAAAGTAGGCACAGGTTGAGTTTGTGGCATCTTTATCAGAATGCAGTTACAAGTTTTGAAGATTTAAAAGGTAATATTGCTTTTCAAGAAGAATTCAATAAATGTTTATCAAATTGTGTAGACAAAGAAGAGTTGGAATGTTGTTGGAATAAGATGATCTCGAAATTCAATCTTCAGAACCATTCTTGGTTCATGAGATTGTATAGATTGAAGGAGAAGTGGTGCCCTGCTTTGAACAAGAAGTACTTTTCAGCTGGAATAAGATCATCCCACTGTAGTGAGAGCACAAACCAATCGATTGAATTCAAAACAAGGACCGACACAAATTTGACAGAATTTTATATATTATTCAGAGGAGCTGTCAAAAATTGGAGAAACATTGAGAGAGAAGATGAATTCAATAGTTCAAGAACTGAGCCCGAGATTATTTTGGAAAAAAAAGGTCTCATAAAGCACGCTACAGAGGTATTCACACTTACAGCTTACAGAGATTTTGAAAAGGAATTCATAAAATGCATAACTGCATCTTCTGTTGTTGCTGGGGCTGAAGACAGTATTGTGGTGTATGATGTTGGGATGCCTGATGATATTAGGAGAGCAAGAGTTGAGTTTGACACCAAATCGAAGGCAATCAAGTGCGCATGTATGAAATTTGAGGAATGCGGCATGTTGTGCTACCATAGTTTAAGAGTTCTACACATAAATTCAGTGCAAGACATTCCTAATTCTTATATCTTGAAAAGATGGACAAAGAATGCAAAGTTCGAATTTTGGGGCAAGATGGACAAGCCAGACAAACGGGATGATGCCTCCCTTTGGAGATATGAAATGGCGCGGAAATTTTACAACCTCATTTTGTTATGTGAAGGCAATGAGCGTGCAAGGAAATATATTGAAGAAGCTTATGAAAGAGATTTGATTTGTATAAAATCATTAACTTGTAGAGAAGATGGAGTAGAAAGTACTCACAATCACTAAAAGAGATGATGCTGCCTCCTTAATTTGGAAGCAAATCCCAGAATTATCAATATAAGAGATTTATGAGTTTTAATTTTGAGGAGCATATTTTTATTTTTCTTCTAAAATTTTTATTTTTCCTTCTAAAATGTGGAGTAGTAGTTTGTTAAATTAACTTTTTTTTTAATATACGAGGTGTTAGTTTTTTATGCTAAAGAGTAACATAATGATAATAAGATAGTATTTTATAAAGAGTAATATAATGATGAGATATTTTATAATTTTGAAGAGTACTAAATTTATTATTATGAGTAATACTTCATTTATTTAGAAAAGTAGATATTTTCGATTGAATAGTAGTGTGAAAGATAATTCATTTTATAAAGATGAATTATTACATTTTTTCTTGTGAGACAGTGTTTATATGAGATAGATTATGAAACATGTTAAAATATAATTATATGTTTATTGATAATTAAAGTATTTTTTTAATATGAATAATGATTTATTAAAGTATAATTTTATTTTCACGTAGATTTAAAATTTTGTTATTTTTAGGAGTAATTTCTTATTTCATATACTTTAGTTCTTGACAAACTATAAATATGATCAATAATCTAGATTGTCCTCCTCCTTTTACCAATTATTATTTGTCACCCTACCAAAAGACTGGTCCCTCGTGGGTAAGGAATGGATGATGTTGTCTTTAAGAAGTACTGAAAGTGAAATGGAATGAGCAACTTGTTTCAACTTTCATCTATAAACCTAACTACGCATATCAAAGTCAATAATATTTGACTCAAATCCTATCATGCAATGCCACCTTAAAATCTTGATAAAGGGACTCAAAATTTCATCATAACATTTAAAAGTTGGGTAGTTATTTCACTCTGCAAGTCTATTATATAATAGAAGGCCGAAAACACTTGCGCGTGCATATCATGGGAGGAGTTCCCGTAAAACGAATAAGAAATAATAATATTTTAATAAAAATGATACTTGATTAATATAAAATATTAGCATTCAATAAACTAGTATTTCGCAAATAATTGATAATATAAATAAAAAATGATAATACTTTAATGAAAATTGATTAAGTCTTTATTAAAAAGTGAATATTACTTAAAAAAAGAATCTAACACAAGTGTTGCACATTATTGAAACTTGAAAGTGCATGGTGAAGAATCAAATATATATATACTCCTTTAATTTTTCCATAAAAATAAAAGCAATTGTTTGCAATTTAAACGGGAATAAATCAAGTAACATTTTTTGTTGCAACAATATTGTGAAAAATGTGAAAACATAATCAATTAAAAAATCTCTTATTCTATCTGCATTATAAGTTACTTGCAACTCGAGACAAGGAAAAAAAATCATATATGCGTGCTATAAATATAAAATCCAAACTTTATTGACCAAACGTGATGTCAAATTAAGAAAAATTGAATAGTTTAATTGAATTTTTCAACTCTAGCTATAAAAAAGTTAAAGAATGAATAAAATTGTCACGTTGAAATAAATAATAACGCTGTCCTACATTTACAAAATCCATAGTATATTGATCACTCACGACATCAAAATTATAAATATAATAAAATTAAAAAAATATAAGGTATGTAGCTCATTTCATGTATAATTTTTTATTATTATTATGTTTAAAAGATAGTTATGCTTGTAGAAATTATAGGTAAAAAATAATTATATCATAAAAGTTGATATTATACTTGAAGAAAATCAGAATAAAATAAAATATAATAACGTATTATATTACATGAATCACAAGGGGAATTACAATATATCATTAAAATTAACACTAATCATAATTATAAGAATTATATTATAGGTATAAAATATCACATTAACTATAACATTTTATAAATTGATGGGTAAAATAGATTATTAACCATAAGTGTAGAACATTACAAGAGTCGCATTGTCAAATTACAGTATTTACCTAAAAAGTTAACCTTAAGAATAAATATAAAATTTATTTATTAAAAAAAAGTACGCCACACAAAATTTTATGAACAAATTGTACCTCGATTGCACACAAAATATTATCAATAAAAGTTTAATTTTTTTGTAATTAAATTGCCGACTCTTTCAAAAACAATTTTAGAAGCATGACAAAATTTCTTGCACCATATTACATGTACACCCTTGTGGTTTGTGTTTATTCCATCTTTAGAGTAAATATTTATTTATTTTATGAGTTTAGTATTAATCGTTGTTTGTTTGGAAGATATGAGAAAGAAGAATGAGAATCAAAATGGAAAGAAAATTGTTTTTTATTTTCACATTATGGTTATATTCCTAATTTTGTAGGAATTATATACACTACTCTCACAAATGGTGGAATGAGCCCAAAGTATTCCTTTCAACTAATCATGCCATTTCCTTTCCTCTTTTATCATTTCAAAGTTCAAACAACCCATAAGATTTAAGTTTAATTTTTATCACCGTTATTCATATTACACTTTACTCTCGTAGTTTACAAGGTATTTGCTTCTACGAGGTTCTTTCCTGTTAATCCTTTTGATCCACGCTCGTTAACTTTCTTGGTTTTTTATTTTGAAAATTGAATTTTAATTGTTAAAATGCAAATTAAAAATTTTAAAATCATCCATATTTACATATACAAACTTAAATAATCCAAAATCTACTAACTTCTTATATAGTATTCTTTTTTCGCAATAAATACAATTTTTCTCATTTATTGTATCAATTAATACCTCTTCACACGAATTATAATATAATTCCTCTGTCCCGTCCTAATACTTATATTTACTTTTTGCACGAGGATTAATGAATATAGTATTTTAATGTGTATTGAGGTGAGAGAAATAATATTTTAATGTAAAGTGGGTAGGTGTATTAGCGTGATATGTTGGCCATAGAGAAAGGAATAATTAATTTGTGTGTGTTTCATATATAAAAAATGGAAATGTAACCATTAGGATGTGATGACCAAAAAGGAATCATGTAACCATTAAGATGAGATGGAGGGAGTATCTCTTACACATTTATTTGATGTATAAAGTTTGAAAATACTTTAAAAAACACAAAATAAATATATACCACCATTCAATAATTTTCAAACCCACATAAACTTAAAACAAACAAATCGTTAGAGTTGTTATTCGAGTTAAGTGAGCCCGAGTAGTGCATACTCGAACTTGGTTGGAGTACTTATCGCGCCGAATTCGAGCTCAACTCAATAAGGAAACAAGCCTAAGAACGAGCTCGACTCGGCTCGAAAATTACTCGAGCGAGCTCGACTAGACTCATTAAGCAAAGCGAATCGAGTTTATCAAGTCTTATCGTAGTATTATTATAATTATTATTAAAATAATCGAGCCGACCACGTCTCGTCTCGTTAACGAAACGAGCCTAAGGCTAGCTCAAGTAGTTACGAACTGAGCCGAGATTTCGAGTTACTGGTTAAACTTGATAGCTCTTCGTATTGCTGGTGCATCGTGTATTAACCCTTGGGAAAGTGAAGTTAGTGTCCAGGGGCGGAGCTAGAGAAATTTATTAGGGGGGCTAGAAAAAAACATGTAGATCATAATTCATATTCAAGAACAATACAAAATGAAATAATATAAAATAGAGCACACTCAGAACTACTATTTACTTTCTTCCAATTTTTGAAACCATGCTCAATGAATGTGTTTGAACCTGGGCGACTTGAAGATGGCCTACCAAAGAGATAACATGGTAAACAATATATAGCATCTTGCACTTTTGAATATTCCAACCATGAGGGATATAAGTCAAACCAAGAAACTTGAAATTGACGCCGTTGAGCTTTTCCAATAAAGAATGGATATGCATCCTGCGGAAGCCTTGGTTGAAATGGTCCAACTTTGAGATAAGCTCGACGAATATCATCCCTTTGATTTACATGAAATTACCAAATCAGTGGGCGTAATCCAGGATCTCTTTCTAAGTGACAAGCATCCATTTTTCGTGGCTTTTATTCGCTTGTGTAATGAGCTACTAGATTCTAGACATGTAGGAATAACCGTTGACTCAATTGTTAGATGACTTGTTATTTGATGAGTTGAACCTAGTGTATGAATCTTAGAATCCTCAACTTTAGAATCATCTTCATTCTTTTGATCTTTTCTTCTAAAGAATGTATCAATAGTTTTCAACTTCCCCATAATTTGATTGATCAACCTAGTTATCTTCACACAAAATTAAAATTAGAAGGTAAATTATATATGCAAAATTTGTAATCAAATATTTGATTATTTATTTGAGCCACTAATAATTATCAAATTACATCACTCAATAATTAAGTCTATGAGAAAGAACATCTAGATATAAATAATTAAATCAAGTATATGAAACAAGACAAACAACATAAATACATAATGCAATTAGGATTTAAAGTTAATATTAATTAGGTTAAAGAAAATTAAAAATACGAAAGTAAAAAATATACGCTTAAATCTCAAATTTAAATAATGATAAATAGGAAGGAATATTAAATCTTACCTTAGATATATAAAAATAGGATAAAAAGTGAAATAAAGTGGGAGAATAAAAAATGGCAAATGGATTTTGGTGGCTGCACATGTTCACGCCATCAGTGAGGTCCGAAGTAGTTGGAGAGATATTTTTTACCTTTTGTAAATTAAGGATTATAATTGAAGATGAAAATATATTTTTAATTATTATTTGAGTTTAAGTAAATGGTGGGTTATTGGGTCAATATATAAGCCCATTGGATGTTTTATTGTTTTAATACATTGTGTAATATGAATTGGGCCATATTATATATAAATTTATATTATGAATATTATTGAATAATAAAAATATTAAAAATTATAGTAGGAATTTTTCAAAATTTTGGAGGCTCTAGCCCCCACCCCATGGAAGGATACGCCACTTTTAGTGTCATACAGGTTTGATATAATCACAAAACACACAAGTAAAATAAAATATAGGGAAAATGGAAAAGCAATAATGCAAATAATGTCGGTGGAAATTGAGGAAAAATAAAGAAAACGCAATCCGAGTACACATTAGACCCTTGGCACTCCTAAATATAGATCTACACTAACAAAACACACACCAGTCCACGTACACAACACACATCTGTGTGCATCTGTATCTATTTTATATCTATCATTTATGTTCGCCTGTCTGTTCATATGCCCCCCTGAATCATTTTCTCTCTGATCTCCCTTTTGAGACACTAATTCAAGCCACACCTACACTACACATGCATATACAAAAACAAATACATACACAAGGATAGCATAGCATCTCCAACTTCCACTTTGTGCTTTGACCAAATCAACTCTGGTCAAGAGACCTCTTTAAGGTTTATTTCTCTTGCTGCTGCTTATTTGCCAATTTCCCGATATGGGTTTTCTTCAGATTTTTGTGGATGCAAATGGGTTTCCGTTAATCTTTTGTTTTCTGATGCTGGATAAGATTTATGCTATCTGGGTTTTTGACCTTCACTCTGATTGCTCACTCTGTTCATCTTTATTAGGTGATTTCTGAGTTGGAACAGCGGACTCAGGAGGTTCTGTTGGAGGAATTGAGTCACTGTTGGAAGCTTTGGATTCAGAAAATGTTGATTTGGGTTGACCCAGATTTGAATCTTTATTGAAGGTAGCTTTCGAAATCTGAATTGTTTTTTCTTGCTATTTACTTGTCGATCGGGATGAAGTGATTGGAAATGCAGCGGTTCATTTGTTGTTTAGTGGTGGTTTTTCTCCTTCCCTTGGTAATTAAGATTTTTGTGCAATCTTGCTTCTTGGCTTTCTTTAGTAGATGAGGGTCGTTAGTTAGGGGTTCTACTGTGTTGCCAATCAGCCAATGTTGGTTCACTTGAGTGCAACTGTCACAGAACATTGGTTGTTATTTAGGAACACTTGGTGTGTAACTGATTGATGCTTTTAGTACAATAACTCCACTGTTATGTTGTACTCACTAATATATGGAGCTTACAAATGTGCGCTGTGCAAATTTGCTTTTTTCATGAACTACTTGCTCTTCCTTAGTTTAACTGTTTAACCTATTAACTAAATTAATGACAACTTTCATCTGATTGAACTTAGTTTATGTGCAGGCAGTTTTGATGGTTTTCTGATTTTATGTCGTGGTGTTTGCAGATTGATTTATTAAGGAATCGAATCAGTATTGACAGAGTTGGCTTCTTAACTATTAGAAGTGTTACCTCGTCATGAACAATGCAATGATACGTTGAATACACAGCTTTTGAGCTAGGGATAGTGTGGGCTTTGTGGAAGTTTGATTTTTTGGTTTTCAGTTTGCATCTAATTTACTGTGTCGGGATGGGCTGTCATTGTTCGAAGCTCGCCTCATGTTGTTTTATCTCGGAGCATAATGGACCTGTTCATGAAGCTAATAATGCTGGTTAGTCCTAAAACACTTCTTATTCTTGTCTTTCTTTCATTTGGTTATCATTGAGTTGTTATAATGTGGCAGAAAATGAGGACAAAAGTGAAATCAGCGATATACCTGCATTTCGTGAATTCTCAATTGATCAGCTCAGAATGGCTACATCTGGGTTTGCCGTAGAAAACATAGTTTCCGAGCATGGTGAAAAAGCTCCAAATGTGGTTTATAAAGGGAAATTGGAGAATCAAAAGCGTATAGCTGTCAAACGCTTCAACAGGTCTGCTTGGCCTGATGCTCGGCAGTTCATGGTGAGTAGGAACTTCATTTGAAGGATGTCTTTGAAGCTACTTCACCTGGATTTTTAATTCTTCATCTCTCTTAATAGTTTTAAATGTCACAGAGTTAGTCTTGTGTTCTGTTTATTCTGTAACTTGTATACTGTACTAATTAGTTGAACTAAGAAATCCTTGCCTAGCATATAACTTCATATTATGTCTTGTGACGCTACTTATTTTTATGACACAAAGTGCTATGCTTTCACTTAAACATTACTTAATAAACTTCAGGATGAAGCCAAGGCTGTTGGCCAACTACGTAACCACAGATTGGCAAATTTACTTGGCTGCTGCTGTGAAGGCGATGAGAGGTTACTAGTAGCTGAATTTATGCCAAATGAGACTCTTGCAAAGCATCTGTTTCATTGTAAGTACATATTTGTGAATTCAACTTGAGAATTATTATGACAGTGCACACTGGTTCGATGTGTTTTAGTTTACAGCATTTATTTGGGTCCTCTTCATATTTCGAAGAGTTAAACTATATGGTGGATCTCATTATGGGATCCTTTTGCATCAGGCCTCTTGGCTCTATGCATATCCGAAAGTTCTAAAACATGTCATCTCGCAGCTTGACTAGCATTTTCTTTAAAACTTACTAAAGTTGAATTCACTTCATATGAATGGTTGTTGGCTCTAGTGAAGGAGTGATGCTTTGCATTTTTTCAACATATATGTTGTTAGAACATCAGTCTTTCTCGTGGATGAGTCTGTCATGTGTCACTCGTAGCCTGTACACCAGTCGATTGGATTGTGATGCGTATCTTTATAATTTTCTTGGGTACTTGCTATATTCAAAGTATTCATACTTGTACGTTCTGGGTATATGATAGAAAACTATGTCTTTTGAGGTTCAATTTTCAGATAAAAAATAGGAAGTGGTCCAGTATTAGGTAATTCACTCCGTGGGCTGTGTTATGTTCAGATGGAAGGCTTTTCCGAGTTCAAACACTTAGTTGTGTTGGTGGTTATCTTTTTTGCATGGGATCTAATGGCTACTTCAGTTGTCTTTTCCTGGCAATAGAATGTCCAGCCATATTTTGTTTAACGTGTTTTTCATGAAAACTTGTAGGCTCTTCTTTGCCGTATGTGAGTTATTGGGAACTACTTTTACCATTATTTAATGCAACCCATCCCAAAACTGTTAATGCATATCTAAAAGAATTGATCTGTATTTATTTCCAGCCTGAATTTTATTGTGTTGTGATTTCTTCCTTTATATATATTTATTATTTATTTATATAACAATAATAATTATTTTTATTAATTAAATTATTTGATGACTATACTGTAGTCATTTTATCCCTTTTGAACTTTCATTTGTGCCAACTCAAAGCTGGTTTTTTGCTGTGAGAATATGTATTCTCATGCTGATTTATGTTTGGTATTAGGTATAGGCAAGCTGATAGTGCCCCAATATCACATAGGTGAAGAATAACTACAAGCACATAAATTTGCAATACAGGTCTCATTAATTCACATGAAAGGTTCCTTATAGTTTGCTTGAGTTTTTAGTGTTTCTACAATTCAACTGATAACTTCTTCATGCTTCTACTTATGAACTCCATTCTGTTTCATCGCCCTGCACTATACAGTCAATTCTTCTTTAGTCCTATACAATTTATCATTATGTTGTTGTTGTTGTTATTATTATCATTATGCTTCATTTTTGTGTGAACTTAGGGGAAACACAACCTATGAAGTGGGCAATGCGTTTAAGAGTTGCTCTGTATCTTGCACAAGCTTTAGAATATTGCACAAGCAAAGGGCGCGCACTTTATCATGATCTTAATGCGTACAGAGTAGTCTTTGATAATGTAAGTGTCAAGGTTCTTCTACCCTAGTTCTCTTTTTCTTGTTTATCTGCTCTATGAAAGTTATTGATCAAATTATAATCCACATTCTATTTCCCCCCTTTTGGGCGTTTCATTTGTTTCAGGATGGCGATCCCAGACTGTCATGCTTTGGATTAATGAAGAACAGTAGAGATGGAAAAAGCTACAGTACAAACTTGGCATTTACTCCTCCAGAGTATCTAAGGACTGGTATAGAATTTCATTTAAAAGAAGTATCGTAATCCATAATTGATAATGACTTATAATTCATGAATTAACAGAAGATACCATTAGTGGAAGTTGTGTATTTTTCAGTTATGATAATAATCTGCTCATGGCTTGAAAATTAAGGCTTAATTTAGTTTGTAACGCAAAAATTTTAAAATAAAAATTGAATAATTGTTTATAATGTTGGTATAATAAGGCTCTAAGCATGGTTTGTTTGATTTTGTATTAATTTCATACGAGAAACATGAACTTTTTGGTTGGTACTTGATATGTACATTGTTATGATCTTGTGGAGTTGCCTTACAACGTGATTTAGAGCTTGAGTCAAGCAAACACTTTTTTTATTGAACATGGATATTTATAGACTATTGGTTTAGCCATTTTGGGAGCCTCAATATGTGCCTAAAAGCACTTCTGTTGAAAGAGCTTATATATAGCTGAATGTTGGAGTGATCTAGCAAGAATCTGTAACATTTTATGTTCAAGGAAGTCTGGGGGATGAGTTAATAGTCCTTTATTTATCTGTAGACCAATTATTGCACGACAGGTGCTGTGGTTTTTAGAGTTATTAATGGTCATTGAGGAAGAATTTAGTCGAGCGGTTGTTATATACTTCCATAAAGGGGATAAAAAATATGTGGGTGCCATTAAGGGGAAGTCTAGTGGGAATTGGGTATTAATGGTTCTGTTCGGGTTGAGGAACTGATTTTTTAATTCTATTCAGTAGGCTGTTGGGATGATTTTTGACTATTGAACTATGAAATATGATATGTTTATTCAACATCTTCCCTGAGAATAGGGTGAATTTAGTTTTTAGCAAGTAGAGTTAGTGAATTCAACAATGTGATGAAATCATATGTCATGAATCTACAATATATGAAGCTTCTGTAGTTTGATGACTGACGAATAGAAAAAATGGTAGAGATGATGTGGAACTTAGGGATTGGCTGACAAGTTATCCATGTCATATCACCTCTTCAATGTGGTCTCTTTGCTTGATAGTAAAAATGCTAGTAGACATGCGAGTTGACATTGGTATTTGGTTGAAAGAAGCTGCAACCTAATAGAAATTGACAAATGATTTGCGTCTTGTTATTACGCATTCCCCATTAAATTTATTTTGTCAACTTCTTGAAAATGTTATCTGGGGTCGTGGAAAATAAAATTGTTGGTTTGATGTGTAGCTTCTCAAGCTCATAGGTATACCTCATATAAATTGGGAGAATGTTGAGAGTTTAATTGATAGTAAAAATTACGACCTTCTTTTTAAAAAAGAAGGAAATGTTTATCCGCCTTGGTTAATTCTAGCATGCATAATTCTGATTAAGATCCGTTGTCTTTTCAACCAATATATAGTAAATTCTGTGAACTTGGCTATATGCTACTCAGCACTATGCATTAACTCTTGAAGGATGAGATTGTTAGCTGATAAAAATTGACTTTCTGATTTTGTTAGGAAGGGTTACTCCAGAAAGTGTTATTTACAGTTTTGGCACACTTATGCTCGACCTTCTAAGTGGAAAACACATTCCACCAAGTCATGTAAGTGTTTTAATTCTGAGCCTTACTTCAAATTTCAAGATGATTTTTGCTGGCAATGTTATAAAAACTGCCTTATGTGAATTATGCCTGCTGTCGAAATAGCTCAAATGAAGTTTTCTGGAAAGTATAGTTTTTCAATTTTTTTGCATGAGATCTTTCCTTGGCATTTATAAATGAAAGTCCCTGCGCCTTGAAGACCACAAAAACGTTTTTTTTATTCTCCACGATTTTACCACAATTTATATTTTACTTTTTTCTTTGACATTTTCACCAAGAATATACCCATTCACATGCAAGAAAAGTGTAATATGCTTTAATTTTCCGTGACTTTGATTATAATTCGAATCAATGTTTGATGTTAAACATCTCTTAAAAATTCTGAGTAGCATTTTATATCTAGACCCCTATTGAGCATTGACACTAATGTTCTATGTAATTGGGGCAGGCCCTTGATTTGATAAAGGATCGGAATCTTCAGATGTTAACCGATTCTTGTTTGGAAGGTCAATTTTCTAATGATGACGGAACTGAGTTGGTACGTCTGGCTTCAAGATGTCTGCAATACGAACCCCGTGAAAGACCAAATCCAAAGTCATTAGTTTCTGCATTGATTCCTCTTCAGAAGGACACCGAGGTAGGTTCTTTTTCTAAAAACATGAATTAATTTAGCAGACTAGGATAATGATCTGTTTGCCCATTAGCACCCCCCTATAATATATATCTCTCTCCATATATTTGAAGGAATTCTTTTCCCTTGAGTTAACACTCCTCTATCTTACGTATTTCCATATATCTGAAGGAATTCTGTTCCTATGAAAACTATGAATTGTGCAAAAGTGGGATGGAAAATGTGAGTGGAATGAAATTTGAAACGAGTTTTAATTAGCTGTCTCGATCAGTTGAGTACGATGATTCACTGGCAAAACTATTAATTGACTGTGATTCCTATGATTACTATGGCAACTAGTAAAACACAGTCTCAACTCGAAAAGTAAACCATCTTCTTACATGGTAAAACACTTAACAAAAATCTCATTTAAAAGGATAACAATCATGGAGTATGTAAAGTAAAGCATCTTCATACTTTGTGTAACACATAACAAAAACCTCATAAAAAACAATAAAGATGCTCCTTTTTTGTGCTCCTTTCTCGCACTTCCCACATACCTGCTGCCTAGAAATGACTGAAACAATTGAAGATCAAGAATGTCCCTCTTGATACGTGTTATTGTCATACAAAGTAGAATTTTACAAATTCCTTAAGAGGAGTATTATAACACGTGTAATGTTGATAGAAAGTAGGAAACAACCCGAACAATTAACAATGGACAAATAATATGAGTGTTAATGTGATACAAAGTAAGAGACTACAAACTCCTTAAGAATAGGAATATCCTTCATAATAAGTAAGAAATTATTCCAACAAATTAATAAAGGACAAATTTCTGAAGAATAGGAAATTTATATATGAATAAAATTATGTAGATTTAAATTTAATATGTTGTTTGTTATAAACATTTTTGTCCTCTGAGAATTTAATATGTAGTTTGTTATGAACATTTTAGTCCTCTGTATAAACCTTGATTATCCTATTAATTTCTTTCTCTTTATTTCTATTTTTAACCAGAAAAAAAAAATTCAACCCAAGTTACTCAACTAAACAAAGTCAAGAGTAAGGGTGTCGCCAAAGAAACAATTTATTCTAAAAATACATACAATTTTTTTCAATTACTCCACTAAATACACAATCCTCATTCCCCCTCATTTAGATAAAAAATAATAGACTTTCTCCCATCTCAATTCTCTCCTCCCACGGTTGAAAAAATACTCTTACCACCTACGGGTTTAGAGTTGAAGAACTCAAAAAAGTTGAAAATTACCTTTTCTTTTACATTTTTATGTATTAATGTGTATAAAGATAGAAAATGATGTCGCGATAACCGTCCAAATAGAAACTCAAGTAAGCATGTAACTAATAGCAACACAAGTACACATGTAACCTAAAATAGAATGAATATAATATTATTCTTTATTACTTATTAATTAAGAAGTTATCCGAATTAATTTATTTTTATTAACATGGCGACACCAGTACCACATGTAACCGAAGTCCAATACTTGACTAGATCTGCTAGTTCGTACTCATGCTGCTGAGCATTATCCAAAGTCCAATACTTAACTAGATCTGCTCCAGGCTAGTTCGTACTCATGCTACTGAGGGTGGAATTGTTTTGTCTTGGATGTGTAGTTGAGACAAACCACACCTTTTGCTTTCCTAATGTTAAGTGAATTTTCTTAGCCTAAGTGACTTTGGTTTTTTGTTGTCATAAAATTTACATGTTCATAACAAAATCTGAAAAGCTTTGGAGTAGAGGGTTGGTTCCCATTAATGCTGATGTTGGTATTGCATTAAAATTTGTATTTGTATTTTGTATTTGAAGCTAAAAGAGCAATAGTTGATGCAATTGTTGAAATTGATCAGTCTAGTGACCCAAAAAATACAGAAGCTCATGGAGCTTCTAAAGGACAACTTTATTTTATGGCCTACGAAAATCGTGGAAGAAAATATTTTTTAAATTTGGAATTCACATTTTAGGAGTTAATATACTAGGCGATATGGAACATGCCCACATGTAGATGGATGGCTATCAAACATTAAATAGAAAAAAGATGCATAACTATTTAGTGTAGTGCTGTGAGGTTCGGTTCTTTTTAATAAGAATACATAAATGAAGATTTGCACGTTGTTGCATTGTTATGTAATTAATGTGTATGTGGATGGAATCTATTATTGCAATTGCAAGTTACTT
Source organism: Pogostemon cablin (assembly GCA_023678885.1). Taxonomy (NCBI): domain Eukaryota; kingdom Viridiplantae; phylum Streptophyta; class Magnoliopsida; order Lamiales; family Lamiaceae; genus Pogostemon; species Pogostemon cablin. The sequence goes on from CM042951.1 coordinate 33,269,589, forward strand.
GGTTGTATATTTCTTTTAAATAAGAATATTTGATTTATGTGTATGAGGATGGAACATATTACTTAAATAGTATTATTGCAACTATTAGTGGTTAGATGAGCGGTGATGATTTGTTGTTTGAAATATTTTGGAAAGACTGTATGATGCATTAAAAAAAAAAACTTGTAAAAATTTTGCATTTCATTGAATGTTAGATCTTTGAGCCGTATCTTGTGAATCAGGGTGTGTGGTGAACCCTCCCTAGTGGTCCAATATTTATGGATTGAAAAGACAATTATATCCTCAAAATTTTTAAATCCTAACAAACATTAAACCTTTATTAGGTATAATATGACGTAAACCATTAGAGTGAAAGGTGAACCCGATCCCGATGTAATGATTTTCCATCTTCTAAAAGAGTACGAGTGATTTTTATTTAACTATTTACTTTAAAAAAAAAGGTTGTTACAACTGGTATGGAGGTGTGTTCAGATAATTATTCTTATGTAATGTTTGTATGGAGGTGTGTTCAGAGAATTGAATGAGATTTGGAACGTAGATTTTATATGACAGAATGTGTATGAAACTAAAATTAAAAATGGGGTTTGGAATTGGATTATATGGGGCGGGTATGGAGTTAAAATTAAAGGGTAATTGAGACATTTTAAATATATTTTAATAATAGAGCAAATAGGATATTTAATGGCAAACACTTGTGTGAGATCGTTACACTGAGGATTATAAGTGATAACATTTTAATAAATAGTGATACTCAGATTAATGAAAAGTGTTGGTGGTGTAATGAATTATTTAATGAACAATTCATAATATAAATAAAAAATGATAACTATTTAAGATAGCATAAAAAGGGTCTTACGTGAGACGGTCTAATGCAAGTGTTGCCCATATTTAATAAGAGGAGGTGTTTATTTAGTGATGCCCAAGAAAAGGCTAATAAAGATGGCAAAGTATCCTGTACATCCAGGGACTCGCATATAATTCATATACATTTATTAATAACAAAAACATATTATACTCATGAGTAAAAACTAAATTTGTTATCGAATTTTTAGCCATTTCTTTATAAAAATAGTACAATTGAAAAAAAAAGTAGTTATACATTTATTAAGAAACACATACTATATAATATTACTGAATTAAAACTAATACAGTTTGTTACAAAAAAAAAAAACTGGGTGTGTAAAAGTTATGTCTATGCCCCTGGAATATCAACTCAATAAAGATTGTGTTGATCATACTTTTTCTAGGAAAAAGAATATCTGATGCTGATGTGCATCATCTATGCTATCTTTACATAGGCATCAAATATGGATAGGTAATAACTTCACATTGAACGAACTTCCGAGAGAAAATATGGATAGGTAATAACTTCACATTGAACTATCTTTCGAGAAAACTTAGATTTTGTGTCTGGATGAGGTTATTTGAAATCAATGAATTATTAAGTCCAACCAAATCACAGTGCATTTGAAATCATTCTAAAAATTCTCATCATTCAAAATGAAAGGGATGTTTATAAGATCTTTATATATCCAAACAACATCATTAAGTAATTTCAGTTTTATCCCGCCATTCCTTTAATCCAAACAGAGTCTTAACGTTGGAATCATGCAAACATTTTCCCAAGGAGAAAAATCGAACTTGGGGTTACTTTTTTTAAATAAATTTTCTTTGCCTGTTCCTAGCTCTTCTTACTTTTTACTCGGTTGTGTGTCCTTTAAGCTCTGAGATGCAATTGCATTAATAAAACGAAAGCTCAGATGTCCAGTATTAAATTTCATTAGGAGTTAAGCAAATCTTATGCTGAATAATAAGGAGATTAAGCAAATCTTATGCTGAATAACTGGTTTACCCTGGTATCCATTTTTGCCTCATTAATGGTTGATAGAATTTGTTTCGCATGGACCTTATTCTGACTGTTTCTTTATATCTCTATATTTTCTTGAATTATTTATTTACTCGTGGACCGAAGTCGGTGTCATCACTTCTTACACTCCTTTTTTACAGGTACCGTCTCATGTACTGATGGGTATTGCTCAAGGTGGAGAAGTCGTGTCTTTATCAGCCCTTGGTGAAGCTTGCCTGAGGATGGATTTAACTGCCATACATGAGATATTGGAAAAACTTAGCTACAAAGATGATGAGGGAGCAGCTACTGAGGTATGTTTCTGGTTAATCTTTTATGAAAGTTCCATCATCCGATTATCCTATTTGCATGTTTTTATCTGCCTCTTTATCTTTCTGTTTCTTAAACTTGTCCGAACTCCTGCCATACACCTGGCAACATGGCCTATACTTTCTTGCATAATATCTTCTTTTATGGATAGGAGCTGCGGATTCTTTTGAATAGTTTTTTTTGGTGATTTGTGCAATTTAACGTCATGGATATGCTACATGATGCAGGGTTAAACTAAAAACCTATTCATAATTTGATATTTATCTAACAAAGGACTTTTTATCTATTGTTATATTTGGTAATATGCGTGATGCTGTAGATCATAATGATAACCTCTTTCATTGAATGACTTTTTCTAACCCAAAGTATGAGTTAATACTTCTCTTTTGCATAACCTCTCCGTTTTTCCGACAAGGGTCTGAACAGTATGGACAGCTAAAATAACTGTGTTTCTTTTCACGCAGCTTTCATTCCAGATGTGGACAAATCAAATGCAGGATACATTGAATTCAAAGAAAAAGGGTGACATGGCTTTCCGGCATAAAGATTTTAAGGCTGCAGTTGAATGCTACACACAGGTTAATACTTGTAATCTCCCTCTTTTAAACAATCCCTTCATGAATTATTGTATCACCCTTGTCTGAAGGCTATATTCAATATAGTATCTGAAACTATGTATAAGTATTGAGTAATGTTCCCTAATCTGTGCAGTTTATCGATGTTGGAACAATGGTTTCCCCAACTGTATTCGCTCGACGTAGCCTGTCACATCTCATAACCGATATGCCTCAGGAAGCCCTAAACGATGCAGTGCAAGCTCAAGTTATATCGCCAGTCTGGCACATAGCTTCGTACTTACAGGCTGCGTCCCTTTTTGCTTTAGGGAGGGAGAACGAGGCCCAAATTGCTCTTAGAGAAGGCGCCATACTCGAAGAGAAGAGAAACAAAACATCCTGAGACTGTATAAAAACACAAGGTTTATGGTTCAAGGACAGATTATCAAAGTCTTTAAAATGAATATTAATCTGTTATCCTTGGCACCCCATGGGATTGATTGTTTTGGCTGTTAAAAGGACTCTTGTCTTCTTCATTGGACGGGTTATAGTTCGTCACACATTGACCGTGTGTTGCTGCAGCGAGTACGGTCATTTACGACTAACCTTTTTCCAATAAGGCTATCTTTGTAGGTGGTAATTCAGATGGAGTGGAAGAGATGAAACCATGTTGGTGATAAAGGTTTAAAAGTAAGTTGCAAAAAATGGAGTTGTGGAGAGATTTTATTACCACAGTAATTTGTGTACAGTTTGCTTATCTGAGAAGGGCTGTTATTCTTGTTTGTATTTGTCTTTTTTCATGTTTGTGGGTCAGGATTATTTTTTATTTGCTTCACTAAATCGTTTGTAATTGGCATTACTACAAATGAGTGAATCAATTTGGTTTAAACAATTGGAATTCTCTTTTCTATTTGATCCAACCATACTTAACTCCCTCAATTTAATAAAATCCACTTCTAATCTAACATTTACTGCCTTGAGGGCCATCATCATCTAGTGCCGCCATTGAGAGATTAAATAAAAAACAATTATATATGTACGTTATTTGAAAATATCAAGGGTATATAAGGTGCTACTTTTAATGCTTTATTTTGGAAAAATGCCATCAACTATTATTATTAAATTTTTTTTTTGGTAAAATGTCATTTTTTTAAAAAATTTTATAGTATGAGATTACGCCTGCAATTACATTTACGACCTCGTAGACAATTTTCTTGAGATATCTTACGAGACTACACATGCGATCTCATATACAATTTTGTAATGTTACATTTATGTGATCATGTTTGTAACTTAATATATAATATTTTCTATGCGACCCTTCACATCACTATATATGTGATCATACACATAATTTTATTTATTAAATGTGTGCAACGCTGACTATATGTGCAACTATACATGCGACTATGTAAGAGGGAAAAAAAATATTTTTCCAAAATAATTTTGTTTGGGTGACATTTTTCAAAACCAACTATTATTTGTGGTATTTTTACTATTTCTCTATACGTTTTATGTGAAAGTGTAGTATAAGGCAACACTTCATTTTTTAATTTTTTTAAAAAAAATATTTATCAATTTCTACATATATATTAACTTTTCAATAAAAATAGTGTTCTTAAATACACACTTGTTTTTATTAAATACACTTCTTCTACACACCCTTTTTAATTTTTTAAATCTCAATTTTATTATGAGTGAGTCTAGTGCAAATCGGTTTATATGTAAATTCTATTTTTAAAAATTACTTTTTAATACATAAAAAATTAATCTTTGAAGGGAAATACTCCCTTCATTCCACTAAGATACGGAGTTTAAGAATTTTTTTTTAAAACCAACATTATTGACCTTTAGGGGGGATATTGTGGTATTTTTAAGTAATAAATAAATGATAAAGTAAGTTATGTGAGTTAGGTGAAAGTGACATTTTTGAAAATATAATGTAATGAGAGGTTATTTGTTTTGAACTTTTTACTATTTTTGGAGGGTGAATAGTGTAGTGAGACAAACAAATAAGGAAAGAGTGAAAAGTTTAGTGGGAGGGGGGAGTAATTTTTATAGAGTGAGGCTTGCGTGCGCCCGGACGCACGCCGTGCGCTTTTAGAATTTAGTATTATAGATAATGGTACATTATTTTGTTATAAAGTGTATACACTTAATAAGGTGATGTTTGATTCCGGTTTAATCTTCCGAGTTTAGATTTAATAAATCTCCTTAAATCTCTCCTATACTACACCTACATACTCTATTAACATTTATCAACCCCATACCCTACATTATCTCTCCTCAATTAATATTTTTTCTTTCTTTCTCTCTTCTCTTCTCTCACTTCAATTAATACTTGATTTGACATAAAGTTTAAACCTACCATACTTAAACCTAAAACAAACCTAACAAATATAGAATAACATTATTCACGGGTTTATTAAATCATTTTAAACCCAAAACAAATATCCCCTTAGGGGTACACCATTTTGTTCTAAAGGGTATACACTTTTCATTATATTTTTTTATTTTTCTTCAGAAAATAAAGGGTACACATCTTTATACTAAAGGGTATACAATTTAATACAAAATTCTAAAAGCACACTGAATGTGCTTTCGTGCGCCTGGACGCACACAAGTTTTTGCCTTGTAAAATAAAGGGTACACATCTTTATACTAAAGTATATACAATTTAGCACAAAATTCTAAAGGCACACGGAATGTGCTCCCGTGTGACCGGACACACACAAGCTTTTGCCATTTTTATATTGAAGAGTAATACTCCATCCGACCACTTAGAACGTACCCATTTACTTTTTACGCGTAGATTAAGGAGTATTATTATATGTGTAGTGGGTAGTTGGAGGGTGTATTTTTACTTATTTACCCTTCCTTTAAAAATCTGTTTTTAAGGAGATTAATCACTCAAAATGTGATTTAGTAAACCTGTACACCTTACATCAGAATTCAAAATTAGAGTGGACCCTGTCAAATACTCAAAAATCGTACAGAATTAAAAAATGGTATGACATACATTTAAAAAAAAATTACTGTACAGTACATTTTTAAAGTTCCATTACATGTCCAATAATTCAAAATAAAAGTACATATGTTAGGTTAGATTACATTTTGAATTCCCACCAACATGTTAATCTAAATTTCCCTCCAAATCATTTTCTAATTCCTTCCAAAACAAGTTCTAATTCCCTCCTAAACTTACACTATAAATACTTTTAACACCTGCAAAAAGAAAATCAGTTTCTTCCAAGTTATAAAATGAGAAAAAAATCTAAGTACCAATGAGCTTAATGCTATTGCTTAATTCATGTTGGCAGGTTCATCAAATGACAAAACTTCACATGGCCGACTCACTCAAGCCACTTCTACATTTGGTGTATCAAGGAAAATTGTTAGAAGGGTATGGGCAAGAGCAAAACAACAAATGGCAGCAAGTATGCCTATTCATTTAGTGAATAAAAAAACAGAGAGAGAGCATGACCAATACAAGAAGTATGATAAAGACAAGTTGAGCAGTATTGCGTTGAAGAAAAAAGTAACTTATAGAAGCATAGCTAAAGAAATGAAGGTGTCTAAGAGCACTGTGGGTCAGTGGGTAAAAAAAGGGTTGATGAGAGCACATACTAATGCAATCAAGCCAGCTATATCTGAGAAAAACAAGATAAGACGGATGAAATTCTGTCTAGATGCATTAGAGGTGATTAGAGAGGACAAAATTATCAAGTTTAAGAGCATGGCACAGACTGTACACATAGATGAGAAGTGGTTCTTTCTCACAAGAGCATCAGAGAGATACTACTTAACTACAGAGGAAACATAACCATATAGAGCATGCCAAAGCAAAAGTTTCATTATAAAGGTTATGTTCCTATGTGCAGTGGCCAGACCTGCTTATGATCCTAATGGTGAGTGCATATTTGATGGGAAAATAGGTATTTTTTCATTCACTGAAAAAGTTCCAGCACAAAGGAGTTCAAAAAACAGAGAGGCAGGTACAATTGAAATAAAGGCATTGCTGTCTGTCACAAAGAGTGTGACCAAAAATGTATTGATCAATCAGGTAATTTCATTTAAAGCTGCATATATTTATTTAAGTGTGTGTAACTCTCAGATTGTATTCATCATTGAGTTGTTAAAACTGAAATCAGTCTCCTGAATAAGAATTATTGTAAAAATCCTTATTGGTGACATTGATTTCAGGTGTTACCAGCTATTAAATCTAAATGGCCAGTTGGAGATAGTAAGAAAATATTTATTCAACAAGATAATGCAAAGCCTCATATAAAGGACACTGACCCAGAATGAAGAGAGGCTGCAAGCTCAGATGGATTCAAATTCCATCTAGTGTTTCAACCCCCTCAAAGTCCAGACAGTAATGTTTTGGATTTGGGTTGGTTTAGGGCTTTGCAATTATTAAAAGTGCAGATTGCAGCTGAAACTGTGGATTGTTTGTTTAAGGCAGTGAACACATCATATGAAGAATTGAGTGACACAAAACTCAATGCAGTTTTCCTAACCCTACAAGGTTGTTTCAGGGAAATTCTAGCTTATAAGGGAGCAAATAATTACAAGACACCACACATGGGAAAGGAAGCATTATTAAGAGCTGGAATTCTTCCAACTGATCTAGAGGTGGATCATGATTTGATACAGGAAAGTATTGAGTATCTTATCCAGAAGAATGAAATGGCTAGCTTGGAAGAGCTCATTGACAGTTTAGATAGAATAGAATGATCTGTTTTGGTTTTTATAAGGGATAGATGGTGGGGTTTTTGCATCTAGAGTTATCAAAGGGATAGGTAGTGGGGTTTTTGTGCACATATTAGTATGCATATGTGTAGAGACTGTTAATTGTATGTTTTGTGGCTGAAAAAGTCATTGTTTACAGCTAAAACAATTCTGGAGTTGTTTGAGTAGTAAACATTACCCTATATGACTAAAATGTATGTAATGTGTTATTCTATTCACAGATTGCACAAACATCACTCTCAGAACACTATCATCATTGAGTATAAGTGAATGTGTCTCCTAAATGCATAATTGGTGACATTTAATGTATGCAGCCTCCATTTTTATGCATGGTGACAAATTCATACAGTCACAACATCAGATATCATAGATCATACATATAAACATCATCATACAGTCATTATACAATCATCATTCATAGAAAATCCACCAAATCCTAAATGGAATGTATTCAGTTTCACTCTCAGAGAAATCTCATCATAGAGTGTTTTTAAAATTGTCTCCTAAATGCATAATTGGTGGCATGTCAATGTATGCAGCCTCCATAATTATACATGGTGACAAATTTAGCATTCTCTTAATTTTTAAACCCCACATAAACATCATCACATCAGTTTATAAATGCCTAATCCCACTTATGAGCAAATAATATATTAGGGTTTATACCTCTGAATATTCGGGCAATTTCAAAGCTGTAGGGCATAAGATTTTTAGCATCTAAATTTGGAACCTGCGTTCCCTCATAAACTTTTGCTAAAATTGTGGCCAGGTGCCAACGACCCCTCAGAGACAGGCACCACCTCCTTCACGAGGTCATATACCGACGCCTCTTCAGAGTCAGGCACCTCCATGCTCACGGGATCACACACTGACTCCTCTTCAGAGTCGGGAACCACCATGTTCACGGGGTCACACATCGACTCCTCTTCAGAGTCGGACACCACCATGTTCACGGGGTCACACAGTAGTTGGTCCTCTGAATCCGGGATAACAAGCCCCGCGTATATATCTGCAGATTTAGAGACAAAGGAACCACTCAAATTTGAATTGAAAGAGGCCGAAAATACGGGGATCTCAGTAGATCTACATGAATCTAAATCGGAGGAGCGTGAGAAAGAGAGGAGCCCAGAAGATCTATAGTATTCAGACTTGGATAAGCTCAAACAAGATGGGAACAGAGTAGCTCTACTACCTCCATAGTCAGAAAATGAAGAAATCTCAAGAATTTCATCAAAAATTGCCTCCGATGGTGAATCGACCACCATGGAAACAGACTCCGAAATGGTTCCTGAAGCCATATCCTTTTCAAGATAAGAAAAGTAAAAGTGACACCAAAGTGTAGATGAGGAGAGTAAACGATGATGGAAAGTTTACACGGAAGAAGACGATGGAGAGTTCATCAGTTGGAAGAACAAATGATAGCGTTGAAGAACAGCCGTAGAGAGAGAGAATTCAACGAAGAGAGAGGCCCAAAGTTAAAATTAGGGTTTCTAGAACTGAATCGATAGAAGAGTAAGTATGTGATTATTAATTATTGTGCATAATCAATAGTAAATGTTTAATTTAGATAAGTATTAGTAGTATTGTTAGTTGATGTTAATCTGATGGCAGTCTTGTAAATAGAAGAATTTTAAGGTTTTAAGTGATAGTATTGGTGGGACCATACCTTGCCAAAATGGAAATGTATACCTTTAAAACGGACGCCAAATATAGTAAAACGGTTACCTTGTAAGTGGCCGGAGGAAGTATTTCCTAGGTGTTGTCCTTTTATTGGTTCAATAATAATTATTCAATTAATACATTTCCTAACATCCTAATAATGGATGTTTTGAACTTAAATGCAAGAAAACTTTATATGATTTTTTCTGAAATATTTTTTAAATTGGCTACTTTTATTTTGAAATATATTTATGATATAAGCACTTTAAAAGAAGTATTAATAATTTAATAGAAAGTTATTATATTCAAATTTTATTATTTATTTATTTTATTTTTTCATGATACTATAATTAGATTAATATTAATATAATTATACATATTATTGTAACAAAAACATATTAAAAATTATTATTATATGAATATATATTTTACACTTAAAAATTATAATTTTAAATTTTAAATACAATTATTGTAATCGCGTAACACACTCATAATTATTCTAGTATAAATAGAATTACTAGACCAGTTTGTGTAATGCTATATGGACCTCGTATATTAGCCTATGGACCTAGTGGGCTGCTGGTTATGTTATAATGTTAGGCTAGGCCCATGTAATACAACAAATTGGGCTTATATAAAGCAGTACCGTCCGTCTCTCATTATGGAGTATAAAATTAGCATTTACTTGCCATTTATAAATCTTAAAAAAAAAATAAAAAAAATCTCAATCTCATAAACAAATTAGGCAATTTATAGTGTGCACTCGGGTGCACCTAAAGATATGGTGCACCCACATACAAAAATAAACAAAAATATATACAATTAAGAGTAAAAATGTATAGAATTTAATTGTTAATTTTTTTAATGAAAATTTGTATATAATATTCAATAAAATGTTATATACATATGGATGTTAATTTTTTTAATGAAAAATTAATGTGAAAAAAATATACAATTATTACAAAACACGTATACAAAATAGAATAATATGTATACAAAATAGAATAAAAAGGTATACACATATGAGTGCACCCTTGCACCCGAGTGCACCCAATATACACCCAACAAATTTATACTTATTAAATTTAAACTTCTTAACAAAAAAATACCGACAATTCCACAATATACTTTAATTGACACTCTTTTTACAATACACTTTAATTGACACTCTCTTTACAACGCACATAACCTACTTTATAATTTATTTATTATTATTTAAAACTATCTTTAAAAAAAAGTTGAAAAATAATTTTTCTTAACACTTAATATCTACATTAACTGTAAATTTTTTATGAGATTTGTATAATCATATATACGGTCATTTTTAAGAATGGCCCTAAAATTAGTGTATCAGAAATTTTCAATTCAAACCTGTGTTTTGATGAGTTTTGAATTTTAAAAAAATAAAAATGTAGGCATAGCTGATAGCGCATATGTTTTGTGCTCAAAATGAAATGCATCGATAGGGGGGACAGCACGTGTGGGGTCCACGTGGCTGATTTTCCAGGTCCAATGTCCATTTTTTTTTTTTTTTATGATCGAGGTTCCGGGCTTACGCCCGACTAGTCCTCGAGGAAACAATCCCGGTCCCTCAGAACTGCCTCCAGGTAAACCGCGGTAGCCACACAATGGATCCTCAAGTAATATCTTTAACTACTGCGCACAAGGAGTCGATCCTCCACCGAGTTTCAGCCTCCCACACTGCCGCTTCTAGCCCTCAATATTAATTGTTCCACCATTGTGCTCCGGGGGACTACCTCAATGTTGACCCAGGCAACTAGGTCAACACATCATTGGTGGAAGGCATTGGGGAATAAATTCCCCTTGCCATGTCTCGAACCCAAGACCAAAGTCTTAGGTAGTGGGACTCTAACCACTTGAACTACCCACCTTTGACCATCTTTTTCTTTATTGATATTGCAATTTGACCCATCCCTTCCCCTTCTCTGCATTTACTCAAGAGAGACCAATTTCCCAAGTTTTTCAGTAACGTTTGGCGTCACTTTCAAGTTTTAAGAATGATCCGTGCTCCTTCCATCTCATTTCAAATGACACTTTACATTTTACGTTGTTCCCTTCCCCTTCTCTGCATTTACTCAAGAATGATTCGTACGCCCCCAGGGCATAGCTCAAGTGGTAGAGGGGAGGGTGGAAAGGCCTTCCAGCTGAGCTTGGTTGCTGCAGGGTGGGGGTTCGAATCCTGCCTTTGGCATGGATTTGGCCCCTTGCAAGCACAAGTTTTACAGTGAGCCCTCCCTATAAGCCACTTGAGGCACATCCTGCGATTTACCTCCTCCACCAATCCCCAGGGCAGGGGCGGTGGGGGCCCCTAATGGTGGGGTACACAATTTTCAAGAATGATTCGTACTCTTTCCGTCTCATTTTAAATGACACTTTACATTTTACGTTATTCCATAAAAGTTGTACCTTTCTAAAAAAATAAAAAGTCAAATATAATCTTCATTCCTCGTTCACTTAAAAATTATCACTTTCTTAAAATCTATGCCGGAAAGAGGGTGCAGACCGAGGGAGTATATATTGATAGATTAATGCAGTTACCATCAATAAATAACAAAATACTTTTGAGGTAAATTTTCAAGTAAGAGTTTGGAGTAACAATTTTCTGAGTTATAATTTGAGTTAAAAATTGACTAATTTTAAATTTAGAGTATATTGTGAATAAACTTGATTTAATGTTCTAAAAATGAAATAATATACGAGTAAAAAATTTCTGAGTTAAACACCGAGTGATTTAATTCTCGAACTAAAAATTGAGTAATTTTAAACTTCGGGGTAAAAAAACTTTTCAATTATTTGGTGTTAACATGGAATTAATGGATTTAATTATGTGTTTAGATTTGTTTCAATTAAATGATTTAATGACAAATTACTATATTTAAGTGAGTTAATTTATGTTAATATGTGTAATAAAGGGATTACATATATGTAATGGCGTGTTATAACTTATAAGGTTAATTTTGTAAATTTTCATTGCCATTTTTAAAAATGCAAATTTTTGTAGGACAATCCAAAATAAAAAGTGAACAAATTATTGAGAGAGATGGAGTATTTTATATTAATAATTACGAAAAATATTAATGAATGGCAAATTAGTAGGTAATGAGAAATAGTATGATATAATGGTCAAAAATTTGTTTCTTATTGCCTTTAGGAGCAACTTGGTATGAAATTTTTAATTAGAATAATAATGGGTATCACTGTGAAGTCAATAACAATGAAATGGAAAGATAATGAGTAGTTATTGAATTAATGAGAGTGATTAAAGAATTTTAATTCTCACCCCACCAACCAAACATCAACAATAGAAATCAATATAAATATGTTCTCATTACATACTTCCAATACCCCAGCCAAACAACCCCTTAGTATATTAGGATTAAGATAATAACACTATATAATACTCCATCCATCTCGGAAAACTTTTCACATTTACTGTTCCATGTTTAAGAAAAGTTGCACTTTTTGATCAACTTTATTGACTTTGGAGGGTATTGTAGTATTTTTAGGTAATAAAAAATATAAAGTAATGATATGTGTGTGAAAGAGAAGTGACAAATTTGAAATTAAAGTAACTTTTGAGGTTGTTGGATAAAGTGATATTTCATTTTTTGGGGTGTGAAAAGTTTTGTTGGACAAACAAATGAGGAAAGTGTGAAAAGTATTATGGGACGGAGGGAGTATTAACATTCCCACAATATCAATATCACTTAATTTTTACTTTATTAATTAAACCTAATTACTTTATTCACATTTTACTTTTTGAATTACTTCGATTAACCTAACCTTTTGTAACATTTTGTCTAAAAAAAAGTTTCTTAATCATGCATCTGCATACGTATCCTAAACCATGAAGAATGAAGGGAGTATCAATTATGCATGATAAAATAACTGGAAAGCGGAATTTGTAGGTTATTTTGAGTTTCAAATGTGAATTTGACTTATTTTGGCTTAGATTAACTTTATTATCGATATATCAAAATTTTAGATAAGAAGCATTAAGTAAAATTTAAATGTAAATGGTGTATACTAAGTGATGGTATGGAAATCAATACGATACCAGTATGAATTGGTATAATATACTAAAATTTCAGTAATGATATTATTACGATAATGAAGTGTGTTATAAAATTGATGGATTGTGTTATTATTTATTTAGAGTATTAACTTATTTATGTGGGATAAGCACCAACAATGTAAAATAATACATGAAAACTTGAACATTTTATTCAAAGTAAGCATTTATTTTCTATTATTCTATTGTAATAGTTTTGCATTCATTAATATAAATTATTCATTTTATAGTTGGAACATTCATAAAAACGCACTAAAAAATAATGAAAAAATTTGTTCACTCGTTGCATCATGAAGGGTTTTGATTATATGATTAAGTAAAAATATTGATTGGATTTTTTAAAAAAAATTCATACATTTCAATAATACAAATAATAATTTTTAATTAATTAAAATAAATAATAGTACTCTCTAAAAGGCGTTATTTTTAATTTTGTTACATTTATGAGACATCATTCTTGAATAGAAGATATATTAGCTGAGAGGTCACCCATTTCCTTTTTCTACTTTTAATGTTACTGCCCATTAAATTACAGCTAGATGTTATTTCCAATTATTCAAATATTTTTATTTTTTAATAAAATTACTTAATTCAGCATGGACATGTTTGACACAAGAAATGGGCCATGTTGCTTCTCTTTTTTATTTTCCCAAAAATTTTTGACGATCAAAGGCTATGATGGCACCACGAGTGGTCAATTTATATCAACTTATACGATTTCTTTAATAAGAAAAGAAAAAAGAAAAAAAAAACTCTTTTATTGTAAGAAAGACAGATTAAGATGAGTCTACTAGAAATTAGCATGAAAGGGTTATGTAATTTGATTAGCTTTCTTACATTTGATTTCCTTTCTTATGAGACAATAACTTATGTGCAAAACTTTCATGGGATGAATTTTATAAAATGATAATCGTGATGAATTTTATAATCTTAATATATTAAAAGAGAATTGAGGTGTATTAAAGAGTGACGCGTGTATATAAGGTTCAACGCACATTTAAATGTTCATGATATATGCTTGTTCACTTTTTTGTTAGTCCCCAAGTGTAGGAAATCAATTGTAGCTCAGCGTGTGACCAAATAAAAATATCGAACCGAAGAGATTAGAGTTAAACAAGATATACACTAAATAACTGTCACCACTAATAATTAAGACATAAAAACCTTTTGTGAATTGAAATTATTAACTAATATTGCAGAAAATAAACACTACATAAAATAAATAAATAGAAGTCGCACTCAATCACAGGTGTTTCAAGAGACAAAAACAAGATAGTTTTATGAAAATCCAAATTATCATGCAAAATAAGGCAAATAGATAAGTGAATCAAATCATGCAGAATTTTATAGGAATGATCACTTAAGTATGTTAAACCACTCATGGACAAGTGAAATTTAACAATTTTAAAGAACATAAATTTCTAGGACCAAATAAATAAGATAATTCCCTATTCCCTTTAGGTACTAAGGAAATTAAATACCCACAATCCCTTATTCACTTTCTAGGCGATTCACATTCAAAATTCCATATAGGCTAGTGCAAGAGATCTATCCTGTATAGGTACTAAAGGAATTGGATTATGACTTCCTTACCATATTTTTTTTAACAATGGTCATGCAAAGATAATAAGGTATCCTATATTGATGGTCAAACAATCAAAGACTATATATTGGTCAATTCCCTTCAATTGTCACGAAATAACAAATATAATCATGGAACACACTCAAACTCAATCATACATCAATCAATAATAATATCATAAGAATTAAGAAACATGATTATATAAGCCTAAAATAAAATGTCAATAAGGAATAAATATTTTGCAAAAATTATCATCATAGATGTCTAAAATCTCAAATCAACATAATAAACTTTCAAACCCTAAAACTATCAAGAGGAAACTAGCCCATGATGTTACAAGTAACAACCATAGTAAAAGATGAAAACTTACCCATGAGTCTATAAATCAACAATAAAAAATTAAATAAGGAAGAAAAACCCTTGTCTGGAATAATTCTCCGTCTTCTCTTTCCGTCTTGATGATCCTCCTTCGTTCTCCTTCTCAAGTAGCAAACACTGTGACTGAATGTGTGGAATGATGGATAAAAGACGGATGAAGGGTAGAAGGTGAAAGACGGATATGGTGGATTAGGATTTAAAACTCTAGGTGATGTGGTGGTGGTAGATTATGCGGTTTCTCCACACTTTATGTTGTGATGAGAATGAGTATATATAGGTGTGAGAATGGAATAGATGATAGGGAGTAAAGGATGTGAGATCTTAAAAAATCAGAAAAAATATAATTATGGAAGGTATGAAGGGATATTAAATTAGGAAATAACTTGGCCACCAAGAAAATAGGAAATAGAGGGTAATTTTCATGAATTTTTGAATTCTTGCTGGCAGCTGCGCGACCTCACAGTTTTGAGCATAACTTCTTCATCCGAATTCCTATTGAAGCGATTCTTTCGCTCACGCGACCCACTCTTCCTTGGATTTCTATCCATATAAAGAATTCACAAAAAGTCTAATATTTGAAGGGCACGAGTCGCGATGGGTCGGTATAGCTTAAGCGTCTTCACCGTTTTGATCATAACTCCCTCATCTGTCCTCCAATTGAGGTGTTTCTTGAGCCAAAATGACCTTATCTTCTGTAACTTTCCAACCATATATCACATGATCAGTTTGTCCTTCTATACAAATACAGAAAAATTATGCAAATTGGACATGCATTTTTCAGTATTCTTTCACAATTCCACTCTTCATTCCAATTTTGCACTTTTAATCCGTTTTCCACCTAAAAATACAAAATAACACCTCAAATGCACTAATATCTTAAATATATGAAAATGAATCATTTAGTGCTAAAATATGAACATAAATCTCACAAAACGATGCTAAATCGGACCCTAAAACATGCAGATTTTCACACTAAACAATAAAAGTGATGACAAATGAGTTTAACATTTCATAATTTTATAAAATGGTTATATATAATCAATGAGAAGTAATTACAATTCAATTAAATTATTTCATGAATAATTTGAAGAATATATGAAATTATAACTAATTACAAGAACATGTAAAAAGTTTTTTAAAAAAAAAAAATTAATTATCACCCTATTACTTCTGATTAAACATGTTCTCATTTTTCATTCAGATATTATTTATAAAATATGTCACTTGAAAAACTATCCCTTTTTATTTATCATATATTAATTTTTATACAATATTATTAGTTTATGTTTATCATATACTCCCTATGTCTCATTTCAAATGACACAATTTTCATTTTGGGGTGTCTCACAAAAGTTTGCATATTTCCAAAAAAAAAGAAGTAAAAAACAACAACCATTTCCCATACACTTTATTTAAAAAAAAAAATAATCTCTACCTAACATACTTTATCATTTATTTATTACAAAAAAATACCATTATACCCCTAAAAGTTATCGCTTTCTTAATCTCCATGCCAAAATTGGATGTACAATCTTTTGTGAGATGGAGGGAAGGGAGTATTAATTTTTATACAATATTATCACTTTATGTCTTACACAATATTTTTTGTTATTTTCTTAATGTGTCCATAAAAAAGAAAGTGTTCAAGTTTTGAGATCGAGGATATAATAATTTATTCCTTTAATAACTTCACATATTAAAAGTGTAAAATGATCTTACGTGACACGGTTTCACGCAAGAGTTCCTCAAAAATCAATTAGTGTTTGAGACAAGATGTATGTTTTGAGATGGAGTGTGAGATAAGTTGCCATATTATTAAAGAGTGAGTCTCATGTAAACTGTAAATCCTAAATTTTTAAACTACTCTTTACTATATAAAAAATTATTATTTAAAGAATAATAATTAATATACATAAAAGTAATAATTCATGTCTCTAAAAAGTAATTCTTCATGTACTAAAGAGTGATCGAAAAATTAGTTTTTACGAAAATTTGAAGAATATATATTTTTTAATTTTGAAGAGTAACAATTCATGTGTGTAAAGAATAATTTTTCATGTACTAAAGAGTACAGAGTTTACATACTTATACAACTGTTTGTGATTATTAAAGTATGACATATAGATAAATATGTTATTAGATGGTAGAAGTACTTTTAATAAGATGGATAATATATTAAAGTATGATTTGCAGTATAATTCACTACATGTTTTAATGTATCATTTACATATTTTAGTAAATTATATTTTCACTACTAATAACATTCTTTACCAGTATAATAATGATATCTTAATAACATATTCTCTTATACACCCGAGTACTTGAATTTAAATTCGTGCGTACACATTCAAAATTTATACATTAATGAATAAAATTATAATATACTATACACTAATAAGTAAGAATTTATACACTATTAATGACTTTTTAACGATTTTTATGTTAGTTTTTTTAATGTAAAATTAAATTTAAAAAATTATACATTTATTAATAACATATATACAATATTAAATAAAAATTAATATACTCATAGATCCACAAAATACACCGTCCCACAAAAAATTTTATTTTAAGATCATTATAAATATAACACTTACCTCATTTGCCTTTTGAATTACTCCATTCTCAATGTTGGGGGAATTAAGGGATAAATGATAAGGATTAAAATTAAGAGTTCAATTGGTATCTGTCAGTTTTGAATCAGATGATTTTTAAATAATTAATTAATCTTACTATTTAAGGTTAAATTTAAAAATATTTAAAATAAAATTTATAATTACAATTATACTCTAAATTTAATTTATAAAATATTATCTTTAAATTAAATGTTAGACAAATTTAATCAATATTACCCTTAAATTAAATGTTAGACACTAGTTATAAGTTAATTCATCAGTAACGGAAATAATCAATTTTAATAGGTAAAAATAAATGACATTAAATAAAGGTATGATTTTACCCAAAAGTGGGGTTGTGAAATTCCAAAGCAGACCCACTGCAGTTCTGAGGGGTACCTTTCACTGCTCTCTGCAAATTTTGTTTTCCTCCGTACTTAATGGTGTACCCCACCATTAGGGGTCCCACCGCCCCTGCCCGGAGATTGGTGGAAGAGGTAAATCGCAGGATGTGCCTCAAGTGGCTTATAGGGAGGGCTCACTGTTAAACTTGTGCTTACAATGGGCTTAAACTTGTGTTTTCCTCCATCCTTGATTAAATGAATTCATATCATAGCTGAGTATTTATTCAATAAATCATGATAATTAGATTATAAATGGCGTGATTAAATTTGTTGATTTTATATTGACCAAGAAGATGTGAAAACCTCTGACCAGAAGGTAAGAACCCACGCAAGTCTTTCCTGAAATGACACTGTAATCTCCTGCTAAAGTCACCCCACCCCACCCCACCCATTACACCCTTTTCAAGCACATATACAGACAATATATGCATCCGAGGAACCAATATGAGAGCATTAAAACTGCTTTGTTTTGGCTACATTGTTTTGCTACCTTCTGAATCTATGGTTAGCATTTTTCTTCTGCTTTCTTGAAGCTTTCTTCAATGGCAGATGAAGATTTCAGCTGAAACATCAACACAGGTATTTCTCTGCCTTTTTCTTACAGTAGTAGTCAACAAATGCCAACATTCTTGTGGCCTTTTTTTTTTATTAAATAATTTTATTTTCAGGCACCCCATTTGCCAGATTGTTGTAAATAATCAGAAGACTGAATTGATTTATGAATGTTGAAACATTTCTTGGATTTTTCATTCCACTAGAAAAGATCTAATAATTTCTTGATTTTTCATACTAATTTTTTTTTTGGACCACAAGATCTCATTTTTATTTTTTATTTTATCAAATTTTCACGTTTGACAAATGGTTTCATATGATTCTTGATTATGTTATTGAGAGTTTATATTTATTGTCAGATTGTAATCATTCCAAAGTTGGTGTCTTTTTGGTCAGATTACAGTGATGCGTCTTTTCTTTTTGTGATTATGTTTACATTTTAAATACTCATTTCTTTATGCTCTGCTCTTAAGAGCTGTAAGGGTTTGTGGTGTATATTACACTTCTGCATCAGTTGTGACTGAAGTGCATGTGTCTTAAGCGTTACTTAGGAGAATTACATCTTCTATCTGCCAAGATTTAGTACAAATTATTTGTATAATATAGTATGTAAATTTTCCAATTCCAAGAATACTTTGTTTATGTTATAGATCTCTCCACAGTGTACACTAGCACATGGTTTTGCCCAACTATTCGACCCAAATATTTCTCTTCTTTCCCCCATTTTCACTAACATTTACTCCATAAATTAGCCTTGAAGTTGTGGCCTTTCTCTTTACTTTTAGGCTTCATTGAATATTTATATATTTAGTGTTGAAAGTTTTAAGAGAAGATAATCTAGTTTATTATTGTATAATCTTCAATTTTTGTGGTTCATATATCTCTTGGTAGGTGGGCTTTTTAGTGAAAGTGATTTAATCTCTTTGTCTCTTATAGGCTGCAATCTGTATTATATTCGTATGTATTAATGCTGACTTTATCTTGTGGGCCTATGAGATTTCTCTGTTGAAGCTTTGCTTAAAGACTTTTCTTAGGATCTTTATATGCTACATAAATTATTGTTTCAATCACTTTGTGATTTGTTTAAGTCACATCTACCACCTTCGTCGAGTTCAAATATTTTTCATGCTTGGATTTGCTTGGTTTGTGTGGAAATTAAAGCATTTGGATTCTACTTTTTATAGTCTTTCTTATGATGCTCTTTTCTTTTCAGAAGATATCTTACAACTCTCAATTTCTTGCAGTTTGTGAAGTTTCTCAAGGTTTGACATTCAGGATAAGCAGTATCATCACTGGTGAGGTCAGTAAAATGCAGCTTAATGTGTGACATTAGACTCTACAAAGTTGGCTGTTTGAAAATTGAACTGGTTTCAGATTTTTTCTATGGTTGATGTCTACGGCTTTTGTAATGTATCTTATTTACCTTGAACAGTTGAACTATGATGATCTGTCAAAGTTGACATTGCATGTCAATGGTTCTTGACCACACGGGATCTGTCATTTTCATTTTTGTAAGAGTGACACGTTTGATAGAGGAAGAAATCTAACCATTGCCCTTAGCATTGTGCTTTCTTTTTAGGGTTTAGCATTGTCCTCTATCCTACGTGCCACTCATCCAGTGGCGCGATACCAGAAGATGACACACCAAATGACAGGAAGTCCATACCAATTCTAGTCGTCTTTGGTTCTTATTTTCCAAATCTAAATGCAACCCCAGCCAACATGCTCTATTAGTAGTGTAGTGACGTGGTAGATCTTAACAAATTTGAGCATTTTGACTATAGCTTCTTTTTTTCTGCACGACCATACCTGACTGAACTGCCTTAAACTGCGGCCGGCCTGTGTGAAAATTTGAGTCACCATTTTCATCGCTTTTTTCTCTCTTGAAAGTTCAGACTCTGGTGCATATAATATGATATAACAGCTACAGAAAAGTGGGAAAGAATGTAAAACTATGCTGCTTTATTTCAAATGTATCAGCTGGCATTTTTCTTAATCCAACATTTTTATAGTGCATTCATAGTCCATTCTTACTCATTCAGTTTTCTGTATCTCCATGTATATATCATCTGTATAGTATAATAAATTTAAACAATAAATCTCATTTAAGTTTTATCATTTTTCCCATATCCAGGTCCCTGCAATCATCTATCCTTTTGGCTAATTAGCAGTTCTTGATAACTCACTAAGTGCGATGATTGTCGGAAATCTAAAACTCGGGGTAGATATTGTTAGCGCTCATAACCTTCTTGCCAAAGATGGACAGGGTTCATCTAGTCCTTTCGTGGAGCTTTGCTTCGATGGACTGAGATACCGCTCCACAATCAAAGACAGAGATCTTAATCCTGTGTGGAATGAGAGCTTCTACTTCAATATATCCGATCCTTCCATCCTCCACTGTCTCACTCTAGATGCTTACATCTACAATCATGTTAAACCCACACAGTCTAGAGCCTTCCTCGGCAAGGTTAGCATCAATGGCACTTCCTTTGTGCCTTTCTCGGACGCAGTAGTCCTGCATTATCCTTTGGAGAAGCGTGGTATTTTCTCATGCGTTCGAGGAGAGCTTGGACTCAAGGTTTATATCACAGATGATCCATCCATAAAGTCCTCTGTCCCTGTTTCTTTGGCAGAAGAAAATGAAGTGCCCTCAGAATCAGTTGAGAAACCAATCTCAAATGCAGGTCATAGTGCGAAAAACGAGGCAAGGCACACATTCTACACCCTCCCAAAACGCATCAACTCTGAAGAACAGGACCACCCTCCTGCAGTTGACCCACCCCATCATGCTACAAAGTACATGGCTGATGAGATGAAGGCTCCTGAGCCGATACCTGCTAAGCTTATCCGGATGCACTCAGCGTCATCAGCTCAACCGGTTGATTATGCACTTAAGGAGACGAGTCCTTTCCTTGGTGGGGGACGCATTGTGGGAGGAAGGGTTATCCGAACTGACAGGACAGCCACAGGTACATATGATCTTGTTGAGAAAATGCACTTTCTGTTTGTTAGAGTTGTCAAGGCTCGTGAGCTTCCCGCCATGGATGTAACCGGGAGTCTTGATCCCTATGTAGAAGTGAGAATTGGAAATTATAAAGGAATTACCAAGCACATTGAGAAACAGCAGAATCCAGTGTGGAATGTAGTTTTTGCCTTCTCAAAGGAGAGGATGCAAGCGTCTGTACTAGAAGTTGTTGTGAAGGATAAAGATCTCATCAAAGATGATTTTGTTGGTGTTGTTCGTTTCGACCTCAGTGAGGTTCCAATGCGTGTTCCGCCTGACAGTCCTCTGGCCCCAGAATGGTACCGTCTTGAAGACAAGAAACGAGAGAAAATAAAAGGTGAGCTAATGCTTGCAGTTTGGATTGGTACTCAAGCAGATGAGGCCTTTCCTGATGCATGTCACTCTGATGCAGCTTCGCCTGTTGACAGCTCTGCAGCTGCATCAGCTCTTATACGTTCTAAAGTGTATCATGCACCACGACTGTGGTACGTCCGTGTTAACGTTATTGAAGCTCAGGACTTGGTGCCAACGGAGAAGACTCGGTTCCCTGATGCTTATGTGAAGGCACAGATAGGAAACCAAGTCATGAGAACAAAACCATGCCAGGCTCGGAATTTCAACCCCCTGTGGAATGAAGATCTACTTTTTGTTGCTGCTGAGCCTTTTGAAGACCATCTCATTCTTACAGTTGAGGATCGGGTGGCTCCTGGAAAAGATGAAATAATCGGGAGGGTTATTATTCCATTGAATATGGTGGAGAAACGAGCTGATGATCGCATCATTCATTCTCGTTGGTTCAACCTAGAGAAGCCTGTTCTTGTGGATGTTGATCAACTGAAGAAAGAAAAGTTCTCTAGTAGACTTCATCTAAGAGTCTGCTTGGATGGAGGCTACCATGTTCTAGACGAGTCGACTCATTACAGCAGCGACCTTCGCCCCACAGCTAAACAGCTCTGGAAACCACCAATTGGTGTGTTGGAGCTTGGCATCCTGAATGCTGTGGGTCTTCATCCAATGAAAACACGGGATGGGAAGGGGACATCGGATACGTATTGTGTGGCTAAATACGGACACAAGTGGGTCCGAACCCGTACCATTGTGGACAATCTGTTCCCCAAGTACAATGAGCAGTATACGTGGGAGGTGTTTGATCCAGCAACAGTCCTCACCGTTGGCGTGTTCGACAACAGCCAGCTAGGCGATAATGGCTCGAACGGTAACAAAGACCTCAAGATTGGGAAGGTCCGTATTCGAATTTCTACACTTGAAACAGGGAGGGTTTACACACATTCTTATCCGTTACTGGTTCTCCACCCTTCGGGTGTTAAAAAAATGGGAGAATTGCATTTGGCATTGCGATTTTCGTGCACTTCGTTTCCCAACATGCTCTATATATATTCGCGACCGTTGTTGCCAAAGATGCATTACATTAGGCCCTTCAGCGTGATGCAGTTGGACATGCTAAGGCATCAAGCTGTCAACATTGTGGCTGCGAGGCTAGGGAGGGCGGAGCCCCCTCTGAGGAAGGAGGTCGTAGAATACATGTCGGATGTGGACTCGCATCTTTGGAGCATGAGACGAAGCAAGGCCAACTTCTTTCGTCTCATGTCCGTGTTCACCGGATTATTTGCTGTTGGGAAATGGTATGCAGACATCTGCATGTGGAAGAACCCCATCACTACTGTGCTCGTGCACGTGCTCTATCTTATGCTCGTTTCCTTCCCCGAACTGATCCTTCCGACCGTCTTCCTTTACATGTTCCTGATAGGAATCTGGAACTTAAGATACAGACCAAGGTACCCTCCTCACATGAACACCAAGATCTCTCAGGCTGAGGCGGTGCACCCGGATGAACTTGATGAGGAATTCGACACTTTCCCAACTAGTCGTAACCCTGACTTGGTGAGAATGAGGTATGATCGACTGAGGAGCGTAGCTGGTCGTATTCAGACAGTCGTTGGCGACATTGCAACGCAGGGAGAACGCTTACACTCTCTGTTAAGCTGGAGGGATCCACGAGCTACAGCCATTTTCGTCACGTCCTGCCTCGTCGCTGCTGTGGTGCTGTACGTGACACCGTTCCAGGTGATTGCTGTCCTGGCAGGGGTGTACATGATGAGGCACCCCAGATTCCGGTACCAGTTGCCGTCCGTTCCGGTCAACTTCTTCCGGCGGCTTCCTGCTAGGACAGATAGCATGCTGTAACTTAGCTTGTGGATGCATGCTTCTTATGTATTTGTACAACTATAAATAATGTTTGCTGCTTACTAAACTTTAAGAAGGCCTGTAGTAATGAGTTTATGTTTTCATTAGCTTGTGTTGGTTAGAATGATTGCTCACTTTTTTCATTTTCAATCTTATGCTGTATTTGATTGAACAATTTTATATATATACATATATTAATAAATCAATAATGAATTTTAAATATGTCAAGGGCCTTCAATGAATAGTGTTTTTTTTTTCTTTTTTTTTTGTTGGGTTAAGTTTCATATAAATTCCACCCAATATACAAGTCCAACTTATATTAATTAATAATATACTGTTCCACCCACGTTAATGGACGGTGGGATCAATCTGTATGTTTTGAGTAACTTGAACTTGCATGTAGAAAATGTTTCTTAGAGTGTTCTGAACGCTAAAAAGAGTTAGTAAACAAATACGTACATAAAGAATAAAGCATTAAAACATTCTAGAAACTTTCTTAAGAGTAAGATTTTAGAGTGTATATTAGGTGCACCCGGGTGCACCCTTGCACCCATATTTGTATAACTTTTTATTCTATTTTGTATACATGTTATTCTCTTTTGTATACGTGTTTTGTAATAATTGTATACTTTTTTCACACTAAATTTTTCATTAAAAAAACAAGCATTCATATGTGTATAACTTTTTATTCAATAGTGTATACATGTATTTTAATAATTGTACATTTTTTTACACTCAATTTTTTATTAAAAAATTAACAATTAAATTGTATACATTTTTACTCATAATTGTATATGTTTTTGCTTATATTTGTACGTGGGTGCACACTATATTTAGCCAAGATTTTAAGATCGAATAAACTATTTTAAAAAATATAAAATGATCACGGTCTCACGTAACATTTACCCATAACAAGTCAAATGAGTTAGATTCATTACGGATAAGTTATCATTAGCTTGCTATGCTGTTGTGAGTTGAGTCCAACATCCAACACCAACACCATGCTGTATAAAGTTGGGTACATCCTTTTACTCACATTCTCAAAGGATAATCTCATGTTAGATTCGTTTGATAGATTTGTTTGATTTCTTGTTACATCTTATATTGAATAAATTCTACAGAGTTATAATCTAAATTCTAACCAGTAAAAATATAAGAACCTTCAAGAATTTAAAGTATACTTATGAGTTATTATTGGCCCTGTTGTGAGTTGAGCCCAACAACACTGCTAAGTGGGTGGTGGAAGTATTTGGTGCAGAAATGGTACGTATTTGGTGTAGAAATGATACTAGTAACTTCTTTTGAGGAAGATAAAGAGACTCAGTCAAATCCTATCACAAGTTAATAAAATTGAACATTTAAAAGTAAGGAATGACTTTCAAATTTTAAATTTCTTTCCTTCGTTTATGCAACAGAAAATATGAAATTATAAAACGATGTGATAGAGTAATTGATCCATGAGAAAGAGAAAGAAGTTCAATGGTAGTACATCCACGTTACACAAACCGGTTTCCGCCACTGCATGAAATTCAATATCACAATGTGTATCCGCCACTACAATGTGTAGTGAATTGTTTTGAGTTGTACTCTTATCATTTTTGTTCTTAATTTTAGTTTGAATTGATAATAAATTGTGTAATTTTGTAAAATTTGAAAGATATTAGTTTTAAGGTCTCATATCAGAGTTACTAAAAAAATATTGTAAATCTTTTAAGTAAACACCCAAAATAATACTAGTTCGTTAAAAACATTTACATATTTTATTTTTCGTGTCTCATAATAAAGTTTATATTTTAGTAAATGAGACCACAAAATTGATTAATATATTTTTATAAAGCCCAACACACACAACTAATTATATATTAAAGTATTATATTTTATATTAAAATTGAAGGTTTATATATTACTCACTTTGCCCTTTATTAATCCTTATATGCAAAATTAAGTGTTAGAGCGGAACAGGGGTGAGGAATATGTGAACTTCAATTCCTACATACATTCAGAAAGGGTAAAGATTGGTGGCCAGATTCTGGCTAGACAGAATTCAAATTTTAATTGTACTTATTTTGTTGCCCTTAATTAATTTGGCTAAATATAGTATGCACCCGGATGCACACGAAGCTTCGTGTGCACCCACATACAAATATACACAAAAACATATATAATTAAGAGCAAAAATGTATACAATTTAATTGATAGCTTTTTTAATGAAAAATTGAGTGTAAAAAATATACAATTATTAAAAAACATGTATACACTATTGAATAAAAAGTTATACACATATACATGTTAGTTTTTTAATGAAAAATTTAATGTGAAAAAATATACAATTATTACAAAATACGTATACAAAATAGAACTAAATATATACAAAATAGAATAACATATGGATGCACTCTTGCACCCGGGTGCACCCAATATACACTCAATTAATTTTTATAACACTTGCGTTAATTAATTTTGTTAATTCCAAAACTTAATGCTTACTAATCCAACAGAATGTGCATTGGCTTCGCAATTCTTTTAACAACTTTCATTGCATTACATTTATTATTTATGGTAAACTTCTCTTTACAGGATTATTATTTAATAATTATTTACGTACCATATTTACATGTAACCGGATTTTTTTCAAAAACTCAGTTGGAAATTTATATAATTATAAGCTTATTTCATTGAAAAAAACTCATTTAATAAAAAAAATTCAAATTCTTTCAATAAATTAAAATTATTATATCTAAAATTTTAATTAAATATAAAAATAAAAATATTCGAATACTCTTTCCGTCAATCCGTCTCTATTTTACTAATTTTTATTAATCTCACATCAAAATTTACATGACACAATCTCACACAAATCTTTTGTTTAAAATTAAAATTATAAAAAGTATCAATTATACATATAGTATATATTGTGTAAGGAAAAGATTTTCGTGGATAAAAATTATATTGTTTTTTGTATTATGTAAATTAAATTTATGTTTTTTAATTCTTGAGATCAAATTAGTGTTAATTTTTTTTATAATTATTTCCTTAGTCATTATTTTTTTCTCTTTTTAAAATTAATTTTTTTTATAATTTCGTAACCTTTTTTTATTTTCCTTTGATTAATTTATATATATATATAAAATATATATATATTAGTTTTATTATCATTTTTTCTACTACATATAATAAATGGAAATTTTATTTTGATAAAAGATGTGAATTCTAAAATTATATTTTTATAATTTTTTTAAATTATTTTGATTAATACATAGTATTAATTTCATTATAATATTTTTGTACAATAAATTATATTTTTTAATATTATAATTTCATGTATCGTCGGTCGGTCGCCGCCGCCGATCGCCGAAAAATGTCGTCGGCCATCGACGCCAGAATCTGCCACCGGAGCACTGCCAGACCGCCGGAAAAGTCGCCAAACCGCCGCCACTGCCGCCGGACCACCACATTTTTTGCTGCACAATTTTTTTTTTGCTGCACACACTTTTTTTCTGCTGCACACGAACACTTGCTGCACACAACATTTATGTGCAGCACATTTATAAGGGTAATATTGGAATATCACTATATATTTTTGTAGTTAGTAATAATACTTTTGTATGTTTGTATCTCATAGTAATTAAGAGTTTTTTTTTGTATACCTAGTAGTAATCCTCCCTTTTGAATAAAAATTTTTTTTGAAAAAAATGATAGCTAATTAAAAAAGTTGAAAATGGTCTCACTTGATACGATCTCACCCAAAACTTATTTATTATGAAATAATTTTAACTATATAAATTTTAATTAATAATAAATTCACTGAAAAAAAGAAATTCAATATTGATTTCTTAAAAGTAATATAATGAAATGAATTTTTAAGGAGAATTTGTTGTAATATAATATATTATGGAGGTAAATTCTTGTTTAAAACCTTATGACATCAATAAAAAATAATAATATTTTAATAAAAATTAACACTTGACTAATAAAAAATAATAGTAGTACAATAAATTATTTTATAAAGAAATATTATAATATTTTTATTAAAAGAAATAGCTATTTAATAAAACATAAAATTGTGTCAGCGTCTCATCTTATAATAATCTCACATCAACTGATAGCGTACCCGCTTATTTTGTGGATACCGGTTCCCGTATCTGATTAAAAAATAATTATACGTATTCGTATCTATTCCGCTTAAAAAATTCATTATGGTACTAATACCCGTCTCATTCCCGTATATCAATACCTATACTGTTTAATATTCAATTATTTTATATATATTTATATTTTGTTATTGTTTAAATAAATATAATAATAATTACATTATTATTAATTAAATATAAAATAAATATAATATGAATTCTATTATTTTAAATAAATATTTAATAAATATAATTAAATAAAACTTATAAATATTTATTAAATATATAAAATATCTCGTAATATATAAATTATATAATGTACTAGTATATTAAATTTTATAAAATTGTATATATATAAATGGGAACCTGGGTATTGAGGCATTATCCGTACTCGTCTCAAACTTTAATGGTATTTTTTACAACTACTAGAACCCGTCCCAAATCTTAATGATATTTTTTATAACTACCCGTACCTGTCCCAAACTCGTTTATAACTACCTGTATCCTTTCCATTAGGGTTCGGGTAGGCCAAGTACTTGAAAATACCCGTCCCATTGTCATCCCTAATCATGAAGGCTGTGAAAGTTTTTTTTTAATGAAAGAGTAGTAGTATAAATATATTATAAATTATCAAATTAAATAATATTATAAATCAAATAAACTAAAAGTGTACAAAAAAACTAAAAAGACGCATTACAAAAATGGAGCAGGCGAGGGATACTACTACCCAACTGACCTGGGAACAGGCGAGGGATCCTGTTACCCGACCAAACAGACCCACCCTAACATGAGGTCTAAAACCTGTACAGCCGGATACATGGCTGAAGAAAAAGCCTAAGGGTGAGTTGACCACCCTCCAGACGGCCTCGGTAAATATATTATAAATCATCAAAATAAAGATCTACCACTACAAAAAAGCTTTGATTAGAGACCAAAATTAAAGACGGTGTGTTAGCCGTCTCTATTTGAGACGGCTTTTGAGATGGTTTTTTAGAATTAGAGACGGCATTCTCGTTAATTATTGGTTAATAGTAACAAATTTAACATTGAGACGGTATTAAAAATGACTTCACATTGAGACTGTATTAGAGACGGTTTTAAGTTGTGACGGTATTCGAGATGGTTTTCTTCCATCTCAATTAGAGATGGAGTTTTTCATCTCTATTTTAGACGATTTTAGAAACAAAATATATCGGCAGGCTATAGAATCGGATCGGGTAATTTTGAGATAATTTCTGATAGTTTCAATTAGTGAGACGGATGCAAACCGTCTCAATTTGAGACGGTTTTAAGTTGAGACGGTATTAGAGACGGTTTTTTACCATCTCAAATTAGATACAATTTTTTACCGTCTCAAACTAGAGATGATTTATAGTTGAGACTGTATTAGAGATGATTTTCTTCCTTCTCAATTAGAGACAGTTTTTAGCCGTCTCTAAAGCCCTCTATAACCATTAAATTTTTCAAAATTAATAAATCGAGGTTCAACCGATATCCACAATGAGCAGAATTAAGTGTATGTATACATATATAGTGTAATGAATACATATTAAGAATCACTTCTAACAAACTTGGTATACATGATGCCCATAAGGTCTCCCGATGCCTACAGGTCTGAGTTCGAATCCTCTTCAAGACTTGAAATTACAATATTCATATACATTAAAATAAATAAAAAATCGAGTAAAAAAAGATGATGCTGGTCTGATGGTCTTGAGCCTCAGCCGGGGGCATAGTAGCCATTGTTCAAACCTTGATCCGTTCATTTTTGCAAAGCTATTGGTTAGAGAGGGCTTTAGAGACGGTAAAAATAGTTCTCAATTTAAACCGATCGGACCGGTTTACAACCATTTAGAGAGAGATTTAGAGATGGTAAAAAATGTCTCTAATTGAGACGATAAAAGATTGTCTCTAATACCGTCTCAAATTAAACTGACCGGTCCGGTTTACAACCGTCTCAAATACCGTCTCAAAATAAAACCGTCTCTAATACTGTCTATATTCTAACTAGGCACAAATTGTAGACGACCATAAAACCGTCTCAAAAATTATCTCAAATCATTAAAAGCCGTCTCTAAAACCGTCTCTATTCAAGGTTTTTTTGTAGTGTACTTTTATCCATTAAAATAGAAATTGTTACTTCCTAAATAGTTCACTACCTTACATTTTTTCAAATTTACTACGATAAGATATTTTATTTTTATCAATTTAATATAAAATTTATTTTATATTTTAAATTCTATAAAGAATTTTTAATTTTTTCAATTCAATATATAATTTATTTAATATTTTCAATTCAATTCAATTCAACATTACACACACACACACACATATATATATATATATATATATATATATATTATAAGTACACTTCGAATAAATTAAATTGATAGTGTTTAGTATGGATGGTAGCGGGTAGGGTACCCATTTATTTTTGAGTACCCATTGATTGATGTCAATTTTACCTAGATTTTAGTGTCTTTTTATTATGTATTTTGTGTGTTTTATTAATTTTGTATATCATTTGGTGCTGTTATATGAAGATATGAAGACTTGTGCTTTGAAATGATAAATGTGTGATTTTCACGAATAAGTGCCTTAAATTGTGCGATATTTGTAAATATTTAGAGAATCGGTACTTTGGTGTAATTTGTATAAGATTTCAGGTAAAAATGGATTCTAGACACGATAAAGAAGATGTGAGAAAAATAGAGCTCAATTCGGAGTTGAAAGGAGGGAGAACGAGCCAAAGCAAAATGCTGAAAAATGCACGTCCAATGTGCGTAATTTTTCTGTATTCATGTGGAGCTCAAAACTGGACGTGTCATATATGGTTGGAAATTCACGGAAGAGAGGATCGCGTGAGCGCAAGAATCACTCAAATCGGAGTTCGAACGAGAAAATTATGTACAAAATGGTGAGACTGCACTATGCGATGCACAAACACGACCAGTGTGCATGAACACGAGCCGTGTGCACGCACACGACCAGTGTGCCGAACACGGCCCTGTAAGCCAAGGCCGTGCGCAATCATCCGAAATACCTACATGCCCACACCAATGACCGGGTGCAGCACACGACTCGTGTTCTGACAAAAGTCAATTTTATGATTCCACATGACGTTCTAGAAGCTTCCATGGGGTATAAATGCAAGTTTTAATCACAAATTATGGGAAACATTATTTTGGATCAGTTTCCACACACACTAGACACCAAAATCATACACATTCATCTCCATCTCTTCCACCCTTCACTTTACCCATCCAATCCACTTGATCTCCTCAAATCCATCCATCAATCAATTCATCCACCAATCTAAGAAGAGTAATTTATTATTGGTTGAAGATTATAGCATGATTAAGGAGGAGAAAGTTCACAATCAAAGTAGAGCCAACTTACCTTTATTTTGTTATTTTCTTCATTATTTGGCTCAATTGGAGCATGCATTGGATTATAATGAATTTAGTATGATTTGTAGTGGCTAGTCCTCATGTGAGGTTAGCAATATGAATTGTTAGGAATTATGTAGATTTTGCACAGCACATGTTTGATGATATGATTGTTATGAATATTTTCTATCATGAATGCTTATTCTCATTTTATGTATGATTTGTGTGATTAAATTCTCTATTCATAGTGTTAGGATGACCATTCCAATATTATGCGTAGTGGTTTAATTGAATCATTGATTGCATGAGGTAACTATATTAGTATGTGGGGAGTTTGACCATAACCTTCATGTGCTTAGAATCTCATGATAGGACATTATTGATAATTACTTGTGAAAGTGTTTGAAATGATGAGGGGAACCAAGCCAATTTTCACTTGACCTTAGAAAGGGAACACTAGAAAAACGTCCCTGCTAGAGAAAATTCTTCGTGATAATATCTCTAAATTGGTATATTAATATCCGTAAGTACCTATAGGAAGAGTGAGGATTGGAGACATTCTTTGAGTGCTCTTAATATCATAACATGCAAACCTTCAATGCATGTGTGTGTGTGAGTCTACATAAGCCTTTTACATGATGTTGCTTGCCTTGCATACTTCTTAGATTGTTCTCCTTCATTCATCTTCCATATCCATTGTATTCATTTATCTTTAATCGCTTTCCTAGTTATTAGTTTTTAGTGATAAACAATCCTCCTTTATTGGTTAGTCCTACTAGAGTAAAACATCTTCCAAATACGGCTACCCACTTTTGTCCTTGGGTTCGATATTATATAAATTTTACACTTGGTCACTACGGTCTACTACGTGATAGAGTACACTTGCTCTAATCAGTTTAACTAAAATTGAAACCAAGTTCATGGCGCTGTTGCCGGGGCGAAAGCCTTTGGTGTAATATGTTTGAATTTGTTAGATCTACTTAGGACATTTTTCTTATTTTTGTATTTTATATTTGCTTTGAAAAATTTTGTTCTTACTTGTTCTTCTTGATAGGTATATCAACCTTGACAGAAGGGGAGAAGGAGCAAAACCTAAAAAATAGTAAGTGAGAAGAATTGTAGTAGATCTTGAGAAGAAGAGCTAAAAATGGATCAATGCTACAATAATGGAATATATGGGGGATGTCAAGAAGCTTACAATATGAATACAATCCAACTATATAAAGGAAAAACTTATTCCATACCAAGTTCTTACAACAATCAAGTTCCTCCGTTTATTCCTTTATCTGAAAATAATGTCTTGATCTCCTTGCTTAGAAGATATGCTTATGGATGTGAAACAATGTAAAGTTTTCAACCAAGTCATTCAAGCTATGAGCCTCAAAATGCCTACTCAATGCCTACTTCCAACTTTAATGGGGGACAAGTGTGGAACATGCCTAATTACCAAATGGGTAATGAAACATGTATGCAAAACGGGTATGTCCAAGGGAATTTTCAAGAAGAATGTCCACCATATGATGATGGGAGACCTTCCTTGCAAGATCAATTGAGTCAAATGATGAGAATGCTTGAAGAAAGTATAGAAGAAAGAAAGAAAGAGAGAGAAGAAAGAAAGAAAGAGCAAGAGGAAAAAGAAAGGAGATTTGAGGCCATCGAACGTCAATTGAGTCAAATGATAAGTGAACGAAACACTCTCTACGACATGAAAATTTTGGATGATAAGATTGAAGAAGAGTTAGAGGTAGAAGAGTGTTTGGGGGATAGTGAAGACTCAAGAGATGTTGAGCTTATTGAGGATAAGGAAGACAAGGTAGAAGAAAGTTTAGAGGATAAAAATGTGAAGGATAAGAAAATTCAAGTGAAGATGAAGAATCAAGAGATGAGTATAAATTCGATGAAGTGGAACAAGGTCTAAGAGCACTTGATGATGAGTTCGGGAGTGAAATGAGCATTTCTACACCGTTTAACTTTTCAAGTTGCATTGAATTTCAAAATATTATTTATATTGACTTTATTTTACCTATTGATTCTTCTCAATACCTTAGGTATAAAAGAGAACTTGAAGAAGTGTTGGGAATTTACTTGATAAGGAGGAATAAGTGGTGATCAAGAAAAGAAATGTTAATGGAATGCAAGCTCAAGAGAGTTGAGTTTTTGAAGCCAATCTCGAAGGATGCTACTATGGTCGTTACTAGCTACAAATGCCTAATAGAGGAAGAGGCACAAATATTAAAATTTGATGGCAAGAACGAATGGTATCCTTGGCCATTCCGATGAGTTCTCCATAATCTATCCGGCTTGAAGACATTAAACTTAGCGCTGAATGGGAGGCAACCCATCGTTTACTTTATTGATTTCATTTAATTGCTTTGATTTAGTTTTTTTGCATTTTTTTAATGTAGGTTGATTGTGCTCATTGAGGAAAATGCATATTAAGATACGAGAAGTGCTCGAATTGAAGTGTGAAGGTACGTCTCACTGCTTCTTACAAACTTAAAGTTCAACTCTTGTTTCACTTTAAGTTTGGGGGGATAGTGCGTGGTGGACATACCTAGAATTGTTGTGATGCATATACTTCTTTACAAGAAACTCATTGTTGGAAACTACAATGGTAAGTCTCATCACTTTTTACAAACTTAATTCTCAACTAGTTTCGATTTAAGTTTGGGGGGAGAGTGCGTAGTGTGACTCACCACTTGAGTGTGCTTATTATGTTGAGTGAGAGATTTTCTTGTAAAATTGGTAAATTTTAACATTTTTTCTCATGATTTTGGTATGATTTTGGATCGTTTTATTGTGTTGAAGTGTATGATAATCCATATTTTTATTGTAATTGTTGAGCTAATGGTTTTTGATGAGCTTTTGAGTATAAATAAAGTGTATTGGAAGCACGAATTGAGTCCGGAGGCCCGTGCCAACTACTTCCACTACCAAATGCCTTTCTAAGGGAGTTTACTTTAATATTCATCATTTTCATTTACTAGCATATACATGAATTTGATTTGAATTTGATTGGATTGACATGTTACTTCATGTGTTATGTACTTGGTAATTTACATGCTTTATTTGCTTTTATATTTTTGAATAAGGTTGCAAATTCTTGAGCTTAAATGATATTGGATGATTGAGGATATGTCTTTATTTTCTTATGATGGATGGAAGGTCATTTTTGCTGTTATGTGTTCCTGTTTGTTCCTTGTTTGGTGAGTCTTTGTTTAGTTGTTTTGTTGGTATTTTTGTTCTTGTAAAGGTTGGTTTAGTGGTTTGTTTCTCGGGATGTGTGAGTCAATTTTGAATGTGAGTAATGATATGTTGTTTGTGATAAGTGATGACGAATTATGTTAAGAATCTCTACTCCTTAAAATTGTGACATGTCCTATTTAACTTATTCAATTTTGAGATGAATTCAGGTGTAATAAGTTTCTAAAGGTCCGAGCAAAAGCTTGTGAGCACTTGAGCCTAAACCATGCATCCATTGTTAATTTCTTCATGAGTGGATCGATTGAGCATTGGTAAACTATAACTTGCTCATGGACTACGAGAATGAGCCCGAGTAGTAGAGATTTGTGAAATGATCTTAGGCCATCCTTGTTACTCAAAGTCATAGCCATAAATTTTCTTACCCAAACATTAACCATAGTTAGCCATTTTGAGCCTTTAAGCCTATTTCTTGTGAATTGAGCACAATATATGCCTTGAAAACCCACTTAAGCCTTATATATATAACCTTTTGTGGGTGATTGAGGAGATGATGGTTTACAAGGTTTGATTCAAGAGATGTGCAAAAGAAAGAAGGAAATGGTAAACAAGTAAAAAAAGGATGAAAAGAGCTCAAGCAAAATACACATGCAACCTCAAAGCAAGGAAAATGAGAAAAATCAAACAAAAATATGCTCAAGCAATCAAAAATCAAAGGAAGGTAGCATGAAGTCAAGAGAAACTCAAGAAATCAAAGGAATGATAATGATTAGTGCTTGTGATTAAAAAAGAAAAGAAAGGAAGATAGAAACGTGAAGAAGTTGAAGAAGCTGACCATCTCTTTGATTATCCACACTTGAATAGTCACTTGTATCAAAATCTTCCTATCCTACCAAAGAGCCTAACATTACATCCAAAGATAAAGACCTTTTTGATCACTTATTGAAACTATGGTGGCTTGTGAATATAGTCCATGAGCAAGCCTATGGTGCGTCGGGTTCGACCAGTTGATGAATGTTGATATACCTTACCTCATAGAGTGTTGAGTGAATTTGGAATCCGATGAGAGGCTTGGACCGGAAGGAACTTGATTGCCCTTTATTTTCTTAGACTTGAACTTGCTAATTTTTCATGTCATGATTTTAATGTTGTAGGATTACTTGGTATGATTTGTAGTCCTTGTTACTTATGATGTATTATTTCTTATGTTCTTTAGGTCTTTCTCTAGGTGAAAATTTCCCCTCTCGTTTTCTCATTTTCTCATTTTCATTACTCGATATAAAATAAATATAATATAAATTCTATTATTTTAAATAAATATTTAATAATTATGATTAAATAAAACTTATAACTATTAATTAAATATATTAAATATCTTATAATATACTCCCCCGTCCCAATCAAACAGCACCATTTGCTTTATACACATAGATTAAGGAGTATTATTATTTTATATAAAGTAGGTATGTGTATTAGAGAGATGTGATGGGTAGTAGTGGGCCATTGGTAGACCCTTTTTACTAAAAGAGGAAAATGGTGCAATTTGAGTGGGACGCCCAATATAGTAAAATTGTGTTATTTGGGTGGGAAGGAGGAAGTATAAATTATATAATATATATTAAATTTTATGAAAAAATATATAATTGGGGTACTCGCGGGTTTTGAGGCATTACTCGTACCCATCCCGAACTGTAATGGTATTTCTTACAACTACCCGTACCCGTTCTAAACCCGTTTACAACTACCTGTACCCTACCCATTAGAGTTCGGGTAGATCGGGTACCCGAAAATACCCGTCTCATTGCCATCCCTATGTTTATGTACCACACCACCTAATATATATAATAAACATTAATAATAATTACTACATGTAAATTTATGCATTTCATTTTCGGCATCTCATCATAAGGTTTACATTTTTTTTATAATAAATGAGGCTTACACAAAATAATTAATAGTTGAGTTACCATTATTTATCTCCCTTACAAGATATCGTGTTGGAGTGCGGGAGTGCCTAGAGTTGGCGAAACCATCTTTTTGCACAATAACTTTATGGGAACCAGACATAACATTAGTAACACACTATTTATTAAAAATTATTTATCTCACCTCAATACATATTAAAATATTATATATTCTTTAATTCTCATGCAAAAGCATGTAAACCTTCGAAGGGGACAAAGTGAATATATAATTAAAAAAATAAATTGTGATAGAATTGAAAATATTAAATAAATTGTTCATTAAATTGAAAAAAATAAAAATTCGCGATAAAATTAAAAAGTGATAATATCTGATAAAAAGTGATACTACTACTTTATGAATAAAATTCGTAATAATATAGTAAAATATTGCATGAACAATTTATACTATAAAAAGTAATATTATTTTATAATAAAAGCAATAACATTTCATAGCGAACATAATAATAATATTATCAATTTTTATTCGCATCACATACTTGTCCTTAATTTTAAGGTATTTTATTGTAATTGATAAATAAATTAACAGTTCAATATTATAGTGACTAATTAATAATGTTTTCGTCAATAATTTGGTCATAATTTTCTTAAAAAATTATATTTAATTTTTTGTCTCCTTATATTAATAAAGTCAATGGTGTATTTTTACTGTTGTTTTATTTTCCTCTAATCAATTGAGGATCACTTTTTATTAGATTTTTATCACTTTTTATCTATTTCATCGAAATTATTTCGTGAAACAGTTTCACACAAGTTTTTTTATCATAAGTAAATAATAAAGAAACACTTTTTTTTTTTTTTATTTTATAAATGATAAAGAAGAAATAAAAAATAGTTATGGGTGGTAATTAGTGTAGATATTTAGAGAATAACATATAAGAATATGTGATTAAAATAAATATACCTAGTATAAAGTACATAACATGGGTGGTGGACAATTTTACTGGTTAGACTTAATTAGGTCACCTAAAAACTGTCCTATTTTACCACATTTGGAAAAATTAAATTAAGTAATCAACTAGTAATAGCAGCAATTCTCATTCCAGCTCCACAATGATTATAAAAGCCGCAAATGATGTAAATAGGTTCTTTCCCAAGTTGTATTTGGTCATTTCCAGAAACCAATGTTATTGCACCCGACTTTGGAACCTTGCATCAAATTCATAGCTAGCCTTGTCCACAATTACAACGTTGTGTATTTTTGGATCGTATTTGAAAACTGCACCACAACAACAAAAACAAAATGGATTAAATTTTTTAAAAATAAAAATCTATACCTATATAAAGTGTACAAGAATATACATACATATACAAATTTAACAATTTCATATTGATTTGACGTGATAAAAACAAGGGTGTCTTATTCAGTTGGGAGTATATATGGACATAGAATTAAATTTCAGGATTATCATAAAAAAAGTGATGAATTAACGATGAAATCCTAAAAGAAAATGTAAATAATAATTTAATATTATATATTATATTTTCCACATATGAATACATGTGACACGCTGCATGCAGAGAGGGAGTTAGATACAGTTTTCTCTCCGTTTCCTTACGTTGGTTTTGGATAAAAGAAAACAGCGTATGCATGAAAACACACAGAAAAGTAGAACACGGTTCTAAGAGAAAACGTTCGCTCTTCAATTCTCTCCAAGATTCTTTATCCATCCTTAATACAAATTCGTGGAACATTTATCTTTCAACCCCGTGTTGAAGATTGGATCCAGAGATCGCAACGTGAGTGTCAATCGGTTCTCTATACTCTTCCGCTGCAACACAATCCATTGGTGAGAGGTAATAGGATTCCTCTCTATGCATCCTGATGAATCCGTGTGTTTCCAACATTGGTATCAGAGCCAATGATTGGTACTTCGTTTTCCTTCTCTGGAGTTCTTGCGTTAAAGTTTTCTGCTTTTAATTTTTGAAAAATT
This sequence comes from Pogostemon cablin, assembly GCA_023678885.1. Lineage (NCBI taxonomy): Eukaryota > Viridiplantae > Streptophyta > Magnoliopsida > Lamiales > Lamiaceae > Pogostemon > Pogostemon cablin. Next base: position 33,308,199 of record CM042951.1, read on the forward strand.
CTCACATGATTTTGTTGGAAGTTATATGATTGGTGAATTGTGTAACTTTGATGGGTTGTTTATGTGAGTATGAGGCATATTAACTATGTTTCCAGTGTATATGTGAATGACGTTAATGATTCCCCATTAAACTTGGAAGTGTGATTTTTTCGTCATTTTTTTGTACAAGAAAAGCATGTTTTGTTTATACTACTGGATAGGTCTCGTCGAGAGGAGTCCGTTAGTATTTTTTGTGCATTTTTTGGCCTTCTAAAACTCCAGTTATGATTTTTCAAAGATTTTCACGAAACTGGGCTTAATTTGCAAATTTTCAGAAACTTCAGGGGTTGTTTTTTGAGAATTAGAAATTATTGAGGGGCTTTTCTGCAATTAATCATAACTGTTTTGTATTGGGTCGGGCCGGGTCAACATATTTGGGCCGGGTCGGACCAGGTGGGTCAGCCCGGAGCCGAATCCACCGGTGAACAAGCAGAATACGGAGGCGCGTGGAGGAGACGCTCCGCCAGGGCAGTGGCGCGTGAGTTTCACGCGCTGGTGATCGTCCGAGCGCGTGAGACCCACGCGCCGACAAAACCGCCACCGGCGGTGGCGCGTGTGATACACGCGCCGGGGGCAGTCTGCTGACAGCCGCGCGTGGCGGCGCGTGGGAGCGCGTGAATACTCCAGCCGGCGCGTGAGGGCGCGTGGAGGCGCGTGAATGCGTTTTCCGGCGTCTGTCCGATGTATTCTGATGTCTTTCGATGCGTGGAGTCCGATGATGATGTTTTCGAGAGTGCTTGACGACATCTTTAGTGTGTGTGTGGTTTTACTTCGTTATATGACATTTTTGTTGAATAAAAAACCTTTATGGTAGCTATTTGGTTGCATTTTATATTGATTATGCACCTTATAATGTCATTTAATCATAAGTTCATTGTAATATTGAATTGTTCAAACTCTTGTAGCCTATGAAAGTGGGAGCCAATAGAGTTGAACTTATTCACTTGTGAATATGCCTATTGTATCTTGGAAATTTGTTTCCATGTACATTATGTGGAGAGGAAATTCATGTGATATAGTTTGACTAACACGGGTGTGTTTTTATTTTGGTTGCTCATTTTTCATAGGCATGGCATCAAGGAGGAGAACAGTTTCAACAAGGGACATCAAAACTAAACGGATAGTCCTTAATGAATTTCTGAACTACAAAATGAAACCACAACACAACGTTAGGGACCATGTATTGGAACTATTTGAACGATACAACCATTTGTTGTTCTTGATCGATAAAAAGCTTCTCCCATCTAGTGAGTACAATAAGATTTCTAGTCGTGAGACCTGGGCTAACACTTTACCTTCCTACTTGCAAAAGGAGTTTTGGGCTCAAAGGAAGACTTATAGTGTGAAACCAAATGGTCGTCAATTGATGTATGATCTGATGATTGCTTCTTTAGAAGAAGATAATAGACAAGCACTAAGATCAGCTTGCTTAAGTATGGGTGGGGTTCGACGATCTGATTTTCTAAGACTGAAAAGTCGAAGAAAGGATCAGATTAAGAATCCTCTTGCAGATCCTTTGGCACGAGCTATCTATAGTGTGGGGACTAGAGATTTTGATTATATTCGTTATTTTGAATCATGTGACGTATATGGAGGTTCTATTCGTAGACGTTCATAATTCCATTTTCTAATTGAATACTCGAGGAGTCTATTAGAATTTATGTGATGTCAGACTTGATTTATTTATAATGATGGATGGTTGTTGATGTTCTATTTATTAGTGGCTATTCAATATTAATTGTTGATTACTTGAACCTTAAATGTATTTTTACGTTTTGAAACAAGTATCTAGTATTATGACACTTGATGAGATTGATGATTAGTAGTCTCCGAGCTATTTTTCGAGATTAAGTCTTGTGTTATTGATTGAGATGTTTTTTGTTTAAGCTTAACGTAAAATTTGATAAAACATTATTAACATAATGAATCACTTTAATCTCTAATTAAGATCATGGCATCAAAATCAATTGTCGCTGAGTTAAACAAAGGAGAGAAACTCAATGGTGACAACTATGACACTTGGCGTCATAAGATTTGGTACGTGTTGGATGAGCAAGATGCATTAGACGCTATAAACCAAGTCATGGATGATCCAGGTGTGGGAAATAGAACTCAAGGGAGACGTGACCAAGAGGCATACCTGGCTTGGAAAAAGAAAAATTCCGTTGCCCGTGGTATCCTCGTTAGCTCGGTAATCGATCCGATGATTCATGAGTGTTAACAACATCCCACTGCACATGATATCTGGGTGTATCTGCGTGAAAAATATGGTGGAACATCGATTACGAGGCTTAGGCAGTTGACTATTAAGTTTGATACCTACAAGAAGAAACCTGATCATAACATTAGGCAACATCTCAGGGAGATGTCTAATATGATAATTGAACTTAAGACTGCTGGTTACATTCTCTCTGATGAGCAACAGATCCAAGCACTGATCCGCTCTCTACCTGATCGTTGGGAACATCTTAAGGTTAACTTGACTCATAATGAAAGTATTAAAACTTTCAATGATGCTGCTCGTCATGTTGAGTTGGAAGATGAGAGGCTTGGAGCCTCAAAGCCAGCTTCTGGGGTTTTCTATGCCGGTTCTACTTCCAAAGGAGCTTCGGGCTTCAAAAGGAAAAGGAATTGGAAGAAGAACAAGAAGGGTAAACGATCTGACGGTGAGAAGCATGACAACAACCCAGCAACCAAAACTGATGAACAGAAGAAGAAAAAGAAGCAAAACAAAAAGAATAAAAGGGATAAGAGCAAAATGTCATGTTTCAATTGTGGAAAACTTGGTCACTTTGCACGTGAATGCCCTGAGCCTAAAAGGGACAAGACTCATGAGCAACGGACCATGTGACGAGAGACAGAGGAGCTTTTGTAGATTTCCGTCGTGTTCCAAAGGGGACTAGGTGGATATATATGGGAAACAACGCTCGAGTCGAAGTCAAAGGACTTGGGACTTGCAAACTGGACCTTGACAATGGTCGGGCCTTTATTCTACATGATGTTCTCTATGCTCCAGAAATCACGCGGAATCTAATCTCTGTTTCAGTTTTAGTTAATTTGGGTTATGATGTATTATTTACTAAAAATACTGTGGTAATTAGCATTAATGGTACTTGTTATGCATCGGGACATATGAATGATGGTTTTATGGTTTTAGATTGTAATAGAATGACTTTTAGTTATTATGATGATTATTCATATTTACTAAATGCTTGTTCTTCTAGTAATGCAAATGTGAATGATAATGTTTGGCATGCTAGATTGGGTCATATTGGGCAAGATAGGATGAATAGACTTGTAAAAGAAGGATTGTTGAATCTTTCTTCAAAAGTTGTATTATCCAAATGCGAACATTGTCTTGCTGGAAAAATGACTAGAAAACCGTTTGGTAAAGCCATTAGAGCTGAATCTCCATTAGAAGTAATCCATTCCGATATATGTGGTCCTGTAAATGTAAGAGCACGACATGGAGCTTATTATTTCATTACGTTTATTGATGATTATTCACGTTTTGGATATGTCTATTTGATATCTCATAAGTCTGAAGCATTGGATTGTTTTAGACGATATTTGAGCGAAGTCGAAAATCAAAAGGACAAATCTATCAAAGTTTTAAGAACTGATAGAGGACGTGAATATCTATAGGAACAATTCAAAGAATTTTGTAATGAAAAGGGTATAGTCCGACAATTAACCATTCCTTATACACCTCAACAAAATGGTGTTGCTGAAAGAAGGAATAGGACTTTGTTGGAGATGGTGAGATCCATGATGGCACAAGCTAATTTACCGATCTCTTTTTGGGGAGATGCGTTACTCACGGCAACTTATGTGCTTAATCGAGTGCCTTCCAAATCAGTTGCTTCAACTCCATATGAACTTTGGACGGGTAGAAAACCTGACATAAGTAACCTTAGAGCTTGGGGATCAGCAGCTTATGTACATGATTCATCGAGTCAGTATAGAAAGTTGGGTCCTAGAGGCAAGAAGTGTATCTTTATAAGATACTGCGAACATTCTAAGGGTTACGTGTTCATAGGAGATCAAGATGGGAGTTTAACTGAGACAGAATCACGTAATGCTCATTTTCTGGAAACAGAATTTCCTAGTAGAGGGGGCATTAGGGATACCGAACCTATTTTCGAGGTAGTAGAAAACCAATTCCTACAAGATCCAAGTGGGAGTAGTAGTTTAGCTGATAGTGTGGATCTTGATAGATATTTGCCAATTGAGGATCAAGCGATTCTCAATGAGAGTATTTTGTCTATAGAAGATCATCAACAGCTATCTCGAAAAAGTTCTAGGAAACATGTGCCCAAAAGGCATTATGATATTGAAGGACATACCTTCTTTATTTCACCAGAAAATGGAGATGTTTCTCCTGTTGATGAGGAAGAGCCTAGAAATGTGAAAGAAGCTCTGACTTGTCCGGCGAAGGAGAAATGGATGAAAGCGATGAAAGAGGAGATGGAGTCTATGAAGTCAAATCAATTATGGGAACTTGTAGATCTTCCAAAGGGACGAAAGGCAATTGGGAATAAATGGATTCTCAAAATCAAAAGAAAATCTGATGGCTCAATAGAGAGGTATAAGGCTCGCTTGGTGGCAAAAGGTTATACTCAACAAGAGGGTATAGACTACGAAGAAACTTTTTCACCTGTAGTGAGGTTTGCCTCGATTCGTCTACTATTGGCTATAGTGGCTAGTATGGATTTAGAATTACACCAAATGGATGTTAAGACCGCATTTCTCAATGGAGAATTAGAGGAAGAAATCTACATGCAACAGCCTGTAGGATTTATACTTCGAGGTCAAGAGGATAAAGTTTGTAGATTGAAAAAGTCAATATACGGACTCAAACAATCCTCTAGACAGTAGTATTTGAGGTTTCACAATACGATTATCTCATATAACTTCGTTATGATAAATGAAGACCACTGTGTTTACGTTAAACAGTCCAATGGTAGTTTTGTGATTCTATCTTTGTATGTGGATGACATACTACTAGCTAGTAATAGAAAAGAGTATCTTGAAACCATAAAAAGATGGTTATCTTCAAACTTCGAAATGAAAGATATGGGTGAGGCAGAATACATACTTGGTGTGAAGATCCATAGGGATCGTTCAAAGAAGTTATTGGGTTTGTCTCAAGAGACTTACATCAAGAAACTTTTGGAACGGTTCAAGATGGAAACTTGCAAGCCCATAGATACTCCTATAGTGAAAGGCGAATCATTGAGCCAACATATGTGTCCCAAGACTCAAGATGAAATCAATGAAATGTCCAAAGTGCCGTATGCCAATGCGATTGGAAGTCTTATGTACGCAATGTTGTGTACAAGACCAGACATTTGCTATGCCGTTGGTCTGGTTAGCAGGTATCAATCCAATCCGGGGAAGAAGCATTGGATGGCTGTTAAAAGAATTTTCAGATACCTAAAAGGGACTGCAGATTATTCTCTTTGTTATCAAGGGAATAACAGTACACTAAATGGGTATTCAGACGCTGACTGGAGTGGAGATTTAGATGAACGTAAATCAACTTCTGGTTATGTCTTCTTGCTCAACAATGGAGCAATCTCATGGTGTAGCAAGAAACAGAATTGCATCGCATTATCCACAATGGAAGCTGAGTTTGTGGCATGCGCGGCTGCAGTTCAAGAGGCTATCTGGTTGAGAAGATTCATGAAACACTTGGAGGCCTTAAACACTTCAGTGGGAGCTGTTTTAATCAATTGTGATAATCAAGCGGCTATTGCTTACACAAAAGACCCCAAATATCATGGAAAGACCAAACACATTGATACTAAATTCAACTTTGTTAGAGATATTATAGAAAAGAAGAAAGTGATTCTTAAATACATTTCTACTCGTTCAATGTTAGCAGATCCTTTTACCAAACCAATTCCCAGAGATGTGTTCGTAGGGCATGTAAAAGGATTGGGTTTGCGAAGGATTTAAAACGATGTATTGAATATGTTTATGTATGTTAATGGAATGGTTAATGACTTAACTAATTATATATGTTTTATAAATTATATATGACGATTCATGTATAATAGTATGTCGGCAAGTTACGATTGGCTCTCTCATACGAGCAATCACCTCTGGCTAAGTGGGAGCGCAGAGATGAGATTACGATAATTAATGTGATCGAGATAGATTTAGCCACGAATCTAATCCAACTTGTTATAAAGCTAAATCGATGGAGATCCTATACGTGGGAGGAAGGATATCCGAGTTAAGTGAATGGGACACACTTGAACTTTGATTTACACAATGTCTATATTAAAATAATATACGACATACACTTTCATGGAAGGAAGTTAAAGACATTGTGACAAGTGTTTTAGGAAAACGACTTGTGCTGAGTTGACCATAAAAGGATTGAGAATATTATTCCCATTTTCTCAAATAGTATGAGTCCTTATCTATTAGTTACCCTTATGACTTTCTACTATATTCTAAGTCTTCACTTTAGTGTTGCTACTTTAGCATGTTACCAAAAGAGCTATGGTTAATAACGGCAATGCGGTGCATGTCTAGGAAAGCAGCTGCAGTGGGAGACTGTAGATACTTAATGAGACGGGAAGAATGTCTTAATTTAACATATACTATTGTGATTCATTGACTAGTCAATCAAGCAGGGTCTTGATTATGAATACATAGTTTTTTGCAAAACGGTTGAATATGCTCTTACATATTAAGGGGATTGAAAAGAGATATGTTAACTTTTGTTAAATATTCAAGAGTTCTGGGGTATAGTGAGCTTGTTGAGTTTCTTCGATAAACTGGTTGAGTTGCTATATATCTCTAACAAGTGTATAGCAATTAAAACTCTATCTCGTGGGTCACACGATGTATTAATCTGGACTAGAATATGATTCATGAAGAAAATGAATCAGGAGATTTTTTGATTTCATATGTGAGTGGGAGATGTAAATAATAATTTAATATTATATATTATATTTTCCACATATGAATACATGTGGCACGCTGCATGCAGAGAGGGAGTTAGATACAGTTTTCTCTCCGTTTCCTTACGTTGGTTTTGGATAAAAGAAAACAGCGTATGCATGAAAACACACAGAAAAGTAGAACACGGTTCTAAGAGAAAACGTTCGCTCTTCAATTCTCTCCAAGATTCTTTATCCATCCTTAATACAAATTCGTGGAACATTTATCTTTCAACCCCGTGTTGAAGATTGGATCCAGAGATCGCAACGTGAGTGTCAATCGGTTCTCTATACTCTTCCGCTGCAACACAATCCATTGGTGAGAGGTAATAGGATTCCTCTCTATGCATCCTGATGAATCTGTGTGTTTCCAACAGAAAAAAAATACTCTTATGAATTCAACACAACAATATGAAACAGCAATGCTTTGATTAACAAAGCTTGCTTAATCAACCCTAATAACTAATGTTGTGTGTGAATATGAAACAAACTGAACTTAAAACTTGAAGTAGGAAGACAAGAATTATAGTGGTTCGATCATGTTGATCTACATCCACTTTCTAAAGGAGAGCAATCACTATATGAAGAAAACATGATTACAACATGAAGATGATGATGAACTTAAACACTTAGAAAACCCTAATTTGATGCACTAGCTTGAATGATGATGATCCACACTTCTATCTACAGCTTTGCTGTGCATGATCATATATATACTCCACTGATATGAACACACCAGCAACACAACAACTGTCATATGATCAGTTTAGTTGCAACTGCTTCAAACTACTTCAACTTCTCAATTCAACCAACCAGTATACTTATTGATCTTATAGTCAACTTACAACTGATCATATGTGTTGTCCGCTATTACAACGTTGTGGTCGTTTGGATCGTATTTGAAAACTGCACCACAAAGACAAAAACAAAATGGATTAAAATATACAAAATAAAATTCAATATATCTATATAAAATATACAAGAGTATACATACATATACAAATTTAACAATTTCACATTGGTTCGACATAATAAAAAGAAGGGTGTCTTATTCCGTCGGGAGTACGTACGTACATAGATTTAAATTTTAGGGATGACACTCAAAATGCCCAATTTGAATATTGGAACATAAATTTTGCTTTATTTTTAAAAAACCATCTAATTTGTCCATTTTTTATTGATATACCTGAATTACCCTCAATTATACATGTTAGAATTTTTGTTGCTTTATTGGAAAAGTAGACTGACCAGTTACCACTCTCATGGTGCACATGATTGATTTTTATTATTTATCTTCATGGGCAGACATGACTTATAGTTGTTTATTTTTTTTATTTTTTTTCACTCAGTGGACACCTTGAATATTTGAATTAAATAATATTCTTGCAATTTTGACGCCCTTAATTTTGGAAATATAATCTTAAAAATTTATTAATTTACATTTATTTATTTTATAAGATTAGAACAATAATATTGTAATTGATAGAGATCGGTGGACACACGTTCGGTAAGTCTTAAATACATTTAATTTTGAAAACATGATCCTAAAATTTTTTTAATTTACATTAATTAATTTTATAAGATTGGAACAATAATATTTTAATGGAAAGAGATTGGTAAACATGATCCTAAAAATGTCTTGATTTACCTTAATTAATTTTATAAGATTAGAATAATAATATTGTAATTCATAGAGATTTAGGTCCACAGAGTCTTAAATATATTTAATTTAATTTTGAAAATATGATCCTAAAATTTTCTTAATTTACATTAATTAATTTTATAAGATTATAACAATAATAATACATTTAATTTTGGAAACATGATCCTAAAATTTTCTTAATTTACATTAATTAATTTTATAAAATTAGAACAATACTATTGTAATTGATAGAAATAGGCGGACTCATAAGTGTTAAATGGGCTTAATTTTGGAAACATGATCATAAATATTTCTTAATTTACATTAATTAATTAATTTTGTAAGAATAGAACAATAATATTGTAATTAGTAGAGATATGCGCATATATGTCCGCCAAGTATTAAATACACTTAATTTTAAAAACATGATCCTAAAAATTTCTTAATTTACATTAATTAATTTTATAATATTATAAAAATAATATTGTAATTAATAGAGATATGCGGACACATGTCCGCTGAATTTTAAATACATTTAATTTTGAAAACATGATCCTAAAATTTTCTTAATTTACATTAATTAATTTAATCAGATTGGAACAATAATATTGTGATTGAAAGAGATCGACGGACTTGGCGGACACATGTTCGTTGAGTCTTAAATATATTTAATTTTGGAAACATGATCCTAAAATTTCTTAATTTATATTAATTAATTTTATAAGATTTGAACAATAATATTTGTAATTAAAAGACATCGGCGGACACATGTCCGCTGAATCTTAAATACATTTAATTTTTGAAACATGATCTTAAAATTTTCTTAAATTTACATTAATTAATTTTATAAGATTTGAACAATAATATTTGTAACTAAAAAACATCGGAATAATATTGTAATTGAAAAACATCGACGGACACATGTCCGCTAAGTTTTAAATACATTTAATTTTGAAAACATGATCTTAAAATTTTTTAATTTACATTAATTAATTTTATAAGATTTGAACAATAATATTGTAATTGAAAGACATTGGTAAACACATGTCCGCTTAATTTACATTAATTAATTTTATAAGATTAGAACAATATACTATTGATAGAGATCAACGGATATGTGTTAAATGCACTTAATTTTGAAAACTTGATTCTAAAAATTTCTTAATTTACATTAATTAATTTATAAGATTAGAACAATAATATTATAATTAATTTTCTCTAATAATTTTTTAATGAAAATAAATTCATGTTTGGGCCATAATTTTTTTTAAAATAATTCACATAAATTCTTTTTTTAAATAATTTTTTAATAAAAATAAATTCATGTCCGCCCATAATTTAATATATATTATATGTAAAAGACTCATGTCCGTTGATTTAAAATTGGCGCATGTACGCTGACAACACATGAAAAAAGAATACTGCATGTAAAAAAAAAAATCCATAAAAAATGTTGCATGTCCACTGAATAGATTTTAAGATATTCAATTTTTTATTTTTATAAAACATGTTAAATTGTTAATTAATTTAATCATTATTTTATTATTTCATGTCATATTTGATTAATTAATTCTGTAGTATAGAAATACATTATGACACATAAAGCTTCCAATTATTCCTCTCATTCCCATTACCAACATGTGGACCACCCTTAAGGGCATTAATGACATTACATTTAAAAAGTGGACAAATTAGATATAATGTAAAAGTTATAGCAATTTAGATAGAGTACATTCAAAATATGGCAAGAGTTGACATTTCCCTAAGTTTTAAGGGTTATCATAAAAATGTGGGCAAAGAAGACTTGTGTGAATCCATTTTACATAATGACTTTCGTGAGACCTTTTATAACCAGAAGCGATACCTAATTGATGAAAAATGATAATGGTGCTGTAAATATTTCATGAATAATTTATAAAATAAATAAAAAATAATAATGTTTTAAAAGAAAATGATAATATTGTTTAATAAAAAGTAAAAACTAATTACAAAAGCGTTAAATGGTCTCACCGTGAGACGGTTTCACACAAGACTACCAAAAAAAAGTGATGAGTTAACGATGAAATCTTTAAAGAGAAATTGTGAAAAATGTCGCTTCTATGATTTTGGAAAAATGCCACCCAATATATATATTTTTTTAAAAATGCCACTTTTTAACTTTTGTCACTCTTCATTATATAATTAATACATAATCGCACGTATGGTCGTACATATAGTTGTGTGCAGTGATCGCACTTGTGCCAGTAAATAAAACATGTGAATGCTTGCATATATAGTCGCACATATAGTCGCGTGTAGGGTTGCAAGCGTAGTCGCAGAAAAGATTGCAGCCTATGGTTAATTATATCCAAAAAATTTTTAAAAAATGACATTTTGTCAAAAAAAAATAAAAAATAGTGGGTAGCGTTTTTTTTTAAATGAACTACTCCCTTCGTCCCAATTTCAATTTCATACTTTCCATTTTAGTATGTCTCAAATTCAACTTCACACTACTATATAAAGAAAAACTAACTAATATCCCTCTAATATACTTTAATTTCAAATTTGTCATCACCTTTATAACACACATAACATACTTTATCATTAATTTATTACCTAAAAATACCATACTACCCCAAAAGTAAGTCAAAATTTGATTTTTTTTATTAAACTTCGTATTTATAGTAAACGTGAGGATGAATTTGGGACGGAGAAAGTATTAAAAACTGTATTTTTACCTATACCCAAAAATAGATTTATACAGATAAGTTAGCACATGCAAGGCCAAATTCGTAGTATTGCTCCGTAGCACTAGAATTTACGGGAAACTTTGGTAAATTAAATGCGGTAATAAAATAAATTAGAAGTGTAGTACCTAAGATATCACCCTCCTTAAAGCTTATATTGGATTTGGCGGCCCATTTGTCAGCGTAAAAGTACCAGCCCTTAGCGTCTCCAATTGTATAGTTGGTGGCAAGAGTAGTATTCATATGGACCAATTAATCACTAATAAACCATTCCTCTTGTTTGAAAACATATTTTTACACTCTTCTCTATTACACGTTTTGTTAATTTATTTTGATGCCCAATTCTTGGTTTGTACACGTTTATTTATATACCTTTATTGTTAGGAAATTTATATTTCCTAAATTATTTAATTATGGGCAATATATTAATATTCAATTATATTAGCTATTCAAATAATATGTTGGGCTTATTAAGTGATTTAATTAAAGTAAAAGCCCATGGACTATACTTATTTGATATGAGCCAATGAGTAGATACTCAATATTACGTATCAGGTGATTATGGGTGGCCTGATATGAGTAATATATATAGATACCCTAGGTTATGGTCCCCGATACTAAGCTGCACACAGTTCTCTCTTTCCCCATCTGAAGAGATTACGAAGGTCCTGAGGGAATCCAGATGCTTAATTGAGGAAGGCCTTAAACCTGTTGCTGATCTTCCATTTAATTCCGCATAAAAAGATCAATGGATCCAGATATTCCTCTATTTATTTATTTTATGGATCTTGTTGAATCATGTTAGGGATTAAAGTATTTGGATTAATTCTTATATTTCCAACATTTATTTCTAATTACACTTTAATACAGAGTATATATTTTGTGAATATCCTAATTTAATAAAAGGTAATTGACAATAAATATACTCCTTTTTTATGACAATCTCATTCTCATTAATACATAAGAATAATTATGAATTTTCCTTATATATTCCTCTATCTCATTAAAGTTTAACATTTCTTATTTATCAAAATTATCCTCAAAGATAACCTCTAATGTGCACCAACGGATGATTAATTGATTTTAATTTAGTGTAAATGTGTGAAAATAAAATCGGTATATCCATATCATTACATCTGTCGAATGTCTAATTGTATAATTACGGCAAATTTACATAACCAGATGAATTTCATTTTCGAATAAATAAAAATGCCAAGGAAATTATATATTAAATATTTATTTATTAAGAAATTTAAATAAATAAATCTCTAAAATAAATGAATAAATAATTGGTAATTAATATAATGAAAAAATTACACTTTTCACCTCATACAAAGTCGAATCAAATTTCAATTTGATTTCAAACATATTTTTTTGTTCAAAAACTTACAATTTTGGTCAATTTTGTTAACTTCGTGGATGCAAACTTTTAAGACACTGCTATTCACACACATCAAATTACTTCCATACAGCTATTTGAATTTTGAAATAATAAATATATATTAAATTACTAAAATACCCCTTTGGCATATATCACATATTACAATATTTTATACAAAATAATATATATTCCCTTTGTTCTGTACTTATCTGCACCGGTAATGTAGATACGGAGTTTAAGAAAAATTATTTTTTGACCAACTTTATTGAATTTTTAGGGGTATTGTGATATTTTTAGGTAATAAATAAATTATAAAGTATGTTATGTGTGTTAGGTGTGAGTGGTATTTTTGAAATTATGATAACTTTTGAGGTTGTTAGTTAATGTGAAGTTTTCTTTTTGGGTGGTGAAGATAAGTGTGGGACGGATGAAAACGAAAAGTGTGAAGATAAGTGTGCGACGGAGGGAGTACTATATACACACACCAAACACTACAACATTGACAATTCACAAAATCATAAATGCATATACAAACACATTCACATAAAAACTTTGAGCAAAAATCCCAAAACAAAGTACCCACCCACTTCTTCCTTCAACATCCTTAAATCTTAGATTTTCTCCCTACCTATAAATACTCACATTCGCTCACATAGTTATCACGTCGAAAGAAGAAATATCTAAGGACGTAAAAGTACAAATATTTATGTGTTTACACTGATTAAAAAGTTATTTTTTGTATTTTTTTCTCGACGCTGCATGTTCGACCACCAGGGCCAGATACATTAACAGACGTTTGACCAATGGCGGCCGAAATTTTACTTCCTGTTCGACCAAAGATGGTCGAAATTTTTGAAAAAATTCGATCAAACACGGCCGATTCAATTCTTGGTCTGTTCGACTTATAGTGGTTGAACACCTTCCTAGGTGTTGACCAAGAGTGGCCGACGAACTGCCTATTTTCTACCAAAACTGGTCGAACAGGACTTCATCCGGCGACAAACCATGATCGACGGTCGCTAGCTTATTTCCAATGTTAATTTGTACATTTCTTAGCACTACCCATATCGATTTCCCCAATTAAAACAAATTATATCATGCTACCCACAATATTTACAACAACAAAATATTATATATCTGGCATAATTTTATCCATGATACTAAACTCTAGAATTTAAAAATTAAATTGAAAGGGAGAATCACTTACTAACAACATTGCTAGCTAAGGAATGATGGCACTCCACCCGCCATTTTACTATGTTTGATCTTCATCTTGGTAGTGTAAATGCTCTTCTTCCCTCTTTCTTTTTTGTTTGAAATTTTAGTAAGTGGGTGTGGAGTCAAGTGGGTGTATGCTTTTAATGTTAAATTAAATGTAAGAGTTGTGGGAGAGAAGGTATTGGGTATATGGATGTATCATGTATTTCATCAAGGACAATGTAGTGTTTTACTAGTGTGTGCATATATAATTTTTGTGTGTAGATATAATTGAGTGTATTGAGTAATTCGGTGTGTGCGAATAGACGGCGCCAACTTTTCAATCCAAACAAGTATAAAGAAAAATTATATTTTATTTTATTATTATTATTTTTTTTATTTTATTTTTTGGTTGTCAGGGGTGTCCCCTATACACAATTTTAATCCCAACCTTCACAACAGAGATCATTAAACTACTAAAAAAATCTATCTGAGTAAAAGTCACATTATTACAATTTAAATATAATTCGTCATATCAATTTGAATACATCTTAAAAAAAAGACATCATTTACAGAATCATAATTCTAAAGTTTATATTTACATATGTACAAGTCTTACTTACTTTAGGCTAGCTATATTCAAATTATTACTCCATTTATTTACTGAATATTATCATATATACAAAATATGTTGCATATTTTACTGTAATTTAGATTTCCACGATGTTGGTCACAAAACACTTGTCGATGTTAAGGGTTGAAAGTTGTTATTCGTGCATCCATGTAAATTTGACCTATTAAGTCAACATTATGAAATTGTACTTATAAAAGAATTAATCTTCATTATGGCTAATGATTAAAATGTAATTATTATAAATAAACAAATTACATACCGTCAATTCTTTAAAATTTAGAGAAACTTTCATAAAATAATTTATGTGCATGAAGGAGAACCTTATTTATAGGTGGGAAAAATTAAATATATGTATTTATCTATATAAATTTTTATTAATAAAAAAATTAAAAAGCTTTATCGAATCAAATATTAAATTTAATTATGAGTTGATATTAGGTGCACCCGGGTGCACCCATATGTGTATAACTTTTTATTTTATTTTTTATATATGTTATTCTATTTTGTATATGTGTTTCTTAATTGTTGTATATTTTTTTCACATTAAGTTTCTTAATTAAAAAAAGTAGCATCCCTCCGTCCCGCCCACATAGCACCATTTTACTATATTGGACGTCTCATTCAAAATTCACAATTTTTCTCTTTTAGTAAAAGTGGTCCATCACTACCCATCACATCTTTCTAATACACCTACCCACTTTACATAAAATAATAATACAGATCTACGTGCAAAAAACAAATGCACCTCTTTGCCCGGGACAGATGGAGTATATGTTTTTTAATAATTGTATATTTTTTCATTAAAAAAACTAACAATTAAATTGTATATATTTTTATTCATAATTATATATGTTTTTGTATATATTTGTATACATTTTTGAAAATGGGTGCACCCTATCTTAGGGTGCACTCGGGTGCACAATATAATTATCCATTAATTAAATATGAATTCTATAAGATTTTTTTTTTAAAATAGATATCAAATATTTTAAATATTTATCTTTTAGTTGTAAATTTAAAGATATTATATTTTAAAATAATTAAATCAAATTAAATAAATAACAATTAATTAAATTAATTCAAATAAACTACAATTTGACACGTCACCGCGGATGCTCCTGTAAGCGACACGCAGGAAAAAAAACTAATAATGAGTATATATATATATATATATATATATATATATATATATATATATATATATATATATATATATATATATATATATATATCGGTGGTAGCGGTTGTCGACAAGACGGCGGAAAGTCTCCAGTGGCACCATAGTTTCTTAATGAGCAGCAACAATGGCGATTTTCATTTCTGGAGAAAAGGTAGGTCTTTTGCATTTGAAGAGAAGAGTAGCATGCTCACGACTCTTTCTTTGAATGGATTAATCAATTCTTGGATTAATTAAAAAAAATTGATTTTGGGTCTAATTAAATAGAGGCACACTAATATTCAAACATCAAAATAATTTGTTAAGTGATAGAAAACATCAAAAGATAATAAATGCCAAGTATGCACATTGGCGTTATTACCATATCAATCCTAGAAAGTTCCTATTATAAGGTGTATATATAGATGAAAGATTTAAGGATAATTATAACCATCTTCTTTAATTTAATAGTGTATTTTTTGTTTCACCTTCAAGAATGCACACTAATATACCTTAGATTTAAAATTTAATCGCGTATTTTTGATAATTTAATCGTTTATTTTTCTCACTCTAAAAAATGTACAATGATGTACATTATATATAAATATTGTATCGCGATTTAATAGCTTATTTTTTACTTCTCTCTCCAAAATTTGTTTTTCTATGAAGATTGCACACTGATTTACATTAGTGTAAACATTTAATCTCGTATTTTTTGTTTCTCTTTTTATAATGCACACTAATATTTGGATGGGTATAGTTATTATGGGTAAAACAAAATATAATTTTGTATTTATTAGTAAGTTTTAAGTGAATTTATCATTTAGTATTACTTAAATACGTTTTTTATCTATCAATAATCTTAAAATGCACTCTAATTTCAAAATTAATATTTTTATAACACATGAAATACTTACACTTCTATTAGTACATTATTCTTAAAAGAAAGTTGATAAATTTTATTTTATTTTTATTTTTAATCTAAGTAAGAAGGCAAACTTGAACCATTCAAAGAGAATATTATAGATCTAAACAAAAAAAAAAAAAGAATCAAATCTAAACAAAGTTGGTCAAACTTAAAAAAAAATGGTAGAAATCCTTAAACAAAATGAAAAAGAAACAAATGTAACAATGTTGGTGAATTATTAAAATAGTGTTTCTACTTTCTATAAATGTGAGATCTCTTAGTAGACGGAAAGCGAAAAAGTAATATTGTTAATCACACTTTAGGTTTGTTTCCTTGTTGGATAGATCATGCTCAATTATGGTAGAACACTTGTTGGCCCTCCCGTGCTTCATACGACCATCGTAGGGTTGACAAAGTTTTTTAGTTAATTTAGTATAAACATATACTAACAATCAGTTGTACATTAATGTATTTGCTTAATCATAATTAAAGATTGTCTAATTTTTAGCCTTATAATTATTGGTGATCCTGTTAAGTTTATTAAATAATACTATAATTATATAAATTTTTATTTAGTAATATACAGAATTTTATGAAACCTAAACTATCTCACATTAAAATAGTTTTAAAAAAATTTACTCGGAAAATCGAGACATATTTGTGTAAGACCGTTTCATAGTAAGACCATTTAATGTTTTTGATAAATGAAAAGGGGCGGCTATTCGCACCCCCAAATTTGATAAACTTACCCCATAAATATTATAATTAAAATATATGTATTAAAAAAGACATAAATAACCTTAATGGCTATTAATACCCCAAATTTACTAAATCTACCCCATAATAATTATGATTAAAATATCTTTAATTAACAAAGATATAAATAAATAACTTAATAAGATTAAGATTTTAAAATAGCCAATGATCTTCCATTAGTCTCAGGTGTGAACAGGTAGGTGATCATCATTCCGGCAACGCACACTCCACCCAGCATCACAAGCGACGCCGTCATCAAGATCCCTTTACTCTTACCGTTCTCCCTCGAAGCCCGCAAGTACCCCACAGATCCTATCATCGCCCCGATTTTTCCCGCTGCTCCCATCACGCTGTGTCATGTTGATCAGAATCTCGCCGGAAAAAGTTCCACGGGCATGATGAAGGTGGTGGTGTGGGGCCAAAGTTGGCGAAAAAAAGGTCAAACTATAGAGGAACATAAAACCAATGTTGACGTTCTTTCCCCAGTGTACTTGGTAGGGGATCCCGATGGCCAGGAGTCCCAATACCATGAAAAAGAAACCTGGAATGGTGGAGTGATTGCTTGGAGCTTGGCTCACGTGGAATGTTTCTTGAAAGACGTTGATTTGGGAGGGTCCGGGGAGGTATTGGGCGTAGATTTGGTATTGGAAGAGGTTGTTGTTATAGAACACTTTATGTTAGAATGAAAAACCTAAAAATATTCAATTTAGATTCATAAGGTTATTTATGTCTTTTTGAATATTTATAATTTAGTTATATATATTTATGGGGTGCGTTTATCAAATCCAAGAGTGCAAATAGTCGCCTCAAATGAAAATAAAGAAATAAAAATACACAACCCATATGGGATGGTAATTAGTGTAAGAAGAGAATAACAAGTAAGAATATGTGAAAATTAATCTACTTAATATAAAGTAGAGTTAAATTCATTTTTAGTCCCACAGGAATTGACTTGGTCGATTTCAGTCCCAAAATAGATATTTTTTTCAATTTAGTCCCGTAACTATATTATTTGATCGATTTATGGACAATTTCTGCCGGAATCTCAATTTCTGCCGGAGAAAGCCCACGTGCGGCGCACATGACCGCACGATTTGCGGAATCCTTGATGGGCTTTGCAGCCCAAGAGAGAATATTACCCAATATATAAGCCTCTTATTTCACAATTATTGATCGTCCATCTGAAATGGTGCAGAGTCGGGTGATTTTTGCAGACTTGTTGTGTTGTGACGGATAAAAGGGCGCTTCTCTTTTCTCTTTACGTATTCTCTTAATATCGCTGGCAGCTTCTTTTGTTTTGTATTTTTCCCTTTTTCTTGTTAATTCGTTATCATTTAGCCTTTCTCAAGTTTTTTAGTTTAAGTTTGAATTATTTTTTTGGGTAATTTACAAAATCCTTAATTCGAGATTAACTAGATTGTGTGTGTTTTAGATCTGGTGAATACATTATACATGGAGGATAGTATGTAGCGGAGTTGAGCCAGCAAATGATGTAGTGGGAGTTGGGGTTTTGACTTTGGAGCAGAAAATCAATAATCCTTGATGGAAGTTGTCACGTCACATCAGGTAGCCGGATTTTCCAAAAGCGTGCGGTCATGTGCGCCGCCCGTGGGTTTTTTTTGTAGAAATTGGGATTCCGACGAAAATTTATCATAAATCGATCAAATAATATAGTTACGGGACTAAATTGAAAAAATATATATCTTGAGACTTAAATCAACCAAGTCAATTCTTATGAGACTAAAAATGAATTTAATTCATATAAAGTACATAACATGGGTGGTGGAAAATTTTACTGTGTGGGGGAACTTAGACCACCTCCAGCAGTTAACTCCATTTTACAGTACATTCACCCCTAAAATGCAGACAATTCAATAAATCATCTTCAGCAGTTGACTTTATTTTGCAGCACATTCATTTTATTAATACTATATTTATTTATTTTTACATTTAATTTATTTTTCATTATTATTTTTATTTTTGAATATATTTTTTACATTTAATTTATTTTTTATTATTATTTTTATTTTTGAATACAAAAAATAATATAATAAAAATAATATAATAAAAATATTAATACGCCTAAAATTAAAATAGTTAATCATTAAAATTACATTATAATTTATTTAAACATGAAATTAAGACAACAATTAAAATTAAAATTAGATTAAAAAATACATAAATAGAATTTTTTTCACATATATATATTAATTTACTATTTAAACTAGTAATCATAATATTTTTTTCACTTAATTAAATTAATTATTATAAATAAGTAAAAAAAATTAAAAAAAAAAAGAAAGTGGACGCTAAATATATACAACATACATATATTAATTTATCATTAATCATTAAAATAATTTATATTATTTAAATTAATAATTATAAATAAAAAATTAAAAAAAAGAGAGAAAAATGGGATGCAGCCGACACTGTAGTGCTGGGATTTTCCAGACACTACAGTGTATTCCCTCATTTTGCAGCCACATTAGCAGTCTTGCTGGAGGGCCATTTCGGCTGGATTTTACAGTAATGGACATTTATCCAGCCTTGCTGGAGAAGCTCTTAGGTCACCTAAAAACTGTCATATTTTACCACATTTGGAAAAATTAAATTAAATAATGAATTTAAGTAGTAATAGCAGCAATCCTCATCCCTGCTCCACAATGATTATAAAATCCGCAAATGATGTAAGAGCTTCTTTTCCAAGTTGTATTTGATCATTTCCAGAAACCAATGTTATTGCACCCGATTTTGGAACCTTGCAAGAATCATAACTCTCCTTGTCCACAAATTCAACATTGTGATCTCTTGGATCGTATTTGAACACTGCACCACAATAACAAAAACAAGATATATTAAAATTTTAAAAATAAAAATCTATACCAATATAAAGTACACATGAATATACAAATTTAACAATTTCATATTAATTGGACATAATAAAACAGGGCGTCTTTTTTAGTTGGGAGTACCGACGTAGATATAAAATTTCAAGGTTATCATAAAAATAAGTGATAAATTACCGATGAAAATCCTAACAGAGAAAATACTATACTATATAAATCGTACAGAATAAGTTAGGAACTGCAAAGCTAAAATAATACTGGTATCGCTCCGAAGCATTGAAATATATGAGACACTTTGCTAGTTGCTACGCTCTGAAGCATTGCTTGAAATATAGGAGACACCTTGCTACTCCATTTGTCTGGAGTAATTTTATCCATTTGTCCAAACACAAAGATTGAGAAGTATTGTTTTTTAATATAAAATGTAAGAAAAAAATGGGTAAATTGAAATAGAGTTATAGGGAATAATGAATAAAGCTTAGAATAGTAAATAAAGTTGTCAAAATTGATTAATAAAATGTAAAAAGTAAATAAGATTTACTCTCTCTGTTCCGTCCTAATAATAATGTTTGCTTTTTGAACGGAGATTAATGAAGTATTTTAATCTGTGTTGAGGTGAGAGAAATACTTATATTTTAAGGCAAAAGCTCCTGCGCTCCCGAGGACACATCGTGCCTCCATGGGAACACAACTCTCCAAATTCATATCCTATTTAAACCTATGTATTCCTTCGGGTTTAAATTGCAAGGGGGCACAAGAGCCTCACTCATATTTTAATTTATTGTAGGTAGTTGTAGGAGGATTTTATAGAGATATTTTAATTGATTTGTGTGGGTTCCATATATCAAAAAATGAAATGTAACTATTATGATGAGACGTCCAAATATAGAGAGTATAATATATTTTTATTAATAATAGAAACATGTAAAAATACGTGAAACAATTCAAATTGAAAAACGGGTAAAATACATGTGATAGAGGGATCAATTAAAATGCAGTAATAAAATAAAATTATAAGCGTAGTACCTAAGATATCACCCTCCTTAAAGCTTTTCTTGGCGGCCCATTCGTCAGCGTAAAAGTACCAGCCCTTAGCGTCTGCAATGGTATAGTTGGTGGCAAGAGTAGTATTCATATGGACCAATTAATCACTAATAAACCATTCCTCTTGTTTGAAAACATATTTTTACACTCTTCTCTATTACACGTTTTGTTAATTTATTTTGATGCCCAATTCTTGGTTTGTACACGTTTATTTATATACCTTTATTGTTAGGAAATTTATATTTCCTATATTATTTAATTATGGGCAATATATTAATATTCAATTATATTAGCTATTCAAATAATATGTTGGGCTTATTAAGTGATTTAATTAAAGTAAAAGCCCATGGACTACACTTATTTGATATGAGCCAATGAGTAGATACCCAATATTACGTATCAGGTGATTATGGGTGGCCTGATATGAGTAATATATATAGATACCCTAGGTTATGGTCCACGATACTAAGCTGCACACAGTTCTCTCTTTCCCCATCTGAAGAGATTACGAAGGTCCTGAGGGAATCCAGATGCTTAATTGAGGAAGGCCTTAAACCTGTTGCTGATCTTCCATTTAATTCCGCATAAGAAGATCAATGGATCCAGATATTCCTCTATTTAATTATTTTATGGATCTTGTTGAATCATGTTAGGGATTAAAGTATTTGGATTAATTCTTATATTTCCAACATTTATTTCTAATTACACTTTAATACAGAGTATATATTTTGTGAATATCCTAATTTAATAAAAGAATTGACAATAAATATACTCCTTTTTTATGACAATCGCATTCTCATTAATACATAAGAATAATTATGAATTTTTCATATATATTCCTCTATCTCATTAAAGTTTAACATTTCTTATTTATCAAAATTATCCTCAAAGATAACCTCTAATGTGCACCAACGGATGATTAATTGATTTTAATTTAGTGTAAATGTGTGAAAATAAAATCGGTATATCCATATCATTACATCTGTCGAATGTCTAATTGTATAATTACGGCAAATTTACATAACCAGATGAATTTCATTTTCGAATAAATAAAAATGCCAAGGAAATTATATATTAAATATTTATTTATTTATTAAGAAATTTAAATAAATAAATCTCTAAAATAAATGGATAAATAATTGGTAATTAATATAATGAAAAAAATTACACTTTTCACCTCATACAAAGTCGATTTCAAACATATTTTTTGTTCAAAAACTTACAATTTTGGTCAATTTTGTTAACTTCGTGGATGCAAACTTTTAAGACCCGGCTATTCACACACATCGAATTACTTCCATACAGCTATTTGAATTTTGAAATAATAAATATATATATTAAATTATTAAAATACCCCTTTGGCATATATCACATATTACAATATTTTATACAAAATAATATATATTCCCTTTGTTCTGTACTTATCTGCACCGTTAATGTAGATACGGAGTTTAAGAAAAATATTTTTTGACCAACTTTATTGACTTTTTAGGGGTATTGTGATATTTTTAGGTAATAAATAAATTATAAAGTATGTTATGTGTGTTAGGTGGGAGTGGTATTTTTGAAATTATGATAACTTTTGAGGTTGTTGGTTAATGTGAAGTTTTCTTTTTGGGTGGTGATGATAAGTGTGGGACGGATGAAAACGAAAAGTGTGAAAATAAGTGTGCGACGGAGGGAGCACTATATACACACACCAAACACTATAACATTGACAATTCACAAAATCATAAATGCATATACAAACACATTCACATAAAAACTTTGAGCAAAAATCGCAAAACAAAGTACCCACCCACTTCTTCCTTCAACATCCTTAAATCTTAGATTTTCTCCCTACCTATAAACACTCACATTCGCTCACATAGGTATCACGTAGAAAGAAGAAGCACCTAAGGACGTAAAAGTACAAATATTTATGTGTTTACACCGATTAAAAAGTTATTTTTCGTATTTTTTTCTCGACGCTGCATGTTCGACCACCAGGCCCAGATACATTAATAGACGTTTGACCAATGGCAACCGAAATTTTGCTTCCTGTTCGATCAAACACGGCCGACATCTTTGAGATATTTTCAATTCTTGGCATGTTCAACTTATAGTGGTTGAACACCTTCCTAGGTGTTGACCAAGAGTGGCCGACGAACTGCCTATTTTTCGACCAAAAGTGATCGAACAGGACTTCATCCGGCGACAAATCATGATCGACGGTCGCTAGCTTATTTCCAATGTCAATTTGTACATTTCTTAGCACTACCCATATCGATTTCCCCAATTAAAACAAATTATATCATGCTACCCACAATATTTACAACAACAAAACACAATATATTTGGCATAATTTTATCCATGATACTAAACTCAAGAATTTAAAAATTAAATTGAAAGGGAGAATCACTTACTAACAAATTGCTAGCTAAGGAATGATGGCACTCCACCCGCCATTTTACTATGTTTGATCTTCATTATGGTAGTGTAAATACTCTTCTTTCCTCTTTCTTTTTTGTTTGAAATGTTAGTAAGTGGGTGTGGAGTCAAGTGGGCGTATGCTTTTAATGTTAAATTAAATGTAAGAGTTGTGGGAGAGAAGGTATTGGGTATATGGATGTATCATGTATTTCATCAAGGACAATGTAGTGTTTTACTAGTGTGTGCATATATAATTTTTGTGTGTAGATATAATTGAGTGTATTGAGTAATTCGTTGTGTGCGAATAGACGACGCCAACTTTTCAATCCAAACAAGTATAAAGAAAAATTATATTTTATTTTATTATTATTATTATTTTTATTTTATTTTTTGATTGTCAGGGGTGTCCCCTATACACAATTTTAATCCCAACCTTCACAACAGAGATCATTAAACTACTAAAAAAAATCTATCGGAGTAAAAGTCACATTATTACAATTTAAATATAATTCGTCATATCAATTTGAATACATCTTAAAAAAAAGACATCATTTACAGAATCATAATTCTAAAGTTTATATTTACATATGTACAAGTCTTACTCACTTTAGGCTAGCTATATTCAAATTATTACTCCATTTATTTACTGAATATTATCAAATATGTTGCATATTTTACTGTAATTTAGATTTCCACGATGTTGGTCACAAAACACTTGTCGATGTTAAGGGTTGAAAGTTGTTATTCGTGCATCCATGTAAATTTGACCTATTAAGTCAACATTATGAAATTGTACATATAAAAGAATTAATCTTCATTATGGCTAATGATTAGAAGCATTATGTGATGCTTAAGTGCAAGATTAATGTCAGTGGGTGTCGTTGACTTTATGGTACTTTCCACTGTAGTAGCAAACAAAAATGGGAAATACCACGAGTTGCCCTATATGGGGAAGTCAACATCTATTTTACCCTACCCTTTCTAATACATCGGATTTGCCCTAAAAATACATGCAATGTCATGAATACCCTCAAGGATGTCCCACCTTTTTGTATTGGGAATGAGTTGACAAGTACAGTTGCATGCAATTCAATATGTCAGGGAATATGTAGATTAAGGGATCACACATTAAGTAAAAGAAGAAATAAATAAATCTATTAAAATATCACCCCCAATTCGGCGGGCAAGTTGAATGAAGTGAAAAAGCAAATTTTTTAGTGGACACCTACTATTTAAAATTCACGAAATTTAATTTTTAAATTCCTTAAATTGTTAGATTATAATATGCTTATTATTAATTAACACATACAGTAATTAGGTGATTAAACACATGCAAAATTAACTACCTACTACTGCCACTCAAACACACTTCATTAAATGGGGTGAAAATTAAGACATTGTGTTCACAATCAGTTCATTTATGTAAATTCTTGTCACATTAAACTCTCACATATCCCCACCAACCAAATAACTTCACCACCAACAAACAACAAAATTGGGCACAGTGGATTCAAACTTCATTCCTCTGTCTCCAAAAATTATTTGAGCATAAAAAGGTGATCGGTGATTGGCGCTATTTTCACCTAGATTTTAGTGTATTTTTATATGAGTTTTCGTATTATTTTATCCGTATTTGTATATTATTTGGTTGTGTTTTGTGTTTTTATGGAAATATGTGTGAATGAGCTTAAACCTATGATTTTCACTTTTTATTGGATGCTAGATATGATAAGGAAGGCATAGGAAAAAGCGAATCTAAATTCGGAGTTGAAACGAGGGAGAACGGGCAAAATGGAAAGCTGCACAACACGGGCCGTGTGCAGCGCACGACCCTGTCAGAATGGCCGTGCGCTGACACTCGAAACACCAACTCGGCCACGCCTGTGGTCGAGTGCAGAACACGACCCGTGCCCAGTATAAACACACGACCCGTGCACCGCGCACGGGCTTGTCCAGAAAGTCGTGCGACAACGTCAGAAAACACAACACGGCCACCCATGTGGCCGAGTACGGAACACGACTCGTGTGCTGTGTTAGAACACGGGGCGTGCGGCGGAGCTCGAGCCGTGTTGGTGCAAAACGCAGAAAATTACTGAAATCTTCTAAAAGACCCACATGGAGTATAAATAGACCCCATTTCAATATTTGGATGGAGAAGATCGGATTTCCCATCCTCTACACACACATCACACACCTTTCCTTCAATTTCACACCATAATCTCCATCCACCTTCATCCATCTTGATCCATCTTCATCATCTCCATCATCTTCATCCATTCTTCCTCCCTTCCATTTGGGTGTTGAAGATCTCAAGAAATCAAGAGCTAGAGTTGGAGATCTATGAGTATTGAAGATTCTCTACAAGAAATTGCTAGGGAAGATTCACATCTCTTTTGATTTTCTTTTGGATCTAAGACTATGGGTATATATAATGAATCATTTATGTGTTTTGTTACCTTTATCATGTTAGGCTAATCCCTCTAGTGGGATTAGAAACATGAAGAGCATATTAGATTTGTATTATCATGTGGATTAAATTGATTTTTGATTTAATTGATGTTGATTTCTATTCATGGAGTTTAATTGTCTTGATGTTGTGATGGCATGGTTTGTTATTCATAATTGATTATTGATTTAATGGATTGTTGATCAATGAATTGATTTATGGTGATTAAATGCTATCATAATGTTCATGTATGTATTGCTTGGAGTGAGACGGAAACGACCCTCTATAGTATTAGGAAGGCATGAATAGACATTGAGTTTGGGTTTGACCGAAAGGTATTTGAATTCAATGAGGGGAACCAATCCATTCGTTGGCCTTAGTACACAAAAATGGAGAGTTTAATCTAACTAGTACCTAGATGGAAGGGGTTAATATTGGGCTTTGATCTTAAGTGCTTTTGGGAGTCTAAAATGGATCAACAACCTTTGTAACCCGAAAGGGAGCTTAGGATACAATCGTGATCACCCTTAGTCTACATCAATTGAGTTGAATTCCTTTTGCATGATAATATGAATCGAGTGTGCTTGGATGTTTCTAATCCCATGTTTTTCCATACCTGAACTTTAGCACCCATTTTCTTTACTTGTTATTCATCTTTACTTGTCATTTCTCCTATTCGCTCTCTTATTTACTTGCTACTTGCTTTAGTTATTAATCAATCTCAAAACCCCCTATCATCTTTACAAAAATGACATGAACATGAGCTCACGTATTTTGCTAGTCCGAACATAACTCCTTTGTGGATTGATAATTTTTCTTAGGATATACTACTACAACGATCGAGTATTCTTGCTCGTGAGTGCTACAAAAATAGGCAAACAAGAAAATGGCGCCGTTGCCAAAGGGGAGTTTAACGGACTAGTGGAGTACTGTGTTATTGTTTTAGTTGTTCTTGATAAGGATATCTTTTTATCTTGTTTTATTTCTTATATTTGCTTTGAAAAATTTTGTTCTTACTTATTCTTTTTGATAGGTACTCTTACCTTGAAAGAAGGGGAGGAAGAACAAAGCCCAAAAATAGAAAGTTGAAGGAAGATTGCAGTAAACTTTGTGGAGAAAAGCATTAGATGGATGGATGGAACAAGTGGTTATTATGGAAATCAATATGCAAGAGTTCCTCCTCCACAACAAAAAGGCTATATAAATTAGAGTTACTATGGATATGATTGCCAAATGAGTCAAGTTCACTCTCAATACTACAATCATGGTGGATATGATGAATGGCCACAAGCTTACTCTGGAAGCACATTCCAACCACAACAAGGATACACTTATCCCGCTCCGAATTGCAACATTGAAATTTCTCCCGAATTACTAGATATGATTAAGGATTTTACGGAAGAAATTAGAGAAGCCAAAGAGATGATTGAATTCAACAAGAAGATTGATGAAAGGGAGTCGTCCTTTGAGGATACATTGTTAGCATTCATGAAAGATACAAGGGATTATATGGAAAGGAAAGATTCCGAGTTTGAAGCTAGAATCGATGAAAGTGAGAAGAAGATGGATGATTGGATGGACTCCCTTGAGTATCAAATGAGCCAACTTGTAAGTTCTTTGAACAATTCGCAACAAATTGAAGAGGGAGATTATATGGAGGATAAAAGGGAAGAGGAAAGTAAGGTTGACGAAGGGTTGGAGGAATAAGAGAACTTGGTGGTAAAGGAATCAAGTGAGAAGATTGAAGAGCCCGTTGAGGCCAATGAAATAGAAGAAGAAGAGCAAGTTATGGAAGCAAATGAAGAGGACTTGAAGAGTGAAATGAGCATTCCTAAATCCTTAAACTCTTTAAGTTGCAATGATTTTCTTGACATTGTTTCTATTGACTTTGTCTTACCTCTTGATACCTCACAAATTCTTAGGGACAAAAGAGAGTTGGAAGAAACTTTAGGGATATTCATTGAAAGGAGGAATAAGTGGTTTGCTAGAATGGAGAGGACAATGGAATGTCATGCAAGGATAGTTGGCAATTTCAAGCTCAATCTTAAGAGTGCCAACGAGGCCATTGCTTGCCACAAGTACTTAATAGATGAAGAAGCGCAAAGATTAAAGTATGGTGGCAAGGACGACCGTTATCCATGGCCATTCCGATGAGTTTGAAATTTTCCGTCTAGCTTGAAGACGTTAAACTTAGCGCTCGATGGGAGGCACCCCATCACTAACTTTATTGCTTTATTTTAGTGCTTTCAATAATGCTTGGTTTTGTTGTTGTTTTGTATTTTGGACTTGTAGGTTGATTGTGCTCATGGAGAAAAATGCGCATTGAATAAAAGAGAAATGCTTCATGGATTCAAGTTGACATGTTCCACAACTTGTTGCAAACTTAATTCGTGACTCTTGTCACGAGTTAAGTTTGGGGGGTGCTAGTGCGTGGTGGGCATAGCTTGAGTCGTGTGGATGCGGTTACTTCTCAACAAGAAGATCATCAATGAAAACTACAAGGGTAAGTCTCACCACTTTTTGCAAACTTAAGTCTCAACTCTTGTTTCGATTTAAGTTTGGGGGGAGAGTGTGTGGTGTGACTCACCACTTGAGTATGATTCTTGTAAAATTGGGTCAATTTTAAAATTTTTCTCATGAGTTTGGGTTTGATTTTGGTATGATTGGTGGTGTTGAAGTGCATGATAGTCCATATTTATAATGAAATTGTTGAACTAATGGTGTTTGTTGAGTGTTTGAGCATGAATGAGAGGTATTGGAATCATGATGGAGCTTGAAGCTAACGCTTTCCTTACCAAATGCCTATTGAGGGAGTACTATACACCTTATCATTTTACTACTTGAAATGAATTGAGTTTGATTTGGATTGTTGTGACTAGCATGATACTTCATTTGTTATGTTTGTGGGAGGTTTACTTTCGTATATTAGGATTTCCTTTTCAATAAAGGTTGGGATGAATGTGTGCTTAATTTTCTTATGGATGATGGTATTTTGTGTTTTTGCATGTTTTGTGTTTTTGTTGTGTCTTGTTTGTTGAGTCCTTATTTGTATGTTGTGTGTATTTTCATTCTTGTCTTGGGATGTTTGGTGGTTTGTTTAGGGATGTCGTGAGTCATTTTTGAACGTGAGTGATGATAGGTTGTGGTGATAAGTGATGACAAATTATGATTAAGAATCTCTACACTTTCAAATTGTGACATGTTTTACTTAACTTGTTCAATTTTGAGATGAATGTGGTGTAATAAGTTCCTTAAGGTCTGAGCACAAGCTTGTAAGCATTTGAGCCTCAACCATGCACACATGGTATTTCTTCATGAGTGGATCGGTTGTGTTTGATAAGCTAGAACTTGCTCAAGGACTATAGGAAAGAGCCCGATTAGTGGAGATTAGTGAAATGATCTAAGGTCATCCTTGTTATTATAGTCATTGTCATATATGTTCCCTACCATGAATATCATCCTTAGTTAACCATTTTGAACCTTTAAGCCTATTTTTTGTGAATTTAGCACATTACAAGCCTTAATTATCCATTCAAGCTTATATATACCTTTGTGTGGGTGATTGAGGAGATGGTAGCTAGAAAGGATTGATTGATTAGCAAAAGAAGAAAAGGGAATGGTAAACAAGCAAGAAAAAGGATGAAAAGAGCAAAAGTAAGAAATGGACATGCAACCTCAAAGCAAGAGAAAGGGTAAAGCAACATCAAAATGCTCAAGTAAACAAAATTCAAAGAAAGGAAGCATGCAACAAAAGTTTCTAGGGAAGTTAATGAATAGTGCTTGAAATTTGTAAAGATAAGCAAGGAAGAAAAGAAAGTGAAGAAGTTGAGGAAATTGGCCATCTCTTTGATTACTTACACATGATTAGTCACTCTTATCTATATACTTCCTACCCTACCAAAAAGTCTATCATTACATCCTTAATGAAAGACCTTTTTGATCATTGATTGAAACTTTGGTGGTTTGTGAATATAGTCCGCGAGCAAGCTTATAGCGAGTCAAGCCAATCGGTTGATGAGTGTTGCTTTACCCTACTTTAAAGAGTGTTGAGAGACATTTATAACTTATGTGAGGCTTGAACCAAAAAAGGAACTATATTACATTTTATTCTCTTGTGATTGAACTTGCTAATTCTTCATGTTATGATTTTAATGTTGTAGGATGACTTAGCATAGTTTGTAGTTGTTATCGCTAACGATGTGTTATTACTTATGTTCATTTAGTCTTTTTCTAGGTGAAAATTTCTCCTTTTGGTTTGTCATTTTCGTTGCTCGGGGACGAGCAACACCTTAAGTTTGGGGGGTTTGATTGGTGCTATTTTCACCTAGATTTTAGTATCTTTTTAAATGAGTTTTCGTATTATTTTATTCGTATTTGTATGTTATTTGGTTGTGTTTTGTGTTTTTATGGAAATGTGTGTGAATGAGCTTTATTGGATGCTAGATATGATAAGAAAGGCATAGGAAAAAGCGGATCTAAATTCGGAGTTGAAACGAGGGAGAACGGGCAAAATCGGAAGCTGCACAACACGGGCCGTGTGCAGCGCACGACCCTGTCAGAATGGCCGTGCGTTGACACTCGAAACACTAACTCGGCCACGCCTGTGGTCGAGTGCAGAACACGACCCGTGCACAGTATAAACACACGGCCCGTGCACCGCGCACGGGCTTGTCCAGAAAGCCGTGCGACAATGTCAGAAAACACAACACGGCCATCCCTGTGGCCGAGTGCGGAACACGACTCGTGTGCTGTGTTAGAACACGGGGCGTGCGGCAGAGCTCGAGCCGTGTTGGTGCAAAACGCAGAAAATTGCTAGAATCTTCTAGAAGGCCCACATGGGGTATAAATAGACCCCATTTCAACATTTGGATGGAGAAGATCGGATTTCCCATCCTCTACACACACATCACACACCTTTCCTTCAATTTCACACCATAATCTCCATCCACCTTCATCCATCATGATCCATCTTCATCATCTCCATCATCTTCATCCATTCTTCCTCCCTTCCATTTGGGTGTTGAAGATCTCAAGAAATCAAGAGCTAGAGTTGGAGATCTATGAGTATTGAAGATTCTCTACAAGAAATTGCTAGGGAAGATTCACATCTCTTTTGATTTTCTTTTGGATCTAAGACTATGGGTATATGTAATGAATCATTTATGTGTTTTGTTACCTTTATCATGTTAGGCTAATCCCTCTAGTGGGATTAGAAACATGAAGAGCATATTAGATTTGTATTATCATGTGGATTAAATTGGTTTTTGATTTAATTGATGTTGATTTCTATTCATGGAGTTTAATTGTCTTGATGTTGTGATGGCATGGTTTGTTATTCATAATTGATTATTGGTTTAATGGATTGTTGATCAATGAATTGATTTATGGTGATTAAATGCTATCATAATGTTCATGTATGTATTGCTTGGAGTGAGACGGAAACGACCCTCTATAGTATTAGTAAGGCATGAATAGACATTGAGTTTGGGTTTGACCGAAAGGTATTTGAATTCAATGAGGGGAACCAATCCATTCGTTGGCCTTAGTACACAAAAATGGAGAGTTTAATCTAACTAGTACCTAGATGGAAGGGGTTAATGTTGGGCTTTGATCTTAAGTGCTTTTGGGAGTCTAAAATGGATCAACAACCTTTGTAACCCGAAAGGGAGCTTAGGATACAATCGTGACCACCCTTAGTCTACATTAATTGAGTTGAATTCCTTTTGCATGATAATATGAATCGAGTGTGCTTGGATGTTTCTAATCCCATGTTTTTCCATACCTGAACTTTAGCACCCATTTTCTTTACTTGTTATTTATCTTTACTTGTCATTTCTCCTATTCGCTCTCTTATTTACTTACTACTTGCTTTAGTTGTTAATCAATCTCAAAACCCCCTATCATCTTTATAAAAACGACATGAACATGAGCTCACGTATTTTGCTAGTCCGAACATAACTCCTTTGTGAATTGATAATTTTTCTTGGGATATACTACTACAACGATCGAGTATTCTTGCTCGTGAGTGCTACAAAAATAGGCAAACAATCGGCTCCCCTATTTACCCACCATTTTTGTCGATGGATCCATAGTTAGAACCAAAGGTAAGATACGGATACTGTTTGCATTATATTTTATTTATTGGTTTCTTTCAATGTTGTTGTTAATTTATTTAAAGGTCTTAGGGTTTTTACGGTTTTAGGGTTTTTACGGCTTTAGGGTTTTAAAAATGCATGTCCGCTGAGTGAAATTATTATATATATCCATATCCGCTGAAGAAAATGGTTAAGTATGCATGTAATATGATTGTCCGCCGAGGAAAAAGTAAACTATGCATGTAATATGCATGAATACCACTACGTACACCCACCGTAGACTTGTCCGCTAATATGCATGTATAATTGTGCATGTCCGCCCATTATTTGAGACTTATCGTACATGTCCGCCGATTTTTGTGGCCTAATAGAGTGTGTCCGCCTATTATTTGACACTAATTGAGCATGTCTGCCGAAATTAGTAGCCCAGTTTAGCGTGTCCGCCGAAAATTGAGCATGTCCGACGATAATTTGACCATAAATGAGCATGTCCGCCGATAATTTGACCATAAATGAGCCTGTCCGCCGATAATTTGACCATAAATGAGCCTGTCCGCTGATGTTTTGACCCTAATTGATCATGTCCGTCGATTATTTCACCCTAATTAGTCATGTCCACCGATTTTTCCTTTCTAATTGAGCATGTCCGTCGATTTTTTCACTCTAATTGAGCATTTCCGCCGATTATCTGGGCGTAATTGATTCTGTCCGCCGATATTCATAGCGTAATTGGGCATGTGAACTGATTATTGACCCTAATTGAGCATGTCCACCGAAATATTACTGGTTTTTGAACATGTCCGCCGATTTTTAGTGCATAATTGAGCATGTTTGGCCATTTTTTAAGCATATTATATCATGTCCTCCGAATATATTTGGCTAATTGAGCATTTCCGTCAAGTTTGAGCAAAATTCAGCATGTAAGTCATTATTTTTTAGTATAATAGACATGTTCATCGATTTATGGAGCTTAATTGAGCTTGTCCGCGTACGACTTAATGTTTAACTTGCATGTGTGCTGATAATTTAAGGCTTAATTTGTGTGTACCTACTAAATTAGCGTATCCGAAAAATACTTTAATGAATCATGTGTCAATATAACAATTAATTGTCCTTTTGTTGAAAGGTTTAGGCCTTGGATTGGAAATGAGAAATTTTTTTATATGGTGGGGCGGCTGGTGGCAAGGTTTAGAGTATGTACGTAGCCAACACACGAGCTTAGTTTTAAATTCAGATCAGTTGACGTTGGATTTTATTATTGGGCATGTGCACAGTTTAGTTCGCGCCGATGTGAATCATTGTAAATATGTGCACAGTAGTATGAGAATTATCTATTTCATAATATAACGGTCTAAATGTGTGCGTGTAACAGCCATTGCAAACTTGCGACTAGTGCATTTGTTGCACCGTGGTATCATCGAACGACTATCCTTTCATTATGGCAAGAGGTTGTGATGCCTGTTCCCGATCCATCCAATTGGTCAACACCAGAGCATGTGGGTAGTGTTCGTGTGAATGAGCCACCAGCACATCGCCAAGCAGGCAGACCTCGTACCACCCGTCTGCGTTATGCAGCAGAGACCTTTGTTTTTATGGTTTAAGTATGATGTAATATGATTGACATAATAATATTGTTTCTTTGGCTTTCATTCTCAAAATGTTTTAGTACATAACCTCATATAATACATCATGAAAAAAAAGAACAGACTAATGAAAAGAAAGGTCTGTATTCGCACCCTTTCTCCCGTAAAGGTTGAACGAAAAAATATCTCGTGCCCATTTTCTCCGGTACTCCATCAGGTGTGGATCATTTCTCCATGAATCGTCGCCTGTGAGTAGATACTGTATTTCTCTGATGCTAGCCTGACCATAACACCAACTGTCATCCTGAACGTAGCACATGGATGGTTGTGGTATAGCCCACTTCAGAGTGGCTCTGAACTTCTGCTCAGTAGTGTTATACAGGGCACCACTTCGATGGAACATCAAAGGCAACAACCGTCGCAAGTGCATTGTGCTCTCCTTTCTACTATCTTCAACGGACTTGTTTTTTCCCACGTGTGAAACAAAGAATCGAAGACAGCGATCTTCAACGACCTTATATAGACACACACAGCAAAATGGTATGAATGCGAACACACTACGAAGAGCAACTGTAGAGTGAAATCCGAATAACGTCAGTAATGATGTAGTTCTCCCCAAAAAAATAAATAATGATGACATACTCACCCGCTCAACCTTATCCCACTCTTTATGGCCACAGGTCCATTGCGGAGGCCTCCAAAACGACATCTCTCCTTTCCACCACCTATCCAAAACTTATAGCTTTTCTTGAGGTAAGTCGGCCAACTCTGAGGGATCATCGCCATGTGCCGTAACATGTTCATCCCAAATTGGTTTTACAGTCGCCTGATAAAGAAAGAATTACACTATAAAAGGTTGTATTATAAGTAAAAATCATACGCCGTATTGCACGTAAAAACTTACCAAAAACTGACACGGTAGAATAGCATACGATTGCATTCGATGATCTGGGTGAACTCCAACGTAGTCAAGGGCTTGTGTTAGTATAGCCAAACACGCATCAATGTGCTGGAAATAAAACAATTCAACGATAAGATATATGAGATTAGTGTGTAAATAAATTTAAGCTGTATTTACATACCTCATCCTCCATCCAAACTTTTGGCGTCATCATTCTGACGAAGAAATCATTCCTCACTTGGAACCCTATGCCGACATCAATCCTGCACATGTATGTTAAAACTTTTACATAATAAACAATAAAACCATAAAAGAAGAACACATTTAAGGACATTTCTTACGTTACAGGGGATATCATGAACTTTTCCCACGCTCTGTTGACCTTGACGTCATCCACAGTTGTGTATGGGGATTGGACTGCTATCGCTTTTCTCTTTGGACGTTGCGGACGACATTGGAAGTGCTTTTCAGCTGACACCATACTGAAACCAGTGTCTCCGGGAGTAGAATAACTAGGCCCTACAGGAGTTGAGACTCCTGGAGTAGAATAACTAGGCTGTCTGTGTGATCCGGGTGCCTCAGAGAATCTTGTTGAGCCACCTAGTACCAATTCCACATCTCCGGCAAATAGGCCCCCTGGTGTTGCATAACTACTAGGTGGGGGTGTAGTCTGTGCACTCCGTTGTTCTTCAAAGGTAGCTGGAATACTTGGTACTTCGTATGTAGATGGCTCAGGTGGTGGACCCTTGAATTCCTCCTTAAACATTTTATATATGTTACCAAGAATTGACCTCTCGTGGCTATGGTGCACATGGGTCTGTGCTCCAATCAACCATCCAGCAACCCTTTTAAATTCACCGCGGCCCTCCTCCTGTCTTCTACGAATATCAGCTAGCTCTGCATCCTGTTTGTCAAACCTCTTCTCCCGTCTATCGTCTCGATCCAGCAGGTGAGTGAGAAGGGCTTCATGTTCGAAAATTTTTTGATCATGATCATCCATTCTCCTCATAATTCGATCGTACTATTCTTGAGACAGACCCCCACTGTCTTCTCTCTGCTGATGAGGCACGGAATGATCCCACTGTGGACTTGATCTGGATTGAGGATGGAAATCATCCTGGGTAGATGGAGGGCTACCAGGTGATCCGTGAAACCCTAGACCTCCTTGGCTATAGACAGATCCTCCATACCCACTGTACTGACCCTGCTGTGACCCTTCACTTCCACCATACGGATGTGATTGATGTGGGACCTGAAATCCACCAAAGTTAAACTGATATGGTCTCTGATATCCACCAAAAGGAGAAGAGTACGATGGTGGCTGAAATCCAGCTGAAGGGAAATATGGTTTTCCAAACACAGGAGGATATGATCTCTCCGGAATGGCCATTATCAGGTGTGGAACTACAGCATTATGGGGGCCATGGCTAGGAGGCATGGGCGTGCGATACTCTGGACCAGACTAAGATGGCCGCGGGGGTGAATTCTCAGATGGTATGTAAGATCTGTCATCCTGATCACCCATTACCTCATCATCATCATCATCTTCATCGTCCCCTCCGACGGCATGAAAATCACATAGTAAGTCCTCTGGTGCTGCTGTTCTTTGTTGCCCCCATAATGCTGTATCAGCAACCTCAACACCTATCATTCCACAGTATTGCTCGCCGCCAGCATAATTTGAAGAAATGTTCACTTCCACCGGAATGGCACCCTGACTACTAATTTCATCTTCGGAATCAGAACTACAGCGAATAACCTGTTTCTTACCCTTAGCCTTCCCTTTTGTCTTTGGATCCCCAAATACCCTAAACTGAACTTGAAAACCAGAACTCCAATCAGAATGTATTCCCCTGAAATATGATCGGCGGGACTCCTCAGGGAGGATGGCAGGTAAATCAACAACTCTTGGGTCCTGAAAGTAAAACAATAAAACATAAACACATATACTCAGGTGACAAAAAAGGCCTCCAAATGCATCCAAGTTAGATAATCAAAAGCTTTATCGCATAAACATAAAAGTGACAAACCTGTCTAAAAAACTGAGTGTCGTCAACTTTTTTGGCAGTAGTATATGTCCAGCGAATACACAGAGGTCTGACATCCGGCTCTGGCTGTCCATCGGTCAACATTGCTGCAAAATCTGCGATGCGCTCAGAAGCCCAAACCTGTGACCAAACATCAAAGTAATTTCATGTCAACATATATATTTTTAAATGCATTTAATATAAGAATAAAAATGGTGAAATAAAGTCGGTATCACTTACTGCTAGGGCAAATGAGCATCCATAAAAGTTGATGCGCTGCTGTTTGCCTAACTCTTGCACCGTAGTCTTTACAGAGTCCATATGGTGCAGTAGGGTTAGGTATATGTACTTACCCCATGGGAAAGAGTTCCACAGGTCATCATTTTCAGCTAAATACCATACCCAGGGCTCTATGTATACTTTTGACGTATCCCGGCCTAGCAAAAAGTAGTACAGCAGTAGAATGTTGGCCGCTTTCACCGCATTTTGGCCCTTATATTTGTTTTCATTGAATCTTCTCATAAGTTCATCAACCAGGACCCTCTTCGAACGAAAGGTAGCAAACAAACTGTCTGCTGGTGGCAGAAATGAATCATTTGGGTCAATATCCCCACGGTCCTCAAACCCTAGTCCCATAATACGCATAAACTCCATGGGTGTGAAGCTAAGAATTGTATCAGACACCCTGAAGTACCGGGAGTACATATCTGAACCAGGGATTACAACCTCCTGAGCCATCAGCTGAAATAAAGCTTTAGGAGACCCATAATCTGAATCTAAATCCCAAAAATGCCCGAAATAAGATCTTCTGAACCTCCGCACTGTTTGATCGCCACTCTTTGTAAGCACATCGCGTATGCAATTCAGAGCTTTGGAAGGCCTACAATAACCTTTAATCCCAACTTTTCGAGATTGAAGTCCACGTCATCTCCAGCTCCACTACAGTGCATGCCAACTCGATTAGATATAAGACGTGACTACATTTTATACATAAAAATTTCTGATATAAAATAATTGAAAATATTATTATATTCCTACATTTTTAGGAATAGGTATCAAATTACACTAAAATTACGCCTTAATTTACCAATTGCCATGCTATTTAAAGCTTGAAGTATCAGCGGTGATGCAAATTAAAACTTATTCATCGTCGGACTTAAGCCACAAAATCAGCGGACAAGCTATTTATGAAGAAATAATGGGAAATTTAGCTAAATAATGCTAAGAAATTCCATGAACAGCCTCAATTAAACACTTATTCATCGGCGGACAGGCTCAATTAAGGCAAAACATATGCGGACAAGCTATTTTATGAAGAAATAATGGCAGATTAAGCTAAAAAATGCTAGGAACTTCGGCGGACAGGCTATTTAAGGCTTGAATATTCAGCGGTGATGCAAATTGAACACTTATTCATCTGCGGACAGGCTAAATTAAGGCACAACATCGGCGGACAAGCTTTTTTATGATGAAATAATGGCAAATTAAGCTGAATAATGCTAGGAACTTCGGCGGACAGGCTATTTAAGGCTTGAATATTCAGCGGTGATGCAAATTGAACACTTATTCATCGGCGGACAGGCTAAATTAGGGCACAACATAGGCGGACAAGATTTTTTTATGATGAAATAATGGCAAATTATGTTAAATAATGCTAAGAAATTCGGCGGACAGGCTATTTAAAGCTTGAGGAATAAGCGGTGATGCAAATTAAATACTTATTCATCGGCGGACAAGCTCATTTAAGGCATAACATCGGCGGACATGCTATTTCATGCAGAAATAATGCCAAAATAAGCTAAATAATGCTAAGAAACACGGCGGACAGGCTATTTATTGCTTCGGGTATCACCAGTGACACAAATTATGGACTTATTCCTCGGAGGACAAGCACAGTAAAGGCACAAAAACGGCGGACAAGCTATTTTATGCAGAAATAATGGCAAAATTATGCTAAATAATGCTCAGAAATTCGGCGGACAAGTTCAATCAGTGCCATAAAATTGGCGGACATGCTCAATTGTACTACAAATATTGACGGACAATGTCAATTTACATACAATTATCGGCAGACATGTTCAACTACGCTAGAAACATCGGCGGACAAGCTCAAAAAGATTAGAAAAAT
Source organism: Pogostemon cablin (assembly GCA_023678885.1). Taxonomy (NCBI): domain Eukaryota; kingdom Viridiplantae; phylum Streptophyta; class Magnoliopsida; order Lamiales; family Lamiaceae; genus Pogostemon; species Pogostemon cablin. Next base: position 33,347,078 of record CM042951.1, read on the forward strand.
ATGCCGACAAGTTCAATTACACTACAAATTACACTGAAATTTCCAATTATACTCAAATAATTATCGTCGAACATGTAAACTTAAAATTCGTCGGACATGGCAAATTCATACAGTAACAACTCCAAATTCAGACTCTACTTCCTCGGGGGACAAGAACAACTCCAAATTCAGACTCTACAGTAACAACTCCAAATTCACTATACTTTAATTAAATCGCAATTCTGCAAAACCCTAAAATCCTAAAGACGGAATACCTGGTTATCCATATTTGCTGCTGCTAATTTTCGACGTGGAGATGACGATAAATTGAACGATACACCGGAGGCTCGGACGGAGCGCTGTGTCCGCCAGAAAAATCGAGAGTTTGAGAGAGAAAGAGAGACAGAGAGTAAAAAATAAAAATTTTGAGAAAAAGGGATCAAAGATTCTCTCCCCAATTTCAACGCCTCTAAAAGCGGTACTTTTAACTGCTGGGCTACTATTCCGAGATTCCAAAAAGAAGGAAAAAAATATGACATGTGTCAGGGGGGTAAATTAGGAATATACACAAAAAATAGGGCAAATTAGATGTTTTAAAAAGGGTAGGGCAAAAAAGATGTTGCATGGGTGATATAGGGCATAAAAAGTGTTGTCCCAGAACAACAACAATAGTAGCTACAAATTCATGAACATCTAGGGTTGAAGTCAAATGTATTGTACTATTAAATTCCAAAGTCAATGAACTTCTTAGTTTCCTACCTCTCATCTGTACACACAACGTGCTCCCATTATCAATCAATGGATTAATCGAATCTCAGAATAAAACCACAAGAATATTCATGATCACTAATTAGTGTAAATTAATTAAAAGTTAAATTGATCCATGGCTGTCTTTGTAACAAGGAAGAAATCAAGATTGTCCAAACAAACACATGCTGATCATGATCAACATGGCAGCTTCTTTCGTTTGTTTCTTGAAAGTATCTTGTTGAGACTTCCATCAGCCATCTTTGTTTTAGCTTTTACATACATATGGTCTTCTTCCACCACTGTCATTTCCGGCAACATTCTCCATCTCTGCGTCTTGTCGTCTCGAAAGCTCAACAGTCTCTACTGCCTCTCTGCTGGGACTCAGCCCAATCTTGATCACCATCATCAAATCCCACCTCCACTTTCCATCTTCAACGTCACTTCAGCTTCTTCCGAAGGCGAAACGAAGAAGAACGACGACGTTCCCATAGTTTCAACAACAACAAGTAGTGGGGAAGATCATGAGAGGAGTACTAATAAGAAATTACTACTTGGGAATGGTAATGTTGTCGACGTTGAGAAACAGCTACTTGTACAACGATCATGGATATCCGATTCGAGCAATGCACTATGTGAAGGAGGAGGGATTTATATCTACGATCTTCCATCCAAGTTCAACAAGGACTTACTATCACAATGCAGTCAAATGATCCCATGGCAGAATCTATGCAAGTATTTAGGGTCAAACGACGGGTTGGGGGAGCCGTTGGAGGCGATCGGGCCGGGGTGATACGACACCCATCAGTACGCCTTGGAGCCCATCTTCCACTCACGCGTGTTGAAGCATCCATGCAGAGTGTACAACCACAGCCAAGCCAAGCTATTCTATGTGCCCTACTATGGAGGATTGGATGTCATGAGGTGACACTTCAAGAATGTGTCCAATGAGGTGAAGGACTCCATGGGACAAGAAGTTGTCATATGGCTCGAATCACAGGCTCCATGGTACAAAAACCTAGGAAAAGACCATGTCTTCGTGTTGGGAAAGATCACATGGGATTTCAGAAGAAAAGAAAAGAGGGGTCATCTTGGGGTACTAGGTTGTTAGAGCTTGATCAAATGCAAAACCCTATTAAGCTCTTGATCGAACCACACCCTTGGATATTAAACGACGTCGGAGTCCCACATCCGACGTATTTCCATCCTCATACAGACGAGGATGTGTTTGCATGGCAGCTAAAAGCCATGAAGTCCAAACGGGTCAATGTCATAAGTTTCGCCGGTGCAGCTAGGCCCAAGTCTCGTGAGAGCATCAGATCCGTACTCATTGAGCAATGCACCACGAGTGGTAACGGTGAGTGCAAGTTCTTGAACTGTTCCTCGGGGGACTTCCCCCGAGGCAATAGTCGGATTCTTCATGGAGTCCGACTTCTGTCTGCAGCCACCGGGAGACAGCGCGACCAGGAAATCAGTGTTTGATTCCCTGGTGGCGGGCTGCATCCCGGTGGTGTTCGACCCGATGACCGCGTACTACCAGTATCCGTGGCATCTGCCGGGAGATCGGGATAAGTACTCGGTGTTCATAGACCAAAACAAGGTTAGAAACAAGAGTGTTAACGTTGTTGAAAGGCTGATGAAGATCTCAAAAGGGGAGAGAGAAAACATGAGGAGGTACATAGTTTATGAGCTGTTGCCTGGAGTGGTGTATGGAGATTCGAATGGGAAGTTGGAAAAGTTTCAAGATGCGTTTTCGATTAGCATAAACAATCTGCTTCAAAGAGTCAATATATTGAACCAAGAAATGTAAAGAGTAGTGTGTTTGCAGACAGCTTTGATTCATCAATTGATTTTGTTTATAATGTGTGCCCCAATTAATTTAACCCATGGTGTGTAGGGAAAAAATGTAGAAATAGTAATTAATACTTCAATATTTCATTATTTACCCAACTTAACATTTTTCAACATTTTAATCTTCTTGTTATATCAAAAGATATTACTCAAGTCCTTTTTACCTAAGATACTTTATCTTATTTTATTGATGCTACTTATTAATAGTATTATACTCTATACGTATCCATTTTTTTAATTAAAGAGTATTATTATTTTATATAATAAAATGAGTAGTTGTATTAGTGATGAATGATTGATATGTGTAGGGCCCTTTTACTAAAAATGGAAAATTGATACCTTTAAAATAGACGACCAAAATTGCAAAATGAATACCTTATCAGCGGACGGAGGGAGTATTAGTATCTTTACAAAATACTCCCTCCTTCCCACACCTCGCTTATCATTTACTGTAACATGTTTAAAAAAAGTTGCAATTTTTTACCAAATTTGTTGACTTTTATGGGTATTGTAGTATTTTTTAGGTAATAAAATATTATAAAGAAATGGTATAGATGTGAAAAAGGAGTGGAAATTTTGAAAATAAAGTAACTTTTGAGGTTGTTGGATAAAATTATACTCCCTCTGTCCCAAAATTGATTGCACTATTACTGTAGATACGGAGTTTAAGAAATATTACTTTATTGACTTTTCAACTCAACTTTGAGGGATAAAATTGTCCATGCATTTTGGTTTATGTTTAAAATTGTCCATGCATTTATATAAATGTAAAGTGGAGGATAAATTGATAATTTGTTTTTGCTATTTTTGGAAGGTGCAATCTATTTTGGGACGGATAAATATGAAAAGTGTGCAATCAATTTTGGGACGTAGGGAGTATTTCTTTTTTTTGATGTAAAAGGTGGTGTGGGACAAACGAATAAGAAAAGTGTGAACAGTGGTGTGGCACGGAGGGAGTAATTCATTCTCATACAAAATTTAGATTTATATAGTGCATACTTTATCATATCATATATTCCCTCGTCCCATAACAAGAGTTACATTTTACTAATTAGGACATCCCGCTTCAAGAGTTACATTTCTTTTTTTAGCAAATGAGATCCATATAAATCAATCACTTTATCTATGTAGGACCCACAAATAACACTAATACAACTACCCATTATACATTAAATTATTATATCTCTCAACCCACTACACATTAAAATACTATATTTTTTAATCTCCTTGTAAACAGTAAATGTAACTCTTTTTATGGGATGTAGGGAGTATTACACGTGTTAAAAATTAAAGGCTCGTTTGGTTGGGCATAATATGGCAAGTGAGATTATTAATGTCCCAATTACGTGTAAATGGATCACCTATTTCATTTTTATATTTCATCTCCTATTTTATTCATTAAAGAGTTGATATTAAGTGCACCCTGGTGTAAGGGTGCGCCCATATGTATATAACTTTTTATTCTAGTTTGTATATATATGTTATTCTATTTTGTATACGTGTTCCTTAATAATTATATAATTTTTTCACACTAAGTTTTTCATTAAAAAAGCTAGCATCCATATGTGTATAACTTTTTATTCAATAGTGTATACATATTTTTTAATAATTATATTTTTTTTACACTTAATTTTTCATTAAAAAACTAACAATTAAATTGTATACATTTTTTTTCATAATTGTATATGTTTTTGTTTATATTTGTATACATTTTTTAAAGTGGGTGCACCCTAAGATAGGGTGCACCCGGGTGCACAGTATAATTAGCCTTCATTAAATCTTGTCATGTGTCATAATTAATGCTCAAAATTCACCATATGTCTTAAAGGTTTAATGGTCATTTGTAAGATATAATTTTTTTATATTCCCTCTATCTGCTTCTAAGGTGTTCATTTTACTATTTTTTGCGTCGGGTACAAATGTATCAATTTCTCCTATTTAGTAAAAAAGTACACAATATGGTCCACCACTTTCCTCTAATACAGCTACACACTTTACATATAATAATAATATTCCTTAATTTACGTGCAAAAAGCAAATGGACACCTTCAAGTGATTATTATAAAATATCAATGAAACACCAAATATGGAATGAAGAATTTAATCCGCATTACATGGTGTTGGTAGTTCTTAGAAATCTAGGGTAGCCAATTTGACCACTGGGCTCTTCACTAAGATGGGTGACCAGGTTCGATTCCCCTTGAAAACAAATAGGTGATGAGTAATAAGGAAGCTTGTAGATAAGAGGATGTATAAGTATTTGGTGAACTAACTACTAATTATACAAACGATTAACTTTTTTCAATAAAAAAAGACAAGCAATCGGCCCTATTGATTCCGCTTCTGAATTTTTTGGAATGTTGGACAACTGTTAAAGCTTAGAATTATTAGTTAATACTCCCTCCATCTCGGATCAGTGACTTTATGTTAAATATAAGGTTACTGGCCCTCATTACCTGGGACGGAGGAGTATATGGTGCACTCATTAGACCATGGATTTTTTCCAAATGTGTAATGTTGTATGGTGAATGATAGTATGATCTAGCAAATTGCTCTATAAAACAATCTTTTGAAATATGTATCTAATTTAAACTTATTTAAATATATTGTAATCACATCCTGTTTAATTTTAAACTTATGCTATTTATCAAGATTTATGATTGATTTTCAAAATTTATGTTAAATAATGATAATTATTATTTTAATTATATAGTAACATTTCAATTCCTAATTATAATGGGATACTATAAATTTTATAATGAGATATTATAAATTTATAATAATAGAAAGTGATTTCTCATTATTTGAAAATTGAAATTTTAGACTAGCTTAGAATGATATATTATGTAAATGTCATCATGATTTACTAAAATACTCCCTCTCCGTCCTAAGTTATATTTCACACTTTTGGTTTTCATCTGTTTTACATTAAATTTTATTATTTAAAAATAAAACATCTCATCAATCTCAATTTTAAAAGTATATCATAATTACAAATTTACCATACACGCACCTAACACACATAATATACTTATAATTTACCATTTATTTATTATCTAAAAATACTATATTACCCTCCAAAAATTAATAAAGTTGTTTAAAAAAACAAATTTTCTTGAACTTTGTGTCTACTGTAACGGTGAAGATTAAGTTTAGGGAATGGGAGAGTAATATATTTTGAAATATATATACTATTGTATATTTATGTTTCATATTTTTATATAGTTATATCTTATTATTAAACCGCCAAAATTGTCAAATGTCAACCTGCCGAGTGATAAATTATAATTGAATAACCGCAGTTAAAATTAAATGTGAAACCAAAGCATCCATAACAAGTTCCTCTTCCCTGTCAAAGTGTGTCATTTGCTTTTTGCACGTAAATTAAGGAGTATTATTATTTTATGTAAAATGGGTATGTGTATTAGAAATATTCTCTCCGTCCCATTGATATGTATCTATTTTTCTATTTTGGTACGTCCCATTACAAAGCATTCATTTCCCTTTTTGGATTGATGTGAACCACAACCACTACACATGATCCCACATTCAACACTAATACAACTACCCACTACATATTAAAATATTATTTCTCTCACCTTACTATATATTAAATTATTATACTCCTTAATCAACGTGCAAAAAATAAACGAATACCTTTCAAGGGGATAGAGGGAGTATGTGATGGGTAGTGGTAGGCCATTAGTGGACCCTTTTTACTAAAAGAGAAAAATGGTGCAATTTGGACAGGACGCTCAATATAGTAAAATGATGTTATTTGAGCGGGACGAAGGGAGTAAACTTGTATTTTGTCAAAAATCTGACCAAATGCACTGTGATAATCCTCTGTAAATATTCTAAAAAAATAAATTTGTGTGGATTCTATCTTGTAATAAATTCACAAATCTTTTGATAATATTTGTATGAGACTGTTTTATCATTTTATATTTTCTTAAATAGTTTTCACATTTTATTAAATATATAATCTATTTTTTTGGTTAAAAATATTATTACATCCGTCCATCAAAATGTTTATGCGTATTTCTTGCATAGAGATTAAAAATTATAGTATTTCAATGTATAATAACTAATTGATTTATATAATATCTAAATATATAATTGATATTGTTGGGTGGATGCGGTTGTCCTCGTCTTCGGAGCTACGCCGGAACACGTCGGAGGAGGAGGAGGCGACTGGAGGTGTTAAGATTCTCGTTCACTACTCACAAAGAGTATCCTGCTCCAACCTCACTTGTTGGGTTCACGAATTGGTGGATTAAATGGGTTGTTGGAGTAAGGTTATGGGCCAAACACATTTGGCCCAATACTTTGAGATAGAAGACCAACATTTGGGCCAATAGGCCCAACGGGCCCAACAAATCTCCACCTTGGCCCAAATCATCCACCTTCGTGGTCGTCTATTTAGGAATTCATCATCGCACCTTTTCCTGGATACCTGCAAAATGAAAAACAAAGTTATATGCAAGATCCAGAAAATTTGACAAACCTATAAGTTAGTCAAAAATGACACAAAGTCACAAAAGTTCACATAGTCATGCAATCACATAGATTAGAACTCACATTTCTCATTACACAAGAACAGTTCATATAGAACAAATTAGCACAAAGCTAACAAAAGATCATAAAGATCACAAAGTCTAGTCACATAGACATAAAAGTCACACAGACACTTCACACAGAAGTACACGCAGTCACATAGACAATCAACAATCAAATGTTATACCACATTTGAATGCACACAATATGCTCCACCTCACTAAGAGAAACAAATAAGCATGTAGTCTAGGCATAAAAGCATAAAGTTAACACATATGCAACAATCAAATGTTACACCACATTCGAATGCACACAACATGCTACACCTCACTAAGAGAAACAAATAAACATGTAGCCTAGGCACAAAAGCATAAAGTTAACACATATGCAAGCACGAACGTAGAAAATACATTTCTAACAAGTTTTCACACAAGAAAATACAAATTCACAAAGAAGCACATAGATTCAAAGTGAAACAAGATAGAAAAATAAATTTTCTAATCACATGCAGAATTAACTAGCCAATTAACACACACACAAGGTTTAAAAGGCACTAAATAATTCATGCAAGAAATATCTCTTAATCATAAGAGTCATTCACAGGTTTGAGCACCCTCTCACACTTCATCTTTTGTTTCAAACAGATATTGAAGTCTCCTTACCCAAATGCATTAGGAGAAGCCATAGGTGCTTAAAGTTGAGTGATTCGACTCACACAGATTCAAGAAACAATACAAACACACACACAGAGGTGAGTGTTGAGAGTGGAATTTCACGTATTTTAGGTCTCACATTACACCGTTTTTGATAGAATGTGGCCATGATTTTGTATAAAATGACATGGTTTTCATATCTTGCATAATTAAGATGCTACTAAGGTGTTTTGTTGAGTTTTGAAGGGTAAAACATGATCAAAAGTTCAAAGTTGGAATGAGGAGTGAAAGTGAGAAGGAATGCTGAAAAATACAGTCCATGTTGCACAAATTTCTGTATTCTTATAGAAGTCCAAATTGATCATATGATATATGGTTGGAAAGACACAGAAGAGAGGGTCGTTTTGACATAAAGAACACCCCAATTGGATTCCAAACGAGAAAGTTATGATCAAAGTGCTAACGTCGCACATGCTGTACCGAGCAGCCACTTTGCATGACTTTTTATATATTCAAATGTTGGAGTTTCTCAGAGTTCTTTATATGGATAGAAATCCAAGGAAAATAGGAACACGTGAGCGCAAAAATCATTCAAATTGGAGTCCGTATGAAGAAGTTATGCTCAAAACGGTGAAGTTGCGCAGTGCAGTCTCCGCAGCTCGGGAGGCCGCTCGGCCCGAGCGGGGCCAACATTTTGCGAATTTCCAGCCGAGTGGGATGCCCTCAGAGCCTACACGACATTTCCGTTTCATCCATATGCTGCTCGGCTGGTTTGGGGGCCGCTCGGCCATGAGCTCGGCCCGAGCAAGGTGCCGAGCGGCCCAAAATCGGGCCCAGACGAGACCTGTTCGATGCAGCAGCGTATATATACCTCAAGTTGCGATTCTGAAGCAGTTTCGATCGCAAAAAAGCCCTACATCAGTCCTAGAAACAATTAGGGAGATCATGACCCAAATTGGAGAGAACCCATCCATAACCCATCATCAATTCACACCTCCAATCCTTCCATATCAGATTGACAACCTGATTTCACCATCCATCCACTTTCAAGAGGGTTCCAAGTGCTGATTGAGGGAGAATCGAGCAATTGGAGAGACGGAGAAGGAACGAAATACTACGTCTACACTAGGGTTTCATAATTCCTATCTTTTCCTTCCTTTTACTTTGATTTTTGGTATGAATTGCTTAGCCATGAGTGTTGCTTGTGACCTCATGGGCTAATTTTATATACAGTTCTAAGGTTTGATGGATTGATTTAATTGATTTGGGGATTTAGACCAAAGATTGGGATTTTATGCAGTTGATCTTTTGATTTTACTTATTTTATTAAGACATGCTTTTCTGCTTCGTAACGTCTTCATAATATATTCATGACATCCGCTATAATGCTTGGATTATTGTGTTAGCTTGTGTGCGTTCATGATTGGTATTGTCTATCTGTTAGGGATTAGAGTAGCTCCGCTATAAGCACTTTAATTTCATGAACTGGTTAATCAAATACTTGATTAGTTTAGTGGAACAATGCAATTAGACAATCAAGTAGGAAGTGAATAGAACCTTGTAGTAATTCCAGAAAATATCTTGTTAGTCGGGCTTACCATCCGGAGGTATTGTTGCTTGCTTTGATTAGTATCTAGGAATAAGGCTTGGTAATATTTGCGCACCTTAGGATTTAAACCAGATTAGACTGTTATCTTTGAATCGAATCATATTCGGTGGGATAACAGGGATATGTGGTGTATTTTCAGTGAAACTGCATGAATGAACAATCGTAAGTTTAATAACCCAAATTAATTGGTCTCTACCTGATACCTTAGAACTGTTCGTTATCTCTTGATTAGAAACTTGCTTTTATTTTTATTGCTTTTTAATTAATTTAGTTATTTATATTTTCAGTAATTTAGATAATTAAATTCACAACTCCTGGATATCAGTTACTTGATTCTGATTAATTTAGTAATTTTAGGAAATAAATAATTAGTTGTCCTTTTGGGTTCGATAATTTAATTTGGTCACTTACCGCTACAATTGATATCCTTCATACTTGGGGATTAAATTGGAGTGCGCAGAAAAAGCCTATCAGTGAGCAAATGCTATCTTAAGGCCTGGAAATGAACTCAATTCACACACATAGCAAAAAGAGCAAAAAATTTCAGAAAATCAGATTAGCAGCGAAAGCAAACCAGGATATCACACAGATATAAAATAAAAACTAGAGATACACAGGAATTGACCAATCCAGGCCACAAATCATAAAAAAAATTCCTAATTTTATAGCACAGAAATCACAAGCATAAATGAGGACCAGCCGCCTCAGAGCATCACAAAGCACAAAGCACAAAGGAGGACCAACCGCCTCAGGGTATCACAAAGATAGAGCATAACTGAACAAATCAAAAAGCAGAAAACACAAAGTTTAAAGGAACAGAAAACTCCCCTGAAGCGTTGGACGAACACTGTACCACCCCCGCGAGCCACAAGCTTCGTTCAAGCGGTAACCAGACGAGCAACTCCCACTTTGGAGCCGCACCCTGCCCGCTACCAAGCTTAAACTCACCACAGCCCCTTCGAGTAGCAGCCCACTCATGCCTCCGGTCCAAGCAGCAGCCCTGCAAAAATATGTCGCACAAATCGACAATCCAAAATAAAAAAAACAATCCTGTAAAACAAAAAGAACAGAATAGATAATTTGAAAATGGAAAGTACTCCCTTCACACCCGCGGTCAGAACTGATCTGACCGGAACCATCGACGGAAGGCGACAATCGACGGTGAACAGCGGCAGTCAGCGGCTGGACGCAAATGGTTGGCTAGCGGAACCCTAGCGGCGGCGCGTTTCAGGCTACACTGACGGATGGCAGGCAGCTCCTTCCCGGAACCCTAGCATCGCGTTCCCGGTGAACAGATCCAGATGGCGGCTGTGCAGCAGCGTTGACGAACGGTGGATAGCTCCAGACGACGAGCGACGGCGGCGTCGAGCAGATCTGGAGGCGGACAGTAGCTCCGGTGGTCAGCAGCGATCACCGACTCCGGCGGTCAGTAGCGGCATCGAGCAGTACATCGGCAGCGTCGGCGACGTCGAACAGCGGCGGGCTGGAATGACCGCGAACAGCGGTAGAAGGCTGGTCAGCCGCGACGGTGGTTGAAACCCTAGCAGCGCGCGGTGTCGGTCAAATCGTGACTCCTCAGCGGGGTCAGCAGGCGGCCTCCCGGAACCCTAGCTGAAACCCGAGCGCAGCGACGCGACTGCAGATCCAACGCGTTTCCGGCAGGGCGAGCGACTCCGACGGATGGTGGGCTGGCAGAAGCGAGATGGGGGCGCGGAAGAAGACGCGACTGGTCTGGGGCAGATTGCCGGCTGGGGTCGCGATTTCGGCAGCGCTGACGGATGGACAGCCCCGATTCCACACTTCCACCCGCCTTACCTACCACCCACAGACGGCCGACCAAGCTCTGATACCACTGTTGGGTGGATGCGATCGTCCTCGTCGTCGGAGCTACGCCGAAACACATCGGAGGAGGAGGCGACGGGAGGTGCTCAGATTTCCGTTCACTATTCACAAAGAGTATCCTACTCCAACCTCACTTGTTTGGTTCACGAATTGGTGGATTAAATGGGTTGTTGGAGTAAGGCTATGGACCGAACACATTTGGCCCAATACTTTAAGATAGAAGACCAATATTTGGGCCAACAGGCCCAATGGGCCCAACAGATATTTATATTAATGTTATACTCCCTCCGTCCCGCCGATAAGTGTCCGTTTGCTTTTTGCACGTAGATTAAGGAGTGTAATATTTTAAAGTGTAATGAGGTGAGAGAAATAATATTTTAATGTGTAGTGGGTAGTTGTATTAGTGTTGAGTATGGGACCCATGTGTAGTTGTGAGTATAATAGTATTATTGTATGTTGTCACATCAACCAAAAAAGGAAATAAACACTTTGTATTGTAACGGACCAAAATGGCAAAATTGACACTTATTGGCGGGAGGGGGAGTATGTAATTCCATTACAATATATTAATGGCTTTGTATAAAACTTTTCTTCTCAAAAATAAATGTACATTTTTTAAGGGACGTCAGAAACATGTAAACATGAAGCATCATATTTTTTTAAGACAAAAATTACAAATAATATATGAAATAATACAACTGGTTGCCCACGATCTTTATTCCAATCTTGTAATAATAAATTACTCGGACAAATCTCGCCGAGCTTTGTTCACACGTATCCTATTAAAATACGACTCCACCGATGGATTAATATCATCTCCACCGTTGGATTAATGGAAGGTTCCAAGGAAGCAAAAGCTTGGATATGCAGTAGAAAAACAGTTGCGACTTCTCATTCATTAATTCATTTCATACACGAATTGCAATTCGAAAATTTACTATATATATACACCGTTTCTGTCACAAATTAGACAAACGACATTTCGCTATTCGAGATTTCAAAGCCAACCCATTTCGATTCACCGCCTAATATTTAAGCTTCTCTGTTTTTATTCAATCGATTGTAGCTACAATTTGAAGGAAGATGGCCAGCCAGTCGAACAATCCTCAATCAATCCATTATTTCACTGTTAAGGTAATTATCTCTTTGTTTCATCTCTCTGAAAATTTCCAACGTATGCTGCCCATTTTGTTTGGAGGGTTTTGTAGGGTTTGTCTGTTTACTTCCACCATGGTTGATTCTTGATTTTTTTCCCCTTTGTTAATTTAATCTTTGTGGGTATTGATAATCGCTGATTCTGCAAATGGTGGATTCCTCTGGTTTTCTTGACCAAAAGTTGTCTTGTCATTCCTTAATTTTGCTTAGTAATAATTTCTTTTTAATCCATGGACTCTGTTAAACTTGCACACCTTTTTTTTTCACGAGGTTTAATATAAATGACTTTTGGTTGAAAAAAGGAGAGAAGGGAAAATTGGGTAATTTAATGAGATAAAAGGGATGATAATGTTGAGTTTGAATACTGAATTATATGCAAGAGGAAAGTGACATTTTTGTTATATCGTTGTATAGCAAGGGTGTGAATATTGGTATTGGAGTGTGCAAGTTATTTTGGGATAGACTAGAAAGGAAAGTGTTCAAGTTTAAATGGGAAGGGGGAGTATTATTTTTCTAATGTGGTTTCGAATTCATTTCCTTCGGCCAAAATGATGTTTGTTGCAAATGAAGGTTGTCTTATTGTGTTAAACAATGTTGCTATTGTTGCTCTCATTTTCTTGGTTTTTGGAGTATTTGTTTTAGAACTGTATGTTAAACTTTTATGCCTGCAGGATGCAAAGGGAAATGATGTTGATCTCAGTATTTACAAGGGCAAGGTTCTTTTGATCGTCAACGTTGCATCGCAGTGGTACGAATATATTGGCTTCTCTCCAATCTTTGAAGCTCTCAATTTCGAAAAGAAAATATCTTGCTGTTTTTCGTTTTATGTTAGATGTTTATGCTCACATATAACAGCTGCTATATTACTTGATAAGTATGATGTGTGTATCTGGAACCACTCTTATCTTATGTCATCTAATTTCCTTACGATTTTAGTCTTGTGATGAGGCGAAGTTTGTATTGTCTTTCTGCTTTTGTGCAACTCAACTGAATACACTGTTTGTTGTGTTATGAAAGGAAATTTTGAATGAAGTTTCTTCTTCTTTATACATTAATGATGTTTCTATGATAATCTTCTGCCTGTTTCCATCTCTCTATTATTATAGTTACCGATCTTACATTGTTGACTACTGCAGTGGCTTGACCAATTCCAATTACACTGAGCTGACGCAGTTATATCAGAAATACAAGGATCAAGGTTTGATTCAGTTTGCATTTTTTCAGTTTGTTTATTCCATTTGTTTATCCTTTTGAGTAGATACCAATTTGAACCACTGCAATATTTATTATCTTTCATCTCTCTCGTACCTTTTAAATTGTTTAGTTTATGGGCTCCGGTAGACAGACATTGTTTTGGATAGTGCATCTCTTAGACTCGGTGATGTTGGAGTTGCCCTTTTAGGATGTAGTGTCGTATGCTTGGTGGTCGGATTTGCAGTGACTCCAATTCATTTCACTAAGTATCTAATCATATATCTAATTTTTGTCTGCCTTCTACTCAGGGTTGGAGATACTAGCATTTCCCTGCAATCAGTTTGGCTCACAAGAGCCCGGTACCAATGAAGAAATTCAGAACTTCGTTTGCACTCGTTTCAAGGCTGAATACCCTGTTTTTGACAAGGTAAATTTTGTTGTATGTGCATTCTTATACTCAACTACAACACTCGTATCATTTTTATGTTATGTTATATCATCGAGCATGCTTGAAATATAGAATCATGTTTTGTTTGCACAGGTGGATGTGAACGGGGATAATGCTGCTCCGATATACAAGTACATGAAATCAGTCAAAGGAGGGCTGTTTGGGGACAGTATCAAGTGGAACTTCTCGAAATTCCTCGTTGATAAAGAGGGTCGGGTGGTCGATCGCTATGCTCCCACCACGTCTCCTCTAAGTATAGAGGTACATAATATCATTAGCTGGTTTCCACCAAATGTATATCGGTTTTCTGACGTTGGTTCTTGTTTGGGCTTGCAGAAGGATATAAAGAAGCTCTTGGAGAAGGCATAATATGGCAACTAATCATTTGTTGAGTATGCAACTATAATAAATAAATCATGCCTGTTTGAGTAATCTTGATGTATTGGATCCTTAATTTTGTACTATATTCTCGTTGGTGTTAATGTCATTACTCATGTTATATAAGTGTCACAATAATGAAATATAAAACTCTGCATAAGGGCTTACTTCTTTTGGGGTGTTTAGTGTTATTTTGTTCTTCTATATGTAATAATCTTTCTAATAGTGCGACAAAAAAGATTGAACATCAAATGATATAGAAAGGTCGGATCGACATTATGATTTAGCAATCTTGATCATAATCTCGTAAATTTGCCGACCACTTTTACTAAATTCACATCTAAATTATAAAAATTATTTTCATATACATTTAAAGGTTCTTTAAATTCTAACTCATATATCTCTTCATTTATTAATATTATTTTTTCTCTCTTTTCTACCATTTATTATCTCTTCTCATTTCAATTAATGTTGTCTTAAACATATCATAATTTACTTCTTTCATATTTATTTTACATAAAATTAAAACTCTATTAAATTGAAAAACAAAACAAACGTAGATTATTAAGTTCTAAAAATCAAACATAGATTATAATTATTTGAAATAATTACTTATAGGTACACACTTTGTACCCCTAATTATTACTAGATACATTGATTTAAAATAATTATTATTTAATACAAAATATTAAAGTAAAATACCAAATATACCCCTAAACCCATATACCTTTAAAACACTAACCCCAACCTCCACCCACCACCGGACCACCGCTGCCGCTGCCGGACCACCGCCGCCGGCGGAGCTCCGGCGGCCGGTCGCCGGAAAATCTGTTCGTCAAAAAAAAAAAAAAAAAAAAAAAAAAAAAACTGGTCGCCGGAAAGCTGCCGCGCCGCCGCCGCCGGAGCTCCGGCGGCCGGTCGCCGGAAAAACTGTTCGTCCAAAAAAAAAAAAGAAAAAAAAAAACTGGTCGCCGGAAAAACTGCCGCCGCCGGAAAAGCTGCCGGACCGCCGCCGCCGGACCACCACATTTTTTTGCTGCACACACTTTTTTTTTCCTGCACACACTTTTTTTGCTGCACACACTTTGCTGCACATGAACTTTTGCTGCACACAATATTTATGTGCAGCACATTAATAGGGGTAATATTGGAATATCACTATATATTTTTTTACCTAGTAGTAATACTTTTGTATGTTTGTATCTCATAGTAATTTAGGGTTTTTTTGTGTACCTATTAGTAATCCTCCCTAATTATTAATAATTTATTAAATCTACGTAAACTTAAAACAAATACTTTTGATATTTAACATTTAACTTATCGTAAAACTCTTATAAACTCGGTTTTTATAGTTTAGTATATGAATTCGTCTTTTCTCACTCTTTTCAATCCTATTATACGATAAGAGTATAAATGAAAGCTTTTCTCACTTTAAATCATATATTCTCCCTTCCAATCTTACTATGTATTGATAGGAATTTACTGTTTACAGGAAACCAACTTATAACTTAAATTCCTTCTATCTCATTTCAATCTTTACATATTTTCAATTTGGGCGTCCCATTTTAATTTTTACATTTTTCTTTTTAGTAAATGTGACTCACAAATTAATTATTTATCTCTTTATGGGGTCACACATCACACTAATACACATATCCACTTTACATTAAAATATTATTTCTCTCACCTCACTACACGTTAAAATACTACATTTCTTAATGTGTCAATAGGCAAATATACACAATCTCACTTATCAAATATCAATACCAACAATTCTTTTACATTCTTTCTTTTTTAAACAATTTACCAAAATTGAACCATTATATCCTTCCATCAAAATAAAAATAAAAAAACCATTCATTCAGTCACCCACCCTCCTCACCTCCCCTCCCCTCTGTAAAACTCTGTCAAATATATTTCTTCGTCTGGTGTTCGCCCGCTGCCGCCTCTTTGTTCGTTAACGCTGTCGTCCGTGGGAGGTAGGTCGCCGCCCGCCATTCACTGGCGCTAGGGTTTCGGTCGTCGCCAGGTGGGAGGATCTGCTCGCTGTCCGTCGCTGCTCCGTCTCTCGCCCGCCGGAATCGAGATCTGCAGAACCGCTGCTCTTCCTGCCGCCGCACGACGACCGCCGCTAGGGTTTCGCCGGATTCGCGATCTGTTCGCATGCTCCAGAATCGCGCTGCCGCTTCCCTCTGTCAGACAGTCGTTCACCGCTTCCAGCCATCTACCGCCGGGACACCGCACGAAGCAGCCTAGTGGGTGACCAAACCGTCACCCATACCCACACCCATCGTCGCCGCCGCCGGCCATGTGGGTGACCAACACCGTCACCCACATCCACTGTTGGCACCCACAAGTCATGTGGGTGACCCATACCGTCACCCACACCCACAGTCGGCCGCCGCCGGCCATGTGGGTGCAACATCCGCCACTAGCCACCAGTCATGTGGGTGACCCACACCGTGACCCACACCCACCACAGCGCTGCCAGTCATGTGGGTGACCCACACCGTCACCCACATAGGAATCGATGTGGGTGGACCCATATGGGTGACATAAGGGACATATTGGGTATTGATTTTGAATAGCAAGGGTAAAAAAGTCTAAAAATGTACAATTGTGTAAAAAATATAACAAATAAAACAAAGTGTTGGTAAAGATTTTGACACTAAATTTTGGGTATTTTTGCAATTCTCCCTTTCTTAATTTACGTGTAAAAAGCAAATGTAAAGTTCAAAACGGGACGAAGGAAGTATATGAAAGATGCAACGGAAAATGAGCATAGGATTCAAATTCATCTGATCAACAAATTAGTATTCAACAAGGAAATTGATATTGGTCTTAAAATCGTTTAATCTTCATCTCTGCACGTTAGTATTAGGTATACAATAAAAAAATATATTCACGAACGACATTGAACTCTTCTAATAACAACAAATTAAGACAAAGAAATTATAAAATCACGCCTGCTTTTTAATTTTTTATATCCCAAATATATAATTCATTTTATCATAATACACGTCAAATAGTTAAAAAAAAAAATACCAATAGAGAAATACAAAGTTTCCTTAAAAAATTATAGCGTGCCATAGATTGATTTATTATTAAAATATTACTATTATATAAATAAAAGTATATTGTTAGACGATTAAAATATAATTTATTTATCGTATTATAATGAATGATAATTAAAATATAATTTAAAGTCTATACCTAAATATACTCCTTCTGTTCCATCTCAGATGACACACTTTTCATTCTAGCTTGTCCCACAAAAGTTTGCATATTCCTAAAAAATAAAAAGTCAAATACAATTACCCTTTCCCATATACTTTATTTACAAAAAAATCACTCTTACCTAACACACCTAATATACTTTATCATTTATTTATTACCAAAAAATAACATAATATTCCCCTAAAAATTATCATTTTTTTAACCTAGAAGAGGCATGCAAATTTTTGTGTGATGGACTGATAAATAAATGGGTCCGATTTTTTAATGGCCACTTTTGATAAAGAACAATTTAAAATAGCCACATCTCTTAAAACCAATTTTTACTAGCCACTCTCAGGTGGATTCCCCAAATTACCCCATAACTGTTACCCAAAGGACGAAAATAATGAGGATATGATTATGTCAGTGTTGACTGCATTAAATAGGGTGGGTGGGACCACATTTAAAATTATAGTAAATATTTTTTTTCCAGAAAAAATAAAAAAAATTAAAAATTATTTGTTCTATTCGGCCCACACTTTTTTTTTCAAAAAAAAATTAAAAAAATATTTCTTCTATTCGGCCTATTCGGCCTACACAATTTGTTCTATTCGGCCTACACAATTTGTTCTATTCGGCCTACATTTTTTTTTTCAAAAAAAAAATTAAAAAAAATTAAAAAAATATTTCTTCTATTCGGTCTATTCGGCCTACACAATTTGTTCTATTCGGCCTACACAATTTGTTCTATTCGGCCTACACTTTTTTTTTCAAAAAAAAAATTAAAAAAAATTTTAAAATATTTCTTCTATTCGGCCTATTCGGCCTACACAATTTGTTCTATTCGGCCTACACAATTTGTTCTATTCGGCCTACACTTTTTTTTCAAAAAAAAAATTAAAAAAATTAAAAAAATATTTCTTCTATTCGGCCTATTCGGCCTACACAATTTGTTCTATTCGGCCTACACTTTTTTTTTCAAAAAAAAAATTAAAAAAAATTAAAAAAATTAAAAAAATATTTCTTCTATTCGGCCTATTCGGCCTACACAATTTGTTCTATTCGGCCTACACAATTTGTTCTATTCGGCCTACACTTTTTTTTTTCAAAAAAAAATTAAAAAAAATTAAAAAAAATTTTAAAATATTTTTTCTATTCGGCATATTCGGCCTACACAATTTGTTATATTCGGCCTACACAATTTGTTCTATTCGGCCAACACTTTTTTTTTCAAAAAAAAATTAAAAAAAATTAAAAAAATTTTTAAAAAAACGAAAAAATATTTCCTGAAAAAATTTAAAATAATTATACAAATAAAATTAATGCATCTTTTTTTATTTTAAAAAAAAAATTATTCATGAGGCATATACCGATAACAAATTAATGCATTCAATAAACTGTAAAATAAATTATTGTACTTTTGTACTTTTTGGTCAAAAAGTGACCTCAGACATGTAAAAAGTGGATCCTCTCAAGGGAATTTTGGTCCATTCCTTTAAAAGTGGCTAGAAAAAATTGTGTATAACATATGTGGCCACTAAAAATTACACTTAAGGGATAGTGGCCACTTTTTGTCATTACCACTAAATAAATTGGGTGTACACAGTACACACACAAATAATTGAACAGTAGTCAAGCCATACACCTGTCACCACATTCGCACACGTTTCTTCAATCTTCAGCTGATCTTCACACTCAATGCCACCTCCTCTACTCCTGTGACAGGAATCCGATCATTCTCTCCAATTACCATACGAATTCTTCTTCTTTCTGATCGAAAATGAGCTGGTGGTGGGCTGGAGCTATCGGCGCTGCTAAGGTAATCATCAATTGCACAAAATCTTTCTTTCGATTTGGAAATTGATCTAATTTGATGCGTGATCCTTTGAAACAGAAAAAGCTCGAAGAAGATGAGCCACCGCCGAAGCCGGAGAGCGTCGCGCTCATCGTTGGAGTCACCGGAATCGTCGGTAACAGCCTGGCGGAGATACTCCCGCTCTCCGATACTCCCGGCGGTCCCTGGAAGGTCTACGGCGTCGCTCGCCGCCCCCGCCCCAACTGGAATGAGGACAATCCGATTGACTACATCCGATGCGACGTATCCGACCCGAATGATACCCGGGAAAAGCTTTCACCCCTCACCGATATCACTCACGTTTTCTATGTCACGTGGGCTCAGAGATCCACCGAGGCGGAGAATTGCGAAGCAAACGGTAAAATGTTAAGAAATGTGCTTGATGTTGTGATTTCCAATTGCCCCAATTTGAAGCACATTTGCTTGCAAACGGGTAGAAAGCATTACATCGGGCCATTCGAATCTTTCCACACAAAACGAGTCTATGATCTCCCGTTTACCGAGGATTTACCCCGATTGGATTCCTTCAATTTTTACTATACCCTAGAGGATATTTTGTTTGCTGAGATCAAGAAGAAGGAGGGTTTAACTTGGTCTGTGCATCGACCCGGTGACATATTCGGGTTCTCACCCTATAGCATGATGAACATAGTGGGAACTCTATGTGTGTATGCAGCTATTTGTAAGTATGAAGGTTTGCCTTTGAAATTTCCAGGTTCTAAGGCGAAGTGGGAGGGATATTCGGATTGCTCGGATGCTGATTTGATTGCGGAGCATCAGATATGGGCTTCGGTGGATCCTTACGCGAAGAATGAGGCGTTTAATGTGAGCAATGGGGATGTTTTCAAGTGGAAGCATTTCTGGAAGGTGTTGGCAGAGCAGTTTGGGTTGGAATATGTGGAGTATGAGGAAGGGAAGGAGGTTAGGTTGAAGGATTTGATGAAGGATAAAGGTCCAGTTTGGGATGAAATAGTGAGGGAGAATGGTTTGGCAGCTACTAAATTGGAGGATGTTGGGATTTGGTGGTTCAGTGATGTTATCCTTGGTAATGATGAGTGTTTCTTGGATACAATGAACAAGAGCAAGGAGCATGGGTTTCTTGGGTTTAGGAACTCCAAGAGCTCCTTCATTTCTTGGATTGATAAGGTGAAAGCTTACAAGATTGTTCCTTAACTTTGATGTGGTTGTGTGAATGTGTTTCCTTGTTTGTTGTTTTTCATGACACATGGTAGACTTGGTAGTAGTGTGTGCACTTATTTTGTTTTTTGTGTTCAGGGAAGCATTGCAAATGAAGCTCTTGTTGTCTGAATCTTTAATTGGATATGAATAAATGTTGTTTGGGGATAGGACTTTCAAGTTGACTGTGTTGTGGATGCTTGTGTTATCAGTCTTCTTCATTATTATCCCTTTGTTCTGAATTACTTTGCTGATCAGATAACAAGTGACTGTGATTATACTAAGAGATCTTTAGTTGATTATGATGATACTAGTGGGTGGATATTATGTATGCACATTTTTTATTTAGATTTGTTTCTACAAATCTTGAACCAGAGGCAATTACTTGTCATGAGCTTGGATTTAGTTTGTTCTTTTGGGAATAAGTTTCTAGATTTTGATTTATATGGATTGTTGTTGGTGTTGAAACGTGTTTTATTGAAGATGTAGAGGTTTTGTTTGGGAGAATGGGTTTAATAGGTTTATTTTAGTGCCAATAGGGAATACAGTATAAGGATTCTTGTCACTTCAACAATTCGTTTGTTTCTTGGATTAAATAGTCTAATATCATGGGATCAAATAGGCCCCTTGTCAATTTATTTTGTTCATTAAACCCCTCAACTTTTTAATTGGATCAAATATGCTTCTAAAAACTTGACACTAGAACATTTCTCTCAAACTGTTAGAGAGGAAACTCGCCTCACCCTTCCATTTCTCCTCCCATTCCCCAAATCCCAACCTCCCCTCCAGGAAACAATTTCCCCCTTTTTTTTCCCCTTAATTCATCAAACTACTTGCTTGCTTTCTTGATATGGTTAAATATACACTTCTAATCCTCTCACTTTTCCATTCCAAAACCCATCTTTATTTGCTTCCTTTTTCACTCAATAATCACATATTCAGAGACTTCTAGAAAATTTCACCCCGTAAAATGATGATTGTAGACACTATTGCGACTCTCTATGTGACTTCTGAGCAAGCTCCCGTAACCAAATCCTCTTTCGTTTCTCATTCCCCGTACCACAAACTACATATGTTCTTGAAGCATGGACGAAACTCAAGGTTTATCTTTGTTTTTTTTTTAAATTGATCTATTAACTTTTCAGAATTTGACAATTTAATTTATTTATCAACTAGAGCTGATCACCCAATCTATAATGCCACGTGACACTTTTGATATGATAACAAAATAAATATTTTATTCGCTTAACTTCGTCTCTTTTTGAAGTCGGTCCAAATTTTTTTAAAATTTTGAAATTGGTATATTAACTTGCAAATTTTAACTAATTGATCCATTTATTAACAAGGGTAGGTCACCCTACAGTTAAGTGTACAAGGCATTTTTTCCAATTTTCTAGATATTACTATGTTCAATAATTTGCGGAAGATACATTCGATTTTTATTGAACTTTAAAATTTGTCACATTCTTTATTGCTAACTAATTTTAGCACTTTGAAACTTAACTGTCATGATTTACAATCGATGAATTGATATCCGTGCAAAAGATTTACAAACAAGCATCAATTTTATAATAACTCAACGTAACGTATCTCAAGCAACATAGAATGAATAGTAAATGACATATTTACAAGGGTTTGTGAACTAGTTGAACATGAATTAGGGCTCTTTATGGGATTTTTGGCTGGATTTTTCGAAACTTGTGGTTGATCTATTTTGAAGTTTCGAGCTTCAAAAGGTTTTCATGTAATTTTGTCTATCCAATATTTTTTACCATTGCATGTTTATCATTATTATATGTCAATCAGTGCTAGTTGTTTCCAGTTCTATTAGTGATTATTATTTTTCTGTCAAAAAAATAAAAAATAAAATAAAATATGTAAAAGTGAATTGAGGTGACCAATATTAACCCACCACAATCTACCATTTATTGGTTTATATTAGATTAGATTATTAGTGAAGTGTAGCATGAAGTGAATAACTTGTACATATTTGTACGGTTATCTTTTAAGAAATCTTTCTGCATGGTTAACGTCTCTTCAGAATTCAATTCATCATAATAGCGGTTATGGTGGTTATGAAATACGTTAATTTGATAAATGCTTTTTTAGACGTCTCTTTTTTCAATGGTTATCTTCTTGGGGAGTCGCGACTCCTTAAGAGATGCAATGAATCCGTATAACTAATCTATAAATAAATAGCCACGGGAGAAGAATAAAATGTACAACGATCAAACTTTAATCTTCATCCTCACAAGTATAAATCCAAAAGTTCTTTCGTAGTTCTGTTATAATTGCTGACTCCAAAACTTGGTGTTTTGCTGTATCCTGGAGGTTTATTGCCTTAACCCTGCAGCAAATATAGTGGGGGCGATTAAAACCTTAAAAATTGTTATTGCAGTGGTCAATAGAAAAATGGAGAAATAGGCTTTGAGGCGTGATGAATCACTCTCTTCACCTATGTGAGCATGGAGTGGTGCCGCTTCAACAACAGTTGGAAATTAAATTTGTAGATGTTTATGAAACCATATTCGTGCTGAATTAATTTAAGAACTGTTGTATTTGAAATATGAAATCATGTGTGTAGTTATTCCGATTCTATTGAATAGATTTCTATTGTATTTAATTTTGATTTAAACTATATGCAATCATGAATTAATATAAAATCTTGAGTTTCTGACACTAAAAGGAAAGTTTAAATTGAAGGATACTTTCTTCTACGCATGTAGTTAAATATGACAAGCGTAGTGAGGAATTAAAGTGAATAACTTGTACATATTTGTACGGTTATCTATTAAGAAATCTTTTTGCATGGTTAACGTCTCTTCAGAATACGATTATTCTCAATAGCGGTTATAGTGGTTATGAAATACGATTATTAATTTGAGAAATGCTTTTTCAGATGTATCTTTTCTCAATGGTTATCTTTGAGGAAGCGCGACTCCTTAAGAGATGCAATGAATCCATATCACTACTCTATAAATAAATAGCCACGGGAGAAGAATAAAATGTACAACGATCAAACTTTAATCTTCATCCTCATAAGCATAAATCAAAAGTTCTTTCGTAATTCTGTTGTAATTGCTGACTCCAGAACTTAGTGCTTTGTTGTATCCTGGAGGTTTATTGCCTTAACCTTGCAGTAAATATAATGGGGCGATTAAAATCTTAAAGAGAATGATTCATCACGCCTCAAAGCCTATTTCTTCATTTCTCTATTGACCACTGCAATAACAAAGCATTTGTTGTGCGAGTTATCTGCGAAGCGGGATTGGATGAATTTCGATATAGCATAGCAAGTAGTCGGCATGCAAAACTCGTTTTTATATTTTTATATGGTTTTATTTTAAATATGAACTTAAATTAAGGTTGTAAAAATATGTAATTGGAATAGAAAATTTACGATTTAAAAATACTTTTTTTCGAATTGAGATGTAAGTCATAATAATGCGAATTATTTTTAAATTTGGGCAGTTTATTTGTGAGTCATAATAATTATTTTTAGATCATTTGTTGGACGAACCATCCGTGGGCAGGTTGGTATGGAATTTACATGGGTTATACGAGTTAGCTCGATGTATCAAGCACATTATGACACATTTAAAACTTTTTTGGGATTTTAAAAGTTAATGGATCGAATTCAAAATTCTGAAATATTATTGATTAATTTAAAAAAGAGACGAACTTAAGAAACCAACATTTATCTTACATTTTATTGACAAAAATATTACTCCTACCTACATACATAACATACTTTATCATTTACACCCTCCGTCATTTCATCATCTCATTTACTGTAGATACACAAATTAAGAAAAATCACTTTTTTAGGGCAGTGTGGTATTTTTGGGTAATAAATTAATTGTGAAATATGCTATTTGTAGAAAGAATGTATGATCATTTTGAAATTAAAGTGTATTGTAGGGATAATGGTTGTGTATCATTTCCTTTAATAGAAGTGTGAAGTTGAAATTGGACGGACTAAAATGAAATTGTGAAGTTGAAGTTGGGATAGAGAGAGTATTTATTACAAAAATAAATAAATAAATAAATAAATAAAATACCCCTAAAAATAACACTTTTCTTAATTTACGTAATGAAATCTTTTTTGAGACGGATAGAGTAATATGTCATGATTCATGCAGGAAAAAAAATAAAATAAAACAAAATAAGACAAATGATGCCTTTGAGGGGGAGGGAGTTTTTTAAAATAACTTAGCTATTTTTTATTAATAAAAAATTATTTTCTCCGTTCCATAATAAAATTCAATTAGTTTAAAAAGAGTTATTCTTTAATTTGTTTTTAGAGATGGTTTGGTATTTTTAGTTAATAAAGATAAATTATAAAATAACTTATGTGAAGGAATAATAATTTTGAAATTAAAGTGTGAAGTTATTGGATTGTATGTTGTATTTATAGGATATGTGCTGTTTTATGAATAGATAAAAATAGTAAAATTGTATTTGTATATAAGATTGAGAGTATAATCTGTCTCAAAAGTAAGGCGGTAGTTTTTAAATAAAGTTAAATTAAAAATTAAAATTATCTTGATATAGTATTATTTTTCTGAAACTGTGAAGAAAAATGTAAAATGTGAGAGATTCATAGTACGGACTTATATTACAAAATCAAACATAATTTTCTTGTAATATTAATAATATCATACCCAAATTTGAAATAATTTAAAATAAAACAGCAAGATTTATGGCGCCAAGGCTAAAACAAGAATAGAATTAATTGATAAAGTGAAAATTCATTAGATGTGGATTCCATAGGTGGGAAATTAGAGTACACTCATATTCAATACTAATTCACATGAATCCAAACATACCCCCAAAAGATCCATCCAAGTAAAAATACATAGTGAAGTTAGGTCTACAGCTACTACAATGGAGAGGAGAACATAGCAGAGAAAGTAATCCCACAAATAAACCCTTGTCTTCTCAATACAACATATTCTATAACCATAATTCTTTCCAACGAATACCACTACTTCCTACCAACCTACAATCGAAACTTTGTTACAGGATGTTAGCACGACTCACCATCGGGCGACACAATGAGCTCCGAGGATGTTTCGTCGATACCCCCCATGCGTTGTTTCATTTACAAGAACTCACACCTGCCCCGTCTGTCGTTTCTCTCATCCGCGCATCAGGTCTATATCCTTCTGGGGATTCTTAACTTCGTGTCTTCCCATTGGTGGCCAGATGCTCGACCCTGAATTTGGAGTGTAATTTTGAGTGGAAGCTGCAGTGATCGGGGTCACAGACTTCTCACCGGAATGCTCGAGTAGATGTTTGTCGTCTTTCGTTTCAGATTCAGGCTTGTTCTTTGGCTTAGTACCACCATACACAAAACTGCATGCAACCACCTGCAAATAGATATTATTAAGGTCGTTTTGCCATTTCACAACCATAGAAATTTGCTGTGTTAGAATAGAGAACGAACGATATGAATTTGTACCTGCACTGGATTTGCTGCTATGAGCTTACCCCCAATTGCACCCCCAATAATATGCCCGTCGGGGCTACAAACTGAAATGCTTATACCACCAGTGCGATTGCGAGGACCACCACTTTCCGAGACCAAGTAAGAACCCGACAAGCACAGTATCTCGAACCGGCCCTAATTATACATAAAAACCCACATAAGTTCCTTGAAGACTATGTAAGAAAAAGATCAAGGAAAGTAGTCAACAATTGAAGAAATCAGCAAGAAAGTTTTTGCATAAACAAAAAGGATTTTACATCAGTTAGCCACTTTTGTAATAGAGATTGGTAACAGCAAATCAATCAAATATATCTAAAATGACCCAAGCAAGAGAAACTTCTTAGGCATGGAGATTGGAGAAAAATGTTTATTTAAAATAAAAAATGGATTTCTAGTGGAATCATAATGCCAAATACATCTAATTTATCTTATATTAGGCTTGTAACCATGACTGTCATGATCTTTTATGACATGAAACAAGAGATGCATTAATCGAATTGCTAACATTATCCCAAGTGCACAATACATGTTGACATAACAAGTGAAAATCAAACGAAACAACTTAAAGATAGCATTCAAGTATATATAGTGATGTTCAAGATAGGTCATATAGCTAGCTTATCACCAAAAGATCAATCATGAAAAGATTGAAATCTTGTCTCATATTGGGTACACGTAGCATTCTGTCAATTACGAACTATTATATTGGAGTAAATTGAACTTAAGGTTGTCAGACGTGAAACAGTAAGAGTAAAAGTAAACCGACGAATAAGTGGAATCACGTAAGCAGTCACATTTCCAGTTAAGGCAACTTTTCGGTTTGAATTCTGAATGTAACCGCCAAAGGAGAGCAAAAGGATCGGGATGGGATAACTTCAAACCTCATAAGTGACAGTGCTACTAGAAGATGTTGGTTGGCGTAGTGTTACTGTAGAAACTGATCCGTTAGCTGACATGACGCATAGAGCTCTTGGCCTCTGTTGAGCAAATGCCAGTACTTTGGCAGCAACATCCTGTTAGGAAGATCATTAATTAATGCATTTTTTTCACTATATATCGTCAACAAATATAAAACATGCAGTCATACATTAAACCAAAGAAATATGCAAATATATAACATAGAGCTATCTAATCAAAGTGTTGTCCAAGATATCAACACAAACTATGTAACCATTAAAATCTTATGCCTATTAGATCGATGCGAGGAATTTACATTCTAGATTGACATGATGTTTATAAATAATTACAAACCGGGAAGAACTAAACGGAAAATACCTCTCCGGCTGCAACGTGCAAGACATGAGGTGTAAAAGCAAGTCCAGCTGAGCTGTTCATCCAGTCACCTGATCAGAGAAAGCATTTAAGAAACCTAAGCTAACAAGTAGACAATGCAAACCGAAACTCTGTAAATGCTAATAGGGAAACAACCAATAGTTTTCAAATCCAGGCATTTGATGAAGAGACACTTCCCAGCTTTCTTTTGGAATGCTTAGGTTCAAGATTAAGTGATAATAGAGATTAAAAAATACAGAACATTAATACAAATTCCAAAAATTAAGACTTCCTTGATTTTCAAACATAAATAAAAAAAATAATGACAACACCCTCTTCTTAATGAACATACAAGAAAATGAAAAAACATGAATACAACTAATTACTAATGAAGATAAAATTAAGCACTAACAGCATGTCTTATCACATTGCTTACATACTAAATTAGCATTTTTCAAGATTGTTGATCTAAATTCACACAAAGTAATGAATTCAAAAGTGTGTTCCTCACCAAGGGGAGCAAGCTTCTGCTTCCATCCAGTACCGGGGGGTCGGCCGCGCTTGCCCTTCTCCCCAGAGCTAATGGGCGAAGCCGAGGGCTTCGACGCAGGAACAGGGGACAATCCTAATGACATGTTGGCTCCATCAGGGCCATACTTCCTAGGCCTACCCCTCTTCTTCTTCACCGGTTCACCGCCCTGCGACGACACCATAGCCATGCTTCTACCATGTGGGAATTCCGGAGAAGGGTTCTCCACCCGGAATGGCGAACCACTCACACCACCACCCACCCCTACATTAGGCTGCATCTGAATGCTGGGGTTTGACAGAGTCTTGAAAGTAGGGTTAGGGTGCATCAAGCCAGACTGGGCAGCGGCTGAGCCACCGCCACCGCCGCCGTGGACATTGTGAACCGGCCCTGAACCACCACCGGGGCCACCAATTCCACCTCTGTGAAGGTAATATGAAGCTGAACCTTGTAATGCCATTCCTTCTCTCCCATCCATACAATTACTAGGTGAAATTTAAGCTACTGATTCTATCCTTTTTCACTGTAAAAACCACACTTCCTACTCTAAATCCTCGAATCAGAAACTGAAACGCCGTAGAAATTGCAAGAAACAACAGATCGAGGATAAGACAGAATATGCACCAGAATACATAAAACACAAAATCTGGAAAAAGATCGAATTTTTAACATGGGTTTAACATGGGTTTTTCAGAAATCAACAACACAAAGTAAAGAAGCAGAGAAAACTCAGAAATTCTTGCAGATGTTAACCCACAAAACAACTCAAATGAAAGCAAGAACTGAATTAACTAAAATGGACCAAGAACACAAATCAAAGCTCATCCTGAAAATGTGAGATCCCATATCCACCCAACCACTCAATTTCAGCTCAAGATTCAACGGTTGTCCCACTTCGCAAAGAAAATCAAAAGGGGGGAGAAATATAAGAAGAAACCCTAGATTTAAAATGTGGAAGAGAGAGGGGGGAGGGGGGGGGGGGTGGAGAGAGAGAGTTTTGGGAAAGAGGAGGGAGGGTAAAGACAAAAGTAAGATGAAATAGAAAATGTTTTAGAGCTTTTGAATTAAAGGGTGCATAGGGCTTACCTTGTTAAAAATCAAGCAATAATAGTGATTGGGGTTTAAAGGGGGATTTAGTCAGTGGGGCTGTTGTAAGAATTCTGACTCTGAGGTCTTTGAAACACCATTGGAGTACAGTTGGGTGCACCTAAGTACCAAGATGTCCTTATCAGAACAAAACAACTTGTATCAGAGCTAGTTAATTACCATGTTTCTTTTCCAGGAAAACTATATTCAATTATTTTTCTACTCTCCCCTCTTTGACCAGATTCCTTGCATCAACTTTTCATCTAATCAAATTCATCTCTTTGCTAAGGACCATCTATTACTTCAGGGTTTTTGTACGATGGATTCTGGAGATAAATTTATTTATTTCATCAGTCATTATTGGATTTTATGCATTATTATGTACTAATACAACCATATTTTCATTGTTATTTCATTTTCTTGATTTTGATATTAAAAGTTGAGGAAATGTTCTCTATTGTCTATCCTGCATTTTAAAATACAAAAAGCTCATTTTAACTTTAAAACTTAAAAACTAATCATTTTTTAAAAAAATTACCAAAATATCCTTCACATAATTGAATATTTTAATATTAAAAATTTTGGTTTTCTGTCAATGTCAGTTAATTCTATTCGGCCATATTTTTTGTTCTATTCGATCTTCTAATCGGTCAATGATTTTTGTTCTATTCTGTCAATTATTATTTTGTTCTATTCGATCAATGCATATTTGTTCTATTCGTTCTTCTAATCGGTCAATTATTTTTGTTCTATTCTGTCAATTTTACTTTTTTTTATTCAGTCAATGTCTATTTGTTCTATTCGATCTTATAATCGGTCAAATATTTTTGTTATATTCTGTCAATCTTTATTTTGTTCTAATCGGTCAATGCTATTTGTTCTATTCGGTCTTCTAATCGGTCAATTATTTAATGATTGACCGAATCAATTATTTTTTTTCAAAATTAAATATTTAATTTTAAATAAAAATGATAGGTCAAATGGTATTAACGTCAAATTATATGAAAGTGGGCAGATTTGTTTTATTTAAAAGGAAGTGGGCATTTTTTATGAATGAAACTTGTAAACGCATATTTATGCTAAGCCCCTTAAAGTTTCATGTTAGTTATGATTTCATAGTTTTAATATGTTATGGAGAGTTTACTTTTGATTTTGATATTAAAAGTTTCATGTTAGTTATGATATCATAGTTTTAATAAAGTTATGGAGAGTAGTGTACTTAGTTAAAACATATTGAACACAAATAAAAAAAAAGGTGATAATAATATTTTTTTATAAAAAATTATTATTTCTTTTATGAAAATAATAATTATGTAAATAAATTAATTTATAAGATAGATGAAAATAATATTTGAACGATAAAAATTTAAGTCGATCACATTACGATTTAACATTTGTGTATAAATTTTTTAAAAGGTGTATTGGAGGGAAGACATAAAATTTTTTAATTACTTTTATATAAATGACGCGTGCACGGAAATATGAAATTTTTTAGTTAAGAATTTTTTTAGTTAAGAAAAATATCAATTTTTATTATGGGTGCTCACTTATAGTTTTTTTCTAAAAATTTAAATTGCACCACTATAATCGATTTTTTCATACTTTTATTTTTGAGGGAGGTTTGCGTGCACCCGGGCGCATGGGAACACATTCCGTGCGCCTTTAGAAATTTAGTATTATGGGTAAGGGTACATTATTTTGGTTTAAAGGGTATACACTTTAATTAATAAAATGTACACAATTTTGTTCTAAAGGGTATACACTTTTCATTAATATTTTTTTTCTTTAAAAAATAAAGGGTACATATTTTTATACTAAAGGGTATACAATTTAACACAAAATTTTAAAGGCGCACGGAGTGTTGTCATGCGCCCAGATTCACACAATAATTTTCTTTAGAAAATAAAGGGTACACATCTGTATACTAAAGGGTATACAATTTAACACAAAATTCTAAAGGCGCACAGAATGTGGTCCGTGCGGCCGGGTGCACAGGAGTTTTTGCCTTTATTTTTAATCTATCTCTCAAATAATTTCTACATCCAAAAAATTGAAATAATACACAATATAAATACTCTTATAAAGTTAACTATATCATTGTATATTTTATTCAATTAAATAAATAAAAAAACTCTCTACTTTTTCTTACACTATGACTCCAATGGTGAGGGGTGTGCAAAGTTTGGTTAAAACTGAACAAACCGACTAAACCAAACCGAAATATCAATTTGGTTCCGTTTTTTAAAATTCGGCTTGGTTTTCAATTTTGCAAATCTAATTTTTAAAATTTTGGTTCGATTTTCGGTTTTAAATTTTAAAATTTTGATTAACCGAAAACCAAACCGAACTTTTAATTTATTATTATTTTATATATATATATATATATATATATATATATATATATTAATATATTCACTTTATTATTTTATTTTATACATATTCAATAATTTTTTTCATCCTAAACAAAATTACTTAATTAACTAGATTTAATTTTCAATATCAAAATTTAATTAAAACTTAAAATAATTTCATCTATTCAATATATTTTCTTTAAATTGTACTCCCTCCGTCCCAAATTTAAGTTCACGTTTACTATAGATACAGAGTTTAAGAAAAGTCAATTTTTGACTTACTTTTGAGGGTAGTATGGTATTTTTGGGTAATAAATAAATGATAAAGTATGTTATGTGTGTTAAAAAGGTGATGGCAAATTTGAAATTAAAGTATGTTAGAGGGATATTAGTTTGTTGCTTTTTCCTTTTATGGAAGTGTGAAGTTGAATTTGGGACGGATCAAAACGGAAAGTGTGAAGTTGAAGTTGGGACGGAGGGAGTATTAATTTATACTACGAAAAAATATGAAATATATATTTATTATGACAATGTAAGTATATACATAGAATTATATAATATAAAATTATATATATATTATTGTAGTGTATGTTATATTAAAAATATTTTTTAAGTAGTGGAAATATAATAAAATGATATAAAAAAGATTGTTTATTTAAAAAAATAATAATAAATTTCTGTTCGGTTAACCGAAATAACCGACCGAAATATTTCGGTTCGGTTAATACCGATTTTGTAAAGTTCGGTTCGGTTTTGGTTTTGTAAAAAAGTTCGATTCGATTTTCGGTTTTAAAAGTTCGGTTTTCGGTTAACCAACCGATGCACACCCCTACCAATGGCAACACTTGCCTAATCTCTTTCATGTAGAATTATTTTTACGTTTTATTAAATAGTAATTATAACTTTTTATTAAAAATTTTATTTAATTACTCTCACTTTTTATAATAATACTTGTATTATTTTTTATTAAAAATATTATTACTTCTTAAGCGTCTCATACAAATCTTCTTATGAGATGGTCTCGCACATTATTTATCTTATTTAAAAGTTATTTTTCTTAAATTACATGTAAATAAAATGTGCAAATATTTTATTACGAAGAAAGTAGTCTTTTTTTTAATAATACTAACCCAATACATAAGTAAATTTTACTAACATTACAATATTCTAAAATATAAAAACTAGTATTATCTACCTTCTTGTAGCCTAAAATTAACAGTTTTATTCATTTTTATTAACAGTTTTATTCTTTTTTTTTTTCTCGTTGAATAATTTTAAAGTATTTATCATTTATTTTATAGTATTTTTTTTCGATGCACCGTTTCAAGTCGTAGACCGATTAATTTGGCGAGATCAGAGGATCCAGAATCCATCGTTTATTAGTAGGGATTTTCATTTCAAATCAAGCTTTGATATATGGATTGGTAGACCAACTAATTTGGGGAGACCAGAACTCACCGTCCATTAGTATAGATCCCAATTTCAAATCATAAATTGACTAATGGGGGAAAACCAGAACCCACCGTCTACTAACCTGAACTTCCATTTCAAGGTATAGTTAAGTGCAATACCAGAATCCACCGTCTACTATCGTGGACCCTTATTTCAAGATAGAGCTTTGCATTTTGGGATACTAAAACCCACTGTCTATTAGTGTGGACTACATTTCAAGCTAGAACTTTGCACTTTGGGGATATCAGAACCCATAATTCACTAGCGATCCCCATTTCAAGCCAGAGCTTTGCGCTCTGTGAGGAGTATATCGACTAATTTGGAGGAGACCAAAAATCACCATCTACTAGTGGGACCCCCATTTCAAGCTGTAGACCGACTAATCAAGGGAGACCAAAATCTACCATCCACTAGTGGAGACCCTCATTTCAAGATGTAGACCGACTAATTTGGGAGACCAAAACCCACCATATTCACTAATGTGGACCCCTATTTCTAGTCGAGTTTTGTGCTCTGTACGGACTGACTCCACAATTATTGATAGTACTCGCGAATTTCAAACATAAGACTTTAGATAATTTCACTTTAAGATAACTCAAACCCTTACCACTAGATCAATTCGGATTACTTTATTTTATAGTATTATAAACATTTTTATTAAAAAAGTTTTTTATCCTTTCACAAAGTATTCACTTCGTCTCCATATACCTCACTGATCCGGGGTTATATACACTTTTTCAAATTCTAAATATATAACGTCAAAATTTTCAAAACAAATAACATTTCGATACATTATGTAGTACTCCTATCCACCCAAAAGAATCATATTTTTTCATTTTGGGCATACGCTCCTAAGAGTTTCATTCCTCTTTTTACATACGTGAGATCTACATATACCCACTTATACATTTAAAATATGGAGCTCAAATACCCACTAATATAACTATCAACTACTACACATTAAATAACAATACTTAATTTATGTGTAAAAAACAAATTGATCTCTTTTTTTTGCATGTGGATTAAGAACTATTATTTAATACTTAATTTATGTGTAAAAAAACAAATTGATCTCTTTTTTTACATGTGGATTAGGAAGTATTAGGAGTATTATTTAATGTGCAGTTGTTAGTTGTATTAGTGGGTGTATGAGCTCATATTTTAATTGTATAAGTGAGTGTGTGTGGGTTTCATATGTGTAAAAAGGAAAATGAGATATTTAAAGACGAACACCCATAAAAAAATGAGACTTTTTAGGGTGAACGGAAAAAATATATAGTAGTATTTTTAGTATTAAAGAAGACCACACTACTCTCAATAGTGAATAGAATTAAGTAAAAAATTGACACATTTTAAACTTCATAACTACGGTGAGTGGGAGGAGTGTATTGAAACGGAGAGAGTAACTCATTTTTACTCTACTTGCACGAGTGTACAAATACTGGAATGTAATATTCTCCCTTTCTCTTTATATATATATACATACCTTTTTTTTTTTTAAGTCTCAAAATAACTTAGCAATAATTCTGAATATTAAAATGCCATCATTTTATATACTTAATTTGGTTAAAATTATCAATTTCATACACTTTATTTTATTCATCTATTCAAAACACTTCTTAAATTTTTACGTTTAACAAAAAAATTATTTTTCTTGATTTATGTTATACTAAAATACTTGCAAGTATAAATGAGCTAGACGAGAGAGTAAAAATTACTTATCAAACAACAAATTGAGAATATGACGAAGAAATTTTAGCAAGGCAAAGGAATCAAGTTTGTAGGTGGCTGTTGAAGTTAATGTGATGATGAGTTGTGCTTTTGGAAAGTCAAAGAAGGGCGACAAACAGTCAAGAAGTGCTTCACAGCATGACTCATTCAAACTTCAAACATTATTATATTATTACTCCTACTAACAAACTTATACTCCTACCTATCGAGCTAATGTTTACATTTGTGAAGATTTAGAGATGTAATATTTTAATATATAGTGAAGTGAAAAAATTATATTTAATGTGAAGTGAATAATTGTATTAGCGTTGTATGTAGACCCTGCATGAAATAATTAATTGTTTTGTGTTAACTCAATTTGAATAAAAAAATATAAACCTTAACTTGGGACAAATTGAAATGGAAAACGTAAGTCCTAACACAGGACGGAGGGGGTATATTCATTCTGTATAGTAGATACGGAGTTATAGAAAAGTTATTTTTTGATTTGATTTTAGGGGTAATTTGATATTTTTAGATAACACTTCCTCCGTCCCATAAAATCTTTCACGTTTATTATTCCACTTTGTTTAAGAAAATTAATTTTTTGACCAATTTTATTAACTTTTAAGGGTATTTTAATATTTTTAGGTAATAAATAAAGTGTAAAATAATATTATGAGTGTGAAAAGGGAATGTAAATTTTGAAATTAAAGTAACTTTTAAGGTCATTAGATAAAGTTGTTTCCATTCTTTGGGGTGTGAAAGTTATTGTGGGACAAACAAATGAGAAAAATGTAAAAGCTATTATAGGACGGAGGGAGTAATAAATTATAAAATAAGTTATGCGAGTTGTAAAGTGGTGATAATTTTGAAATTAAAGTGTTTTGTGATGTCCATTTCCTTATTTTGGGGTGTGAATTGTTTATGGGACGAACAAATATAATAAGTGTGAATTTGTGTTATGGAACGAAGGGAGTAATCTTCAGTCTCATATTTTGTAGCATTGTTATTATAGATACAGAGTTTTAGAAAATTGTTTTTCTAACAAATTTTTTGACTTTTGGAGGGTAGTGTAATTCATCTGTCCCACACTTATCTTCACACTTTTAATTTTTGTCCATCCCACACTTATTTTCATCATCCAAAAAAGAAAACTTCACATCAGTCAACCATCTCAAACGTTATCTTGATTTCAAAAATATCACTCCCACCTAACACACATAACATACTTCAGAATTTATTTACCGGCGAAGATAAGTGCAGGACGGAGGGAATATAAAGTATGTTATAGATGTGAGTGGTAAATTTATAGTAATAAAAGTAAGTAATTTTGAGGTTGGTAATTGATATAATGTTTTTTTTTTATAAGTAGTAAAAATAGAAAATATGAAACTTAATGTATACAAGAGAAAGAGTATAGTATTAATCCATATGCTTTCTTCATTGTGTTTTCCAATGAAAAAACGGTAGGTGCAATATAAAAGTTATTATTTCATAATAAAATTGAAGTTATATTAAGTAATTGATATTATCTTTTTGAATAATTTCTTTTAAGAGATGCAAGTATCTTATACTAATTAGATTTACAGGTAACAAGTGTGTATCACATCAATTAATAATAATTTCGATAGTGTAAAACCTTTTAGAGGTATTAACACTAAAAAATGAAACGTTGTGGACACTATAAAATGAAACGCATATGTTATGATGACACGAAAAATGTTTCCTCAACCCACTAAGACTAGATCCTAAGTGACAAGCCAATATCCATTTTGTTTGCGAACACCACAAAATGAGGAATCATCTTGTATAGTTGTTCCACAAATTCTGTCTACTTCTCCTCGTTTCAACCTTCAATTCTGTTAGCAAAATCCAGGTACCCCTGCCCAAGAGAATAAGGTTTAACATGGTAAGCAAGAATAATAAGAGAGAGATCCTTAATTAGGATACACCCATTTGTTTCTTTAATCTCTAGGCAGTTTCTTTAATATAAGGAAACTTTGCAGGCCAATCATAATAAAGCCTGTTTATGTAAATGAAATAAAAGAACAATTAAACTTTCTAATTATGGAAATTTTACAATAATTATAGAATTTCAAAACTGCTCTAAAAGAGGATGCAGTCGTGTGCCTCCCTCTTACACATACAAGATCATTGGAGGTGTATAAAAAGGTTAGTAATTTTATCGACTTAAATTACTACACCTAACATTCAACAAGCTTCATCTAACCAAGTCGTGGACTTTGTTTCATGTAGGCAAGTATTCAAAACGACATTTTGGTTAAATTATTATGGTGCACACATAAAATATTGTGTTTTTGCGTTACAAATGCATCCGTAACTTCAGCAAATGATGTCAAAGATTGTCTAAATTTACCAGAAATGTAGTAGACTTCATGATACCTGAAGGATTCCAACTGCAGCAAATTTGTCCATGACTGTCTTTTGTTGTACAGGATGCAATGCCAGAGGCTTCAAGAGAAATTCGACATTCTGAAATACAGATTAAATGTATAGATTAGGACCTCCATCTCATATAAATGAAACACGTGCAACTTTTCTAAATCATGGGAGAAAATACAATACCTAAGATCACAACACTAGAAAACCAACTATCGGACCTCAGGTGCGTTTAATACATGGAAGAGATGAACATATGAACAGGTGTACAGCCTAGAAAATTGATAAAAACTTTGTTTTAAATTGCACTGGGTGCAAGATATATAAACTTTGAAACTATCCCAAGTTTGAAAACGTTAATAGTTCTTTAAGACCGTACCATACCGATCAAGCAAAACCAAACTTCCATTATTATCGATAGCTTGTCTAGCATCCTTTCAGCTAATGGAATTGTAAAATATAGTGGATAATCAAGTCTTTTCACCTTTGATGTAAAGCACTCATCCCAATAGGTGTATTTCAAATCTTCTAACATCCCTGTTTTGGCGAGGTCATCTATAAAAAGCTTCACATGCATTGCCTATAAGAGCGCACGGTGTGTATCATTAAAAAATGATATAAAGAAGTAAAGTTAACAGACAAACATTATGTGTATGAGATAGTAACACACATTTGGGTTGGTCTTGCTTCTATCGAAAGGATATCCAACAACTAAGCCTGATAAAGAAAGTCCAGAGATCTGCATAAGTACACATAATAATCAGCTAGAATAATTCGAAAGCCACCATGCGAATCGTCAGTATGGTAAAGTAAGATACAAATATTTCAGAGAAAAAAATGCAATGCAATCACCAATGTCAACAATGAATATATATAAAGAATTAGCAAACATTAACATGTAGATGACACTAGTTATATGAAGTAGGGAAACTCTTCTTGTATCAGTTTCAATTTGATCACACATAAATCCAAGATTATCATAGCAGAAAAATCCCATCTTACTAAATATAAGCCAGTAGCCACTAACATCCTAGTCTTACACCAATACGTCCTTATTTCTCATCAAATTCCAAGCAAGTAGCAATAATGCAAATCAGAAACTTAGTAATGCATCACAGAAGAAAAATATGGATAATTTACTCACCAAATTCTGGAAATCACTAGATATCAGGTCGATATTTGTTTTCGTACGAACCAGAACACTGCAGATAAGCAATAATCAGGACCAAGGAAATCAACACAGACACATTTTCAAACATTATACTCAAATCATGTGAAATGAAACAATACAACAGAAAAAACATTCACAGTGACCTTAAAGGCGATGCGATTTTGTTTTTAGAGTCAGAAACAGAGAGGCCCACATACTTATCACCAACATCCACGCCAAGTAAATGGCCATTTTTCATCTCATTTGATTTCAGCAATTCATGGAACAATTTCAATGGCTTCAAGTACCTCATCTGCATCATTACTTCCAGTTAGCTCCACTAACATTATGATTAAAAAATTATAGAAAGGGGAAAAAGAAAAACAAAAGAGAAATGAAGAAACAGAAGGAAAATTAATTAGAACAAACAAAATTCATATATGTTATCAGAGAGGGAGTTCACCGAGCATCAGGAATGCAGAGTATCACTCCATAATACACAAAAAAACACTGATAAATTGGTACGTATAAATGTAAAACTAGGGAGGGTGCTTGAGGTGTTTACCAGGCATTTTATTTTAGAGTTAATATTGAGAGAACAATTTTAAATAAATTTATTTTATTGTTGCCCAAATTAAAATTTGATGCATTTGAGTTATTATAATAATGAACAGTCATAATTACAGTACATTATTTACGCATTCGATTCTCCAAAAAACAAATTATATTAATTTGATCCACAAAAATTTATATAAATAATAGCACTTCATTTTCATAGAACTGCACATTGTAATGCATGACCAGGGTAGAAACTGCGTATACATTTTGAATAATTTCCGACGACCACATCAATAAACTAAAAGCAATTCCCCCATGTTTAGACTACAACTATGTTGCCTTCATCACATAAATACAAATTAATCCACATTATTTTCTACTTTTTATGAACAAAACAGTGTAGCAAAACCAAAAACATAAATTGAACAGTAGCTGCTTGTGATGTAAATTTATCTTGATATTACATGACTGGACTTTATAAAGAGACCATTTTGGAGGAAAATATATTTAAAGATCTTTTAAGAACCGATTAGCCCTTGAAGTCAGGTTAGCATGACATTCTTTGAGTTTCCCAGCCGACACACACAAAAAGCGTGAGATTCAGAACACTATTGTTTAATTTGTTGCACAGGTATTCAATGTCTGAATCAGAAAAATATAATAGCTAACTCAGTCTAGAATGCACTCACCTCA
This sequence comes from Pogostemon cablin, assembly GCA_023678885.1. Classification (NCBI taxonomy): domain Eukaryota; kingdom Viridiplantae; phylum Streptophyta; class Magnoliopsida; order Lamiales; family Lamiaceae; genus Pogostemon; species Pogostemon cablin. Next base: position 33,386,433 of record CM042951.1, read on the forward strand.
TTAGATAAACTTTAAAACACAAAACAAATGGAAGCTTTTAAGGTTGAATATGTTCCAGGGTTATGTGACGTGAATCCAACCAAGAACACAATTATTAAGCTGCAAATTTTAAGTTAGCACTTAGTAAGCATCCAACAAACTTTCATCAGAGAAATATAATCAGTAGTTAAGAAAATAAAGGAAAAAACTATAAACAATTTAATGACAGATGCACCAATTCTTGCTACTCCCATCTCAACATGTTTCATTAATTAAAACCCGAGTGGATACTGCTATTATACAGCTCTTTTGTTGTCTTTTTAATTATTCTCTGTGATTTAAAAACTTGAGCAATTCCTCGAACAGCTTAGATATAATATAGTAATGCTCTAGGTTTTCCAAAAAGAAATAAAGTAGCGGAGGTGAGCGTACCTTTGAGAATTGGTGGAGGGCGTCAGGAAATTACAAAAACTTTCTGCTTCAAATTAAGTGAGGATCGGTGCTTTTAAGATTGAGAGGAAGGGAGATTGATTAAGAACAAAATTAATTTGCAGACAGATTTAAGCAGCCATCAACAGACCTTAAACGTACGAGTAAGTGAATAATTTGACAAGCCTTTCCAAAAAAAAATATAATTAGTTAATGGTGATTCATAATTGTATAAGTGAAACTGTAAAAAAAGAAACATGGGAAAATATAAACTTTTTAAATGGAACACGGAGTATAATTTAGATTTAAAGGGTAGTAATGAAAAATTACTCTTTAAATGAATAGATTGTTACATTTTTAAATTAAAAAATTAGTAATTTCAAATTCTTATAAATTCTAATTTATCGATTACCTTTTAAGTAGATGAAAAATTAGTCTTTAAAAAAATGAATTATTTCCTCCGCACACTTACAAGGTAACTGTTTTACTATATTTGGCGTCCGTTTTAAAGGTATCCGTTTTCATTTTTGGCAAGGTATGGTCCCACCAATACTATCACTTAAACCCTTAAAATTCTTCTATTTACAAGACTGCCATCAGATTAACATCAACTAACAATACTACTAATACTCATCTAAATTAAACATTTACTACTGATTATGCACAATAAATAATAATCACACACTTACTCTTCTATCGATTCAGTTCTAGAAACCCTAATTTTAACTTTGGGCCTCTCTCTTCGTTGAATTCTCTCTCTCTCTGCGGCTGTTCTTTAGCGCTATCATCTGTTCTTCCAACCGATGAGCTCTCCATTGTCTTCCTCCGTGTAAACTTTCCATCATCGTTTACTCTCCTCATCTACTCTTCCGTGTCGCTTTTACTTTCCTTATCTTGAAAAGGATATGGTTTCAGTAACCATTTTGGAGTCTGTTTCTATGGTGGTCGATTCACCATCGGAGGCGATTTCCTACGAAATCCTTGAGATTTCTTCATTTTCTGACTATGGAGGTAGTAGATCTACTCTGTTCCCATCTTGTTTGAGCTTATCCAAGTCTGAAAACTATAGATCTTCTGGGCTCCCCTCTTTCTCACACTCCTCCGACTTAGATTCATGTAGATCTACTGAGATCCCCGCATTTTCGGCCTCTTTCAATTCAAATTTGAGTGGTTCCATTGTCTCTGAATCTGCAGATTTATACGCGGGGCTTGTTGTACCGGATTCAGAGGACCAACTACTGTGTGACCCCGTGAGCATGGTGGTGTCCGACTCTGAAGAGGAGTCGGTGAGTGATCCCGTGAACATGGTGGTTCCCGACTCTGAAGATGAGTCAGTGTGTGACCCCGTGAGCATGGAGGTGCCCGACTCTGAAAAGGCGTCGGTATGTGACCCCGTGAAGGAGGTGGTGCCCGTCTATGAGGGGTCGTTGGTGCCTGGCCACAATTTTAGCAAAAGTTTTATGAGGGAACTGTTGGATTGTATACTAAAAGTCTAGCTTTAGTATGAACAATGTTATAACAATATATTTGAAATGAGAATCATTGATCAAATGATTGCATCTTATAATTTATTTTATATGCATGATGCAATAGTCAATTTACTTTATACTGTAGATAATATGTTGTACGACAACACGCGGAAGATCATATTATCGGTTTCCTTATAAAGTATAAACAGATGCTCACAACTGAGATAGACGGGGACTCTCTATCGGTATGGTTGTAGTGTGGTTTGGTATTAGCTTGTCTTGGCTATAGAATCACATTAGTGCACTTGTGTGTATTGAGCAGGACCGCCTGAGATCGTTCTTCTTATACTGACTATATAGTAGAACTTGATCTCTGTTATTATGGAAGTTCGTGCTCTTAATCCCTATACAATAACCTCGACACGTAGGACAGTATGTATTTCTTTGATTCATCAATGGGTGAGATTTATAAGTATTAAATCAACAAACTCGGTGAGTTGGGAAGTAGTGCTGTATCTATGGTGTGCTGTTGATTGTAGAAGGAATCCATGTCCGTCATAGGTTGATGATGTCCCCTTGAGGAGCTCATAAGGTTTATCATGTAAATCTTGCAAGTGGATTAATTTCCGGCATGATAAAAAGGTTGAGTGGTACTACTCTCGGACGAGATATTAATTAATTAGAGTTGTCAGTAACTTAATTAATTAATGGACATTGAATATCTTAAACATGGGGAGACTATCGGGCTCATAATAAGAAGGAGCCCAGAACATAATTTTGGGATTGGACGGGTAGTGCAATAATAATATTTTAGTGGACTATATTATTATTATTGGATTTAATTAAAAGCTTTGGGCTAAGCTTGGTTAATTAAGTTCAATTGAGGCCCAGCCCAATTTCTCCTCCTGGTCCCTGCTGTAGCCCAATATATATAGTCATCTCAGCTTCTGGAAACCTAACTTCCTGCGCCTCTTTTGACGTGAGTTAGAGAGAAGCAGATTGAGAGAACTCTGGGGATTGTTGACCACCCAACACCAGAGTTGACTTGGGACATACAACAGAAGATCAAGAGGTGTTCTTCTGCTGCGATTCAGACTCTACATCAACCCTGAAGTACGGTAAACATGTTTTTTTGCTTCCGCTTATTTGTTTGCTTGTTTACTAACGGATCACGTTGAACCGCACAATCCAATTGCCCAACAATTGGTATCAGAGCGTTGGTTTTGTGGTGAGACGTGAGACGTTGGTTAGGGTTTTTGTGATTATATGATTATGTGGATTGATCTAGATGTAATCACATGTTTTTCTGCTTCTCTTGTTTCTTTTATCGAAATCAAAGCATGTTTTAGGGTTTGTATAATTTTAATTATCCATGAAAACCCTATTTGCTTTATTCACTGGATATGTAAATTCAATCATTCTTGTCTGCTCTATACACACATACGGCTATGGGTTTGACGCCAAAACGGGTTGTGGGTGTGACGCTGAACGACAACGAGGAACACTCATGATTGCACCATTAGCGATGGGTGAAAGGCTGTGAGCGGCGACCGAACGACGATGTCGAGATTGGACTGCTGCCCTGCAATCGCGATGGGCTGATTGAAAGCAGCGCTGTCGGAACTAGGTTTCTGGGCAGTTTTCTGGTGCATCGATCGATCGATCCAGCCCATCCAGTAGGCTTTCGAGCGGGGCATCTTCTTCCCCGGAGAGTCTGTGATGGAACCAGCAGAGCTCTCGGTTGATCGGCGACCTGGGCGAGTCCACTGGGAGGAGATCCACGGCGAGAGTTTCCTGGCAAGGCTGCAGTGGGTTCAGGCCGGTGAGTCTTTGCATCTTCCGAGCGCATCTGGTGTATCTTCCGGTAGAACCTGCTTGTTCTCCGATGGGGCCTATGCCTGATGCTTATCGGGCACCTTCAGTTGGTCGGAGATGGAGTTGCGACAGTTTTCTGTGCCCTCGTCGTGCCTCTCTTCCAGTCGATCGGGACTGACGGCATGATGCAGGCTGGAGGCTCGATTCTGGGTGGCAGGAGGCAGGACTCGAGAGCAGTGGCTGTGGTTGGCGGCAGCGCTGATGTCGTTGCAGGCTGGCGCTGCTGGGAGTTCCGGAGATGGTGCAGCAGCGGCGGCGGGAAGTGCTGACGGCAGAAGTGCTGGCTGGAGGCTCGTTTCTGGACGGCTGACAGAGCGACTCTGGTGGACTGACGGTGTAACCTCCGGCAGCAGCGGCACCAAGTCGACGGTGATCAAGCTGCGTGAAGATGCAACAGCGGCGCGGCAGCGATCCAGCTGTATGCGTCGAAGTTGCGTGCGGGTTCTCCAGGTTCTACTTGGGCTGTAGCGTAGGGCATCTTAATAAGCTGCTGGGCCATTTTTATGCTGGGCCTTGTCTTTAATTGGAGTTTGGGCTGCCCCCTTTAGGCCCAATTTTACTTCTTTTTGGGTTGCTTGGCCGTTTTGGGCTGCGTATGGGTCTCTGATGGGCCTATTTCTTGCTTGTGGGCTGCTCATTTTTTTTAATTTGGTTTTGGGCTGTTGGGCCCAATTTTTATTAAAATGTTAATGGGCCGCTGGGCATTATATTAATTGCTAGATTTAATTTATTGTAGGATGTTGTTGGGCCAAGTTTATAGCAAATATTAGCAGGATAAATGGGCTTAATTAATTTATTAATGGGCTGCTCATTTTATGCTATTGTTGCTTGGGTAGACTGGGCTCATTTAATTGATCCACTATTTATTATGCAATTAATTGAGATATATAACTGATTTAATTGTTTTTACTTGACAATTAATTGTTATATATGATAGGCATGTTCTATGTGATTTATTTATTTAAATTGCTGTTAATAGAAGCATGTCTAGGATGTATATTTTATTTCTGCAATATTATATGCATGTTAAAACCCTCGGTAATTAAATAACTAAGTGGGAGAGGGGATTGGTAATAAATTCCCGCGGCCTCCATTATTGGTTTGTAAGTGATGTGAGTAAACTTGCGTGTTGGCATAGGCCTTCCTCCCTAACGGATGAGTTTATTCACGGATCACTGGTACAGACTTCATAAATAATTATTGTTTGTAATGTGGCACATAAACTTGCGTGTTGGCATAGGCCTTCCTCCCTAACGGATGAGTTAGTGTGCGGTGCACTGGTACAAACTTATAATTGATGATTGTAGGAAGCTACCCGAGCGCGTGTGTACTTCTCCAACTGTAAGGCACATAAGCTCGCGCAGTGGACTTGGGATCAAATAATGGTGTACACTTAGGTGTAAATAATTAGTATCCTCCCCAACGGAGTCACTGCTATTATTTGCATGGCTAAAGAGTAACCGACTATTAATTATTTTGTCATAAAGTTAGGTTGACAAATGAAATTAATGGGTAAAACCTTCTCTTGTAAATGTTCGGGTTTGTAAACGTCCACACTAACGTGGCTTGCAGACTCACGGTGCTTGAGATGTCGGTGAATTTTATTTTATATTGTTTTGAGGGAAACAATATAAAAGGATAAAATTCGAAGTTTTGATCAGTAAATTTAATCGTGATTCTCTGTATTTCGAATAGTTTTAGTCTCACTAATTGTTAACTAAAAGAAATTATATTTACTTGTCCAAATTAGATGATTGGAAAAGAATCTTGTATTTTAAAATTACTGCTTAAGAAAATACATGTGTATCTCACAAAGGACGTATCATGATGCCTATTAAAATCTCTAGTGAAGAGATGAGAGGTTCATAGAAATATGATGGTCTCATGTAACTCTTCGGATACTTGAGTAAATTAAAAGGCAGAAGATCATGGTTCAATTGATGAGTGAATTGGAAAAGCTTGGAATAGAAATTGAAAGGGAAACCTAAATCAATTTATTCTTCACAATTTGCCTGGATGTTTTGAGCAAGTTCTACCTGAAATACGAGAGATTGTATATGGTGGGAAACTTCTAACAAAACATGTGGCAAAAGAAAGCCAATTTTCATCATGATATGAACAAGGTTATTATCTTATTTACTAATGGTTTAAACATGATTAGTGATGGCATCTACTGACACGAAGTGTGTAGATACTGGAATCACTAAATGTTTATCACTGAGTAAGGATAAGATAATTAATAATATGGGTAAAACTACAAAGGTAGTGACTATTGCAGTGGGAGTTGTTTATTTATCTCATGATAAGAATAAACGATTGATTATGAGAAATTATCTTTACGTACGTTTCATAGAAAGAATTTAATTTCGGTTTATATGCATTAACGGATGGATACTTCATTTCATTTAAATGACATAGTCATAGTGATGAGGAATGAGGCTATAATCCGATAAAGTACGTTGGTGGATAAAAAGTATACTCTTGAATCGTGTACATTCCACAGATGCAATAAATGGTAATTAAATAATGCATCTTCTAATATGAGTAAGAGAAAGGAACCTTCTGAAATGAACTAAACATACATTTGGCGTCTATGACTAATTCATTTTACTTAAGTAAGATTCAAAAGTTGATAGCCGATAGACCGTAAGGTTTATCTGAAGTGGAAACTATCAGACTTGCGAGTCTTGCTTGGAAGTAAAAATGATTAGCTGCCTTTTCAAGACTGTGGGGAGTAGAGCCAAAGATATATATGTTGGAATTAGTTCATTCTGATTCAAGCGAACCTAATATTATCCAGGCGAGAGGTGGTTATGAATATTTGAAGATTATTCTGGAAACCAATATATTTATATGATGCGCTGCATGTCTAAGTTATTTGATTAATTCAAGAATTGTAAGGCTGGTACAGTGAAGCGTCATGAAAAATATATTAAGTCATTACGATTCAATCATGATGGCGAATACCTCTTGGGATAGTTAGGAGCTATTGATCAGAAGTTGAGATTAAATCTCAAGTTGACTACACCGGGTATTCCCCAGCTGAATGGTGTGGTGGGTAGAAGGTATTAGCTCTTATGGTTATGATTAGATAGATGATGAATTATTTGGAATAATTAAATTCATTTTATGGATATGCCCTAGATACAGTAATTCGTGAAACGTTTGTCTGTATATGGGATATTCTAGAAAAATGGATAGTGATTTATTTAGTCCAAAAAGATCGAAGGGTAATTGTTAACACAATAACCAGATTTTTGGAAAAGGACTATGTAATAAATCACAAGCCCATGTATAAGTTGTTCTAAAGGAAGTGAGAGGAAAACACTAAGTATAAGTACCAAGTGTACAAGAGGATATACCACAAGGTAAACTGCAACGCGTGTCACGTCTGATACACAATTACATGTAGTGCCTTGTCGTAGTGGGAGGGTTGTGTGACAACTCATAAATATATGTTTGGGATAGTCGTGAGACTTGATCCCTAGTGAACATGGTATTATCCCACGGATACGACATAGCACTACAAGATTAAAATGCGGAATCTTAATAAGTTGCAATGTATGTTGAAATAGAATCTATGGATTCTATATTAAGTCTGGGAACTTGTATGATCACTAAAATGGTGTAAAAGCCATTGCAGGTGGTCATAGAAAATAAAAGAGGATCATACGGAAAGGTGAAAACCTTGGAAGCAAAGCTTGTTGCGAAAAGGTGTACTCAGAAAGAAATGGTTCGATTATGAGGACACATGTTCGCTGGTAGCTATGCTTATGTTGATCCAGATTCTTTTATTTATTGCTGCTCATAATGAATTATGAGGAACAACAAATAGATGTCAAGACAGCTTTCCTGATTGGAAGTCTTGAGGAAAACATCTATGTGAAGCAACCAGAGTGATTCATTGCAAAATACTAATAGCATTATGATAGTAAGCTTAAAAGTGTCCAGCAATGGACTAAAGCAAGCTTTGAGATTGTGAAACATCTGTTTTGAAAAGGAAATCCATAGATATGGATTTATTCAATGAGCGGATGTATCTTGTGTATTGTAAAGAGTGACGGAAACGTGGTGGTAATTCTTGTACTATACGTAGATAGTATCTTGCCCATTGGAGACAATGAAAGAGTATTATCGGGCGTATGGGTATGATTAAGAAAGTAGTATGATATAAAGGACTTAAGAAAAGTAAAATACATCCTTTTGATCACGGTAATACGGATCACAAGAAAGGATGTTATGCTTATCTCAAGTTTCATAAAATGATACAGTCCATACTCGTTTAGCATGTAAATTTATCTAAGTGAATGTGTCTTTGAGATACAAAAAGAAGATAAAGGGGATGAAAGCGGTTCCTTATGCTTCGGCGAATAAGGAAGCTTAATCTAAAGAATGCTATGAACGAAGTTGGATATCTGTGTTGCTGAACGCATGAATAGAAGGTATCAACGTAACCCGGAACAAGAATGATGAACTGTAGTAAGACATATATAAAGTGCCTGAGAAGGACTGGAAATTATATGTGGATTTACTAAACAGATTCACTGCTTCTTGTGGATTACGTAGATTCAGATTTTTTAGTCAGATTGGACGGCAGTAAATTCTCCTCAAAGGTTATGTGTTTAATCTTAGGAAGTAGAGTCATAATGTGGAGGAGTGTTATATAGAAATATATTTCAGACTCCAGACTCCATCATGGAAAGATAATGAATTGGAGCCTATGAGGCAGCCAAAGTATCTATATGACTCTAGAGACTTCATGATGGACTTCGAAGTGTTTCTAAGTTTGCCCAAGATTATCACAATTTATATTGCTGATATTGGTGCAGTTGCAAACTTGAAGGAATCACGAGTCCATAAGGCAATTAAACACATGGAGCGCGAGTACCACCTGTTACGAGAAATCGTATGATGAGGCGAAGGTTGTTGTCGCCTAGATTGCATCGGATGATGATCTAGTAAACCATTTACAAGGACCTTAAGGCGAGAGCTTTTAATGGTCGTGTAGTGGAAATAGGAATCAGATGTATGGCAGAAGACATGACAACATAGTCTTTTAGTATAAGTGGGAGATTGTTGGATTATATACTAAAAGTCTAGCTTTAGTATGAACAATGTTATAACAATATATTTGAAATGAGAATCATTGATCAAATGATTGCATCTTATAATTTATTTTATATGCATGATGCAATAGTCCATTTACTTTATACTGTAGATAATATGTTGTACGACAACACGCGGAAGATCATATTATCGGTTTCCTTATAAAGTATAAACAGATGCTCACAACTGAGATAGACGGGGACTCTCTATCTGTATGGTTGTAGTGTGGTTTGGTATTAGCTTGTCTTGGCTATAGAATCACATTAGTGCACTTGTGTGTATTGAGCAGGACCGCCTGAGATCGTTCTTCTTATACTGACTATATAGTAGAACTTGATCTCTGTTATTATGGAAGTTCGTGCTCTTAATCCCTATACAATAACCTCGACACGTAGGACAGTATGTATTTCTTTGATTCATCAATGGGTGAGATTTATAAGTATTAAATCAACAAACTCGGTGAGTTGGGAAGTAGTGCTGTATCTATGGTGTGCTGTTGATTGTAGAAGGAATCCATGTCCGTCATAGGTTGATGATGTCCCCTTGAGGAGCTCATAAGGTTTATCATGTAAATCTTGCAAGTGGATTAATTTCCGGCATGATAAAAAGGTTGAGTGGTACTACTCTCGGACGAGATATTAATTAATTAGAGTTGTCAGTAACTTAATTAATTAATGGACATTGAATATCTTAAACATGGGGAGACTATCGGGCTCATAATAAGAAGGAGCCCAGAACATAATTTTGGGATTGGACGGGTAGTGCAATAATAATATTTTAGTGGACTATATTATTATTATTGGATTTAATTAAAAGCTTTGGGCTAAGCTTGGTTAATTAAGTTCAATTGAGGCCCAGCCCAATTTCTCCTCCTGGTCCCTGCTGTAGCCCAATATATATAGTCATCTCAGCTTCTGGAAACCTAACTTCCTGCGCCTCTTTTGACGTGAGTTAGAGAGAAGCAGATTGAGAGAACTCTGGGGATTGTTGACCACCCAACACCAGAGTTGACTTGGGACATACAACAGAAGATCAAGAGGTGTTCTTCTGCTGTGATTCAGACTCTACATCAACCCTGAAGTACGGTAAACATGTTTTTTTGCTTCCGCTTATTTGTTTGCTTGTTTACTAACGGATCACGTTGAACCGCACGATCCAATTGCCCAACAGGAACGCAGGTTCCAAATTCATATGCTAAAAATCTTGTGCCCTGCAGCTTTGAAATTGCCCGAATATTCAGAGGTATAAACCCTAATCTATTATTTGCTCATAAGTGGGATTAGGCATTCATAAACTGATGTGATGATGTTTATGTGGGTTTAAAAATTAAGAGCATGCTAAATTTGTCACCATGTATAATTATGGAGGCTGCATACATTGACATGCCACCAATATGTATTTAGGAGACAATTTTAAAAACACTCTATGATGAGATTTCTCTGAGAGTGAAACTGAATACATTCAGTTTAGGGTTTGGTGGATTTTCTATGAATGATGATTGTATGATGATTGTATGATGATGTTTATCTGTATGATATATGATATCTGATGTTGCGACTGTATAAATTTGTCACCATGCATAAAAATAGAGGCTGCATACATTAAATGTCACCAATTATGCATTTAGGAGACACATTCACTTGCACTCAATGATGATAGTGTTCTGAGAGTGATGTTTGTACAATCTGTGAATAGAATAACACAATACAAATATTTTAGTCATATAGGGTAATGTTTACTACTCAAACAACTCCAGAAAAGAGTTGTTTTAGCTGTAAACAATGGCTTTTTCAGCCACAAAATATCCAATTAACAAGTCTCTACACATATGCATACTAATATGTGCACAAAAACCCCACCACCTATCCCTTTGACAACTCTAGATGCAAAAACCCCACCACATATCCCTTATAAAAGCCAAAACAGATCATTCTATTCCATCTAAACTGTCAATAAGCTCTTCCAAGCCAGCCATTTCATTCTTCTGGATAAGATACTCAATACTTTTCTGTATCAAATCATGATCCACCTCTAGATCAGTTGGAAGAATTCCAGCTCTTAATAATGTTTTCTTTCCCATGTGTGGTGTCTTGTAATTATTTGCTCCCTTATAAGCTAGGATTTCCCTGAAACAACCTTGTAGGGTTAGGAAAACTGCATTGAGTTTTGTGTCACTCAATTCTTCATATGATGTGTTCACTGCCTTTAACAAATCATCCACAGTTTTAGCTACAATCTGCACTTGTAATGATTGCAAAGCCCTAAACCAACCCAAATCCAAAACATTAGTGTCTGGACTTTGAGGGGGTTGAAACACTAGATGGAATTTGAATCCATCTGAGCTTGCAGCCTCTCTCCATTCTGGGTTAGTGTCCTTTATATAAGGCTTTGCATTATCTTGTTGAATAAATATTTCCTTACTAGCTCCAACTGGCCATTTAGATTTAATAGCTGGTAACACCTGAAATCAATGTCACCAATAAGGATTTTTACAATAATTCTTATTCAGGAGACTGATTTCAGGTTTAACAACTCAATGATGAACACAATCTGAGAGTTACACACTTAAATAAATATATGCAGCTTTAAATGAAATTACCTGATTGATCAATACATTTTTTGTTACACTCTTTGTGACAGACAGCAATGCCTTTGTTTCAATTGTACCTATCTCTCTTTTTTTTAACTCCTTTGTGCTGAAACTTTTTCAGTAAATGGAAAAATACCTATTTTCCCATCAAATATGCACTCACCATTAGGATCATAAGCAAGTCTGGCCACTGCACATATGAACATAACCTTTATAATGAAACTTTTGCTTTGACATGCTCTATATGGTTTTGTTTCCTCTGTAGTTAAGTAGTATCTCTCTGATGCTCTTGTGAGAAAAAACCACTTCTTATCTATGTGTATAGTCTGTGCCATGCTCTTAAACTTGATAATTTTGTCCTCTCTAATCACCTCTAACGCATCTAGACAGAATTTCATCCGTCTTATCTTATTTTTCTTAGATATAGCTGGCTTGATTGCATTAGTATGTGCTCTCATCAACTCTTTTTTACCCACTGACCCACAGTGCTCTTAGACACCTTCATTTCTTTAGCTATGCTTCTATAAGTTACTCTTTTCTTCAATGCAATGCTGCTCAACTTGTCTTTATCATACTTCTTGTATTAGCCATGCTCTCTCTGTTTTTTTATTTACTAAATGAATAGGCATACCTGCTGTCATTTGTTGCTTTGCTCTTGCCCATACCCTTCCAACACTTGATACACCAAATGTAGAAGTGGCTTGAGTGAGTCGGCCATGTGAAGTTTTGCCATTTGATTAATCTGCCAACATGAATTGAGCAATAATATTAAGCTCATTGGTACTTAGATTTTTTTTTCTCATTTTGTAACTTGGAAGAAACTGATTTTCTTTTTGCAGGTGTTAAAAGTATTTATAGTGTAAGTTTAGGAGGGAATTAGAACTTGTTTTGGAGGGAATTAGAAAATGATTTGGAGGGAAATTTAGATTAACATGTTGGTGGGAATTCAAAATGTAATCTAACCTAACATATGTACTTTTATTTTGAATTATTGGACATGTAATGGAACTTTAAAAATGTACTGTATAATAATTTTTTTAAATGTATGCTATACCATTTTTTAATTCTGTACGATTTTGAGTATTTGACAGGGCCCACTCTAATTTTGAATTCTGATGTAAGGTGTACAGGTTTACTAAATCACATTTTGAGTGATTAATCACCTTAAAAATAGATTTTTAAAGGAAGGGTAAATAAGTACTCCAACTACCCACTACACATATAATAATAATACTCCTTAATCTACGCGTAAAAAGCAAACGGGTACGTTCTAAGTGGCCGGAGGGAGTAAAATTTATAACTCATGAGAAGGTGACACATACTCTCTCTGTCCCGCACCAAGGGTGCATTTTGCTTTTTTGCACGTAGATTAAAGAGTATTATTATTTAATGTGTAGTGGGTAGTTGTATTAGTGGGAGTGTGGACCCCATGTTTTAATTGTATTACTGGGTGAGTGTGTGACCCATGTGTATATAAAAGGAAATATAACTCTTTGGGTGGGATGACCAAAATGAATAAAAGAGACCCTTGGTGCGGGACGGAGGGAGTATGTTTTTAGAAAAATTTATATTAGGTAAGTACTCCACAATTATATGTATTAAGATTTTTAACAAAGTTTCTTGTGAAACAGTAATTATGTGAGACTGGTCGATCCATTGTTAAAGTATGCTTGTTATATAAGTAAAACATGTTAATTCGTAGTAAAAGTATATTTTTTAAAGTATGATGAATACTAATTAACTAAAGTATGTTTTTAAAGTGTTATATTACGATTCACTACAAACATACTTTAAGTATCAATAAACATACTTTATCTATATAATAATTATACTTTAATAATAGGCTAACCCATCTCACATTCCATCTCACAAATATACGTATCACAAGATAGTATCCATTATTTTTTATATATACTGAGTGTGTGGAACCGTTTAAATGAAATTAATTTCATGACTGAATTACAAGTAGTAATACTTTTTAATAAAATGTTATGCTTGATATGATACACATTCAAAATAATTATTTCATGAACAATTAATTGGATAATAAAAATGTTACCCTCCCTGTTCCGCGAAAATATATACATTTTATTATTTTAGTTTGTTAATTTTACACAAACACTCTTATGAACTCGTTTTACATAACTTATTACGTGAACTCTGATTTTGTCTCCCCTTAAGTCATCCCCTTCCAGTTCTATTATACCCTATGTATTACTATGGATTTAAATTAAAGAGAAAAAGAGGGTTCACAAGAAACTAACTCTAAATTTTAATGAAAGCGTAAAATAGTCTTATCGTGAGACCGTCGCACACACGACTGCCCCAATAAAAATTAAATTTCTGTGAAACCTAGGTATTCAAGTATTTATTTGTAGTCCCCTTTATTTATAATAAATTAAAAAGATAATCACACCCTTAAAGTTTTTCAACCCTAAATATAAATAAGACTTTTTTTAAATCGTCTCACATAATAATTTTCGTGAGACGATAAGGAGGGATAACTATTATAATGAAAAATAAAATTTACTAAAAAAACTGTAAAATGATCTTATCGTGAGATCATCTAACGCACGAATGCCCCACTAAAAAATAAAAATTAGTTAGTTTATGTGAAACATTGAGTGAATTCTCATTATTTATTCGTAGTCCTTTTTTATTTATGGGACAATCACAGCGTTAAAGTTTTTAATATTTAGGCAAAGACTTGTACGAGATTATCTTACAGAATATTTTATGAGACAGATAAAAAGTGAAAACCATTATAATAAAAAGTGATACTCACTTTAAAAAAACTATAAAATTGTATCATCGTGAGATCATCTCACACACGACTACCCCTATAAAAATTAGTTAGTTTATATGAAATAACTACTCTCTTGTGAGACGGATACATGTGAGATGGGTTGTGAGACGGATCGACCAATTGTTAAAGTATGATTGTTATATAAGTAAAATATGTTTATTAATAGTTAAAGTATGTTTATACTAAATCATACTATAACATCTTAAAAATATACTTTAATTTATAATTCATCAGACTTTTGAAAAACATACTTTAGCCAACAATAAGCATACTTTACTTATATAACAACGATACTTTAATAAAAGGTCGACCCATCTTACAACCCGTCTCACATGATTACCGTCTTACAAGATACTTTGTCTATATGAAATATAGGTTGAATTCTCATTATTTATTCATAATCCCCTTTATTTACATATTAAAAAGACATCCACACCTTAAAGTTCTTAAACTCTATATATAGACAAAAAGTTGTGTAAGACAGTCTCACGTAATGATTTTCGTGAGATGGATTAGAAGTGATAACTATTATACTGAAAATTGATATTACTCAATTGATGGAAAGTAATAACAATGCTGTGAATTATTTCATAAACGATTTATAATATTAATTAAAAATTATAATATTTTAAAAGAAAAGTGATGATATTCTTCATAAAAAATAATAACTAATTATAAAAACATAAAATGATCCATTATGATACGATCTCACACAAATCTGCCCCTAAATATATATATAATAAAACATAAACGGTAACCAATTCATGAAATGTTTAGCATACAAAAAATTTATGCCTTATCTTTGATTTAGACTAGTGATTTCATAATCGAACTGGACTGTTCGGTGCAATCAATTTATCTGGAAATCGAAGCCGGAATCGGTTCGAAATAATCCAAATAATTATTTTGGCAATTAAATCGAAAAAATTAATCTCCAGTTCGGTTCAATCAATTTATCTGGAAATCGAAGCCGGAATCGGTTCGAAATAATCCAAATAATTATTTTGGCAATTAAATCGAAAAAAATTAATTTGAATCGGTTAAAACCGAAAAATACCGATTTTACTTTTAAATCAGGATCTTATCTATTCTGCTATTTCATTTACATTGAAATCTTTCCTTAAAAAATAAGAAATATTAAAAACATTACCTATTACATCGAAAATTACTGGAGTTTCAACTGGCAATAGATTTCATAGATCCACTAGTTACACAGATCTAATAAAAAAATATTTTTTCAACATAAAAATACATAAATTTTGTTTTGTTTCAAAGAGGTAGAACATCGATTGCGTACATAGCTGTTACAATGGATTGGTGGGTTAGGTTGACCCTTAACCTACCATTGTGCGGGTTAAAATGGGGCGGGCTTATATGGGTTGAGACATTGATGGGCGGATTTTAGTGGGCAAGGCAAGTTGGCGCGGGCCAAATTTCATTTTTATATTTTTTACTTAAAATTTATAAATTGGAATGATCTAATTGATGAATATTATAAAAAAAATTATAAATACTTATTTTTCGAATTAAATTTAATGGACTGTTGATGGGATGGGGTGGGGTGGGGTGGGGTGGGATGGGATGGGGTGGGGTGGGCTAGTTGCAGGTTGGGCTATTAATGGTATAGTTTTTATGCAGGTTTGGTTTGGAGGGACGGATTAGCCCACACGAGCCGAATCCATTTTGACACTTCTAACTGCGTATAAGGTCAGTAAACGGTGGCTGCTGGTGATTAAATCCTAGTTAGTGTTGCTGCCTCAACATTATGATAGGGATGACTAATTTTATTAATATAAATCCTAATAAATGGGCTTTATGTAGTGGGTTTCTTTTTAAATTTTATTTTACTTTCTAATGATATGATATTAACCGGCTTTAAACATATATACTACATATTATAACAATATTCACTAATTTATTAAATTAAAGTTAAATATCTAAAGTTTATCAAAAAGTAAAAATCAAATTCTCCTTTATACTCAGGATGCACAAACTAGGATTTAAATGAAAAACTAAATATAAAAAATTATATATTAGAGTAATGAAAAGAAGAATGAAAAACATAAAGCGAAAGAGATTTTATTATCAAAATAAAATGTTCATAATACATACCAGTACTCTGCCCCAACTCCCTTAGGGCACCTCTAACGGGAGGTACAATTGGCTTGTGTGGCTAAATTTGTACCCATATGGAGCGAGGTACACATCTCATTTAGATTAATAGGTACAATTGTTAAAAATTGTACAAGTACAATATATATTACCTTGGTACAAATTAAAAATCAAGTTATAACCCAAAAACAAATATGGTGCGTGTCTGTCAACATAAAAGGATTGTATGAGCATAAATGTCAAAGCGCGTGGAGAATGAATTGGTAATGCAATTATTTATGAGTTTTGATAGGGTGTATCTAATGCACCTGTAAAATCTAAACTGTCAAATTTTATGTTATTTAATATCCACTTTTAGATTTAAATTAATAACTAATTTTATAAATCAAGTACTCCCTCTATCCCAAATTCATCTTCACATTTATTAAGAAAAGTAATTTTTTGACTTACTTTTGGGGGTATGATGGTATTTTTGGGTAATAAATAAATGATAAAGTAACTTATGTGTGTTAAAAAGGTGATGACAAATTGAAATTAAAGTATGTTGGATAGATATTAGTTAGTTGCTTTTTTCTTTTATGGAAGTGTGAAGTTGAATTTAGGATGAACCAAAACGGAAAGTGTGAAGTTGAAGTTAGGACGAAGGGAGTAATTACTATTATACCCTACATTAAAGCTATAAATTTGGGGGTACACCAATGTACCAGGTGCACCTAGGGATGGCAATGAGACGAGTATTTTTGGGTACTCGGTCTATCCAAACCCTAATGGGTAGGGTACGGGTAATTATAAACGGGTTTGAAACGGGTACAAGTAGTTGTGAAAAATACCATTAGAGTTTGGGACGGGTACGGGTAATGCCTCAAATACCCGCGGGTAACCCGATTATATATTTTTTTTATAAAATTTAATATATATTATATAACTTATATATGATAAGATATTTTATACTCCCTCTGTCCCGCCGATAAGTATCCGTTTGCTTTTTGCACGTGGATTAAGGAGTGTAATATTTTAAAGTGTAATGAGGTGAGAGAAATAATATTTTAATGTGTAGTGGGTAGTTGTATTAGTGTTGAGTATGAGACTCATGTGTAGTGGTTGAGTATAATAGTATTATTGTGTGTTGTCACATCAATCAAAAAAGAAAATGGTCACTTTGTATTGAGACGGACCAAAATGACAAAATGAACACTTATCGACGGGACGCAGGGAGTATATTTAATTAATAGTTATAAGTTTTATTTAATCATATTTATTTAAATAATACAATTTATATTATATTTATTTTATAATTAATTAATAATAATGTAATTTTATTATTATACTTATTATTTAGATAATAAAAAATATAAATATATATAAAATAAATGAATATTAAACGTGTATGGGTACCCACAGATATTGATAAACAATAATGGGACGGGTACGAGTACCATAATAAATTTTTTAAACGGGACAAATACGGATACGTGTAATTATTTTTTAATCGGATACGGATACGGGTACGGGTACCCAAAAATAAGCAAGTACCCTACCAGTTGCCATCCCTAGGTGCACCTCAGAATTACCCATTATTTATATATATTTTATTGAATATCGGACAGTAAATGCATATAAATTTTACATAAAATAATATATTAAAATAACATTTTAATTTAATATGGGAATGACGTGTAAAAAATTTATGGGTTAATTACATAAAAAGTTTCAAATCTTTTCGCTAGTCTAAACTTTTGAATATTTACTACTTCCTCTGTCCCATAAAGAAGTTCACACTTTTTTTAAAAAGCTCTCACAAAAGTTACAGTAATCGGGAACTTAATTATGGGACGGAGGTAGTAATAAACACCCAACCTTTAATCTGTATTGCGATTCGAACCATCGGACGAGAGACTGCCCGGATGACATGTCTCTATTTTGTTTCCACCTCTCATAGTAATAAAGAAAAAAGAAAGTTGTAATTTAAAATATATTGAAATTTCCACCTGTAAAGAAATAAGGTAGCAGTTGTCATTATTTCAAAATGAGTCAAAATGTATATACTCATATATTAATAAATCTAGCTAAATTATTTGTAAGTTTAGACTTGAAAAAAAAATAAAAAATAAAGAAACTAAAAATTCATTTTGTTCATTTTCTCTGTTTATCTTCTCCATTCTCTGTTCATCTTCTCGCCGTCGCTACTGTAGTTCAGCCTGCACGTCACCGTCATTTTTTGTTCATTGGCGAAAAACCGCCGCTGCCTCGCGAACACCGTTGTGCGAGTCCCAACGCGATCCATCCGCCGTCGATAGCCACACCACCAGCGACCGGCATCACTACAGCTCCGTTGCGGCGTTCTTTTCCCGCAGTGGCGCACGGCTCGACGGACTGGCGGTGCGGCTACTGATGAGAGACATTTTCCGACGAGGAGGCTGACCAGCGAGATGAGCAGCTTCAAACTTTGGGAAAGGAGAAGGGAATCCTTTCTTGTAGAGAGAATCGATTGTGAGCAGCTTTGGGGGAGGAATTCACGTCACTGCAACCTGGGTAAGCAGGAAGTTGACTTTAACCTTGATTTTGACCTTCAAATGGGATTACTGTACAGCAAATGTTATGCCCTTATTGATTATGATTTGGGCTTATATTTCATGAAGTTGGGCCCTATTATTGACATGTGAAATCTTGACTCATTGTGGAACGCCACTTTGGAACATTGAATTCCATCCGCAGCGGCAGCACCCCAATGGAATGGAGTATAAATTATAAAAGGAGAGAGAGAGAGAGAGAGAGTAGGTAATTCCATGGTCAATCTTATAATACTACTTATATTACAACATGCATTACTATTTATATAGTATACACCACATACGAATTCATCATTTCTTGTGAGTGAAAGAGTTGACTGATATGGAGCTCAAAGTGTACGTTAATCGATTATCCGAGCCTTCTCGACCGATTCTCGTCTTCTTGAAGTAAGATTTATCTCAATTTCTCACTTTCCTTATGCTGAATCAGCTTTCCATTTCACTGCAATGTCTTTTTCTGATCGTTTCTAAAAAAATTGACTCTCTCATTCTTGTCTTGTTCGAAGGGCAAATGGCATCGAGTTTGAGGAGGTGAAGATTGACCTTCAAAGAAAAATCACCCCTCAGGTTTGGGTAATTCTTTTTACACAAACACTTATATAAACCGGGTTCACGGCAAGGGCAGCCCTGTGGTGATGCCAGGACCGCCGCAAAGAATCCCACCCAGACAAGGGCCCGACTTTCATATATATATATATATATATATTTATTTTAAGTGAAGATATAAATATAGATATTTAATGTTTAGTTAAAATTACTTTATTGTTTTTTTTTTTGTATTTACTTGAATTCGAAGCACGAGATATTATGTGATACTTTGATTTTTATTTTACCTTTTTTCACAATTTTTCATCTTTCACAATTGTTTTAAAATAAAAAAAATAAAAATTCATCTGTTATAGTTATTGAATAGAAATTACAAATTTTAGCATAAATATTTAATTTCTTTATATTTGATAAGTTAATTAAAAAATAATTTATTTTACTTTTTCATACAATATTTCTTCTTCTTTTATTTTTTTTAATTACTTCTCTATTAAATTTATTGGAAAAAAAACTGTAAATTTTTATTAAGAAGTTTTTTTTTTTAATTTGATAAGTTAATTAATCATATTTAATGCAATGTTTTTTATTATTATACACCTCATTTATGCACTCCCTCCATCCCACCTAAAAGTTCATTTTTTTCATGGGCGTTCTACCCAAAGAGTCCTTTTTTCTTTTTTACACACTTGGGACCAATACACATTCACTAATACAAGTTAAATATGGGGCTCACACTCCTACTAATACAACTACCCACTACACAATAAATTATAATACTTCTTAATCAAGGTGCAAAAAACAAAAGTTACCCTTTGGTGAGACGGAGGGAGTATTTAATAGGTAATATTTATATTTATATTTCAATTATATTTATTTTATGTCTTTAAAAAATAAAAGGCCTCAAAAAATAAATTTGTACAAAGCCCCTTAAATTATAGGATCGGCCCTGGTTCACGGTGTAAACCTTGTGGTTTTTTTTCCAATCCTATATACCCTATATATTGATAGAGTGTTTAAATTAAGGGGACCATATGACTTACAAGGGTTTATGATGTAAACCAGATTTACAAGACTAACTCTTCTTTTTTAGATAGTCTCCCGGGACAATGTAAAGCTTGCAAGCTTGCGATCACCTTTAATTTAAACCTAGCAAAACATAAGGATAATAGAATTGGAAGATGGAGCATAGGTTTTATTACATGAACCTAGTTTAAACAATTGTTTGCGTTTTTTTTTTTGTCTTAAATCTTTTAGTCGATTATTATTGCAGAAATAAATTTCATGAAACAAGTTCCAGCAATTGTGCATGGTGATTTCAAGCTTTTTGAGAGGTATCCTTTTGGATTTGATCAATTGGAATGCTGATTATCTAGTTCTTCACTCGGGTCCATTTCTTTTACTATAACATGTTTATGGGTACTTTATCTATGGACTAATTGTAATAATTACAGTAATCCTTTTAAATTAATGTTGTGAATGTGATTAGTGAAGTGAAACATGTTAACCACCTACTTGTGTGGCAATATATTTAATTTACATAGCATCGTTTGGTAAGCTCAATTAATCAAATATGGGTTCCATAATGAGCCAAAGATCACATAGTTTGGTTGTTTTTTGATTAAAATTACCATTTGATATTAAAGGATCATATGATATCTCATTTGATCATAAATAGTTTGTGAACTTGATACAGTTATCAACTTCCCTTATATTGTCTCCAAATCCTTGTTTTTGAGTACCATTCTTAAAAGATGTTTTTAGACTCCATTAGTAGCTTCTCTAGCCTGATTGACTGACTTTCTGTATACTGCAGTCGCACGATACTTATATATCTGGCTTCCGCGTTCCCTGGTGTTGCTGATACTGCAGTCACACGATACTTATATATCTGGCTTCCGCGTTCCCTGGTGTTGCTGATCACTGGTATGTTCCTTGGAACTTCTGAGTATCTCACTTTTAGTTCAAGAAAAGATACAATCTTAGTGGAAGTTAATTATTTTACTGTCCAAATTCCTAACCTTGATCATTTGAATAGTGATATATTGAGATAGAAGGTTTAGTTTGTTTTTGTTCTCGCTAGATTTAATGGATCAACATAGAGTTACATTAACTGTGTGCATTTAGGAATCATTGGGAGAAAAAGAACAAGAATTATAACTTTTATTATCTATAATATTTAGAGCTGTAAACAAAGATATGTAGGCACATTTCATGGAGATTCATGCGATTATGTAAAAACTTTCAGAATTTCACTTCTGTAGGACTGCATTTGTTATGTAATTATACGTACTCAAATTATCCTTGCGGTCGTGTATTGTGCCACAGACAAAAATTATGCATACAGATAATTATATTTTATAATGAGTTAGTCTCCTGTGGTCCCTCTTTAATTTAAACCCGGGTGTAATAGGATTGGAAGGGGAGACCACAGGTTTAGGGTGAGGAAAGACTAGAGTTCATATACTAAGCTATGTAAACCAGGTTTATAAGAGTGTTTGTGTCACATCCTAAATTTCTAAATATTTTAAAACATCATATCTAAATAAATAAATGATTTTTAGCGGAAGCTTAAAGTAAATAAAATTCAATCAACCAAAATCCAACTTCATAAGTTATAAAATCCAAATGCAATATTCGAAATAAATTGCATAAGTCAATAAGTCAACAAAATTTAGAAATACTAATAAATTCTTAATAAAAATGAATTTGTGTTAAACATCCTTCAGTCCCACCACGCCAGCTCCTTCATCTGAAATTGGGAGAGATAAAAGGGTGAGCGAACCACAGCTCAGTGAGAAACTACTTCTTATCAAAACCAAACATTACATGTAACAATCATTAAGTCACATAATAAAATTGAATTATTTACTTAATATCTCAACTGCATGATTGACATAATACTTTCCTCATTTGTATAGGTCGTAAGACCTCTTCCTTTATAATGGTCCAGAAGACCCCCTTCATTTATTAGGTTTATAGGACCTCCTCCTTTTTAAAGGTCCCTAAGACCCCCTCCTTTATTATGGTCCAGAAGACCAAGGCACGTAAGACCCCCTCCTTTATAAAGGTCAAAAGACCTATTTTCTTTCATGTCTCTTAATTTCATAAATATGATTTTCAATAATTCATGAACTTAAAATCAATATGTATATCATTTAGTAAAAATAAGTAAGAAATCCCTCACCTTAAATAATTTGACTTAGATCGTAGCCCAAAGTATTGATGCAGCCGGTACCCTAATTCCCGAACTCCTCAACTCCTAAGCATAATAAAATATAAGACTTAGTTCTAACCCTACTACAAATGTAAACGGTATAGGCAGTCAAATAAAATAGAATAAAATAATGATACTGCAACTAATCCCATATGCATGCAGTAATTCAATGATGTCTGCCATCTAGCAAATTAGGACTCGAATATCTCTGTAACTATAAGGATCGTGATAATTATCTCATCTAAAACACTATTAATAATTAATAACAATTAATAACGAAGCAATGGTGAAAGTGTTCTGCATATAAATAATATTTGGTTTGGTACAATCCATGGGATTTATGATGTATACGTGGGATTTTATAAAGAAATTGAATATGACTAATTAATTAATATATATTTGGCAGATATACCTCATATGGTTACAAATAGAATATTATGAATACACACATACGTAACGTTGGCAACATGTAAATTTAGAATAGATATGCTTATATTGTAGATGGAAACCAAAAAAATAAATACGAAACGAATATTTATTAGAAAAGAACTAAATATGTAAGTATTTAATAGGTTACCTAACACATCAGTTCATGGAGAGTTTACGGAATAAATTGAAAATACTTTAAATCTATCAACTTAAAGGACTAGATGTTTTGATAAATAAATACATTAAAATTGAGAAGTAGGGTTAAGCAGTTTGGGGGCAACACAAATATATTTCAAAAGAAGGCTATAAAATAGAATGTTGGGAGACTTACACAGTGTAAAGAACTTGTTGAAGAAGAAGGGTGAGATTATGGATGGCCTATAAAATCCCAAAAGATGAGCTTTTCGATTTGTGATGGGAAGGAGTATTGTGAGTTAAAGAGAGATCGGACTTTTAAAGTTAATGAGAAGAAATCTGCTTTTCATAACATATAGGATTTTAAAAGATTACGTGGGTAGATGGATTGGATTCCTAATTTTAAGGGTTCAGGTGAGTTGGTTGAGAGTTTTTAGGTATGCTCCCATAATTGAAATATAAGATAATCACTAATATTAAATAATTAATAAATATAAAATATTATATATATGTATATTTTTATGTACATATACGTAAGTAATATAAACTATATGTATATGAAGTAGTCAACTGTTACATCCTACCCCCCTAAAATAAAATTTCGGCCTCGAAATTTGTACGTACTATGATTGATGTAAACCGAAACTAAAAACTTACTTGGATTGCTAGGCCCATTAGGATCATGCATTGCGAATACTCGTGGATTCCCTCCAGAACTTTGCCCTCCTTTCTGTTCTCTTGGTTGTACTCCTTTGTTAGCCAGTTTCGGCCAATTGTGTGATTTGTGACCTGGTTGACGGCATCTAAAACATTTTCCTTGTCCCGCCAAGCATGTACCAAAATGGTGTTTCCCACAAGTGGTGCAAAATGGTTTAGAAGCTTGCTGGTTTGGTGTCAAATTTGACACAACACCCTCTTGCCTGTTCTTGTTCTCACTCTTTTCTTGATTTAATTCTTCCCACTTTCTCTTACCAGAAGCCTCAACCTTTTTCTGTCTTACTTCCTCCATTTGCATGGTCGCACCTAACCCCGCTGCTCTTCGATGTGTCTCAACAAAAGACATAGGACCACTTCCAGCGATGATAAAGCGTATATCAGGTCGTAGTCCTTTCAGGAAACGTTTAGTCTTCTTACGGTCCGTATCAATCAAATCTGGGGCAGATCTGCATAGCTGGTTGAACTTCCTCTCATACTCAATTACTGTCATATTTCCCTGCTGCAACTCAAGGAACTCAGCTTCCTTCTCATCACGGTAAGAGTCGGGATAATATTCGTCCATCACAATGTCCTTAAAATCATCCCAAGTGAGAGCTGTCCTATCCTCAGCTGGTCTCATCCTCCAATAGCCACTCCACCAGTGATACGCATCCTCAACGATCAGAAAAGAAGCCAAGCGGACTCGTTGTGCATCATTGCACTCCATAACATCAAAAATTCTGTCCAAGGTTATGAACATCTCCTCCACATACTCTGGATCCTCACGTCCGGTAAGCTTAGGCGGGTTGTACTTCTGAAATTTCTCTGATAAATCTCCTTGAGAATTTCCCAGAACTTGTTGCGGAACTTGTAGCGGAACTTGGTTTGGAACTTCAGGCGGAGCTTGGTTCTGATTAGGGTTCGGAACCAAGTTCGGCAAAGCATTAACATCATCGGCATTAGCATTAGCATTTCTATTAGGATTCCTACGAGGAGTTCTAAGTCTACGTCCGGCCTGCATCCTGCATACAATTCGGGCTACTAACACATTAAGTGTTTTGCTAACAATATAAAATAATTCTAATTAATAGGCTCTAAGTACTATATAAATGACTTGTCCTTACTGCATCAATATTCGTATTGAAATCCTTTAAAATGTTTTAAGCTCACATGAATTCGTAAAATGATAAACTTGCATAAATGTAATTTCTGTAAATGTCATACCTCATTGGAGCTGCCGTAGTGTGACGGATAGATGCTAGCATTTTTTTTTTAAACGGGTATACAGAATCGTATAACCTCGCTCTGATACCACAATGTCACATCCTAAATTTCTAAATATTTTAAAACATCATATCTAAATAAATAAATGATTTTTAGCGGAAGCTTAAAGTAAATAAAATTCAATCAACCAAAATCCAACTTCATAAGTTATAAAATCCAAATGCAATATTCGAAATAAATTGCATAAGTCAATAAGTCAACAAAATTTAGAAATACTAATAAATTCTTAATAAAAATGAATTTGTGTTAAACATCCTTCAGTCCCACCACGCCAGCTCCTTCATCTGAAATTGGGAGAGATAAAAGGGTGAGCGAACCACAGCTCAGTGAGAAACTACTTCTTATCAAAACCAAACATTACATGTAACAATCATTAAGTCACATAATAAAATTGAATTATTTACTTAATATCTCAACTGCATGATTGACATAATACTTTCCTCATTTGTATAGGTCGTAAGACCTCTTCCTTTATAATGGTCCAGAAGACCCCCTTCATTTATTAGGTTTATAGGACCTCCTCCTTTATAAAGGTCCCTAAGACCCCCTCCTTTATTATGGTCCAGAAGACCAAGGCACGTAAGACCCCCTCCTTTATAAAGGTCAAAAGACCTATTTTCTTTCATGTCTCTTAATTTCATAAATATGATTTTCAATAATTCATGAACTTAAAATCAATATGTATATCATTTAGTAAAAATAAGTAAGAAATCCCTCACCTTAAATAATTTGACTTGGATCGTAGCCCAAAGTATTGATGCAACCGGTACCCTAATTCCCGAACTCCTCAACTCCTAAGCATAATAAAATATAAGACTTAGTTCTAACCCTACTACAAATGTAAACGGTATAGGCAGTCAAATAAAATAGAATAAAATAATGATACTGCAACTAATCCCATATGCATGCAGTAATTCAATGATGTCTGCCATCTAGCAAATTAGGACTCGAATATCTCTGTAACTATAAGGATCGTGATAATTATCTCATCTAAAACACTATTAATAATTAATAACAATTAATAACGAAGCAATGGTGAAAGTGTTCTGCATATAAATAATATTTGGTTTGGTACAATCCATGGGATTTATGATGTATACGTGGGATTTTATAAAGAAATTGAATATGACTAATTAATTAATATATATTTGGCAGATATACCTCATATGGTTACAAATAGAATATTATGAATATACACATACGTAACGTTGGCAACATGTAAATTTAGAATAGATATGCTTATATTGTAGATGGAAACCAAAAAAATAAATACGAAACGAATATTTATTAGAAAAGAACTAAATATGTAAGTATTTAATAGGTTACCTAACACATCAGTTCATGGAGAGTTTACGGAATAAATTGAAAATACTTTAAATCTATCAACTTAAAGGACTAGATGTTTTGATAAATAAATACATTAAAATTGAGAAGTAGGGTTAAGCAGTTTGGGGGCAACACAAATATATTTCAAAAGAAGGCTATAAAATAGAATGTTGGGAGACTTACACAGTGTAAAGAACTTGTTGAAGAAGAAGGGTGAGATTATGGATGGCCTATAAAATCCCAAAAGATGAGCTTTTCGATTTGTGATGGGAAGGAGTATTGTGAGTTAAAGAGAGATCGGACTTTTAAAGTTAATGAGAAGAAATCTGCTTTTCATAACATATAGGATTTTAAAAGATTACGTGGGTAGATGGATTGGATTCCTAATTTTAAGGGTTCAGGTGAGTTGGTTGAGAGTTTTTAGGTATGCTCCCATAATTGAAATATAAGATAATCACTAATATTAAATAATTAATAAATATAAAATATTATATATATGTATATTTTTATGTACATATACGTAAGTAATATAAACTATATGTATATGAAGTAGTCAACTGTTACAGTTTGTGTTTTATAATTACTGTTTTATGGTGCAGGTACCCAGCTGATGTTAAGGAACGAGCAAAGATCCACTCGACTGGCACCATACGAATTTGCGTCGTGGATCATGTGATTTTATGTCTGTGCAAGATTTTAGGCCTTATTTGACAATCATTAGTTTATCATTTGGGAATGCGTTGATTGTTGAGAGTCATATTGCATTGATATAATAACACTTTATATTAACTAGACTCTTTCAATTCATGACTTTATTATTATTTTTTTCTTCCAGTTGAGCTTCTTTTCAATTCCATTATTTGTATAATACATGGTATTCCCGAAGATCCAAAAGCAGCAGCGGAAGGCGAGAAGCTTCTTTTACGCTCTCTTGCAACAATTGAATCACATTGGCTAGGAGATGGACCATTTTTGCTTGGAAACTCAAAGCCTTCAATTGCAAATATTTCTCTAGCTTGTCAAGTGGTGCAGCTTGAGGTAAGAAAAGAATTCTGTTTTGCATCACATTAAGAATATCTTAAATTAAGGAGATGCAAATTAGCCATTTGTGTCATCCCATGAGATGATGTTTCAAGATGATGAGATGACAATTCTTTTTATCAAAAGCCCACCCCTGCTTGTTCAGATTGCAGATGAGAGTGATCGTGACCGTATTCTGGGGCCGCACAAGAAAATCTTGAAGTGGATTGAGGACGTAAAGAATGCAACTGCACCTCATTTTGAAGAACTTCACGCTCTACGTCCAATTGTAAGGGTGTACCTAAGTGAACTGAAGATCCAGATGAGCCAGAAATCAGATTAATTTTGTAAAAAAGTTACTCTACTTTCTGAGATGTGAGAATAAGTGGGGGAATTTGTAAGGATGCATTAATGTGCATTCTGGATTTCCTACATCAGAGTATGTACTTTGCTTGTATGGTATGTATTTCTGTTTTTATCAGGTTTGAATTACTTTGATGTTTTTTGGAAATTTTTGGTGCAGTTGAAATATTTAAGGTTGTGTTTGAATTGAATCATTTTAAATTTAATGGATTTTAAATCAATTCATTTGAATTCTATTGTTTGGATATAATTTTATTTATGATAAATAAAAATTAATAAAATTTTATTATATATTAAATATTAAAATTTAAAATTTTATTAAAAAATATTTTTTTTTATTTGGGATTGGGTGGATGGGGCCGGGTTTGTTTTGAGGGGTGGAATGCATGGATCTAAAATTTTATTTAAAAAATAAATAAATTTTGGGTGGGGTAGGGGGAGGGGATTAGATGGGTGGTAGGAGTTAAAATTTAAAATAAATAAATAAATATTTTTTAATTAATTTATTAATTTTTATATATTTATACATCTATTAAACAACGGAAGAGTTCAAATGATACGGTTTGAGTAAGAATTTAGAAATTCTTCTAAAAGATTAAAACAACTAAAAGAATATCAAAATCAAACACATTATTTGAAATTCATTTATTTGAAATCTTAAATTTATAAATTTGTGGATTTTATGATGGATTCAAATATAAATGAAGGATTTAAATTCGTAGATTTAATCATGGATCCAAACATAAAGTAAGAATTTAAGGGAATGATTTATAAATCATTCTTCAAATTTTCTCATCCAAACGCACCCTAAAAGTATTTGTAGTTAAAGTTTCATCACTACAATAATACTACTTCACTACTTAGCAGTGTTGTTAAATTATGTAATGTAATAAAATTCAAAAATTATTAGGTCACGGGATATAAAATATATATATAGTATATATATATACTATAGTATAAAATCCCCGTACAATGCGGGATCATTTATTTATTATTCTTATTTTTTTATAATTAAATAATTCGTGATATATAACGTAACAATATTAATTAAGCAATTTTTTTTCTTATAGCTAAATAATTTCTTTCATCAATGTAAACAATTTGCAATAAATTATTTTTATTTTGAAAATGTAACGTATAACTAAATCATTAAAAAGGTAATACATGTATTTACATATTTTCTAATTATTTGAAAGAATCTTGATTTGTATTTTTTTAATGTTACTTCATAATATATAGTACAATTGAAAATTATTTATTACTCTCTCGTCTCTCTAAAAAATGTGCAACCACATAGGGACAATTTTGTCTCTTTACTGTATATTTATATAGTTGTTAGTATTTTATTTTTTTCATAGTATTTAAGTGCAATTATGATCAAAATATATAACACATAGTAATAAATTCTTAATTTTATTGTTTGTCTAAAATAAATATCAATTATGTATATAAAAAATTTCAATTTATTATTTTTTTTTCTATACATGATTTAATTTGCTGCTATAGTATACTTAATATATATATATATATATATATATATATATATATATATATATATATATATATATATATATATACTCCAAATATTTATATGAATTAGTGTTGTCAAAACTGAACAAGACCGATTGATTTAATCTATTTAATCGAGAACCGAAATCAGAACACAAAAAAAATCAGATTTTGAGATTAAATTGGATTGAATCGACTTGGATTGGTTGATCGGGCCAAAATCGGAAAAATCAATTAAATTGGCTCAACCTGTTTCTAAGTATTATTATTATTATTATTATTATTATTATTATTATTATTATTATTATTATTATTGTTATTCGATTTTTTTCATTATATTTGTTACTTTTTTTATTTATTATCTTTCCCTTTTACTTTTGTATTTTTTAAAATATACATATTTAAATTCTGAAATTAATTATGATTTATAAAATTAAATGAACATGCTACAAAGAAAAACGAATTATGAACTATAAATATATTTTTTATTAGAATTTTATTTAAATTAATTTTTCAACTTTGTAATTTTTTTTGTGGTTATTAATTTTTTATAAATAATAATTTTATAAAATTTAATTAAAATATATAAAATTTAATTTTATATATAAAATTTAATTTTAAAGTTGAATTGTCGGATCTCCAATTATTCGATCTCTTATTTGATTATAAAAACACAGCATGAACCATTCTTAAAACTCGAAAGTGACGCCAAACATTACTGAAAAACTAGGGAAATTGGTCTATGTTGAGTAAATGCAGAGAAGAGAAGGGATGGGTCAAATTGTAGTATCAATCAAATTGTAGTATCAATAAAGATGGACCCTGCGACCTGCGTCAGAGGGAGATCACCCACGTGGGGCCCACACGTGCATTGTCCCCCATATCAATGCATTTCATTTTGAGCACCAAACATATGCTATAATTGGGCTATAAACGATCCGAGCTGAGTCGAGTCGAGTCGAACTTTACGAAGATTGAATCACGTTTATTAAGAAATAAATGAGCTCGAACTCGAGCTCATTAGTGAAAGCTCGTTTTGTTCGCGAACATGCTAGTTAACATGTTCGCGAACTTTTGTTCGTGAACATGTTTGATAACATGTTCATAAAACTTTTATTTGTGAACATCTATATAATTTCGTTCGTAAACGTGATAAATCAGTGATTTAAAAATCGAACCGGAGATCAAACCGGTGTCTTAAACGGTTTGAGGTTTAACCGAAAAAATATTATTATTTTTTTTTTTACAAAATTATGTATTTTTAATAAATTTGATATTAAATAGAATAAACAAAATTAGACCGCTGTCAAGCAAGCCTGATATATTAATATTGAATAATAATAACTTAATACAGTGTACGTAACAAACCAGAACTACAAGTTTCAAAAATCAAATTTAGAGAGAGAAGAAAATCTTTGGTAATTTTAAGAGAGAAGATAACTCCCCACATCTCTCTCTTCTCATTTTCCCCCCAAATTTCTCACCTTACTCTCTCTCGTCAAGGTTAAACCACCGGCCGTTCACGCCCACCCATGCTCACTCACCGCCCACCCTCTCTCATTAGAAATAATTGGGATATGCAGATCCTCATTCATTTCTAAGGGACAAATAAAGAGAAGCATACAAAGCATAACACAAGAATTTACGTGGAAAACTCTAAAATCGGAGAAAAATCACGGACCGAGAAAATACCACAGTGTGAAAATTTTTTACAATCATATATAATTTCTCTCTCCTGACCCCAATCCCTACACTCTTACAAATCTTTGACTAATAATCACCTTTCTTCCCATTCTCACAACCGAGAATCAAAGAAAGGAATTTTAACTAGAATCAAACACAAA
Source organism: Pogostemon cablin (assembly GCA_023678885.1). Taxonomy (NCBI): domain Eukaryota; kingdom Viridiplantae; phylum Streptophyta; class Magnoliopsida; order Lamiales; family Lamiaceae; genus Pogostemon; species Pogostemon cablin. The sequence goes on from CM042951.1 coordinate 33,417,735, forward strand.
GATTAAAGTGTACTTGATTGGTGCACTTGACATCAAGTCCAAGGGCCTCCGTATATATCACCAGGAATCCCTCCCCCTTTATTCTTCTTTTCGATGTGTGATAAAAAATAAAGTAAAAATCCCTTTTTTTTATTGTTGACAAATCCTAACAATCTCCACCTTGTCAAAATAAAAGAAAACACATTGTCTTAACCGCCAATCATTCTCAACCCCGAGAATCCCTTAGAATCAACCATTTTAAGAATCATTGTCTTCATCGACAATCCATTCTCAATCCCGAGAATCCTACTCCACCATATGAGTAGACCACTTAGAATCAACCATTCTAAGAATTTTCTTGTTGCAACATATCGAAAAATACCTGCTGAAACTTTATGGTGCAACTTTCAGCTCTTGGCCTCCCTGGAAGTCCATCAGCCATCGATATACATCTACCACACACCCTACATCACTTACCAAGTCAATGTCCGTGTGCAAACTTGTGGAACAGTTAATATTATTATACCTTTTTCATGACAACTGAACATGTCATAAGGATCCCCAATAATATTAGCTCAATATTCAGAGTTGTTGCTGCACCAACTCCTCCTTGACCAGCAATGTCACCATTGCTCCACCGTAAGTAATTATCGTGCCATTACTCCACCGCAATTACCGCACCGTTGCTACACCTTGAGCAAAAACCATCTGTACCGATATGACGTCGCTGTCTTTTATCGCCAAGCTACACCAGGTTTGCCCGAACTCTTTTTCTACTGAAAGTGTCGTCATTTGAAGTTGATTCTAACCCTCCAGAATTCACGATGCTTTTCCCACTTGTCAGTTGAATCCACGTTATTCTTTACCGATCTAGCACCACCCGATACCAAGTACCACATCGCCATCTTCCCAGTTGAATCGCCGCTTCCCCACACCACCAGTCATTATCTGAAAACCCGTTCTTTTCAAACATCCTTGAGCCGACACCATGGAAAATCCCATACCGCTGCTAAGCCAGCTCCACCATCGAGAGTCCCAGCAATTCACATTGCTGCAGGTCGAAGAACTCCGCCACTGCTGAACTACAAATCCTACCCCTTGCCGCGCCACTGTCGCCACAGTCAGGCGCATTTCACCAGCAAGAAAGGAGATGCCACTGCATCCGACTGATCTTCTGACCCCCTTGTGCCACTAACTTTTCCCACTTCTTTTATGCCACCCTTAGCCTAATGAATAAACCTATATTCCTTTCATAAAGTCTTTTCTGATGTGGAAGATCAGACTATGCTGCAACCACAGAGCATACTAAGAACTTTATAAGCGCCCGAACCGGGCTCTGATACCACTTGTTGGGATAGGTAGATCCTCATTCATTCCTAAGGGACAAATAAAGAAGAGCATACAAAGTATAATACAAGAATTTACGTGGAAAACTCTAAAACCGAAGAAAAATCACGGACCGAGAAAATACCACTATGTGAAAATTTTTTACAATCACACAGAATTTCTCTCTCCTGACCCCAATCCCTACACTCTTACAAATCTTTGACTAATACTCACATTTCTTCCCATACTCATACTTTAATTGCAACCAAAATTCCAAACCCACCTCCAATCACCCAAACCCCCTTTAAATTCTTCTCCGACGGCTAATTTTCTTAAATACGCCGTTACGATGGTTGAAGGTTAGAGCGGCGGCAAAGAATTTTCCAGTTGGCTCCTTAAATGCGCCATTTAGAGTGGTCTGGAATGTCAAAAATCGGCGGATGGTAGGGTTTTGATGGTTGAGATTTTGTAGAGTTAGAGTTTAACAATATTCCATGATGGGCGGTTCGGTTTGACCGGTTCACCGGTTTTCCCGATTTTGACCGATTTTTTTCAGTTCAAAGGCATAAACGATTTTATAGGGTATTTTGGATTGGCGCCTGGTCTGGTTCCTGGTTGAACCAGTTGGTCCGGTCTAATTTTCGAATCACTTTGATAAACAAACACATTCATATCCTAAAATAACAAAATATTCATCAATTACCAATAAAAATATATTTTTTTTATTATTTCATAAAAATAAGAAAATTTAACATGTATAAATGCTTTCAATATTTTTAATATTATATTATATTATAAAGAATAATAATAAATTATATATATATATATATAAACAAACACTAAACGAGCTTGTTCACGAGCTTTAACAAATGAGCTATGCAATGCTCAAACTCTGTTCGTTTACATATATATAACAAGCTTAATTTAACGAACACAAACAAGCTCTTAACGAGTCGAGTCACGAGCTATTCGCCGCACGCTCTGTTCGTTTACAGCCCTAGCTATAATGTTATATGCCTATTTTTTTTATTTTTTTTAAATTCAAAACTCATAAAAATACATGCTTTAATTTTAAAATTCTGATACATATTTGGTTTTACGGCAATTCTTATGACCTGTCATGTATGATCCACTACTCAATACTCTCTCCATCCCAAATTCATCTTCACATTTATTGTAGATATGGAGTTTAAGAAAAGTCACATTTTGACTTACTTTTGGAGATAGTATGATATTTTTGGGTAATAAATTAATGATAAAATATGTTATGCGTATTAAAAAGGTGATGACAAATTTGAAATTAAAGTATGTTAGAAGGATATTAGTTAGTTATTTTTTCCTTTTATGGAAGTGTGAAGTTGAATTCGAGATGAAACAAAACGAAAAGTGAGAAATTGAAGTTGGGACGAGGTACTAATTTTTATTTTTATTTTAAGATTTATAAATGGCAAGTAAATGCTAATTTTATATATATAGAGAGAGAGACAGTACTTTTTTTTATCAGTAAAATAAATTTATTGACAAAAATGGGTGCAAAAAATACCCTTACAGATTACAATTTACAATATTAACTTTACATAAGTTCTTTTGATTTCTCAATCCACTCAATAAAAGAATATCTGATCCACCCAGAATCTTTCACTACAAACTAACTCCATAGTCTACCTTTTAACTCCTCAACTATTTTGTCAGCTGATAGCAAAGCCCCATCACGAATGATAGCATTTCGAATTTTTCACAAGATCCAAATAAAAGATTGCCAAAAAGTGATTGCCTTCTGTCTTCCTTTCTTCCTCTTGAACAAGTTACAAGTAGCAAGTAAATTTGAAATCGGGTCTGAATGCAACACAGTAGATATTCCCATACAATTGAAGCACATCATCCATATCTTATAGGAGACTTCACATTTGAAGATATGTTTTCCAGTTTCCTCCTCATTACAAAAAACACACATTAGGCTGTTGCTTGGATTAAGTATATTTCTCATTTGTAGATTCATCTTTTATAATAACACAGTTATAATATATATATATATATATATATATATATATATATATATATATATATATTCATTATAAGTACATGTGTTTAGTTATCTATTGTGTTGTCAGAGGATAAGAAGATACATGACGTAGTTGATGATGTACACCCCACTTGAAAAGCCACATTCATTGAATTTACCTGCTATATATACATAACCCATTCTTATTGGTAAAAGTTGGGGAGTTAGAAACGTTTTTGTTTTACAGGAGTAAAAGGTGTGAATTTTTTTTTTGTTTTTTTTACAATTGTGTGATTGGAACAACTCAATTTATTTCTAATTTTAGAATAGATGGTAGATATAAAACATGAGTATACATTTATGTGTGTATATATGTGATGAGAGTGAAAATAAGCGTTTTTAATATCCAATTTAACACCTTTTTGATTGATATTGTAGTCTTATATGAGCACAAGTGTCTTATATTTGATATATGTGAGAATTATGTGCACTTGAGGTGTTTTGTTGTGGTTTAGGTGGAAAAATGATGAAAAGTGCAAAGTTGGAGAAAAGGTGCAATTTGTGCAAGAATGCTGAAAATGCACATCCAACTTTTATAATTATTCTGTATTGTTGTAGAGCTTGAAACTGTTGATGTGATATATGGTTGGAAAGCCACTGAAGAGAGAGTCGTTTTAACATAAAGAACACCATCATTGAAGTCTGAACGAGGAAGTTATGAGCAAAGTGGTGACGCCGCACGAGCTGTGCCGAACAGAATTACAGTGCTACTTTCTATGGCCTGTTACATATTCCATTCTTAGACTTTTGTGATTTCTTTATATGGATAGAAATCTCAGGAAGAGAGAATCGCGTGAGCGCAAAAATCACTCAATTCGGAGGTCGGATGTGAAAGTTATACGCGAAACGGAGAGACTGCGCAAATCGGTTCGACCTGCTTGAGGTCGAACCGAGGTCGAACCCAACTGAAAAAATGCTGGTTCGACCACGACATGCTGGTTCGACCTGTTGGCTGGTCGAACCATGCATCTGGGACATCCAGAAGGGTGGTTCGACCATGGTTCGACCTCCCCTGTTTGGTTCGACCTGTTTGGGAGGTCGAACCGTGGGGAACTTACAAAATCAGTATTTTCGAGGCCTAAACGCGTGTGATCACTTGAAAAGCTCATTCCAAGCCTAGGAGATATGATTACAAGTATAAAAGGAGGTCTATACAGCCCCAAAAAGAGGAGGAACACAACACAATACAAGAGAGGAGAAGAGAGGCCACAACATACAACACCCCACAAGGGGGGATCACCCCCCAACTATCATCTTTTTCTCCATCCATCCATCACTTTGAAGATTCATTTATGGAATCAAGGGGAGAACTAAGAGGAGAATTCAAGAGCGAGAAGGACGCGATGATGCCACATCTAGGGTTTATTCGTTTCCTAATTTATCTTGTATTTTCTGGACATCCGGGTAAGATCTATCCAACACCCATGATTGTTCTTCGCAACATCATGGGCTAGAGCCTTTTTGATAGAACTAGGGTTGTGAAGGTTTTATCTAGTTAATTGAGCTTCCATGTGTACACTCCGTACAACACTACTTGTGGATTTATTTTATATATGATTGTGCCTTTTTAATTCATACTCACGGTCATTTTGTGCATCATTAATTGTTATGTAGAGTCTGAATACATATCTTGGTTATTGATTGAGTGCGTTCACTGCTGAGCAGGATTTCATGTTATGATTCTAAGTGAGGGGACTCCGAAGCTTCATTAGAACTATCATATATGAATACTTATTAATTGAAATGAATTCGGGTTAATAAGTAGGATAAAGAAGATAATTTCATAGTACCTATAAAGGGAGATTATATCGGGTTAGAGTACCAATCCTAGGAGAAAATAATTGATACTGATAGTACCTAGAAAGGGGGGTGAATTATATCTCTTGCTCCGAGGTTATTCACACGTGTTACACGCATATTTACTTGTGTCTATAGAGTATATATGCATGATTTAGTGATGCGTCCATATTCCACAAGGCAGAGTCGGGCATTGACATATGGAAGGGAAGTTAATTAGTGAAACTGGATTATCCTAGAGCTACCTATTCTCCTACTTGATCCACTTTTGTATCCTTCGAGTGATAGTTTATTTTATTTGTTATTTAATTTCTAGCATATTAGTTGTTAGATAAATATCAAAACGTAATTGCCTTGTCTTAATTAATTTAGATAATAATTAAATTGATAATACGTCGTCTCTTGGGTTCGATATTCACTTGGCCACCTTTTGAGACTATAATTGATATCCTTCATACTTGGGGATTAATTGTGTGTTGAGAAAATGCGCATCAAGTTCTTGACGCCGTTGCCGGGGACGGCTGTTATTATTGATTTTATTATTTCTAGTTTGATTAAGATATTTTTTTTCTTTTATTTGTGATTATTTATTTCTATCTAACCTTGAATTTTTCGAGTTACTTGTGCGCTTGAAAAAAGGAGAGGAAGGAAAGGAGCAAATAATACATTGATCTAAACATGACCGGAGCAAGGCAGAATCCGGATAATGTTGTCATACGTGAAATTTTCATGAACTTTGGGAATGTCAACATGGGGTTGATAGGAGCAAGGGGGGAAGATGATGATTTTGAGATACATCCCGCTCTTATTAACATGGTAGAGAAGAATCCCTTTTCTGGAGATTATTTTGAAGATCCATATCAGCATCTCCGAAGATTTCTTGGTTATACAAACACTCAAAAGGGCAGTGGAGCGAATGATAATGCTAGACGGATCGCCTTATTCAAGTTCTCTTTAATTAATAAGGCGGAAGCTTGGTATAAGACCCTTGATCCAGCCGATTGCAATACATGGGACCAACTGCAGCATAAGTTCTTGGAGAGATACATGTCACCCTCAAGGATCTTAAGAATGAAGCAAGAGATCACTCGATTTGTTATGAATCAGGGTGAGAAATTTTATGAGGCGTGGGATAGGTTTAAAGACATGCTCAGGAGGTGTCCACAACATGGAATGCCGAAGGCTGAATACATAAGCATCTTCTACTATGGATTGGATTGTGAGTCGCGTATTTTTATTGATGCATCATCAGGAGGAGCACTGTTATCAAAGACAGCACTTGAAGCGGAAAAGTTATTTGAAGACATCTCTATGAATTCATATGACTGGCCAATAGAGAGAGATAGAGGATCATATGTACTTGGCGAGGTAGCACAGGTTGAACATCAAGTGGTGAAGCCTAATAGGGATGATGAGATCGTCTCTAGTCTAGCTAACATCAACAAGCTACTAGAGTCCCAGCAGAGGCAGATTACAGAGTTGACACTAAGGGGGCCTAGTATGAAGCAGCACGAAGTGAAGAGTGATGAAGATACCTTCAATCGATATATGGCTGAGAACGATGCAATGGTTAACCACATCGAAGCTAGAATGAATGTTGATCATGCAGATTTATCTAAGTAGATGAAGGAGCTTACTTTGATTATGGGGCAGATGACCGCGAACGTGAATCAATTGACACAAAAATTGGAAGATAAAGCCATCACGTTAAGGTCTGGAACACAGTATGAAGGAACGACGAAGCCAAAATCAAAATTTGAAGCCAAAGAAGCCCGATTCAACCCTGATTCGACCAACACAAGAGGTTGAACCATGCAGGGTAGATCGAATCGGAGCACTGGACACGATCAGGAGAAGACTCAGCGTTGGTTCGACCAAGCTCCATCTGATTCGACCTGGCTAACAGGTCGAACCTTGGTCGGACCCGACCATTCCGAGCACTCTATTTTTCCAGAAGACCGGTTCGACCACAGCCTTATTGGTTCGACCTGGATACCAAGTCGAACCCTGCTCAAACCGCATCAAGCGAAACACTCTATTTCAGATCATCATCGGTTCGACCACGTCACTCATGGTTCGACCACACCTATAGGTCGAACCCAGTTCGAACCGGAGACCAAAGACCATGCAGAGAGCAGATTCGACTTGGGAAAAAGTGGTTCGACCTGGTCACAAGGTCAAACCCAGGTCGAATCACATAATCAGAGAGAGAATCAAGTTTCAGAAGAGTGGTTCGACCACTACGTGCCTGGTTCTACCTATCGAACAGGTCGAACCCAGGTCGAACCCAAACTGAAAAGTGAGAATGGACTTCCAGAAGCTTGGTTCGACCACTATGTACCTGGTTCGACCAGTACCCCTGGTCGAACCCAGGTCGAATCCTCCCAGAACACACCTGTTTCTGCGCCGAATGCTCCGCATGATGTTGATGTTACTCCAGTACCATTACATGAGCAGAATACTGAGCTTACAATGGAGAAGAAGTGGGAAAGAGCAAAGAAGTTGAGAGCGGAGAAGCTTAGACTGTAGATGGATAATGAAGATGTGGTTTTCTCTCTTGATCATGCAATGAAGATGCCCATAGAGACTTAATCGTGCAAGAGCATTGATATGGTTTCTAACTTGTTTAATCTTGATTTTTCTAAGACAGGTGATTCTAAATTTAAGTGAAAGGTTGACAAGGAGGAGTCTAGACAGCCATGGGAGGAAGGAAATTTCAATGATCATATTTTTTTGACCAAGAAAGGTGAGGTGTTGAGTGTAGAAAAAAAGAGGGAAAGAAAGTATTTGAAGGTGAGGATGTGAGAAGACCGTCCTTTACCGTCGTGACTCTACGACGTTAAGCATGAGCGCCTGTTGGGGGCTTGCCCTTCTGTTTTATTGCTTTATTTCTTTCGTGTGAGTAAGAAATTTTTATATTTAAGGTGCTTACTAATCGGCAATTACATCTTTGTAAACTTAGTTTTAACTTACGGTTTTACTAAGTTTGGGGGGTGTGATGTACTTACCTCATTGAAGCACCAAGAGTATAATCTTTTCTTTGTAATGTTTGCTAGGGGAGTTCATTTTTTGCGGTATGTTGAAACTTTAACCGGTTTAATGTGTCAATTTTTTGCAATTCGCCTAGTGTTCAGTGGTGTTTCTAGTGTGTGGATTCGGTTAGATAGTCAATTAATTCTTTCTTATAGTTCTCTTATTTTATTATTGATGAATCCTATGATGATGAGTATGCTTGAGCTTTGACGATAGAAAAGGATAACTAGATGGCAAGACGAGTTCTACATTGAGGTTTTGACTCGAGGAGCTCGTGCGTACGTTGAAGAAAAATCAGGTGCCCTCGTTTTCTTTTTCTAATTTTTATATGTGCTTTTAATTCATAGAGTGGAAGGATTGAGTTTATGGTGGTGATCCATGTGAGCTTATATTGTTAAAATTATCTTTGAAATTCATATGCTCTTGAAATTGATGAAGGAAGTGTACTTGAGTTATATTGTGATACGAAGTTCTATATGTACTTGTGGGATATTGCTTACCATGAAAAATGCTCTGTTACTTGTTAAAAACCCATGTAAGATTTTGAGCCTCGTTGATCATGATACATAATCACATGATATTTTCTTTTCTGGTGAGTATCGTTCTTGTGTGTGTATTCTAGAACTTACCTCTTGTCTTACTTGAAACTACATGTGTGTTAGATGATGGGAGATGATTTTAGGCCATCCTTGAATTTATGAGTCACTTAGCCAAATAATTCCCTACCAAATAATTATATATCCGTAGTTAGCCCCGTTGAACCTAAAAGCCTTATTTCTTTGGCAACCTACGAAGATAGCCACTTTGATATCCTATTTGAGCCTTAAATTCCTATATTTAGTGCATAATTAAATGCTGTCAAAGTGTGTTAATGGTGCTTGATAACAATTTGGGAAGGAATGAAATTGGTGTTGAAATTAATAGTGATGGATTATGATAATGCATCTAAGGAGAAGCATGGAGTAGTGCTTAAATCTAGTACTCCATGGAATCAAAAACCCTAGGGTAGTGCTTAAATCTAGTATCCTATGGAGGATGCGTGAGGTAGTGCCCGAAACTGGTACCTCGAGAGAAAAAGGATGTGCTTGAGACAAGAAAAAGTATGTTGAGTTTGAAGGAAATGAGAGAAAAGAAAATTAGAAGAGTATGAAGCTGGATAGCCTTGAAGTGTAAAAATCTGCAGTACATAAGATCTCCGGTTTTAATTCTCTACTAATTGAGTCACTTTATCCATATGTTTTCTACCCCTACCAAAGAGCCAACATTACATCCAAAAGAAAAGTCCTTTTTGATCCCATTGTCGAATCATACTTTTAGTGGTGAAGAGCTTGAGACGTTTGACAAGCTTATGGTTACGCATGCACTTGAATTGAATCTGAGCGTAAACACCTTAACCCATAAGTGTACATCTTTTACACTTGAGTGCGAGTGATATATACTTTCCGTGAGAACATGTCAATGGAGCATTTGAATTGGTGGTGATTGTCTTAACTTGTATGCTTTGAATTGATTATTACACGTGATAAGAGTTGCATGACCTAAGTTGATGACAATTGTATTTTGAATGGGGTATTGGTCATAGTCCTTATTTCCCCGCAACTTTTCTTACTCTTTCTCTTTATCTTTATTTTATTGCCTCAGGACGAGCAACGGGTAAGTTTGGGGGATTGTTGAGAGTGAAAATAAGCGTGTTTTAATATTCAATTTAACACATTTTTGATTGATATTGTAGTCTTATATGAGCACAAATGTCTTATATTCGATATATGTGAGAATTATGTGCACTTGAGGTGTTTTGTTGTGTTTTAGGTGGAAAAAGGATGAAAAGTGCAAAGTTGGAGAAAAGGTGTAATTTGTGCAAGAATGCTGAAAATACACATCCAACTTTCATAATTATTCTGTATTGTTCTGAAGCTCGAAACTATTGCTGTGATATATGGTTGGAAATCCACTGAAGAGATGGTCGTTTTGGCATAAAGAACACCATCATTGAAGTCCGAACAAGGAAGTTATAAGCAAAGTGGTGACGCCGCGCGAGCTGTGCCGAACAGAATTGTAGTGGTACTTTCCATGGCCTGTTACATATTCAATTCTTAGACTTTTTGTGATTTCTTTATATGGATAGAAATCTCAGGAAGAGAGGATCGCGTGAGTGCAAAAATCACTCAATTCGGAGGTCGGATGTGAAAGTTATACGCGAAACGGAGAGACTGCGCAAATCGGTTCGACCTGCTTGAGGTCGAACCGAGGTCGAACCCAACGGAAAAAATGCTGGTTCGACCACGACATGCTGGTTTGACCTGTTGGCTGGTCGAACCATGCACCTGGGACGTCAAGAAGGGTGGTTCGACCTCTCCTGTTTGGTTCGACCTGTTTGGGAGGTCGAACCGCGCTTCGGGAACTTACCAAATCCGTATTTTCGAGGCCTAAACGCGTGTGATCACTTGAAAAGCCCATTCCAAGCCTAGGAGACGTGATTACAAGTATAAAAGGAGGTCTATACAGCCCCAAAAAGAGGAGGAACACAACACAATACAAGAGAGGAGAAGAGAGGCCACAACATACAACACCCCATAAGGGGGGATCACCCCCCAACCATCATCCTTTTCTCCATCCATCCATCACTTTGAAGATTCGTTGTGGAATCAAGGGGAGAACTAAGAGGAGAATTCAAGAGAGAGAAGGGCACGATGACGCCACATCTAGGGTTTATTCATTTTCTAATTTATCTTGTATTTTTCAGACATTCGGGTAAGATCTATCCAACACCCATGATTGTTCTTAGCAACATCATGGGCTAGAGTCTTTTTTATAGAACTAGGGTTGTGAAGGTTTTATCTAGTTAATTGAACTTTCATGTGTACACTCCGTACAACACTACTTGTGGATTTATTTTATATATGATTGTACCTTTTTAATTCATACTTATGGTCGTTTTGTGCATCATTAATTGTTATGTAGAGTCTGAATACATATCTTGGTTATTGATTGAGTGCGTTCACTGCTGAGCAGGATTCCATGTTATGATTCTAAGTGAGGGGACTCCGAAACTTCATTAGAACTATCATATATGAATACTTATTAATTGAATTGAATTCGGGTTAATAAGTAGGATAAAGAAGATAATTTCATAGTACCTATAAAGGGAGATCATATCGGGTTAGAGTACCAATCCTAGGGGGAAATAATTGATACTGATAGTACCTAGAAAGGGGGATGAATTATATCTCTTGCTCCGAGGTTATTCACACGTGTTACACACATATTTACTTGTGTCTATAGAGTAGATATGCATGGTTTAGTGATGTGTCCATATTCCACAAGGCAGAGTCGGACATTGACACATGGAAGGAAAGTTAATTAGTGAAACTGGATTATCCTAGAGCTACATATTCTCCTACTTGATCCACTTTAGTATCCTTCGAGTGATAGTTTATTTTATTTGTTATTTAATTTCCAGCATATTAGTTGTCAGATAACCATTAAAACGTAATTGTCTTGTCTTAATTAATTTAGATAATAATTAAATTGATAATACGCCGTCCCTTGGGTTCGATATTCACTTGGTCACCTTTCGAGACTACAATTGATATCCTTCATACTTGGGGATTAATTGTGTGTTGAGAAAACGCGCATCAATATGAACACCTATTTTCAAGCTTCTGTAGATTTAAGAATTTCTTGTTTCTCTATCAAATCTTTACATGTTATATACAAAAATGATCGTCTCGATGCGTAGATCCCAAATATATAATTCGTTTTGTGAAATGAATTTCTTATGAGTTAGAAAAGCGCCGACAAAATTTTGACCCTTTAATGGCATATTTTATTTCGATGTGAGTTAGATTTGATATTATAGGTCATTTTGAAGCCCTCCTCACAAGGATCACAAACATATAATTATTTTTTAGTTTGGATGTGAAATGAAGAAGATATGAGAATACTCACTTCGTACAAAAATTTTGTCCCCTTTAAACTTCGTTATTTTCATGAAAAATTGGTATGCATGTGATCCTCACCTTGCGAGGACTCCATACGTACTTTCGGATTTTCAAATGGAGTTGTATAACTCAAGTTGAGTCTTTTTGTAATAAGATTAAAGTTTAGGGTAAGTTAAAATGAGAATTTAATATAATACAAGGACTTGATTGTAATTTTGAAAAATAGTGTTAAAAAAATAATAATAATTAAGTTTTGAAATTGAGTAGTCAGTTTTCGAAAAATCTAACTGTGCTGGTGGGTGCGTGCGTACGTGTTGTGGATTTATTATTTAATTATTTATTTACTTATTTATGTTATTTAGTATTTTATTTATTATTTATTATTTATCTTATTTTATTAATTTAATTCCTTTTCAATATCAATTATAATTTACTATTTTTAATATTAATATTATTATTATTATTAATTTTTTTTACTTATTATTTGTTTTATTCATTTAATTCTATTTTATTATTTATTTTATATTTATTTATTTAATTTAACTTTTTATGTTATTTAGTATTTTATTTATTATTATTTATCTTATTTTATTCTATTAATTTAATTCTTTTTCAATATTAATTATAATTTACTATTATTATCATTATTATTATTCTATTTACTTATTATTTGTTTTATTTCAATTCATTCTATTTTATTATTTATTTTATTTAATATTTAATATTAATATTTATTTATTTATTTAATTTAACTTTTTATATTAAATATTAATATAATTTTGTCACTATTATTAATTTAGATGTAGAATCTTTATTTTATATCCATTTTTTTAAACATTAATGTCATTTGAATTTATATTTTAATGTTACAATTTATTATTAAAGTAGAAAACTATAATTGTTAAATTATTATTTTAATGATATATTTCTATTTTTTTAATATATTTTATTAAATTAATAATTATATAACAATAATTAGTTTGTTTAAACTATTTTTTAGAAATTAGTTTTAATAATAGGTATTATTATTAGAAGTAGAACTCAGTTTAGTATACCTTTGCAGGCATACCTGAGACTCACGAGCAAGTCTAGTCCACTTTACACGTTTTCGATAAGATTAAGGTGGGGATAACTTTCACTCTTTACCGAGTGCTACAATTTTATGTCATGATTGATACGTTAAGATGTGATATGTGTTACTGATATGTCATGTTATGTGCCATGTGTGCTTTTAGTTCGATTACAAATATTTTCTACTAACACTTGTACGGGGTGACGACTCGGTGCACATATATCAACTAACACAAGTTACTGGCTACGTCGGTTCAGTACTAAAATATATTTCAAAGTATGCTATCATTGTACTGGGGTGATGGCCTGGTACACATATACCAACTAACACAAGTTATCGGATGACGATTCGGTCTAAAATATTTTCATTAAATTATCGAACGACAATATGCAAATTATTTTATCAAATGGTATATGTTACATTTTATGGTATATTTGGCATGCATATTTATTTTTAACTGTGCAATCATTTAAGTTAACACACTGAGTGTATTTTAGACGCTCACCCCTTATCGATTTTCAGAACCAGATTAAGAAGATGGAGAGGCCTTCGCAGGTTTCAAGCCTTAGAAGACTTTATATTATGACTTATATTTTAGTATTCTGTTAAAATTTTATTTCAGATATATCATCTGAATGTACTTGTTTTGAATATCTCAATCTACTCGGGTGAGTAGATGCTAATATGTAATAATCTTTATGCAACTTTTACGATATTTTACTATCGCTTTGGGTTTTTTTTTATATTATTCTGCTGTTCATTCTCGACCCCTCTATTATTATATTGGGGAATTTATATCTAGTAGTGTCCCAACCCCATAGCGTAACCCGGGGCGTTACAGCGTGGTAACAGAGCGGTCTATCTAAGACTTGCTCAAGTACCTAACTTAGAATTTTATTCCGACCCTAGGATTGACTATTTTATGACTACGCTATAATTATACTTTAGGATTTTACGTGTGATTATTCTAATTCTTAAATATTTAAAATTCTTTATTGACCTTAGAGTAAATTTAAATTTTGTTAATCAGATGGAAGCAGTTATTGCTCACATTAACGCTGTTAGAGTCCAACGAGCCGCCCTTCGAGGCAGGACTGAGATTGATGACTTAGGCACTCATTTCGCCTTAATGCTCATCATTCATCATGAGGATTTTCATGGAGCTCGGAGGGTGACGGAGGTGCAGTACTGCTTCATCCTCATTCATACCTTGCCCGGCGTATGGGTTGAGATTGCTCGACAGATTTACTTTGAGATGTTCGTGGCTCCTCCAGGGCACGAGCTGAATTATGTGGCTTTTAATGTATGTTTGTACCACACATGGGCCCTTAGAGACCAGGCACCTCCCCCTCCTGTCGGATTCCTGGGTGTGCCGATGATGCATTTCCCGATGGCTATACCAGTGGATCCTGTTGAGGTGTTCGTTGATATACCTGGTGATTTTAAGGTTGATGGGGATATTGCTGATGGAGTGGTGGAGGATTAGGACACCCTAGTGGTTAGCCTAACTCAGACTTATTAAGATTTTGCTATAGTTAGTAGCGACACGTTCCAATAGATGGAACCTTTTGACCCATAATTGGGTGATGTATATAGGTAACCAGATGTCGCACTAAATAGGTTTTCTTGACAGTATTCTAGACTAAGAATAACTTTTAGATGCATATGTATACTTAACAATTAGAGTGCCAACAGCACTATTTTGCTATTACTAATATATATGTGTATATATATAATTATATGTGTGTTTATATATCTTATTCATTGTATTTTTAATGATATACCAACATATAATAATGATGAGTATAAAAACTTTGAACAGATCATGAGTCGAAGAAGACCACAAAACCTACCTACAAATGAAAATCTTGAAAACGTTTATGGCGATCCAGGAGATGATTTAGTGACAATCCTTCGGGGATTGGCTCAACAATTTCAAGCAAACTCTGCACGACCACCACTACCACCAGAACCTATTCCTAGAAATGAACCGGCCTTGGTAATTGAACAATTTCGACATTTCAATCCACCAACATTCAATGGAACGGAGGACCCTGCGGAAGCTGAAAAATGGTTGAGGTCGTTGGATAAAATTTTTATTTATATCGATTGCACTGATGCACAAAAGATTTCGTGCACTGTTTTTCAGTTTGTGGGTGAAGATGATTTATGGTGGGAGGCTTACGGACGTACCAAAATGCCCGAACAGAAGGCAAAAATGACATGGGAAGACTTCAAGGATATGATCATCGAAAACTACATGCCTCAATCGTACCGAGATGAAAAAAAAAGTGAATTTCTGTACTTGAAACAAGGAACAATGAGTGTTCTTGAGTATGAAAGATAATTCAATCGACTCTCCAGATTTGCCATACATCTTGTCAACATGGAGGAAAAGAAAGCTAGATGATTTGAAAAGGAATTGCGATCCGAGATCAGCACTATCTTGACTGGACAAGGGACGATGACTTTTGCAGATGCATTTTCTAGAGCTCAAGAAATTGAGTCTCGACAGAAGAATAACAGTAATCAAAATAAAAAGGTGATAGAGATACTTGCAAAGCGCAAGTAGGGAGGACCGGTGATCGAAAAAGAAAACCCTAAATTTCAAAATAAGCAAATAAAAATCGGAGGAGGATCAGGACCACCGCCACTCGGAACAAATTCTTCTTGCCCAAAATGTGGTAAGAATCACCTTGGAGCATGCCTATATGGAACCGGAATATGTTATCGATGCCGTCAACTGGGACACACCATATTGGAATGCCCAAAGACTAAAGCAGGAGGAGGATCGAGTGCTAGACCAGCACGTGCATATGCTATGACACAGCAGGAAGCTGAAGAAGAATCGGAAATAATAGCAGGTATGCTATCAGTATTTGACACTCCCGCTCTTATACTTTTTGATACGGGAGCCACTCATTCATTCATATCTGCTAAGATGTATAAGAAAGTAGAGAATAATTGTGAGGAGTTAGATAAATAAACTTTTGAGGTTAGTATACCTTCGGGTAACTCCATCCGAACCATGAAGTTGTGCAAGAATGTGAAGATAGGGATAAAAGACAGAGTCCTACTTGCAAATCTTCATTTAATTGAGATGAAAGATTTTGATGTAATTTTAGGGATGGATTGACTTAGAGCTAATCATGCAGTAATCAGATGTCGTGAAAAAGAAGTACAGTTCCAACTCCCAGAAAATGAAAAGTTTACTTTTCACGGAGCTAAAGCTGGAGTAATACCGCGAGTTATAACTGCAATGAAAGCAATCAAAATGATGAGGAAAGATGGATGTCAAGCATTCTTAGTGAGTATAGTGAAAAGTGAAGACGAGAAGACGAGCATAGAGGATGTTCCTATCGTGCGGAAATATGAAGATGTGTTTTCAGAAGACTTACCAGGCTTGCCACCTGAAAGACAAGTAGAATTTACAATCGATCTAGTACCGGGAGCAGCACCAATATCAAAAGAACCTTATCGAATGGCACCAAAGGAGTTACAAGAACTGAAGATCCAATTACAAGAACTCTTGGAATCGAGTTTCATACACCCTAGTGTTTCACCCTAGGGAGCACCTGTTTTGTTCGTAAAGAAGAAAGATGGTTCGTTTAGAATGTGTATTGATTATCGAGAACTGAATAAACTTACCATCAAGAATAAATATCCCTTGCCAAGGATTGAGGACTTATTTGATCAGTTGGGCGGTGCTAGTGTGTTTTCCAAGATAGATCTGAGGTCTGGATATCATCAGGTGCGAATCAAGTAGAGCGACACTTCAAAGACTGCTTTTAGAACACGTTATGGACATTATGAATTCGTAGTAATGCCTTTTGGTCTCAGCAATACACCAGCAATTTTTATGGATTTGATGAATCGTGTTTTCCACTCGTACTTGGACAAATTCGTGATCGTGTTCATTGATGATATCTTAGTGTATTCTAGAGATCGGGAACAACACGAAGAACATCTGAGAATCGTTCTAGAGTTACTAAGAAAGGAAAAGTTGTATGCCAAATTCAAGAAATGTGAGTTTTGGTTAGACAAAGTTGTCTTTCTTGGGCACATTGTGTCAGCTCGAGGAATCGAGGTGGATCCGACCAAGGTGGAAGCAGTAGAGAAATGGAAGACACCTACAAATGTAGAAGAAGTACGGAGTTTTATTGGATTGGCTGGATATTATAGAAGATTTATTGAGGGATTTTCAAAGATTGCAGGACCCTTGACGAAATTAACTCGCAAGGAAGTTAAGTTTTGTTGGACGGAAGAATGTGAAAATAGTTTCAACCTTCTTAAACAGAAATTAGTCACTGCACCTGTACTAACAATTCCTGATGGGACAGAAGAATTTGTCATCTATAGTGATGCTTCAAAGCAAGGATTGGGATGTGTTCTGATGCAACATAATAAAGTAGTTGCCTATGCGTCTAGACAACTCAAGTTCCATGAACAGAACTATCCAACTCATGATTTAGAATTGGCAGCTGTGGTGCATGCTTTGAAAATTTGGAGACATTATCTGTATGGAGCAAAATGTCAAATTTATACAGATCACAAGAGCTTGAAGTACTTTTTCAAACAGAAGGAATTAAACATGAGGCAAAGAAGATGGTTGGAATTAGTCAAGGATTATGATTGTACCATATTGTACCATCCAGGAAAAGCAAATGTGGTAGCAGATGCTTTAAGCAGGAAAGACAAAGGGGAATTAGCCTACTTTATAACAAACCAAGAATTATTGGTGGCAGAGTTCTCTCGAATGAGTTTGGAAGTAGTAATACCTCCAAGTAGCATTCAAGCATTATTAACTGCGTTACTGATTAAACCTTCTCTAAGAGATAGAGTCAAGGAATTTCAAGATGAAGACGGATTTCTCAAAAAAATTAAGGAACGCGTGAAGATTGGGGAAGGAAAGGGATTTGCTCTCACAGACAATGGAACACTCATTTTTGGAAAAAGATTATGTATTCCTAAAAATGAGAATCTTATTAGAGAAATTTTATCAGAAGCTCATTGTACTCCATACATGGTACATCTAGGAAAAACCAAGATGTATCAAGACTTGAAGGCTGCATTTTGGTGGAGAAATATGAAGAGGGATATAGGCCTGTTTATCCAAAGGTGTATGACTTGTCAGCAAGTGAAAGCAGAACATCAACGACCCTCAGGACTCTTGAAACCATTAGAGATTCCTGAGTGGAAATGGGAGTATATCACAATGGATTTCGTTACTGGTTTACCAAGATCAGTGCGAGAAAATCAAGCTATATGGGTAATAGTGGATCGTTTGACCAAGTCATCACATTTTCTTCCAGTAAAAATGACTCATGGAATGGATAAGCTTGCACAAATTTATCTAGAAGAAATTGTCAGATTGCACGGTGTACCAGTTTCTATAGTCTCTAATCGAGATCTAAGATTTATATCAAAATTTTGGCACAATTTACAAAACGCAATGGGCACTAAGCTAAAGTTTAGCATGACGTTTCATCCGCAAACAGATGGCCAGTCTGAAAGGACTATTCAAACATTGGAAGACATGTTGAGGGCATGCGTCCTAGATTTTGGGGAAAGTTGGGAAAGATACATAATACTTATAGAGTTTGCTTACAATAACAGTTTTCAAGCCACAATAGGGATGGCTCCTTATGAGGCACTCTATGGAAGGAAGTGTAGATCTCCTCTTTATTGGGATGAAGTTGGTGAAAAGAAAGTTCTAGGACCAGAGATAGTAGAAAAGACAGTTGAAACGATTGAAAATATCAAAAGAAGAATTTTGACTGCACAAAATCGACAGAAGTCCTACGCTGATAAGAGACGCAAAGATTTACAGTTGCAGGAAGGAGATAAAGTTTTTCTCAAAGTCTCACCAATGAAAGGAATTTCTCGATTTGGAAGGAAAGAAAAACTCAAGCCAAGATACATTGGGCCTTATGAAGTTTTGGAACGAATCGGCGAGTTAGCATACAGATTAGCTTTACCACCTGAGCTAGCTGGAGTGCATGATGTATTTCACGTGTCCATGCTACGGAAGTATGTGTTTGATTCAAGCCACGTTGTTAACCATGAAGTTTTAGCAATTGATGATAACTTAGCATACGAGGAATTTCCTATCGCCATTCTTGACAGGAAAGTTCATAAGCTAAGGAATTGTGAAGTTGCTTTAATCAAAGTCCAATGGAGTCAACACAATACAGAAGAAGCGACATGGGAACGTGAAGACGACATACGAAATAAATATACGAATCTATTCATACCTAGTAAGTGAAATTTCGAGGACGAAATTTTTATTTTAGTAGGGGTGGATATAATAACACAATTATAATATATATATATATATATATACACACATATTATTATTATATTCATTATAAGCACATGTGTTTAGTTATCTATTGTGTTGTCAGAGGATAAGAAGATACATGACGTAGTTGATGATGTAAACCCCACTTGAAAAGCCACATTCATTGAATTTACCTGCTATATATACATAACCTATTCTTATTGGTAAAAGTGGGGGGAGTTAGAAACGTTTTTGTTTTACAGGAGTAAAAGGTGTGAATTTTTTTTTTTGTTTTTTTTTACAATTGTGTGATTGGAACAACTCAGTTTATTTCTAATTTTAGAATAGAGGGTAGATATAATACATGAGTATACATTTATGTGTGTATATATGAACACCTATTTTCAAGCTTCTGTAGATTTAAGAATTTCTTGTTTCTCTATCAAATCTTTACATGTTATATACAAAAATGATCGTCTCGATGCGTAGATCCCAAATATATAATTCGTTTTGTAAAATGAATTTCTTATGAGTTAGAAAAGCGCCGACGAAATTTTGACCCTTTAATGTCATATTTTATTTCAGTGTGAACTAGATTTGATATTATAGGTCATTTTGAAGCCCTCCTCACAAGGATCACAAACATATAATTATTTTTGAGTTTGGATGTGAAATGAAGAAGATATGAGAATACCCACTTCGTACAAAAATTTTGTCCCCTTTAAACTTCGTTATTTTCATGAAAAATTGGTATGCATGTGATCCTCACCTTGCGAGGACTCCATACGTACTTTCGGATTTTCAAATGGAGTTGTATAACTCAAGTTGAGTCTTTTTGTAATAAGATTAAAGTTTAGGGTAAGTTAAAATGAGAATTTAATATAATACAAGGACTTGATTGTAATTTTGAAAAATAGTGTTAAAAAAATAATTAAGTTTTGAAATTGAGTAGTCAGTTTTCGAAAAATCTAACTGTGCTGGTGGGTGCGTGCGTACGTGTTGTGGATTTATTATTTAATTATTTATTTACTTATTTATGTTATTTAGTATTTTATTTATTATTTATTATTTATCTTATTTTATTAATTTAATTCCTTTTCAATATCAATTATAATTTACTATTTTTAATATTAATATTATTATTATTATTTTTTATTTATTATTGTTTTATTCATTTAATTCTATTTTATTATTTATTTTATATTTATTTATTTAATTTAACTTTTTATGTTATTTAGTATTTTATTTATTATTATTTATCTTATTTTATTCTATTAATTTAATTCTTTTTCAATATTAATTATAATTTACTATTATTATCATTATTATTATTCTATTTATTTATTATTTGTTTTATTTCAATTCATTCTATTTTATTATTTATTTTATTTAATATTTAATATTAATATTTATTTATTTATTTAATTTAACTTTTTATATTAAATATTAATATAATTTTGGCACTATTATTAATTTAGATGTAGAATCTTTATTTTATATCCATTTTTTTTAAACATTAATGTCATTTGAATTTATATTTTAATGTTACAATTTATTATTAAAGTAGAAAACTATAATTGTTAAATTATTATTTTAAATGATATATTTCTATTTTTTTTAATATATTTTATTAAATTAATAATTATATAACAATAATTAGTTTGTTTAAACTATTTTTTAGAAATTAGTTTTAATAATAGGTATTATTATTAGAAGTAGAACTCAGTTTAGTATACCTTTGCAGGCATACCTGAGACTCACGAGCAAGTCTAGTCCACTTTACACGTTTTCGATAAGATTAAGGTGGGGTAACTTTCACTCTTTACCGAGTGCTACAATTTTATGTCATGATTGCTACGTTAAGATGTGATATGTGTTACTGATATGTCATGTTATGTGCCATGTGTACTTTTAGTTCGATTACAAATATTTTCTACTAACACTTGTACGGGGTGACGACTCGGTGCACATATACCAACTAACACAAGTTACTGGCTACGTCGGTTCAGTACTAAAATATATTTTAAAGTATGCTATCATTGTACTGGGGTGACGGCCTGGTACACATATACCAACTAACACAAGTTATCGGATGACAATTCGGTATAAAATATTTTCATTAAATTATCGAACGACAATATGCAAATTATTTTATCAAATGGCATATGTTACATTTTATGATATATTTGGCATGCATATTTATTTTCAACTGTGCAATCATTTAAGTTAACCCACTGAGTGTATTTTAGACGCTCACCCCTTATCGATTTTCAGAACCAGATTAGAAGATTGAGAGGCCTTCGCAGGTTTCAAGCCTTAGAAGACTTTATATTATGACTTATATTTTAGTATTCTGTTAAAATTTTATTTCAGATATATCATCTGAATGTACTTGTTTTGGATATCTCAATCTACTCGGGTGAATAGATGCTAATATGTAATAATCTTTATGCAACTTTTACGATATTTTACTATCGCTTTGGGTTTTTTTTATATTATTCCGTTGTGCATTCTCGATCCCTCTATTATTATATTGGGGAATTTATATCTAGTAGCGTCCCAATCCCATAGCGTAACCCGGGGCGTTACATATTTGTTGGTAATCGATCCCATAATAGCCTCCTGCCTCCATGAATGAGAGAGGGACAGTACTGAGTAAGGATTTAAATGACAGACATATCATGTTACAAGTGACAAGCCCAATTTGTAATGCAAAAAGATTTTAAAATTTTCGTTTGTGTCTACTTGATTAAAATGTCCAAAATGACAGGAAAAATTCTTAACTCGATATTAAAGCGATATTAATTTTGAAAAAGTCATTATCGAGTTAAGTTTTTTTACGTAACTCAATACATATAGTTTGAATCAATTGTGACTTTTTTATTACAATCGAACCAAAGTATATGTATCACAGTATCAGGAAATAAAAAAACTTGACTAGATAATGACTTTATTAAAAGTTAATATTGTACTCCCTCTGGCTACTTGAAAGGTAACCATTTGTTTTTTGCAAGTGGATTAAGGAGTATTATTATTATATGTAAAGTGAGTAGTTGTATTAGAGGGAAGTGATAGGCCATAGGGTGTACTTTTTTTTTCTTTTGTTATATAAGGGCAATTGATACCTTTGAAGTGAACACCCAAAATGATAAAATAAATATCTTGTAAGTAGGGATGTCAATTTTATCCGCCGGGTCGGGTTATCCATGGGTACCAGGGATGATGGGTGCGAGTAGGGTAGGCTTTATCGGGTAACGGGTAGGTAATACCCGAACCCGATAAAAAAATTACGGGTAAGGATAGGGTACGGGTTCTCTTTTTATACCCGACCCGTTTACCCGATACTATATATTATACATATATATATATGAATTTATAGTTACATTACATATTTATATATTCATATTTACATTATCTAATTTCTAATTAATTATGTCCAAGTAATGTCTGTATTTTTATTTGTAGTATAATATTATATATTTGTAATAATGTATGTATATATATTGCTACTTTCAAAAAAATTATTTATATTATTTAATTTTTAAATTACGTATTTGTATCATTTATTTAGTTTCTAATTAATAATGTCTATGTACATTATTTAATTCTTAATTTATATTTATACTTAACAAAAAAAAAACTTTTTAGTTTCAATATCGGACATATTTGAAAAACGACGGATATTCATATAATATTTTATAATTGTGGGTACCCATTTATCCGCAGGTTATCCGCGTACCCGACAGATATATCCGTACCCTACCCGATGTTCAATTTTAGAGTAATAGGTAGGGTAAGGATAGAGTAAATAGGGTATCGGATAGTATGTGAATTTGTCCAACCCATACCCTACCCTACCCGTTTACATTCCTACTTGTAGGTGGCCGAAGGAAATATTAATATTGAATAAAAGACTTTTCCATCATTTTGAGTATTTTTAAACACCTCCCTTAAAAGTGGGCGATTTTTTTTAAAACCAGATTGCCCACTATCGTCGCTTATTTCTTATAGGTGTTGGACCCTGCAAATAATAAAAGAACGAAATTCTACTCCAACTTCATTTACTCGAATCATCTAAAATTCACATCTACCAAATTTGTGTAATAACGTGTAATGTTATTTTATTAACCATTTATAATATAAATGACAAATTATCCAGTACACTAAGTGTACCGTGTACCCACTTTTACAAACTTATATACTATGAATAAAAATATTTTATACATTAATAAAAACATACTAGACATTAATGAATAAATATGTATACACTTTGTTAGAAAATATTCTATTAATTTTTTTAATAAAAAATTGAATGTAATATAATAAATGTACGTGTACACCCCACACGATATCACTCAATATAAATTAAAATTGATAATATTTTAAAAGAAAAGTAATAAATAACATATTTCATAAAAATAATACTCACTAACTAATTACAAAAATATAAAATAGTCTTATTGTGAACAATGATCCCACACAAATATGTCCTAAATATATAATAAAAAAACATAAAACCGATTCATGAAATATTTAGCGAACAAAAAATCTATGGCCTTATCTTTGATTTAGACCATCTCAAAATCAAATGTCATCTTAAATTTGAGCAAAACTTATACTCCCAGTCAGCTTAACAACATGGTCTCAAATTAAAGTATAGTCTGAAATATGATCTTTATTTAATAGTCAATGACATTATGGTCTTTTATAAATAAAGGACTCTAATTTTCTTATATATTAAAAGAAAATAACTTTTCCAATTTAGATTTTGTAGGGTGTGAGGTGTCAAATTGTGGTGAATTATCATTTATAATTTTTATAAATTTGTGAGGTGACATAGTGTGATTTGTTGGACAGTTTTGAGGAGGCCACATGTTCAAACCTCTATGAATACATTTATTTATGTATTTCCTTAAATGATAATTTTAAAGTTGACTATGATTGTATAATGGATTAGGCTGAAAATTTAATTAAAGAAAATAATAATAAATTGACTTATTTTTTTAAAAGAAGTTAACATTAACCTAATTTTTATAATTACAAAAATGGGTTGGGTTGAAATCTTTAATAAGAGAATGATGGATGTACTTTTTTTTATTTTATATCAATATAAATCTAAACTTTGCATTTATTCATATTTAATAGTGGATATTCGTGATTTATTTGAAACATCAAATATTGAATATATTTTATTTTAAAATTTGTTAAATTATGATTAACTTTTATTTTTAAGTTTACATGTATTATTCTCAAATTAATCACCATTTTTAGTAAGTTTTAAAAGATTAATAGTTAAGTAGATTACAAGTTTTTTTTTTCTAATGACAAATTAATAGATTGAATTTGATTATTAATTTAAAGAGATATTTTAAATTATTATTGATTCTTCATTATTATAATTATTATTATGATTAAAATGGTGTATAATAATCCTTAAATTATTCTCATTCATTTTATTAGTGCAATAAATTATATTAGTCAAAAAGGGGTTTATCCATTGTAATCACGGACAATTATGAATTTAATATATAATAGATAGATACTCTATATAATAATAAAATTAATTATATGAATATTAATAATTTCTATCATTTATTTTACTTTAATTAGTTGGGCCATTCTCTTTTCTTTTTCTCTTTTCACATAAACAATTAATTTAATTTCAAAATAATTATAACAGATTGAAAGGCACTAATTAAAATTTAAAAGAATAATAGTATTAGATATTCTAGATCTTTCTAATGTTAATCGGTGAATTGATTGGACACTTAATTTTCTATTTTTCTTTATGTACAAACCATTATTAATTTTTATTATAATCAAATTATAATAACTTAATACATAGATAAAAACATGATCAATAAAGCATTGAATCAACCAAAAATAAAATTAAAAAATGATTTTTTTCTTCTTATTATTATTATTATTTTTTTAATGGTGCATACCAATCCTTTAATTATTCTTATTAGTACAATAAATTAGATTACTCAATTAAGAGTTTTATATATCCTAATCATGATAGGTTATGATTCTAATAAATAATAGATGTTCTAATGCTCTTTTACAAAAAATTAAAAAAATTAAGTAAAAAATTTTCATTATCATAAATTAATATGTTTAATTTCTATTAAAAAATATAAATTTTAAAATAATAAATAAATAATAGAACACGATTACCCGCGTCGCACGCGGCACTGTACTAGTATACATAAAATACCAGGCTTTATTTAATAACCCTCTATCCGTTGTATAAGAGTAATTTGCAACACTCAATAAGCAACATCATTTCCATTAAATAATAATTTTAAAATTCATTTTAGTTTAAAAAAATACTCCCTCCCGCCTATATTTAAGTTCACAATTATGATAGATACGAAGTTTAAAAAAAATTAATTTTTACTTTACTTTTTAGAGTAGTTTGGTTATTTGGAATAATAAATAGTGATTATTAAGTAAATTATGTAAATTGTAAATGGATAACAATTTTAAAATTAAAGTGAGTGTGGGGTTATAATTAATTTGTGTACATTTTCTTATTTAAGAGGTGTGAACTTGTTTATAGGATGATCAAAATAGTACTCCGTGAATTTATTTATGGGACGGAGGGAGTATTACATTCGTTTAACATACATAACATACTTTACACTTTATTTATAATTTAAAAGTACTATTACATTACTCCTAGATAGTATTATACTCCATTCGTCCAGGAGAATGGAATTATGAACCATTCTCTGAGATAGAGGAAGTAATACTTTTAAAAATATATATTAATATTTTTTTGCAATATATTATACTCTTTCTATTCAATGATTATGCTCACATTTTTTATTTCTATCAGCCTCACAATAACTTAAATGAAAACATCGCGTTAATTATATAATCTCAAAATACATATTAATTGCAAAATTTTCACCCATTGCCCATAACATACAAATATATTTATTTATTATCTAAAAATAACATATCACCTGTCAAAATTTAATTTTTCTTAAATTTCATATTTATGGTACTGGTATAAACTATTTCGGGAGAAAACAAGTACAAGTGAAAAATTATTGTATTTGATCTGTAAATATATCTGAATCCAATTTTAGTTCACTACCCCCTTCGTCCTACAAATTTTTACTCACTTTTTATTTTGGGTTGTCTCATGTATTTTTATTCATTCCATTAATGTTAAAAATACATAATATTTTATTACCTACTTTTTACATTTTATTAATCAATTCCAATAATTTTACTTATTTTTTACACTTTATTCATCATTTTCAACAACTTTATTTACTTTTTTCTTTTAAATTATTAATTTATCTATGCTTTTTCTTACATTATATATTAAAAAATATTATGTCTTAAATTCCGTGCCCGTACATATAGGTAAAAATACCCGGGACGGAGGGAGTATTTCAATTCTCAAAATTTAGTTAGTTTATTTAGTCAATTTTGTCCAATTTTATTCCTTTTTGTCAATTTTACTCATTTTTTAAAATTCAGGTCCAAAATACTACTGAAAATTTTAAGATAATGTCTCTTGTGAGACGTTAATTATATAAGATGAGTTGTGAGACAGATCGACCCATTGTTAAAGTATGCTGGTTATATAGGTAAAATATGTTAATTGTAGTTAAAATATATTTTTTTAAATATAATGAATAATAAATTAAAGTATATTTTTAAAATGTTATAGTAAGGTTCACTACGAATATATTTTAAGTACCAAACATACTTTATCTATATAACAACTATATTTTAATAATGGATCGATCAGTCTTACAATCCGTCTCATAAATAACCGTCTCGCAAGAAAGTATTCCAAATTTTAAAATTGATTTATGAAATCGTTAATTTTTTAAGATTTTATGCATGTCAAGTTTGAGTTTCTTACATCAATACTAAAATTTTGATTAACTTTTGGATTGAAACTGAATAAAAATGATTAAAATTTAGAATTGAAATAATTAAGGCGATGTGTTTTTTTTTTTAATTTGAAAACAAGTTAAATATTGATATATGTTTGTGTTGGTTTTTATAAATTAAAGAAGGGTTTTAATCTTATATCTAATTAATATGTAAAAATGTATTAATTTGGATAAGAAAAGAGAAAAGAGGAGAAATAAAGAAATACAGTAAATTATGAGAAGAAATTGTATAAAATAAGGATATTGAAAATTAGTATATAACTTGTAATCGTGTAAGGTGGTGATTTTTAAAATATACTAACAGATGCAATAGTTTTTCAATTAACAAGGACTACAAGTTCTATGGATTAGTTTAAAGACAAATTCTCTTATCAGAAATTATATATGTGAGACGGTTTGTGAGACGTGTTAAAGTATACCTATTATATAGATAAAGTATGTTTAATGGTTGTTAAAGTATATTTTCTAAAGTATGATAAATGATAAATAAAGTATGATTTTATGGTATTAAAATATGATTCATTATTGACATACTTTAACTATAAATAAGTATAATTTATTTATATACTAAGCATACTTTAGTAATGGGTCGACCCGTCTCACAACCGTCTTACAAAAAATCAGTCTCACAATAGAGTTTATCTGGTTTAAAATTTATGTTACTTATTTATTGCAATAATAATTACTTTGAATTATGGTGATTGTAGCCCGTAGGGGCAACAAAAGTTGGTGTACAATGAATATGAGTAATTTGAAGAATCTATTTTAAGTTGCCTATGGTTCAATTATATACATACAATTATGAGATGAATATAAAACAGGTATTAGATCTAATTTTTTTTACAGGTTAAATATATTATTCAATAATTAACACATTATTCATTAAATTATAAGTTTTAAGGTGTCATATTAATATATTTTATTAAAGTATAATTATTGAATAATGAATCGTTATGAGATCTTAAAATTATATTTTAATGTATTGATAAAGACTTGTATGATACCGTATCACATCACATAAGTTATTATGCGAGACGTATAAAAAATGATACTCCCTCCGTCCCACGTATTTTTACCCACTTTCCATTTTGGGGTGTCCCACGTATTTTTACCAATTCCATTTTTGGCAAAAATACATAATATTTTATTACCTACTTTTTACAATCCCAACAACTTTAAATATTTTTTTACACTTTATTCATCATTCCCAATAACTTTATTCACATTTTCATTTTAAATTACTAATTTATCCCTACTTTCTCTTACATTATATATTAAAAAAATAAAACGTCTTAATCTCCGTGCCCGTACAAACGGGTAAAAATACCCAGGACGGAGAGAGTATAACATTTTCAATAAAAAGTGATATTCAATTAATGAAAAATAATAATGGTTCAGTAAACATTTCATTAACAATTTATAATATAATAAAAAAAATGATAACATTTAAAAGAAAAATGATACTCCCTCCACAGGAATACATGCACGCATTTGGTGGCACATAATTTAAGAAAAATAACTTTTTTTTTTATTGTAATGATGAAAAAAAAGAAGAGGTATTTTGGGCACATGAATAGAATAAAGTATATGATATAGTTGACTTTGACTAGATTATATATAAAAAGAATGTGACATTTTTATAATATTAGTAGTTGTAAGATTATTGATATTGTATATTTTTTCTATTCTTATGATATATGCAAGTATTATTGTGATGAATCAAAATAGAAAGTGTGCAAGTATTTTTAGGATAGAAAGAGTAAAATTTTTAATAAACTAATTACGAAAACGTAAAATAGTCTCACCATCAGACGGTCCTACCAAGACTACCCCCAATGCAGCATTCTTTACACTTTAATAAACCGTATTTTAATCACTTAATGACAAACCTTACTAACATAATAATCATACTTTAATAATAGTCAGCCCGTCTCACGACCTGTATCATAAGAGAGTGTCTAAGATATATAAAATACTAGAATTTTAGAATAATACTTATATAATACTGTTTCCCGATAAGACAATTTTAAGTTGTTTTTAATTATAATTATATTTTTTTCTTAAAGTTTTTATCATTTTCCAGTAAAAATGCTCTAACTTTTTTATTTATATTACGAATTGTTTATTAAATAATTCACTGCACTATAATTATTTTTTATCAATCATGTATAATTTTTTATTAAAATTATCACTTTTATCTGTCTTACCGAGCTCACTTTGTGAAATATCTCACACAACTGTTTGTCTAATTTTGTAATATTTATAATGGCATGTTACTAAGAGTATAATTTTTTTACAAAAAAAGTTTAAATAAAAAATATAAATAAATAACAATATATATATATATATATATATATATATATATATATATATATATATATATATATATATAATATAATACTCGAGTTAGGTATTTCATGCGTATTGATAATGAAATTTGAAATGAGTATAAATATGCTAGAACATTTTTAATTAAAGCAAGGCTTGTTTGTCAAAGTCTTTTTTTCTTTTATATAATTATTATAGTAGATTTTCGTGAACTTTGTGCATGAATTTAAATTCAATCGTGTATACATTTAAAATTTATACATCAATTAATAAAGAGTTGATATTTTGTGCATTTGTACAAACTTGAATTCATATAAACTTTTTGTATAGCTATTTTTTTATAAATAATTGTATAATTTTCTTATATTCAGTTTTTTATTAAAAAAACTTATAAAAATTTCGCTAACAAAATACATTTTATTGATTACCGTGTACTACATATTTATTCATAAGTGTATAAGTTTTTGAGGGTAGATGTAAGATGAACTCGAATGCACAAAATAATTTGCCATTAATAAACCATATAATAAATAAAAATTCATAAATTATATTAGTGAAATTTTAACGAATTTTCATTTAATTTTTTTAATAAAAATGAATAATTAAAATACACATGAGTATATATAATTGAATAAAAATTATACACATATAACAGCACGTAGGCACACAGATGACAGATGCATACAATATCAATTCAATAAAATTTAAACCAAGACTAATTAAGTATTTAAATCATCTTAGTCAAAAAAAAAAATAAGTAAAAAACATTCCTAAAATATAAATTCCCACTTGTGAATCTAGAATGGACTCGGATACTATCAATTCTATGTTTTAAAATTACTTATTAATATATAAAAAATTATTTTTTTAAAAAAATAATTAAATTATTATTCTTCTAAATAAAAGAAAATATTCAAATTTTGTTCAACAAAAATGTAATATATATATATATATATTCTATTAAAAGTTAAAGAATAAGTATTTTGTATTTAGAAAAGTAATTGTTAATCTTTATAAATAATATTAGATTCTTAAAAGTTAAAATAATCTAGTTAAAGGACAAAAGTGTTACCATGTTGCGAAGATGTCTTCGGAGATCAGAGAAATGATCTTGCGGGGAATGAGACGGTGACAAGGGGTATGAAGGTGGGTATATTCTTAAAAATATTACTGAGGGTGTATATATAATTTTAAAATTAAAGAATAAATTTGAGTTTTTAAGGATGTATATATAATAAAATTAATATTTAAAAAATTAAAATGATATATATATTCAATAAAGAATGTGAATTTAATAAAAAGGACTGCATATTTAAAATCAATCTTCAATTAATCATATTTAAAAATTTCCTAAACATAACATATTGCAATATCTTGTGTGAAATAACTACATGTAAGCACCCAACCAACCGGGCACTGAGAGAAATCTAGAAGGATGATAAAGTTAAAAGGGGATGGATACAAAGTCTTTTCAAAAGATAAGATCTCTTACAATAATTTATTTTATTTTATTTTTATTCTATATCATCTATCATGTCATTTCATTTTATCTGTACCATCAATTTACTTAATTTGATATAAAATGTTAATTTATTCTACTAAAACCAATTAAAAAAATGAAATAACACTATTAACTAATTTATTAAATAAACTTAAACATAAATCAAATATTTAAAGTTCAAGAAAAAGTAAATGCAAAAGCAAATTCCCTCGATGCACGAATTCAAATTCGTCAACTCATTTTTAGAATTTATACGGTAATGAAAAAAAAATTTATACATTTTGTCAGTAAAATTTTAGCAATTTTTTAATTAATTTTTTTAATAAAAAAATTATATATTTATTAAGAAACATTTATATACTTATTGGATAAAAATTAATTAAATAGGGCACATGTGTTAGGATAATAACTCAAAAGTCAACTTGTATTTTAGGGTACTCTTTCCCTCAGGAGATATATATATATATATATATATATATATATATATATATATATATATATATATATATATATATATATATATATATTATGTGTAAGTTTATAGAGACAAATTAATGATTTTGTATGAGTCTCATCAACGAAAAAAATATAATCATTGAAACGTGATGCATAATATGATATTTTCTTCATTCATGCATTTTTTATTTTGAGGTGTCCCAAGTATTTATGCATGTTCCGTTAATTGTAAGAATACATTATACTTCCTCAATGCCTTTTCAATTTTTACGTTTGGCTTTTTCAAGGACATTAAGAACACATAGTATTTTAATATGCAGAAGGTTGAAATATTTAATATTTAATGTAAAGTAGATAATTATATTAATGTTGTTTGTGGGTCCTATGGAAATATATTAATATGTGGATCTCATTTATAAAAAATGGCAAATTATTCTATGCATGCGGTGCACCGTGCACCAACTTTCAAAAACGTATATACTTATAAATAAAAACATAATACATTAATGAATAAATATGTATACACTTTATTATTGAATTTTCTATTAATTTTTTAAATGAAAAATTAAATGTAAAAAAACTATACAATCATTAAGAAATATATTATACATTATTGAATAAAAATTTATACACATGAATGCTCGTTTACATTCGGATGCACAAAATATTAATTCATAAAAAATAAAAATGTAAAGATTGAAATGAGATGCTCAAATCGGAAATATGTAAAAATCTAGAGGGGATTACATCTTACCTACCTTTATACTTTATTCATCAATCTCAATAATTTTTTTTTTACATTTTATTCATCATTCTCAATGACTATTTATTTTTTCTCTTTAAATTACCAAATTCCTTTATTTTTTTACATTATATATTTAAAAAATAATATTTTCTAATTTACGTGCATGTATAAATGGTCGCAGACAAAGTCTTATGAGAAACGGTAATTATATAAGAGAGGTTGACTATTGTTAAATTATGATTATTATATAATTAAAATATATTGATTTGTAGTTAAAATATATCTTTATATAGTATAATGAACAATTAATTAAAATATATTTTTAAAATATTTTAGTATGAGTTACTATAAATATACTTTAATTACTCATCATAAACATATTTTACTTATATTATATATAATATATATACATTAATAATTAATCGACTCGTCTCGGGTCTGATTCATAGTCCAATATGAGATAAGAGCATTCCAAACGGGATATAGGCGTTGGATGGAGGTTGAAAATTACTCTAAAATAAATGCATGTAAAAGTAGAAATATCTAGATTAGATATATTTATTAGTTGGTGAATATGCGTCAAACTGCCCCTTCCAAACTTCAAAAATCTTTATTGCTCTCTCTTTTTAAAAAATACTACTCCCTCCGTCCAAAATTTAAGTTCACGTTTATTGTAGATACGGAGTTTAAGAAAAATATGTTATAGTGTTAAAAAGGTGATGACAAATTTGAAATTAAAATATGTTAGAGGGATATTAATTTGTTGCTTTTTCCTTTTATGGAAGTGTGAAGTTGAATTTGGGGCGACCAAAATGGAAAGTGTGAAGTTGAAGTTGAGACGGAGGGAGTAATAAAATCTGCCCACATTCTGTATATAAAAACTATTTTGCCCCTAATTTTTATTTAAATCACACTAATTCTGTTTTATATCAAATTGATTTTTTTAATTAAATTTAATGAATAAAATAAAATAGAGCAAATAAAAAGAAATGAGACAAATATAATGGAACGAATAGAAGTAAGTGTGGAACGAATAAAAGAAATATCGATTAATTTACCGTTGAAAATATAGAACGAATAGACGTAAACAAAGAAAAGAAAAAATAAATTGGGCGAATAGAATATCTAGATGGACGAATAGACTACACGAATAAAAGTAAACTAAGAAGAATGTCTCACCATTGAAAATATGGGACGAATATACGTAAATAAAGAAAAGAAAAATGAGACGAATAGAATGTCTAGATGGAACGTTCAAATACTAAAATTTGGCACAAATAGAAGTAAACTAAAAAGAATGTTGATTAATTCACCCTTGAAAATATGGGATGAATAGATGTAAATAAAAAAAAAAAAAGAGATGAATGAAATGTCTAGATGGATCGAATAGATTAAAATTCGGCACGAATAATATAATATTAATAAAGGGTTGGTTACTATCCACTACACTCCCTAAGCGTAATTAACTGATAGATACATTCTAAATTAACTCTTACTACTAACTACAAAATTTATGTATGTATTTCCCTTTTTGCCCTAATATCCAAATTTAGATTTTAAATGCAGATTTTTCTGCACGAAATGTAGATTTTAGTTAAAAATGCAAATTTGATTGGGGTTAAGTTGATTTTTTTTCACGAAATACAAATTCCGGTTAAAAAAAATGCAATTTGAAGGAGGTTTAGTTGATTTTTTTTTCACGAAATGCAGATTTTTTAATAGTTAATTTTCTGCATGAAATGCAGATTTTTTATGTAGTTAATTTTCTGCACGAAATTACACGAAATGCATATTTATCTTCCAATTCTCGCAATTAATGATATTTTTCTGCACGAAATGCAGATTTGTTTGGGGGTTTCTAACAACATGAATAGGAATTCATGGGAATTAATCATAATTTATTATGGCAAGTCAAGGGGTTTCTAACAACATGAATAGGAATTCATGGGAATTAATTATAATTCATTATGGCAAGTCAAGAAATCTTAAAGTGAAATACGTTGAGAGTGGAAGAGATATTATTGAGATATATTTTAATTAAGGATAAATTTGGAATTTTAACTCTAAAAATTGTACCTAATAATAATTTATTTTTATGGATGTATCTTAACATAATTATACATAGGAAGTTTGTACCTACAAGTAATTATTCCATTAATAAAACATGAATAATATAATAATATATCTTATGATTTATCCTCTGTCCCACCTACTACCGTGATCCCGTGCTCCCTTTTACTATATATACAATACATTACTGCACATACGAATTCATCATCTCCTGTGTGAAAGAGTTGACTGATATGGCGCTCAAAGTTTACGTTGATCGAATGTCCCAGCCTTCTCGAGCAATTCTCATCTTCTTGAAGTAAGATTTATCTCTATTTCTCACTTTCCTTATGGTGAATCAGCTCTCCATTTCACTATGATGTCATTTTCTGATCGTTTCTAAAAAAAAAAGTAAAATTGATGTCTCTCTGGTCCTTGTCTTGTTCAAAGGGCAAATGGCATCGAGTTTGAGGAGGTGAAGATTGACCTCGCAAAGGGGCAACATCGCACCCCTGAATTTGCAGGTGAAACCGGATCTTGCTTTCTGTTTTATTTTGTTATAGAGAAAAAAAAAAAAATAATAAGAAAAATCACCACTCAAGTTTGGGTAATTCTTCTTTTTGTACTTAAATTTTTTTGTCGATTATTATCGCAGAAGTAAATCCCATGAAACAAGTTCCAGCAATTGTGCATGATGATTTCAAGCTTTTTGAGAGGTATCCTTTTGGATCTGCACTGTTTTTTTTTTACTGATCTGATCAAGTGGAATGCTGATTATCTAGTTCTTCACTTGGGTCCATTTTTGTTTTACTATAACATGTTTATAGGTAATTTATCGATGGACTGATAGTAATAATTACAGTAGTCCTTTTAAGTTAATGTTGTGATTAGTTAAGTGAAACATGCCACCTTCTTGTATGGCAATATATTTGTTTGGTTTCCAGAATGAGCCAAAGATCACATTTTGGTTTACCATTTGATATTAAAGTTTCATATCTCATTTTGATCATTAATAGTTTGTGAGCTTTATACAGCTATCAACTTCCCTGATATCGTCCCCAAATCCTTGTTTTTGAGTACCTTTCTTAAAAGATGTGATTTGCACTCAGGATGCCTTGTTTTCAGTTTTCAGTTGCTGCTGATTGAATACCAATGTTTCTGAGTATTATTTTTAGACTTAATTAGAAGCTTCTCTCGCCTGATTGACTGACTTTTCATATACTGCAGTCACGCGATACTTATATATCTGGCTTCCACGTTTCCTGGTGTTGCTGATCACTGGTATGTTCGGCTTCTTTGCTTTTCCCATCAGTTATCCTTTGAACTTCTTTCGCACAATCATCTTATAGTATCTCACTTTTAGTACAAGAAAAGATACAATCTTAGTGGAAGATAATTATTTTACTGTCCACATTCCTAACATTGATCATTGATATATTGAGACAAAAGGTTAAGTTTGTTTTTGTTCTCGCTAGAATTAATGGATCGACGTAGAATTACATTAACTGTATGCATTTAGGAATTAATTGGAGAAAAAGAACAAGAGTTATAACTATATTATATGTAATGTTTAGAGCTGTAAACGAAGATATGTAGGCACATTACATGGAGCTTCATGTGATTATGTAAAAACTTTCAGAATATTACTTCTGTCTGCATTTCTTGAGTAATTATACATACTCAAATTATCCTTGAGGCCGTGTAATTGTGCCAAGACAATACGTATGCATACAGATAATCCTATTTTATAATTACTGTTTTATGGTGCAGGTACCCAGCTGATGTCAAGGAGCGAGCAAAGGTCCACTCAGTGTTGGACTGGCACCATTCAAATTTGCGTCGTGGTTCAGGTGATTTAATATCTATGCAAGATTTTAGGCCTTATTTGACAATCATTAGTTTGTCATTTGTGACTGTGTTAATCTTGAGAGTCATATTGCATTGATATAATAACACTTTATATTAACTAGCCTCTTTCATGCCTTTATTTTTTTTCTTCCAGTTGGTCTTCTTATCAATTCCGTTATCGGAATAGCACTTGGTCTTCCTGAAGATCCAAAAGCAGCAGCCGAAGGCGAGAAGCTTCTTTTACGCTCTCTTGGAACAATTGAATCATATTGGCTAGGAGATGGACCATTTTTGCTAGGAAACTCGAAGCCTTCAATTGCAGATCTTGCTTTAGTTTGTGAAGTCCTGCAGCTTGAGGTTACAAAATACAAAATCAAATTCTGTTTTGCATCACATTAAGAATATCTTAAGTTAAGGAGATGCAAATTATCCATATTTGTTCATCCCATGTTCCACGAACACTGAGATGATGTTTTATTATGACAATCTTCAAGATGATGAGATGACAATTCTATTCTTCAAAACCCCCACCCTTGCTTGTTCAGATTGGAGATGAGAGTGATCGTGACCGTATTCTGGGGCCGCACAAGAAAATCTTGAAGTGGATTGAGGACGTAAAGAGTGCAACTGCACCTCATTTTGAAGAACTTCACGCTTTACTTCCAATTGCAAGGGAGCACATAAAGCAACTGAAGATCCAGATGAGCCAGAAATCAGATTAATTTTAAAAAAATTACTCAACTTTCTGAGGTCTGAGAACAAGTGGGGGAATTTTTTAGGATGCATGAATGTGCATGCTGGATTTCCCTACATCAGAGTATGTACTTTGCTCGTGTAGTTTGAATTTCTGTAGTATCTTCTGTTTTATCAGGTTTGAATTACTCTGTAATGAATGATGTTTTCTGGAAATCTAGTGTGCAGTTGAAATAATTGAGTATATGTGCAACATCTGATAAAGTTTCATTTCTACAATTATACTAGTGCACTACTTAGCAGTGTTGTTAAATTATGTAATAAATACATAAATTATTATTTGGCAGCTAAACAGAAGGCTTGATTGTTATTAATTAGATCCAAATTGCTGTCAAATCACTCAGTTTTCCTTTGTATCTCAGAGTATCCAGCACCTTGTCTCTCTTGTAATTCTTCAGTAACAGTGAGCTACAAACCACGCTGACTGACATGCTGCCATGGCTCCGCCAGCAACCCACGGTGGAAGCCTGAACCCAGTGAAGGGGAAAAGGACTCCCGCGGCCAGTGGAATCCCGAGTGTATTGTAGCCTAAAGCCCACACATAGTTGTGTTTGATTCTTAAAAATGTTTTCCTGGACAGGTCAATGGCAGTAAGAAAGATTGATACTGCAGTAAATCCTTATGATGCACTTACTAAAGCTTTACCAGCTCTAAAGTTTATGCTGTTTAAAGGCTTGATTGGGTTATACCAGAAAGACTTGAGGTTCCTGCTCCTTAAAATCAGGAAAGTGGAGGGAGTAGGGAGCTGTAAGATGGAAGTAAAGTCTAAGGTGGAGTTTTGTGATGTGTATAGACCTTTGCTTGGGCATGCAACACGTGGATTGGTACTGTTGCTCAGCTGGAGTGGTTATAAAGTCTGGATCATCCAAACAGTTAGAAAACGGTTAAGTGAATGCAGTTTTGAGCTGTTGGTTTGGTGAGCTGGCTTGAGCAGTTTCTTGTGTGACTTGCAACCTGCTATCTACCCTGCATTCATCTATGAAGAGAGGGCTTTAAGATGGGGTTGCAACCGGATC
This sequence comes from Pogostemon cablin, assembly GCA_023678885.1. Lineage (NCBI taxonomy): Eukaryota > Viridiplantae > Streptophyta > Magnoliopsida > Lamiales > Lamiaceae > Pogostemon > Pogostemon cablin. The sequence goes on from CM042951.1 coordinate 33,455,843, forward strand.
AATAGGTGTTATGGTAGAAGATATAAAGCCAAGAAATTAGCACACTAGAACTGATCAGTTCATTTTTACTATCAGTTTTCGGTTTTGAGTAGAAAGTGTAGATTAACTTTCTACTTGTTCTCTCTTGGCGTGTACATAAATCATTCTTTAATAAAAGTTCTTCTCTCCCTCCAAGTGGATGTAGGTGTTTAACACCGAACCACTCTAAATCGTTGGTTTCGAATTCGTTTTATGTTTTTCATCCTTGCTATTTCATGAGGAAATTTAGCTGTTATCTTGAGTGAGTTTTCAATCTCAAACTTGTCAATATAAAATTTAAATTTGTTTTTCCAAAATACAAATCAAACATGGAATAACAATATTAGCTGCTATTTCATTAACAATTTATAGTATAAATGAAAAGTGATAATATTTTATAACAAAAGTGATAACGTTTTATATCAAACGTGATAACTATTTTAAAAAGTGTAAAATAATCACACGTGAGACGGTCTCACGTAAGACTTACTCTTTATTAAATCAACTTAAACCCAAATCAAACATTTAAAGTCCATGAAAAAGTAAAAGCAAATTCTCCTAACCACCCAAATGTATAAATTTAAATTCGTGCACTCACACTTAAAACTTAAACACTAATTAAAAAAACATACTCCTTACTTCCCACTCAAAAAGAATTTTTTTGCACGTGGATTAAAGAGTATTACTCCCCCCGTCCCACCACAAGGAATGCATTTTGTCATTTTCGTCCGTCCTAACACAAGAGGTGCATTTCCCTTTTTAGTAAATGGGACCCATACAAAACAATTAATATATCTTCATATGACCCACCTACTATACTAATACACCTACCCACTTTATATTAAAATATTATTTATCTCTCCTCATCTACACATTAAATATTATATCCCTTAATCCACGTGCAAAAAAGTTTTGCCACTCTTGTGGTGGGACGAAGGGAGTATTATTTAATGTGTAGTGGATATTTGTATTAGTGGGAGTGTGAGCCCCATATTTTAATTGTATTAGTGAGTGTGTGTGGGTCAATGTGTGTAAAGAATTGTAATAGGGCCTACCTAATTGGGCCTCCCAAGAAGAGAGAATGTGCAGCCTTTTATTGGGCCCAATGAGATTGCCCCTTCGAATATAATTATTGGGCCCAATGTTATAGCTCTTGATGATTGGACGAATGAGCGCGTCCACTCCACACTCTCGGCCCGGGCGAGTCCTCCATCGATCCCACTTGCGCCGCCTAACCTAGGAACTTTACAGATATCCCCTAAGATTCACATATAGGGAATATCCTAAAACGAATCACAAAAAGATAGCCGCATGAGGCTATAGCATTTAATGCCTACAGTGTCTATAATTAATGCGATGTGACTTGAAGATATATCCGGATACGCGGATGACGTCAGCTCACCAATATATGGAGCTTGCTCCTAATGAATAAAGAACAACATTATTCACCTCCAAAAAAGATACAAGATCGCTTGGATGGAACCCTTGAGCATTCTCCTTCCCATTGCTAGATTATTATGTTAAATTAGTACGAATAATCCCTCAATCATCCCTAAATAGCCACATCGACTCGGAATTAAGAGAGGATTAATTCTGCTATCTGCATTTGGCGCTAGAGGAAGGGCCGTTTCCCAACCTTCAATCAAAATGATGAACGGTCGAGAAGATGCCACCCCTAGCAAGGTTGGTGTGATGACCAGCCAGCATCACGAGATGTCGAATCCTCCCTGAACGGTCGAAAAGGAGATTCCACCTCAAGATGTGAGCTCAGAAGAAGACGATGCAGAAACCGACTTCTGTAAAAAATATTTTGACCTTCTCAGACAGGTGAAGGGAAAGCGGCCAGCTGGATAAAGGAGTGCTAGCCGAAAGCTGAGTTTCGGCCCTGAGGAAAACTCGGCGAAACAAATAAGCAAGCGCCAGCGCTATCGAACTCCGCCTAGAAAGTCAGTACATGAGCGAATGAGACCTAAGAGTGCCTAGAACAAGTCACGAAAAGCCCAGAAGGTGGTGGCAAAGGGCGCGAGCGGAGGCAGGCAATCTCTCATGCCAACTCTGCTGCAAGTACGACTTCTACGTATACAATCGGGTGCATAAGTGCCAAAGACCGCCTCGGCCAGGATTCGGTCAAGTCCCGTCGAGAACAAATGGGAGAAAGTGCAGGGGAGGACCCCTTAGCCCAGTTCAAACGACAGCATTATTCAGAGCTAGAGGCCATGAGAAAGTATCTCGATGAGATGGAAAGGAAGAATAGTGCGGGATTACATAATATCCCCGACCCCAAATCCGGAAGAACCCCGTTCACCCATCGAATCGTCGCGGCTGCCACCCTGAAAAAGATCCAAATTCTCCAGATCCTTCGATATTCCGGCGACTCTAATCTAACCATGCACCTCAACAAGTATGTGGGATGGATGCTAGCACAGAGAAGTTTGGAGGAGGGCCGCTGTAAAATATTTCCCCTGACTCTGGGGGAGAAGGCACACTCGTGGTTCGAACCATTAACAACCAATTCGATAGATTCGTGGTCCCAACTCGCTACGTCATTCTCGTCCCATTTTGCCTATCTCGGGCAGAGAAAGGAGTTGAAACAGAAGTTGGCTTGCCTGTGACAAGGAGCGAAAGAATCGCTCAAAGATTTCTTGATAAGGTTCAATAAACAGCATGCCGATACGGAAGAAATCTCGGATGAGACATCCACCATTTTGGCGGCAGCAGCCTTACTCCCAGGTTTCTCAATATGGACGAACTACTAGCAGAAACTGCCGACCAGTTATACAGCCTTTATGGCCATGGCACATGTATTCATCCACATCGAAGAAATACTTGAAGAATATAAGAAGTCCAAAGGTGAGAACAAAAAAGGTGATAAAAAGAAGAAGAAAGGGGACAAAGATTATAATACCCCATCCTCGTTCAAACCGTTCTCAGAAGATGATCAGATACAAGAAATGACTGAGGTACTCGAGTTGACTCCTGAGAAGATATTCGACAAGATCCAGGATACAAATTTGCTGAGTCCCCCCAAGAATATGAGCGGATCCAGCAAAATTGAACAAGAAGAAATTCTGCAAGTATCACAAATTCATCGGACACGACACCAATAATTGTCGGGATCTGCTAGCAGAGCTAATGAGGTTGTTCGAGGTTGGAAAGCTGGACAAATTGGTGACAGGCCCGAAATGGAAGAGAGAGCTACCATCGGTGCTAAACGAGCAATTGAAAGGACCCGCCGCTCTACAAGGACGGGATGACCCGGGCTAACGCCTGCCCTCATCGCCTCGGAAAGTGTACACAATGGAGAAAAACTACGTGGGGATATCTCAGGCCTTGACCACCCAGTCCCATAGAAAATGGAAGGCCGAACTTCGAGAAATTGATAGGTTCCAATACATCCTGATGGCAAGCCCCTGACCGCCCGCGCACGAAGCCGACACATTTTTCTTCAAAGAAGATCTCACCGAGGTACGGACCCCCATAACAAGTCACTGGTCATCTTTGTTGTGATCTCAGGAGTAAGAGTGCACCGATGCCTGATTGACACGGGCGCTTATATGAATATAATATTCAAATAAACGTTCAAAGCCATCTGAGGATCAACCCACCATAAAATCTCTTCGTGTGTTGATGAAATACGAGGATTTGGTAACGCCATCACTACCCCCTGATGCAAGTGAACCTGTCGGTCCAGATGATGGATGAAAAGTAAGCAGTTAGGGCTCAACACACTCTCGAGTTCAAGGTAGTCGACCTCTCATCACCTTTTAACTGTATTCTAGGAAGAACATTCATACATCAATTCAACTCTGTCCCTTCGACACTCCATCAATGCCTGTGTAACTACCGACGGGAGAGACAACACCGTCAGAGAAAGTCAAAAGAAAGCTAGACAGTGCTCGTCCATCTAAAAGGGAGAAGGACTAAACTATCACGACCCATATTTCAAATTATTGGTGGTAGACGAAGGATAAGATGAGGAAGCTCTAGAGTTACAACCCGACCCACCACCAGAAAACCCTAAGCCAAAGAACACTCGGAGGTTTCGACCTTTTGGCGCTAAAGAAGTTGACCTATCCCCGATTATCGATGAGGATCCCAAATCCAAAAAGAAAAAAAAAGAGGTGAACCGGTCGAAGAGGCCGAAGCCATAAAGATAAAATCGAGCAACCCAAATTTGGAATTATATATCGGGTCGCAGCTGAAGGAACCACAAAGGACTGCTTTTAGAATTCTTGAAGGCTAACCTAGACGTGTTCGCCTGGGCACCAACAGACATACGGGGGATAGACCCCAAACGCGCATGTCATCAGCTCAACGTAAATCCATTGTATCGCCCGATAGAACAAAAGAAGAGAAAATACAGCCCGAAGAAATACAAGGTCATTGACATAGAGACAAGGAAGTTGTTAGCGAATAACCTCGTCAGGGAAGCCCCATTCTCCTCATGGGTGGCCAACCCAGTCCTAGTCCAAAAAGCCAACAAATCCTGGAGACTATGCATCGACTTCACTGACCTCAACAAGGCATGCCCCAAGGACAGTTTCCCTCTACCCAGTGGCGGATCTTCCTCAGGGCCCGCTAAGAAACCATTATAATATATATGAATAATTTTAATTTTATTAATAAAGTCTAGTACAAAAAATTACCAAGCCCACCCCGAAAAAGTTCAATTATAATTCTAGTCTTAAATTATATATTTCTTAGCTTAATTATAATAAAAATAAAAATTTTGACTCATGGCAATTTAATATAAAATATATTTTGTATACTCCCATAAAGTATTTCACATTTTTCTTTCATATCAATCTCATTATTTGCACAAGTTTGTAAAAATAAAAATTATATATATCAATAATACTCACTTTTAAGACATATTTCAACAACTTTATATACTTTTTTCGTAAAAATATTTAAAATACCCAGTTCTTATACATATCTTAATAATTTTACACACCTTTATACAAAAAAATATTTTTTTTAAACCCAGCACACAAAATATGTGCAATACTTCATGAGACAAAGGAAGTATATTTTTTTCATATACTATTGAAATACTTACATTTTAACTAGCCCACCCCATTATTAACTTCTGGATCCGCCACTGCCTCTACTGCATGTTGATCAAATGGTGGACGCAATGGCAGGACACGAGCTGATGTGCTTTATGGACGCATACTCGGGCTACCATTAAATCCCCATGCGCCCAGATGACATGGAAAAAATAGCATTCTACACCAAGAGGAATCTGCTGTGCTGGGTAATAATGCCGTTCGGCTTGAAGAATACAGACACCATGTACCAGAGGCCGGTCAACAAAATATTCCGGAAAGAGCTGATGAAATAGGCTGTGGAGCTGAGCCAATTCGACATCAAATATGTCCCCAGAACCACCATCAAGTTGCAAGCCTTGATGGAGTTCATAGTGAAGCTCACCATACCCACCTTGCTGGATAAAGTGATTGCCAAACCTTGGCAAATGTTAATAGACGGATCATTCAGGGTTCACGTAGCTGGAGCCGGCATAGTCCTCACAACCCCCACCGATAAAGTATTATGTTCGGCTATCAGGTTCGGGTTTCCACAACCAACAACAAGGCCGAATACGAGGCTTTTCTTTCTGGTATGAGAATGGCGTTGACGGTTGGGGCCAAAAGGGTGATGGCCTTTAGTGACTCTGAGTTCATAGTCAACCAGATAAAGGAGATTACAAGGTAAAAGACCAGCAACTTGCAGGATACCGGAAGCTAGTCGCCGAAATGATCCTGGAGTTCGATCATATATATATATATATATATATATATATATATATATATATATATATATATATATATATATATATATATATATATATATATATATATCACAGGTGCCCAGACAGCACAACACACAAGCCAATACACTAGCTCGACTGGCGAATTTAAAAAACACCGAACAGCTGGGAAGTGTTAGTGTGATGAAACAAGAAGCCCCAAGTGACAGAATGATTTGGCAAATTGACGAAGAAGAAATGTGGTTGACTGCCCTCAAGGACTTTTTGGTAAAAGGAAAAGAGCCAGAAGATAAGCTGGAGGCCAAGCGACTACGACTAAGAGTAGCCAGATACACCCTGGTGAATGGGATATTGTATAAAAGAAGGTACTCGATACCACTTCTGAGGTGTCTGACCAAAGATGAAGCCACCAAGTTCTTCTCGGAGATACACGAGGGAGTCAACGAAAATCACTCGAGAGGACAAGCTTTAGCCCAGAAAGTCATCAGGCAAGGGTATTTCTGGCCTACCCTTAGAAAGGATGCAATCGAGTTTGCTAAGGCATATAAAAGCTGCCAGATATACGCACCCATAATCAGAACCCCCTCTACCGAACTAAACACAATGGCAGTACCATGGACCTTTGCCAAATGGGGAATTGACTTAATCGGCCCATTTCTCCAGGCAGAGGAGGCGTGAAGTATGCAATAGTCGCAATCGCTTATTTTTCTAAGTGGGCGGAGGAAGAGGCATTAGCAACCATCAACGAAGCTAACCTGATAGGATTCATATGGAAGAATATTGTCTGCCGCTTTGGAATACCTAACGCCATAGTAACCAACAACGGGAAACAATTTGAAGGGGCGAAGCTCTAAAGATTCTGCAACGGTCTGGGAATCAAGAAGCTGTTATCGTTACCATATTACCCCCAGTCTAATGGGCAAGTGAAAGAGGTGAACAAAGTGATCAAACATACTCTCAAAACAAGATTGGAGAATCTTAAGAAAAGTTGGGCTCCACAGCTATCGGGAGTCATGTGGTCATACCGCACCACTGCCAGGACATCAACAGGAGAAACTCCATTCTTCTTGACGTACGACACCGATGCAGTTATTCCAGCAGAAGTGGTCTATCCAACTTTTCGAGTATCCCATCAGGAAGAAAACCCCAATCCTGAAGCCCTAAAACTCAGCCTTGACTTGGTGGAAGAGCTCTGACTACAAGCAATGGAGATGCATGCAATATACAGATCTAGGCTGGAGGCCCAATACAATAAGAAAGTCCATCTGAGGGACTTTATGGCTGGAGAATTGGTATATGAGGAAGATTTGTCAGCTAGGTGGTGGTGTGTTTGGGGAAAACTGGGAAGGCCCATACATGGTAAAAAGGAATCTGGGTAACTTAATGGCGAAAGCATTAAGCACCCATGGAACGCTCAGAACTTAAAGCGTTTCTATGCTTGAAAATGCAGTTAGCCATTCACAGCATGTTAACAGTGTAGGAAAGGTGGTAAGTCCGCGTGAGTGTAACCTCACACAAAGGCCCATATTAAATAAAAGTGCGAGTAAAATTAAAAACACACACCATGCCACAACCTACTATTAACAGAACATCAAAACCTAAAACATGTCCAGAATACGCCTTGTAAAGGCTACAAAGTGTCATATAAGGACACAATAGCAAACAAAATAAAATACATAAGAACTAAGTGGGCCTACTAGTTCCCCCACCGACACCACTTGGACTGGCACCGTCACCTCCACCACCACCAGAGAAATCACGAAGGCTCCTTATCCAAGCCACTTCTGTCTCCAGTTGAGCAACACGCTCCCTTTCACGCTCCAGTTCATGCCTGGTAAGATAACGAGCAACCTCCAATTGATGAACCCGGCTCTCAGCCAGCCAAGCCCTTTCTCTATAAGCTGCGGACCGTGTGTTTGCAGCGGAGATCAGCTGCTCAGCCACCATGGTCTGCTGAACCTCTGAAACAACTGGGAAGTCCTCGGTACGAGTGAAAGCCCCGACACTAAGACCAACACCCGAAGGAATAACCTGAATAGATTCAGTCAAGAGGAGGAAGCGACATAGAAGAGTCAGAGCATGACCAACACTGACTAAGGCAGCGTTTCCAATCTCATGAGGTCTGGCACTCTGAACCCAACGAGTCAACATAGGACTCCACGAACGGGCAGGAATGAAGTCGGTCTTCGAAACACTCAGCTCTGTTTCAATCATTGTTCGAGCCTCGCTGATGCTCTGCAGTCACAGCAGCTCTTCCAAGGCAACTAGAGGGACCCCACTGCCAGTACCACCCCCTTCAGCGCGTGTACCCTCCTCCACGCGGGGAGAGCTTGAGGCTGACTCGAACCAGGTGGAGCCTGAACAGGGTTAATCCTTACTCCAGAAACATAGTCGAAATGAAAGACAGATTCAAAAACATCACTGTTCGCGCTTTCGCCTCTTCCATCGGCACTTTTCCCTTATCCAAATGGCGGGCACAAGTCGCATCATCCTCTCCAGAAGAGCCTTCATCCACTAGCCCTCTTCTACCTAGGGCTTCCGCCATCTCGCCAATAATAGTAACCCCGGCTTGAGATCTCAGTCCACTTCCATCAGCAATCAGAGTATTCTCGACCGCCATAAAACTTGGGCCGATATCTTGACGTGCATCTCAAATCACAGGGGGATACACGGCCTGATTAGAAAAATACTCATCAAGAACAGTGTTCCAAGAAGTAACATCGTCACTTATCCTCCCTACGAAGCTTACCAGAGGAGCCTAGTGGGATCTTGAAATATGTTGGCATTTGAGAGATGGGTATTGATTAGAAGTGGAGAAACGTCACGAGGAAGAGCCATCTGGTTGATCACGTCAAAGGCCCATCAGAAACCCAGGGACAACTCTTCCTCAGTCAGACGAACCGGGGCTACCAATAGAAAAGAAGTACAACATGATACAAAAATCATAAGAGAGGGGCAAGGATCTAACGATTCAACGAAAGAGACTTACGAGACTCGGGAGTCCAGAAAGTACAAGGGACGGGTAGATAGTTCTCGAGACGGTCACAACATTCAAATCCATAAACCCAGAACCACTGGCGTCTCCAGTGCTGGCCGTCGATAGAGTTTCGATTAAAAATGGGAAGAATGCCTCGCTGCACTTGCAAATAATAATGGCCTTGACACCCAGGATCACAAACGTACCTTTACACATAATCAATATCTCTGGCCGTGACTCTCATGGAGAAGCACTAAGAGATTAATTAAATTAGCACAGGCCGAAGGTATTATCTGCATAGGAGCCAAACCCCAATTTATCAACACACGGCCGATAGTGTGGGCTAGTGGAAGCCGCACGCCCACAACAAATATTCCTGTATTGAAAGCAGCATGATCAAGTTTGCCCCTCCAAGGCCACTTTCGATAAGTAGGAGTCACAAACCCTATCCCAGGATAACTGTAGAGATTGAAGGCACTCTCCACGTCCTCCTTCCGCATGCTAGAAGCATAACCCCTCAGCATAGAGCTAGCCACGACACGACCCAGACCGGATGGATAGCTAAAACTACCGGGCTCGACATAATTTTCCAGATTCACAATTGAGATAGAGGCCCAGCCTTCAGTCTTAGGCACCACGCGGCGGCGAGACGACCTTTCTCTGAGGGGCGTAGATTCACGTGGAAGTTCGTAACAAGGCGGCGAAAAAATAGAACGACGGTCATTGCGGGTCATAGGAAGAGCCCTAGCATTGCTGGTCTCATTGTCTTCCTTCTCAAAACTAAGGAACTCTTGAGAAGACCTTGAATCTACTGCCAAGAATGGCAGGAGAAAACCACCAAAGAACAGGAAAACAACCATGAGCGCCTTGAAAGAAGAAACAGTAGCCATGGCTAAGGATTTTCGCAAAGATGAAAAAGAGAAGGAATTGCAGAAGTAGGAAATAAAAGCGTGGCCTTACCAGTTGCATGGCCAGCCTTCTTTTATAAAAGAACAAGGGGGAAGTAGGGGTAACTATTCCCCCAAAAATCCGAAGCGACCACACAAATTCAAACGAGAACCATCAGATTGTTACACATGGCCGCGATCAAGCATTGAGATGTGAGGGAATGACAACTAATGTGACAATTCAAGGAAAAGTAGTGGCAAGAATATCGGGAGATCAAATACATTAAATGCACAATTAATGTATGTAAAAAACAACTATTTAATGCAATCATTGTCATTGAAGAGTAAGAATACAAAACAAATTGAGTAAAGGATTGAAACAGAAAGTAAAGAGTACTAAGCTTTCATCTTAAAATGCTAAATCCCTCCAGAGGGACTAGAAGTCGAGGCCATTGATGTTTGAGAGGCAGCCCGAGTTACGAAGCCTGATGTAGGGAAGAAGTCGGACACGTATCCCAATAGAGCGAGATTTATCCCCTCAAATTCCCAATCGATACCAGCCGGTAGCCCCGAGGCGGCTATCCTGGTCCACAACATTCGGCAAAAATTCTTCAGGAGACCGATAGCCCTATTTCCATTCGCTAACTGTGCTGAGTGCGCCAAGGCCTTGGCAAACCCGACAATGCTGGCTGATTAGAGCTATTTTCACCTAGATTTTAGTGTCTTTTTATATGTATTTTCGTATTATTTTATCCGTATTTTATATGTTATTTGGTTGTGTTTTGTATTTTTATTGAAATGTGTGTGAATGAGCTTAAACGTAAGATTTTCACTTTTTATTGGATGTTAAACATGATAAGGAAGATGTAGGAAAAAGCGGATCTCAATTCGGAGTTGAAACGAGGGAGAACGAGCCAAAACAGTGAAGAAATGCAGGAGCCAGCACACGAGCCGTGTAGCCAACACGGCCCTGTAAGAGTTGGCCGTGTGGCGACATCTAGTCACTCAACACGGGCAACTTCAGGTCGTGTCCAGTTGCACGAGTCGAGTCGGGAGCACGAGCCGTGTCACCAACACGGCCCTGTAAGAAGGTGGCCGTGTGGCGACATCAGAAGAGCCAACACGACCACACCTGTGCCCGTGTTACAATAACGACTCGTGTTGCAGCACACGAGCCGTGTTGCGTAACACGGCCCTGTAAGGCGAGGCCGTGCGGCAGCATCAGAAGACACAACACGGCAACCCCGTGGCCGTGTTACAGAGCACGACTCGTGTTGGGTATTTTCCTGCAGAAATTTCCAGATCCTTCTAGAAGCCTCCAAAGGGGTATAAATACCCCTTTATTCAACAATTGGCAGGGAGAATCCGAAATCCTATCATCTACACACACCTCACACACCATTTCTTCCATTTCCCACCATCATCTTCATCCACCTTCATCCATTTTGATCCATCTTCATCATCTCCATTAATTCTCCATCAAAACTTCATCCCTTCCATTGGGTGTGAGAGATCTCAAGGAATCAAGAGCTAGAGGTGGATATCAAGAAGAATAGAAGATTCTCTTCAAGAAATTGATAGGGAAGAATCCATTCATTTTGTATTTCTTTAGATCTTAGACTATGGGTAATTGTAATGAATCATTTAATTGTTTTGTTACTTTTACCATGATAGGCTAATCCCTCTAGTGGGATTAGGAACATGAAGAGCATATTAGATTTATATTATCATGTGGATTAAATTGGTTTTTGATTTAATTGATGTTGATTTCTATTCATGGAGTTTAATTGTCTTGATGTTGTGATGGCATGGTTTGTTATTCATGAATGTTTATTGGTTTAATGGATTGTTGATCAATGGATTATTTGTGGTAATTAAATGCTATCATGATCTTCATGTATGTATTGCTTGGAGTGAGACGGAAACGACCCTCTATAGTATTAGGAAGGCATGAATAGACATTGAGTTTGGGTTTGACCGAAAGGATATTTGAATTCAATGAGGGAAACCAATCCATTCGTTGGCCTTAGTACACAAAAAGGGAGAGTTTAGTCTAACTAGTACCTAGATGGAAGGGGTTAATGTTGGGCTTTGATCTTAAGTGCTTTTGGGAGTCCAAAATGGATCAACAACCTTTGTAACCCGAAAGGGAGCTTAGGATACAATCGTGATCACCCTTAGTCTACATCAATTGAGTTGAATTCCGTTTGCATGATAATATGAATTGAGTGTGCTTGGATGTTTCTAATCCCATGTTTTTCCATACTTGAACTTAAGCACCCATTTTCTATTCTTGTCATTCTACTTATTTGATATTGTTATTTACTTGTTACTTGTTTTAGTTGTTAATCAATCTCAAAACCCCCGATCATCTTTACAAAAACAACAATGAACATGAGCTCACGTATTTTGCTAGTACGAATATAACTCCTTATTGGATTGATAATTTTTCTTGGGATATAATACTACAACGATCGAGTATTCTTGCTCGTGAGTGCTATAAATTAGGCAAACACTGGCCACCTTCCTCTCAGAGTTTATCAAGGCCGAAAAGTCAGCCCGATACCTGTTATTGAGTGCGGTCACCTCAGGTTCCCTCGCCACTAGCTCTTGCTGACGCTCCGCAAGCTTCTTCCTGGCCTTGTACAGTTCTCTAGCAAGCAGCCCGCATTTCTCTTCTGAATTTTTTAGTGCCTTCTCAGCAGCCTTCAACTCCGTCTCACGAGGAAGTGATCTTTCCTCGGCCAGCCTCAACTCCCACTTGATGGCTTCTAGAGCCTCTTCTAGGGCTTTATGTTGTTGAGACGCCTCCTCCCTAACTTACTCGAGACCCTCCGAATACCTCCGCTCCGCCATCTCTGCTTCCTACTTTACTCGGGTTAACTCCAATTTGTGTTGACGACCAAGAACAGCCGACTAGGCTATTTTCTAACTTTTCCGGGCAAAGAGGAATGACGCTTGGTTCAAGTAAGTCAGAGCTCGTGATTGATAGCCAGTAGCTGAGTAGATCAAGTCATCGGTGTTTAGATCTCCGATGATATCACTCTCCTCCTGAGTAAAGCAGACAGGAATCGTCTCCATGGCTCTCTGCATATAGACAGGGAGATCTGGCTGAGTGAAATTGTATAGGTTTGACCCATAAAGGCTGCGGAGTACTGGCGGAAGCGGACGACCATCCGAGGAGGAGGCACCAATCTTAAAACCCAAATAAGGGATCTCGATCGAAGGGGCCCCCGGAACGGTCCCACTAGTAAAGAGACCTAAGCTCTCAGCCCGAGCTCTCTTACTCAGGGGCTTAGAAGGGTCGTTAATGAACAACGGCCGATCATCCAAGACTACACCACCAGGCCCCCCAAGCTGGCGCTGGATCGGCCCAACGATCGGGGAGGAACTGCCGAAATCAGGAAGAAGGTAGTCTTTCTCCTGTCTTCCCTCTTGCTCTACGACCACGTCACCAAACCCCTCCTGACCGGGAAGGTCGAGAACACCTTTACCTAGACCCAGCCGAGCAGACTCGTTGGTAACCCGAGTAGCCTCTACGCCCACCCCAGGCTCAGGGATGAGAACGTTCACCGGCTAAGCTTGGGGGCTCAGCTCCACGGGTGAAGTGTCATCCACGTCTACTATTTTCACCAAAGAACTCGGTGCGACGGCCTTAGAATTGGTTGGGATAGAGGGCCCGATTAACGCCACCACTATCTTGATAGGAAGGTCCAGAATGGCAGTTGAAGCTCCTGGTAATTCAGTACTCATCTCAGCATGAGCGGCCACAGTCACCGCCAACAGGGGAATGGGCGAGCGTGGATCCAGCATAAGCCCGTGCTTAATAAGGAGTTTGTCAGTGATTATATCCGTGCTCCTCTCCTGCAAACTCATTTTACCGATAACATCCACGAGCTCGAGAAATTTCTTGGAAAGAGGGGACCATGCACATTTGTTCCTATCTACAGACGAGGACAAAATGGAGTTAGCAAATCGCCAAGCGAGGATAAGGATAAAGGAAAAGAAAAATATAATACAGAGGCCAGATACTCATGCGCACGAAGAAGCTGAAAGACGGAAGGGACCTTGATTTGAGCTGGCTTCCACTGCCCTGTCGCCCAACACCACCACTCTTTCCAATTCTTGATGGAAGTGGACTTCCCAGAAAGAGACATCCCTTTCTTGGGATTAACGCAGTAGAACCCCTTGGCGGAAGTCTCCTTCGAAGGGTGACACAGATGCTCAATCTCTTTCGGGGATAGGTGGGGTAACCCTTCTCGCGAAACAAAATGATGAGCCCAATTACTGTCACCAGGCGTTGAAGGTCAGCTGGGCCGGGGCTAGATTCCAATAGTCAAGTAAACGACCCAAGCAAGGATGAAAGGGCAAACAAAACCCTAGCTTTAGCATCGAGCCGTTCACCGCCATGAACCCCTCAGCCGGCTTGCTCGCCCGGTCACCGATGATGGGCCTCGCGAATGTTATCCCTGGCGCTGCGTACTTTGAGGCCAACTCTTTGAATTGCACGAGAGGAATCAAACTATCTTGATAATGAGCCTTCATATCATTATGAGCCCCATCGTGTGACAAAATTTAGGCTCGGATGTTCGCCGGATCTGGCATGTCATCCATCTTCGACGGGAACGAAGATGGCAGAGAACGAGACTCAACCAGGAAGCGCTGAGAGGAGAAAACTTCACTCTCCCTGCAAAACTCTTGGTAAGCCTCTCCAAAGACTCTGAAACCCTTTTCCCGCCGCTCACCGCTCACTTCGAACCCGCTGGACAGCCAGAATCGGGACGAATGCCTTACTTCATGCAATTACTCGTCGAAAGAAAGAGACGATGAGGAAAGACGGAGTAAGAATATTAAGAAGGAAGAAAAGTGTGAAAATTCATAGGAAGAGAGATAGCCTTATATAATACCCTAACTCCTAACCAACCAAGCGACTCAGATGAAGGAGCAATAAAGGCGATGCGCTTTATCCAATCGACACAATGATTAGGCAGCGCCTCAAAGATATAGCCTGGATTTTGAAATTTCGCGTCAGAATTCTCCAGAAACATCGCATCGCGTCAGGGAATTCAAAATTCAAAATTGGAATAACGGGAGTACACACGCCAATGAGGAAGACTCTGCCTCCACTCGACTAAAACTCACGGGACCGAAGCCCAGGGGCTAATGTAATATGGCCTACCTGATTGGGCCTCCCAAGAAGAGAGAATGGGCCGCCTTTTATTGGTCCCAACGAGATTGCCCCTTCGAAGATAAATATTGGGCCCAATGCTATGAGCTCTTGATGGTTGGACGACCGAGCGCGTCCACTCCACATTCTCGGTCCGGGCGAGTCCTCCATCAATTCCACTTGACCACTTGCAGCCTAGGAACTTTACAGATATCCCCTAAGATTCACATATAGGGGATATCCTAAAATGAATCACAAAAAGATAGCCGCATGGGGCTATAACATTTAATGCTTACAGTGTTTACAATTAATGCGATGTGACTTGACGATATATCCGGATACGCGGATGATGTCAGCTCACCAATACATAGAGCTTGCTCCTAATGAATACATTATTCACCTCCAAAAAAGGCACAAGATCGCATGGAGGGAACCCTTGAGCATTCTCCTTCCCATTGCTAGATTATTGTGTTAGATTAGTACGAATAATCCCTCAATCGTCCCTAAACATCCACATCGACCCGTAATTAAGAGAGGATTAATTCTGCTATCTACAAGAATAAAAGGGGACTCTTTAGGTTAGACGCCCAAAATAGAAAAAAAAACGTTCATTTGAGAGGGACATAGGGAGTATATACTAATGAATGAAATTTATACCTAAAATTTTAGCAAATTTCCTGTTATTTTTTTTAATGAAAAATTAAATATAAAAAAGTTATATATATTTATTAAGAAAAATATATATACGAAGTATGTGATAGAAACTAATATGTATATAGGTGCATAAGTCTGGGATATCAACTCAAAAGTAAATTTGTATTTTAGCATACTCCCTTCCTTTCGTCATAGTGGTTAAATTTGTTTTTTTAACAGAGATTAAGAATATATTATTTTAATATGTAATGGGTTGAAATATATATTATTTTAATATATAGTGAATAGTTGTATTAATATTGTATGTGAGTTCATATTAATTATTTTGTATGAGTCTCATCTACTAAAAAGAGAAATGTAATTATTCAAATGTGACACCTAATATTATATTCCCTCCATCCCTGCACACTTTTCATTTTGAGGTGTCCCAACTATTTATTCACGTTCCATTAATGATAAGAATACACTATACTTTTTTCGTCTCATTTCAATCTTTATGTTTGCATTTTGCATGGACATTAAGGTTTATATTTAATGTGTAGGAATTGAATATATTATATTTAATATAAAGTGATAGTTGTATTAGTATTGTGTGTGGTTCCTATGAAAATATATTAATTATTTTGTGTAAGATGTAAAGATTGAAATAGGCGCCCAAATTGTAATTATGTAAAGATTGAAATAGGGACGGATGGAGTACATTTTACTACTTTTTACACTTTATTCATAAATTCCAATAATTTTATTTATTTATTTACATTTTATTCAACATTCTCAATAACTTTATTTATTTATTTATTTTCTTTAAATTACCAACTTACTTTATTTTTTCTTACATTATATATTTAAAATACTCTCTTAGTCCGCCGATAAGATATATATTTTGTCATTTTGGGCGTCCGTACCAAAGTTTCACATTTATCTTTTTAAACATACTAGCGTTTACCCGGTCGCGCGTTGCGCGAACAGGAAAATTTCTGAAATATTTATATATATATAATTTTTTTTATAAGGTAAATAGAATTTTCTTAGAATGCGAGGAGTATTTTTTTATACCCGGCCGTATTTTTTTTGTATGTTGTAATTTTTTTAGAATCATTTAACGTATATTTCTTTTTTTTTGTATGTAGCACGGGCATGAATTTTGTTAAACTTTTTTTATCTAAACTTGGACCGTGCTTGCTCTGTGTAGGGATGACAACGGGTAGGATTTCCACTTATTTTGGGGTAGCCGTATTCATATCCGATTAAAAAATAATAACCCGCACCCATTCCATTTAAAAAAATTATTATGATCCCCGTACCCGTTTAATATTAATTTATTATATATATATTTTTTATTTTTCGTTGTTTAAATAAATATAATACCAGTACCCATTTAAATATATATTCTTATTTGGGATACCAGTACCCATTTAAATATCTACCACCCTTACCCATAGTAGCTAGTGTTTTTAGATAATTGCAACACAAAAATTCAAATGTGTATCTTAAATCAAGAATAGTTGATAGTTTTTTTAGATAATTGCAACAAAAATTCAAATAGTTGATAGTGTTTTTAGATAATTGCAACAAAAATTCAAATGTTATCTTACTTATCATTTTCTATATTCATGTAAACTTTAAGTTAAGTTACAAAAATGCTAATAAAAATTAAATAAATACTATAATATAATTGTAATATACTATGACAACGAGTAGGCTACACACTTTCATGGGGTACACGTACCCTTGTCCTATTAAAAAAATTCATTATGATACATGTATTCGTCCTAAATCCGTTCATCAATACCCATGGGTACCATACCCGTTTAATACTCATTTATTATATATATTTTTTATTACTAATTGATTATAAAATAAATATAATATAAATTTCATTATTTTTAAATAAATATTATTAAGTAAAAATTATAACTGTTAATAACTATATATAATATATTTATATATTTTAGTGTTTGAATTAATGTCAATAAATTTATACTCCCCTCCATCTATTAATAAATTTTTAAATAATATATTTATGTCTATTTATTTATACTCACTTTTAGTTTCATCAAGCACAATGCTTTGAATGTATGATCATACGGAGAGCAACTAAACAACTATGATTCTAAAATTTTCATAAATAGTATCATTTAATAAACTAAATTTCAACTTTATAAGATTTAAGCTATCACTTCACCATAGCCAAATACCTAAGTTTATTCAAAAATACCAATAATAGAATCCTCCAATGAGATAAGAAACAAAGATACCAATAGCCATTATAAACCAATTAATTGTATACTACACTTTGATTGACTATAATTCATAAATCTTAGGCAACACCCCACTTTCTTATCTAGGTCTACCCGTCCTGTGGCACGGTCACATGTTTTTATAAATAAGTATATATTGACTTGAAATTTATCTTAACTTGCATTTTATATAATATAGTCCCTCAATCCATGCTACGTACGCTCCTTTTACTTGAATTTAAATATATTAATATAATAATTTCTCATTGATAATTTTTTAACATTCTAAAATATTAAATGTAATATAATATTCTTGAACATCTATTTTATGATACTATAAGAGTTCTAATATAATGTGAGAAATTATAATTTTTTTGGTAAAATTATCACATTTAATCCTTTAAGTGTTTTCACAAAATATCATAAAACCCACATTTAGTACGGTAACTATTGCAAATTTTAATTTGAGTCATTTGTGCAATTTTGATTTCTCGAGATTAAAACGGACAAAAAATATCAAAATTGGAATAAGAGGAAATAAAATTGAAAATTGTGATAGTTAAAAGGACCAACTGCGAATTTAAGTATACATGCAAAACCAAATGTTATAATTACTCTAGAAATAATGCTTGAATTACACCTAATTAAAAAAGCTAAAGTCAATCAAATCCAATAATTGTTACATAGTAAAATAAGTCATTTTAGAATTTACAATGATTATTCCAATTTATTTGACCAAAAATCATAAATGCCACTACTGCAAGAAAATCCACCGCCGGATATACTTTGAAGCGTAATAAATCCAAGGGTGCAACCAATAATATACGCCAAGAGAATTACCTACAAAGTCATGAAACACGTGCGATACTACAGCTTAAGAAGCTACATGCCAAACTCTAAATGAAAATATTTTGTCAGTTTGAATAAAATGAATAATTACCTACAAAATTTTCATCTTGCTCCACAGTTCGAATCTTCTATAAGAAAAAGAATTGATTAGGAATGATTATACTTTTCGACTAATACTTGCATTATAATGTTAAGGGCCTAAAAAATCAACAACAATTATGCTATTATAAGTGTCAAGGTATTGTCATATAAAACATAGAATTAATGCAAGTAGTAATACCTAATATCATCAAAAACTAATGCTTCTTCCATAGTGCAGCTTGGTTCCAACTTTTTTTATGAAGTTGGTCTTGAACCTGCAAACTACATATATAGAAACTAATTTATAGTAGCATTATGGTTAACATAATATAATTTGTCAATAAATAACATGACCGGTCAATAATTCTTCATAACAACATAACATAATAGATTAAGAATATGAGATTTGGACATCAATCTCAGAGTTCAATTAGTAACAAATGTGATTTCAGCACTGTGAAAATATGGAAACTTGAATTCTGACTAAGAGTATACATGATACCAAAT
This sequence comes from Pogostemon cablin, assembly GCA_023678885.1. Taxonomy (NCBI): domain Eukaryota; kingdom Viridiplantae; phylum Streptophyta; class Magnoliopsida; order Lamiales; family Lamiaceae; genus Pogostemon; species Pogostemon cablin. The sequence continues at coordinate 33,474,993 of CM042951.1, forward strand.
CAAAATGAGCAAAAATTGAAGAATCCCACTTGCTTATTTTTTTTTCAAGAAAGCAACCACTGGTCCTAAATCCATGCAAGCACATAATCTTCCTCTTTGCAGCTTCTATTTTTCACATAAAATGTTAACAAATATGATGCAATGGTGAACAAATATGAGACAGATGTATACGTTCAAGAAAGAGTTGGGGCTTGTTGGAGTCAACTAAAATATTATATTTCCAGAGTTATAAAAGAAATTATGATATTTGGTTAGGTTCCACTTATAACATGAACTCATTCAGCAAACTCATGTGTACCATTACTCCACCACATGCTACATGGTTATTTCACTCTTTGAAAATATCGTATAAAGAAACCATCCATGTAATTAGAGATAATGCAAATGACAACAGATTCTGAGCTTAATAGACTTTAGTACAATGTCAACGACATCAGAACTCGGCAGTATATACTTGATTCAAAGTGGCCCGATACTATCAACATAGATATAAGTGAGTAATTAAAACCTCTGTCAAATTCTTAAATCTAATAGAATTAAACCTAAACGATTAATCAGATCATAATGAAAACTTTCTTGAGCAAAAATATGCATCTGGAGAAATACTTGAGAAGTTAAATTACACTAACTTAAGAGGAGAGTGAATTACTTTGTAAGAAGCACAGAACAATTACATAAAATAAATTGCGAATTGTATGAAAAAGATAAAATCAGAATATTAAAGGAAAAAACCACAGAGATACCTCGTCAAAATATTCATCCAAGTGAGCGTGAAAATATGTGTGAGCATAGAGCACGCATGGCTCGGGTCAACCCGTCGTGTCTTCCACTTGTGTTTGCGAAATGTATGCTGGGTTGTGTTAGGCCTCACCAGGAATTGCAGAGGATCTTTTCCACTTGTAAGATGCCATTGCTGAACCAAATTAAAAAATACAATTTGTCAGTATTCTTACATATATTAAACTGATTTCTCTTTCTAAAGAGGACAATTTGCTCGACGTACCATAGCAAGCTTATGAATAACAATAAGCCCATCAAATTTCTTCATCTGTTATATGAAAAATTAACACAAAAAATACACAATACGAATTTGTACACTCCATCTCAGTTAACAACCTATCTAAGCCCATAAAATTAACTTTTTTGAATATTCGATTACTTACTGCCTCTGTATGTATATTTCTTGTGCTCGATTTTATATGAATTTCCATTGATGCACGTTGAAATGAGGCGATCTGTCGAATTCATGAATAATTTTACCATCTACACTCTCATTATCAAAGATGCAATATAGACAATTTTTTCAGCTACTCAATAAACCACGCATGTATCTATAGAGAGGGGATTTGAAGCATATAGACCACACATATTCATATTAAAATATTAATTTGAAAATAGTTGTTTCACTTGTACCTCTTTCTTGTTCCTCAGTACGTAACTTTATGTGTGATTTAGCAAGCTTTATGACATCCTATTGCATCAAATAATTCAAATAAATTAATGATAATATATAAATTTGTTAATAATTTCTCTACAATATGATGCCAAATTTGAATGCATCACATTATATGTTTATTTTTTTCAAGAAGATGTAATAATAACTAAGAAAAATAACTTGCAGTTGTTGATCAATTTCACCAAAATCATCTTCTTGAAAATCATTCCACTAACCTTATCATTCCACAAACCTCTATCATACAATTCAATTCCAAAAACAAAAACACATCAAATATCTAAAATCAAAGCATAATGGGCTCACAAAACAAAAATATGTCCCACATCTAAATTCATTGAAGTATATACATGCTCATAGCCCCAAATTTGAATATTAATATCACCATTAATATATTAAAGACACAATATGTATATTTTAAATTAGTTTTACAATACCCGTTGCAAATCTTATAAATAAATGATCAAAGGCTGCATAAAATTATAAATATTTATTGTTCAAACACATAATCTTACTTGGATAAGAACCATGCTAAATGCTAGTTATTAGCATATTGACACAAAGATATTTCTAACAACTTTAGCAACCTAAGCTTTCCCATCAGCCATTAGAGTATCGTGTAATGGAAAATTAGAACTCAGAATTAAATAAAGCAACATATGTAATGCATTATAAGCCATACACTGCACCGAAAAGGATAGAGAAGCATTGCTCTATAACTTTTAGCATATGAACATTCCGCTTGAAATAGACCAAGACAACTCTTTAAGTCATCAATTCATAATTCATTCGTAATCAAATCACAAATCCATTAGTTACACAATTCTAAAAGTCTGATTTTTTAATAGGCCAGAAATATACTATAGAAGCGAGAGTTGGAATGGAAATATCATACACATGAAAAACGTGAATCTAATTAAATGAACTTACATATTAGTGGATCAAGGTGGAAATCATGAGTAGATGATTGTCCTGCAAATCTAAAAACTTGCAATAAATAAATAAATAGATATTTATGAATATAAAGTGAGTACAAATAGAACATTAATAATAATAATAATAATAATAATAATAATAATAATAATAATAATAATAAAAAGTAATGAACCCTGGAAAAAATTAACGGTTCTAGATTTCATGCTGCCAACAATTTGAGTCAGGCTAATAAGAAATAATCTGCTATTAATTTATAAAAAATTTGAATATTAAATAAAAGGGACAAATAAACCATAACCCTCATAGCCAGGGTAAGCAGCCTTCCCACTGTCTCTGCAAATAAACCTAAAATTAAAAAAAATTCCTTACTTACCAATCGCGCGTACCTCTATGCAGAGCCTTCGATGCAACTTCCTCGCTTGTGGATTGAACTTAAAAATATTTGTTGTTGTGCTTAAAAATAGTCAATCCATATGAAGCTAACTATATGAATCACAATTCCCCATAATTTTCAAACTCAATTGAATAGCCTCAAACTTTCCAAAACAGATTCCAATTATTTATTTTATTTATTTTTTCTAGATTCACCAAAATAATCAAGAAACACTGACAATACATTATCTTATAATTTTAAACACTACAAAAACATAACCACTAATAATGTCCATTAAAAACCTCAAACTTCATGATCTTATACCTGCAAAACATAAAATTCCATTATATAATACATTAAGAATAGTTTTCGCATTTTCAAAGATACATTCATTTTCTTAAAAATATTTTTTTGGTTTACTTCCAACATGTATGAATGATACACAATCTTAAGGAGCATTTTTCTTATTCTGGTGAGAGAGAAGCAATAAGAGGCCTCAGTTCTCATGAATCTAAATAATTAAAGCAAAATACGGAACTTCAAAGAAGAGAAGTCTAAAGCATCTCAAGGAATACACTCCAGAAGTGTATTGAATCCTTACCCAACTAATATACAGTGAATCAATTGCGAACTTTTCAGCAATTTAGATGCAACAGGACACATTCTGAGAAAAAAAAATAGAGATACCATATTTATATTGCATCGTGATTTTCAAAAATATATCACTGAATAAAATTAAGCAACATCATATAATGCTCATTAGCTTCCCATATTTATAAGAGGAACATGAGCAAAGAACAGACAAAAAGATTTAGTTTGTATTGTGAATAAGTTAACTGTCGCACAATTACAAAATCAACCCATATCAGACTATATAACAAACAGATTCGTTAAAATATGCATAATTCGTGTGTATAATGCAATATAAAAAGGTTATATGTTCATATTAAAACAGTTATTTGAATATAGTTGTTTCCATTGTACCTCTTTCATTATCCTTAATAACTTGAGGCGTGATCTAGCAAGACTTACGATATCTTGCAGCATCAAATAATTCATAGAAAAAAATGCAATGGAAATTACTACAATGAAATACTTAAAGTTTAAAATCAAAATCCAAATGGTCATTAAAAAGGAAAATAATAGACAAATTACAAATTTAGCAGAATATAAGGCCGAAGAAATAATTTTTTTAAAATCTGAAAAGAGTTGTATTAAGAATCTTACAGTTTGAGTATGCTGACGAACGTAGTTGTTTTCATATACCAGTTGAGACACTTGTTTCTGCAACCTGTCATTCTCCTTCATCAAGAGTCTGTTCATGGAAGCAATTGAAAGAAACATATTCAAATTGTAGAATTTTCAACATTAAATAATCTGTGCAAAATTAAATGGAAGATTGATGTGCAGATTAAAAAAAAAATCATTTTAGATAACAAAAGGAGAAAGATTAACCTTTTAAAATAGAAGATCGTGTAGTATAATACATGGCCTAGGAATCGTTATCGAAATTCAGTGGGCGGCACTGCATAAACTGGATGCAGAAGCTCTCCACGTTATTTCTCCACTGAAATCCACAAACAAAAATAATTCACGGCCTGTGATTACTCTATCATCACTAAACTTAAGATATAAATGAGAAAAAAAGGCAAAAGAATAATTTAATTAGTATCAGTAAAAATTTAAACAATGCAAAAATTTTACTAACTGCACAAAATCAGATCGGATATTTCCTTCAGTCGAATGCAAAATGAGACTAAAGTAGGGAGCTACCTATACTCACAGTTATACCAAATGAAAAGAACATTTTTTTCTTACTGTACATGCCAAATTTAAAATACATCATACATTATAGAAATAACTACTCCCTCCGTCCCGTTTCAATATTTACGTTTACTTTTTGCTCGTTGATTAAGGAGTATAGTATTTTAATAGATAGTGGGTGGAAAGATATAATATTTAATGTAAAGTGGGTAGGTGTATTAGTGTTGGATGTGGGGACCATGGTGATATATTAATTGTTTTAAGTGGGTTCTATATTCCAAAAAGGAAAACGTAAACATTGAAATGTGACGCCCAAAATAGAAATATGTAAATATTGAAATGGGACAGAGGGAGAAAATAATATTAATCAAGATATGATTATTCTTATTCCAGATGAAACATAAAGAAGATGAAACATAAAGAATGAAGAATTCTACATACGTCCATATAGCCAAAAAACCAAAGCATATGCATTCATAGCGGCTCTCTACATACACTATAATGTGGGTAAAGTAGTAGCAAAGTATAAGAATATACATACCGTACGTAATAGTAATAATCTAGACTTATATTATCTTTTCTATGAATCCTTCATTTTAACATCCATGCATGAATAATCTAGGGTTAAACCCAAGGGTCCTAAACATTTTGCTGAATGCTTTATATAGGAAGTTTTGTAATTAGATGGACAGAATATGACTTAAGGAGTACTAATGAAGCAGAAAATTATGTATACGCATAAAAAATAATTTAGCATTATGAATAAATTATTTCTATCGATCTTAAGGAATACATAGTAGATAACATTATAGATAGTTCTTTCAACACTCATATTCAACTTAATAGGTCGTAAGAAACAGTAAAAAAAAGTTTACTTTCATATAAATAGCACAATAGTGAATCAATAGTTCCAATTCAAAGAAGACAATGAAAAGAAAATAGTAGAATTTTCAACATTAAACATAATAAAAATTTGCCTTCAAATTAGTTGTTCTATGATATCAAGTGGCCACGGGTTCTAGTGATTTATCACCAAAATAAGAAAATGTATGATTAAGAAAATATTAGTAGAGAAGTGGTGGAAAAAAAATCAACCAATCATCGAGGACAGTGCAATTAGATGACAATAAAATAAAAAATCACCATGTCTTTGAATTTAAGAAGAATCACTTTTATGAATCAAAAGGTGAAATTAAAAAATATTTGCAGCATATGTCTCGGAAATCATATTGATGTGAGAAGAAAATAAATCCCTAAAGAATAGCATTGAACCTCATGATAAAGAATTAAATAAGGCAATCAGTATGCATACACACGAGAAATAGAAAACTTTGCACAGGCCAATAAGTGTTGTATTATTAAGAGTAAATGAAAATAAGAAAGAGGGAGAGCAAAAAAAGCCTATGCTAAATTAGAGATGGTCTAACAAATGACCAGAAATAAAAATGGCTAACAGATGCCATGAAACAATCAAGAAAAAGCCAAAACAGATGGCTTGATATATGGCCAAAATATGCAACCTTTATAAAGAACAGCCTAACACATTTAGTCTATTTAAAGGTCCTACGGCTGACCAAAAGCCCAACAAAGTGGCTTGTAACACATGTAAACAACCAAACACAATGCTTGCTTCCCATAACCTTCAAAACGTATTCAATAATAACCAATAAGGAATAAGAGCAGCAACATCTTTCACCTGTACAAGAGTAAAACTAGACAAAGCACAAGGCTAAGATAATAAAACTGAAGGACGGCCGACAGCACAGTTTGTAAAACCCATCAACAATCAGATGTAACCATCCACAATGTAAAAATGAGCAAAACTAGATGCCCATTTAGCTGGAGCTCTGCTGACAGAAATAAGAGAAACCAACTACCCTATTTGAGGAATCAATTCCTCAAGATACCCCTCCATAAGCATGGACCGGTGGAGTCCACACAGCAAATGATTCGATGACGAGAAAACCAGGGGGAAAAAAGTTGGCTTGTAGCAGATGTAAATAGAGTAGGCACAAGCTTGTTTCAAGGCAAAATACTCTGCAAACAAAAAAGCACAGCAGGGAAACTGTGAAGAAGCATCATCTTGCTTGAAATTTAGACATCATATCTAGCAAAGATGAACAAATTAATGAATCGCAAGAGGTGATTTCTGCAAATCGCAGAGAAGCGATGAAGGAGTCAGTAGCAGAGAAGCCGTCGGTGGAGGCCATCACGGTATGTGATGTTCGCAGAGAAGCCGACGAGAAAACTTTGCACAGGGTGAATGGAAAATGTGTAGAAATTGATTAACTTTCCATTAAAAGCAAATAAAAACTCTTTCCAGGCAAGGAAAAAACTGTAACACATTATGCTTCAAATCAAATAAAGGTGATGTTATTGCTAATCCCAAATAAATATCAATAGATGGATATTAATTCCGTGATGTACCAGAAAAAATGAGAATCGAGAAACATCATCAACAAACATACTTATACGCAGAAGGTGAAGGCGAGGAAGAAAAACAACAAACATAAACTGATTAGCCACTGCACTAAAGAATCAACAAATAAGATTAGGATTTGAGAAGAAAACATACCTAAGGTGTATGCCTCAAAGATCGAAAGAGGTCATCGATTGTGCCAAAATACCAAATAGAAAAAAGAAAAAATAAAACAAATAAATCAACAAATCTAGATAGGGATGCGTACAGATCTCACCAAATGAAGAAAAGTGTTATGCCGATCGATACCTATTGTACAAATGAGAAAACTTATACCTTTAGATTCCCTAAAAGATGGTAGTTGATTCACAGAACCACATCCTTCTTATAAAATTTCAGAACACTATCACAAAAGGAACCACTAACATTTTCTCGGAATTCCCCATGCTCCCCACATTCAATAACACACAGTAACACCAATCAGATTTCATATGACTATAATTTAACCCTTTTGAATTCAGCATTCAAAGAAAAGACTATGAAGCCAATAATCCCCTAAATAAATTTATGTAGGAAAATAATGAGAAATCTACCTGGACTACGAATAATTTAAGAAGTGCCTACAATAATATTGTTGATTGGGATGAAAATTAACTTGACGAATAACCAAACGAAACCCATCACCACATCACAGTCCAAGTCCACCTTCATAAACTCTACATGCAAAAATCAAATCACTACATCAGAAGTAGTTCAAACTGAAAAAAGAGTAAAATTGGAGCATCAGCTAAGTGTAGTTCAGATTAAACTTAAATTAGTCAAATAATCCTAGAAGAAGAACGAAAGGAAAAAAAACAAACCTGAATAACCAAGAATGAATTCGACATAGATGGTGATTCGTGACAGTAAGGAAAAAAAGTCGTGAAGAACTGACGAAAAATTTAGGTTTTGAATAGGGTTTTGTTCAAGAGAATGGAGAGTCACACAGAATTGACATCCTTATCTCTTTCCAAGAAAAATACCCAAAAAAGAAAAAGAAATTGAATTAGAACAACACGGAGAACTGCCCAATTACATTTGGATCAACCAATTTTGCATACCTCTACGTCAAATTATATTTAATTTGACAATATGTGTCCGAATTACCTTCAATAAAGCTCACTCCATAGCCAAATACGTGCATAGATCTTCCAATAAAATCATAAATAAACTAACACATAAAGAAAAATAAGGGAGAAGTTCGAATTTAGAGAAGAAAAGAAATGCAGTACACCAACCGTACAGTCCACGTAAAGCGAAGCAAGGCAAGAAAGAAATCCCATTACAACTGACAATTTGAAGGTACTTTGAAAGTTATTTGATTTCGATCGCTCTTTGATTTCGAAGACGAAGATGCACTCACCGACAAACTAGTCTTCATATGAATTCAATTTGTGTATGGAGATAATCAATCAGTAGTATATATCTAGGTAAAGTGATGAAACAATGAAGAATTAGAGAAGAAAAACGGCATTAGACTACATCAAAAGAAAAATGCCCTAATTTTGATAGTGCATCCGCCTACCTTCGCAAATTAAACAGATGGTCGGATGGAGAAGAAGCCTGTGGTAGAACGGGCGGCGGAGACGTCCCCTTGCTTTGGATTCGAGAGGGATGAAATGAAATTGATTAGGTTTTGGAATAAATTTAATTAATTTAATATAATTTCAAAAAAGTCATTAAAATTTGCTTAAATTACTAAATAAGCACCGAAATTTTAATGTAAAAAGTTGATAAAAGAATTAGGCAAGATCAACAGTGAAGATCAAGTTATAATAAATAAATGGCCAAGATTAAAATTGAATTTGGTCAAGATCTGGTGAAGATCAAGTTATAATAAATAAATGGCCAAGATTAAAATTGAATTTGGTCAAAATAGTAAAAATTGAAGCAAATCATTTTGCTTTTATATTAGTAAAGATAGATAGATAAATAGATAGATGAGACATACACATATTACTAATTCAATTAATAGTATATGAGATTCACATACCCCATTAATACAACTACCCATTGCACATTAAATAATAAAACTTTTTATGTGAAAAAAAATTATATACTCTCCCGTCTCATTTCAATCTTTACATATTTATATTTTATGAATCCTATTTCAATTTTTACGTTTTCCTTTTTGATATAAGAGACCCACCTAAAATAATTAATATATCACCATGTGACCCACATCCAACACTAATACACCCACTTTATATTAAAATATTATTCCCTCCGTCCGCCACAAAGGTGGACATTTGCTTTTTGCACGTAGATTAAGGAGTATTATTATTTAAGGTGTAGTTGGTAGTTGTATTAGTGAGGTGTATGAGCCCCATAAATTTATTGTATTAGTGATGTGTGTGGGTCCCATGTGTTTAAAAAGGGAAATGTGGACCTTTGGTGCGGACGTCCAAAATGGCAAAATGTGAACCTTTCGGGTGGACGGAGGGAGTATTTCTCTCACTTCACTCCACATTAAAATACTATACTCCTTAATCTCTGTGCAAAAAGCAAAAGTAAAGTTTGAAACGGGATGGAGGGAGTATCTTGCAACTGGCTTGAGAGAGTAATATTCCCTCCATCCCATTTAAAGAAAATCTATTTTCCATTTTAGGTGTCTCACTTAAAGAGTCCTATTTCATTTTTTACATACATAGGATCCACATACACCCACCAATACACTTAAAATATGGGGTCCATACCCCATTAATACAACTACACGCTAGAAATTACATAATAATATTCCTTAATTCACGTTGCAGAAGCAAACGAGCTCTTTAAACGAGGCGGTGGAAATATGTTTTAATTTAATGCGATTGCAAACAACAAACAAACTCTGAGAGAGAGGGCGAGGGAGTTTTTATCTAGTGCGTGTATAAACGGGTACAGCGTGAGATGGTAGTTGAATATTACTCTGAAATAAATGCGTAAAAATGTAGAAATATCTAGATTAGATCTACTTTTAGTAAGGATAATGGGAAATTGTAGTGAATTAATGTGAACGAAGGATTTCTCCTCTGTCCCACCTACTACTACCGTGATCCCGATTCCCGTTGTCCATCCTACTATATATACACCACATAACTAAACATACGAATTCATCATCTCTTGTGTGTGAAAGAGTTGACTGATATGGCGCTCAAAGTGTACGTTGATCGATTGTCCCAGCCTTCTCGAGCAATTCTCATCTTCTTGAAGTAAGATTTATCTCTATTTCTCACTTTCCTTATGGTGAATCAGCTTTCCATTTCACTATGATGTCATTTTCTGATCGTTTCTCAAAAAAATAAAATTGATGTCTCTCTGGTCCTGTCTTGTTCAAAGGGCAAATGGCATCGAGTTTGAGGAGGTGAAGATTGACCTCGCAAAGGGGCAACATCGCACCCCTGAATTTTCAGGTGAAATCGGATCTTGCTTTCTATTTTATTTTGTTTAAGAGAAAAAATAATAATAATAAGAAAAATCACTACTCAAGTTTGGGTTATTCAATTTTTTTTTTTGTCGATTATCATCGCAGAAGTAAATCCCATGAAACAAGTTCCAGCAATTGTGCATGATGATTTCAAGCTTTTTGAGAGGTATTCTTTTGGATCTGCACCGTTTGTTTGCTGATCTGATCAAGCGGAATGCTAATTATCTAGTTCTTCACTCGATTCCATTCGTTTTACTATAACATGTTTATGGGTGCTTTATCGATGGACTGATAGTAATAATTATAGTAATCCTTTTAAATTAATGTTGTGATTAGTGAAGTGAAACATGTTAACCACCTTCTTGTATGACAATTATTTACAGAGCACCGTTTTGTAAGCTCAATTAATCAAATATGGGTTCCAGAATGAACCAAAGATAACATAGTTTGGCAGTTTAGACTAAAATAAGCATTTGATATTAAAGGATCATATCTCATTTGATCATTAATAGTTTGTGAGCTTGATACAGTTATTAACTTCCCTGATATCGTCCCCAAATCCTTGTTTTTGAGTACCTTTCTTTAAAGTAGTGATTTGCACTCAAGATGCCTTGTTTTCAGTTTTCAGTTGCTGCTGATTGAATCACCAATGTTTCTGAGTAAAATCTTTAGACTCCATTAGGAGCTTCTCTCGCCTGATTGACTGACTTTTCGTATACTGCAGTCACGCGATACTTATATATCTGGCTTCTGCTTTTCCTGGTGTAGCTGATCACTGGTATGTTCAGCTTCTTTGCTTTTCCCATTAGTTATCCTTGGAACTTCTTTCGCACAATCATCTTATAGTATCTCATTTTTAGAACAGGAAAAGATACAACCTTACTGGAAGTTAATTATTTTACTGTCCACATTCCTAACCTTGATCATTAGAGTAGTGATATATTGAGATAAAAGGTTTAGTTTTTTTTTTTTCTCGCTAGAATTAATGGATGGACATAGAGTTACATTAACTGTGTGCATTTAGGAATCAATTGGAGAAAAAGAAAAGAATTATAACTTCATTATCTGTAATATTTAGAGCTGTAAACGAAGATATGTAGGCACATGATTATGTAAAGACTTTCAGAATATTACTTCTGTAGGACTGAATTCGTTATGTGATTATACATACTCAAATTGTCCTTGCGGTCGTGTATTGTGCCACATATAATAAGTATGCATACATATAATCCTATTTTATAATTTACTGTTTTATGGTGCAGGTACCCAGCTGATATTAAGGAGCGAGCAAAGGTCCACTCAGTGTTGGACTGGCACCATACAAATTTGCGTCGTGGTTCAGGTGATTTTATGTCTAAGCAAGATTTTAGGCCTTATTTGACAATCATTAGTTTGTCATTTGGGACTGTCTTAATTGTTGAGATTCATATTGCATTGATATAATAACCCTTTATCTTAACTAGTCTCTATCATGCCTTTTTTTTCCTTCCAGTTGGTCTTCTTTTAAATACCGTTGTTGGATTAGCATTTGGTCTTCCTGGAGATCCAAAAGCAGCAGCCGAAGGCGAGAAGCTTCTTTTAAGCTCTCTTGCAACAATTGAATCATATTGGCTGGGCGATGGACCATTTTTGCTTGGAAACTCAAAGCCTTCAATCGCAGATATTGCTTTAGCTTGTGAAGTTCTGCAGCTTGAGGTAAGAAAATTAAAACTCTAATTCTGTTTTGCATCACAAAATACCCATTGTGTCATCTCATGTTCCACGAACACTGAGATGATGTTTTATTATGACAATCTTCAAGATGATGAGATGACAATTCTATTCTTCAAAACCCCTACCCCTACTTGTTCAGATTGGAGATGAGAGTGATCGTGAGCGTATTCTGGGGCCGCACAAGAAAATCCTGAAGTGGATTGAGGACGTAAAGAATGCAACTGCACCTCATTTTGAAGAACTTCACGCTCTACTTCCATTTGCAAAGGAGCACCTAAAGCAACTGAAGATCCAGATGAGCCATAAATCAGATTAATTTTAAAAAAAAAACTCAACTTTTGAGGTGTGAGAATAAGTAGGGGAATTTGTTAGGATGCATGAATGTGCATGCTGGATTTCCCTACATCAGAGTATGTACTTTTCTTGTATGGTATGAATTTCTGTGGTATCTTCTGTTTTATCAGGTTTGAAGTACTCTGTAATGAAATAATGAATGATGTTTTCTGGAGATCATGTGCAGTTGAAATATTTTAGAGTATATGTACAATATCTGATAAGGTTTCATCACTAAAATAATACTACAACTTAGCAGTGTTGTTAAATTATGTAATAAAATAGATAGATTATTTTGGCAGCTAAACAAGAGGCTTGATTAAGTCATTAATTAGATCCAAATTGCTGTCTTATCACTCAGTTTTCCCTTCTCTCTTTTGTATCCAGCATCTTGGCTCTCTTGTAATTCTTCAGCAACAGTGAGCTGCAAACCACGCTGACTGATGATGCTGCCATGGCTCCGCCAGCAACCCATGGAGGAAGCCGGAACCCGGTGAAGGGGAAAAGGACTCCGGCGGCCAGCGGAATCCCGAGTGTATTGTAGTCTAAAGCCCACACATAGTTGAGTTTGATTCTGAAAAATGTTTTCCTTGACAGGTCAATGGCAGTTACAACATCCTCCAAGTTGCTCTTCATCAAGACAATATCGGCAGCTTCGATGGCGATGTCTGTGCCTGCTCCAATCGCCATTCCAACATCTGCTGCGACGAGTGCAGGCGAGTCGTTTATCCCGTCCCCCACCATAGCCACAATGTTGCCTGCAGCCTGTAAGAAAATGAGCCAAGGTGAAAGTTTAAGCTCGATTGTTCTGCACTGACAGTTCAGTTACCAACTATAATTACCTGTAGTTCTTTAACTTTTTCTACTTTATCTTTAGGTTTAGCTTCTGCGACAACTGTGTCAATACCGACCTGTTTGGCAATGGCATTAGCAGTTCCTAGGTTATCCCCTGTAACTATGATGCTCTTAACCTTCATGGAATTAAGGATAGTAATGACTTGTCTTGCACCAGGTTTCAGAGGGTCCGAAATCGAGAAAATCCCATGCAACTCCCCATCGATGGCCACGAGAATCGCAGTTTGAGCAAGCCCTTCAGCTTCTGCTAGTGCTTCCTCAGCTTGCAATGGGATTTCGACATTGTGATCAATCATTAAACTCCTGTTTCCGACCAGGACTTGTCTGCCTCGAACAACTGCCTTCACACCGTGTCCGGTGATGGATTCGAAGTTGTAAGCTTCTGGCCAAACGGGGCTGTCTTCATACTCTTGCCTACACTTGTTAGCATACTCAATGATCGCCTTCGCCAACGGATGCTCGCTGTTTACCTGACACCACACTCGACCGGTCACGCTTACAAGTTGAGATTACTAGTTGAGATTACTGTCACAGAGCATATCTTGAATCTTGGCTATGAATTTACCTCAGCAGCAGCTACAAGGGAAGTAAATTCTTGAATGGTGACATCTTTGAAGATGTTAGTATTGACTACCACAGGCTTCCCCATTGTAAGAGTTCCTGTCTTGTCAAAAACTATGCACTTCACCTGTCAATCCAACTCATACAAGTTATCACTCAATTTCTTCACATCATGCTACTATGCATATATATGTGTATATATTGTAGAAACTGACAGACCTTGTGAGTGGTTTCCAATGCTTGGCCACCTTTGATGAGCACACCTTGAGAAGCACCAATTCCAGTCCCAACCATTACAGCTGTTGGAGTTGCCAACCCTAGCGCGCAGGGGCATGCTATCACCATCACCGCGATACCGAACTGCAGTGCCAGCTCGAAACGATCCATCGACGCTGGCACCCACGCTTTTGGGTACCCCTTTTCTTTTCCTGCCCAGTACCACCCTAACCAAGTGCACACTGAACCTACTATCACCAGAGGTACAAAGAATTTGGATATAACATCAGCCAGCTTCTGAACCGGAGCTTTCGCCATTTGAGCCGACTCCACCAGTCGAACGATCTGGGCCAGAGCACTCTCGGATCCAACCTTTGTTGCCTCGATGTGGAGCACTCCGTTAGTGTTAACAGTCCCTCCGATCACGGTGTCGCCCTTCCCTTTATCCACGGGCATTGATTCACCGGTGATCATGCTCTCATTCACGTGACGTGTGCCCCATATCACGAGCCCGTCGCATGGTACTTTCGCGCCGGGTAGGATCTTCAGCACGTCCTTTTGTATCAACCGACCGTCTCTCTCTTCCTCCTTCGACACCCTCCCTTCTCCATCTAACGTCAGTAGGATTGCCGTCTCCGGAGCAAGGTTCATCAGCTTCTCTATGGCCTCCGACGTCTTCCCTTTAGCTAAAACTTCTAGGTATTTACCTAGAAGTATAAACGAAACGAGCATGCAGCTCGTTTCGAAGAATTCGGTCGACTCGAAATTAGGAGAGGTTGCAGCCCTCACCACCGAGTAGACCGAATAAAAGTACGCCGCATTTGTTCCCAACGCGATCAGAACGTCCATGTTGGCCGAGCCGCGGCGTAGTGCTTTGTAAGAGCCGGTGTAGAATCTCCGGCCGATGACGAACTGGACCGGAGTGGCTAGTACCCACCTCAGCATGGCCCCGACGCTGAGCATGTTGACGAGCTTAGCGTCGAGGCCACGCTTGATTCCGGGTACGTACATAAACACCATAGACGTGAGGAAAACAGGGACAGTGAAAACCAAACTCCAGATAAAACAAGTGTAGTACTCTCTGATCTCATCCTCCCTATGAGCCTCTCTTTCTCCTCTCTCTGAAAAGATGGTAGCCCTAATGTTCCACAAGACTCGATGGTTTCAACCAAATCTCTCGGGCCCACAAGATCCGGTTCGTAGGAAACGGTCAGGGTATGACCCGAACCCGGTTGGAAGGTGATTTCTTGAACTCCATTCAGATCTTGAATGGAGTTGAGGATGGCAGCCATAGAGGCTTCCTTCTCCAGGCCGTGGATTTGGAGTCGGATCCTGGAGATGTCCTCGCCGGTGGCGACGAGGACGGCATCAAAGCCGATGTCGCCGAAGATGGAGGAGTAGGAAAGGAGTGATGGATCGTAGTGGACTTGGAGGAGTTGAGTGGAGAGGTCGACTAGAGCTTTGTGAACACCATGCATGGCGGATAAGTAGTACTCGAGAGTGATGGAGCAGGAAACGCAGTTGAGTTCTCTTACATGAATTCTGCACACTTGATTCCATCTCTCTCTCTTCAACTCTTCAGTTAACACCTTGGCTTGAAATCCTGCATCTTCAATCGCCTCGCAGATTTCTTCCTCCTATTGTTATTTTCAAAATAGCCACAATTCAATTTTTCAGTTGCTTTAAACTGGTGTTTCATTTATTCCAACATTAAATTAAATGACATGTTATTATTGTTTCTTAAATTAATACTACATGCCTAATATAACACGAAATGAAATGTGAAATAGAGAATTTAAGTCCTGAAATGTCACCTTACATTTATTAAATATAAATGGGAAATAACCACCGACAGTTAGGAATTCCGCTCGACTTCTTTATTATAAATACGAATTTTATCCGGGTTCGATTTCTTTATTATAAATACAAAGTTTATCTATTTTATAGTTCACTTTTAAGATAATACGGTGTTTTTAAATAATAAATAAGTTAAATGTATGTAAAGTGATACTCCCTTTGTCATGGGTTAACATTTTTGGAATGTTTGGGATCCACACACAATAGTACAACTATATCCTCTAAATACTAGTAACATAACATAAATTATTATATCAGCTACCCATAATTAAATTTCATAATCTTTATTTTTTCTCGTTCCACGATAAATTTCACGTAACATATTTTATAATTTATAATTTATTTATAACTTTAAAAAATACTTCACCACATAAGCTAATAAAATTAATCAAAACGAAGTCTTTTATAAAATGTGTCTAAATAACATTGCAATTTAAATGTGACGGAAAGAACATACTCCTCTCCCGTGATTATTGTTATGTTTTCTTTAAAAAGGAAATGTAACCACAATCATGAAATTGGAGGAGTATTATATGATAGATTTGAATTTTGATAGTAAAGTAACCATTACTGATTAAGCAAAATTTTATCTCTAGTTTAACAAATGAAAAGGAATAAAAGAACATTAATTATATATATATATATATATATTCTTTAACCATCAATAATAAAGAAAATCCACACATATATTTTAATAAAGGGTAACAAAGATCAATGAAATCCAAACATCACCTTTAACGCAAAACCCAAAATTAACACAAAGTGAAGTGGTATGATCATTAATTGCAGATTAAATTATTATTTAATCTTAGTTGAGTAGTTAATTTAAACAATCTTTGAGAGGGATAGCTAGGTTGCTCCAATCACACATTAATACAAAACATTAATAATTTTTTAATATTATCAGCTGTACGATAAAGTGTTACTATTTCATAGTGTCCACTCTGCTTCCAAATTACACAACAAATTGGTAAAAGTGGGCATATATTTGTAATTTATTATGTCATTTGTACGTACCTAATTATAATTAAGTCAAGTTAGCTTGTCCACCCGAAAAGTTTTTCATTTTCGTTGTCTTTTTACAAAACATACATTTTCGTTTGCTAAATGAGATTAAAAAAAAAAATTATAATAATAAGATACTCTTGTACAATATATTGTAATGATATTTGTGAAAGGGGCACCCTCTCTTGAGACTAATTTTTTTATGAATTATGAGACATGTTGATCAATTATTAAAACATAAGTAAATTCATATTTATGAGTTAGAGTATGATAATAATAAATTATATTATAATACCTTAAATCATATTTTATTGTATAATTCATCATCATACTTTAAAATAACATATTTTAACATTCATTAATTATACTTTATCTATATAATAAGCCTACTTAATTCAACTTGTCTCACAAAAGCAATTATTTCTTACAAGAAATTTTGTCTCCTACAAAGATTACTTTTTAAAATGTGGGGTGTTATATTTTATAATATCAAGTGTTACTCTTCTTATATAATCTCTTTGTCAGAAAATTAATATTTTATCATAAATTAAATATAAGGAGTATACTCGATTATACAAAAGACTATAAACAGGAGCTATATAAGTATTTTCAAAAAATAAAAAATTTAAAATTAAAGTATCTTAGAATTTTATAATATTACACAATTTGTCATCAATTAAATTAAAACAAAAAAAATGTAAAAATATAACTAAAACATAGCAATTAATTACACATTAAATTGTTACTCTTTAATAATCTATACTTTAATCTACATGTGAAAAAAATAAAACATATATTATGTGAGGGCTAAACTTGTGTGAGACAGGTTTTACGTTTTTTTTCTTTTTTAAATATTCAATTACAATCACTTTTTACCAAAGACACTATCAATTTCATTAAAAATACCATCACTTTTTATTTATGCTAAAATAAAATAATTTATTGAACTATTATCACTTTTTATTAATCCAAGTTTCATTTTTTTTTAATCAAAATATTATCATTTCTTATTTGTCTTTGTATAAAAGTCTTCTAATAAGGCGATTCCACACAAATGCTTACCTCGTGTGAGAGAAGGGAATAATATTTATTTGTTCCAGAACGGGTTTATTATTTAAAAATATTAAGATACTCTATTATTTTCAACTTTATTTTTGTTTTTATTTTATATGCATGTTTCACAGTATAATTTTGTGAGAATGAGAAGAAAAACTCGCTTGTAATTGAAGAGAGTCCAGAATTAATCAATAGAGAGAGTAGTTTCATTTACTTTGGAAGTCTCTGTAGGAAATTAATCCATAAAACCTTAACCCTATTATGATTAACAAGATCTACACCATAAAGCGGAAGCGTACCTGATCCAATAAGTCCTTGAGGCTGAACACGAACTCGGAATCTGTGGTTTTATGACCTTCTAGGCACTTGTAGGAAATTAATCCATAAAACCTTAACCCTATTATGATTAACAAGATCTACACCATAAAGCGGAAGCGTACCTGATCCAATAAGTCCTTGAGGCTGAACACGAACTCGGAATCTGTGGTTTTATGACCTTCCTCAACTAAGCCTCCTTATTCCTTATGGGGGACCGTAGTAATCCCTCCCGATGGGGAGAAGGGAAGACCATGTGCGGCTTAGTATATTGGGGACCATAACCTGGAGCCTTTATATACTACTTTAATTAGGCCACCCATTATCACCTAATTATGTAGTATTGAGTATCTACTCAATTGGCCCATATCATTTATTATTATAGCCCATGGACCTTTAACCTTAATTGGATCACTTAATTAAGTCCATAATATAATTGAATAGCTAATATAATTGCATAATAATATATTGCCCACAATTAGATTATAATGGAAATTAATAAATTTCCAACAATCTCCCACTTGGGCTATATATTTTTTCCAAAGCAATTATATCAAGAGTCCTTAGTTGCGCAACTTTATGCTATTCCTCTTCAGGCTATACTTAACAATCTGGTCCATCTCATATACTAATATGGAACTACCGCGGCCTTCACCACATTATAAATCGTGATTAAACCCCGACAATCACCAATATCAATATACTCAATGACATAGATCAAATATGGTGAGTAGCATGGAAATTACATGTCAAACGTGATCAATATCATGTCTATTTCCAACTGGTCCTACTTTAATCTTTAGTGAGATCAATCCATAATGTTAAATATTTCAAAATGAAAAATTAACTTAAGTGAATTCACAATGAATTCAAATCCATCAACTCAATTCTGCAGAAAACCGAATTATCTAAAATCAAAGTGTCTTAAAACTTTAAAGAGCAATAAATATAGACTCCCACTGAACCAATGTATTCTAAAATCATATAACACCCACATGAGTAGCTAGCTCATAAAATTACAGGGCGTTGAATACATGATTGGCGGATCCGTATTTAGAGTCTATTATAGTATGCTCTACCAAAATTTATCCATAAGAACACTTTATTTAACAACCAAGAATTTTATGTCAATATGCTTGACTTATAAGAACTCATATTGTTAATACTTTACTGCGAACTAACTGTCACAATCAACTTTATGTGACTAAACTTCGCAACCTTTATTTCATGTTTGAATGCCCCTTAGTGTGCTACTGATTCTGTTGTCATGGTTAATGGGCTAAAGTGTTTGCTTAATACTTTTACTTGTATAGCTCTCCAGACCAACAGAAGATGTAGCCTGAAGTGGATCTTATATCGTATTGGCATCCAACAAACTCATAATCAGACTACTTTATGATCTCCTACTAATCTGATTATTTCTAATGTTAAAGCATGTTATCATTAGTTCTCTGTAAAGATCCATACTAGAGTTACTTAAATGTCTACTTAATACACCAACAACAGAAGCCAAATTAAGTCTTGTAGAGACCTCATCATACAATAACTTCCAACAATCAAAATATATAGAATGTTTATACATTTCTTAAATCTTTAATTTAACTTTAGGGCACCTTATTGAGACTCCACTTGTCTCCCTTAGTTTAACTTAAACATTCTCCCACTGAATCACATAATCATCTACATTTGTATCAAAACCAAATGAGACAATTAATTCATGATGATACTTGTGATTCCTTTACGGAAAAACTTTCTTGAATGCATAGATGGATTTCCTTTTGGTTCTTAAACTTATAATATCGTATCATGTTGCCATCAAGGAACTTTATCTTTATATCCATCTAAATGATTCAAGATTAAAATGTACTAATAATATCACGATTATCCCAAAACAATGCCTTCCTTCCCTTTAGAGTATAATCCTTTTTCAAGATGCAAACCTAATAATCTTGTATTGATTTATACTCATAACTTATGGCATTAACCCACTTTCGAGTATTTGGACCTTGCATGGTTTGATGAACATTGTTTGAATGTTCTACCATTAATTCCATAGCGTCCTATTTATTTAGGAGAAAACTACATAATTATCCGAATTGATTTTCTCCCAACTCTAGTGGTTTTCTTAGTGACATTAATTCTTGAGGTTGTTGATTTTATTATACCTTAAATATTATTGACATTGTCCCATTGATATTCTGAATTTACATAATTTCTAAAAGTTTAAGTAGGGACCGTATTGACTCCCCCTCAAAGACAATGTCTCTAATATTATTCTTCCCCCAAATCAACATCCTCACAGAATACCATATTACCCGTCTCAAATATGATCCGATTAATTGGATCATAAACTTTTATTTTTATTCATAACCAATAAAGTAGCTTACATTTATTTGAGTCCAATTTTCTTTAGTAGATCCCAATGATCTAGCTTTAGTTGGACATCACCATATGTGAAACTCAAAGAGTTCTCACAACTACTTTGGTTAAAAATTTATTGAGACCATAAGGTGCAATCTTTAGTATTTCTCCAATTAGTAACCATATATTGTGGAGTACTATTTTTGTCTTTTAACTACACCACAACACCATTCATACTAAGTAATCTTAATGTGATGTATTATAAAACAATTCCACAAGCCTTTAGGAGAAAACGGAAGGTTATACTTTAGTTGTCTTTAGCAGCTTTCTTAATGAGATTTCTTGTATTGCCCTTATACTTTATTGAGATTAAGTTTGACTTATTAGTCTCATCCTTATTGTGGAAGTTCACTCATCAAGTATGATTTTGTTGTTGATATATGGAAAAATTAATTAGCAGACTTCTTAATTATACAGAGAATTAATGCAAAATAATTTTTCATGCTCGCATTAAACTTTATAATCTTTCAAAAAACTTTATAGTCTTTCAAAATTTAACTAAATTAGAATCATCTAGAAGATTCGAGCACAATATTAGTATCAAGTCTTTGGACAAAAAATACTAATTTAAATGATGCTCTCATGCAGTAGTCAAATACTGACAATAAAACTGTCAAGCAATAGCCTTCCTGTGGGCCGACTTATTACTCACATGTCAAACCAAATAATTATCACGTATTTACCACCACAGGTACTTGTGTATTTCTGCCAAATATTAATCTACCTGTGGGCCGATCAATACCCGCATGAAGATACACTCATACAACATTATTAATTGGGGACCCATCACAAGACACCTTGTGCAACATTAACCTCATCTATGGACAAAAATTAACTGCAGGGGTAATCTTGGTGTAATAATCAAGTATTGACAATAAGTTCTGTCAAACAAGAGTCTATCTGTGGACCGACTCATGTTCACATGAATAATCCAAATAATTATCACATACTTATTATCACATGTGTGTTATTATTTTGTCAAACTGTGCCTACCTGTGGGCCGAACACAGAACACATAAATAATACCACACCCATCTATGTAATTTCAATAAAGCTTTTCTCCACACACGATATTGTTGTGGCAACATGGTGCTTTGATTGACTAGATTGAAGGTTTACTAGACTAATTAAATAAATATTTAATTAAACGACATTAAAATAAATGTCTCCCCAATTTAATTTATTAAATTCCATGAACCAAATGGAAATTTAGATGATTCTTGCTATAATGAAAGATTTCTTAACTAAATTAAGAATTCCAAATTCTAATTTAGAAAATACTAAATTAGACAAATATCCTTTATGAATAACTATAATTAAATTGTCATTCAAAATGCCTCAAACAATAAGCACTTTTATTGGCAAACAATTAAATGCTCCAAAATTAATTTAATGGAACAATACGTCTTTCATGCAATAATAAAATGGAATCAAATCCAAATATTTCATAAGTCAGAATATTGGCCAAATATGCCGAAATCAATATTTGATTTCGGCATAATTACTTTAAAACACCAAAGTGTACACGTATATATCATAATATGTGAATCCCAATTATCATTATCAATTGCCATAATTCATTTGAGGAAAACCTTTGTCAGAGTTTGGCCCTATGTAACATCAATATCATAATAGATACTAAGATAATGGATCACAAATATCAAGTTACTCATGTCTATTCTGAATTCAAAAGTATTCATGGGTACATATTTTCATAAATTTAAGTTAACAACCATTAAAGCCCATCATTAATGGACTCAATAACCTTAAAATAATTTTATTTATTTCTCACATGAAAAATAAAATTATACTCCATATATCAAACACATAGCCCTTGCATGATCGAAACAAATCATATCATGATTTTTCAGTTTGATTAAGTAAGCAAGGCATGTACGTGTTCAAATAGTAATCATGAATTGATACATAAATCGGTTGATGCAATTCCATTCATAACCTTTCAATACAATTTGCTATAATTATGGAAGAAAATCACTATTGCACATAAATGTCCATTAGACTAACATGATTACTTAAACAAGGATTCACGGTCTAATATCTTAATTGCCAAATTGAGGAGAGATAATTCCTTTAGTCAATATCGCATGGAATTCGAGATGAATTTTCGCATATTAATGAGCATCCACATAATTACCATGTGCATGACCATAAAATTATAAATTAGGAAAAATTTCTTAACTTAATTAGAAATTTCCAAATTTTATTTTAGAATAAAATAAATTAAACAATTTACCTCTACTCAAATATTCACCATGAATCCTTTACCAAAAATATGTATTCAATCAAGAACATTTAATGGTGATCGATTCTTCAATCTCAATAATCAAGTTACTTATAAAAATCTTTTCAAATCAGTTTATTCACCAGAAAAGCATTTACTCCTTTTTGGACTGAACATAACACACGCATAAAAATATATACGTCGTAAGTCACGAAATTTGAGACTGAGTTTGCATACAATTCATGGTTTTAGAAAAAACAGTAACCAAGAATATTAATAATTCACCACCTTAATTAAATTAATAAATAATTTAAATGAATTATGCATACTGAATGTGTCAAATATTTCAATTCTCAAATATTGATTAAAATATGCTACTGAATCAATATAAGATATTCAACTCATATCATGAGGGTAAAATTGTGTAATCACATGGATAAAGTAATTAGGCCACACAACAGTTTTAATTAAATAATAACCACTTAATCAAATAATTGCTAAATAATTCATCAGATATTATGATTCAACATCATGATTCAAACATAAATATTTGAATCTAAACATAATACTGACAGATCTCAGATAATCATATATAGGGTGGCTCTGATACCACTTGTAGGAAATTAATCCATAAAACCTTAACCCTATTATGATTAACAAGATCTACACCATAAAGCGGAAGCGTACCTGATCCAATAAGTCCTTGAGGCTGAACACGAACTCGGAATCTGTGGTTTTATGACCTTCCTCAACTAAGCCTCCTTATTCCTTATGGGGGACCGTAGTAATCCCTCCCGATGGGGAGAAGGGAAGACCATGTGCGGCTTAGTATATTGGGGACCATAACATGGAGCCTTTATATACTACTTTAATTAGGCCACCCATTATCACCTAATTATGTAGTATTGAGTATCTACTCAATTGGCCCATATCATTTATTATTATAGCCCATGGACCTTTAACCTTAATTGGATCACTTAATTAAGTCCATAATATAATTGAATAGCTAATATAATTGCATAATAATATATTGCCCACAATTAGATTATAATGGAAATTAATAAATTTCCAACAGTCTCGGCTTTTCTGTGAGTAAAGAGAGTGAAAAAATAAAATTGATTTTTTTTTTGACAGTTGATCGAAAAAAATAATATTTTATTTCATTATGAGTTCTTATTAAAATAGAGTGAACGACACATTAATTTAATAATGATATACTATGAGATTTCAGGGGAAACTTTTTTATTTATTCTTTTAGTTATATATATATTTTGAAAAAATTAATATTACTACACTTATTAACAGGTATACGTTTTTTTAATTGTAATTAAAAATATTATTATTTTATATATCGTGAGTAGTTGTATTAATAATGTGTATGGAGCCATGATGGCATTTTTTACCAAAAAGGAGAAAATGAACACACTCAAAATAACAAAATTATCTCTCTTTGAGGGGTAGCATTATTTTATGGAGAGAGTCTCTTGTGAACCCGATTAATCATTATGCACTTTGATTTTATTTTTTAAAGAAATGAACTGTTATTTTTTTGAACGAAAAATATTAACTACCTTGAAAGGAATATAAAAAATCTTAACATACTATATTATAATTTAAAGAGTAATATTTTCGTTCAAAAGAATAATAACTCATTCCTCTAAAATGTAATTTTAAATGTATTAAAGAGTAATTTCAATAAGATTAAAGCAAAACACTATTGATTAAAGTAAATCCTAGTGAATAAAAATGGATATTAGATGTGAGTGGAGTACGCATGGACTTACATTAATGAAAGCGGGACAGAACACCACCTAAGCACGGTGGTTCAACACATCCACCGCCGCCTCCTTGATTCCGGGGAGCCGTTTGACGGCCTTCTCCACGGAGGCGGCGCAGGCGGAGCACGTCATTCCGGTGACGGAGAAAAGGGCCGTAGCTTCTGATCCCTGCAGGCAATTCTCTTCGTCTGATGAAACGGCGATGCCTTTAGGGTAAGTAGGCATGGAAGGGTAGTGAGACCGTGGAGATACGTCGCCGTTTTCATTTTTTATGCATGCTACTACTGATAGCAGCTTTGCCGCCATTATCAACACACTTCTGTATCTATTATGTATCTATAATTGTATATATATGATTTAATATTGCATGAAATACTAAAAATGAGCTGCAGAATTCTTATCTTCTGCTGCTTGTAGTTATACTTATATATCATTTCCAACTCCAATTTATATATATATATAACTAAAAGGAGTTGGATGTTATTATTCTTTTTAAAAAGAAAGGGCACTAGCATACGTGTGTCCACCGGTCTGAATCATAATCAATTAATAATTTGGTGGAAGCTGAATACTATGAATAGAATCCATTACACCCACAGAATATTCAGATTTACTACAGCGACAAAATCAAAACTACCAAACAATATTTTCACATAAACTTTATATTATTTTAAGTCTCTAATTTTCATCAAATCTTAGGCTGCAACCTAACTACAAATATCACATTACAAATACTCCCGGAATTGAGTTCACTTGGGTGTAAATTTGGTTCACATAAAATTAACTCATCACATTTTCTTCATGTAACTATATATTTAAAAGGTGAATTTCATGTGAATTGTGGGGCCATGAGTAGAACATTTTGGTCATAAATAATACAAATGAGTAGAATAATTTTTTTTAAGTAGATTAGCAAAATAAATATTTTATACTTAGTTGGCAAAATGATACATTTTCAGTTTACTATTTTGTCTTGTTAAAAACAAGAAAAGTTGAGTTAAATATACGTTTGGTCCCGTAACTTTTTTTCTTTTTAATTTTAGTCCAAAAAAAGTTATTTGTTTACATTTAGTCCCATAACTTTCATTTTTCGTTAATTTTGATCCAATTTAAGCCGGATTTGCCACATGTCGCCGGAATCCGGCTAGCGATGCTGACGTGGCAAGTACAACTCTTTCTCAAGTGACACGTCGGTCCAGGTGTATAAAAAAATTAAAAAAATAAAAAATAATTACCCTCCAACTCATTAATCAAAATTAATAAATTAAATTTCAATTAAATAAATAAAAAGCTATATTAAAATTAAAGAAAATAACTGAGATTCGCAAATTAAAAACATAAAACCCACCATCCCGTATTGAAACCCCAAACCAAACCTGTTAATTGTCATGTTCTCCCAAATTCCAAGCTAGGGTTCTTAAAAACATTACAACATCTTCCCCCAATTTGAAGAACCCTAACCCATTCAACGATCCAATTCATAAATGTCTCGGGATCAAGTGGAGACTCCGCAGATGTATATTGCTACTGCAACCAAGTGGTTAAGACTGTTGCACCGTGGAAAGAGGCGAACGTGGGCCGTCGATTTCTTGGGTGCGAAAGGTATCCAGTAAGTATACTGTTGAAATTCGATTGGGTTTTTTTCTAAATTCTAGGAAATTACGGGTCTTCTCCAAAAGGATTTGTGAAAATTTTGAAATGTGGGTTCGGTTTCTTTTAGTTTTCTCTCAAATTCACTTTTGTTTATATTTCTTGCAACAATTAATTGTTATATTAATTTTAGAATGTAGGTCATTGTAATTTCTTTAAATGGTTGGATCCTCCGTTGTGCGACCGAGCCAAACAAATTATTCCGGGATTGCTTAAAAGTATGAACGAACTCAAGCAAGAGAAACAATATTTGTTAAGTTCGAACTTAAGGTTGAAGGAATCACTTAAAAGCATGAATGATATCAATGTAAAGAATGAAGAATTGTTGATGTTGAATAAGAAACTAGAGGAGATGGTGTCATTGCTGCAATATTCGAATGTTCAGTTGTTTGAAGAGAATAAAGAAATTAAAAGAGAGATGAAGATGAAGCTTAAGAAGAAGGATAACACCAAAAATGACAAAAAGTTTATGTATGGGGTGACTATTGTGATCTGTTTGATATTACCATTTTGGGTGGTTTTGTGTAACAGATGATTGTAATGTATTAGCTTGTAAAATCAGGTTCATTATATAAAATGGATTGGATTGTAATGTATAGCTTGTAAAATGTGATATCAAGTTCTTTGTTTTGTTAAGACAAGTTACTGATTTCAAGTTGTGTCTTAATTTGATTAAGATAAGCAATGTTTGGAACATGCAGAGCAATTAACTTGCCAGTCTTTTGGGAACTTCATTTGCTTCATATTTAATTAATCAAAATGGTTTATGACTAATGGATATATTCTAAATCATAATCAACTACATATTACTGTAAAGTTATAATCTAACCAGCTCTATTAGTTTCTTTCTAAATCATAATCAACTACATATTACTGTAAAGTTATAATCTAACTAGCTCTATTAGTTTCTAGAAGGTAGAATTGAAAAATTAAAAGACTCACACACATTGTTAAGTAACATGTCACACTTGGTGTTAACATTGAAAAATGCCTTTGACCACTGTGTTGGAGGCTTATCTTGAAACCACTCCCAGGCACCTACATGCAATCCCTTGATTTCTTCCATTCTTATCTTATATTCTTTCTCAGTGGTACTGGATGCAGCACTCCACATGGCTCGCTTGTATGCATCACCATTGTAACCTCTCTTTTTAAGGTTATTGTGCATGTGTCTCACACAAAACCTATGTGGTAGACCTGGAAACACACTCTGAAAGGCTTGGATTAGTCCTTTTTGTTTATCTGAGATAAATGTGAATTCATCCCCTGTTATGCCCAAATCTTGTTTAAGAAGAGTTAAAAACCACTCCCAGATTCCTCTGTTCTCTTTTTCCACCACAGCATAAGCCACCTGAAACAAGTTGTTATTAGCATATACCCCAACAGCTGTCAATAATATACCCCCATGCTTACTTTTCAAAAAACACCCATCTACACCTAATATAGGTCTACAACTTGCTAAAAATCCTATTTTTAGTGCATCCCAACACACATAAAGTTTACTGAACCTTGTAATTCCATTATCATTCTCTGTCCCTAGGATAATAGTAGAACGAGGATTGGTTTTCTTAAGCTCCTCAACATATCCCCACAACTTGGAATACTGGATATCGGGATCTCTCTGCAACTTCAACAACGCCAGCCTTTTGGCTCTATATGCTTGAGGTATGCTTATTTGGCATTTAGAATCCATAATTGCATCTCTCATAAATCCTTCAACCCCCCTCCCAGCATCAGACTGAAATCTTTGCATGAACCTTTCACTTAACCAGTTTGAAGTCATGACCTTCACTTTTTGACATGGGGCACATGTATGTTTCTTTTTGTACCTTCGAATCTGGAAAGCCTCTTCATTTTTCCTTTTTAGAGCATGGATCTCAAACTTGCACTTCTTTTTACGGCACTTCACATAAATCCTCCTTTTATCATTCTTCGCAAAAAAATATTCCTTCTTTGTCTAACAGCAAGTGATTCGGCTGCCAACTTAAACTCTTTTTTGTTTGCAAACACCTGACCTAATTCGAAAACAGGTTTAAATTTGGTTTTTGGGTTAAAAGTAGGGAATTGAGGTTCGACATTATCATCATCAGAAATCCTATGCTCATCAAAGTCCTCACCTACATCCACCACATCAATTTCCTCTTCACTGCTCTCGCTAGTATCTTCATCTGTGGTCTCCTTCGGGTTTTTCTCAGCAGTTTTCTTTTTCCTACCCGAACCAACTTTTCTTTTTTTACAATTACCCTTAGTGGTCTGATCACCTATATTAACCCCCTCAGAATGTTCACTCCTTTCAGATGGTGCACCCACATATATACTACAGTCAATTAAGTTGCTTTGATCAATCTCCAGATTTTCATCATCAACATCTTGTACATTACTATCAAACTCCTTGTCATTGTCGGTATCATCACTTATCTCCAATCCTATGGCATCATCGGGATCCTCAAAAGAAGATCCTTCACTATCATCCATTGATGACTCCACATAAACATGAATTTCTCTAACAGGGAGGAAGCTTTTACACCAAGCTCTAATGTCTTCATTACACCCATTTTGCACCAATATATAGTTACTTTCACCCAATTTCACATAATACTGCAATTTTCCTTCTACACCAGCCTGTGCACTAAAATCATCTAAATCTGTGTACTTAATCAAACTGCTTTTCACATAATCAAATACCAGCTTATCACCCTCCACATAATTAGTAGTAGATGTATCTGTGAAGTTACCCCCAAAATGAAGAACAAGTGATATGTTTTCACTATTTGGATCTGCATAGTCAAACAACAATGATAAGTAACAACAAAGCAAGTAAGAAAACCCTAAATACATCCCCAATTCCAAAACAAAATGAAAATTATTAAATAACATATGAGAAGTCGTGGTCAATTTAAAAAAAAAAAAAAAAGCCCCTGTAGCTTGAGTTTTCCAAGCCATAAAGACAAACACCTTTAAAACATATAATACTTGAGTTGGGACCACTAAATTAAGAATCATTCACTGCACAACCCACCAAGAACATGAATTAATTTAAATATTGGAAAAAACCCCTGCAGCTTGTCGTTTTCAAGCCTAGACAAATTCCCACCAATTCTAAACATTAGGGACCACCACACACTAAGCCCTAACAAATAAAAAAAGACACTAAAATTCACACTCATATCAGTGAGAAATCGATGAGAAAGACACTAAAAAAAACTCATACCGTAGTTTGGAGGTGGCCACTCTGTCGCTCCTTTTCTGCGAACGAATACCATCTATTTCGCTACTTAAGTCGTTACCGTTCAACTTATTTCAGAGACCTCCTTGTTGAGCATAACGATTATCGCTTACAAAGATGAGAGTATCGGCTATGAACGAACCCTCGCTTTGAATTTGGGGGAAAATGTGGGACGAACCCTAACTTGGAATTTGTGGAAAGTGAAGTGTTTAACAATATATATACACATGGTGGGATTTATGTTTTTAATTTGCGAATCTCAGTTATTTTTTTTAATTTTAATATAGTTTTTTATTTATTTAATTGAAATTTAATTTATTAATTTTGATTAATGAGTTGGAGGGTGATTATTTTTTATTTTTTTAATTTTTTTATACATCTGGACTGATGTGTCACTTGAGAAAGAGTTGTACTTGCCACGTCAGCGTCGCTCGCCGGATTCCGGCGACAGGTGGCAAATCCGGCAAAAATTGGATCAAAATTAACAAAAAATGAAAGTTATGGGACTAAGTGTAAACAAATAACTTTTTTGGGACTAAATTTAAAAAGAAAAAAAGTTACGAGACCAAACGTATATTTAACTCAGAAAAGTTCTATTCATTTACTTTATTTTTTTAGATAATGTAATTCTTTTGTTTGATTAACATAATATAAAGCATGTTATGTAAGACATTTATAAAAATAAGATACCTTGATAGATTATTTGTTACAGTATTTTTTCATTTTCGAGATGGGAATATTTTTGTCGGTACTCAAACAAATAAAGAAATGTGAGAATATCATGAGAGGGAGGTAGTATGTTTTAGTGTTGAAGAATAATGATTTATTGATTTGTGATTTCAAAAAGTTTGTCGAGCATTATTTTGTGTAGAAATGTGACTAGGTCGATCTTGAGTGTTATTTTTAAGGTAAATATTAATTTTTAGAATATCTATAATTATAATTTCTTGTAGTGGATGTAATATTTATTGGTTTATAGGATTGCACCAACCAATAACTAACAACGATCTTGTAGAAGTTGAGTCAAGATCAGTTTTCTTCTCGTAAGAAGAAACATGCTTCGGGATCCGGTAGTGCTCTGATCTTTGGCAGATCTTCCCTAAATGTTAAATGATTTGTCGGCAAAGCAACATCGTAATCGCAGGAACTCCGACGAACATCGGACAGGAACTCCGACGAACATAGGAAAATCCGACGATTGAGATCACGACGAACATAGGAGAATGCAGGAACTCCAAAGAACATAGGAGAATCCGACAAACATAGGAGAATGAAGAGTGGACCGTCTAAACTATGGATTATAATGCAAAAGTGAGAGTTGTAGTGAACACTCCTATTTATAAAGGCTCCAGTCCACTCTCGTAATTAATGCTGATGGGGCGGAAATCGTGGGATTTGATTGCTGATTGGGCATTAGAGCATCTCCAGCAGTGCGCTGGACGCCACTTTAGCGCAAAATTTATTCTCCAGCAGTGCGCTGTACGCCGCGCTAAAATAAAGATTGCTACAGAATCGCGTCAGATGTGGCGCAGAAAATAAGTTTGCGCTATCCACTATTTACGTATATTTAATAATATAATCTATTTACCCATTTTTATATTTAATATTTTAAATTAATAAAACAGAACCCCTTTCTTTTAATTTTGCGTTTTATGTAATTGCTGATCCCATCTCTTTTAATAATTCTCACTTTTAATATTTACGATAATTTTATTATTTTTTATTTATTTAATTTTTGTTTTATTACATTAATTTATTTAGTTTTTTAATATTTTAAAATTAATATATATTAATTACTGTATTTTTAGAAATTATGAAATTTTAATTTAATTTTTTTATCCAAATTATTATTTATATTAAATTACAATATTGATTAACTAAAAACTATAGAATATGTAATTTAAAATTTTAATAATAAATATATTTTATTTATTAAATTGATATCAATAAATATATAGTTTATTGAATTTATTAAATCCTAAATTAGTTTAATCATATAAATATTAATTTAAAATTTAATATAAAATGAAATATTCTAAGAATATTCCATATAATGCGAAAATATAGTGCAAGCTGCTGGAGTTGTATTGTAATTTTGCGCTAAATTAATGTGAAATCTGCGCTAAAATAGAGCGAGCTGCTGGAGATGGCCTTAGTGATTGTGTTCACACTAGCAGTTTGATCAACAGACTTCCGATCCAGACAGTGGCGGATGTATGTGGGGGCAGTCCCGGGCTCAAGCCCAGGGCTGTCCCCCAAAAGCCCATTATATCATATGTAAATAATTTAAAAATAATTTGTATTTTTAAATTTAGCACACCCCAAAAATATTTTCAGCCCACCCAAATAAAGCTAAAAAATAAATATATCTTCTTTCTTCTTTGTATTTTTAAGTTTAGCCCAACCCAAAAATATTTTAAGCCCACCGAAATGAAGCTAAAAAATAAATATAGCTTCTTAAATTTTATATATATATATATATATATATATATATATATATATATATATATATATATATATATATATATATTATTTTTTAATTATTATTAATATTTTTTATTTTCTTCAATAAACTTAGCCCACCCCACCGCGATTTTCTAGATCCACCACTGGATCCAGACCCATGGCTCAAAGTCCACCTAAAGTCCAATTATTAAGTTTCAAGTCCAAAGCTACGGTTCGTGAGCAATTAATTCATTATTGCCTTAATTTGACTTGTCATAATGGGATTGGATTAATAAACATGAGTGTATATTAGGTGCACCCGGGTGCAACCTTGCACCCAACCTTTTATTCTATTTTGTATACATGTTATTCTCTTTTGTATACATGTTTTGTAATAATTGTATACTTTTTTCACAATAAGTTTTTCATTAAAAAAACTAACATTCATATGTGTATAACTTTTTATTCAATAGTGTATACATGTATTTTAATAATTGTATATTTTTTACACTCAATTTTTCATTAAAAAAATTAAGTGTTAAATTGTATACATTTTTAATCATAATTGTATATGTTTTTGTTTATATTTGTATGTGGGTGCACACGAAACTTCGTGTGCACCCGAGTGCACACTATATTTAGCCAATAAACATTAAGAGATTAATACCCATTCAATTTGAAATTATTATATCACCATATTAATAACATTTAATTTTCGATACAATTTACTCTTATTTCAATCACTTTATTTAATTAGTGATTAATAACAATTAATACTTAATAATCAATTAATTAATTCTCAACAATCACCCCATGAGTTGAATTTAATGCTTATGAAATGCAGACACACAATTAAGGGTGGAGAAAAATATCGAAATTTCAATATACCGCACTTACCATATTGAAAATACCAAATTTATTGAGATTTTTGGTATACACTAAAATCATACTTTAATGCATAATCTAACATACTCCAGAAAACATACTTTAACAACCATTAAACATATTTTATCTAAATAATAGACATACTTTAACACGTCTTACAAACCGTCTCACATAATTAGCGTCTAATAATCAATTAATTAATTCTCAACAATCACCCCATGAGTTGAATTTAATGCTTATGAAATGCAGACACACAATTAAGGGTGGAGAAAAATATCGAAATTTCAATATACCGCACTTACCATATTGAAAATACCAAATTTATTGAGATTTTTGGTATACTGAAATATTTTGGTACGATAAAAAATATGAAAATTCTCAAAACAGCGGTATTTCATTATGACAAAGTCTCTTGCGAGACGCTAATTATGTGAGACGGTTTGTAAGACGTGTTAAAGTATGTCTATTATTTAGATAAAATATGTTTAATGGTTGTTAAAGTATGTTTTCTGGAGTATGTTAGATTATGCATTAAAGTATGATTTTAGTGTATTATGATTTAATTTATTATTGACATACTTTAACTGCAAATAATCATACTTTATTTATACAATAAGTATACTTTAGTGATGGGTCGACCCGTCTCATATCCGTCTCACAAGAGAGTATCTCTTTCATTATATATTGAAATACCATAAATTATTTTAAAAAAGCATATATGAGTGAGTATAAAAGTTTAAAAAAAAAACTCTAATATTTTAAAATTAGAGACCAAATAATTAAATTTAGGTTAATTTTGGAGCACATCCGATGCACAAATACACCATAAGATTTATAGTTTAAAATTTAGAGTATAAGTAAAATTATATATATTTTTTAATTTAATCTAAGATTGTGTATTATTTATTAATTAACCTAAAATTGAGTGACTCACTAATTCATATCTACACCTAAAATATCTCACGTGATGAAGAAAGAGGGCGTAAGTTAAAATGGCTCTAGAATCGATTTCAATGTTCATAATTCTCATTAGATATTTATGGATATTAATATACCAATTAGAAATATTATCCGAAAATTTTTCTCTTAGGGACAAGGGCGCTTGCTTGCCTATGTTTCCTTTCTAAGTACTCTCATTGGTTTAGTTCTCCTCATTATTATCCTCACAAATCAATTTGACTAGTGTTCTATCATGTAGTTTTAAGTAAGGTTGTTCGGTACATGAAATGGTAAGATTTTTTTAAAATTTCATACTGAAAGTTCGATACGAATTTTTTATAAATAAAAAATTCAAAACCATACCGAATTTTGGTTTGGTAACGGTACAGTTTTTTTATAATTCGATATGGTTAATTTGGAACGAATTTTCGATTGTATTCGAATCGATATTGTTCGGATCGGTGTGGTTCGGTGTAATGGATTTACCAAGCAAATTACAAAAATTTTTATTTTCTTTTTTAGTGTTTATTTTTAAAATAAAATGTAAATATTGATTTATAATTAGTGATTTTATAGGCACACATTTAAAATAAATTAAAATATTAAATATAAATATATCTTAACATTTATTTAAAAATATTATAGTTAATATTATATACAAACAATTATTTAATATACTAATCCTATCTAATTAAAGAAAATAAATTTATAAAAGTAAGAAATTTTCATTTATAAAATAAAAATTAAATAATTAATAATATTTTAATATATGAAGTGAAAGATGATCAATTTTTAAACTCATATGGAGTATAAATTACTAAAAAATATAAATATTATTTAAGTAGGAAGAATTGAGTTAAGTAGAATATAATGCTTATTTTTTATTATTGAGTTTTAATAGTGTATAATATTTTATTTTAAGGTATAATTTTATTTGGTTTTTCGGTTCGGAAAATATTTCGGTTTGGATCAGTTCGGGTTTCGGTATGGTTTATTAGACGATATCCAAGTCCATACCGTAAAATATTTTGGTTTGGTTTGTTTCGGGAAAGTCAAATAGTCATCGAAAAATAAACTATCAATTCGGAACTTGAATTATGTTTTCTATCGATTCGGGACTTGAATTATGTTTTCTATCGATTAGGAGCCTGAATTATGTAAAACTATCAATTTGGGACCTGAACTTAGGCCTTAAGTTGATAAAATAAGGGATACCATTTGAAAAATTCAGGCATTGGATTAATAGTTTTATATGTTTCAAGCCTTGGGTTGATAAAAAAAATAATTTGTGTCCCAAATTGATAGTTTATCCATAATTCGTGCCTTGAATTAATAAAACTCATGAAATGGGGGAATATAAAATCTAAGAAAAATATTTTTCCCTCAATCATTTTTGGGATTTGTCTTCTTTATCTGTTGCAATCCCTCTTCTTCTGTTGATCTCCTCCTCTAGTGGATGGGTGAATAATTGGTGAAAATTTAATAGAATTTGTTGAAGAAATGGAGGTGAATTGATAAAGTTCTCCGAAAATGAAGGAGTATTTTTATTTTATTTTTCATAATTCCATATAATTATTTATGGTATTCATTATCACTATATCTAATTATCAATCCTTATGTGAGACGTGTTTTATTTTTTAATATTTTTATTAATTATTATTTTTTATTAAAAATATTTTTACTTTTCATTTATATTATAAATTATTTATAAAATAATTTATCCCAACAATTATTTACCTATCAAGTATTATTTTTTATTAAAATATTTTACTACTTTTTATTTATTTTACAAAACTAATTTTGTGAGATTATGTACAAATTAGTGGCATCTCCAAAGCAAATTAAAAAATAAGCACTTTTCAACGTGACATGGCATAAATAATTGGATTCTAATTAGTACATTGATTAGACGATGATTCGCATCACTGAATATCATACATACTTCACAACTAAAGATATTTTCGTTGCTTAATTAGCCATAATTAATGTATGTGGTAGTTAATTAACTAGTTTAAATCAAAATAAATACTTCCTACTTTCCAATAAACTTTTCACTATTTCGTTGTTCCATTACACTCTCCTTCCTCCAAAAATAATACTCCCTTGTTCAAGTTAAAGAGAGTATTTTTTCCATTTTGGTCGTCTCACTCAAAAGATCTCCTTTCATTTTTTACACACATGAGATCAACATACCCCCTCTAATACCATTAAAATGTGGGGTTCACACTCCCACTAATACAACTACCCACTACACATTAAATAATAATATTCCTTATTTCACGTGCAAAAAAGCAAAAGACCCTCTTTTGACGGGAAGGAGGAAGTAAAAAATATAACACAAAAAACCTCGCATTACATTATATTTTAAAAAATTTCACTCTCACATAATTTATACTCCCTCCATCACTGAAAGGTCTTCATTTTACTATATTGAGCGTCCCAAATATTTTAAAATTTTCACTCTCACATAATTTATACTCCCTCCGTCCTACCGAAAGGTCTCCATTTTACTATATTGAGCGTCACATTCAAAAGTCCTCATTTTCCACTTATAGTAAAAGGGCCCCACATATGCCCCACCACTCACTACTAATACAACTACTCATTATACATAAAATAATAATACTCCTTAATTTACGCACAAAAATTAACTGGTGACGTTTGGGCTGGACGGAAGGAGTACAATTTATCATTTCTTTATTACTTAAAAATACCATAATATTTCTAAAAATCAATAAAGAGATATATGTTTTGGGAAAGTCGTGAGACTTGGTCCAAGTAAATATGGAATTGACAACGGATACGACGAAGCACTATAAGATAAAATGCGATATCTTAGCAAGTTGCAATGATTTCTGAAATAGAATTGATGGATTCTAAATTAAATTTGGGAGCTTATAGGACCACTAAATGGTGCAAAAGCCGTTGAAAGTGGTCATACAAAGAAAAAGAGGATCTGACGGTAAAGGTGAAAATCTTGAAAGCAAAGCTTGTTGCAAAAAAGTATACTCAGGAAGAAATGGTTCGATTATAAGAAAACTTATTCGTCGGTAGCTATGCCTAAGTTGATCCGAATTCTTTTATATGTTGCTAATCATATTGATTATGAGGAATAGCAAATAGATGTTAAGACAGCTTTTCTGAATGGAAGTCTTGAGAGAAACATCTATGTGAAGCAACTAGAGTGATTCATTACAAATGGCTAAGAGCATTTTGAGTGTAAGCTTAAAGGTGTCTATCGATGGACTAAAGCAAGCTTCAAGATCACGAAATATCTGTTTTGATGAGGTAATCCAGTCATATGGATTTATTCAATGGGCGGATGTATCTTGTGTATTGAAAAGACTGACGAAAATGTGGTGGTATTTCTTGTACTATGCGTAGATGATATTTTGCTCATTGGAGATAATGAAAGAGTATTGTCGGGCGTATGGGTATGGTTGATAAAGTAGTATGAAATGAAGGTCTTAAGAGAAGCAAAATATATCCTTGCGATCATGGTGATCACAAGATAGGATATTGTGCTTATCTCAAGTTTCATCAAATGATACAATCCTTACTCATTTTAGCATGTGACTTTATCTAAGGAAATGTGTCTTCACACAAAAGAAGATAAAGGAGATGAAAGCAGTTCCTTATGCTTCGGCGAATAAGGAAGCTTAATCTAAGGAATTATATGCAGGAGATCGGATATTTGTTTTGCCGAAGGCATGGTCAGTGAGTATCAAGGTAACCCAAAATAAGAATGATGAACTGTGGTAAGACATATACTTATGTACCTGAAAAAGACCAGAAATTATATGTGGACTTACTAAACAGATTCACTGCTTCTTAAAGGTTACATAGATTCAGATTTTTCTAATTAGATAGGGACGGCAGTAAATCCACCTCAAAGATTATGTTTTAAATTTTAGGAAATAGAGCCATAATATGGAGGAGTGTTATATAGAAATATATTTCAGACTACGGACTCCATCATGGAAAGATGATAAATTGGAGCCTATGAGGCAGCCAAAGTATCTGTATGACTCTAGAAACTTCATAATGGACTTAGATGTGATTCTAAGTTTGCCCAAGATTATTATAATTTATTGTGATAATAATGGTGCAGTTGCAAATTTGAAGAAATCATCAGTCCATAAGGCAATTAAACACGTGGAACACGAGTACCACCTATTACGAGAAATCGTATGATGAGGGGAAGGTTGTTGTCGCTTGGATTGCATCGGATGATAACCTAGTAAATTCATTTACAAGGACCTTAAGACGAGAGCTTTTGATGGTCATATAATGAGAGTGAGAATCAGATGTATGGCAGAAGACATGACAGCATAATATTTTAGTATAAGTGGGAGAGTGTTGGATTGTATACTAAAAGTCTAGCTTTTTGTATGAACAATGTTTAAACAATGAATTTGAAATGAGAATTATATAATCAAATGATTGCATCTTAAAATTTATTTATATTTCCGATGCAATAGTCCACTTACTTTATACTGTACATAATATGTTGTGCGACAACACGCGAAAGATCATATTATCGGTCTCCTTATAAAGTATTTAACAGATGCTCACAACTGAGATAGACGGGGACTCTCTATCGGGATGGTTGTAGTGTGATTTGGTATTAGTTTGTCTTGACTATAGAATCACATTAGTGCACTTGTGTGTATTGAGTAGGACCGCTTGAGATCTTTCGATTTGTACTGTCTATATAGAAGAACTTGATCTCAATTATTATGGATGTTCGTGCTCTTAATCCCTATACAATAATCTCGACATGTAAGGCAGTATGTATTTCTTTGATTCATCAGGGGTGAGATTTACATGTAATTAAATCAATAAACTCGGTGAGTTGGGAAATAGTATTGTCTCTATGGTGTGCTGTTGATTGTAGAAGGAATCTGTGTCCGTTATAGGTTGATGATGTCCCCTTGAGGAGCTCATAAGGATTATCATGTAAACCCTGTAGGTGGATTTATTCCAGCATGATAATGAGGTTGAGTGGTACTACTCTTGGATAAGATATTAATTAATGAAGTTGTCAGTAACTTAATTAATTAATGGACATTGTATATCTTAAACGTGGGGAGACTAATGGGCTCATAATAAGAAGGAGCCCAAAATGTAATTTTGGAATTGGAGCGACAGTGCAATAATAATATTTTAGTGGATTAAATTATTATTGGACTTAAGTATAAGTTTTGGCCTAAACTTGGATACTTAAGCCCAATGGAGGCCCGACTCTAATTTCTCCTCCTGATTCCTATTGTAGCCCATATATAAGTCATCTCAGTTGTTTAACACTAAGAGAGACATGCCTAACACGTGAAAAGGGCAGAGAGAATAGCAGATTGAGAAGATCTCG
Organism: Pogostemon cablin; assembly: GCA_023678885.1. Taxonomy (NCBI): domain Eukaryota; kingdom Viridiplantae; phylum Streptophyta; class Magnoliopsida; order Lamiales; family Lamiaceae; genus Pogostemon; species Pogostemon cablin. The sequence goes on from CM042951.1 coordinate 33,514,248, forward strand.
AAGATCATCGCTCTTACGACGTCGAAATTGGACTTAGGAATACAACAGAAGATCGGAAGGTTGTTTGTTGCTGATGTTTGTCAACTTCCATGATTTTTATAAAAGCTTGTGGAACTCATAACTGAACGTGTGATACACCGTTGGAAAGCCACTGAAGAGAGGATCGTTTTGGTGCTAGATCATCAAATCCGAGATCGGATGAGAGAGTTATGCCCAAAACGGTGAGGCTGCGCAAGCTGCCGGCGAGAATTCTTCAACTTCTTCAACATACACTGGTGAAAGGTAATACGTTTCTATGTTTCTTGCTTCCGCTGATTTAGAAATGCATGGAACCTAACGGTTCACGTTAACCAAACGATCGAACACCAACAGTTAGGTAGTAGTGATTTTTTTTGTAAATAAAGTGTATAGGAATATTAACAAAAGTGATAACTTTCATGGGTATTATTTTGTAATAAATAAATAATAAAATATTTTAGGTGTATTAGGTAGTAATGATTTTTTTTAAATAAAGTGTTTGGGGGAAATGATAATTGTTTTGACTTTTTTGTCTTTTTTAGGGAGGTGCAAACTTTTGTGGAACTATCTAAAATAGAAAGTGTGCAATTTGAAAAGAGACGGAAAGTATTTAAGATCAATTCTCATCAGAAATCGCTGTCTGAGGCACCTCCTGCTTCCGAATCTAGCCACCATTTTCTGAAGAAATATGTACAAAATTAAGTTGTGCATAATTATTCATTAGTTGTTCAGAGTTATTTACTAATTGTGGAAAATTATTCATGTCATCGTTTGTCGAAGAAATATGTACAGAAATTATTTATTGCATAACTATTAATTAATTGTATAAATTATTCCCTAGTTGTGCATATTTATATACCGAATAGGGGATGTAGAAATATATACAGATATTATGTTTGATTAATTTTTAAAATTATTTTTTATCAATTGTGCAATAATAGTTGAGTTAAATTAAAGAGCACATGGGTATCGGTACACCTCGTTAATAGGAACCATTAGACCAATACTAATAAACACATTTGATCTAATAAAATAATTAAAAGTTAAAAAAAATAAAAATAACTACATTTAAAAACTATCCAATAAATCATAAGTGCATCCATACACTACAGAATAAGCCACAATAGTTTCCCAATATTTTTGAATGAAATGATTTATAAATATAAACAAATACAGGAAATAATACGATATAGTAATTATTGAAGATTTTAGAGTTATTAAAATATACTTTACCATTTTGATATAATGAAATGAAAGTGTAACTTTAAAATTGTTGTATTCCGTATTACAAATTTGATATCAATGCATTTAGAAGTAATAATAAAAAATATATATTGTACTATTTTCGTCCCGCACAATTTTCTTTTTTATTGTCCCAGAAATTGACATATTTATTTTTTAAGGATATGAGACCCACACAAAAATAATTTATTTATTTATATGGACCCACACGCACATCACACTCACCACTAATACAACTAATCACCACACATTAAATATTATTTTTCTCATTTCATTTTAAATTAAATTATTAAATTCATTAATCTCCTTGCCAAAAAAAAGTAAAAAAATGTGTTAATTATTATGGGATGAACGGAGTACCTAGTAATAGATGTCTCTTAAAAATAGGGCTTTTATTTGAAAATTTTCCGTTATATAATGTAATCTACAGTTGGCAAATGGCCCACATAAAACGAGGATAATTTTACTCCGAGAGAGTATTGTACAGAGCCATATCCATGTAAAAACGCATTTTGAAGTATTTTCCTCTTACCTTTATGCATGCCAAACGGTTACCAGATAATTAAACATATTAATATACAAAGGGTAATAATTATATAAGGTGTGTTTATAGAGTCGAAAAAGAAGTGTTGGGTGCCAGCTTATTGCAAAGCTGATAATCACAACTTCCCACAAGCATCAGACTGACATTATGGGAGCATCATATAAGGTAGCAAATGCACAAGCTGCAATGGGGTTTGCTATTTATTTATACACACATATATGCTGTTTACACACAGCATATTTAAGCCAAAGCAAACCATTTTAACTGCCCAAAAACCAACTGAATTTGTAAACACGTATATGAGTTTTTTTCTTTAGAGATGTTTTTCTGAGAATGCAGCTTCAAAATCTGTATGTTGAATCAAGAACTCGCACCATAAACTCGGATTCTTTGTTCTATCGGAACTCTACAATACGGGCATGTAGCTTTACCCTTCTTACCGTAGCTGTCATTGCAGTTTGCACAGATGACTTGATGAGCACAAGGAAGAAAAACGACCGATACTTCATCCTTCATGCAAATCATGCATTCCCTATCGCAGTTGACCCCTTTTTCTAGATTGTCTTCCAAATCAAGTTCATGAAGCAGCCCTGCTATGGATTCTCCTTGGGGGTTGACACCATTGGAGTTTTCTGTCCATAAATCATTGGATTGATTTTCCAACTCCGTTGATTCGGCTGAGTCCTTGAGGCGAGCATATTCTTGCTCAAGGCGTTGGAGGTCGTCTTTATGGCGCTGGAAATCTATCTCTATTTTTAGTCGAAGAGCCTCTAGCTTCCGTTTGTTATTAGCCTCTGAAGCTTCTTTAAGACGCCGCTCCTCCTCCAGCTGCGCAAGAACTGAATCTTTGGCCTTCTGCTCTTGCCTCCACTTTGCCTTTCATATGAAGTTCAAACACAAAAAATTATTTGCTACTAACTTCATGAAAGTCCAAGTTCACCGTAAATTGAGCAACAGCAACTATATGTAAGAGAAGATAAGAAAAGCAAGGCATTTAGAAAGAGAACAAGTTGAGTGTTGTGAATACCTTCACATTGGAAGATGGTGATTCACCAGGCATTGAGAATGCAGAAAACATGGATGCAATTCTATATGCTGAAATTTGCATGAGAATTAAAGTTGCCAAAATATTGTCCAAGGGAAGAGGATTCAAACCCAAATGTATCACCAGTAAGCACTTGAAGCGAACAAGTTCATAATAATAACCATTTCTAAGAAAAAAAACATAAGTAGATGATGGTTTAAAAAAGCTTGATGGACAGTAGAACACTAAATATGTCCAACCATTGACTACTTCTAGACTAAAGCTGATAATAAATACATGATGGTTTTAGAGAATCATCGATTTGTTAGTAAAAAATGTTTTAAGTTTTTTGCCTGTGACTAATGTCAGATTAAAAGACGAATTATACAGTAAGAAGAATATTAGAAGAAAGACTGACTGACTCATATTTGACCAACATACACCCACAACAAAGTTAATTTAGAAAGCATCAACCAATAAAGATTTTACATCGAACAAACCTCCAAGAGCAGGAGATTTGACATGAAATGATGTAAGACGCTAAAAAGCTAATAACAGGTACACAATCTGTAGGCTCAGAAAATACAGTGGAAACCATGCGTATAGAGAGTAAGAACATTAACATATATAACTGATCAAGAAATAGCATGCAATGTCAATGAACAATTATTAGAACCACTTTAAACAATTGCATACTACTACATTATGCCCCAAGGAAATTCTTTCTTGAAAATGCCATAGTAAGAAGAAATAACTTCTTAGTTTGTATAAACTACCTCACTTGGAAAATTCAGTATGACAGTTAAATTAATTATAGAAAGAAACGAATGAGTTCAGTCTTCTAGTGTCGTTGTAGTAGACAATAATTAGCAGCTAATCTAAAAGGGGAACTAACAAGCCAACTCCACAAGTTTCAGTTAATAAAAACAATTTCACAATGCTCATTTGTAAGTAGTATCTAGACGAGACCCTTCATTTTTGAGATGCTATAAGCAAGGTGCAGATCTTGGTCAGTATGAAAATGCTGCTCGTGCAAGTCACTATGTCTTCAATAGAAAATGTATCTAATGTACATATATCTGCATATATTGTCGGTGAGCGTATGTGCAGGCCATCTTTACAATTATTTCTCATCAGAAATAGGTATATTATGTACATTAGTACATTGGAATATGTTCAACCCTGCTATCAAGCTCAAGCACACCCAAAAGAAAATCATTGCAAGTACAAATGTGCTTTGAGTATTAGTGAAATCCAGTAGAACAACATGAAATTAAGCCTTTCCGTTATTTGTAATCGGTTCATGAATTATATCTCATCACTGTGTTCATTTTAAGCACAACCTCTCATAAATAATTAATATAGCATCACCACTTTATAATTTCAGAAATATGGATCATATCTGAATCAGCAGAAACACTAAAGTAAATGACTTCACAATAGAAACCATTGCAAAATGTTACAGACGTTAAAAAAAAGTCAACAGAATAAGCCACTAAACCAACGGGTGGAACATCATATGAGTATAATAGCGCACCATTGAAGAGATAGCATATAGAAGCAACATCTGCAAATGGAAATTGATAACTAGAACAATATTTCATTTGAGTATGGCATACCTCAGCTTCCTTTGTGGCTGCCTCGACCTCAGCCAACTCTTGTTGCAACTCCAAGATCTTCTGCTTTTCTGCTGCAATGTCTTCTTGCATCTTAGTTTTCTGCTTCTCCCACGCTAAAAGCCTCTTAAGACACTTTTTCTCCCTCTTTGCAACCTCCAAACAGGTTGTGACTGATTCAGATGCACTCAATTTAGATGCCTCCATCTCCGCTCTAATTTCTGCATTCTCGGTTTCAAGTTTCCTAACAGCAGCATTTGCACGGTCCACTTGACCACTAGCCATCCTCAAAGCATTCTCCATATCAGTTAGTCTTTTCAGAGTGGTGTCCTCAAGGGTCTGTTTCCCCTTTTTCAGCCGCTGAGTCTCATCTCTCTCCATTCTCAACATCTTAAGTTCAGTCAAATCGTGACTAAGCTTTCTTGCAGCTTGCATTGCCTTTTGGTGAGCCCACTCTTTTCGCTCCTTCACCTGTTTCTCTAAGTCCTTTATCTGATGAATCAAACTTAGGATCATTTCATCCTTTTGATCCAGGGCCACTTGTTCTGTATTCTCATCAAGATTCAAATCACGAAATTTACTCATCACTGAGTTTACAACATCTTGATTCTTTGTATACTGAGTTTCCACACTTTGCCCAAGAGGTTCCCAGGCTGTCGTACCACTTGATGAATTGCCACCAGACAAAGAACTAGGGCAAGCCTGTGATTGGCCATGGAACTGCTTTGAGTTTGCCCTAAATCCGGCAGCAAACATCGCAACATTCCTCTTCAACAGGTTCTTCATTGATGGACTAAGGTTAAATCTCTTTGGACATTCAATTTCTCTTTGCAAAGCCATTTCTGATGCATAAGACAAAAATCCATTCATTCCATTCATTGGGTACTCGGATGTCCCACCATTCCCAAAGCCCCAACCACCATGAAACCTACACAATGCTGGTGCAACCCCTACAGGTCCCCCATTAGTAATCACTCCCTCTGTGCTCCCCCCACTGCTTGCAGAGGCACCCTCACACACTCCAGTCCCATTTTCACTCACACTAGGAGATGGTAAAACCGGAATGTCCATCACACTAGCACGCCCAACATGGAGATCATTCATTAGCAAACACCACATAGCATCACCCTTAGTCAAATGGGGTTTGATTTCTTGCAACAAACAAACCATTGCCCCAAGAGTATACTCCTCCAGCTCCCTCAAGTCTGTAAAGGTCCGGGCAGTCTCTTCGCTGTTTGCTCCATTACCGCCACCATTACTCAGATAAGCCAAAGCATTATGCAAAATATTAGTCAAAACGTCCATTCCACCATAAAAATTCCCATTCCTCAAAACAGCCTTCAATGCCATCTCCTCATCATAACCCAACGCAACAAGCTTATTTATTGCCTCATTATACAAAAACTCCAAATTCTTCAATAATATCTCCTCCAACTGCTCCTCAGTACAGTACCCCCACCCATTATCATCAAACACGGAACTACCATTATTTGGATTAGGCATCAGCATGGAGCTATGCGTCAAGGCATTTAGTGCCATGCTGCAATTTTTGGATTTCATCCCTGTTTTTACGTTCCCTGATTTATCCACATTTCCGTTAGCGTTAATGGTTGCAGAATGATCCGATTCGGGTTTTACCGATCGGGTCCTTCTATTAGTTCGGATGTGTTTCTCTCTAACAGTACAACCCATATCGGAAAATCCCCCAATTCGATTGACTTAAAATACAAAGAACAAGGACCCTATCAAAAAAGGCAAAATCAAAACAATCAATTCAGCTAAACAGATACACACGAGGAAAACATGGATGTAGGCATAGGAGGTGAGATAGAAACCTAGAAAGGGAAACTTACAGATCAGATGATGATTCCGACGGAGGTGCAATCAAGAGAAGAGTGTTATGAGTTGCAGAGATTTTGTGTTTGGCGGTAGTTGAGGAGGAGGGTATGCTATAGGAGGTTGCAATTTGTAGCAGCTGCCGAACTGGATGTTCATTCGGGTCGGATCTCTATATGGGTCCCAAAACGGGCTAATATGAAGGCGTGTTATCACATGTTCATTTTTTTCTTTTTTAAGAATAAATGAATAATAGGAGAAATAATTACCAAAATTGTAGTATGAGATAGGCTGGTTGTAATAATAATCTCTATCTATCTTCTATATAAAACTGAAATTCTATTTTTATCTTCAATTTTAATTTTTTCAATTTTACTTTATTTAAAAATATTTAATTTTAATTTTGATCATCCATATTTAATAATTTTAATGTTAACTATGGATCCTATTTAGGTTGATAATAATCTTTTTAATTAACAATAAAATTTTAAAAAAATAAAAGATATTTTTAATATATTCTACTAATTTTCAATGAATATATCAATTAAAATATTATAATTTGATTTAATTTACATAAGATTTATTTTTTTATAGTTTATTTTTACTTAATATTCAACTAATTTATTTAAACTATTTAACTTAATTTAATTTTAGGCTCAAATTTTTCGTTGAATTTGTTTTTGTTTATACATTTTTTTAAAATTTAATATTTACTTTAAAGTATCATTTTAATTTAATTTTATTTATTTATCTTAAGATATTTAATTTCAATACTTATCTAGACTTGCGAGTATATATAAACAGTTTTGGAATATATCGTAACAAAATTTTTATGTATAATTTTTCTCAATCTTTTTAATTTTACGCTATTTGAAATTACTGTTCATTTAGTAATTTTAATGTTAGCCATGGATCCTATTTAAGTCAATAATAGATTTTTTATTGTGGCATTACTATTACATAACCTTAACAATTAGCGTTAGTCACACACTTTTTACGCACTGTTAGTTTCTTCTGTAGTTAGTGTTGGTGTGATTTAGAGTTTTGGTTGCAAAAGCTGACGGTTTAAATTTATTATTTCCGATCCAAAGGCCCACATTGTGTCTAAAGCCCAGAAAAGGATTATCTAACCGGAAAAGAGATTAAACGAACTAACGAAGGACAAAAAAATCCACAGAGAAATTACAGCACAGTAATGGAAAGAGAAAGAGAAACAGACGATGAAGCAGACCAAAGGAGAGAGGCAGCTATTGCATCGGCGGCTTCTTTACGCCCCAATTTCAACCTCAAAAGCGGCCTCACCCAATCACACCTCTCCAAATTTCAGGTTATCTCAAAATTCTCTTACTATCTTATTCTTCCAACTTTGAAGAATCATGAACCCTAAAATTGGCCGATTTTTGTGAGAAATGTTAATTCGTTTGGGCGCAATTGGCTTGTGTTTTTAGATTTGAATTTGTTCCATACTTTCGTTTTCGTATTAATCATGAATCGTGATAGATTATGAATTAGGTGGTAGGCGTTCTTAATTAATTAGCTATTTTGAAAATTATGAATTAGAGTAGGATTAAATCTGGTTGAACTGTTATGAGTATACGATGAAGCTGAATTGAATTCGGTTGAGTTGTTTTCATATATTGTTGCTGTTTTTTTAATTCTTTTTTGGATCATCTTCTGAATTCTATTGCCCTGTTTCGTTTTTAGGAACTGCATAGGAGGCGCTTACAAATCAAAGCTAAATCTAAAGTACATAAGAGAAATAAAGGTGCTCAACATTGTCGAGCTGGGCATTGATTATCTTTTTTTATTTATTTTATTGTGTTTTAATGATTGATAGAGATATGCAGGAGGTAATGGGATAGACAAGTCCCTCAAGAAGGCTACTGAAGTTCACGAGCACTTTGACTACGAACGGGATGTTTCTGCTAATGTTTCGACCAGTGTTCTAGCCCCAGATAGCAGAGAGGGGAACATCTTATCTGAAGAAGATAAAGCAACAAGAAACCCTGCACCAAAAACACGCCAGAAGTTGTATTGGGGGTATTTCTTCGACTTTTCCACTATTTATTACAAATTGGGTAAGGAAGAGAAGTTTAGATGATTTGTTTGCTTTTGTTATGAATTATTCAGGCTCGACACAAAAGAAAGGTGGGAGCGTAAGTCCAATATGTGATATGATGCAAGGTCATATGCTGCTGACTATGTGTTTGCTTGTGATATGTGGTGGAGTTGGAGGGTGGATTGAGTCGATCAGCTAAGTCATCATGACTTTTACGCCATTCATGTTTTCCTAATCATCTAGCTGGTCATTCGTTGTTGTTCAGCTAGTGTCAGCAGGTACGAATATGTCTGGCAATTTGTCGTAATGTTTGATTGAGACAGTGCTGAGGTTGTGTTTAGATAAATTAGCTCGAGGTCTACCTTATGTGGCATCGCTACAGAATTTCATCTTACATGATTCGCTAGTTGCTTAATGAGTTTCTTATTTCAATTGCATAATTGGCATTGCTTTGGCTGTAGTATCAAAATCTTGCAAAATATCAGAAACTTAGCACGTGCTATTTAGATTTCATAACTTCCAATATGATATCAAATATTCACTGCAGCTAAATACTCATATACTAACCTTTACTTTGGATGTTTAGGAGGTTTATCCTCTGGTGAACCTTAGTTAACGGCTCTTTGCATTTAAGGTTGAGAAAAAAGGACAAACCCACGGGCTTTAGTCAGCCCGGGCTGAACAATGTTTTAGCAGAGTAAATGTAACAGTCAAGAAATGGGCAGATGAAACTCAAACCAGGGGTTAATGAGCAAAATTAAAATTTTACCCCTCAATCTGAAAATCAAAAAACATCTTTCATTCAACTTGAAATTGAATCTGCAATGAAGAATGAAGAAACTAGGGTTTTTTTCTTCCATTGCGTGCAATCGTCTTCCACACAAACCTTCACCAATCTGTTCTGGCCTCCACCATGGTCCATTTGAAGCTCAAGCTTGACGTAGTACTCCGATGTTGTATTCTAATTTTTTGGTTCAGTCTTCTAATTTCTGACGTAACTCTCTCGCCCATAAAATTTTGAGAATATTCTGCAGTTAAGGTTGATTTACTTGGTTCTGCTAATTATGCATATCTTGTAGAACTGAAAATTTTCAGAGTAAAAGGCATTTCTTCTAAGAATGTTTTTGAAATTTCCATTTCCCAAACTAGTATACTTAATGTGTTTATTTAGAGATCGGGAGGCGAGCGTAGAATTGGGGTAAACACGGTTTAGGTAAAATACTATTTCCAAATAAAAATTTCTTATTGTTAGCTTCCTGTTTTTTAGTGTTCTTTCAATCATACTTACAATGCCTATGAAATTTTGGGTTTCTGAAACTTTAGAGTTTGAAATGAATTCTTGCAGTTGGTACAAAATATGAAGGGGCGGTGGTTTGTGAATGATGACATTTAGCATAAACATTCTAAACTGATTATCCACCAAAAAGCTATACACTTTGATGATTGTTTCAACAGAATGGCACAATCTCCTCTATGAACGATCATTCTTCCCATGAATCCATCCAAAGAAACGAGAACCACTTCCTGGGTTTTTCTTCCAGAAGATATTCTAGTTTACAGTTTACGAAGGTGCTGCTATTGTGGGTGTTGGAAGTTGTGCATCTGTGTCACTTCGAGAAGAATAAGTTGGAAAAACTGTGATGTTTCGAGTTTAGGACCAAAGTCCGTGGTCTCTCCCATTGTTCCTTATACCATGAGTTTGGTTTCTATATATATTAGCTTCGTTCTTTTCTTTCTTTTGTTTGATAGTCTGTTTCTTGGAAATATTTAACTAGGCCTTCTTTTAAAGTTTTTGAGATGTAATCGTGTTCTGTTCCACTGTTCTTCCGAATGCTTTCATGGTTCCATTACAGTGTATATACGAAATCGAAGTTTTATGGTTGCTGGTGGTTCTTTTTCTTTGCAGTAGAAGTTTGTGATGCTTGAAGATTTATCTTATTTTAGCTACAAGAATCTCATATATTTTTATAAGTTGAATTAATGTAAATAATTTTACATTAACTAGCATTCTTGTTGATCTAGTGTTGAAATGAAACTGTCAAAATAAAAAAGAAAGGCATTACAATGAAGCAGATTTTTTCTAGTATTTAGTTTGATGGGAATAAATATACCCTAGTTTAAGAAACCCTTCCCCTCAAAGTAAACTAAGCCTACATGGTTGGGTTAAGTAGCTGGAACCAAGGTGCTTTGAATTTTCGATTGGGTTAAGTAGCTGGAACCAAGGTGCTTTGAATTTCCTCTATTGACCTTCCTTTCGTCTCGACGACATTATCAGCTATGTAGATTACCCCAAGGAGGCATACGACCGCAAATCCCAGGTACACTTTGCTGATCCCAAACTTGTTCACGACTCTTAAGAAGTAGAAGCCAATGACAAAATTGGATATCTGTTTGAGTGGGATGTACATTGATTAAATAACATACTACAGGAAAAATAACTTCACATTTTCAGTGCAAATTACATTTCTAGCCTTCTGTCTTTGCATTTTGTGACATTCCATACAATAAAGAACAACCATGTTTTTTCCTGACAACCGAAATGGGTTAATAACTCTTGTGGTCACTTACTTTTGGATTATGCAAGAAAGTTTATTTACTTTTGTTATTTGCAGGAGAAACTGACTAGGATTTTCTATAATTGAAAGTTTGGTGACTTAAAATGACAATATTGAAGGTTTTATGTCAATTTATTGCAGAAATGTTGTGAAGACAAATGTAATTTACTTGTGTGATACATACTGTATTTCTGAAATTATAACTCACCCAATGCACAACCAAAGCTAAGGCAACTGCTTTTGCTCTGATTGTGGAAGCAAATATCTCTGGAAGTAGGAGAGGAGGCACTGGACCAGCACCAAGTGAAAAAGCTAAAACATAGCTGTTGTATAGAAAAGAAAGGAAATATGGTTTTATTACAGAGTTAATGAGGAACAAAAATGATCACTTGTTGCAAAGTCTCACTTACAGAAGAGTCCCAAGAACAGCAAGTGTGCTTGAATGTTGTACCAGGGCCCTCCAACTAAAACTCAAAGAAAGCAGCAACATAGAAGCAGCCTTGGGGTAAGTGGAGGAGAATTAGGTAAGATATATTTTCTAGAGAGAGAGATTTTGATGATTAAAACATATTGAGATTAAGTGGTAATGAAAGTGATACCATTCCAGCAAAGCTGGTGAGTAGAAGACGTTTGCGTCCCTGCTTGTCCATCAACCAGGATGCAACAATGGTGCCTAAAAAAAATGAACGTAAGACAAGGAGCAAGGGATGATCGAGGGCCAAAGCTAAGCGTCAAACTAACCAAAAACATTGGCAGACCCGACCAGAGTGCTCGCTGCAACATCGGATTGAACTCCTACACTGCGGAAAACTGACGTTGAAAAATAAAAAATGGCATTTACCCCCCCAAATTGCTGTAGTAAGTAGAGAGCTGCACCCATATTTACAACTGCAAGACCATGTAGAAGTATAAATAACTGAAAATACTATTTCACAAAGTATAAGGGTATTATTCTACTAAAAAATAAATTATATTGAATGGAAAAAAGTGAGGGAATGGTAGTCTTCCGAATTATCGGACTCTTAGTGCTTAATTTACACTATTGTCTGAAAACACTTATTTTGCAAAATTATGACTAAATCCGACAATTAATTAAAACAATAATAATAGAAATGAAATGTGGAAAACAAATTTTTGTAAGGTCAAAGATAATATAGAAACAGAAGATGCACCTTTCCAGTATCGGGTGCTGAAAAGATCAAACCAGCCTACTTCCACACCACTGGAAACTTGTCTTGCTGAATCCAAATCTCTCATTACCTCAGAAACTTTTTCTTTTCCAAATAATCTATTAATGGATGTTTCAGCTTCAGCAATTCTTCCTTGCTACAAATACCACCAACCTATAAAATAGGGAAAATATATTCTGCAATTGCTATTGAGGTCATAATGAAACCTGATATAGCCAGCTCGGAGTTTCAGGTGCAAATGCCATTCCAAGTGCCAGTAACACAGATGGAATCACTGCAATACCAAATATTGTTCTCCACCTGTGTAGACAGAGAGATGTGGATTAAGGTTCTGCTGATGTAAATGAACCAATGAATGATGATTACTCTTTTAAGGGAGGAAATTTTACCAGGAAGGATTCCCTGCCAAAGGCAAACCAGCTACTAATGCTGCAAGAAGCCCAATGCATATGCATAGCTGATTGATGGATCCAAGTATACCTCGCTTTTCAGCAGGCGAGATCTGGCATACAACAAAACGACTGTTATAATGTATGCTACAATTCACTATGTAACGTATTTTAACATGGTTCCTCTAAGTAGAGGATCCAAATCCAATTACAAGAATTGGTACCTCAGATATGTATAGTGGAACAATGGCTGAACTCACTCCGATGCCTATTCCCACGAGAAATCTGCCTATTATCATTGTCTCTATACTCCTGGCTGTGGCACTGCCATAAGACAACAGACAATTCAACTACTTCATTTTCTCCCATAGATTATTATCAAAGAATGAGTCCTCACCAAAGAAATGCTCCTAGAGTGAGTGGAATTGCATCCAAAATAAAAGTCTTGGTTCGCCCAAACTTGTCAGCCAATGATCCCCCTATAAATGAGCCAATAGCAGCAGCTGCAATGAGTGCACTAACAACCCAACCTACAAGAGAAAACGAAGAACAGATTCGCCTTACTAGAAAGGACCATGAACAATAAGTACTATGAATAATGCTTTAATTTATCTCCTCCAGTGATCCCTGAGCAATAAGGTCCATATTTATGGGATTTTTTATTTTTTTTTTGTTTACCAAAAGGAAAAAAAATGCATGTATGCTACAACTTGCCCTGCAAATCGGTGTTCTGTACAATCTCGAGATCCCTAGCAAGGTACTCAAGAGCTCCATTAATTACCCTGAATCAGTCGAATGCAACGTGTAAGAAAAGATGAATTTTAGCCATTTGCGAAAAACCTGCAAATTAAGGGCATACCCTATGTGATATCCAAACAGGAATGCTCCTATACAAGCAATACCAACATATGGCAATACTGATCCTGATGATGCAACTTGGATTTCGGGAGTAGTGTCATTCTTAACATCTCCTTCTACATAAATGTTGAACCCCATCGTAAGAAATCTTTTCAAAAAACCATTAACTCGAACAATACGACACCGTTAATCCATTCGTAAACAGTATCACGCTTAAGCACCCACCAGACCGACCACCCATAAGTCAACATGATTTGTGAAACCAAAACAATATCAACATTCATTCCTCAAATAAGCGATGAAAATGAGATTTGAGCTACAAATTAAAAACGAAATCGAGTTGCAGATATACGAACCAAAAGCTTGAGCTCTGATAGTTTTTCTGACGTTGATCGATGATCCAAACAATCTCTGTGTGATATAAATCATATGTGAACGTGTGCATGGTTGAGTGACACGTGTGTATGTTGTACTTGGGTGGAACGGGTATAAGTATGAGCTAAGATGGCTCATAGGATGCACAACTCCATGAAACTGGTGCATGGTGGCAGGGGTGTTTAGTGAGATCTTTGAGGAGTTAAAAGAATCAGATTGGGGTAGTTATTCAGGTGGTTGCATAGCTTGATACACCAGCTGTGATATGGAGTTAGTTACAACAAACTAACTGGCTGCATCAATCTGATTGGACGCCACAAAATCAGCCAAACTGATTGGTCCCGTAAGTTTCCATGTGTGTGATCACATGTATATAAGCTTGTTTACCTTGCTTGTTGTGATGTACATTCTCTCAGATTGAAACAGATCAATAAAGAAGCTCTATACTCTGCAGTGGACGTAGGTCATTCGACCGAACCACTTAAATCTGTGTTTATTCTATCGTTCAAGAACACACACACATCTTCTCCATAGTTAGTTTTCTTCATTCAAAGCTTCATAGTTCAAAACGTTTTTCTGTGAGATTTCTTCTCAAATACTTAGAGTGCGAGAGAGTTATTCTTGTCACTCTGAATTCCACATTCCGTTCTTCCGATTGATATCGAATTGGAGCAGAATTTCAAGTAATGATGCCTCTTGATCGCTCGAACATCATATCCCGCAGACGCTGCTGAACATGGCGAAAGCTTGTGGTTCCAAAGAGTGATTGCCGAATTTGGTTTGAATTTGAATGCTTTTAGGGAAGCTTCCATTTTACCGCTGAAATATGAACAGCAAATTTATTTATTTATTTAAAAAAAAAAAAACTTAGTATTACTTAGAAGAATGTAGGTTGAAACGGCGCCGGATAGGGTGGTGGCAAAATGAGCTACTATCTCAATTATGCATGAACGATGCAGTATAAGATTTAATCACCAGCACGACAGAAATGGCAGAAAACGCAATTATAGAAAGAATAGAAACAGGAAGATATATAAATACTACATTATATTAAATGTGATTGAATTAAAGGTGTGTGAATTAATTGGTGAGTGGGATTTAACATCTGAAGTTGAAAGGGGAAGTACTCTGTAGACTAAAATACTCAACCCGTTGCTACAAAGATTAAGGAATGTACTCCCTCCGTCGCGAAAAATCTTTTATGTTTACTGTTCTACGTTGTTTAAGAAAATGTGCATTTTTTTATCAACTTTATTGACTTTGGAGAGTATTGTAGTATTTTTAGGTAATAAAAAAATATAAAGTAATGATATGTGTGTGAAAAAACTCTTAATATAAAGTAAACATAAATGTTAACTACATGACAGAATAGGTATGTAAATGATTAAACAAGTAGGATTTGTTTGTTCGGTTGCAACTTGCTTAGGGTGGTTGTTTCGAATGTTTTTGCACACTTATGCAGATTTTAAAAAAATAATTATTATTTTAAATGTATACTGTAAGATAAAATAGATATATAGTATTTGATAATTTAATAATATAAGTAATTATATCTTTATAATGTTATGGTATTATAAAAATGTTAGTAATATTTTATAGTGTTAATTTTTAGAAAAGTGCATAAATGTGTGGGATGACAAAACCGACGTAAATAAATGTATATCCAGTGCTAACCATTTGCACGAGTAAGCTTGTATTATTATGAACATATATACCTGTGACATCATTTTGATTCTGTGAGTTGGGACATCCATATATGAGGAGTATAATTAATGATCACTACAGCTCATCGCCTTATTCGTGTTCATATTTTAGAGTATAATAACTTAATTAAGTTAATATTTTTATGAAATAATTAATCATTTTCAGTACATAAAGAAAGCAATTGTGATGCTATCAATCAGTCACGATTTTCTATTTAAAAGGAAACGAATCTTGAAGAAAAAATCCCAAAAAGGCCCTCGTTGATTGCTGGGGTCCCAATATTTATTTCTAAAAATTGTGTGGGATTGAAAAAGTGATATTTAGGGTGAAGTGAAGGACATAATAATTAATGTTTATTATTAATGTACATATGTAAACGGACAGGTACAGATCCTCTCCCGTATTAGAATTTAGACATACATTTCCTCAAACCGTAGCCCCCGATCAAGTCGGATTCCTATTATAGGATTGTATTTCATCTATCGTTTTCACTTTTCGGAAAAACGCCACGCGTACATTTTTCTAAACACATGTTTCATAGATAAATGAAACAGTGGACAAAACACAATCCCACCTGTTAACAAAGTATATAAACTTTTAAATGTATATGCTTTTATTCGGTGTATGTTTCCCAAAGTTGGTGCATAAGAGAATTTGAATAGATGATATCATTAAATACAAGGGTATAGAAATTCCTGATTTGATTTCTTTTTAACGCATTCGTACAAATGTTTTTCCCTTCTTTGTTTGTAAGAGTGATACGAATGGGAGATTCATTACAAAAGACATAATTAAATTAATAATATAATAAGATAATTATAAGTCATATAAGAATCTAGTGATGTTAAAATTAAGTCATATAAGAATATGGTCCCGACAAAGGACTCTCTAATTAATGATGTGAAATCATTTAAAAGCAAGAATAAGATAAGGTTGGCAGATTAAAAAGCTTTTTGGTTGATAATTATAATAATTGGAGTACTTGAAAATATAATTAATTTGATAGTTTTCCTAAAATAGAGGATAAAATTAAGATGTGACCACCCAAAATGTTTTTTAGAATTAAACTCACACTATCAAAAATAAATTAATTATTTGTAGTACATATATATAATTAGTAGTGTTGTTTATAACTATTAGTATGAGAAAATAAAATATAAGTGTACGGGTGATTATAAATAATAAACTAGATAATTAGTCTATAAAGATTTTTATTTTCTTTCTTTTTTTAAAATTTTAACTCACATTAAAATTTTAATATGCATGGCACAAGACACATTTAAAAAATACTCCTATTTCAAAAAAGGGTTCAAATTTCTTATTTTATTTGGGCATAACATATTTTATATCTAATCGTTAGATGATGTATTACACACATAAGATATAGGATGAATTATATCTTAAAGGGTAAAAAAGTATAAAGTATAAAATTATCAATGATCTTGGAAATATATTACACTGTAATTCTATGCACTTCTTTTTACTTTAAAAAATACAAAAAATCATATGTTTTCAAATCTGGAAATCCGATTTTTAAAATAAATCTGTTAGAAATATTACAAGATTATGAGTTTTCCTTGTATAAATACCACATGAACTGATACACTGTGTATTCAATATCGCAACTCCCTGATTATAAGATATATGGACAACGGAACCAAGACATGTTTTTATCTCATTCTCATCACTCTATTTCTCATTTCAGGTCAGTCCTACCTAGGTTATAAATTCATTTAAAACATTTATTTACGTAAATGATTTCGGGTGTTCTGTTATATTTTTGCCTTATATCTCTTTTGTTACACGTGTTAGATGTGTGACACATATGCAGAGAGAAAAATCTCAATCATTCCATCTAAGGTTGATATTTTTCCTTTTAGAGTATATAGATTTTATTATTATATCCTTGTATTAGTCATCCAACGATTTGCAACAGTAGATTTAACACCAAAATAAAACATGACATCCGAACCATATATTAATACTTTCATATCTCTGTAATCTAACTACTCCATCTATATTGCTTTATAATATATCCGTGGAACTTGAAATATTTCTATGAAATTGTGATACTATTAAGAAAAAGTTGTATATCATATGCACGTGGGATATCTTCGGTGTTGTTTTCATATATCATCTCATGTGTCAGTTGTTGGACAAGTGACACCAAGAAAAGAGGAAATCTTATCGTTGCCTTAGGATTTGTGCATGCTTTACTGCTTTTAGGGTTTAGCACTTCCTCTGTCCTGCGTGTTACTTAAAATGAAAATCCGAACTGGCATTTACGTTTGTGTCATAACTAAAATTCTTTTCTTCGGATGATCGATCGGGACTATCGTGCATGTTTTGTGGTTGCATTTTGGTGAGACGATTTCACGCGTTTTATGAATGCAGAGAGCAACAAGGGAGGAATGGTGAAGGGTAGTGAAGTGATGAGTCCAAGTGCACCAAAGAAAGATGATCAATGTATCAACATTTATGGTGTATGTGGCAAGTTTCAAACAGTCAGATTGTGATGCAAAGTGCAACCTTATGTGGGATAAACTGCATGCAAGAGGAACTTGTGTGGAGCCCTTCTATGGACAAGCAAGATTATGTTATTGTTATCATGATTGCACCCATAAGAAATTACACACATAATTAAATACTATTGTATCAATCATATATAAGATCTTTAATTTTATTTAATTAATATTATGTTGGATTGGGTGTACGTCTCTACAATAGATGAATTAGAGTATTCTCAAGCTCGAACTTCACTCAATTAATCGACTGACTTGATTGAGTTTAATTTTGTTGGTTCCAACCTCATCAGTGCGCTCAAGTTAGATGGCATGATTCCTACATCTTCTAATTTGATGTTCTATTCCACTTTTGAATTGAACGATACATAACAAAGTCTCTTGTGAGACATTAGTTTTGTGAGACGGTTTGTGAGGCGTGCTAAAATATATCTAATATATAGATAAAATATGTTTAATGGTTGTTAAAGTATGTTTTCTAAATTATGATGGATGATTATTTAAAGTATGATTTTAGGGTCTTATAATATAATTTATTATTGACATACTTTAATTACAAATAAGCATATTTTACCGATATAATAAGCATACTTTAGTAATGGGTTGACCCGTCTCACACCCGTATCATAAAAAATTCATCTCACAAGAGAGTCTCTCACATTATAATTGATTTCTTAAATTAACGCCACATACTTCAAAGTTTAAATTTTAATTAATAATCATAAAATTATGTTATGAAATATACCCTTTGAATAATGTGATCATAAAGAATTAATAGGAATCCAAACCCAAATTAAATATACGATTTAATAGAACCTTTCTTTTCTTTTTTTTTTCTTTTCCATTTTCATTTTTAATAAATGAAAACATAAAGAGGAGGCGTACTCGTCTACTGTAACTTACGCTTGAGATAAGTGATCCTCAGCTCCCTAATACTAAGATTCATATTTTATATATATATATATATATATATATATATATATATATATATATATATATATATATATATATATATATATATATATATATATATATATATTGTATTATTACATTATGTAGATAGTGCGGATTAATCTTCACTTAATTGGATGTTAATGTGACTGTTTAATAAAGAGGGAGAATTATCGTCACTAATCTAATATAAAAGAGAGAGATGTCTCAAGATTTCCTCTAGGCTAATCATGCCTTTGAGAGGGAAAAATGTAATGTGCTTCTTTTTGTTAGGAGCGAACTCCTTATAATGGCGTGGCTGCCGTCATCTGTATCTCAAGATCTTTTGACAGGTCATATTTCATTTATTACAAATATTATAAGCATTAAATGCTATAGCCACATGAGACTATTAAAGATATTGCTTAGGATTTTCTCATATGTGAATATTTTAAGGGATATCCAAATAGCTTCTAGACTTGTCAGAACAAATGGACAAGTGGGACGAGTAAGGAAGATGAGGAGAGAGATCGAAAGCTTCTTATGAGCAGACTCTGCCTAGTCCAAGCGCGTGATTTGACTCTCCCACACGCTCGGCTGCACTGCTGGAAGCCTTCCTCCTCTTAGGCCTCCCACAATGGGAGGTAGAAGATGTGACATGGCAGACTCTTCTACCCAGGATGTGAGGTAGAAGCCATTGTGGGGGAGAGAGAAATTAAAATGAGGTAGAAGATTCTCTACCTGGGAAAAAAATTCAGTGAGAGAGTGCGGCTGGAAGAGCGTGCGTGCACGGTTCAATAGTACAGCGCGTGGCCCTCACGCGCGTTTGGCGTGGGGCCCGCGCTCATTAATATTTTTTTTTATTTTTGTTTTCTTTACAATTTTAATTTTCTTTTTATTACCTCCTCTTTATTATATACTCATATTTTTGTTTTCTAATTAACATTTGGCGTGGAGAAAATCCATTTTTTTCTGCCATTTCTGTTACTGTTAATTATATATTAATACTTTTCTTTTTTATTTTTTTAATACTATTAATATGACCGTTTTTTTTTTAAGTTATCAAGTTATGCCTTTTGAAATATATGACCGTTGCTTATTATATTTTTTTTAAATAAATATCACTATAAATATATACTTCACTCCATTTTTTCCCTACATTATTTTCTCTTTCAAATATCAAAACTTCAAAGTTGATTGCCACTTTTAATTTCTACTCATAAAAAAAAATGGATAAAGATTCATGGATGGATTTCGGGTTCAATTCTTCTAACTCCGGAGAAAATTCAACACCTCCAAATATGAATTTTCGTCCACGTGCCGACTGTTATCCTCTGAATCCAAATTTTCATACTAGTATTCCGTCAAATTTTTCAAATAGTTTTCTACCTCCAAATGTTCCTACTACTCTCCCAAAATTTTCAGAAGGTAGTTTCCCTCAACCTAATTCTTTTAATTCTTTTGGCGCACCATTTTTCATGTATCCAAATCCATACATGGCACCTCATCCTCAATACGGATTTCGTCCAACCATCGGCATAAGTTCACCGGATACAAACGGAGCCACTGCATCTCCGAACTCTCAACGCTCGTCTTTTTTATCTCAATTCTCTCTAACAGGACTTGATAGGGTAAATCTCGCTGCTGACTTTGAGAGCACCGAAGTTCCACCACCGGCTCCTGAAAAGAAAAAATTCCCTACTCTTTTGATGAAAATGTTCTTCTCGCGAGTTATTGGGTCGATATTAGCACGGACCCCGTCGTCGAAAACGATCAAAAGTCGGATCAAATGTGGAATCGGATCGCCGATGCTTACAACAATGTCCATTCAAATGACATGATATTTAGGTCTGTCGCTAATTTGAAGTCGCATTACTACACACTACAGAAAGCTGTGAAGGGTTTCAACTCCTACTACAATCACGAGAAGAAAGCGTGGGGAAGTGGTTGCAGCGATGCTGATATTATAGAAAAAGCAAGGGTTCAATTTAAAAAGAGGTATGGTTCCAATTTTACACAAATCAAGGCATGGGAAGTATTGAAAAACAGTCCTAAGTTCGCTGATCCAGATTGTGATGTTCGCGGATCGAAAAAGTCAAGACTCTCGGCAACAGGAGAGTATGTGGTGTCTTCAAACACTGACTCGGAACCTGGAGATGAAGTTAGGGCAGAACCCCCTCGCCCAATGAGGAGAAACGCAGCAAGACGTATCGGGAAAGGTAAAGTAAAAGCGACAACGTCTACTAGAGAAAGAGTGATATTGAGAAAAGGCTTGGAAAGTTGGAAGAGTTTAACAAGGAAAATCTTGAGCAGTTAAAAATTCTTAACCGATCTAAAAATTATAAGATCTTCATGAAAGATACCTCGAAGATGACACCTGATCAACTACGTGTCCATCTCCAAGTTGTGGAGAATATCAAGAAGGAAATGGGGTGGTAAACTTGAAGAATATGTCGTTGTTGTACTTCGTTTCAATATTTTCAATATTCGTTGTTGTACTTCGTTTTAGCATTTTCAATATTCGATTGTACTTCGTTTGGTATGAACACTTATCAATATTTTTTATTTTGTTTTGAAAACTAGTCGTTGGAAAACTAGCCGTTGTGGAACACTACTCTATTTAAAGAAGATCATTGGATGCTTATAACTCCTACCTGAGAACATCACACTCTTGTAATTGATTATCCTTCAATTTTTTTCATTCTCTCAAACATGTTTTCCTCTTCACATACATCATCTTCCGACAGTGATAGTCTTCATGAGTTCATATTCGATGACACGATAGAGAAAGAAATAGAGTCCTTGTTAAAAAAACAACAAGAGTTACTTGGTAATGCTGGGACTTCTGCTAGCGGTACCAGAAAGCGAAGAACGTATGTGCACCGTAATCGTGAGGTAGGGCATACGAGACTATACCTCGTCTACTTCTCTGAAAATCCAATATATGGAAGGGAGACATTTCGTCGACGTTTTCGTATGTCGAGAGAGTTGTTCTTGCGTATAGTTGATGCATTGGAGTCCCATGATGAGTATTTTCAGTGGAGGGTAGACGCAACTGGGAAAAAGGATTCTCTCCACTACAAAAATGCACGGTGGCCATTCGCCAATTAGCATATGGTGGACCTGCCGACCATTGGAATGAGTATCTACGTATTGCCGAAACAACCTCTATAGATTGCCTCTTTAAGTTTTGTTAATGTGTGATCGAAGTATTTGGCAGATACTACTTGAGAAAGCCTAGTGTCCTGGATTATCAAAAGTTGTTACAAATGCACGAAGAAATGCACGGATTTCCCAGAATGCTTGGGAGCCTTGATTGCATGCATTGGGAATGGAGAAACTGTCCGACGGCTTGGAAAGTTCAATTCACACGCGGTGACCATGGCGTTCCAACAATCATGCTCGAAGCGGTTGCCTCTACAGATTTATGGATATGGCACGCATACTTTGGAGTAGCAGGATCCAACAATGACATCAACGTGCTCAACCTATCTCCTTTATTTACGGATACTCTGCAAGGACGCGCTCCATCCGTTAATTTTACAATCAATGGTAGAGAATATAATCAAGGATATTATCTTACTGATGGAATTTATCCAGAGTGGGCTGCTTTTGTGAAAAGCTTTTCATGTCCTCAAGATCCAAAGAGACAGCTCTTCAAACGACTACAAGAGGCAGCTAGGAAGGATGTCGAACGAGCCTTTGGAGTCCTTCAAGCTCGTTGGGTGATGATTAGCAGTCCAACTCGATTCTGGTACAAGAATAACTTGAAGGATATAATGTTAACTTGTATTATATTGCACAACATGATAATCGAAAATGAAGAAAACCCAGCAATCGATTGGTCTGACGATCCAAATGTGGTCATTCCGCCTCCACAAGTAAGTCAAGGATCAGGCGGAGCATTCAATGACTATGTCAGGAGAGATGTTCAACTACGAGATAAGCAGAAATATCTTCAGCTTCGACAAGACTTAGTTGAACATATTTGGGCCCAATTCAGAGAATAATTATCTATACATTATAATTGGCAGGATCGAAATTTACGTTGTTGCTTTCGGAAGCTCTACTTTTATTTTTTAATTTGTGTATCATTTTAATATGTGTTTTTATATTTTATGTAATGAAAAAAATAAATAATATGTTTTTCGATATTTTTCTATTTATTAAATTCAATAATTTAAAATTTTAATTATTTATAATTTATTTTGGAAATTAAATAAATGTAGTTTTGGAAATTAAATAAATATGATTGATAAAATAAATGAGAATTAAAAGAATTGAAGTGGGCCCCCCTAAATACCTGCTTTTTTGGGTAGAGGATTGTGAAGGTGTTTTATTTTGGAGGTAGAGGTATTTTACTTTTGAGGTGACGCTGACGTGACACCCAAAATACCTACTTTTGGGGTAGATGATTGTGGAAGGCCTTGTGGTCCAGCGGCAGTACTGGATATCAACCCTTCCGAGCCTAACGTGTGGGGTCGATATGCTCTTTGGGGACCCAATACAATAGACCTACCACACATTACATTAGTTAAAAAAAAATTACAAGTTTCTATGTTTGCAATGATTTTGTATTGAAAATAAAAGGATGTTTCACTCTATTTTTATTAATTAATGTACTCTATCCATCCCATGAAAAAGTTATGTTTACGTATAGTATTTTAATATATAATGTGTTGAGAAATACTCTTTCTGTTCACTCGAAAGAGAGTCTTTTTTTCATTTTAGTCATCCGTTCTAAAGATGGTCATTTCCTTATTTACACACATGAGACCCACACACACCCACTAATACTACTAAAATATGGGGTCACACTCCCACTAATACAACTATCCACTACACATTAAATAATAATACTCCTTAATCAACGTGCACAAAAGTAAAAGACCCTCTTTCGGGCGGAGGGAGGGATTAATAATTTAATGTATAGTAGATAGTTGTATCAGTATTGTGAGTGAGCCCATAGAGATAAAATGATTGATTTATGTGGGTCTCATCTACTAAAAATACTACATTAACTTTTGTAATAAACACGCTCTAATTAATAAAATGTAACTCTTGCAACGGGAGGAAAGAGTATAAATTGTGTGGTACGCGAATTTGAATGATTAAAGTATTTAGAGAGCAAACTTCTCCTCAGATTTTATTTCACATTTAGGCCGTCCTTGAAGATTAAAAAACCGATTTTTTATGTGTGTATATCTTTGCGTCGTTGCAGCAAGTTCTTTGTTTCAAGTGGCATTCTTTCATACATGTGGTATGTGGAGGCTCAATTTTAATGATTATCTCTTTATTGATTTCATAGAAGAAAACCCACTTATGAATTTGGTAAAGAAGACTAGTTATTGCTTTAGCTGCTGTTCAACATTAATGTAGTTATCAAACATTTTGGTGAATCACAAATCTCGTTAGGTTATATAGCTTGCTTTCTGGGAGTTATTTCTTGAACGTGTTTACAAGAAAGGGAAAACTTGTGGCTATTCTAGGTAATCTTTTGTGGGTTTCAGCTAAATTTTTTAATTTCTAAAATTTTGTTCTTGTTAATTGTAATCATATAATCTCTTTTAGTTCTTTGTTGATCTCATGTTGTGAGAAGTTTAAATATATATATTTGGAATTGATGAGAAAATTCAATCAAAATTATGAATTATCGAGTGAAAACTGTGTTATAAAAAAGCAAGATTTAATAAGCCCTAAGATTTTCATTTTCATTTTCATTTTCATTTTCATCATCTCTCTCTCTAAATTAATTTGAATGCTAGAGTTGAGAAATGTGAAGGCTTCTTTGAGGGAGATTAATATTTTTTGATGTCACCTCATTTTAGTTTGGTATTAACTCTAAGGAGTAGAAAATGCTGTTCGAATGGTCTGTTATAACGAAAAGAATTCACTCATATGATAGCTAATTCATTTGCCTGAGTAATATGATCTTAATTCCTCTTAGTTCATTCACATGAATGCCATATTTGATAGTGCACAAATCTTGATTGGATGATATGAATAAGTTCATTCTGTGAAGTTGAACAGCTCAAATGGAAGCAAGAGATGAAGCATTCAGTAAGAAGTATGCTGCTGATATTTCAACAATTAAAGCAGCACAAGAACGCATCCGTTCTTACGTGCACAGAACTCCGGTCTTATCCTCGGAAACTCTAAATTCTCTGTCTGGAAGAAATCTTTACATGAAATGCGAATGTTACCAGAAAGGGTGAGATATATAACCTATTGTTCGCATGTCAGTCAGCTTAAATTTTCCTTAATACTTAAACAGTTACCATGTAGATAACTTTAAAACTCATACATGTAATTCAGATATTTTTCTTTTCTTGCAACGTCAGTGGAGCTTTCAAGTTCAGGGGGGCATGTAATGCTGTGTTTTCACTTACAGATGATCAAGCAGCTAAAGGGGTTGCAACACATAGCAGGTTGATTATGCTCGCCATTTTCGTTTTCTGGAATACTTATTTGTTTGAATGCTATCTGATGCTTTTTTCAAACATTTAGTGGTAATCATGCTGCAGCACTTTCTTTGGCTGCAAAACTACGAGGAATACCTGCACACATTGTCATTCCCAAAAACGCTCCAAAATGCAAGGTCGAGAATGTTATACGTTACGGTGGTCAGGTTATATGGAGTGAGTCTAGTGTGAAATCTAGGGAGGATGTTGCTGCAAAGGTTCTACAAGATACTGGTGCTGTTCTTATTCATCCGTACAATGATGCCCGAATCATAAGGTTGGTGTCCTGGCCCAAGCATTTCTCTTCCTGTCAATGAGTAGTATTAGAACATAGATGTCCAAGATTAAATTAGTCGTGCTGGATCTTTCTATTGGATTTGTCATTCATCGTCCCTTTAATTATGCCACTGCAATTCTAATGTTATTGGTTCAGAACTTGAAACTCATAAGTCGTCTTGATCAATATAATTCTTACTATGATGAAGGCTGGAGACTTGCATTTTACTTGAATCTCATAATTGATTTTGAAATAGTTATGGAGGAAAAAAGGCATGTTGGTCTTAAAAATCAGTTGGTTTTAAGTTAAGCACTTGAGCTGTTCTTTCATACATTCTAATTCATCCCATATATATCTCCATCTTTGCTGAGTTTATGTAGTTTATTTTCCCAGTATGCAAATCACATCAAGAAACAATACTGCATTGCTTTGAGTCATAAACTGCTGGAATATAAGTTCAATTCTGGTAGCATAAGAATAAAAAGATATAAATAGATCCAACAAAAAATTTTTACTTTAACACCATTTGGTTTCAGTGGGCAAGGAACCATTTCTTTGGAACTTTTGGAGCAGATCCCTCAAGTTGACACCATAATAGTTCCAGTAAGCGGTACGCTCATTATATGTCGACTACATTTTTTTCCTGCACCTAAAGTTGTATTTACATGTTTAGGCTTGAAGTGTAGGAGGTGGTCTGATTTCTGGGGTGGCATTAGCTGCCAAGTCAATTAATCCTGCAATACGGATATTGGCTGCCGAACCAAAGGGAGCAGATGATGCTGCACAGTCCAAAAAAGCAGGCACTATCGTAACTCTACCTGAAACAAAAACCATAGCTGATGGTCTCCGAGCTTTCCTCGGTAGCCTCACTTGGTAAACGAACACTTTATGATTTATGATCCTATCTCTCTCTAGGTTGCATATAGTGACAGTTGAATGACTTCATACCTTGGATTCATTCACAGGCCTGTTGTCCGGGATTTGGTGGATGACATCATTGTTGTTGACGACAAAGAGATAATTGAAGCAATGAGGCTCTGTTATGAGATTTTGAAGGTGGCTGTGGAGCCAAGTGGAGCCATCGGACTTGCTGCTGTTCTATCCGATGGTTTTAGGAACAATCATAGTTGGAAAGACTGCAAGAATGTGGGGATTATACTTTCAGGAGGCAACGTTGATTTAGACGTGATGTGGGAGACCTTGAATAAACAAGCAAGTGGCTGAGACTACTTCCCGTGATCGAATGGTTTGCCCTTCGACAGCCTATTCGGATGATTGTTTTACTCTTGCATCAAGTGACTCATGCAGGTGTATGTATTGTTTTATATTCATTTCTAGTGTAATACAATGCTCTTTTCTACTCATATCAGGAAATTGAAATTTCAATTGTGAGATTAGTTTTGTTCAAAATTTTCCATTTAGGAGAAAACACTCTCATTTAACCATGATTTGCATTCAAGAGGACTTTTGAGTTGGCACTTGTGTTTAGAGGTCATGTAATGTGATTATTAACATCCTAGATTGAATGAAATGCTTAAAGTGTGTCAGATTGCGACAACCTATATAGAATAATCTGTGCGTCTTAAATAAATGCATTTTCTCAGAATTTATATTTGGGCAGTTATATTGCCACCCGAATATTTACTGAGGGCACCCGATATTTTAATTTTATTTATTTAAAAAGATTAAAATAAGTAAATAACTCTAAAACAAAATTAAATAAATAACCATCCAAAATTAATTTACTGGCTGCGCCTTGCAATCTCATTCTTCAGAATTAATATTGTGAATCAATATCAGGGCTGGAGTTGTGAATTGGTACACCAATTCATTTCAACATTTGATTTTCTATCTCATGTGATTATTTCACCTATGTTTATTAATTCATTAACGATGAATTAGAAAAAGTAATCATCAAAGTTATAATTTTTTGCTTTACTGTGAACAAGATTAAGATTTTGAAATTTGGTTGTTTGAAGTAATAAGGCTTTTAAAATCAAGATCACTTCATTCTTCAATCCGTGAACTCCTTGTGACGAGGTTTTTGATAACGCTTCACAGCAATTTCCTCTTCATTTTCCAGCATCCCCTGAAGACAAAATTTCACAGTAATTTCCTCTTTATTTTCCTCTTTACGTTTGTCTGAATTCACATAAAAGCATCATCAATTTGTGAATTTTTTTGTAGATTATACATACCCTTTAAACAGATCCAAATCCACCCCCACCAATCCTGTTTTGAAATGAGAAATCATCTGTAGCTTTCGTAATTGTTGAGCGCAGGCTGTTAATTAATTTAATAATAATGAACATATGAGGAAGGAGATTGCAGTACCTAATTAATTTTGGGTGATTATTTATTTAATTTTGTTTTAGGAGTATTTTAGTCATTTTATATAAATAAAATTGAAATATCGGGTGCCTTAGCGCCGCCCTTTACATTTATCTGTTTTAGAAATTTTTAAAAAATTCATATATCATGGTACTCAAAATGCAGATCCTCAACGAGTTCTATACAAATATAGCAAAAAGATTAAGCACTTAAAATAATTGTGTGAAGAAGTAGCATATTTAAGTGCAATATGTGCATTTATTTAATGCAGATCCTCTGCAGTTAATTGACTGCATTTCTCAATTAACTGGAGGGGATCCAAGTCCCATTTATTTAACTCAAGAATAAGACAGATTGTAGGATTGTCAGTTAATTTGTGCAACACATACATTGAAATGGAAGGAAATGGAAAGAACAAACAAAACAGGCTCTCAAAACCTACAAGTCATGATCCTTTGTTAGACATAAAGCTAGGGAGCCCTAACTTTACCCAAAACCATTTACTACGAAGGTGAAGGATTGACCCCCACTTATATGCCCTTTCACACTTGCGTGTGGAACCGATATGAGATATCGTAACACCCTTTGACTAGAGTACCAATATATAGGTTAGTTATTACACCCACACATTCTATCTCAAATAGGTAATAACATGGTACTTCCTCCATCCAATATGGGCAGCTATCATTGCAAAGATTAAATTTAAATCTATAATAACATGATCGTGTAACATCTCCCGTATCACCAAATTAAAACTAAAAGCCATTCCCTTCCGTATCACCAAATTAAAATTAAAAGCCATCCACTTGGAGAAACGAAAATGGGCAGCTATCATTGATTGAATGAATATATGCTTATGAGTGTATATGATATAAACAAGATACTCAAAGTTCGTCATGCAAATGTTGTTCTAATGGGTTATTTAAATCAGGAACCTCATTCTGATGAACCGGAACAACATTCATATTGTCTCTGCCAACGAACCCTACAATCTCTTCTTCTCCAGCCATGCCAGCTTTCACAGCATCCATTACCTTTCTCTGCAGTTTCAGTATACCAACGCGTTTCGATACAACATAGAGTACAGCCAAAGAGAAAATAAGACATCCGACAATAATGATCACTCTGCAAAAACACACTCCACATTAGTCATGAGGAGAGAGGTGATTGGACGATTTCAGGAAAAGGAACACTTCATACCTATCGAGAATGTCTTGGCGTTGCATTGTGGAGAGAAGTCCACGGGTTCGAGATAATAGTGATCGATGACCCTTGTATTCGCTTTCAGCTTTCCTAAGAACGCCAATTGATTCCTCTGTAGGAAAATCAGAAATATCAATAATTATTCATCTGATTCAACTCTATTATAGAAAAAATGTTAGAATGCGGGTTAAAGAAGACAAGGAGACAGAATTGGATCTGTCAATGTCGGTAGAATGATATTTATTACTAATTCTGACTTGGGGAAACACAAAATAATACAATATAATCACTTGCTTACTGAGTTGACGAAAATGTGAGCAAATCCAAAGTCATTCATAAGTTCTAAAGTTTGGGATAATACCAAAAACCAGATCTGCTAAGATAGTCCTAACAAGGTTCAGACTTCCAACTGTATTTTTTTAAATTTATCTTTGACATCTACTTCCCTTCTCAATTCGGTGAAAACAAGAAAAAAGTGAAGTTTTGTACAATTTTATTCAAGAGAAGAAATTAAAAAAAAAAATTAAAAAAAAAAAACTAAATCAAACAACTAAGGGTAGGTCTTGCATGAGACCGTCTTACGTGAGAGCATTTTTCACTTTTAAAATAGTTATCACTTTCGCTATAAAATTTTATCACTTTCGCTATAAAAAATTATCACTTTTTATTTATACTAAAATTGTTCATGAAACAGCATTATCACTTTTCATTAATTTACTGTCACTTTCCTTTATAAAAGTTATCACTTTCTGACCGTCTCACGTAAGCCCTTACGTGAGACGGTCTCACACAAGTCTTTGCCAACAACTAATTGTTCCCAGCGTATCTTATCTCTACCAAAAAAAAATCATTAAAAAGCTGACAAATTCATCCCAATCAGGATCTCTGGTTGCAATATGCCAATATAATTATATATGTATATATAAGTCCAACCCAATTAACCAAATCACATTATATTGGGTAATAAATTAGTTGTATGGTTAATATGATCCATAATCACTAGAAAAAAGATCCCCAGATCAGAGTAGAACTATCAACAAGAAAATGAAATTTGCTAAAGAAGCTTGCTTCTCAATTACGAGCACTATGAATTTGACTGATAAGTTCCTATCCATTCCATTGTAAAGCGCAAGGATTGATTCGGGTTTTAGTTAAAATCATCTAAACAAGCCATCCGAGAAGAAATCTGTTATCAGGGTATCTGGGTTAGTCTTCAAAAGTAATGGTTGGACCAATTGATAACCTCAGTCTCAATTCCACCAAAAAATCCGGATCTTAACTAGGATTTATTAATCATGCGGCCACTCAGAGCATTAGGTAAAAACATTGGATTCACCAGATCTCCACTTAGAAGAAAGAATTTCATGATATTGTATTTTATTCCCTAGGTAGAAGGTTCAAGGTCGCACAGCTAATCTTACCATATGGGAAGTTACACAGGAAATTGAGCAAAGCTATGTAAGGAAAACATGAAACATGATAGATAATTCAAACTCATTAAAGAAATGTTATGACATGAATCAGGAAAAAAAAAATGTGTATGGACTGCTATCCCCATGTCATAATATTATGCTCTCTTCTATTCATCAGATCACTGAAAAATAAATGCAGAATAATCCTATAAGCTCTGCTAAAAGCACTTTCAAGTAATACTACATCTTCTATACATTCATTACTTCTTTTTTTTTCTTTTTTTTTCTTTTTACTGGGTTATATAGGTGGCAGAAAGCAAAATTATTTTTAACATAAGTTTTACATTAGTGATCTCTTATGTAATAAAGCTGCATGCCCTAAATGGATAAGTGCTAATGCCAAAAATGTATCGTACAACCATAAAACTCAATAGTAATTGCTATCCAATGCAAAAGTATAAGTAAATCTAGCAGCTTCAAAAATTACTATTCCTATTCTAAATAAAATACTACCAACATAATTAATTCCTCTAAGAAACTAATTACATACCAAAAGTCATGAGAGTGCCCGCACTTCGTTCAACCTCCTATTAAAACAAAAGAAAAGGGAAATATTTATATTGCAATAACATAACAGTAAAACTGTTTATTGTGTACACAACCTGAACCATGAGCTGTCGTGTGCGCCTTAGGCTCTCCGTTATACTCTCAGCAGCAGAAGTCATTCCTGCTTTTGTCCTACCACACATTGATAAAGTATAAGTGGTCATATTCCTTAAAAATCATAAATATATTGAAGATCCCCGATTAATGCCAAAAGATGACCAAACGAAGACATACTGCAGATTGCGCCTTCGAGCAGTAGACTCTTCGCCGCCTCCTAAAAGGAGCTCTCTCTGAAATCAGATACACATCAAGTTACACCATTTTTTGAATGTAAATTATTTAATTTAAGTCAAATTTCTTCTCTCCAAAAACATTGCAATATTCACTATGACTAGCATGTGACACATCCATCTACATGGCATCTAAATAGCTTTTAAACAAACTGTAAATTTATTAAGCAGGAATCTTCTGTGCATATAGCTCAAATGGGAAAAAGTTAACAGATTTATGTTAATAGAAATAGAGATTCATTACCTCTTGTTGAGCAGCTTTCTTCATATTTTCCTTCGCTTGTAAATTAGCATTCCTTAAACTCAGCCGCAAACTGAAGTTTGATCAACATCAATATGACAGAGAAATACAAAGAACATGCATATCCTTTGCAGTAATAAATGAAATATATAGTTTGTCCCTTCAATGACATAGTTCACCTCCACCAAATGTTCTGATTCTAGTACGTAGAGACACAAATGAACAAAACAAGATTCGATTGTTTGAACAGACTGAAAAGAAATGCAATCAACTGATACAATCTACAATCAAACCAGCAGCTTCTCAACATCTCGACACCACTAAACACAAACAGATTAAGAATTTAAGATAAAACTTTTCTGCCTATATAATTATGTTCATATTGAATTAAATCCAACACACTCAATAGCAAATTAAAGCTTCCTTATTTATCCTGTTTATTTTGTACATCGACTACTAAACCCAGCTCCCAAATCCTATCACAAGTCTATATCAATATTCTCAACCAAAAAAAAAAAAAACATGCAGACAATTTAATTGACAAATGCAAACATTAAAAGAACCGTGCTTTTAATATTACAGGACCACCTTCAAATTTAATGACCCAAAAACAATAACTCAAACGAAAATGTTAATGGGTACCTCTGAATTTGATCCTTCCAAGACTCCACCAAGGATTGGGCCTTTTCAACATCATCAACAGAGGGGAGTTGTGGGGCAAGAAGATCAAGATTGAATTGGAGTGATTGCAGCATACCCAGTCCATCTTGAGCTAATCCATTCAATCTAGGCAGTGAATCTTTCTTCTCAGCTTCTTCAATTTCACTTGTGTTGGAAATTCTTGATATTTTCCCATATTCTTGGATTGATTCAATGTGTTTAAGGGTTTGGTTATATGCTTCTTGGAAATCCCTTTGTACTTTCTCCACTTCTTCAGCCACTTTATCCATCTGAAATTTGAATATCAGGCGACTGGTTTAGTGTGTATTCAGTTACGAGAATAATACTGAATAGGACCAGTTTGGGCGATAATTTTTGGTCATCATCATGGGCTTAAAAGTTGAAATTGTTATTTTGAGAGGGCTCTATAGGCAAAGTCCAAAACATTTTTCTTTTCTTGATACAAATGACACAAGAACAATTAGGAATTCCAGCTTGTTTCTCATCAAGTTGAAAGCTGCCTATGCTAGTGTTTTACAGTAGAGTTCACATGGGGTGTTGTTCTTAACATGCTCAGGTTGTACTTCTTCAAATGTTTGGGGCTTAGTGCATGTAAAAGTGAAAATGTTAGGTAGAGTAACTTCTGAACAGCGCTAACATTTAAAATATATATTTACTCCTCTGGTTAAAGTTTGCTACTCCAAAATAAAATGTAAAATAAACACAAGCCTAGTTCTGCAAGTGGCGTGCGCATGAGTACCTTTGAATGAACCAAAAATAGAAGCAAAATCAGCAAGAATTTTTCCATTAGTTGAGAAACGCTAACATAGTATTAAATAACTCAATACTCAAGATAAAAGCCATTAACAAAATCATAAGCAAGAGAAATTTCTGTCAAGAGCAATTTATCAAACAACTGGTGAGCAAATAAAACACTTCGTGAAAGATTCTGTCTAGCATGTCCCCCCCCCCCCCCTTTTTTAACATATCATAAGCCAAAAAAAAAAAGAAGAAGAAGAAGAAGAAGTAAACCCACATAATTTTCAAAGCGGACGAAAGTAATATGCGCAAAAGTATTCATCAATCATGTAGTATTTATTTTTTATGTTATCCTCACCAAAAAGTTCTCGGGGAAGTTATATATTCAGTAAGCTTAATTTTTTCATTGAAAAGATGTGATTCCTTTGATTGAGGAATCAATGAATGCACGAGGGTGGGAAATATTTTAGTACAAAGGTTTTCCGGGCTTCAAAATTAATATTTTATCAAGCATACATTTTGTGTGGTAAAATAATAACATGGATCGTTCAAGCAAGAAAGCAAGAAGATAAAATTACCTCAGTACTGTAGAATTCTCCACGTAGAATAAGAAAGTTTTTAATTACACAGGTATATTCTTTAAAGTCCAATTACATGTAGATCTATGGAACTGCATATGCATATTCATGACTCTCTTCCAAGATGAAAATAACACCAACATAATTCCTGACATTGCCATCCGCAGTCTAACAATTCCTAAATAATGCAATTACACCAAGTATGGAGCTCTGTTGTATACACTTAATTCACATTCGGAATCACGTTGATTAATTTATACTCGAATCAAGGTATAGCAATTGACGTGTATCATATACTTGTTCCTATACCAATCAAGAATTGTGGGAAGAATAACTGTAACATAAAATTCTCAACTACGTTTAAAAACCTAAATGCATATGAACTCGGTTGGCTGTCCATCAGAATAACTTACAAATTCACAGTTAAAAGAGAGAGAGGGTTTACCAGTAGTATTTGTTTGGATCTGACTCAGATCATCTGAGTCTAGGGCGGTGCCGAAGAGATGATCAATGATTACTTTGTTTAGAGAAATGGATGTCTCTTGGGTGTTTACGAATGTCGTCGAAGGTTTTGAGATTGTATATGGATCGAGAAGGAGGTGGATTCCAGTGTTTTGGAATGGTGGAGGGTTCGCTTCGTGACTAAATAACTTTGATTAAGAAGAGGTTCCAGCCTACAGTTATGGATTTTCGCCCCTATTTCTTCCTGTAATCTTATGTGATTTATGCCAAAAACTTGTGTTTCCCGGACATATCATGCCCCATAAAACACAACCTCTCTCTTTATATTTTATTTAATTGTATTATTAGGGGTTTAAATTATAAAGAGACATGATATCCTTGAAACACAACAGCCTCACTCATGATTTGGGGCTATTGGGACGATCTTAACTTTTAAATTGATTTTTAATACAAGTTTTAAAATCTTAATATCTCCTAGTCTCCTAAAGGAGAGTTTCCTTCTGGATGGTGTGTCAGCTTAGGCTTAGATGTCAATTTTTCATAATTTATATTTTTAAAATTTATTTATTAGATAATTTTTTATGCCTTTTAACGTTATTTCAATTAATTAGAGCACACTATTAATTCCCAATTGCAATGAATTGACATAAATGGCCGTCTCATTCAAAGAGAATCTTTTTTGCCATTTTGGGTGTCCCACTCAAAGGGTCCCCTTTCATTTTTCCACTAATACAACTATCAACTACACATTAAATAATAATACTCTTTAATCTACGTGCAAGACCCTCTTTGGGTGAGACGGAGGGAGTATAAATTCACAATTAATAATTTGGGTACAAATAAATGAAAAAAATTTAACTGATTTAAAATGAAGAAACACCACGATTTAAATAAAATAAAATAAATAAAGAGAAAAGAATAGATGTAGTATAACATTAATAAAAATATATTTGATATATATAATAAGATAATTAAAATAAAAATATAGAGATATAATACAAATATAAATAAAGAAAAGGATTAAATAAGTAAATAAATAAATAAGGATAAAAAAATCAAATAAGATAATTAAAAAAATGTAGAGAAATAATACAAATAAAAAAATAAAGAAAATGATTAAAATATAAACTAAATTATAAAATAATATATACATATAAAGTAAAAAAGTACTCCCTTCGTCCCATTTCAATCTTTACATATTTTCAATTTGCGTGTCCCATTTCAATCTTTACATTTCCTTTTTTTGGTAGATGGGATCCACACAAATTAACTTTTTCTCTCTTTATAACCCCACACTTCACACTAATACAACTACCCACTTTACATTAAAATATTATTTCTCTCACCTCACTACACATTAAAATATTATATTTCTTAATCTACGTGCAAAAAACAAATGTAAAGTTTGAATCGGGACGGAGGGAGTATATAAAATAATACTATAAATATAAAGTAAAAAAGGATAAAAAGATTAATTATCATAGTTGGGGATTCAAACTCCCAACTACAATGGAATGGGAAGATCGCCTTTAACCACCAAGCTACTACTAATTTAGATGATTACATATTATATCTATGGTAATTAATTTTTAACTTGGGATACAACTGTAGCCCAACGTACCTTAACTAGATCCGCCTCTGCAAACGCGAGAATTATGGGTTAAAGAGTGGGGAACTACATGTAATGTTATTTTTATATGAAAAGCACCAAATTAATGTCACATTTCGTATTAGTTGGAACTAGCATTTTCGGTGTTTATCATTATTGGTTTATATTTTGTTATTTTAATTTTTTTAAGATGAATAATCATAAAGTTATTCTATTATGTTATTGTTAAATTTTGAATATTATAAATTTAAGTTTTAGTTTTTTTCAAAATATTTTATTTATCTTAAAGCATAATAATTTAAGTAATTTGGAACGAATTTATTGTTATGGTTTTGAGAACAAAGTTATTCTTGTTTTAATTTATCTATATTGAACGTATTTGTTATATTTTTATTTTATAATTAAATTATGTATATTCTGTGTGTTTATATATGTTCTAAATGCTTATAAATGTTTAAAAGTAAATTACTTGTAGGTCTCATAACTTTGTAATATGTTATTCAAAGCATAAAAGAGATCTTGTATTTCAACGTTACATAAATTAACCGTGTATTTTATAAAAATAAATCTTTTATGATTAACACACTAATGATATACTTTTGAGACAATTAATTTTTAGAGATTAAAAAGGATATTTTGTTCCATAATCCATCCCCGATAATTTAGTTAAATATATGATAAAATTATAAATTTAAAAGTTAATCTAGGAGTAATTAAGATAATATATTCATAAACACACACACACACACACACACACATATATATATATATATATATATATATATATATATATATATATATATATATATATATATATATATATATATTAGAGATCAATTAGCCGCATAATAATATGATAATAAATTAGTTAAGGGTTTATTACTATTGGATACACATTTTTCACCTTAAATACTATTAGATACAAGGGAAACAAATAATTATTGCCCACTACACAAATTGGGATCAAAGTGACGAAATTGCCCTGAGTAAAATAAATGAAATTTGAATTATCGTTCCTTCACGCTGAACAAACGGAAAAAAGCTTCACGCTGAACAAACAGAAAAAAGCTTCATCGATTTCATTCAGCAAATTTCAGAAATCGCGGGCGATCTGAATTCATTCTCTCCGCACAATCGAATTCATTCTCTCCAAACCGTGCAATCTTACTCTGCTCAACCTGAATTCATTCCCTGCCCAATCGAATTTGATCGCGGGAAGCTGTTAATCTGAATTTGCAGAAATCGATTTCATACTTATGTTATCTATATGATAATTCGTGTTTACCTATTCATTACTCAAGCTGCTTCAATTCAGGTGATTTCTAATTTGAATTTTTCTTTGCTTATTTAACAGGGAGGGTCATCATATATGGAAGAATCTACTATTATTCTTACTGTTGAACATGCCGAGCACTGTAAATTAATTGCATTACTGTCCAATACTTCTTGGCTAGATGTGTATTCTCAAATTTGTGAAAAGTGGAATGAGTTGCAAAGAGTGGATTTCGATTTTCTCTGTTCTGTTGGATCGTTGCTTAATGTTTCTTGTGTCTCTGATGCTGATCTGCATAATATAATTAATCTTTGTCAAATTAGATCCTTGAAGGAAGTTTCAGGCAAGGTATATGTGAATGATTTAAGCTTTGCAAAAAAAATTCATAACAGTGATCAAATTGTTAGTAGTGTTATGAATACTACCACAATCTGTCTGAATTCTCAGCATGGCAAAGAGGTGCAACACAATATGATAGGTTGGCAGTCTGAAGAGTTTCGTGAAATCTCGAATATGCCGTACTATGATATCTGTCCATCCCTTGATAAGAAAGTGTTTTTGTCAGATCCTTGGGCTATTTTAATGAAAGATGGCAAAGGTGCCTTGTTTCACGGTGGAGCTAAAGAGTTTAGGGATCAACTTATAAAGTATGCTACACGGAATGACTTTTTCTTTTTATATAAGAGGAATGATGCAAAATATGTTCATGCAATTTGTGAGAGATCAATGACGCATGGGTGCGAGTGGTTCATCAAAGCAAAGCGTCTTTCCATATCGTCACAATTTCAAGTGTATGCTGTCAATTTGGTTCACACATGTGATGGGGTGTTGGGAGATAACATAATCAAACGTTTGTGCCCCAAAATGATTGGAAATTTGATGTTAGAAAGCGTGAGAGAGAAACCAGACATTGGAGGTAGCAATGTGAAACATGTTTTTCTACATAGTTATGGAATTAAAATTCCATACTGGAAAGCTTGGCGTGCTGCAGAAGAAGCAAAGGATCAAGTTTGGGGTTCTTATGATCAATCCTACGACGAGCTCCGCTTGTATTGTGTTGCTGTGTCTGCCACAAATCATGGCAGCATTGTTACACTAGAGCAAAATCCTATGTCTCATCGTTTTGAACGATTGTTTATAGCTTTTAAAGGTTGCATAGATGGCTTTAAGAGCTGTCGGCCAATGCTCTTTATTGATGGCACGTTTTTAAAAGGTCGATCTAAGGGAACTCTACTTGCTGCCACTGCAAAGGATGGTGACAATGGTAACATTATTCATTCTAGTAGAATTTCATATATTTATGCAATATACATTTGCAGTTTGTCTTACATGTCTTTTTTTGCATTTGAAAAATGTAGGGCTTTTTCCAGTAGCAATTGCAGTTGTCTCAGCAGAGAATACAGAAAATTGGGAATGGTTTTTGAGAGAAATACGAGATAACGTGATGCATGATGAACCAATCTCCTACATTTCTGATCGTAATGTAGGCTTAATGTCTGCCTTTTCTTTGGTTTTTGATCAACCCTTGCACTTCTTTTGTTTGTTTCATCTGCTAACAAACTTGAAAGCGCGATTTCCTAAGGCATGGAATAGCTCAGATAGACCTAATATGGGTGTTCTTTTCAAGGCATGCGCATATGCTCTGACAAAACGTCTATTTGATGAGAATCTTGCAAAATTCAAACAAGAAGGAGGGAAAAGAGCTGAACAATGGCTGACTAATTTGCCATATGAAAAGTGGGCAGTTGCATTTTCTCCTAAAATTACTAGATATGGTGAAATGACTTCTAATGCCATAGAATCATTCAATGCATGGATTAACAATGATAGGGCCTTACCAATAACTCATATGTTAGACTCTATTCGTAAAGGTATCATAAAATAATTTCACTTATTTCATTGTCTTTGTATTTTTGTTATACTTTGTATCTTATTTACATAATTCACTTGATCAATGACATAGGTATCAATTCATGGTTTGTTGAAAGGAGGATGGAAAGTTCAAAATGGACTGGAGGATTGTGCCCAACAAAAGAGGTAGTATGGCAAGATTTGATATACTTGGGTCGCACA
Organism: Pogostemon cablin; assembly: GCA_023678885.1. NCBI lineage: Eukaryota > Viridiplantae > Streptophyta > Magnoliopsida > Lamiales > Lamiaceae > Pogostemon > Pogostemon cablin. Next base: position 33,553,345 of record CM042951.1, read on the forward strand.
TGGAATATTCTTTTATGCACTTCTAGGGACTATGAGGTAGCATCTCAACCTTCAGTTCGTGTTGGCTTAAAATGTAGAACATGTTCCTGCAAATTGTGGCAAATTTCTGGTTTCCCTTGTGCACATGCTGTAGCTGTGATTCGTGCGACCAACGGATCTTATTTTAACTACATCAGTGATTATTTTTTTGTTACAAAATATCGGGAGTCTTACATGCACGACATACATCCAATTCCTGAAACTTATCGCCTTGAAGTCGAACCAATCTTTGATAATCCCATTCTTCCACCATTATTGAAACGACCACCTGGTCGTCCCAAGATGAGTAAAATTCCATCACATGGGGAGTTTTGTAAGCGGAGAAAAGCAGGTTGAAGATGTTTTGCTAGCAAGGTATGAGTATTGATTTTCTTTGCTCTATTTTTCATTGATGATCTAGTAATCTTCCATGGTTGCAGCAGGTTACTCTCTTTTCTTGTTGTTTAGAGCTATTTTCACCTAGATTTTAGTGTCTTTTTATATGTGTTTTCGTATTATTTTATCCGTATTTTATATGTTATTTGGTTGTGTTTTGTATTTTTATTGAAATGTGTGTGAATAAGCTCAAACTTAAGATTTTCACTTTTTATTGGATGCTAAACATGATAAGGAAGATGTAGGAAAAAGCGGATCTCAATTCGGAGTTGAAACGAGGGAGAACGAGCCAAAACAGTGAAGAAATGCAGGAGCATGCACCAACACGGGCCGTGTAGCCAACACGGCCCTGTGCGAAGTGGCCGTGTGCCGACATCAGAAGAGCCAACACGATCACCCTGTGCCCGTGTTACAACACACGACTCGTGTCGGCAGCACGAGCCGTGTTGCGTAACACGGCCCTGTAAGGCGAGGCCGTGCGGCAGCATCAGAAGACACAACACGGCCACCTCGTGGCCGTGTTGCGTAACACGACTCGTGTTGTGTATTTTCCTGCAGAAATTTCCAGATCCTTCTAGAAGCCTCCAAAGGGGTATAAATACCCCTTTATTCAACAATTGGCAGAGAATCCGAAATTCCATCATCTACACACACCTCACACACCATTTCTTCCATTTTCCACCATCATCTTCATCCATCTTCATCCACCCATCATATCTTCCATTTTTGGTGCTAAAGACTTCAAATCAAGAGCTAGAGGTGGAGATCAAGAAGAATAGAAGATTCTCTTCAAGAAATTGATAGGGAAGAATCCATTCATTTTGTATTTCTTTAGATCTAAGACTATGGGTATTTGTAATGAATCATTTATTTGTTTTATTACTTTTATCATGTTAGGCTAATCCCTCTAGTGGGATTAGGAATATGAAGAGCATATTAGATTTATATTATCATGTGGATTAAATTGGTTTTTGATTTAATTGATGTTGATTTCTATTCATGGAGTTTAATTGTCTTGATGTTATGATGGCATGGTTTGTTATTCATGAATGTTTATTGGTTTAATGGATTGTTGATCAATGGATTATTTGTGGTAATTAAATGCTATCATGATGTTCATGTATGTATTGCTTGGAGTGAGACGGAAACGACCCTCTATAGTATTAGGAAGGCATGAATAGACATTGAGTTTGGGTTTGACCGAAAGGATATTTGAATTCAATGAGGGGAACCAATCCATTCGTTGGCCTTAGTACACAAAAAGGGAGAGTTTAATCTAACTAGTACCTAGATGGAAGGGGTTAATGTTGGGCTTTGATCTTAAGTGCTTTTGGGAGTCTAAAATGGATCAACAACCTTTGTAACCCGAAAGGGAGCTTAGGATACAATCGTGATCACCCTTAGTCTACATCAATTGAGTTGAATTCCGTTTGCATGATAATATGAATCGAGTGTGTTTGGATGTTTCTAATCCCATGATTTTCCATATTTGAACTTTAGCACCCATTATCTTTACTCGTCATTTTCTTATTTGCTATCCTTATTTACTTGCTCCTTGCTTAGTTGTTAATCAATCTCCAAACCCCCCGATCATCTTTACAAAAACGACATGAACATGAGCTCACGTATTTGCTAGTCCGAAAATAACTCCTTATTGGATTGATAATTTTTCTTGGGATATACTACTACAACGATCGAGTATTCTTGCTCGTGAGTGCTAAAAATAGGCAAACACTTGTATAGCGATTGATTGAAATATTGTGCTCTGAAATTCATTTGTTAGTTTTTTATCTGATTAATGTGATTACTTGAGGTGATTTGTTCCTCTTTGCTCTGTGATTTGTGCAGCATATATGTTTCACATATGAGTACTTCAGTTTTTCCGCATTTGGCAGTAGGTTTACTGGTTTTTATTGCTAATTATCTGCTGGAATTGATCCATTAACTAATGGTAAATAAATTGTGGATCATGTGAAATGGGAATAGGTTATAAATTATAGTAAATAATTCTTTGTGTTTAGTTTAAATAACCAATAAAACCTGTCCTAAGTAACCCATCATATGATAAAAAGTTGTCCAAAATGTAATAAGCAGTTGATAACATTTATATGCTGTTATGGTGTTGTTTGATTGAGCTAGCTTTATTTTGGTTTTTAAGAAAAGATTTTTCATATTCATATATTGATGTTTTTGCTTTTTATGCAGGAAAAATGTGCAAATGCTTTCTTCCAAAAGTGGGTTGATGTTTCTAAGTTCATTCCATCAAGTGTGTTAGTTGATGTAATCAAGGAATACAACCTGCTCATTATTTTTGAACTATTCACTTGGTTTAGGTTCATTTTTCATGAATATTGTGATTTTATATTTAGCAAGCTTGCACTTTATTGAGTATAGTGAATATTAAAATATGCTATGTTTTTAAAGTTGATATTCATTTTTTTGATGCCTTTTATAGTTGATGCATTTTTGGAATGTGCATTCTAATCTCTTTTTATTCAATAATATTTGTGCTTCTTTTAAAATGTTCATCTGATATCTTACTTATGTTTTCTTGAATATTTGTATGATGTCTTTGAATTTAAGAGTATAAATATGTGTATAAGTGATTAGATGTAGAGTGAAATGTGGTTGGAGGAGGTGGATCTAGGTATGTCTGAATTTCTGTAGAATGGTGATGTTGTGGGTAACAGCCTGTGGGGTGGTGATGCATCATTTTACTCAATAGATTATGAGTAGCATATTTAGAATTAGTCTGCAGTATAAGCATGTTAATTATAATTTGTGGATAATTATCTGATGGATTGTAAACATGATGGAGGATAAGAAATATGCAGTATATGATGATGAGGTTGCAAGGCAGGATGATGGTAGGTAGGGGTTGTCTTGATATGTCTAATACCTTTGAGTCTGAATTTCTGTAGAATGGTGAGGTTGTGGGTAACAGCTTGTGGGGTGGTGATGCATCATTGCACGTAATAGATCATGAGTAGCATATTTAGAATGAGTTTGCAGTATGAGCATGCTAATTATAATTTTGTGGATAATTATCTGATGGATTGTAATTATAGACTGATGGAGGATAAGAAATATGTAGTATATGATGATGAGGTGGCAAGGCAGGATAATGGTAGATAGGGTTGTCTTGATATGTTTAATACCTTTGATTATGTGGGCTGATGTGTCTGTTAGTATATTCATGTATCTGCTTTCCCTCCTCCTCCTTCATTGCAAGGTTGTTTGATTTCTGGTCCTTTAAATTGTTGATTTGATTTATTATAGAAACTATGAAATCTGAATGTTGATTGATTGGATTCTATCATTTGAGGAAATCATCTGTATTGTAGATATGATATCCAAATCAAGTGAGAATGAATGTTTTATGCAATTTGTAGAACCTATCTAGTAGCTCCTTTTGTTGCCAACTGATGATTAATATGTTATATGGATGTCCTTTTGTATGCTGAATGATATATGTTCTATATATGCTTTCAGACGTTCTTTGTTGTCCATGCAACTCATTATTGTGAACGTGGTGATTACTTTTATCAACATTTAATGGAAATGGAAGGCTACTCCAAATTATCATGATATATCAATCATCTGGCAACACAAAAACACTAAAATTTCATACCTGCCAACACAAAAATAATAATAATAACAAAATTTACTACTTTTCATTCACTAATCATCTTCCAACACGAAAACTCTAATTTTCACATCTGCCAACATAACAAATAGCAGCAGGTAACTTAATTTGCACAACTAGAATCCAACATAACAATCCAACATAACAATCATAAAGCAATTTCACAGTAAAATCAATATAAGAAATTGTGTGCCAAAAAACTTGTCATAGATGTTTACAAGCAAACTAAAAGACCCTATTTTCTACTGGTTCAACAAAGTGATCAACCATCTTTGCTCGATATTCTGCAGCATCTTCTTCAGAAAGTATCCCCATTTTCACATCTTCACCTTTCATAAAGCTTTCAATAAGCATGCATACTATCACCCCACAATCCAAAGAGGTATCTGATTGTTGAATGCAATCCTCCACTACAACTTTGTTCCTTGCAGATTTAATGAACTGGTGTCTTGGCTTACTCGATAGCAACTGCTGAACAACAAGATTCTCAACATATTCAACCTGCCAAATCACAACAATGAAAACAACAATATGAACTTTAACAATCCAGGGAATAATCTAATATAGCAACATGTTTTCTAATAAAATGCTGCTCTAACCAGAATCTTGGAGTTCTTCAAGTTATTATCTGAATTTGGTCTTCTCGGTTTCATTGAATTGAAAAACTGCCAAACGCATTTGCTCAAGTCAAGCTTAATGACTGTCCAGTGGTCAGTTGTGCTTAAAACAGGGAACACCAAGGCATCTCTTTTGATTGCTTCATCTATATGTGCGTCAACAAAGCTACCTAGTGTTTTGCTTCTACTATTTTGATTACGCTTAATAAGTTCCTGCATATTTAAAAATAAATACTATTAAATCGACTACTTGCAAAACATAAAGTAATTCACTTCCAATTTTAGTAAATGATATGCAATAGTATCATCCAACTCTTACCAAACAACATGAAGAAAATACATAGGGCAAATTTTGGCATCCAGCACGTTGATATTTTAGATGCGTTAATTCAGCCCAACCATCAATCACCTACAAAATACAACAACAATAGCTGCGTCATTGTGCAAATCAGAAGTAAAAATTACTTTCTACTTTAAATCTTACATTGTCTGGAATCCTCTTGCCTTCTAAAATATCAACGATATTGTTGGTAGTAACATCACCCAATGTGTTATTCGCCCAACAACACATCCTGAAAAAAAGAAGCAAATTCAGATTCAATATTGATAATTCAACCATTTTTTGTAGCTTTATCTTACCCTTCATCTCCTGCTTCCCAACGTTCTTTAATGGTTTTCAATACTGCATCTCTAGTCCTTGTCACAGCCAATAACTTTTCATTTAACTTTAAGGTGCCACTGTTTTGTTGGTGATGGAGCGGGGATCCTTCATCACTGCCCACATTAATTTCAGTTATTTCTACCTTATTCATCTCCGGTGACATTTTCTTCTGGGCTCTATTGCCTTTTGTTGTCCTACGTTTCACTCTACGCACCAATGTGCTAGGAGATGCTTTTTCTTTAGCTTTTAGCTTGCGCACCTCAGCCTGTAACTTCTCATTCTCAACTACCAATTCTTCGTTCAGTTTTTGAGCTCTGTGGAGATTCTCGACTGCAGTGATTTGTTCAATATTTTCTTCTTTTTCATAAACTTGTGCCATTGACTCCTCCACTTTAGCTTCCACCTGCTTTCGAAGATTTGCATTTTCCTCGTTCAGCCTCAAAATTTCTATATCTTTCTTCATTAAAATTTTTGCAATATCTTCCTTGGCTGGATAACTTTCTTGTTGGACACTTGACTCCATCCCTGGAAATCGTGTAGGAGTATCTTCAAATGTGGTTGTTAACTTCTCCTACAAAAAAAAACAAGAAAAATTGAAATATGTAATCACATGTTAAAAAAATCAGAATGCATAAGATCTGATTTTTAGACAATAAGTTAACTATAAACCAATTCAAATTTTACTCTTTTCGCTGGAGTTTCCTCTTGCGATAAACCCAAACTGAATGATGGCATGTCCATGATGACTTCTTGAACCATAGGAGATTTTGATTTGCGCTTTAAGGATTTGTTAATTAAATCGCTAGCGTCCTCATTCATTCCTTCTGCAGACTTGAATTCTGAACTTTCTCCTTTTGTGCAGCCTGAGTCCTCATGAACAATACTCTCATATTTTTTAATGATTTATTCCTCCTCAGAAGTTGGACTCAACGTAACTTCACTCACCTGTTATGAATTCAGTATAAAGATAACATAAAAAATCATATAAGTATACTGAAACACAGTTATCAACTCATTGAATTTTACATTCTTATATAGAGATCACTTACCTCTATCATATTTAATTTTTCATGCTGAAGCAGGGCATTGTGTAGTTCGTTCAAGTTCCACTTTAACAGCCGTGGGAATAGAAAGCCTTCATGAGGACCAACCAAATTTGTGTGCTCACAAATCCAAAACTAGAAAAGTAAAAATAAAATCATTTATCAAAGAAATAAGATACTAAGTGTTATATTTTAATATTAGCATAATTCAAAAAACATACATACCGGCAGTAGCATAGCACAGCCTCCTATTCTTAAGTTCTTGGTTGCCTTTATATGACTTTTCAGCATTTCAATGATATAATTGTTCCAGTCATAGCTACAAAGCACACTTATGTCCTCCATGGTAGCTGTAAGATGCCACGACATCGACCCATTTTTGCAAGGAGCTAGTAAGGTTGAGAAGAGGTAGCATGTGACTAGTCTTGCCATATCTTTGCTCCTATGGGTGTCATCTCTAGCCAGCACTTCTTTCATTTTATCCATTATTACAGACGGGTATAGCACACCTTTTTGTTCTTTCTCTTTGAAGCATCTAATCACCCAAGGAGATAAAGGGCAATCATATTCTCTCAGTGGAACTACTTTTGAGCCACCACCAATCCCAAATACAATCTGAACATCCACCTTAGATAAGAACAATTTTTTCCACCAATAACAAACGAACCTGATTTTTTATCGTACCTTTGCAATATTTTTACAAAATCACATTCCCACTTCCTTAGATATTTCTTTGAATAATCATTGGTGGTTTTTCTAATGGAATCAAATAAAACCCAAAACGGTGTCCTTCTTATCTCCTCTAAATCTTTTTCTATGTAGCTTAATGAGTTTATGGATTTTATAGCAGCTCTTATATTACTTCTAAAAAGGCTTCCTTTTGAACTTGCTTTCACAGTACCTATTTGTGATGCAAAATATGTTCATGCAATTTGTGAGAGATCAATGACGCATGGGTGCGAGTGGTTCATCAAAGTAATCTATTTCAATCAGATATATCAATTAGCACAAATATAAAGTAATTTGCATAAAATAAAATCTGGAGAAAGCATGTGCTCAAACATAAAATTGTTGGAAAACTCATATTTTTCATTATTTAATATGTTAGTAATTTTCATAGAAATGTGCGAAAACATTTTGCAAATATGAAATTTGCACAATTTAATCAATTTTGCACAATTTTCTATGTGGAGTTGAATTGCATGTAAAAGAGGACTTAGATTAAGAAATGTGCAAAAATCAAACTTGCACAATTTAATCAATTTTGCACAATTTCCTATATGGACTTGGAATACGTGTGAGAGGTTCTCGATTAAGAAATGTGCAAAAAAATGTGCAAATCTCAATTCTTCACAATTTAATCAATTTTGCACAATTCTCTACATGGACTTGGAATTCATGTAAAAAAAGGACTTAGGTTAAGAAATGTGTAAAAATCATTATTTGCACAATTTAATCAAAATTTGCACAATTTACTCAAATTTGCACAATTTCCTATGTGGACTAAGAATACGTGATAATAAGATCTCGATTCAGAATTGTGCAAAACTATTGTGCAAAAACAATATTTGCATAATTTAATCAATTTTACACTAATACTGAAACATAAATTTTAAAAATCAGAACTGGTCCAGATTTGCAAAGGAACCAAATTGTTCAAAAATTATCAAGAGGGAAAATGTAGACAAACAGTACCAACATATATCCATACAGCCCAAGAAAATATGATTCATGGTATTAAAAAAACAAGCACCAGTCACTCATACATCAAAACGGGTATCAAGTTTTTCTCTACAGTCATCAAAAGGGATATTCACATCACACTTTATGAATATACTAAAAACATAGCTAACAAACATAATTTAAGTCCAAATATGCTCAGTTATTATTATAGTACTAAAATTTAACATTAAATTTCATAATAAACTCACCAAAGCAGTTAATTGGGCTAGGAATCCCACTTTTTGGCAAATCATCTTTACGCCGACTTGTCCTTGATGTACCAAATTCTTCAAAATCAGAATCTTCTGATAATATTGGTTTCTTCCCTGTTTATATGTAAATAATATTTAAAAAAATCAGTGTTAGATACACAATAATATAAAATTAAATATAGATGATTGTTTATAAACAACCTTTAGCTTTAGACTTTGGTGAGGTTACTGTTGCAATGTTTTTAGCTGATTTTGCCCTCTGTTTTTTATTAGCATGAAATCTCTGCCTCATTTTGTGCCTTTACATAAAAGAAAAACCAAGATATCTCAAATTTAATCACCATGAATACAGATTTTAGAGTAGTTAAAAAAATTATGAAAAATATGGTGAAAATTGCACAAGAAAGTACACGACTAAGTTATAAGGCTTACAAACACTACAGTTTAGTGTAAACTAACTTATCTTCTAAGCCTAAACATCCAAAGATATATTTTAAACATAATATCTACAATTATATTACAAAACATGTCAGGCCCTCCTTAACTACATGTGCATAACTTCCAAGTATGAAAAAAAACTGATAGAATAAAGTATATCTATATACTAGTGCTAACTACATATGCATATTTTCCAAGTACGAAACAAAATGATAAGGATGCACAGAATGTATGCATATTCATAACTTCCAAGTATGAAACAAACTATAAACTTAAACATTTTTGTTTGCAAGTATCCATATCTTAACAAATTGACCATATATACATTAAGAAACAAACAAATCCAGCCCAAAAATATATAAGAAACTTGACTAATAGAACCTCTAATCATTCATTTTTCAAACTATATTAAATCACAGCACACACCATTCATGCATTTATCTCAGCATTGCACTGTCTAATGCAGAATAATAAAATAGAATACAAGTATTGAGCCCAGTTTTTTCATATACATGATCTTTGTCAAATAGAATATAAAATTGTACAAGAATAAATTTAACAAAGTGATACATCTGGTGAAATCGAATCAGTGCAAAACCCTAATAAATCGTAATCTCGGGGAAGAGAAATTGAAAAACACACTTTAAATTTTGGCTACCGATTACAACCTGATCAGGGAATGCAATCGAATTAGTAAGCGTCCAAATCAGATTCGCAATTAATAAAATAGAAGAATTATGAGATTCACAACTAAAATTTCAAACACTGGTGAGAATTTAAAGACTTAGAATCGCATGCAACAGAATTAGAAAAACACAAATTCACGCATGAGATTGAAATTAGGAATTTTAAAAATAGGTCTTACCTTACTTCAACTTCGACGAAGATGAACCTCGATTTTGAATTTTGTAAAAATCTGGAACGAAATCTGAGATTGCACGGTTTGGAGGAATCTGGAAGATATCGCGAGGAGATTTTCTCGATTGAATTAGAGCACAGATTTTCAATGGATTACAGAAATGAACGAAATCAGATTGGGATTGCACGTTTTGGACAGAAATCAGGAAGAAATCGGGAGGAGATTTGCAAGGGTTTTGGGAAGAGATTTGGAAGAAATTTGGGATTAGATTTGGAAGGGATCTGGAAACCACACACCGTTTCTATTTTCTGAAATTGGGAATATTTGATTAATGTTGAGGGTATTTTTGGAATCACACTTATAATTGTGTAGTTAATAGTATTAGTAATTTAAGTGATGTAGTTTATAACAATTATGCATTTTTTATGTACCTATTAGTAAGTAACCCATTAGTTAAATATACTATTGTACAATATATTTTTATCCAATATTTAGATAATTTTAAAAAAAATACTGAATTATTTAAACATCTGTAGAAATCATATTAAACAAATCATGCTTATTCAATATCAGAACTCAATATATTTCTTTATTCAAATTTAATTTAATTTTATTTATTCATACGATAATACATTAGAAACTGAAATGTTCAAGTGAAAAAAAAGGAGATGCAGCAAATTATTCTTAAGAGTTCTTGTCTGCATCATATCAATAATGGCGCTGAATCTTAGAAACTCGAAACGTAACGGAAGAGTGATCCAAAAGTTCAAAAAGGAATTTAGATCCAACAGTAGCATTGATTTCAATCCATAGCCTAAAAATTTCCTGTGAAAACATGAATCCATCCTTTTTTAAAGCCAGCAGATTCCACATACGATCATCATAGATGATACAATCCTCTGATGATCGAGTAATAAAATCTTCTTCAGGACATCAGAAATAAAATATGGAAGAACATGTGTGAAAGAAAATAAATATATCATTAAATCATTAGTTAAATTAAAAATTATTATAAAATATAAAGCATTTTAACTTGAGGGGTTAAATATTAATTTAGAACAAAATAAAGCAAATATTACCAGGATATCACTATATAAATCGTGTTGCGTAAGTGCATATGCAAACGATAAATACGTTGAATTTTTTGGATACTTCTTGCAAAAGTCTGAATTATCTGATTCTGATAAATCAATGGAAGGTGCGCTAAGAGCGATCCGATCTAATTAATATTAAATTTCAATGTTATTAAAACATAATAATACAATAAAGTGTATAAAATATTTCCAAAACACGCGTCTAATCTCACCTTCAAAGTGTAAGTAGACACCGCAAGAATTATAGAGCTTTATAATGAAGCAATTTTTGTTTATATCACAGTATAGTGTAACAAATTTGCAGTCGAATTCTGAATAGTAATTCATAAAAGCGGGCCAACCAAAACCAAATTTTATGTTGTCACCACCGTGCTTAAGGAATACGTATACACTTTTATCAGAATACTTTTATTTAAACTTAACAGAATAAATAAATCCTTAAACAGTATGTTAGGAAAAAATAGTTCATTAGTATTGTTAAGAAATAAAAAGACAACCACGATGTGAAGAATGACAAATGTACGTGTTTGATATTTATCAACCATCTTCGGAAGAAAATAACACATGAAAATTTGGATAGTTGAAAGGGAAATTGACCTTTGAGCATACCATCCTGGCCATATACATGAAAATATAGTGAAGACCCACTGAAGTAGGAAAAAACAATGATGTCTCCATTTTGTATGTAGTTATCTATTCGAAAAGAAGACCATCCATCAGAGAAAGCCCAATATTCACCTATTCTCTTCACACGAACAATCCAGCACCTTCCAGATGTGTGTTTAAATTTGCAGTCAAATTCATCATCGATAAACATTTTCGTGACCACTCGCCATAAAGATACTGTCATGCACGAGATTATGTTTAACATATATTTTTTTTAATATTTACTACTAATTCTCTAAAGACGAATATATAAAGTTATAGGATCAATCTAAAAAAATGTATATTCGTCGTATTTGTTTTATATCAATTTGATAAAATTATGTAATTCCTGTATGTTTCGATGTCCTATATGATTTATAAATGTCAAATGTAAAAGGGGTTATTAAATTATTAACTAAATTTTAATTTAATTAAATAATATTAAAAATAATTAATCTTTTGAATAATATAATATTTATAAACAAAACACCATCATTAATTTAATAAGTCAACTTTTCACTTTTCTATTAATTTCATTCATACTTACCTAAATAATATTTTAGGCAATGTTCGAACCCACCTGTCTCTTAACAATTCATCACACATTTCAAAATACTTTCCAAAAAATATATAGTTTTTCTTTCTATAATACAATACTTCTTACATTACATCATGATGTTTTTACCTGTATGATTACACGGGATTTTTTACAATTTTAAAATTCTTTAGATACCTTTTTTCTCGTATTATACACATAAGCTTCTATAACATTCTTTGTCTTTACACGCAGATTTTGTACAGTTCCCAATTATACAATAATAAAACTCAACTCAATTACTAATTATCAAGTACTACAATGAAATAATTGAACTTATTAATGAATTTAAATATTAGTAGTCATAATTTAAGCAGGATATCCATAGCTTAGTTACAGATCATTAGAATGAAATAATAAATTATGTCGTTTCTTTTATGAAACTAAAAAATCAAGAACGAAAATATAATAATACCCCATTGAAGTAGCATAATATAAATATATATTCAAAGTTGAGCAATGTATCCATAATATCTAAGTTCTCAATCATTTCCTGTTCTCCTCATCTTGAAATGAGATTGAATTGCATATTAGAGTCAATTAAATTGTCAAACCAAAAAATAAATTCAAGAAATAAAAATAAAATTAATTCGTGCAGATTTCTAAGCATTACACCGTCAGGTTCATCAATACTCCTAACACCTAAACCTCCCATTAATTAAACTGAAAATACAAATTACTTTTAAAAACATACAAAGAAATTATAAATTAAGATGGAACTCTTTTCCCTTCTGGAGCCTTGAAATCGTTTTAAATTATACAATGTGTTGTTAAATGCAAGGTTAGAAACTATTTCAAGAAAAAAAAGGTTCATTCAGTTACTCTCTCCGTCCACTGTTAATCTATCCATTTTATCATTTTTTGTTGTTCATCCTTAATCTATTCATTTTCTTTTTGGGCTATGGGACCCACACACTCCACTAATACAACTACCTACTACACATAAAATAATAATACTCCTTAATCCACGTGCAAAAAGTAAATGGATATATTAAGGATGGACGGAGGGAGTACCTTGTACCATATCAATGTGTGATTGATTGGCATATTACTTCCCTTAGTCCATATCCAACTATTTGCAAGAAACACATTCTCAAGTCTTTGCCATTAAAGTTTCTCATATATTAAAAAATCACATTGAACTGGTTAATTTTAAAAAAGAGACAATGATTTAAAGCTGCACCTTTAGTCAAAGAAACTAATATTTTGTGGAAAAAGTTAACATATTAATAACAGTAAAAACCCAATGATAGAAAAAAGCATGGTTTTAAAAAAAATTAATCAATCTAAGTCCGAAAAGTATAATGAAAGGAAGACTTATAATTTTATGATTCTTCCAAACAAAAGTTTTATGTTTAACATGGACAATTAAAATATTATTATATCACAAAGCAAGAGCTAGCTAATGCCAAAAAGAAAAAAAAAGCTTTAATTTCTATAAAACACGATATTTAAATGAACGGTTTTTATCTACAAATGAAATAATAAGAATATCATACTTTTTATCTCACATTCTTCATAGAGATAAATCCTAAAATACTTTGATTATTGAACAAAACATGATCTTTTTTAATCAGTGAGAATGACATTGAAACTTCTTTCTCAGCTCTGGTCATCATCTATAACAATATAGTCTTGATATAGTTTATAACTTTTTTGAAATTCTAAGTCAGGTCTCTTACAATTTCGAAATATTTCCAACTTCTTTTGCCAACATTTGTTCAAGATTATATTTAGATGAGATTAAACTTCACAATATTTCCCCAACTTTCTATAGGCAACCCACATAAAAAAAGTTGTTCGTGATAAGATTAAATGCAAACTCTTAAGTTCTCTTTAAAACATGCTTTGATAATTCTCACAACAAAAAACATTAATAAGTTAATAGATTATTTAATTGAACACACAATAAAAGAACTAAAAATACTGTGAATCATGAAAAACTGGAGCATTACAATCTCTGCCTCAACTGCTAACACTAACCAATTCATTATTCAATCACAAATAATGATATTATTAGCAAACTTAATAGTAAATATTTAAAGTTAGTAAAGCTTTTGCAACTTTTAATATTTAAAATTAATAACAAACACCAAAACTAATATAGTTTTGATATTTTTATATTCTCCTCTAAAATTGAATAGTAAATATCTACCTTGGTATATGATGAAGTTGAGAATAGAGTCTATTCTACTTATTACATTCCTGTCCTCTGAATAATTTGATGAGCAAGCTTGAGATTATGCAACTCACATTTAAAATCTCTCCACTATGTAACAATATCCCACACATAAATTTGAAATTGCAACAAATAAATGAAAAGATATTTTTTTTTTCACAAAACCAACAAAGAAAATATATTTATCTTGCTTCCTGAAATTTTGTTCGGAGAATAGGAGAAAGAATTATTTGCATTTTTATCTGTAAAAAAAAAGAATGCAAATTAACTCCAACAGTAGTTAGTAATTATTATGCAAAATATAGTTTAAAGAGCTAAAAACTAATAGATAAGAGTGTATATTGGGTGCACCCACATGTGTATAACTTTTTATTCTATTTTGTATATATGTTATTCTATTTTGTATACGTGTTTTGTAATAATTGTATACTTTTTTCGTATTAAGTCTTTCATTAAAAAACTAGCATCATATGTATATAACTTTTTATTCAATAGTATATACATATTTTTTAATAATTGTATATTTTTTGCACTCATTTTTTTATTTGTATACATTTTTGCTCTTAATTGTATATATTTATGTTTATATTTGTATAAGGGTGCACCCTATCTTAGGGTGCACCCGGGTGCACACTATAATTAGCCAATAGATAAAGCAATCATTAGAAAGGATATTTCTTTAATGATGATAATCTATCTTCCTTTAAAATACCTACTAATTTTTGCAAAGTAGTTTAGCTTGAATCCTACACTTATGAGTTTTATAAGAATTAAATTAGCTTGTGTAAAATAAAATCAAATAAAATCATTCCATAGGTGCAAAATATCAAATACAAAATTAAGAATATAAATTTGTTATTGCATAATTTTTAAATAAAAATGAATAGGATGAGAAAGAAAGAAACATGAACTGACATTAATCACTCAAACTATAATATAGCACAAATAGCAGTCATGCTAATGAACTTACTACTCGGTAACATTGACAACAGCCCAATATAAACATGTGCAAGTAAAATAGGTGTTATGCAAAAGAGTATAACAAACTATGAAAATTAATAAAAAAAAAAAGACAAAAGTTTAACAAAAAAATAGGCAGTTTAATCTCAGTGGCTTATCTAATAATTCATGAAATGCTTTTTTTAATAATCTCAGTGGCTTAATCTCAGTATTGCTGGACATAGAAGGCCAATCAAGTAATAGGCATCTCTTACTTTTTCAGAAAAAGAAAGTTCTTTGTTGTAATGTGGCTCACGCAACAAACTAAACCTACTGATCAAACCAATTACATGAGTATTTCTTTCGCATTATCAAGATTTGAAACAATCACATGTATCATTCTTGTTAACAGGAGGACATTGGCTCATTAATCTCTAGGGATGATCAATCAAATGTTGATTTCATGAACAAATATTTTGATTCAAGTATCTCCTAACTAATATGAGAGAGCATAGACCTTCCAACCATTGTAGACCTTATATTCTGATTGTCCAAAGAGTTCTACCTCAACTTTTCTTCCTTCATTCTCAGCGACAGTTTCAGTTAGATTCTCCTTACATTAGATAAATAGAACAGATAATCCCTAGAGTTATTTAGGCAACATACACAGTCACTAAATCCCAACTAATGTTGGCTTAGAGAGGAAATCTGGTATTTCCTTTAAAGCACTACAATCAAATCATGAGAAATCAACAAAAATAAACATCACATGCTTTTAGAAAGACAAATTTCTAACCTCTATTCAAAACATAGAGGTCAAGCAGCATCCCCTTTGGGCTCGTAGTACCAACTCTTTTTTCATTTTTAAATATATTAACACCATAGATATATGTTAACATAAAAGTTTCTATATACTTCATGCATATGAGATCTTGTGACTAAAATGCAATTTTCCATCTATACATTATAGTGGCTCTGTGAAAATAACATAATAATGGATGTCATGAATCTTGAAGCGCTAGCTTTTCAAAATTCTTATTATATCAAACGTCAGCAAACCCCTACAGGTTTCATGCATCTAACATTAATACCCTTTGTGTAATAAATATAAAGAACCATATCTCCTATGTATATATGTATGCTACTTCCTACTTCTAACTTTATATTTAAACATAAAAAGACAAAAGAAAAACAGAGATACTAACATGATTCATGTCTATGGTTTGCAAGGCTTCTCCACGGGTGAAAATTATTTCATTTGATTTTCAAGCTTCCCTTTCCATATCTCTGCTAGAGGACCACTGGAAGTTTGATGCGAACAAAACCGCGAAGCAGAAGAGTGAAAAATGCACAAAATCGCGATGCAGAAGAATGAGAAAAGAGAAAAAAATCATATCAGGTGAGGAAACAATACTGAAATCTAAATGTAAAATTCCATCGATTAAAAAAAAATACATGAGAGAAAAATGGGGCGAACAACAGCGATGATAAAGAGTGAGAAATACAGAAAAATAGCGATGCAGAAGAGTGAGAATTGCAAACAGTAGATGAAAGAAGTAGAGTGATTTAATTACCGATCACAGAAAATTGGGAATATAGATATAGCAACTCCATCACGCAATTGAGATCTCAGAAAAAGGAAAATGATAAAAGGAACAGTAGAATTGACCTTGACTGCTCTTACATCAATTGAAATTTATGGGTTTTCAATGATAGATAGTAGTGGAGGAGAGGGCATAAAAATACCTAAATAAGTGCAGAAAGTCCAAAGGTCAAGGCCAGGTTCATAGTTATTAAAGGCGCACCTCGGGCACGCCCAAGGCGCGCCTCACCCAAGGCTATACCCTTAGCGCCTCTGTATAGTTTTTTCAAGGCACGCAATATCAAGGCGCGCGCCTTTGTGCGCCTTGGCGTGTGCGCCTTGGGCGCGCTTTTTGTGTTGTTTTTTATTTTTAATAGTTGAAGTAACACTTTTATAAGTGAAATAACACTTTTTGTTATGTTAGCAACTTATTAAATAAATAAAATAAAATAAATAAATATATCATAAATATTAAATGAAGGATTTAAGAAGTTAGGGTTAGGGTTCATTTCACTCCAAGTCTCTACATACGCAAACTACTCCACCCTCCAGCCTCCAACTTCCAACTGCCGCCGTCTGCTCGCCATCCCCCACGCTTTCGATCGCCGCTGCCACGTCGCCGTCGGTTAGTCTTCCACTACAACCTACAGCTACTAGAGAAGCAAGCACAGCAGGTTAGTTTTGGTCTTCTTTTTTTGTTTTTTTCTCTTTTTTGTTAGTTTTGCTGTTTTAGTTTTTTTTTCTTTTTTTCTCTCTCTTTTTTCTTATTTTAATGTTAATATTTTTTATTTTTTTCCTTGATATGTATAATAATATAATCTGACCTTTTTTTTCAGCATTCTTTTTTTAATTACTAGGCTACTAGTACAAGCATAATATTAAATTTTGATATTTTATACTTTAAAATATGATTAGTTGCATTATTTCTTGATTTTTATTTATCTTTTTTATTCTTTCAGATAATCAGAGAGGATGAAGAGGATGAAGAACAAGAGGAGAGGATGAAGAGGATGAAGAACAAGAGGAAGATAACGTTGGGTTTGAAGAAGAAGAAGATTTTAATGGGGAAGAAGAACAATTTGATGATCAAGACTCGGAGTTTGATGATGAAGAAGATGATAATTAAAATATATTTGTTGCTAGGATTGTGTTTGATACTTTGATTGACTTATTTTATTTCAAATATTAGGAATTTTCATATGTGCATGTTTAACTTTGCCTTAAATGGGTTAGTTTATATGTCATACTAGTATAAAATGTTATATTATATGCCATTTAGACTTATTTTATTAGGTAAATTGAATTTGGTTTCAATTTTGGTTAAATTGATTTAGAGCAAGTGTACTCTATCGTGTGTAGCACGTAAGTGATCAAGTACAAAATTTATAAGATATCGAACCCAAGGGCGAAAGTGGATAGCCGTGTTTGAGAAATGTTTTACTCTAGTAGGACGAATCAAAAGGAGGGGGTGATTATACTACAAATTAACAACTAGGAAAGCAATTAAAGATAGATGGATACAATGGAAATGAAAGATGGATGAAGGTAGAACAATCTAAGAAGTATGTAAGGCAAGCAACGTTCATAGATAAGGTATATATAAACTCACACACACACATGCATTGATGATTTTCATGTTATGATATTAAGGGCAATCACGTTTGTACCCCTTACCCCTATGGCTAAGGTGATTAGGTTCTCAACTCTTTTACAAGTTTAAATCTCCTAGGATTGTTCTTACTCTCAATTCCCATGAAGGTACTATGATCATAAGTTGGGTTCCCCTCACTAGTTCATCACTAATATTCTATCATGAGGTTCTAAGCACTTGAAGGGTATGGCTTACCTCTCCTCACACTAACTAAGTAATCTCATGCAATCAATGATTCAATTAAACCACGAAGCATAATATTGAAATGACCATCCTAACACTATGAATAGAGAATTTAAATACACAAATCATACATAAAATGAGAATAAGCATTCATGATAGAAAATATTCATAACAATCATTTCATCAAACATGTGGTGTGCAAAAATCTACATAATACCTAATCAATCATATTGCTAGCCTCACATGAGGACTAGCATGCTCCCCTTTGATTACAATCCATAGCATGCTCCAATTGAGTCAAATAATGAAGAAAATAACAAAATAAAGGTAAGTTGGCTCCCATTTGATGGTGAACTTCCTCCCCTTTGATCATGCTAAAATCTTCAATCAATGATGAATTCCTCTTCTTAAATTGGTGGATGGATGGATTTATGGATGGATTTGAGAAAATCAAGTGGATTGGATGGGTGAAGTGAAGGATGGAAGAGATGAAGATGAATGTGTGTGATTTAGGTGTCTAGTGTGTGTGGAAACTGATCCAAAATGATTCCTCCCGGATTTTGTGGTCAAAACATGTATTTATACCCCCATGAAAACTTCTAGAACGTGTGGAAATCATAAAACTGACTTTTGTCAGAACACGGGCCGTTTGTGGAACACGGCCATGGGAGTGGCCGTGCAGCATTTTTTTATGTCGGAACACGGCCACCCCTTACAGGGCCGTGTTCGGTACACGGGCCGTGTAGTGCATCGCGTGTTGTGCAGTCTCACCGTTTTGCACATAACTTTCACATCCGATCTCCAATTCGAGTGATTCTTGCACTCACGCGATCCTCTCTTCCGTGGCTTTCCAATCATGTATCACACGTCCAGTTTTGAGATCTACACAAATACAAAAAAATTACACAAATTGGACGTGTATTTTTCAGCTTTGCTTTGGTCGTTCTCCCCCGTTTCAACTCCAAATTGAGCTCTGTTTTTTCCCATATCTTTCTTATCGTGTCTAAAATTTATTTTTACCTGAAAATTACACCAATTTACCAATTCTTTAAATATTCACAAATGTAGCACAATTTAAGGCGCTTAATCATGAAAATCACACATTTATCATTTCAAAGCACACATCTCCATATCTTCATATAACACCACCAAATAATATACAAAATGAATAAAAATACATAAAAATACATAATAAAAGATACTAAAATCTAGGTGAAAATAATACCGATCAACCTCCCAAACTTAAAGTGTTGCTCGTCCTCGAGCAACGAAAATGAGAAAACGAGAGGGGGAATTTTCACCTAGAGAAAGACCTAAAGAACATAAGCAACAACACATTATAAGTAACAAGGACTACAAATCATATCAAGTCATACTACAACATTAAAATCATGACATAAAAAAGTAACAAGTTCAAGTCTAAGAAAATTAAGAGTAATAAAGTTCCTTCCGATCCAAACCTCACGTCGGATATCAAAATGCACTCAACTCTCTATGAAGTAGGGTAATTTTCACTCATCAATTGATTGAACCCGACGCACCATAGGCTTGCTCACGGACTACATTCACAAGCCATCAAGGCTTCAACTAATGATAAAAAAGGTCTTTATCTTTTGGATGTAATGTTAGGCTTTTTGGTAAGGGTAGGGAGATTATGGATATGAGTGACTCATCGAGTGTAAGTAATCGAAGAGATGATCAGCTTCTTCAACTTCTTCACGTTTCTATCTTCCTTTCTTTTCTTTTCTAATCACAAGCACTAATCATTATCATTCCTTGGATTTCTTAAGCTTCTTTTAATTTGCATGCTTCATTTCTTTCGACTTTTGAATTCCTTGAACATATTTTTGATGATTTGCTCATTTTTCTTGTGTTTGAGGCCGCATGTACATTTTTGCTTGAACTCTTTTCATCATTTTCTTGCTTTTTTACCATTTTCTTTCTTCTCTAGTACAATTCTCACATCAAACCTTGTAAACCATCATCTCATCAATCACCCACACAAAGATTATATATAAGGCTTAAGTGGGTAATCACGGCTTGTAATGTGCTTATATCACAAAAATAGGCTTTAAGGCTCAAAGTGGTTAACTAGGGATGATGCATAAGGTAAGAAAATATATGGCAATGACTTTAAAGTAACAAGGATGGCCTAAGATCATATCACAAACCTCCACCAATCGGGCTCATTCCCATAGTCCATGAGCAAGTTCTAGTTTACCAAGGCTCAATCGATCCACTCATAAAGAAATTTACCATGGATGCACGGTTGAGGCTCAAACGCTCACAAGCTTTTGCTCGCACCTTTAGGAACTCATTACACCTCAATTCATCTCAAAATTGAACAAGTTAAATAGAACATGTCACAATTTTAAAGAGTAGAGATTCTCAACATAGTTCGCCATCACTTATCACAAACAACATGTCATTACTCACATTAAAAAATGACTCACAACTTCCCGAAACAAACTACCAAACATATCTATACAAGAATAAAAATACAAACAAAACACATGAGCACAGACTCACCAAACAAGGAATAAGACAACAACACAAAACATGCAAAAATGATAATTCATCCATCAAAAGAAAATTAAGCACATATTCTCATCATCCAATAACATTTAAGCTCAAGATTTTGCCACCTTATTCAAAAATAAAAAAAACTAATAAAGCAAGTAAACCTCCCAATTACATAACACATGAAGTTGCATACTAATTCAACCAATCCAAACCAAATCAAGTATATGCTAAGCAAATAGAAATGATGAGTATTAAAGTAAACTCCCTGAAAAGGCATTTGATAATGGAAATGGTTGGTACGAGCTTCCAGATTGCATGCACAATGAATCTCGACATTGATTTTCGGGCTCAATTCATGCTTCCACTACACTTCATTTATGCTCAACAACTCATCAAAATTATTAGCACAATAATTACTAGCAAATAATGAACTAGCATACACTTCAACGCTACCAAACTAACCAAAATCAAACCTATACTCATGAGAAAAATTATAAAATTTACCCAATTTTACAAGAAGACATCTCAATCATCATAATAAGCACACTCAAGTGGTGAGTCACACCACGCACTCTCCCCCCAAACTTAAATCAAAACAAGTTGAGAATTAAGTTTGCAAAAAGTAGTGGGACTTACCCTTGTAGTTTCTAACAATGAGCTTCTTGTAGAGAAGTATATGCATCACAACAATTCAAGGTATGTCCACCACGCACTATCCCCCCAAACTTAAAGTGAAACAAGAGTTGAACTTGAAGTTTGCAAGAAGTGGTGAGACGTACCTTCACAATTCAAATCGAGCACTTCTCGTATTTTCAATGCGCATCCTTCTCACGAGCACAATCAACCTACACACCAAAAATACAAAAACTAAATCAAAGCATTTAAATGAAAGTATTAAAATAAACGATGGGTTGCCTCCCATCTAGCACTAAGTTTAACGTCTTCAAGCCGGACGGATCATGGAGAACTCATCAGAATGGCCAAGGATATCGTTCGTTCTTGCCATCAAATTTTAATCTTTGTGCTTCTTCCTCTATTAGGCATTTGTGGTAAGTAATGACCTCGATAGCATCCTTCGAGATTGGCTTTAGAAATTTCACTCTTTTGAGCTTACACTCCATTAACCGCTCCTTTCGAGACCACCACTTATTCCTTTTTATCAAGTAAGTTCCCAACACTTCTTCAAGCTCTCTTTTGTACCTAAGGCTTTGAGAAGAATCAATAGGTAAAACAAAGTCAATATAAATAATATTTTGAAATTCAATGCAACTTGAAGAGTTAAAAGGTGTAGAAATACTCATTTCACTCCCGAACTCATCATCAAGTGCTTCTAGACCTTGTTCCACTTCATCAAATTCATCCACCTCTTGTGATTCTTCATCTTCACTTAAACTTTCCTTATCATCAAGAGACAAGAAATCATAGATAATCTCTTCATCCTCAAAGCTCTCTTCTACCTTAGGCTCTTTACTCATCTCACTTGAATTTTCATCCTCCAACTTTTCTTCTTCCTTGTCTTCCTTATCCTCACTAAGCTCAATATCTCTTGAGTCTTCATCATCCCCCGAACACTCTTCTACCTCTAACTTTTCATCATTCTTTTCATCAAAACTCTCCATTTCACGAAGAGTGTTCCGTTCACTTATCATTTGACTCATTTGATGTTCTAGATCCTCAAATCTCCCCTCAGTTTCCTCATCTTCTTTCCTTATTTCTTTTCTCTCTTTCTTTCTTTCTTCAATCATTTCATTCAACATTCCCATGAGTTGTCCCATTCTATCTTTTATGGGTGGCTTAACTTCTTCACTTGGTGGTTGCCATCTTTGTCCTTGGAGATAATTTCCTTGATCAACACTTGGGAAATTACTCCCTTGCATGTAAGACATATTATCTACTTAAGAACTAGGCATCATCCACTCTTGTTGCACCGTAGGATAAGAAGTTGGCATGCATTGAAGATTTTCATCCCCAAAACTAGGAAGACTAGGTTGAATAATTTGCCTCATATCACTTCCATAAACATATCTTCTAAGCAACTCCATCAAGGCATTATTTTCGGATAGAGGAGTAAATGGAGGAACTTGATTGTAAGAACTTGGAATGGAATAAGTGTTTACTTGATACGGTTGAAATGTATTCACATTGTAAGCTCCTTGCCATCCTCCACATATTCCATTATTGTAGCATTGATCCATTTTTTCTCGTCTTCTCAAGATCTACTACAATCTTCTCCACTTACTATTTTTGTTTGCTCCTTCTTCTCTTCTTTCAAGGTTGATGTACCTATCAAAAAGAACAAGTAAGAACAAAATTTTCCAAAGCAAATATAGATGCAAAAATAAGAAAAATGTCCTAAGTAGAGCTAACAAATTCAAACACGTTACACCGAAGGCTTTCGCCCCAGCAACGGCGCCATGAACTTGGTTTCAATTTTGGTTAAATTGATTTAGAGAAAGTGTACTCTATCGTGTGTAGCACGTAAACGTCCAAGTGTAAAATTTATAAGATATCGAACCCAAGGGCGAAAGTGGGTAGCCGTGTTTGAGAAATGCTTTACTCTAGTAGGACGAATCAAAAGGAGGGAGTGATTATACTACAAACTAACAACTAGAAAATCAATTAAAGATATATGGATACAATGAAAATGGAAGATGGATGAAGGTAGAACAATCTAAGAAGTATGTAAGGCAAGCAATATTCATGGATAAGGTATATATAGACTCACACACACACATGCATTGATGGTTTTCATGTTATGATATTAAGGGCAATCACGTTTGTACCCCTAACCCCTATGGCCAAGATGATTAGGTTCTCAACTCTTTTACAAGTTTAAATCTCCTAGAATTGTTCTTACTCTCAATTCCCATGAAGATACTATGATCATAAGTTGGGTTCCCCTCACTAGTTCATCACTAATGTTCTATCATGAGGTTCTAAGCACTTGAAGGGTATGGCTTACCTCTCCTCACACTAACTAAATCACCTCGTGCAATCAATGATTCAATTAAACCACTAAGCATAATATTGGAATGGTCATCCTAACACTATGAATAGAGAATTTAATCACACAAATCATACATAAAATGAGAATAAGCATTCACGATAGAAAATATTCATAACAATCATTTCATCAAACATGTGGTGTGCAAAAATCTACATAATACCTAACCAATCATATTGCTAGCCTCACATGAGGACTAGCCACTACATATCATAGTAAAATCATTATAATCCATAGCATGCTTGAGCCAAATAATGAAGAAAATAACAAAATAAATGTAAGTTGGCTCCCCTTTGATGGTGAACTTCCTCCCCTTTGATCATGCTAAAATCTTCAATCAATGATGAATTTCTCTTCTTAAATTTGTGGATGGATGGATTTATGGATGGATTTGAGAAAATCAAGTGGATTGGATAGGTGTAGTGAAGGATGGAAGAGATGAATGTGTGTGATTTAGGTGCCTAGTATGTGTGGAAACTGATCCAAAATGATTCCTCCCGGATTTATGGTCAAAACATGTATTTATACCCTCATGAAAGCTTCTAGAACGTGTGAAAATTATAAAATTGACTTTTGTCAGAATACAGGCCGTGTGCGGAACACGGCCATGGGAGTGGCCATGTAGCATTTTCTGGTGTCGGAACACGGCCACCCCTTACAGGGCCGTGTTCGGTACACGGGTCGTGTAGTGCATCGCGTGCTGTACAGTCTCACCGTTTTGTGCATAACTTTCACATCCGATCTCCAATTCTAGTGATTCTTGCACTCACGCGATCTTCTCTTCTGTGGCTTTCCAACCATATATCACACGTTCAGTTTTGAGCTCCACACAAATATAGAAAAATTACACAAGTTGGATGTGTGTTTTTCAGCTTTGCTTTGGTCGTTCTCCCCCGTTTCAACTCAAATCGAGCTCCATTTTTTCCCACACCTTCCTTATCGTGTCTAGAATCTATTTTTACCTGAAAATTACACAAATTACACCAATTTACCAATTCTCTAAATATTCACAAATGTAGCACAATTTAAGGCGTTTATTCATGAAAATCACACATTTATCATTTCAAAGCACACATCTCTATATCTTCATATAACACCACCAAATAATATACAAAATAAATAAAAACACACAAAAATACATAATAAAAGACACTAAAATCTAGGTGAAAATGACACCGATCATAAATGTGTTGTATATAGGTTATATTTAGTGTAGAATAAATAATGGTGTTATATTATAGATTTAATTACGAGGCGCGCCTCAGGCGTGCGCCTTGCGCCTCAGGCACATATATGCCTCGGTGCGCCTTGCACCCTTAATAACTATGGCCAGGTTAAAAGAAATATAGTATCATAAATCTATGTGGCGTCATAGGAATTATCCATCAAAGTGGAGCAGTTTATTAGATAAGCAAATGTTTTAAGTAAAACATAGAATTTCAAAATATCATAAATTTGTGTTGTCCCTTCTCTTTCTTTCTGATGTATTATTTGTTATTTGGTGGAATTGACATCCACAATCCAAAACACAATCACATAATTAACTAATTATCTCAAATAGGAGTAAGATAACCTACAAATCAAACATGTTTACAACTCACTTCTACATGAAGCCATGATATTCATCTTCTACCACTAAATGACAATCAACCGGCAAGAACTCTCAACCACCAACTATATTTAGACTTCATTCATCAAATTTTAGTAATTAGAGAATACATTAAAGGTAGAAACAAATCAAAGTAAAATAAATCGACATTGATTCACAAACACACAATAAGAGAACATAATGGATAAAAATTTAGTAATAATTTATCATAAATAAAAATTTAACATACCTTTAGGAAGTTTTCATCCCCAACATGTGTGAATAATTGTTAATATTTACATAATGATAAGGCCAATAGAACTTCTCCGACTAAATTTTTTTTATAAGAGACAACCAACAACAAAAAAGATATCCTATGTAAAAGATGATAAATCATAAATATTATTGATATAAAAAAATTACGTATTAAAACAACATTTGTGGCGATGGTGATCTAATATTACAGGAATCAAACAAATTGATTTTCTTATGAAAACTTAAGCAAACACTTGATGAAAATCACTCAAGAACTTGCACTCACTCAATTGTTTGATCACTCACGTTTCACACAAAGATGTATAGTAGATCGGCATAAGCCTACATCCACTTTGAAGGAACAATCACTCACTAGGATGATTACAATATACAACTTAAGGAAGATGATGATGATCTTATGCACATACAAACCCTAATGTGCTTCTAATCTTGTAACTGATGTGTTGCATGGTTGGAATGGATTTATCAGCTGCTCATTGTGCTTATATGCACACCAGCAACTCAACTGCTATGCTGCAAGTTGATACTTCACGTGGGAAGCTCGATTGTTAGCTCAACCAACTAACAAACTCAACTAAATTTCGAGGATGAAATTTTTATAAGGTGGGGAGGATGTGATACTCGAGCTTCTCACTACTCATGTGTCAATATAATTTAAATTGTGTTATGTACATTTTATAATTATGTGATAATTATGTGATAATTATGTGACAATTGTTTCTACATTTTATTTATCGTTACATTTTATTTGAGACATTCGTGATAAAATTGTGACAGTATGTGAATATATGTGTGCATAAATATTTACGTGCAATTATTTGGATATATAATTAAATTATTTTATGTGTATAAATACACTTTTCTTAATTATTAAGTATCACACGTATTTTCATAATAATAATAGTGGTAAAAAAATGTACACGTATGTGTATTAATTTGTAAATGTATTATATCTTAGCTATTAAGTATTGCACGTAAATTAAGAATGGATAATAATAAAATAATAATAAAAAAAAAGATAAAGTTGGGGCGGTGGGATAGTCGCGTAAAACTTTCACCCCACCCCTCTATATATATACGTTAACCCCTGTTCAGGGTAATTGGGAAAAGCAGGAGTAAAGAAAAAAAAGAAAAAAAAAAGAAGAGAGAGAGAAGAAAGGGAGAGAGAGGAGAGAGAGAGGAAGAAGAGAGAAGAGGGAGCGCGCTGGAACGTGCGTGTCGGAGCGAATTAGTTACAGTTCTTTACGGGGTTTATATTACTGTCGAAATCCAGGTAAGTAGAAGTCCAACTACAATGCATAAACATGTTATTTGTAAATTATTTGTAATTAATATGTGATAATTATGTTATGGATTATTTGTAATTAGTTTAATTACTATATGAATTATTTGAGATTAATTTGTTATACAAGCTGTGGATTTTTGTGATTTGGAGAAAGTAGGGTTCATATTCAACAATATTATTTGTAAATTATTTGTGATAATTTTGTGATACAAGTTGTGGATCTATGTGATTGGAAACTGTTAAAAATATATTTATATGGTTTGAGAAAATATTGGTTATAAGGATCTGTGGGATCCAAGATTAAGTTGTTATTCCAAAAAGAGAACCGTGTGATCCATGGTGAAGTGGTTATTCTATAAATTGATCTATGTGATTGAGGTGAAGTTGTTATTTCAGAAGTGGATTTGTGTGAATTGAAATTAAGTTGTTACTTTATTGTTATTAAATGTTGATATTGATATTGTAAATGGTTTATGATGTACATTTAATTGTTCTGGGTGCATACCATGCATAAACATGAAAAGTGTTTTCCTAAAAATTAATAAGATACTAATGGTGTGTGCGGCCACTATATATGCATCTCTGTCAGGGTTTGAAAAAATCGTTCCCGACACTTTATTAGGGGTTCGGAAAAATCATCCCCAACACTCTGTCAGAGTTCGGAAAAATTGTTCTCGATACTTTATTAGGGGTTTGGAAAAATCATCCCAACACTCTGTCAGAGTTCGAAAAAATCGTTCTCGGTACTTTATTTGGGGTTCGGAAAAATTATTCCCATTGAGCTCATTTGGGGTGCATATCATAAGTGTGTCGTGGGGATCCCGCAACGTGAATAGTTTTCGAAATAAAAGAGATCAACTAGAAAGATTAGGAAGTAGGCGATAGAGAACTAAATGCATTTTCATGCACTAACATGCATGATTTCTACTTACTGAGATTTTTATCTCACTAGTTTATGCATTGTAGGTGAGCCTGTTGATGATTGAGTTTGTGATGTGACGGTGCAAGCTGTGGAGCTCCTTCAAGGTTTTGAGCGGATGTACATAGATGACGACCTGTTGGGCTAGGCTGTGGGTTTACTTTGTTTCCGCTGATGTTTTGGTTGTGTAATATAATAAGTATTATCACATGTTTGGTGGTTTGAAGTGGTGTCAGAAACCAGTTACGTATGTTGAACTGGTGTGATGGTGTTGGTTATAAGCATATTATAAAAAAAATTATATGCAGGTTTTTATAATGATGATTTTATGTTAAATAGTATTTGAACTATAAGTTGTGTAAGGTGGGTCGTGTCAGAGTGGTATCAGAGCACGGTTTAGGTCCTGCAGACTGTCTATGTACATGAGCTCATTCCTTGGGAGCGCAGCCTTGCGTGTAAGTGTTATTTTCATTCTGTGTTGTTATGTGTCTTATAAATTATATTGGCCATGTGGTGTAGGAAGTGTAGTTAGTAGAAAAAAATGGTATGAGCTACAGGTGAAAGTTCTGAAGGGGATAGGACTGCTGAGCAAGCAACACCTCCTGAAGGGAATAGTCGTGATGTGGTGATCACTCGACTAATGGAACTGGTTGAGTGCCAGTCCCAACAGATACAACAACTGATTCAGCAGAGAGATATGGGTGGACAACCAGAGGGTAATGCTAATCAAGATAGACGTCAAGTAGAACGCGTAGAAATGGTTTGTGAGAGGTTTCGAAAGGTGAGCCCTCCAATATTTGAGGATGCAGCAGACCCCACAGATGCAGAGAATTGGTTACGCACAGTGGAAAATATATTTCAATACAGTAGAATTCCAGATGGGGACAGAGTGCTGTGTGCTTCTTTCATGTTACGAAGAAGTGCAGACCACTGGTGGGATACGATTAAAAGTATCGATGATGTCACGACTATGACTTGGGAAAGGTTTAAGGAGCTTTTTAGAAACAAGTACTTTACGACACCAGTGAGAGCCATGAAGATGAACGAGTTCATACAGTTAAGGCAAGGAGGCATGTCAGTCACAGATTACCTTCGTAAGTTTGAGCAGTTGTCGAGATTTGCTGAACATATGGTGAGTACGGAGGCACTGAAAGTGGAGAGATTTGTGGAAGGCTTAAGGCCTGAACTTTACAGAGATGTGAGTATGGCGGGATTGCATGGAACAACATACTCACAAGTTGCAGAAAGGGCCCAAATTGCTGAGCAAGCGGAGATGAGGATCAGACAAGCGCAGGCTATCAGACGTCAATTTCAGCAGAATCCAGTGCAGCAGTTTGGGAGAGTTGATAAGAGGCCGACGCCATTTCAGAGGCCGAAACCTAATGTTCGAGTGGAGCAAGGACAGAGACAAGGAGAACCCAACAAGCATCCCAAATTCGATCAGGGTAAGGTGCCACCGGCGCCACCACTACCTATATGCCCTAATTGTCTTAGATCACATGGTGGAGAGTATCAAATTCCTCCGAGAACGTGTTACACATGCGGGGAGAAAGGACATGTGACTACTACTTGTCCTAAGAAAGGGAAGCAGGGACAGCAGGGAAGAGCTCCAGCTAGGGTGTATACTTTGACGCTAGAGGAGGCAGATGTGAATCCCTCAGTTGTCACGGGTAAGTTCTCTATTTTTGGCACTTCTACATATGTGCTATTTGACTCTGGAGCAACACATTCATTTTTATCCACTGAGTATGTGAGGAAGTTGGGTGGAACACCTAACTTGATAGAAGCTAATTATGAGGTGATGATACCTTCTGGTAAGTCAAAGCAAACTAATCAACTTCTTCGAGGTTGTGTTATTCCTATTGAAGGAAGACGACTCCTCGCTAATTTGATTGTGTTAAGTATGAATGATTATGATATCATATTGGGCATGGATTGACTGTCAAAATACGGTACTACAATAGATTGTCAGAAGAAGAGTATCACTTTTCAACCAGTGAAAGGAGAACCGTTCACTTTTGTTAGAATCAAGAAAAGCTTTAGATTTCTGATGATATCAGCAACAAAAGCACATCGGTTGTTGGAAAGTAGTTGTGAGGGGTATCTGGTGAGTGTAATGAATGTTGAGGGGCAGCAATGTCCAGTTCTTGATAATATACCAGTAGTTCGGGAATATCTGGAGGTATTTCCAGATGATCTTCCAGGTTTGCCACCAGACGGGGAAATAGAGTTTGTTATTAAACTACAACCAGGAACGACCCTTATATCTAAAGCGCCATACAGAATGGCACCAGCTAAACTGAAGGAATTGAAGATACAGTTACAAGAGTTGCTAGACAAATGATTCATCCAACCTAGTTTCTCACCTTGGGGAGCACCAGTTTTGTTTGTTCGAAAGAAGGATGGCACATTGAGGATGTGCATTGATTATCAAGATCTCAACAAAGTTACGGTGAAGGATAAATATCCATTGCCTCGCATTGATGATTTGTTTGATCAGCTACGGGGTGCAGCTATCTTTTTGAAAATTAATTTGCGGTCGGGGTATCATCAGTTAAAAATAAAAAAGGAGGATATCCCAAAGACTGCATTCAGTACAAGGTACGGGCACTATGAGTTCTTAGTGATACTGTTTGGATTAACAAATGCTCCTGCAGCATTTATGGATTTGATGAATAGAGTATTTCAGGAATTTCTCGATAAATTTATGATTGTGTTTATCGATGATATTCTGATTTACTCTAAGAATAAGGAGGATCATGCTTTACACTTGAAAAAGGTGTTAGAGATTCTGAAGGAGAGGCAGTTGTATGTGAAGTTCAAAAAGTGTGAGTTTTGTTAGACCGAGTTATTTTCTTGGGACACGTGGTATCGGGAGAAGGAATTTCAGTGGATTCAGGTAAAGTTAAAGCAATCCATGATTAGCCACAACCCTCAAATCCCACTGAGGTTCGTAGCTTTCTTGGATTGGCTGGATATTATCGAAGGTTTGTTGAAGGATTTTCTAAGATTGCTTCACCATTAACACAGTTGACCAGGAAGAATGTGAAGTTCACATGGACGGAGGCATGTGAACAAAGTTTCCAAGAATTGAAGAGACAGTTGACATCAGCACCTATCTTAACTATTCCTACGGAGACAGGAAGCTTCAAGATTTATAGTGATGCTTCAAAGAATGGTCTTGGGTGTGTATTGATGCAGAATAGGAAAGTGATAGCGTATGCATCCAGACAGTTAAGGGAGTATGAGAAGAATTACCCAACTCATGATTTGGAGTTAGCCGCAGTGGTGTTTGCACTCAAGATTTGGAGACATTATCTGTATGGGGAACGTTGTGAAATCTATACTGATCATAAGAGCTTGAAGTACTTTTTCACTCAAAAAGAGTTGAATATGAGGCAAAGAAGATGGTTGGAATTGGTGAAGGATTACGACTGTATTATCAATTATCATCCGGGAAAAGCCAATGTGGTTGCTGATGCGTTGAGCCGAAAGACAATACAGAGTGTAGCTGCTATGACCATAAATCAGAAACCAGAGTTGCTTGATTTGCAAAGGATGGGTGTGGAGATCATTCAGGAAGGATCGTTGGAAGCAATGATGGTAGCTCTGACACTTTGACCAACTTTGATGGATAAGATTCGACAGAGTCAACAGGAGGATAAGTTGTTTGACAAGATAAAGAATGATATCAGCTCTGGAAAGTCTTATGACTTTCAATTAGGAGATGATGGCGTGATTCGTTATGAAGGTCGATTATGTCTACCTGAAGTGGATGACATTCGAAAAGAAGTGATGGCGGAAGCTCATTCAACACCGTACTCTGTACATCCAGGAGCTACTAAGATGTATAGAGATTTGAAGACACATTATTGGTGGTCAGGGATGAAGAGAGATGTTGCTCGATATGTAGAGCAATGTTTGACTTGTCAGCAACTCAAAGCCGAGCATCAGAGACCAGCAGGAACTTTGCAGCCTTTATTTATTCCAGAGTGGAAATGAGAGAATATCACGATGGATTTTGTTATCGGGCTACCGAAGACTGTGAAAGGTCACGATGCCATTTGGGTTATCGTGGATCGATTGATTAAGTCAGCTCATTTTCTTCCTATTAGCTCTACGTATTCCATGGATCGTTATGCCCAGCTATATATACAAGAGATTGTCAGACTCCATGGAGTACCATATACCATTGTGTTAGACAGAGATACGAGATTCTTGTCTGCTTTCTGGAAGAGTTTACATAAGGCGTTGGGGACACAATTATCTTTCAGCACAGCATTCTATCCACAGACAGATGGTCAATCAGAGTGTACAATACAAATCTTGGAGGATATGCTCAGAGCGTGTGTGTTGGATTTTCAAGGTCAGTGGAGTAAATTTTTGCCTTTGATAGAGTTCTCGTACAATAACAGTTATCAGTCTACTATCGGGATGGCTCCATATGAAGCATTGTACGGGAGAAAGTGTAGATCTCCAGTTCATTGGGATGAAGTTGGAGAGAGGAAACTTTTGGGTCCAGACTTAATTCGTGAAATGTCAGAAGCTGTTACCCGTATACGAGAGAAGATGAAAGTTGCTCAAGATCGGCAGAAGAGTTATGCAGACAAACAGATGAGAGAATTGGAATTTAAAGTGGGTGATCAGGTATTTTTGAAAGTATCTCCAATAAAGGGAATAATGCGGTTTGGAATGAAAGGGAAACTCAGTCCAAGATATGTTGGTCCGTTCACTATCATTGAGAGAGTTGGCAACGTTGCCTATAAATTGGAGTTACCAGCATCGATGTCTAGAGTACATGACGTGTTTCATGTGTCTGTGTTGAGGAAGTATGTTCCAAATCCATCTCATGTTCTCAGGCAGGAACCCGTTGAGTTAAAAGAAGATTTGAGTTATGAGGAAGTACCAGTTGAGATCTTATGGCGAGAAGTGAAGAAGCTCAGAAATAAAAAAATACTATTAGTAAAGGTATTATGGAGGAACCAACTAGTTGAGGAGGCTACTTGGGAAAGAGAAGATAAGATGATGGCTAAATATCCAGACCTCTTCAGGTAAGTAAATTTCGAGGATAAAATTTTTATAAAGTGGGGAGGATGTGATACTCGAGCTTCTCACTACTCATGTGCCAATATAATTTAAATTGTATTATGTGCATTTTATAATTATGTGATAATTATGTGACAATTATGTGACAATTGTTTTTACATTTTATTTATCGTTACATTTTATTTGAGACATTCGTGATAAAATTGTGACAGTATGTGAATATATGTGTGCATAAATATTTACGTGCAATTATTTGGATATATAATTAAATTATTTTATATGTATAAATACACTTTTATTAATTATTAAGTATCACACGTGTTTTCGTAATAATAATAGTGGTAAGAAAATGTACACGTATGTGTATTAATTTGTAAATGTATTATATCTTAGCTATTAAGTATTGCACGTAAATTAAGAATGGATAATAATAAAATAATAATAATAAAAAAAGATAAAGTTGGGGCGGTGGGATAGTCGCGTACGACTTCCACCCCACCCCTCTATATATATACGTTAACCCCTGTTCAGGGTAATTGGGAAAAGCAGGAGTAAAGAAAAAAAAAGAAAAAAAAGAAGAGAGAGAGAAGAAAGGGAGAGAGAGGAGAGAGAGAGGAAGAAGAGAGAAGAGGGAGCGCGCCGGAACATGCGTGTCGGAGCGAATTAGTTACAGTTCTTTACGGGGTTTATATTACTGTCGAAA
The DNA here is from genome assembly GCA_023678885.1 of Pogostemon cablin. NCBI lineage: Eukaryota > Viridiplantae > Streptophyta > Magnoliopsida > Lamiales > Lamiaceae > Pogostemon > Pogostemon cablin. The sequence goes on from CM042951.1 coordinate 33,587,169, forward strand.
TCCAGGTAAGTAGAAGTCCAACTACAATGCATAAACATGTTATTTGTGAATTATTTGTAATTAATATGTGATAATTATGTTATGGATTATTTGTAATTAGTTTAATTACGATATGAATTATTTGAGATTAATTTGTTATACAAGCAGTAGATTTGTGTGATTTGGAGAAAGTATGGTTCATATTCAACAATATTATTTGTAAATTATTTGTGATAATTTTGTGATACAAGTTGTGGATCTATGTGATTGGAAATAATATCATTATCCTATATAGATCTGTGTGATTGGAAACTGTTGAAAATATATTTATATGGTTTGAGAAAATATTGGTTATAAAGATCTGTGGGATCCAAGATTAAGTTGTTATTCCAAAAAGAGATCCGTGTGATCCATGGTGAAGTGGTTATTCTATAAATTGATCTATGTGATTGAGGTGAAGTTGTTATTTTAGAAGTGGATTTATGTGAATTGAAATTAAGTTGTTACTTTATTGTTATTAAATGTTGATATTGATATTGTAAATGGTTTATGATGTACATTTAATTGTTCTGGGTGCATACCATGCATAAACATGAAAAGTATTTTCCTAAAAATTAATAAGATACTAATGGTGTGTGCGGCCACTATATATGCATCTCTGTCAGGGTTCGGAAAAATCGTTCCCGACATTTTATTAGGGGTTCGGAAAAATCGTCCCCAACACTCTGTCAGAGTTCGAAAAAATCGTTCTCGGTACTTTATTAGGGGTTCGGAAAAATCATCCCCAACACTCTGTCAGAGTTCGAAAAAATCGTTCTCGGTACTTTATTTGGGGTTCAGAAAAATCGTCCCCATTGAGCTCATTTGGGGTGCATATCATAAGTGTGTCGTGGGGATCCCGCAACGTGAACAATTTTCGAAATAAAAGAGATCAACTAGAAAGATTAGGAAGTAGACGATAGAGAACTAAATGCATTTTCATGCACTAACATGCATGATTTCTACTTACTGAGATTTTTATCTCACTAGTTTATGCATTGTAGGTGAGCCTGTTGATGATTGAGTTTGTGATGTGACTGTGCAAGCTGTGGAGCTCCTTCAAGGTTTTGAGCGGATGTACATAGATGACGACTGTTGAGCTAGACCGTGGGTTTACTTTGTTTCCGCTGATGTTTTGGTTGTGTAATATAATAAGTATTATCACATGTTTGGGTGGTTTGAAGTGGTGTCAGAAAACAGTTACGTATGTTGAACTGGTGTGATGGTGTTGGTTATAAGCATATTATAAAAAAAAAATTATATGCAGGTTTTTATAATGATGATATTTATGTTAAATAGTATTTGAACTATAAATTGTGTAAGGTGGGTCGTGTCAGAAAATAAAGGGTACACATCTTTATATTAAAAGGTATACTATAATTTAACACAAAATTCTAAAGGCACACGGAGTGTGCTTCCGTACGTACACAAATTTTTTGTCTTATAAAATAAAGGGTACACATTTTTATAAAAAAGGGTATACAATTTAGCACAAAATTCTAAAGGCACACACGTGTGCCCGGGCACACACAAACTTTTGCCTACAATTAATCACTGATCAAACAAATCTCGATATACACAATCCCTTTATATCTCATACCTACGAGCAAACTACCTCTAAACATCTTAGAATCATCATGTGTAATGGGTATTCAAGAATTGTAGTATCACAAAAAGAAAATGATCAAGCTGCTCGTGCACAGAATCAAAAACCGTTGAGACACATGGTCCGAATCCCATGGGGTTGGTCTTTCAGCGATGTGGTGATGAAGTGACAGCACAGCGGAGGAGAAGAATTAGTAAACCATAGAACTAAAGCAGGGAGAGGAGAATGTGCGATGAGAATTGAGAGGGAGATCTACTGTTGTTAAAAGACATTTGCGCAAGGTCGCTCTTTTATACATTTCCTACCTACTTATTACTACTGCCTCGTACTTCGGGCTTCCAAGAATATGCATGCCCTATTTCTCATTTCTTCCTTTATTTATTCATTTGAAATTTAGCTGTTGTAAAAAAAAAAGAGTCTTTTCATCTTCTGCTCTCCTCCGCTCTGGCGGGAGTCGCCATTAACACCACTCTCTCTGCTGCACAGCAAACATGCACCGTTTAGCTGCCAGGACCGCCTTCCTACTCATCCCTCGCTGGTGCTCTCTCCCTTTCCTCCTCACCTCATCTCTCCACCGCCCTTTCTCCAACCCTTCGCAACTGTAATTAAACCCCATCTCTATGTGTGTGTGTGTGTGTGTCTTGGGGTGTAAATGTTTTGTTGTTCTTCGGCTGTAACAGCCTCCACTATAGTGTAGTCACTTGTGTTCGGACTGACTGTATTGTGCCACTCCTAATCCTTTGTTTTGGGTTTTGAATTTTTTTTTAAATCTCTCTAATAAAAAATGTGCCTAAGGGGTTTTCTCTTTGGTGTTCAGAAACCTGCAGGAAGTTCCTGTTCATATTAATTGGATTGCTCAGTTTGACATTCCAATGCTGGTGTATTCTTTTATTTGAAAAATAAATGAACTATGGACATGAGACGTGCAAAAAGTATTGGGAGGGGGTGATGCGGGTGGCTAATGGGAATGTAAATATTCCAATAACTAGTACTAGGTATTGATGAATGATAATCAAATACCCATTATCATTCTCAAATTAAAACCAGTCCCCTAAATATCTTTGAGTATTAGTTGTTATTCTGTCTAGATCTTGTATTCTTGATAAAAAGATTGGACTTGATTCCCTCTAGGTCTTGTATTCTGTCACGAACATTATTTTTCTTAGTTTCATTCAGATGAGATAACAAATTGTGTTGAACTTCGCTTGTTCTATGCCTGTCAATTGATATTATTATTGATATTATGTCTCTGTCTTTGATATTCAGCAATATTCAAGTTGATTTTATTATTATAATCCATTGGTGGAAGGGGAATTTCAAAAAAAAAAAAGTAAATCACTCTTCAGCATGTAAGTTTTGTGGCAAACTGAGTTAACGAAACAATGTTGGAAATTACGGAACCTCAAATGTGACTCATAATCAGCACATTTCATGAATATAAAGGTTTGGTGGTATTTTTAACCATGGCGAATTAGCTATTTATTTGAGCATCCAACCTTTTTTTTTTTTTCCTGCTAGTTAACAGTTTCTTAAAAGATATGTATAGTTGTTTGGAATCTTTATTATTTTTTTTATGACTAATCATTACTACACTATATTAATTTTGCATGTGAAATGATTTCGTTTGGTCTCAATTCAGGGAGCACTTTATTCTAAATTTTTTTATTTGTTATTCTTTGGGATTACCACACATTTTATGTATTCTCACTTGTGGATTGTGGTTTCATTTATTTCCTATCCTCTGGTAAACATGGCATCTGGATCAAAACTTTTCTGGATTTCTATATTCCTCTTGTTTTTTTTGCATACTTTTGCTACACGTTATGTAACTATATTTTGTGCCAATTGTTCTCTTCTGACAGGACCCAGCGGCATGGACCTATCTTTTGCTTCAACGAGAGAAAATTTTATACAAAAGCTACTAAAAGACACAAACAACCCAAAGTTTGTATGGAAGAGAAAGACTATGCTCATGTTATCTGGTGGAAAGAGGTTAGATATATCTCATATTGACGTTTCTGTTACATGAATTAATTACCATTGAGTTAACTGATATCTCCATCACGCAGGCTTTCCCTAGATTTAGAAAGTTTAACTGGAGATCATTTCTTTACTTTTCAGAGATTGCAAATGTGCAAAAAACCTTCTTCAGTTTTGCTGGTTTCGCGACTGGATTTTTCTAATATTCTGGGGATTGATACTAGCTTAAAGAATGGAACGTAAGCTCTAAAGTTCTCTTTGCTTCAGTAGAAAATGTTATGCTTGTTACTTCCAATTATTTAGTCAAACGCTATATTGATTTAAGGTGGGTAACTGTCTGCCTATGAAGAAACCAGATACCAATATTTTATGAGTGTGCTTATTGGGGTCTGTAAACTGAACCTTGATTTAGCTTTTGATTGTTTGAATTAACAAAGTATCTATGACCAGAAAGCCATACCCTACCTGAATGAATGTTCACATAACTGTTCTTCTTAGTTGAAATCTCAATTGTTCTGGGAAATTGGAATTGCTTTCTTCATATTTGCTCCAGCTATCATATTTGGATATGTGGAGTAGTATTAAATTCTTTCATTTAATCTCAGTATTTGTTGATGTGAATTATAATAATACCTGGTTTGTTCTTTTGATGTCCCGATAGATCATTTATTCTATTGACATCTCTATCTGACTGATTTGCTATTTTATTTGGGGAATGAACACATGTAGAAAACCCAACACACCAATAATTACATGAATTTTCTTTCTTGATCATATTGTAGCCTCAAAGAAGGAAATCTTAATTGGGAAATGTTGCAATTCAAGTCGAAATTTCCACATGAAGTATTGCTTTGCAGATTATGTTTATATGGTTTTTTCCTACCTTTTAATAATGTTCAATTTACTTATTTACCTAATTACATCTGAATTTAGCTTTCGTACATTGGATACATACACATCACACTCACACACTAACAAAACTTTAGTAATACAGTAATATTTATCCAATTCCAAGATTTCTTACTTCTTTTCTATTTCTTCAAGGTTGGAGATTTTTATGAGGCGATAGGTGTTGATGCCTGCCTTCTCGTTGAATATGCTGGTTTAAATCCTTTTGGCGGTTTACGTTCAGATAGTATTCCAAGGGCTGGTTGCCCTGTTGTGGTACTTATTTCATAGATTTATTTTTGGCTCTTATTGAAGTTTTGATGGAGCACAGCTTAGGGTTACCATTCTACTTCATTTCCTATTTATTCTCATCATATTAGAACTTGTTTGTAACTTTTTATATGCTTAACCTTTTATGTAATGCATTTATATATTGGTGCGTTTGCTTGAGCTGATGCATCATCCTATGCATCCGCTGCCAATATCTGTATGTTCTTGAAACTTATATATTACTGGTTTATTCCTCAAGTTGAAGCTAGGTTTAGGTATTAACATATCGAGAAGGTCTCTTGTAAAAGAACATTTGAGTTTGAGAATAAATTGTTGAATAAGAATAGCTTAAAATGCAAACATAACTATCATGTTTATGGTTCTAAACTGTTTGTTTCTTTGAATGGGTGATCCACTAATGCCATATCACTCATGTTTTGGGCCAAGGAAACCTTTATCCTATGGAAGGCATGGTAAGAAAAGAGCTTACATCTCATTGAACAACAATGATTTTTTCATCATTTGTCTGGACTCATTTACTTCTTGTAGATTGTGAAACTCTGCACACCACGGCCACCCTTGTAGTTTGTGTAATTGAATGATTTTCAAGTATTTCCTCCTCGGACATCTATGTTGTCTTGAAAATTCATGGATCCATTGTGTATTATTTTTTACAGCCTTCTTTTGGACTCCCCACATTGATGTTTTCTTTCCTAATCCTTGCAGAATTTACGACAAACATTGGATGACCTGACACGTAATGGTTTCTCCGTTGTGAGTATTGTTCCGTGAGATTTCATGTTTTCCTCGAAATTTTGATTATTTCTACACCACAACCCTGCATTCACAGTAATAAACTGAACTTCTGATTTTCTGAAATAAGATTGCAAACTAATTCCATTATGTTCCCTTCATGGATGGATACTTTGAGAACCTTTGTTCTTTTCTCTTTTCATCAATTTGCAGTGCATTGTTGAGGAAGTCCAGGGTCCAACTCAAGCTCGCACTCGCAAAAGTCGTTTTATCTCTGGGTAATGTATATTGACATATCTGTAAACTGATTTTACTTTGTTTGCTTGCTATTTTTAATGTGCAAACCTAGTAAAATGACTAAAATCTTCTTTACTCATGAGAACTAACTATTGGAAATTGAATAAGATTTAGAGAATTTGTCATACATGCTCGATATCTGCAGTTGTTTGGAAATTGGTATTCCAGGCATTGCTTATCAAGCACTGTTTAGATACATGAAATTTTTTTTCATGAGATTCTTTTAATTGATGTAATGCCATCTGCATGCTTGTGATGAAAAAACTACGTAGGCAGTAGGCAGATCTTGTTTAGCTTGTAATTGCATGTGCATTGATGTTTACTTTATGGAGAGCATTGTTTCATAATTTCTTGAGCACTTTGGGGATGAACTTTAAATTCATTAATTTATATATGCACTACCGTAGCCGATGATGTAAGATCTGTCATCTGTTTGAGTGTTTAGTTTGTGTTCTTTGTGTGCATGAACTATTCATATTCATTCTATTATTTCTATATATATATGTGCCTAAATATCAGGGGATCATGTTTCAGCTTAAAATTTTCATGCATTGTTGAATATTCTTGGAGCATTCATTGCCAGTTAATTTTTCTTAACTTCACATAACTTTTCACTTTTCAGGCATGCACATCCTGGCAGTCCTTACGTGTTTGGTCTTGTTGGAGATGATCATGATCTAGATTTTCCTGACCCGATGCCTGTAGTAGGTATGCTCCATGTGAACTTATTTTCTTTTTAATTGCTTGTTTTCTGTCATAATTCCCTAGAAATTCAATAATATATCCTATTAAATATATTTTCTAATAAAAGGAACATAACATATTAAATTTAACAAAACAAGTACAACCCGAGGTTGATGTGAGGGTGGGATTTAGAAGAGTCTTTGGGTGCTTTGTACCCATAGTGTATTTTTTAATATATTTATGAATTTATTGTTTCTCCCTAAAAAAATAATGAGTTAATTTTTCAATTATGATTTTGTGCAACAGTTGATCTTTGATGTTTTCCTCTAAGATTGTTTTTTTTTTTTTTTGAAGGAATATCTCGTTCAGCTAAGGGTTACTGTATGCTATCGGTGCTTGAGACAATGAAAACTTATTCTGTAGAGGATAATCTGACTGAAGAATCCCTGGTCACCAAACTTCGTACTTGTCGGTGCCATCATTTGTTCCTGCATACATCATTGAGGCACAATTCCTCAGGTTTATTATACAATCTGCATCATAGCGCCTTTATGCTGATAATATCTGTTAATTTGTTGACTGAGACATTGGACTATCTAAATTCTTGTTTTTTCAAATAATTTGATTACGTGGCTTTCGTTGATAAATCAGATTGCTTCTCTAAAGCCACTTTTGTATGGTGCTTTGTGCCTATCAACGATTATAAGAGGTTATACCCGGGAAAGAAAATTAACTTTCCACATCATGTTTTCCACTTGCTTTGGATCCTCTTACTGCCCCTCGAGTAATCTTAGAAATTCGATGGATGTACTGCAATTTTGTGCTCTTTCATGTTCATTACATTGGTGTACTATGGTCTGTCACTGCCTCTCCAAGACTCCTAGGATTTACTTCAACTGGTATTTGGTAGACAGACCTATGTTTACTATTTAAAAATTGATACTGAGGAAACTAATTTCTTCAGGCAACACTGAAGCAGATAAGCTTATTGTTCAAGACTTAAGTGTAAGGCCCAGCCATTGGGTGTCTGATCATTAATTGTTCAAGAACTTATCTACGTTTTATTTGGAAAGAGGCTGGAATATAGGATTGTAGTCTGTCCTGAATGTACTCTTTTGGGTTACTCGTCCCTACTAAAATTACTAATAAATTTATGTTTCTTTTACAAAAAGAAGAAGAAGTAGATAAGCTTATTTAGCTTCCAAAGCTAGTCTTGACTCTTGATACTACATGGTTAAAAATCTGTCTATTGGGTTTCTCAAGGATGCCGTTGAATGTTTTATCAGAAATGATGGCTTCCAAGTTATCACTTACTTTCACATGTTAGAAAAACATGGAATATAATTATATTACAGAATGTTGGTAAATTTCTTGATCCACTTTATGTTCTTGACCAAATTTCTGTAATTTCTTGATATAAAGTAGTTTATACTCCTTGAGAAAGATTAAAAAGACCACTAATGAATAGTTCATTATTAGTTTATTTGTGAGATGAAGTTTGATAGTCGTTTCTTCAATCTGTCTTTTGATTGTATAACAATTGAGGCCTCGGCACAGGAACTTGTCGCTGGGGAGAATTTGGTGAGGGTGGGCTGCTATGGGGCGAATGCAATGCTAGACAATTTGAATGGTTTGATGGTAATCCTATCGACAAGCTTTTGTACAAGGTCGCTGATTAATGTCATAGAGCCTGACCTTTATTATTTCTCTGTATGGCATATTAACTTGTTCTAATTCAGGTAAAAGAGCTTTACGGCCTTGAAGCTGATATTATGTTCAGAAATGTTACAGTTTCCCCAGAAAACAGGCCCAGTCCTTTACACCTAGGGACGGCCACACAAATTGGTATCCTAAATACGCACACTTGAACAGTACTAGTTGCTCTGTTTCTCTATTTAATTCTAGATTATTGAATATTTTACACATTTGAACTTTTTGTGAAGCGCGTACTATTCTTGTATCTAGGGACGGGTACACAAGTTTGTAATCCCAAATACAACAGTTTGAAGTACACTAGCTGCTCTGTTTCTCTGTAGTTCAACTTTTGTATTTTACCTATTTGATCTTTTGTTGATGTCCATAACAGTCATGTCATCAGTATAGAGAAATATTAAACTTAGCAGAAAAATCTTTTCATTTATTATGCGGTGGCTTGTAAAAAGATTTTCATTAATATAGCTTTTGTTGTTGACAATTATAATGGGCAGTAAATTAGATGGTTTTGTTTCTGCATTTCATGGGAGTTTATGTAGGTTGATGTGCATTGTAAAATGCATTTTTATCTCTACAGGTGCTCTTCCAACTGAAGGGATTCCGTGCATACTCAAGGTTCTCCTTCCTTCAAATTGTGTTGGCCTACCTGTCATGTACGTGAGAAGTTGATTATGGATAAAACTCATTTCTAATGAACCACTCCTTTTATCTTTACCATTCACTTTCCATGCTATGATCCTTAACTTCATAGCTTTGGATGAAATTCACATCACATAAACCGTACTATTCATCTCTACCATTGACTTTCCAGGCAGCCATCCATAGTTCATCACGGCTAGTGAATTTTTGGATTTGACTTTAGGTCCTCCTACGATACTAAAAAGTTGATCTTCTCTACCTCCATATCATTCTTTCATCTGATTTGACTCTGTTACGGTTGATAACATATTGTTTTATATTTCTGTGTTTCTCCTCCCAGGTATATTAGAGACCTTCTGTTGAATCCTCCAGCTTACGAGATTGCATCAAAAATACAAGGTGAGTTTTGAATGCAATACACATTCTAGCATTGTGTGTGCTATTTGTTGCTGTTCCACAGTTTATAGTCCATCCTGTGGGATAAAATTCCTGAAGCTGGTTCAGTGGTGCAAGTGAAAATCCTGTGTTTTTGTAACTGTATCTGACCCGAAATGACAACAATGTGTATGTGTAGTTTTTGCCCAATAACTTGATGAGTAGAAATAAATTAACCTTAAATTTTGGAATACCTCAAATTGAATTAATCTGTCATTGGTTCCTATGTTCCTTGATAATTTTTATGTTGTACAGACCTTCTCCTTTTGCCTATAGTGGTAAATAAAGTTTGTTAACATTATTTGACTAGGTTCTAGAGAAAATTGTGTCCTAGGGTTCTATTATTTATTTATTTATTTATTTTTTAACTTATGTAAAACTTATTTCAGGTTATTTCTATTTTCTATTAGTTTCATGCTTGAGATTATTTTTCCTTGGCTCCTTGATTGATTTTGCTGCCAAAAATCAATATTCTATTGAAGATCAATTTACTTCATATATTTGGGATTAAATTTATTGTTGTTGATCATTTCTTTAATGCTTTAATCTGTAAACTATTCCATTTTAACTACAACAATGGAGGTTTGGTTTGGAAGGCTTATTTTACTTATGTAGGAGTTTCTGGAATTTGAATTTCTTATCTTCGAATTATATGGATCTCTTTCTTAAAGAATCAGAATAGTTCATTTTACCGCTTGCATTATAATTTAACTGGGTTACTACTCTGTTTATAGCTCAAGAACACGATTTTCCTGTCAAAAATATCCAGTGTGCCTTGTACATGACATGGTTGTGTTTTATTCTTTTATTTTCTACCTTCATTTCTTGTTTTATGATCCTCACAGTGCATTTTGTCCCTTCTCAGAAGCATGCAAACTAATGAGCAACATAACATGCTCTGTTCCTGAATTCATGTGTGTTCCTTCAGCCAAGGTTGGATTCTTGATCTTGTTTTTACTACTGAATTTAAATCCTTGCTGCAGAATATTGTTTATTGTTCAATTGCTGAGTGTTTTTCAGTTATCAACTGTAGTGATAAATGTTCAACTCTTACTATCTTCTCATTTGCAAAATAAGGCTCTGTTCTCTAGCTAAGCCGTCATGCTTGAAGAATCTCAAAGTAGATTTTGTATACCTCAACACGTGCCATGGCTTAGCATGCCACATTTTAATTTTCTCTTCAGAATATTCATGAATAACGTTGAAAGTGAAACATAATGATTTAGGGTCCTGCTTATACAGTTATACTTGGTTCATGTCCAATATTTGGCCATTTTAATTAATGCTTCCGTCTACATGCACATGTAGTTTGATTCTTGTCTATCTGCAGCTTGTGAAGTTGCTTGAGTCGAGGGAGACCAATCACATTGAGTTTTGCAAAATAAAAAGTGTGCTTGATGATGTAATACAGCTGTACACCAATTCAGAACTCAGAGAAATTCTGAGGCTATTAATGGATCCTACTTGGGTTGCAACTGGACTGAAAATTGAACTGAATACATTAGTAAGTGATTTTTCTGAATCATCTGTAATTATAGTTCTCTATAATTAATGATTGAAAGGAGCAATAACCCATTCCAGCTATTTCATATGTGAATGTGTTGACCCTGCCTATTTCGTTGCTACTTGAGGTCTTGGTGAATATTGTGGACATTTATCTTTTATTTCAGGTAGATGAATGTAAAGCAGTTTCTCAACGAATTGGTGAAATTATCTCCTTGGATTGTGAAAATGATCAGAAATTTTCGTCATCAGCCATAATCCCCAATGAGTTTTTTCAAGACATGGAGTCTTCCTGGAAAGGTCGTGTCAAGAGGATTCATTTAGAGGAAGAATTTGCAGAAGTAGATGAAGCTGCTGAGGCCTTATCTATTGCTGTATGTCTGTTTAAGCTCGTTTCTTAACTACTATTAATCATTATATCTCATGATTGCTATGTGGACATGACATGACAAGCCACAAATTCTAGAATTTTCCGATTAGTATTTGACACCTTTTTTATGACATAAATTGTTTTGATAATTGAAGAGATAAAGTCATATATCTAGCTTAATATGTGTTGCAAATGAAGGTACAATTACAAGAATTAGTATTGGGTTTCCATGAAAACTGGGCCTACCTCTTCCTTCCTTTGCATCAATGCTTCAGCCTTGGATTCTAATTCTTGGAACCTGCATCTTTTTAGAAACCTTAGAGATGAGGAGATGGAAGCTCTGGGTCAACTTGTTTCTAGGTTGGAGAGTGTGGTTCTCAATAGGGAGGGTGATGATTGTAGAATATGGCTAGCTGGTCCTTCAAAGTACTTTCCAGTTAAATCTTTTGTGGTCTCTTTAAATTCTGTTACAACTCATTTTCTTTCCCCTCGATTAAACTTATTCGGAAGATTCCGTCTTCTAGAAAAGTTCAGGTTTTATGTGGTTTGGTAGTTTTGGGAAAGTTACCTACCTGTGATTTTCTACAGAGACATAGCTTGTATATCTCCACTTCCAAATTGGTGTGTCCTGTACAGGTGTCACCCTGATGATTCCAATCATTGATCTATTCACTGTCCCTCTTCTCATCAATTATGGTGCAGGGCAGATGGAGAGCTGGGGTTCTATTTTGTTTCTCCTCTAGAGAGTTGGACCTTTTGAAGATTGATTTTGGAAGCCCTCTTAATAAAAGATGTATAAATTTGTGGAAAACCATAATCCCGGTTGTTATATGGCCTATTTGACTTGAAAGAAATAGGAGAATCTTCAATGATTTTTTTGAATCTATAGAAGATGTTTGGGGAAGAATTGAGTATATGCCACCCTTTGGGAATCTAATCTTAATTGTTCAAGGACTTGTCTGTTTTTTATTTCGAAAGGGATGGATTACAGTTTTGTAATCTGTGTTGAATGTACTCTTTTGGGACTACTTGTCCCTGTTCAAATTATTAATAAAAATTCTGTTTTCTTAAAAAAAGAAAAGAAAAAAAACTGGATTACTGAACAAGAATGAAGGGTAAAATATAAGGATCTACCAATATATAATTTATTGTCGCAGATTCCCTAACCATTGCAAGAATATTTAAGTGCTTCTGACCTAACTATATTTTACCGTTGGAAATCTTCTGCAACATTGAACTAAGGGTCTGGTATAGTTTTTAGTTTATGTCAAATATTAGAGACTTGATATAGTTCTCCGTCGATGATAGAAGGGAATTTTCAGCCTTAATTAGATGGTGCCAGAATTGCTACAAAAGAATTCTCTGTCTTGGATGTTGTAAAACATTATCTTTAAATAGTTGTGCGATGATATTTCAAGTGGATGCTCAATATTTTCTAGATTGAAGAAGATTTCAGCCCTATAATTTTGAGAATTAAAGCAACAACAGCTCCGTTTGGGGGACCAAAGGGAGAGATACTCTACGCTCGTGAGCATGAGGCAGTGTGGTTCAAGGGAAGACGTTTTATGTCGTCTGTTTGGGGTGGTACTAATGGAGAAGAACAAATTAAACACCTTAAACCTTCCCTTGATTCCAAAGGCAAAAAGGTTGGCGAAGAATGGTTCACCACAACAAAGGTGGAAGAGGCGTTAAACAGGTAATCGTTGTTGGATATGGTGGATTTTAAGATTTTATTGATTTTTTCTTTTTAATCTCTTCTCGATTTATGGTCCCTGCATCAGGTATCATGAAGCTGGGAACAAGGCAAAAACAAAAGTTTTAGAAATATTAAGGGGATTGTCTGCTGAACTGCAAACTAAGATCAACATTCTAGTATTTGCATCGATGTTGCTTGTCATTGCAAAATCATTATTTGGCCATGTGAGGTTGGTTGTCATTGGCTGGCCTTTTTCCACGACACGTTTCAATTATTTAAATTTTCCTGCTTTCTGTGTTATGGTACACATTTATTTCGAGTGTGTAAAACCTTCTCTGTTGTCCCAATCTATTAGTATGTTTTGTGATAGTTGTCATGTCTTTCTAAGTGTGAACTACATATTATGGTTCCATAGTACCTGGGAAGAACTGACTGTTTTGCTCACATTGTTGATCTTATATACTTTTTCTCCTCTATGTTAAACTATAATTATTGTAATTAATATTTTATCTGTCATATCATTTTACCTGCCCACACTCACACATTTGATGTGTTTATACAGCGAGGGAAGAAGACGTCAATGGGTTTTCCCCACTCTCACCCAACACCAAAGATCTGAGGTATTACTCTGAAGCACCAATATATTAGTCGATAGTCTAAAGCTGTGCTGCTGAATTACTATGACAATCACTTGTACCTAATTATTTTTTTGCAAATTTTCTTCCTGTTGACAAAAAATTAAAAAATCATGTAGGTGTCAATGTATGAAATCATAAAAACATAGTCCCATTTTTCAAAACCTCGTGTTTCATTTTTTCTTGTATCTGGGAAGCCTTTTTCCTGCAGAGTTTTGCTCTCATTAGTCAAATGGCTGTTAATATGTTATAGACTTGATCTTGGCAGTTCAACTATTAATTAACTTTCAAATGAACGATTAATTAATTTGTGCTATTTTGTGGGTAAGAAAGAGCTCTCCATAAAGTGATTTCCATCCATTCCCCTCATGGCAACAAAAGCAGTGTGTTTATATAAACTGGTGGTGCCTTGCTTGTCTAGAGGTTGTGATAGTTTTCCTTTAATCAGTAAATACAAATTAGTGATATTTGATAAATTAGAAAAAAAATTGAAGAAAATATAATATTTTGGTAATGAAATAATCGTGGGTTCATGTAGGATGGAAGAATACTATGTGGAGCTGAGGGAATGAAGATAAATGGGCTTTCCCCATATTGGTTTGATGCAGCTCAAGGTGGGGCTGTACGAAATAATGTAGAAATGAGGTCGATGTTTCTTTTGACAGGACCAAACGGGGGAGGGAAATCGAGTCTACTGAGATCAATTTGTGCTGCTGCTCTACTGGGAATATGTGGATTAATGGTTCCTGCCGAATCAGCTGTTATTCCACACTTTGATTCTATTATGCTTCACATGAAATCCTATGATAGTCCTGCAGACGGAAAGAGCTCGTTTCAGGTGATTGATGTGTTTATTTAGTCGTTCATCTCTTTTGTATGCAAAGTGTCTGGAACCTTACTACATTGGTGTCTAAATTCTATCAGGTTGAAATGTCAGAGGTTCGAACAATTATTACCCGAGCCTCTTCAAAGAGCCTCATACTTATTGATGAAATATGTCGAGGGACTGAAACAGCGAAGGGCACATGCATTGCTGGGAGTGTCATTGAAACTCTCGATGCAGTTGGATGTCTGGGAATTGTCTCCACCCACCTGCATGGAATCTTCGATCTACCACTGAAAACGAAAAATATTGTCTATAAAGCAATGGGAGCAGCATTAATCGACAATCAAACCATGCCAACATGGAAATTGATCGATGGAATCTGCAAAGAGAGCCTTGCATTGGAGACAGCTCAAAGAGAAGGAGTTCCTGAAGAGTTAATCCAAAGAGCTGAGGAATTGTATTCTTTTGTTTATGCAAAAGATGATTCAAAATCGAAGCAGTTCTCTCCTTCAACCGTCTCTCCTCCTGTCCCGTCTCTCAGATCTGATATATTTTACAAGGAGGTTGAGAGAGCTATGATTAGGATCTGCGAGAAAAGAATAATGGACTTCTAGATGCTGAAATTTTAGCTTCAATAGTTAAGTTCAAATAATGAATCAAAAGTGTTTTTCTACATGATTTTCCGTTCCAGACGGATGACCTTCAGGGTCGAGTATATGCACATCGTTTGAAGGAGGGAATGCAGAACGCGATGTTCCTCTACTTCTTGGTACCAGGGAAGAGCATGGCTTGCCAACTCGAAACTCTTCTCATCAACCAGCTCCCGTCCCATGGTTTTCACTTGACGAATCTAGCCGATGGAAATCATCGCAACTTCGGCACGTCTGACATGTTAGAAACTGAAATGATGGTCAGATGATTTGGTGGGAATGAAGTGAAGAGAATGGTAGTAATAGTTTATCCTGCAGTGTGTGTGCAGCAGTTTTGGGTCGAGTTTAGCTGCTCCACTCAGATGTCTTTTTAGTACAAAACGTACATTTCTTAACCTATTTCACTGTCTGATTTTGAAATCATTTTTGTTAAGAGGGGCATAAGTCCATATTTGCAGATGGGATTATTATACTTCACTTGTTCCAATTATTTTTTTAACCGTATTATCTAAAATCTAAATAGTAACAAATTTAATATTTTAAATATTCTGCTATTTCTGTTAATTTTTTTGTTATAATTTGGCTGATTTCGTGCAACTTTTTATAAATTTGTAAGAGTAATTAGAACTAAGTAATACATACATGTATATAAGAAATTGGACAAAAGGGTCAAAGGTGGGTAGCTCAAGTGGTTAGAGCCCCACTACCTAAGACTTTGGTCTTGGGTTCGAGACATGGCAGAGGAATTTATTTCCCCAATGTCTTCCACCAATGATGTGTTGACCCAGTTGTCTGGGTCAACATTGAGGTAGCCCCCCGGAGCACAATGGTGGAACAATTAATATTGAGGGCTAGAAGCGGCAGTGCAGTTGTCTGGGTCAACATTGAGGTAGCCCCCCGGAGCACAATGGTGGAACAATTAATATTGAGGGCTAGAAGCGGCAGTGTGGGAGGCTGAAACTCGGTGGAGGATCGACTCCTTGTGCGCAGTAGTTAAAGATATTACTTGAGGATCCATTGTGTAGTCGGGCGTAAGCCCGGAACCTCGATCTTAAAAAAAAAAAAATTGGAAAAAAAAAAATTGGACAAAAGGTGACAATAGTGATCATGTTGATGTTTTTGTCGTAAAGAACACTCAAAATAATGAAATTTTAGCGTTATAATTACTGCAGTGATGTCTCTAGAAGCGGCAGTGTGGGAGGCTGAAACTCGGTGGAGGATCGACTCCTTGTGCGCAGTAGTTAAAGATATTACTTGAGGATCCATTGTGTAGTTGGGTGTAAGCCCAGAACCTCGATCTTAAAAAAAAAAAAATTGGACAAAAGGTGACAATATTGATCATGTTGATGTTTTTGTCGTAAAGAACACTCAAAATAATGAAATTTTAGCGTTATAATTACTGCAGTAATGTCTCATTTATAAATATCTTTTGTTTATCATATTTCATCGCTAGGTTGAATTTTATATGGCAGACTACATGTATTGCCACTGTAATGCTACGGAATATACCAATAACATTGGTATAATATTTCTTGTGACACCGTAACTTTATCATTAAACGTTATACTCTCTGTTTTACTATAATTTTTATACTCCTACTTTTTCTGTAATTCAGTGCGAAAGTTATGGTGGGATGGGGAAGTATTTTTGGTATAAAAATTTATATTCTTAATTTTATTTTTTTAAACAAACATTTATAACAATCTTTATATTTCAGCACATTTTTAATTAAAAATATATTCTTATTAATTAAAATATTTATTCTTTAATTAAAATATTATACCTTAAAACATTTCTTAAAGACTCTTTAAATGAAAAAAATAGTTAAAATTTAAAGAGTCAAATGTAAAAATTGTACTCCATTCGTCTCATCCTAATGATTATATATTTTCTTTTTGGGTGTTTCATCCTAATGGTTACATTTTCTTTTTAGTATATGAGACTCACATAAATTAATTATTTCTCTCTCCATATACCTATACATCACACTAATACAACTACCTACTATACAGTAAGATATTATTTCTCTCACCTCAATACACATTAAAATATTATATTCCTACTACCTACCATACATTAATATATTATTTCTCTCACCTCAATACACATTAAAATATTATACTCCTTAATCCTCGTGTAAAAAGTAAACATAACTATTAGGACGAGACGGAGGGAGTATGTCCAGGCTCTTTAAAATAACAAAATATTTTACATAATGAATTTGACTTTCTAAATTTGAAGAGCCAAAATACCTCTTTAAAATTTATTGCATTTACTTTTTTCATTACTTCCAATAAGCTATTAATTACTTTACATCTATGATAAAATAAATTAAGAATGAAAAAATAATAATATTAAAAAAATACAAATATAATAAATGAACATTGAGAAGATAATAAATTAAATGAAATATATAGAGAGTGTTGAAGAAGATAAAAAAAAATTCTTTAAATTTAAAATACTCTCTATTTTACATTAAATACTCTTCAAATTATAAATATGCTGTTGGAGATACTTTTATACATCCAGAGTGGAAGAAATTAACTCTTTCAATTTTATAATTATTATAATGAGATAAACAAATTCAAAAAAATAAAAATAAAAATTGTGAATAGTATAGGGACCTATGGAGTATAATATTTACAACATTATCAATTTCTTCAATAACTTTACAAACGAAATAATGAACTCCAAATCAAGCTTCTATTATATACTCCGAAGCCAATCCAAACTCAGCAAAGTGCGACTAATAATGGCGTTTATTAAGGAATTAATAAAGAGTCGTATGTTAGGTTGAGGTTTAGGGTTTTAATTCCGGCGTCCACCTTCCGGCGTCCCGCTGTGTGTCCCGGCGCCACCTTCACATCTCCTTTCCCTGCCTTTGATTCACTCTTCAATTTCGCATGCACCCAGGTTATCTTCTTTTTCAATTTCATTTCTAATTCTCACTATTCTTTCCCACAATTTTTGTTTTACTTTGAATTCTGCCAATGGGCAGTAACCTTTTAGGGAAAGGTAAAAAACGAAGAAGAAGATGTTTTGGTGTTGAAATAGGGCTAATTTTGGGGCCTTACATTAGAAAATGGGCCTTCCTCAAAGCGCTGCGCTCATCCATTTTGATTTATCTTCTCTTTCTAGAGTTTACTGCTTGAATTATCAGAAATCACTATTTTAAAAAGAGAACAAATTGTTTGCAGATTTAGTGTTGCCTGGGGACTTAGAGAGGTTCAAGAAATGAAGAGGAAATAAAACTGGAGCATGGGATTAGGATAAAACTTGATACAGTTCTCTTCTTTCAACACTTAGACAACATAAAGTTATATATACTATCTAATATGGGTAACACCGTTCAGCTTGTATTAAATCATTCTAATTGACATATAACATTAATCATGAGTTACATAACTTTGTGAATGTGGGTAACATGGGTAATATTGTGAACAATATGAGCACACCTTCATCTCATTGTGTTTTTCTGCATCATTTTGGTTTAGGATCAACTCACCTGCATGATAACTGATAAGTATGCACATATATGTGTATGCAGTGGGCCATGTGAATTAGTAATACAGCGGTGTGATCCTCTAAAATTCTCTATATTCTATATTTGTTATATAAACTACTTTGTGCGAGCCTAATCATTTTCTATTTGCACAACTAGAAAATTTTGAGTTGCATCTATGTTACACTGCTACCTGTTGTAATGATTAAGGTTTAGGTTGTGGTTTGCAATATGATAAAATGATTAAACTTCAGGCTTCAGCTTCAGGTATAATCTTAGACATTGAACTGAAATCGTACTTCTATTTTAGAATTTTCTAGCTCCTTGATATGAAACTCATGAACAATGGTAGGCGACCAAACAGATGAGAGTTGTCTGGTCGGAGTTTTGCAACAAAGGCCTCCTAAGTGACAATTCACAATATATTACACACCTCCAGTTTCTGGATAAACTTTGACTTGCAGCAAATATATATTTTCCATACTTTTTGAGTACTGACATAATGACCTTGGTTTTACTCATACTGCAGCAAAAAATATACAAATTTCTCAACATGCATCACCAAATCACAACCTTAAGTAGGAACAAGATTCGTAATCATAGTTGCATTTATTTTTTACTTATTATAGTGCAGTTCTGATTTTTATTTATTTTCCACTCACGTGCTCAGATAAACTTTCAAGCATTTACTTATTAGATCTGCTAAACGCTGATAAAAAATTGTATTAATTGCGACTGCTCTAATATATATTATGATTAAGAATAAGAAGTTAGTAGCTAATAGAGATACCTAGCTTATATTAGGTGAATTTCTTTCTTTCTTTTTTGATTAGGTGAATTTCTTTCAGATCCTGTTAAAATGGACTCTATCCTCTCCTATTTGTAAGTTTGTAGTATGTGCAAAGTCTACCAGCATACCGAATATATTAATTTATCTCTGACAGCTATCAATCTTTTAATTATATTGAGGAATTTTCAATTTATTGGTATGTGTAGCAGTCATTTAATTTGATTGAAATGGGAAGTTCTATTGTTTAATATTTTCCAATTGTACTTATAATAGTAGCTATAGTTGTGACATAATTAAAGAAATTCAGTGATACTCTTTTTCCTCCTACAGTTGGAGCCACATTCCATTATTAATGGGGGAATTAGTAGATGTGGAATAATACAAAGATTATGAGTACTCAATATTAATCTCATCATTTTACATTAATCTGTTCCACCTTGCACTCTGCAGGAGATCATGAGCTGGTGGGTGGTGTAATAAACGTTCACATTGCAGGGTGAATACCATATCTGTCATACCGATAATACACTTTGCTTACCATTTCATACATGTTCCATCAGAAAATTGTTTCCAATAAGTGCATTAAATACGAACAACTATCTGCCTTAATGAAATAATGCTATTTATTCAATAATTTCAATTGCCACGGCCAATTTACAAGGATGTCAGAAGACTACTTAAGTAAGACTTAGAAAGTGTCTCCAAAACACCATTCCCATTGGTCAATTTAAAAGAAAGCCTGTTTTATGGTACCTATAAATTAAATTTATTTAAATAGAGATAACAAGAATGTCTCACGTTGATTTTCATTTACTTTGTGTATATGTGTTTGTGCGTATACATGGTATTTTGTGTGCTGATGCTTTGGTTTCAATTATTTTTCAATTCATATTGGTGCTCCTTCAAGGTGCATTTTAATAGGTACTGCATTTTTTAGTATGTCCATAAACCCTTCCACCAAATTTACGCACAAGTAATTTTCTTCATCAGATTAGTGGAAATGGCTCATCGTTTAATTCGAGGATGTCAAGTGGTTGTGAGAAATCTCGTCCATCATCAGCAGCCAAAACCAATCAATCAGTTTCTCAAATCTTCAACGAGAAATTACATCTCCAATCTTATGCATAAGTCGGCGTTCGAAGGCAACATTCTCCGGCTAATCCGAAATGAAATTCAGTATGAGCTTGATCATTCACCAGCACTCAAGGTATTTCAACATTCACTTTCTTTCAACAATTAATTTCTTTCGAGAATGTTAAAGGGATGCGGAAATATCTTCACACTCCCAACGAGATTTTAAAAAATGACTTGCTCCGTTTTTAATTTGTCTAGTGCTTGGTAATTTTAGGATAATATCTTGATAATTTTAATAAAGGAACGCCTACAATTCTGTGTGATAACATCCTGCAAGATCTAAGTTTAGAATCGGGATTGTGAAGGAATGTTTACCTCCCTTAAGGTTCTCTCAGCATGTAATTGAATATCTGTGTTCAAATTGGGGACCTTAGTATTTTTGCATTTCCGGCTTTTACTCATGACTTATTACTTTAACTTGTTTATATTATGTTATGATAATCGGTCTTTGGTTTTGTGAAGCATTATTTTGGTGTAATTGAGCAAAAAAATGCCTATTGTAATTGCTTTTGTGGTATGGGGCTTAAATCTACTGGAGAGGATAGCTGGGAAAGGAGTGATAGCTGTATTTGTTAATTAATGGGTTGGAGCACCATTGGACACCTTTACATTTCATTTATGCCAATCTCTCAATAACACGCAAGTACAACATTGTCAAGCGCATACCATGATAGTTGCTTGGGCTTCAAGTAGTTGTATGGGCATATTAATGACACAAGATATAATTTACAAGTAACTTTTGACATCCGAAGTGAGGAAATTTTCTTATTCTAAGGATTTCTTTTTCCTACTTTCTTTGGCATTGTCTGTAAATACCCATAAATCATGTAACTGAAGAAATGAACCTTGTGCTAAATCAACTATAGCCTTTTCCCTACTTTCTTTGGCATTGTCTGTAAATACCCATAAATCATGTAACTGAAGAAATGAACCTTGTGCTAAATCAACTATAGCCATGGAATTTCAAGGAAAACTTTAACCCATCCTCTCTCTGTGATCTTTCGTTTTAATTGTCCTGTTCACTATAGAGTCCATGAAATCGAGGTTAAAATGCTCATGCAATTAATTTGGCGTGGCCATACTTAATTACACATATGATTCATTGAAGTTAGTATTTTCTGATATAGAGAGGTTTCTGATTAGCATTCAGGATTAAACTTTTCTTTCCTAACTGCCACTGCATTTCCCTTTTGCAGTATTCACACAATGACCCTCTTTTAATGATGTTATTCTGCTGCGTTGTGTCTGAGGGTCTAAGACAGAAGTGTATGTATTTATATGAATTTATTATTTAAATCATTTGTGAATCAATTCACTTTTGTAAATTATGTAAGAAAATTTTATTTTGATTCAGCTTTCTTAGTTGAATATTTCTTTTCTGTAAATATTCGTTGATGAAATGTAATTTGATTAGTTTACTTGCATAAGCATGTAAAATTTGGACTAGCTAAAAATGTGGATGTGTGCAGCCTGTTTCAGAATATGAGTTATTCAAGGTTGATGAACGACCAGGGGAGCAGTGGATTCGCTTAAGTGGGAAATTTAGAGAGAATGAAACAATCAAAATCGAAGTGACCATGTTCGATGGATCTGTCCCCATGAAAAAGACTGATGAGCGAGAGGATGTGAAGCTTCGTGTTACAATGATAATTGATGTCATCAAGGCTCAAGATGATAACATATTAGAGTTTGTCTGCTCTGGATGGCCAGATAGCATTGAGATTCGCAGCGTTTTCATCCGCGGGCATGATAGAATCAAAGCTGAGACTTACTTGGGCCCCAAATTCAAGTACGTTCATCATTCTACTCCTTTTGAATTATAGTAAGTAGGACTTTTTTTTTTTCTCCAAAACATTAAATATTCTTGCTTTCATAACCAGGGAATTGGATGATGAACTACAGGATTCACTCTATGATTTCTTAGAGGCAAGAGGTATTGATGATAAATTGGCTGAATTTTTACATAGATTTATGATGATCAAGGATAGAAACGAGTACCTACGATGGATGGAAAATTTGAAGAGTTTTGTTCAAAAGAAATAGAGGAATGAATTGGTGACATCCCAAAGTTATTGCAAAGGATTTGTTTTAGGAATTAATTCCTTCACTTCTATTGAATTTTATTGCAAATATTTATTCCTCCGTCCCAAAATAAGCGTTTTACTTCCCGTTTTCGTCTGTTCTACAATAATTGTCTCATCCCAAAAATGGAAACTTCATATCATCATATATAATCTTAAAATACATCCTAACTTTAAATTTGTCATTCTCACTTAACACACACAAAGTTTATTGTAATTAAGACAATTATTTCGAGACTAGTGCGTACAATCTTTCTCTTCTCTCTAGTCTTTTTGCAAATAAAACTACACACTAGATTATGCAACCATATTATCATACAAGAGTAAGTGGATGAATGAGGTAACTACACCACTCCCATCTCCCATTGAACATTCAGATCAAATTTGTTTATTTAAATTTTAAAAACAAGTAAAAGTATTCAATAAAAATAATATTATAATATTTTGATAGATTTTTAAACTGAATTATTGATGCAACTCTAAAAATAATCACACTTTTATAATAATCCCAAAAAATTAACAATTCAAGTAATAACTTTTTGACATATATCTCGATCATTAATAATTATCATCACTTCCTATATCTATATCTATACTATATATAAAGCAGGAATGTTTCAATATGGGTCTGTTTTTTCCCCTTAACCGGTCACCTCATCTGCCGCCTTTTCCCCTCTCTCTCCATCCACGTGTCCGACTGCAAGAACGCCACTAATCCATTCACTGCACCACCCTCCTTACACATCTGCTTGTGTTCCGCCGCTTACAGAAAACTTTCCGACTTCTAATTCAAACAACTTCAGTTTATCCAAATTTTAATCATAATTCCTTGGCCCTTTTAATTTTTAGAGGACAACCGCAATTACTTTTCCCCTCTTCTACTTTGTCCCTCTGCAGCAAACGATGCCATTGAGGTTTATATTGAACTTGAGGTTAGTCTACGGTAAGGATTTGAGAGCTAGGGACTGTTAAACGACCACCTCATCTAAAAGCTTAAGCTGTTAGAGAGGATAATTATTTAATATTTAATCAATCACTCTAACACGCCCCCTCACATGCAGGCGGGGAATTTTTGCCTCAAGCCTTGCATGTGCAATTTTTCTCATAAATGGGTGGCGGTGAGGTTCGAACCCTGGACCTTTGTTAACCATTGGCTCTGATACCATGTCAAACGACCACCTCATCTAAAAGCTTAAGCTGGTAGAGAGACGAACCGTTTAATATTTAATCAATCAAGTCACTCTAGCACGCCCCCTCATATGCAGGCGATGAATTTTGCCTCCTTGCATGTGGAATTTTTTTCATAAATGAGTGGCGATGAGGTTTGAACCCTGGACCTTTGTTAAGTATGGACTCTGATACCATGTTAAACGACCGGGGAATTTTTGCCTCAAGCCTTGCATGTGCAATTTTTCTCATAAATGGGTGGCGGTGAGGTTCGAACCCTGGACCTTTGTTAACCATTGACTCTGATACCATGTTAAACGACCACCTCATCTAAAAGCTTAAGCTGGTAGAGAGACGAACCGTTTAATATTTAATCAATCAAGTCACTCTAGCACGCCCCCTCATATGCAGGCGGTGAATTTTGCCTCCTTGCATGTGGAATTTTTTTTCATAAATGAGTGGCGATGAGGTTTGAACCCTGGACATTTGTTAAGTATGGACTCTGATACCATGTTAAACGACCGGTGAATTTTTGCCTCAAGCCTTGCATGTGCAATTTTTCTCATAAATGGGTGGCGGTGAGGTTCGAACCCTGGACCTTTGTTAACCATTGACTTTGATACCATGTTAAACGACCACCTCATCTAAAAGCTTAAGCTGGTAGAGAGACGAACCGTTTAATATTTAATCAATCAAGTCACTCTAGCACGCCCCCTCATATGCAGGCGGTGAATTTTGCCTCCTTGCATGTGGAATTTTTTTTCATAAATGAGTGGCGATGAGGTTTGAACCCTGGACCTTTGTTAAGTATGGGCTCTGATACCATGTTAAACGACCACCTCATCTAAAAGCTTAAGCTGTTAGAGAGGATAATTGTTTAATATTTAATCAATCACTCTAACAGGGATCCTCAAGATAATTATGCATCCACTAATTTCTGTAACAATGAAGTATGATCTTTTGTGTGTTTAGCATGTTGTAGATAATGATATATTCTGATTAATTTTTTTTTTTTTACAATCCTAAGGTTAACACATTTCTTTCTGCCGTGCATCTAACCTATTGAAACAAATAAAAAAAGAATTGTGTTTGTGTGTAGATTATTCAGTTGCCTTGATTCTTGGTTAATCACATTTCTTTGAGATGGTTGTTTTAGAGTTACCAATCCTATGAATTGAGAGGTAGTGCTAAAAGTGGCTCCACGAGATAATACAATTAAATTATATAGTACACTATATGTTTTGCGTATTCGTATGTTGTAACAAATACAGGTTTGATTTACTCGCATCCAGCATAGTTCATGTGGGGTGGCAAAAAATGATCGTGAAAGAGACTTGAGGATGCTTGAAAAATGAAAATGCATAGTCGCAGATTGAGCTAGAAATATCAGATACACAAGGTTTTTAAATTCGCTTCCTTCTACATATTTCCTGTGTTATGTATTCAAACGTGTTTTAATTTATTCAAAGATACTGTTTTTTTTACATATATATAAGAGATAACTCAGTTCTGTAAAAGATCTAAATTGGCAACACCAGGGAAAAAAATGTCTTTGCAGTTTGAAGCATTTGGGATTGGTTATTTCAACAAGAAAAGAAAAGTTCACAGATGATTGATAATCTTCAGACTTCCTCTTGCCGCATAACTTATAATCCTCTGCAGATTTTGTTGGGCATATTTAGGTTTCGGTATAATATGTTGACTAGAAAAATATGACAGAAATAATGAGAACAGAATTTGAGTCAAGTCAAGAGTTACACTTTTTCTCCTTAAGACGAAATTGCCCCACTCTGGTGCATACGGTTCTATGGCAATCATCTCCAAGATACAACGACTCACATCTTGTGATAGTAGCACTACAAATCACAAGATATGGCAAACCAACCAATATTATGAACTCACCTTAGGAGTAGGACGACTTGAGAATACACTATGAATCAGTTACAACGACACAACTTTATTGTACTTTTTTGGACATCCACGACTTTGTGACAAGTGCTCAAGTAACTCAAGTGAAATTCAATTTCGGAGTAATTTCTTCGGAGTGAAGGATTATGGAATGGGAGGGCCTATATATAGATTCTAAGGCGTCTTTACGTGAATTGATGAGACCGTTGGATTAAATTTTAAATTCAAATTTATATGTCTTTTAATGAAAAGAGGCAACTTATTCAACAATCACAACCTTTGATCGCACTTATTCATAGACACACTTTAATCTAATAGACACCATTTTAAGGTTACTTTTCCATTAACCTTAAATTTCCAACAATCCCCACATGAATGGATAAAGTCAACTAAAAAGACTACGACACAGGAGACTGACGGTAAAGTGAGTTCAAACGAAAAGATATTACATCGAGATAGGTAGCTTCTGGCTTTGAACCTTCCCTAGTTGAATACTATCGGATATACTCGCAGTTTAGTGGACTCGATGCCTTGAACTATTCTGCTTTTGTGTATGCCAAGACAACAGTACCAACATAACACTTTCCCTAATACCTTTGGTTCTCATGGTTGTGTCCATTTCAGCTGTGGATCATATCTTGGATTCATAAGCGCTTCATTGAGGCGGGTCATCCTCGCACTTACATAGGTGACCTCTTATCAAGAGTATCATGTCATACCCCACCTTTATTAGGTATAAGAGTCATTTAAAGCTTTTATGCTTACCCTTACCACACGTCAATATGTTCATTTGCACTTGATTTGTCTCTAGGAATGGATTAATTAATATATTTCAAGTGCACACCTAAACAAATATAACTTAGTTGTCTCATTGAACCAAGTTTGTGGGATCTCCACAGTTGAGTTACCGCTATAAATATTTTTTAATATTTTGCTTTTTATTCCATTCCTCTCAGACATGTAACATATTTGATCTCCATTCAATTTTATTATACGAATCCGTTTAATTCTCTTGAGATCAGTTGCCTTAGGCCAACATAATTTTTAACTTTAGAGGCTACGCTCTCACCCCACATTTGAATGTCTATGGGGATTTCTCCCCATATTTGAATGTCACGGGGACCTCCCCACATTTGGGCATGTTGGCCTTTTCTTGAAATAATTAATCAATTATTTGAATCATTAGTTCATTTCCTTACTAACTTCTCCCAAAAGTCATGTCATTTTCTATTTCTCAGGAAGAGGCATAATTCTTTAATAACAATACATGAACTTTTTAGGATCTTAATCCTTTATCAAGGAACACGATTTTTCACGAAGAGACAACCCTTTTATTTCTCATTGTGATCGAATGCAAGAGAGAAAACATGTACATTGTACAAACATATACAAATCAAAGGGTAATAAAATGAAAGTAAAGTATTATGGAGGAGGGGTGAAAGGAACTGCCCCTTCTTTGCCCCATAATCATATTTCACACATTGATTAATCTGTGTGATTGATTATATGTACTCATATATAGAAGAATATATTTATTCCTTTTAAATAATCCTCAACGAACAGTTATAATTTTTCATTAGATTAATACGTTTTAATCACAAAAATAACTTTTGAATAGTCATACTCATATATGAAGTCAAAAGTCACCTGACTCATTTTCTTATGAATCATATTCTCGCACAAATTAATACATCGTGTGACCCACGAGATATGAGTTTTAATCGCTATACACTTGTTAGAGATATATATCAACTTAATCAGTTTATCAAAGAAACTCAACAAGCAAGCTATACCCCAGAACTCTTGAACATTTAACATAAGTTAACATATCTCTTTTCAATCCCTGAATTTGTCAGAGCATATTCAGCTCTTTTGCAAAAACTATGTATTCATAATCAAGACCCTGCTTGATTGACTAGTCAATGAATCATAATAATATATGTTAAATAAAGACGTTCTTCCCATCTCACTAAGTATCTACAGTCTCCCACTGTAGCTGCTTTCCTAGACATGCACCGCATTGCCGTTATTAAGCATAGCTCTTTTGGTAACATGCTAAAGTAGCGACACCAAAGTGAAGACTTAGAATATAGTAGAAAGTCATAAGGGTAACCAATAGATAAAGACTCATACTTTTGAGAAAATATGGATAATTTTCTCATTCCTGTTGGGGTCAACATAGCACATGTCGTTTTCCTAAAACACATGTAACAATGTCTTTAACTTCCATCCAAAAAAGCATATGTCATATTTTATCTAATGTCGTATTTTATCTAATTTAGACATCGTGTAAATCAGAGTTCAAGTGTGTCCCATACACTTAATCCGGATATCCTCCCTCCAACGTACAAGATTTCCATCGATTTAGCTTTACAACAAGTTGGATTCGATTCGTGGCGAAATCTATCCCAATTATATTAATCATCGTAATCTCATATCTGTACTACCATTTAGCCAGAGGCGATTGCTCGTATGAGAGAGTCAATCATAACTTGCTGACATACTATTATATATAAACCATCATATATAATTTATAAAATATATATATATAGTTAAACCATTAACTATTTCATTAACATACGTACACAAACATATTCAATACATCATTTTAAATCATTCGCAAAGCCATCCCTTTACATGTCCTATATATACATCTCTAGATATTGGTTTCGTAAAAGGATTTGCTAACATCAAACGAGTAGAAATGTAACTTAGAATCACATTCTTCTTGTCTGCAATGTCTCTAATAAAGTTGAACTTCGTGTCAATGTGTTTGATTTTTTCATGATATTTAGGGTTTTTGTGTAAGTAATAACTGCCTAATTATCACAATTAATTAAAAACAGCTCCCACTGGAGTGTTTGGGACCTCCAAATATTTCATAAATCTTCTAAACCAAATAGCCTCTTGAACTGCAGACACACATGCCAAAAACTCGGCTTCCTTAGTGGACAGTGCTATGCAAGTCTGTTTCTTGCTACACCATGAGATTACTCCATTGTTGAGCAAGAAGACATAACCGGGAGTTGATTTATGTTTATCTAAATCACCACTCCAGTCAGCATCTATATACCCATTCAATGTACTGTTATTCCCTTGATAACAGATAGAATAGTCTGCAGTCAATCACATTGGCATATGGTACTCTGGCCATTTCATTCTTTTTATCTTGAGTCTTGGGACACATCTGCTGACTCAATGATCGCCTTTCACAATGGGAGTATATATAGGTTTGTATGTGTCTATCTTGAACCGTTCAAAAAGTTTCTTGATGTAAGTCTCTTGAGACACACCTTATAAATTCTTTGAACGATCCCTATGGATCTACACACCAAGTATGTACTCTGCTTCACCTATATCTTTCATTTTGAAATTCGATGACAACCATCCTTTTATGATTTCAAGATACTCTTTGTTATTTCCAGCTAGAAATATGTCATCCACATATAAGGATAGAATCACAAAACAACCATTGGATCATTTAAAGCAAACACAGTGTCTTCGTTTATCATAACAAAGTTATATGAGATGATCGTAGTATGAAATCTCAAATACCACTGTCTAGAAGATTGTTTGAGTTTATAGAACGACTTCTTCAATCTACAAACTTTATCCTCTTGACCTCAAAGAATAAATCCTACAGGCTGTTGCATGTAGATTTCTTCTTCTAATTCTCCACTGAGAAATACGGTCTTAATATCCATTTGCTGTAATTCTAAATCCATACTAGCTACTATAGCCAATATTAGACGAATCAAGGCAAACCTCACCACAGGTGAAAAAGTTTCTTCATAGTCAATACCCTTTTATTGAGTATAACCTTTTTCCACTAGACGAACTTTATGTCTCTTTATTGAGCCATCAGCCTTTCTTTTGATTTTGAGAATCCATCTATTTCCAATTGTCTTTCGTCCCATTGGAAGATCTACAAGTCCCAGACTTGATTTAACTTTATAGACTCCATCTCCTCTTTCATCGCTTTCATCCATTTCTCCTTTGCCGGACAAGTCAGAGCTTCTAAGGCTCTTCCTTATCAACATGAGAAAGATCTCAATTTTTTGGTGAAACAAAGAAGTCATGTCCTTCAATATCATAATGCCTCTTGGGCACATGTTTCCTAGAACATTTCCGAGATAGCTGTTGATGGTCTTTTGTAGACAAAAGCTCTCATTGGGAATCGTCTGATCCTCAATTAGCAAATATCCATCAAGATCCACACCATCATCACCTAAACTACTACTCCCACTTGGATCTTGTAGGTATTTATTTTCTACTATCTCAAAAATAGGTTCGGCATCCCTGATGCCCCCTCTACTAGGAAATTCCGTTGCCAGAAAATGAGTATTATGTGATTCTATCTAAGTTAAGCTCCCATCCTGATCTCCTATGAACACGTAACCCTTAGAATATTTGTAGTATCTTATGAAGATACACTTTTTGCCTTGATTTTAAATTGTAATAGAATGACGTTTATTTATTATGATGATTATTCATATTCGCTAAATGCTTGTTCTTCTAGCAATGCAAATGTGAATGATGATGTTTGGCATGCTAGATTAGGTCATATTAGGCGAGATAGGATGAATAGACTTGTGGAAGGATTGTTGAATCTTTCTTCTAAAGTCGAATTATCCAAATGCAAACACTGTCTTGCTGGCAAAATGACTAGAGAACCTTTTGATAAAGCTATTAGGTCTGAATCTTCATTAGAAGTAATTCATTCCAATATATGTGATCCTGTAAATGTGAAAGCATGACATGGAACTCACTATTTCATTACGTTCATTGATGATTATTCACGTTTTGGATATGTTTATTTGATATCTCATGAGTCTGAAGCATTGGATTATTTTAGACGATTATTGAGTAAAGTTAAAATCAAAAGGACAAATCTATCAAAGTTTTAGAAACTGAAAGTGGACGTGAATATCTATCAGAACAATTCAAGGAATTTTGTAATGAAAAGGGCATAATCCGATAATTAACTATTCCTTATAGAATCACAACAAAACGGTTTTTCTGAAAGAAAGAATAGGACTTTGTTGGGGATGGTTAGATCCATGATGACACAAGCTATTCTACCGATCTCTTTTTGGGGAGATGCGTTACTTACGGTAGCTTATGTGCTTAATCGCATGCCTTTTAAGTCAATTGCTTCAATTCCATATAAACTTTAGACGGGTAGAAAACCTGACTTGAGTAACCTTAGAGATTGGATCAGTAGCTTACGTATATGATTCATCGAGTCAGTATGGAAAGTTGGGTCCTAGAGGCAAAAAATGTATCTTCATAAGATACTACAAACATTCTAAAGGTTACGTATTTATAAGAGATCAGAATGGGAGCTTAACTTAGACAGAATCACATAATGCTCATTTTTTGGAAATGGAATTTCCTAGTAGAGGGGGCATCAGGGATGCCGAACCTATTTTTGAGATAGTAGAAAACCAATACCTACAAGATCCAAGTAGGAGAAGCAGTTTAGGTGGTGATGGTGTGGATCTTGATGGATATTGGCCAATTGAGGATCAGGCGATTCCCAATGAGAGCTTTTGTCTATAGAAGACCATCAACAACTATCTTGAAAATGTTCTAGGAAACATGTGCCCAAGAGGCATTATGACATTGAAGGACATGACTTCTTTGTTTCATTAGAAAATTGAGATCTTTCTCATGTTGATAAGGAAGAGCCTTAGAAGCTTTGACTTGTCCGGCAAAGGAGAAATTGATGAAAGCTATGAAAGAGGAGATGGAGTCTATGAAGTCAAATCAAGTCTGGGACTTGTAGATCTTCCAATGGGACGAAAGGCAATTGGGAATAGATGGATTCTCAAAATCAAAAGAAAGGCTGATGGCTCAATAGAGAGGCATAAAGCTCATCTGGTGGAAAAAGGTTATACTCAATAAGAGGGTATTGACTATGAAGAAACTTTTTCACCTGTGGTGAGGTTTACCTTGATTCGTCTAATGTTGGCTATAGTAGCTAGTATGGATTTAGAATTACAGCAAATGGATATTAAGACCGTATTTCTCAGTGGAGAATTAGAAGAAGAAATCTACATGCAACAGCCTGTAGGATTTATTCTTTGAGGTCAAGAGGATAAAGTTTGTAGATTGAAGAAGTCGTTCTATAAACTCAAACAATCTTGTAGACAGTGGTATTTGAGATTTAATACTACGATCATCTCATGTAACTTTGTTATGATAAACGAAGACCACTGTGTTTACTTTAAATGGTCCAATGGTTATTTTGTGATTCTATCCTTATATGTGGATGACATATTTCTAGCTGAAAATAGCAAAGAGTATCTTGAAACCATAAAAGGATGGTTGTCTTCGAATTTCGAAATGAAAGATATAGGTGAAGCAGAGTACATACTTGGTGTGTAGATCCATAGGGATCGTTCAAAGAAATTATTGGGTTTGTCTCAAGAGATTTACATCAAGAAACTTTTTGAACGGTTCAAGATAGACACATGCAAACCTATAGATACTCTCATTGTGAAAGGCGATCATTGAGTCAGCAGATGTGTCCCAAGACTCAAGATAAAAAAATGAAATGGCCAAAGTACCATATGCCAATGTGATTGACTGCAGACTATTCTATCTGTTATCAATGGAATAACAGTACACTGAATGGGTATATAGATGCTGACTGGAGTGGTGATTTAGATAAACATAAATCAACTCCCGGTTATGTCTTCTTGCTCAACAATGGAGTAATCTCATGGTGTAGCAAGAAACAAACTTGCATAGCACTGTCCACTAAGGAAGTCGAGTTTTTGGCATGTGCGTCTGCAGTTCAAGAGGCTATTTGGTTTAGAAGATTCATGAAATATTTGGAGGTCTCAAACACTCCAGTGGGAGCTATTTTTAATTAATTGTGATAATCAGGCGGTTATTACTTACACAAAAGACCATAAATATCATAAAAAAATCAAACACATTGACACGAAGTTCAACTTTGTTAGAGATATTGCAGATAAGAAAAAAGTGATTCTAAGCTACATTTCTACTCGTTTGATGTTAGCAGATCTTTTTACGAAACCAATTCCTAGAGATGTATACATAGGACATGTAAAGGGATTGGGTTTGCGAATGATTTAAAATGATGTATTGAATATGTTTGTGTACGTATGTTAATAAAATAGTTAATGGTTTAACCATATATATATATATATATATATATATATATATATATATATATACGATGGTTCATATATAATAGCATGTCGGCAAGTTATGATTGACTCTCTTATATGAGCAATCGCCTCTGGCTAAGTGGAAGTACAGAGATGAGATTACTATTATTAATATAATCGGATAGATTTCGTCACGAATCGAATCCAACTTGTTGTAAAGCTAAATCGACGAAAATCCTGTACGTTGGAGGGAGGATATCCGGGTTAAGTGTATGGGACACACTTGAACTCTGATTTACACGATGTCTAAATCAGATGAAATACGATATACACTTTCTTGGAAGGAAGTTAAAGACATTGTGACATGTGTTTTAGAAAAACGACATGTGCTAAGTTGACCCCAACAAGATTGAGAAAATTATCCTTATTTTCTCAAAAGTATGAGTCCTTATCTATTGGTTACCCTTATGACTTTCTACTATATTCTAAGTCTTCACTTTGGTGTTGCTACTTTAGCATGTTACCAAAAGAGCTATGGTTAATAACGGCAATGCGGTGCATGTCTAGGAAAGCAACTACAGTGGGAGACTGTGGATACTTAATGAGATGGGAAGAACATCTTAATTTAACATATACTATTGTGATTCATTGACTAGTCAATCAAGCAGGGTCTTGATTATGAATACATAGTTTTTGCAAAAGAGTTGAATATGCTCTGACAAATTCAGGAATTAAAAAGAGATATGTCAATTTATGTTAAATGTTCAAGAGTTCTGGGGTATAGCGAGCTTGTCGAGTTTCTTTGATAAACTGGTTGAGTTGCTATATATCTCTAACAAGTGTATAGTGATTAAAACTTATATCTCGTGCACGATGTATTAATCTGTGCGAGAATACGATTCATGAAAAAAATGAGTAAGGTGACTTTTGACTTCATATGTGAGTGGGAGATGTAAATAATTATTAATATTATTTATTTAATATTAATTCCACATATGAAAGTGGATAATAGAGAGAGGGAGTTACGAAGCAGTAGTTTAAATAACTCCCATCTTTTGGGAATAAAAATACTGCAAGACAGTGGGAGACTGTGGATACTTAGTGAGATGGGAAGAACATCTTAATTTAACATATACTATTGTGATTCATTGACTAGTCAATCAAGCAGGGTCTTGATTATGAATACATAGTTTTTGCAAAAGAGTTGAATATGCTCTGACAAATTCAGGAATTAAAAAGAGATATGTCAATTTATGTTAAATGTTCAAGAGTTCTGGGGTATAGCGAGCTTGTCGAGTTTCTTTGATAAACTGGTTGAGTTGCTATATATCTCTAACAAGTGTATAGTGATTAAAACTTATATCTCGTGCACGATGTATTAATCTGTGCGAGAATATGATTCATGAAAAAAATGAGTAAGGTGACTTTTGACTTCATATGTGAGTGGGAGATGTAAATAATTATTAATATTATTTATTTAATATTAATTCCACATATGAAAGTGGATAATAGAGAGAGGGAGTTACGAAGCAGTAGTTTAAATAACTCCCATCTTTTGGGAATAAAAATACTGCAAGACAGTGGTCCAAAAGGGGCATGCGTGTTATAGAATACGCTTGCGTATTCAGAACGTAGAAGCAACGTTGTAAACACAAAACGCAGAACAAGACAAGCGTTTCCTCTCTTTTTTTCTCTCCCGAAATCACACACAAAAATTCAGTCATCATATTCCACAGGTAATACAATATCGTGGAAATTAATCTTTCCACCCCGTGTTCAAGATTTGATCCAGAAGATCATAGTTTATCAAGCGTGAGTACCAATCGGTTCGTACAGACGATCATACGATTTCTTCCGCTGTGACATAAACCCTACGGAGAAAAGTAAGTTTTCTCCTTTGCATGATTAGGGTTTGTACATTAATGAATGTGAGTTTTCCAACACTTTCCAGTCTTTTTTCCGCTGACAAAGTTTATCTCCCACGCCCCCTTATCTATAATCCCTATTTTTGTGTTTCACTTCCTCCCAAGAAAGTTCATTTCTTTCGGGTTTTAGACAAAGCATCATCTTAGACAGTTCATAACATGATCCTTAGGAACAATATGAGCACCTACTTATGCACTTTGCCCGATAATCAAGTCTTAGTTGAGGGATGACACATTTTCTTAAAATGGCATAAAGAATATGATGACGCTTTTGGAGTTGGCGTCCAACAAAGATGTTCAGTTCTTATGTTCTTTCTTCTTACTTTGATTTGTCAAGATTTACTTCAGCTTACAAATATTCATGTTTGCTTATTAATATTTAGCAAACATAAGGATATTTCACAAGGTTATTATCATGTCCCTTAGATTATTCGTATTCATGATCTTATTTTTGTAACTGTGGTCGTGGCTTATACTGGTGAACCGTTAAAGGATCATTGCCATTGTATAAATGTGTAAAACTTTAACTAAGATACAATAATTATAGGAGTTGGTCTCTTGTGAGACGGGTTATTGGTGAGACGAATGTGAGACGGGTCAACCCATCACTAAAGTATGCTTATTTGTGGTTAAAGTGTGCTTATTTGTGGTTAAAGTATGTCGATAATAAATCAAATTATAACACACTAACATCATACTTTAATACATAATCCAACATACTTTAAAAAATATACATTAACAATCATTTAACATACTTTATTTAAATAATCGACATACTTTAACACGTCTCACAAACCGTCTCATGAAGGTAGCGTCTCACAAGAGACTTTGTCTAATTATAGATGCATTGAAATAGAAGATCACCATTGAAATTGTATAAATGTATACAACTTTAACTAAGATACAACAATTTTAGATGCATTGAAATTCAAACAACCACCCGCTTCCCTAGTTATACATTTAAAATATTAAAAACTTTCGAACAACGAAGCCGTAAGGAAAATAAAAACGATTGAAATTTTATAGGAAAATATACAATTGGAATTGATATAAAAGTAATTAAAAGTAAAAAATAAAAATTATAAGAACAAAATTGAATTCAATAAAATTATTTTAGACAGGGATAATATTTTTATATTATTTTTAAATAGTTATTATATAAATCCCTTGAGCAATTCTTATTTTATAGTAGTATATATGGTAAAATCTTAGTATTATTAATTGAATAACTAATCTTTAATATGCTTTATATATTTTTTTTATTAGAATATTTATTAATTTCAAATTAATATTACACTTATTTAGTTCTATCAAGAAACTATTTAAAGAAAAATTTAGTATAAGGCAATAATATTAATTAAAAAATATTTAAAATATTACATTATAATAATATTAAAAATATAAAAGAATTAATTCAAGGAATGTCTTTAATACATGAGTTTAAAAAGTATATAATATTTTATTATAAAGTATAAACTTAATTTATAAAAATATTACTGTTTCAATAAAATATTGTTCAAATATGTAGTGTTTTAAAATTTAACTAATATATATATATATATATATATATATATATATATATATATATATATATATATATATATATATATATATATATAAAAAGATATAACTGTTATATTAAAAAATATAATATTCAGTATATTAAATAAAATTAATTTTTTAACACACAAATTTGTCTCGTGCTTCTGATGTACTACTACTTTACCTCATTAAATAATATAGTATAAGTGAGGATCTTGTGCTCTGGGATACCGTGCCCCTTTACACTTTTCGTACCCCTTTGCAATTTAAATCCCCAACAATACATAGGTTTAAATAGAATATGGAAGGGGAGGACTGTGTTCAAATGAGGACACGGCGTGTCCCGGGAACGCAGTAGCTTTAGGCATATCTTTAATATACTAAAGGAAAGTTTACTTTTGATGAGATGTCATCTCCACAATTTTTCTCAATTATTTTATTTTTTATTTATTGTTCTTAATTTTTAATAATTATTTTATGATAATATCTTTATTAATATTTATTTATTATAATTTGTAGAAGATATATCCATATATATATATATATCATTTACTTAATATTATTTATACTAATTATTATATTAGGAGATAAAGAGATATCTTTAATATACTAAAATCAATTTTCCTATAAATAAGACTTCTATTCATTTATTATCCCCACATAAATTGAATAAAAGTTTTCATCAAGTTCTAAAGAAGGTGCCTGAATAAAAGTTTTCTCTAAATTCTAAAGGATGGTACTCGTTGCTTCTTTTTTTTTCATCTTACTTTTTATATTTTTATTGATTAATATCATATGGTCTCTTTTATGTTTTAAATTTTCTCTTGATTATTTTTTGTTCTTTTTTATTTTTATTTTGTTTTAATTATGATTTTTTTATTAGTACGTAGTAAAAATTAGATTTATCTTCTATAATAATTTTTTACTATTTTTTTTCATGGTCAAATTTTTAATTTTTTCAATTAATTTTGTTATGATTTCTTTTACTTTTCATATTTCTTCAAATTGATTTATATTAATTTGATATTACTTCTTTGTCTTAGTTTTTATGTTTCTTTTTAATACTTTTCGTATTTTCTTTTTATTTTTTTTGGTATTAATATTTTATCCTTTTCTATTTTTGATTAAATTAAAACATACTGTACTATTTTCTTTTTTATAATTCCTCCTTTTTATTATGTTATTTTAATTTATTTTGATAAAATATATATTAATTTCACTATAATTTTGGAAACTTTAATTTTAATGAGGAATATTATTTTCAATTATAATTTTTTTCTTAATTTTTAATAATTATTTTATAAGCATATCTTAATTAATATAATTATTCAATATAATTAGTTGGAGATATCTATTCATATACACATATCATGAGTATTTACTTAATATTATTTATACTCCCTCCGTCTCTCCAATAAATGACTTTTTTTTTCAAGCGAATTAAGAAATATTATATTTTATGGTTAGTTTGTAGATTTGAAATATTGTTTTACCCTTTTACCCTTTCATTAATCTCTTTAACTCTTACAATTAAGAACCTGTTACTGTATCAAAATAAAAAAAATAAAAAGACAAAATAAAATAGCAGAAAAAAAAAAGTCAATTAACAGAGCCTCTGTCCTTGTAACCATGAGAGTCGTGGTTCTTCCCTCTGGGAGAAGGGGGGACAACCGTCGCCATGATAGAGGAAGTAGACCTGGTCGGAAAAGTGGAGGTAGCAGGAGCAGAAGTCCTAGTGGAAGGAGAAATGCAAGAAAAATCAGTGTTGATAAAAGAGCGAAAATTGAGCAGTGGAATATAGATTTTCCTCAAAATCGCCACCAAACCATCGTAGATCTCGTAGGATTCAAAAACCACAGATCCAGTTAGATCTGAACTATCAGTTTGTAGATCTAAGAAATTAAAGGTTAGTTCGAATCAGAGAAGCGCAAAATTAAATGAGCCAAAAGAATTTAATAGATACCGACTGAAGATTGTGTTTGGTTGATGGCGCGACCGGCGGCGCTGTAGGGCGTCCGGCAGACGGCGGTCAAAGGGCAGCAGCAACTGTCAAAGGGCAGATCCGACGACTTCTTCAGCGGCTAGACCGCGTTGGGACTCGATCGACGGCGTTCGCGAGGGCTCGTGTCACTAGCGGCAACCTCCGACGAAGAATCCGGTCGGCACTGCGTGGCGGGTCGACGAGGCTGGAGGCGGGCGGCAGCGGCTGTCAGTGGTACTCCGGCAATGGGCAGTCTTGCACACGATGTGCGGTGGTCGACGAAATTTTGTACTCATCGTGAGAAGATGAGAGATGAATCTCACGATGAGAGATGAAATGGATTCAAGATGGGAGCAGGATTTGGTATTTAGAGAATTAAATTATTTTATGTATTTAGATTAATTAATTAATAGGTTTAATAAATTTAAAAGAATGGCAGAAGTTGTAATTTAATGTAATTTAATCGGGTAATGTAAATTTGAGATGGAACCCATTATTACCAAAATAGGAAACAGACACTTTGTATTGGGACGGACTAAAATGACAAAGTGAAAACTTATCAGAAGGAAGGAGGGAGTATTAATTATTATTTGATTAGGAGATTATTTTTAATATACTCAATATCTCTCTATTTATAAATAAAACTTTTTATTCATTAATTATTTTCTCATGTAAATCATCATATTGTCTCTTTTATAATTTTTTAATTTTCTTTTGATTATTTTTGGTTCTTTTTTATTATTATTTTTTTGGTTTTAATTCTGTTTCTTTTTTTATTAAATTAAATTTATCTTTTATTATAATTTTTTATGGTCAAAATTTTAATTTTTTAATTAATTTTATTATGATTTCTTTTACTTTTCTTATTCTTATTTCTTCAAAGACAGATTGATTTATTTCCATTTAACTTTTATGTTTTTTTTAAAAATAATTTTCCGTTATATTTTTTAATTGTTTTTTATTTTAATTTTTTTTAGTTTGTTAATTAAGTTTATTCTTTTTATAAATAATTACTCCGTAATACACATTCACTACCTATTATTACTTTAAGATACATTACTTAAATAAAATTACTTACCGATACAAAAGGATAAAATTAATTTCCCATTATAACCCTGTGATAACAACCCACAATATTGGAAGCCCTACTAGACCACCGCCCCCAACCCCATATCTCGCATTGGCTTGATGAGGAAGACCCATCCTCAACAGTCTCTCTCTCTCAAAAAATTCACATCGATTCCACCTGCAACTGCCTTTTCTAATTCACCGCGGCCTCCATCTCTTCGTCGCCTCCTTCCACCATAATGTCTCCCGTTTGTGCAAGCAATCGTGGACCCATCTCTCTGCTATCTTTTGTGTTCCCTGGGATTCGACCCAGATCTATTCCACCTGCAAGAAAATCACACTGATATTTGCTCTCTAAGGTTATTGTCGAACGAATCCCATTCTTGATTCAAATTTGCATTTCAATTTTTATATTCGAATTTGCATTTATTTTTTGGGATTTCAAAATTTTGTGTGGTTAAAGGAATTGGGGATTTGGTTGTAGTTGTTGTTCGAGGTGAGTATGTGGCCGTGAATTGATTTTCTGTTAGTTTGGGGGATTTGATTGCAGAGTTACTGTCTGCGCCTAACTCTCAATCGGTGTGCGTAGGTGCCGACACAAGGAAGCCAGCATGTGGTTCCATCTCATTACCCTGTTCAGGGGTTTCCCATTTCAGCCAATAAATGTTCGCCGCTGCGTTCAACCAGCGGCTACATCTGGAGCAATCTGATTACTTTTTTTTAATTTTTATTGCCCTAGATTTATCTTCGATGAAATTCCATTGATGACTGTAAGATTCCTCTTGTAAATATCTCGATTCATGTCATTGTAAACTGCTAATATCTTTGTAATTTGTAGAAATTGGATTTGCAGAAATGTTAATTGACTTTGTTCAGTAACTTTTAATTAGAAAATATGCATTTCGTGTAGAAAAATGAACTAAACCCCCAGAAATATCTGCATTTAATTAATAAAATCTGTATTTCATGCAGAAAAATCAACTAAACTCATTATTAATCAGAATCTGCATTTCGTGCAGAAAAACCAACAGCATTTCATGTAGAAAAATCAACTAAAAAAATAAAAAATGCATATCTTAACTAGAATCTGCATATCGTGCAGACTAAAACACCAAATAATAATAATGCATTTCTTAACTAGAAATGGCATTTCGTGAAAAAAAAAAGTCTGCATTTCATGTAATTTCGTGCAGTTATGGAATTTGAGGGAAAAATGCCATTAATTACGGGAGTTGGGAGAGAAATCGAATTTGAAAAAAATCTGCAGTTCATGCATTTACTCAAAATAAGGGTAAATTTGGTAATCAATAATTAAATATTGTAGTTAGGAGTAATGTTTTTTTCAGTGTGTACCTAATAGTTAATTTTGCATGTCTAGTGTATTTAAGAGTAACTACCTCTTCTTTTTATTTCTTTAAATTAAAATGTACCGTATTTATTTATTTTGATACGATGTCAATTTTAATTTTTTTATACTATTTTAATTTTTTGATTAATACATGCATATTAATTTCATTATAATACTTTTTGATAGTAATCTTTTTTAATATTATTTTCATAATTATTTTATAAGCATATCTTAATTGATATATTTATTCATTATAATTAGTTGGAAATATCTATTCATATATACTGTATACACATATCCTACTATTTAGTTAATATTAATTATATTAATTATTATTTGATTAGGAGATAAAATGAGTCCATTATTAATAGGTACATTTTATGTACTTATACTAATACTAGATACACAAGTAAATTAAATGAACAAAATACCATTTTTATCCTTTTTCTAATTGTATTCAGAAATAAATATATATTTGTATTCAAAAAGATAATATCCCACTAATTTCTCAACTAAAATAGTGGAGATCAATAATCATTACATTATCGATTTTAAGATAAAAAAATATTATTAAGAATTTGGGTTCACTCTTAACTTCCCGCTGATAATCGATCAGCATTACTGAAAATTTCTGAATACAAGACTGAATTTTTTTGAATACATAATGCTTTTGAATACATTATAAAAAGATAATAATATCCCACTAATTTCTCAACTAAAATAATGGAGATCAGTCAATCATTAAATTATCAATTAAAGATAAAAATAAATAATATTAATAATTTGAGTTCAATCTCCACTGTAAAAATTCCATCCGACCATTGACACCAACCATCAATTTCTGAATACATTACTGAAAATTTTGAATATTTTACTAAATTTTTTTGAATATATAGTGCTAATGTTTGTATGTATTCTGAATACATTAATGCACTGACTACCAACGCCAATTTCTAAATACATTACTGAAAATTTCTAAATAAATGATGCTAATCTCATAACCTTATTCGTATGTATTCTGAACACTTTAATGAAAATTTCTGAATACATACAAACAAATAATTAAAAATTATTGAATGCACACAATTCAGAATACATCCAAACAAGGAATATAAAGAAACAAAAACACCTAGAATGAATTAAATACTTGTTAATCGGGCTTTGGATTGTTTTAATTATTCAAATCGAACAATTAACCACCAAATTTATTGACAGGCCTAGTTGAAGGGATACCATTTTAAGAAGTATGCATATGAAAATAAAGAAATTGAAAACCCAGTGAGGTTTTCTAGCTGTAGCCATTCATTCGATGAGGCCAGATTTCTTTCTGTCATCGCTGATTTTTTTCTCTCTCTCACACAACCGTGAGAAATATTATATAGGAAGGATGAGAGTAATTAGAGTAATATGTAATATTTATTCATAATTAATGTATATAGAATTAGGGGTAAATGTAACTTTTTATTAGATAATCTTGTAGTGGATAGTAATAAAATATATATTTTGTATCTACTAGTAATACTAAAGTGTATTTTGTATTAGATGATAATAATTCAAAAAAATATCTTTAATATACTCAATATCTTTCTATACTTTTTATTCATTAATCATTCTCCCATGTAAATTATGATACTCACTTTTATATTTTTTAAATTTCTTTTGATTATTTTATTGTTCTTATTTTATTATTATTTTATTATTTTATTTCTTTTTTTATTAGTACGTGGAATTAAAGTTATCTTTTGTTATAATTTTTCATTAATTTTTTTCTGGTCAAATTTTTAATTTTTTAAATTAATTTTGTTATAATTTCTTATACTTTTCTTATTTCTTCAAATTAATTTATATTAATTTAAATATTATGTTTCTTTTTAATAATTTATTGTTATATTTCTTAATGTTTTTTTTTATTTTAATGTTTTGTAGTCTGTAAGTTAAGTTTATTATTTTCCTATCTTTAAAATATATATATATCGTATTAATTTTATATAATTCTCCTTTGCTATCTTTTTTAT
This sequence comes from Pogostemon cablin, assembly GCA_023678885.1. Lineage (NCBI taxonomy): Eukaryota > Viridiplantae > Streptophyta > Magnoliopsida > Lamiales > Lamiaceae > Pogostemon > Pogostemon cablin. Next base: position 33,629,735 of record CM042951.1, read on the forward strand.
TTTTCTTTTTTGAATTTCTCTTAATTTGTTTCATTATTTTTTTTAATAAAGATATATGTTAGTTTTAAAATAAAATTTTCTTCCACATATTAAATGTGAATTTTATTTTGATAAAATATCGATTTTAATTTTTTATAATATTTTTTTTCGATTAATACACACATATTAATTTCATTATAAAATTTTTTAGTTAATAATTTTTTTTTAATATTGTAATTTCATGTCCGCGTAATTAGTAAGTATAATATAGTGTGTAGACAAAGTCTCTTGTGAGACGCTACTTATATGAGACTGTTTGTAAGACGTGTTAATGTATGTCTATTATATAAATAAAGTATGTTTTGTAAAATATGATGGATGATGAATTAGAGTATGATTTTAGAATGTTATAATGACGCGGGAATTTTGGGTGAAGATTTGAAGTCTGCAACATGAAAAAGCTATCCATTAATGAAGACCTTAAACTCAATACATTTGAACAAAATGGTCCAACTATACAGCATTAACTCAGCAGGAGGTATCAAACAGTCAGTCAACTTTGATAATTAATCTGATTTGACTGGGAAGGAGTTATGGTGCAAACTTTATATGGTTGGAAAGCTCTTGAAGTCTAGTTTTCAACAAAATTTACAGATCTCAAAAATAATATTTCTACATGAAGTTATGATCATTTGACTGAAGTATGGCAGACTGGTGCATCATATGAAAGTTGCTGGACCAACTTCGACTTTGCTGGTTTTTGATGGTTTGTATCCTCATGAAGAACCTTGGTATCTACATATTCTTAGTATTTATCTATATTTCATTATGTTTTATATTTATTAGAGTCCAAGTTAGTATTTTCAATTCTTAGTATATTTCATTATGTATAATTCTCATTTATTTTTTTTGACTCACTTGGAGGGTTGTTCCAATTCATGCCTATATAATGTCTATCCTATGTATGCTCTTAAGCAGCCAATTTGGAAATTAAACTTATCTTGAGCTTTTAAGCTTGTTTAGAAGATGTTATCTTCTTTTATCTTGCTCTAAACTCTTTTGGTGGATTCCTAGAGTGGTGAGTGTACCTCTTAGTCTTTCGGTGGATTCCTTAAGACGACGAGTTTATTCCAAACTTGTGGTGGATTCCATAGGTAAGGAATTGTATCCGAGTGTGTGCTTGTGTTGCCTCCTACTTCTCTAAAAATCCCGGTATCATATAATATGATTCATTATTGACATACTTTTAACTACAAATAAACATACTTTACCTATATGATAAGCATACTTTAATAAGTAAACCTGTCTCTCACAACCGTCTCAAACAAAATCCGTTTCACAGTAGAGTCTCTATAGTGTCTAATATTATAAGAACCTAATACAACTCCCACATTCTAAATAAAAAAATATAAAAGATAAAAAATAAAAAATACTGTATTAAAACAAATGAAGGTATGGTTGTAGGGTTTTGTTGAATACCATTTCTACCGCCATGGAGGTACAAGCACCGCCCCCTGCTGCACCGTGTTGGAGCAATATTCTAAAGCAGAAGCCACCGCAGAAGCAACCTGAAACCTTTCCCCCGTCCATCGCCGTCGCCCAAAATTGCGGCGTATTGGTAGGGAGCTGCACATCATCAAAGGGAATTGCGGTGGCGGTTGTCGACGCTAACGCTATAATCCAGGGTGGCGAGAGGCTTTTTCACTCCGCTGACCGCTTTGTTTCCGTCGCCGAGGTCATCAGCGAAATTCGGGATCCCTCCTCCCGCCACTCGCTCAAGCTTTTACCGTTTACTGTAGATACTCTCGAGCCCATTCCTGATGCTTTGAAGAAAGGTGCACTTGTGGATTTCAAAGTTTAATTTTTCACTCTTTTGCTCTTAATTCTCTAATAGTTAGTTTACACGATAAATTTTCTTTCTTTATGTTTTTTTTTTTTTCCCTTATCGATGAACATAAGATTCGTTTGTATGTATGTTTGTGATATATTATAAACAGCTAGAAGGATAGATTAAGAGAAAAGATAAAAAAGAACCTGCTTTGTAATTGAGCCATGTTGGTTATCCACAGAGTAGAATAATACTCCTGTTCATATTTAGAATTTTCACCTTTCAATGTCTAAGTTTTGTCCTAAAAAAATGAATTGATGGATTGTACTGAATTATCAATTTATAGAAGTTCTATACTTATACTGCAACACTGCGTTTAAGCCTAGTGTGTTAGAGAATTTGCTGCATTTTATAAAAATAAAATTAGAGTTTGTGTTAATGTTAATGAAGAAAGAACCATCGATGCTGGTCGGAATGAAACACTGGTGTTGAGATATGCTTGTGAAAAGCTATTAAGCTAAAGAAGTTACTTACTTGATTATTTGTTTGTTGCCTTCACAGTGATCAACTTTGCAAGGGCTACTGGTGACTTGCAAACACTTTCAGATGTGGATTTGAAGCTCATTGCGTTAACTTATACATTGGAAGCTCAAATTCATGGGACCCAACATCTCCGAGATAGCCCACCTCCAATTCACTTTGTTAATGTTAAAAGGCTGCCTGAAAAAGACTTGCCTGGCTGGGGTTCTAATGTCCCTAATCTTGAGGAGTGGGAAGCTCTGGAGCAAGCAGATAACACTGGATCAAATCTTAATTCTAAAATTTTACCCCTTAAAAATCTGACACTTGGTGAGAATTTAGAAGGTCAAACTAATGCAGAACATGCTTCACATAGCTGTGAGTTGCAGAATCCAGAGGAAGGTAATAGTGGTTTTGGGAAACCCAAGAGATACCCTCCAAAGAAGAGAGAGGTGAAAATTGAGGGGGAGATGGTCGCTAGTGGCATTGATGCATCATTGGGTCAAGATGACAACGGTGATGATTGGTGTCCTGCTGTGGGTCGAAGCACACGTAGAAGATATCTCAGAAGAAAAGCCAGACGTGAAATGAGTGAGGTCTTGTCTGATCAGCAAGACGCATCATGTAATTTGGTCAGTGAAAATCTAGACTCTGATGATAAATGTCCAGAGCTTCTGGAGGATGAAAATTACGAAGGAAAGACAAATGATATATTTGACAACGGTAAGGCCAGTGCTAAGGAGAATGAAGATGGGGATATCACTGCGAGTATGAATAAAATAAAACTAGATGAAGAGTCATCTGATGAGAAGATAAATGTTCCTTCTGAAGGAAATGAAGCTGTTGGTGTTAAGACGATAGACATTTCATGTGAATTCCCACAGGAAGACTATGCCGAAATTGCTGACGATGAGCTGGAGAACTTGGAAAAAACTAGCCAGACAAATGAAGATGCCAATACATTGCACACGGATGATATGAGTAGTGAACAGAGCTGGACACTGAAATCCTTATCTGAGTCCAGTGTGGCTTGCATAACTAGCGACTTTGCCATGCAAAACGTGCTTCTTCAGATGGGTTTGCGGCTTCTTGCACCAGGAGGAATGCAGATTCGTGAGCTTCACAGGTAGTTCAATTGTCTATGAACAATAATATTATACCAATAATTAACATGCAAGGAAAATGAGTCTGCATTAGTAATCCATATGCATCATAAGTCAGGATAGTAGCGTTTCTTTTGCAATCATTCCAATTGTTTTGGTCTATCGTTTTTTACATAAACTATTTACATGGGATCAATGTGCTATGAATCTCTGCAGCTGAAAATTTATCTATTTAGTAGGCGATCATACAGTTGTATAGACTGCAATTGGATTTACCTTTTTTATTTAATTTTTTCATTCGCAGCATTTTCAATTTTTTCGCTTAAACCTCTGAAATGTGAGGTTGAAGCATTTGTTTCGTCATGTCTGGGTATTAAGTCTTAACCTGTTTTATCTCTTTAGATGGGTGCTGAAATGCCATGCTTGTTCGAAGGTGACTACAGAGATTGGTAGGATTTTCTGCCCCTCATGTGGGAATGGAGGAACATTAAGGAAAGTAGCAGTTACGGTTAGTGATAATGGCGTCGTTCTGGCTGCACGTCGACCTCGCATATCCCTGCGCGGAACTAAGGTATGATGAACAGTTGTCACTTTTATTTTGTGCTGATTTTTGGAACTTCTTTTTCTCTTGTTCGTGCAAATTTTTTCCTGTCAAAGTATCTTAGTTTGTTAGAGCTGGGAGTGTGCTCTGCTCTTGCTACAGACATTTCTTTCGTGCCCGTTTATCATTTTATCATTTCAAACGCACGATTGTTTGCTCCTCCAGACCCTTTGAGATCTTCCATGAGATTCTAAGATATCTTTTGAATAACTTATTTACAATTGTAAAACGGTTGTATTTGTAGTATTCATTGCCTATGCCACAAGGAGGTAGAGATGCAATTACAAAGAATCCGATTTTACGTGAAGATCAGCTTCCACATAAGTTACTGTATCCCAAGACTAAGAAGAAAAATAAGCAGGTATGACCGCCACACTGTCTTCTTAAAACTGTTCTGATGTCTCGACCCTTGATTGAAGCAAGCTTTTGCAGGAATACGATTTCTTCATTCCAGACGATGTCTTCCGCCAGCACCCGGATAGAAATGCTCCTCTCAGACCGCCGGTTAGGAAAGCAGTTGCTGTTTTCAGTGGAAGGAGAAATCCTAATGACAATCGATTTGCACCTCCAAAACGCTAAGTACTATCTTCTTGTGTTTTATGTATTGGTAATTTTGTTGTGGGAATGTTACTAAACTATCTTGATGATTATTTTATTTTATTACATTTTTGTATTTCTTGGCACTAAAATTTTGGTTAAGCTTGCCCCATTTTTGAACAATTTCTTCTTATGGTCTTTTGCTTATTAATTATGATCCTTGTAAAATAGTAACTACTTTAAATTTCAGACTGCAGCAATTTAAATTATTGATTAATTGTTGGGAACTAATCAATCGATTCAAAAATTGATGCAATTTAATAGAATTTATTTTGCAATGATAGTGATTAATATATATATATATATATGTGTGTGTATGTTTGTGTAAGGTTATTTTTGAGGCGCAGAGCTGCTTGAGATGTGAGATTATTTTACGCTTTGATCGTAATAATGATGCATAAATTCATTATTATGAAATTAATTTGAATCGTAGTTTTGAAACAACAATGTACATTTCAAAGATTTCTCCAATCCACCACAATATGATTACACAAGTCACCTCTCCTGTATACATTTCTGGTTAACATCTCAATCATGTCAATAGATAAAAGACTCCACTCCACATAATCTCCATACCCTACTTAATGCCCGCGGGTCATTCGAGAGCAACGATTATCCGATGAATCGAGAAACTCGACAGCACAAACCTAGCATGCACGCACGCATGATCTATGACTCACATGGTTAAAAACGACGTTTTTCTACCATGTCTTTCCATTTACAGTGTTAGTCGCACTAAGACGAGAGAGCAAGCTCGGCCCAAGCCAGTGAAGATGCCTTCATCTCCGCAGATATGGATGTATCTATTCCACTTTCCAACATGGTGCATAAGTCCTGCATTGATGTCCTTGTACTTGAGCTCGGATGAATGCATAGGTTCGCCACCTCGCGTAGCACCTTGAGGTCCTCGTCTCGGAAATGCTTCAGTTCAGGATCAACCACATAGGACATAACATCCGGCGCTTGTAAGAACTCCTTGGCCTGCAATAAAAGAAGCTTCTAAACCAAGCCTAAACACACAGTACCTTGTACGCTAGTTGAATGTAGAGAAGTTCTCACCCAATCGACTAGGCACCCTTTGTCTTTGCAATACGGAGGTCTCCCGCTTATTAGTTCAAGTAAGAGGATTCCGAATGCGTATATGTTTCCCTGGATGTCCAGACGGCGCCCTTCCAATGCACTTGGAAGGATGCAAACAGCACCTTCATTGCTTATTGTGCCCGAGCTCTTCTCTGATCTTGAGAGGACCGTCTTCCAGCATTCGAAATCAACGAGCTGCATTGTTGAGTGTAATGTGATTACAAGTTTGTGATTTCAGAAGCACATCTAACTTCATACTTATGCTAGTTTAATTTACACAAGAATTTGAGCTTATCTCACCAAAAACAGATTATGCTGTCATTTCTTATAAAGGCCTCTATATCAGGAGATTAATCCACTCCATTCTAAGGTGACATATACATATGTAAACATATATACATGTATGTTTTCCTAATGTTTAGCCTCACCTTAGGAGAAAAATCTTCGGTTAGATAGACGGAACTAGAGTTCAATTCAGATAGAGTAAATGGAGGATCTAGCTGTGTGTGAAAGTAATTCAGTCCCCGAGCAATGCCAATGATAATTTTCATCCGCCTCGTCCAAGAAAATTGACATCCTTCTCCATCTGCAAATAAAATGCTCCCAAGTGAGATCATGGATAGCACAGAAAAAGCTCACAAAAAATCAAAGAGAGAAATGGCTCACAATGAAGATGTTCGTAGAGTGTCCCGTTGGATGCATATTCAAACACCAGCATCCTTGTAAATGGATTGCTTTCTCTGCAATAGCCAAGCAGTTTTCCGGTGTTTTCATGATTTAATCTTGCCAAATCAGCCACCTGAGACATTAACACAATTCATAAATCATACCTGTTGTTCAATCATCCAAGGAATATGTTTCTAAGAAATCATAATCCAAATGTTTCATTTGATTTCAAACAAGGTACCTCTTTCTGAAAGTAAAGCTCGAGGTACCCTGTCCAATGCTCTTCTTTGATGCAAAGAGAGATCACTGCGATTTCTGGCCCACCCTTGATAGTGCCTTTGTATACCAGGCTATCCGGGGAGGTACCGATGATGTTGCTGAAATCTTCACAAGCTACCTCAAGTTCTTCTCTGCTATATCTAACTACATTCTTCAATGATTCAGAATCTGCAAAAAAATTCGATTTCGCTTCAGCAATGAAAACAGAAATTCGGATATAAATGGGTTCATAATGGCATAAAGAGACTAACCGATGTACATCGTCATGTAGTCCTTTGAACTACCGGACTTCTTCCATGGAATAATGATCGAAGGTCTTTTCTTCCACCTCTGAGCTATGGTAAAAAGAGCAACAACAAAAAGCAAACAAACCATGATTCCTGTCACTATTTCAAGCACCAAGATCCATGCAGGTTTCGAGTCTTTGGTTTGATGATGTCTAGACCCGTTTTCAGTCGTCTTGTGCTTTGCATTGTCTACTGCATGTTTCTTAACAGGTGGAGCAGCCCCTATAATGATTTTTTCATTTGGAATTAGCTTACATCATTAAAGAACAATACAGCGCACTTCATATCACTGCTCAAAAGTACTTAAAGTCAAAAGGCTTCATGTGATAAATGAATTATCAAATCCCACAAAAACTCTGGATTGAAGGATCGGTTAGTACATTTCAAGTTCCATTGGATACGTCTTTAATCGTTCTTCACATACAAGTGAAGAAACTTGAAACTCTACAAAGGTTTCTAATGCTTTTTAGGGACAAAACAGTTGAGGATTATGATGAGCAAAAGTTAGGGAACCTACCACATTGTGCAGCCGGACGCTGCTTGGAATCTTTGTCTTGAAGGCAGTTGCCCTGAAAACTTGATCTGTGTGTATATATATATATATATACATATATATTGAGAAAGAGATGTTAGACACAATGTCACAAACTGAAATGTGAGGATGAAAATATATATAAAGGGAAACAAAAAAACAAGCAGAATAAGTCAGGTACCTAGGTAAATACTGCAAGCACTTAGGTATGCTTCCGACCAAATAGTTGTAAGATAAGTCAACCACTTTTAATTGGGAGGATGCACAGAAACCCGTAGGGCTGCCATTTGAAGCATACCTAGAACATGTGTTTGAGAAACAAAACAAAAAGATAAGTTATTGGATTGAATAGTCAAGCATGTAATTAGACTCGCACGCTATGAATCACCCAAAAAAATGCTTATAATCGAACACATTTCTGAGTAGAAACATGATCCACATTCTAGTTCACCAAAATTGTCTGAGAAACATACTATTGGATTCGAGAATGCAACCAATTCAAAAATGTAGGCCACGTTTCCAGTAGCTTTTTTCTGTGGGTGGCACCAATTTTTACAAATACATTAGATGTCGAATATTTGTGACTAGCTTGAATCAGACTACAATCATGACATGGGATTCATATGTAGAATGCACATGCATCAGTAACCAGTTGCTGGAAGATTTTCGGCAAATAACAATATAATAGAAAGAGAGTGGGATCACAATTAACACCCCCACCCCAACTTGAAGAACAAACTAACATATAAATATCACATCTAGTGTTGAATTACTTATAAATCATAACTTTTTTAGAATATCTACTTACATCCCATGTGCAGTTGGTGAAAATTCAGAGCTATTACTAGCAGGGATGTTTCCTAAAAGTTTGTTTCTATCAAGCCGAAGTTCTTCAAGGTACTTCAAGCTTCCAAGTTCATAAGGCAACTTCCCAGTCAACCCATTGGATGCAAGGTTACTGCAAAACCAAATATAAAACTAGTGAGATGAAAGAACGAAAAGAAAACGTAGACATTATTCCATCTAACATCATTTCTCACTAACATTTTCTGAATGCCTGCTATGTTTCCAATCTCATGCGGAATTGTTCCTGTTAGCTGGTTCGACCCCAAATCTAAAACTTTGAGGTTTGTCAATAAACCAATCTCCTTAGGTATAACACCGATCAACAAATTCCCATGCAAAATTCTATTAATCACAAGGGAGATCACTAAATCAGCTTAACAGCTACACCTCAATGGTCATAATGTAGAAAAGATTATTAATAAGGAGAAAACAAAAGCTTACAGTTCTTGCAAATATGAGAGCTGGTAGAATTCTGGAGCAATAAACCCTTTTAAAGATGCACTAGATATGTTACTGCAATTAGAGTGGATCACCATTAATCACTAACATAATATTACCTCCAATTTCCCAACAATGTTGCATTTTCAAAAAATAGGTAGAAATTTCTAGTTTTTTTTTTAATCACCATAAGTAGAAAATCTTACAGCTTTATAACATGGTCTCCAGATATGGAACAATAAACACCAGTCCAGTCACAAGGATCTGTGACAAGAGGATTCCAGTTTGAAAACACCAGCAATGGGTCTTCAAAAATAGCTCTCTTGAAAGAAGTTAAAACTTCAACTGAACAAAATCCACAAGTTGTGTGAAAGAGAAAGTACACCTATTAAAAGAAAACAGTTGTGGCAACATTCCTAAAATTTATTTCACATAAATGAGGCCAAATTCAAGATCTTTGCAAGATAAATTTACATGAATAGAAAATGCAGAAGAAGACTTCCAACAAAGTAATTCAAGATCTGTGGAACCAATTACAACTCTACTTGCCTTCATTTTCAGGAAATGGGAAACAATCCACCAGCAGAATTCCCAAACTGAGCAGAAGAACTCCAAATGAAGTTAAAGATACCATCTTTCTTCCACATAAACTGCTCTCAAGAGCTTGAATAATCCATCTACAGCAGAATTTCTAAAGAAGAAGAAGGTGGGTGGGTGGGGGGAGGGGGGAGGCTAAAAAAGGTGAAGGGGTGGGTTTATTAAAGAAGAGAATGGTGCAAATAACAGCAGTTTATGACTCACCAGCAGGGAATATAAAGAATGGAAAATAGGTCGAAAGAGGAAACCCAAGATTCTGTGTATTATTGAACCCCAGAAAGACAGAGAACTAAAAGAGACTAAAAATAGTAAGCTTAACAGTAAATCTTGAATCAAAATCAGTAACAACTCATGAAAGCAAAAGCCACTTGTAAATGGAGGTGGAGCTGAGAAGCAACCCTCTAATGAGGAAGACTTGGATTCAAAGAGAGGTGTTTGGTGTCAGAAAAGGAGAGAGAGAAACAAGATGAGAAAGAAACTGGATAAAAAAGAGGATGATACAGATGCAAAAAGCGTCTGATAAAGGATTAAAAAGTAAAAAGAAAAGAAGCAGCAGGAGAATGTTTAATGATTTCAGGAGTAAATCACATGAAAACGAAAGATGTGTTGGTTCATAGAAACAGAGAGGTGGAATTAAGCTAATGATTGTTATTATTGGGAGTGAGAAATGCAAAAACTTTTATTACAGAGAGACTAACTTTCTTGTTGTCATTAATCAATCCAAGTCAAACACTATTTTGACCCAAGATCTTTAAGCTGTTCATCCTCTATCTCTCCTCTGTCCATTTTAAGTTTCATATGAATTTTTCTTGTGTCTCTCTCCCCCTCCGCAAATACAGTTGAAGTGGAGTGGAATCAAATGGCATGGTGTTGTTTGTGTTCCTTCCAGTCTATGGTATGTGATAGGGACTTTGCTTGGAATTTGACCATAACACCAACGACTCTATTTGCATTTTTTTCTTCTTCATAGTTTTGGCAGAAACCAATCTTTTCTCACTAAGTTAACTTTGTTACTCTTGGCCTTGACCAATTAAATTTTTGGTACTTTTTTTAATGGGTAATCTCTGTTTCATATTGGTGTTTTGCTTATTATTTAAATAGATTTTTTCAATGTAAAATCTGAAAAATGAATAAATTATTAACGTTGCCCCTGAATAACTTTTTCTAAATATACTATAAAATTATGAATTCAATTTATCATGCATTCTAATTTTACAAAATTATTATTTAGGATATGAAAATTTATTGTTAGATGAAATATTACTCTTCTATATAAAAATATTATTAGTTTCAATAAAAAGAATTCCATTTTTAATCACAAATTAAGTGTGTTTTATAACAATATTTAAAAATATAGACAATAATTTAAAAAATATTTTTAATTTTTTTTAAATTTAATTCATTTTCACATATATAATATAATAAAATACCCCCCTCCCCCAACACACACAGGGGCGGACCTATTTGGTGCTTAGGGAGAGCACTGGGCCCCCTGAAATTTTAAATTTTTTTACTATATATGTAATAATTTTTTAATAATATATGGTAGTCTAGTGGAAATTTTTTTTTTATGGAGGTTGAGAGGTTCAAGTTCGAATCCATTTCATTGTCATTTTCACTATTTTTTACTTTTGCTCATTTTTTTCAATATTATTTCACTATTTTTCCTTCTTCTCATTCTTTTACACTCTTACTATTTACTTCTGCTCATTCTTTCCAAGATTATTTCAATATTTTTACTTCTTCCCATTCATTTACACTCTTCTTTTCATTATTTTTACTTCTTCCTATTGTTTTACTCTCTTCACTTACTTCTGGACGTATTAAACGCTATATTACTAAAATATTTTTGATTTTAAAACATGTATCAATAATACAGATTGGGTGTACAAACATTAACCCGAGTAGATAGAATATCAATTTATACATTATACTTCGCATTGTTTTTTGGGCCCCCCTCGACACAAATCCTGCGTCCGCCACTGCACACACACATATATATACTCACACTCTATACATAGTATTTTCTGTTCCACATTATTTTGCATAGTTGCTATAGATACGAAATTAAAAAAAATTATATTTTTGATCAATTTTATTGACTTTTGGAGAATGATGTAGTATTTTTAAGTAATAAATATATTATTATATAAAGTATGTTATATATATTTAAGGATGAAAACGGGTAAGCAAACCAAATCATTTGCGAATCGTATCTGAATCCTAATGAATTTTTTTTTCATTCTCAAAATTCGTCTCAAACCTGTTTAAAGGTACTCAACCCGTCCCATTAGGGTTTGGGCGGGTCGAGAATCCGGCAATACTTGCGAAATTGCCATCCCTATGTGTTTTAGGTTAGAATGGTAAATTTATAATTAAAATATAATTTTAAAGTTAATGATTGATATAAGTTTTTTTTTTTTGATAAAGTTTATCATGCGACGAACGAACAAAAATGTGAAATTCAATATTTACAGAAGAATTACATTTTATACATAAGTGTATTACAAGAACAAGTGTAATACTCTTAACAAATGAGACATCAGTCCGGAATATTCAAATATTTGCTAAAGAAAATCATACATAGATGAGCAATAATAGACGGACATTGTTGTAAATTAAAAGGCAGACATTAATTTGCCTTGAAGTGTACTGTGTTCCCAAGTAGGACCATTAATTGATGGTATTACAGAATCCATTATTATTTTTTTTTCACACATTATCATTTAAATTATTACTATATAATTCTTGTATGATATAGTAGGGTGTCAAAGAAAATATGATACTCCAAATGTCTACTCTTTTCCATTTTTCTTTAATTAATTTTTAATTTTTATAATTAATTTATGATAAAATATCTTGTACACTCGAGTGTAATGTCTCCATATTCAAAGCACATACACATCAATAAAAATATATATTATAATGAATAAAAACCTATATAAATTGTTATTGAATTTTTAACCAATTCCCTTGTAGCTTTTTTAATGACAGCAGAATATAAAATTATTTCAAAGAAACCTATTTATATTACAGAATTATATATAACTAATAAAGATTGGATGCACCAAAATTAACTTAATGCATCTGAATACAAAGCATATCTAACTCTTAATTTATACTAACTTTTAATTAAATTTGTTTTAGTGAGGATGACTATGAAAAAAATATTTCTATTAAAAATAAATACTATATAGATAAATAAATAGGACCACTTTGCTGTAGGTATGACAAAACACTAACAAAGACTGAAGCAATTTGAATGAGATCATCAGCTTCCAAGAAGGTGGTCTTGTTTAGTTATATATGATTTGAAAATTGAAATGTTCCTCTAACTAATTAAATAATAAACTACTTTAGTTAGTAAACTATAAGTATATGAAGGTAGTACATATAAGCTAAAAACTTGTATGAGATTGTACGGATTAAATATATTTTTAATTAAAAATCATACTCGCTCCGTCCCACGTATTTTTACCCACTTTCCATTTTGGGGTGTCCCACGTATTTTTACCCATTCCATTTTTGGCAAAAATACATAATATTTTATTACCTACTTTTTACAATCCCAACAACTTTAATTACTTTTTTACACTTTATTCATCATTCCCAATAACTTTATTCACTTTTTCTTTATAAATTACTAATTTATCCCTACTTTCTCTTACATTATATATTAAAAAAATAAAACGTCATATTAAAATATTACTATCTTTTCTTCATTTCATGGAATTCATTATGTAAGACTGTGTTTGTGTGTTTGTCTACTTTAAAATTCAAATCCTTCATGCTTGAATAATACTTCATCCGTCCAAAAAAAAAAAAAAACCTTCACATTTACTACATTTATCTGTCTCATAACATCCTTCACAACCCAAAAGGATATACTCTCTCCATCCGCTTTTAAGGGTATCATTTTTCTATTTTTGACGTCCGCCCCCACCCCTAAGGGTCTCATTTTCTTTTTTATACATATGAGACCCATACACACCCATTAATACAACTAAAAAATGGGATTCACACCTCCACTAATATAACTACCCACTACACATTAAATAATAATACTCATTAATCTATGTGTAAAAAGTAAATGACACCCTTAAAGCCAGACGGAGGGAGTAATTCTTTTATCCATAACTTCAATTTTTTTTAAAGTGTAAAAGAAGAAAACAATTAAGTAACTGGACGAGAAATATGGAGTTTCACATGAGAATACAAATAGAGCCAACTTGTGAGCTACCATGTTAGTCGTTCTTCTTGCCCAACTGTATTTAACATCCTCTAATTGAAGAGCCGTTTTCACAATATTTTGAATAACTTTTTAAGATAGGATAAATAAAATAACTGTTTTTGCAACGCTTTGACCACATTTGAAAATCTGACTCCACTATAATTTTCTCATGGCCACAATTAACTGCTATTTCAAGCCCATTCTCCACAATCTGACTCAGCTCATCCACATCACTCAACAAAGCACCAGAGAACCTTTTCTATACTATTTCTCATCACACTTGCTATCGTAGCACTAAGCCCTCGCCTCGCAGCCGTATAACTTCAAAAGTTACTTAAATTTCAAAATTTTTACTCTCACTTAACACACATACTTTTACTTTGTAGTATACTTTTTTATTATCTAACACACATACTATTAATTTTACTCTCACCTAATGTACATATTATACTTTATATTCTCTCCATTCCCCAATATATTTCACATATTTGTGTGTGCGGAGTTTAAGAAATTTTTTATATGTATAAAGTAATAAAGAGGAGAAATATTTTAGTTAATTTAATGAAAAATGTGTAAAGTTGTTGGAAAGTGTGAAAAAATGAGTATTTGTTGGGATACGTGTAAAAAGTAGGATTATAGTGTATTTATTACCATTTTTAGTAAAAGTGAAATATAAAATACTTTGAGGGACAGATGAAAATAAAAAGTGTGAAATATTTCGGGAGACGAAGGAAATATTTTTTTATTATTATTATTACCTAAAAATACTATAATATTTTCTAAAATTAATAAAATTAGTAAAAAAATTAACTTTTTATAAAAAGAAACGTGAAACAATAAATGTGAAAAAGTTATTCAACACGGAGGGAGAGTCTATTAATTTAAAATTAATTATTATCATTATAGTACTCCATTAAATATACTGATCAAGTTCATTAGGCCGTTTGGGTGGAATGAGGGTCAGTTTTGTCTTTTTCATGAAGTTGAAATGGACTGGAAACCCTAGTCATGTGCACTTTTGGTCCTTTGGGCCCTTTCTGTTGGACTGATTATCCAATATTTTTATTTTCTTGATGCATTGCAGTGCCTTTATTTAAATTTGAAGTGTGATTCAGTTTTGATAGAAAAAAATAAAAAAATAAAAAAATAAATAAAAATTCTATTATTTTAGCTTTGTAAATTATTATAAGGGCGTTTTCAATGTAATACCAAATAGTTCCATGAGTATGACGCGTTCCACATTACTAAAGAAATATATTTCCGTTCTACATAAATATATTAGAGTATTATAAATTATATTCAAGAAACTTGATATAATATAATATATAACTAGGTTAAATCCCTTGGATCTTTTTTGTACACATTCCCTTAACATATAGCTAAGTCTTCGGTGAAAATTGTCTCACATTATAATATTCTTAATTAAATAATTATAAATTAAGAAAAAAATGATTTTCTAAGAGAAATGAAAATACTTATTTTTAAGGTAGCATACCTCAAATTTTACTTTATACACCCTTTATTTAATACGCACACCATATATAAACAATTAAAATTTATAATTATAAATACACCAGGTAAAAAAGACAAATATAACCCTCAATGAATACACCCACCAAAATTTTTTTAAACATTATACAATACCCCTAACATCATACCCCACCTTTATTATCTTTTCAAAAGAAGAAAAAAAGAAGAATGAACCCTCACCCATTATCAAATTGTTACATGTATGGAGAACAAAAGAGTAGAGGCTAGTCGAAGAAATTAATGGATGACACAAGTCCATTTATACGAATTATAATATGTAGAATAGTGTTTGCATTCATCAAATTATTTCAAGTGTTCTAGAGATTTTGGGATTAAGATCTAATAATGAAATCATATTTTTTTAATTTTGTGTACATAAACTATGTTATTTTAAATTGAAATAGGGTGGTTTACATGTTGGGTTATCGTGATTGAGCATGATATTATTGAGAATTGAAAATAAGATGTTCGGCCTTGGTTAGACGACAGGATGCCCTCTGTTTGGCTGATGACAGATTGCCTTTTGTTCGACCAACGTCAGATGAACAGACCTAAATATTTCGTCCGTTGTTGGTCGAACAATCTTATAATTTTCGTTTCTAATTGGCTGAAAACGATATTTAAGTCATTTAAAATGCTTAAAATAATGATATTTAACATCTTTCCTGCTTCTTCATCAGACATAATACTGATAGAGTTGTCGAAACTGGCTGCCGGGGCGGGGCGGGCCAAAACCCACTTCAATCCGCCTTTTGGCGAGCTTAGTCGGGGCGAGCCTAGGCGGGTACGGGCTATAATTGCTAGGCCCAACCCATTTAAAGGCGGGTGGCGGGTTATGGCGGGCCAACCAAACTATTTTTTTTTAACAATGTTAGTATAATTATCATTATATAAAAATAAAATATCACAATGATGGATACTCTTGCAAAATTATAATTATCATTATCATTATTTGAAAATAAAATATCTAAATATGATGGACACTCTTACAAAATTTATGATATCAATTAGATAATTAAAATATAAATATAAATTTTACAAAATTGCTCCATGAACAATTAAACATAAACAAAGATCATTAATCAAACAACATAAAGTTTACTAATTATATATTTCTTAAGAATCTCAAATAAAATAATGTAAGTCTAATTATCCTCAAATAACACAAATTAAATCACAAAAAAATACTAGTTCTAAAGGCCAATCACGAAGCTCAAAACATAATTATAAAGTTTATTCAAAACTCATCCATCATAACATCATAATATAAATATCTCAATCTTCATGTTGATCAATTATATGATTATATCCTTGTCAATCTTCAAATGATTAGATATCTTAAAGGTTTATAATTTGCATTTGCTTCTAATCCATATATATACATTTATATATTAAAATTTCAAAAATTAAAAATAATTCAAAATGAAGCAAAATAAGATTTTAAATTATTTACATATTTTGTATACTAACCTATGGTACAAAATGTTTAGATTTTAGAATATTCATGTTATGATTTAATTCATTATTTTAAAAAATATTTAACAGAGGAATAACAAATATTTGTAATATTAAACAATTGATAATTCGCAAAAAAAAAAAAATTATGGCGGGCCCAAACGGACCAACCCGCCCCGTTTAGGCCCACCTCCAAACGGACTTCAAATTTTACGGCACAACCTACTTTTTTTAGAGTCGGGGGCGGGCTGACCCGCGGGTCAAACCCATTTTGACAGCTCTAAATACTGATTCAGTGAGTTTGTGTGCTATAATAGGTTGAGCTAGAGTTCTTCCACTCTTTGGTAAGAAAATATATGGAGGAGGGAAGGGGTGAATGTGTGTTGGAGTTTAGAGGTGTATGGATACCATTTCAGTAAAATTTTTCCATTTCAGTAGAGGTGTATGGATATTATTTTTTTTTAAGTTTTTGAGGTGGGTGTATTAAGTTTGATGTATTAGCTAGGAGTGAATACGTGGAAGGGGGGTTTATATTCATTAAGGATATTATAAATTTTATATTTCTTGATATTTTGGTAAATATATAAAAGTGGGTGTATAAGGGAAAAAACAGGTGTCCGCATGTTATTTTTAAAGTAAGAAAAATAAAATGATAATTATACACACTCCACAAAGTAAGAAAAATACAATCATAATTATACACACTCCACCCACGAAATTGATTTTAGTCACAATTCAACATCGTTTTTAAACATATTGAATATTATCTTTTAACTTTTTTTTTTTTTAGAATAATGTAGGATTTTAAGTAGTATATAAAGGGCTAATTTAATTAAAATATTGTAGTTTGAAATTTCTTTTAACAATATATGGTAGATTTGAGGTTGTGCAATGAATTAGGTTGAGTTGCAGTATACGACTTTTGTGTACCAACTTACAAGTCGTCAATTATACTGGCGATTATAAATAAATAATATTTAAAATAATAAATAATATATAAATGTAATAAAATAATATTTAAATAATTTAATACTCCTTATGTCTCATAACAGTTTATACATTTTCTTAATTTATTTGTCCCACAATAACTTTCACACTTCAAAAAAGAATAAAATTTTAGTATTACATAACTTCAAAAAGAAATAATTACTGATAGGTACACACTTTGTACCCCTAATTACTACTAGATACATTGATTTAAAATAATTATTATTTAATACAAAATATTAAAGTAAAATACCAAATATACCCCTAAACCCATATACCTTTAAAACACTAACCCCAACCTCCACCCACCACCGGACCACCGCTGCCGCTGCCGGACCGCCGCCGCCGCCGGCGGAGCTCCGGCGGCCGGTCGCCGGAAAATCTGTTCGTCAAAAAAAAAAAAAAAAAAAAAAAAAAAAACTGGTCGTCGGAAAGCTGCCGCGCCGCCGCCGCAGGAGCTCCGGCAGCCGGTCGCCGGAAAAACTGTTCGTCCAAAAAAAAAAAGAAAAAAAAAAAAAACTGGTCGCCGGAAAAACTGCTGCCGCCGGAAAAGCTGCCGGACCGCCGCCGCCGGACCACCACATTTTTTTGCTGCACACACTTTTTTTTTCCTGCACACACTTTTTTGCTGCACACACTTTGCTGCATATGAACTTTTGCTGCACACAATATTTATGTGCAGTACATTAATAGGGGTAATATTGGAATATCACTATATATTTTTGTACCTAGTAGTAATACTTTTGTATGTTTGTATCTCATAGTAATTTAGGGTTTTTTTGTGTACCTAGTAGTAATCCTCCCCTTACTTTAATTTCAAATTTGCACTCAATTTTCAAACAATAATGTTACTTTACACTTTATTTATTATCTAAAAATACTAAAATACCCTCAAAAGTTAATAAAGTTAGTAAAAATTTTTTTTCTTAAACAACGAGCAACAGTTTTTTGCACGTAGATTAATGATATTTAATGCGGAGATGAGGAGAGAGATATAAAAAATTAATGTATAGTGGGTAGGTGTATTAGATGATCTCCAAGAGGCTTTTTAAAATTTGAATAGTATTTCTACAAAATAAAGAGGATTTGTAAATTTAAAGAATCATATTTTTGATATGCTCCAACAAACTCTTTATATTTTCATTTCCAATGTACACTTATGACATATTTTCTATTCTAATTTATTAAAAACTATTTTTTTAAACCAAAATACACAATAAAGTAGATAGCATTTAATGTAATTTAAGTTTAAATTGTGGATTTGGCTCTTCAAATTTGAAGAATGAAAATGATAATGTAAATTTATATATTAAAATAAAGAGTGTGTTGGAGTTAATTTTTATTAACATTCCCTTCAAAATTTGAATATTTTGTATTTTAAAGTGCCTTTTGTAGATGTTCTTAGTGTGATATGTGAGTCTCATGGAGATATATTAATTATTTTGTGTGTGTCTCATATATATATATATATATATATATATATACTAGGCATGTGAGGTGCTAGCCCGGACATCTGCGTTTAGTTTAGTAGGTGGGACTGATTGTTAAGTTTGATTACTAACCTGGAACTTCTTGCAAAGAGGCACCCATTCCTTGCTTTCAAGGAGTGACTCAAATGTCAGCATAGTTATACCATCAACAGATACATGGCAAGAAACTTCATCAACTGGATAATTCATTGCAAGATTTGAGAGAACAGCATTTGCAGTTATCAAAGAAGGTTCCTTAGCTCCAAGAAAGGTGGTCTTCGTACTGGTTCAGCCACTTTGTAGTGTGTTATATACCATGCAAAAGGGGGTATTGGTTTCATCAAGTTTTACTTCTTGAGGTCCTACAAATGTCCACCAATACCAATATAATTGTTACTCCATAAGACTTGAAACTAATATTCACAGAATAAACAATGGAATTCACCAAAACGTACAACTGCCATTTAATTCTGCAACCGAGTTGATCATAGTTCTATAACTTAAAACACAGTCAGATTATTTTGAGTACGTCAATGAAAGGCCCGAACCAATTACCCTGAGTAATTACAACCAATTAAGTGATCTGTTAAAAGAGAACAAAACTCTATTCTTCATGTGATTAAGGTTACTCGATCAATATAGGAATATCTTGGAGCAGGCTTTCTCTCCTAGTCACGTCTATCGGCAATCTACTCCAGAAGAGAAGGGATATGATCAGCTCTCAGTACAAATGCACTTAGTGCCTATCATAAGAAAATATAATAAGATGCAAATTTACCTTCTTCTCTACAGCAGCAAGCTCCTTTATATTGCTCCTACAACAAAAGCAGTATAACATCAGCTAGAAAGTTACGGAAATGCCTTAAGTTTGAGCTTTTAGACCAGTTTAGAAAATGACTAAGAAAGTTTGTGTGTGTAAGCTCTGATAACTCATCTCAAGCCTTACTAAGGCACACAAGCTAACCATCATTTGGTTCCAGTTCTAACGCTTTTTTGAAACTCTCAACTGCAGTCTGCAGCATCGATATCATTCAGAGCCATGTGAGCATGGTCCAATTCGGAGGGGTACAAGTCTAGTATTAGTATTACAAATATAAGAGGTCTATAAGAATAAACTTGTTGAACTGTCTGAATTTGCAGTAAAAATGTCATGGGATTAATATTTATGACGTTAAAATATTCAATTAGACATTTACACTGAGAATCATACTACTATATAACAGAAGATTTACAATAGCATAGTTTTTACAACAATCAGAGCTAATCCTAGCAAGTGATTAGAGAAATGTTTAAAGCAAGTAGCTTGTATACAACAACATTCTGTCTGACGTGTTGATAAACGTTTCAATTGAATCTTGCACCAAAATATTGAGTGAATGCATTTGTAAAATAATCAACAACCTCAGCCCGTGATTCAGGTGCGTCGATCTTGTTTCGTAGGTTTGACAAAGGGATATGTACAGTCTGTATCCCATTATCAAGTGGTCGTAAAAATTCTTGCATTATCCAATCAAAATCATATGTTGTCGTAAATATTATTGCATTTATATACCTTTGCGATTCTTTCAGGATTGGTATAGGGATCTTGCTTTTCTT
Source organism: Pogostemon cablin (assembly GCA_023678885.1). NCBI lineage: Eukaryota > Viridiplantae > Streptophyta > Magnoliopsida > Lamiales > Lamiaceae > Pogostemon > Pogostemon cablin. Next base: position 33,650,355 of record CM042951.1, read on the forward strand.
TCACCTGCTTTTTTTAATCTTCCCACCCCATGGCTTTAAACATTCCTTAACCACATCCACTAAAGTTGGTTTCCCATAGTCCAACAGCAGCACCAGGAAAGTGTCTCTATGAAACATTCAGCCTCCACATCTTGGGTGTTGATAACATGCATATATGGAACCCCAAAAAATGTTTAAAAAAAAAAGTAATTCAAACCAAATCCATCGACTTATGACCTCATGAATTCATGTACACAATTACCATCAATATATGTAGTAATTGCGAGAGAATATTGAAAGGATAAAATGGAGTATGGCTCCAATTAGCTCTTTCCACATGAACTTGAAATTCACATAAGAAGCACCATTTGTCCATATGACCTGCAAAAACATAAAGATGCCATGAACAATATTGATGGTCCAACAAAATACAATAAACTGATAAAAGTATAAACAATATTTCTTAGCATTTTAAGAATTGTACTGAGACAGATAGTATTATCAAGTCAATTACATTTTTTTTCTTATGGCCTTTCTCCAGCAAGTAGGCAACCTTAAGTACCTTGCTCGACTGATTGAAAAATTTTGAGCTTCCACCGCATAAATTAGTGAAACATCTTTTTTTTCCTCACGTATGTGTTGCTCGTGAAGTATCACTTCCCTAATATAATCCATAGAAGCAATTTTTTTAGGAATAGTGGGAATATAATCCACAAAAGCATTTTTTTGTGCTATGTTATGAGCATATTAATACTTTGCATTGATCTAGGAGAGCATAGTAAACAATAATAGACTGTCATAAAGATAACACTAAAACCTGGTGAGTGTCTAATCTTCATATTTGCTTATTCTGCAAGTGGTTTTCTTTATGGCATATTAAGAATTGTAAAATAATGAAAGAAAGTGACCTGACAAGGTGATCTAACCAGCTAGATCAATTTTTTGGATTGGCTGTATGGATTAGATGTTAGATACTCCATGTAAATTTAGATTATTTTTAGGGTAAAACTATGCAGATTGATTTAAGTGTTCCCTCATGCTAACAAATTCATTACCATTTAATTTAAAAAATATAAAAAACAAAAATGTGGTGCAGCTCGTTATAATTGTCCTCTCTCTTGAGAAGCTTAAATCAAAGTATATCCTCTTTTCAAGGGTTTAGATGACTACCATAAAGGATGCTAGTTTCTGCCAAAGATTAATAATGAATTCCACAAGAGTTCGACATGCAAAAAATGGTATTCGAGCTTGGAGAATTTAGTACTTATCAAGGTAACTTGAAAGTCAAGATCGTGAACATACGTAGTCTTTTAGTTCTTCCCAGTGCTCAAAAAGTTTTTTTTCTAGTATATCTCAAGCTCTTATTTCTTCACTTTCCTTCAGTTCGAAAAGCATATCATTCTAGTAAAACTTACTAATGCCCATTACCTCTGAATCATCTTAAATCAAAACAAATACCCATTAACACATCTCATCGAGCATCTCATAGGCATAGATTAAATTAGGGGAATCACAAATGTTAACTGCTACTAATGCAAACAAAAAGAAAATAGCATATAGGCATATACAACTAAGTAAGGCGTGCCGAAGGCGGTAAACTATTTTCAAACAAATCACAACCCAAAAATATATACATGTGCGTCAAAGCCCATTAATTATAACTGGCAACAAAGACCCAAAAGACAGTTATAACTTCCAATTACAAAACTTAGTGACTTACTATAGAATTTGTTGGCGGCTATGGCATGGGAAAATTTCGCCTGGTAGGCAGAGTAATGACTGTGCGAACCTTTCTTTAAAGGAATGACTGTGCGATGGCTGTGCGAACCTTTCTGTAAAGGAAGCCATTGGTTAAGCATATGCAAAATGAAGACCGTATATGTTGTACACTTGTTTGTCGACACTTGTCTTATAAAACACTACGATGGTAGGAAACTAATAAAATTTCTGTATACTGAAATGAACAACTCTATATACACAAATTCTATCATATTTAGGTTGATTAAACCATATTATCTGTTTTACAGTACTTGTCAATGACTGACAACCATGAGAGGTATAAATAGTTAAGTTTTTAAATATGCAATATACACAAATTTTAATAGAACTTATAGTGGCATGCTTCAAATTGATCTTCATGTTCATTCTCATTGCCATCTGTGAAGTTAATGATACTACTCAAAGAGTCACGATTTGAACATTTTTTTCATAGTTCACCTATAATGATCAAGAGTGACAGAGACCAGTGTCAAAGCATCAAATAATCAAGAGGATTATGATGAATGAAAAGCTATCATCCAACAAGAATATAGCTACAACAAGATTATTAGCCTGTCTTCAAGAATATTAACTTTAATTGAACTCCACCAAGTAAGAACTTGGTAACAACATTAATCTGACATATAATTTCTTACCTGCCAAAAGCAAAAGAAAACAATCCCTTTGATGCAGATAAACGTTGTGAGTGGCTTATGTGGTCCCAATTCTTTGGCAAATACATGGTAGAAGACAACAAACGAAGGAAAAGGATAGATTGAAAATTATGGTGAATGAGTGATAAGTCATATTCTTGCATAATTATTTGGTTGAAATTCATATTTAATTGATTGACTTATGTGCTTATTTGGATGCTAAATTGACTTATCTTGTCTTTGATTAATTGAGGATTTAATGTTATAAATTGATGTAGAAACGTGCTGTTTTGTGCAGGAAATTCGTGCTGCCAAATTGACTGACACTGACCCCCTCAGTTTCAGAAGGGACCTGCGAAAATTCAGCTTAAATAAGAAAAGTGCAGCTGGAATATTTTCATATATTTTCTCACACGAGTCCAGCGATTTTAATCATCCTCAAGTCAGGCCCATGTTGTGGAGAAGGCTCGATAGATTAGTCAACAAGAAAAGAAAAGATCCTTGAGATATTTTAGGAAGAGATAATTAAGGAAAGAGATCAAACAAGATTACTTGGGGATCAAGATAGAGATTTTTATGGGATATTATTCATTATTTTTGGAAGGAGATACACGCGATTTTGGAGGAGCAGAACACTATCAGAAGAGGGGAATTAACGTGAAGAAGCGACAACACTCCAAAGAGATTGGCGTGAAATCAGAAGCAATCATCACAATCGGTTTTTATTATTTTAATTTTGTTTTTGTTATGAACATGCGGGGCTAATCCCCTTTTCTAGTTTAGGATTCGTGAACCTCCCGTAGAATTATTAATTTAATTATTTAGGATTTTTATGTTGAATCTTGTGTGCAAGTTTATTTTATTACATGCAGTGATGTTCTTAATTGTGGTTTGATAGTTATTTTAGCCTGATCACCTATTTAATTATTAAACTGCTGAATGTTATTCTATGACCTACAATCCGTAATTGTTGTAGGAATTGGATTAAGTAACAAATAGAGATAATTCCCTCTAGGTGTAATAAAATCTAGGTTGTATGATACCTAGCCGGATTTCGTAGCCTAGTAATCCTATGTTTAGAGTTTTAATGCATCTACGAGTTTGAATCCATAGGGTCACTCGTAGATAGTTCAATTTAGTGGTCGTACCCTAGTTGATGAACGTAAGAACATTCGGGTTGATTGGTCGTACCGTCAATCTAGGGATTTGAGTTTGTGCACTAGGCTAGATGTTTAATTCATATGATTAATTAATTTAGTAAACGGGAGGGGATCGACATCCTAAACTAGGTTTTTATCACTCGGTTAATTTTATATTAATTTTCATCTACTTTGTTATTTAAATATTGAGTTGATTTATTATTTGAGTATTTATCAATTTTTCACAAACAAAACCCCCCTTTTATTTATTTCATATGTTAGTAACACTTTAATTTAATTAGGATTCATTATACTCTCTTGGGTTCGACCCTACTTACTACTATACTACCTATAAGTGTGAGTTGGAAATATAAATTATATTTTGGTACGCCCGCGACAGCATATCAAATTTGGCGCCGTTGCCGGGGAGTAAAATTGAATTTCATTAAATTTTTTGTGTTTCTGACGTTATTTTGCATTGTTACAGGTTCTGGAATTTTTTCGAATTTTTCTGGAATTTTTCTGGAATTTTTGGTTACACTGACACTGACCCCATCAGTGTCAGAAGGCCCTGTTTTTGAAATTTCTTTTTCTGTGGATGATTACTCGATCTTCAGGTAAAAAAACAGCTTGAATACATATCTGAAATTGAGAGAACTGCCCGGAGGTTGAGAAAGGAGTCCCGGAAGAAGAAGGAAACAAGTTCGTCCATTGGCGAAACCGCAGAAAACCTTACCGAATCCGAACTTGTAGCTGGTCCACTTCATCTTGAAGAGGAGAATTCTGATTTTTCTGATTTAGAGGAGGAGGATACTGTAGGATCTAAGTCAGGAGAGGAGAATATGGTTGGAAATAATGATGAAAAAACCTTGAATGAATTGGCAAATCCGGACATAGTCCATCAGCCGTTATGCATTAACTTTCCAGCGATCACTGATAATACGGTATTTGAATTGAAATCAGGATTGATTCACTTACTTCCTGCTTTCCATGGTCTTTCAGGTGAAAATCCTCACAAGTTCTTGAAGGAGTTCTCAGTGGTATGCATGAGCATGAAACCAACCGGAGTGACGGAGGAGATGGTCAAGCTTAGGGCATTCCCCTTTGCAGTGAAGGACATGGCGAAAGATTGGTTGTATTACCTCCCTCCCGGATCAATAAACACATGGGCCGAAATGGAGAAGCTTTTTCTCCAAACGTACTTCCCAGCCACTAGAGTTGCTGTATTGCGTAAGGAGATATCTGGAGCTCGTCAGATGCAAGGGGAGAGTTTACATGAGTATTGGAAGAGGTTTAAACGCCTCACGTCAGCATGCCCCCAGCATCAGATAAGTGATCAGTTGCTGTTGCAGTACTTCTATGAAGGGTTGTCGATCATGGATCGAAACATGCTTGATGCGGCTAGCGGTGGAGCATTCATGATGAAAACACCTACTGCTGCTAGAGACTTGATTGCTAGCATGGCTGCCAACACTCAACAGTTTGGCACACGTGATCCATCGATTAGAGAAGTGAAGGAGGTCCATGACTTTAAGTTGGAAGAAACTTTGAATAAGTTGACACTTGCTGTGGAGAATCTTGCTAAAGGAAAAGAGGTAAACCCACCATCCTGTCAATATTGTTTAACTAACGACCACTCTACTCTTGATTGCAGGGTTACACCTAGTGATGAACAAGCAAACGCCATGGGGCGATATGATCCATTTTCTCAAACCTACAATCAAGGTTGGAGAGATCACCCCAATTTGATGTATGGAAATGGACAAGGAGGAAATAGGGGGCCACAACAGTTTCAAGAGCAGAGAGTTGTGAATAGGCCACAAAATTACCCGCAAGATGGTGGAAATCGCCAACAAGGTGGTTCAAGTTCCGGAGCTTCATTTGAGCAGATGATGAAAGAGTTGGCTGCCAGCAATCTTAAATTTCAAGAGATGACACAGTCATCTTTTCAGGACTTGAAGATGACAACTCAATCGTCAATCCGGAACTTGGAAAATCAAGTAACCCAATTGGCTACAACTGTAGGCCAAATGCAAGCTCAAAACAGTGGAAAGTTGCCCTCACAAACGGAGGTTAATCCTAAGAATGTGAGTGCTATTACACTGCGGAGTGGGAAACAGTTGGAGGAAGTTGCACCGACCAAAAAGCCTGACCAAAACATGCAAGAAGATGATGAAAAACCTGCTGGAACAGTGGAGGATCAGACTGATCAGATTGGGACGGAAAAATCTGATGTGCAAAAACAAAACACTGACACTGACCCCATCAGTGTCAGAAGGTCGAAAAAAAATCAGGTTAAAAATTCTGACCCTATTCCTTTTGATATTAACCGTTTACCTTTTCCAAGCAGGATAAGGAAGTCGGACACCACTGAGAAGGATATGCAGCTACTTGAAGTGTTTCAGAAAGTACAGATCAATTTACCTCTTCTTGAGGCAATTAAGCAGATTCCGAGATATGCCAAGTTCTTGAAGAATTTGTGCACCAATAAGAAGAAGTTGAAAGTAGATGAAAAAGTGGTGATGGGAGAAAACGTTTCAGCTGTCTTCCAGCAAACGTTACCTCAGAAGCGCAAGGATCCTGGCATGTTTGTAATTCCTTGTCAGATTGGGAGTTGTAAAGTGGAGAGAGCCATGTTGGACCTTGGAGCTTCCATTAATGTGATGCCTCGATCAGTGTTTGAGAAGGTGGGTGTGGGAGAGTTGAAGAAGACTAGAGTTGTCATCCAACTTGCTGATCAAAGCCAGGCATACCCAGATGGAGTCATTGAGGATGTTCTTGTTCAGGTAGATAAACTAATATTCCCTGCTGATTTTTATGTGTTAGAAATGAATGACCACCCATCAAATTCCACTCCTATTTTGTTAGGGAGACCATTCCTCAACACGTCTTGCACTAAGATAGATGTGAGTGAAGGTACTCTAACGATGGAATTTGATGGGCAGATCATCAAATTTAACATATATGATACTATGAAACATCCTAATGATGCTAACTTGCTTTCTGTTGTGAGTACTATTGACCCTATTGTCCAGGAACACGTTGAACTCACCAGTAGGGATGCATTAGACACAGTAATTGATCATGGAATCATGAAGGAGGGTGCTGAAAGATGTGATCATGAAAAGCTGAATCACTACGTAAATGTTTTGCATAGTTCCTCTCAGAGTCCAAGCACCTCAGATGTAGCTTCTGTTAAATTTCCTGTGGAGTCTCCTACAGACGTTAATTCAATTTTTTCTTTGAATGTTGTTGAGCCTTTGGTGCAGGATTGTTTTGAACTAACTCGCAGGAATAACTTCAACAACATCATTGCAAATGGAAGCATGACAGAGCATGTTAAGAAATCAAGAAAAGAAAAGCTTGGTGAAGTGCCTAAGCTAGAGTTGAAAGTGTTCCCCGAACACTTGAAGTCCTCGTTCTTAAGGCCGAACCATGAACTCAAGGAATATCATAAGGGGTTTCGCACGGTTGAGGTCGATCGGATGAAGTTGAAAGAAGTTCTTCATACTTGAGAGATGCACCTTGCCTAAGTCGAGCCAACGACAATAAACATAGGCGCTGATTGGGAGGCAACCCAATTTTCTTGCTTTATTTTTATTTATTTTATTTTATTTTATTTTCAGTAAGGTGTCTTATGCTCATTCTCAATTTCAAGCTCATGGTATTTAACTGCAGGAGAAATAAATAGTGGAATTGGGTCATGAATAATTTTCCTACATTTTAATAAGGCCCAAATAATTATTCTATTTTATTTTTGCAGGTCAGTGGCTCAATATCTTGAAGCCTAAGATGGAATAAAATATACAGGCCCATGTGGAAGTCCAACACCCTTCAAATCGCGACTTCTCATCCGAATCCGCCACACCCTCCACGCCGCAGCCACAGTCGATCATCCCTAGTGCAGCAAACAACCAATGAAACTGACTCGGCGTGCCGTCCCTACCCGCTCTCGCTCAACGAGTGCTGCTGGTTTTGTTTCCGGCGAGCCTTCTGCCGCCGCGGCTGGTAACGATGATGAAGCAGGCCCGTCCGTCAATGTGGATGACGCTGCACCCGACGTTAATAACTCGACGGCCGAGTCCTTTGATTTGGGCCTGCGGATTGGACGCGCCGTCATTCAGTTTCGGTGTTGGACTTCCTAATTTGCTGAATCAGATGCATATTCTGGTTAGGCAGTTGCGGGATCGTGATCAGAGTGCAAATCAGCAATAAATCAGGTGTACTTATCCCAATTTCATATTCAGTTTCTTCTTTATACTTGTTTGCTTGGGGACAAGCATTTGTTTAGGTATGGGGGGGATTTAATATGATAATTAGGTTAGAGTGGGTTAGAGTAGTTTTAGTGGCTGTATATACTTAACTTTGCTAGTGGGCATCGAGTGTTGGTTTGGTGAATATGTTGTGGTATGTGGAGTATGTTGGGCCTGTCGAGTGCTTGTTAATATGCTTTGCAATCTGAAAATTTTCTGATTTGGTCGGTCACTATGGGACTGAATTTTCGGAATAGTGGTAGACGGGTTGCTGAAATCTGATTTTCTTTGTGTCTTGTTTAGTTTTGTTGTCCTCTGAATTGTGTGTGGATATGGAGTCTGAAATTTGAGGAATATAAACTATTGAGGTGATGAGCGTGACGCATGATTGAGGGGGTAGCTATGATGTTTAGGAGCTGTTGAAATCTGATTATCTCTGCAAGATTTTTGTAATTGTAGTGGCTCAAATTTTTGAGAATTTCATGGCAAATATACCAAATTTTTGTGAGCTTTTGAGCCATAACGAGCTATCATCTATAAGCTCTATTGAACTTCTTTCTTGAGTGCATTGAATTTGAATTGTTCATTCTAGAACTTGCTCTTTTGAATGCATTTCAAGATCATGTGATTGGTTGTGTGTGATAAAATGATAAGGGCACTTAGGTTTAACTCTCTTGGCTTATATTGTCCCACCTGATTATGATGAACTTTAGGGAAGCCACGTTGAGCCTAAGCCTTTTCTTTGGATTATGAGCACCTAAATGAACCTTAAATTCTCATTTCTTTCTTAAACTTCTCCATTTGAACCCTTCATCACTTTGCTATATGTGAGTCTTGTGAAAGTACTTTGAGGTCGAATTGATGATGGTGGGAGGAGAAAGCTGAAAAAAATTTGAAATAGTTGGAGAATAAAAAAAGAAAAGGAAGGAAGGTTGGCTGATAAAGAGAAAAAAAAAGGGTCTGTTAGAAAAAGAAATGGAAGAAAAGAAGTTTGAAAAAAAGAAAGAAAAATTCTTGAAAAAAAAGAGAAAAGGAATAAGGAGTTGCTGAAATTGTTTGTGTTGAGTTGTTAATTATCTAGCAAATAGTGATTCTTGTAAGTGTGACACATGCTGTTCCTAGTCTATGAAAGGGGCAGGTGTGGGGAGATTTTTAGTGCAAGAAAAAGGGTGTTGTGAAAATGAAAAGAAGGGGTAATCATGGATGTTTTGATTTGTAGAGATCACAGGTTGTGAAGTGATGCATTTAGCTATTCTTATCTCTTTTTACCTTACCCTGTCCTTAAGCCCCATTACAACCCAATCAAAGACCCTTTGATTATTGCCCATGATTCATCCAAAATTGGTGGAGAATTGATTTGGGAGCAAGCTTATGGTAATGTCTTTTCTTTTCAATTTTTGAGTGACTTGCTACCTAGATCATATTTTTGAGTGTTATTGAGTGAATCTTGGTGAGGCCATGGAATTTTGAAACATTTGATGCCATGAAAGTTGCAAACTTTGAGTGAAGAGTCATGTTTCATTTAGTTCCGAAAGTTCATTGGTTGCTTGTCTCTTGAAGTGTGTAACTTTCATTTGTCTTGGTAGATGTTCCTTAGTTTTCTATTCTCTATGATTTTGGTTTGCTTGAGGACAAGCAAAGTTTAGGTGAGGGGAGATTTGATAAGTCATATTCTTGCATAATTATTTGGTTGAAATTCATATTTAATTGATTGACTTATGTGCTTATTTGGATGCTAAATTGACTTATCTTGTCTTTGATTAATTGAGGATTTAATGTTATAAATTGATGTAGAAACGTGCTGTTTTGTGCAGGAAATTCGTGCTGCCAAATTGACTGACACTGACCCCCTCAGTTTCAGAAGGGACCTGCAAAAATTCAGCTTAAATAAGGAAAGTGCAGCTGGAATATTTTCATATATTTTCTCACACGAGTCCAGCGATTTTAATCATCCTCAAGTCAGGCCCATGTTGTGGAGAAGGCTCGATAGATTAGTCAACAAGAAAAGAAAAGATCCTTGAGATATTTTAGGAAGAGATAAGTAAGGAAAGAGATCAAACAAGATTACTTGGGGATCAAGATAGAGATTTTTATGGGATATTATTCATTATTTTTGGAAGGAGATACACGCGATTTTGGAGGAGCAGAACACGATCAGAAGAGGGGAATTAACGTGAAGAAGCGACAGCACTCCAAGGAGATTGGCGTGAAATCAGAAGCAATCGTCATAATCGGTTTTTATTATTTTAATTTTGTTTTTGTTATGAACATGCGGGGCTAATCCCCTTTTCTAATTTAGGATTCGTGAACCTCCTGTAGAATTATTAATTTAATTATTTAGGATTTTTATGTTGAATCTTGTGTGCAAGTTTATTTTATTACATGCAGTGATGTTCTTAATTGTGGTTTGATAGTTATTTTAGCCTGATCACCTATTTAATTATTAAACTGCTGAATGTTATTCTATGACCTACAATCCGTAATTGTTGTATGAATTGGATTAAGTAACAAATAGAGATAATTCCCTCTAGGTGTAATAAAATCTAGGTTGTATGATACCTATCCGGATTTCGTAGCCTAGTAATCCTATGTTTAGAGTTTTAATGCATCTACGAGTTTGAATCCATAGGGTCACTCGTAGATAGTTCAATTTAGTGGTCGTACCCTAGTTGATGAACGTAAGAACATTCGGGTTGATTGGTCGTACCGTCAATCTAGGGATTTGAGTTTGTGCACTAGGCTAGATGTTTAATTCATATGATTAATTAATTTAGTAAACGGGAGGGGATCGACATCCTAAACTAGGCTTTTATCACTTGGTTAATTTTATATTAATTTTCATCTACTTTGTTATTTAAATATTGAGTTGATTTATTATTTGAGTATTTATCAATTTTTCACAAACAAAACCCCCCTTTTATTTATTTCATATGTTAGTAACACTTTAATTTAATTAGGATTCATTATACTCTCTTGGGTTCGACCCTACTTACTACTATACTACCTATAAGTGTGAGTTGGAAATATAAATTATATTTTGGTACGCCCGCGACAGCATATCAATGAGCAACTGAGCCGTGGGATACACCCCCATGATTCGCAACATTATAATCAAGATAAAACATACTGGACAGATGACGACAAACTTCCATGTAAAGTCTTTGAGTCTTTTTAGGCTGCATATTTCAAGAAAGGAACAATTCTTTGACACGGATTCAAAATCTATTAAACTAAAATAAGTAATCAGTAACTTAATGCCTCTAGTATGCTTTCATTCATTATAACATGAACAAAGGAGCACACATAAAAATCTCACCCATTACTGCTCATTACAAGAGAAAAACTCACACATTTTCTGCACACAATAATACATTTTGAACTCTAGATTTGTAATAACAAAAAGTAAATTCTTGAAAACCAATACCATAAAGCAAACATTAGTGCAAAGAACAGAGGAAACTCACCTGGAAAAGAGTCATCAGAAACGAATGGTGAATCTCCCTCCTTATAATCTCATCAGGAACAATATTATTGCTCATGGAAATCTTTAGATAACTATAATTAAAGCCAAGAACTTCGCAATAGCCTGATTCACACCAATACACCAATTAATTTCCACATGTCATACAGATACTTAATTACAATTTTTATATGGTAAATACACACAATTAGCACCAATTATTCATAAACACACCAAAAATAACTTAAAATAAGAGCACAAATTTCACTTGAAAGAAGGCACGTAACAGAGCTTAATAGCATGAATCCAACAGCATAAAAAAGGGCTCCCTCCTATATCAACTAATCCAACAGACAAGTTAATAGCATAAACTGTAGGCATCAATATGATTATGATTAGGGCTGTTTGCTCCTTGGGAATTTTCCAGTAAAATAGGTTTTGTGATAGCAGTTGAAACATCAATAGTCAGATTTGTAGTTAACTGGCCCATTTATTAAATGGAAAAAAAATAAAAAGTAAAAATTCCAACAATTACACAAGTACTGGACTCCTGAGATAAAAGTGCATAAATAAACAATAGTGATGAACACTTTGAAGTGTGTGAAGGCATTGTGAAATGTGTGCGCATTGAGCTTTGGCAATCATGAACATCCCCAAAGCATTGGATATTACAAATTTTTTGGATGATTCCCAAAGCATAGGACACACTTTGAAGCTTTTGTGTCGTCAATCTCAAACACCTTCCACATGAATAAGATTACACAATTTTCACCTATTGAGTATAAAACTCCAACTATTATGTCTATTAAAAACTAACTATAAACACAAGATATTCACTTAAGTTTGTAATACTATTTAGGCTTCGGAAAAAAGTGGCATAAGGATTCCTCTTTAAGATGTCCATTAATTTTTTCACAATGGGCTCTTTAAATTTTGAACTAATAGACATTCTATTCGATATTTCATGGTCTGTGTCAAAGAAATATAGTTGTAAATTTTTTGGAGTACCATTATTCTGTGGAATTAGTTCATCCATGAAATGGTGAAGTTGACCTTGCACGCGGAAAGTATAAATTCCAGCATTTCTTTTAGCCAAAGATTTGCAACTAACACCCATTGAAGTGAATGCAAACATATTATTATAGATGCGTACACAGTTACAAAAATCTTTAGTTGTATCATTTCGACCGAGGTATAAGTTTATTAATTCTAAAGGCATTTCAGTTTCGGCTAATTTTATTTCCCCGGAAGAACAACAAAAAGTAGGAGGTTCAAGATAAATACGTTGTGCGTTGCAAAAAGTACAGGCAGGTACAACTGGTAGTAAATCGGGAGTATTCACAAGTTGTTGCAACAGATCAGTATCTATATTTGATGGTTCAACCACATTTATAATTGGTGTTCCTTTTTTTTTTGCCGGCGATCATTTTTAGCACGTCTACGGTCTTCCAAAGAAGAGTATTTTCGCCTACAAAGTTTTGTTGGCTTATTTACAACATGCTCACCTGTTTCCTGGCCTGATGACATTGTCTTTCAAAAACTGGAACTCAAAATGGGTATTTTATAAGTGTAGTTATTGGTAGTGGCAAACAATGAAATCTAATTTAGTCACAACCAATCAACATCATTAAATTTGTTGTAAGATGGAAAAGATATTGCACCTTACATGTTATAAAATTCATATAAAACAACACGCAACAAAGTATTGTAAAATAAAACAGTTGTGAATATGTTAGAGAGAATTTAAGTTGCAAATGTACTTATTTGTAAAATAAACAACACGTACCTGTTCGCTATTCCACTCAATGAGTCAAAGTGATTGTATAACCACCAAAAATTTGTATGGTAAAAGTATCTGCACAAATCGTGTAAAAAATTCTCACTTATAGAAAAATGTTAATACTATCCTAACAGTACTTAAGATCATATTATTAAAAACTAAGGATGCTAAGAAATCTTTTTCTCTGCAAGAATATAATTTAAACTTAAGAAGCAGATTTCAATCTGTTATAAAATCCAATAACTTGAAGTGTTTCCTCAACTGTACATTATAGAATGTAAATACAGACAACAATAAAAATGAGTTATTCAATAGTTTATGAATTTTCAAATTGGCCAATCAAAGTTAGGCCCATATCTGTGGGTTTTATGATCATCTGCTTTTTTTACATAAATGGATAGAGATTAAGGTTTCATTAAAATTAATGAGTAAAAAGTAAAGTTGCATTCAAGAAAAAGTAAATTTTTTTACTTGATACGTATAACAATATGGAGTATTAACAAATATACAGGCCATTTGTGTTTACGTTGAGCCAAAATGATGCAAAAGTTGCAATCCATTATGAATATACTAATAATCTGGCACTATTTGAATATAAAACTAATAAACAATTCTGCCAGCTGATCACCTTATATACTTTCTTATTATGCAATCTCAATTCCTTAAAAATAGCTAAATTCCTAATAATTATAATAAACACCCAATCAAACAATGTTGACATACCTAAATTTTTATTCAATTTTTTTTAACGCTCATTCTTGACGGCCAACCCACAAACCAAAAATCACAAAAGAGTACCTTTATTTCACATAACAAGAACATCAATCTAGCCATCATCGAAGCTCCAGTGGAGTGTGTCAGCAAAATACTTCATATATTACATTTAGTTTATGAAAATGTATCAGTCGACTCATTATTCTTATTTTAATCACAATATCAACATGTTCAGCTTATTACATACAATTTTAACTACACTTGTGGACCCATTTTCATTAGAATAAAGTTGTCATAATATATACCTTTATTATTGTAATTTCATACAAGTCCAAAACTTATTACATATAGTTTTAACTACACCTGTGAACCCATTTTCATTAGAATAAAGTTGTCATAATATATACCTTTATTATTGTAATTCATACAAGTCCAAAACTATATTCTAAATCAATAATAAATCCAAGCCACGATTTATAAACATAAATAAGTAGTATTTAGAAATCCATAAATCTAAAATTAGAAAAACAGGCAAGATAAAACAGAAAGTAAAATAGTACATTAATAATGAAAAAAGGGTGTGAAAAAAAAAGAGAAGAAGAATCATTTCCTATAACAGTATTTTAAAGTCATCTACATTCTTTCAAAATAAGAAAACAAAAATAAATAAATAAATAATTACTCTTCTAATATTAATTTGTTGCAACCCATGTGAATCAATTCAGAGATTAATTGAAAAGATGCATACATTTTAAACCAAACAAGATAGAGTGAAAATCTTTTTTAAAGATGAATCAATAAGAAGAGATCAGATTATGCTTTGAATAGCCGAACAATTAATAAAAAAATAAGTGGAATTTGTCCCCTTAATCAAGATTTTGGCTACTATTTTTATTAAACTAATTTGAAATTACCTGGACGTTTTTGTACAATTAAACAATTGTCAGAAAAATGCAAGCACAAATAAGTAGTACTACGTTCAAACCCCAAAAGCCACGAGACAATTGGTGAAAACAAGATGTGGACCCATAAGAAAAATAATAATGCAGAAATCAAAAGGGGAAACCACCTAATTTTCAAAAGTAAAGAACTTACCTGTCAAACACCTAGAAGCTATGGCTAAGGGCTCCGTGAACCAACGGCGAATGTAAGCACGTCGGAGAAGGGGAAACCAAAGGAATGCTGATATCTGAAATCAGATATTGGAGAAGAATGAGAAGAAGGGATTGAATCTTGCAGAATGATAAGAAGTAAAGAATCATCCATCCATCTAACAAAGACTTCAATCTAGCCATCATCAAAGCACATAAGTGTCAATTCCAATTCCAAGTTTCATTCCAAGATCAATTATCACTCAGGTATATAGGGCTATCAAAATTCTAAGCTAAACAACATGATTTCTAAATAAATTTCTGCTAAAGCATTTCATCAAACATATTGTTATCAATTCCAATTTCATGTTTCATTCCAAAATCAAGTATCAATTAGGTATTTAGGGCTATCACAATTCCAATGTATTGTTATCAAAGGGCAGAAATCAAAAGGGAAACCAACTTACCTGTATCAATACCGAGAAGCTATGGCTAAGGGGTCTCGAACCAATGGCGAATGTAAAGACGTCGGAGATGGGAGGAACCAAACGAATGCTGATATCTAAAATTAGATATTAGAGAAGAGTGAGACGAAGGGATAAAATCCTATAGAATGAAAGGGAAAAAAAAGCAAACCTACAGATGAGGGTGAAGGGGAAATGTTCAACTGGCAGCACAGGATGAAAAAACCAGACTATGAGGCGCGAGCAGTGAAGACTTGGAGCAGGGGATGACGAGCGGTGAAGAAGCCAGAGGATGGCGAGCATGCGGTGAGGAGTTGGCAGGCGAGGAAAAGCGGTGGTGAAAAACCGAAAGCGGTAAGAGGGCGGAGTAAAATTAAGACAAGACGCGTGGCAATACTTTAACACATACATTACATTACCTATAACCGGCTTGAAACTGACCACAAACCAATTCAACGCCTATTATAATAGGTAATATATATATATATATATATATATATATATATATATATATATATATAAAAGTAAGATAGTGGCTTCTCATGGAAGATGACGCTAAAATGAGGAGAAAAAAAAATAATAGAAAGAAAATTAAGACAAACAATTAATTTTTCATACTTTTAATAAGGCTATCCCCATCGGTGACACCATGTGTGGGTTGCTCACTAGCTGACAAAAAAAAAAAAAAGGAAAATTCTCAATTAATTAGCAACCGGTTGGGGAATCTTTCCTGCCACAACCAATTTGAGATGTGTGCCAACCCATATATATTTATCCACATGTTAACACTTGTCAATCAACAATTGGTGGATTTTTATTTTTTAGGATTGAATTTAAATTTTCATTATCCAACATTTAAATTATGTAAAAAATAAAATAAAATAATCAAAATTCGTAAATTTTTTTTCTCTATAAATAGACTACAATATTGATATGTTTTAGACACAAAACGAAAACACTATTTTTTCTCTTCATCTCCAATTATATCTTCTTCTTTTTTTTAGTTTTTTTTATCATTTTCATGGATCCAAACAATCCAAATTTCTATCCAAATTCACAAAATTTTTCAAACTTTGATGATTTTATTAATTTTTTAAGTTACCAAAACTCACAATACCATCAAAGCTCCCAATTTTCTCCAAATCTCAATCAAACATCAATTTCCAAACAAGTTCAAGCATCACAAAATATTTCTCGAAATTTATTCAATAATGTTCAAAAAACAAACCCCCCACCAACAAATACCAAATGGTGTGTGAAGGAAGATGTTGCTCTTATATCATCTTGGTGTTTCATTAGTGAAGATAGAGTGCGTGGAAAAAATCAAAAGTCTACTTCATTATGGAAACAAATTCATCAGATGTTTCATGACACTCGAGCAGAAAATCCTGAAGAAATGAATGAAAGGACTGTGGATATGTTGAAAGGTCGCTTCAAACGACTCAATGAAAGTGCAAACAAGTGGATTGCTGCTTGCAAGGAAGCGCATACTCGAAGAAGGAGCGGAATGAGCCAGAAAGATATCGAGAACGAAGCTCATACAATTTATGAAGCAAGTGGTACTAAGTTTACTGATTTAATTGTATTTAATGAAGTCATGTGTAAACATCCAAAATGGGAGCTGAAATTAGATCGTGACTCAACACATTTCCGTACTGAAGATGAGGAGGACAATGACGAAAGTGGTGGAAGTTCCAAAAGAGCTAAAACAAGTGAGGATTGGGAGTATTCTGTTCTCGAAAATCTTGAAACTCCAAGTAGTGGATGTTCAACCATTGCACGTCCTAGTGGTAGAGATAAGGCGAAAAAAAGGGAAAAGATAAGGCCTCACAATCTTTTGCTACGAATGAGGTTGCTGCTGAAATTCGTGCATTGAGGATCACTAGAGATAATGAAGTTGAAGTAATGAAAAATTTGGGAAAAGAAAAAATTGAATTGGAAAGAGAGAAATTACACAGGAATCAAATGAGGATGAAAGAACTTATGCTGAATACATTGCTAGCTAAAGATCACTTATCTCCAGAAGATGAAGAAATGAAACGCAAATTAATGGCAATTGTATTTGGACAGTAGATATGTCTTACTATTATGTATTTTAGATATCTCATTTTAATTAATGTCCTTTAATTAAATGTATTTTAAGCCTTTTAATTAATTTCGTGTAATTTTAATCAAGCAATTGAGTTGTCAACTTTTCTCCTCCATTTGTCTGTACTCTCCCTTTATTCACATGCAGTTGTCAGTACCATTACTCATCCTGCCTTTAGTCACATGCATGCACATTATTTACTTTATTCACGTGGGTTGTTCAATACCATCACTCAACTTGCCTTTAGTCACATGCATGTACAGAACTTTAAGATGGCTTTCACATGCTATCCTTGAATTATTTCTCTATATATATTTGTTGAAATTGTTCATAAATTACACACAACTTTTTTTCCTCAAAAGCAAAAAATGTCTTTCAATAAAAATTCATTTGTTGATTCAGATTCAAGTTCTGGTTCCATCAATTTTCAGAATTTGATGAATGGAAAAATCGAGTTGTTGAAAGCAATCATCAAATTGATAAGATGATTGAGGATGTGATCTTAAACAATCCTAATATGATTGTGGAAAATCACACTCCTAGAGCTAGACGAAGATATATTGAAAGAGAACGTGAACTTGGTGAGGAGCGTTTGATGAATGACTATTTTGTCGACAAACCAACATATCCTCCTGAGGTTTTTCGACGTAGGTTTCGCATGTAAAAATCATTGTTTCTGCGTATAGTGGGGGCTGTTTCGTCCAATGATGAGTATTTCCAACGACGGCATGATGCCACAGGAAGACAAGGGATTTCAGCATTACAGAAATGTACTGGAGCTATGAGGGTGTTGGCATATGGCACATCAACTGATTCTGTTGATGAGTACTTGCGAATGAGTGAAACTGTGGCAAGGGATGCTCTCATAAAATTTGTCGATGGTGTTATTTCTTGTTTTGGCAATGAGTATCTTAGAAGGCCTAATGAACAAGATTTGACTAGATTACTCTACGTCGGCGAACAACGTGGATTCCCGGGCATGATAGGCAGTATTGATTGCATGCATTGGGAATGGAAAAATTGTCCTACTGCATGGGCCGGACAATATGCTGGAAGAAGTGGGAAGCCAACAATCATTTTAGAAGCTGTTGCATCATATGACTTATGGATATGGCATGCATTCTTTGGAACACCAGGTACGTGCAATGATATTAATGTACTCCATCGTTCTCCATTTTTTAATGATGTGCTGGAAGGTCGAGCACCAAACATAAATTATGTTGTGAATGATCATGAATATGATAGAGCATATTATCTTACTGATGGCATATATCCTTCATGGGCTGTATTTGTTAAGTCAATTTTTGCTCCACAACTCCAAAAGCATAAGTTGTTTGCTCAACACCAAGAGGCCATCAGAAAAGATGTAGAGCGCGCATTTGGAGTTCTACAAGCTCGTTTTGCATTTCTTAGACGTCCATGTCTTGTTTGGGATAAACTGCAGATGGGTAAAATTATGATGGCTTGTATCATCATGCACAATATGATTGTAGAGGATGAACGAGATACATAACAAAACTATTATGATCCCACCGAGTTTATTACGGATATGCCTATAAACCGACAAGGAAGAAGAAGGGGAGTACATGAAGAAGATGATCACGATTTATCATACTCCACTAGACGCATTGCAAGCTTATCCACTTATATGACTAATAGGGCCCAACTTCGCAATAGAGAAACTCATAATGCTCTTAAAAATGACTTGATTGAGCATATATGGCAAAAATTCGGTCATGACAGTTGATTATATAATTTGTATCTTTTATTTTTATGATTTATATTTAATGCATTTTTTTTTCCTTTTTGTACCTCAATTATGTAATTTTTATATAATTATTGTAATTTTAATTTTGTTATTGAGTTCTATGTTATTCTTTTATGTGTTTTCAAAAAAAAAAATTCCTATAATTACGGAATTAAATATTTCTAAAATATAAGATTATTTTAATTTTAAATATAATTATTCAAAAAAAATATAATAACAATAATATATAATTTAATTATAATTATGTATATATAGATGAGAGAGAAATGAATATTTTATTAAAAAGGTAGGTTGAGTTGGGTTGTTGATGAAGTATGAAAAAATTAAGATTGGATTGGGTTGTAGGTTGTATATGTGGATGAGAGAGAAATGAATATTATATTAATGGGTTGGGTTGTTGTTGGTTGTGGATGGGGGTAGTCTAATATAAAACACCTGTCTAGCATAATCTTTAAAACTTGTGTAAGGATTGTGATGGAAGTTTTACTTTTATCGAGGGTGTCTATTTTTATAAATAATCACTAACAAGTGAATCAAAGGAATGAGAAAATATTTTATCTTGCTATGGTTGAAGGAATGAGGCGACAGAGATGTGATCTCTCATTGAAAAGAAGGCTTCCTTTTTCACGTAAAAGAAAACATAATAACATCTTTGCATTCACGATCAAATAGCTTTCCATCTCAAACTCATCCATTCTTCCTTCCGAAATTGAATTCAAAATAAACAGAATTAGAGGAGTTAATTGTGCAATCTGTGTTTTTTTTTACCTTTCCTTTTCCTCAACTCATGTATACAATAATACAAACATATAATTGTTGATCATTTTTTAATAATAGATCTGGGATCTATATTAGTCTTCATTTATTAAAGTAAAAATAAAATATTATATTGATTTATTAATAAAAAAGCAACCTCAAGCGAAATTATTTGGTTAATATATATAGATGTGTTTATATATATGGCTCATTTATAAATGATAAAGGATTTTACTTTCATCCACGTCAATTGGGTTTATGCAAGTTTGTGAGTTTTATATTCAATGTATTATTTGTAAATTTTATCTAATAAAATTTATTAACATGATATAAGGAAATTAATTGTAAGTAAATAAGAAAAATAAAAAAAAATAATTAAAAATAAGAACATTATACATCATAATGGAGCGCTATGAAGAAAAAAGTTATACTATAATATAGTTAAGAATAAGATATATATATTTATGTATACTTCAAATTAAAATTAGAATAGTGTTATAATATTTATAAGTAAATTAGTTCTTTAATTTGTTTATTTACTTATTATAATTTTATTAGATATATACTCTATTATTTAAAGAAAAAAATATAATTTAAAATATTTAATAAAGTAATGAACCATTGATGGATTATGTGAGGTGGCGGGAGAGTCGATAGAGTCGGAGAACCGAGAGCCGTCGGAGAGTCGAGAGATGTGGAAAGTGGAGTAGGGAGAGTCCAAGAGAAATGTGGAAAGTGGAATTGGGAGAGTCCAAGAGAGCCTCCATCTGCGGATGATATTTTAACGATTAGAAATGGTCAATAAATTTTTTCTCCATTTAGAAAAAATATTGGAGATATGGTAAGAAATAATATTGAAGATATGGTAAGAAATAATTTAATTGTGATATATGACACAGAAATATTGAGAAAGAATGATTGGATATATGTCTCGAGTGGATTTTTATGATATGGCAAGAAAATTTGTGATATATAACACCAAAATAAATGAGAAAAGATTGGAGATGTGTGAAGAAATAATTTAATTTGTGGTATATGACACCGAAATAAAATGAGGAAAAAAAAAATTGGAGATAGCAAAAGATCAGAAGCCGGAGTCATTTTTGGTGATATCGCTTTTGTTGGCGTTCGGATCTTTAGGCTAGCGTGAACCGTTAGGGCTTCAAATAATTCTACTGCAGCAGAAATAAAAGAGAAGAATTACCTTTCATCGGGTTAGATGTAGAGGATGAACAGTGAACGACCTTCCGGTCTTCTATTGTATTTCTAAGCCTCTCCTTGATATTGTGTGGGCAACGATCACCAAGGAGAACTCAATCTGCAGCTCCTCTCACTCTCACGATTCTTGTTGTGTGTTGTGTGTTTGTTAATGTGGTAATGAGCTGCTGAGGTTGACTATTTATAGACTATATCAGGGTCCAGAAGGAGAAATTAGGGTTTGGGTCTCCCATTGGGCTTAAGCATCCAAGTTTAGCCAAAAACTTATACTTAAGTCTAATAATAATAAATCATTCCACTAAAGAAATATTATTGCACTGCCACCCTAATCCTAAATTACGTTTATGGGCTCCTTCTTACTATGAGCTCGTTAATCTCCCCATGTTTAAGATTCAATGCCCATTAATTAATTAAGTTACTGATAACTCCATTAATTAATATATTTACCGAGAGTAGTACCACTCAACCTTATTATCATGTCGGAATAAATCCACCTGCAGGGTTTACATGATAATCCTTTTGAGCTCCTCAAGAGGACATCATCAACCAATTCCGTTAGGACACGGATTCCTTCTACAATTAACAGCACACCATAGAGACAACACCATCTCCCAACTCACCGAGCATATTGATTTAATTATTAAATCTCACCCATTGATGAATCAGAGAAATGAATACTGGCTTACGTGTCGAGGTTATTGTATAGGGATTAAGAGTATGAACTTCCATAATAACAGAGATCAAGTTCTATTATATAGTCAGTATAAACCGAACGATCTCACAGCGGTCCTGTTCAATACACAAAGTGCATCAGTGCAATTTTATAGTCAAGATAGACTAATGCCAAATCACACTACAACCATACCGATAGATAGTCCCCGTCTATCTTGGTTGTGAACATCTGTTTATACTTTATAAGGAGTCGATAATATGATCTTTCGTGTGACGCCGCACACCACATTATCTTAAGTATAAAGTAAATGGACTTTTGCAACAACATTATCGCAAACGTTTGATCACATGATTCTTATTTCAAATATTATCATAAACATTGTTCATACCAAAAGCAAGACTTTTAGTATACTATCCAACAATCTCCCACTTATACTAAAAGACTATGCTGCCATATTCACTGCCATACATTTGATTACCACTCCCACAACTTGACCATTAAAAGCTTTTGCCTTAAGGTCCTTGTAAAAGGATTACTAGTTTATCATCCGATGTAATCTAGGCGACAACAACCTTCCCCTCATTATACGAGTATCCGGTAGTACTAGCTATTAATGTGTTTAATTTCCTTATGGACTCGTGATTTCTTCAAGTTTGCAACTGCACCATTATTATCACAATAAATTGTGATAATCTTGGGCAAACTCAGAATCACATCTAAGTCTATTATGAAGTTTCTAGAACCATATAGATACTTTGGCTGCCACAAGACTCCAATATTATCCTCTTTTCATGGTAGAGTCCGAAATGTATTTCTATATAACACTCCTCCAAGCTATGGATCCACTTCCAAATTTAAACACATAACCTTGAGGTGGATTTACTATCGTCCCATGATTCGAAAATCCAAATCTAAGTAACCGCCAAGAAGTAATGAATTATTCCGGTAAGCTTACACATAATTTCTAGTCCTCTTCAGGCACTTCAAATATGTCTTACCATAATTCAATATTCTTATTCCGGGTTACCTTGATACCCACTGACCATGCCATTGGCAATACAGATATCTAATCTCGTACATAGCATTCCATAGATTAAGCTTCCTTATTGTCGAAGCATAGGGAACCGCCCTTATCTATTTTATCTTATATTGTCTTAAGACACAAATCCTCAGATAAAGTCACATACTAAAATGAGTGAGGATTGTATCAATTTATGAAGCTCAAGATAAACACAACATCCTATCTTGTGATCATTATTACTATGATCGCAAGGATATACTTTGCTTCTCTTAAGTCCTTCATTTCATACTGCTTTATTAACCGTACCCATACACCCGACAATACTCTTTCATTGTCTATAATGAGCAAGATATCATCCACATATTTACAAGAAATATTACCACATTTCCGTCACTCTTTTCAAATCCATCCGAGCATTGATTAAATCCATATGACTGGATTTCCTTATCAAAATGGATGTTTCACGATCTTGAAGCTTGCTTTAGTCCATCGATGGACACTTTTAAGCTTACACTTGAAATGCTCTTAGTTCTATACAATGAATTACTACAGTTACTTCACATAGATGTTTTCCTCAAGACTTTCAATCAAGAAAGTTGTCTTGACATCTATGTGCTTTACCTCATACTTATTTCAAAATTCATTGCAACTTACTAAGATTCCGCATTTCGATCTTGTAGTGTTTTGTCGTATCCATGAGCTGATTTTATGTTTACTGGGGACCAAGTCTTACGACTCTCCCAAAATATATATCTTTCAGGTTATAAAACAACCCTCCTACTACGACAAGGTACTACATGCAATTGTGTATCAGATGTGACACGTGATGCAGTTTACTTGTGGTATATCCTCTTGTAGTCTTGGTACTAAAATTTGTGTTTTCCTTCTCACATTTTTTAGAATGATTTTATACATGGATTTGTAATTTATTACATAGTCTTTTTCAAAATCTAGTGTTCGTGTTAACAATCACTTTTTGATCCTTTTGGACTATTAAATAAACCACCCTTCATTTTTCTAGGATATCCCACAAACATCAATTTGACATGTTGTTTCTAGGGCTTACCCATAAAATGAATTTAGTAATTCCAAATAACTCATCATTCATCTAACTTTTTCCATAATAGTCCTATTCCTTCTTTCCACTACACCATATAGCTGGGGTATGCCCAGTGTAGACAACTTGGGATTCAATCCCAACCTCTGATTATCAGTTCCTAAATTATCTTAAGAGGTACTCGCCACCACGATTTAAATTGTAATAACTTGATATATTTTTTTATGACGCTTCACTGCATCAGTCATGTACTTCTTGAATTAATCATAGTACTCAAACTTATAGTGCATCAAATAAATATATCTTGTTCCTAGAATAATCTTCGAATATTCATAAACACCTCTCGTCGAGATAATCTTAGGATCGTTTAAATCAGAATAAACTATTTCTAACATATCTTTTCATGGCTCTTTACCCTTTTTTGCCTAGTAGAGGCAATTTGATCATTTTCACTTCCAAGTAAGACTCACAAGTTTGATAGTTTCTATTTCTATCGACTATCAACTTTCGAATCGTACTTAAGTAAAATGATTTAGTCTTAGATGCCAAAAGTATGTTTAGTTCATCTCCGAAGGTTTCTTTCTCTTACTAATATTAGAAGATGCATTATTAA
Source organism: Pogostemon cablin (assembly GCA_023678885.1). Taxonomy (NCBI): domain Eukaryota; kingdom Viridiplantae; phylum Streptophyta; class Magnoliopsida; order Lamiales; family Lamiaceae; genus Pogostemon; species Pogostemon cablin. Next base: position 33,674,841 of record CM042951.1, read on the forward strand.
TTATTATTTATTGCATTCATGAGATAAAATAATTTTAGAGTGTACAAATTGTCACTATTGTACCACAACAAATTATATCTCTATCTTCCATTATAATGACCATGTCATTTAAACAAAATAGAGTATTAATCTGTAAATGCATAGAAACCAAAATGAAATTCTTTCTATGAAAACGTACGTAAAGACAATTTCTCAAAATCAAATGTTTATTCATATCATAAGATAAATAAATAACTCCCACTGCAACAACCACTACTCTCGTAGTTTGCCCATGTACTAATTATCTTATCATAACTATGTTGAAAAACATTTAATGATTTAGGTATCTACACACAACGTGTCAGTAGATGCCATCACTAATCATGTTTCAACAACTAGTGAATAAGATATTATCCTTGTTTATATCTTGATGAAATTGGTTTTCTTTGTAACACGTTTTGTCCGAAGTTTTTCACCATATACAACTTCTTGTAATTCTAGTGAAACTTGCTCAAAACGTTAAGTCAAACTATAAAAAATAAATTGAGCTCGGTTTTTCCTTTAATTTCTATTCCAAGTATTTCCAATTCATTCATCAAGTTTAACCATAACCTCTTGCCTTTTTTATCTTTTTCAAGTGTCCGAAGAATCACATGAGATCATCTTATTTCTATGAACCTCTCACCTCTTCACTAGAGAGTTTAAATAGGCATTAGAAGATATCCTTAGTGAGAACACATTTTAATTTTCATAAGCATTAAAATTAAAATCAAGATTCTTTTCTAAACATTTATTTTGGACAAGTAAGTTAATTTTCTTTTAGTTAACAATAAGTGAAATAAACTATTCGAAAATTCAGAGAATCAAGTAAATAAATACGATGATCAAACTCTTCGAATTTAAATTTTATATTAATTCCCTCAATAAACAAAATAAAATAAATTCACCGATATCTCAAGCACCGTGAATTTGCAAGCCATATTAGTGTGGACGTTTACAAACCCGAACATTCGCAAGAGAAGGTTTTACCCATTAATTACATACGTCATAATTAACCTTATGACTCAATGATTAATAGTTGGTTATCCTTTAGCCATGCAATTTAATAGTAGTGACTCCGTTGGGGAGGATACATATTAATTGCATCTAAGTGTATACCATTATTGATATTAAGTACGTTACCCAAGTTTGTGTGTCTTACAGTTAGAGAAGTCCACACGCCCTCAAATAATTTTCTACAATCATCAATTATTAATTTGTACCAGTGATCCGCAAATAAAACTCATCCGTTGGGGAGAAAGGCACTATAGCCGACTTATAAGCTCACTTGCATCACATTACAAATAATAATTATTTAATGAAATTTATTCCAGTGATCCGCAAATAAAACTCATCCGTTGGGGAGGAAGGCAGTATAGCCGACTCATAAGCTTACTTGCATCACTTAATAAATCAATAATGGAGGTCGCGGGATCATGACCAATCCCTCTCCCACTTAGTAATTTAATAAGAGAATTTTTTTTTGCATGCATATAATATAATAGATATAATTATGCAAATAAACATGCTATTATTACGACAAATAAGACAGTAAATCAAATAGCACATAATTCTAAATATATAAGAATAATTGGCAAATAAAACAATTATTGCAATTATATATAAAGAAATTAATTAATAAATAAATAACCAAATGTTAACTTAGTCAACAAAACAATCAAGCAATAGAAATTAGGATATTAAGTGGGAATGAGCCGAACCTAATTCTACACCAAATTGATTGCTCAACCAAAACCTCCACTCAACTTTGTCCACCACTTATTAAAGTTGAGAGTGATGGAGAGAAGCACAATCAACACTTAGTGCATGTCCCTTCATGCCTCCACTATATGTTGTCCATCACTAAAACTTTGCTCTTCCACCGACGGATTGATGGTGATGCCCTTCGCCGAAAAACACATCGGAAAAACATGGCCGTCTGTCATGCAATCGCCGGATGGTTCCGCCATCTGCATCAGCCATAAATCTATAGACCACCGCATGCCTCAACTCCGTGGCTGCTTTCGATCAACTGTGCGACGTCCAACTAACGCAACCGCCGCACCAACTCGGAATTCCCACCGGCAATACAATCTGCAAATACCGGGGCTTCTTCCTGCAGTCACTTGCACTATCCACTGTCGGCAGTCGTGCCGACAATGGCTGCCGATCGTGCTGCTACACACCGCAACACTATCAGAAAAAATTACTGCCATCGTGAGGATTCTGTTGAAACCACACGCCGAACTCACCTCAAACCACTTGCTGACTCGCTTGGAATCAACAACAGATTCGATCATCAAAACTTGTGAAGATCCGCTCAGAATTACTCCAAGTCCGATCGAAACACAGCCGGTTCGATGGAGACTTTGCCCTGCCCGCTGCTGAACTCTGCCAAAAACGCGTAGCGAGAACTGGGATTGTACTCAAACTTCGCCAATTGCAGCAGCTTAAAAAATGCCGCATCCCTGATTAACTGTGCAACAACCATCCCTGTCGTCATCTGAGTTTTTTTTAAACCCTAGCGATAAGAAATAGCCATCCTTGTCGTTCCAGCAGCGCCACGCCATCTGTGCCCATCAGGTCGCAAGCCATTCAGCAAGCCACCACCGTGTGCCCACGTTCTCCACCAGTCCATCTCTTCCAGATCACGACGGCTTCAGAGTTTCACTAGCATGTCGTCGATCAGGATGCCAGGAGATATCATCCATTACCAACGAGGGCTTTTACCAATGCTTCATCGTTGCTACCAAGCATAACTTTTACATGGTGCATCGCAAGATCTCAACAATTCAACACCATCCAGCCATCAAGCGCTCACACTTTCAACCGTGAATAACAGGTTTTGACGATGATACACGCTCACCATTCAACAAATACATGTAGGGTTGTACAGCCGAGAAGCTTTCACCGTTTGTATGGTGTACAATAATGGAAAGGGCAGTCGAGCATAATCGATAAAGGGTTTAAATAGATTGCACCAAGAAATCAAAACCCTTTCACCGGGTGATCATCAATCAAGAATAATTCACATCAAAACCTAGCCCAACGTGTCACGTTTAGCCTTAGAACCTACGCTCTGATACCAATTATTGACGTTCGGATCTTTAGGCTAGCATGAACCGTTAGGGCTTCAAATAATTCTACTGCAGCGGAAATAAAAGAGTAGAATTACCTTTCACTAGGTTTGATGTAGAGGATGAACAGTGAACAACCTTCCGATCTTCTGTTGTATTTCTAAACCTCTCCTTGACGTTGTGTGGGCAGCGATCACCATGGAGAGCTCAATCTGCAGCTCCTCTCACTCTCACTATTCTTGTCGTGTGTTGTGTGTTCGTTAATGTGGTAATGAGCTGCTGAGATTGGCTATTTATAGACTACAACAGAGACCAGAAGGAGAAATTAGGGTTTGGGCATCTCATTGGGCTTAAGCATCCAAGTTTAGCCCATAACTTATACTTAAGTCCACTAATAATAAATCATTACACTAAAGAAATATTATTGCACTGCCACCCTAATCCCAAATTACGTTTATGGGCTCCTTCTTATTATGAGCTCATTAATCTCTCCGTGTTTAAGATTCAATGCCCATTAATTAATTAAGTTACTAACAACTCCATTAATTAATATATTCACCGAGAGTAGTACCACTCAACCTTATTATCATGTTGGAATAAATCCACCTGCAGGGTTTACATGATAATCCTTTTGAGCTCCTCAAGGGGACATCATCAACCAATTCCGTTAGGACACGAATTCCTTCTACAATTAACAACACACTATAGAGATAACACCATCTCCCAACTCACCGAGCATATTGATTTAATTATTAAATCTCACCCATTGATGAATCAGAGAAATGAATACTAGCTTAGTGTCGAGGTTATTGTATATGGATTAAGAGTATGAACTTCCATAATAACAGAGATCAAGTTCTATTATATAATCAGTATAAATCGAACGATCTCACCGCGATCCTGTTCAATACACAAAGTGCATCAGTGCAATTTTATAGTCAAGACAGACTAATGCCAAATCCCACTACAACTATACTGATAGATAGTTCCCATCTATCTCGGTTGTGAACATCTGTTTATACTTTATAAGGAGCCGATAATATGATCTTCCGTGTGGCGCCGCACACCACATTATCTACATCATAAAGTAAATGGACTTTTGCAACAACATTATTGCAAACATTTGATCACATGATTCTTATTTCAAATAATATCATAAATATTGTTCATACCAAAAGCAAGACTTTTAGTATACTATCCAACAACTTTTACTCATTTTCTATTATTTTTATACATTTTGAAATATATTTAAAGATTTAGAGATATATTTAAAGATTTATATGCGGGGGAGTTTCTAAGTTCATATACTTTATTAACAAAGTATCCACAAGTATATATATATATATATATATATATATATATATATATATATATATATATATATATATATATATATATATATATCATTAAACTAATGTAAAATTATTGCATTTCACAAGTATATTATTTACAATGTTATATATTTAGGAGTAATAAAAAATTTTGAACTTTTATCTCATGAATATTTCATGGTAATGTGACATTGCATAATTGATAATTCGATTTATTTTTTAAAAAAAAATAAAATTATTATTTTTTAAATATATATAGAAGAAAAGACAAAATAGATATTATTAAAAGAGCAAAAAAATCACTTATTTGATTTAACTAAATTTCAAAATAATAGTATAATATTCAAAAAGAAAAAAAAATGAAGATTGAATTTTTTTTAAAAAAATTAATAAACAAAATGTGTTGATTTTCAAAGTGAAATGAAAAATAAAATATATACAGTAATATATGGTATGGAATAGATATAAGTAAATTTAAAAATATATTTAATTAATTAATATGATAATCATTATTTACCAAATAATTTTTACATAAATAATATTCATTATCATTCCTTACTACTATATTTACGAAATAATTTTTACAAAAATATATAGATTTATAGTATATAAATGAAAAGTGATGTGTCTATTTATCTTTTTTTTATACTATAAATAAATTAATATATATTCTAATACATTGATTTGACATAAATTTAAAATTTAACGTATCAAAAATTCAAAATAAATATATATCATTATTTATTATATTTTTAAATTCAAAAGTCTCAATTTTATTCCTCAATTGAATATCACCTATTAGAATGAAGAAATTTATATTTTCTTCAATAATCGTGCATCGCACGGGGCATTACTAGTTTACTAAAAAGGGAAAATACACCTCTTGTATTGAGACGGACGAAAATAGCAAAATGCACTTCTTATGATGGGACGGAGGGAATATTAAATTATTTAAATATTATTTTAATACATTTATAAATCTATTTATTAATTTAGATATTATTTTATTATTATTATTTAAATCCGCCACTACAATTGGCGACTTATATGTTGGCAGCTACGAACAGTAAAAGAGTCGTCATTATAAGTGGCGACTCAACCTAATTAATTAAACAATTGCAGATCTGCTATACATGCTTAAAAAAAATTTCAAACTACTATATTTAGTTAAATTAGCCTATATAAAGTTTATAATATATTGTGTTAGATATAAATGATATTTATGAAAATAAGATGTATTGAGAATCTTTTGTCAGTTGCTTTATTAGCTAGGGGTGAATATTATGTGATTTGGGGAGTATTAATTTTTTTTAGTTACTTTACAAAAAATATAATAATATCCTTTTTATTAATTCACATATTTTCTTTTCTTAAAAATTTTATTGCAAAATTTTCTATTTTAAAATATAGAATTTCCTCCATCCAATAATATATATATATATATATATATATATATATATACTCTCTTCATCCGCTTGAAAGAGAGTCTTTTTTTTATCGTCCACCCTAAAGAGGGTCATTTTATTTTTTACATACATAGGAACCACATATTATAATGGTCTGTTAAACGAGCCGAACGAGCTCGAGTATGCAGCTTGAGTAGTTATAGAAAACGAGCTTATCACAAACTCGAGCTTGAGCTTGAACAAGTAATTATCGAGCCGAGACTCGTTAAGCAAAACGAGTCGAGTTTTTCGAGCCTTCTCGAACTCTTATTATATTAATATATTATTATATTTAATAATAATTAATATAATTTAATTTTATTGTATTTATTATAATTAATAATATTAATTTATAATTATTATTACTGTCGAGCTTTATCGAGCCGAGCCGAGCTCGGCTCATTAACGAAATAAGCATAAGACGAGCTCGAACTCGAGCTCGAGTAAGCACGAGCCGAGCCGAGTTCGAGCTTTAACAAAACGAGCCGAGCTTTTGAGCTACTCGTTTCGTTTAACAACACTAGTGGGTAGGTGTATTAGTGTGGTAAGCGGTATTCTATGGAGATATATTAATTTTTTGTGTGGGTCCTATTTATTAAAAAGAGAAATGCACATCTTGTGTTGGGACGAACGAAAATGACAAAATTCACTCTTGTTGTGGGACAGAGGGAGTATTAAGTTGAAATGAAGAGAGTCATAGTTACTCAAGGAAAAGTGAAGAGAGTGGTGCTCCGGAGATTTAGAGATTTTCTCTCTAAGTTTCTGCTTTTTCTTTTGTTACTTGGTCTTCTAGCCGATGTTATCTCATCGGACGGGGAGGTTGGCGGTGGTGGAGGTCGCCAGCAACCTTTTTCCGGCTACTTCCGTTAGGGTTATTTTGAGGGTTTTTCTTGTCTTTGAAGGCTTGCATGTCCTTCGATCCTTTACTTGATGGGGAAGAAGACTAAGGATTCTTCATCTTCAAAGGGAGGGAAGGCTAATCGTGTTATCAGAGAGTCTTTTAAGTCGTCAAAAGAGGTTCATGCAATCAATGTTAAGAATCATGTACTCTTTATGGAGGAGAACCTTAAATCTAATGAGGTTTCTAATGTTGTTGCTTCTTAGAAATCTTCGAAGGATCCTTATATGATGAATGAGGTGGTAGATGAGGGTGCACTTGTGGGTAAGAATCTCCTAGAGGCCTTGCATGAAGCTCCATCTTCGGTGGGAGATTTAGATGATTCTTTGAGGAAGGATGTGGAGGTGATGACTGTGAATGATCATGTGTCATAAGCTCCTTTGAATGGTGAGAGGGCTTCCAAGCATGGTGGGCAAATGAGTTCTAGTTCGGCGAAAGCTACTACCAAGGTACGTAAGCCTTTGGATTATTTGAAGTTTGTTAATAACAATCATGTTGAAAAGGAAAGGTTGCTTACGTAAATTCCATCGGCTGAGGATGGTTCTATTTTTCTTGACCCTAAATATGATTCGGGTATATAGAATTATACGTTGGTTGGGTACTTTTCTGGGAGGTTCCCTGGTATGCGGGCGTTGCATGGTATCTGTGGCACTTGGGGTGTGAGATATATGGTTATTATGCATAACACAGGTTGGATTATCTTTAGATTCTATGGGGAGGATGATATGTTGAAGGTCCTGCAAGGGGGTCCTTATTCTATTTGGGATCGCTTTCTTTTATTGCAAAGGCTTCCACGAGCTTTTCAATTTGGTGAGAAAAAGTTATCTCGTGTGCCAGTTTGGGTCCGTTTTCCTTTGCTTCCTTTGGAGTTTTGGACCCCTCATCATATCAGTTCTATTGCAGCTGCAGTTGGGCATCCTATTTATATTGATGCTCAGTCGGGTACTCTGGATAAAGTTTCCTTTGTTAAAGTCTGCATTGATGTAGATATAACAAAGGAGCTTCCGGAGGAAGTCACTATTTGTTTTCCAGGTGGGGTTTTCAAACAAAAAGTTATTTTTGAACAACTTCCTGCATATTGTCATGAATGTATGCAATTTAGTCATCACAATGGTGCTTGCAAGGAACCTAGAAAGGAAGTTGTGCCTCAACCTAGTAACATGTGCGAGGATAATAGGGTTGAAAATGATATTATGGAAACTAAAGGTGAAGATCAGAATGGTGTGGAATCTAAAGGTGGAGATACAAAGGGTGTGGAGCCTTCAGATGGGTTCGATAAGGTTAAACCTAAGCGAAGATCAAAATCCAAAACTAAGATGGCAAGTGCGGTAGTTGGTGGTGTTGCGGATGGTGGTACTAAGGTGCCAATTTCTTCGCGGTTTAATGCTCTCTTGGAAGGAGTTGCGCATCTTGAGGACTTGCCTTCTCCTCCGATTAAGTCTTCCGCTAAAGATGATTTCTCTAAGGATGTTGTTTCGAAGAAGGATCGTTGGAAGGGCAAATCACCTGCTGGTTCGGATTCCTCTTTGGAGTCTACGGAGGAAGATGAGACTCAGCGTGCTCGAGGTAGACATGGGAGGTCTAGATCCTCATCTCGTCGTAATACTGGGATAGTTATTCATGAGCCTGGTGAGTGTGGAAATTTGTTGATTGCATCTCGATAATCACTTGCCATGAAGTTACTAACTTGGAATGTGCGAGGCTTGGTGGGTGCTCCAGCTCAGCAAGCAGTTCGCAGGTTAGTACGGAGTCATGATTTGTGTTTGTTGGGTCTTATTGAAACTATGTTAGGACTCAATAATGTTGTTGATATTATGAATGTTATTGTTCGTGGATGGTCAATTGCCCATAATATTGAGATTGCTTCTAGTGGTCATATTGTTGTGGCATGGAACACTTCCCTTGTTCAGTTTGTTCCTTTAGTCATGCATGATTGATTGTCGTCATTTTCACCTAGGTTTTAGTGTCTTTATGTGTGTATTTTCGGATGTTTTTATCCGTATTTGTGTTAAGTTTGGTGGAGTTATTGTTATTTTGAGGAAAGTGGTACGAACTGATAGAATTGTGTAAATGAGCTTAAATATGTGTAAAACAGGCATGGAACGGACAAAAACGGAGTCGGGAGCGAAAGGAAGACGAAGAATAGGCCATGCAGCTGCACGGGCCGTGCGCGGAACACGGCTCTGTAGCAGTTGGCCGTGTAATGTCATCAGAACACGCTGCTCGGCCAGAGATTCGGCCGTGCGCTGGTGCACGGGCCGTGCGCTGCTGCACGCCCCGTGTGCGGAGCTCGGCCCTGTAAGAAGAAGCCGTGTATTATCGTCAGAAAGTGCTGCACGGCCATGATCAAGGCCGTGTATTGCAGCTCGAGCCGTGTCCGGAAGCACGCACAAAAACGCCGAAGTAGGTGTGCCCTACACGGGCCGTGTACTGCAGCAAGGGCCGTGTAGGTGCAAAATCCTGTGAAAATTTCAGAATATTCCGGAAGCTTCTAGAAGGTCCATAAGTGATATAAAATCATGATTGGTGCGAAATTGAAAGAGAGATTCACATTAGACCAGATTGAGAGCAGTTACACACAATCCACACCACATTTCCTCACACACTAGATCCACAATCCATCTACACCATCTAAATCCATCAATTCACCTTGATCTTCATAAATCCATTCATACATCCATCCATTCCATCATCTAAGAAGAGAAAATCAGATTTGTTTGAAGAATTTGGCATGATCAAGGAAGAAGGAATCTACCTTCAAGGGGAAGCTCAATCTCTTTTATTTTGCTACTTTCTTCATTATATTGCTCATATGGAGCTTGTATTGGATTGTAGCCAATTGGCAATGAATATTTGTGGCTAGTCCTCAAGTGAGGCTAGCAATATGATTGGTTAGGAAGTATGTAGATTTTTGCACTATTAAAGCTTGATGAATTGATTGTTATGATTACTTTCTATCATGAATGCTTATTCTCATTTGATGCATGATGTGTGTGGTTAAATTCTCTATGCATAGTGTTAGGATGGCCATTCCAATATTATGTATGGTGGTTTAATTGAATCATTGATTGTATTAGGTGACTTGGTTAGTATGAGGGGAGGAAAGCCATTCCCTCCAAGTGCTTAGAACCTCATGATAGAACATTAGTCATGAACTAGTGAGGGGAACCAACTTATGATCATAGTACCCATGAGGGAATTGAGAGTAAGACAATCTTAGGAGATTTAAACTTGTAAAAGAGTTGAGAACCTAATCACCTTGGCCATAGGGGTTAGGGGTACAATTGTGATTGCCCTTAGTATCATAACTTGAAAGTCATCAATGCTTGAGTGAGTGTGAAGTCTACATAAGACCTTGACCATAATGTTGCTAGCCTTGCTCTCTTCTTAGATACACTTCATCCATTTCATCTCATCTTGCTACTTGATTTGATTGATATTTGTTATAATTAGTTGCTTGTCTAGTTCATTAGTTAATTGATAGAGTAATCATAGTTCTTAAATCAAAACCTTATCTTGATAATCCTTACAAAACATAAATCAATGAAAAATCCGGATACAACTTGAGTTTACCTTTTCCCTTGGGACGACAATACTATAAATTTTGCACTTGGTCACGCGTATACAACAGCGATAGAGTACACTTACTCTTGACATTTCACTAGAAATGCGGCTAAGTTCAATGATCAATGTATTTCTGGCTCGTTGACTTGTTTGACTACGCATAAGGAGTTTAAGGTTTCCTTTGTCTATGGTCGAAATACTGTGGCTCAGAGGAAATTATTATGGCAATCCCTCTCTAATTTTGGTGCCACTGTTGACTCTCCTTGGCTTTTGTTGGAAGATTTTAGCTCTATTAGATGCCTGGAAGAGTGGTCTGTGTCTTCTCAAACCACTTCCAATTGGTTTAGAGTAGACTTTGAAGATTGCTGTGTAAGTTTGGGTCTGGATGATGCTACCTCGCGAGGTTATTATTTTACTTGGACGAATGGTACAAGGTGGAGTTGTATTGATAGAGTTCTAATAAATGGATTGTGGGCGGTTGAGAGTAGTATGGTGCAGGTGGATTTCTTACCTATGGGTTTTACTTCGGATCATTGTTCTGTTATTATCTCTATCTTTCATTGTGAACCTAATCGGAGGAAACCATTTAGATACTTGACTATGTGGAGAATCAGTGATGGTTTTCTTGATGTTGTTCGACATGGTTGGGGTCAAGGGATTCATGGCACAAAACAGTTCACTATTTGTAGAAAGTTGAAGTTACTTAAACCTCATCTTCGAGGTTTAGGTAAAAGAAACTTTCACCACATAGCAGAGAGAGCGGAAAGAGCTAGGGCTGATCTTGATAAGCTTCAGTTTTTGAGTCATGATGATCCGGGGAACTTGGATATTTGGGCGAAGGTGTTAGTGTTAGATTGTATACTAAAATTCTGGCTTTTGTATGAAATAATGTTTTAACAATTTATTTGAAATGAGAATCATATGATCGAACGTTTTGCATATTATAATTTATTTATATGTTTTTGCAAAAGTCCATTTACTTTATACTGTAGATAATATATTGTGCGACAACACGCAGAAGATCATATTATTGATTTCTTTATAAAGTATAAACAGATGCTTACAACCGAGATAGACGGAGACTATCTATTGGGATGATTGTAGTGTGATTTGGTATTAGTTTGTCTTGATTATAGAATCACATTAGTGCACTTTGTGTGTATTGAGTAGGACCACTTGAGATCGTTCGACTTGTACTGTCTATATAGGAGAACTTGATCTCAATTATTATGGATGTTCGTGCTCTTAATCCCTATACAATAACCTCGACACGTAAGGCAGTATGTATTTCTTTGATTCATCAATGGGTGAGATTTACATGTATTAAATCAACAAACTCGGTGAGTTGGGAAGAGTGCTGTCTCTATGGTGTGCTGTTGCTTGTAGAAAGAATCCATGTCCGACATAGGTTGATAATGTCCCCTTAGGAGCTCATAAGGATTATTATGTAAATCTTGCAAGTGGATTAATTCCGGCATGATAATAAAGTTGAGTGGTACTACTCTCGGATGAGATATTAATTAATTTGAGTTGTCAATAACTTAATTAATTAATGGACATTGTATATCTTAAACATGGGGAGACTGTCGGGCTCATAATAAGAAGGAACACATAACGTAATTATGGGATTGAAGCGGCAGTGCAGTAATAATATTTTAGTGGACTATATTATTATCATTGGACTTAAGTATAAGCTTTGGATTAAGCTTGGATACGTAAGCCCAATGGAGGCCCAACTCCAATTTCTCCTCCTGGTCCCTGCTGTAGCTCGTATATAAGTTGTCTTAACTTCTTGGAACCCTAGACTTGCGCATGTTTTGACTTGAAAAGAGGTTTGGAGCAGATTGAGAAGATCCTGAGGATTGTTGCCCACACAACATCAGGATTGAACGTAGGGAATACAACAGAAGATCAAGAGGTCGTTCTCTACAGTTCTTCAACAACAAACCCTGGTGAAAGGTATTGTAGACTTTGATTTATTGCTTCCGCTGATCTAGTTTACATGGAACCCTAACGGTTCATGCTAACCACACGATCGAACGCCAACAATTGGTATCAGAGCGTCGATTTTGTGGTAAAACATGACACGTTAGGTTAAGGTATGTGCCATACGTGTGTTAGTTGTCGTATAGAAAACATGAGATTAGGGTTTTAGATGTGTGAATTATCCATAAATCCTATGTGCTTTGTCGATGTTATTCGCGTGTAAATATTGATTATTGAACACACGAACCACAGACACACGACTTCACCATGAGCGATTAGTGAAAGGCTGGATACCCAACCACTGATGAAAGTCAACGGCAGTGTGGTTGTTTGCTATCACTGTTGAAAACCCACAGCCAGATTAATGACAAGCGGCGCTGATGGTTAGTTACGATGACTGGTATGTGTGAGACTGCTGCACCATGTGACGTTGGAAGCAAGTCTCGGTGGTGCATGATGGCAATCGGCACGATCATAAGGTGAGTTGCGGACAGCAAGGGTTCAGCGATCGCAATGGTGTGACGACGCTGAAGCAGGCGGCGTCTGACCTGGACGATGGATTTTGGGCGAGTCCCTGCCAATTTCGGGTGGGTCTGTAACAACTGCCACTTACTGGTGTGACGGCGGGGTCTGGTGGATGATGATGTGACGGCGTGGTTTCATGTGTGAGCCATCGATGCGAAACTAGACGTCGACATCGACTAGTCATAAATAGCCGTGAAGATCGACAACGGGTTCTGGGTGGCATCAGATATAAACGGCAAGCTTCCCAGCGAGTCCAACACGTCTCCGGGCAAGTTGACTGATGATCCGAGCGGGTCTGAACTCTGCCGCCGAGTCCATCGATGAAAGGAAATGTATCCACATCGCTGGTGATGGACGGGTGGGGTAGGAGATCGGCGTTCCTGGTGGGTCAGATGTGAATCTGGCTTCAGACATAGCTTTCGAGCGAGTCTGATGGCTGCTTCCAGTCGTGTCTTCCCAAGGTTCTGGTCGAGGCAGCACCATAGCCGATCGGGTCTAGGATGTTTAGGCAGCACGCACCGTCAGGAACCTAGGCAGAGTCGGCACAATGACAGCCTACTAACGGCCAGTATGACGATGGCGATGGTGATCAGCTAGCTTAATCGTGGCTGGGCTGCATGTTGATAGGTCGACGGCGAATGATCGCTGCTTAGTTTTTCCATTTTTTCTTTTGGCAGGAGGCGATATCATATACAGCAAGCAGTTTGTGGGCTAAAAATATGGGCTGTATACATGGGCTCTCATGCAAGGATCGTGCAAGTTGAATATGTGGATATTGGCCTGCTCATTTTATGCAATTGTTGTTTCTGGGCCAGCCAGGCCAATTTGCTTGATTCACCATTTATGCACTTAATTCATGAAATATATAACTGCTTTAATTGTTATATTTGACGATTATTATTATATGTGCTAACATATTTGATTTATTTTTTTTAAATTACTTAAAATAGAAGCATGCTAGGATGTATATTTTATTATTGAAATATTATATGCATGTTAAAAACTCTCAGTGTTAAATAACTAAGTGGGAGAATGGATTGGTAAATTAATTCCCGCGGCCTCCGTTATTGGTTTGTAAGTGGTGCGAGTAAACTTGAGCATTGACAATAGAACCTTCCTCCCCATCGGATGAGTTTATTCACGGATCACTGGTACAAACTTCTTTATGATGATCATAGGAAGTTATCCGAGCGCGTGTGTACTTCTCCATCTGTAAGGCACACAAGCTTGGGCCGCAGACTTGGGATCAAATAATGGTATACACTTAGATGCAAATAATAAGTATCCTCCCCATCGGAGTCACTGCAGTTATTTGCATGGCTAAAAGAGAAATCGACTATTAATTATTTTGTCATAAAATTAGATTGACAAATGAAATTAATGGGTAAAACCTTCTCTTATAAATATTCGGGTTTGTATAAGTCCACACTATCGTAGCATGCAGGCTCACGGTGCTTGAGATATTGGTGAATTTTATTTTATATTGTTTTGAGGGAATCAATATAAATTGATAAATTCGAAGTGTTTGATTTGTTTATTATTTATGATTCTCAGGATTTTCAAATGGCACTCAACTCACTTTCTGTTATACTTAAAGAACACAAACTTACTGGCACTAATTATGTTGACTGAAAACGAAACATGGATATTGTTTTAACTACTGAAGATTATATCTTTGTTCTCACTGAGGAATGTCCTCCGCACCTACTGATACCTCTACCGAAGAACAAAGAGTTGCTTATAATAGGTGGGTCAAAGCTGATAGGATGGCTAAGTGCTATATTTTGGCTTTTATGTCAAATGTGCTTCAAACTCAGCATCAAGTTATGAACACCGCCTATGATATGATGCATAATCATAGGGAACTATTCGGGCATCAAAGTCGTCCTGCTAGGTCGAAGGACATGTCTATTCTGATGAATATCAAAATGGCTGAGGGCACTTCCGTAAGGGAGCATATCCTTAGGATGATGGGCCAACTCAATGAGTTGGAAGTTCTTGGAGCTGAAATCGATGGGGAAACCCAGGTCGATATCATACTCCAAAGTTTGCCTAGGAGTTTTGAGCAGTTTCGTCTGAACTACGGTATGAACAAACATTTGTACACGTTGGCGAAACTTCTGACAGAACTTGTGGCGGTGGAAGAACTGTTTCATAGAGCTCCTCAGGTTCATGTTGCTGAAAATGCTACTCATCCTAGGCCGAAAGGTGGTCGGAATAAGAAGAAGCAAGGAAATTCTGCATCGGTGGTGAAAGCAAAGACTGGTGCGGTCAAGAAGGCTAAAGGCAAGTGCTTCAAATGCAAGCAGCCGGGACACTACAAGGCTGACTGCCCTCTTCTGAAAGGGAACAGGAACGGTAAGTCTTATGCACTGGTTGTTGAATCGTGTTTAGCGGCTATATCTGTTGACACTTGGTGTGTAGATACGGGAGCCACTGATCATGTCTGCAATTCTTTACAGGGGTTCCACCAAACCCGACAGCTTAGTGATGGCGAGATTACCATACTCATGGAAATGCTATAAGAGTAGCGGCTGTTGCAGTGAGAGACGTCTATTTATTTTTCAATAGAAATAAAACTCTTGTTTTGAGGAATTGTCTTTATGTACCTCATTTTAGAAAGAATTTAATTTCGGTTTCTAAATTGTTTAAGGATGGATATTCTGTTTCTTTTAATGACAAGGTTATTTTAAGAAAAAATAAAGTTTTTATCTGTGATGGTGCATTGATAGATAATTTGTATACTCTTAATCCAATTTCTCCCACGGTGCAACAAATTGAATCGAATAATACATCTACTAATAAGAGAAAAAAACCTTCGAAAATGAACCAAACATATTTTTGGCATCTAAGACTGGGTTATATTAACTTGAGTAGGATTCAAAGGTTGATAGCTGATGGACCTCTAAGTTCATTAGTAGTGAAAAATTATCCAACTTGCGAATCCTGCTTGGAAGAAAAAATGACCAAAATGCCCTTTAAGGTAAAGGGGTATAGAGCCAAGGATTTGTTGAAATTGGTTCATTCTGATTTATGTGGTCCTATGTCTGTCCAGGCGAGAGGTGGTTATGAATATTTTGTCACTTTCATTGATAATTATTCTAGATATGTATAAATTTATTTGATGCGCCGCAAGTCTGAGTGCTTTGATAAATTCAAAGAGTACAAGGCTGATGTGGAAAAGCAACTTGGAAAATATATCAAGACACTACGATCTGATCATGGTGGTGAATACCTCTTGGGAGAGTTTAGGAATTATTTATCGGATGAAGGGATAGAATCCCAATTATCTGCACCGGGCACACCCCAGCAGAATGGTGTAGCTGAAAGAAAGAATATGACTCTTATGGAAATGGTAAGATCAATGATGAGTTATTCGAAATTACCAAATTCATTCTGGGCACATGCCTTAGAAACAACGACTTACATTTTAAACTTAGTACCTTCTAAATCGGTAGCCTCCACACCCACCGAACTGTGGACCGGGTGTAAGCCTAGTCTAAAACACGTTTGGATTTGGGGTGCTCCGGCGCATGTGTTGAAGACAGATCCTGATAAGTTAGAATCGCGTACTGATGTTTGTCTGTTTATAGGATATTCTAGAGGAACGAATAGTGGTTTATTTTATAGTCCTAAGGACCAAAAGGTGATCGTTAGCACGATCGCCAGATTTTTGGAAGAGGATTATGTAATGAACCACAAACCCAAGAGTAAAATTGTTCTAGAAGAAGTAAGAGGGGAAACACCAAATATAATACCAAATGTACAAGAGGATATACCACATGACACTGCACCACAATTGCCTGCGGAGCCTCGTCGTAGTGGAAGGGTTGTGAGACAATCCGATAGATTCATGGGATTGGGAGAGTCATCTGACTTGGTCCCAGGTGAACATAAAATCGACCCATGGAATTACAACGAGACATTGCAAGATAAAGATGCTCAGTTATGACAAAATGCAATGAAATTTGAAATAGAATCCATGTATTCTAATAAAGTCTGGGAGCTTGTAGGACCACCCGATGGTGTAAAAGATATTGGATGCAAGTGGATCTATAAAAGAAAAAGAGGATCTGACGGTAAGATGGAGACCTTTAAAGCAAGACTTGTTGCTAAAGGATATACTCAAAAAGAAGGAATCGATTATGAGGAAACATTCTCGCCTGTGGCCATGCATAAGTCGATCCGGATTCTTTTGGCTATTACTGCTCGTATGGATTATGAGGTATGGCAAATGGATGTCAAAACAGCTTTCCTAAATGGAAGTCTTGAGGAAAACATCTACATGAAGCAACCAGAGGGATTCATTGCGAAGGGCGAAGAGCATCTTTTGTGTAAGCTTAAAAGGTCCATTTATGGATTGAAACAAGCTTCAAGATCATGGAACATCCATTTTGATGAAGTAATTCAGTCATATAGATTTATTCAATGTTCGGATGAATCATGTGTGTACAAGAAGTGTGATGGAAATGTAGTGGTATTTCTTGTACTCTACGTGGATGATATTCTACTCATTGGAAACAATGTAAAGGTATTGTCGGGCGTAAGGGTATGGCTGTCCAAGCAGTTTGAGATGAAGGACTTAGGAGAAGCCGAACATATTCTTGGGATTAAATTAATAAGGAATCGCAAGAAAAGAATGTTGTGCTTATCCCAAGCTTCATACATTGATATGATCCTGGCTCGTTTTAGCATGCAAGATTCCAAGAAAGGTTTTCTACCTTTCAGACATGGAATACCTCTATCTAAGGGTATGTGTCCTAAGACACAACAGGAAATAGAGGAGATAAAGCTGGTTCCTTATGCTTCGGCAGTAGAAAGACTCATGTATGCTATGCTATGTACGAGGTCGGATATCTGTTATGCCGTAAGCATGGTCAGTAGGTATCAAAGTAATCCAAGACATGGCATTGGACTGCGGTAAAGCATATTTTGAAGTACCTGCGAAGGACTAGGGATTATGTGCTAATTTACTGGGCAGATACTTCGTTACCTTTGGGTTATACTGATTTGGATTTCCAGTCAGATAGGGATGCTAGTAAATCCACTTTGGGTTATGTGTTTACTCTTAGAGGAGGAGCCATAATATGGAGGAGTGTAAAGCAGAAATGCATTGCGGACTCCACCATGGAAGCTGAATATGTAGCAGCCTCTAAGGTAGCTAAAGAAGCAGTATGGCTTAGGAACTTCTTAATGGACTTGGATGTGGCTCCTGGTTTGCCCAAA
Organism: Pogostemon cablin; assembly: GCA_023678885.1. Classification (NCBI taxonomy): domain Eukaryota; kingdom Viridiplantae; phylum Streptophyta; class Magnoliopsida; order Lamiales; family Lamiaceae; genus Pogostemon; species Pogostemon cablin. The sequence goes on from CM042951.1 coordinate 33,692,911, forward strand.
GCGATCACAATTTATTGTGATAACAGTGGTGCAGTAGCAAACTCGAAGGAACCACGAGCCCATAAGGCGAGTAAACACATTATGCACAAGTACCACCTGATACGAGACATCATTAAAAGAGGGGAGATTGTTGTCGTTAAGATTGCATCGGAGGATAACCTAGCTGATCCTTTTACTAAGAGCCTTCTAGCGAAAGCGTTCGATGGGCATGTAGAAGGAATGAGGATTAGATGCGTGTCAGCAGATATGGCAGCTTAGTCTTTTAGCATAAGTGGGAGATTGTTAGATTGTATACTAAAAGTCTGGCTTTTGTACGAAATAATATTTTAACAATTTATTTGAAATGAGAATCATATGATCAAACGTTTTGCATATTATAATTTATTTATATGTTTGTGCAAAAGTCCATTTACTTTATACTGTAGATAATATGTTGTGCGACAACACGCGAAAGATCATATTATCTATTTTCTTATAAAGTATAAACAGATGTTCACAACCGAAATAGACGGGGACTATCTATCGGGATGGTAGTAGTGTGATTTGGTATTAGTTTGTCTTGTTTATAGAATCACATTAGTGCACTTTGTGTGTATTGAGCAGGTCCGCTTGAGATCGTTCAACTTGTACTGTCTATATAGGAGAACTTGATCTCAATTATTATGGATGTTCGTGCTCTTAATCCCTATACAATAACCTCGACACATAAGACAGTATGTATTTCTTTGATTCATCAATGGGTGAGATTTACATGTATTAAATCAACAAACTCGGTGAGTTGGGAAGTAGTGTTGTCTCTATGGTGTCCTGTTGATTGTAGAAGGAATCCATGTCTGACATAGGTTGATAATGTCCCCCCTTTGAGGAGCTCATAAGGATTATCATATAAATCTTGCAAGTGGATTAATTCCGGCATGATAACAAAGTTGAATAGTACTACTCTCGGATGAGATATTAATTAATTTGAGTTGTCAGTAACTTAATTAATTAATGGACATTATATATCTTAAACATGGGGAGACTATCGGGCTCATAATAAGAAGGATCCCATAACGTAATTATGGGATTGGAGCAGAAGTGCAGTAATAATATTTTAGTGGACTATATTATTATTATTGGACTTAAGTATAAGCTTTGGGCTAAGCTTGGATACTTAAGCCCAATGGAGGCCCAACTCCAATTTCTCCTCCTGGTCCCTGCTGTAGCCCATATATAAGTTGTCTCAACTTCCTGGAACCCTGGACTTGCGCCTATTTTGACGTGAAAAAAGGTTTGGAGCAGATTGAGAAGATCCTGAGGATTGTTTCCCACACAACACCAGGATTGAACTTAGGGAATGCAACAGAAGATCAAGAGGTCGTTCTCTACAGTTCTTCAATAACAAACCCTGGTGAAAGGTATTGTAGACTTTGATTTGTTGCTTCTGCTGATCTAGTTTACATGGAACCCTAACGGTTCATGCTAACCACACGATCGAACGCCAACAGTTAGAAGCTCAGAAAGTGGCTTCTTTCATTTCTCATGCAGAGCACTTGTTCTTTACGTAGTTAGCTCATAATGAATATTTGCTTTGTCAAGATAAGCCTTCCAAATTCTTCCACAAGTTGGTCAAAGTTAATGGTGGTCGCCTTCTGTTAGAACGACTTCCGGGCATACTTTTTCCAGGGGAGAAATGGTTGAGGAGTTTGTTTCCTTTTATAAGAATCTACTTGGGACTTCTCAGGACTTTCAACCTATTGATGATTCAGTGTTTGAATGGGGAGAGCTTCTTTCGGATGATCATAGGGCTTAACTTATTGCCCCTGTTTCTGAGTCTGAAATCAAGCAAGTCATTTGGAGTATGAATGTGAACAAGGCTCCAGGTCCTGATGGTTTTTCTGTGGGCTTCTTTAAGGATGCATGGAGGTTATTGGGCATGATATTGTGGGTGCAGTTCAGGAATTCTTTCATGATGGAAGGCTTCTTCGCCAGTTGAATGCCACATTCATTACCCTTATCCTAAAGGGTGTTCATGATCCTAGTGTGAAAGATTTTAGGCCCATTTCCTGTTGCAATGTGTTATACAAAGTTATCTCCAAGATTATTACAACCAGAATCTCTAAGGTGATGGACTTCTTGATCTCGGATAATCTCTTTGGCTTTATTAAAGGGAGACATATGAGGGACTGTATCATGTTGGTACATGAGGTATTAAAGAACTATGGATGGAGTAGGGGACGCATTGCTCCTCGTATGACTCTCAAAGTTGACATTAAGAAGGCGTATGATACTGTCAATTGGGATTTCTTAAGAGGAGTGCTTGTTGGCCTTCGTTTTCCCCCCAGATGATTGGATGGATAATGGAGTGTGTTTCCACTATCTTATTTTCTATTCTTGTTAATGGGATTCCGGAAGGTTATTTTGAAGGTAAGCGTGGTCTTCACCAAGGTGATCCACTTTCATCCCTTCTGTTTGTGATGTGCATGAATTATTTTACTAGATCTTTCAAGAAGCTCACTAGTGCTAATAATTTTAAGTTTCATTCGAGATTATGTGCGAAAATTAATCTATCGCATTTAGTATTTGTAGATGATTTGATTTTATTTGCCTATGGTGATGTTCGTACTGCCCATCTAGTTTCTCAAGCTTTGCATACTTTCTCTTCAGTTTGTGGATTAGAGGTAAGCAATGAGAAATCTAGTTTGTTTATATCTGGTATTTCAGAGGATATTGAGCATGATATTCGAGCTATTTTACCTTTTCAAGATGGCTCGTTTCCTGTTTGTTATTTGGGCATACTTTTGCATAGTAGGAAGTTAAGGGAGACTGATTTTGAACCTTTGTTCTTGAAGATTTCGGGTCTCATCCAGATTTGGTCTTCTCGGCATTTTTTTTACACTGGTAGATTGAAGTTAGTTCGTTCAGTCATCTACGGGATTTTGAATTTCTGGTCTTCTATGGTCAAGATCCCTGTAGGTGTTATTCATCATGTTGAGCGCATGATCCGTTTGTTCTTGTGGGGGCAGAAGCATGGGGCTGTCAAGTGTTTAGAAATGCTCCTTTCTAAGGAGCAAGGAGGTTTGGGACTTCGGAGCATCGAACTTATGAATGATGTTGCTTTGTGTGGGGTTATTTGGGACCTTCATTTGGAGAAGAACTCTTTGTGGCTTCGGTAGATTCATGAAGTCTATCTTATGGGGTTTCAGTTGGGGATGCTGTCCCCACTCACGCAGCTTCCATTGTTTGGAAGGACTTACTTAAGACCCGTGATCGTATACGAGCACGCCTTTAGGAGAACATCATTGATGCTTTTATGGAGAGTTCAGTTATGGGCAGCCTTGTTGCGAAGAAGCTCTATGTTATTGTTGCTCCTTCAGCGCCTAGTAAGTTTTTCTTTACCACGATTTGGTCTTCTTGCGCTCATAGGAAGCATGTTTTTCGCATGTTGATAGTGGCTAAGAATTTCTTAGCCACTTTTGATCGATGGCATGCAGAGGGTGATTGTATGGAGTGCTGTTTTTGTGTTGGTCATCAAGAATCGAAGGATCATTTGTTCTTTCAGTGTTCCTTTTTGAGGCTTGTTTGGGACCAAGTGTGGGCTTACCTTGGTTGGTCAAGACGTATTTCTACCATTTTTGCAGGTGTCAAATGGATTTTCAAGGATCGTGGACCTAGGAAGGCTGTTCGTAGAAGGCGGGAGCTTGCCCTTTTTTGCTTGCGTCTACTTTATTTGGAAGGCGCGGAATGATGCTATATTTGATAATATTTGACTGACTATTAGTGGAGTTGTAAATAATGTGTTAATGCATGTAGCTAGGTTCGATTTCCTCCTAACTAGATGATTGTGGTTGACTCCTTTGGAGTTTGTTTTGTTGTTGCTTTCGTTTGTTTGTTTCTTCGGCCTTAGCCGTTGAGATTGTACTTGTACATTGTATCTGGCCTCGGTCTTTTTCTGAATATTAACATCTATATTCAGAGTATTAAGTTGAAACTAGTATTATACAAAATCCGCAGTATAGCATAGTAAACAAATTTTGAATTTTTCTAGAAGTGAATTATTTAACACAATATAATATTTAACAGACGGCTTTGTAAATTATACATATAGTGAACTAATTAGCAAACATAAATTAGTAAAGAGTTGGTATCTATGCACTCTCGAGTGTAAGCGTGCATGTCTATAATTTTTTATTCTATATTATATACATATATTTTTTAATAATTGTATATTTTTTTTATATTCAACTTTTTATTAAAAAAATTAGCACTCATATGTATATAACTTTTTATTCAATAGCGTATACATGTTTCTTAATAATTGTATATTTTTTTACACTCAATTTTTCAATTAAAAAAACTAACAAAACTAACAAAAATTCACTAACGAATTGTATACATTTTTATTCATAAATGTATATTTTTTATTCATAATTATATACGTTTCTAAAAGTAAGTGCACTGTATTTTTTTGTGCGCTGAGGTGCACACGAGAATTAGTCATTAATTAATAAATAAAATGCATGGTGACAAAAGTGTATATAACAGGATCCAACAGGAAGTGTATATATGTCCACATCCTTTTGTTTTATTTCATGCTATTTTTCAAATTGGTCCAACTCAAGTGGTGTGCCTTAATTCAAATAATTTTTTTAGTAGGTTAATGTCCCCTTCATAATTGAAATTATATAGTATATAAATTAAGGACTAATTAATTAATTATACTCCCTCCGTCCCGCCGATAAGTGTCCGTTTACTTTTTGTACGTGGATTAAAGAGTGTAATATTTTAAAGTATAATGAGGTGAGAGAAATAATTTTTTAATGTGGAGTGAGTAGTTGTATTTGTGTTGAGTGTGGGTCTCATATGTAGTGGGTTAAGTATAATAATATTATTATGTGTTGTCACATCAACTAAAAAAGAAAATGGACACTTTGTATTGGGACGGACCAAAATGACAAAATGGACACTTATCGAGGGGATGGAGGGAGTATAATTTAAGAAGACCCTAGTTTAAATATTTGAAGAGCCTATCTTGTGCATATCGAATACGTATATACCGAAGTCAAATGCTAATTCTACGTAAATTTAAATACATTTACATAGGCAAAATATTATTGTCAGGTGTAGTCACATTTAAAATACATAAAATTATCAATAAAAATATATACATTAATTAATTAAAAATTATTAACAATTTTAGCAAATGTCATGTGGGTAAAAAACACATATACATTGCTGAATAAAACTAATATAGATTGGTTGCACGGAAATTAACTCTATATACCAAGTGCACGGAATATCAACTCATAATTTAGAGAATCATCCATGTACCCAATTCATCATGCACATTGATTTTATAAAACTACTCTTTAGTACATGAAAATTACTCTCTCGATAGATGAATTATTACTCTTTTGAAAGAAAATATTACTCATCTTAACAAGAATTTAAAAACCCACAACATATCAAAATTTTAGAATTAATAGTTTTTATTCAAAAGAGTAATGACAAAGTCTCTTGTGAGACGAGTTATTTGTAAGACGGGTGTGAGACAGGTCGATCCATCACTAAAGTATGCTTATTATATAATTAAAGTATGTTTAATAGTTGTAAAAATATGTTTTCTAAAGTATGTTGGATTATGCATTATAATATGATTTTAGCGTGTTATAATATAATATTATTAATATACTTTAACTACAAAAAATAATCATAATTTATCTATACAATAAGCATACTTTAGTGATTGGTCGACCCGTTACTCACCCGTCTCACAAATAACTCATCTCACAAGAGAGTGTCTCAAGAATAATAGCTCATTTCTAAAAAGTAAATTTTCATGTATTGAAAAGTTATTTTTAATAAAATTAGGGTGCAAGATAACCCGATTCACATAAGTGTTTATCTATAATTTGAAGTAGAATTTATCTTTTATTCTTACATTTATTATTTTTTAGGAGGTTATATTATCAATTTGTTCAAAATTAAATTTAGGTTCTCTTACTATTAGATATAGTACACCACTATTATTAATAGGTACATTAGTTCAAAAATATTCAAATAGATACAATATATTATGGTAAGATACCAATATACCATACAAATATTCTGAACGGTTTCTTTTATCAAATTTGTGCAAAATAAAATAAGAATGCTATTGTTGAATTGCTTTTAGAAATTCTGTTTCATCCTCAATTACTTCTCTAATGCACACTAATTGTTTTTTAGAGATGCTTTTAGCATTCAACAGACTTTTATGGAATGATTCAAAATGCAAGAAGAGAGATCATGGCAGCACAAACTAGAAACTGCAAACTTTGAGAGCAAAAGATTCAAAGATCACAGGATTCATAGGCTCATAGCACCAGTGAAGACGATTAATACAACTACAAAACGTGTACGATGTAAGCGATCAGTTACACAACCCGATTACAGAACTTGACCCATTATTGCCAGCATCTAAGCAATTATGCTATACTGAAAGTCCAAAAATTTAATCTAGCATTTATAGCATGTCCTACAATACCTATTCCATGATAATTTACAACGTAGCCCAGAACAAGCTCGATATTAGGAGATTTGCCTCAGTTGTACACGATCTAATCTCTCCAAAAGATTTAATCCAAACTTATAAACATGTTGATTTTCGTTGTATACTGAAGCACAACCCCACCATCATGCTAAATTAGGAACATCAACAAGTATCCCTCAAAGCCCTTTACTCTTTCTGTCAGTCTTCATCAGATTCAGACATGTATCTGCTGATGTCAAGGGGCTCATTTCTAGGGATAGAGTAGTTCATCTCAGAATCATTCACAGTATTCATTGGTGCAAAGGCTGCAAATTCAAAGTCATTAGCATAAGAATCTTAACTATCAGACTAGCAAATATTAACAACAGAATTCATATTTCCAGCTTTTTAACTTAGTCGGAGCTAATGACATTTAACTCAGATTTGGTACGATATCCCAAACTATACTGATTCAAAACTATATGTACTTCAAAATTTTATAAATAGGAATCAGCTACAAAAAAGGAGGTAGAGAGAAATTTTAGAATGGACGGACATCTACAAAGGCATCAAGAAAAATTGTAGATTTGTAGATCCAGTAAAGGGGAAAAAGGCAAAAACAAATAGCAGGTAAATGTTCATGGCCCAAGAATTTTTTAAACCATGACATTGATCTGTCAGTATCATATAGAAAATAAAACAAAACCAAATAAACTAACCTTTCTCTCTTATTCTTTTGTCCCTATCATATTCAAACTTGTCACGGATTTGGCTGACCTTATTCCAATTATCATTGCCCCAGCTAGTTGATCTAGCTTGATCCTGCAGTCAAAATGGCTCTCACTCAAATTTTCAGAGTAAATGACAGTTGAAATGAAACCTTTTTATCGTAGAATTTTTAAGGCTGAAAAGCAAATTATTGCTTGAACAAAAAACAGTGCAGCTCTTGTTAACCAACATGATGAGTAAGGAGGTTGAGAAGAGATGCATAGAAAAAGAATGACTGAATATCTAGAATTTAATATGACAGTACACTACAAAATTCAAAGAAATCCCACCAAAGTTCACCCACAAAATTAAAATTAAGGAATGAGAAGAAAAATCTACACAATTACCTTGTTTTGCTCAGCTCTGGGTTGTCTAGTCCTGCAAAAGGAGAGAAAATCGCTTCATAATACACTCAAATTCTTTCCATTACAAGAATACAAAGTCAAAAATACAAAATGATTTGAAAGAATGAGAATAATATTCTTAGCAATTTACAAACTCCAACAGATCAACATGAATTGAACAGCTAAGATGTTCATTTGTTATGATTGAAGCAATTATACACTTGATTACTATCTCAAATTTTATTCAAACGGATAGATCAAAATTGCTAGAGTACAGAATATAATATCCATCCAACCTGTATGGGTTGAAATCTTCATCATCATCCTCAGGAGAGTCGTAGTTTGCATGATCTCGAGCAAGTTTTTTGGAATACCCTTCATCCCAATACAACCTCTCCCAATTTTCTCTGAGCTCATTGTATAGTTCCATGTATCTTTTGCGCCAAGGTTCGTGCTCCTTTCAAATGGCAAAAGATTAATATAAGGTTAACCAAATTAGGCCACAAGGCAGGAAAATTATATTAATATCCAACTTTAACATCACCATATAATAGAAACATCAGGGATTTTAAAAAAATTTACTAAGCTAGATCATCTTTTGGATTTCCCTCTACCATTCTTATTTTCTAGTATTCTTCATTTTTTTCAATTCTGCTTTCGTGAGTCAAATCCAGATTCTGAAACCACAAAGTCAGCTTATCACAGTGAAGCTTAATGAAACTAATTACTTAGTATGGAAACAACAAAGGATACGGTCTAGAAGATTTCATCACTGGGAAAAAAAAAATTCCAGATCTTTTGAATGCAGGTACTTCTGATACAAATCTTGAATTCATAAACTGGATTAGGCAGGAGCAACTCTTAATGTCTTGGGCATTGTACCATCTGCATCATAGTCTTGATTATTTATTTATTATTTTTTTTTTTACACTGAAATTTGAGAAGATTCATAAAATTTTCTCATAAAATATTATTTAAAAAAAAATTATTTATTAAATTATATTTTTTAAAATTGTAACTTTAAAACACATGTAATACACGAGATCCATACTAGTATATATATATATATATATATATATATATATATATATATAATAGCAAAGTGAAAAAGTCAAAATTGAACCAATTTTTAATATACACCGTTGATTTTGATTACTAATTCTTTTTTAATCTCATCTATTTATCACATTATTCAATCTCATCCATTCATCACACTTATAAGATTAGATCTTGACCATTAATTTTTTTATCACAATAATGATACCTTATTTAATTTAAGATTATACATTATTTAAAATGATTCATTATATGTGTGTTGAATGTTTGCTCCATCTTATTAAAATTTCCTTTGCAAATTTTTTGAAACTATAAAGTACTTTTAAGTTTTAACAATTAATTCATTATTAAATTATTTTCTTCATCTTTTTTGATCGCATATTTTCTTCATTAGTAATAATTTTGAATTAATATTATTGGTGAAATATTTTATATATTTAATCAAAAATTGTAAATTTTTCTATCATATTTTTGTGATAGAATTATATTATATTTATTTTATATTTAAATAGTAATAGTATAAGTTGATTGAAAATATTAATTTTAATCAATAAAAAAGTACTTAAAAAATAGTACTCCCTCCGTCCCAACTTTAACTTCACACTTTCCGTTTTGGTCCGTCCCAAATTCAACTTCACACTTCTATAAAAGGAAAAAGCAACAAACTAATATCCCCTAACATACTTTAATTTCAAATTTGTCATTACCTTTTTAACACACATAACATACTTTATCATTTATTTATTACCCAAAAATACCATACTACCCTCAAAAGTAAATCAAAAAGTGACTTTTCTTAAACTCCGTATCTACAGTAAACGTGAACTTGAATTTGGGACGGAGGGAGTATTAAATGTGTATGAGTAATTTATGGGTATTGATAAAAGATTTTGGGACTGATACAAATATTGTAATGAATTTTTCAAATATTAATTTTTAAATGATATTTATTTATATACGGGTACGAGTATTACGAAATAAGCAAGTATATTACATAATTAATAAACATAATTATTAATTATGTTAAAAAATAATAATTTTAACTATAAAGTAGTTTTAAGTTTTAACAATTAATTTATTATTAAATTATTTTTTCATTTTTTTTGATCGCATATTTTCTTCATTATTAATACTCACTCCGTCCCACAACAAGGAGTGCATTTACCATTTTCGTCCGTCCCAAAACAAGAGGTGCATTATCTTTTTTAGTAAATGGGACCCACACAAAACCATTAATATATTTTCATGGACCCACACACCATACTAATACACCTACCCACTTTACATAAAATATTATTTCTCTCTCCTCAACTACTCTCAACTACTCATTAAATGTTAGAGTATATCCCTTAATTTACGTGCAAAAAAGTTTCGACACTCTTGTGGTGGGACGGATGGAGTAATTTTGAATTAATATTATAGGTGAAATGTTTTATATATTTAATCGAAAATTGTAAATTTTCTATCATATTTTTGTGATAGAATTATATTATATTTATTTTATATTTAAGTAGTAATAGTATAAATTGATTAAAAATATTAATTTTAATCAATAAAAAAGTACTTTAAAAAATAGTATTAAAAGGGTATGAGTAATTTACGGGTATTGATAAAAAATTTTGGGACTGATACAAATATTGTAATGAATTTTTCAAATATTAATTTTTAAATGATATTTATTTATACACGGGTACAAGCATTACGAAATAAGCAAGTATCTTACATAATTAATAAAATAATTATTAATTATGTTAAAAAATAATAATTTTAAATGGGTATGTGTAATCAACGGGTATTAATAAACGAGTTTGGGACGGGTATGAGTATCATAATATATTTTTTTAATGAAATGTGTACGAATATGAGTAGTTTAGATTTAAATGGATACGAGAACGTAACAATTAATTCATTATTAAATTATTCCCTTCATTATTAATAATTTTGAATTAATATTATTGGTCCTAATATCTTAATAATTTTAAATAGGTATTTGTAATCAACGGGTATTGATAAATGAATTTGAGACGGGTATGATTATCATAATATATTTTATATATTTAATCAAAAATTGTAAATTTTTCTATCATATTTTTGTGATAGAATTATATTATATTTATTTTATATTTAAGTAGTAATAGTATAAGTTGATTTAAAATATTAATTTTAATCAATAAAAATACTTTAAAAATAGTATTAAATGGGTATGAGTAATTTACGGGTATTGATAAAAGATTTTGGGATTGATACAAATATTGTAATGAATTTTTAAAATATTAATTTTTAAATGATATCTTTAATATACTAAAGGAGATTTTAATTTTGATGAGGTGTCGCTTTCATATTTTTTTATTTTTTAATTATTAATTATCTTTATTTATTAAAATATTTATTAATATTATTTAATAGGAGATATATTTTCATATCTTATATGTACTAATTACGAATACGCTGCTATAAATAACATTTTAAAAGTATGAGGTGTCGCGACGTGGTTAATTGTCGTATATTTTTTATTTTTTTGTTTATACTAATTACGAATACGCTGCTATAAATAACATTTTAAAAGTATGAGGTGTCGCAACGTGGTTAATTGTGGTATATTTTTTATTTTTTGTTTTAATATTACATATATAATCTTTCTACTTTTAATTTTATTTTTATTATTATTATTCATGTATATCTTTAAATCATGTATATCTATAAATTAAATATTACTTTAATCATATTTTTTTATTAGTTAGGAATAGATAATCAACAAAATATATCCAACTTATTATATATTATTATTATTATTCATGTATATCTTCAAATTAAATACAACTTTTAATTAGTTAGTAATACTACTTTTATTTTTATTACTATCATTATTATTATTATTCATGTAAATATTTAAAGACAATGACTAAGGTGGAGCTGACTTATTTTTCAATTTTGTGAGACCGAATCTTTTTAATAAAATGGGTCAAAATAATCAAACCCAATCTTCTTTCCCCTCGAATCTCTCCTCTCTCCATCCTTAAATTCCCAATTCTTCACCCTCCGATCTTCTGACTCTTACATATAAATTCTTCGCCGCCGCCATCGTCTTTTCACCGCCCTCCGCCTTCCCGACTTTGAGGTCCCGCTCCGACGACCCAGAATCGTGATTCCATTACCCATTTCCCCAATTCTAATTGTACTTGTGCAACTCTGCGGAATCGCTAGTCTCTCATTTCCGTCACCCATTTACCTATGTCTTTTGATCGAGTGTAGAGGTCAAGGAGAAGCCTTGATTACATCGATAAATTCAGTAAAAACATGAATCATCAATTGGAGGGAGAGCTCAGAGAGATGTTGAAATCAACCCAAAGTCCTTCAACTAAGTGAATCTAGTGTTTTAGTTTTCTCCTAATTTACTTCAATCATAAATCGGGTTGAAGAAGAAGTCGCTTCCGGTGCCGGAGAAGGAGGATGGCGGCGGGCGATGGGGAAGTACAGTTTCTCTCTCTTGTGAGGAAAATGAAGCCGGGAAGGAATCGAAGATGGAGAAAGAGGATTGAGAAAGATAGGGCGAAGAAGAAGATGGAGAGAGTGCATAAAAGCTTGAGAGAAGAAGGATGCATTCTTGAAATTGATCACATTTCATGTTCAAGACAAGTGGAGTTTTCATTCTTGTTCATGCTTTCATATGCATTTTCTTGTTAGCTATTAGTTTTCAAATGCATATGGGTTGATTCTTTGCTTAATTTTCTGATTTCTGATTTTTAGTTAATGATGAAAAATGATTTCTGACTTTTAGTTGTCTTCAGACATCCCTATGAAGAATATTCATATATTTTTTCTTTTCTTTTTTGTTAGTAAAAAGTTATACTAGTTCTTGAAAATTATTACATGGTAAAATTCCACGTGTTCCTTTATCTGCTTGCCCATTGCCATATTTATAAACCACAACCACATTACAATCTACACAGACTCTGACACCCAAACCAAACCATTCCATGGAGTATTGATCAATATTATCTTCTCTCTCATATTTTCTCACATCTTCATCTCTCCTGCTAACTCTTTCTACCCTCTCCCATGACCATGGCAACACTACAGCAAATGAAAATCACTATATTTCTCTCTGTTTTTTCAGCTTAATTCTATATTTCTGAAATGAGTTAAATTGGGTTTTGTGAATATTAATATGCATCAAATAATTATTGGTGAATGATTTAGCACCTCCAATATTTTTGAAAATGACAATTTGAATTGTGTATAGAATTAAAATTTTGTAACTCCATATATCAGTACATATTATTCCGTTTGTTTTTATACAAACATTTCAAAATTAATAATGTCTATAATTAATTATAATAATGAACATTTTGAGAATAAAGTAATTTCCTATATTTTTGAAACGGTAATTAATTAATAAATTGAGATGTGTCAAAATATTATGTTTTACCCTTTTTTAATAATTGGATTATTACTCTTTAGAATAATTTTTAAATTACTATGAATAAGTTTTTAGATTACTCTTTGTAATTAAGTAGACCATTCTTTGAAGTTAATTAAATTGTGTGCAATCTATACGTTATTAGATCACCCAATAAAAATAATTAGATTGCTCTTTGAGATTAAATAAAAATAATTAGACTACTCTTTGGGATTAAATAGATCACTTTTTTGAAATTAATTGGAGCACTCTTTGAAATTAATTAAATTGAATACAATCTATACGTGTTAGTTCACTCTATAAAAATAATTAGGTTACTCTTTGGAATTTATTAAGTTACTCGTTGTTAGTTTACTCTATAAGAATAATTAGGTTACTCTTTGAAATTTATTAGGTTACTCCTTAAATTGGATTACTCTTTTATTAAGATTCCGATTTTCTAACAATAAAAATATTTTTTTCTAATGAATTAATTGGATTACTCTATATAAAAATAATTAGGTTACTCTTTGGAATTTATTAGATTACTCCTTAAATTGGATTACTTTTTTATTTAAGATTCCGATTTTCTAACAGTAAAATCTTTTTTCTAATGAATTAATTGGATTACTCTATAAAAATAATTAAGTTTCTCTTTATAATGAATTGGATTACTCTTTATAATGAATTGGATTATTTTTTAATGAATTAAATTATTCTTTGATTTGAGATTTTCTAACAATAAAGTCTTTTTTTATAATGAATCTATAAAAATAATTGGATTAATCTTTATAATAAATTGGATTAATCCTTGGGTTACTCTTTATAATGAATCTTTATAATGAACTGGATTACTCCTTGGGTTACTCTTTATAATGAACAGGATTACTCCTTGATTTGATATTTCGATTTTATTGTTCGTTGATAGATCACTCTATATAAATAATTAGATTACTTTTTGAAATTAATTAGATCACTCTATATAAATAATTAGATTACTTTTTGAAATTAATTAGATCACTCCTTAAAATAAGTAATTAGATTACTCCTTGAAATAAGTAGGATTACACCATCTACTTCAAATATAAGGTGCGATAAAAAAGTAAACAAAAATCACAAAGAGAGAAAAGATCCACTTTCTTGATTGAAAGGAATTGGTGAGTTTTTTTCAATAGAAAAAGAAATCAATCCATAAATAAGGTCATCTCATGCCCATTGACAGTCTCCTGAATTCTTAATACAAAAGACAAGACAAATACAAATAAACATACAATTAGATAATTCAGCATCTAATCCAATAGCATTCTGTAGTCACATGGAACATCTTGTTTGGACATCTCTACTACTTTTGGATTCAAATCCTCAAGTTAAAGTATTTTGGCTTGATATTCACAATCACTCTCCTAATTGCAATGATGAATGAATAGAATCAAACCCAATATTGAGATGATCTAGCGCCTTACACACAAAGTCCACAGCGTAATATCTGAGGAAGATTAATTTTTAAGAACATGAATAAATAACGCAACAAATAATGGTAAAGCAAGATCTCTGATAATTGACAATGATCACCAAAAAGAAAAAAAAAACTTGTACATTCATGTTACAGAAACAATTCAACTCAATCAATCCCTTAAATAGTTTCATAATAAACTGTCCCAGAATAGGCCAAAGTTTTCACCAAGCCGACGTGCTGATTTCATCCTTAAAAATCACATAATTAATCTGTTAGCATAACCATTTAGTCATCTGGAATTCGTATTAATGTTTTTTTGAAAGGAATTGATGCTCAAATTCAACCAAAACCAAACGAATCAAATAAAAAAACAATGGTTTTTGGATCATTAAGGGAAATAAGGACAAGCCTGCGATAGTTTAACAAAACTTTCATTGCAATCTCATCACAAACTATTCATACTTAAAGAAGTCGCACCTCAAAAATAAACTTTCAATTACTTACCTTTCATCAAGTCTTGATTAAACAAAACAGATTACAGCAGATTAAGTATCAACAATCTCAGAAACAAGGTCGTAATCTCTCTCTAATTACCTTCAGTCGAAACGACAAGACAGCCAGTAATATATGAGCGAATGCTGAAGGCAAACCAACAGTAAACCACATTCACCTCCATATGAAGCTCTTTCCCCAATTGGTGACTAAACCTAAAATCAGATCAAATGAAATTCAATCACAAATCGATATACGGCGGATCTAATTGTTTGATTCCTCCGTAATTTGTCGATGAAAAAACTTGACGGAGAGGGTTGGAGAGAGACTGGAATTGGAGTCGTCACGATTGCCATATAAACTGAAGTAAGTCGCCATTACGACGAAGTTATTGTCCAGCTCCTTGGAGATGCACTCCCGTCCAGATCTGTCGCTGCCACGCGACGTTGCCACCACCGCGCACTGCTGCCCAGTCGAGCGCCTTTCGCCGTCCGCTGCTGCTGCTAGAAAATGCAGGTTTTAGGAAGAAGGGCTTCAGTAATGGGGAGAGGCGACGCGAGAAGGGGACGATGGGTTAGGGGAGAAAATTGAATTTGGTGTATAATGTTCGGATGGTTCTACAATCATTTAAGATCCGCCAGTTATATGCAAACCCGCGAGATTGTGATTTGGGATATGATTTCATGAATTTTTCGTGGACTGGTTTCACTCTAGTCCCTCTCATATTTAAATTATGTATATTTATAAAATAAATATCATCTTTAATTATATTTTTTGATTGGTTATAATAATTAATCTGCGTATTACGCGGGAATGTGTACTCGTTTATTTATATACACGGGTATGAGTATTACGAAATAAGCAAGTATCTTACATAATTAATAAACATAATAATTTATTATGTTCAAAAAAAATAATATCAACGTGTATTGATAAACGGATTTGGGACGGGTATGAGTATCCTAATATTATTTTTTTAATGAAACGGGTACGAATATGAGTATTTTATATTTAAATTGATACGAGTACGTAACAATTAATTCCTTATTAAATTATTTTCTTTATTATTAATAATTTTGAATTAATATTATTAGTCCTAACATCTTAATAATTTTAAATGGGTATGTATAATCAACGGGTATTGATAACGAGTTTGAAATTTTTTATTTATACATGGGTATGAGTATTACGAAATAAGCAAGTATTTTACATAATTAATAAACATAATTATTTATTATGCTAAAAAATATATAATTATTTTATAAAAATGCTCAATATTTACCATTACTTTCATTCGTTATATATTTAAAATACACTTTTTCTTAATTTTCTTACTGCTAAAAAGGAACATACTAGCATGGATTGAGGGATTGTATTATATAAAAATTTCAATTCAAATAAATTATATGTGAAGATATACTTATTTTATAAAAACATAGAGATAGAATGATTTATCTAAAAGGCATGATTTAATTTAAGTTTCTCCTCATATGGTTTAAATAACATCATGACACCTTAGTCCTATGGTTCAAACGCTAGTTATATTTAATTCTAATTAAACTGTACGTAATCATGAATTAATTAAAATTCTGTATTTTAAGAAATCAAGGTCATCAAATATGAAAAGTTTAGTGGGGATTAAAGTCTATAACTTGTACATATTTGTGGTTGGTTATAAAATATGATTATTTATTCAAATAAAAACTCTTCTCAAAGGGTGTCTTCATGAGAAGTCGCAGCTATTTAGAAATACAATAAATTTGTATAATTTCTCTATAAATAGATGACTATGGGTGAAAAAAAAAACTCACAACTTAATCAGTTTCTTTTTTCATCCTCATAAGCAATAACTTATGGAAATTCTATTTTGACTTCAGAATTTGGTAATTTGTTATATTATGGAGGTTTAATGCCTTAGTCTTGGAACAAACCTTAAAAAAAGTCACGCCTCAAAGCTTTATTTTTCCTTTTATCTATTGTGCCTTAATTAACAATGTCTGTATGTGATCTCTTGTTGAGAAGAGCATCACATTTTTTAATAGGATATTTAGTATATATATATATTGCAAAATTTATAGTATCATGAAATTCATCACGTGAAATGAATAAGAGAATTAAGTATATTAAAAGTTGATATAGTGGAAAGCTTATAAAAAAAATTGTGCTTGTTAATTGTTATACTAAATAAATCATTATGTGAGTCATGCAATCATGCATACAAGTTTTTACTTTTGGAAAGCAAATTTTGCTTAAAGATCATATCACGGAGTAACATGACTCGGGCAAAACCATATTATAAAACCCTTATAAAAGCATTTCTCGTGACGGCTAAAATTAAATACTCCCTCCGTCCGTCTGTGAGAGAGGGGTGTTTATTTTTGTGCACATTGATTAAGGAGTATTATTATTTAATGTGTAGTGGGTAGTTGTATTAGTGTGTGTGGATCCCTTGTGTTTAAAAAAGGAAATAACCCTCTTTGAAACGGACGGCCAAAATAAAAAAAAATACCCTCTTTCACGTGGACGGAGGGAGTATTATTTATTAATAAATAATAATTAATTATAGAAAATAAATAAAATACTACCGTCTAGCAAAATCATTCTTTATTAATTGAGCAATAAATTTTTTTCCTTTTTCCATTAATGTGCATTGTATTAAATTATAGGCAAAGACTTGTGTAAGACCGTCTTATATAAGGACTTACGTGAGACGGCCAGAAAGTGATAACTTTTATATAGGAAAGTGATAATAAATTAATGAAAAGTGATAATATTATTTCATAAACAATTTATAGTTTAAATAAAAAGTGATAACATTTCATAGCGAAAGTAATAATTATTTTAAAAAGTGAAAAATGATCTCACGTGAGACGGTCTCACGCAAGACCTACCCAAAAATATATTATTTAAAAAGGATTTTTTGCCTAGTGGATAAGAAAAGTTAATATAATAATAAAATAATATATTCTATTATTAACTTTAGTGTGATCGTTCCTCCAATCATATTCCAAAAAGTTCCCCTCAAGTGACGATTCACACTATTCTCTTCTCATGTCTGCATGTGAGGTGAAAACAACATTTTCCATTGAAAATACTTTTGCCCTAATTATTTGCAGTAATTAATGAATATGACCTAAATTATAAATCACATGCATAAATATATTAATCGGCTGTTAATTGGAATCACTATCAGCAGCTACTAATCTCACTCTAATCCCGAATTAATTAGTTAAATGGGATAAGAATTCCAGAGGTGCTAGTGCAGTAATGGGTTGGCTTTATAAGGCAAATTTAATTAAACTAGATAAATTACACGTGCTTCGCACGTTACAAGTAAATGTTCTTAAGAGAGAAGACAATAACAAATTATCTAAAAAATTAATGGTAAAACTTATAAATATTGTTTCTTAAATAACCTAAAATATTAAATACGAAACAAACGTAAATAGTTACACATGAGAGGATCGAAAGAGTCATATATTTCATAATGTGTTGGATTTTATCTTTGTCTAACTGTTTTTTTTTAATTTTAAAATATTTACTTTTATATATAAAATTAATTTAAGAGATACGTAATATGTTAAATAATCGTCAAACTTTATAATATAAATTAATAGTTATCTACGAAATATTTAAATTATATTCTACGAAATATTTAAATTATATTTATTATTTTAATTATAAAATATTCTATTTAAATTTCTCATCTATCTTACATAACTAAATTAATAATTCTTTTTTGGATAAATTCTTTTAATACTTTAAAATAATTTTTACAATCATATCTCCTAATTCATATTGAGCTATTAAATTTAAGGGTCAATAAATATTAGATACAATGAGTGTGCATCGTGTGAAGCAAATTAAAAAAAAACACGATTAAGTATTTATATGTATATACATCATTGTGTACTCATTTGAGATTTTTGGGGAGAAAAAAATGAATAAACTATTTATATGAATATACATTAGTGTACATTTAGGTGAGATAAATAATTGACGAAGATAGAGTCATTGAATACAACCTTAATTTGTAAACATGAGTGCACAATATGCTTAATCAATCTGAATTTTGTTTAATTAGTCGGAAACTTGTCACAAAATAAAGAATGAAGTCACAATTAGAAGAACGAAGACGAATCTGTACATTGGCGTGCATTTAGAAAGAGAAATAATAGAAAGTGACTGCAGAGAGAGAATTGGCGTGCATTTAGAGAGAGAAATAATAGAGAGTGACCGCATAGAGAGAATTAGTAAAACGATTTTTTTCTAAATTATTTATTTCAAAATCTGTACATCAACGTGCATTTAGAGAGAGGAATAAAGAAAGTGACCGCAGAGAAATTTAGAAAAATGATTTTTTCCTAAATTCCCTCTCCTAAAATCTCGAGTGATAAGTATAATAATAGTGTACATTGAGAAATTTGCGTTTGTTATTTTTATTTGAATTATTTTTTTAAAAAAATTACTCGCTCGAAGTTTAAGAGAGAGGTAGTGGTTATTGCTGTTAGAGAAATACGGGTTTACTTTTTTTATTTGATGTAGTGTATATTAATGTTCAACGCAATTATTGTTATGTATAAACGTTGAATATTAAACATTGTGAACAAGAGTAATGTTGGAAGAAAAAAAAACCGGTATGTATCCCATATTAATTATATTAGATTAATGTATTTATTAATAATTAGATTGTAATTAATAAAACTCAAAATTTAAATAATTATTAATCATCTTTTCTTATACTCCATAAATATTTTTGTAATATTTTCATATAATTATTATAGAGAGTTCAATAATAGAACGTTAAGATGATCCTGTGTTGATACTTTTTATTGAATATCTTCTTGAGAATTAATTTATATAGATAAATATTCATGGAAAATGAATAGGCATTACAATATCTAATTTGTGTAATGACTTCATTAAAATTAATTATTAAAATATAATAACTAATAATCATATAACGTTAAATAAATTATATTAAAACATTAAATAATATATAATAGAATATTAAAGTGTGTATTGTAATTATTAACATTTTCTTTCTTTGGCTACATATGAGCAACCTTAAAATGTTTGCATGCGTCCAATATTTGTGGAGGTCGTTTGACTTATAATGCTTACTTGAGGCATCTCGAAATAATTAATTCTGAGTTAACTTTAAATTATGTAAGATTTGTTTAAAGAATGAATGTTTTCAATATTTAGATTTGAAATTTATCCTTGCAATTTGATATATCATTAATATGTAGATTTGAAATTCATTCAATAACTCAATACCGACACTAACCACTCAAAATATGTAGTGTCAAAAGAAGTAAAAGTGATGAAACTATTTTATTATAATGTCCACATAATATTATCTTCAATGATAAATAGAACCTAATACTGTATGAGATAAGATAGTATAACGTACAGAACATCTTCAAATTCAAGAAAAACTGGTCTAAAATTACATACATGGACAAACAAATAGAGATCACTACAATTTAAATACATCACAATTAAAGAACACGAACTAAAACAATAAAAAAGCTAAAAAGAAAACATCATTCCATGAATTTCAAACAAAAGCAACACATTAAAAGATTTTCGGATAAATCATAAGCTACATACATGACAAAAGGTGGGTATGCAAAATGATGTTTCCAATATACTTGCTATTGTTGTTTGACTATCTCTTGAGTTCCATCTAAAATCCCATCATCCTCTACAATAATTTCAAAATTTTATAGTTGGTGTGATTCATGAATTTCAAGAGTTTCCAAATAAATTTTCTATAATCAACGTACGTAATTAATGAATTTCAAGAGTTCACAAATAAATTTTTATAATTTTTGAATGTAATGTTTAATTTAGTAGTTTATTAATAGTAGGAGCTCAAACGATACTACTACAATGGCACTTAATTATTTTAATTTTTAATTATATATTATGTGTTATAAATTTTAGGTTCATGTAGGAGCTCAAAAGACATTTTATTTTTAATTGTATATGAATGTTACAGTTTTTTTTAATCTAATAATAATGATTAATTCATTGATGGTATAATCAATAATGTAGTATAAGTAATATAAGGGTATAATTGTAGTTAAGAAAAATATATGAGGACAAAAGTAGCAATGTTTTACAAACTCAAGCCACCTTTAATATATTAGGATATATTAATTGCACGTTGTGGTGGCCAACACAATATTGACTAGAAAATGTCAACACGTTGAACAGTGAAGTGAAGAGTGTGCAATTTCTTTGCTCTCTTTTTTAGGTCAATCTTGATTTTAATTTGCAAAGTATTTCTTTAAATCATTATTATAGAAGATTAATTTGTTTCATGAAAACTTTTATGAATTAAGAATATTTAAATTAATAATAGAAATTAATTATAAATTACTCCAGTCTCATAATTCATTTAAAAAAACTATTTTTTACAACAGAATATTATGTTGGTAAAAATCTTAATTTTATTGTTAAATTAGTAAACTTATAACGAATGAGCAATAAAGTTTATCGATAATTTATATCGGTAAAAATGCGATTCGTAATTTTTTACCAACGAAAATCCATTTTCATTAGTATTTCGTTAGTAAAACAGATAGTTTTATTCAATTGATAAAAATAAATTCATCGACAAATATCTATTAATAAATGACAAATGTAATTTTATTGGCAATTCCTTGTAAATTTAATTGGTAAAAAAAAATCAGCAGTATAATGAAATTCACATTATTATGGAGTATAGAGTTTTAAAAAAAAGATGTTTTTTTATCAATTTTTTTTATAATCTGATATATTTATATAATAAATAAATTTTAAAGTAAATTACGTGAGTTGGATGAATGTCAATTTTAAAATTAAAGTATACTAGACATTACCCATCCGTGCATTACACAAAAAAATTAAGTAGTATATTACAATTATGTATTTTATATTTATTTATTTTTAACCATAATATATATATATATATATATATATATATATATATTCATTTATTTATTCAAATTTATGTATTTTATAAAAACTACTAATTATTTATGCATAATATATAAATATATATTTTTTTAACATAACATAATTTTATATTTATCAATTAAATTGCATTGTTTTACGCTTATTTTTTATAACATTAAATTTAATTCTGTATATAAGATAAATAGAGTATATATTAACTTTCTATTATTAATTATATTAAAATTATTTTATTTTAATTGATATCTATTTATTTATAAAAAAATAAATATAATCTCTTTGTAAAACTCAATTACTGTTTTTTAAGAAAGATATAGTATAATATAATTTATATTTTATTTTTGATTGAATAACATATGGATAAATAAAATATAAAATATAGAGTATTTAATATAATAAATTATAAATATTAAAATAATATTTACGGAGACAATCTTAATGAAAATAAAATTGAAAGAAAAATTAAAATAAATCATAAAATTTCAAAAATAAATTTTATACATTAATCCTAAAGATAAAATTAAAAGAATATTTATAGAGACGATCCTAATAGAAATATAATAGAATGAAAAGTTAAAATAAAATATAAAATTTTAAAAATAAATTTCATACATTAATTCAAAAGATTAAATAAAAAATATATTTGACATGTGCTTTGAATCTCCAATTCTAAAATTTCTAAAATTAATTCTAGATTGTCCAAATTCATTACTCCAAACACTTTCGATTTTTTTTAATGATTGAAGCTACAAATAAGATAAAATAAAAATAAGAACAATAAGGTTTAAAAAAATTATAAAAATAGATTTTATAAAATATAAAAAAAATAATAAAAATAATAAAAAAACCATAAATCATAAGATAAAAAAAAGAATAATACCTCAAAGGAATGATTGAATATGAAAATAAGATCAACTAAAAATATAAAAGATAAAATAAATTAAAGTATAAAAATAGAGTTTATACAATTATAAAGAAAGCATTCTGAAATTAATTATGGATTGTCTAAATTCATCACCTCTTTTTCTACCTCGAAAGGGAGGTCCTCTTTATGGTGCTACAGATGGCTGTCCGAAGTACTGTGGGCTATCCGTCGTATTCTGGTCTGAAGGCAATCGGGAAGGCGGACTCCGCAGCTGTGGACCGGGCACTATCACTATGAAAGAAAATTCGAATGAGGGAAGAATTTATTCACGCCAGCTCATTCTTCAACAGGCACACGTTGATGACTTTTTTTAATGATTTAAGTTGCAAATAAAATTAAATAAAAACAAAATCAATTAGATTAAAAAAAATTATAAAAACATGGTTTATAAGAAAAAAATATATAAATCACAAAATAAACGAAAAAAAAAAGAATGATACCTCAAATGGAATTATTGAACCTGAAAATAAGATCAAATAAAAGTATATAAGATAAGATAAAATAAATTAAAGTATATAAATAAGGTTTGTAGAATTATAAAGATAATACAAAAATCGAAGAGAAACGAAAATAAGATTTCAAAAATAAAAAAAGAAATAAAAAATGTTACTTCAAATGAGAATGATTAAAACCTGCACATAAGATCAAATATGAGAATGATTGAATATAAAAATAAGATTAGATAAAAGTATAAAAGATAAAATAAATTAAAGTATAGAAATAGGGTTTATAGAATTATAAATAAAATAAATAAATAGAAGAGGAAAAAATATCAAAAATTAAAAAAAAGAATGATACCTGAGAGAATGAACCTGTAAGATCAAATAAAAGTAAATATAAAAAATAAAACGAATTAAAGCATATTAGAAATAGTACGAAAGTGAAATAGAGAAGAAAAAGAAGAAGCACCAAAAAGAAAGAAAAAAGAAGTAATGATTTGATTAGGTGATAAAAAAAAGTAATGATTTAATTAGGTAATGAGAAGGTTTATATAGAATTATTTGAAATAATCAACGATCGTTATTGAAAGCAATCAACAACAGGAAAAAAATTGTAAAAAATTACCAAATATTGTGTTGAAAGATTTGATATTATATATAAATTAAATTAAAATATATTACTTGGTATATTGATTTAAAATTAGTATATTGTCCGATAATTAGTAGAATATATGCTAATAATATTTTTTATATTTACCAAATTTATATTGTTAATTTAAAAAAATAATAATAAAATTTCCCATATTAACAAAATTTATATTGTAAAGTAAAAAGTAAAATTTAAATAATAAAATCTATCATTAATATAATTAAGTTTTATGATTAATATTAAAAGCATTAATTAATGGACGGTCAAGATTAAAATTGAATTATTTCTAAATAGAGTAAAATTGAAAAAAAATAAAAATAAAAGTAGAAGTTTAGGTTTGCTTTTATATATTGTATAGATAGATAGATAGATTATAATTTGATTGTTAATTTTTGTATTGAGTGTTTTTTTTTTAAATATGAATTTAATTATGGGATAAACAATAATAGTAAATTTGAATTTGTTTATAGGAAGGATGATGGAAAAATATTACTTTCACTAAACGATTCATGTTTACCTTACCATGCATGTAATTAAAGAAACACTACTTTTTTAAATTAATTTTATTCACTTTTTTAAAGTATGTTAGTACTTTTATTTATAATAAATAAAATACTCCGTCCCTTCCATAATAAATTTTACCATTAATATAGATATGGAGTTCAAGAAAATTTATTTTTAACTAATTTTATTAACTTTTGAAAGATAAAGTAGTACTCAATTTTTTAAGTTATAAATAAACTTCACCATTAATATAGACATGGGGTATAAAGTAGGTTACGTGTGTTAAATGAGTTTGGTAAATTTGTAATTAAGATGTATTTTTAGGGGTGAAGATTAATATGATACTTCTTTTTTTTTAGGTGGTAAAGTTTAATTTTGAGCATACAAAAATAAAAAGTGTGAAGTTTATTATCCAATGGAGTATAAACATGCTATGTATTCGGTGAGATGAAAATTTTAAATTTAAAGTACTATGTCTTAATGTTAATATTGAATAAAATTGGTATTAGTTTATATTTCCAAATTAAGAAAATTTATTAGTATATTTATCATATTCTGCAATTAGAGGTTAATTGTGATGTGATCATTGGAAGTTTTTTTTATTTTATAAGCGAAATACTTATTTATTTATTTTTTTAGAAAAAGTAAAATAAATAAGTAAATATTAATCCTTGTTCTAAAACTATAATTGATCTATTCTACAGAGATTTAAAATCTGTGATGTAAGAGTAAAAACGGAAAGATAACTTGTGTTAATATAACCTATGTCATACCATTTCATATAACTAGTTGGCAAATACTTGTGTTACAGTGTCTCACAAGTGTTTACGTAAAATGATTAGAAAGTGATAACTTTTATATTGAAAAGTGATACTCTCTTCGTTCCGTATTAACGTTGACGTTTGCTTTTACACGGAGATTAAGAGATATAATATTTTAATATGTAATAAGGTGAGAAAAATAATATTTAATATAAAGTGGGTAGTTGCATTAATGTTGTTTGTGGGTCCATATGGAATAATTAATTGTTTTGTGTGGGCTCAACTTGATAAAAAATTAAATGTAAATCTTAATTTAGGATAATTCAAAATGGAAAGCGTAAACACGAGACGATGGGAGTATTAATTAATGAAAAATGATAATATTATTTCATGAATAAAAGTAATAATATTGTATAAGAAAAGTGATAATGTTTTATAGCAAAAGTGATAATTATTTAAAAATGTACAAAATAATTTTACATGAGATGACGATCTCTCCAAGACCTATCAAAATAGTTTTAGTATAATATTACATACATACGCTTTCTTAAAAATTAATTAATAGTTTTAGTATAATATTACATATATACGCTTTCTTTAAAATTTTAACGTAAGACTGGGTAAGTATGTGTGTGTATCTATATTAGTATTATTTTTTATATTTACTTTTTTAACATTTAATACTATATATTCCTTTTACAGTACCGATTTCAATATTGAAGTTATTATTTATTTTATGATGCTATTGAATCAGCATATCTTAGCCGAGATTTTATTATTTATTTTTAACATGTACTCTTTTGTGATTTTCTTTTCATCAAGCATTATAGTACTGCATTTTGTGTCAATTTAAAGTTGCTAGCTGTACGGATGATCCGTGTAGATTGGAGATTGAAGTATGATTAAATTAAATTAAGAAAATTTCCTTGTATTTGGGTGTAAATAAATGAGAAAAAATATTTTGTAGAGTACTGAATTATTATTCTCCAAGATAAAAAAATATTTGTAGTCAGACTCTATTATATAGTGATTTTTTAATATTTCTATATATTCATAAAATGAAAAACACTTTTCAGTAATAATAACAAATATTTTGTACTAAAAAATAAAATTCAAATATTCCCATCATGGGTTCAAACTCTTAAATAAAAATATATATACCATAAAGAATTATATATATATATATATATATATATATATATATATATATATATATATATATATATATATATATATATATATATATATATAATCCTTCCTTCAATTAGATTAGAATTATTTATTTTACTATTTTACGTGTGTCTGATCCAAAACATCTACAATTATTTTTCAGAAAAAAAGGCCTCACATTTATAAAATAATACTAGAAAATATTTAACAATATTACAACTCATCATGTAATGTAATCTCATAATTTTAAAAGGTAAAGCTAAAACAATAAAACTCAATATTATAACTTACACAAATAATTATATAATGCCGTCTCAGGAAATGGGATAAATCTTGTGTGAGACCGTGCCATAAATAATTTTTTATGTATTAAAAAATAATTTTAAAAAATAAAGTTTACTTATAAACTCGATTTAAATCAGGTTGATTAAAAAAAATTGTATGATAACGTCTTACCAAATAAATTACGTGAATCACATAAAAGTAATAATATTTTAGTAAAAAAAATAATATTACTCCTTAATAAAAATTGATACTCCCTCCATCCCGCAAAAAAAATTATGCTTCCTTTGTCAATTTGCAAAAGAAGTGTAACTCTTTCTACGGAACGGAGAGAATAATTATTAAAATTAAATATTTTATAAACAATTCGTAGTATATAAATAAAAATAATAATATATTAAGCTCGAAGCAATACAACATATTTATTGAAAAATGATAATTAATAAAAAAAATAAAACAAATTTATAATAAGACGATGTTATACAGGTGTTTTTTTTAGTACTTACAAAAATATAAGTTATAGTATTATACTAAATATAATTAAAAAATATCAGTCTGTAAGTTTCTCGAATATATAGCCATTCGTTGTATAAGTAAAAAAAAAATGATAGTAATATATTAAGTGCAAAGCGATACAACATATTTATTGAAAAATAATAATTAATCAAAAAAATAAATAAAACAAATTTATAGTATGAAAATCTTATACAAGTGTTGCTTTTTAAAAAATAAATATCAGTCCGTAAAAAATAAAGTTTCTCGAATTTATATCTGCTTTAATTTAAACTAACCAAAGTAATACTACCTCTATCCTCGGTAATGTTTACATTTCGTCATTTCAAACTAGGAATCAAAGTTCATATATTTTTTTAACATATGGATCCACACACATTATTAATATAACTAACACATGAGATCCATACATCCCATTATACAATTACCCATTACATTAGTATCATTCTTTAATTCATGTGCAAAAAATAAATGTATATATTAACGATGAATAGCGGAATATTATAATAGTACACGAGTTTAAAATAAAAATAAAACGTCACATGACACGGTTTCAGTAAGTACGTATTGTTGCCCCTATATCTATGAACACTCATAAAATGATCACTGTGGCACGATTTCATATAAGTGTTAGATTTTAAATTTATTAACATTTATAAAATGAGCGTGTGGAGTAGAAATAATTAAATTTAAGATATCTAATTGTATAATATTGATTCAATAATGTGATATAAGAAATGTAATATAAAACATTTAACAAGAGTTTTGAATCGATTTACATGGATGACGCTCATATATACATACAAAATTATTTAATGGCTAGCTCATTAAAAAAACTAAGACAATTATTTAAGTCAACAATTTGTTAATTAGACGATAAGAACAAGCATAAATAATGAATTTCCCATCAACAAATAATTTTGTTGTCTTATGTGCTCTTATAATAATCGATAAAGAGCACCAACTAAAGCAAACCAATGAAAATTCTTAAATTATAGTGACAAATGCATTATAATAAATTAATGGTTTGCAATTACTTTTGGATTAATGAGCAATTAATAATTATATGAGGATTGAGTCAAACCTAATTTCCACCTTTTCTACGGCTTATGGTTTATATTTTTTGCAGTTTTGAAAATCGGTTTTAGCTAGATTTTCAAAACTTATTCTATATACTACTTATTTTAAATAAAAATTTGAAGAATCATCATTAATAAAAAATATAAAAAAAATTCAATTCACATGCTTTGATGAAACTGTCTCATATTAAAATTATTTTATATTTTTTTAATTAATTATCACTTTTTATAAAAGATGTTATAACTTTTTTCTAAAAATGCTATCACTTTTATTTATACTATATGTGGGTCATGAAATAGTTTATTACATCACTATCATTTTTCATCGATTGAATATCATTTTTCATTAAAAATGCTACTTCCTCCGCCCCATTGGAAGGTGGGTGTTTGCTTTTTGCCCGTAGATTAAGGGATATAATATTTTAATGTGTTTGAGGTGAGAGAAATAATATTTAAATGTAAAGTGGATAGGTGTATTAGTGTGATAGGTGGGCCTAAAGAGAGAGAAGTAATTAATTTGTGTGGGTCCTTTTTACCAAAAAGGGAAATGCACACTTTGTATTTGGACATACCAAAATAAAAAAAAAACGCGTACGTTTTAGTGGGACGGAAAGAGTATCACTTTTTATTCTTCTCACATAAATCCTTATGTGAAACGGTGTCACACAAGTATCTACTCTTCATATATTCTTTGATATCTCTCTCTTTTTTATATCTTCTAACATATATCAATTGATTCACCTATTACACATATCTCTAAATACCTCTTATGCATTGATATAATAATTTAAAATTAAACTATACCATAAAAAATAATATTCTCTTCATCCCACAAAAGTGACATTTTCTCTTTTGAGTTGTCCAGTTGTCACATTTTCTCTTTAAGCATATGAGATCCACACAAAAATATTAACATATTCACAAGGGGCCCAAACATACTTCACATGAACTACTAATACACTTACTCACTACATATTAAAATATTATAACATTCTCAATTCACTATCCATTAAAATATTATACTCCTTAATCCCATGCCAAAAAAAAATTGTAACAATTTTAATGGGAAGAAGGAGTAATAATAATTAAAAAAAATAAAAAAGTTAAAAACCAATACTCCATAAATTATCACAGTTTATGATTATCAAAACTCACAAAAACCTCAAACAAACACACTCGTTTGGGTTCCAATGACTTTCTTTATGATTATGTTTGCATGCATGTGTGTATATATATCCATAATAATTCTAGAAATATTCATACGTATTTAATTCATTCAACCCTCAAATAAACCATATATACACCCTTTATGACCATTTTTGGCACCATAAACAAGCTTTCTTATGATCAACCCTTAATGGCCAAAATACACCCTAATAATACAGCACCAAACAGCATATGCTCAGAGAGAGAAACATTCACAGTTTGGATGAAATCTCTGGTGTTCCATGGGAATGGGTGCACCATCTTTAACTCAAGAGGCGAAGTCGTTTTTCGAGTTGATAATTACCAGCAAAGGAGCTGCAGCAAAGTGTTCCTCATGGATTCCAGTGGCCAAACATTGTTCTCTATTTATCGAAAGGTACGTAATCAGGTTGGTGATATGACAAACACTTGTGTAAACCGAGTTCACATTGTACACCATGTGGTCCCCTCTTCAGATCTTATATACCCTATGTATTGCTTGGATTTAAACTAAAAGGAGACCACGTAGTTAATACCGTAAATCCGAATCAAAGGATACTATAACGATAAATATGAGCAACAAGTTGGTAAATAATAAAGATTTTGTTTGCAGAAGCTGAGGATTTTTAGGAGTTGGGAGGGGTATAAATGGTCAAATGTTAGCAAGGAGATGCCATGGTTTCAAGTGAGAAGAAATCAAACTCTTTTTAGCAGAGATATTTCTTGCAAAGTTATTCTTAAATCCGACCAAAACTGCAGAAAATACTACAAGATTGTAGGGTTTAGAGGCAAATCTGCACTCAAGATCTTAGACTATTCTGGCCAGATTCTTGCTGAGGTAATTTATTATCATTATTATTATTATTATTATTTATTTTTATGCTGTTGTTAGGTCTCATCTCCGGACACATGTTTTGTTGAGTTAACATCGATTTAGTTCTAGGCATGGGAGACAATTTCATGAAATATTGGTTTCCGTTAGTAGGATAAAAAGTACTAATAGATAAAAAATAATAATGGTGTTTCTCGAACTATTTCATGAATAATTTATGATATAAATGATAAGTGGAATAATATTTTAGAATAAAAATAATATTATCTTTAATAAAATTATAATTAATTACGAAAGTGTAAAATTGTCCCTAATACGATCTCACATGAGTACGCCCTTCAGTTCTATAATTTTTGGTTGAATTCAATTTTACCTACGCAAAATCTACCTTTTCGATTCGAGCCATTTTTATATTGATTTTATAGTATATTTCTTTTTTTTTTCAATTTTATTCTTTATCTTAATTTTTTTATTTTCGTTCTTAGAAAGTACTTGAAAAGATAATAAGGGTTTTCGAATTTCATGAAAATTAAAATTAAAATAATATTTTTTATACATAAACTAAAATTATTGAAAAAATATAAAAAAAAAATTACTTCGTGTTTGTAACCAAAATTAAAGTTAGCCTACTTAAGTTGATTAATAAATAAGTTAAGAAGTGGAACTAATGCTTTCTGAAAGTACATGAAAAACACATCCCATTGGACTAATAATATTACAATGTATTGCTACTTTTCACAGGAAATCAGTTTAATCATCCACTCATTAACCACTAATTGATGGTCCCCATTTCTCATGATGACATTAAATAAACACAAAAAAATTTGGTATACAAATTTAATATTCCTTGCTGCTGGATTTGATCCAACCTAAATTTGATAAGGATATAAAACTTAATTAATATCTCCACACTATAGTTTAATTTAAAAATTATCACTTTTTTAATACATATATTTTATAATTTATTTATTAAAACAACAAGTAAAATTAGAGGCAGTATTACATGATAACGTATTTTACAATTTTTTTAATAGTTATCACTTTTTATTAAAAATATTACTACTATTTTTTAAAAATATTATCATTTTTCATTTATAATTAAATAGTCACTGTAGTATTATCACTTTTTATCTAATAAGTAACATTATTTCCATTGAAAAGTTATTACTATTTTTTATCCGTTTCACATAAAATATTTTGTAAGACGATCTCACATAAGTCAATGAAATAAAATTAATATTAATTCGAATTTTGTTCGAGTGAAAAAAATAGAAAATAAACTAGTGTTATTAAAATTTAATGGAGGCAAACATTTGGAAATTAAAAATTAACCTTTCATTTCCATGTTATAGAATAACAATTTAATTTTTTTATTTTTTTAGTTTTGGTGTTTATATAATAAATTTAGAGTTAATTGATCATATTGCAAATTAATCATCATTTTTAAAAAAATTAAAAAAAAAACACCACCTTTAAGAATTGTTGTAAAACGCACCCAAAAACCCTACTTTTAGTCATAAATTGGGTGCGTTTTGCAATAATATTTAAAGGTGGTGGTTTTTTTTTTTTATTTCTCAAAGGTGGTGATTAATTTACAATAGAAGTAAAATTCGTGATTTTTTTTTTCAATTAACCCATAAATTTACGATGTTAAAATATATTATATACTGTATTGTTTAGTTGAATAATGATGTAAATTAATTTAATGTTTATTCGTTCAGGCGATGCAAAAGCAATCATCAGGAGTTTCATTGGGAGATGATGTACTGACATTAATGGTGGAACCGCTTGCACCTGATCAATCCCTAATTATGGCTCTTGTCACTGTATATGGTTTGATCAATAATAAGCTCTGAATATATATCTATCTCCTAGCTGGGGAAATCAGAGTAGTAGACAATTTTGGTGTAAATTACAAGCTAGCTTCTTTTAATTTTATTTAGATAAATATATATAATATGAGAATAAACAATGTAATATAGATATATAAATTTGTAAAAACAGTACAATATCCAGAGTTAAAATCATTTTTCGTCCCATAACAACATGAAATTTTTGATTCTATCCCAAAAAATATATCATTTTCAATTTAGTCCCATAACTTTCTATATTGGCCAATTTTGGTCCCAAAATCATCGGAATTCAGCACGTGCGCCTCACGTGACCCCTCAATTTGGGGCTTTCCGGCGATTTGGGACCAAAATCGGCCAATATTGAGAGTTACGGACTAAATTGAAAATGATATTTTTTTTTGGGACAAAATCAAAAATATATATTGTTATGGGACCAAAAGTGATTTTAACTCCATTTAATTTTTTATTTAAATTCTTAGCACAATTTATATATATATTATATATATATATATATATATATATATATATATATATATATATATATATATATATATATATATATATATATATATATATATATATATTATGACGACTTGATTTTTAGTTTAGGTCTTAAAATAAGACCCAATTTTATAAATGTTTCAAATTAAGATATAAATTTAGTTTCTTTTCTCAAATTAAGGCCTGATTTTTTACGAAATGAGCCACTTCAAATAGGTTCATTGCTATATATTTGTTATTTTTTTATCATTTTAAGACTTACCATGAAATTTATATTTTTATTTCAAGTCATACAAAATAATTTAAAAATATTATTATACACCTTCAAATCAAATCATAAAATTAAATATGTTATTTTTATTAATATCTTATATTAATTTATAAAATATATTCAATTCGGAAAAAAATAAAATTACAACAGACCTTAATTTGAGAAAAAAAAGTAAAATTGAGCCTTGAAATGAGACATTTCTTAAATGAAAACTAAAATTGAGACCTAACTTAAAAATTGGATCCTTACATGAAAATTTTCATATATATATATAAACTATTCTTTAATTTTTAGTATTTAAAAAATATTCATCTCATATAATATAATCTAAATAATAATATAATACAAAAATTATGTTCTCATAGTACAAAATTCATCTCTCATATTAATTTAAGTTTTAATCTCCAATTTCAAATCTTGACATGGTCTCATAGGGTATATATCCTATATAATTTAATTTTATATATTAAAAAAATGATAAAACATCAAAGGTAATGGAATAAATAGAAGTTACTAATATTTTATAAAAAAAATCAAAGGTAGTATATTTTTAGGGTTCAACTATTAAATTAAAATCATTTTTCGTCCTATAACAATATGAAATTTTTGATTCTGTCCCAAAAAAGATATCATTTTCAATTTAGTCCCTTAACTCTCAATATTAGCCGATTTTGGTCCCAAATCGCCGGAAAGCCCCAAATTGAGGGGTCACGTGAGGCGCACGTGCTGAATTCCGGTGATTTTGGGATCAAAATTGGCCAATATAGAAAGTTATGGGACTAAATTGAAAATGATATCTTTTTTGGGACAGAATCAAAAATTTCATATTGTTATGGGACGAAAAATGATTTTAACTCCAATATCCCAGTTACAAGAAATTTACTAAGGTAAAAATTACCATAATCAACTAGCATATATTTTTCCTGTATTTTACTTGAAGAGTTGATCTCTTGTGTAATTAGATGCACAAAGAGTTCGAATTATAATATTTTATTCAAAAACATATACATTCTAATTAATAAGAGCGTTATGTTTTCAATAAAAAAGTCGTTGAAATATGAAATGTATTAAAGTTAAACTGAAAATGTAAATTATTATTTTTTTAAGAAATCAAGACTATAAATTCTTTTATTAAAGAATATAAAGAGTATAAAATTAGATTTGAATGCACGAAACTAACTTTGTACGCCTGAATGGAAGCAAGACTTTGCTTTATTTTATTTTAAAAATAAAAATACCCAAAATTGTAACACTTTCTCTAAATATACCCTCATAATATATAACTGTCATAATGCACATTATCGGTTTTTGAGTGAGTAAACTATGAACTAGGGTTACCATTTTCTTAAAATTATTTTTAGTATGTAAAAAAAATTTCTTTAGAGAAATGAACTATCACTTTTCTAAATAAAAAAAATATATATTTAAATTTTTTATATTGATATATTGTGATATTTTATATTCTTATTGAGATGAATAATATATTCATATTTAAAAGAGTAATAGTTCATTTATCTAAATAATAGTAATTTTTACTATATATTAAAGAGTACTCCCTCCGTCCCACACTAAGGGTAGTTTTTGCTTTTTGGCACGTGGATTAAGGAGAATTATTATTTAATGTGTAGTGATTAGTTGTATTAGTGGGAGTGTGTGTCTCATATTTTAATTGTATTAGTGGGTGTGTGTGGGTCTCATGTGTGTAAAAAAGGAAAATGGACTCTTTGGATGGAATGACTAAAATGAAAAAAATAGACTCTTTAGGTGGGACGGAGGAAATATTAAATTAGAATACAAGAATTTAAGGTGCAATATTTTTAAAATAATTACTCGTAGTGTACATATGAATACGATTCTCCCAATATGTTTGTCTTAATTTTTTGTGACTGCATAATGACAAATAAAAATGTTACCATCTTTTTATGTCGAGTGCCATACCACTGGGGTGAGTCCGGTTCCGTGGAAGCTTCCCCTAATTATTTTATTTAATTAATTAGTTTTTAAATATAATTAAAGACCCATTATACCTTAAATATAAATAAATCATACTACCACCGTCTTATAATACTTTTCACGTTTACTGTTCCATACTCCCTCCGTCCCACGGCAAGGGTAGTTTTTGCTTTTTGGCACGTGGATTAAGGAGTATTATATTATTTAATGCGTAGTGGGTAGTTGTATTAGTGGGAGTATGGACCCCATGTTTTATTTGTATTAGAGGGGATGAGTGGGTCCCTGATGGGCGTTTTCTCAACACACAACTTTAATCCTCAAGTATGAAGGATATCAATTGTAGTTTCGAAGGTGACCAAGTTAAATATCGAATCCACGGGACGGATAAATATCACTTTAGTTATTTTCTAGCAATTATGACTATGTTGAGAATTGTAATTGTGGTTTGTAAACTAAGTAATAATCAAAATAGCAAATAAATAACAAGAACAAGAAAATAGTAGTTGTGATCAAATAAGATAATAGGTAGTTCGTCAAGCCATCCAGTTTCATTCGTTAATTCATACTTTCGTGTGTCGATGTCCGACTCTACCTTGTGGTTTATGGACGCATCTCTAGACCATACAAATCTATTCTATAAACACAAATAGATAAGATTTTGACACGTGTGAGTATCCTCAGAGCAAGACGTATACTTTACCTCCCTTTCTAGGTACTATCATAATCAATTATTTCCCGTGCACTTAGTACTCTAACCCGATTTGATCTTCCTTTTTAGGTACTATAAAGTTATACTCTTAATCCTACTTGTTAACCCGAATTCAATTCAATTAACAAATATTCATATAAGACGGTTCTAATAAAACTTCGGAATCCCTTCACTTAGAATTATAACAATAAACTCTGCTCATTAGTGAACGCACTCAACCAATAACCATGTTATGCATTCAGCTCTACACAACGATTATTGATGCACAAAACAACTATCAGTATGGATTAAAAACGTGCAATCTTATATAAAATAAACCACAAGTAGTGTTGTACGGAGTATACACACGAAATACAAATTAACTCATGAAACCTTCATAACCCTAGAACTACCTAAGTGGCTCTAGCCCATGATTGATCTAAGAACAACCATGGTTAGTTGGACCAATCTTACTTGAAACTCCAGCTGAACCTCTGTCTCAGCTCTCCTACTCTACTCTTGTAATGTGTTGTTGACGACGATCCCTTTCTTTTTCGTTCTCTTGGTGTTCGTCTCTTCTTTTGTCTGCATGAGCCTTCTTTTATACTTGTAATCACGTCTCTAGGGCTTGGAATGGGCTTTTCAAGTGATCTCACGTGTTTTGACCTCGAAAATCCGGATAAGGTAAGTTTCCGCTTTTTGGTTCGACCTCGTCAAACAGGTCGAACCACTGGCCACAGGTCGAACCACAGGTCGAACCCTGCTACTGGACACATTCTGCACTTGGTTAGACCTCTTGTACAGGTCGAACCCCTCCCTCTTTGGTCGAATCCCAGGTCGAACCTCACCACTGGACAATTTCCGCTCCTGGTTCGACCAACTGTCAGGTCGAACTCCAACGTCGTGGTCGAACCCATCTTCTCGCGAACTGGTTCGACCATGGTTCGACCAGTTGAACAGGTCGAACCCCTGGTGTCGTGGTCGAACCTTCCTTCTGCAAACTTTGCAATGCTGGTTCGACCTGTAGGAGAGGTTGAACCCTCCTCCATCAGGTCGAACCCTACTCTTTCCTTGGCGGTTGGCGTGGTCTCGACTTCGTCTCTTCGATTCTTGGCACTTCCACTCCGTTTTTGCTATGAAAACCACTTAAATAGCTCCACTAACACCTGATTCATGCTAATTCACAATATATATAGGTTTTCCACCTATTTCCACCTCAAAACTCTCCAAAACTAGCACAAAACATGGTGCCAAACTTGTGAATTTACGCACTCATCAAACCCCCAAACTTACATGTTGCTCGTCCCGAGGCAACCAAATCAAACCACAGGAGTTGTGTATAATTCACCAAGATTAAATACAACACATATCACACATGCAACTTCATTCAATCAAACAAGTATTAATTGCTTCATATATATCACTCATGCAAAACCAATACAATCACACACCATTCGGAGTACTAAGTAATTTCGCTCACAAGATAAGTATTTATTCTCTTTCACTCAAGTGCGTTAGGCACTATATAGGTTAATATAAACACTCATATCAATTTATATTCATGCGTAACCATAAGCTTGGCAAAGGTCTCAAAAATCAACTTATAATCAACTCTTCACTAGGATCACAAAGGACTTGTTTTTGGGTTGTAATGTTGGCTCTTTGGAAAAAGGTAGGAAAATTTAGGTAAAGTGACTTAAGACACTAGTAGAGAGTTACCTTGGAGGTTCTCGATTTCTTTTTCTTACAGCAAGTTCTCCTCCAATGTCGTCTCTTGAACTTGTAAAATTCCTGAATTTTCCTTCTTTTCATGGCATCAACATCATCTTTTTAAACAATTCGGGTACCGGTTTCAGGCACTACCCTTCTTCTCATGTATAGGCCGTCAGCTGCTAAGCTTCACACACCATGTATAAAAACAATCGGGGTACCAGTTTTGGGCACTACCCCTAAACAAGATTTAATCATATTCTTTTCATCCAACCATATTCTATCTTCCTTTTCTTCTTGCAACACTTACTCACCTCCACTCTCTCTATCAATGAATAGGTTAATCAAAGCTCAAGTAAAGGTTTATAAGGTTATTTACTTCGGCTACCAAAGAAAAAACTTTAACGGCTCAACGGGGCATCCAAAGGTTAATAAAATCATTAGGAAGGATAAAATTTGGTTAAGTAACTTAATCACAAAATAATGGCCTAAGATCATGTCCTAGCAATTTATCAATCATAAGTCTCACACAAGACTCCAAGCCTAGTTCTAGAATACGTTCATATGAATGATCCTCTCAAGAATAAAATAATCATGATCAAGCATGATTATCGAAGCTCAAATCCTCACATAGGTAATTAGAATCCTAAGTACTCCTCATAGCACATAATTAAGATCAATTTCACAAGAACTTAATATACTTATCAAATTATACATACTTTTCATCAATAGAAATTAACACATGAACATATGAATGCACAAAAATCAAAAAGCTTATACCCAATCAATCATACAAGATATCACTTATACATTCCACTCACGCATGAATCACACCCCAACCTATAAAGATAAAAAGAAGAATAAGGAAATCAAGATGAATCGGAGGAAACCAAAGAAAACCTGAAAAACTACTCCTCCGGAGCATCATCATCCTCATCATTAAGCCTCCACTCCACAATCCGGTGCAGATAACCGATGTGTCTATCCAAGTAATCACTCGATCATCCAACCTACCAACTTTCTCATTCAAGGCTGTGTACCTCTCATTCAACGTAGCATAGTTGGCGTTGGCGAGTGCGAGCTGTCGGTTTGTCTCCTGCTGGCTAGCAATGATCGCTACCAGCTGCTCATGAATAAGGCGGAGCTGCTCCCGTGTATCATTCGGGACAGCCCGCTGCTGCTGCGATGCTGGCTCATGTTGATGTGCGTCGTGCTGCATCGGCATCTCCTCATCCTGCTGCTCCTCCTCTTGATACTCCTCTTCTTCGGGCTGCTGTGGTGGACGGAACTCTCCTTGATCAACAATCTGCTATAACTCCGCCATCCTACCTTCCGCACACATCTGCGATACAGTCCTCCAATCACCACCCGACCTCGCTGCCACGAATAAGGCGTTGTGTCCAAGAGAATCCATCAACTTGTTCCTCGCAACCCGAATAGTTGTCAAGTTACTCACGTCGAAGGGAAACATGAATTCGAAGGGCTTGAGTCCCCTCGTGAAGAACCAATCTCCATTTCTGAAATGTGCAAATTCTCCCTTCACGCATGTAAACATCGCCAAATCGGGCTCTCCTCTAACTGGTGTGATGCCGGTGAAATCCAAATTATAATGCTCAGCCACGATCGTCAGTAATCCTCCAATATTCACCTTTTGAAACCCAATGGTCCTGAATTGATGTAGCTGTGCAATGAAATACGCTCCAACATTAAACTGCACCCCATTAAGCATACACCACAAAACATAAAGCTCTCCCCTAGACACAACACTTCCCTCTGAGCGGGCGAACAATGTGTTGCTCAAGACACGATCCATGTACCTCAAAACTGGATTCTTTATTGAGGAAGCATGAGCCTGCCTAATCTTATAATCTCCAATCTCCCCTATAATCTCTCTCCAAAACCTATTAGCATTGAACGCACCATTCTCCAAGTGAGAGATCCCCAAAGGCGTCTCAAACAGCTCATTAAAATCCACAGACGTCCATCTCCTACTCACTCCACCAAGCTGAAACATACACTGATACGGGTACCCAAGTGGGTCCTTCACCATCTCAAATGAGCAGACTACTTCCGCTGTAACATGGAAATACGTCGGCCTCTTTAACTCTATAAACCTCCGGATACCCACTTGATCGAACATCCAGAAAATGTCATTCCCGATTCTCATTATCCTCATCGCCTCATCATCTTGGTATCGAGTACGAGCTATCTTGTCCGAGACTTCTTCCCACTTTTCTTTAATTTCATCCCAGTTTTGCATTTGAATTTTGAAGTTCTCGGGTAAACGATCTTGTAGTCTCAGCTTCCTTGTCACTGTGTCCACATTCGAAGGCCTGTCATTCCTCTTCTTCGATCTTGCTTCATCCGCCTTACCTTTCCCTTTACTTGATCCTTGTCCCTTTCCTGAAAACAACTACTTCAATACAACCAACAAGACAAGAACACAAGTATATGACTAGCATATCCTATACTCTACTCAAGACTTCAAGCATCCATGCTTAATCAACCCAACTATCATCTCAACATCACTTGCTTAATTAACATGCTCAAAACATCTTCAATCACACTACCTTTAATCTTCAAATCATAAACAACAAGCATGCATCAACCAATTCAAGCTATTCAACAAGAATTTCAACAATTGAACTTCATGAACAACTCCAACAATTCAAACCTAACTAACATGCTCATTCATCTAGATGCATCATATCCTTGATCAATCCACATAAAACTCAAGTTCTATCCATAATCAAGCAATCTCAAACCAATAAACATGAATTCATATGAATCAACTCAACAATATCCATTATCACCATGAATTTCACCCAAAATCATCATTAATCAACTTACCCACAACACATTTCTTGCAATAAACTTCAATCCTAAGGTAATTGAGTTGAAAAAAAACGTACCTTTAGTCTTGCCCATGGTTAACAATCGACA
Source organism: Pogostemon cablin (assembly GCA_023678885.1). Taxonomy (NCBI): domain Eukaryota; kingdom Viridiplantae; phylum Streptophyta; class Magnoliopsida; order Lamiales; family Lamiaceae; genus Pogostemon; species Pogostemon cablin. Next base: position 33,733,141 of record CM042951.1, read on the forward strand.
ATTGGCACACAACACTCAAAATGCGCGACTGAAGCCCTAATTCGCGACGAAAATTGCCCAAATCCGCGCCCAATTCAAGAATTAAGAGTGTAATGTTGTGTAATCGGTGCAAAATCAAGTGTAATTGACGAATTTGTGCAAGGGTGTTAAGGTTCGGGGAGGGCTCGAGGTTTGGTGAACAAAAAGAATGATCGAACCCTTCTAAAAAAATAACTTAAAACGCGTACCTGACTGGGTTCGACCTCGGGTTCGACCTGCGGAACAGGTCGAACCTCGAGCGACGAGGTCGAACCTACCTTCTGGACAAACTTACCTTTTGGTTCGACCTAGGTTCGACCTTCTGAATATGTCGAACCACTCTTGTTTTGGTTGAACCTATCACCTGAAAAATAGAGTTCTCGAAACGGACTGGTTCGATCTCAGGTTCGACCTTCTGAACAGGTCGAACTATAATGGCTCAGGTCGAACCACCATACTGTAAATTTTAAGTCACCGGGTTCGACCTTGGTTCGACCTGTTAGACAGGTCGAACCAACAATGATCAGGTCGAACCACCTCACTGGATGATTTTCTGCGTCGGTTCGACTTTCTCTGCTCGGTTCGACCTCCTGGCACTGGTCGAACCTACCCTGGCTTTGGTTGAACCACCCTTCTAAGCTTCCCAACTGAGTGTTCTTCAATCCCTACACACTTCAAACTTCAATACGAATCATTAGGTACCAACTAGAGTACAACTTCATCAAAAATTGTTCCACAATATATCATTCATGAGTAACTCCGTAAAAGAAAACACAACCAAAACCCACTAAATATTAGGCAAGTTGTAAAAATCGTCACATCAAAATCGATTAAAATTTTAAATATGGCGCAAAAATCAACTCCCTAACAAACATCACAAAGAAAATATTATACTATCGGTGCTTATTGAGGTAAGTACATCACATCCCCCCCAAACTTAGTAGAAACCATATGTGAAACTAAGTTTGCAAAGAGATGTAATTGCCGATAAGTAAGCACTTCAAATATAAAAATTTCTTACTCACACGAAAGAAATAAAACAATAAAACGGGAGGGAAAGCCCCCAACAAGCGCTCAAATTTAACGTCGGAGAGTCACGACGGTACCAAATCAGATCAAGGTATCCACAAAGATGACACAAACATCATCCGGCGACTTGTAATGCTTCAAGCGATGTCCATTCGCCGTAAAAATATCTCCATCCTTGTCAATGAGCTCAAAACTCCCCCCTCCTAAGACTCGATGAATCATGAACGGTCCCATGCACTTAGACTTCAACTTGCCTGCAAAAAGCTTTAAACGAGAGTTAAAAAGTAATACCTCATCTCCTTGCTTGAACTCCTTGTACGAGATCTTCGAATCATGCCACCTCTTAATCCTTTCCTTATAGATCTCTGAATTCTTGTACGCACGATTCCGAAACTCATCCAAAAGATTGATGTGAGTAATCCTCAACTCCTTCACATCCTTGAGAGTCAAGTTCAAGCTTCGCAAAGCCCAAAACACTTTGTGTTGAATCTCTACAGGTAAGTGGCATGGCTTCCCATAGACAATCTGATATGGTGACATATCTAACACCGTCTTGTACGCGGTCCGGAACCCCCACACGACATCATCGAGCTTCAAAGCCCAATCCTTTCTATTGGTTCCGACCACCTTCTCCAAAATCTATTTGACTTGACGGTTAGAGACCTCCGCTTGCCCATTCGCTTGAGGATGATAGGGTGTAGTAACCCTATGCTTAACAACATACCCTTTAAGCACCTTCTCAAGAAATTTATTTACGAAATGCGTACCTCCATCACTAACAAGTGCTCTAGGGACTCCAAAACGGACAAAAATATACTTCTTCAAGAAAGATATAACAGTTTTCGAATCATTCAAGCGAGTAGGAATCGCTTCCACCCACTTAGAAACATAATCCACCGCAAGTAGAATGTAGAGAAATCCATTAGATGGGGGAAAAGGCCCCATAAAATCGATACCCCACACATCAAAAATCTCGACCACTATACTTGGCTGAAGCGGCATCTCGTCTCTCCTACCGATGTTCCCCATGCGTTGACACATATCGCAAGACGCCACATAGGTCTCACAATCCTTAAATAAGGTAGGCCAATAAAGAGCGGACTGAAGTACCTTGGCTACTGTCTTTTGAGCGCCGAAGTGCCCCCGTTAGGTTGTGCATGGCAAAACTCGAGAACACTCTCCATCTCCATCTTGGGCACACACCTACAGATGATAGAATCCGTGCAAATTTTGTACACAAACTGATCATACCATATGAAGGTCTCAACATCCCTTTTGAATTTAGCAAGTTGATATCGGTTGAGATTCCTTGGAATTTCTCCCACAGCAATATAATTAACATAATCCGCATACCATGGATCAACTTCCTGCGCAGCAACCACACACGCTCGCTCAGCCCCTTCAACAAACACGGCCATAATCTTTTCATCCAGAAATATTTCGTCAATATACTCGAAAGAATTATCACAATGTTCCCTAGTCTCCAACCTCGAAAGATGATCCGCCAACACATTATCAGAATCTTTCTTATCCCGGATCTCCATGTCAAATTCTTGAAGTAAAAGAATCCACCTTATTATCCTAGGCTTCGTCTTCTTCTTTTCCATCAAGTACCGAATCACTGAATGATTTGTGTACACAATAGTCTTCATGCCAACCAAATACTGACGAAACTTATCGAATGCGTACACAACCGCCAAAAACTCCTTTTCAGTCACCGTGTAATTCTTTTGTGCCGCATCGAAAGTCTTACTTGTGTAGTAAATGACGCAAAACTTCTTCTCCTTCAACTGTCCAAGCACCACTCCAAGTGCTACATCACTTGCATCACACATTAGTACAAACGGTTGAATCCAATCCGGTGTGATCAAGATAGGTGCAGAAATAAGCGCCTCCTTCAAAACTTGAAAAGATGTTAAACAATCATCATCAAACACAAAAGGAACATCCTTTTCAAGTAAGTAAGATAAGGGCTTAGAGTATTTTGAGAAGTCTTTTATGAATCTCCTGTAAAAACCAGCATGTCCAAGGAAGGACCGCACTCCTCTTTCATTGGTCGGTGGTGGAAGCTTCTCAATCGCCACCACTTTAGCACGATCTACCTGCAACCCTTTAGCTGAGACATGATGCCCAAGAACAATCCCATCCTTCACCATGAAGTGGCACTTCTCCCAATTCAAGACAAGATTAGTCACTTGGCATCTCTTCAAAACAGTAGCTAGGTTAGACAAACAAATATCAAAGGAGGAACCAAAAACAGAAAAATCATCCATGAACACCTCCATGATCTTCTCTATCAACCCATCGAATATTGCCATCATGCATCTCTGAAAAGTAGTAGGCGCATTACATAACCCAAATGGCATTTTCCGAAAATCAAAGGTCCCGTAAGGACAAGTAAAAGTTGTCTTTTCTTGATCCTCGGGGGCAATCATAATTTGGTTGTACCCCGAGTATCCATCCAAGAAACAATAAAACTCATACCCTGTAAGACGATCTAACATTTGATCCATGAAAAGAAGAGGAAAATGATCCTTACACGTGTTCTCATTCAACTTCCTATAATCTACACATGTACGCTATCCCGTAGGAATCCTTGTGGCTATCGCTTCTCCATCCTCAGCTTTTACTACAGTCATACCCCCCTTTTTAGCAACTACATGCAATGGACTCACATGGGGACTATCACTAATAGGATATATGATTCCGGCATCCAACCACGTAAGGATTTGCTTCCTAAATACCTCTTGAATTGCGGGATTAACCCTCTGCTGATTCTGAACACTTGCCTTTGCCTCGTCTAACAATCTTATCCTATGCATACAATACGAAGGACTAATTCCTTTCAAATCCTCAAGAGACCAACCAATCACAGATTTATACTTCCTAAGAACGTTCAATAACTCCTCAAGTTGATCATCATCAAGAGAAGAAGATACAATTATTGGATATTTTTCATTGTTGCCAAGAAAGGCGTACTTTAAGTGTTCCGGCAAAAGTTTAAACTCCTCTTTCCTCACTTCCATCGGAGGGCTCTCGTTATCCAAAGACAAGTACTTCCTAGTCCACATGACTTCTTCCACCTTAGTTCTTCCCGATTCAAACCTGTCATCACCCAAAGCAAGTAAGTTTTCAAGAAAGTCAATACATACCTCGTTGGAGAGTCCGTCAAGCTCCGTAGTGGGATAAGTAAGAGATTCCATCAAACATGTTTTAAGATAATCCTTTGACAGGATCAGAGACATGTCCTCCTTCACAATCTCCTCCACCACGTCAATACTATGACACTGCGACTCCATTGGCATCTTCATTGCTTTGTCTAAGTTGAAAAGAACTTCTTCTTTATCCATCCGCAATCTAAGCTCTCCTTTCTGAACATCAATCACAGCTCCAGCAGTAGCAAGGAAAGGTCTCCCTAAGATTAAAGGGATATTATCCTTGTTTTCTTCCATCTCTAGCACAAGAAAGTCCACAGGAAAGACTAGCTTCTCCACTTTGACGAGAACGTCTTCAATTATACCTTTTGGTAACGTCATCGACCTGTCCGCCAATTGGAGAACCACTGTTGTAGGGGTCAACTCTCCCAAACCAAGCCTTTGAAAGATGGACAAAGGCATCAAATTTATGCTTGCCCCTAGATCGCACAAAGCTCGTCGTGCCGGTCCCTTTTCAATTTCACATAGAATAGTGAAGCTCTCTGAATCCTTCATCTTTTGCGGCAGCTTCCTTTGGATGATTGAGCTGCAATTCTCAGATAAATTCACCATTTCAATTCCGGTTAAGCTCCGCTTCTTCAACAATATGTCCTTTAGAAATCGGGCATAGTACGGCATCTCCATGATTGCCTCTGAGAAAGGAATGCTCAAGCTTATTTTGTTCATTATCTCTGAAAACTTCTTGAACTTCTCTTCCAATCCCTTCTTTACAAGCTTGTAAGGAAACGGCGGAGGTATCTTTATTTTGGGAATCCCCCATTCATCACGATCAACCTTCTCCGCTTTCTCCTTTTCAGCTCTCAAACGCTTGGCTCTCTCCCATTTTTTCTCAGCTATTATCTCTGTACTTTGCTCATTCCGAACCACTGGAGTAGCATCAACATCATCGAGAGTGTTCGGAGTGGCAACAGACAATTTCTGGTGGGGTTCGACCTGTGGAACAGGTCGAACCATGTACGTACTGGTCGAACCTACCTTCTGGACAATGGCTCTTTTTTTGAATTTGAGGTTCGACTTTGGTTCGACCTGTGAAACAGGTCGAACCATAGGTACCTAGGTCAAACTGGCCTACTGTACTCCTTCCGCCATCCGGTTTGACCAAGGTTCGACCTGTTTGATAGGTCGAACCATGACCGTCGTGGTCGAACCGTTGCTGTGACAAAACAGAGTGCTCCAAGTGGTGCGGTTCGACTTGTTGGATAGGTCGAACCAAGATTGATTTGGTCGAACTGGTGTTCTGGAAAAATAGAGTGCTCCGAGTTGTCGGGTTCGACCATGGTTCGACCTGTGGGACAGGTCGAACCATCTGCAGTTTGGTCGAACCGATGCTGCAATCTCTCCTGATCATGTCCAGTGTGTTGGTTCGACCTCCACTGTATGGTTCGACCTTCAATGTTGGTCGAACCATGTTCGAACCTCGCCCTAGACATGTCCAAATTTGATTTCGGCCTCATAGGTCCCTAGTACTGCGTTCCCGACCTTAATGTGATGGCGTTGTAGGACCTTGGATTCTCAATACTTTGAGACGGGAACTTCCCTTCTCAAGAGTTTGAGTAAGCTTGTTAACACTTCCTGCCATCTCCCCCATCAGTAACATAAGATCCTTCACCTGCTTAGATATAATCTCATGGTTTGCATCGATTTTCTTTTCAAGTTTGGCCTCAAGGCGGTTAATTCTTTCATCATTCTTGGCCATATACTTATTCACAGTATCCTCAAGACCCGGTTTCCCTTCTTCTACCTTAGCACCCGGATCAACACCCATCGGAGGTTGAATCGCATTATTCGGATTGCTCCATGAGAACTCCAGCCTCCTAGGCTGTTGATAACCACTAGGGGGACCACGATTATTAAAGTTTCCTCAATAGTTCCATTGGTAATTCCGGTTTTCTTGATCTGGATACCTAGTCCCTTGAATACTTTGACCCATGGCACAGTGTGCCTCTTCCAACTCCTCTTGGATTGGTCCTTCATTCTTTAACTCCTGCTGCATGATTGGTACGCGCTGAGATAATTCGCTGATTTGCTTCTGTTGGGATTCAAGTAGCTTGTTGATATTGGACAAGTTAGAGACGATCTCATCCTCTCTACTTGTTTTAACCATTGCTTGTTCAACCTTAGCTACCTTACCAAGGACCTAAGTACCTCTAACTCTATCAGTTGGCCAATCCCTCGAATTCATCGAAATATCTTCAAACAACTTTTTGGCCTCTACGGATGACTTTATAAGCAATGCTCCATTAGAAGAAGCATCCAATAACACTCGTGAATCACAGTCCAATCCACTGTAGAATATACTGATATATTGAGCTTTAGATAGCCCATGTTGAGGACACTTCCTAAGCATGTCCTTGAATCTATCACATGCTTCACGAAATTTTTCTCCTCCACCCATATTGAATTGGTTAATGTCTTGCTTCATCTTAAACACCTTTGAAGGTGGCATGTACCTCTCCAAGAACCTTAACTTCAGTTGCTCCCAAGTGGTGCACTCAGCTGCGTTGATAGTGTCGTACCAATCTCTCGCCTTTTCAGTAAGTGAGAATTTGAACAAAAGGATCTTCCTTGCATCTTCATGTTCTCCTGCGTCTTTTTGAGTACTTGCATAGCCCAAGAACTTGTTCAGATGCTGCTGCAGGTCCTCGAAAGACCCTCCTGAAAAGGAGTTCCTTTCTATCATGCTAATAAGAGCGGGATGAAGATCGAAAGCTGAATTAGTTCCCCTCGCTCCTAGAAGCCCAAAATTTCCAGCCCCATTGTTTCTGAAAACCTCTCGGATGGCTAGATTATCCGGATTCGCTACCATGTTGACTGTCCTTACTCCCGAATTAACTTCAGTTGTAGCTTCAATCGTCTGCGAATTCTGCTCGTCAACTTCAACTCCAAAATCCAGAGCTTCAATTGGATCAATAGTCTTTGCCTTGCTCTTCTTCTTCTTCTTCTTTCTTGACGATGCTCCGATTTCAGGATTGTAGGGTTCGAGTTCACCTTTCTTTGATCTCGTGAGCATGCACCTAAAAAGAACTAGAATTAAAACAACAAAACAAGAAAAATAGCCTTAATAAACTAAAAATAACAAAAAGATATTTTAAGCCGTCCCCGGCAACGGCGCCAAAAACTTGATGGGCGTTTTCTCAACACACAACTTTAATCCCTAAGTATGAAGGATATCAATTGTAGTTTCGAAGGTGACCAAGTTAAATATCGAATCCACGGGACGGATAAATATCACTTTAGTTATTTTCTAGCAATTATGACTATGTTGAGAATTGTAATTGTGGTTTGTAAACTAAGTAATAATCAAAATAGCAAATAAATAACAAGAACAAGAAAATAGTAGTTGTGATCAAATAAGATAATAGGTAGTTCGTCAAGCTATCCAATTTCATTCGTTAATTCATACTTTCGTGTGTCGATGTCCGACTCTACCTTGTGGTTTATGGACGCATCGCTAGATCATACAAATCTATTCTATAGACACAAATAGATAAGCTTTTGACACGTGTGAGTATCCTCAGAGCAAGACGTATACTTTACCTCCCTTTCTAGGTACTATCATAATCAATTATTTCCCGTGCACTTAGTACTCTAACCCGATTTGATCTCCCTTTTTAAGTACTATAAAGTTATACTCTTAATCCTACTTGTTAACCCGATTTCAATTCAATTAACAAATATTCAGATAAGACGGTTCTAATAAAACTTCGGAATCCCTTCACTTAGAATTATAACAATAAACCCTGCTCATTAGTGAACGCACTCAACCAATAACCATGTTATGCATTCAGACTCTACACAACGATTATTGATGCACAAAACAACTATGAGTATGGATTAAAAACGTGCAATCTTATATAAAATAAATCACAAGTAGTGTTGTACGGAGTATACACACGAAATACAAATTAACTCATAAAACCTTCATAACCCTAGAACTACCGAAGTGGCTCTAGCCCATGATTGATCTAAGAACAACCATGGTTAGTTGGACCAATCTTACTTGAAACTCCAGCTGAACCTCTGTCTCAGCTCTCCTACTCTCCTCTTGTAATGTGTTGTTGATGACGATCCCTTTCTTTTTCGTTCTCTTGGTGTTCGTCTCTTCTTTTGTCTGCATGAGCCTCCTTTTATACTTGTAATCACGTCTCTAGGGCTTGGAATGGGCTTTTCAAGTGATCCCACGCGTTTTGGCCTCGAAAATCCGGATAAGGTAAGTTTCTGCATTTTGGTTCGACCTCGTCAAACAGGTCGAACCACTGACCACAGGTCGAACCACAGGTCGAACCCTGCTACTGGACACATTCTGCACTTGGTTCGACCTCTTATACAGGTCGAACCCCTCCCTCTTTGGTCGAACCCCAGGTCGAATCTCACCACTGGATAATTTTCGCTCCTGGTTGGACCAACTGTCAGGTCGAACCCCAACGTCGTGGTCGAACCCATCTTCTCGCGAACTGGTTCGACCATGGCTCGACCAGTTGAACAGGTCGAACCCCTGGTGTCGTGGTCGAACCTTCCTTCTGCAAACTTTGCAATGCTGGTTCGACCTGTAGGAGAGGTCGAACCCTCCTCCATCAGGTCGAACCCTACTCTTTCCTTGGCAGTTCTCGTGGTCTCGACTTCGTCTCTTCGATTCTTGGCACTTCCACTCCGTTTTTGCTATGAAAACCACTTAAATAGCTCCACTAACACCTGACTCATGCTAATTCACAATATATATAGGTTTTCCACCTATTTCCACATCAAAACTCTCAAAAACTAGCACAAAATATGGTGCCAAACTTGTGAATTTACGCACTCATCAGTCCCATGTGTGTAAAAAATGAAAGAGGACCCTTTGGGTGGGACGACCAAAATGAAAAAAAGAGACCCTTGCTGTGGGACGGAGAGAGTATTATTTAAGAAAAGTTGCACTTTTTGACTAACTTTATTGACTTTGGAAGGTATTGTAGTATTTTTAGATAATCAAAAAGTATAAAGTAATGATATGTGTATGAAAAAAGAGTGACAAATTTAAAATTAAAGTAACTTTTGAGGTTGTTGGATAATGTGATGTAACCTTTTTTGGAGTGTGAAAAATTTTATGGGACAAATAAATGATGAAAGTGTGAAAAGTGTTATAAGACGGAGGGAGTATATTCTAAGTTAATGTAGGTCATAACTATTAGGATAATATATACTCTAAATGATGAAACTATAAATATACCCTAAAAATTAATTAAATTAAAGTAGTATAAAATAAAGGAAAAATAGGTCATGAACTATAAATTAAGACATGTCATAATTAATTATAATGATAAAAAAATATAATTATATATTTAAATTAAAACTAAATCCTAAAAATAAATACTCAATCCATTTTTACTTTCTAACAAAAAAAGTCCCATACATGGTATACCATTCATTAGTATTACACTTTATCAATTTTATATAAAATAATAATACTCTTTAATTGACGTGAAAAAAACAAGTGAATATCTTATTGATAAAAGAAAAGAGTATGAGTTTTGGTGATAAAAATAATCATAAATCACTAGAAATATATGTAACAGGGTACAATGAATATATTTATATAGAGGGACTCTCCTGTGAGACGAGTTTATGTGAAATGGATAGTGAGACGGGTTTACCCGTTGTTAAAGTATGTTTGATATATAGGTAAAGTATGCTAATTTTATAGTTAAAGTATGTTTATATATAGTTAATCATACTATAATATTTTAAAACATACTTTGATTAATTGTTCAGCATATTTTAAAAAAATATATACTTTAATAACAAATTAACATATTTTAGCTATATAGCAAGTATACTTTAACAACGAGTCCACCCGTCTCACGAAATTATCGTCTCACAAGAGACTTTGTCATTTATACAACTCTTTCCATCTCACATTACTTTGTATCATGTAAATATTAAGTTTAAGAAAATTTTGTCTATTTTATTGATTTTTAGAGTGTAATATAATTTTGTTAGTTAATGTATAAATTATAAATTATGTTATATGCGTTAGATAGAGTGGTAAATTTATAAATAAAATATACTTTTAAGGCTGTGAATTGTTTTTTTATGATAAAATTTATTATGTGACGGACAAAAGTGAAAAGTGTGAAATTCATTTTGGTGGAAGTTTTTTTTTATTTTTTATCAAGGTAACCATCAACCTTATTCTATTTATTCTTGAGTTGGTCTCTTGTGTCTTTGGATGCACAAGGTGTATTAGGATATAATAACATTTTGTTCTAAATGGTAGACACTTTAATTAATGAGGGATAATATTTTGTTGAAAATGTCGGTTGAAATATGAATAGTATAGATGTTTAATTAAAAAAATAAGTTTTTTTTTATACCGAAATCAAAGATATACTCCTTCCGTCCTCTTTAAAGGGTTACTTTTTTCCATTTTCGTCGCCCCCCTCAAAGGGACTCTTTTCCTTTTTATATGAGATCCATATACACTCACTAATACAATCAAAATATGGGGCCCACACACCGACTAATACAACTATCTACTACTCCCTCCGTCCCAGGAAAGATTGCACCCCTTTCCTGGTACGGAGATTAATAAAGTGGTGACTTTTAGGGGTATTATGATATTTTTTGGTAATAAATAAATGATAAAGTATGTTATGTATGTTAACTAGGGTGATTTTTTGTAAATAAAGTGTATGGAGAATGGTAATTGTGTTTGACTTTTTGTTTTTTTAGGAATGTGCAAATTTTTGTGGGACAACCAAAAATAGAAAGTGTGTCATCTTTCCTGGGATGGAGGGAGTATACATTAAATAATAATATTCAATTTAATTCACGTGCAAAAAGTAAACACCCTCTTTAAATAAAACAAAAGGAGTAAATTCTTATATTAAAAGATATAGTAACATTTATTATAAAAGGTACAACTTAAAAAAAAAGACAAATTTAAGAGATATATTGTCCCTAGAATATGCAAGTTTTATTTTTTATTCTTTGTTTTATTTTTACTACAACCAATTTGAAATTACTATCTAGGAACAATACTGCACCCCATGAATTCTTTTGATCTGATTTCGATTGCAACTTGCAAATTCATAAAGCAATAAATATAGTAATAAATTAAGCTTAAACTACTCTTTTATCTTTGAATAATACTAATGGATCATGTTAGCATCGCCCACCGAAAATGACCAAAGTGCCCAACTATGATAAAACTACATATATTTTAATTATTAAAGTAATAGAAAAAAATAACAATAATAATAATAATAATAATAATAATAATAATAATAATAATAATAATAAAACAAATATTTATGTGAGACTATCTCAGAAAATAATTTTATGAGACGGATAAAAAATGATAATATTTAATTGATGGAGTATAAAGAAAAGTAATATTTAATTGATAAAAATATATTGTGAATTATTTCAAAAAGTGATAATATTTAAAAAAAATGATACAATCTTTATAAAAAAATTGCTAAATTAAAAAATACTTCTTTCACCGTGTTAATTCTAAACTCTCTAATTTTGAAGTGGCATTTTTGGACATGCAGCAAAAAGTGAAGACGGAATATTAACTAATTAAAATAAATTAAGTTGAGTAATAAATAAATTAAGAAGTGGAAGTGAAGCTTTCTGAAAGTACAGATGACATGTAAACCTTGTCACAAACTCATCCTATGGGCTAATAATATTACAACAAAATTGCTACTTTCCTATGAAATCTGTTTAAAATTTAAACTATCCACTTAACCACGAATTCATGGTCCTGAATCCCCATGCCACTAAAATATACTACAAAAATAAGCCGTAAGTTATACGTATTTACATGTTTTATCTTGAATTGTTTTGCAAGAAGGAACATCGGAAAGCATGGAGATGATTAGAGATGCTATGAAATGATTGATGAGTTAGTGTATTGTAAATTGGATTTATATCATAAATCCTTGTAAACTTTGTGGTCTCCCTTAATTTAAATACCCTAGCAATACCTAGGGTATATAGGATTGGAAGGGGACCACATGGTTTACACCGTTAGGGATGAAAATCAAACCAAACTACTCGATACTCGACTCGAGATCGTTCGGTAAAAATTCGATTTGAGCTCGGTTTGATAAAGATATCAAACAAGCTTGAACACACATTTACGTTTGATAAGATTAAAGGCTCGGCTCGAGCTCGAGCTCGATTAATGAAAATAAATAAAGTGTAAATTTATCAAGCTACTCGAACTCGGCTCGTGTTCGGCTCGATAAAAGCTCGTTCGGGCTCGACTCGATTGCTTATCAAATAAGTTTGAACATATATTTTGAAGTTCGATAATATTTCAAACAAGCTTGAACAACTCTTCGTTCGGTTTGCCTCGACTCATTTACACTCCTATTCACCGTGAACCCGGTTTACATAAATTTTTGTGACGATTGATTGAAGAATCACAATCATGTGATGATAAAGGAAGATTGAACTAGAGGATATGCTCTCTCATAAGAAATGGATTGGAGATCTCTCAAATTAAAGATTAATTTAGATTTGAAAAGATCTCTAAATTGAGTGAGGACTGATTGATATTGCTTGTATTTATTTGAATTCTTGAAGGTGGTGAGAGTATCTTAGTTCACCGTAGATTTCAAAAGGATTTAAAGTTATGTTATTTTCTTCTTCATTCACTCAAAGGATTTAAAGTTAAGTTATTTTCTTCTTCATTCACTCATCCTTATATTTGTACCAAGAGGAATTCTTAGGAAAAAGTCCAAGGGGTACTAATAGGTAGGGTTAATGTGAATGAAGGTATATTGATTTCCATTATTGATACTTGTTTAATCTAATGATAATAAAAATTCTTCAATCACTACTATCCCCATTCAATCACTTACAATTCCATTATGATTGACCTACTTAATAATACTCATTATCATTCTAATTGAAAAATTCGAACTAAATGACCCTTTAAATTTTAGTCAAGTTAACTGCTAGAGTAATTTATTAAATTTTAAATGATAAATATCTTTAAAAGTTTAAAGTTTTAGACAAAATAATCATTTAATATTGAATCAAAGTCATAACTTAATTAACAAAATGTTTAGAGTTCAAACCTCATCGCCACAATAAATGTCAGAGTTTAAAAGTCAATACCACCAATTTATAAAAAAATTCCATGTGCAATGCTTTGGGTATAAATTAACCGACCTGCGTATTTGGTTATCATCACTAGCATGCATGTGAGAGAACTTGTTAGTGTGATCGATTAAATATTAAATGATGGAGTACATGTGTTAGAGTGATATACACTAAAGTATCAAATGGATTTTTTAAAAAATTATGAATAATTATAATCTATGTTTGTTTTGAGTTTTGGTTTGGTTAGTTTTTATCTTTTGTGAATCGGGTTCACATAATTAGTTATGTGAACCTTAGTGGTTTTATGTCATATATTATTATTTATATGGTTTAAAAATATTTAAGTGTAGATTAAATATCAAATGATACATATATCTATGAACTCCTACTTTTAGACGAGACAATCATTTAACAATACCCTAATTACAAAAAGAGGTAGAAAACTTGGCTTTGATATTCTACTTGATTACATTACTTCCTAAATCAGCAGAGCAAAAGGCAATACAGCCAACTTCCATACAAGCTCATGCAGCATTGGTTTTAACTCTTTATGTTGTCATCACTAGTAATCCACAATCTTGTTTGTTTATTAGTTTCATACTTAATTAAGATACATTGAGTGTAGACTGTGAAGTCATTAATTAATTAGCAATTTAATGTGGTCACAATAAAATTAACATGTAAGTAATTATTTAATGCTCTTTCAAATTGTGTCATGCCTTTTCCTGTTCTTGGAAGGTTGCATGTTTCAAGCTCTCTATAGAGCCTCCTAAGTAAATTGAAGAAGCATTCATGCATGATTGATTGCATTAATATATTCCCTCTTTTTTAAAAGTAATTCTTTTTGAATATTACTTTCTTTGGAGTCGCGAGTTTGTCTTATACTATTAAGGTTTTTTTTTCCCCTTAAAGTTACAAAAGATATCTTTAAAAAAAGAAAAAAATTGTTAGGTTTATGAGTTCACAAAATATGGTCCACAAAGTACCACGTAAGTACGATATTATTGTCATAAGCCATATAAAACTTCGCAATTTTGCTCTTGAAATAAATCCCAAGAGACATAATATTGATGGAGAGACAAGTCCACACTTATAATTACTATTATATATATGTCTAACAATTATGGCCGAGACTTAAGTTGTTCATTCTACCAACATTTCTTCTTTGATCAAAGTGAGCTTGTTGCTTGTTCAGTGACTTTTATTAATACCAATTAAATGTTGTACCCTATCTTTAGGGGCTTTTGCTAATCCTATCTTGAGGATTTGTGGAGAAGTTAAAATACAGAATGTGTCTTAAGTGGATTATGATGGACTGTTGTACCCTACAGCTACTAGTTCAAAGTCTTTTCACCCTTCCCTGCTTCAGTGATGTCCTACAGGCTTAGGAGTCTTAAACTATTTAGTATTCAAAGTGATTTATTTGCTTTGTTTTGCTTGATGAGCGTGTATATATATTACGCATTAATTTATTGATTTATTCATGTTTATAAATGTAATTATGGAGTAATTTTCCTTAAATGTTGGTATATATTAGTGTTTAATGCCTATTTTTTAGGCAAAATTGTTCACCCACATTCAAAATATATACATTTGTTAATAAAAACATATAAACTAATTAATAAGAACTTATACTTTCGGTTTTTAATGAGAAGCTGAATATAAAAAAAATAATACATTTATTAAGAAATGTACGGAGATTAAAGAGTATAATATTGAGAAAATATCAATTAGGACCCTAACCTTTCCACCCCAGATCATCTAAGCCCCTAAATTAATTTTTTGTTCATCTTAGCCCCCCATCTTCCAATAAAGGATCATATTGCACCCTCAACTTTTTATACCCACAAATAGATTCCTTTTAGCTAATTCCTACCTTTTACTACTTCCAGATTTTATTTTTTTTTATTTTTTTTATTTTACCTAACCTATATACTCAACTTTTCCCCTAAATTCCATTTGCTTCTTCAGTTTCAAAAATTGAGGAAATGAGGAAAATTGAGTAAAAATAAAGTATACAAGCCATATTGTAAAAAGTGTGTGGTAATTTAAAATCTTATTCTTGATTAATTAATTTAATTTAATATTCTTTGTTTTCACACAAAAAATTACCTCTGCCAATCATTCGCACCTCAAATTAATATTATTAGTATCAATTTATTTTAATTTTTTAAGCGCCACACCAAACTATGTTAATTTGTCATTATTGCCAAAAATAACATAAGAAATAATTAATTACTTATAGTGAATAATGTGTTGTTAAAGCTTGATTTGGAAATATTCTAAAATTGTAAAGGAAATAGTCAAAATGTTCATTTATTTGATTTATAAAAAATAGAGGGTTCATTTGATCTCATTTTAAAAGATAAAGGGTCTAGATGACCAAAATAAAAGTTGGAGGGCTTAATTGATTCTAGAGTATAAGTTTAAGGTTATACTTACCCTTTACCCTATAATATTTTAATATGTAGTTAAGTGAGAGAAATAATATTTTAGTGTGTAGTTGTATTAGTGTAGTATGTGGGGCCATGTGGATATAATAATAGTATTGTTTGGGTCACATCAACTAAAAAAGAAAATGTATACTTTGTTTTGGAATGGACAAAAATAAAAAAATGTATACCTAGTTGTGGGACGAATGGAGTGTATATTGAAAAAAAACAAATACATATTGCACGAGTGCAGATATCTAACTCGTTTTTTTTTTCAGTGTTTACAATATTTTAGGTCTATTTGAAGTATGATGACATAAGAGAGGATATGAATGGGGCTGGAAATGTCGAAAACAAAATTCTAAAGAAGAAGCCATGCACTAAATGGTGAGGAAGTAGGGTCTGGATCTTCTGTGTTATTTTGGTGTGACTTCTCTTATGACACTTCGTTGGATGAGTGACACGTAAGAGAAAGAAGGAAAACTATATCATAAGTCAAACAGTCAACCCTTGGAGCAATGGATTGGATTTTTCCACCCCGACATGTGTCATTCCATAAACAGGTGTTATAGGAGATGTCACACCAATGTGTCACATAACATCCCGTGCCGAGGAAGTAAGTCATACAAGAGAGGATTGAGTCGGGCATTTGAAATCCATCTCATTAAATGAATTTCATGAGACACACAAATTTGTCTTTAAAGTTTTTAAAATGTGAACTATATACTTATTTAGATACCATCATACCAAAACAAATCTATTTAAATAATATAAAAACCTCTTATAAGAAGAAAAAAAAAAGTATTCCCTCCATCTCGAGCAAAGGTTTACATTTTGTGATTTTGGTTTTATACAAACACCAAATATCAGGTTTACATTTCCCTTTTTTTAACAAGTGAGACTCATACACAACATTAATACAGTTACCTACACAATAAAATATTAAAATCTAAACCCATTATAAATTAAAATATTATATCTCTTAATCCATGGACAAAAAACAAAAATAAACCTTTGCTTGGTACGGGAGGGAGTACTATTTATAACAATGGATAGATATGAGCGGGATTTTGTATAATCATGATGTTTTGTTTGAATACACAGTCTAGTGAAATATGATTAATATAAAAGGTGACATGAACATGCTACTCCTGAACCACACATCTAAGGATATCATGGTATAATGATTGGAACAAAGGAGGATGTAATGGAAATGGGATGTATACATATTCATGAACAACTTTTACAGTTTATAAAAGCCAAAAAAAAAAAAAAAAAGGAAACAAACAGAGCCTGATACTGAGGCAAATTACCACTTGATGAAGGACCCTTATGGATTTTGAATTACATTCAATAATGAAATGAAGAAAATACATCATCTATATGTATGTATATTATATATATTCTGCGAAATAAACACATATAGCAATTTACAAAATAAAAAAAATTACTCTGCAAAAATTATGAAGTCATTAAAATGCCATGGTTAACATACCTATATACTCAGGCGACGAGTAAAGCGAATGCTACGATTTCCTCTTGTTCTTCAGGTTGCGTACTTTCATTACAAGTTGCTGTCTTTCCCCTTCCACCTCTGCAAATTTGAGGCTTATTTCTGAATATCTTTCCTGCATTTCCTTCAATTCAACCTCCATAAGTTGGTTCCTCTGCTTCAGCAATGCCATTTCATTCGTTAATTCATCAAGCTGTCCACCAGTATTCGTACAGCCTTCTACTGCCTTAGGTAAATGGTTTCCATTGCTGCAATAGTAAATGCATTTGTGATTATGTGGTGATGCATTTTGCAAATAAGAACCTCTTTATTGATAATGCTACATACCTGGTTGGATCGGTTGATCTGGAATTCGGATCCTGGTCCTCAGGAATTGAATCTACCTGCATATCCAGAGAAAAACATAGTTAGATGAATAGTTGTGTGAAAGATTTAAGATGTAAGCCATTTTTTTTAACATATTCCTGGAAAATTAGCCAATAGATGTAATTGGAAACTAGTAACTGCATGAGCATATCCATCTCCTAGGAATGAATCCATGAGCAAAGCAAAGAACTATATTACCAACCTTATCGATTTGATTTTCATAATAATGATTACTGCTTTGGTCGAGCACCTCCAGTCTTTCTTCCAGTTCTTCAATTTTGTTATGAAGATCCTTTCCCTTCTCTAAAAAAGTATTACTTGATGTATCAAGAGCACTTTCCTTTAACTTGATCTGACCCTGTAGCATGGATATGGAATCAATATGCCACAATGTATTGCGGCAGTGAAATGCATATGCAGATTAAGATTACGCCGGAAATAAGTATTAGACTACCATTGCATTTTGTCAACTCAAAGTTAAAACGAAGAGACCACACTCCTAAAGATTGACACATCACTGTCCTTCCCCTCTTTGCAGTTGGGACGTTTTTATAGCATGAAAGATGTGATAATAACAAATGAATAAACTAATTTAGGAGCAAATTTACCTCAAGTAGCTTAATTCTCTCCTTAAGATTTGAAACCTCTTCAGAGCCATGAGGCTTGCTAGTATTTGAAGTTGCTTCGGCTGGATCAATTGTTCCTCTGTTATCCTTTATCTTCTTCTCCATGCTACTGACTGCATCTTCCTTTTCCTTCAAATCATCATTCAATAAAACAACCTGTTTCCTTAATTCCTCTTTTTCCAACTCATTCTCTACTAGAGAATGTTTCAATTCTGTGTATCGTGATTGAAGAGTGTCTAGCTCTGATTTCAGATCCCTGATAGCGAATTCCTTTTCTTCCAGAAGACTTCTCATTTTATTTAATTCCTTCTGAGCCTCTTCGGCAGCACTTTTCACTGATATAAACCTGTTTTTTAGTTCGATTCTTTCTTTATTACCTTTCTCCACAAGAGATTCCATTTCCTGAATTGAGTTTCTCATCTGTTCCAACTCACACATTAACATCCTCTTATTCCCCAAGTCATCTGACAAGATTTTATTCTTAGTTATGCATGTTTCAACCTCATTCTTGAGCTTCAAAATCTCGTCTGAATGGAGCTGTTGGGTTTCCTCAGCGTCCCTTTTCTGATGTTCCAGCTGCAATGTTTTATCTTCAACTTCTGATTGCATCTGCTCTATTTGATCCATCATGGATCTCACTTGGCTAGAAAGCTGATGCAATCTATCTTCATAACGATTCTTCTGCAATCGGTGTTCTTCAGAAGCATTACGGAACATTTCTTCTAAATGCCTTTTCTCTAGTCGGAGTTCATTCGCTTCTGCTAGAGATTTGGTGGCTAGTTTCTCATTGGCTTCAAAGGTAGACGCCATCTGCACTGCAAGCTTTTTAAATTCATCCTGCAGCCTCTCAGCTGTATTAGCATTTTGCCACCTTGTCTTTCTTAAAGACTCCTCAGCTTTTATTGCTCTCTGCTCTTGCTCTACTTTGGAGCGCATAAGAGCATCGAGATCAGCTTCGAATACTTGTGATTGTTTTTCAAGATCATCCTCTAAGCTCTTGACATGAGCTTCTAGTTCACTTATTTTCACCAATGAATCAGATGATTCTTTGGATTGACTTTTCAATTCAGTCTCTAAGTTTTCAATCTGGGCTACGAGTTCATGGGCAGAAGCATACGAGGACGAACACTCATACTGCATTTTCAGCTGTTCCTGAATCTGGTTCTGCTCTAGCTTATAAGCCATTTCATGATTTTCTTGCTTCATGATTTCGTAATCAAGGGCAAGCTGCTCCATTTGCATCTCAAGTTCATCTTTGTCTCTTCTGTAGATTTCTATTTCGCCACGCATGTCTATGATCTGTTGTTCTAGAAGATATGCTTCCTTAGTATCACCGTTCTCCTTCACTAGCTCTTCTAGAGCTTTCTGTTCTTCATCATCATTGTCGTCATCTGTTTCATGTGTGTGCCCTGCTTCTTGCAACTTCTCATTGATGCCCTTTCCCAATGAACCACTCGAGTGGCTCACGATTTCCCTGTTTTTCTGTTCCAACAACTCATCAAGGTCCCTCACTGCAAGAATCAGTTCAGAGTTCGATTCCTGAGTCTTCTGAAGTTGAACTCTGAGATTGGCATTGAGTTCTTTCGAATGATTCAGCTCTTGTCTAAGTTCTTCAACAATTGCCTGGGAATTCCCTCCCTCGAATATCAAATTGCTTCTAGTTTTTGCTTCTTCCATATTTCTCTGGGAGGCTTTAAGCTTTTCACACTGTCCTTTCAGAACATCTCTTTCCTCTTTCAAGCAAGCAAGCTCTCTAAAGAGATCTTGGCCCTTCTTGCTCTCCTTCACGATCTGTTTACGAAGAGTCTGGAGTTCTACATCAGACATCTCCAACTGTCTCGATAAAGCAGCAATTTCAGATTTCAGCTTCTCGATCACAATATCTGAGGACTCATCCAAGTGCTGCTGTAGAAAGTTGTCCCTTGGCGTGCTTGAAGAGTCGTCCGTACTAGCTTCAAGGCACTGATTTCCCATCCACTCCCACTGGGATCTCTGATGATCTTCATACACCACTGTTTGTGCATTGGAATTCAGACCCTGAGGCGTCAGAGATGATACGAGTCCAACAGGCTCCTGATGAACACTCTCGTTCTTCAACTGGGGTTGCCAAGGTACTTCACCGCCGGAACTACTGTCCAAGCTTGAAATCGTGAGATCAGATCCACTAGATGCTCGGCGGGTCCCATTGAACTCTACAACGTGGGAAACAGTCTTACTCAACGGCACATCCTGTTAAAGGAGCATGAAAGCAGATAGATATGTAATCATATACATTAATGAAATTGTAAAAGTAGTGGAAAGTGGGGATGAGATTACATCAGAATTGCTTTTGACAGTTTCATCCTTATCACCATTGTCCAATCGTGACTTCAAGCTGTTAACTTTGTAATTAAACTTTGTATTCTCAGTTTCTTCAACCTCTCTGTGAGAACAAAATAAACATTCTCAAGTTAATCCATTGATGTGAATTGAAATAGAAAACAAAATTAGTCAATTACAGCACTCAACAGTACCTCTGATCAACAGACTCCTGCATCCTCTGAATTGATACCTATTGAAATGCATAATAAAAAATAAGAAGAAGAAAAGCATCACACATAATCAAGAAATAACAAGAAGTGCTGCAGATTTTAAAAGGGATGCACTACTTTTCAAAGATCAGTCTGTAGCTGAAGGAAAGAGGCGGCTTACATTTAACACAGCTTCGGTTTTTGAATTCTTAAGGGGAAGAGACACCAAACAGACCTTAGTTGCCTCCGCATAGTTTGAGATATCCATGGATGCTTCTCCAAGAACTCCGGCTTTAGATGACCCCTGTAATGCACCATAAAGAAACAGTTAGCTTCACATTATCACTTGGGAGGAAAGCAAAGAATAAACTTCTATCTCTGTAGCAATTCATACCGTCCCCACAACAAAGTAGTATATCCTCTCATGAATCTTTCCCGATTTTTGGTCTCGATTAAACTTTACGGATTCATAGACAGGATTATCCCAAATACAACCCCCATCTCGAACTGATGCCTTGTCGGATTTCACGGTGGGCTTTCCAACCTCAGCAGGAACTACAGATATCATCAATGCATCTTCTCCGATATGTGGCACCTATTTTTTTTTTTTTTTGGAAAGGTAGATCAATCATTTTCAAATCAGTTTCACTCTTTTACTAGAATGAAGGTCTAAAAGAAAAGATCGAAAAACAAATATCCTGATCTTCTCTGCTCTTCTTTCGGCTTCAAGTACCAAAACAATTGATTATATGGAGATTGAAATGCCATGGAATGCAAATGTCAATTAAAGTCAGATGGTAAAACAAAGAACACTTTAATCATCTCTGCTTACTTCTACATCCTTCTATCCTTTCAACAACATCTCAAAATACTTACCATTTGTTTTTAAAGAAGAACTCAACCTCCATTGTTTCAATCACTAAAACCAGTAGAACCCATTTTCTTCATCTTTTTCACAGTAGATCAAAATTGAAATGCATATACACACAATTGCAGTTAAATAAACACAAAAAAACGCTTAAAGAGAGTAAAATTACGTTTGCTGCATGAAACTGCAATTTGAACACAACTTTGACCTTGTTCTTCTCGCTCCTCCACCGCGCCGACTTAAACATTTTTCTATTTTACCCTCAATTCAACATTTCTTTCCGATCACACTCTTCCACAATACGCCGGAGATTTACCCGGAACCCACCCGAGCTCCGGAGACTAACGCCGGAAAACCATTATTATTCAATTAAACTGAAATTTCAAATGCCAAATACTAATTTCAAGCTACAAAAACAAAATTAAAGAAAAAAAAAAGCACTGAGAACAAATCAAGCGGCCAAGCAATTGAGTCGGCGATCAATGCTTAGCAAACTCACTCAAATTCTCACTTCACACCAGCAACCGAAATGAGAAATAAATAGAAGCAACGCAGATCTAAAGGCTTCCCCTACTGTTTGCTCCAAATTTGCAGCCTATGGCATATGGCAGTAGAGTCGTCTCTCTCTCTCTCTCTCTCTCTCCATACGTATGCTACTTTCTCTCTCTATATCTTGTGTACGTAACAGTATTCCCTCTTGACAGAGAGAGGTGCGAGGACGAGGGACATTATTATAATTTATAATTATTAAAAAAAAGTTGTTTTTTTTCCGATTTACGATATTTATTTTTTTTTCTTGGTTAGAAAAAAATAATAATAATAACAATATTATTATAAGGGAGAAGCTTCGGTAGGTCAAAGTAAGATCCGCTGATAAGATATTAGGTGAAAACTTTTATGTTAAAATATTTCTAACTTGTCTTAGCTAGGGGGTGGCAATTGGATTTCGTGTCGACACGATAGTTACACGACACGATAAGGGCAAACCCGAACACGACACGATAAGAATTCGTTCCAACACGACACGAACACGAAAAATAACGGGTTGACACGACACGATAACGACACATAAGAAAATAAAAAAAACTAATAAAAATAAATAAAAAAATTTAAGTAAATATATTTTAAAATTATTTATAAGTATTTTTATAATATATTTTTCTAATTTTATATTTATATTGGGTTGTTAACAGGTTAATGGGTTAATGGGTAACCTGTTAATATTAATCGTGCTTAACGGGTTGACACGAACCCGACACGAACACGACACGAAATTTTCGTGTCCTTATTGGGTTGACACGATAACAACACGAACCCAATAAGGCCAAACACTAACCCGCAATTATCGTGTCGTGTCGGGAATTGCCACCCCTAGTCTTAGCTCTTGTAAGCTGATCGAAGTGGAGTAAATGACGGAATTGCCCTCTTAATAATTTACATGTTTATTTTGTTTTAAATGAAATAAATTTCATTTTCATTGCAGAGATTATAACGTTATCATTGGATACCATAAAATGAGCGTGGAAACGGGATAGTCAAAAGCAATGTTTATTTTATATTTTATTTTAGTGTGTCGTTACTATTATTATTCTTTTTTTTTTAAAGCTAGTGTGTGGTTATTTTGGTCTACTATAAGTGGTAAAGAGAAAATTATTCCACATTTAGGGTAATAAAATTATCATGTTTTTATGACAATAAGCAATAACTGTTGTATGTACAATAAGCTATAATCTTTATTATTAGATTTTCCTAATAATTTTTGGAATATAATTGTAATTTTATTTATTTTTATTAATACGAGTATAATATTTTGTCCTTATACTTTAAGGTTTAAATTAACATCTGACACATGAGATTTTGTAATTTAAGGTTTAACTTTTATCTTTAAGAATCATTTGCTATTCAAAATATAATATAAAATGATAAAGTATATTGAGATTTATTTAACTTAATAATTGCATATATTATTACTTAGAAAAATTAGTGTTAATATTCTAGTTATTCAACATCTTTTATTTATTATTGTGTATTAATTAATAAATGGAATAACAAAGAAAATGATATGTTTACCTTTAATTTTTTATTGTTTTTTGAAATTATATTTATTATCGGTGTCATTCCAGCTTGAGGTTATATTTGTAATTTTAAATTTCAATATTTAGATATTAATAATTGGTATTTCGTATATCACTCTAAATGAAAGATTGTATAATACATCTTCGAGTATATAAAAGGCTGTGGGCCTATATTTTTTAGGCTCGACACTCTGAAATATTGAGCAAATAATTTATAATGATGGACACTGAATCCACATCCCTACCTAATAAATTAATAATCCCAGCAAATTATTCCTTGGGATTTAATTTTACGTTTAGAGTTTAATGTCGTTATTATAAGAGTATATTTCAAGTTGGCCGTTATTATAAGAGTATAATTTTACTTGTGCACAGTTATACGTACTAGTGCATTCCCAAAATAAATAAATAAATAAATTTTAGCAGTGAAATTTATCAATGTAATTCAATTACTTGGTAATTATCAATGAATTGACAACAAAAATGACATTTTTCTTTTAGCAACGGAATGTCAATTGATTTATTCTATATTTTAGCAATGGAATTCAATTCGTTGGTAATTACCTACAGATTACCAAGAGAATCATTATATAAGTTACTAATAGAATTATTACCCACAGAATTAAATTTTCGTTGCTAAAAATTTATCAATCACCACTCTATCAATGAATTTCGTTGTTAATCCGTTGGTAAACCAATTTAACAATGGAATTAAGACTTTTACCAGCGGAATATTTCGTTAGTAAAAAATAATTTTTTTAGTGATAGTTAATTTGATTTTGTTTAACCTTTACCGTTGAATACAATGTTAATTTTGAAGATATAATTATTTTTTTAATTCATAATTAAATAGATTACGGGATCATATCATATACTTAAAAAAGAGAAAAAAACAGCTTTTTGACCTTTATAATTATATGTATGAAATAAAAGTCTAAAAATACCTAAAATGTGAAAGATTATTAGTAGGAAATGTCGAAAACGAAATAAGTGCTATTGGATTCCACTAATAGGATTGTATCATTGATGGTGGGACATGTTCTAAAAGTTTCTTTGTTTCAAACTTCAATTATATACAATAATATGATCCTTTAATAAAAAAAAAAGGCAAGTAATTTAACTTGTCATCAATTAGTGGTATTTAAATTTTCTAATATATTAAAAGTGACTCGTAAAAAAGAATAAGATATATAACCTGCTTCCTCACTAGTTTATTCACATTTATTATATCATATAGTGTAAGAAAAATAATTTTCTTGATCAATTTTATGAGGTGATGGAGATTTGATGAAGATGGAGAATAATTAATATAATTAGTTTTTGATTTATTTTTTTTTATTAATTATCATTATTACTTTAGATCTTGTTATCACCTATGAATAGGTTGTCTTATTATTGAAACGTAAAGTTGAATTTGTTTAATGATAAAAAAAGAGAGTTTTCTCTTATCCTCTTTTACGGTATTCCATAAGAATCAATGTATTTAAGAACTCTATCTTCCTATATTCTTTAAGAATCAAAGGATTATAGAGATTATTCTATGTATCTTTATCTTTAATACGCTCTCGCTGCATCAGTTGGTATCAGAGCCGGTTGTGAGGTGGGGGCTCCAAGGGAGGGTGGATGATTCAGGGGCATCGGTCCAGCTCCTGGGCCACCTGGATAGCTGCGGTAAGCCTTTGGGGTTCGTCACACATCGGATGTGCTGTGAAAATATTATGGGTATAAATGTGGTGGGGCAAACCTCTACTCTTGATCATGATTTTAAGGTGAAGTTAGGCTCGGGCATTTATAGCCTGCATCATGAGGTAGTATATTAAAATAAAATAATTTTCTTGTTCTGCATCGACAGAGCTCCATGGGTGTCCAACACCGGCACAACACCATGGCTTTAACATATTTCAGACACAAGGTTGCTTAATACTCCCCGTCTCATTTTTATCTTCATATTTACTGTACACACGCAAATTAATAAAAGTCTGAGTAACTTTTGGGGGTTGTTTGGTATTTTTGGGTAATAAATAAATGATAAAGTATGTTATGTATGTTAAAAAGGTGATGGCAATTTTGAAATTAAAGTATGTTAGAGGGATATTAATTATGTACCTTTTTCTTTTATGAAAATATGAAGTTGAAATTGGAACGGACCAAAAGGAAAGGAAGTTGAAGTTGGTATGGAGGGAGTAATAATTAAGTGGTCCATTGCTATACTACAACTGCTTTGGCATTTTTCAAGTATAATTTCATGAAATGTGTTGTGGGATCACAAACCACGGTATAGAATTATAGTCAAAATATTTTGTGTGATGGTATTTATATGAAATGGAATATTATAATGTATGGCTTTTAGATAGTTAAATTCAGTGGCGGATCCAGGAATTTTTTTTTCGGGGGTACGACATGTAATTATAAAAATATTACTCCTTCCGTCCACATTCCACATAAGTAACACGTGTTTTTTTTAGGTAGAGATTAAAAAAAATTAAATTTTATGTTTAAAGATGTGTAAAATTACTTAGATGTGTGTAAAAAATGAGTATTTTAGATAATTTAATGAAAAATATGTATAAAATTATTAAGATGTGGGTAAAAAATATATATTATTGAGATGCATTTCTACTATTTTTAGAAACATACATTTATGTTGAGGCGGATCAAAAGAAAAATATGAAATAATTAGAGGGATGGAGGGAGTATTTGATATTCAAAATCTTATAATAAATAAATAACACTCTAAAATTATAATTATTGTTAACACAGTCTAATTTTTATTATTTGTAAAAAGCAATGTAAGACATTATTATTATGAATTTATAGTGTAAATTTATTAAAATAGTAATGAATTGTGTATAAATTTGTATTAATTAAATAATTTGGGGTACAAATTAATTAATATACAAATATTTATACATATAAATATATATATATAAATTAAATAAAATTAGGCGCGGTGGGTAGGGGGTTGGGGGGTTTTGGGGGGTACAGCTATATATATATATATATATATATATATATATATATATATATATATATATATATATATATATATATATATATATATATATATATATATATATATATATATATATAAATTAAATAAAATTAGGCGCGGTGGGTAGGGGGTTAGGGGTTTTGGGGTACAGCCATACCCTTGTACCCCTGCATCCGCCACTGGTTAAATTACAAACGTAGTATGTTTTTTTAACTAAGTATGATGGTGATTTATTAACATATGATTTAAAGATGGTTTTAAACATCTCTTAAGTTATTCTAATAAATTATAGTATAATTTTAAAAATATGTACTAAATTTTTAAATATTTTTTAGATTGATAATCAAATTTAAAGATTTTTTTTAAAACAATATTTAAATTATTTTTTAATATAAAATAATTATTAAAATTATTAATGTATTTAAAATATTTAAATATATTTTAAGGATTTATAGATAAAAATTAAATAAAAAAGGACAACATGGATAATATAAATAAACATTGAATTAAAATTGGAAGCCTATTTCTATAATGGGGAATGGTCAAATTTATAATCGGAATATACATCCCACCATTTTATTAGATTAAAAGAATAATCACAGTGAGAGCGTCTCATGAAATGCTTTCATGAGACGGATAAAAAGTGATGATTTTTATAATAAAAAATTAATATATAATTAATGAAAAGTAATAACGATGTTGTGAATTATTTTATAAATAAAATAAAAATTAATACTCCTATATTTATATAAAAATTTGATAAAAAGTAATTATTAATTTCAAAATCGTTTATATGACAGTATCACAATGGTTCATTCCTAATATTGGATCATGTATTAATTTAATTCAAGTACATTGCTATTTATAGAAAAAGTGCTTGATAATAAAATATAAAGTATTAAAAAAAAAATGATACAAAGATTCTGTTGGAAGGTAGGATATTAAATTGAAATTAAAATAGATAAACATTTATCAAAGCAAATTTAATGTCTAACATAATAGTTTGCATCCATTTAAAGTACACCTAACGTTTGTTAGTGTAGCTTGTTGGTTTGGAATCAATTCTGTATTTTTCTGCAAATTGCTGAAAATTCCTCAATATATTAAAATCACACCAAATTTATTGGACCACTTCTTCTAAAGGAAATCCTATAAATATTTTCGAAATAAATATTGTGGCCACAAGATATTCAATTTCCTCTTGTATCTAAATATTAAACTCATATAATGTAAGACTTTTAAATGAAGAAACCATTATATTTAGTTTATCATTATGAAACGGGTCTCTTTAATTAAAAGCATATTGAAGTAGAGGTCGGTTATACGTTAAAACATTGTGCGACACGGTATAATACCCTCTCTAAGCCCAATCACAAGATATAAACTAGTATAGAGTAATTTAATTATTTTTATATGATAATACAATTATAAAAGTTATATAGATAATTTCTATAAATATCATACAATTTCGAGTGTCGAAAACTAAGGGAGGGATCAAAAATTTTGGATCTTTGATTTAGACTATTAAAATAGTAAAATTGATAAACTAAAAGTCCAATTATTTCTTTCTTAATAAAAGAATCTCATATATATATATATCACCATTTATTACTAATGGTTGAGATTTTATTTATAACTAAACATTTTCTTTTCAAAAATATATAGAATTTACGACACATTATAACTTTTGACTTATGAAAATACGATATATATAACTAAATTATGTATAAAATTAATATATTTACATATATTCTAATTTTAAAGGAGAACTAGTCTTGATTTTTTATTTTTTATTTTTTTTAATGAAATGTAAAACACAGTACAATTGAAGATCGATCGCAAATGTATACACTCTAAATTTTATTTCATACACCCCTTACTTAATACACACATTATGCATGAACAATTAAAATTTACAACTATAAATACATTTACATGAAAAAGACAAGTTTACCCCTAAATAAATACACACCCAAAACATTTAAACATTACTGATCACTCTGTAGGCACCTGAATTTTATTGCCTATTAAATAAAATATATGGCAAATTAATGCAATAATTATCAATTAATTATTTATTTATTAAGAAATTTAAATAAATTAATTCCTAAAATAAATGAGTAAATAATTGATAATTAAGTCTTATCCAGTCCAGCAGGCTTAATTAAAGGAAAAAAGCCCAACATATCTTTTAAAGGAGAAAATATCTCTCAAGTGGTTATTTTCTCTACATATAAATAAGGGTCTTCAGTCCTCATCCCAGACACACCAAAAACATCTGAAGACG
Organism: Pogostemon cablin; assembly: GCA_023678885.1. NCBI lineage: Eukaryota > Viridiplantae > Streptophyta > Magnoliopsida > Lamiales > Lamiaceae > Pogostemon > Pogostemon cablin. Next base: position 33,762,168 of record CM042951.1, read on the forward strand.
CGCTTCTGAAGAGATCAAGAATACGAGCAGTGCTCCCTTGAGATCTTCAAGCATCTTCAAGTCAAGACTTAAGATCTTCAAGCATCTTCAAGTCAAGAACGGTCTGCGATCAGAGATCAAGGTTCTAAGCCCCTCCGATCCGGCGTTCTTCCATCCAACCGCCTCCGATCAGAGATCAAGGTTCTAAGCCCCTCCGATCCGGCGTTCTTCCATTCAACCGCCTCCGATCAGAGATCAAGGTTCTAAGCCCCTCCGATCAGAGATCAAGGTTCTAAGCCCCTCCAATCCAGCGTTCTTCTATTCAACCGCCTCCAATCAGAGATCAAGATTCTAAGCCCCTCCGATCCGGCGTTCTTCATATCAAATTCATCCAGCAGTCTCCGTGAAGTCAGCGTTCTACCAAATTGAACAGCATTCTTCACAATAAATCTTCAAGTCAACGTTTTATCCGAACAAAGGCTCGACGCCTCCGGATAAATATTTTAAAGCTTCAAGTCAACCCCGAGCACGGACAAGCTTCATCCGAAGATCCGGCTCAGAAAGTTGATAAAGTCAAAGAAGTCAACTCAAGAGAGGAATCAGAGGATAGCTAGAAACTGTTTACTCAAATTCTCAAGTTTAATCCATCTCGGATTATCATTGTAATATCTTTTGTGTTTATTATTTTAATAAATACAAATTTTGTTGTTACAAATTTTGGCACGCCCAGTAGGACAGTTTCTACCTCTCATCTCCCCTCTTCGAAAGTTTGAAAGTACAAAGTATGGCTCCTCTCAGGATTGCCATAAGAAGATCTTCTACCTTGAAGCCTTCAGAGCTGCAGACTGAAAAGATTCAAAGAACAACTCCACTCAGGATTGCGATACGAAGGTCTACTGCCTCAAAACCTTCAGAGTTGCAAACTAAAGATGTTGAAGTAGTTATAAGGAGTATGTCTGAAGTCTCCTTAGAGACAAACCACGTAGTGGGGACTGTTCTCGATAAGCCAATGCACGACGTCAAAGATGGTGAAGAGGACTCTATCTGCCCAACTCCTCGATCCATAGAAAGTTTGGCGTATGACTCATTCATAGCCTGCGCCATGGCAACAAATGTTTCGTCTGTCGAAGAACAACTGGCAAGCTTGACTCAATCTGTTGCTGCACTCACCAAACAGAGCCAAGAACAAGGTCTGTTGATATCCAAACTGATGAAAAATATGGAGATAGCATAGACAAGTCATGTAAATGAGAAACGAGTTGAGGATGAAGACGAGGAGGAGGACTCCGCGAATCACCATCCATATGAAATAAATCCAGTTGAGGAAGTGATACAAATTTCAGCTGACGGAATGCTCTCTATGAATCAACTGAAGAATATCGTACTAGAGACGATAAAAGACAAGTTTAAAGGGAGCTCCAAATCTTCTGTTGCCTACAATAAGCCATATACGAAGAGAATTGACAACTTGAAGATGTCAGTTGACTACCAGCCTCCTAAATTTCAACAATTCGATGGTAAAGGCAACCCAAGACAACACATAGCGCACTTTGTCGAGACATGCAATGATGCTGGAACCTTTGATGATCACATGCTCAAACAATTTGTCCGCTCGCTGAAAGGAAATGCTTTTGATTGGTATATCGACTTGGAAGCTAACTCCATCGATAACTGGGGGTAAATGGAAAAAGAGTTTCTCAATAGCTTCTACAGCACTCGAAGGACTGTTAGTATGATCGAATTGACTAACACTTGCCAGTGGAAAGAAGAGCCAGTAATCGATTATATTAATCGTTGGAGAAATCTAAGCTTAAATTGCAAAGATCAATTGTCTGAAGTCTCTGCCATCAATATTTGCATTCAAGGGATACAATGGAGTCTGCGATACATCCTTCAAGGGATTCAACCAAAGACTTTTGAAGAATTAGCTACAAGAGCTCATGATATGGAGTTAAGTATGACATCAAGTTATTTCGAATTGCCAAGCAACAACTCTTATGAATTTGAAGACATTTCACTTGATGAACCTCTCGAGGAGGAATCACATTCAAAGAAGCCGGTGTCAATAAAGATTCAAAGAAATGAAGTTAAAGTAAGAGAAAGTAATGCACCCGATGACTTAAGATCTTCAAGCATCTTCAAGTCAAGACTTAAGATCTTCAAGCATCTTCAAGTCAAGAACGGTCTGCGATCAGAGATCAAGGTTCTAAGCCCCTCCGATCCGGCGTTCTTCCATCCAACCGCCTCCGATCAGAGATCAAGATTCTAAGCCCCTCCGATCCGGCGTTCTTCCATCCAACCGCCTCCGATCAGAGATCAAGGTTCTAAGCCCCTCCGATCCGGCGTTCTTCCATCCAACCGCCTCCGATCAGAGATCAAGGTTCTAAGCCCCTCCGATCCGGCATTTTCCATCCAACCGCCTCCGATCAGAGATCAAGATTCTAAGCCCCTCCGATCCGGCGTTCTTCATATCAAATTCATCCAGCAGTCTCCGTGAAGTCAACGTTCTACCAAATTGAACAGCATTCTTCACAACAAATCTTCAAGTCAATGTTTTATCCGAACAAAGGCTCGACGCCTCCGGATAAATATTTTAAAACTTCAAGTCAACCCCGAGCACGGACAAGCTTCATCCGAAGATCCGGCTCAAAAAGTTGATAAAGTCAAAGAAGTCAACTCAAGAGAGGAATCAGAGGATAGCTAGAAACTGTTTATTATTTTAATAAATACAAATTTTGTTGTTACACAAAAGATAATCCGAGATGGATTAAACTTGAGAATTTGAGTAAACAGTTTCTAGCTATCCTCTGATACAACTCTATCATCATCCATGTATACAACTCTCAGGACCTGACGGTACCCAACCACGCTTCCGCTGCGCAACTCACCTACAATGCATAAACTAATGAGACAAAAATCTCAGTAAGTAGAAATCATGCATGACAATGCATGAAAATGCATTTATTTCCTAATCTACTAATTGGTCTCTTTTATCTTGAAAACTGTTCACGTTGCAGGATCCCCACGACACACTTATGATATGCACCCCAAATGAGCTCAATGGGGACGATTTTTCCGAACCCCGAATATAGTGCCGGGAACGATTTTTCCGAACCCTGACAGAGATGCATATATAGTGGCCGCACACACCATTAGTATCTTATTAATTTTAGGGAAAATACTTTTCATGATTATGCATGGTATGCAACCAGTGCAATTAAATATACATCATAAATCATTTATGACATCAATATCAACATTTAATCATAAATAAAATAACAACTTAATTTAATTCACACAAATCCACTTCACCTTGGATCACACGGATCTCTTATAATAACAACTTCATCTTGGATCACGCAGATCCTTATAATACAATAATATTATTTCAAATTACATAAATCCACAACTTGTATAATCAATTAATCCCAAATAATTCATAACATAATTAAACTAATCACAAATAATTCACAATATAATTATCACATATTAATCACAAATAATTTACACACAACATATTTATGCATTGTAGTTGGACTTCTACTTACTTGGATTCCGATAATATTAATATTAAAGACCCGTGAAGAATTGTAATTAATTTCTTCCGTCCCGTTCCAACACACTCTCCTTTCTCCCTCCTTTTCTTTTTTCTCGCTACCGATTGATTTTGGGGCATGGGGTGATCAAATCCTCAACACCCCATATATATAGATGTACGAAAGGGTAGGGAAAAGTGGCCAATTATTATTATTTTTTTTTTATAAAAATGATGGCTGATTGATTTGGGGTGTGAGGTAATGAAATCCTCAACACCCGTATATATAGGCAAGGGGAAAAAGGTGGTTGAATTTAATTTTTTTTTTTTAATAAAAAATCGGCAGCCATCATTGTCAATTTCAACTTTGGCTGCTAAACCAATTCATTATGCAAATCAGCCGCCCCTTTTGACTTTATTATTTATTATTATTATTATAATCCAAATTAATACACGTGAATATTTATGCAGACATATGTTTACATATTGTCACCATTATTATCACGGATGTGTCAAATAAAATGTAAAGACAAATAAAAATATAGAAATAATTACCACATAATTATAAAAATGCGTAAAATACAAATTATAAAATAAAGAATTTTCCGGGTATTACAACCCACTTTAAAAAACGTATACAAATATAAACAAAAATATATACAATTATGAACAAAAATGTATATACAATTCAATTGTTAGTTTTTTTAATGAAAAGTTGAGTATACAAAATATACAATTATTAAAAAAAATATGTATATACTATTGAATAAAAAGTTATACACATATGAATGTAGTTTTTTTAATAAAAAAATTTAGTGTGAAAAAAGTATACAATTATTAAGAAACACGTATACAAAATAGAATAATATGTATACAAAATAAAATAAAAGTTATACACATATAGTTGTACTCTTACACCCGAGTGCACCTAATATCTAACTCATTTATATTAAATATACGTATGAATTCAATTCAAACAAATATTTGCGAATTAGATAAAAAAAATATATATATAATACGTTACGTGTAGTAATGAAATTTTGAAATTAAAATACTTGATTAATTAATTGTGATTGTAAAACTAATTTTTGGATTATGTAATGTATTGCTTGACATAATAAATGGAAAGGGTTGAAGATTATAAAGAAAGAAAAAAAATCAAAAAACGTAAAAATTAGTGTTTTCAAGAACAATTTGTAAGATAAAAGAAAAGACAAGTAAATAACCATTAAGATAAAAGTGAAACTGTATACCACAAGATAATAGATGAAAATTGAGCATATAACAATAAGCTATAACTAATTAAGAGAAAAGCGAAACAAACCCACACAAGACTATAGATGAAAAGTGAGTATATAATAATAAATTTACGAAGTCTCTTGTGAGTGAGTTATTTGTGAGACGGATCGATCATTACTAAAATATACTTATTGTATAAATAAAGTATGTTTAATAATTGTTAAATTATGTTTTCTAAAGTATGCTAGATTATACATTAAAGTATGATTTTAGCGTATTATAATATAATTTATTATTGACATACTTTAACTACGTACAAGTAAACATATTTTATCTATACAATAAGCATACTTTAGTGATGGTCGACCCGTCTAATAAATTAAGTAATTAAGATAAATTAATTTTGACTTATTTTGGAAATAGTTTTGTTTTTTTAGGTAATTAATAAATTATAAAATAAAATATGTGATGCAGAAAGGATGATAATTTTGAAATTAAATTGAATTGTTGAATTATATGATACTCCCTCCATCCCGGAATTTTTTGCACACTTTCTTTGTAAATTACAAAAGAAGTGTGTAAAAAATTCTGGAACGGAAGTATTTTCTTATATGAGGTGTTAACTTTTATATTTATAAAACAGATAGTCCGTATGATGTTATTTATAAACCGGAGTAATTATACTTTAAAAATTAATAATACAACATTTAAAAAAAAAAAAGACATGGAAAATTATAAGTAATTAGAGGTATTCTTGGCTTTAAAGAGGGTCATGGGTTGATTGTGAGTTGGGGTTTGTTGTCACGAGTACACGTGAACTCAGCCTTCGTTATGCTGTCATTGTTATACACATGTTTATTCACTTTTCTTTTTTCTTTCTTTTATTTAATTTTTGTTTTTTTTATTTGGTCATAATTAATTAATAATAATAAAAGTGTTATTTTTCAGACATGCAGTTCAGGATTGAATCTTTTTCTACACTTCTTATACCCTCCACTTTTGACATTTTACAATTCTCTATTCTATGTCTCTTGTTGGTTGGAACTTTAAAAAAAAAAAATATATATATATATATATATATATATATTTATTTATTTATGAGCTAGGTGTAGAGGTGTTAAATCAAACGAACACTTATATAGCTCGACTCTGCTCAATTTGATAAAGCCCAACTCGACTTGAATTGTAGCATCTCGAGTTCGAAATTCAGCTTGTCTAATGTTTGTCAAGCTAACGAGTCGAGTTCGGCTTGACTCATCAAAACACGATAATATATAATAATAATTAATAATTTTAATAATAAGTTTATTTAATTTTAATGTTATATAAATTGAATGTAATCATAAATATAAAATATATTGTCGGGTGCTCAGTGGATATAAGTACGTTTATGACATCGATGTTATCCTAAATGTTGTCGACATTATGTACAACACTGACTAGTATAAAAAAGAAAAATTTGAACAAAGTTGACAAGTTTAAAAAGCAAAAAAAAAGTTATTACAAAAACAAATTTAAGATATGGAAATATTCTTTCTAGTACTCTCGAATTGCAAAATCGGATCTATTATCCAAACAAGCTCCTAAAAGGCAAACTTAAAATTGTTAGATTTAAGCCAACTTCAAGTATGCACTTCCATTGCATGAGAATAGTACACTTAAAATGTACGGGATAATACTATAATTAAGTGTTGCACAAAGTGTGACAACACAAGTGAAAACACTACAACAGAAACCTAAAGATAGAATCTATCTAAGTACATTGTTTCTGTATAATGCAGTGGGATTTCTTCTTGATCAATCCTTAATATTCTGACCATCCAACAGTTTTTATTATTTATTTATTAAACATTTTTTATGTTATTATGTTAATAAAAATATTAAAATGTTGGATAATTTTGGGGTGCACCGGATGTGCACTAGGTGTACCCTAGTAAGACTTAAAATGTTTTAAGATATTATGTGTCAAGTGAGTCGGCATTTTTTCTTATATTTTAAAAATAAATAAATTATGACGTGTCATTATGATTAGTTAGATTTTGTATGCAACGCCACCTCAGTAAATATCGTCGGTTTCCCCCAAACTGAACCGTCATGAGAATTGTATGTGATAGTTTTTCGGCGAAAATCGAGGGTTTCGACAAAAATTGAACAAAATCTAAAGAAACATCAAAGTTATAATACTAAATAAATACAAATATATTTTTTGGGACAGAATCAAAATTTTCAAATAATAATGGGATAGAAAAAACTTTTAACTCAGGTTTTGGTGGTTAATAATTCGAAAATTATAACCTAAATTGAATTCGGTTGAAAATCAATGGAATGAAATTAGTGAAATAATAACTCTAACAATGTAAACCCATAATTTATCACAGTGTGTGTGAGTAGATTAATTTTTTTATGCGTTATATGATTGACAAGTAAGAGGGAAAATAAATTCAACTACTATTATTCATAGGATTTAAGCTTTCATTTTTAGAATATAATTCTCTCTCTCCTACGTGTCATCCATCCAATGGTAAAACAAAATGGCACAGAGAATTCAAACTAATAATTTAGTCTGTATTCTATATTACTCTTAAAATTTAATATTTATATTTAAAATTTAATTTTTATTTTTAAGATATGATTGTATTCTCAACCCTTATACTTCATATTTAATTCTGTGCATAATTCATGTCTTAATTATCCATAAGATTCAATATTTACGTAAATTTTAATATAATTCTAGGTATTACCTTTATAATAACTAACACTGTAAAAAATTATTTTTTACTAACGGAATATTCCGTTGGTAAAAATTTTAATTATATTAGTATTAAATTGGTTTACAACGGATTAGCAACGAAATTCTTTGGTAAAGTTGCGGTTGGTAAAATTTTAGCAACGAAAATTCAATTTCGTTGGTATTTAAATAATTTCCGTTAGTAATCAATTGTTAATAATTCTATTGGTAATTTATTTAATTATTTCCTTGGTAATCCGTTGACAATTACCAACAGATTGAATTCCGTTAGTAAAATAGATAATAAATCTATTCCATTATTAAAAGAAAAATGTGTGAAATTTTTAAAAAATAATGATATTAATTTGGAATTGATTGCACCATGAATTCATAGTAGTACTTCTCTTCTAATAATAATAATAATAATAATAATAATAATAATAATAATAATAATAATAATAATAATAATAATAATAATAATAATAGTAATAATAATAATAACAATAATTAATAATACTCCCTCCGTCTTGGGTATTTTTACCTGTTTATATGGGCACGTAAATTAAGAAGTGTTATTTTTTAAATATATAATGTAAAAAAATATGGATAAATTGGTAATATTGTGAGAAAAAAATAAATAAAATTGTTGGGAATGATGAATAAAGTGGAGTAAAAAGTAAATAAAATTGTTAGAATTGATGAATAAAATGTAAAAAGTAGATAAGATGTGTAGTGTATTTTTATCATTAATGGAATGAGTAAAAATATGTGGACACTCAAAATGAAAAGTGGATAAAAATACGTGAGATGGAGGGAGGAGTAATAATAATAATAATTATTATTATTATTATTATTATTATTATTATTATGTTATTGTTGTTGTGTATAAGAATTGGTGAGTAATTATGTTGATTGGGACAAGAAAATGTAGTGTATAAAAAGGATGGTAGGACCAAGATTATCCTAGAATCGTATTTATCGTATCATATGTAAAGACTACGACAGTGAGATGGTAGAAATTGAAGCGTAGAGGTGGAGGTAGCACGTGGTGAGACCACCAATTTCCATTTTAATTTAATTAAAAACGAATTAAATAATGTACCAAATGAGGAGTACATAAATGTGTTGTCTGAAATAATTAATCATGTGTGGTAAGGGCCTGAATAATTAGTTGGAGTGATTGAGTGAGTTGTATGTGTACTATTTTATTGGTGTTCACTTCCCCACCAACAACTATGCATATTCGTTTCAATTAATGGGAGGGTGGGAACACCTCTACGCCACCCCCTACTCTACACACTTCCTTGTATTCTATGACTCAGAATATAGATGTTAATATTCAGAAAAAGGTCGAAGTCAGATACAATGCACAAAAGTATACCTCAACGGCTAAAGCCGACAAACAGACCCTATCAAAACAAAAATCAAAGGGTCTATACACGATCATCTAGCTAGAAGAAACTGAAACATAGCTACATGCGTTAAAATATTATTTACAACACTGCTAATAGACGGCCTAGAATTATCATAAATGGAATCATTCCTCGCTTTTCAGATAAAGTAAACCGTAGCAAAAAGAGCAAGCTCTCTCCGTCTACGATCTGCTTTCCGAGCACCACGATCCTTGGAAATCCACTTGACACCTGCAAAGATGGTAGAGATACGTCTTTGCCACCCAATGTAAGAGCGCACCTGGTCCCAAACAGTACTCGTGAAAGAACACTGAAAGAACAGATGATCCCTTGATTCCTGAAAACCCACACAAAAGCAGCACTCCGTGCAATCTCCCTCCACATGCCAACGATCCAGAGTGGCTAAGCGATTCTTAGCCACTATCCACATACGAAAAACATGCTTCCTCGGAACACACGATGACCAGATCTTCGCAAAGAAAAACTTCCTCGGGGCTGAAGGAGCAACCATGGAATAAAGCTTTCGAGTGACAAGGCTGCCCAATTCCGAACACTCCATGAAAGCATCAACAGGATCACCCGGCAACCTTGCTCTAATACGATCACGTACCTTAAGCAAGTCTTTCCACACGATGGATGCTGCGCTGGTTGGGACAGCATCCCAAACCGAAACCCCATGAAGATAGACTTCATGGATCCAACGAAGCCACAAAGAATTCTTCTCCAAATGGAGATCCCAAATAACACCACTAAGTGCCACATCATTCATAAGCTCAATGTTACTAAGTCCTAATCCTCCTTGCTCCTTAGAGAGGAGAACTTCAGACCATTTAACAGAGCCACGCTTTCTGCCCCATAGAAACAAGCGGATCATCCGCTCAACACGCTGAATGACGCCAACGGGAATCTTGACCATCGAGGCCCAAAAATTCAAGATCCCATAAATAACAGAACGGACTAACTCCAGTCTCCCAGCGTAAGAAAAATGACGAGAAGACCAGCCACGGATGATACTCGAAATCTTCTCGATCAAAGGCACAAAATCAATATCCTTCAACTTCTTGCTGTGCAAAGGGATGCCCAAATAGCGAACAGGTAGCGACCCATCTTGAAAGGGCAAAATGGCTCGAATACCCTGCTCCACATCTTCCGAAATGCCAGCCATGAACAAACTAGACTTCTCATTGCTAACTTCTAATCCCGACACTGAAGAGAAGGTATGCAAAGACTGAGAAACTAGCTGAGCAGTACGGACATCACCATAAGCAAATAAGATCAAGTCATCCGCAAACACCAAGTGTGACAAGCTAACTCTCGCACACAATCTCGAGTGAAACTTGAAATTATTAGCGTTGGCTAGCTTCTTGAAGGACCTAGTAAAATAGTCCATGCACATAACAAAAAGAAGGGAAGAAAGAGGATCTCCCTGACGAAGACCACGCTTCCCTTCAAAGTACCCTTACTGCACCCCATTAACAAGAATAGAGAAGGATTTAGTGGTGACACATTCCATAATCCACCCAATCATCAATGGGGGAAAACGAAGACCCACTAGAACCCCTCGCAAGAAATCCCAATTGACAGTGTCATATGCCTTCTTAATGTCCACTTTGAGAGTCATGCGGGGAGCAATATAACCCCTACTCCATCCATAGTTCCTCAACACCTCTTGTGCCAACATGATGCAGTCCCTCATATATCTCCCTTTAACGAAGCCAAAATGATTCTCTGAGATCAAGAAATCCATAACCTTAGAGATTCTGGCAGCAATAATCTTGGAGATAACTTTATACAACACATTACAGCACGAGATAGGTCTGAAATCCTTCACACTCGGGTCATGTACTCCTTTAGGAATAAGAGTAATGAAAGTGGCATTCAACTGACGAAGAAGCCTACCGGAATGAAAGAATTCCTGCACCGCACTCACTACATCATGCCCAACTACTTCCCAAGTATCCTTAAAGAAGCTCACGGGAAATCCATCGGGACCTGGAGCCTTATGCATGCTCATAGTCCAGATGACTTGCTTGATTTCCTCCTCCGAGACTGGGGCAACAAGCTCGACCCTCTGATCATCCGACAGGCACTCTCCCCACTCAAATACTGAGTCATCAATAGGCTGGCAGTCCCGAGAAGTCCCAAGAAGTTCCCTATAGAAGGAAACAAACTCCTCAATCATATCCTCTCTGGAAGAAGTATGCCCCAAAGCCGTTCTAACAGACGGGATGATATTGCGACCACCATTCATTTTAACCAACTTATGGAAAAACCTGGATGGCTTATCCTGGCAGAGTAAGTATTCATTACGAGCTAACTGCGTAAAGAACAAATGCTCCGCATGAGAAAGAAAAGAGGCAGCTTTTCTCGCATCCAACACCTTCGCCCAAAGATCCATGTTACCAGGATCATCATGGCTCTGAAACTGAAGCTGCTCTAACTCAGTTCTAGCCCTCTCCGCTCTCTCCGCAATGTGGTGAAAGTTTCTTTTACTTAAACCCCTAAAGAAAGGTTTTAGTAACTTCAACTTTCTGCAAACAACAAATTGCTTAGTGCCGAGAATAAGCTGCCTCCAACACTGCTGAACACCATCAAGAAAACCATCGCTAATACTCCACATAGTCAAGTACCTAAACGGCTTTCTCTTATGAGATTCATAATGAGAAATGGAGATAATAACCATACTATGATCAGAAGTGGCACCCATAGGCAAGAAATCCGCCTGCACCATCCCTCTATCACCCGCCCAAAGCTCATTAATAAGCACTCTATCAATACGACTCCACCTTGTGCCATTTGTCCAGGTAAAGAATCAACCACGCGAAGTGGCATCATCTAGTCCCAAACTCACACAACAATCTTCAAAATCAACTCTAAACCAATTAGAAGTGGTTTGAGAAGATACAGACCTCTCATCCGGTCGCCTAATAGAGTTAAAATCTCCCATCAACAACCAAGGAGAATCAACCGAGGCATCAAAATCAGAGAGGGAACTCCATAAAAGTTTCCTTTGAGCCACAGTATTACGGCCATAGACAACAGACACCATGAACATCCTATGTGTAGTCAAGCATATCAACGACCCAGAAATACATTGATCATGAATGACCATAGGAACAAACTGCACAAGAGAGGGGTTCCAAGCCACAACAATACGACCACTAGAAGCAATCTCAATGTTATGAACAAAACACCATCCTCGAACAATAATATTCATAATATCAACAACATTATTAGAACCTAATTTAGTATCCATAAGTCCCATCAAACACAAATCATGACTCCGAACTAACCTGCGAACCGCTTGCTGAGCTGGAGCACCCACCAAGCCTCGCACATTCCAGCTAAGAAACCTCATGATAGATGAGGATCCGGGGGCCTGCCACCCTCACTAGGCTCGCGAATAACTACTCCCTTATTCCGACGAGTAGCCGACCTAGATCTCCCATGTCTACCACGTGCTAGCCTAGCCAAATCATCCTCCTCAGAATCAACAGAACCATCCGATTTGGCAGGTGACTTGCCCTTTCTACTATCCTTCTTAGGCACAACAACATCACTAGGACAAACCTCCACAGAGGAAGGCAATGACTGAGGAGTATCCACCTTCTCCATAGGCTCACTACCCTCCGCTAGGGCATTAAACCTAGAAGAAGTGGCTAGCTTCTTAACACCTTCACCAGCCCTTCCAATAACCACCCCTTTCGTTTTAGGTTTGACCTTCGGCTTTCCTTTAGATTTAACCATAATAAAACCATCCGAAGACACTCCAACGTTGGCGTTCCCACTTCCTACAGCCACACCCTTCGGATTACCACCAACACTATCCTCTACAACTTTCTCAACCCCTTTATCATTGCCCTTCCTACCAGGCTGAGCCACCACTTTCGGACTAGGATCCTTGCAAACTCCATCTTGGTGACCATATTCATTACAAACTCGGCAATAATAAGGGAGTTGTTCGTAGACAACTAGCTGCTTGAAAACACCTCCAGGGAATCTTAAAGAAACCTCATTGGGAAGATCTTTCGACATATCCACATCAATCCGAACCCTAACAAAAGAAACCCTATCCGTATCTCCAGAGTGAGCATCAACATAGATAGGGCGACCAATAGCAGAAGCAATAGCACTGATATGATGTCGTGTCCAAAATTCCAAAGGAAGCAAAGGAAACCTGACCCAAAGAGGAATACGGGACAGCTTCTTCTCTCCAAATTGGAAAGCACGCGGAAGCTTATCCAACAGAAGAAAACGATCCCAAATAGAGTAAGGGCCCAGATGCAAAACCTTCAACATATCATCTTCGGCAAAAAGCTTAAAGATAATCCAACCAGAACTATGCATATGAACCATGTATCTAACTCCCCAAGTGCGACAAATAGCATGCAACGCTTTCATCCCAGGGAACCTCCCAGAAAAATAACCAACTAACGAGTAATTCCACACACTAGAATCATACTTAGGATCAAGATATATAGAACCATCATCAGCTGGCGGGATAAATTTGAGCAAACGTTCCTTCTCAACATGATTGTTATTAACAAACTTAGAATAATCAAGAGGCTCACTAACCTTGGAAGGATTAACGTTCGAATTAACATTCTTACGCCTACCCTGCTTAGGAACCTTCCCACCACCCTTCAATGGAAGCTGCGAGCCTTGACCATTCACATCATGAACATCATTAAGAAGAGGTTTAGGAACACTCCCACCCTCATCCTTCGGAACCACATCACGCTCAGCTCCCTCACTTCCCATTGCTTCCGCTCCCTCTTTCAACGTTTCTCGTACAGCCTTCATCGAAGATGAAGTGGCATGCAAGGCCTCAAGAAGACTCTTACCAACTAGGGCAGCCTCCTCCTCAACACCATCCATTCGACAAGAAGAATCCAAAGGCCTTTTGGGAGCAGCAACAATAGAAACCACATTAGACTTGAGATTTTCCTCCATTTGAAGAACATGATTCTTCACATTGATTGCATGGCCCTCCTTCGATGCCTTAACAATACCACCATTAGCACCGTTAGACTTCTCTTCCTTCCCAGATGAAGATCCTTTATTCTTTTTCGCCATCAAGAGAAGAATCGGGGGACATGCAAGCCTCCAAAGCCGTCAAAAACCCTAAAAAACCGCTAATGAAAGTGGCCGGAAAATAGCTCCGGCGACGTCCACCTCCACGCTCCGGCGAGATACCGCCGGCTAGAAGACCAAATTACAAAGGAAAAGCAAGAAATTCTAGAGTGAGAAACTAGAATCTCCAGAGCATCTCTCTCTTCACTTCTCTTAGTGAGTAACTATGAGTAACTTGTGTTCTATGACTCTATTCAAATCAACATAGCTCCCTTAATCTCCTACTTATATTTAGTGAAAATGTCAATCAATATTGCTTCATCCATGGTGAATGTATATATTTAATTGAAAATAGAATAATATTATTATTTTATACGTAGTGGGTAATTGTATTAGCATAAACTTGTCTTTTATCGTCTCTATGACGATATTCTTTAGTTGGTTAATATGAAGCATGCCGTCAGCTGAAACTTTCATTTTTTTCTCAACTTGTTTCTTTTCAGGTGAATGATGTTTCGTCCAGTCTTCCTGCTCATGTTCATCCTCAACTTGTTTCTTATTTGCATGGCTTGTCCCGCATTATCCATTTTCTTCATAAGTACAGAGATCTTTACGTCTTGAGCTTCCATGTGCTTGTTGAGTCCTTCAATGGCTCTCATCATACTTGCGAGTTGATCCTCAATGGTCATAGCACTTGTCGTCATCACTGCAGCTTCAGTTGAGGCAGGTGGTGAGCTTGGCGTGGAGCAAGGAGTTGAGCAGATAGAGTAATCTTCACCATCTTTGTCTCATCATATTTTGTGTCGACACGATAGTGACACGATATGAAAAGGACAAACTTTTATGTATGTTATGTGTGTTAGGTGGGAGTGGTATTTTTGAAATTATGATAACTTTTGAGGTTGTTGGTTAATGTGAAATTTCTTTTTTGGGTTGTGAAGATAAGTATGGGATGAACGAAAACAGAAAGTGTAAAAATAAGTGTGAGATGGAGGGAGTAGTAATAATATCAACAAAAGTCAAATTTCAAAATGCAATAAAAAAAAAAACTTTCTTGACCAGATTATTGAAAGAATAGAACAATTTACCTGGATGGGTGGCAGCAGCAGCAGAAGATTTGATTTAAAAATTGAATGGTTCTCCTTTTCTCTCCTAACAAACAAGAAAAATCCCTTTAACGGCGGTAAGAATTAAGAAGCTATCTAGGTTTGTTCTTTTAACTTGTTCAAATTATAATATAAAAATATTGATTGAAATAAATTTTAAAATTACTAGTTACTAGTATTTTCTTTTATTTATACAAACATTTTAATCCGTACATTACATGAGAATATATTTTAAAAAATTAAATTCTATAAATATAATTTTTTGAATAGTCAATATACTTATGTACTGGCGTGCACACACAAACACACGCATATTATATTCTTTCTTGATTAGCCTCTATAATTAATCTTAGTATTAATACATGCACATATAATAGAGGAAGTATGCATTCCGTCTCATCCTAATGGATACATATTTTGAATTTGTGCGTCCCATCATGACTGTTATATTTCTCTTTGTTATATGGATTTTAAAGTTTGTGCAATTCACACCCAATAGACATCCAGCTGCCCGTTGGATGCGTTTTGCAACCAGTGCTTAAATTTTGGGGTCTTTTTTATAATTTCTCAAAGTGACTAATTTGCATTCGAGTAAAGTTCTGGTTTTTTACAATCAAGTTCATAGTTTTTTTTACAACAGTTGCAGCTTAAGCAAGTGACCAAGTTAAATATCGAACCCAAAGGACGATCTATTACCAATTTAATTAGTTACTAAATTAATTAAAACGAAAGGCAATAAGAGTTGTGGAATTAATTATCAACTAAAATACTTAAATTAAATAACAAATAAAATAAAATAGCACTAGAAGAATACGAAAGTGGATCAAGTAGGAGAATAGGTAGCTCTAGGGTAATTCAGTTTTACTACTTAACTTCCCTCTCAAGTGTAGGCGGACTCTGCCTTGTGGACTATGGACGCATCAATAAACTATGCAAATCTACTCTATAGAAACAAGTAAATATGCGTGTAACATGTGTGAATAACCTCGGAGCAAGAGATGTAATTTCAACCCCCCTTTCTAGGTACTATCAGTATCAATTATTTCCCACGTCTAGAACTTAACCCGATATGATCTTCCTTTATAGGTACTATAAAATTACCCTCTTTATCCTGCTTACTAACCCGAATTCAATTCAATTAATAAACATTCATATATGATAGTTCTAATGAAGCTCCGGATTCCTCTCACTTAGAATCATAACATGGAATCTTGTTCAGAGGTGAACGCACTCAATCTACAACCAAGATATATATTCAGACTCTATATACCAATTGAAGATGCACAAAATGACCGTGAATATGGATTAAGAAAGCATAATCATATATAAAATCAATCCACAAGTAGTGTTGTACGAAGGACACACAAGAGAGTTTAATTAATTCATAAAATCTTCAAAATCCTAGATCTATCAAAAAGGTTCTAGCACATGATGTTGCGAAGAACAATCATAGGGGTTGGATAGATCTTACCCATATGTCTGGAAAATACAAGATAAATTAGGAAACAAATAAAACTCTAGATGTGGGAGCCATTGCGTCCTTCTCCGTCTTGAATTCTCCTCTTGGTTCTCCTCTTGATTTCACAGACGAATCTTCAAAGTGATGGATGTATGGAGGAAATGATATGGATAATGGTTTGGGGGTGATCCCCCTTGTGGGGTGTATTATTGTGTTGTGGTTCTCTCCAATCAATTCAATCCCATGATGAATAATGATATGATCTACATCCCCTTTTATACTTGTAAGCTCTCCTTATGGGCCTTGGATGAGCTTTTACTTGAGACATACGTCAAATTTGGCTAAGAAAATCCAAAATTACCAAAAATATCACAAGCGCAATTCTGTTCGACCAAAACTTCCTTGGTCGAGCAACTCCTCCTTTTTGAACAACCTTTGTGTAAGTTTTCGGCATTTTGTTCGACCAGACTTCTCCCGTTTGACCTAATTTCTGCTGGTCGAATGGACTCCATTGATCGAGCAAGCTCGCGCAGTCTCACCGTTTTGTGCATAACTTCCACATCCGACCTCTGATTTGAGTAATTCTTTCGCTCACGCGATCCTCTCTTCATTAGCTTTATATCCATATAAAGAAATCATAGAAACTACAGCATTTGTATGTGTAACAAATCTTGCAAAGTGGCATAGCCATTCTGTTCGACACAGCTTGCACGACGTCACCACTTTGATCATAACTTTCTCGTTTGGAATCTAATTGGGGAGTTCTTTATACTAAAACGACCCTCTCTTATGTGGTTTTCCAAACATATATCATACTTCCAATTCAGAACTCCACATGAATACAAAAAAATTACAGAAGTTGGACGTGCGTTTTTCAGCATTGTTGCATAAGTTGCACCTTTTCTCCAACTTTGCACTTTTGATCATTTTTCCACCTAAAACACAACAAAACACCTCAAGTGAACCTTTTTCTCACATATATCAAATATAAAATACTTGTGCTAATATATAACAACAATTCTCATCAAACAGGTGTTAAATTTGACACTAAAACACGCTTATTTTCACTCTCAACATTCAAAATTTTTATTACAATTAGCCCTTATTTTAATTGATTGCTAGTACTTTTATTTTCAAAGATATTATTTCCTCCATCCAACATTAAGTTGCACCGTTCCTGTAGATACGAAATTTAAGAAAAAATATTTTTTTACCTACTTTATTAACTTTTGGAGGGTAATATAATATTTTTAAGTAATAAATAAATTATAAATTATAAATTATCTTATGTTTGTTAGGTGAGAGGTAAATTTGTAATTAAATTATTCTTTAAAGATTGAGGATTGATATGATATATGATTTTTTTGAGTGGTAAAGTTTAATGTGTGACAGAATAATGAACAATATGAAATTTAATGGATTGATCAATATAATATTTAAGTAAAAATAATTATTGATGAGATTAATGGATTGGATTTGATTACTTATTTAAGATAAGAGTTGTCTCTTGTGCATCCGGGTACACAGGGTGTTCAGGGTATAACATTTTTTTTCTAAAGAATACATATTTTAATTAATAAGAATATTATTTTTTTCAAGGGTTAAGTACCTAAAAAACCATGAACTTTTGTCGTATTACAAATTAATATTGACTTTTGTGAAATTGCAAAAAAAACAATAAAGTCTGCTCAACAGCTGAGGTGACATTTTAATTCCGGGTCAAGCCTCCATGTCATACCAAAATGACGTCCTTTTGTTAATTTCCAGGTCAAGCCTCCACCTCCTGATTCTTCTCTCCATTACAAGATTCCAATTTCCAGAGAAATTGTGTGAGGAAAATTGAATTGTGGGAAACATTGAATTCACTAACTTGAGCTCGGACATCTTTGATGTCATTTAATTTTATAGAACCCAATAATACACCAAATAAAACAAATTGAAAACACTATTGATCAAAAAAACTCTCCTGGCTCATACATCTCCCCCTCCAACTTGTTCAGCAATGGCGTTTCACGCAAAAAAAAAAAAAAATCATTTTCATCGTCATTTTTGTTACATGAAATAAATAGAGAAGAGGTGGGTCTAGAAATTGGGTTTCGTGCGTGCTGAGTTTGCCCATACCGTCGCCAGATTCGTCTCGATTTCGACCATCTTGGAACCAAAGTGCATACTTGAACAATTAGTTTCTTCCCTCTTCCAATTAAAAGGAGTTAGCAATTTGGATGGAAATTCCATGCCCTTGCTGGGGTGCAGGTTACGGAGCTTGTGGACGTCGTCTTCTTCAGCTGCGCAGCCAACCACCCATTTGATGATGGGAAGCCACACCATATCAATCGAAAACCCTATGCGAGTTTTACGATAATATTACTCACACACAATTTCTCTAGAATTTGGAATCTTGGAGAAGAAGAATTAGGGGAAGAATTAAGATAGAATTTGCTGAATTGTGTTTTAGGGTTTTAATTTAGGAAATCATACACAAAACGACGTCGTTTCGCTATGACATGGAGGCTTGACCTGGAGTTAAGATGGCATGTCAGCAGTTGGGCAGGCTTTATTTCCCCAGTGGGTACGATTTGCACAAACGTTAAAGACCGTGGTCTTTTTTGTAATTTCATAAAAGTGGGGTTTAATTTGAAATACGAAGAAAGTTTATGATTTTTTACGCAATTAACCCCTTTTTTTTAATAAAAAGTTATTGAAATATGAAGAGTATTAAAATTTGACTAAAAAATTAACTTTTTTGTTCTTAAAAAAAGGTATATGTTCAATTAAAAAATATAACATTCGATACTAAAGGGTATAAAGTTGGATTTGATCACACGGAACTAGTTCTGTGTGCCTAGGTGAATGTCAAATATTCTTTAATTAAATTAAAGTAACCATATCTCAATGAGTTAATTGTAAAAAAAATAATGAACTTTAATTCCAAAAAAACCTAAACTTTAAGCAATGAGTTAATTGTAAAAAAATAATGAACTTTAATTGCAAAAAAAACCTAAACTTTAAGCATTAGTGCAAAATGCACCCTACGAGCAATCTTCAGCTGCTCATTGAATACGAATGGGACAAACCTTAATTTTGCTACTTAAAAAAGTCATGATTAATTTATAATAGGAGTAAAGTTAATAAATCTATATACAATTAAGCCTTTAAAAAGTAACAATAAGCTTTTAATCTAAGGATAAAATTGAAAAATAAATAAATAAATAACGTGAAATGGCAATGAAATTCCATAAATGGCTTTGGATAGTGGGGTGGTTAAATTTTCAAAGTTAGTGGACAATGCACATTGTGGCCCAATTTTGTCCCCATATAAGAAATAGTGTGCATGCTATCATACTAAGTGTCACACATCACTTCTTGTGAATTTGTGTTTTTTGCACAATAATAATAGCTCCTTGTAGGCATTTCCAAAATTGCAAATTAAGTTATTTAAATTATTTTTACGTGATTGGTAAAAGGGGAAAAAGACATACTATTCGGTCCTATCAATCTCAAACTCAATTGTCACTTAATAAATATGGATGAAACCCAAATGACAAAGTATTCATTGCATCCATTCATCTTTAAGTAATTTATGTTTTATTATATTTTTTATTAATATTAATTTTTAGGGTTTAAAATTTTTTAGGGTAGATAAAATTCCTTGTGGAACAAAGCATATGTGCGATGGTCCGATGGATTATAAGGTAGATCGACCTATTATTAAAGAATAATTTTATATAGGTAAAGCATATTATTAGGTAGTTTAAGTATGATTCACTAAAATATGATGAATAATGCATCAATATATAATTTTGAGATGTTATAATATAATTTATTTGAAAATTTTAGAGATTTTTGAGAAATATAAGAGTAACTTTAGAAGATGGCATCGAATAATAATTATGTATTTGAGTTGTCATATAAGCTCTATTTAAGTTGCCATATATGTCGTAGTAGAGTATTTCTTATGAATCTCCCAAATTAGTTTAAAGAACATAAAGGAGTAAAACTGAAATTTTCGAAGAGATCATACATTTTCCGACAAAAATTAACAAAAGAGACTGAAATAAAAAAAAAGAAGAAAATTTAAGAATTGAAATATAATCTGGATTCAGACATAATTTATTAGGCAAAATAAGTAAATTATCAGCAAATAATTAACAGTACTATGTTATATTAAAATAATCTTTCAGGCGCGGTTAATTTTTACTTCAATCCAGTGGAATTTTCTCATAAATGGATGATGGTGAGGTTCAAATCATGATCCTTTGTTTAGATTTGAGCTCTACTACCATGTTAAATGATCATCTCATCTAAAAGCTCAAACTTATAAGGAGAAGTATAGTTTAATATTTAATCAAATCACTCTAACCATCACCTAATCCAACTTCATATCCTATATCTTACTTTTTAGAGAAAATAGATTTTTTCGTCCGCTAACTTTCATTCATTTTGAAATTAGTCCATTAACTTTTTTAATTTTGAAATTAGTCCGTTAATTTTATAACAATTTTGAAATTAGTCCATTAACTTCATAAAATTCAACATTTTGGTCCTTTGACCTGCTATGGCAGATCATTTGAATATTTTCACCCCAATTAATCAATATCATATTTTTATTTAACCAATTTTATCTCACTTTTCATTTTTCACTTCCGTATACCAAACAAACAATATTAATCTCATTACTAAAGTGGAGCAAATTTGACTAAATATTAATACTTCCTCCGTCCGCTCGAAAGAGGGTCTTTTTTCCATTTTGGTTGTCCGTTCCAAAGAGGGTCACTTCCTTTTTTATACACATGAGATCCACACACACCCACTAATACAATTAAAATATGGGATCCACACTCCCACTAATACAACTACCCACTACACATTAAATAACAATACTTCTTAATCAACGTGCACAAAAGCAAAATGCCCTATTTCGAGCGGACGGATAGAGTATAATATAAATTCTTAGTGGAA
Organism: Pogostemon cablin; assembly: GCA_023678885.1. Taxonomy (NCBI): domain Eukaryota; kingdom Viridiplantae; phylum Streptophyta; class Magnoliopsida; order Lamiales; family Lamiaceae; genus Pogostemon; species Pogostemon cablin. The sequence goes on from CM042951.1 coordinate 33,783,658, forward strand.
GCTATTTTTTTTAAAATAGTATATATATATATATATTACATATTTTTTATTTTTATTTTTTAGAATAACCTGCTAATGACCTGTTGAAACGGACAATTTTGTTGAACTTGGTAAACATGATGAACGATTTTCAAAATTTTCAAATATAATGGACGATTTTCAAAATTCTGCAAATATAATGGACGATTTTCAAAAAGTAAAAAACTTATGGACTAAATTCAAAATTGAGCAAAATTAGCAGATAAAAAAATCTATTTTTTCTACTTTTTAAATGAGGAACACGTTATTTTAACGTCCTAAATCAATTATTTAATGGTAAGGTATAATTCTTTATATTATAGAATACTAATGAAACACTAATTATGAAATAGTAAATTCAATCTCAAAATTAAAACAAGTACAATTAATGCATGTCATAATATTTGACTTTTATTCACAAGGTGACAATTGGCTTTGTGATGTGTTCTATCTTTTTCCTACACATGAGAAGATGCCATGTCTAATTCACAAGTAACTAAATCTTGGAGAAGGGGTTAAAGTAATTAAAGTTGAAAAAGAAAAAGGAAGAAGAATAAGAAGAAAAAAGAGGATAATAATAGGGGAAAAAAACATTGCACTAATGATGAGACAATGTGGTGGCGAGGGAGACATGATAAAGTGCTCACCTTAAAGATTTCGGACCCCAACACACATGCATTTGGTTATCATGTTCCATCACTGCACTCTACATACTACAGTATACCATTTTCTTGTGGCGAAAAGACATTTTGCGAAATGAATTTTGTGAAACGAATAAAGAATAATGTTTTATTTTATAAAAAGTACTCCTTTCGTTTCAGGAAAGATTGCACCCCCTCTCTTGGCACGGAAATTAATAAATTGATGACTTTTAGGGTATTATGATTTTTTTTTGTAATAAATAAATGATAAAGTATGTTAAGTGTGTTAGGTAGGTGTGATTTTTTTTGTAAATAAAGTGTTTGGAGAAGGGTGATTGTGTTTGACTTTTTGCTTTTTTAGGAATGTGCAAACTTTTGTGGGACAACCCAAAATGGAAAGTGTGTCATCTTTCATGGGACGGAGGGAGTAATACATATTCATGAAAGTTATTGTTCAGTTAAACTATTTTATTAGTTTGTATAATTAATAAAAAGTGGTAATATTTTAATAAAAAAATAACAATTAATTAATAAAAAAATCGATTTCACCGTTGAGTTTAACTACAAGAAGCAAGATTTCCTCAAAATAATATAGGGTGTATATTGGGTGCACCCGGGTGCAAGGGTGAACTCATATGTGTATGTTTTTTTATTTTATTTTGTATACATATTATTCTATTTTGTATACGTGTTTTGAAATAATTGTATACTTTTTTCATATTAAGTTTTCATTAAAAAAACTAACATCCATATGTGTATAACTTTTTATTGAATATTATATACAATTTTTTATTAAAAAAATTAACAATTATATATTTTTACTCTTAATTGTATATGTTTTTGTTTATATTTGTATATGGATGCACCCTATCTTTAGGTGCACCTGGGTGCACACTATAAATTGCCAATAATATATTCACCAATTTATTAGAATACATTCCTTTTAAATTGTCTCAAAGTGGAATATATATAAAAGGAGGAATTGTGTAAAATGTCCCAATTATTTGACTTTAAATTATTTGATTTTAAAAAATATCATTTAATATAATTCTTCAGAAAAGATGTTACTTTTACTTATTTATCATTCTTTATTATATAATTAATATTATATAATATCATTCTTTATTATATAATTAATATTATATAATCGCATGTTGAATAATAGATAAAGTGGCATGTAACAATATTGCATATATAAGTAAAAATAATTTGTTTATAGTGGCATTCTCGTAGTTGTCTATATATATTAAGATAGTTTTGTGTAAGTTCATCTCACGTTATATCAATTTACGCTTTTGTAATTAATTATCACTTTTTATTAAAAATATTATTTTTTATTAATTAAGTATCACTTTTCATTATAAAGGGTATCATATTTTATACATCTCGAATGTCATTTCAATAGACGGTCTAACCCAAGTTTTTTGTCATATACTTTCACATGTTCTATTTTGATCAGTTTCAAGAATACATATATTTTCTAAAAATGAAAACAATAGTACATAATATCAATAACCTTAAAATACTACAATATTACAATAATGTCATTATTTTTTTACACACAACTTAGTCAAAGTAAATTATGTCATACACTTTATTATATTCAATTATCCAAATCTCTTCTCTCTCTTGCAGTATCACAACAAAAAGTTATTTATCTTATATTTTGTGACACCAAATATGTGTATGCATTCTTAATTACGATAATGGGAATAACATCCTAGAAGTTACTATTAGAAAAATAGGCTCGTGTGTGCTGATGTTCTTATTGATGTAAGAACTCAAAAGTAATGTTCTTAATAATGTAAGAATTGGAAAGTGACGTTTTAATATAGTATAAAAGAAATTTCAGCAGAAGACTTTAAAACACACGATCTAAACAAATACGGGATAGGCTTCGCCTCATCCCTAAGATCTTTTTCATTAGAATTGTACAAATATCTCAACCTAGCATCTAAGAATTCTGTTATATGCTAATTGACAATACCTACAACTTCTAAGTACTTATTTGGCCACCACGTGGACTTGACAGCGTACAATGGACTCATCCCTAAGATCTTTTTCATTAGAATTGTACAAATATCTCAACCTAGCATCTAAGAATTCTGTTCTATGCTAATTGACAATACCTACAACTTCTAAGTACTTATTTGGCCACCACGTGGACTTGACAGCGTACAATGGACTCCCTCCAATGCTGCTGCTGTGAGATCACCCGAACTCGATAGACGAACTCCCTCCCAGAATCCGTATCACATGAATGGAAGTATATAACGTGTTCTTAAAAGAACAAACTAGAATAATGAAACCTAATTCTAACTCTCCAAATATGATTAATACATGAAGAACAATAGAGAGACATAAAGAACAATGGAGAGTGAATACAACAGAATATACGTGGGGAGACTTGTATCATAGAGAGGTGCGTTCTTCAATGCATAATGATTGGTACTTATAGAAAGAGCCGATCCCGCAATCTCAGAACGCTAAAGGCGTGATCATCTAATCAGAAAAGCCTAATATGATTTCACGCATCGTAACGTTAAATCAAAAGATCTTCAAATCTTAATCACATCTTAAATATGGAAATATATTGTGATCAAATCTTTTAGATATCATCTCCTTAATATTCTCTTTAATCAATAATTAATTTAAAATTATCCAAATATAAACTATTTGATTAAATGCCAATTTAGGAAAATATATCACACTAAAATATATCAAATATAATTTTCCAACAAACTCCCCTTGGCATTTGAATTAAAAATTTATAATTGGATGAACAATAAAATAATTAAATCCTGCAAAAATAACATAAAACCAATTTGCCATATTTAAAAATTGGTCAGACGTTAGAACTCAAGTACAGGAATAATATTAGTGACATGAAAGAACACCGGACAAGAGCAAGACATTCAATAAGGAATAGAGCATCAAAGACCATCAATAAAAACAAGTTCCTAAATCAAATGCAATGTAGAACCATTCACCAAGCCATCAAGCCAAAACAGAAATCGAGTTCTTATGTCGACAGAACTACAAACAAAAAAATCTCCCCCATAATCTGATAACTCCCCCATGACAAAATAATCTTGTGAATGAAGAACACATGTCATCCAACTATATTATCTCCCCCTTTTTGATTCAAAAGCACAAGTAAACAAAATAACTTCCACTCAACATAAAATTTAGAATTTAACAAAATTAATTCACAAGTTTAAAAAGAGCTCTAACTGTACTATCCAAGACTTTCAAAGTCACCAAAACCAATCAAATATTCAACAGTTCATTCTCATAAGAAAAAAATGCAGCATGCCTAAAAAAAATATTTAAAAGAACAGAACACATAAATCTCCATAGTTTATACATGTCTCTCTTAGAGTATTTTGTCTTTTGATCACCATAATTCACTTCTCCCCCTTTCTTTTATACTGTTTCAATATAAGAACTCTTGAATTTTCCCAAGTGCAAGAACACCAAACTTCTGGACAAGTGTAATACCAAATCCTTTTGCTCATTAGACTTGCAGCTAATCTGCTTTGCCACTACTAGGATTTGGCCATTGTTAATTATGATTTATAAAAACTTGCACCGAAAGAGTCAATACTTTTTATTATTATTATTATTTTTTAAAATATATCCATCCTTATATCTTTTTTTACTTAAAATCATAGAACCTCTTTTCTTTAAAGTCAGTGGCTTTCTCCTCACGTTTCACTTTCTGTGTACGTAGACCTTTCCAAAAGAATAATGGCTTTCACAGTACATCATTTAATCGTAGGTAGCCCTATACTGACTGAGGTACAAATACGAGGGATAAGAATATAGGAACTTAATCAACTCACCTCATAAAGAAACTGAATATTTTCTCTAGATGAAAGAACACACACAAGCAGAAATGATAGGCAAAGATGTCTAATGCAAATCTTACCATAACATCCAAACATGCAGAGAACAATTCACAAGAAGAAATATTCTTCGAATGAACAATCAATCCACTAGCACGATACTGTCCGCTTTGGGCCACCCACTAGCCTGCACGGTTTTACAACTCTGGGCTCACGCCCAAAAGACCTCATGCTAGGGAGAGACTCTCTCACACTTATAAACCCATCGCCAACCCTACTTCTAACCGATGTGGGACTTTGGTTGACACTCAACTAATATTTTCTCCTCAAATAAAGTCCCACAGCTAGAACATTTAGTTTGAGGTCCGAATATCCCACCAATCCTGGACTGGACCGGACCAGTTAAGTTTGGGGCCTGACTCTGATACCACTTGTTAGAAAAATAGGCTCATGTGTGCTGATGTTCTTACTGATATAAGAACTCAAAAGTACTAATATAAGAACTGGAAAGTGATGTTTTAACAGAGTATAAACGAAATATCAGCGGAAGACTTTAAAACACATGATCTAAACAAATACGTGATAGATTTTGCCTCATCACTCAGATCTATTTCATTAGAATTGTACAAATATCTCAACCTAGCATCTAAGAACTCCATTTTATGCTAATTGACAATACCTACAACTTCTAAGTACTTATCTGGCCACCACGTGGACTTGACAGCGTACAATGGACTCCCTCCAATGCTGTGCTATGAGATCACCCGAACTCGATAGACGAACTCCCTCCCAGAATCCGTATTACATGAATGGAAGTATATAACGTGTTCTTAAAATAACAAACCAGAATAATGAAACCTAATTCTAACTCTCCAAATATGATTAATACATGAAGAACAATGGAGAGTGAATACAACAGAATATACATGGGGAGACTTGTACCATAGAGAGATGCATTCTTCAATGCATAATAATCGGTACTTATAGAAATAGCCGATCCCACAATCTCAGAACGCTGAAGGCGTGATCATCTAATCAGAAAAGCCCAATATGATTTCACGCACCGTAACGTTAAATCAAAATATCTTCAAATTTTGATCACATCTTAAATATGTAAATATATTATAATCAAAATTTTTAAATAGCATCTCCTTGATATTCTCTTCAATCAGTAATTAATTTAAACTTATCCTAATATAAACTATTTGATTAAATGCCAATTTAGAAAAATATATCACACTAAAATATATCAAATATAATTTTCCAACCGTTACTTATACGTACTGATAATATGGATATATAATTCAAGTGATTACACTTAATTCGAATCTGCGATGTGTCAGAAATATTGAACAAACTACAATCAATTAGTAAATCAATTACAAATGAACATACATGCAATTATTCAAGGTCAAATACTACATTCTCAGATTATTGAGTTTCTTTTTTTATATTTTTTTAAGATGGACAAGAATTTATAATATTTATATAAAAAATAATATCTTATTGTTGAAAAGTAAGGTTTCAATTGTTATTACCGTTCAAAACACACCAAAATAATAATAATATCAATATCAAATAACTTTCATAACAATTCTAACCAATTGCATCCTAAAAGGTTCAAAATATCCTCCACCCCCAAACAATCCCCATTCATCTTATTTCCCCTTCCAGCCGCCGCCTATTGCCACCTGATCGCCCCGATGCCCGCCGCCGTCTAGTCGCTAGTTGCTGCCTCCGCCGCCTGTCGATCGCCGCTATGGTCACCGATACCAGAACTGACATCCATATCGACATTGGACACTCACCAACATCCATACCAACATAGGACAAATTGGGTATTATTAGTTGAATAGTAGGGGCATTAATGACAAAAAAAATATATTATTTAAATTTGTTATATAAGTTGTTTGTTATTGGTATTGTTAATTTAATTAAATAAATTAGTGTTTTTTAAATTTTTTCAAAAAGTAAAAGTCTATCATTTAAATGAAAAGCGATGACTAATAAAAAAATGTGCTAATAGGTAAAAATACTCAATGCTCAATAGTGAAATATAATATCAATAAAGTAATAATTTTTTATAATTTTTAATTAAATAATAATACATAAAAGGACTAAAATATCCTCACTGACATTTTTACGATATATTTACACACACATTATTTTCACGTTAACACCGACATTCTCACCGATATACACACCCAGTACGTAACATCACCGAAACCCTAACACATAATATCACCTACACACTCACTCTCATTACACGTACGTGTTAACTCCGACCTCCGAACCGATATTGGAATCAATATACTTACCTAGAAACATGTGTAGATGAAGGTAGGAGTACTGATATACTCTGACATCCATAACAATATTGAAATCAATATACTCACTTACATACTCACCCACAAGACACATTTGAAAGGGTGGGTTGCAAGGTAAGAGTATTAAAGTATAAAAAATGTCAATTGGTTAAAATTGATATAAAAGTTATTGGTAAAGATATTGAAGTGTAAAATTTGTGTATATTTTCAATTCTCCCAAAAACAAATATTACCTCCGTCTAGTCCAAATGTATCCATTTTAGGCTGCCCCTTTAAAGGTATCCATATTCTTTTTTTAGTAAAATGCCCACCTTATGGCCCACCAATCCCCTCTAATACAACTACTCATTATACACATATAATAATAATACTTCTTAATCCACACGTAAAAAGCAAACAAATACATTTCAAGTGGCCGGATAGAGCAATATAAAACAATCTCATCGTGAAATGGTCTCACATGTGATCTATACATATAATTTTTACTAGATAAATATTCTTCATTAATCTTTACTCCATCCGTCAGGCATCCTCGAAGGCATTTCGTGTATTTTTGTGCGCGAATTTTAAAAAAATTTACATTTTAATATACTATAAAGTAAAAAAAAAGTATATGAATATTGTAAGTAATTTAATAAAAAATGTTTATAAAGTTGTTAGATGAAAGTGAAAATCAGCGTATTTTAGTGTCCGATTTAATACCTTTTTGTGAGAATTATTTTCATACATTAGCACAAGTATCTTACATGTCCATATATTTGAGAAAAATGTGCATTTGAGGTGTTTTATTGTGTTTTAGGTGGAAAAATGATCAAAAGTGCAAATTTGGGGAATGCTGAAAAACGCACGCTCACATTGCGTAATTTTTTTGTATTTGTATGGAACTAAAAAATGGTGGTGTGATACATAGTTGTAATCCACAGAAGAGATGATCGTTTTTGCATAAGAATCACTCAAATCGAAGTTCAGACGAGGAAGTTATGTTCAAAATCGTGAGGTCGCGCAGCTGCCGATAAGAATTTCTGAAAATTTCAAAAATTAGCCCATCTTTCCTATTTCTTGGAGCATAATTAATTTTCTTATCATATAATCATCCATGATTCACATATCTTTTTTAATATTTTATTACCATCATCCACATCTATCCCATCACCCATCCACACCAAAGAAGATTCAAGGGATTCAAGGGCTATTCAAGAGGGAGATCAGTCAATTTAAGAGACGGAGAAGGAAAGTGGAACAACGCCGACATTAGGTGGTTTTTCGTTTCCTATCTTTACTTTTTGTTTGTCAAGACTTCTGGTATGACTTTGATAGCAATGGGAGTCACTTGTAATTCCATGTGCTAGTTTCGTTTACAGTTTTAAGGTTTGAAGGATAGACGTAATTGGTTTGATGAACTAGACTGATTTTTGTAAATTCATGCTGATTGTTATTTTGGTTTATTTATTTCGTTGAGACTTTGAAATCATGCTTCATAACGTCTTCATAGTAAATTTATGACATCCGCTATAATGTTTGATTTATTATGTTAGCTTGTTTGTGTTCGTGAATTGAATTGTCTATCTATTAGGAATTAAGGTAGTTCAGTTATAAATACGTTAATTTCAAGAACTGGTAAATCAGATGCTTGAACTATTTAGTGGAACAATGCAATTAGACATTCAAGTAGGAAGTAAATAAAGTATTGTAGTACTTTCAGAAAATATATTATTAGTCAAACTTGTCATCCGGAGGTATTGTTGTTTGCGTTGATTAGTATCTAGAAAAGGGACTTGGTAATATTCACGCACCTGAGGACTAAAACCAGATCATACTGTTAGCGTTGAATCGGATCATATCTGGTGGAAAAATAGGATTATGTGGTGTGTTTTCATAAAGTCTGCATGAATCCAATTAATTAGTGTATACCGGATTACCTTGGAACTGTTGATCTTCTCTTGAATCAATCTTTAATCTTTCTTCTGTGATTTGTTTTAATTACTTGTTTAATTTTTTTGTTCTTTAGATTAATAATTATTCTCATACTTGGAGATGGGTTATTTGTCTTAATTAATTTAGTAATTTTAAAAGTAGATAATTGACTGTCATGTGGGTTCAATAATTTAACTTGGTCGTTTGTCCACTATAATTGATATCATTCACACTTGGGAATTAAATTGAAGTGCGTAAAAAACGCTCAATACGGAGTATATGTAAAAAGTAGATATTGGGATTTTTATATAAAAGATACTCACTCCATCCCATCTTAATGGTTACATATTTTCAATTTGGACGTCACCCTAATGGTTACATTTTTCATTTTAGTATATGAACCCACACAAAACATTTAAAATATCTAGATGGGATCCACTTACAATACTAATACAGTTATTCACTATACATTAAAATATTATATCTCTCACCTCAATATACAATTAAATATTATATTCCTTAATTCCAGAACAAAAAACAAATATAATTATTAGAACACGACGGAGAGAGTAATTATTATTAATATGTATTTTTACAACTTTAAAAAAAAAAAAAATTGTGGGACGAATAAAAAATAAAATTATTATGAAATAATTCTTGGGATTAGGGAGTACTATAATTTGATAATCCATCCTTATTTTCATCCCATTCATTTTGTTACACTACTGCTTCATTGCGAATCACCCACCATATTCCCCATTTATGTCATACGTAATGCCAGCACACCGTCGTACCATCATCACCGCGACCATACGAGATTGTGTAACGGAATAACTTTGATAAAATGGATAAAAAGTAACCATCTTAATAATAAAAAATAATATTAAATTTATGAAAAATAATAACGGTATTATGAATTATTTTAATAAAAATTTATAATATAAATATAATGTGATAATATTTTTAAAAAATAATTATATTTTTAATAAAAAATCATTAATTATAAAAATATAAAATTTTAATGAATTGATATTCCGTGCACCTGAATGCACACGTAAATCATACGTATATATATATTTTTATTCAATAGTGTGTATATATATTTGTTAAAGCCTCAATTGCTTTAAATAATAACCATACCATAACTCATTAATGTAACACGATACATTAAAGGAGCTGCTAATTAATTGATTCAAATAATAAGAATCATTTCCATTACTCTCCCCATTATCCTTTACCAATCGCCCTCTAAAGCTATGTTTGATTTTTATTTGTTAGTTAAAGTTTAGGTTTAATTAATAAATCTTCTTTATACATTATCTACAAACCTCTGCAAATCTTAGTGAACATTATTCCACTCATCTACTATACATCATCTCTTTTTTAGTAACAGTTTTTCTTCTCTATTTCTATCATCTTTCATTTTTCACGTTACTTAATGTCTATTACTGACATAAAATTAAAATATATCATACAAAAATCTATCACTATTTATTGATTTATCAAATTTATTTAAACCTCAAACAACCACAACCAAAACTATTCTAACTCATCACAGAAATTAGTTTAACTAAAAAATCAATCTGCCTGTTTTATGTTTACTAAAACAATTTGGAGAAATATTCTACTTAGTCATAAAATTTAGTTTAACTAAAATTAGAATACATTTTGTAGTAAAATTATAAGAAGACAGCTTATTCCTTGTTTTCGTGTATTATTAGTGATTTATATTACTTTTAGAATTTAATAATTATTTTTAAAATTTATTATATTAAACATTATTTAATTTATTTATAAATAAAGAGGATTTTAAAAAACTAACCTTAATCAACAGGAGCCTATCATAATAGTATTATGAGAAAATGTGAAGAAAAAAAGAAGAAGAAAAAAAAAAATTCTATGTTAGCACGTGACGGACAGCCCATAAATCTGAGGAAGGCACGTGAGGGAGGAGATTAGCTACTCTTAGTCATCATCATGAAATTGAACTGCAAACCATTTCTTTTGTTGTTATAATTTAATTGTTAGATCGAAACAATTTTACAGATAGATTATGATAACATAAACCCCAAAAAGTAAAATTTGGAGCCTCTTTAAGATGATTGTGAGAAGCAATTGAAGATACTGGATTTATTTATTTATTTTTAAAAAAATAATTTAATTGATGAACATTAATTATTGGAATAAATAATTAAAGTGCAGATGTTTTCTATAATGTTAAGAGTAAATGAATCTCGTAATTGCCATTATTAAAGCTATTGATATAATATGACTTCATGATGTCGTCGTTATATCAACAATATTCCCATATTTCATCCGTATTAATAATATAGTGTTTTTTTTAATGATCATAAATTATTTTTTTATATGTATATATTTAATTGTTCACTAAAAACTAATAGAAAAATTGTCAACAAACTAAAATTAATCTTTTATTCATAGTATATAATTAATAAGTGTATATATTTTTAACGTGAGAACATAAATTAGTATATTCGGATATGGAGCATATGATATTTTTACTTTTAACATTTTGAATTTGAATGCTAATGTGCTATAAATTAATAAATGTGTTTCCTTTCAAAAATATTTTTAAATAATTATTTTAATTTTAAAATGTAATACATTTTAATTATTACGTACACTTTATACAATTATATATCATTGAGACAATTGATTCTCATGACTCCGTTTATGAAAATTCAAAGGTAGAGTATAAAATAAATTAGGAGAACCTAGACTGATTTAATCTAAGTATTAATTACATGTTTGCAGAATATTTTCCTTGAGGAAGCTTTGTCAGATGAGATTTCCTTGAATAATAAAAAAATGTGACTATCTTAGAAGAAACAGCACTCGAGTGGACAAAAGTTTTTAAAGATGTTATAATTTATTTTAAAGGTTGTTTAATTATTGTAATTAATAAGATTTTTTAATTATTATTAAAGAGGTATTTGGTCGAAATAAAGGGTAGTACGTAATGGAATAATTTCTCATTTGTTCAGAAAATAAAATTTTCAATTAAAAAAATCTAGGGTAATATTTTTTTAATTTAAGGTAAACACTTGTGTAAATTGGATTCACGATATAAATCATGCAGTCTCCTCTTCCAATCTTATTATATCTCATGTATTGTTAGGATTTAAATTAAAAATGAACGAATTTAAATTAAAAAGGAACCACGTAGTTTACACCGTAAACACGATTCATAGGAGATTAACTTTTATTTTAAGTGGTATTTAATTTAAATAATAAAGGTATATTCGAATGTATAGGTATTATTATTTTTCTTATAATAACAATAATATTTCATATGAAAACAGAAGTTTTTTTTAAACGATTTGGTCTCTTGTGTTTATGGATACATAAGATGTATAAACATAATAAGGATATAAATTTCATTGAAAATGTCCGACAAATATAAACCATATGAATTTTTATCAAAAAATTAAAAATAAATTTCTAAAGAAATTAAAGATATACGTTCTTATACTAAAAGATATTATAATTTAATACTAAGGATACAACTTTTGAAAATAATAAAATATGGGAGCACGGTGTTACAAGAACACACAAATTTCAGTTTTTTTTTATACACATGAAAAATAGAATAATTTATCAATTAAGGATTTGAAAAAAAAAATTCTATTAATTTAGTTCTCAAAATATGTAAACTTATATCTTTTAAAAGACTAAAGTTATAAAATTATTTAAAATAATTTACATGTAAATGTGTATTTTGATGATCATATATATAGCAATAGTCTATTGTAAAACAGATTTTACGCATCCTCCTCACTCATGGGTTAAGTTAGCTAGACTCTTGAATATATCTTGAATCACATAAGATATTATGGCTAATTATACGGTGCATCCGGGTGCACTCTAAGATAGGGTACATCCACTTTAAAAAATGTACAGTATACAAATATAAACAAAAACATATATAATTATGAACAAAAATGTATACAATTTAATTGTTAGTTTTTTTAATGAAAAATTGAGTGATACAATTTAATTGTTAGTTTTTTTAATGAAAATTGAGTGTAAAAAAGTATACAATTATTAAAAAACATGTATACACTATTGAGTAAAAAATTATACACGTATGAATGCTAGTTTTTTTAATGAAAAATTTAGTGTGAAAAAAGTATACAATTATTAAGAAACACATATACAAAATAGAATAACATGTATACAAAATAGAATAAAAAGTTATACACATATAAATGCACTTTTGTATCCGAGTGCACCTATTATTAACTCTTATCAATTTGTTATAGGGAATATTTTATTTGTAAATTAAAAGACATATTAAATATATGAAAATTAAATATAATTTTATTAAAAAAAATCTAAATGATTTTATAATTTCAGGAAGAGATAGATGAATTAAATCTTACAAAACCGAATTGATTAAAGAGTTGATATTCGGGTGCATCCGTATGTATACAATTTTTTATTATATTTTGTATACATGTTATTCTATTTTGTATATGTGTTTCTTAATAATTGTATATTTTTTTCATACTAAATTTTTCATTAAAAAAAATAGCATCCATATGTGTATAACTTTTTATTCAATAGTGTATACATGTTTTTTAATAATTGTATATTTTTTTACACTCAATTTTTCATTAAAAAAAATAACAATTAAATTGTGTACATTTTTATTTATAATTGTATATATTTTTGTTTATATTTGTATGTAGGTACACCCTATCTTAGGGTGCACCCGGGCATAGTATAATTAGCCTTGATTAAAAAAGAAAAAAAAAAGTTTTGAACTCCTAACGATAGTGAACTAATCCTTCAGAGCTATGTTAATAAAATAATACTCCATTTACTCACTTTATCTTGGGCTCAGACTCAATGAAAAAGAAAAGGAACAAGGCCCAATCTTTAGAGAAGCCTAAAAGGTTATGCTATGCTTGTTACAAGTTAAGGGTGTACTACTTATCATTAAGATTTATTACATTAGAGGTGATGTTTGTTTTTATATATATATAGATTCTCAGCATAACCACATTCTATATATTTTATATTCTTAATTGATATCATTTTTCTATTTATCTTGCATCTATTTTCTTATCTATACTTAAGGCAAAAGCTTCTGCGCTTCCGGGGGCACGGAGGAATACTCCGTGTCCCCATGTAAATACAACCCTCCCCCTATATTCTATTTAAACATATGTATTGTTAGGAGTTTAAATTGTAAATGACACAAAAATTACAAAGGCGCACAGAATGTGCTCGGTGCGCCCGGGTGCACAGAGCCTCACTCTATACTTAATTACCTTCTTGCACGATTGATTTGATAAAAGGTAAATATATCATAAGGTTCTATTTCTTATTTTTAGTGACTTCACATTTAAATTATCTCTTGCGATTAAATAGAGGTTATGTACTCCGATCATTTCCATAAAGTTGTTATTAAATGTATATCTCCCATGGAAAAATAAACATATTGTTGTGAGTATATGACTACAAATTGTTGTCATGACATGTACTCTATTGCTTGCCTAAGATTTTGAGAATCAGATTGAATTAAAAGATTTGGACGCCAAGACTATATTGTCTTTTAAGATTTTTGCAAAGGGGATATAAATGGAAACTTGCTTATGTGAATATATTTTGAAGATAAGCTAGTGTAATCCTAGTCCTTTTCATTATGGATTTGTGGTGATGGAATGATGTTTTGGCTTGCCCACGACAATTATTGTGTGTTGTGTGTTACAAATTTGCTTTCTAATACAATTGAATTAATGAAGAAACAGTATGTGTATGCTGCAAGATCAATGAGTTGTGCATATAATGTGTGTGATTTAGTGTCTGATAGAAGTTTTTGTGTGTGTATGCATTGACCGGTGGCCCTCCCTGAACTTTAAAAAATAATTAGCTTATATATAGTAATAATTAGCTTAGTGGTTGCTTCACGGATTAGGTAACCTGAAGGTTACTTGATCATAAAATTTATGATTGAGTGGCTTAAATGAGAATTAAGCTATTGCAGGGGACTCATTAGAGTAAAAGAAATTTAGATATAATTGGACAATGCTCATTCTCTTCCCATGAGAGCATAAAAAAAATCCCTAGTCTTATTTATGAATTGCCTTTTGAGATAGATTTATGGAATTAAACTATTGAAAATCATTTTCCATGTGATTGATACCAATACAATATGAAGTTTGAATGCCATGCCAACATCAATCATTAAATACTTGTTAGTTATTAATCAAGGGAGTTTGAATGAGTTCCTGAAAGAGTTCCTCTTCCTTTCATATTGTCCTTTTCTGTATCTAACACAGAATTTAGATTTGACAACCAAGCAACCTTTAGTGTTGTGGCAGCAATGATGCATACTACCATAATATTATTGGGCTTGCTTTTCTGAGAAATATGGAGTATTATTTATGGGCTTGCTTTTCTTAGAGAATTTTATGTTTGAAACCTACAAATTTTACATGATGTTGAGCAGCGATTTCTTTCCGATTATGATGATAAGTGCTCTTTTTTGCTTATGTTTTCTTTAATAGTTTTACACTTTTGCTTTCTTACTTCTCTTGATAATACAATAATAATTTGTACTCTGAATAATTCGATTGAAATAATCACGATAGGGGAGTAGTGGATGCGGATAAATACTCCATCCGTCTCGTTTCAATCTTTAAGTTTGCTTTTTGCACGTTGATGAAGGAGTATAATATTTTAATAGATAGTGGGTGAAAAGATATACTAATATTTAATGTAAAGTGGGTAGGTGTATTAGTGTTGGATGATATATTAATTGTTTTAGGTGGGTCCCATATTCCAAAAAGAAAAACGTAAACATTGAAATGAGACGCGCAAAATAGAAATGTAAATATTGAAATGAGACGGAGGGAGTATATATTTATTAAAATGACTTACGGCTAATACCACTATGGGGAACGTGGTTGGTTGGGAGTTATAATTCCAAAAACAAGATAGAAATTAGACATGGTGCACACCCATGTGAGAGGATCACCGGTGACCAAGGTTTAAAATTTCTCGAAATATCCACGATATTTCCACGATATATCTGTATTTGGAGAGTACCGATACCGATATTGAGAAAAAAAATATATCTTTTCTGATGTCGAGGTTATATCGAGAAATATCGGTAACAATATCGATATCGATTTGCCACAGTTCAAATTATTTCAGATGTCGAGATATATCGAGGAAATATCGCTAAAATATCGAGGATATATCGAAAATATAAAAAAATTATCCATATTTTTTTAAAAAAAAATTATGATTTTTTATATTACTTTTACCAACTAAATACAATTTTTTTTATTAATTTGATCAATTTTAAAAAATAAAATAAAATAAAATAGAGCAACACTTGCATGAAATTATTAAGACTGTTTTATTTTATTTAATTAATTATCATTTATTATCACTCTTCATTAAAATTATTACTACTAAGTAAATGAGAAGTTTCTTTTCATGTACAGTGTGTGATAGTATACTTTGATTAAAAATATAATTATTTTGATACATTCAATCGGATCGGGACGGAGGGAGTATTATATTGGTACATAAAAATACTACTTGCACATTCAGAACTATGTTCAAAATTTTTCTAATTCGATGAGTCGATATCAATATTGTTTAGATCAAGATAGCAACACATATTTTACATTTGAGCATCATAAATTATCATTTTGATATCAATTATTAAGTATTGTATGACTTTAGACTATTTAAGTATATTGTAATTGATTTGCTTATCATATGCTATGAGTTTTATTGAGTTTTTAAATTATATTTATATATTAAAATTAGTTAAAATATATTGAAAAGTTAAATAATTGATTTTCTCTTTTTTTTCAAGTTTCCGTGATTTTTTTAATTTACCGATATCGATATCGATATTTGATATATCCATCGATATATCCGTAAATTTGAGGTACCGATATCGATATTTTAAACCTTGGTGGTAGAGTTGGCCTATAGTGGCGCCAACTTGCACCCACGCGGTTTTCTGGTCGGAATCGATGTATACTGATCGAAAGTTTCTCATGTCGACAATTACGAAGGGAATTTCCAAGGTGTAGGAAAGGCCTTCGTAGTCGTGGCCACCGCTTCGGACTCTGATCTGCATTCCAAGCTTCTTGGAGCAGTGAATTGCTGCAAGAACCTCGGATTCGTGGTGCGGAGTGACGATGAGGTCGGGTCTCTCTGGGGAGGTGGATTGTGGTCTTAGATTTTGTGCTTGTAATAAGGTTGTGTACGTTGAATTTCTTGGGGGTGTAAATGACATCAGTGGAAGAATTGGAATGTTGGAATTGGTCCGTAAGACATTCGAAAAAATCATCGTAGAGATTCGAAGAAGAGCCTAAAACCAAGAGGTTTGCAAAGAGTAATAAGAAAGCAATGTGAGAATGTGTCATGTTTGAGTATTATTGTAGTTGTGTTTTTTGTAATTGGGAGACAAACCCTTGAATTTATAGATGTTATGGGGGGACTTTTCAACGTTAATGCAGTTGATAATTCATAATTAACTTGTTTAAATGTTTTCATGACTTTTCACATTTCGTATATATATGCAAGGTTTAAAATTTTCCGAAATATCCATGATATTTTCACGATATATCCGTATTTGGAGAGTACCGATATCAATATTGGGGAAAAAGATATATCTTTTCTGATGTCGAGGATATATCAGGAATTATCGGGAAATATCGGTAACAATATCAATATTGGCTTGCCACAGTTCAAATTTTTTCAGATGTCGAGATATATCGAGGAAATATCGCTAAAATATTGAGGATATATCGAAAATATCGATAAATTATCCATATTTTTAAGAAATTTTTTATAATTTTTTATATTACTTTTACCAACTAAATACAAATTTTTTCATTAATTTGATCAATTTTTAAAAATAAAACAAAATAAAATAGAGCAACACTTGCATGAAATTATTAAGACTGTTTTATTTTATTTAATTAATTACCAATAATTATCACTCTTCATTAAAATTATTGCTACTAAGTAAATGAGAAGTTTCCTTTCATGTACACAGTGATAGTATACTTTGATTAAAAATACAATTATTTTGATACATTTAATCGGATTGGGACGGAGGGAGTATTTTATTGTTACATAACAATACTATTTGCATACTCAGAACTATGTTCAAAATTTCTCTAATTTGATGAGTCGATACCAATATTGTTTAGATCAAGATGGCAACACATGTTTTACATTTGAGCATCATAAAATTATCATTTTGGCATTAATTATTAAGTATGTATGACTTTAGACTATTTAAATATATTGTAATTGATTTGCTTATCATATGCTATGAGTTTTATTGAGATTTTAAATTATATTTATATACATTAAAATTAGTTAAAATATATTGAAAAGTTAAATAATTAATTTTCTTTTTTTTTCAAGTTTCCGTGATTTTTTTAATTTTTACCGATATCGATATATCCGTAAATTTGATGTACCGGTATTTTTACCGATATCGATATTTTAAACATGGCCGGTGACCACGAATCACCTAAAAATTGCCCATATTTATAATAGTTTTATCTTTGAGATATTGACGTACTCATATTATGCTCGAGAGTTAGTTTTCTTTTCGAAATCCCATTTCCTTTGATTAATTTGGATTAGTATTCTTCTAATCCTGAGCTCTTCCATTGCAATGATCCCCGTTTGAGATGTTGATTTGTCGTTTTTTGGATTAAAATTTCCAAGGACGAAAGTTTGGCATGCACTTATGCGCAAGATTTAGTTCGTATACTTTAGCATAAAAATTGAAAAACAAATAGTCAAATATTTATATATTTGATATTTTCAACCTATTATTTCAATAAAAAGTAAATTAATTACTAATTAAAATGAATATCTTTTTAAAATAAAATATTTTATTCCCCTCTTAATACCGGCGTGGGATGTCCTGTTACATTTTGGTGTTACATCTCTTGTTACACGTGTTAGATGAGTGACACGTATGCAGAGAGGAAAATCTCAACCCTTCCCCTTAGGGTTGATTGTTAGGGTATAGATTAGTCTATCCTACGTGTCAATCATTCAACGATTTGTAACAGGAGATGTAACACCAAATATAATAGAATATCCGAACGGCTTAATACCACTATCATTATATGTATGTACAGGTGGATAAGAGAACAATTCATCCACACATTTGAGTCATCAACTATTAATAGAGTCCAATACTTATACGACACGACACACAAAAACATTTGTGTGATACATTGTAGGGAAGTCTTTCACAAGACGGATAAAAAATGATAACATTTTAATAAAAAATAATATTTAAATTAATAAAATATAATAATAGTGTATTAAATTATTTTATGAACAATTGTAGTATAAATTAAAAGTAATGACATTTTAATAAAAAATACTCCATCCGTCCCAGGCAAACAACATCATTTACTTTTTGCACGTAGATTAAAGAATATAACTTATTTTATGTAAGGTGGGTAGGTGTATTAGAGAAATGTGATGGGTAGTGGTGGACTGGTGGGCCGTTGGTGGACACTTTTTACTAAAAGAGGAAAATTGTGCAATATGGACGGGACGCCCAATATAGTAAAATGATGTTATTTGGGCGGGACGAAGGGAGTGAGGTGCAATAATATGTGAAATTGATAAAAAGTGATATTGTTTTATGAAAAAGTAATATTTCAATTACAGAAAAATGATAATGCTATTTTATAAATAATTTATAGGTTCGTAATATAAATAAAAAGTGAATATTTATAGTGAAAGTAATATTAATATTTTATAAAAAAATAATAATTAATTATAAAAATGTAAAATGATAGCAACTTGACATGGTTCAAACTTCAAAGTTCAAATCAACACTTGCCTACAAAATTTGAGTATTTGAAAGAATGTAAAAACAGATTTTACTTAATAGTCGCATAACCAACTGCTTTACCATCATAAATATTTTTTTTTTTTACAAATAATGATGATAATAAATACCCAGAATTTCTCATGAAGAAAATGAGAAACAATGACAAATATTCAAAAAAATTCTTTAACCGAAATATCTGGGATTTTATTTATGAATAAAAAATAATTTTAATAGTGATATCATTATCTTTACATTTTTAAATATAATATCATTTTATTTTATTTTTTCAAATATTTGCATCAATCGTCATCAACACCTTCCAATACTAGGTTTTTCTTGGAGATCTGTTCCTTTATGTATCATCTCTGATAAGTGATCCCTTTCACATACGAGAAGGTAAAAGAATAATGGGGTTTTGATCGAAAATGAATTTGATTATTAATTCATATAAATATATTTATATTTTGAATTTCCTTGTCCGATTGTTTGAATTATCCATATATCCTTATATATGACTCCTAAAAGAATCCATGCTTATTCACTTCACTCAAGTTCTTCTGTTCTGGATTGAAATCCATATGCTTTGGCCTTCTGGCACACCAGTTATATTTGAAGATTCAATTTTTTTACCAAAACTAATAAATTGTTTAAGTTCAAGGGTTTATAGTACCTTGGATGCCAAATTAATCTTCTTTCTTTTATTATCTCGTTCGTTTTTCGATTATTTAGGACAGAGTTGTGTGATATTTTAGGATGTCTCGGTTGATTCTACCTTGCAAGGCGTCGAGCTTGTCAAAGACATGCCTCATGGGTTTTGTCTCCTCTTCACCCGTGATTACCCTCTCCCTTATTTTCAGTTCTCTCTATGTTTTGTGTTTCTGGGGTTGGGTGGGTTGGGTTGGGGATTAGAATAATTAGTAGTTTAAACAATCAAACCTTCAATCTATCATCCTTACAAAGCACAAATTAAATGAAAATCCGGATATAAGCCTAAGTTTACTTTCCCTTGGGACGACATTATTATAAATTTTGTACTTGGTCACGCTTTTGCTCGACGATAGAGTCTCTTACTCTTACACATTTTTCTAGAAATGCGACTAAGAACACTTCTGTGCACCAAATTCTATCTTTCATAAATAGTCTTTCTCTATGCACCAACCACACCAACCATAGTCTGAAGCTGTACTTCCTCACTATCCACTTGTGCAAAATCTGTTTGTATACAAAGCTTGGATCTTGGGTGTATCTGCTCCTCAAGTGTGTATACATCCTTTTGGTTTTGAAGTTCCCATTCTCACTACAATTCTCCTACCCTGTTCAATCTGGAATTGTTATGGAATGGCTTTGTGTGCAATTTGTCATAAAGTCCAATGTTGCTTATTGCTTCTACAAATTTGGTTTTCATAACTGAATTTACTGTTCATTTATAGTTTTGTGTGTTTATTATATTTTACCACTCTTTTATGCTTATGTGACTTCTCTTTTAGTGGTGGAAGTTCTTAGTCTAATTTCTTTAGCTTGCCAGGGAGGTTGTTTACGTTTTTATTGCACGAACTGGCGTGATGCTGATGCATTCACTCTTCAACATAGCTTGTTTTACATGCATCTTACACAAAACTTTTGTTTTCAGCTTCGGGGAAGTTTTCATGTTACTAGCCGTTCGTTAAAGAGAATTAGTAGATACAGGCAATTCTTGTGCTCTGAGGTTTGTCAGCGGCTCACCCTTTAAGCAGTTATTTTATGCTGTTCTTCTCTCTACTTAATGGCATTGGCACTATAACATTTCTCAATCCGCTGTTCACTAGATTAATAGCTGGAGGAATTGGCAGACACCATATTACTCACCTCCTGTAAGCTTCATTTATTCTTGTATCTCTTAATTTTCTTAAAAAAAAAAAATTCTTTGATTGTTTCTAACATTTTATGTGTGCCTTTTCAAATTTTTGTAGAGAGTTAGAAATATTGACAGAAGGTTCGTCTGCTCTGTGGCAACAGACTCACTCGCAAAGAAAGTTGAAGAGTCTACTATGGATGTACCAAAAGAGATCTTTCTCAAGGATTACAAGCAACCTGATTACTTCTTTGAGTCGGTAATCCCATTTGTTTCTTTAGTCCTGGAGGAAAGGCTCTTAATTGTGATTGTAATATATATATTTTTTTGTTCTCTCCTCTCATCAACCATGTTTATGTCTTAGGTTCATTTGAAGTTTTTGTTGGGCGAAGAGAAAACTGTTGTTTCTTCAAAAATTGTTGTCTACCCCAGGCTTGAAGGTACCTTCTTCTCTCCATGTTTTAATTTTGCACCTATGGTAGTCTCTTTGTTGAGTTGAGGGCTTAGGGATAATGACTAATGAGGATTTTCTGTATTGAAATGTTTGACATTGTTCATTGTAGCAAGTGTAAAAATGTTTGTTCTATGTACTTGATCAGTCTTTAAGACCTTAAAATTAGCCTCTAGATATAGTTTGCCGAGAAGTAGTTATATGAAGCTAGTAACTAAATGTTTGTTGTACTCTGGTGTTGGCATCTAGCTGACTTTATTTACTGTAAGTATATTGAAAAACATTGGGCAATAACTTCCAGCAACAATTGATCTTACAGGTCCTTCTTCGCCTTTAATCTTGGATGGGGTAGATCTGAAACTGATTTCTGTAAAGGTCAATGGGGAGGACCTGAAGGTATGTGGCATATTCCTTGTTACTGATCTTTTATGTGGAGCCTTTAACAAGTGAAGTTTTGAATTGATTCTTACATTACTAGCGTTTGAACCCGTGCGTTGCACGGGACTAAGGTGTTCTGATATATTATTTAAACCACATGAGGAGAAGCTTAAATCATACTTTTTAGATAAACCATTATAGTAAATCTCTATATTTTTATAAAATATAAGTATATCATAGAATTTATCTGAATTGAAATTTTTATATAATACAATCTCTCAATCCATGCTAGTATGTACCTTTTTAGTAGTAAGAAGATTAAGAAATGTTTATTTTAAATATATAACGAAAGAAAATAATGGTAAATATTGAGCGTTTTTATAAAATAATTATATTTTTTTTAACATAATAAATAATTATGTTTATTAATTATGTAAGATACTGCTTATTTCGTAATACTCGTACCCATGTATAAATAAATAATTTCAAACCCGTTTATCAGTACCTGTTGATTACACATATCCATTTAAAATTATTAAGATGTTAGGACTAATAATGTTAATTCAAAATTATTTAATGAAGAAAATAATTTAATAATGAATTAATTGTTACGTACTCGTATCAATTTAAATATAAAATACTCATATTCGTACCCATTTCATTAAAAAAAATATATTATGATACTCATACCCGTCCCAAACCCGTTTATCAATACCCGTTGATTACATATACCCATTTAAATTTTTTTTTGAAACATAATAAATAATTATCTTTATTAATTATGTAAGATACTTGCTTATTTCATAATAATCGTACCCGTGTATAAATAAATATCATTTAAAAATTAATATTTAAAAAATTCATTACAATATTTGTATTAGTCCCAAAGTCTTTTATCAATACCAATAAATTACTCATACCCATTTAATACAATTTTTTAAAGTATTTTGCTTTTTGCACATGGACTAAGGAGTATAATAATTTAATGTATTTTGAGGTGGGAGAAATAATATTTTAAAGTGTAATGTGTAGTTGTATTAGTATTGAGTGTGGGGTCATGTGTGGTCACATCAATCTAAAAAAGGAAATGGATACTTTGTAATTGGACGGACCAAAATAGTAAAATGGATACGTATCAAGGGGACAGAGGGAGTAATTATGTTTATTAATTATGTAAGATAGTTGCTTATTTCATAATACTCGTACCCGTGTATAAATAAATATTACTTAATATTTTAAAACCGTTTCATTAAAAAAAAATTATGATAGTCATACCCGTCCCAAACCCGTTTATCAATACCCAACTACTCATATTCATACCCGTTTCATTATAAAATATAAAATAATTTAATTTTGTTCCAAATCCGTTTATCAATACCCGTTGATTAAATATACATACCTATTTAAAATTATTAAACTGTTAGGACTAATAATATTAATTCAAAATTATTAATAATGAAGAAAATAATTTAATTGTGATGAATGGATGAGATTCAATAATGTGATGAATTGATGAGATTCAATAATGTGATGAATGGATGAGATTTAAAATGGCTTATTGAGGTGAGAGAAATAATATTTTAAAGTGTAATGTGTAGTTGTCTTAGTATTGAGTGTGGGGTCATATGTGGTCACATCAATCTAAAAAGGGGAATGGATACTTTGTAATGGGACAAACCAAAATAGTAAAATGGATACGTATCAAGGGGACAGAAGGAGTAATTATGTTTATTAATTATGTAAGATAGTTGCTTATTTCATAATACTCGTACCGTGTATAAATAAATATTACTTAATATTTTAAAACCATTTCATTAAAAAAAATATTATGATAGTCATACCCGTCCCAAACCCGTTTATCAATACCCAACTACTCATATTCGTACCCGTTTCATTATAAAAATATAAAATAATTTAATTTCGTTCTTCCGTTTATCAATACCCGTTGATTACATATTCATACCTATTTAAAATTATTAAGCTGTTAGGACTAATAATATTAATTCAAAATTATTAATAATGAAGAAAATAATTTAATTGTGATGAATGGATGAGATTCAATAGTATGATGAATGGATGAGATTCAATAATGTGATGAATGGATGAGATTTAAAATGGCTTATATTAATCAAATCCAAGGGTGTAAATAAAAATTGGCTCAATTTTGACTTTTTCACTTTGCTATTATATTACTTTAGATTAGATGTTTATCCTCTCTTTCCAATTTCCATTAAATATCTGTTTGCTTAAATTAGTGCAAATAATTATTACATAATGGCAAATTGGCATTGTATTCTATCTTGCTTTCCTCTGTTTGACTTCATAAACTGAAAAACATTGGTTTCAGGAAGATGATTTTCATCTAGACTCGCGTCATCTAACTCTTCCCTCACCTCCAAGTGGCAAATTTACGCTGGAAATTGTTACTGAAATTTACCCGCATCAGAACACGTCTTTGGAGGTTGTGCTTGACTTTCACATTGGTTTCTCATCCAACACAAACACATAAATTGCTATTTATAGTATTTCAAACCTATATGTGATGGACGATGCATGATGCAGGGGCTCTACAAGTCATCTGGGAACTTCTGCACACAATGTGAGGCTGAGGGCTTTCGCAAAATTACATTCTATCAGGTATATTATTTTACATTGATGCATCTTTGATGTATCTAGTTTCATTCGGAGCATGCAGGGCTGCAGCTAATATGAGTGTACAACATTACTACATTAGGATCGTCCTGATATAATGGCGAAGTACATATGCCATATTGAAGCCGACAAGTCATTGTACCCAGTCTTGTTGTCAAATGGAAATTTGATTGAACAAGGAGAGTTAGAGGTGAAGTTTCTGTTAACTGTAATTAAAAATAAATTTTTCATGTGAACACTGTAATTTTTTCAAAAGTCTTGATGTGTTAATGTAGGGAGGCAAACACTATGCTGTATGGGAGGATCCTTTTGTGAAGCCATGCTATCTTTTCGCATTAGTTGCTGGACAGTTGGAGAGTAGAGATGATACCTTTGTAACCCGCTCTGGCCAGAATGTCGTACTTAGAATCTGGACACCGGCACAAGATCTCCCGAAGACAGCCCATGCCATGTATTCTTTGAAAGCTTCAATGAAATGGGATGAAGATGTAATGATCTTTCTGTTGTGATATGTTTTGAGGTGTTCAATGCCTGGAATTATTGATTTCTTTCTTGTTCTTCATCATTTTCATTTTAATTAGGTTTTTGGACTTGAATATGACCTGGACCTCTTTAACATTGTGGCTGTTCCGGATTTTAACATGTTAGTTCATCTCCTTGTTTCAAACTTATTTTCATGCTTCAGTTAGATGTTTTTGCACGTTATTAAATTTGTTTCCTTTGTTCTGTTTACAGGGGTGCCATGGAAAATAAGAGTTTGAACGTATGCAAAAGCTTTCACATCATTTGATTTATTATAAAATATATTCACAAATATTATTATTTCATGTTGGCAGATTTTTAATTCCAAGCTTGTCTTGGCATCTCCTGAAACTGCCACTGATGCAGACTATGCTGCCATATTGGGTGTGATTGGGCATGAGGTGTGTCATCTTTGCAATAGTACTTCTGAATTCAATGATCTTTCCTGCTCTACTGTCTTTATTTATTGATTGCCTGTCTTAATTTGCAGTATTTTCACAACTGGACAGGAAACAGGTAAAATTGTTTGCTGGCCATCCTCTATATAAATTATTAAACTTTCTTGTCTTCTTGTTACATTTAAGCGGCCAATGTGTATTTTGTAAATGCTAAACTTAACTTTTCTCAGTTCTGCATCTAAGCTACTAATAACTGTTTGGTGTGCAGACATTTCTCCAATCAATCTTTTTCCAACTTAAGTGCTTATTTGTCTCAAGAGTACCGCCCAATTGTCTTAAAAAACGGTTGTTTGCTAATATGAGTATATGTGAACTTAAGATATTGGTATTATGTCAACATTTCATATTCATTTTGACCAACCTGCAAAATATGTAATGAAGTAATTCGATAATAATTACTGTTATTGATTTAATCTTTCCAAAATATAAATGTTAAATCAACTTCTATGGTAAAATTTATCTAACCCTCAGCAGTGAGAAGTTTTATCTTCTTCCTCAAAATATATATGGTAAAACATTTTTTTTTTTTTAATTTCCAGCTATTCCTACTTTTAGCAGTTTTTGTGTCCCATCTCAACTTGTGCCTTTCTCCAA
Source organism: Pogostemon cablin (assembly GCA_023678885.1). Classification (NCBI taxonomy): domain Eukaryota; kingdom Viridiplantae; phylum Streptophyta; class Magnoliopsida; order Lamiales; family Lamiaceae; genus Pogostemon; species Pogostemon cablin. The sequence continues at coordinate 33,810,165 of CM042951.1, forward strand.
ATGGCTGTCTAAGTTTTTTAAACCTTGCCTATAATCTATCTTAAGTATATAACATTTTCAATCAAGACTCTTAATGTGAATTTGATTATCAAAATTCTCAATGCATGATATAGTTAATGTGATGTGATTAATATCCTTCATTGTTGTCCTGGTGTATTTTCTGATACTTATTATGTTTTGATTCTTTTCTATAATGATTGTGTCCTAATGTTGTACTATAAACTTTTATGCTGTTTTCTACTGTCATGCAAGTCAAAACTCAAATTGACGTATTAGAAAATTTCAGAGTGACATGCCGGGATTGGTTTCAGCTTAGCTTAAAGGAGGGTCTCACTGTTTTCCGGGATCAGGTGGGGTAGCATTTCATGTTGGAATGACAATTATGATTTCATCAGTATCTTATCCTAAAAACATATGTATTATGCTTTCTTGTTTTCCAGGAGTTTTCATCTGATATGGGAAGCCGCACTGTGAAAAGGATAGCTGATGTTTCTAGGCTCCGAAATTATCAATTCCCTCAGGTGTGGAGATGCAATCTGATTGAATTTTTTCATTCTCACTGTTAATTTGATGTGTTATAAATATGATATGTACAATGTGTTATTTGGATTCTTTCAGTCTGACATTGCAATCAATTTTCCTCATTCTATTAATCACAATTCATTATCTTGATTTCATAGGATGCTGGGCCCATGGCTCATCCTGTACGCCCTCACTCTTATATTAAGGTTGAATAATGTCCTTTTTTCTCCTTAAAATTTCCTTTGAATAATATGGTTTTCTTGAAAGTTTGAAACGTGCTGATGCACTTACATTTCTTCTTGGACAGATGGATAACTTCTACACAGGTAAGTGTTTACGTTCCCCCCTTCAATGAAAAAGTCTATCTTTTTGACTAATTTTATACATTAACAATTCATAATTTACGATGCTGATGTCTGATTTCTGATAATTTTGGCTGTATATTCGACTGATGTCCTTGAATGTGATGGTTCCCCTTGCTCAATAACTTACAGTGACGGTATGCCCCTGAAATCATTTTATATCTTGATGCCATTACAGTTTCTCATTTTTAATCAGATAATTAACTTCCGTTTCTTTTTCCTTGATTTCCTTAATTACAGGTGTATGAGAAGGTTGACCTTTTTCCTTTGTTGTTGAGCGTATTGGGAGTGTAGGATACTGTTGCCTTCGTCTACTAATTTTACCTTCTTCTTCAGGGAGCTGAAGTGGTGAGGATGTACAAAACCTTATTGGGTGCTGCAGGATTTAGGAAGGTCAGTAAAAGTTTTGATACTTGATCATATACAACATATTTTGGTTTGACAACTCCCATTTCAGCAATATTTTACAAAGAACTCATATTTCTTGACTTTTCTAGGGCATGGATCTGTATTTCAAGAGGCATGATGGACAAGCTGTGACATGTGAAGAATTCTTTGCTGCTATGAGGGATGCTAATGGTGCTGATTTTTCCAATTTCTTGTTATGGTATGTCATGATGGCTCTTATTTTGATTTTAATAAAGACACTTGTTTGGTGTTTATATGTTTTTCTCTCGTTATCTATGATGCAGGTACTCCCAAGCTGGGACACCTCGTCTAAATGTAACTACTAGCTATGATGCTCAAGCCAAAACTTACACCCTCAAGTTTACGTATGATCTTTCTTGTCACATTTCTTCAAAAATATTTTGTTTGCTATAGGATGAGTGACATAATGTGATTTCCCAAATTGTGTGCAGTCAAGAGGTGCCCCCAACTCCTGGGCAGCCTGTCAAAGAGCCCATGTTCATTCCTGTTGCTTTGGGTCTACTTGACACTAATGGCAAGGACATGCCTTTATCTACTGTTTACCATAGTGGAAATTTGGAGACTATTTCAAACAATGGTCAGCCAGTTCACACTACAGTCCTCAGGGTGACTAAGGTTAGGCCACATTTATCGTTTGATGCAGTCTCTTTGAACTTTTATGGGATTTTTTATGTTTTAGTTCATGTACCAAGATGCTTCTCTTGACTGAGTCATAGACTAAAAATCTTTTTTATCGTTTCTCCATATTCTAAACTTACACAATTGAGTGATTTCATTTTTTGAAATCATAATTTCTGTAAAATGACTGTTTATTTTGCTACAATTTGTGCTGATCCGTCGTTTGTGTGAGCAGAGAGAAGAAGAATTTGTGTTCAATGACATACCAGAATGCCCTGTACCGTCTATACTCAGGGGCTACAGTGCTCCTGTTCGCATGGATACTGATCTCACTGATGCCGATCTCTATTTCCTCCTTGCTAATGATTCTGATGAATTCAATCGGTATGTTCTAATCAAGAAAATTATAAAATACATTTATTTGTGAGCAATTACATTAATCTATGACATCTTTTCCTTCATTAGTTGGGAGGCTGGGCAGGTACTGGCTAGAAAATTGATGCTCAGGTTGGTGTCAGATTTTCAACAAAACAAACCACTGGTTCTAAATTCACAGTTCATCAATGGAATTAGTAGCATACTCTGTGACTCAAGCTTGGATAAGGTACAAATAACACTTTATAATATCTTTTGAAGAAAATATTATGTTCACACTCAACAGTTCGATATCCTTAATAAATGAATATTCATGATAACTCGTTAGAGTGATTGGTTGTGTTTTCACTTCCCATTTTTCAATTTGGTGCAACAAGTTTGGTGAATACTAATTACAGTTTTATGGGACAGTCTATTTAGTATGGATTGTGGATGGATGTGAATTTTTATTGTTGGCATATTTGATATTGATGTTGTCCATCAATTTTCTTGACGAAATATGCAAGTGGGACTCTTTTGGTTTCTTGAAACATTCAAGAAGGACAAGGGAACCAATATCAGAGTTCACCATGATGACTGGTTGGATTCGATCAGCAAGGAAGATATATCCTCTGTTTTAGCTGTGCTACCGGAAATTTCTTCTCATTTTCACTTAAAACTAGCAATAATTTGTGTTTAATGGTTTTCTTTTTGGTGGCAATTCCTCTTTTTGGGTGCAGTGGATTATGCACAAAACGAAAAATAAAGAAAAAATCTCACTAGCAAAATAATCTTTCCAATGCACTCACTCAGTTGTTTTATTCAGGAATTCATTGCAAAGGCAATAACTCTGCCTGGTGAAGGGGAAATCATGGACTTGATGGAAGTTGCTGATCCGGATGCCGTTCATGCAGTTAGGACTTTCATCAGAAAGGATATTGCTTCTCAACTGAGGGGGGAGTTACTTAATACAGTATGCATTTCTCTTTTTCATCTTTTAATTTTTGGAGAATAGATGTTGTAGATTTGTATTAAGTGCTGCTGAGGACTATGACCATTGTGTTGTACCTTATACGTGCTTCACAGGTAAAAGACAATAGGAGCTCTGAGCCATATGAGTTCAACCATCCAAACATGGCAAGGCGTGCTCTCAAAAATGTCGCCCTCGGTATGCCTTGTTTTATCTCCTACATTCAATCTTCTGATATCTTCATCTGATTACTTCTATGTTTACTACACTGTAGCATGCCTTGGCTCACTTGATGATTCAGAGATAACTGAGCTTGCTCTGCATGAATATAAAACCGCCACAAATTTGACCGACCAATTTGCAGCACTGGTAGCTCTTGATCAGATACCTGGCAAAATTCGAGATGAGGTTTTGGCTGATTTCTATAACAAGTGGCAACATGACTTTTTGGTATGCTTCCATTTGACACAATGTTTTTTAATTGTCAAAAATCTTTTTCATCTGGAGTTGTTCTATGTTGTAAAGAGAGAATAAAGACTGAAACACTTGATATTTTGATGACTATACGTATATCCTTAAGCTGTACGTCAAGGAAATGATAGTAATCTGTGGAGATCAGTAATCAATTACTCCCTCTGTCCCTCTAAATTGTGAACAATCCTAATATGGTAAAAGCTCTCGACACTGTAACCTTATAATGCACTTAAATTTCAATATTGTCATATCTTTTTAACACACCTAGCATACTTTGCATTTTATTTTTACATAAAAATATTACATTGCCCTTACAGAAGTCAATAAAGTAGGTTATAAAATGACTTCTCTTAATCCATGAAAAAACAAAGCAAACGTTTGCAATTTATAGGGACGGTGGACATTTCTCTGGGGGTGTCACAGTTTTGATATCTTTGCCCTATTATAAAAGTTTCTATTTTACAACATTTTGGTGCAAGCTGCAGAAACTGGTGTGGTTTTGCCATGTAGTTCTTACATATAGTATATAAATCGTTTTGTTCTTGTCACCTTACTACTGCCTTTTCTTTCCATAAGATATTCCCATCTTTTATGTTTTCCAAGCTTCTGTTTATTTACGTCTAGTTGAGTTTCGCAAATTGAATCATCTCTTATCCAGGTTGTAAATAAATGGTTTGCCCTCCAAGCCATGTCAAGCATTCCCGGGAATGTTGAAAATGTGCGTAAATTGCTGGACCATCCTGCCTTTGATATTCGTAACCCCAATAAGGTCAGTAAAGTCTCATCTTGGATCATTGTGAATTTATCCATATCTGATGATTAATTATTAAAAATCCTTAACAGGTATACTCGCTTATTGGAGGATTCTGTGGATCTCCGGTGAACTTCCATGCGAAAGATGGGTCAGGCTACAAATTTTTGGGGGAGTTAGTGGTGCAGCTTGATAAGTTGAATCCTCAGGTACTCTTCAAAATGAAGCTTCTCCCTCAACTAAACCTATTTGCTAATATTTCACCCTCATTTTCCTCAATATTCTTTATAAATGATATTGTATTGATTGTAGGTGGCCTCTCGTATGGTGTCAGCCTTCTCTAGATGGAGGCGTTATGATGAAACCCGACAAAGTCTTGCAAAGGTGAGGATGCATGCTCTAGTTTCAGTAAAACCCTTCTTGTCTTCTTGTCACGTTTACTAAATTTTGTTACCTCTTGCAGTATCAACTGGAAATGATACTTTCTGCAAATGGGCTCTCAGAAAATGTGTTTGAGATCGCATCGAAGAGTCTTGCTGCGTGATCTATGAGTCGATTAAAGAGAAAACGTAAGGTAGAATCTGATTTTCAGAGAATACAACATATACAGCTCAGCTCAGCTCAGCTCAGCTCATGCATAATAATTCGGTTGGTTTCGTTGACTATCTTTACGTGTTCTTTGATATAAAACACGCGGATTCTTGAACGTTTGATCTTTTGTTTAGAGGGAAGCCAAAGCATCATGGGTGTGATGAAAGTGACATAGCAAATATGATATACTGTCGTTACAAGTCTTGGGTTATTTTTATTATTGCTGTTTTCTAAATATGATTCTACCTGGGGTATATTGTATTATTATTATTATTATTATTATTATTATTATTATTATTTTTTTTTTTTTTTTAAAATAAGATTCTACCTGGGGTATATTTTCATCTATTTTTTCTAATTAGATTTTAAAAAATTACATTAAAATTGGAAGAATAGAGGAATCTCTAAATATTTTTGAGCATGTGAGCTACATACTTATAACACTACATTTTTATCTTATTCAACTGAACTAAGGGGTCACTTGGTACGAATTTCTCAATCGGAATGACAATAGGTATCACTAAGGAGTTAATGACAATTGGAATGAAGAGTGCGGAGTAGTTATTGAATCAATATTAGTGATTGAGAAATTTTGATTCTCATTGTACCAACCAGGCATTAACAATGAAAATCAATATTCATCTATTACCACTCCAACTACCCAAACCAAGCAGCCTCTAAATTAATCAAATTAGAATAAAAGGAGACTCAAGAATTTGAATGTTAAAATGACAGAAACTGAATTATGAAGTACTTATAGAAGATTCGCAATTTTTTTCTTCTCTTCGCTCGCAAGCAAGGATTTCATTTTATCATAGGACATCTATTCCAAAGGGTCTCATTTATCCTTTTAACACATATGAGTTCCACACGCATCACTAATAATTACCCACTACACATTAAATAATAATACTCCTTAATTTATGTGGAAAAAACAAATGGTAACTTGTGGGCGGGCAGAGAAAATATAAAAATTAGGTTATAATACAAATATTAAGTAAAAAGCAATTAAAATTGGATGATATATATGCTAATTTATTATCAGTGTATTAGATGTGATTTTTTATTTTTGAATTTAGATGTTTTGAAAATGTTGGCTAAGACAAATTCCCCGGTGCATCAAGTGCACAAATTTAAATTCGTGCACCCACATTCAAAACATGTATTACATTAATTTATAGAGGTACATTGGGGTGTGACCGTCTCACAGTGTGATCGTTTTTACGTTTTCGTAATTAATAATTATTTTTTTATTTAAGATATTATTATTTTTCTCTTAAAATTTATCACTTTTTATATTATAAATTGTTCATGAAATAGTTCACTGTACCATTATAATTTTTTATCAAATGGATATCACTTTTTATCAAAATGTTATCATTTTTTATTCGTCCCACAGAATTAATTCCTTGAAACTCTAACACAAGTCTTTGTCTTATTAATAAAAGGGTTAATTGTTACTAAAGTCATCACCTTTACTTCGATTACATATTTGTCTAAACAAATGAAATTTTGCAAAAAAGAACACGACTTTGACACTTTATCCCATAAGTGAACATCTTTGCACTTGAGTGTTGAGTGTGAGTGATAAATGAATTACTACTTGTAAAGAAAAATTATATGTATTCCTTGGCCTTGAATGTAGTAGTCCTTGTTTCCATTTGATTTACACACTCTTTTTCTTCATTGTTATATTTTATTTTTCGGGGACGTACAATATCTTAAATTTAAGGTCTAATGAGTGTGAAAACATATTTTAGAGTTTGATTTAACACTGTATTTATGGAGTTAGAGTTGTATTTGAAGAATATAAATGATTAATTTTCATATTATAAAGATATTGGTGCATTTAAGGTGCTATGTCGTGTTTTAGTTGAAAAAAAAGATAAAAAGAAGAGAATGGTTAAAGAAGTAAAGATTGTATGGTCGTGTTTGTTACACTGTTAAAGCGCACGATTAGATGGTCAAAATCGTGCACAATGCACGACCAGGTTTAGCGAATGCACGAGGTTGGTTTTTTTGGTCGTGTGTCTTTTCATGATTTCATATTTTGGCCCAAATTTGTGGTTTTACCTCCATTTTTAGCCAAGTTCGTGTTTGATAAAGAAAGACCCCAAGGAATAATCCACAAATATAAAAGGGGTATTTCGAAATCATAAAGCCCAACTCTTCACTCGCATCATCCATTATCATATCAAAATCAAGATTCATCATAGCCACCCATTTTCCATTTGGATAGTTCATTGGTGTTCGACTCTTGAGAAGGAGAACAGAGAAGATTCGAAGAGATGGAGGAGAGAATTGAGAATGACGTCATAACTATAATTTTTTTTATTTTTTCTGTGATCTTTCTAAATTATAGACTCATGGGTAAGACTTCATCTATAAACATGGTTCTTGTTTGTAATACCATGAGCTAGTACTTTTCTAGATATTTCTATAATTTTAAAGGTGAATTATGTTGAATGATGATCTAGACTTGATTATGAATTTTTTGCAAAATGTTTATTTCTTTCTTAATGTTTTGATTTTAAGACTTATATATTTTTCTGCATTTCTATCCCTAGTGATATTTATGTCTTGTCATATGCATGTTTATGATTGTTACTTGTGTGTGTATCAGAATTTTATGTGAATCTGTTATGTGTAAAGGGAATTTGAACGTATATAACCTTTATTCATTAGAACTATTAATTTTGGATATTCTAATTTATCTCTGAATTACCTACTTAGATGATTTGGTAGAAAATTAAACTTAATTCTTAAGTATCGATAAAGGGAATGCATATTAGTACTCCCTCCGTCCGCTTCTAAAGTAACCATTTACTTTTTGCACGTGGATTAAGGAGTATTATTATTATAGATAAAGTGAGTAGTTGTATTAGAGGGAAGTACTAGGTCATATTGTGTACTTTTTTTACTAAATAGAGAAAATTGATACATTTGAAGCAGACGCTAGGAATAATGAAATGGATACCTTAGAAGCGGACGGAGGGAGTATATAAGTACTTTCTAAGGGAAAGTATTAACCTCGTTGGTTCCTAAAAAGGAAGTGAGAATGATTTTTCTACATTTGAGTGTTTGAACCAAATTTAAGTGCTAAATGGTATTGACATAGCTTGCTGCTTAACATATTTCATAACTAGGGATGGCAACGGGTAGAGTACCCGCTTATTTTGGGGTACTCGTATCTGTATCCAATTAAAAAATAATTACTTGTACCCGTCCCGTTTTCATTTTAAAAAATTATTATGGTACCCGTACCCGTCCCATTCCTGTTTATCAATACTCGCGGGTTCCTATACCCATTTAATATTCATTTATTTTTATATATTTATATTTTTTTGTCTAAATAAATATAATAATAAAAATTACATCATTATTAATTAATTACTACTCCCTCCGTCCCATAGAAGTTGGTATAAATTTTTTTTGGCACGGAGATTAAGGAGTATAATAATTTAATGTAAAGTGGAGTAAAGTAAAGTGAGAGAAATAATATTTAATGTGTAGTGGGTAATTGTATTAGAGGTGATATGTGGGGCCCATGAGAATAGATTAATTATTTTTTGTGTGGGTCCATGTATTAAAAAGGAAATGTGTCAACTTTAGTGGGACAAACTAAAAAGAAAAGTGTGTCAACTTCTATGGGATGGAGGGAGTATAAAATAAGGATAATATAAATTCTATTATTTAAATAAATATTTAACAAATATGATTAAATAAAACTTATAACTAGGCCAGCCTGCCTTTTGTTATAGGTTTCTTTTCCGGCAGTACATTTGGCTTTATAGGTTTAGGTCTCATCGTCTTAGACTGTGTCTTGTCTGTTGAATAATAGGATCCCTCGCCTGTTCCCTTGTCGGTTGGGTAACAAGATCCCTAGCCTTTTCCCTTTTCTCCAGCATCGTTTTTGGTCTGTGTCATGCACTTTTCATTTAATTTGGTTTAATGGTATTACGTAGTTTAATATATATTAAATTTTATAAAAAAAATATATAATCAGGGTACCCACAGGTTTTAAGGCATTAAGGTTCCACATCAACATACTCCAATCTATCTACTTTTTTTCAAATATCCGTACTCATCCCAAACCCATTTAAAACTACTAGTACCCTTCCCATTAGGGTTTGGATAGACCGGGTACCCATAAATACCCGTCTCATTGCCATACCTATTCATAACTCTTGCAAGAACTATAACCGTTTGTTTAGTGATTTGATTTGACTGGTTTAGATTGGATTCCCTATAGTTATCTTATTATTATTATTATTATTTTTTTATCGGTAAAAAGTGCACTTCATTGAACTAGGTATAAGAACTTATAGTTATCTTATCTTCTCTTTTGAAACACTCGTGTTAATTTTCGATAGCAACTTATTTAGTATTTATTTTTCATCATCAATAGTTTAATAATTTTCAAAACTAAGAAAAGGTTACTTGTCTTGATTAGTGTGGTAATAACAGAATTCGTAATATACTACCCTTTAGGTTTGATACTTTACTTCACATGCTGAGCTACAATTGATCCCTTCATAATTGAGGATGCACTATTGAGTGCACGAAAATCAATGAACATTTATTTATCTAAAAAATAATTTTTCATTTACTAACGAGCAATCAATAAATTAGAGTGTAAGAATTTGAGGATAGTATAATTTGGAGTATTTATTTAAAAGAGTAATAATTTTATTAATTTATCTCAAAAGAGTAATCAAGAAATTAGAGTGCATGTGTGAACCCAATTCACACAAGTGTGTGACTTAAATTTAAGTTATTATGTACTCCCTCCATCCCGGAAAAGTTTGCGCCCCTCTTTTTGTCATGGAGATTAAGAAAGTGATGACTTTTAAGGGTATAATGGTATTTTTTTGTAATAAATAACTGATAAAGTATGTTAGGTAGAGGTGATTTTGTTTTGTAAATAAAGTATATGGGGAAGGGTGATTGTTTTTTACTTTTTGTTTTTTTTGGAATGTGCAAACTTTTGTGGGACAACCAAATATGGAAAGTGTGCCATCTGAAAGGAGACGGAGGGAGTAAATATTACAAAATAATACTCCCTCCGTCCCACGTATTTTTACCCACTTTCCATTTTGGGGTGCCCCACATATTTTTACCCATTTCATTAATGTTAAAATACATTATACATCTTATCTAATTTTTACACTTTATTCATCAATCCAAACAACTTTATTTACTTTTTTACACTTTATTCACCATTCCCAACAACACTATATATTAAAAAAATAACACATCTTAATTTACATACCTGTACAAACGGGTAAAAATACCTGGGACGGAGGGAGTATTTTTGTACAAATTATAATTGATTAGAAATAATTACTACTCCGTCCGTCCCATAATTTGGTTCACGTTTCCTTCATAAATTACAAAGAAAACGTGAACCAAATTATAGGACGGAGGTAGTAATAGATACACACTTGTACCCTATAATTGCTGTGAGATACATTGATTTAGAAAAATTACTCTCACATACAAAATACTGGTATTAAATTAAAACACCAAATATAACCTCAATTCATTATAATCTCACACACTTTTAAACCGCAAACCCTAAACCTCTCACCCACCCACTACCACCACCTCCGCCCGCCGGATCACCGTCGGACCACCGCTGCATATAACTTTTGCTGTACACACTTTTTTTACTGCACATAACTTTTGTTGCACACGAACTTTTATGCTGCACACAAACATTTATGTACAGCACATTGTAAGACTAATATTGGAATATCACTATATATTTATGTAGTTAGTAGCATATGTTTGTATGTTTGTATCTCATAGTAATAAAAGAGCTTTTAATGTACCTAATAGTAACTGTCCCTTACAATTATATTTGAAATAACTAAATCTTCAAATTTAAAATTGTTTTGAAAAGAAAAAAAAAGAAATTAGAACTAAATAAAAATATTAATTGAGTCGATATTAGGTGCACCAGAGTGCAAGGGTGCACCCATATGCATATAACTTTTTATTCTATTTTGTATACATGTTACTCTATTTTGTATACGTATTTCTTAATAATTGAATACTTTTTTCACACTAAGTTTTTCATTAAAAATACTAGCATCCATATGTGTATAACTTTTTATTCAATAGTATATACATGTTCTTTTAATGATTGTATATTTTTTTACACTCAATTTTTCATTTAAAAAATAAACAATTAAATTGTATACATTTTTGTTCATAATTGTATATGTTTTTGTTTATATTTGTATACGTTTTTGAAAGTGGGTGTACCCTATCTTAAGGCTCGTGTGCACAGTATAATTAGCCATATTAATTTTCAAAGTATAATAATGAAATTTATTACTATTTTTATTAAAAATAAATACAATTATATATATATATATATATATATATATATTAAGTATAATACAGCAGTAATTTATTTATTCTTCTAGTTATGAATAAAGTCGCCATATACTAATATTAAATGTTTGTGTAATTCGGATGTTTCATTTTATTATTGTAATTTAAGATATACTATTTACTTATTACTCTTTTGGTCTAGTATGTAATATATTTGATATATTATTATATATTGAATTGAATGCAATACTCTTTAATATAATTAAACACTAACGTTCTTGATTTTTCGATGAAAAAAAATAATTTTCTTAATTAAATATTCTTGATATTTAAACAGATCATTCAATAATAAAAAAAAATTCATTTTTCTAGAAATATTATTATAATTTCACTCTTATGGTTTTAGAGCATTTTCTCCATCCCATTTCAATGGTTACATATTTCCAATTTAAACATCTTATCTTATTGGATACATTTCTCTTTTTGGTATATGAAACCCATATAAAACAATTAAAATAAATCAACGCAAAATAATTAAAATATCTCCATGGGACCCACCTACAATTTTTTTACTTTCATAATTTATTTCTTTTATTTATCATGTCTTTTCTATTATTACTCCTTCATGTGTCTTTTTTTTTATTCCCGTTCTCCAAGAGCACGACTATTCACACTCCCCTGATTTTGCTAAACGTAACCATAAATCTATTACTATATGCAGTGGCAGACGCAGGAAATTTGTTCAGGGGGGCCCAAATTCCTTACTCTTACAAAACGGTTTATATTTACAGTTCATATTGTTTAAGAAAAATTATTTATTTACTAACTTTACTAACATTTTTTAGATTTTTTTAGTATTTTTACATAAATGTAAAGTGTGTTGTATGTATTAGATGAGATTGATAATTATGAAATTTTAATCTTTTAAATATCAGATAAAAATATTATTTATTTTTTCTTTACAGAGTGTAAAAAATATTTTAATATAACAAAGAAGTGTATAATTTTGTAAGATAAAAGTAATATCAAATACAACTCCAATGTAATTTTGATATAATAAACCTAAGTAAAAATATTTTAAGTCAAATAAACCCATAAATAAATAATAATATAATTATATGATATAAGAAAGAAATATTAATAAATAATCAATTTAAAATAAAAGAAGGTGGGAGGGCTGGGAGAGTCGAACTCCTGACCTCTAATTACTTCATCCATTAGTCAAACCACTAGACTACATGTAGATATATTACATCTAGAACTATATACATGGTAATTGTTTTAAAAAGTTCAGGGGGGCCCAGTGCCCCCTGGGCCCAATGTGCGTCCGCCCCTGACTATATGTTATGACATAAATACCCTTATATTAATTATTAACTAATAATTTTATTGCCTGATTATTCATACCCCAAAATTACTTGTACCCCATTAACTAATGGGTAGGTCTTGCGTGAGACCGTCTCACGTGAGATCATTTTTTACTTTTTAAAATAGTTATCACTTTCGCTATAAAATGTTATCACTTTTTATTTATACTATAAATTGTATATGAAGGAGCATTATCACTTTTCATTAATTTATTATCACTTTCCTTCACAAAAGTTATCACTTTCTGACCGTAAACCCTTACGTGAGACGATCCCACACAAGTTTTTGCCTTAACTAATTACCCCAATATTTTATTAATATGTAATTAACATTGGTAAACATACCTTAATTAAGATCATTATATCCGAAGAGAAAAATATGATGTGGTTTCAAAATAAAAGAACAAATCTCCATTTATGTCCAGTGTCCACCCCTCATAACAAAGAAGAAGTATGAAGATAAAAAATATTAACACGTACAAATGCATCATGCCTGGTCATGAGTAGTCAGATAATACGATTTTCCTTCAAACATGTGCCGTAGCATCTGGGCGTTCAGATAAACCCTAAATCTATTGTCTTAGCATTCAAATTATTGCATTCTAAGATAATTGTATCCATGAATATTCTCGCATATACGTATGAGAACGTACACATGAGGATACATGTTATTGTAGGAGTGAAAGGTTGGAGGGATATGTGTAGGTATTTGTGGACGGGTGTAGGAATTGGTGAGTGGGGTAAACAAAATGTGATAGAAAGGATTTGAGGGAGAGAATAAGGTTTGGGATAAACTTACTTGTATTTCTTCTACTTCACAATGGTACATTACACCACCTATTTATACTAATCAATAGTACAATCTTTAACTTTCTAGATAATTCTACACTAATTTGATCCTAATAAATCTAGATAATTCATCTATTTGATCACATGCTTGTTTCTAGATTTTTCTTCCATCCACATTGTTCTACATCTTTCTTATCCATAATCCTAACTTCTCTAGAATCATCTATTACAAAATTAAGTTTAATACTTCAACACCCCCTCTTAAACTTGATTTTGCATTCCAAGTAAACTATGGAGTCTTGCGAACTCTTCATACTTGAGCGGCTTCGTGAAAATGTCGGCTACTTGATCTTGTGATTTGACGTACTCCACTTGAACTTCTTTCTTTGTTATGCATTCTCTGATGTAGTGGAAGCGAGTGTCTATGTGCTTACTCCGATTATGAAATACCGAATTTTTTGCCAATGCAATCGCCAATTTGTTGTCCACACAAATCCTCGTAGGATTCTCTTATGTCCATCCGAGCTCCCGTAAAAGACTTCTAAGCCAAATGGCATGGAAAACACTGGATGTGGCGGCTACGTACTCGGCTTCACATGTAGATAGTGTGACTATCGATTGCTTCTTCGACATCCAAGTAAAAGCTGTGTCTCCTATAAAGAACATAAATTCACTTGTACTTTTTCGATCATCATTATCTCCAGTCCAATAACATCACTATAGCCCACAAGCTCATAGTTATTAGTATTTGAATAAAGTAGACCACAGTTGAGCGTACCTTTGAGATATCGAAGAATTCTCTTTGCCGCCTTCAAATGCGTTGTGGTTGGATTCTCCATAAATCTACTCACAAGCCCTGTTGCGTAGAGTATATCTGGCCTCGTGCAAGTTAAGTACCTTAAACTTCCAACCAAACTTTTAAAGAGCGTCGGATCCACCTTTTCTCCTCTTTCATGCTTGGATAGTTTGCTTCCACACTCCACCAGGGTGTTGATTGCTTTGCAATCTTCTATTTTGAACTTCTTGAGGATCTCCTTTGTATAATCTTTTTGTGTGATGAAGATTCCTTCCTCAAGCTGCTTGACTTCAACTCCAAGATAATATGCCATGAGCCCAATATCAGTCATCTCAAACTCTTTAGTCATGGCCTCCTTGAATTCCTCAAACATCTTTGTGTTGCTTCCTGTGAATATAAGATTATCCACATACAAGCACACAATTAAGATATCATCACATTTGACTTTGACGTAGAGGGCATGCTAATGTGGGCACTTGGTGAAATTATTCTCCTCCAAATACTTGTCAATCCTGCTATTCCACGCCCTTGGTGCTTGGTTTAATCCATATATGGCTTTCTTCAACTTCAACACTTTTTCTTCTTGGCCTTTCACCTCGTAGCCTGGTGGTTGCTTGATGTAGACTTCTTTATCAAGAACACCATTCAAGAAGGCTGACTTCACGTCCATCTGATAGATTTTTCATCTATTTTGAGCTGCAAGAGAAATGATTAGTCTGTTTGTTTCTAGGCGGGCGACAGGAGCGCATAGCTCATCATAGTCGATTCCGGCTCTTTGACTATATCCTTTGGCGACAAGCCTTGCTTTGTATCTCTCTACTTCACCCTTGGAATTCTTCTTCGCTTTATACACCCACTTGACTCCAATAGCCTTATGATCTTTAGGCAACATTGCAAGCTCCCATGTATCATTCTTCTCAATAGCTTTAATTTTCTCGTCCATTGCATCTCTCCATCTTTTATTTTATGTAGCCTCCTCAAAAGTTACTGGCTCACAATCAGCAAATAAGCAAAGTAATGTGAGATCTTCTAACATTTTAATGTCTTCATAGATCTTATGTAGGCTCCTCACACGCGATGCATTTCTTTCATTCAGGAAAGATGGTGTTGAGTCTCCAACTTCTCTTGTTGGTGAAGCGGGTGGAGTCACTATCTCTTCACCTTCACCTGCTTGCTCGATTTCCTCTTCATCTTCAAATTGTGGAGTTACAAAGTTGTGATCATTGATGTTGGAACCGAAATTCCAAGCACCTTCTTCATCGAACTCCACATCTTGACTTATCACACTTTTCTTTGTGAGGGGATTATATAACTTGTAACCTTTAGAGTTAGAGTCATACCCGATGAATATGTATGGCTCACTCTTATCGTCAAGCTTTCTTCTTGTCTCGTCTGCCACGTGAGTATATGCTTTGCTCCTGAATACCCTTAGATGAGTGATTCTGGGCTTTCTCCCACTCCATGCTTCTTGTGGAGTCTTTCCCCATACACTTCGAGTTGGAGAACGATTGGATAGGTACACCGCGCATGCCACTGCTTCTGCCCAAAATTCTTTTGGAAGATTTTTTGTCTTCAACATGCTGCGCGCCATCTCCACTATGGTTCTATTCTTCCTCTCCGTCACACCATTTTGTTGAGGAGATCTTGGAACAGTAAGAGGCCTCCGAATCCCGTTTGCTTCACAATATGCCATGAACTCCTTGGATGTGAATTCACCCCTCGATCGGTTCTCATGGATTTGATTTCTTGCCCGCTCTCCTTTTCAATGGCAACTTTAAATTTCTTGAAGGCTTCAAATACTTCTGATTTCTGCTTCAAGAAATACACCCACGTTTTTCTAGAAAAATCATCAATGAATAGTATGAAATAATTATTGTTACCAAGAGAGCTTGATTTGATTGGCCCACAAACATCGGCATGGATCAACTCCAACGGCTTCTTTGCTTGCGAGGTTGACTCCTTTGGGAATGGCCTTCTAGCTTGCTTCCCGAGTATACATCCTTCGCATAATTGGTCGGAATGCTTGATTGATGGTAATCCTCTTACCATTTCCTTCCTTGATAGCAACTCCAATCCTCCGAAATTTAAGTGCCCAAACCGTAGGTGCCATAACCAAGACTTATCCTTAAAGCAAGCTTTAAGACATTTTGCCACATCATTTCGAATATTTAGTAGAAATATTCTATTCTTCGACATTGGTACCTTGGCAATTAAATTATTTTTCTTATCTCTTATTGAAAGGTTATAATCCTTCAAGTGAATGTCATAACCTTTCTCTAAGAGTTATCCCAAACTCAAAATATTATTTTTCATGTTGGACACATAATAAACATTCGAGATGAAATCATGACCTCTATTTTTTAAGTGAATCAATATTTTCCCTTTTTCTTTC
Organism: Pogostemon cablin; assembly: GCA_023678885.1. Classification (NCBI taxonomy): domain Eukaryota; kingdom Viridiplantae; phylum Streptophyta; class Magnoliopsida; order Lamiales; family Lamiaceae; genus Pogostemon; species Pogostemon cablin. The sequence goes on from CM042951.1 coordinate 33,826,922, forward strand.
ACCAGAATTTTAGATTCATCACCAAAGGATGTTAGAGTAGTGTGCCCAGCGCACCAATTAGATTGGATAGTTGTACTCTTTATATTTTAAATGTAAACAATCTCGTTGGAAATTATATTATAAAAGGCTGTTTTAATTTATCTATTTTATGCATTATTACATTTGCTTATTAGATAAAGTCCCTAGACCAATTTAAGCTAAAATGTATGGTCACGCATATGATGGTGATCATGGAATTATACATAGTGAGCTTTGGTCTTAAACTGTGTTTCGAGTCGAGAGTTTTTCTAAATGGGACAAAGAATAACTCAGTAAAGACTCGTAAATATAATGAATGCTCATGGGACGGAAATATTGCATTCCATCAATATTAGTGTTGTGACACAAATTCATATATGTGGATACTTATTAGAGAATAAGTTTATCGAACATGATCCGCAGAAAATTCTTATTGGATTTGTCGAAATGAGAATTTTCTAATTACGATAGTACACGATTAGTCCTTAGACTTGAAGCACCACGGTAGTCTTGTGTGTATCTTGTAATACTTAGATTTATCTTCTGATTGTTTAGTGATGAGAGTGAAAATAAGCGTGTTTCAATATCTAATTTAACACCTTTTTGATTGATATTGTAGTCTTATATGAGCACAAGTGTCTTATATTCGATATATATGAGAATTATGTGCACTTGAGGTGTTTTATTGTGTTTTAGGTGGAAAAAGGATAAAAAGTGCAAAGTTGGAGAAAAGGTGCAATTTGTGCAAGAATGCTGAAAACGCACATCCAACTTTCATAATTATTCTGTATTGTTGTGGAGCTCGAAACTGTTGGTGTGATATATGGTTGTAAAGCCACTGAAGAGGTTTTGGCGTAAAGAACACCATCATTGAAGTCCGAACGAGGAAGTTATGAGCAAAGTGGTGACGCCGCGCGAGCTGTGCCGAACAGAATTGCAGTGCTACTTTACATGACCTGTTATATATTCAATTCTTGGATTTTTGTGATTTCTTTTTATGGATAGAAGCCAAGGAAGAGAGGATCGCGTGAGCGCAAAAATCACTCAATTCAGATGTCGGATGTGAAAGTTATACACGAAATGGAGAGACTGCGCAAATCGGTTCGACCTTCTTGAGGTCGAACCGAGGTCGAACCCAACGGAAAAAATGCTGGTTCGACCACGACATGCTGGTTCGACCTGTTGGCTGGTCGAACCATGCACCTGGGATGTCCAGAAGGGTGGTTCGACCATGGTTTGACCTGTAGGGGTTGGTTCGACCTATTTGGGAGATCTAACCGCGCTTCGAAAACTTACCAAATCTGTATTTTCGAGGCCTAAACGCGTGTGATCACTTGGAAAGCCCATTCCAAGCCTAGGAGACATAATTACAAGTATAAAAGGAGGTCTATACAGCCCCAAAAAGAGGAGGAACACAACAACAAGAGAGGAGAAGAGAGGCCACAACATACAACACCCCACAAGGGGGGATCACCCCTAACCATCATTCTTTCCTCCATCCATCCATCACTTTGAAGATTCGTTTGTGGAATCAAGAGGAGAACCAAGAGGAGGATTCAAGAGCGAGAAGAACGCGATGACGCCACATCTAGAGTTTATTCGTTTTCTAATTTATCTTGTATTTTCTGGACATCCGGGTAAGATCTATCCAACACCCATGTGTGTTTCCTACAACACCATGGGCTAGAGCCTTTTTGGTAGAACTAGGGTTGTGAAGGTTTTATCTAGTTAATTGAACTTCCATGTGTATACTCCGTACAACACTACTTGTGGTTTATTTTATATAAGATTGTGCCTTTTTAATCCATACTCATAGTCGTTTTGTGCATCAATAATCGTTGTGTAGAGTCTGAATACATAACATGGTTATTGGTTGAGTGCGTTCACTGTTGAACAGGGTTTTAAGTTATAATTCTAAGTGAAGGGATTCCGAAGTCTTATTAGAACTATCTTATATTAATACTTATTGATTGAATTGAATTCGGGTTAATAAGTAGGATAAAGAGGATACTTTTATAGTACCTATAAAGGGAGATCATATCGGGTTAGAGTACCAATCCTAGGGAAAATAATTGATATTGATAGTACCTAGAAAGGGGGATGAAATTATATCTCTTGCTCCGAGGTTATTCACACGTGTTACACGCATGTTTACTTGTGTCTATAGAGTAGATATGCATGGTTTAGTGATGCGTCCATATTCCACAAGGCAGAGTCGGACATTGACATATGGAAGGGAAGTTAATTAGTGAAACTGGATTATCCTAGAGCTACCTATTCTCCTACTTGATCCACTTTCGTATCCTTCGAGTGATAGTTTATTTTATTTGTTATTTAATTTCTAGCATATTAGTTGTTAGATAACCATTAAAACATAATTGCCTTGTCTTAATTAATTTAGATAATAATTAAATTGATAATACGCCGTCCCTTGGGTTCGATATTCACTTGGTCACCTTTCGAGACTACAATTGATATCATTCATACTTGGGGATTAATTGTGTGTTGAGAAAATGCGCATCAAGTTCTTGGCGCCGTTGCCGGGGACGGCTGTTATTATTGATTTTATTATTTCTAGTTGATTAAGATTTTTTTTCTTTTTCTTTTATTTGTGATTATTTATTTCTATCTAACCTTGAATTTTTTCGAGTTACTTGTGCGCTTGTAAAAGGAGAGGAAGGAAAAGAAGGAATAACACATTGATCTAAACATGGCCGGAGCAAGGCTGAATCCGAATAATGTTGCCATACGTAAAATTTTCACGAACTTTGGGAATGTCAACATGGGGTTGATAGGAGCAAGGGGGAAAGATGATGATTTTGAGATAAATCCCGCTCTTATTAACATGGTATAGAAGAATCCCTTTTCTGGAGGTTGTTTTGAAGATCCATATCAGCATCTCCGAAAATTTTTTGGTTATGCAAACACTCAGAAGGGAGCTGGAGCTAATGATAATGCTAGGCGGATCGCCTTATTCAAGTTCTCTTTAATTAATAAGGCGGAAGCTTGGTATGAGACCCTTGATCCAGCCGATTGCAATACATGGGACCAACTGCAGTAGAAGTTCTTGGAGAGATACATGTCACCCTCAAGGATCTTAAGGATGAGGCAAGAGATCACCCGATTTGTTATGAATCAGGGTGAGAAATTTGATGAGGCGTGGGATAGGTTTAAAGACATGCTCAGGAGGTGTCCACAACATGGAATGTCTAAGGCTGAATACATAAGCATCTTCTACTATGGATTGGATTGTGAGTCGCGTGTTTTTATTGATGCATCATCAGGAGGAGCGCTGTTATCAAAGACAGCACTTGAAGCAGAAAAGTTATTTGAAGACATCTCTATGAATTTACGTGACTGGCCAGTAAAGAGAGATAGATGATCATATGTACTTGGCAAGGTGGCCCAGGTTGAATATCAAGTGAAGCCGAATAGGGATGATAAGATCGTCTCTAGTCTAGCTAACATCAACAATCTACTAGAGTCCCAGCAGAGGTAGATTACAGAGTTGACACTAAGGGGGCCTAGTATGAAGCAGCACGAAGTGAAGAGTGATGAAGATACCTTCAATCGATACATGGCTGAGAACGATGTAAGGGTTGACCATATCGAAGCTAGAATGAATGTTGATCATGCAGATTTATCTAAGCAGATGAAGGAGCTTACTTTGATTATGGGGCAGATGACCGTGAACGTGAATCAATTGACACAAAAATTGGAAGATAAAGCCATCACGTTAAGGTCTGGAACACAGTATGAAGGAACGATGGAGCCGAAATCAAAATCTGAAGCTAAAGGAGCCCGATTCGACCCTGATTCGACCAACACAAGAGGTCGAACCATGCAGGGTAGGTCAAATCGGAGCACTGGACACGATCAGGAGAAGACTCAGCATTAGTTCGACCAAGCTCCATCTGATTCGACCTGGCTAACAGGTCGAACCTTGGTCGAACCTCAATGTCCGGAGCACTCTGTTTTGTCGCAACAACAGTTCGACCACGACGAACATGGTTCGACCAAACCATCTGGTCGAACCTTGGTCGAACTGGGAGGCAGAAATAGTACAGTAAGCTGGTTCGACCTGAGGGAAAGCGGTTTGACCTGTCCTGAAGGTCGAACCCAGGTCGAACCACGACTTCAAAGTGAGAACAGCCTTCCAGATGCTCGATTCGACCACGACGTACCTGGTTCGACCAGTACCCCTGGTCGAACCAAGGTCGAACCCTGCCAAATTGCACCATTTTCCTCACCGAATGCTTTACATGATGTTAATGCTACTCCCTTACCATCCCAAGGACGGAATACTGAGCTTACAATGGAGAAGAAGTGGGAAAGAGCAAGTAGGTTGAGAGCCGAGAAGCTTAGACTGCGAATGGATAATGTAGATGTGGTTTTCTCTCTTGATCATGCAATGAAGATGCCCATGGAGACTCAATCATGCAAGAGCATTGATATGGTTTCTAACTTGTTTAATCTTGATTTTTCTAAGACAGGTGATTCTGAATTTAAGTGGAAGATTGACAAGGGGGTGTCTAGACAGCTATGGGAGGAAGGAAATTTCAATGATCATATACTTATGACCAAGAAAGGGGAGGTGTTGAGTGTAGACAAGAAGAGGGAAAGAAAGTATTTGAAGGTGAGGATGCGAGAAGACCGTCCTCTACCGTCGTGACTCTACGACGTTAAACATGAGCGCCTGTTGGGGGCTTGCCCTTCTGTTTTATTGCTTTATTTCTTTCGTGTGAGTAAGAAATTTTTATATTTAAGGTGTTTACTAATCGGCAATTACATCTTTGCAAACTTAGTTTCAACTTACGTTTTTGCTAAGTTTGGGGGGGGGTGTGATGTACTTACCTCATTGAAGCACCAAGAATATAATATTTTCTTTGTAATGTTTGTTAGGGGAGTTGATTTTTTGCGGTATATTGAAACTTTAATCGATTTTGATGTGTCAATTTTTTGCAATTTGCCTAGTGTTCAGTGGTGTTTCTAGTGTGTGGAGTCGATTACATAGTCAATTAATTCTTTCTTATAGTTCTCCTATTTTATTATTGATGAATTCTGTGATGATGAGTTTGTTTGAGCTTTGATGATAGAAAAAGGTAAAAGAGTGGCAAGACGAGTTCTACATTGAGGCTTTGATTCGAGGAGCTCGTGCGTACGTTGAAGAAAAATCAGGTGCCCTCGTTTTCTTTTTCTAATTTTTATATATGCTTTTAATTCATGGAGTGGAAGGATTGAGTTTATGGTGGTGATCCATGTGAGCTTATATTGTTAAAATTATCTTTGAAATTCATATGCTCTTGAAATTGATGAAGGAAGTGTACTTGAGTTATATTGTGATATGAAGTTCTATGTGTACTTGTGGGATATTACCTACCATGAAAAGTGCTCTGTTACTTGTTAAAAACCCATGTGAGATTTTGAGCCTCGTTGATCATGTACATAATCACATGATATTTCTTTTCTGGTGAGTATCGTTCTTGTGTATGTATTCTAGAACTTGCCTCTTGTCTTACTTGAAATTACATGTGTGTTAGATAATGGGAGATGATCTAAGGCCATCCTTGAATTTATGAGTCACTTAGCCAAATAATTTCCTACCAAATAATTATATATCCGTAGTTAATCCCGTTGAGCCTAAAAATCTTATTTCTTTGATAACCTACGAAGATAGCCACTTTGATATCCTATTTGAGCCTTAAATTCCTATATTTAGTGGAGAATTAAATGCTGTCAAAGTGTGTGAATTGATTTTCATGGAGTTTGGAAGGAATAAAATATTTGGAGCTGTACAAGTGATTATGAGCAAAAATAAAAATATGAGCTTAAAAATAAGTTGCTTAGGGGTAGTGCCTGAAACTGGTACCCCAAGATGTTAGAGGTAGTGCCCGAAACTGGTACCTCGAGAAAAAAAAGGATGTGCTTGAAGAAAAGAAAAAGTATGTTGAGCTTGAAGGAAAGGAGAGAAAAGAAAATTAGAAGAGCATGAAGCTGGATAACCTTGAAGTGTAAAAATCTGCAGTACAAAAGATCTCCGATTTTAATTCTCTACTAATTGAGTCACTTTATCCATATGTTTCCTACCCTTACCAAAGAGCCAACATTACATCCAAAAGAAAAGTCCTTTTTGATCCTATTGTCGAATCATACTTTTAGTGGTGAAGAGTTTGAGACGTTTGGCAAGCTTATGGTTACGCATGCACTTGAATTGAATTTGAGCGTAAACACTTTAACCCATAAGTGTACATATTTTACACTTGAGTGAGAGATCATATATATATTTCCCGTGAGAACATGTTGATGGAGCATTTGAATTGGTGGTGATTGTCTTAACTTGTATGCTATGAATTGATTATTACATATAATGAGAGTTGCATGACCTAAGTTGAGGATAATTGTATTTTGAATGGGTATTGGTCATAGTCCTTGTTTTCTCGCTAATTTTCATACTCTCTTTCTCTTTATCTTTATTTTGTTGCCTCGGGACGAGCAACGGGTAAGTTTGGGGGATTGATGAGAGTGAAAATAAGCGTGTTTTAATATCTAATTTAACACCTTTTTGATTGATATTGTAGTCTTATATGAGCACAAGTGTCTTATATTCGATATATGTGAGAATTATGTGTACTTGAGGTGTTTTATTGTGTTTTAGGTGGAAAAAGGATGAAAAGTGCAAAGTTGGAGAAAAGGTGCAATTTGTGCAAGAATGCTGAAAACGCACATCTAACTTTCATAATTATTCTGTATTATTGTAGAGCTCGAAACTATTGGTGTGATATATGGTTGGAAAGACACTGAAGAGAGGGTCGTTTTGGCGTAAAGAACACCATCATTGAAGTCCGAACAAGGAAGTTAAGAGCAAAGTGGTGACGCCGCGCGAGCTGTGCCGAACAGAATTGCAGTGCTACTTTCCATGGCCTGTTACATATTCAATTCTTGGAGTTTTTGTGATTTCTTTATATGGATAGAAATCCAAGGAAGAGAGGATCGCCACTACAAGAAACTAACAGAATACCGATGGATTTACCGACGGAAAAAAAATCATCGGTAATTACCGACGGTTTACCGACGAATTACCGATGGATTATTTATTTAATAGGATTTATTTTTAAAAAATCATAAATAAAAATTTCCGACGATTTTTGCGACGGATTACCGATGGAATTAGCGACGAACATTTATTCCGTCGGTAAATCCGTCGGTATTTTGGAGGGAATAAATCCCGGAAGATTACCGACGGATTATATCCGTCGGTAAATATATAAATTTTTATTTAAAGAAAATTAATTAAGTTTTTTAATTTACCGACGGATTTATCCGTCGGTAAATATATTAAATTTTAATTTTTTAAGAAATAATTTTAGTATTTAATTTCCCGACGGAATTTTTCCGTCGGTAAATATATTAAATTTTATTTTTTTAAAAATTAATTTTAGTGTTTAATTTACCGACGGATTTAATCCGTCGATAAATATATCAAATTTTATTTTTAAAAGAATTAATTTTAGTCTTTAATTTACCGACGGATTTTATCCGTCGGTAAATAAAATTAATTTTTTTTATATATTTACCGACGGATTAAATCCGTCGGTAAATATATCAATTTTTATTTTCTTTAAAAAAATTAGTCTTTAATTTACCGACGGAGTAAATCCGTCTGTAAATATATCAAATTATATATATAATTTTTAAAAATTAATCTTTATTTATTTATTTATTTATCAGCAAATTTAAATAAAATTAAATTTTATTTATTTATTTTCCGACGGATTTAATCCGTCGGTAAAATAGAACTTTATTTTACTCAAATTATCAAACCTACTCATATTTCAAGGGAGGGGGAGCGGATTTTCTCATTCTATTTTTTTCTCCCCCCTCCCCGATGCCCTAATTGTAACCGCCGCCACTCCCGCCGCCACCGCCCCTTCCTCCAGCGCCGCCACCACATTCCACGGCCTGTGCTACGTCGTCGGAGACAACATCGACACCGATCAAATTATCCCCGCGGAGTACTTGACCCTAGTCCCTTCGAATCCGGACGAGTACGAAAAGCTCGGCGCTTATGCCCTAATTGGATTGCCCTCCACATACCAAACCCGATTCGTGGAACCTGATTCCACCAAAACCAAATACTCAATTGTAATCGGCGGCGATAACTTTGGGTGCGGCTTGTCCCGGGAGCACGCTCCGGTGGCGTTGGGCGCCGCCGGCGTGGCGGCTGTTGTGGCGGAGTCGTACGCTCGGATTTTCTTCAGGAATTCAGTGGCGACGGGGGAAGTGTATCCGCTGGAATCGGAGGTGAGATTGTGCGAGAAGTGTAGCACTGGGGATGTTGTTACGATTGAGCTGAGTGAGAGTGTGAGTAAGCTGATTAATCATACGAAGGGGAAAGAGTACAATTTGAAGCCAATTGGGGATGCTGGGCCTGTTATTGAGGCTGGTGGGATCTTTGCTTATGCAAGAAAGACAGGGATGATCCCTACTAAGGATGCTTAGACAGGGTAAGTTTTTGTTAATCTTGATGTTAGTTTTTATGCTTTCTGATTAATGCTGTGCAACTCCTGTCTTTTGATCTTGATGCAAGTTTTGCTGATTCAACTATCTGTTGTTTGCAATGCTTCTTCACCTTCTCCTTTAGCTTAATTTTCATACTGCCTGTTGAGAAACTTTTTTGGTGTAGTTAAACACAACATTAGGGATGATGATATTTATGATATCCTGAGTGGATTTAACATCATGAACAGTTAATTTGTAGTCTAGGCTGAAAGCTTCTGATGCTGTATACTTTTTTTTCCTCCTCATATTATTATAGGCAAACACTTGTGTTAATAGACAAGCGCCATGATTTACCAATTACTATTAGAGAGATTAATCATTACTTCTTTTTAATGAAAATTATTACTCTTCAAATTCTATATATCATGATTTTTTTAATATTTTTCAGTTGAATGACTAATATTTCATCTCTTTGAAGAGTAATTTTTCACATACTATGGAGAAATTTTGCAAAAAAAACAGGGTGCATGGTGAACCGGGTTCACAAGAGACTCTCTCATCATCAAATTAAAATAATTGATTTTGTAACAATTCGAAGTTGTTAATAAATTCTTCTTTGTTTAAACTCTAGAGTTAATGATTTTTTTGACATTGATTGCCGTTCTATTTCTACGAAATAGACGCTGTTATGAATTATTATGAAATTTATTGTTCGTTATTGAGCTAAAGTTTACAAGTGTCAGCTGCATTTACGATTTACGACTAGACTTTCTTGATGCACATTGTGGTGCCTAGGTCTCTTTCTGAACCATATATATATAATGAACACAGTTATGAACACACTTCAGAATATCTTAATGGTTGTGAGGTTCATTATTTCATTCTGCCATTCTGAGTTCTTTTTTAAATATAACCCATCTTTCTGGATTGATATTAACCAAATTTTGTTAGTTAGATAAATTGAAGTGTTGTGGAAGTGTGTTCTAACATTATTTAATTGCATAGATATGAAGTGTTATCATTCCATTCAGTGTCTTAATTCAAACATATTGCAGAAAACGAAGCGAGTGTGTAACTAAATTTGTAGGTGGTGGTGTAGGTGTAGGTGTGTCTGTGTGTTTTACTTTGTTTTAGGATGGGTCACCCTGCTGTGCTGTTCATGAACTTGGTTACATTTGAAAATGGGAAGTTACTGGTGATTTCCTGTTTTATATCTAGTGTTATATTTAGAAATAGAAATCAGTATAATATGGTATTCTTGTTTTGATGTTGCTTGCTGTTTAACTATGTTTGGATACCTTGCAGCTCCTCCTTTGCAGACCAATGGATTTATTTTTGTGAGAATACGAGGGGGTTTCCACGAAATCAGGAATTCGATGAGTTTTGGCACCTCTATTCACTGCCCACAGCGATTTCACACACTTAATTCATTTACTGAGTAAACTTATTGAATGGTTTTATTCATATGCAGATTTGTGATGTCGTTGTGGTTGCTCGACTTCTGAATGCTACACTAGTCATTCCTGAGATCCAATCAACAACAAGTAGCAAAGGGATCAGGTTGATTCCATATGTTGCTTGAATACAAGCTTCTACCATATTTTTTTGAATGCTATCTAAATTTATTTTTTAAATCTCTATAATGTCTGTTATATGATGCAGCACAGAGTTCAAGAGTTTTGCCTATCTCTATAGTGAGGATCAATTTATGGCTGCTTTAGCCTTAGATTGATGAATCATTTCAATGATACACATGGCATTCCCTATTACCATAGCTTTATAAATTATATTGTCATCTCATGCAACTTATGGTATAGTTTACATTATAAAGCTTTCTTATACTCATTATGCATTACCCACAAAATCCCCTACATTGGAATTTTCTAAATAAATCCTACATGTTTTGACTCCTTGTTTTGAAGGTAGAGGATGCTCAAGGACGAGAAGCCACCTATTCAAAGACTTGCAGATTCTATTAGTATTTTGTCTTATATAAATGTTTGATGACATGTTTTTTTTTTGTGTTTCAATTTTTTGTATCATTTGAATTTGAAATTGTGGAGATTATAATTTGAATATTATATTAAATGATAAATTTATGTTGGTATTTTGAATGCTTATTTAATTAAAATGTTAATTTTTTTAACATGTTTTATTATTGAAATTTCAAATATAATAATAAAATAATATAAATTAACGACAGATGAATTCGTCGATAAAACAAAAAAAATCATATAAAAATATTTAGAATACCGACGGATTTTTCCGTCGGTAATTTTAGCGACGGATTTTTCCATCGGTAATTTATTATTTTTATGTTTTTGCATTTTAATTTACCGACGGATTTTTTCGTCGTTAATTAGCGACGAAAAATTTCGTCGGTAAAATCGTCACTATTTTATGATCTCCGACGAATTGGCAATGAATAATTTCCGACGGATAATTTATTTACCGACGCTCAAAATCCGTCGGTAATTAGCGACGGAATTAAATTTTCGTCGGTAAAAATTTACCGACCATGATTTTAACGACAACTCTATTTCCGTCGGTAATTCGTCGGTAAACAGTTTACCGACGGATTTTTCATATTTTACCGACGAAAATTTCCGTCGATAATCTGACAGTTTCTTGTAGTGCGCGTGAGCGCAAAAATCACTCAATTCGGATGTCGGATGTGAAAGTTATAAGCGAAACGGAGAGATTGCGCAAATCGGTTCGACCTTCTTGAGGTTGAACCGAGGTCGAACCCAACGGAAAAAATGCTGGTTCGACCACGACATACTGGTTCGACCTGTTGGCTGGTCGAACCATGCACCTGGGACATCCAGAAGGGTGGTTCGACCATGGTTCGACCTGTAGGGGTTGGTTCGACCTATTTGGAGGTCTAACCGCGCTTCGGGAACTTACCAAATCCGTATTTTCGAGGCCTAAACGCGTGTGATCACTTGGAAAGCCCATTCTAAGCCTAGGAGACGTGATTACAAGTATAAAAGGAGGTCTATACAGCCCCAAAAAGAGGAGGAACACAAACAACAAGAGAGGAGAAGAGAGGCCACAACATACAACACCCCACAAGGGGGGATCACCCCCCAACCATCATTCTTTCCTCCATCCATCCATCACTTTGAAGATTCATTTGTGGAATCAAGAGGAGAACCAAGAGGAGGATTCAAGAGCGAGAAGGACGCGATAACGCCACATCTAGGGTTTATTCGTTTCCTAATTTATCTTGTATTTTCCGGACATCCGGGTAAGATCTATCCAGCACCCATGTGTGTTTCCTACAACACCATGGGCTAGAGCCTTTTTGGTAGAACTAGGGTTGTGAAGGTTTTATCTAGTTAATTGAACTTCCATGTGTATACTCCGTACAACACTACTTGTGATTTATTTTATATAAGATTGTACCTTTTTAATCCATACTCATAGTCGTTTTGTGTATCAATAATCGTTGTGTAGAGTTTGAATACATAACATGGTTATTGGTTGAGTGCGTTCACTGTTGAGCAGGATTTTAAGTTATAATTCTAAGTGAAGGGATTCCGAAGTCTTATTAGAACTATCTTATATTAATACTTATTGATTGAATTGAATTCGGGTTAATAAGTAGGATAAAGAGGATAATTTTATAGTACCTATAAAGGGAGATCATATCGGGTTAGAGTACCAATCCTAGGGGGAAATAATTGATACTGATAGCACCTAGAAAGGGGGGTGAAATTATATCTCTTGCTCCGAGGTTATTCACACGTGTTACACGCATGTTTACTTGTGTCTATAGAGTAGATATGCATGATTTAGTGATGCGTCCATGTTCCACAAGGCAGAGTCGGACATTGACACATGGAAGGGAAGTTAATTAGTGAAACTGGATTATCCTAGAGCTACCTATTCTCCTACTTGATCCACTTTCGTATCCTTCGAGTGATAGTTTATTTTATTTGTTATTTAATTTCTAGCATATTAGTTGTTAGATAACCATTAAAACGTAATTGCCTTGTCTTAATTAATTTAGATAATAATTAAATTGATAATACGCCGTCCCTTGGGTTCGATATTCACTTGGTCACCTTTCGAGACTACAATTGATATCCTTCATACTTGGGGATTAATTGTGTGTTGTGAAAACGTGCATCATTTAGCAATCATAAAGGGGGTATGTTGGGTATTATATTGATGTACATGGAGACTTGTGTGTGGCTAAAATAGAATCTGACACTTGTCTAAGAGACAAGAGAATCACCTGTGTATTTCATTGTTAATGATTTAAAGACTTTGGCCAAGGCAATGAGAATAAAAATTCACAATGAATCATTGTAACATGAAATAGAAACACAGTTATTGAGTTAGTAGAGTTTCTACTGATATTCCTACTCTAGACTCAATCGGGAGATTAAATGTTAGAAAAATCGTACGTGTATGTCACTCGTTAATTTGCAGGTTTACTCGCTATTTTACCTAACACCAGAAGATCACGCTACTTGCTAGGTGTTACCGTGATTAGTAGGTTTTTGAAATTAATTAGTTAATTTCAAGTGAATTAATTAATATAATAATTGTTATTTATAAGTTACAAGTGTTGTAAGCCTACTGCTAGAGTTAGTAGTGAACCTAAAGGATCACACCTTAATTTGAATGAATGATTTTTATCAATTGAAATAATAGTTAAATTGTTAGCTATTTATTATAATTAAATAATTTGATTATTTAATTAGAATTAAAAAAAATGATAGTGGTGAGTGCATTATGAATATTTAAAGATAATGGGATATATATATGATATATTTCCATAGTGGTGAATGCATTATGAATATTTAAAGATAATGTGATTATATATGATATATTTCCATAGTGGTGAATGCATTATGAGTATTTTAAAGATGATGTGATATATATATATATATATATATATAAATATGATATATCTCATTTTTTCTCAAAAATGTCGATACTTTGAGGAGTTAATGAAGAGAGGAAATAGTTTCCTTTTAAGTTAGAAATCTTTGCATTATTAATTTTGTGAACAATCTTTGGAGAATAATTAAATTGATAATTATTCTTCAATTTGTTTTCTCTTATCACGAGTTGATACTGGAAACGTTTATTGATATCAACAGTTTTACACTAGTAGCGAAGTGTAATATCTGTGTTGTTTATTCAATTGGTGGATTAATTTAGAGGGGATACACTTAGATCCCTTATTGAGAAGAACATAGTTTTAACCACAATCCGGGAATCGATTCCCTCACTCCTTGCATCAATTGAAAGAAAGTCTACGAGGGTAAGAATAATCTTTACGTAGATTTCTTTTAATATATTTTAACACTGGATCCGATAATTGTTTTCGAGCATCTGGGGTGAAACCTTTTTATGTATTTAATAAATATAATTTATTAATTTTAAAAATTTTAAATTCTGCTGCGTTCACCCGGATCGCTATAACGAACCCAACAAAGGAGACATTGCCACTTACCGATTCATCCAGCTCCACGAACATGCTCCTTTTGCCACACATGTGGTTGCTAGCTCCCGTATCGAGGTACCAAGTATCATCTTGTCTTTTATTTTCTCCTTTGTACGCCAAGAGCACACTTGCATTTTATTCCTTCTTACTCTCAACGAAGTTGGCCTTCTCTTGAACCTTTTGTTTTGCTTTCCAACACTCGGAAGCATAATGCCCAAAGCTATCACAATTATAGCATTTTATATAGGATTTATCGTACCTCAATTTTTGATTGCTCCTTCCTCGATCAAATGCTTTTCTCTCTCCATGATTTCTATAGCCTTCTCGTCCACGTCCACGACATCGACCTTTTCCTTGACCACGACTTTGACCGCTACTTGGGCCTTTATCTTTATCCTTTGTACTCACTTGCAATTTTAATAATTGCTCCACTATATCTTGTTTTCTTTTTTGTTTCTCTTCATAAGCTTGCAACGACCCCATTAAGAGATCAATTGTCATCTCCTCCAAATTTTTAGTCTCCTCAATAGTTACCACAATATGCTCAAATTTGGGAGTCAACGAACGCAATATTTTCTCCATTATTCTAACATCCTCAAAATTTTCACCATTTCTTTTCATTTGATTTGAGACCGTCAATACTCTTGTGAAATAATCCAAAATAGATTCGGACTCCTTCATATGTAGGGACTCAAATTCACCTCTCAAAGTTTGAAGCCGTACCTTTTTAACTTGATCGGCTCCTTTGCATGACACTTGGAGCTTATCCTTTAGTTGTTGAGATAGTGTCACCTCATCTTTCGGTTGCTTGTAGCCTTTCTCTATAATCTCCCAAACATCATGAGCACCTAGGAGTGCCTTCATCTTGATACTCCAATTATCAAAGTTGCTCTTGTTGAGCAACGGGACTTGAAAGGATTGAAGGTTGTTAGCCATCTCTCACAGGAGAATCTTATGGCACGGATACCACTTTGTAGGAGTGAAAGGTTGAGGAATATGTGTATGTATTTGTGGACGGGTGTAGGAATTGGTGAGTGGGGTAAACAAAATGTGATAGCAAGGATTTGAGGGAGAGAATAAGGTTTGGATAAACTTATAACTTTATTGGTTGTATTTCTTCTACTTCACAATGGTACATCACACCACCTATTTATACTAATCAATAGTATAATCTTTAACATTTTAGATAATTCTACACTAATTTGATCCTAATAAATCTAGATAATTCATCTATTTGATCACATGTTTGTTTCTAGATTTTTCTGTGGGAAATAAATTCATAGATCCTAAAATATTAAATCCTATTACGATTAACGAGATCAAAACTATAATGCGAAAGAGTACCTGATCCAATGAGTCCTCTAGGTGAAACACGAACTCGGGATCAGTGATTTTATGGCCTTCCTCAACTAAGCATCCTTATTCCTTATTATGGGGACCGTAGTAATCCCTCCCGATGGGGAGAAGGGAAGACCATGTACGACATAGTGTGTTGGAGACCATAACCTGGGAGTCTTTATATACTACACAACTGGGCCACCCATAATCACCCAGTCATGTAGTATTGGGTATCTACTCAATTGGCCCATATCAATATATTATAGCCCATGGACTTATCAACTTAATTGGATCACTTAATTAAGTCCATAGAATAACTGAATAGCTAATACAATTGCATAATAATATATTGCCCACAATTAGATTATATTGAAAATTATAAATTTCCTAACAATCTCCCACTTGGGCTATATATTGTTTCCAAAGCAATTATATCAAGAGTTCTTAACTGCGCAACTTTATACTATTTCTCTTAAGGCTATACTTAACAATCTGGTCCATCTCATATACTAATATGCAACTACCGCGGCATTCACCACATTACAAATCGTGATTAAACCCTGATAATCACCATATCAATATACTCAATGACATAGATCAAATATGATGAATAGCATGGAAATTACATGTAAAATATGATCAACATCATGTCTATTTCCAACTGGTCCAACCTCAATCTTTAGTGAGATCAATCCATAATGCAAAATATTATAAAACGAAAAATTACTTAAGTGAATTCACAATGAATTCAAAGCCATCAACTTTATTCTGCAGAAAATTGAATTATCCAAAATAAAGTGTCTTGAAAACTTTAAAGAGCAATAAATTTAGACTCCCACTGAACCAATGTATTCTAAAACCATATAACACCCACATGAGTAGCTAGCTCATAAAATTACAGGGTGTTGAATACATAATTGGCGGATCCGTATTTAGAGTCTATCATAATATGCTCTACTAAAAATTTTATCCATACAAAATACTTTCTTTAACAACCAAGAATTTTATGTCAATAAGCTTGACTTATAAGAACTTTTGTTGCTAATACTTTACTACGAACTATCTGTTACAATGAACTTCATGTGACAAAACTTAACACATTTTTTTAATTATGTTTGAATGCCCCTTAGTGTGCTACTGATTCTGTTGTCATCATGATTAATGAGCTAAAGTGTTTTTTTAATATTTCTTCATAATATAACTCTCCTGACCAATAGAAAACATAGCCTAAAGTGGATCTTATACCGTATTGGCATCCAACAAACTCAGAATCAGAATTCCTTATGATCTCAAACAAATCTGATATCTAATGTGCAAGCATGCTATCCTTAGTTCTCTGTAAATACTTTATAAAGATCCATACTGGAGTTACTTAAATGTCTACTTAATATACCAACAACAGAAGCCAAATTAGGTCTTGTACAGACCTCATCATACAACAATTTTCAACTGTCAAAGCATATAGAATATTTCTACATTTCTTAAATCTTTAGTTTAACTTTAGGGCACCTGATTGAGACTGCACTTATCTCCCTTGGTTTAACTTTAATATTCTCCCAGTGAATCACACAATCATCTACATTTATCTCAAAACCAAATGAGACAATTACTTCATCATGATGATGATTGTGGTTCCTTTACGGGAAAGTTTTCTTGAATGCATAGATGGATTTCCTTTTAGTTCTTAAACTGTTGAGATCGTTTCATCAATGTTACCATCATGGAACTTTATATTTACATCCATCTAATGTGATTCAAGATCAAAATGTGCTACCAATATCACGATTATCTTAAAAGAACCTTTCTCAGTAACCGGATAGAAAGTCCCTTAAAACAATGCCTTCTTTTTCTTTTGAGTATAATCCATAACCAAGATGCAAACCTGATAATCTTGTATTGATATAAACTTATAGCATTAACCCACTTTCGAGTTTTGAACCTTACATGGCTTAATGAATATTTTTTGAATGTTCTACCATTAATTAATTCTATAGTGTCCCTTTATTTAGGAGAAAAACTATTAAATCATCCAAATTGTCTATCTCCAACTTTAGTAGTTTCTTTAGTGACATTAATTCTTGAAGTTGTTGAATTTGTTATTCCTTAAATGTTATTGACATTGTCTTATCTTATTCTGGATTTTCACGTTCTTAAAATATAAGTAGAGTCGAATCGACTCCCCCTCAAAGACAATGTCTATAATATTATTCTTCCTCCCAAATCAACATCCTCAAAGAATACCGTATTACCCGTCTCAAATATCATCCGATTAATTGGATCATAAACTTTTATCTTTATTCATAACTAATAAAGTAGCTTGTATTTAATTGAGTCCAATTTTCTTTAGTATATCCCAATGATCTAGCCTTAGTTGGACATCACCATATGTGAAACTCAAAGAGTTGATCTAGCCTTAGACATCACCATATGTGAAACTCAAAGAGTTCTCACAACTACTTTGGTTGGAACTTTATTGAGACCTTAAGCTGCAATCTTTAGTATTTCTCCAATTAGTAGTCATATGTTATGGAGTACTATTTTTGTCTTTTAACTACACCACAACACCATTCATACCAAATAATCTTAATGTGGTGTATTATAAAACAATTCCACAAGCCTTTAGGAGTAAACAAAAGGTTATGCTTTAGTTTCATCTTTAGCAGTTTTCTTAATGAGTTTTCTTGTATTGCCCTTATACTTTATTGAGACCAAATTTTCTTGAAGCCTTCTAGTCTCATCTTTATTGTTGAAGTTCTCATCATGTATGATTTTGTTATTGATATAGGTTAAAATTAATTAGTAGACTTCTTAATTATACAGAGAATTATTATAAAATAATTTATCATGCTCGCATTAAACTTTATAATATTTCAAATTTTAAATAGTTTAGAATCATCTTGAGGAATCGAGCACATCATTAGTATCAAGTCCAATGACAACAATACTAACTTGTAAGTGACACCTTCTACGTAGTAGTCAAATACTGACAATAAAACTGTCAAGCGATAGTCTTCCTTCGGGCCGACTTATTACTCACATGTTAAACAAATAATTATCACGTATTCACCACCATATGTGCTTGTGTATTTTGGGCCAAATATTAATCTACCTTTGGGCCGATCAATACCCGCATGAAGATACACTCGCACAACATTATTAATTGGAGACCCATCACAAGACACCTTGCGCAACATTAACCTCGTCTATGGTCAAAAATTAACAGCAGGGGTAATCTTGGTGTAATAATCAAGTACTGATAATAAGTTCTGTCAAACAAAAGTCTATCTATGGACCGACTAATGTTCACATGAACAATTAAAAATAATTATCACATACTTATTATCACATGTGTGTTATTATTGTGTCAAACTGTTCCTACCTATTGGCCGAACACAGAACACATAAATAATTCCACACTCATCTATGTAATTTCAATAAAGTCGCACTCCACACACAGAGACTGCTATGACAACATGATGCTTTGATTGACTAGATTGAAAAATTACTAGACCAATTAAACAAATACTTAAAATAAATATTTGTGTTTAATTGACGACATTAAAAAATGTATCCCCAAATTTAAATTTAATTAATTAAATTCCACCAAATGGGAATATTAGATGATTCACACCAATTTAAAAATAAGGAAAGATTTCTTTACTTAATTAGAGATTCTAAAATCCCAATTTAATATAAACTAAATTCGGTTAATCCTTTATTAAGGCCACGTGATTAATAATCCAAATTAATAAACTGCCATATCTGAATTTATTTATTATCAGTAATGAGTACAAAATTTGATGTAATATTGTAATCACCAAAAATTAATATTGTGGTCAACACATATCATGATTATATACTCACAAATTCACATTACACATTTATGTGGGCAAATTGAAAAGGCCCTATAAATATACCAAATTCATAGTCCACATCTATGTGGTAAATAAATCAATAAGTTGATTGTGAATATAATCTCATACCAAATATACTGAATATATAAAACTGAATCCCTCGAAAAGAGGGCATACGTATTGCCTACTGAAATACAAGATGCCCAACGTGTATCGGTTTATGCATCAACAACACCATCAACATTAATCATGAATAATGGAATTAAAATATCAATTATTAAATTTGATAATTAATATATCCTAATAAATCCAATTCTCAAATTCGAATATATAATAAACTAAATTAGGCAAATATATATTATCATATCATTGAAGGATATCCTTGACAAAAATCCAAATTAATCATTAGATGACAAAAATAAATTTATTATTAAAATTGATATAATACGTACAACATAATTTATCGTCAACTATATATCCAGAAGGTTCATTATGAATGAACTTCAATCACCAACATAATTTGGGTCTATGAAATCATAAATCAATTATAAATAGACCACACATGCATAATCAATTAACCACTCGGCAGAGAGGTGATATGCATATTCATTAAATTATGATTATAAATTCCAAATGACACCAATTGTTATTTAAAGTGAATAGGCATTATCATTAGTCCATTCCTCAATTAAAGGCCGTGTCTGATTTAATATCACGACTTGATCCGATTTAAAAAAATATTCAGCATACTAATATAAGCAATTAATATATAATATTCATGTTCCACAATTTCGCTGGTCCAAATCACGTAGCGCAAAAGTGATTAATTCAACCATAAAGTCTTGATTAAACTTAATATTATTTATGAAATTATCGGATGACAAAAACCCATATTTACAGATTTCAATACAGTCAATTCAAGTATAAATATTGGTCAAGTATTATCATTCAAATCCTTACACACACATGTATCAAATTTCAACAGATAGACATGTGATGCCATTAATTATTAAGTTGATCTAATCATTTAGATCCTTAAACGTTGAGATGATTTAAACACAGTAATGATACTTTAAGTAATCATCAATTCTGGAATCACTCGATATTTCGAGTGGCACACGAGTTATTTACGTAATGATCAAATACAAATATTTTGATCTAAACATAATTTTTCAAATTTCAGAGAATCATCAATAGGGTGACTCTGATACCACTTGTAGGAAATAAATTCATAGATCCTAAAACTTTAAACCCTATTACGATTAACGAGATCAAAACTATAATGCGGAAGCGTACCTGATCCAATGAATCCTCTAGGCGAAACACGAACTCGGGATCAGTGGTTTTATGACCTTCCTCAACTAAGCATCCTTATTCTTTATTATGGGGACAATAGTAATCCCTCCCAATGGGGAGAATGGAAGACCATGTGCGGCTTAGTGTGTTGGGGAGCATAACTTGGAAGTCTTTATATACTACACAACTGGGCCACCCATAATCACCCAGTCATGTAGTATTGAGTATCTACCCAATTGGCCCATATCAATATATTATAGCCCATGAACTTATCAAGTTATTTGGATCACTTAATTAAGTCCATAGAATAACTGAATAGCTAATACAATTGCATAATAATATATTGGCACAATTAGATTATATTGAAAATGATAAATTTCCTAACATTTTCTTCCATCCACATTGTTCTACATCTTTCTTATCCATAATCCCAACTTCTCTAGAATCATCTATTACAAAATTAAGTTTAATACTTCAACAATTATATGACGAAAGCTTTACTTATGAAAATTGCCCTAATCTCTAAATATGATTCAAACAATATATATGTGTATAAGAAAGATAATGCTTATAGATAATTACAAGCAAAGATGTAAAAGAAAGCAAAGCCAGAATCCTAAAATTTGAACACACCTCACTCTGGTCTCCTCTTTGTCACACGTGCATTAGAAACCTGTTTATGGCTTATTACAATTCTATCAAGTCCAAAATCTAAAATCCAATTAAGATGGAAATGAATTCTCTCTATCTTCAAAAGAAGGTGAGATGGTTATTGTGTTTAGAGATTAAGAATATTTTTCTCTTCTTATATTTATTTATTAAAAAGATAAAAGAGATGAGGGCATAATAGTCCTATTTGGGTTTATTTAGTAAGTTTATTATATAATTAGTAAAATACTGGGGTATAATTAGCAAATGTGGTACATTAAGTAATTTATGGTGTACGAATAGTCGGTCCTTTTTTGAAATTAAGATGACTTTGGAATTTATAGGTTGATATGATGTTTCATTTTTTATGGTGAAAATAAGTGTTGAATGAACAAAAATGTAAAGTGTCGAGATAAGTGTAAAATGGAGTAAGTATAAATTAATATTTTTTTACACATTGATTTGATATAAATATTAAAGTTAAAATATACTCTATTAAAAACTAAAAATAAACATATATCACTATTAATTTCAAAACCAAAATCCAAAATATAAATTTAACAGCAAATAGAGTATTTGCCAGCTTGAAGCAGTGGCCGATCCAGGAATTTTTTTCGGGGTACAGTAGTTACTTATAAAAATATTACTCCCTCCGTCCACATAAGACTGTTTTTTTATATGTAAAGATTAAGAAAAATTAATTTTTATGTTTAAAGTTGATTGGATGTGTGTAAAAAAAAGAGTATTTTAGATAATTTAATGAAAATATGTATAAAGTTATTGAGATATATGTGTAAAAATAATATTATTGAGATGCATAGGCGGATCAAAAGAAAAGTGTGAAGTAATTAGAGGGGGCGGAGAGAGTATTTGATATTCAAAACCATACTATACTAATAAATAAGTAACACTCTAAAATTATAATTATTATTGACACCGCCTAATTTTATTTTTAAAAAATAATGTAAGACATTATTATCATGAATTTTTATAGTATAGAATTATTAAAATAGTAATGAATTATGTAAAATTTGTATTGATTAAATAATTTGGGTACAAATTAATTAATATACAAATATATATATATATATATATAATTTTTAAAAAGAAATTAGGTGTGAGGGGTAGGGTAGGGGGGTTTGGGGTTTTACCCCCCTGCATCCGCCGCTGGCTTGAAGGATAAGTTTAGAATGAAATAAGTTTTTTTTTTTTTAATTTTTATTTTTTAAGCTTCACACTGCCCCCACTCATCCAATACTAAATATAAATAGGGATGGGTAAGATAGCAGCTACCCCTCCGTCCCACCCAAATAATTCTTTTTTGCCATTTTAGTCGTCCCATAAAAAGGGTTTTCTTTTTTTTTTTACACACATGGGACCCACACACCCCCCCTCTAATACAATTAAAATATGGAGCCCACACCCCCACTAATACAACTAAGCACTACACATTAAATAATAATACTCCTTAATCCACGTGTCAAAAAGCAAAAACAACCCTTTGGGCGGGACGGAGGGAGCATATAAGAAGGTGAGGGTAGCATTGATTATATATACTCTGATTTCACATGAATCATAGACAAGCACTTAGGAGCCGCTTAGTTCAAATTTCGGAATGACAATGTAATGAAAAATTGATGAGGGTAATGGTAATGGGAATGAAAGTGATTGAAGGGGCAGGAGTATACATTAAATCAATGAGAATGGTTGATGAATTTGAATTTCCATTACCTCTAACCAAGCATGACGAATGAGAATCAATACTCTTTCATTCCCATTACCCACTCCTACTCCCTCTAACCAAGCGCGATTAATATCATGAGTTGCTCTTTTATATTTCAGGGTGCACAGCTGCATAAAAAAATAATATTTTATTTTAAAGGGTATACACTTTAATTAATAAATGTATAATTTTAATTGAAAAAATTAGCTGAAATATGAATAGTATAAATGTTTGATTAAAAATATTAATTTTTATTTCAGAAAATAAATGTTACATGTTCTTATACTATATGGTATACCCTTTAATACTAATAAAAGATATAATATAAAAAAATACGAAATTTGGAGGCACGGTGTTCCAAGAACACACAAGTTTTAACCTAGAATTCGTTTATATTTATTTATTTTTTAATATTAATCGTGTTTTCTCAAACATGTTATCAAGAAAATACTACAAATAAATTGCAGCAAAAAGCAACCAAACAATTACGAATCAATTCACAAACATATCCAAAATTCAAATTTCCATAGATCAATTACACAATCACAATAATTCATTTCCTACAAAAGAACCTTTTTTTTTTTTTACCTACATCTTCTATTTGTTTGTTTTTGACAAAGATATCCCAATCCCAACATTCGGAAAATCTGCAAAATTTACATTACAAAATAGATTTTGTTTTGTGAGAGGGAGTAGGGTGGAACCAGTCCTACCAATATTTGATAAAACCGGATCCCCTCCTTTTCACCTGGCAGCCCGAATTTAGTCGAATTCCTACCACTCTTCATTCTCTCGATAATTCTTTACTCTACCCAAGGATGAAAATATCGATATCGATTAAAATATCGGTACTTCAAATTTACGGATATATCGATGGATATATCGAATATCGATATCGATATCGGTAAAAATTTAAAAAATCACGAAAACTTAAAAAAATAGAAGAAAATAATTTATTAACTTTTCAATATATTATAATTAATTTCAATATATAAATACACTTTAAAATCTCAATAAAACTCAATAAACAAATCAATAACAACATATTTAAATAGTCTGGAGTCATACAATAATTACTATTTGTTGTTTAATACATTATAACTAATACCAAAATGATGATCTATGAGGCTCAAATATAAAACATGTCATGCCGTCTAGATTTAAATAATATTGAGTGAGGCTCCTGTGCACTCCGAGCACATTCCTTGCACATTTGCAATTTTCGTACCCCTTTGCAATTTAAATCCCTAGCAATACATAGGTTCAAATAGAATATAGAGGGGGAGGGTTGTGTTTACATGGGGACATGGAGTATCCCTCCGTATCCCGGGGGCGTAGAAGCTTTTGTCAACATTATTGGTACCATCTCATCAAAAAGTGATACAATTTTAATAAAAAATGATAATTAATAAATAAAAGTAAAACAATGGCACCATGAGATTGTTTCATGCAAGTGTTGTTTTATTTTTTATTTTTTTAAATTGAATATATTAATAACAAAAAAAGTGTTTGGTTAGTAAAAGTAAAATAAAAAAAATTATTTTATTTTTTAAAAATTATAGATAATTTTTCGATATTTTTGATATATCCTCGATTTTTTATCAATACTGTATCGATATTTCCTCGATATATCTCGATATCTGGGAAAATTTGAACTGTGGCAATTCGATATCGATATTCTTACCGATATTTCCCGATATATCCCGATATATCCTCGATATCAGAAAAGATATATCCTTTTCCCCCATATCGATATCGGTACTCTAAAAAAATGGATATATCGTGGATATATCGTGAATATATCGGGATATTTTCGTTCTTGACTCTACCAGAGTATCGCCACTCAATTTCTTCACTTCCACCACCAGAAATGACGGAGCCACCGCAAAGACCGCCGCCATTGCTCGCCAATAATTCTCTCCAATCGCCCTCCTCTCTTCTCTCTCCTCTCACATCAACCACAATGGATACTACACTCCCGCCGCTGAACAAGTCTATGCATCTGCTCTCTGCCGGATCGACACCTGGCCGAGCTCTACCGGGAAGAGTATCCTAATTGGGCGAGGCTGCTGCTTTGAATCATGGCAGAACTCGACCTCATCGGAGCTGATATTCAGGAGGTTATTGGCTCTGCCATTGCCATCAAGATCCTTAGCAACAGTGTTCTTCCCCTTTGGGCTGGTGTCATTATCACCGCTCTTGACTGGTAAATCAGGGGCGGATACAGGGGGGTACAAGGGGGTACGGCTGTACCCCAAAACCCCCCCAACCCCCCTACCCCCACCCCCACCCCCACCCCTAATTTCTTTTTAAAATTTTTTATATATATATTTATATATATAAATAGTTATATATTAATTAATTTGTATTCCAAATTATTTAATTAATATAAATTTATAAACAATTTATCATAATTTTTAATAAATTTACACTATAAACTCATAATAATAATGTCTTACATTGCTTTTTACAAATAAAAAGTGGATGGTGTCAACAATAATTATAATTTTAGGGTGTTATTTAATTATTATACGATTTTGAATATCAAATACTCCCTCCATCCCTCTAATTACTTCACACTTTTTTTTATTCGCTTCAGCACAAATATACTTTCCTAAAAATAATATAAATACATCTCAATAATATCCATTTTTTCACACATATTTCAATAACTTTATACATATTTTCATTAAATTATCTAAAATACTCATTTTTTACACACGTCTAAGCAACTTTAAATATAAAAATTAATTTTTCTTAATTTATGCATACAAAAAACACATGTTACTTACGGAGAGAGTAATATTTTTATAATTACGTCGTACCCCCGAAAAAAATTTCCTGGATTCGCCCCTGTGGTAAATACTATAGTATCTTTTAATTGTTGTAAAGTTACATACTGGAATTAATTGTTTGGTGTGTGTTTGTTTCTGGTTGATTTCTTATGCACGCCAAGTGTTTGACGAAAGTGAGCACTTCAGCGGATAAGTACGTGGAAACTGGAAACACGAGTTATTAAGCAAGTTTATAGTATTATTAAACATGCAATCATGTGCTATTAAACTCAGTTACTTATAGACTTATAGTAACTCCTCTATGGGTTGGCTTTTATCTTCAATTAAATTAATGGTTACCATATTGATTTGTGGCATTGTTTGATTCAGTTTCATCTTTTTATTTCTTGAAAATTATGGTGTGAGAAAATTAGAAGCACTTTTTGCTTTCATCATAGCAACTATGGCAATCTCATTCGCGTGGATGTTTGGTGAAACAAAGCCAAATGGTTCTGAACTTTTGATTGATGAGAAAACATTCTTAATCAAACATGAATCCAATGTAAATACAGTAATTATCCAAAATGATAGACCAACCTCATTGCAGGCGTTTTGGTTCATCTCCATGGGCTGCTAGGTGGGTCGATGTGCATCAATAGACACGCTCCAATTAGCAGTGGGATGATTGCGGGTCACTTCAGGGTGTTGGTACCAATGGCGATTTCTGAAGAAATTAGGGGCTCTCTATATGTAATTCAAGCGTATGACGATTTTTATTATAGTTATTTGTGAAGATTCTAATTTGTGTTTGTATTGCTGAAGATCATTTGAAGGGGAGGCACTTGTAAAGATGGAATGAGAGGTAGAAGGCAGTGCTGTTACTGCAGCTGGAAGTAAATCCGCCGCGTGGAGGTAGAACTTGAGGTTTTGTATGGCGGCTTTGCCGACAATCTTGCCACGTTTCATCATCATGTAAAGATCTGTTAATAATTTAGCATTTAAAATGCCTCTTAACATAAATACGCAGTTTTTATTATCTTTAAGATTTTTTTTGCTGCGATTGGTAGCTTTCGCTCCATTTATTTATTTGTAGAAAAAGAGAAAGGCAGTTGAAATTTAATGAGAGAGAGCCGATGAGATTGTTTTGGGTTGATGAAATTGAGATAGATGGGTATTTAAAGGCATGTGATCTTGATTTGTATTTGTCTTGGTGATGATTCTATAATATTCAAGAGATATTGATGGGAATTGATTGGGATTATGTCTTTGTGAGATTACAAAGAAGAATCAGATTTCATATTGCAAAAATTTTGAATGTATAATGTGTTGGAGATAAAATTAAATCTTATAATAAGGAGTGACCCAGTTAATAAGAAAGAGTAATCTAATTAATATGAAAGAATAACCTAGAAGATGTTGACCAAATACTCAAATTAAATAGTAACTTAATCTTTTTAAAAAAATATATTATTATAAAGAGTAACTCAATTAATAAGAAAGAGTAACCTAAGTTATTATAAAGAGTAACCCAATTCATTATATAGAGTAATTCAATTCATGTTAAGGAGTAATCTAATTAATAAAAAAAGTAATCTTAATTTTCAGAAAATCAAAATTTCAAATTAAAGAGTAACCCAAATTATTGTAAAGGGAAACCTAATATATAGAAAAGAGTAATATAAAAAGATTGATAAAAAACAGAACAATTATATAATCCAATTATCATAAAAAATAATTCAAAAACTTGTTTCCTATCGGAACAATTATAACCTAATGAGTTACATCTATAATTGTTTCCTGGTAGCAAATGGGATGTTGTTTTATTTACAAAGTTGGGGGTTTAACAATATTCCTCCATTTTGAGGTTAATGCAGAATCTGAATTGCTGATTTGTGGACAAATACTTTTCATCCCCAACCAATTTTACAGAAAGAAATGCCATGAGCTAAAAAGTTGTTAATGCTGCAGTCTATGAATAGCCCATCCACTAGCTCTGTCACCTGAACACCTAACAACGGAAAACATCATCAAAACAATTCCATAAGAAGTAATTAAAAAGAAATCAAATATTTTCAAAGCACTCAAAAATCATCAGAATACTACCAAAACAAGAACAAATTGACAAGTGCTTCAATGTCTTCAACACTTAATCCAGAAAAAAAAAACTCTATTAAAGAGCCAATAAAGAGTTGAAGCACAATTACTTAACATTGTCATGGATTACAAGTTGAGTTGTTCAATTCGAAAAATGCAAGAAATCAGAGTCTCAAATTAAAGAGTAACCCAAATCATTATAAAGAGTATCCCAATTAATAAGAAAGAGTAACCTAAAAATGTTGATCAAGATAATAAGTAATGATCACTTTCCCAAGTTCCAAAAGGCAACTATTGTTTCTTTCTAAGGTATTTGCTGTGAATTAAGCAGTAACCAAGGGAGAGAAGGAAGTAGCTGGCATATGTAATTTTGGGGCATTTAAACTTCACTTGTTCTGCAAACAGACATAAAAATTAACCATAACAAAATTTGCAGATTAACTATTTAAAGAAAAAACATGTTTGATAATATATTAAAAGTATGTTCAATAGTAACATTAAGTGCATTCCACCATCGGATAAACAAAAAGCATCCAACAAAATATGCTCTAATATTAACCAATA
Source organism: Pogostemon cablin (assembly GCA_023678885.1). Lineage (NCBI taxonomy): Eukaryota > Viridiplantae > Streptophyta > Magnoliopsida > Lamiales > Lamiaceae > Pogostemon > Pogostemon cablin. Next base: position 33,855,194 of record CM042951.1, read on the forward strand.
CCAACGCAAACCAATCAATCTGAAAAAATTCACCCTAAAACTGTGCACCTGATACTAAAAAAGAAAGACCCTGAAAACTCCATGAATAACAATAATATCATTGAAAATATAAAAAATATTTCATGCCCATAGATAGTACACCAAGATATGTAACCAGCACAAGCACGTCAATTATGTGCATAGCCTATCTTATTAATGCAATCATTTAAGATTATACACCATAAATTAAACTAAATATAGCACCACATAATAGCTATCAACTCAAAATATGATTCAACAAATTTATTCCACTGAACTATAAAGTTTTCCATAGTAAATTTCTAGATAATCAGAATAAGTAAACAAAAAATATAATTTAATCGCAATATCATAGTATGGCAGACTGTAAGTACTCAGTAACAACATCAAAATCATCGAACGAGGCCGACTTTCTCAGTTTGTTAGCATCGACACCGTTGAATCCTCATTCAAGCTTCTTATCAGGGGAGCTTCAGTCCGAGAGCTTAGACGGCATCCCCGTCGGCCGATAGCTAACTCCACCGTGGTCTACAAAGCCCTGGCTCTGCTTCGCAAAGGCTGACGACCGCGGTATTACTAAATGCACCCCGTTTAATACCTTTTTAACCTTTTCTTTTACATTATTAATGAGTAATATACATTAATTAATTTTAAGAACCACATTATACATGTGTTGTTGCTCGCGGTACACTTCCGACGGCATCCTCTGACCGGCGTAGAGCCTCTGCACCGGAGCTCCGGTCATCTGTCTCATCATCGGAGCTTGGTATGCGCCGGCCTGAGGTGGAATCATGTACACCGCCTGGTCGTTGGTGACAGTGCCCGTCGGGATCACGCAGCCTCCTTGCTTATCGGTCAAGTATGGAACGCCGCCCTGAATCACAGCGAAGGTGCTTTCTCAGGAGTTTTGTAGTATTCTCTACCCGGGTATCCACTGCCTAAATTATCTTCTGATTTCTTCTGGTGTATGGCTTGTTGTTGTTTCTCCTCGAGCCTTAGCCTCTAGAAGTCCTGAATGTGCTTCTGGATCGGATCCATTACCATAAACCTCTCATCTAAACCAGAAATGTAGATCGGATCCTCCATCTCCAGAACTCGATATCTCCCCACCACCACCAACTGTGGGGGAGCTTGTGATGGATCTGATAGAGTCACCACTCTGTGGCTGCCGTCGAAGGATCTCGCAGAAAGCATCATTAATTCATTATGATAGGAAAATGTGAAGTAAAGCTAGTTACATCATGTATCAACGAATGAGAAGAAGAGTGGAAGCATTGAATTCGAAAAATTGTGGGAAGAGAAGCAGTAAAACGGCGACTAACTGCGAGAAGTAATAGAAGATAGGGCAAAGTGAGAGAAGTTGAAGGAGACAAGAGATGTTGTAGACGTAGAAAATAGAATTATTTAGTTTCCATAAAAAAAAGAACATAAGGGTAAGTATATTTACTTTCAATATTCAAAATAAAATTTTATATGGGGTACATTTAGATATTTTGGGGTGCAAATAACCACTCCCTTAAATGAATGAGTAATAGTATATATAATTTTGTATTGAATGATTGGTGTATGCATTAAACCAGTTGGTGTGGTTAGCCACGGCCATCGAAATGTGATGATCAGACCATAGGCCCAAAAAGTACTCAAGTACCTAATAATCTATCACTCTTCATGGTCCATTATACAAATTTGTTGATATTGAAATATGATCGGCCCAAACAGTACCTAAAGACCTAAGAATCTATCATGTGAAATTCATCCACGATCTTGCAAAATTCGTAGTATCCACGGTCTATTCCATGAGAATTTTTCATCATCCAGAAGTTTACCCCATCGTCCATCCTAGCCCCATGGCCGATGCACGTCATAAAATGACCTTCGATTGTATCGTAGTTTGACCAAATCAAATCACAATCTTCCTTGCTGTGCTCATCGTCCATCCTAGCCCCATGGCCGATGCACGTCATAGAATGACCTTCGATTGTATCGTAGTTTGACCAAATCAAATCACAATCTTCCTTGCTGTGCTCGCAAACATCCATGGGACACTCACTCGGAAACATAAATTAAACAATAAGATATTAAGACACTCACTCTGAAACATAAATTAATCAATAAGAACAGAGTTACTATGATAAATTTAAAAAAGAAAAAAGGCGACTTACAATACAACGTTTCATGCTATCTATCATAGAGACAAGAGCACACAATGCATGTCCTTCTTCGATTCTTGCTCTGACTTCGCTATGAAGTAGTATCACAGAAGAACCTTAATGGTTATTTTAGTCATCTATGAACAAAGAAAATTTAAAATTAGGTAAAATTAATATACAAAAATACAAACAAAATTTTAAACTTACCTTTTCAAGAAAAGGATTTACGATCTGCGATGGATCACCCGTCCATGGGTAATCCACCTCCCTGCATAATCCGACATTTACTGCATATATTACAACATCCTCAAAGGTACTTTAATACTTTTAGACTTACGGTAATGGTCCATAATTTGTTGGGTTGAACATATTTCAATCTCGCCGCTACGACGGATATTGCTGTCGATAGGTTATGACTACATGTTTCAATATTCGACAGGAATATCCGTCGTAGCCGCTACGACGGATATTGCTGTCGATAGGTTATGACTACATGTTTCAATATTCGACAGGAATGTCGTAGCGGCGAGATTGAAACATGTTCAACCCAACAAATCATGGACCATTACCGTAAATCTAAAAGTATTAAAGATGGGGAAGAAAGTACCTTTGAGAATGTTGTAATATATGCAGTAAATGTCGGATTATGCAGGGAGGTGGATTACCCATGGACGGGTGATCCATCGCAGATCGTAAATCCTTTTCTTGAAATGGTAAGTTTAAAATTTTGTTTGTATTTTTGTATATTAATTTTACCTAATTTTAAATTTTCTTTGTTCATAGATGACTAAAAGAACCATTAAGGGTTCTTCTATGATACTACTTCATAGCGAAGTTAGAGCAAGAATCGAAGGACATGCATTGTGTGCTCTTGTCTCTATGATAGATAGCATGAAACGTTGTATTGTTAATATCTTATTGTTTAATTTATGTTTCAGAGTGAGTGTACATTCGACCAATACGAACCCGTAGCACATATCTTCGAAAATAAAGAAGATTATAGCCTTTAATATGCAAATATATGTGAAAACTCAATATATTACCTGTATACCCTGATCTCGCACGGGTAGTATACAACAGTCACCATACTTCCACGTTAAAATAAATTTGGAATCACGGAAGAAAGGTCTATAGAAGAACCCAATAGGAAGGATACCAACTGACAGATTTGGGGCATCAAACACCTTGCAGACGCGTTCTTGGCCTTTGCCTTTACTGAACATTAGTCGTATGGTGGCTGCATGAGCCAGGACATGTCCGCCTGCTGGCTTTTTCGGATCTGATATGAAGATGCCGCCTCCAGGATCAGCAATAACTGTATCATTAATTTTACACATTTAATTGGCACACACTGAAACTATGTAGATAGTCACTCTATTTCAATGATCAGATTATCTCACAATGGTTGGTGACGTAAACAGCCACATTGAATTCCTCAGCAATCTCTATCAATCTTGAGAGCATCTGAGCCAATTTTTGCTGAAAACAAAAAATGAAATTTCAGAAGGTTCAGTTAATTCTTGTGATTGGAGACAATTACATGTCTATCATTAGATGTGAATGCTTCTTTCCTTCCAATAAATGAGATGAATACCAAATTTCACATAAATCTTGCTGAGTTTGTTACCTGTGTAGACACACAGAGAGTATGTGCCAGTTGTGTCTTCCCAGATCTGAGTCAAATGTTTATATAGAAGTGAGTACAAGTTCATCAGCATCAAGAAACTAATAAATAGCATGATTGAAATTTTCAGATATTCTTTTGCCAGTAGAATATAATGTAGTCATAACCTAAATTCCCCAAAAGCTTCTGTGATTGAGAGTGTTTCTATCCCACCTTCAGCACAGAAACACAAGCTATATTTAGATTTTAGCACAATAAAAGTATACTTTGGAATGAATAGCACATAAGAGAATTTATAATTACCTCCCAGAAGTTCATCTAGAGCTGTGCTTCCAATAGTGATACGAACCACTGATTTTCTCTGTACAGAACAAAATTTAATATCAGCTACAGAGACAATGAGATGTACACTGTAAGAACAACTTAATCTACAAAGAAGCTTAAAGGAATCTCACCTTAAGTAATACATCACTTCCAGTGATATAACCAAAGTTCTGTAAATGAAAAACAGGTGGCATCAGTACAGAGAAATAGAATAGCTTATTATTAACTATTAGTAAGCATAATCAAACGAAATCACTAACAACTATCTTCTCCACGGCTTCACAAATCTTATCAACTTTAGCCTCAGACAGTCCTTTGATTCCAGTAAAAGTCTGGTAGTTTAAAGAAATTACCATTCAGATGAGTTTCAAATTATGATGGTAAGATTAAGTAAGGGTAATGAATTAAAGATTCACCTTCTGCATCATTAATCCATTGCATGTATAGATCCCAGCATCCTGCAGCTTCTTGACATCTCCAGCATTGATTCCATGAGCTGTAGGCAAAAAGAAATAGAATAGCTCTCATGAAATATATCAGGATACTATCCTACGGTCCGACCACATGATAAATTTTATCAGTCGCACAAATTCAATTTAGTTTTGATGTACAAGTTCTAGTTCCAGGTAAAAATTAAAACATAATCTTAGATATCAGAAATGGTAACAAAACAAGAATTCATGGCAAAATCAAGTAATCATACTGAGAACTAGATTTATCAGTATATGATTTCATTTCAAATATAGATCTGCATGTAGCCGGATGGACAAGCATCCAAAGTCCATAGAATATTGAATTGACTTCATTTCATTGAGGTTATAGAGAAACAGATTTGCAAAACTTATTTGCTCTAGAAATACAATACCAAAGTTTTTAGGTTCTGATTCGCCATAAGCAAATATACTTCGATGATAATTAAAAACGCTCACAATTTTATTCGGAAGAGTAACCAAAATGAAAAAGATGTACAGATCAACAATACCCCACTCCGATCCAACATGATAGTGAAAAATTATCAAATATCAATAAAAGGATATCCGAAGAAACTTAGATTAATTAGCTGAATCGGATTTATCTTAGAAAGTAATTCACATTGAACGATAAATATAAGTAAGAAGATACTAAAACTGATGAAAAAACTCATCCGAGTACCAATCAAAATCAAAATATAGCAAAACAAGCTGAAATAATCATTTCAAGCAACCAGAATCCAAATGCAAATAAGGAAAAATAACTAGATCGAAGCATAACATATGAATCTGTGATCAACTGAATTGTGAAAAAACAGAGCCATAATATAATGCTTTTGAATTTAAACGCGCGAAATATAAAAGGAAAGTCTCTTACACTTATCAATTGCTTCAAACAAGTCTTCTTCATCTTCTTCAACTTCGATTTCTTTCAGTTCCACGAGCTGTAGCTGGCTCTGCTCTTCAGCTCTGTTGCTTAAAATTAAACCAGAAAAAAGCAAAACAAAATTAAAATTCACACTAATGATTGATGATAATCAAACTTTCAAACCAATATTGACACGCATCATACTTGAACGAAAGCATTTTTGTTCCAGTGGGGATTTTAGAGAGATTTTTTCGCAAAGTAAAATAAAATGGCGGAACCGACAGAGTTCTTAATTTTGATTTAGTTTTGGCTTGGGTTACGCTCAGCTGGCTGCCATATGAAAAATGATGGGAGAGACCATTTTCTCCTTCTCATCCAAAGGGGGTTTGTTGTGGGTGGGGTGGGTTTAGGGATTTTGGTTTGAACGAGGGTTTGGGGTGTTTGCTATTTTGACTTTTTTACCCTTTTACAACTAGTCAATATATTGGTACCACAATGTGTAAAAACAGAACAATAAAGAGTCTAAGAGTAATATAGACAACTTGTCAACATTTTGATATTATATTACTATCATATGGGGAGAAGATTTTTGATAATTTATAAATAAACATGACAGACCTTTAGTATTTGATGCATCCACTTGTCTATCATCCAAAATTAACTCAACCCCTTCGACACGGAATGTACACCATATCATCGAGGGCAGTGCCAAAAACCGGCAAGATATCAATCGGAGAAAATTCAAGGCAGCTGGAATGATTGCATATCTTGCATCCTTTTCCAACACAGCACCTGCAAAGTGCAAATGCATGATAATTAAATAGCCTAAAAAGGAAGGTAAAGAAAATAAAAGTAAAAAATAAACTAATGATAATTATCTAATCTTCAAGTAAAATGAAAATTGGAGTAACCAATATGAAGCAAATAAACTAATGAAAACCTCAAAATAAAAGTAGTTACAGGTGAAATCAGAAGCATATCATTAATGTAGATGTAGCTGCAAAATCAATAAGCAGTTTACAAGACAATCGATAGAGCAAAAAAACAAGTTTCACCCACAGGAGCTCGCCATCCTTATTGCACAGGGCACACACACACTTTGGCAATCATTCCCTTGAAAATCTGAGGTAAAAGCTGCCCCATGATCACTTCAATCCTAATGAACAAAGCAATCCCAGAAAACATCATTATAAGATTATCATAGCAGCTTTCTATTCAGAAAAAAGTTCATTTATTCTGTTTCTCAAGTTTCTTGCAACCAACTTTATACATTGCAATCAGTGACTATATAAGAAGGCACAAATGTAGCCAGAAATTGAGGTGGACGAGAGAGAGACAGAGAGCGGTAACTGTCTAAGGTGAAACTATGAGGGATGACACAAATAAATTAGATAATTGGAAGTCTGAGAAGGCAAGTATGTTAAGTTTGGTTCCCATTAGAGATCATTTATAACCATCATTTATTTAGTTTATCTCCTAAGGAGAGCAGATGGGAATCATATGTTGCACACATACAATTCCAATAGCACCACAAAGAAAACACAAAGCAATATTATATGGGAAACAATATCAAGGAAACCAGTCCATTTTATCATTACAGCCAAAAGATATTCGAATCAGATTCTAGTTCTACTTCCAATCATATTAATGCTATCATTTTCATCTCAATGGATAAACAGAAAAGCACAAGCAAATTTCAAGCAGAAAAGAGAACATTGGAAAATGGATTATCTAGTCTTCAAGTAAAATGAAAATTGGAGTAACCATGCTAGAAAAATGGCTACCTCAAAACAGCCGCTCATGACATAAACATTAATCCATCTCAGCCATTCATGTAGCCCCCTCTTCTCCATCACATCTCCGCTGTGCACCATGCACGTCTTCTTCTCGTCGTCGAACCAGATCAGACACGTCGAAACCAGACAAGAGTACTAATTGATCAGCAGTGTGTCAAGCGCGTATTTTTACATCGACAAGTAGTGCATGAACAACCAAAATTTGGGCAGACTGTCTTTTGATATGAAGTAGCCGGAGAAGAGGAAGAATCCGACGAGCAGCACCGTGACCAGAGAAGTTCCGGTGATGAAATTCTGAGCTATGGCACTGAGGAAAAGGACAAAAGAGTTGGCCATCAGAAGTATGATCCATATGACGAGGATGAAATGGGTGAATGCATTCCATGTTCCGCATAGTCCGACTAGGAAGTGACTGAAATGGAGTAAACAATGGCGATAGAGAGTAGGTAGGGCATGAAAACCAGAGTGTTTCAAGGCAACTGGCATGATAGCATTTCTTGCATCATTTCCCAACACAACACCTGCAAAGTGCAAATGCATGATAATTTAATTAAAACTTTCTCTCAAAGATCACCACATCTTTTCGTTCTTTAACACGACCACCCTCCGGTAAACTCCAACACCTTTTGAATCTTAAGATATTCCCCATCAACATGCTCCAATTGTCATAATGATCCTCAAAGCAACATTCTGTCTTCATTTGTCTTGATACAACAAACACAAAGACTGCTGCTGCTTTTCTCCTTGACCAGTCTGTGGTGATGTCCTGAATCAGGAGCAATTTGGGATACAAGAATGATATTAGGAGGGGAAATAAAAAAGGACTCTTACTGTTATTACCATTTGGAATCAAACTACAGATGATGTGATGATAGGTGCATGTTAGTCTTAAAATTATTAATCATTGAAACATAAGATACTGTTTGTCATTCTTGTGTTTTTGCTCTTTTATCATTTTATTTTGTTTTCAGACAAGCAAAACTTATCAACTGGTGAAAATTGAGAATGCTGTTCATGCCCCAAGAAACCGGGTAATGCTTTTAACTTTTGATGCAAAGACGTGCTACACTGTTCCAGAGACCTTCCTTGCAATGGTGAATTATTTAGGTTCGGGTAGAGGAGTGATGGAGTGCCTACTTAAGCCTGATTGCGAAGCAGATTGGGGTGTTAATGAGGATAAGGAGACTTTGAGGCCGTATAAAATCCGGAAGAGGCCTCCCCGTTGCATACCTGTAGAAGGTGCTACAGAGGATTTCAACTAGTGCGTTTCGTTGGAGCATGTGGTGGTGATAAATCTTAGAACCGATGTTCAGTATTTTAATGTTTTAAACAAATAACTGAGGATAATTATGAAGGATTCAACTAGAGGGTCTAGTTGGAGCGTGTGGTATTAAATCTTATATTAAATCTTAGAACACGTATGTTCAATATTTTAATGTTTTAATCAAATACAGTAACTGCTATGTCAATTTCAAATAAATTTCGACTAATGACGATTTAAATAGTGGTATTATTCCTCCTGTGTGTATGAGTGGGTAAAATTAGACATGCACCCCGGTTCCGGTTCCAACAGAGGGGGAACCGGAATCGAACCGGGGGATAGGGGGTTCAGTTCGTGAACCGGCAGTTCCGGTTCCGGTTCGGAACCGCCGGTTTTTTTTTTTTTTTGTATTTTTTTGTTTCTTTATGTTATATTTATACATCATACAATGTGTTATTTATCAGTTATTATGTGTAATTTATTTATTAAATAAATGAAACATGTGTAATTGAAAATGGAAATATTGAATTTGAATTAATGTAATAATAATATCATTAAAATTGAAAACATGATGTATCATGTATGCACTATGCAATATTCAATAATGCAAGTAAAATTTTCAAAGTTGATATTAAATTCATAATAATCAAACAATATTAATTAATGTGATCACATAAAAAATTTAATTATTAAAGTCTAAACCATTACAATTTACAAATGTAGAAGTGTAGAGAACACTACAAGTTTACTTCCATGTCAACTACTCTATTGTTACACTTCAAAAATTTTAAAAATACAAACTTTATAAGATAAAATACAACAACATAATAGAGAAAAAAAAGTAAAAAAAAGGACTTGAGCTTAAATTTAGGGTTAAACTTGAAAATTCAAGTTCAACTTAAATTTAAGTTGCCTATGTATCCTCGAAAGGAATCAAAGCCCACGTAGTTCTCTTAACTTACCTCAACTTACCTCTTTGGCTCCGTGGAGGTGAATGGTGATGGCTTTTTTTATTTACTCTACCAATCTAACTCGCTTCCATATTTCGTAATTTCATCATCCGATCGGTCTTCTTCAATTTGATTTTGAATCCGTCTTTCCGCCTTTGACCAATCATCAAGCAAACACAAATTTTCTAAATTTGTCACACTTAAATTGGATCGTGTCGGATCCAAAGTGAGATTACCAAGACTAAATGCTTTTTCGACGGCAACCGTAGAGGCGGGAGATGCAAAAACCTCTTTTACAATCAATGATAAAATAGGGAATGACTTTGTTCTCCTTGACCACCACTTCAAAATATCAAAACTAGTTCCGCTTGTTTCAAACTCAAAAGTGTTAGTAAAATAAGAATCAAGTTCTTGAAAAGGATTAGATATCACCCGTGCACGTTTTTGAGATCTAGCATCATAAAAACTATAAAATTTTTGAAGAGCATCATATTTCCTAGAATTATCAACACTATCACTACTATCATCACCACTAGATTGATCATCATTTGTACCATTTTGTTCTTTATACTCCTTAAAATGTTCCTTTAGTAGATTATAAGTACTTGCAACTATGTCTTTAGGATTAGGAGCTTGTTGTCTAGTAGGAGAATCACAATTAGCATACAATGAATCATAGTAAAGCGTTAACAATTCTTCTAAACCATCTGTTCTAATACGTGGGTCCAACAATTTAGCAACTAAACACAAGTCCGGGATTTGAAAAAAATATTTTAACCACTTAGATTTCATGGAAAGAATAGCATTTGACAACAACGGGTGTGCTTCATTAGCACTAAAAACCATAGCAATTTTAACACAATTATCAACAACTAAATTTGAAGTAGGATAATAAATACCGGATAGTTCTTCCGTAGCATCATTAAAAATTTGTAAAATATCACATAGAGTATAACATGTGTCCCATTGATTAGCAAACAAGATTTGACTTTATAATCAAAAGAGTCATGCAACATTTTATACGTTGAATTCCAACGAGTTGAAACATCTAAAGGAAATTTTTTTGGGTGAATGTTCACAGATTGACAATATCTTTTCCACCTTTTAGTAACGGAAGGGTTTCTCATTATATACCATATAGCACTTTTAATAGCACTTTCAAAGCATTTATACCATCTTGAACACATAAATTCAATATATGACAAATACATCTAACATGAAAAAATCTACCACCAATTGAGGGTTTGCAAATATCAATAAGACTTTCTAAACTAGCCGTATTAGCACTAGCATTATCAAATGAGATTGTAAAAATCTTTGTAACTAAACCATATTCTTGCAAAATAGTACTAATTTTGTGAGCAATATTAACGGCGGTATGAGGAACATCAAATGATCTATAAGCAATTAATCTTTTTTGCAAATTCCATGAACTATCAATCCAATGACAAGTAATACCCATATAATCCGTTTTTTGCCAAAAATTGCTCCAAATATCCGAACATATAGACACTTTATGAGGTAATTGTTGCAAAATTTGTTTTAAAATCAAACCATACTCTTTAACAACTTTAGCAACACCAAGTTTACATTTATTACGATGCAAAGGTGGGCTTGAGGATTTAAAGTGAGATTTACCCAATCTTGAAAAAAAACATTTTCGGCAAAGTTAAATGGCAAATATTTGGTGCACATAAGTTTAAGGTATAATCTCAAATAATTAGGTTCATCAAATTTAAAAAGAGTGTTACCCGACGCCGATGAACCTTCTCCTCCGGAAGAGGCCGTGAACCCTCGTCCTATTTGTGTTTGACCGGTTGAGATGCCAATCTTGTCCGGATGCTTCGAGTTGATGTGCTTGATGAACGTTCCATATCCTCCGCCATGCTTGAATTTATACTTAGTGCCACAATAGTTGCAAATAACTTTGAATTCATTCGAATTCTCAATCGCCTCCTTCTTGAAATGAATGGAAAATATATCGGAACGTAACACTTGTTGGGAACTTCGAGTCGATCCTCCGCCTCCGCTAGAGCCTCCGGCTCCGTCTCCGGTACCCGTACCCGTACCACTCGAGGTTGGTTGACTTCCACTCGCCCTTTGTTGTGATTGACCTTGAGTATTATCGTTGTCGTCGTCGGAGGGGAAATCATCTCCAAGTATCTCCCTAACATTCAAGTTGAACAAATGAGGGGAGATTTCTTCATCCGAAGGAATATTTTCAAGTTCAATATCTTCTAGAGTTGGTGGAAGTTGGCGTGGTCCGCGTGGAGGTGGTGGAGGACAATTTAAGGTGTTGGGTATGGATTTTCCTCTAGATGAAGAAGGTGAGGCACCGGATGAAGAAGAACCTCTTCTAGACATTTTTTTTAGATTGAAAAAAAGATGAATATATAAGATTTATGAACTAAAACTAAGAGACTAGAAGTAGAAGTATACTAATTAGTAGTATATGTGTGGGAAAGAATAGAAAATTATAATGAGAGAATTGAAATGTAAGTGATAATAAGAGAATTGAAATAAAAGACTACAATTTTTTTTTTTAGTTTGATATATATGAACTAAAAAAAGAAAGTTGAGACTTGAGAGTTGAGATGAGATGAGATTGAGAACTTGAGTAGAAATGTAGAATCAATCAAGAATGTGGAATAGATTCAAATTGAGTATAAAAGAATAAGTAGTGTAGAGAAGAGAGTGTAGTAGTAGTAGAAGAAGTAGTAGATTGAATGTGAATGTTGTGTGCCAAAATTGATCACACTTGGAGGGTATTTATAGAGGATTGGAAGTGATCTCATCCATCCATTTCAAATTTTAAATACAAAAAAATCTCAACCCTTGAATTTAAAAAAAAAAAAAATCGGCCGGAACTGCCGGTTTGAACCGGAACCGCCGGTTCCGCCGTCCATCTCAACCGTTGATCTTCAACGGTCACACGATCTCGGTCGCACGTTTGAATTTTCAAAATTAAAAAAAGCCCGCCCTTCCCGCCAGAACCGCCCCAACGGTCACTTTTTTGGGCCGTCGGATCTCCAACGGACAGTCGATCTTGGCCGTTCAAAAAAATAAAAAATAAAAAATAGAGGAACCGCCGGTTTTAACCGTGAACCGGCGAACCGGCGGTTCCGGTTTGTGCTCGGCTGGAACCGAAACCGAACCGTGTTCTACCAGTTTCGGTTTCTTTTTTTACGGTTCTGGAACCGCCGGTTCCGGTTCCGGTTAAAACCGCCGGTTCTCCGGTTGGAACCGGCGGTTCCAGTTAATCGGTGCATGTCTAGTGATTGGGGTCGAAGATTTTAGGGATTTTGGTGATTTACCCAAATACTACTTTATCCAATTCACGTGAATACCTGACCCGAAGTTTTAAAATATTTGACCCATTTTCATTGACCCGCGTACTAATGAGATTCGGTTGTATGAGTTTGGAAAAAAACCTGTTTGTATTAAAGTCTTTGCCTTGTTTTGTTAAAACATCTAACTTATTTATTAATTTTTTGAAATACATTTTGAATCATTATGATGCAAACAACAGTATGTTCATCTGTAACTGAAATTAAATATGAGCAACTTAGGAAAGACAGATCACACATCATGCAAATGCACTCATACTCACGCAGATTATCTCTATGGTCCATGTTAACAGGAAACTCTCTTGGGTCAATTATTAAATAAATTCAAACTGTGGGAAAAAAAGAAAATAGATTACAAAACAAGCTACACAAATGAGAGTAAATTTGCTGGCTAGGATGGCAGAGCAATATAGTTTTCCATGGGATGACAGGTGATTTTGATATTCAAATTGAAATGGAAAATAAATTCATATCAAATATTAACATTTCAATAGCTAGCCACACTATTTAAAGAGCTGCCAAAATAAGTCATTGTTTAAAAAACAATTTAGGCAACACTATTGTCAATAAGTTGATAATAAGAAACTACCTATTAACTAACCTAGAAATATGAGGACAATCCTTTCTCTCTGCCTGGTTAGAGACTAAATTTTTGATAAATTTTCATGTACAGCAAAATCATAGCAAAATCATGCGATCTGCCATGTAGAATTTATGGAATATAGAAAATATCATAGAACAAGAAGAAGATCTTCATCGCAGTAAAAAGGAGTTAGAACATTAATTTTGTTATTGAAAAATCTACTTAAGAAGTTACACAGTACGTATTATTTATACAAAGTAGGTAGAAAAGCCATGGGAAACAATTGAAAATATCTTTTAACTACTCATGTGCTGTGAACATGTCTTCACATCATTTCTGAAAAAAGGACAACACCTTCCAGAGTTCTGAACTATCAAACAGGGACATCCCCAACCCTCTTTAAACCCATAAAAATAATACATTCAAAAAGTTTTAAACTTAGAACGACATTCATCAACAGCTCCTAAATCAGCAATTTGAAGTGTTGGAACATTGGAAAAATTCAAAAGATTCTAGGATTTTCTAATTTTGGAAAACATATTTATAGGATTATCCATTTTCGTAGATTTAGAAGATTTTTCAATTTTCATAAACTCTGCGTTTGACGGATTTGTAGTTTTTGCAAAATTTGCAAAAGCATTCATCAAAAGCTAATATGTGCTGGAACATAGGATCCAAATCTTTGATAAGCAAAATCTTTCTCTTCTAAAATATTACTTGTCCTAGTTGATTTCCGCACATATCCTTTGTCAGTAAGAAAGCCCTTAAAACAGATGGGACTCAAATGGATATTACTTTTTATCAAGATGTTATCACTTCTTATTTATTTCACAAAATTAATTCCTTGAAACTCTAACACAAGTCTTTGTCTTATTAATAAAAGGGTTGATAGATACTAAAGTCATCACCTTTACTTGGTGGCGACCGCGGCAGCGACGGAGTGGTTGTCCGGGGTGGCATCTTGGACATCGACGGTGGCTACTTCTATGGTGGCGAAGGAAACTTCTGCGGCAGTGACGATCGCTTCCAAAGCCATGGCGATGGGATCCTCGGTGTTGGCCCCGTTGGGCCTGTTGGCCCAATTGCTGGTCTTCATTTCTCAAAGTATTGGACAAAGTGTGTCTTTGCCCATAGCCTTACACCCCATCCCATATTATTTCCCATTTGTGACCCTAACGGGTAGAACGTGAATTTGAATTCTTGTGTGAGTTCAACGGGAATCTGAGCACTGTGGAGTTCAGCCCCTCGACCACCTTCTCCGGCGATGACGAAGATCAATACCTAACAGTGGTATCAGAGTGGGTTTCATCATTGCTGCTCGTCCGTCCATCGCCCGAAGATGCTGCCATCAATCGCCGGTGGGAGAACGCCGCTCTCCGGTGGGAGAAGGCCGTCGGAATCGCGATCTTTTCACCATCTGAAGAAACGTGCCACAGCCATCGTTGTTCTGACCGCCACAGGTCAGATCGAAGCCACCGCTGCTGTTCGCATTCAGTTGCTGCCGCCGCCATCCGCGTTCAACCACCGTCGTCCCACTGGAATCGCGACCTGTTAGCACCGTTGCTAGGGTTTTGCCGAACGCCGCCGCTCGCCGCCTTTGCCCGACGCACCGCTAGGGTTTTGAGACACCGCCGCCGCTTGGTTTTTCAGCTAGGGTTTCGAGAGGCCGCCTACTGACCGCCGCCCATTGACTGCCGCTGAGGAGTCACGATCTATTCGGGAGGAACGCTCGTCCGCCATCACGGTCAGACCTGTCACCATCCACTACCGCTGATCGTCAACCAGAAGCGCCACCCCGTCAGTCTGCTGTCTGCTGACCGCTGCTGCTCGCCGCTGTCCGCCACCAGCCTCATGTCCGTTCAGTTCAGCCAGAGCTTCGCTGTCCGTCGGTGGTTCCAGTCATTCCAGCCGCTGGTGCGGTGATCGTGGATTTGCATGGCGGCACTAGGGTTTTGGGGGAGGGCCCCGTCCGTTGACCACGGCTGACCATCCGTCTCCAGTAACCCACCGCCTGCTGACCTACCGCCACCACCTTTCGGCCGAAGCAGTCTAGACCTTGCTGATAAGGGAGTATCTTTCAATTTTCAAATTTTCTATTCTGTTCTTAGTGTTTACAGGACTGATTTTTTTAATTTTGGGTTGTTGATTTGTTTGACTTATTTTCCAGGGCTGCTTGTTGAACCGGAAGCACGAGTGGGGTGCTGCTCGAAGGGGTGTGGTGAGTTCAAGCTTGGTAGCGGGTAGGGTACGGCTCTAAGGTGGGAGTTGCTTGTTCGGTTGCCGCTTGAACAAGCCTTCGAGGGAAGCCAGTGGCTCGTAGGGGTGGTACGATGTTCGTCCACCACTTCAGGGAAGTTTTCCATTCCTTTAAACTTTGTGTTTTTCTGATTTGTTCAGTTATGTTAGTATATTTTTTTTTTACCCTGAGGCGGTTGGTCCTCCTTTGTGCTTTGTGATGCTCTGAGGTGGCTGGTCCTCTCTTTGTGAGATTTTATTGTGACATTTGTTATCCTGCTTCTGTTGTGTGTACTCTTGATTGTCAGTATATTTCTTCTTGTGGCGTGGTTTGTGCTTTGTGCTTAAAAAATGACTTCTAATTCCTTTGGCATGACTTCTTTTGATGGTAAAATTGATTTCAAAATTTGAAAACAAAAAATGAAATGTGTTTTGGTTCAACAACGTGTCTATAAGGCCATTGATGGAACGCATGCTGCCACTGTAACTGAAGAACAGAAATCTGATATGAATAAGCTTGCTTTGTCATCCATTACTTTAAATCTCTCTGACTCTGTGATAAGAAAGGTTGGTCAATTTGAGTCTGCTGAAAAGATGTGGAAAAAGTTGGATGAATTATTCAATGTGTCATCTTTGCCTAGTAGGATGTTCTTGCTTGAAAAATTTTTCAGTTTCAAATTGGATTTGAATAAGGACATTAATGAAAACTTGGACATGTTTACAAAGCTCATTATTGATATTAAGCAATCTGGTGATAAGCACATTGATGAGTATTCCCCCATTATCTTGTTAAATGATATTCATGAATCTTATTGTGATGTCAAATCTGCTATTAAGTATGGTCGTGATGATGTTACTCTAGATGTGGTGGTTAATGCCTTAAAAAGCAAAGATCATGATTTAAATCACAATGGGGGTGATAAAAATTATGGGGGTGTTATGTTTGTTAAGGGAAGGCATAATAATAAGTTTAAGGCTAAGAATCATAAATGCTATAATTGTAATGAGCATGACCATTATGCTAACAAATGTTCCCACCCCAAGAAGGATAAATCTAGTGAACAAGCCAATGTTGTGACTGAAACTGAGTGTTATGGCGAGGTTTACTAGTTGTGCTTGTGTGAATTGCTTGAGCCTTTAACTTGTGTGTTATTGAAAATTTTGTTTTTTCTGAAAATTTATTTTTCTTATCTTGTTTCACTTTGAATCTATGTGCTTCTTTGTGAATTTGTGTTTTCTTTGTGTGAAAACTTGTTAGAAATGTGTTTTCTTATTGTGTACTTGTTTATGTGTTAAACTTGCCTTATTTACATGTTTATTTGTTTCTCTTAGTGAGGTGGAGCATGTTGTGTGCATTCAAATGTAGTGTAACATTTGATTGTTGATTGTCTGTGTGACTACGTGTGCTTCTGTGTGAAGTGTCTGTGTGACTTTTATGTCTTTGTGACCGCGTGTGCTTCTGTGTAAAGTGTCTGTGTGACTTTTGTTCTATGTGAACTGTTCGTGTGTCATGAGAACTATGAATTCTAATCTATGTGATTGCATGACTATGTGAACTTTGTGTTTTCTTGAGCTTGTGTGCTTTGTTTATTTTGTCCTTGGGATAATTTAAATATTTTGTGATTGTGTGTCCGTGATCTTTGCTCCGACTTAGATTTGTGTATCTTTTGTGATACCTTGGCTTTGTGTCAACTTTTCTGGATCTTGCATTTGACTTTGTGTCTTTCGTTTTGCAAGTGTCCGAGAAAAAGTGCGATGATGAATTCTCATTAGTTAAACACAAGGGTGGTTGAATTGGGCCAAGGTGGAGATTTGTTGAGCCCGTTGGGCCTGTTGGCCCAATTGCTGGTCTTCATTTCTCAAAGTATTGGGCCAAGTGTGTCTTGGCCTATAGCCTTACACCACATCCCATATTATCCTCCATTTGTGACCCTAACGGGTAGAACGTGGATTTGAATTCTTGTGTGAGTTCAACGGGAATCTGAGTACTGTGGAGTTCAGCCCCTCGACCACCTTCTCCAGCGATGACAAAGATCGATACCTAACACTCGGCAGCAACGGGATCCTCGTCGCGGGCTCCTCGGCATCATCTTCGTAAACATCAACCTCCTCGACGTCAAGCGGCCCTACAAAGATGAGTTCCGTGGCCCAACGAAGATGAGTTCCACCTTGAAAATTTGGGGTTCTATTAGTTCAAATTCCAATATATGACGCCACCCAAGTTTTACAAATTTGAGGATTTTACAGTTTATTTTACCCTTTTTTCATAAATTTGGGAATTTTGTAAATTTGACCGTTTGGATGATCAAGCAAAAAAGTAAAAGCTCTATTTTTCTTTATTAATTGTTTTAACACTATGAAATAGTATAGAATACAAATTTGGGTGCTCATAATATACATAACAACTAAGTGGACTAGTCCACTTAGCCATCGAGCTTCTCACACAAGTGAGTGACCCGGGTTCAATTCTCATTGGGAACGAATAGGTGGGGAGTTATAAGGAGGCTTGGAGATTAAGGGTGTATGGAGACTTGGTGAACTAACTATACTAACAACTAACTTTGTTCGATAAAAAAAAAACTCATGATATACATAACAAACCAAGATAAAATTTGGGTATTCATACTATACATAACAAACCAAATCTTGGAATAAAGGAAAAAAAAAGCATATCTTAAATGAAAAAAAAAATCTCAAATTTCTTCTTATCATCCAAAAAATGACACACCCGAGAAAAACTCCAAATTTTAGTGCAGAAGAATTTCCCAGTTTTTTCAAATTCTGGCGTTTGGAGCGTTTTTTAGTTTAGATTTGGAAGATTTTTAATTTTTTCGCAAATTCTACCGTTTTGACAGATTATTTTCACATGTTCACAATTTTTTTTTAGTTTTCTATTAAGTTTTTCCTTTCTATGTAAAACTCCGGCTCCTATAATTGGCTTACATCTAAGGATTATTTTCACATATTCACAATTTTTTTTAGTTTTCTACTAAGTTTTTCCTTTCTATGTAAAACTCCGGCTCCTATAATTGTCTTACATGTATAGATAATAATAAGTGATGATATTATTTATTAATAAAATAAAACATAAATACATATTACTTTTAATTATTAATAATATAGTTTATTTAAAAAAAAACACAACGAAAAACAAAAACAAAAAAGCAGGGAATGGCTATCAAATTAGCGGCAGCGTTTTCTTGATCTTATCATCCAAAAAAGACCTAGTAGATCAAAAAGAAATTGTTGGGTTAATTGGCCCCACGAATTGTGGGACCCACAAAGTCCACCCACAAGCTTGCACCTTTTTTTCTTTGGGGGTTACACTCAAAAGACATCATGCTAGGGAATATACTATAGTAAAAAAATTTCTAACTTACGTGTCGCTCTCAGAGTGCTTTAAGGTGACGTGTAATTTACAATTTTTTTTATTTTTAATAGTTTTTTAATGTTTTTCTTATTTATCTTTAATTAACTTTCTTATTTAATATATTTTTTAAAATATAATGTATTTCTTATTTTTAATAATGAATTTCAATTAGGTAATAAATTTAAAAAAATTTATAGAAATTAAAAATAAAATATTAATTAAAAATATATTTATTTAATTATTTATATTTATATTGGTAACAAATAGAAAAATTGTACTCCCTTCGTCCCAAATTCAACTTCACGTTTACTGTAGATACATAGTTTAAGAAAAGTCTCTTTTTGACTTACTTTTGAGGGTAGTATGATATTTTTGGGTAATAAGTAAATGATAAAATATGTTATGTGTGTTAAAAAAGTGATGACAAATTTGAAATTAAAGTATGTTAGAGGGATATTAGGTAGTTATTTTTTCCTTTTATGGAAGTGTGAAGTGGAATTTGGAACGGATAAACACGGAAAGTGTGAAGTTAAAGTTGGGATGGGGGAGTATATAATTAGAATAAAATCTTAATTAAAAGTTTATATCAAAATATTAATTAAAAATATTATATTTTCATGCGCGGCGACATCTCAATAATTTATGATAAAATAATATTCCCTCCGTCCCGGAACAACGTACACGTTTTGCCATTTTCGTCCGTTCCAAAACTAAGTATCCATTTCCTATTTTAGTAAGGGGACCCCACACACCAAACAATTTATACCCTTAAATGTTGACTAAATTACTACTCATGCCATCACCTAATTTCAATAATTAACCTGTAAACTAGTCAAATTAATTGTCCCATACATTGATTTGTATTCATTGAATTGAATAAAACAATGTTATCATCAGTAAACATCACGTGACTCATCCCATCTCTTTTTCTCTCATGAACTCTCTGGATCAATTTATCTTCATTTCTCTCAAGAACTCTCTTTCTCTCATGAACCCTAGGTTCTCTCTCTCATGATTTTCTCTCACTTTCAGCTGCCATGAACTCGAAATTTTCACTCCATCTTTCGACGGAAGCCGATTCTGATTTGGAATCCTGTTTCCCCCACCATAATTTGTCGTCGGATCCTTTCCTTCCATCATTTGATTCTTCGATGAAATCCACTATCTCGATGTTAGATCTAGATGGAACTGTAGTTTCGGAGTCCATAAATCCATACGATGGTGTTGTGATTCCAGATTCTGATGATGAAATTATTTCGAATTATGCATCTTGTATACGCCCTACTAAATCGAGAAGAAAGTCACCATCGGAGCCTAAATCCGGCATATATCGGTCAAATTTTGAACATGTGATGATTCGTGAGGCAGATATACATTTTCTCCTACTGTGTTGTCCTTCTCTTTTGGTACTACCCGAATACAAAGAATACATAGAGGTATAACTCCTTTTTTAATTTTCTGTACTTGTACAGTTGGGATTTAGGGCTTTTGATGACTGATATGATGATTTCATTTGGCTTGAAAAGTAAACTTTTTATGTGTGTCATCATTTGATATTGTTTGGTGGCTTATAGAACCTGTAATGTCATCACATACTCATTTTAGGAGACACACATGCACACACTCTGTGATGAAAATATAATCTGAGAGAAAAGGTCTATTTCATAGTTTGTTGACTTGAGAAGTATGCTTGCGATGGATGGCCTCTGAAAGCTTATGAATCTAAGTGGTTATGTTTGGCGACTTCTTACATGACATTGTCATCACATGGTCATTTAGATTTCACAAACATTCAGCAAGGATTATGTAATCCAAATATAAATAAAACCACTAAAACTTTAGTAAGCTTATAAATGGTTTACTGCTTAAACATACTTTGTAATCAAAGTTGTTTTGTAGCTGTAAACCTACATTGTTCCTTCAAAAAAAGAGTATAAATCTCCACAAAAAGCAGTATAAACTACTTCTAAGTTTATATCTCCACAAAAAGGAGTATAATCTCCACAAAAATCCAACCTGAACATACTTACCTGCCCTGTTGCAGCTTCACACCTTTTTCTTGGAATATGTATTATTCCAATCCCTCTACAGCTGTTATGAAATCTTCCAACCCCTCTTCTTCATGTTCTTCAATCAAATATTCAAGAGATGACATGATCAATTCTTTCTCAACTTATAAGTTTGTAGGAAGTTGTCCTACTCTCATTAATGCATCTTTGCTCATATGAGGGATCTTATAATTGTTGGCACCACGATAAATTATAATTTCTCTGAGGCATGATTGTAGTGTTAGGAACACTGCATTGAGCTTGATATGTGTTAGCTCATTAAATGATTTGTTCACTGCCCCAAGCAAATCATCAACTGATGTTGCTGATTTAGTCACTTGCAAAGATTGCAAGGCCATAAACCATCCCAAATCATTTATATTTATGTCTGCACTATTTGGAGGTTGGTTTACAATATGAATGTTGAAACCATCAGAGCTTGCAGCATATCTAAAATCAGGATCATTATCATTTATATATGGTGGAGCATTGTCTTGTTGAATAACAATGTTT
Organism: Pogostemon cablin; assembly: GCA_023678885.1. Lineage (NCBI taxonomy): Eukaryota > Viridiplantae > Streptophyta > Magnoliopsida > Lamiales > Lamiaceae > Pogostemon > Pogostemon cablin. The sequence continues at coordinate 33,876,751 of CM042951.1, forward strand.
CTACTTGCATCACTTGGCCATTTGGACTTTATAGCTGGTATAACCTATTATAATGTCACCAATAAGAATTAATTAATGAATTCTTATTTAGGAGACTTATATAGGAAAATAACTCAATGATGAATTTATTTTGAAAGTTATACACAAATATGCATAGTGGTGTCCATATAGAAACATATAAAATACTAACCTGATTGATGAACATGTCCTTTGTGACTTCCTTAGTGACTGAATCTAATGGTTTAGTTACCATTGTGCCTGCTGCTCTATTTTTTGAATTTCTTATTGCTGGTACAACTTCAGTAAATGGGAAAAGTCCTATTTTTCCATCAAATTTGCACTCCCCATTTGAGTTATAATACTGCACAGAGGAACATGACCTTTGTGATGAATCTTCGACTCTTACATGATCTGTATGGCTCGACCTCATCTTTTGACAAATAATATCTCTCTTTTGTCCTTGTAATATTGAACCACTTCTCATCCAAATGCACTATGTGGGACATGCTTTTAAACTTGATCACTTTTTGTACATGATCAACTTCCAATGCTTGTAAACTGAATTTTAATCTGCATAACATGTTTTCAGCCGTGACTATTGGCTTGATTGCATTTGTATGAGGTCTGATCAGCCCTTCCTTTGCCCATCTCCCAACTGTACTTTTACTTGTTTCCATTTGAGTTGCTATATTTCGATAAGTACCTCTGAGTTTAACTGAAATACTTTCAAGTCTTTCCTTATCAAAAACTTGTCTTTTTTTTTAAACATCCCTTTTTTTTGTTGCATAAAGAAATTGGATTACCTGACAATATTTGTTGTTTTGCTCTTGACCAAATTCTGCTAACAACTTTTCTTGTGACACCAAACTTGGTTGCTGCTTCTGCCATTCTACCATGTGCTGGCTTGCCATTAGAAGACCTTTCCAACAAAAACTGAGCAATGAGGTTTAGTTTACTTCTTGTTAAGTTTTTCTTAACCATTTTGAGATATGTAGGGCCTTGTTTTTTGGAGATAAAACTGTAATGTGTTATGATGGAGGGAAAGGTGAATTATGTAGGCATTTGTGTAATGGTGGAACTTTTTCAATATCAGAGTAGTGTTGTGATTAGGGAAAGCATTGTAAATGTATTTATGGTGAAGATTAGGAGGGAAATGTGAATTATGTTTGGAGGGAATTTGTGTAATGGTGAAAATTTTTGAATTTTAGAAACAAGTTGATGTTGTTGTAATAGATCAATTTATAGGTGAGTTTGGAGGGAATTATTTATGCATATACAAGGACTCGGTGATGGAATGATGTGATTGTGTTTGATGGAGCAGATGTCTTGTAATTTTAATTTTATAATTTAAAATTTATTTTTTATTATATTAGGTGAAGCTTGTTATCTGTGGGACCATGTGTAATTAACTCTAATCATGTTTTAGAGAGGTGTACCTCTTCCAAGGGTAATATAGTAAAAGACCAACTAAAAAGTACACAATACAATTTAAATATTATATTTCTTAATCTACGTGTAAAAAGTAAATGGGTACGTTGTTCCGGGACGGAGGGAGTATTTTCTTTTCAAAAAAACAAACATATAAATTTTTAATATTTTATTTATTTATTTGTGTATCATTTATTAATTATTAAATCTTTTAATGAAAATAAAATAATTAGCATCAAATTAAATCATTAAAAAAAACTATTCTATATAATATTCCCTCTCACCCCACCTAGACACCTATAAGTGACGTGTAATTTTCTCAATTTTTTTGATTTTTTAATATTTTTCTTATTTACTTTCAATTAACTTTCTTATTTAATATTTTCTTTTTTAAATAATGTGTTTCTAATTTTTAATAATAATTAAATTTTTAATATTTTATTTATTTATTTGGCATCATTGATTGATTACTAAATATTTATGCAATAAATTAATTAGTATCAAATTAACTCATATATAAAGGGAAAAAGAATATTTTATATAATATTCTCTCTCACCCCAACTATAAATAAGACTTTTTGATTATTCATTCTAAATACACACATTCGATTCTCCAAGAGAAATAGGTGTTTTCTTCAAGTTTCTCTAGAGAATTGATTTATGAAAGTATAAATTTATTTCAATAGAGCGAATCAAGTAGAGATTCGATCTACCTCAAAAAAATTGACTCAATCGATTCTTGAAGAGGAAGATGATCGATTCAAGAATCGATTCTTGAAGAGGAAGATGATCGATTCAAGAATACTTGAATCGGTTTACATCTTAAGAATTGATTCTTTAAGAAGAAGATGATCGATTTAAGTATTCTTGAATCGATTTACATCTTAAAAAATCGATCAAAGTATTATCTCTCAAGTATATTTTAAGATCTATCTCTAAAGTGTTTGATTCAAATTTTCTTCAAGTAAAAGAAAATCGATTCAAATATTCTTGAATCGATTTACCTCTAAAGAATAAAAGGTTGAAAAATTAATTCATGTAAAGAATCGAAAGCTTAAGTTCTTTAAGTTAAATCATTATTTAATATCAAATAACATTAAAATCAAGTTTTGTAAATATTTGTTAATTTTTTAAATTTAGTATATTAATATTTATTTATTTACTTACATATATTTTAATTATTCAATTATAATATATAAATTATAGAATTTGTTTTCTTTTGAATAAAATTAATCATAATCATGAGTAAAAATAATACTCCACTTAAATATTATTTCTAATATTATATATATATATTATAACAAAGTCCTTTTTCACTAATGTGTCGTTTCCTAAATACTCTAAAATGTATAATATCTTTCTATTTTGTTTTTCCTATACACTTATTATGATTTATTTAATTTAGTATCATTAATTGTAATTAAAAAATTAATTTTTGATATAAATAATTAATTAGTATCAAATCAAATCATGTATAGGAAAAAAAGAATAAATTGATTTTTTTAATAATTTATATTTTTTTTAGACAAACAATAAAATTAAAGATTTAGGCAAAAACTTGTGTGAGACGGTCTCACGTAAGCCGTGAGACAGATAAAAAATACTAATAACTTTTTATAATGAAAAATGATAATGTTATTTCATAAACAATTTAAAGTATTACTGAAAAGTAATGACATTTTATAGAGAAAATAATAACATTTTATAGTGAAAGTGATAACTTTTTATCCGTCTCACGTAAATCATTACATGAGACGGTCTCATGCAAGACTTGCCAAATAATTTATTACTAGGAGGTACATATTTTGATCATTATTGCACTAAAATATAATGAAAAATAAGAAATATTATCAACTACGTACATAAGTATATAATACAGTAAAGAGACAAAATTTCCCATATTTGGTTGCACACTTTTTTTAGAGAGACACATGAAATAATAAATAGTTTTAAATTGTATTATGTTATTATAAGGTAACATTAAAAAAAATACAAGTCAAGATTTTTCCAAAAATTAAAAAAAAAAAAAATATATATATATATATATTTATATATATATATATATATATATATATATATATATATATATATATATATATATATATATATATACTAACTTTTTACATAAATTTCACATTATCAAAAAGTTATAATTTGTTGTAAATTTTTTACATTGATAAAAAGAATTATTTAGCTATTAAACAAAAAAATCTCCCTATTTAGTTTTGAATCGTTATATGTCATGTATTATTTAATTATAAAAAATAAGAATAATAACTAAATAATCACGCATAGTACGCGATTTCATACTAGTATTAGTATGTATGTGTATATATTTTCTTATTGATTTAATTAAATATATGCATTATTTTTTAAAAAATTGGGGCAATTAGTCGTGTTCACTTACTCTTATACGTTGTTCTATTACTAGAAATTATAGAAACTGATAACTATATACTTTCTAATGGTGCATTTTTAATTCATAATCATAGGCCAAATCTGAGCAACTATCTATTATTAATTTGTTTGTGGATACACTTATTTGACATTATTTTTTAAATAGTACAACTTTGACTATACTTAATATCAGTGGCGGATCTATGTGGGGGCAGCCCCGGGCTCAAGCCCAGGGCTGTCCCCCAAAAGCCCATTATATCATATGTAAATAATTTATAAATAATTTGTATTTTTAAGTTTAGCCCACCCCAAAAATATTTTCAGCCCACCCAAATAAAGCTAAAAAATAAATATATCTTCTTTCTTCTTTGTATTTTTAAGCTTAGCCCAACCCAAAAATATTTTAAGCCCACCGAAATGAAGCTAAAAAATAAATATATCTTCTTAAATTTTATTTATATATATATATATATATATATATATATATATATATATATATTATTTTTTAATTATTATTAATATTTTTTATTTTCTTCAATAAACTTAGCCCACCCCACCGCGGTTTTCTGGATCCGCCACTGCTTAATATGTATGAATAGGCTGAACCTGATCAGAGAATTAAATATTATTAAAATTTTTAAAGCTAAGTTATGTTATATTAATCAATTACCTTTATAAACTAAAATGCTAGGATTCACGCGGCTTTTTATTGAATTGTTTATTTTTCTTCCTTTCTATTTTTGCCTTTAGATTATAAAATTTTGAATTTATAATTCAGGATTGTGTATGATAAGATTTTAGACTTTATACATGTTTGATGTTAATATGGATTTTGAAAACCTTAAAAATTTAATTAATGTTTGTTTTGGGTGTGTTGGTATGATAGATTTTAATTAATTGAGAGATGCTAATATATATGAAATGTGCGTATGTATCACTTTTTAAGAAGTGTTACAGTTTATAATGTTAGGTGTTGCACTATTACTCTTTATAATAATAAATTTACTAATTTTGGAAGTGTTACACAGTTGACTTTAAACTATGGGTATGTGATCTTAGAAAATTGCCTTTGTTATTTTAATTTATTTTTGCATTTTTTGTATGGATAATATTATTCTTTAGGTATGCCTTATGCCCTTTTATAAAAGCCAATTTTTCCTGATAAAAAAAAAACATACATTTGTATAAAATAGTAATTGTACTCTTTGAGCTAAAGAATAACAGTCTATTATAGAGAAGTAATTTTCATTTAAGAGTAAAAATATTGTATGAAAACTTGTGTCGATCTGTTGCACACAAATATTTGTATCACTAAAAAAAATTATTTTTTACCAACAGAATATTCCGTTGATAAAAGTTTTAAATCCATTGTTAAATTGATTTACCAACGGATTAGCAACGGAATCCGTTGATAAAGTGGTGATTGATAAATTTTTAACAATGAAAAATCAATTTCGTTGGTAATTTATATAAAGATTCCTTTGTTAATCCAATGATAATTACCAACGGATTGAATTCCGTTGGTAAAATAGAGAATAAATCCGTTGGTATTCCATTGATAATAGAGAAATGTCATTTTGATTGCTAATTCATTGGTAATTACCAGCGGATTGAATTCCGTTGGTAAATTCCGTTGCTAAAATATATATATATATATATATATATATATATATATATATATATATATTAAATAAAAATACAACACATATAAGTTATATTGACCTTTTAAAAATTAACTCATGGTATAACTGAAAATTAATTAATTTTTTAAATAATTAATTATTATAATTACTATTATTATTATTATTATTATTATTTTATAAAAAATGATAAAATAATTGTCATCTAAAAATTACGGGAAAAAAATACACTTTTAGTCCCATACGAGAAGTTTAATTTCACTTTTGGTCTCTAATCTTTTTTCGGTCCCAAAAGTTACATTTTTAGTCCCGAACGTTAGTTTTTGGATGGAAAATGTTAGATATTAAAAAAATAATGGAAAATTAATTTTTTTTATCACTTTTATTTTTTATATTTTTTTATTTTGACCAACATCTTTCTTCAGGTTGTTCACCCGAAACTATACTAAGGGCACTCGAATATTTTAAAAAATAATATTAAAATTACTATTTTATCCTCCAACCCTAAATTTGCTCTGCTCAATCAATTTTCCTGTACTTACCTAATCCCACCCCTTATTACTAAGCCCACCCAACATATCTACACGCAAATATACAATAGAAAATTAAAACGCAGAAACCAGAAGAATTAAAAAAAATCCTAAGAAGATGGTAATAACTTCCTACCCTAAACATAATTCTAACAACTAACAAAATTTCAATCTGTATTTTTTTTAAATGTTTAACATTAGATTTTGACTTGATAAGAGTGGCATTTTTTGTGTTAAGAAGTATACCATCGGACTGAAAACTAACAAAACCATCTCCATCGACTACTAAAAAGCCACCTAAAAAACATAAGAAGATTTTTTGGGGAAAAATCATGGTTGGAATGAAGAAAACTCTAATTTTCTAAAGAGAGAGTTCCCAAGGGGAGAAATTCAATTGGTCTGCCATAAGACGTCAGATTGGAATGAAAAATTCTTCCATGATAAACCAGCTAATTAAGGATTTTAATTTTAATTAATTTTTTTTAAATCGATTGAATTAAGTCTAAAATGGCGATGAATGATTTGATACGAAATCATTGGGTGAACAGCAGGTATTGTAGAAGAGATCCAATGGGAACGACTGATGAGGATGAACGAAAAGACATCATCTTCAATGCTTTCCGCCATTGAACAGAGTGAAGAAGATTTACATTTACAGTTGCGATTTCATGTGATTTCTTCAACGCTTTTCCTTCTCTTTCCCCCTTCCATTTCTTGTTGATTTTATTTCAGTTTTCTAACGTGTTTATTGATGTGAATAACATATATGGGTGGGCTTCGTAAATAGAGGTGGGATTGGGTGGAGATAGCAAAATAAATTGGGAGGAATAAGTATAGGAGAGTGAGGATAGAATAGTAATTTTAATATTATTTTTTAAAAGAATCGGGTGCCCTTAGTATTGTTTTTGGTGGCAATAGCACCGCCCAAATGATAATATTTCAGAAAAATAAACCCTTACATGAAGAATTCATCTCCAACAAGAAGGGTTTATCAGTCCCCGTGAATATGCTGCAACAGCTTTGAAATGGCCTAAAACAATCTAAGAAAAAGAAGATTCAAGATCTTTACACACACCATTCCTCCATGTTGGGATAGGCAGATCTCTATTCATTCCTAAGGGACAAATAAAGAAGAGCATAAAAAGCACAACACAAAAATTTACATGAAAAACTCCAAAACCGGAGAAAAACCACGGACCGAGAAAATACCACTATGTGAAAATTTTTTACAATCACACAGAATTTCTCTCTCCCGACCCCAATCCCTATACTTTTACAAATCTTTGACTAATTCACACTTTTCGCACCTTTCTCCCCATTCTCATAATCGAGAATCAAAGAAAGATATTTAACTAGAATCAAATACAAAGATTAAAGTGTACTTGATTGGTGCACTTGATATCAAGTTCAAGGGCCTCCTTATATAGCCTAAGAAATCCCTCCCCTTTTGCTCTTCTTTCCGATGTGGGATAAAAAAACAAAGGAAAAATCACTTCTTTTAATTTTGACAAACCCAACAATATCCACCTTGTCAAAATAAAAAAAAATTCATTGTCTTCACCGACAATCATTCTCAACACCGAGAACCCCTTAAAATCAACCATTCTAAGAACCATCATTGTCTTCACCGACAATCCATTCTCAACCCCGAGAATCCTATTCCACCATATGAGTAGACCACTTAGAATATACCATTCTAAGAATTTTCTGCGGCACATATCGAAAACATCTGCTAATATTTATGGTGCTACTTCCAGCTCTTGGCTACCCCTGGAAGTCCATCAGCCATCGATATATATCCACCACACACCTACATCACCTGTCAAGTCAATGTCCATGTGCAAACCTGTGGACCAGCCAATATTATTACATCATTTTCCATGACAACTGAACATGTCATAAGAATCTCTAATAATATTAACTCATCATTTGGAACTGTTGCCGCACCAGCTCCTCCTTGACCAGCAACGTCACCATTGCTCCACCGTAAGCAATTACCGTGCCATTGCTCCATCGCAATTACCGCACCATTGCTACACCTTGAGCAAAAATCGTCATTATACCGACATGACGTCGTTGCTTTTTACCGCCAAGCTACACCAGGTTTTTCCAAACCCTTTTCCTACTGAAAGTGTCGTCACTTGAAGTCGATTCTAACCCCCAGAATTTACGATGCTTTTTCACTTGTCGGTCCGCTACTTTTTACCGATCTAGCGCCACCGATACCAAGTACCACATCGCCATCTTCCCCATTGAACCGCTGCTTTTCCACGCCACCAGTCATTACCGGAAAAACTCATTCTTTTCAAACCTCTTTGAGCCGACATCCATGGAAAATCCCATGCCGCTGTTAAGTCAACTCCACCACCAGGAGTCCCAGCAATTCATATTGCTGCAGGTCCAAGAACTCCGCCAAAAACTACTGACCTACAAATCCTACCCCTTACCACGCCACTGTCACCACAGCCCATCGTCTTTCACCGAAAGGAAGGAGATGCCACCGCATCCAGTTGATCTTCTGACCTCCTTGTGCCACTAGCTTTACCCACTTCTTTTATGCCACCCTTAGCCCAATGAATAACCCTCTTCCTCTCATAAAGTCTTTTCTGATGTGGAAGGTCAGACTGCAACCACAGAGCATCTTTTCTGATGTGGAAGGTCAGACTGCAACCACAAAGCATACTAAGAACTTTACAAGCGCCCGAACCGGGCTCTGATACCACTTGTTGGGATAGGCAGAGCCCCATTCATTCCTAAGGGACAAATAAAGAAAAGCATAAAAAGCACAACACAAAAATTTACGTGAAAAACTTCAAAATCAGAGAAAAACCACGGACTGAAAAAATACCACTATGTGAAAAATTTTTACAATCACACAAAATTTCTCTCTCCCGACCCCAATCCCTACACTCTTACAAATCTTTGACTAATTCACACCTTTCACACCTTTCTCCCCATTCTCACAACCGAGAATCAAAGAAAGGAATTTAACTAGAATCAAATACAAAGATTAAAGTGTACTTGATTGGTGCACTTGATATCAAGTTTAAGGGCCTCCTTATATAGCCTAAGAAATCCCTCACTCTTTGCTCTTCTTTCCGATGTGGGATAAAAAAAATAAAGGAAAAATTCCTTCTTTTATTTTTGACAAACCCAACACTCCGGTGGTGAACGTGTGGTAGTGGTAGTGGTGGCGGGTGGTGGCGAGTGTCGGACGACAGATCTGTAAAAAAGATATGACCTCAGGCTCGCCACCTCCGACGCCGAGAGTGGCAAAGTCGAATTTGCTCTTGTCGCCGTAGATACCCTTGATTTTGGCACCGACTTTGTTAGGTATATGCGATCGTCCTCATCGTCGCGCCGGTCGGTTGACATCTCCGGAGGTGGTGGAACGTGGTGCTCAGATTTCCTCTCAACAACTCACAAAGAATCGTATCTACTGCCCACACCATAGGGTTCACAAATTAGGGGATGATAAGGACTTGTGGTGTAATGAAGACCAACACTTTGGGCCAACATAGGCCCAATGGGCCCAACAAATCTCCACCTTGGCCCAAATCATCCACCTTCGTGATCAAAAAATTTAGGAATTCATCATCGCACCTTTTCCCAGACACCTGCAAAATGGAAAAACACAAAGTTAGATGCAAGATCCAGAAATTGACAAACATAGAGTAAGTCACACAAGATTGACACAGTCACAAAAGGCACATTATCACAAAGATAAAATAATAGAGCACAAAGCTCTCAAACACAAAGTTCACATAGTGTAATCACATAGATTAGAACTTACAGTTCTCACGACACACAAGCAATTCACATAGAAAGCAATAACCTAAGCACAAAGCTAACATAAGATCACCTAGATCATGAATACACAATTCGTAACTTTATCACCAAGAATGGAATACAAAATTCCCAAGATACACAATCTAATCACAAAGAAACACAAGCTAGCTATCACATAACGTCACATAGACACTCCATAAAGAAGCACACACAGTTAACAACAATCAAATGTTACTCCACATTTGAAAGCACACAACATGCTCCACCTCACTAAGAGAAACAAATAAGCATGTAAACAAGGCACAAAAGCATAAAGGTAACACATATGCACATACTCTATCTTACTAGGAGCAGCCAAAAACCTAGCAAGTTTAACACATAAACAAGCACAAACGTAGAAAATGCATTTCTAACAAGATTTCACACAAAGAAAACACATAGTTTTAAAGAAAAATAACACAAGAAAAACAAAATTTTCAAAGCCATTTAAACACACAAATTAAAGGCTCAAGCAATTCACACAAGCACAACTAGTAAACCTCACCAAAACACTCAGTTTCAGTCACAACATTGGCTTGTTCACTAGATTTATCCTTCTTGGGGTGGGGACATTTGTTAGCATAATGACCACGCTCGTTACAATTATAGCATCTACGATTCTTAGCCTTAAACTTATTATTATGTCTTCCCTTAATAAACATAGCACCCCCAGAATTCTTATCACCCCCATTGTGATTTAAATCATGCTCTTTGCTTTTTAAGGCATTAACCACCACATCTAGAGTAACATCATCACGACCATACTTAATAGCAGATTTGACATCATAATAAGATTCAGGAATAGCATTTAACAAGACAATAGGGGAATACTCATCAATGTGCTTATCACCAGATTGCTTAATATCAATAATGAGCTTTGTAAACATGTCCAAGTTGTCATCAATGTCCTTATTCAAATCCAATTTGAAACTGAAAAATTTTTCAAGCAAGAACATCCTACTAGGCAAAGATGACACATTGAACAATTCATCCAACTTTTTCCACATCTTTTCAGCAGACTCAAATTGACCAACCTTTCTTATCACAGAGTCAGAGAGATTTAAAGTAATGGATGACAAAGCAAGCTCATTCATTTCAGTTTTCTTATCTTCAGTTACAGTGGCAGCATGCGTTCCATCAATGGCCTTATAAACACGTTGTTGAACCAAAACACATTTCATTTTTTGTTTTCAAATTTTGAAATCAGTTTTACCATCAAAAGGAGTCATGCCAAAGGAATTGGAAGTCATTCTTTAAGCACAAATCAAAAAAGCACACCACACGAAGAAATGAACTGACAATCAAGAGTACACACAATGGAAGCAGAATAACAAATATCATAGAAAAATCTCACAAAGAGAGGACCAGCCGCCTCAGAGCATCACAAAGGAGGACCAACCGCCTCAGGGTATCACAAAGATATATCTAAGTTAGAAAATAGAACAAATCTATAACAAAGAGGATGAGAGAAACTCCCCTATCGCCGAGGGTCAGAACTGATCTGCCCGAAACCGGTAGCGGCGGCCGGCGGCGGTCAATGGACGGCGGTCAGCAGGCGGCCAGAGGACGGTCAGGAACGAGCTAACTGACTGGCGGCGGGCAGCAGTTGAAAATCTTTGGCGGCGACGCGTTCTGAAAGGCGGGCTTCAATCGTCGACGATTGACTCGACGGACGAATCGTGATGTGCGGCTCCGATTGGCGACGAAGGCTGACGTACAGCGGTGGCATCGCGTTCCCGGCGGGCCGCGATTCCAGCAGCGGCGGCTGCTCGGTGGCGGGTGAACAGACCCGTTCCTTCCTCCGGCGGCGGTGGCTGACGGACAGCAGCGGCAGAGGTAGGAGAACGGTGGTGCACAGCAGCACCTCTCCTCTTCGCGTCGACGACGGACAGCGGCTGGGCAGCGGACTCGACGAGCGGTGATAACCTCCGACGGACGGTGGTCGAGCTGCAGCGACGAGCAACGGCGGATGACCGACCGGCTCTGATACCACTGTTAGGTATATGCGGTCGTCCTCGTCGTCGTGCCGGTTGACGTAGCCGGAGGTGGTGGAATGTGGTGCTCAGATTTCCTCTCAACAACTCACAAAGAGTCGTATCTACTGCCCACACCCTAGGGTTCACAAATTAGGGGATGATAAGGGCTTGTGGTGTAATGAAGACCAATACTTTGGGCCAACATAGGCCCAATAGGCCCAACAGACTTTCTCGACCTCCTTGGCGACGGCGAGGAGATTCACCAGCGTCTGAAAAGCTCGTTGAAAATAATTCTTGGACTTGCTCTCGGTGGCCTGCGTGACGAAGGCGTCGATGATGTCTTCGGCCTCGTAAACGACGTCGCGTATCTGGCGGACGAGCTTCCAGAGGCCCTCGTCCTTCCGCCACTTTTTGGTGGTCCCCGGAGCATAGCCACATCAATCTATTCCAATTAGAAAGAAAGAAAAATTCAATTTATGCCAAATTAAAAAAAAATAAAAAAACATAAAAATCTATTCCCACCAGCCACATCAGCTATTAGTAAGATTCCGTTAATTTAATGGACGGTAACTTTAAAATAAACTGGGACCAAAAATGTTATGTAAAGGATTAAAAGTGAAATGAGACTTTTTTTCATGAGACCAAAAGTGCATTTTTTTTCAAAAATTATGTGACAAATCGTGACCAACTTTTAAAAAATTATTTAGTCCATACATTTATATTGTGGAATCATTCCATAAGTAATTTTTCATCTTTAAAAATACAACCACTTAAGTTCTTATTGAACGTTTGTTACACATTATTGGATAACTTTTTAATCTGAATATGAAGATAAATATTAATTTTAGTCTAATAAGTTTCACTCATTTCAATCATATAAATTTTATTTTTTATAATTTTAATTCTTCAATTTCATCATAGTCCTATGAATGCACATTTCCATTTGAGTTATTTTTATTCCTATTTTATTCATGTGTATTTTTAAAAAGATGTAGTATTAAAATGGAATTTTAAAAACTATATTAAAATTGATACATTAAGAAGTTTGTATTTTTTAATTATTAAAAAAAAACTAAAATTCACATGAAAGGAACTAAAATTATAAGAGTAAAAAGTTTTAATTAGGATTTAAATTCATTTAAAAAAATTAAAAGTAAAAAGTCACATAATAGAAATTATATTTTAAAAATAATTTAAATTTTATATTAAATTAAATAAAAACTAGTTAGACTCATATTAACATTCATGCATGCTTCTATTTCTTCATAATTAAATAAAAAACTTAAACCTCATATTGTAAAAAATACTCATATTTGACTCCCATTCCAAGTAAAACAAACTAAAACGTTGAGTTTAAAATATAAATCTTTAACATATACTTCCTCACTTTCATAAAACACTTTACGGTTAAAGTTCACTCTATTTAAGAAAAAATGCTCTTTAATTTTAATCACTTTGTTGACTTTAGAAGATATTATAATATTTTTAAATAATAAAAAATATAAAGTAATGATATGTATGTATGTAGAAAAGAGTGACACATTCAAAATTAAAATAACTTTTGAGGTTGTTGGATAAAGTGATGTTTCCTTTTATGAGGTGTGAAAGGTTTTGTGGAAAAAATAAATGAAGAAAATGTGAATAGTTTTATGGGACGAAGGGAGTATCCTTTTTACTTTATTCAAAAAAATTTTAAAATAGTTAGGATATTCAATTTCGTTTCAAACCTTTCAGTTTGTTCCAATTTCGTCTTAATAATACTCCCTCCGTCCCGTAGCAAGAGCATCTTTTGTTTTTTACATGTGGATTAAGGAATATTATTATTTAATGTGTAGTGAGTAGTTGTATAAGTGAGAGTGTGAGCCCCATATTTTAATTGTATTAGTAGGTGTGTGTGAGTCTCATTTGTGTAAAAAAAGAAATGTGACTCTTTGAGTTTGATGCCCAAAATAGAAAAAACACCTTCTTTGAAAGGGAACGAGGGAGTAGTTTTCCACCAATTTTGTCCAATAATTTTATAAAAGCACTTATTCAATCACAACCCATAGAGTTAAAAAAATTGGACAATATTTTAAAGTAAAAATGACAATTTTAATTAAAATATAAAAAAGTTATAAGACTATCTTAGATTAATTAATTTTTTTAAAAACTATTTTAAATAAAATAAATTTATATGATGAATTTTAAACTCTAATAGTATCACTTGTTCTAATCACTTCTTTAATCATTTGACTCAAATCTAATATGATTTCAAGTAAACTAACAAGTAACTAAAATGTTAGCAACTTTCAGCCGGCCACAAGAGATGCCGGCCTCCCCCACACCCCACCCCACCCCACATCACCCTACCCCCACACCATATATATATATAGTTATTAGAAGAGTTGGAGATTTAGGGGTGAATAAAGAATTGAAGAGAAGGTGTGGGTGGAAATGAGGCAAGCAGGAGCGTATTCGAAGATGGTGGGTGGAGGCAGAAGTGGGCCCCACTCGCTGCCATTGGCAAGAATCAAGAAAATCATGAAGAAGTCAAGCGATGAGGTGAAGATGATATCGGGGGAGGCCCCCATGGTGTTCTCCAAGGCCTGTGAGCTCTTCATCGCCGAGTTGACCAAGGCGGCTTGGCGCTCCGCGCTGCAGGCCAAGCGGAGGACGCTGCACAAGCACGACGTCGCCTCCGCCGTCGTCCAAACCGATATTTTCGACTTTCTTGCTGACCTCGTCGGAGACTCTCCTCATCATCACACTTCACTCGTCCAACCTCACCCATGAAGATACAAGCCCCCCCTCCCCTCCCCTCACCTCAATCAAATATTCTCTCGCATCTGCAAATATTATTACTCCTTAATTTTATTAATTGCGCTGTCTCACAATTATTATTACATTTATTTTTTATAGATGAGACGCAAACAAAATAATTTATACTCATATATCTGTTACTCTACAACATATTAAAATATATTATTTTTTAATCTTCGAGAATATTAAACAGTAATTGTGACTAGAGTACATAGTATATATATAGTTAGTATAAGTTTATGCTGTTAAATTTACATTTTTTATTTTGTCAATATTTTAGGTATAAACAAGTAAATGTGAAAGTTGTAATTGGATGGATGGATTTATTTATTTATTATTATTATTATTTTTATATATAGTACTTCCTCCGTCCCAAAATTTTTTGCACATTTCCTTTGTAATTTACAAAGGAAGTGTGCAAAAAATTCGAGACGGAGGGAGTAATATATTTTGATTTGGAGATTCCACTTTGATATACTGCATTTTGAATGAATGATATACATTATAATTTTTTTTTGACGTTACATGCGATTATGTGAGCAGAAATATATTCGATTTTTTTAGAAAAAAAAGGTCAAGTTTTATTAAAAGAGTGTAGAACATAAAATGTGCTCATATTCAAATAAAAAAAAGGTACAACACCTTCAATCCTTCCTTTATATACCAGTACAAAATTGAGGTTCTCTCAATTGTAAATGTATATCTCTTTCTTTTACTATTCTGGTGTTTGATCAAAAGCAATATATTAATTTTTTGCCTTCATAATTATATCTTCACTTTCAATTTTCACACCACTGAACATTAATTTATCATTTCGTGCCTTTTAAATTTACCAGATAACACATTTCCAAATGCTCTTTTAATTCAAATCTACCTTTTCAATAGAAAAAATGCTCTAATAATATGTTAATTTTTAGCTGTATATGTGATGTTAAGTCATATTTATGTGATGTTAAGTCATAGATAAATATGTCTCCAAATAGTATCAGTCACCACACAATCAATGAATAAGTGGCTTACTTCTTCCTAAACCTATCCACACAATTTGCATTCCTTAGGTTTGATATTGTTGGGATCCGATTTTGCACTTCCTTCCAAGAGAATGCAACAATTTTGAGAGGAATAATATTATTCCATATTTAACTTACAAGATATAGGCTCCCCAATCCAAACCATTCAACTCTTCCAACTTTCCATACGCAGATTTCACTATATAATTTTCACAATTCAAGTATCTCCAAACCCATCTATCATCTCCATCCAAACCATTCAACCCTACATATAATTTTTTTTATGTAAATTTACATGCGACTCTTTACACAATTCTTTTGCTACATATATACGACCTCTTTATGCAGCTGTCCACATACAATTCTAAGTTAAATTCATTTTTCATCTTATAATAAAGGTGTATTTTGCTTTCTATCCAAATTTTTTTTCAATTTTAATCCCATAACTACTTACATTTCCCGATTATGACTCCAAAATCGTCGGAAACCCCCCAACTTAAGCGGTCATGTGTGATGCAAGTGTATGATTGAAGCAGTTATAAATTTTTCTTATTTTCTGTAAATTAATTTCCTACAAAGTTACTGCCTTAATTCACGTATCTTTTACTTTCCTAGAATATGATTAGATGGGATTTAATGTTCCCAATTATAAAAGTAGATACATGTACTTTGTATTTTGCAGATTGATTGGAATAAAATTTGGGGAAAAAAGATTTTTTTGTCCGCTAACTTTGCCAAATTTTGAATTTAGTCCATAAGTTTATCACTTTTTGAAAATCGTCC
The DNA here is from genome assembly GCA_023678885.1 of Pogostemon cablin. Taxonomy (NCBI): domain Eukaryota; kingdom Viridiplantae; phylum Streptophyta; class Magnoliopsida; order Lamiales; family Lamiaceae; genus Pogostemon; species Pogostemon cablin. The sequence goes on from CM042951.1 coordinate 33,893,142, forward strand.
ATTATATTTGCAGCATTTTGAAAATCGTCCATTATATTTGAAAATTTTAAAAATCGTCCATCATGTTTACTAAGTTTAACAAAATCGTCCATACCAACAGGTCATTAGCAGGTTATTCTAAAAAATAAAAATAAAAATATGTAATATATATATATACTATTTTAAAAAAATAGCTTCCACTAAGAATTTATATTATACTCTCTCCGTCCGCCCGAAAGAGGGCATTTTACTTTTGTGCACGTTGATTAAGAAGTATTGTTATTTAATGTGTAGTGGGTAGTTGTATTAGTGGGAGTGTGGATCTCATATTTTAATTGTATTAGTGGGTGTGTGTGGATCTCATGTGTGTAAAAAAGGAAGTGACCCTCTTTGGAACGGACGACCAAAATGAAAAAAAGACTCTCTTTCGAGCGGACGGAGGAAGTATCAATATTTAGTCGAAGTTGCTCCACTTTAGTAATGAGATTAATATTGTTTGCTTGGTATATGGAAGTGAAAAATGAAAAGTGAGATAAAATTGGTTAAATAAAAATATGATATACATTAATTGGGGTGAAAACATTCAAATGACCTGCCATAGCAGATCAAATGACCAAAATATTGAATTTTATGAAGTTAATGGGCTAATTTCAAAATTGTTATAAAATTAACGGACTAATTTCAAAATGAATGAAAGTTAGCAGACGAAAAAATTTATTTTTCCTAAAATTTATTTCATTTTCTTTTACAGTAAAATGCAAATTGATTGCAAAACTTACATGACCATATGTTATCATGAGTTCTGATTTGAGGTTATCATGAGTTTCGAGTGGAACAAGAATTGGCCAGCCCTTACAACTACAACCATAGCAAAACCTAGGGATACCGATGCGGGTGTCGTCGGAACCGTCAATGATGCGTTCCTCCTCTCGCAATCCGACCATCCTCGATTAATACTTGTAAGTCATCCTCTCACTGGTGATAATTACATTTCATGGAGGCAATCTATGTTTCTTACTTTGACTGCTAAGATGAAACTTGGATTTATCAATGGTAAAATTAAGCAACCAAAGGAAGATGATGCAAAATTTGAACATTGGAAACGAATTGAAAGTCTGATCATTACTTGGACATTTAACTGTGTTTCTAAGGAGATTATGAGCTCTGTTATATTTGCTCATAATGTTAAAGATTTATGGGATGATTTGACTCAAAGATATGGGGGGAGTAATGGGCAACATATCTATCAATTAAGAAGGAGATTAGTAGCATTACTCAAGGTAATAATACTATTGTTGCATATTACACTAGACTAAAGGGACTTTGGGATTAACTTGCTTGTTTGAAACCATTGTTGGTTTGTGATTGTAAGATAGGAAAGGCCGTTGTCGAGAATGATCATGAGAATAAACTTACAGAATTTCTAATGGGATTGAATGACATTTATGATCCCATTAGGGATCAAATTTTGCTTATTGAGCCTTTGCCTAATTATATAGAGCTTACTCTATGCTCGTTACAGTGGAGAAACAAAGATCTGGAGAAATACATTTCCCTGAGCATGTCGAAAATTCAGCTATGATGGTTAAAGGATTGGGGCCAGGGAAGGCTAATACAACAAAACATGGAAGTCAAAACGCTTATAAGCCCATGGGGAGAGGAAGAGGTAATGGTCAAAGAATGGCTAAAGAAGAGAAAGCCAAATTGATATGTGATCATTGTCCAGGACCTGGTCACGAAAGCTCCACTTGCTTCAAGTTACATGGAGTACCTGAGTGGTATAAGAAGCTTAAGGATCAAAGTAGAAAGGGGTTTGCTAATTTAGTTAGCACAGGAGATGGTATTTCATTTGTTGAGTCAGAAATTTCAAAAGGTAATGCGTTGGATTTTCTGGTATGTTTCAAAAAGAACTAACGAAATTCTTTGGTGCTAAAGGTACTTCTTCTTCTGATTTTGCCAAGGATTATGTTCATTTTTTCAATTCAGTAGGTAAAAAAAATCATCTAATCATTCGTACTGATTTTTCATTAATGCTTGGATTAAGAAAAGAAAACTGGATCTTAGATACTGGTACTAGCAAGCACATGTGCAATGATGTATCTCTATCACAACACTATCCACAAACACTCATTTGATCTCTGTTTTATTACCTGATGGCTCCACCAAATATATTACTCAATTTGGGCAAATAATAATTGAAGGAAAGCTTACACTGAATGATGTCCTTTATATTTCATCCTTCAAGTACAATTTTCTTTCAATTCCACAGCTGACTTGTGAATCCAATATGAAATGTCTCTTTACACTCTCTGATTGTTTCATACAAGACCTGAAGAGTGGTGAACTTCTAGCTACTGGGATGATGATGCAAAAACTCTATACACTTGAATCTCATTCTGCCTTTGATTTTGCATCTGTTACATTTCCTTGTAATCTCTATTTAAAAGTTTGGCATCAAGTGGTAGGGCTGCCTCTTACAGTATGTTGCAACATTTGAGTTTTTTGAAAAATCTCTTTATTGATTCTCATGTTAGTGCTGTAAAATCTTGTGATGCTTGTTTTAGAGCTAAACAACACAGAACACCTTTCCCAAGATCAGTAATTATGGATATTTTTGAACTCTTACATTTAGATGTCTGGGGTCCTTGTAAGGAGAAATCTATTACAAATACACCATATTTCTTAACAAATACACCATATTTCTTAACCATTGTTGATGATTATAGTAGATGTACTTGGGTGTATTTGATGAGTTATAAATCTCAAACATGCACATTCTTGAAGAATTTTATTCTCAAGGTTAAAACAAAATTCCAAAAACCTGTCAAAATAATTAGAAGTGACAATGGTTCAGAGTTTACCAACCTAGAATGCCAAGATTTTCTTCTTTCACTTGGCATATTGCATCATAAGAGTTGTGCCTACACACCTCAACAAAATGGGGTGGTGGAAAGAAAACATAGGCAAATCTTAGAAATGGCTAGATCCTTGATGTTTCATTCCAAAATACCTATGAGATTCTGATCATATTCTATTCTTTTCTCAGCTCATATAGGCTTCCAAGTTCTATCTTGAATTGGAAAACCCCTTTCGAGATTCTTTATAACCGTTCTGCTGATTACTCTAAGCTCAAACCTTTTGGTTGCCTTGCCTATGCAGCCAATGTACATCCAAAGTCCTCAATTTTTTTTAGTAGAACACATAAGTGCATATTCTTAGGTTACACAACAGAAAAAAAAGGGTTTCACCTCTATGATCTTGATAATGATATTTTTATTACCTCTAGGGATGTGAAATTTTTTGAACAAAGTTATCCTTTTCACTCCACACCTTCTGATTCACCATCTATTCTTTTCCCTTCTCCATCCACATATTTTTCCGCCTTACCAGAAAATATCAATCCCAACATTCCCTCTAAGCCAGTTCCTTCCACTGATTCCCCTCAGACTAAAATTCCATCTGAAACACTCACTCCGCAAGTTTTGGGTAGGGGCCATAGACATAAAAAAAGATCTGTTTGGTTGCAGGATTTTGAGATGAATTCTGTCACACATGAACATTCCACCCTTTTGCCTTACCCTCACTCCAACCTTGTTTCCTACAACATTGCATATGATGACTTCTTGAATTATGTATCTTTGGTAAAGGAACCTAACTAATTATTATCATTGCTTGTACATTTACAAGAAAATGGTCATTTTCTAGCGTTACTGGTTTATGTTGATAATTTGTTGATCACTGGTACTGACCTGAACTTAATTGATGCAGTGAAGGGTTATTTGGATAAATTTACAATTAAAGATTTTGGATTTGCCAAATATTTTTTGGGCATAGAGATAGCTTGAAATGAGTCAGGTACTTTTCTCTGTAAAAAAAATATATTCAAGATATTCTTCATGATTGTGGGATGACAAATTGCACAGCCACACAAACAACACTACCTTCTGGTTTACATCTTCAATCTTTGCAAGGTGCTCCGTTGACTGATTCTGATAAGTTTAAGAGATTGACTGGAAGGCTCCTTTACTTAAACTTAACTAGGCCAGATATTACTTACTCCGTGCAACAATCATCTCAATTTCTATCCAACCCTTGTACTGCTCATTGGGATGCAGCACTTCATGTGGTTAAATATTTAAAAGGGAAACCTTCCATTGGCTTGTATTTTTCTACTTCTTCAGAATTTTCTGTTTGAGCATTTAGTGATGCAGATTGGGCAGCGTGTAAGGATACACGTAAGTCCATCACAGGTTACTTCATTTTTCTTGGTGATTGTTTGGTTTCTTGGAAGAACAAGAAACAAACCACTGTTTCCAAATCATCTACAGAAGCAGAATATCGAGCATTGAGTTCTACAGTATCTGAACTTTTGTAGATTTCTTATATATGTTCGGACTTTGGAATTTTCATTCCTCTTCCCATTCAGCTTGAGTGTGATAATCAAGCTTCCATTCACATAACAGAAAATCCAGTGTTCCATGAGCGCACTAAGCATTTGGAGATTGATTGTTACTTGGTCCCGTAAGAATTGCTCAATGTTAAAAATATCCCAAAACTGGCAGATTTAGTTCCATAGGAATTTTTCGTCAAAATCTGTTAATAGTTGACGAAATATTCTGAACCATTAACAAGATCAAAATGGACTATGTCTATTTTGAAAGACAAAAAATAATATAAATCTGATAGTTTATAATAATATATGTTAATTTGGAATGAAATTTTTCGAAAATTATGATTATAATATTCTTATAGGACCAAAACCGCTAGCTATGAGACCAGTGTATTCCTATGAGATTATAATTGAATTGAAGGAATTCTTATGAGATCCAATGTGATATTTTCCCGTTAAATTCTCTATCGTGGAGTCTATAAATATCATGCAACTCAAGTATTAAAAGGCAATTCTTCCTATTATCTATCCATTCTTACGAACATGACATGCCCTATTTTCACAACAATGTAATTTATAAATTATATCAATACGACTTGGAAGTTGCTCTCCACTTATTCATTCTTCTTTACTGTCGTTCACACTGACCATTCATAAAATATTTAGAGTTGTGTATGATTTTTTTAAAAGTTATTTTTAAAAAAAAATTACAAACTTTACTCACATTAAAAATTAATTTTATTTTTAAGAAATTGAAAAGAAAAAAAAAAACACAACCTTTATTTTTTTTAATTTTTTTTAACGAATATGGAATGTTTCTAAACCATAATAATAATGGCTGTTGGATTAGTAAAGGAGAAGAATTTTCCATGTTATTGGCTATTGGATTAGTGGGGGAGAAGAATTTTCCATGTTATGATTAGCTGGATTTACTAGTTTTCCAACTAATTAATTTATTCATTAATACACCTCACAATTAAAATAAGGCAAAGAATTGTGTGACACGTCTAAGGGCTTACTGCTTACGTGAGACAAATAAAAAGTAATAATTTTTATAATAAAAAGTAATACTTAATTAATGAAAAATGATAATACTATTTTATTAACAATTTATAATATAAATGAAAAGTGATAAAATTTTATAGCGAAAGTGATAATGTTTTGGCAAAAACTTGTCTGCCCTGGACACAAGAGACCAAATCTAATGTTTTATAGCGAAAGTGATAACTATTTTAAAAAGTGTAAAATGATTTCACATGAGACAATCTCATGCAAAACTTGCCCTTAAAATAATATTTATATGCCCTCCGTCACCTTCAAAAATTGTACTCCCTCCGTCCCAAAGATATTGACACACTTTCCTTTTTGGGTTGTCCCACAGAAATTGACATATTTCCTTTTTAAGAACATGGGACCCACACAAAAACAATTTATTTATTTACATGGACCCACACACCCATCACACTCACCACTAATACAACTACCCACTACACATTAAATATTATTTCTCTCACTTCACTTTATATTAAATTATTATACTCCTTAATCTCCGTGCCCAAAAAAAATGTGTCAATACTTCCGGGACGGAGGGAGTATTTTTTCTATTTTGGGCATCCCACCCAAAGAGCTAATTCCTTTTTTATACACATGGGACCCACACACACCCACCAATACAATTAAAATATGGGGTCACACCCTCATTAATACAACTACCCACTACACGTTAATTAAATAATAATAGTACTCTTAATCAATGTGAAAAGGTAAAAGCTCACGTGGGATGGAGGGAGTATATACTTCTACTTAATTGCTGTTACAATCATCATTAATACAACTACCCACTACACGTTAATTAAATAATAATAGTACTCTTAATCAATGTGAAAAGGTAAAAGCTCACGTGGGATGGAGGGAGTATATACTTCTACTTAATTGCTGTTACAATCCATGAATTAATGCTTCTGCCATGGTTTTCAATAATTTATTGAACTGAAATACTACGTCCAATCAACTTGATAACCATACAGGGAGGTTATTAGAAGTGTGGAATTAATACCCTCCAACTTAAAACAAACCAACACAATCAAGCTGTGATCATTTCAGATAACTATACTTAGAGTTTAATTAGGAGTAGAAAACACAGAGTAATCAGAGTGGAGAAACGCAAACAGAAATCTGGTCAAGGAACTTGCCGCTCCTTCCTTTAAAGCTGTAATTAATGTTAAATCAACACCTTATCTAAAAATTTAAGCTTGTAGAGAGAGGAGTCGTTTAATACTTAATAAATCACTATAACACGACCTCTCACATACAGAAGATTAATTTTTGCCTAATGGGTAGCGGTGAGATTCGAACTTTGGACCTTTGCTGGGCCATATGACTTTATACATGTTAAATGATAATCTCATCTAAAAGTTTAAACTTGTAGTGAAGGGAATAATTTAATACTTAATCAATCACTCTAACAGTTAGTCACTCCATTAATAAATAACATAATAAATATACAGAGCTTAGAACATATATATCTTTCTCTTTTCAGTATCTTTTTACTTTATTCGAAAATGTTCAAAGTAGTTAAGACACTAGCTTATTTTCGTTCCAAACTTTTCAGCTGATTACATCTAATTAAAATAATATGTTTTTACCAATTTTGACTTATAATTTTGTAAAACATCGATTCAATCTCATCCCATTGAATTAGAAAAAAATGGACAATTTTGATGAGAATTTAAAAGTTTTGGGACTATTTAGGAGAAATTAAATTTCTTGAAACTATTCTGAATAAAGTAAATTTGTATGAGTCGATTTTGATTTTAAACTCAGAATAAATAGATGAATACCGTAGAAGGACCACCATGCCGGCCGGATACAAAATCCGTGCCATTCGTGTCATACATTATACGCGTATCGAGTCGACGCACAAGCCATGGTAGATCGTGATGCTCTTCACGCCGATGTTGTTCCCTTCCTCCCAAGCTCCCCCTCCGCCACCACCCCATGGTCCCACCACTTTCTCGCAATTTTACTAGTTGATTGTGATTTATGTCACAGTTTTATCTCATAATTTCTGCGAGTTAATTTGTAAATTATTTGCTTGTTGGTGATTGGGCAGAGCGGCGTTTGTGATGCCAATAGTGCCAGTCAGCTTCACATTATTTGCGTCCATCATCCAAATTTTGTTTCCAGCAAATTAAAAGATAGATATATAGTGGATGCAAGGAGGAGGAGGATATTTGATGAAGAGGTCTGCAAAAGTAGTGATGGAGAATAAGCCACAAGGCAACGGGACGGGATGGTGGTGGGAGGATTGAGCCCTCTTAGCGAGAGCCTTTGGAAGGAGAAAAGGAACACGGAATTCCGCTAGGCTTGCTTGGAAGGATTTCACTGTAATGGTGACTTTGATTTTTTTTTTTTATTAATTGGATTACTTTTTATAATAATTTAGATTACTTGTTTAATTTTAATTTTTAATTTTTCTGAAAGATAAAGTTCCTTATTTTTAGATTACTCTTTTTTATTAATTGAGTTACTCTTTATAATTAATCGAGTTGTTATGGATATACTTTTGAATGACCCTTTTTATTGTTTTGTTTATGTTTAGTTTTGCTTGATCAATAAGGTTTTTTTTTTATTTAGGTTACTCTTTATAATAAATTGAGTTACTCTTTATATTAAATTGAGGTATTTTTTTATTTGTGACTCTAATTTTTTGAAAATTCATTTATTTGTAAATTGATTGATTATTAGATCAAATTAATTAGATTATCTTTTGAAATTAATCAGATTATTTTTTGAAATTAATTTTTATTATTAACTTATTAAAATATTTGAAAAAAAAAAAAAAGAATGATAAACTGGACAGAAGAACTCACGGTCCGTCTACTACTGGTTGTCATTTCATTTAAAAATAAAAATTAAAAAGTAATAGAGCTGGCATGCATAGCACTAAATCCAAAAATATCTTGCTAGGCCCACTTCACATATCACATGCCTAACATGTGCGCTGGATTCGGTTCCACAAAATTATTTGTGAATCCTAGTGGCTCTCATTTTTTTATATTAACAAAAAAAAAATATTGATAATTATATTTAATATTAATCTAATACTCTCTAATTTAGTTGTGATTTGTCATTTTAAAATAAAATAATTTAAAAATAAAGTGTAAGAGAGATTTTAAAAGATAATATTAGAAATCAACTATCTCAATTCGCAAATAATATTAATGTATTTGAAATCCTAAAATTCTTTTTTTATCTTTTACGTTTAAATTTATAAATTTATATTTTATTATTAATGTTAGAACAACATTTGATGTATTTTTAATATTTATTTATGTTTTAAATTATGCTAATATTTTTTAAATTTTTGAGGTTAGGATTAAATTCGCATAAATGACAACCCGTTTAATATAAATCGCTTAACCCGTAGCTCATTTTGTCTATAACCTAATAAATCTGGCCATGTAAGGTCAGGTCCACCCGGCCGTTTAACATCCAAGATGTATATATATATGGTATTATTGCCACTGACAATAGCTTATTTTCCCGCCCCAAAACGAAGTAGCAAGAAATTAGTACTTCAATAATCTCGAAGCCGTAGGGTTGTTCTAGAAGTGATAAAATTTTAATTATGATGAGTTCTGTGGGGCTGTATCAAGATTAACTAGCAAGAAAGGTCTGAGAACTTTATTGAAAAAAATAATGGTGTCCTCATATCAACCTGCAAGAATTCTGTTTTTAAAGATATATATTTATGAATGAATGTGTGATGTATTGTTTAATTAATAATTTTGAAATAGAAGAAAACCTTTTTGTGAATTCGAGAGTCTTAATTCATGTTTAGGATAAATTATATAAATGTTTCATTTGAAAATATATCGTATCTTTGAAACGATATGTCGTAAATTTGAAACAACTATCCCATGCAACGTATGGGTATTTTACTAGTAATTAATCAATTAATTAAAAACAAATTATTCAATAAATAGATTATGAAGTTTCACTTCATATTTCATAATATGTTTTTTTTAAACTAAAATATTATACCCTAAAAATAACATTAAAGTTTGTATACTTAATGAAAATTTAGCCTTTATTGTAACAAATGAATAGCATTTAATTAATGAAATATACGATGGAAGTAGAGAAAGGGAATAGACAATCTCAATTTACATATTCATAACTTATCATTTGATTTAACTAAATAACTCAAAAAATTCTATAGCACAGTTCCATGAACAATGTGAGCCGTACGTACGTTCCACTGATCTTTTATATAACAAATAATTACTTTATTGTATGATGAATAATATTTTTTTAGTTGTGAGGATTAACAACTACTCCATCCGTCCGCTTTCAAGAGTATCATTTTTTCAGTTTGAGCGTCCGCCCCAAAAATTTCATTTCCTTTTTTTATCCACACACCTATTAATAGAATTAAAAAATGAGACTCACACCTCCACCAATACAAATACCTACTACACATTAAATATCAATACTCCTTAATTTCCGTGTTCAAAAGCAAATGACACCTTTAAATCCGGATGGAGGGAATACCATTTTACCACATATACTCATTTATAATTATATAAACTAAAATTATATGTACACACATGTAAAAGACTAAATTATCCTTAATTTAATATACCCACGCACATATCCATTTCATCCCCTCAAGGCTCAAACTAAAGTAAAACACATACACCCATATTCATCCACTCTATCTCCCTCAAATTAAAATAAAATACATACACCCACATCAAGAAGAAATGGAGAAAAAGAGAAGAAAAGAGGGAAAATGACATAAGGAAATTGAAGGATTAAAAAGGAGTTAAACAAATTCGATTCATTCATTTATAAATCGATCAAGTCTCCTCAGCTACATATTCTATTTACTTTATTTTGTATCAATCTTGATTGTAAAGAAATTAGATTTTAAGATTTATAAATATTTTGAGTTAATTTCATAAATAAATCAATGAAATGTCATGTATACAAATTAAATCGTATAAATGTAAGTGTTAGAATCTTGATTTATTAGGATAGAGCATGAATATAGCAAAAAAATGCGGCATTCAAAATTTTACTATCGATTTACGCCGTTCTATGTTGTTCAATCCTGATTTGTCAAAAATAATTACTCTGTTTGGCCGACACTGGCCAACAATTAGCTATTATGTTCAATCGTCATTGGCCGGGAGTTAGTTGTTGCGTTTGACCGACACCAGCCGAGAGTTAGTATTGTGTTCGACCAGTGTCAGTTGACATTTTTTTGTATTTTTTGTTGTGTTCGACCAATATCGACGAAAAATTCTTAGTTCGATCAATAATGGTAGAACATAAGACATATTTTCGCTCTTGGTTGGTCAAACGCTCAGGGAATCAGATGAAATTTAAGAACGTAAAATCCACGTTTAGATCGATAAAAATGCTTAAAATTGAGTATTTTTTAATTTTTCGAATGTTTTCTTCTCCGACATCATACTTTATTATTAGATTTAGGTTAAGTGGTGTGGTTTAAGAACTTTACTCTCATAGAAAGATAATGATAGATGGTTGTTGACGAAGATGACAATGGGTTTAGAGTTTTCATGTTAGGTTAATTTAAAGGTGTGTTTATCAAAATTTTGTTTTGTTTTGTTTTTCTATTTTTTTTAATTTTTTTTATTTAATTAATACTAAAGGGTATTAAAGTCCTTTAATATTTTAGTATTCTTTTAAGTATATGAAAGCGGGTGTATTTAGGAAAAAAATGTGTGTGAATAGCTGACGTCTTATTTATATTTACTCTTCTAAGAATAATAACACACGGACATATTAAAAAGTACTCCCTCTATTCCAGTAAGCTTTTCACTATTTTTTTCATTTGTTTGTCCACTACACTCTTCACCCTCCAAAAATAGTAAAAGTTTCAAAACAAATAACCTCTTACTACATAATATTTTCAAAATTGTTACTCTCACATAACTCACATAACTTATTTTATCATTTATTTATTATTTAAAAATACCACAATATCCCTAAAAGTCAATAAAATTAGGCAAAAAAAAACTTATCTTAACTACGTATCTACAATAACGGTGAAGAGTTTAGTGACACGAATGGAGTAATATTTTTTGAAAAGAGAACTCGTACACATAATTCCACACAATTTGTGTTGGGATAAACAAATCCCCATTAATTTCTAAGGGACAAATAAAGAAGAGTATAAAAAGTACAACGTAAGAATTTACGTGAAAAACTCCAAAATCAGAGAAAAACCACGGATCGAGAAAATACTACTATGTAAATTTTTTTACAATCACATATAATTTCTCTCTCCCGATCCCAATCCCTACACTCTTACAAATCTTTGACTAATTCACACCTTTCTCCACTTTCTCACAACCGAGAATACAATAAATGAATTTAAATAGAATCAAACACAAAGATTAAAGTGTACTTGATTGTGCACTTAATATTAAGTCCAAGGGCCTCCTGATATAGCACCAAGGATCCCTCCCCTTTTACTCTTCATCCGATGTGGGACAAAAGAAATAAAAGAAATCCCTTCTTTTATTTTTGACAAAATTACCAACAATCTCCATCTTGTCAGAATAAAATAAGACTCATTGTCTTCACTTATAATCATTCTCAACCCCGAGAATCCCTTAAAATCAATCATTCTAAGAATCATTGTCTTTACCGACAATCCATTCTCAACCCCGATAATCCTACTACACCATATGAGTAGACCACTTAGAATAAACCATTCTAAAAATTTCCTGCAACACATATTGAAAAATACTTGCTGATATTTATGGTGCTACTTCCAGCACTTGGCTATCCCTGGAAGTTCATCAGCCATCGATATACATCCACCACACACCCTACATCACTTGCTAAGTCAATGTCCGTGTGCAAACTTGTAGACCATCTAATATTATTACATTCTTTTTCATGACAATTGAACATGTCATAAGGATCCCCAATAATATTAACTCAACATTTGGAACTGTTGCCGCACCACTCTTCCTTGACCAGCAATCGTCATCATTGCTCCACCGTAAGCAATTACCGTGCCATTGCTCTACCTTGAGCAATTACCGCACCATTGCTACACCTTGAGAAAAACCATCACTGTACCGACATGACGTCACTGCCTTTTACTGTCAAGCTACACCAGATTTGTTCGACCTCTTTTTCTACTGAAAGTGTCGTCACTTGAAGCCGATTCTAATCCTCCAGAATTCACGATGCTTTTTCACTTGACGTTCCGCTACTCTTTACCCATCTAGCATCACTGGTACCAAGTACCACATCGATATTTTTCCCGTTGAATCGCCGTTTCCCCACGCCACCAGTCATTATCGAAAAACCTGTTCCTTTCAAACCTCCTTGAGCCGACATCCATGAAAAATCCCCTGCCGCTGTTAAGCCAACTCCACCACCTAGAGTCCCAACAATTCACATTACTGTAAGTCCAAGAACTCTGCCAAAAACTGTTGTCCCGCAAATCCTACCCCTTGTCACGCCAGTGTTGCCACAGTCCAGCGCATTTCACTGCAAGAAAGGAGGCACATTTCACCGCAAGAAAGGAGATGCCACTATATCCGGCTGATCTACTGACCCCCTTGTGCCACTAGCTTTTCCTACTTCTTTTATGTCACCCTTAGTCTAATGAATACCCCCTCATAAAGTCTTTTCTGATGTGGAAGGTCAGACTATGCTGCAACCATACTAAGAACTTGAACTTTGTTGGGATAAATATATCCTCATTCATTCCTAAGGAACAAATAAAGAAGAGCATAAAAAGAACAACACAAGAATTTAGGTGAAAATCTCCAAAACTGGAGAAAAATCACGAATCGAGAAAATACCACTATATGAAAAAATTTTACAATCACACAGAATTTCTCTCTTCTGACCCCAATCCCTACACTCTTACAAAGCTTTGACTAATTCACACCTTTCTCCCCACCCATTCTCATAACGAAAATACAAGAAAGGAATTTAAATAGAATCAAACACAAAGATTAAAATGTACTTGATTGGTTCACTTAACTTCAACTCCAAGGACCTCTTTATATAGCACCAAGGATCTCTTCTATTTTACTCTTCATCCGATGTAGAACAAAAAAAATAAAAGAAATCCCTTCTTTTATTTTTGACAAAACCAATAATTTGTACAACATAGATAAAGACCCAGAGCATTAACTAATATTGTATGAAATGCATATATGATTATTAAGTCGTCTTTGCCTATTTAATTTATTAGGTATGACGTTGAAGGATGACAATATCTAATTTCAAATAATTATGAACATTATTTTACTATAAAAATGCAACGTTGGATTAAATAACTGAATTAAGCAAATTCATTGACAAAGGTTTAGTGAATAACTTTATATTGTCAACCTCCTCAGTTCAGCATTTTGCATTATCCTTGTCCTATTTTTCTCATCAGGTATACATCCAAAAGAACTCGGTAATAAATCTAATCTAATGATACATCATCTATTTTCTCATGAAGAATAAAGTAATTAAATAAAAATTGTGCGTTATTAAAAATATTAGTTGATAAATGATTTAAATATTTTTTAATTCTAGAACAAATATTGATAATTTAAAAGAAAAAGAAAACAACTTGAACATGCACCATTAATGCTCACAATTCTTACATTTAAATTTGTATTATGGTCTAATTAATTTCTCTTCAAATAAACAGAAAAAGAAAAAGAAAAAAAAGTGTTATATATGTGTATATTCTATATTTCGGACTTTATTAGTACACGTTTCAAGGATCTAATTATTTTATGAGCCAATGGCTAAAGTAACCAATTTGAATGGTAAAAAATCGAGTCATTAATTAAATTGTATAAAATTCTATTTTATAGTACATTTTTGGATTAAAATATCCCCACTCCTTTTTTTTTTATTATTTTGAGGAATTTTATCAATTCAAAACCTGAAAATTGGTTATATTATCAATCTGGGGCCTGTTTTTTTTTCTATCAATCCAGGGCCTGAAATATGTAAAATTATCAATTCAGGGCCTGAATTTATCCCGACACAAGATACCGACATCATGTCTGACATCATCGACGTAGCACCGGATGTCAGATTTGTTGTCGATCATGTGTCGGTATGTTATGTCGGGGATCCAACACCTTGACCGACACCAAAATCACATCCGATGTTATGACGATGGTTTCGGATATGATATCGATATGACGTCGATATTCTATTTCTGGCATTCGACACCATTATTTACGCTTAATAATAAAATAATAAAAAAAGAAAGGGTGTGGGTATTTTGTTATACAATTTAATTAGATGATTTGGGTGGTCACTCTCCCAAAATTGGACAATTGAATAGAATTATTATACAATTTAATTTAATTGATGATTGACAATAATTTTGAGTCATTTATTTTGGATATTTGGGTCACTCTCTCTTATTTTATCATTGTTTTATATATTGACATTTTAATGAAAATAATTTTTTAAATAGTACCATCAACATTTAAATAAATTACTAAAATTTAACAAGTGTTGATCTACATTTAGTTTATTTTTACGTTCCATATTAAATTTTTTGAAAGTATTATATATAATAAGTACCCTTTAAAATGTGATACTTCCTCCGTAATTAAAAATTGTTTGCTCTTTCTTTCGTAGTTCGCCCAACATTATTATTCGCCTAAAATAAGGGGGGTGGGTGGGGGGGAGGGGAGGGTTGCGGTGGGGAATGGGGTGGCAAGAGGAATTGGGGTGGGGTTGAGGAGTTGGGGAGTTACGATAGGGAAATGGTAGTGCGATTTTTGTGTGGGGTGGGGTTTAGGGTTTAGGATGGGGAGGGAGAGATTGAGGGTTGGGGAGTTACCGTGGAGAAATGGTAGTGCATTTTTTGTCTAGGGTGGGTTGGGTAGATTGGGTGGTAAGGGCTAATTTTTTTTTAAAAAAAAAGGAATAATAAATTTTTTAATTAATTTATTAATTATATATATTTTTATATATTAATATATTTATTACGAATTCAAATTACATGGTTTAAATAAATATTTGAAAATTCATGCAAAACAACTAAAAGAATATCAAAATCAAATTCATGATTAGAAATCTATTCATTTAAAATTTTGAATTTATAAATTCGTGAATTTAATGATGGATCCAAACACGAATGAATGATTTATAAATCTCTCCTCAAATACTTCTATCCAAACACAACTTAAAATTAGAAAAAAGTAATTTTTCTTTAATATTCGTGGTACAGTAAAAATGAACATGGTTCAGAGACGGAGGAAGTACTATTTTATATATATTCAATTTATTTTTACTATTTTATATATATTCAATTTATTTTTATAAAAAAATATTGAATAAAATTATGCATTCAAGATTTTTTTAATATGAAACTACATCTACCGTTAAGACAACCAATTTAAATTGTTAAAAATATAATCATCTAATAACTTAACTTTATATCATCTATACTCAAATGATCATTTTAAGACCCAAATTCCTCCCATGCCTTTTTTTTAATAATTTAATTATTCAGTGTCGGTCATAATATTAGAGTCCTGATACAAGATACCGACATCATCGTCATAATATCAAATATCAGATTCAGTGTCAATTAAAGTGTGGGAGTCCCGACATAGGATACCGTCACAGAAGCGACAATAAATCAGACATTCAGTGCTACGATGACGATGTCGGATATGATATTGGTATCCTATATCGGAGCTTTGACACATTAACTAAAAATGAATCCAACATCTGATGCTATAACGATGGTGTCGAACATAATGTCGATATCTTGTGTCGGGTATCTGATGTCATTCCCGTCACTGAATAATTAAATAAATAAAAAATAGGTGGGAGCATTTTGGTGGATCATTTGATTTTAAATAATAGAAAGTTAAGTGGTTGCATGATAATGATTTTCACTTTAAATTTTGGGTGAAGATTAAAAAATATAACCTCTTTATTTGCTGATAAGGTTTTTATTCTATTATTTTGGGCATACACCCTAAAAGTATTAATTTTCTCTTTTTCGAAAAAAGACCACTCACATGTCAATTCACATATCACTAATATAACAACAAATTATATAAAATAATAATTCTTCTTAATTCACATGCAAAAATAAATGAATGTCTTACTGGTGGATGGAGGGAATAGTATTTTATTGTATTAATACTTCCTCCGTCCGCGGGCAAAAGATATATTTTGATATTTTGGGCGTTCACTTCAAAGAGTCTCATTTCATTTTTCATACACATGAGATCCACACATATCCACTAATACAATTAAAATATAAAATATGAGGCCAACACGCTCACTAATACAACTGCTCACTACACATTAAATAATAATACGCATTAATCCACGTAAAAAACAAATGTCCCGGAGTAAAGGCAATACATCTCATGCACAAGATTATAGACATAATAATTTTCCTCTTTTAAAGATAGTATTTATATATTTCTTATAAAATCATTATGCTATACTACTATTTTATTTTATCTCCAAGAAGAAATTTAATTTAAATTAAAAAAATCCCTATGATTATATAATAATGCAGCATTAAGCATGAATGATGTGTATGGAGCGGAATTAGCAGCGGAAGGTCCGACGGAGGCGGGTTGCGGTACCTGGTTAGGAATGTGCTCGGGCGGACCCGGGTCGGATCAAGAGTGTACTAAGCGGTGTGGGCTTTATTTTCATAAAAAACGCATTGGATTTTGCTCAAAGTATGACGGCTTTGCAATCTGCTGCTGCCCCCAAGAATGAATTATGAAGTCAATCATCTTTTGTAATCATTTCAACAAGATGAATTCAAAGTTGTTCATGAATCATGATACTATCTCATCACTTTATATGTAATTCATAATGTTATTGCCGCGGATCCAGAAAATCACGGTAGGGTGGGCTAAGTTTATAAAAGAAAATAAAAAAAAATAATAATAATTAAAAAATATTATATATATATATATATATTCACACATGAATTACATTCTCAAAAGGGACGAAGGATGAGCTAAATTTTAATATTTATTGTAATGTACTCATAGATATATATAATATAAGAAGATATATGGATAAATATCAAAATTGGTCCTATAAGTATGACATTTTCCAATTTTAGTCATTTTTCATTTACAATTCTCAATTTTGGTCTTTTTTGTCAACTTTTAGTCCTTTTTGTCCAAATTTAGCCCTTTTTGTC
Source organism: Pogostemon cablin (assembly GCA_023678885.1). Classification (NCBI taxonomy): domain Eukaryota; kingdom Viridiplantae; phylum Streptophyta; class Magnoliopsida; order Lamiales; family Lamiaceae; genus Pogostemon; species Pogostemon cablin. The sequence continues at coordinate 33,910,724 of CM042951.1, forward strand.
CAAATTTAGTTCTTCATGTTAAAAAATATCCAAAAATGATCCGAAAGTGTATACATTCAGTACCAAAAGTGGACCAAAAAGGACCAAATTTTGAAAAAAGGACCAAAACTGGACAAAAGGACTAAAAGTGGGGAAAAAATTACCAAAATTGAGAATTGCAAATGAAAAATGACTAAAGTTGGAAAATGCCATACTTAAGGGAATAATTTTCATATTTATCCTAGATGTATTTATTTTTTAACTTTATTTGGGTGGGCTTAAAATATTTTTGGGTTGAACTAAATTTAAAAACACAAAGAAGATATATTTATTTTTTAGCTTTATTTGGGTGGACTTAAAATATATTTGGGGTAGACTAAAATTAAAAATACAAATTATTTACATATGATATAATAGGCTTTTGGGAGGCAGCCCCGGGCTCAAGCCCGGGGCTGCCCCAACATACATCCGCCCCTGGTTATTGCATGTATCTTTGAAATACTTTATAAAAAGGAAAGATCGAAAAATACTCAAATTTTATACTTTAATATTTTTATCAACAACAAATAACTTTTATATTAATTTTAATTAAATATCATTTTTTGACTTTAATATCCCACTATTAAACTTATAATATCTAATATGTCCATGCGGGTAAGTGTGTTGGTGTATGTGTCGGTTCTGATGTAGGTACGAATGTCAGTTCCAACGCCGGCACAAATTCTCTGTCAGTTTCGATGTATGTAAGGATGTAGATACAAATGTAGGTTTCGATATAAGTACGAATGTAGGTATGGATCTCGTGTCAGTTCCGATATAGGTACGTATCTAGGTTCCTAGGTACGGATGTCGATTTCGATGTCAGTATAAATCTCGTGTAGGTTCCGTTCGATGGGGCAGCCGACAAGGCTATGATGGTCGGGCAAAGGTGGTGGTAGTCCAGCGGTGGTGGTGGGGCGGTGGTGATTTGCTCCTTATTTCCAATTATTCTCTTTAAGGGTATTTTGATCCTTATAGGTACTATTTAATTAAAAAATATATATAATAAAAAAAAAGTGTTGCATTCATTTTTGACAATTGAGTTTTGATTAGTTTTGTCTATTAACACTTATAAAAGAAATAAGTATGAACAATGATGGACCCACTTGAGGTCTAGGAAGTCGATGGATCCCCTGAAATCATAAGAAATACGGAGTATTAAAGATATACTACCTCCGTTTAAAAATAAGGTTTACTAAAAGATATACTCTCTCCGTCCGCTTCTAACGTGTTCATTTTATTATTTTTGGTATCCCATTCAAATGTATCTATTTCTCGCTTTTAAAGTGTTCATTTTACTATTTTTGGTATCCGATTCAAATGTATCTATTTTCCATATTTAGTAAAAAAGTACACAATATGACACATCACTTCCCTCTAACACAACTACCCACTTTATATATAATAATAATACTCCTTAATTCACGTGCAAAAAACAAACGGATATCTTAGAATCGGACGGAGGGAGTAATATTTTAATTAATAGATCGTTAAGAAATATAATATTTAATTTGTAGTATTCATTATGTTTATTGCTCTAGCCTGATATATATAAATTTGATTTATTTTAGGTTAAAACTTATGTGTTCTCGGAATACCGTGCCCCTAAATTTCATATTTTTCAAAAGTTGTACCATTTAATATTATAGGTTACACCCTTTAGTATAAGAACTTAAACCCTTGGTTTTCAGAGAAAAAAATATACTCTCTCCCTCCCGGCACAAGAGCTGTGTTTCTTGTTTGCACGTATATTAAGAGATATAATATTTAATGAGTAGTTAAGGGTAGTTGAGGTGAGATAAATAATATTTTAATGTATAGTGAGTAGGTGTATTAGTGTGGTGTGTGGGTCCCATGAAGATATATTAATTGTTTTGTGTGGGTCTCATTTACTAAAAAGGGAAATGCACCTCTTGTGTTGGGACAGACGTAAATGGCAAAATGCACTCCTTGTTGTGGGACGGAAAGAATATTTTTTTAATTAAATATTTATAGTATTCATATTTAAGCCGATAATTTTAATAAAAAATTATACTCTTACTAATTAAAGTAATTAAAGTGTGTACCTTTTAAAACAAATTATTATATCCTATACATCTTGTGCACATGAAAATACAAGAGAATAACGCTCAATTTTAAACTTTAATACTCTTTTCTTTTTTATAATTTTCAACCACCTATAAAATTAATTAGTATCATTAATTTGAATTAATTATTAAAAAATTTATTGATATATATAATAATTTATATTTATGTACGTTAAATATTAATTTACAATTAATAACTAATAAGTATAATTCATGGATAACACCTCATCAAAGCCATTTTTAGCATTATGTATATTTATAATTTCAAATAAATCTTTAATACTCTCGTCTCAATTTTAACTTACAACTTGTGAACAAATGTACTTGACTCGGATAGTATTTTTTTTTAAGTTCAATAAATTGAGTTGATATATTTACTCGATACTTTATAATAATATCGTATCAGAATCGAGTCAAAAAAATTTTCATCATTTCAGATATTTTTAAACTTTCTCTTAAAAGTATTGGTTATTGTCAGAATCGAGTCAAGAGTTTTTTCATTATTTCAGACATTTTTAAACTTTCTCTTAAAAGTAGGGATGGCAGTTTCGCGGGTTTTTCCGGGTAATCGACCCGACCAAACCCTAATGGAACGAGTTCGGGTACCTATAATCGGGTTTGGAACGGGTTTGGGAAAAAATAAAAATTCCCATTAGGGTTCGGGTAGGGTTCGAATTCACCCCTCTCGGGTACCCGCTACCCGAATAAATAATCGGATAAGGGCAGCAGGTACCCGCATATACCCGTCCCATTTAATACTTATATGTTTAATACTTATATGTATGTATTTTATAGAGGGTTCGAACACGTAACCTCATATTAAAAAAATACCCCATCACCATTTGTGCACAAGTAATTCTTGTTACATGCATGTTTCAATATTTAAATAAATTTACAAATCATTAGTCTAACTTATCATTTTATTTTATTTTATTTGTATGTTATTTGAAGTTTGAATGTAAGATTTTAAAACTTGTGTGGTAATTTTATGTCATATTTTAATTATTGTATACGTTGAGACCAAAAATGTTTAGTGTTGTAGACAGCTCTATTTAAATGTTTGAAACTTGAAATTTAATATTTTAGGTTTAAAAAAAAAGTTTGACGGGTTCAGGTACCCAAGAGTAGGAACAATCGGGTACAAGACGGATATGAGTATTGCAAGTAGTATTTTAAACGGTAATAGAATGAATACGGGTAGTAATATTTTTATCGGGTACGAATTCGGGTACCCAAAAAATACGGGTACCCTACCCGCTGTCATCCCTACTTAAAAGTATAGTTTATTATTTAAAAAAAAAACTGAAGGGCACTGTAAATTTTTACCCATATTAAAAACTACTCCCTCCGTCCCAACTTCAACTTCACACTTTCCGTTTTGGTCCGTCTCAAATTTAACTTCACACTTCCATAAAAGGAAAAAGCAACAAACTAATATCCCTCTAACATACTTTAATTTCAAATTTGCCATCACCTTTTTAACACACATAACATACTTTATTATTTATTTATTACCCAAAAATACCATACTACCCTCAAAAGTAAGTCAAAAAGTGATTTTTCTTAAACTCCGTATCTACAGTAAATGTGAACTTGAATTTGGGACGGAGGGAGTAGTACTGACTGAGAAAAATGCATGGTACAATTCAAGTCTTCTTATATTTATTAGATACATGAATCTTAAATTATTACTATGAAGTACAAAATTATATTGTGCAATTCCAAGGGATAAATTTTTTTTTGCCCCGTAAGTTTGGCCATGTACAATTTTTGCCCCAAAAAAGATAACATTTGGGCATTTGTCCCACTATCTTTATAATTGTGCCAATGTTGCCCCATTTTCGCTGGAATTTGATATTTTCGCCGGAATCGATCACGTGCTTGTCACGTGATCATCAGACGTGGCATTTTCCGGCAACTTCACTGACGTAGCGCACAGTTGGCATACTTGTCAACAATAATAATAATATATTAATGGTAATTTAATAAAAAAATAACTAAATAAAGAAAAACAAAAAAAATCTGAAAACAAATATATAAATCAAATAAAAAAGATAAAAACGTCAAAACTAAAAACTAAAAACTGAAGATAAAAAACGTGATTTCTCATAAATAAAAAATCCCCAAATTGATCAGAACTTTCTCAAATCTGCTATGCGATTAAGAAAAGAACCCTAATTGATATCGGGAGAAATGCATTCCACGTCTGAAATTCATCCACCATCCCTACTGTCATCCTAGAATACTCTCCTAATTCATTACACGATGTCGCTGGATAGTGAAAACTCGGAGAGTCTTTGCTTTTGTCAATTTTCGGCATCAATTGCAACCACGTGGAAAGAGGATAACGCTGGTCGAAGGTTTTTGGGAAGTGGAAGATTTCCAGTAAGATATTATATTGTAATTCTTTATTTATACTTTCTTTGTACTGTGTTTGTAGTTGTGGAGAGATTCAAGTGGGTAGGGGTGTAAACGGGTAGGGTATGCTACGGGTACACCAAATCCATACCCTACCCTATATCTATTTTCTTCACCCATACCCTACCCTATTACCCTCAAATGTATCATCGGGTAGGTACTGATGAGTGTGCAAATTCACAAGTTTGGCACTATGTTTTGTGCTAGGTTTGGGGAGTTTTGATGTGGAAATAGGTGGAAAATCTATATATATTGTGAATTAGCATGAATCAGGTGTTAGTGGAGCTATTTGAGTGGTTTTCTTAGCAAAATGGAGTGAAAGTGCCAAGAATCGAAGAGACGGAGTCGAAGCCATGCGAACCGCCCAAGAAATAGGAGGGTTCGACCTGGTTGGAGAAGGGTTCGACCTCTCCAGCAGGTCGAACCAGCATTGCTGAGCTTACAGAAGAAGGTTCGACCACGACTCAAGTGGTTCGACCTGTCTATCAGGTCGAACCATGGTCGAACCAGTTCGCAGAAAAGAGGATTCGACCACGACGTTTGAGTTTAACTTGCCAGTTGGTCGAATCGGGAGCGGAAATTGTCCAGTGATGAAGTTCGACCTGGGGTTCGACCAAGTCCTGAGAGGTTCGACCTATTCAAGAGGTCGAACCAGTGAAGAATTCTTCCAGTAGCGGGGTTCGACTTGGGGTTCGACCTGTGGCCAGTTGTTCGACCTGTTTGACGAGGTCGAACCTACGTGCGAGAACTTACCTTATCCAGATTTTCGAGGCCGAAACGCGTGAGATCACTTAGAAAGCCCATTCCAAGCCCTAGAGACGTGATTACAAGTATAAAAGGAGGTTCATACAGAGAATAAAGAGAGCTTTTGATCATCAATCATAAGAGAGACAAGAGTAGAGGTGGTGATCCATCCGGAGGGCTTTGACAGAGGTTCGCTGAATGTTCAAGTAAGAATGATCAATCTAACCATGATTGTTCCTAGATGAAACATGGGCTAGAACCGCCTTGGTAGTTCTAGGGTTATGAAAGTTTCATGATTTAATTCATATTTCGTGTGTAAAACTCCGTACAACACTACCTGTGGTTTGTTTTATATAAGATTGCATATTTAATACATACTCATAGTCGTTTTGTGCATCAATGATTGTTGTGTAGAGTCTGAATACATAACATGGTTATTGGTTGAGTGCGTTCACTACTGAGCAGGGTTTATTATTATAATTCTAAGTGAAGGGATTCCGAAGTCTTATTAGAACCGTCTTATATGAATATACATTGATTGAATTAAATTCAGGTTGATGAATAGGATGAAGAGTATAACTTTATAGTACCTAAAAAGGGAGATCAAGTCGGGTTAGATTCTAGACGTAGAAGATAATTGATTATGATAGTACCTAGAAAGAGGGGTGAAGTATATCTCTTGCTCCGAGATTATTCACACGTGTCAAGCGCATATTTACTTGTGTCTATAGAGTAAACTTGCATGGTCTAGTGATGTGTCCACAAATCACAGGGCAGAGTCGGACACCATCACATGAAAATACGAATTGCTAGTGAAACTGGATGACCCGACGAACTACCTACTATTCTTCTTGATCACAACTCACTTTTCTCTACTCTTACTATTTCTTTTTGCTATTTTGACTAGAAGTCATTATTCCTTAAACCTTTACAATTACCAAACATAGTCTAAAGTATACTAGAATGTAACGAAATTGATATTTAACCGTCCCGTGGGTTCGATATTGTAACTTGGTCATCTTCGCGACTAAAATTGATATCCTTATACTTGAGGATTAATTTGTGTGTTGAGAAAACCCCTATCAAGTTCTTGGTGCCGTTGCCGGGGACGGCGTAAAATATCTTTTTGGTATTATTTCTAGTTTATTAGGACTATTTACCTTATTTTGTTGTTTTCTTTCTTATTCGTTTTAGGTGTATGCTCACAAGATCAAAGAAAGGTAATCTTGAACCATATAATCCTGAGATTGGAGCATCATCAAGAAAGAAGAAGAAGAATAAGAGCAAGGCAAAGACAATTGACCCAACTGAAGCTCTGAATTTTGGAGTCAAGGTTGACGAGCAGATTTCGCAAACGATTGAGGCTACAACTGAAGTTAATTTGGAAGTAGGAACAGTCAACATGGCAGCGAATCCGGATAATCTAGCCATCCGAGAGGTTTTCAGAAATAATGGGGCTGGAAATTGTGAGCTTTTAGGAGCAAGGGGAACTAACACAGCTTTCGATCTTCATCCCGCTCTTATTAGCATGATTGAAAGAAACTCCTTTTCAGGAGGGTCTTTCGAGGATCCGCAGCAGCATCTGAACAAGTTCTTGGGTTATGCAAGTACTCAAAAAGACGTAGGAGAACATGAAGATGCTAGGAAGATCCTTTTGTTCAAATTCTCGCTTACTGAAAAGGCGAGGGATTGGTACGATACTATTAACGCAGCTGAGTGCACCACGTGGGAGCAATTGAAGTTAAGGTTCTTGGAAAGGTATATGCCACCTTCGAAGGTGTTTAAGATGAAGCAAGATATTAACCAATTTGCTATCAGTGGAGATGAGAAATTTCATGAAGCGTGGGATAGATTCAAGGACATGCTCAGGAAGTGCCCTCAACATGGGCTATCTAAAGCCCAATATATCAGTATATTCTATAATGGATTGGACTGTGAATCAAGAGTGTTACTTGATGCTTCTTCTAATGGAGCATTGCTTACAAAGTCATCCGTTGAGGCTGAGAAATTGTTTGAAGACATATCGATGAATTCGAGGGATTGGCCTACTGAAAGAGTTAGAGGTACGTATGTCCTTGGAAAGGTAGCTCAGGTTGAAAAAGCAATGGTGAAAACAAAGAGAGAGGATGAGATCGTTTCGAGCTTGTCCAATATCAAAAAGCTACTTGAGTCTCAACAGAAGCAGATCAGCGAGATATCTCAACGAGTGCCAATCATGCAGCAAGAGATGATGAATAATGGAACCATCCAAGAAGAATTGGAGGAAGCAAATTATGCCATGGGTCAAAGTATTCAAGGAACGAGGTACCCAAATCAAGGAAATCGGAATTACCAAGGGAACTATCGAGGAAACTTTAACAATCGTGGTTCCTCTGGTAGTTATCAACAGCAACCAAGGAGGCCCGAATTTTCATGGAGCAATACGAACAATGCAGTGCAACTTCCGATGGGTGTTGATCCGGGAGAAAAGGTGGAAGAAGGGAAGCCTGGTTTTGAGGATACTGTGAACAGGTACATGGTAAAGAATGATGAAAGAGTGAACCGCCTTGAGGCCAAACTTGAGAAAAAGATTGATGATCACCACAGAGATTTGTCCACTCAAGTGAAAGATCTCACGTTGTTGATGGGTACAATTGCAGAGAATGTGAACATATTGACTCAATCTGTAGGCAAAGGGAAGTTTTCGTCTCAGAGTATAGAGAATCCGAAGTTGTGTAATGCCATCACACTGAGGTCGGGAACGCAGTACGAGGGACCGATGAGGCCGGAATCAAAGTTGGAATTTTCTAAGCCTCGGTTCGACCAACACTCAGAGGGTTCGACCTGGCATACAGGTCGAACCATGGTTGAACCTCATCAGCAAGAGCACTCTATTTTATCGCAGGAACGGTTCGACCAACACTCAGAGGGTTTGACCTGGCATACAGGTCGAACCATGGTCGAACCTCATCAGCAAGAGCACTCTGTTTTGTTGCAGGAGTGGTTCGACCACGATCGTAATTGTTCGACCAACCCATCAGGTCGAACCCAGATCGAACCGGAGGATAGAAACTATACAGTGAAGCGGTTCGACCTCGAGGGCAATTGTTCGACCTCCAATGTTGGTTGAACCCTAGTCGAACCTCAAGAGCAGAATGAGATCAGTCTTCCAAGAGAGAGGTTCGACCAATACAAACCTGGTTCGACCTCTCAAACAGGTCGAACAATGGTCGAACCTCGCCAAGATGTTTTGATTGATGCACCTGATGTTCCTTTTGATGTCGATGCGACTCCAGTGGTACGGAATGAGCAAAGTACAGATATAATAGCTGAGAAAAAATGGGAAAGAGCTAAGCGATTAAGAGCCGAAAAGGAGAAAGCGGAGAAGGTTGATCGTGATGAATGGGGGATTCCCAAAATAAAGATACCTCCACCGTTTCCCTACAAGCTAGTGAAGAAGGGATTGAAAGAGAAGTTCAAGAAGTTTTCAGAGATAATGAACAAGATAAGCTTGAACATTCCTTTTTCAGAGGCAATCATGGAGATGCCATATTATTCTCGATTCCTTAAAGACATATTGATGAAGAAGCGAAGCTTAACCGGAGTTGAAACGATAAACTTATCTGAGAATTGTAGCTCAATTATTCAAAAGAAGTTGCCACCAAAGATGAAAGATCCGGGGAGCTTTACTGTTCTATGTGAGATCGGGAAGGGGCTAGCACGGCGAGCTTTGTGCGATCTAGGGGCAAGCATCAATTTGATGCCGTTGTCCATCTTTCAGAGGCTTGGTTTGGGAAAGTTGACCCCGACAACTGTTGCTCTCCAATTGGCAGATAGATCAATGACGTTTCCGAAAGGTATTGTTGAAAATGTTCTTGTAAAGGTGGAGAAGCTAGTCTTTTCTGTGGATTTCCTTGTACTAGAAATGGATGATGACAAGGATAATGTTCCTTTAATCTTGGGGAGGCCATTCCTTGCTACGGCTGGAGCTATGATAGATGTTCGGAAGGGAGAACTTAAGCTGCGAATGGACAAAGAAGAAGTACTTTTCAACTTAGACAAAGCAATGAAGATGCGAATGGAGTCCCAGTGTTATAGTATTGACATGGTGGAGGAGATTGTGAAGGAGGATATGTCTCTGATCTTGTCACAGGATCCTCTTGAGACATGTTTGATGGAGTCTCTTACTTATCCCACTACGGAGCTTGACGGACTTTCTAACGAGGTATGTATTGAATTTCTTGAAAACTTACCTGCTTTGGGTGATGACAGGTTTGAAATGGAAAGAATTAAGGTGGAAGAAGTCAAATGGACCAGGAAGTACTTGCCTTTGGATAACGAAAGCGCTCCAGTGGAAGAAAGGAAAGAGGAGTTGAAACCATTATCGAAATACTTGAAGTACGCTTTTCTTGGTGATAATGCAAAATATCCGGTAATTGTATCTTCTTCCCTTAATGATGATCAACTTGAGGAGTTATTAGATGTCTTAAGGAAGTACAAGTCTGCAATAGGATGGTCACTTGATGATTTGAAAGGTATTAGTCCTTCATATTGTATGCATCGGATTAGGTTGTTGGATGAAGCCAAGGCGAGTGTTCAAAATCAGCGTAGGGTGAATCCCGCAATTCAAGAGGTGATAAGAAAGTAAATCCTTACGTGGTTGGATGCTGGAATTATATATCCTATTAGTGATAGTCCCCATGTGAGTCTATTGCATGTAGTTGCTAAAAAGGGGGGCATGACTGTAGTGAAAGCTGAGGATGGAGAAGCTATAGCCACGAGGATTCCTACGGGATGGCGTACATGTGTGGATTACAGGAAATTAAATGAGAACACGTGTAAGGACCATTTTCCTCTTCCTTTTATGGATCAAATGTTAGATCGTCTTGCAGGGTATGAGTTTTATTGTTTCTTGGATGGATACTCGGGGTACAACCAAATCATGATTGCTCCCGAGGATCAAGAAAAGACCACTTTTACTTGCCCCTACGGGACCTTTGCTTTTAGGAAGATGCCGTTTGGATTGTGTAATGCGCCTGCTACTTTTCAGAGATGCATGATGGCGATTTTTGATGGTTTGATAGAAAAGATCATGGAGGTGTTCATGGACGATTTTTTAGTTTTTGGTTCTTCTTTTGATATTTGTTTGTCTAACCTTGCTATTGTTTTGAAGAGGTGTCAAGAAACTAATCTTGTCTTGAATTGGGAGAAGTGCCACTTCATGGTGAAGGATGGGATTGTTCTTGGGCATCATGTTTCCGCCAAGGGATTGCAAGTAGATCGTGCTAAAGTGGTGGCAATTGAGAAGCTTCCACCACCGACCAATGAAAGAGGAGTGCGATCCTTCCTTGGACACGCCGGTTTTTATAGGAGATTCATAAAAAACTTCTCAAAATACTCTAAGCCCTTATCTCATTTACTTGAAAAGGATATTCCTTTTGTGTTTAATGATGAGTGTCTAACAGCTTTTCAAGTTTTGAAGGAGGCGCTAATTACTGCCCCTATCTTGATCACACCGAACTGGACTCAATCGTTTGTACTTATGTGTGATGCAAGTGATGTAGCACTGGGTGTGGTGCTCGGGCAGCTAAGGGAGAAAAAGTTCTGCGCCATTTACTACGCGAGTAAGACTTTTGATGCGGCACAGAAGAATTACACGATGACTGAAAAGGAGTTTTTGGCTGTTGTGTATGCATTCGATAAGTTTCGTCAGTATTTGGTTGGCATGAAGACGATTGTGTATATGGATCATTCAGCGATTCGGTATTTGATGGAGAAGAAGGAGACGAAGCCTAGAATTATAAGGTGGATTCTACTACTTCAGGAGTTTGACATGGAGATTCGGGATAAGAAAGGAACAGAAAATGTGTTGGCAGATCACTTGTCAAGGTTGGAGAGTAGGGAACATTGTGATAATTCTTTTGAGTATATTGAAGAGATGTTCCCTGATGAGAAGATCATGGATGTGGCTGTTGAAGGGACTGAGCGAGCGTGTGTGGTCGCAGCGCAAGGTATGGATCCATGGTACGCGGATTATGTTAATTACATTGTCATTGGAGAAATTCCAAGGGATCTCAACCGATATCAACTTGCGAAATTTAGGAGGGAAGTTGAGACATTTATGTGGTATGATCCATTTGTTTACAAGATATGTACGGATTCTATTGTCCGAAGATGTGTACCCGAGATGGAAATGAAGAGTGTGCTTGAGTTTTGCCATTCACAACCAAATGGGGGGCATTTCGGAGCGCAAAAGACTGCAGCTAAAGTACTTCAATCCGCTCTCTATTGGCCTACATTGTTTAGAGATTGTGAGAGCTATGTGGCGTCTTAAGATAGATGTCAGCGTATAGGAACTATAGGGGGGAGTTTTGAGCTTATTGACAAAGATGGAGACGTTATCGCGGCGAATGGGCATCGGTTGAAGCATTATAAGTCGCCGGATGATGCGTGTGTCATTTTTGATGATACCTTGATCTGATTTGGTACCGTCGTGACTCTCCGACGTTAAATATGAGCGCTTGTTGAGAGCTTACTCTTCCGTTTTATTGCTTTATTTCTTTTGTGTGAGTAAGAAATTTTTATATTTGACGTGCTTACTTTTTGGCAATTACATCTCTTTGCAAACTTAGTTTCGACTGTAGTTTCTCCTAAGTTTGGGGGGTGTGATAAACTTACCTCGATAAGCACCGACAATATAATCTTTTCTTTGTATTGTTTGTTAGGGGAGTTGGTTTTTGCGGCCATATTGAAATTTTAATCGATTTTGATGTGACGATTTTTTACAACTTGCCTAATGTTCAGTGGTTTTTGGTTGTGTTTTCTTTTACGGAGTTACTCATGAATGATGTCTTGTGGAACAATTTCTGAAGTTGTGCTCTAGATTGTACCTAATGAGTTGTGTTGAAGCTTGAAGTGTGTAGTGAATGAAGAACACTCAGTTTTGAAAGTCAGAAGGATGGTTCGACCAACGCCAGGAGTGGTTCTACCAGTGTCGGAGGTCGAACGAAAGCAGAGGAAGTTGAATCGGGAACGAAAGTTGTCCAGTGAGGTGGTTCGACCTAAGCCATATTTGTTCGACTTGTTCAGAAGGTCGAACCTGAGGTCGAACCAGTCAGTTCAAGGCACTCTATTTTCCAAAAAATGGGTTCGACCAATTCAAGGATTGTTCGACCTGATCAGCAAGTCGAACCCAGGTCGAACCGAGAAGAGCATTTGTCCAGAAAGTAGGTTCGACCTCGTCATCCATTGTTCGACCTGTTCAGCAGGTCGAACCTGAGGTCGAACCAAGCCAGGTACTCAACTTAAGTTTGATTTTTCGGAGGGTTCGATCACTTTTTCGAAACACCAAACCTCGAACCCTCTTCGAACCTCTACACCATTACACAAATTCTTCGATTACACTTGATTGCACACCGATTACACAACATTACACTTAGAATTTACGAATTGGGCGCGGATTTGGGCGATTTTCATCGCAAATTAGGGCTTCAGTCGCGACATTCTGGTGTGTGTGTGTGATTTTGATCGGTTGTTCACCATGGGCAAGTCGATAGGTATGTTTTTCCAACTCAATTACTCTAGGATTGAAGGTTTAGGTATGAAATTCGATGTGAATAAGAGGATTGATGTTGAATGTTGATATCGTGACTTGTTTCATATGAATTCTTGTTTGTTGGTTGAGAATGTTTGATTATAGATTGAACTTGATGGTTTATGTGAATTGATCAACAATATTGTGCAACTATTAGGACAAGCATGTTAGTTTGGTTGAATTGGTACTCGAATTGGAGTAGTTCATGTTCTGAATTGTTGAAACTGTTATGAATTGCTTGAATTGTTGATGCATGCTTGTTGGTTATTTAAAGAAGGTTGATTGAAGATGTTTTGAGCATGTTGAATAAGCAATTGGTGTTGAGACGATAGTTGGAGTGATTATGCATTGATGCTTGAAGTCTTGAGTAGAGTATGTGATGTGCTAGTAAAATACTTGCTTTCTTGTCTTGTTGGTTGGATTGAAGTATTTGTTTTCAGGAAAGGGACAAGGATCAAGTAAAGGTAAAGGAAAGGTAGAGGAGGAAAATCGAAGAAGAGGCATGACAGGCCTTCGAATTTGGACAAAGTGACAAGGAAACTGAGGCTAAAAGATCGTTTACCCAAAAATTTCAAGATCCAGATGCAAGATTGGGATGAGATCAAAGAGAAGTGGGAAGAAGTTTCAGACAAGATAGCTCGCACTCGATACCAAGATGATGAAACGATGAGGATAATGAGAATAGGGGATGACATATTTTGGATGTTCGATCAAGTAGGGATCCGAAGATTCATGGAGTTGAAGAGGCCGACGTACTTCCATGTTACAGCGGAAGTAGTTTGCTCATTTGAGATGGAGAAGGACCCGCTTGGGTACCCATATCAGTGTACGTTTTAGCTTGGCGAAGTGAGTAGGAGATGGACGTCTGAGGATTTCAATGAGTTGTTTGAGACGCCTTTAGAGATCACTCGATTGGAAAATGCTGTATTCAGTGCAAATCGATTTTGGAGGGAGATCACCGGGGAGATTCGAGACTATAAGATCAGACAGGCTCGTGCTTCCGCAATAAAGAACCCAGTCTTGAGGTACATAGACCGCGTCCTGAGCAACACGTTATTCGCCCGCTCGGAGGGGAGTGTTGTGCCTAGAGGAGAGCTTTACGCCCTGTGGTGTATGCTAAACGGGGTGCAGTTCAATGTTGGAGCTTATTTCATTGCGCAGCTGCATCGATTCAAGACCATTGGATTTCAAAATGTGAATATTGGAGGGTTACTGACGATTGTGGCTGAGCATTACAACTTGGATCTCACCGGCATTACACCAGTAGAAGAAGAACCCGATTTGATGATGATCACGTGCGTGAAGGGAGGATTTGCCAATTTTAGAGATGGAGATTGGTTCTTCACGAGGGGTCTCAAGCCTTTCGAATTTATGTTCCCCTTCAACGTGAGCAACTTGACAACTATTCGAGTAGCAAGGAATAAGTTGATGAATTCTCTCGGACATATCGCCTTATCCGTGGCAGTGAAGTCGGGTGGTGATTGGAGAGCGGTAGCGCAGATGTGTGTTGAGGGGAGGATGGCTGAGTTACAGCAGATCATTGATCAAGGAGAGTTCCGTCCACCTCAGCCACAGCAGCCTGAAGAGGAGGATCAGATAGATGAGCAGCCGGAGATGGAGATTCCGGAAGAAGAGCAGCATGACGCGCCTCAGCATGCTCTGGTACCGCAGCGGCAGCGAGCAGTCCCAGGTACTCGGGAGCAGCTTCGCTTGATTCATGAGCAGCTGGTCGCGGTAGTAGCTGCACAGCAGGAGACGAACAGGCAGCTCGCGCTCGCTAACGCCAACTACGCCACGCTGAATGAGAGGTACTCTGCCTTGGATGAGCGTGTTGGTAGAGTGAGTAGTCGAGTGGATATGATGGATAGGCACATTACCAGTCTGTGCCGAGCTGTGGAGAATAGGATGGATGAGGATGACAAAGATGATGATGAGGATGATGATGCTCCTAGGGAGTAGTTTCAGGTTTTCTTTTGGCTTCTCCGATTCATCTTATCTCCCATTCTTCTTTTTATTCTTACAGATTGGGGTGTGATTCATGTGTGAGTGGCATGTACTTGATATAGTTGATCTTGTATGATTGATTTGTATATGGGTTGTTGATTCTGTGCATTCATGTATTTACGTGTTTAGTTTCATTGAAAGAGCATGTATAATTTGTTAAGTATATGAAATTCATGAGGAATTGATCTTGATTATGTGCTATGAGGAGTATTAGGAATTGATTACCTATGTGAGGATTTGAGCCTCTATCATGATTGATCATGATAGTTTATTTTTGAGAGAATCATTCGTATGAACGTATTCTAGAACTTGGCTTGGAGTCTTGTGTGAAACTTATAATTGAGAAAATATTAGGACATGATCTTAGGCCATTTTTGATTAATTGAGTCACTTAGCCAAATTTTACCTTTCCTAATGATTTTATAAACCTTTGGTAGTCCTGTTTGAGCCTTTTAAAAGCTTTTTCTTTGGCAAGCCAAATAAAAGAGCCTTAATTACCTTATTTGAGCTTTGAAAATACCCTATTCATTGGTAGAGAGAGTAAGGTGAATAAGTGTGCAAGAAGAAAAGGAAGATGGAATGCGGTTTAGTAAGAAAAGTACATGGTTAAATCTTGTTAGGGGTAGTGCCTGAAGTTGGTACCCCGAATTGCTTGTACATGGGGCTTGAAGTTTTAAAAAGCAGTCGAATGATGTTCGAGAAGGGTAGTGCCTACAACTGGTACCCGAGCGATCAAAAGAAGAATGATGTTGATGCAAGGAAGAGAAGAAAAATCGAAAATTGCAAGTGCAAGAGAAGAATTGGAGGAGAATATGAAGCCGAATGAGAAGTCAAGAACCTCCAAGGTAACTCTCTACTAGTGTCTTAAGTCACTATGTCCAAATTTTCCTACCCTTTCCAAAGAGCCAACATTACAACCTAGAAACAAGTCCTTTGTGATCCTAGTATTAATTTGATGTGAGTTGCTTTTTGAGACCTTTGCCAAGCTTATGGTTACGCGTGAATATGAATTGATATGAGTGTTTATACTAGCCTATAGTGCCTCACGCACGTGAGCGAAAGAGAGTAAAGACTTATTTTGTCAGCTAGATTACTTAGTACTCCGAATGGTGTGTGATTGGATTGATTTTACATGAGTGAAATATATGATGCAAGTAATTCTTGTTTGATTCAATGAGGTGACATGTGTAATATGTGTTGTACTTGATCTTATTGAATTATACACAACTCCTGTGGTTTAAATTGGTTGCCTCGGGACAAGCAACATGCAAGTTTGGGGGTTTGATGAGTGTGTAAATTCACAAGTTTGGCACTATGTTTTGTGCTAGTTTTGGAGAGTTTTGATGTGGAAATAGGTGGAAAACCTATATATATTGTGAATTAGCATGAATCAGGTGTTAGTGGAACTATTTGAGTGGTTTTCTTATCAAAATGGAGTGAAAGTGCTAAGAATCGAAGAGACGGAGTCGAAGCCATACGAACCGCCCAAGAAATAGGAGGGTTCGACCTGGTTGGAGGAGGGTTCGACCTCTCCAGCAGGTCGAACCAGCATTGCTGAGCTTACAGAAGAAGGTTCGACCACGACTCAAGTGGTTCGACCTGTCCATCAGGTCGAACCATGGTCGAACCAGTTCGCAGAAAAGAGGATTCGACCACGACGTTTGAGTTCGACTTGCCAGTTGGTCGAATCAGGAGCGAAAATTATCCAGTGATGAGGTTCGACCTGGGGTTCGACTAAGTCCTGAGAGGTTCGACCTGTTCAAGAGGTCGAACCAGTGCAGAATTCTTCCAGTAGCGGGGTTCGACTTGGGGTTCAACATGTGGCCAGTTGTTCGACCTGTTTGACGAGGTCGAACCTACGTGCGAGAACTTACCTTATCCGGATTTTCGAGGCCGAAACGCATGAGATCACTTAGAAAGCCCATTCCAAGCCCTAGAGACGTGATTACAAGTATAAAAGGAGATTCATACAGAGAATAAAGAGAGCTTTTGATCATCAATCATAAGAAAGACAAGAGTAGAGGTGGTGATCCATCCGGAGGGCTGTGACAGAGGTTCGCTGAAGGTTCAATTAAGAATGATCAATCTAACCATGATTGTTCCTAGATCAATCATGGGCTAGAACCGCCTTGGTAGTTCTAGGGTTATGAAAGTTTCATGATGTAATTCATATTTCATGTGTAAAACTCCGTACATCACTACCTGTGATTTGTTTTATATAAGATTGCATATTTAATCAATACTCATAGTCATTTTGTGAATCAATGATCGTTGTGTAGAGTCTGAATACATAACATGGTTATTGGTTGAGTGTGTTCACTACTGAGCAGGGTTTATTGTTATAATTCTAAGTGAAGGGATTCCAAAGTCTTATTAGAACCGTCTTATATGAATATTCATTGATTGAATTAAATTCGGGTTGATGAATAGGATGAAGAGTATAACTTTATAGTACCTAAAAAGGGAGATCAAGTCGGGTTAGATTCTAGACGTAGAAGATAATTAATTATGATAGTACCTAGAAAGGGGGGTGAAGTATATCTCTTGCTCCGAGATTATTCACACGTGTCAAGCGTATATTTACTTGTGTCTATAGAGTAAACTTGCATGGTCTAGTGATGCGTCCACAAACCACAGGGCAGAGTCGGACACCATCACATGAAAATACGAATTGCTAGTGAAACTGGATGACCCGACGAACTACCTACTATTCTTCTTGATCACAACTCACTTTTCTCTACTCTTACTATTTCTTTTTGCTATTTCGATTAGAAGTCATTATTCTTTAAACCTTTACAATTACCAAACATAGTCTAAAGTATACTAGAATATAACGAAATTGATATTTAACCGTCCCGTGGGTTCGATATTGTAACTTGGTCATCTTCGCGACTACAATTGATATCCTTATACTTGAGGATTAATATGTGTGTTGAGAAAACCCCTATCAGGTACGGGTATTATCCATCGGATATTGAATAATTCGCGGGTAAACGGATATCCACCTATTTTAAAATGGCCACCCTAGTTGTTTTCACTATTCTCATTTATCCCTATGATGTCGATATTTCTCTTTATCTTATTCGCCTCAAATAAATACAAATGCCCAACATATAAATAAATCATCACTCTCAACCACAAAAGAATCATGAATCAAACTACAAAATAAGGCTTCAAGTTATACTAATAGCATTAAAAAACTCAAGTAGCACAATAAAAACTCATCAAACTAATCAAGCAATGTTTATAAAATCAACTTCAACTGTTGCATGACTTCAAGTTTACACAGATTTGATAACTTCAAATGTAACAAAGATCTTCATAGTTCCATAATCTCAAATTTAAGTGGCAACAGATTCATCCTAAAAAAAAATACATATATAAATATTAAAGGACATATTTTAATAACTATCATTATAATAAGTATAAAGAAATAAAGAAATATCGATAAATATAAAGAAATATATATATATATATATATATATATATATATATATATATATATATATATATATATATATATAAGTAAACGGGTAAACGGGTAGGGTAATCGAGTAGTATAGACGGATATTTTATAAAAATCATACCCTACCCCTACCCTTAATATTTTAAATGGATATGGGTAGTACACTACCCGATACCCGATTATACTCTACTCTACCCTTACCCGATCGGGTATTACCCGCCGGGTACCCGAACTCGCGGGTAAAATTGACACCCCTACAAGTGGGCGCTTCAAATTATCTGAAAATATCTAGATTTCTAACAAATTTTCTAAAAATATACTCCTATTTATATTATAGGATCCTGGGCGCTGTAAATTTTTTCAGTGGATTGATCCCCCAACGTATATGAGATCAAAGCAAATCATACCCGGACTGACAAGAAAAGGCAATGAGTTGAAGAGGGTGAACCAAGAGCTGAAAGAGGAGAAAATTGCATTGAACAAGATGAACGAACTGCTACAGGAGGAAAATATTTCATTGAAAAGGGTGAACCCCATCTTTCCTTTTATTTAATAACAGTGAATCAGCTCCTTGAATTGATTACTTACAAAGTTTAATTTTAGAAATGATACTGACTTTTTTAAAAAGATACTGTCTTAATTAACCACAAAATCATTCACATATACTATTTAAACATAAAATTTAATTTAAAGAATGATACTGACTTTTTTTAAAAATATATCTGCAATGAGAAACAGATCCAAAATAAGAGTATCAAACATGTAAGGTGAAGCACAAAAAAGTCATTGAATTAAATACTGGCAAATGGCTACCTGCTTGTACCAGCATTTTGTTATTTAAGAAATCCCTGCAATTTTTTAAACCCCTGCAATTTTTTCAATTTTTCACACTCATTCAAACATACAGGTGTGCCATAAACATAAAACATCACTAACCAAATCAAGGTATCAAAATAAATCATTGCATTGATAAATTGTTCACATGAATATCATAAGTGCTCATTACACTAACAATATCAATGCACAAAACCCAAATTCATAGTCAAGATCACTAGTCAGTAAACATCAAGATCTTGCAAAAACCACATCCAAGTTCATCACATGTGCCCCCATAATCTTAAACCAAAATAGATTGTAACATTACATAATATGTTCAATCAGAATCACAAAACAAATAGTCCAATTAAAGTGATTAGACTGTCTTCTTCTTTTTCTTCGTAACCGAGCTACGGGTGGAGGTGCTCTTGTAGGAAAAGTGTCCATCTCCCATTCGTGAAGGTGGTCTGAACTGGACACTGCCTTGCAAGTGAGGCTGGCACATTTGAAATTGTTGATACATGGAAGGACCTTGAAGTTGAGGAGGTTTGGGTGTCTTATACTATCTCACCGTGGTAATCTGACTTTGTTGAGTTGTAGGTCCTTCTGCAACATCTGACACTTCCACCTGCATTGGTACAGATTTTGGTGATGCAATCTACATAAAAACAATATAAATTATTTAAAAAATCAAAATCACAGCCTCGATAACACTTTCAATATATAAAAATCTACTACGTGTTTTGATCATTTAACTTACTATATGTTCTTGAGTACCCCCACTAACACTTCCAATATTAGCATCAGCTTCAACATCTTTACCAACATCATTATCAGTCGCATTCCCATCTCTCTGCTATTATTAAGATAATTAGAATGCATTACAAAATGAAATTAAAGTAAGAAGCATAAAACTGAATAAGTAGATGTGTACCCGAGGTTGTTTACAACTCCTTATATTATGTCATGCTATCCCACACTTCCCACATTTTATGGTTGTTTGCTATCTTTTTATTCTAAATCGTTTACCCTTGTTCTTCCCCTTGTTTTTTCATCAGGCTCTAAATTTCTCTTAGTTGTTTTCCTACCCCTTCTTGCCCTAACACCAAAGTTGGGAGGTAGAGGAGGGATGTATAAACTGGTTCCCCATAATGCATCATAGCTTATTCCTATGATAGGATTCTCATATGCCCTCTTATAGGTGTCTACACTATAGAATGAATGCACAAAATCCTCTGGGTCTAAACGTTGGTTCAATAAGGCAGCAATAGCATGAGTGCACGGAATACCAATTAGCTGCCAAGATCTACATGAACAAATCTCCAATTATAAATCCACAGTGTATTTTACACCATTAAAGCATGAAATTTCATAGTGCCTATCACTTGATTTGATGGGAAGCCAATCTACTACCATTTCAGTATTTCTCTACAGCAATTTTCTAATCCTAGGACACAACTTCGCAGTCCATTTGGCATTGGCCCTGTCCCTATTTTGCTGAAGCCTCTTCATCAAATGGATTCAAATCCACTCCAACATTGTTATGATAGCCATGCTCCTAGCTGGTAATATGCTAGAGTTGAATGATTCACACACATTATTCAATAGCATGTCACATTTAGGTCTTTCAGAGAAGAATGCTTTTGACCATTGGGTAGGTGGCTTGTCAATGAACCAATTATATGCTTCTTCACTCACTTCCTTCAATTCATCCATTGCTATCAAATGTTCCTTAGGTGTAGTACAACATGCCTTTCCATATAGCTATTGTGATTGCAGGTGCCCCACACCCAAATTTTTTAAGATTGTTATGCATGTTTCGAACACAAAACCTATGCTCACAACCTGGGAAAACATTATCAACTGCCATGATCAATCCTTTTTGCTTATCAGTGATAAATGTAAATTCCTCTGCCTTAATATTCAGGTCTTGCTTGAGAACAGTCAAAAACCACTCCCAAATCTCACCATTTTCCTTATCAACTACAGCATTTGCAACCTGATGTCATAGGTTGCATCGTGCATAAAACCAGAGGTGTTTCTCTTACCATCAGAATGAAATCTCTGAAGAAACCTCTCGCTCAACCAATATGATTATTCTTAATGGCATATCCATATGATTTGGTGGTCGGGTGCGGTGGCATGTGATATCCTTCTCCTATCACTCTTTGGAAAACGAATATTCCTCTTATTCTTAATGGCATGTGATATAGCAGCTTTCTTGAACTCTTCTTTGTTGGAAAACACCGAACCCTCCTCAAAATAAGGGTCATAAATGGATGTAGGATTAAACACTGGATAATTAGGCTCATCCTCACCACTATCAGATAATCTCTTCTCATCAAAATCATGACCATCTTCAACTACGTCAATATTAATGTCACTTTCAGATTCAGATTCTCTCTCATCACCATTATCTTCACCCTCACCCATATCATTAGCATTTGCAGCCTGTCTATCCTCAACATTTCCTATTCCAGAACTTGATGGCTCAAAATATGCAGACTGATACATATTGGCTGAGTCAATCGTATCATATTTATTTTCTACCTCAACTACATTTTCATTATATTGTTCATCATCCTCATCTGAAACTTCATTACCAATTACAAAGTCAGGATCCTCTTCAAACAATTCTAGATCCTCAACAACATTACTATCCCTAGCAACATTACTATCCCCATCCATTGCTTTCTTGCCCATATCAATACTAAGTTTAGGTTCATCCATTAATTCCACATACACTTTCAATTTTCTTTCCACGATAAACTTTGGTGCCCATTTCCTAAGATCTTTATCATCTATATTTATCTTGAAACTCATATCCCCAAGCATCAGATGGTATCTCTTGTTACCTTTGACCCCAGCGTTTTTACTAAAATCATCTAAATCAGAAAATTTTATCTCCTTAGCCTTAACCCAGTCAATTAACATTTTATCCCCCCCACTGTACTCTGTCAAAGGCATGTTCACAAAAGTACCATGGAAGTGAAATTCTACAGTGATGTAATCACTGTTGGGGGCTGCAAATTTAAAAAAAAATCAAGTAAAAGAACATGGACAACAGTCAACTTTTGCAAATTAACAATGAATAAAATAAAAGTATGACACATACAACAAAAAAGTAAGATTCCCTATACCCAACCCCCAATAAAATGTCCCCACTGACTACCCATTTACTCCTACCTTGGACCACAACAACAACCACTATTAAATATTCTATCCTAAAACATGTGACATAGCAGAGGGAGTGAGAAAAAAATTAAACAACTTACAATATTTTGGGCGGTCCCAGTTCGTCGCCCCTTTCTTTCGAAAAATACCATCTCTCTAGTCGTCAATTAGATTCTTTGACAACTACACCATACGGGATCTGCTCTGTATCGTCATTGCGTGAGATAGATGATTAAGGGAATTTCACGTTTGGATTGTATGATTTGAGAATTGTGTCTCCAATTTGGGGTTTTAGGTTTGGCAGTGTTTTTAGGTTCGGAGAAATCACGTTTTTTATCTTTAGTTTTTAGTTTTGACTTTTTTTTATTTGATTTATATATTTGTTTTCAGATTTTTTTGTTTTTACTTTATTTAGTTATTTTTTTTATTAAATTACCATTAATATATTATTATTATTGTTGACAAGGATGTCAACTGTGCGCCATGTCAGTGAAGTTGCCGGAAAATGCCACATCTGATTATCACGTGACAAGCACGTGATCGATTCAGGTGAAAATGTCAAATTCCGGCGAAAATGAGGCAACATTAGCGCAATTATGAAGATAGTAAGACAAATGCCCAAATGTTATCTTTTTTGGGGCAAAAATTATACATGTCCAAACTTACGGGGCAAAAAAAAATTTTATCTCGCAATTCCAATGTTACCCTTTTACTTTATTTACTAATTTTGTTGCATTTTTAAATTCTTAATTCAAAAGTATTGAGAAACTGTTATTGCACAATTGATAAAGTGGGAATTTTCACACTTAAATTAAATTCCATCTCCAACGAATAATACCGCACAATTAGTAAATAATTTTGCACTATACTGCACAATTAATAAATAATTTTGCATAATTAATAAATAATTTTGTACAATAATTTAAGCATATATTTATTTTTCTCATGAACAATAACGTGAATATTCTACACAATTAGTGAATAAATATGCACAACTCATTAATAATTTTAATTAATTATATTAATCTAATAATAATTGATTACGGAGAACAAAGTCAAAGTGAGAATGGTAGAAAATTCAAATTCCACTCGATCACAAAAGCCTAATTCAAAAATATGATAATGAGAGGCTTCTCCGCCGAACGACATATGCGCGCATGCATCATTCACAGCATCTTCTACGCTGAAAGACATTGCTCACATCTTCGAATTATCTCGCCTCCCTTTTGATTCTCCATTAAATTAAAATTTTAATTTTTTAATATTTAATTAATATTAGGAGTTAAATTCATTTTTTGCCCTATAACTAAGCAAAACTTTGATTTTTGCCCTAAAAAGATAAGTGGTTCAATTTTGCCCTATAATTAACGAAAAATTTCAATTTTTGCCCAATTTTCGCCGGAAAATGCAAATTTCGCCGGAATCTGTCACGTCATGCTTCAATTTGGGGTTTTCCGGTTGGTCAATCCGACATGGCAATTTTGATTTTTTTTACTCTAGAGTTAATTCATTTTTTGCCCTGTAATTAATCAAAACTTCAATTTTTGCCCTAAAAAAGATAAGTGGTTCAATTTTGCCATATAACTAACGAATTATTTCAATTTTTGCCCAATTACATGACATTCTCTTATTTTTTTTAATTTAATCACAAATTTCTATTTTTATCACGAATTTTAATTTTTATTCTTTTAAATTAAATTTTTTGTGTTTTAGTTTAATTACAAATTCTTCTATTAATAAAATATATGGCTATCTTAATTAATAAATAATAATATTAAATATTAAATATTTAAAATAAAATAAATTAATTAAATATATTAAATATTAAAATTTATTAAAAAAAATTTCCAACAAAAAAAATAAATGGGAGTGATAGTTATTACGTATATTTTAAATATTATTATATTTATAATTTTGAATATGTTAAATGTATATTGGTTTTTATTCATTGGTAAAAACTTGTGTGCATCCGAGCACATGGGGCACACACCGTGCGCCTTTACAATTTTGTGTTAAATTGTATACCCTTTAGTATAAAGATGTGTACCCTTTATTTTCTAAGAAAAAATAAAAAATATTAATGAAAAGTGTATACTCTTTACAACAAAATGGTGTACCCTTATAAATTAAAGTGTACACTCTTTAAAACAAAACAATATACCCTTACCCATAATACTAAATTTTAAAGGCGCACGGTGTGCCCGGGGCACATTAGGAATATATTTAATTAATAAAAGATAATATATTAATGTGATCATATTGTGAAAAAGAAACATATATTTAATTGGATAAAAATCGTGTATTAAATTTAGAAAATAAATTAAAGTCATATATTTAAATGATATAAAAGAAAAGTTTGTGATTAAATTGACATAAAATGAAAAGGTCATGTATTTTTTTAAATAAAATAGTTTGTGATTAAATTGAGAAAATTAGTAAAGGTCATGTATTTTATTGTAATTAACCTTTTAATAAATAAATTGAAAAATTAAAAATATATTCCTAATGTGCCCTCGTGCACACCGTGCGCCTTTAGAATTTGGTATTATTGGTAAGCGTACATTGTTTTGTTCTAAAGGGTATACACTTTAATTTATAAGGGTACATCATTTTGTTGTAAAGGGTATACACTTTTCATTAATATTTTTTATTTTTCTTTAGAAAATAAGGGGTGCACATCTTTATACTAAAGGGTATACAATTTAACACAAAATTATAAAGGCACACGGTGTGTGCCCCGTGTACCCGGGTGCACACAAGTTTTTGCCTATGAATAAAAACCAATACACATTTAATATATTCAAAATTTAAAACATAATAATATTTAAAATATAATAATGTTTAAATTATAACCCATAAATTATAGTATATAATATAAAAGATTTATAAATGCGTAATAAATTACTCTCATCCCATTTTTGTTGAAAATAATTTTTTAATTTTTTCTTATATTCATATTTAATTTTTGTTAGTTGATCGACACACCATTTTTTTTCCTTCGAAAATATACGTAATAACTATCACTCCCTTTTTTTTGTCGGGAAATTTTTTTTTATAAGTTTTAATATTTAATATATTTAAATAATTTATTTTATTTTAAATATTTAATATTTTATATTATTATTTATTAATTAAGATAGCCATATATTTTATTAATAGAAGAATTTGTAATTAAACTAAAACACAAAAAAAAATAATTTAAAAGAATAAAAATTAAAATTCGTGATAAAAATAGAAATTTGTGATTAAATTAAAAAAATAAGAGAATGTCATGTAATTGGGCAAAAATTGAAATAATTCGTTAGTTATATGGCAAAATTGAACCACTTATCTTTTTTAGGGCAAAAATTGATGTTTTGATTAGTTACAGGGCAAAAAATGATTTAACTCTAGTGTAAAAAAAAAGTCAAAATTGTCACGTCGGATTGACCAGCCGGAAAACCCCAAATTGAAGCATGACGTGGCGGATTCCGGCGAAATTTGCATTTTCCGGTGAAAATTGGGCAAAAATTGAAATTTTTCGTTAGTTATAGGACAAAATTGAACCACTTATCTTTTTTAGGGCAAAAATCGAAGTTTTGTTTAGTTATAGGGCAAAAAATGAATTTAACTCTAATATTAGAGTTATATTAACTTTTTTTATCTAATAATAATAAATTTGATTACGTGTATCCCACAATAATAACTTTTTATACTTTGTATTAGAAAGTAATTATCCCTATAATTATTTGTACATACATATGCATGGAATATTCATGCACATAGTCTATCAGAGCAAAAACAATGTTGTTTCAAAATGTACATCTTCAGCAATGATCCATGCATATGTCTTCTTGAGATGATGCAAATTTCAAACAACCCTAATTGTTTTTCCAACATTTATGTAATAAAAAATATCCAACTAAATACTACTCACCAGTGCGTACAATTAAACAAAATTGTAAGCATCACCGGAGGTTCCACCCGGAGAGGGATGGAAGAAATTCTATGTCTCGGGTTCAACCTCCAGTGGTGCATCTTCAGACGAGGGTTCTTGCGACTCGTTGGGCTCGTTGGCATCGAGATCATGGGCGGAGGCTTGTTTCTTTAAAGAAGCAGTCTTAGTGAGATGAGTATAGCTGCCTTTCTCCTTGAAGAGTTGAGCAAAGTGTGGCTTGCAATAGAGGATGCCATCCAAAGCTGCATAGGATGATGTGGTCAAATTGCAGCCTCCATGAGCACACCTAAAGCATGACTTGTGATAGAATTCTCCCTCTACAGTCACCTGCACTTCTAAATTGTTAGTATATAAATGATAGAATTTTCCTATAGTCTCAAATTTGAAACCTATAGGTGTGGCCAACAATGCAAAGCTCCGACTTGAAATAGAGGTCTTATTAGTGGACGGTGGTTGTAGTCTTCCCCAAATAAGTTGGTCTACGGATCGAATGCAGTGTATAAAAAATATTATAATAAACAAAGAATTTTTTTTTTTCAAACTATATTACTCACTGTTATATCAAATCATTCAATTTATTATTGTTTAAAAATTGTATAAATAGTTGTGATTGCCACCTTTAAGAACATTTTTTGCTTTTATTTTTTTATTTTTTAAAATTGAATGGTAATAATTTATCAAAACAATATTATTCATTCGATTGTTGGATTATTCATTAACAAAATTAATATGGAACCTCATATTGGGTCTCTTAGGGAGCAAGTGGCTAAAGGTTTATCCATTAATTTAGATAATTAATGTTGGAAATTTTTAATTTTCATTATAATTTAATTGTGGGCAATATATTATTATGCAATTATATTAGCTATTCAATTATTTTATGGATTTAACTAAGTGATCCAATTAAGGTGTAAAGGTACATGGGCTATAATAATATTGATATGAGCCAATTGAGTAGATACCCAATATTACATGACTGTGTGATTATGGGTGGCCCAGTTGTATAGTATATAAAGACTATCAGGTTATGGTCCCCAATATACTAAATCGAACATGGTCTTCCCTTCTCCCCATCGGGAGGGATTACTACGGTCCCATAAGGATTAAGGAGGTTTAGTTGAGGAAGGTCATAAAACCACTGCTTCGAGTTCGTGTTCTGCCTAGAGGACTCTATATATTAAAGTATGCTTCCGTGTTACAGTTTAGATCCAGTTTATCATAATGGGGTTAAGGTTTATGAATTTATTTCCTACAATTAATACTCTAATTTTTAATTGAATTAAATTTATCAGTACGCATAATACATTTCAGCTTTATAAGTAACCCGTTAATTGACTCGGATGCTCTGTTACATTTGCGTGTTACAACACATTAATAGGTTCCTTAATATTCTTGAAAATGTTTGGATTTGTTATTTAGATTTAGTCTGTACGGTCTCATCCAAATATTTAGATACTCCTTATATCCCTAATTAATTTATTTTATACAAGTAGATTAATAAGTATATACTATTTAATGGGAAAATATCATTGGTCATATAAGTATTTTCGGTTATAATGTTAGTTTTTTCCTTTTTTAATTCTCTGATAAATTTTTTTCTCTAATTATGGTTTTTTTTTTTCCAAAATTTGTTATGTTTTGTTCAAATTTTGTACATTTTTTTTACCAATTCTAAACATTTTTTTTTAAACACAAAAGACTAATTTTCAACAAAATAAAAAGACTAAATTTGAGAAAATGGATAAATTTGTACAACAAGAACTAAAATTGGATAGAATGAGATAAAAATGAGAATGATAAATAAAAAAAAACTAAAGTTGAAACTAATCATACATGCAAGATCAAGATCAACTGTGATATTTTCTCATATTTAATGCATGGATAAGTTTAATTTGGATGTTCTTTTATTGCTCCCGTTTTATAATTTTAACCGATAATACATCCTCCTTCCGTTTCACGTTGACATTTACGTATATTTTTTACACGTACATTAAGAGATATAATAATATTTTAATGTGTAGTGAAGTGAGAGAAATAATATTTAATGCAAAATGAATAGTTGTATTAATATTGTGTATATGCCATCTCTCTTTATATATATATATATATATATATATATATATAGATTAATTAATTATTTTGTGTGGTCAAATTTAATAAAAAAAATTATAAAAGCCAAAATGAAATCTAGCTTACGTATTTTATGTTTGTTACATATTAATTTATTTGACTTTTAGTTGAAAATGATAAATATTTTAAGTTTGTTGCATGACTTTTATTTGATTACAGTGAGGGGAAACACGAAGCGCGAGATCAGCCCTTGTTTTAATTCATTGTCAGTTATGGCTCTAGCGCTCATGATTATAATCGGTTTACTTTGTATAAGCTAAATTTTTTGTTTCTTTGATGTACTATTTAATCATGTTTTATTTTTCGTTTTATTTATCCAAGTCACCTGTTAAGACTTTTTTTTATTGAGTTAGTCTCTTGTGAGACGGGTTATTGGTGAGACGGATGTGAGACGGGTTAACTCGTCACTAAAATATGCTTATTTGTGGTTAAAGTGTGCTTATTTTTTGTTAAAGTATGTCGATAATAAATCAAATTATAACACACTAACATCATACTTTAATACATAATCCAACATACTTTAAAAAACATACATTAACAACTATTTAACATACTTTATTTAAATAATCGACATACTTTAACACGTCTCATAAACTGTCTCATGAAGGTAGCGTCTCACAAGAGACTTTGTCTTTTTTATTAGCAGTTTGTTGGCTTTTATTTTGTCATTTTTGCCCTTCTTTATTTTTCCTTTTATCCTCCTTCTCATTTTTTTTTTAACTTTTTCAATATTATTTTGTAGTTTGATAAATATTGATTCATCCTGTATATATTACTCCCTGTAACCTTAAATGATCGCATGCATGATTTATTATAAAAATTAAATTAAACAACAAGGCAAAAACTCCTGCATTCACGGGGACACACCGTGCACTCATGGAACACAATCCTCCACCTCCATATTCCATTTAAACTTGTTTATTGCTAGGGGTTTAAATTGTAAAGGGGCACAATCTCCCCGGGCAAAAGAGCCTCACTCAAACAACAAATGATATATGATAGAACTGTACCTTCTCCAAAGGGTAGACTGTTTTTGTACAAACTGCACATTTTTCTTGAGTGCCAGAGAAAAGAGAAGACACTTTACTTGGTGTCCTACTCTGAATAAATATCAAACATAGAAAAATTATTAATTTACATATAATTTTCATTTTTCAAAAAATTGAAAATGCACTTTGCTTTATTAATAATTTACCAGTTCTCCTTGCTTCGAGGCTGAAAAAATAATAAAATAAAATAATTAAAGCACGAAAATTTTGTGAGACAATATATAACACAAAATAGAATATATATATAAAAAAAAGTATATTTACGTATAGGAATAATAGTGTTTTATCTCCTATTTCATTCTTTAAATTAATATTATCACATAACTTATTCTCTTCACTTTAAAGGAGTATTTGGTTCACATTGTGTTAATATTAATTAATTACCCTTAAAAGTTTGTTAAAAATAAGAAAGTTTGCACTCTAATTGCACTCATGTAAGACTTATTTATCTTCTAAATCCGTTAATAAAAAAATTAAGAGGCCGGTGAATTGCATAGGATTTAAGGGAATTTTTATGTTCACTTTTTATTTATGACATTTACAAGCATTGTTAAATCATCTATTAACTTTAACGAACCAAATACTTTCTGTGTTAAAATAAAATTACTATTTTTAGGTATAGTATTTTAATAAAATTTATATTTTGAGACATGAACTTGAACCCCATGATAGAATAAGGAATTTTTTTTTTCTTTCTTTGAAGGTGAACAATTTTATAGAAAATAAATAAGAAAATAATTAACGAATTTATGGGACGCTGTGAGTACAATATAATAATTTATTTTAGTGTATGTAATTAAAAAAAAAAAAAGGTATAGGAAACTTGCGTGATTGATACTTCTTTGTAGTGAAGCTGCCGGTTTCCCTGAAGAGTTGTTCGAAGTGAGGCTTGCAGTATAGTTTCCCTTCCACTGTTGAGTAGTTGCTTATCTGTCATTTTTACCATTAATCCATTTATTTTTATCATTTTTCTATGATAAACAAAAACATCAAATTAAATACAGATATAAATGGAGGGGGTTGGACATACTAGTATTGTGCTCAGAATTTCAAAGTGGAAATCACATATATGTGTATGCCAAAATATTATTCTTTTAATTAATAAATTATTACCTTCTAAAAATCATGAAATTAAAAAAAGATTAATCTACATTTTAAAAGAGCAACAGTATGAGGTAGAAAGCGATTCATTATAAAAAAAATTGACAAAAAAATTATGTATATAAAGAAGTACCAAATTAATTAACCTAAAATTTTATTTACCATGGCGTGAAATTATAGAGTAATTAACATATACACTCTTGTATCAAATTAAAAATTTTATTGCACTATATAATCACTCTAAAATCAAAGAAGAAATTCTGAAACTCACTCTAATTTTCATCTATGAAAAAGAAAAACGATCTCATCGAAAAACGATCTCGAATACATATAACGTACCGCGAGGCGACCGTTGCAGTGGTCGCATTTGAAGCAAGTTTTGTGAAACGGAATTCCATCTGCAGAAATCATTTCTGCAAAATGCACAACTTTCTCACAAGCATTACATTTCTGCGTAGTGCCAAATACCGACATTATTAATTTCTCAAATCCGACCCTCTCCTTTCACTTTAATAATATTATTAATAATAACTATTACTATTACTATTCAATGGACTTTTGAGTTTCTAAGAGATAGTTTGTTCCAAATGAAATTTGTTGCAAGTTTAAAAGGTAAATAATGGGCTCAAAATAAACTACCCAATTAAGTTGTGGAGCCCCTGAATTCAACCTTATATTAAGGAAATGGAATGGAAGACCAACCTTTCTTCAAATGTGATCTTAATCTGTGGATATTATAGCTTCCCAACATTTTATAATACTTCATTTAAGAAAAAAAAAATTGATAGTTAAAAACTCAACTTACTTTCCTAATTAAAAGCATAAATATTTCTAGTAAATTGCAACGGCTTATCATGAAAAATGAAATAGTTGTTACAAATAAAAGTAAAATTTTAAAATTCGAACATAAAATCGATTACATGTCACACTCTTTGAATTATTAATAGACAAACAATTGGGTGAAACTTTACCACAAAAATCTTAATGTGACACGGAAATGACAATACTTTAATAAAATATTAAATTTTGGGTTATTTTGTAGTGCACCGAATGTATAAACTTTACGAGAGAATAATATTGTATTTAAAGGTTTAAAGTTTTTCATTAAAAATATTGGCTGAAATGTTAAGAATATGAATGTTTAACAAAAAAAACTAATTTTTTCCAAAAAAAATAAAATAGAAAATAAAAGTATACATTCTTATATTAAATGGTATAAAAATAAATTTGGGTACGTGGAGCTAGATCTGTGTGCTCGACTGTACGCAAGGCTTTACCTTTAACAAAAGTTTATAAGTAATTGAAGAGAAGTGATAACAATTCATAATATAAATAAAAAAATGTTAACATCTCTAATAAAAATTTAATATATCTTTATTACTCCCTTCGTTTCAAATTTGTTGTCTTACTTTCCGTTTTTATCCGTTCCAAACTAATTGTCTTAATCCAAAAAATAAAACTTCACATCAACTAATAACCTCAAAAGTTTATCTTAATTTAAAAAATATCACTCCCACCTAACACATAACATAATTTATAATTTATTTATTACCTAAAAATACCACATTACTCTAAAAAGACAATAAAATTAGTCAAAAAATAACTTTTCTTAAACTCCATGTCTAAAGTAACTAAGACAACGAGTTTGAGATGGAGGGAGAAAATGATAAGACTCTCGTGTGACAGTTTTTTCTTTTTCTTAGTTAATTATTACTTCTGAATAAAGATGTTATCACATCTTATTAGAGTAACTATGACTTTTTATTTATTATATAAAAAATTGTTCATGAAATAGTTTGATTATCACTTTTTTTATTGAGAATGTTATCACTTTCTATCCCTATCACGAATTAATATATTTTAGATACTAAAAAAGCTCTTTTTTAGCAATAAAATTTACCAATAGAATTTAATTCGTTGCAAAAATTATAATTTTCTTTTAGCAATGGAATGTCAACAAATTTATTATGTTTTTACTAACGGAATAAAATTCATTATTATCTCCATTAATAAAAAATATTTTCTTTTAATAATGACATGAGACAATCTCTTATAAGATTTTGTCTTAATAATTAATTAACAAAGGGAAAATTACTAAAACCCCCCTCGAGGTTTGTCCAAACTACCAAATAAACCCATGGTTTGAAAAATTACCAATTACCTCTTTTAACTTGTTTTTTATTTGAACATTAATAAAAATACACTTTTTTCTTAAAATAAAGAAGGATGAAAATGACATCAAGACCCATATATTTAATATTGTATTTTTAAATTTCACTACTTTTTTAAAAAAAATATTTTTTAAAGAGGGTAATTGATAATTTTTCAAACTACGGGATTTATTTAATAATTTGGATAAACTTCAAGGAGGATTTTGGCAATTTTACCCATTAATAAAAAGAAAATAGTGTCGCCAACGGGTATATTGAATATCTCGAGTATAATATTGGTAGTTAAATGTATTAATTTTTTAATTAGTTAATTCAAGAGACAGAGAATCGAGCAATTCTGTTGCTTGATGTCCTCGACTTGATCAATATTCTGTTTATGTAAATCATCTTTCTTTTTTCTTTTTATTTTTTCAATCCTTTGAAAGATTCCAGTGATTATTATCCTATTAAAATGTGATTAGATTTGTTAGTAGAAAAATGAATTATTCGTGCTAGATAAATTCAATTAAAAATACATTTATTTATTAATAATATTAGAGTTAATTGCAAAAAAAACACGAACTTTACTTCTATTGCAAATTAATCCTCACTTTAGAGAAATTGTAAAAAAAATCACAACCTTTAAATATTGTTGAAAAAAAACTCAATTTGTGACTAAGAGTAGGTTTTTTTGATTTTTTTGCAACAATACTTAAAGGTTGTGGTTTTTTTTTTTTGCAATTTCTCAAAAATGAGGATTAATTTGCAATAGGAGTAAAGTTCGTGGTTTTTTTTTTAAATTAACCCATAATATTAATATGTAGAACTTGTCCCAATTATAAATAAAAAATAAAAAAAGTAAGATTTCTACTGATTTGTATAGCTTTTAAAGGGTATAATGCAGGGAATTCTCTTGTTCAAAACGGATATGTATATCGTTTTAAAAACTAAATTTTTTATTTATTCATTTACTTCATAGGTCCAACTAATTCTTGCACAGTTTCCTTTTGATGCGTCCCAACCCTCATACTACATGATTTTTGAAATGGAAAAAATATTAAAATACTACTCATTTTTTACGTAAATCTCAAGAGCTTTAAACACGTTTTTCATTAAATTATCTAAAATATTTTAATAGTTTTACCCATCTTTATTTTATACATAAAAAATTTTAATTTTTTTTAATCTCCTAACAATGAATACAAGCACAATGCACAATTTATGGGGGGAGGGAGTGAATATTTATTTATTTTTTACAATACCGATTTTTCGTTATTTTTCTCAATCTTGTTCCTGAGGATAATTAGAACTTCATTTTGCTGGTTTGAGAGGGAGCGAGAAAAGCCCAGAGGAATCATGCAAAACCCTCCTAATTATCTCTAAATCTTATCCCATGAAATTGAAATTCTTACTCAATAATGGACACACTCACTCTCACCACTACAACCATAACCGATACTTGTTCAATTCACTTCTTTTCGCAACGTATTTTCCATCTCAAGAAATTGGGCTTCCTCACTTTTCCTCGTAACAAATCCAGAAAACATTTGGTTTTTGCTTCAAAAGATGAACCGCAGCTTGACGATTGGGATAAAATGGAACTGAAATTTGGTCGAATGATTGGCGAAGACCCAAAACTGACACTAGCGAAGGTACCCTATTTCTTACCGGATAACAACTGCTGCTGCTGCTTTCAGTCGGTTTCTTTAGATGTTTGCTTTTTGAACGTTCAACTCTTGGAAATCGAAGTAAATGATCTACGCTTTACTGGTGTAACTTGTATGAATGGATAATGCATTCGCGATTTTAATGATTATGATCATTTTTAACATTTAAGATTATGTAGTGCAAAATTTTCACCATAGATTTGCTAAATGTGTAATTCCGCTGTGATCTTTTTGTTGATTAATTTGGTTCGGTGGAAAAGGGATAAACATGAAAGAGTGTGGAGGGAGGAATTAGTGTGTGAAAATGTACATAAAAAGGTGGAAATTTCTCAAGGATAAATCATTGAACTAATCTATTCGATTTCTTCTCATATCTGTGTGCTTTTATCTATTATCTATGAGCATGTGTTCACTGTATAGCTGAACTGATACATTCTTTAAGCTATCACAATATTTACTTCAGCTTGCTATAATTGTTCCAGATTATGGGTAGGAAATCAAATCCGGATATATCTTATTTGGAAATTGAAAAGTTATTTGATAAGAAGAAGAGTAAAACATTGAATGAAGATGTCGAGGAGATTCTGTTTGATATGTCTGATGAAACAAAGCCAACAAAATCTACGCTAGGATTAAATCTGGTTCGCCCTGTTCCAAAGAAAGGAATCAAGTTTGAGGCAACTAATAAACCTGTTGAACCAGTTTCTGAAAGTAAAAGTTCTACCCCGCCAGTTAATAAAGATAAAAAAGAAAGAAGAAGCAGTGTTCCTGATGTTATCTTGCGCAAACCGAGTCTGTTTAGTGAGGATGATGATGAGAATAAAAAATTTTCAATGTTTGGTATGAAACCAAACTTATCTCTGAAAATGGGGAAAGAGCCTCAGAAAGAAAGGTTTAGTGATATTACATTGTTGAAGAAACCTGAACCAATTGCTAGCAATCCTGGATTAGAAGAAGAAAAGAGTCATTCAGATTCTACTGATGACAAGTCTCGAGATGTGTATGAAACCGAAGGTAGTCAGAAATATGGAACTGGTGCTGCCCCACTTTTACAGAAACCAGAGCTGAGGAAGCTGAATTTCACTGAGGAGGCAGACCAAGATTCATCTAAGGAACAAACTGAATTTCTATCCAGTAATTTGATGGATGACAATATGATAGAAGATGTTTCCCATTCAGATAATCAACTAGTGACTGCGACTGGTGGAAATAGCAACCAGTTCCAGGAAACTAGGCAAAAAGAATCTTCATTGGACAAGGGATTGGCAACAGGTAATTTGATTAGCTTGTAGATAGCTTTTCTTGTTATAACTTTGTATATATTTCATGTTTATTGAATTATTAAACTTCAGTTTTATTGAATATCTTGATTCTTTTTATCAAGAATTGCAGGGTGATATGTGGTCTGTTGGGGAAACATCTACCTCTGATGGGACCTCCGAAAGAAACTCAGCATTATATATGGAGACTGTGCTTAAAGTAAAACCGAAACGGTAATGTGATTTCTCTCTCACTATTTCTCTGTGTTGTGTCTTTGAAATGATGTTAGATATGGCTTTTTTAGACTATATTATTCTCGCACTGCTTGATTTGAGTTGCTCTTTTTTACTGTTATACTTTTTTATAGATTAGATCCCTCAACAACAAATCAGAAAACAAGAGAGGTGGAAAATCCTGAAAGCTTGGGAAATAAGTCAGAGCTTGATAACTTTCTCACGACACTGCCCATTAAGGTTTACCATCTTTCATCCTCTAGTCTAGTGAAATATAATGGGCTTTGGAATCTGATTGTTGCTTATTCTACTAGGAACGAGAAGATGATGACTGGGCTAGAGCTGAAGAGCTTGTAAAGGCTAGAGAAAGAGGAGAAGTAGAAATTATTAGCGCCAGTACCAGAGGATTTGTTGTGAGTTAACTTGTTATTCTCTTCTGGTTTATATTTATAGTGTCTATTTCTAGTTTAACTTTTACTGTTTCGGTTTTCTGCTTCTTTTAACAGGTATCATTTGGTTCCTTGATTGGTTTTCTACCTTATCGTAATCTTGCTGCCAGGTGGAAATTTTTAGCTTTTGAGTCATGGTTGAGAAGAAGAGGTTTAGATCCATCCGCCTACAGGCAAAATCTCGGCATAATTGGAAAATATGAAGCTAGTAGCATGATAGATACCTCTGAGTCAGTGGCAGATTCAGAAATTGGTAGTAAAACTTCAGAAGCAATAACATCAGATATGAAATTGGAGGATCTTCTCATGATCTATGACCAAGAGAAACTCAAATTCTTATTGTCCTTTGTTGGTCAGGTTTGAATGTCCAATGTTATATAAACCTTTAACCTTTGATTTTTTCATTTACATGGTATCTTCATGCTTGCAGAAAGTTCGAGTGGGTGTGGTAATGGCTGATAGAAATTCTCGGAAGCTAATATTTTCCATTAAACCAAAAGAGAAGGAGGAATTGGTTGAAAAAAAAAGAAGTCTGATGGTGAGAAATTCTTGCCATAACTTCATATAGACTAATTTTTTTATATAATACTATGCACATTGATTTAGATTTATTTGGTTTTCTAGTATAAATATCAATTTATTGATGGATTCTGTCTATGTTCAAGTTTTTAGAGGTAAAAATTATATATAAAATTGAGGCTGAAGGCTACGCACCATTATAATTTTTTTAATGAGAAGTAATTACTTCCAAATTTCCAAACAGTTAAGAGGGAATTTTAGAGGTCCTCTTTTTCTCTTATGTATTGTTTTACTACGTAAAACTATAAGTATAATTTTAGCTTAAAATATCTACATAGAGAAAAAAGTTGAATTAAAAAATCTCTGCTGTTATTATACCTTTGTTCATTGTGCGATTTCCCTTGTCTATACTTGACTATCACCATTGAAAATAAGATTTTAGTATGTATTTAAATGTTTTAAATAGTATAATCTGTTAAAGCACTCCCACTTGTGGTATTGAATGAGGTGATGCCTGCAGAACGTTTTGCTCTTGACAAGTGAATCACCAACATCACTTGCAAAATGAATATAATGAACAAACATCTCTGAACATCTCCTGAGTTCAATTCTTTATCACAAGGAACTTCTCTTGATTTCTTATGCTAGAAAACTCACCCAGAGACTAACATGGAGTTGGGACCGACACCCAGATCTACTGCATTCTAACTCCCCAAATTTTCTGAACCTTATAGTTGCATAAAACAACCAATTCGCTTTTTAACTTAGCTTCCTGGAGTTCATCTTTTTCTGCTTTTTATTAAATTTGAGATTGAATTTTTGACATTCCATTTTTATAACTATAAGTTTGTGGATCTTAAGACTTGTTTAACTTGGTTACTGGAGGAATCCTTCCCTTCACCCTATGAAGATTCCGGATTGTTCTACATGAACCCTCCCTCTTAACTCCAGATTTAAAGTACTTTCCCATTACTTTATTCTTGGGAGAGGGGGTAACCTTATTCTTGTGATGGATAAATAGCTACAATTTATTGATAAGCACATAATTCAGTAAAAAGACAATGTATTCTTAAAGCATTAAAAGCTCTTAAGGTTCCAAATAATGGGGTTCTGTTTTATTCAAGATCCCATTCACTTTCTCAAACTAGCGCATATTCTGTATTGCAGGCACAGCTGAGTGTTGGAGATGTAGTCAAGTGTTGCATTAAAAAGATTACATACTTTGGTGTTTTCGTGGAGGTAACTCTAAAGTTATAATGTAATTTTTTATGTAATAGGTTGAAATATACTATTGTTTGAGCTTTGCCTACATAACATATGTTGTGGAGTTTCTAAATGATTAGCTGCTTAAATAATTGAGGACTCCGTTAAATCTCTCTCCATGACTTATGAAGTGGATATTGATAGTTGATGGTATCTTAGCTTGAAGGGGTACCTGCTCTTATTCATCAATCAGAAGTCTCTTGGGATGCCACTTTGGATCCAGCATCATACTTCAAAGTTGGCCAGGTATAATGTAGATTAAGTAATGATTACCACTGTTCATTCTATTAACAAGTATGAACTTCTTAAGCTCCTGCCTTTACTTTGAGGATGAGGAAGTGCTATTTGTTGCAGATTGTTGATGCCAAAGTTCACCAATTGGATTTCTCGATGGAACGTATATTCTTGTCTTTGAAGGAGATAACGGTAACATTTCATACATGACAATTGATAGTCTGTATTCTTTTTACATGAGTTTCTATTAAGTAACAACGTCCTTGTCTTTTCTCAGCCAGATCCACTGTTAGAGGCCCTGGAGGCTGTTGTTGGTGATCATGAGCCATTGGATGGTAGACTTGAAGCAGCTCAAGCAGATAGTGAGGTTAGAATATTTTCATCACTAGCATTTCGTACTTATTTCGCATTCTCACTGTCATTTTTCTAAAATTTATAAAACGTAATTGTGTAGTGGCCCGATGTTGAATCTCTCATCAAAGAGTTAGAGCAGTACGATGGAATTCAATCAGTGTCAAAAGGGCGGTACTTTTTGAGCCCTGGCTTGGCACCGACATTTCAGGTGAAGTTAATCAGATTAATAGCCATACATAAACTATTAGATCATTCATCTCAGTCTTATAGAAATTGATAATGTATCTTCCATTTCCTATGATGAAATCTTTCTACCATATGCTCTTTTTTGCCTTTTGCGTTGAGCACTTATATTTCTAAGACTTCTTCTTTTTACACGTTTGTTTAATGGGTTTTTTATCTGGCCCTTCATTTTATGCACTCCTATATCTATTAAAATAAAGGAAAATAACGAATACGAGCAAATATGAGAAAAACAAAGTAAAGTAGTACGCATGGCAAAAAGTTGGGCAAAGAAATAAAGCCTGGGGCAAAATATGCAGTTGTGTTCAGAGTTAAGGCCAATACAGGACTGGAAATTATGAAGCTTATTGTGATTTTAGCTTTCGCGTAGCATTCGTTGGCTCTTTCAGTTAGAGTGTGTAATACGTGGGGTTTTTCAGGTTTATATGGCCTCCATGTTTGAGAATCAGTACAAATTGCTTGCTCGAGCTGGAAATGAAGTACAAGAGGTTAAACCTTCACTCTCCTATCTAATTCCTTATATAATGTTCAACAATGTAAGCAGTCATTTATTTCATGTTGCTTTTATCATACAGCAATTTAACGATGCATCACTTGCACAGGTAATTGTTCAAACTTCCCTGAGCAAAGACGATCTGAAATCGGCGATTCTCACCTGCACCAACAGGGTGGAGTGAATAATAATGTGAGAATTTGTGAATAGTTGCGCGTTTTAATTCAAGTTAGATAGAATTCGTTTAATTTTAGCATGTGCAGAAAGTTTTACTATGTGCAAAAAATATAATAATAATAATAAAAAATTACGTGGAATATTTATGCACAAAAATTTCAGAAAATTTAGCACTAGTGCAACTGCAATGTTTATCATATGGGATGTTGTGTGTGCAGAAATTAATGAGAGCTAATTAGATATGCGAAAATGGGGATAATTGAAAATAGCTTTCAGTTGAGAGATATTTAGATATTGAAAATGGAAACGGAAAAAGAATTGAAACTTGGAAGATTGCAGAATTGGATTGTGGAAAAAAAAAAAGACAAAGGTGAATAGGGAAGTATAGAGAATTGAAAAAAGCTGAAGCAATATTAAAGAAATGTATTCCTTCCATCTCACACTTATGTTTACATTTTTCATTTTCGTTCATCCCACACTTATGTTCACCACTCAAAAAAGAAAACTTCACATCAATCAAGAACCTCAAAAGTTATCTTAATTTCAAAAATATCACTCCTACCTAACACACATAATATATTTTATAATTTATTTATTACCTAAAAATACCACAATACCCCTAAAAAGTCAATAAAGTTTGTCAAAAAGCATATTTTCTTAAACTCCGTATCTACAGTGTCGGTGAACTTAACTATGAGACGAAAGATTATCTTTTTATTATACTCTTCTCCATTTTGTTCTAAAGTTATTCATTTTGTTATTTTCGATGTCTCTTTTAAATATATTCATAAAAGACTCCAATTGTGTTAATGGTCATTTGTGTCCAAAATACACCCAAACAATAACAGTACCAACATCAAATAACTTTATAACAATTCTAACTAATTGCATCCTTAAAGATTCAAAATACCCTTCATCCCAAACAATCTCCACCTCTTTTACCTCCCCTTCCTGCCACCGGCCACCTCCCCCGATTACGGTATGGTCTCCGACATTCACCGACATTTATACCGATATGAAACACTCACCGATACCTATACCGACATTCATAGCGACATGAGACACTTACTGACACTCACCGATACCCATACCGATGAAAAACACATTGGGTATTATTAGTTGAATAGTAGAGGCATTAAAGTCTTTAAAGTGTATGTTAGTTATTTTTGTTATAAAAATTATTTGTTGTTAGTATTGTTAATTTAATTATATAAATGGTTATTTTTTGAATTGATCCAAAGAAATAACTACATACACTTTTTAACAAAAATAAATTATATATTACTTTTTAATTCACGTGGAAAAAAAGAAGAAGAAAAAGAAAATGATTGATTCATGGTTAATTATAATGTGTACCCGGGTACACCCACTTTAAAAAACGTATACAAATATAAACAAATATATATATAATTATGAACAAAAATGTATACAATTTAATTATTAGTTTTTTTTAATGAAAAATTGAGTGTAAAAAATATACAATTATTAAAAAAATGTATACACTATTGAATAAAAAGTTATACACAGATGCTAGTTTTTTTTAATGAAAAACTTAGTGTGAAAAAAGTGTACAATTATTAAAAAAACAAGTATACAAAATATAATAATATATATACAAAATAGAATAAAAAGTTATACACATATATGTGCACCCTTACATCCGGGTGCACCTAATATAACTCTTGATTGCACCTAATATCAACTCTTGATTCATTAGGGGGAGAGGGAGTATTATTTTATAGTGCAATGTAATAAAGAAATGTTTATGAATATTATAATAACATTAAGTAATATGCGACATAATTATTTAGGGTGCAAGAGGCATCGAGGAGCTCCAATATTTGTAGCTGAGGGACACGCCTAAAGCGCGCCTTGAATACAAACATTATGGGCAATTCAGTGACTTCTATGTTGGGGTGTGCACACCCCATGTGAGAGGGATCACCGGTAACCACAGATCACCTAAGTAATCCCCTAAAATTATAATCCACCTTAAACGTCCCCATTTTAGCTTTTTGGACTTCCATTCCAAAAGTGTCAATTTTCCATTTTTAGTAAAATGGCCCTACATATAGTCCACAGGCCACTTATTGCTAATACAACTACTCATTATATATAAAATAATAATACTCATTAATTCACATAAAAAAACAAATGCCCACCTTTAAAATGAATGGAGGGAGTATATATAACATAATTACACAATAAATTAAATTTAAAAAATATATCATATAATATTGAGATGAGTGTAACACATTTTTAAGTCATTTATGCTAAAATTAAAATTCAATCACATTATCACACAAAATACTAGCAATGAAAATATTCTAGTTATAATATTGAGATGAGTGTGACACATTTTTAAGTCATTTATGCTAAAATTAAAATTCAATCACATTATCACACAAAATACTAGCAATGAAAATATTCTAGTTATAATCTCCATTATCATACAAATTTTCTAATCACACTTGGTTTTCCTAGACTTGATGAATCTAACATGTAACTATAGGAACTCACTATTTAATTATAGCACGATTCCCTAAAGTAATGACATATATATTAAATTATCTCTCTCAATCTAACAAGAAGTAGGTTAATTAACATTAACGAGCACAATATTTCTAAGACTAGTATTGATTAACTACCAAGAGTTTCCGGATTGATTCATCTTGCACCGCTCGTCTCATCGTGATAATACAACTAATAAATGTGTTAATTGCGGGAAACTTTGTACTAACCCTCTACGTGGGAATTAACAATTAAATACAAGTAATGTCTAACCAAAAACTTTTTATGACTCACATAAAGAAAATCTTTGCATATAATTAAATAAAAAGTTCAAAAGATTACCACTGAGCTCTTTACTAAAGTGAGAGACCCAATTTCGATTCCCTTTCGAAACAAATTTGGAGGGGAGTCATAAGGAGGGCTTAGAGATAAGAGTTGTATGAGTGCTAGGTGTAACTACTAACTATATTAACAACTAACATTTACCGATTAAAAAAAAATTCAAAAGATTAGATTATTTCTTGGAAGAAAATTAATGAAAATTTTACATAAAATAATAATAAATAGAATAAAGGAAAATATAAATAACTTAATACCTAGGTATTATACATACTTTTACTATTATACACTTTCTCCATTATTGTTATTATTATTATTATTATAAAGATGAGGATATATATATATTATTTTACTTGTTATCTCATTTTTTTATACTCAATAACAAAATAACTAATACCTAATTATCAACAATCTCATTTTTCTATAATATCAAATATTAATACAATTAATCATAAATCAAATAAATCATATTATACATAATCCTTTTATATCTCATACCTACTAGTAAACGACATCTAAAGGTTTAAAAGAAAAAAAATAAAAATAAAGGGAGAAGTAAGTATTTGTTAGAGATAAATGTACTCAAGACACTGCAATCCTATGTATTAGGACATTCATGTAAATTTGATTTAATGCAAAAGCACATACACATTTAATCATGTTATATGGTGCGATTATATCACAGATTTGTTACTTATCAAAAACATGTAGGATGTGAGATGAAATTAAAAATAAATAAATAAATAAATAAAGGTTGGACGGATTTTTTGCGATAACAAACCCTTAAATAAAATTTGACAGAATTGAAATGGCAATGTGAAATTATTATTACTAGTTTTTCATGAATTGATTTCCATTAATATTATTTACTCAATTTTTGTACTGTGATGTCTAACTAGAAAATTTATAGACGTTTCACTGAGCCCATTCCAAGATCTCACTAACTTATGCCGCATTTAATAGTTATTTATTTATTGCATTAAAGAAACTTATTTAGCATTAATATTTTATTTATTACAAGAATAAGATTCAAGTACTATATATAAATTCATGGAATTGAGTATAATATCAAGACTAGATATATAATTTACTGACAAAGAAAATGGCCACAAGAATTCCTCTATCATCTTGCTTTATCATTGTCCTCCTTTTTACTTCAGGTATAATTTATTCTATTGACAACATGCACATGATATTCACTTTAAGTAATTTATATCATATATTATTGTTAAAATTAACTTTCATTTAATTTTAAATAGTTTGTGAACAATTTTTATTTTTATTTATTTATTTACTTCAATTTTAAAGCTATGCTGCAGCTTTATTAAATGAATATTCCTTTCAACGGAAAAATAATGTTCTCATTAATTAAAATTGATACCTTTTCATGTAATACACTTCAATACTAGATTAACTTTATTAATTAAATACGAATACAAATTTCTAAAATACATACATCCTAAAAAAAAAAGACAATTCAAAGTTAAAACATTACACTATGAAAAGTATTAGTTTTTAAACTATAATTTTAAGGAATGCATTCATTGATTTTGTTTATTTATTTCTTTATTAATCAATATTTGGTGAGTTAAATTAGCTCAAATTCATTCTGAATTTAATGAGTCAGTGTTAATAATATAATATAATATTTTTTTATTATATTTAATTTATTCAAAGAGTTCACAATATTGTTTTAATATATATATTATATATACTAAGATATTTACTAATTTAATCGATATAATATTATAAATATAAACGAAATTAACATGTTTTAAGTTTAATCAATCATAATTTTAGTCGACAAAATTATGTATGGCGCTGCAATGAAAGACATAAATTTAATATTCTACAAATATATCATATTTTTGCCCAGAAAAAAGTTCTCAAAAACAAATATTATACGTAGATCCTTCTTTCTACTTTTTTACGAATATAACACTCATCAATGTGTGTATAATTATACAGCGGCGGCAGACGGCAACGGCAATGAGACAGCGACATTGCAGATTAAGGCTGATAAGAGGTGTATTAAAGGATTTGGACCTTGCAATTTAAGAAACCGCAACGAAGAATGGTGTAAAAGAATATGCACCTATTATTATCCTGGAATATATGCAGTTGGGTTTTGTTATAAGTACCCTGGTGTTCCTACCCTTTTATGCCAATGCGAACATGATTGTATACGTTCTTAGAAGAAGGGTATATTTTAATAAGGTGTAGTTTCAAGAATTCTTCTTATTTCTTAACAATTATTAATTTAAATATAATGTTTATAAATATATGTGTTATATAAATCAACATGATTTTTAATAATCTCTCCGTTCTGCATTCAAAGTTTTTACATTATTTTTTATTGGTGGTAAGGAATATAATTTTTTAATATGTATTGAGGTGAAAAAAAAATATTATTTTAATGTATGGTAAATATTTGTATTAATGTTGTGTGTAGATCACATAGAGATATACAGTATATATTTGGGTGAATCTCATTTTTTGTAAAGGGAAATATAAAGTTTATGATGAGACCCCGAAATAAAAGTACATAA
Source organism: Pogostemon cablin (assembly GCA_023678885.1). Classification (NCBI taxonomy): domain Eukaryota; kingdom Viridiplantae; phylum Streptophyta; class Magnoliopsida; order Lamiales; family Lamiaceae; genus Pogostemon; species Pogostemon cablin. The sequence goes on from CM042951.1 coordinate 33,955,682, forward strand.
ATGTTATGATAGGACAGAAGTAATAATTATTAAATATTAAAATAAATATAATTTATATATACTAGGCTTAGTCTCTAAATTATTTAGTGTGAAAAGTGATGGGAGTATATAATAAAAATACTAATTTTATTAAGAGTATTGTTAAATATACACCCCTTTTTATTAAATACACACCCTCTATTAAATTAACACCCCTTTTAAATTTCTTAAATCTTAATTTTATTAAATACACACCTCTAAAAATTTCAAACTTACCCTTTTAAATTTTAAAAGTATATACAACTTCAATAATATTTTTAATACTATACATATAGCTGCAAGGGCTTGCAACTTCTTCTTCATCAACTCCTACACTTTCTCCTCCCAAAAACCTGCCATCCAACCAATCGTTATTCTTCATACCAATCAAACAATAGCGTCGTCAAGCGTAAAATCAAGGTGAGAAGTCTTATTTCAGTGATTCATCAGCATGTTTCAAAATTTTTCAGGTGCACACTGGTTATTGAAGGAAATAGAGGGATCAGATTCGTAATATGCGGGCAATTAGCAGAGGAGTGGTGGTGTATGTAACTAACGTGTCGGAACGAGGAGAGAGGTGTCAAATCTCGACTCCGAAAACGTGGTGTTTCATCAACTCCATGTTGCGATTCTCTCAGCATTGCTGCTGCTGTTTACTTCATCAGAGCTAAGTACTAATGCCTCGACATTCTAGTTAATTACTGATGCTGTTTCTGGAAACAAGTGTTGCGTTTGTCTGAAATTATAAGATTGGATGTTGGCAGGTGAACAATGCAGTCATCACTGGAGTAGAATTGGAAGGAGACACTTCGATTTTTGATGCTGGCTACGTTTTTTATGACCATGTCGGAATTGGAGCGGCGGGCATGGATATTGCAATCCTGCAGGATGACGGTTATTGAAGATGAAGTCCGATGATATGTTTTGAAATATGATGACATGGCCACCAATATAATTTAAAGGTTTTTTTTTTGATAAAACATAATTTAAATATTAGGGTGCATATTAAATGAAATAAGGGTAATTTAGACTTTTAATAAATTTAAAATTTAAATATATAATAATGAGGGTGTGTATTTAATAAAATGGGGGTGTGTATTTAATGTAGCCTTTTTTTAATACTTTGTAATATTTGAATTTGTTTATTAAAATAATACTGATTTTGCATAGAACACAAGTTTCATAATATATATATATATATATATATATATATATATATATATATATATATATATATATATATATATAAGCCATTTTGTGTGAGATTGTCTAAAAATTTTACTTCATCTGACGAATTCTCCTCTAACTCAATAATGTAATTTATTATTATTATTTTTTTTAAAATTGTGATGGACAATTCGAACGCTCAAAATATATCTTTTCCATTAGTTCTCTTTCCCTTTTTTTTTTCTTATTATTTGTCCAAAATATAGAACTCACTATTTAGTTATTGAATGATTTCCTAAAGCAAATGAGATATATATTAAATTATCTCACAATTTAACAATAAGTAGATTAATTAACAAGCTCTTATACTGATTAAGGCATGGTTGGTACGAAGGAGGAATTAGATGAGAACGGAATCATCATTTTATGTTGTATTCCTATTATAATGATTGATAAGTTTTTTAAATGGGAATCGTCATTCCATAAGGAATGTGTATTCCTTTAAATATGGGAATGGTGATTTCTCCCAATTAGATGGGTTTAGCAATTCTATACATATAGGAATCAAATTAAAATTTTCATTTTAATATAAATAATATATATTCTTTTATTTTTTTATTTTATAATATTATCTTTTATTTCAAATATACATAAATTCATTAAAATACTATTTTATTTATTTATTTTTAAATCTTATTTAATATAAAATGAAGTATTATGTAATAAATTTTAAACATAGAGCATACATTATTATAATATGTCTTGTGAATTTTTGAATTGATATATATATATATATATATATATATATATATATATATATATATATATATATATATATATATATATATATATATATAAAGATTTAATTATTATATAAATATTACCAAATAAAAAATAAATAAATATTTTTTATATTAAAAATATAATTTAGTTATTATTTAATATAAATAATACAATAATTACACTATATTATAGAATAATAATAATGAAATTCGAATTAATTAAAAAATATATTTTTCATTACTTATGTTATTCCCAAGTAATAATACCAATCATGAAAATTTTTAATTTTTAATCATTCCTTTCTCATCTTTATTTCATTCATTCATAAGTTCATTCAATTCCAACGTAATTCCATTCAATCATACTATTTATCTTATGTGATACGACTAATAAATGTGTTGTGTGTGAAAATATGTACTAACCATCTCTCATTAACTTTATCAGACACATTGAGAAAAATGATTATTTTTAGGTGTATTATGATATTTTTAGCAATAAATAAATAATAAAATATGTTAGGTGTTAAGTAAATATGGTTTTTTTTAAATAAAGTGGATGAGGAAGGCTGATTGTGTTTGAATTTTTGCTTTTTTAGGAAATGACAAACTTTTGTGAGACATCCAAAAACAAAAAGTATGTCATTTGGAATGGGAGAGAGGGAGTAATAACTAAATCAATAAAATAGGTTTAAAAGAAAAAAGGAGGAGAAAAAAGGATTTATCAGCACTGCATTCCAATGTACTAGGGCATTAATGTAAATTTGATTTAATATAGAAACCTACATTTAATTATGTTCAAGGATTAGAGGATGATTCTCTAGTATTAAGATTCATCACACAGTCTCGCGCACAAGAGTTCCTTTTATATTGATTTCTTTTTAATTAGATTATTTTATATACGTGTTACTTATAAAAAAAATTAGAACATACTCCCTCCGTCCCGAAAAACTTTTCACGTTTACTGTTCCACGTTGTTTAAGAAGAGTTGCACTTTTTGACCAACTTTATTGACTTTGGAGGGTATTGTAGTATTTTTAGGTAATTAAAAAGTATAAAGTAATGATATGTGTGTGAAAAATGAGTGACAAATTTGAAAATAAAGTAACTTTTGAGGTTGTTGGATAGAGTGGTATTTCCTTTTTTAGGAGGTGAAAGGTTTTGTGGGACAAACAAATAAAGAAAGTGAGAAAAGTATTATGGGCCGGAGGGAGTATATGAAATAGTAAAATGAAATAAAAATTTTAGATGGATTTGCGATAATAAACCTTCAAAATTTAACAGACAATTGAAATGAAAATAAGAAATTATTTATTTATTTATTTATTTATTTATTTTTTCATGATTTGATCTCCATTAATATTATTTATTCAATTTTTTTGCATCCTAACTATAGAATTGATAGACTTTTCGATATGCCCATTCCAATCTCACAAACTTTTTCTGCATTTAATTTTTTATTCATTGTATTAAAGAAACTTTTTTTTAGCAAAGAAAAATTTATTTATTAATAGAGTAAAGGGTACTCAAACCCAAAACAAAGAATAATACTCATAGTACATAAAAGCTATTCACATCAAAATAGAAATAGGAGAAAAACACCCATCTAAATATGTACTATCTTTGTAAAATTTTTTGTTCATCATTAGTCTCGATCATACTTTTGTTTTTATACCTTGTATCATCTTCATTTGGTTAGGTGCCTCTCCATTGAACAAAAAATTATTTCTTGACATCCAAATCAACCAAACAATGCATGCTCATAGAGAAACTGCAGCATAACATTTTGGTCTAATTCCAAACATATCCATGCATAGTATTAAAGAAACTTATTTAGCATAAATATTTTATTTATTGCATGAATGTAATTGAAGTATAGATTAATTGTATACTTGAGTATTATATCTTGATAATTTACACACAGAGCAAATGGCCTCACTAATTGGCATTGATAACTTCCACTTTGATGATTCCCAGAGTAAGTACAAAAAGTGTGCAAAGAAAGATGAAAGATGTTGACATGCAGCCATACAATCTAATCTAATTCTTTGAGGAAAGGAAATTGTTTCAAACTCTGAGGTATTTATGCTCTTTCTCTATTACTTGGTATGTGAATTCTATGCTCACATTTATCAATGATTTTTCCCCTGCAAAGTCAATGAGTTTCTTTGAACGGTGGATGCTGAAAATGTGACTGAGATCACTGATATGGATGAAGTTGTTGCTTTTATTATTGGAGGTCAGATAGTTCAGTTGCCTAAAAAGTTGTTTACCCTAAGTTTGACCAGTTAGCACTCTATTTTGCACAAGTTGTGTGTCTAAAACTGTATTCCTTCATCAAATACCAATAGAGTTACCACTGAGCATGCTTGTCTGATTTACAAGATTGGTAAGAATCTGCCTTTTAATCCTGGTGAAATCATTTATTCGAATGTGATGAGCTATGGTAGATAGGTTTTTAAGGTTGGAAAGTTGCCATATCTTGCCTTGATTCATTACACGCTGTTGAATTAAAGAACTGCTAAGGCTAGAGGTGATTTTTTATTCTCAAACTATCTAAATTTGCGTATTGCTAAGCCTCTTCTTGAAGGAAACTAAGTCATTAATCTGCCATATGTATCCCCTACTCCTGATGCTAATCCATCAGATGTAGCAACACTTCTCTTCGCACTGATGCTCCTGCTCTATTTGGAGAGGTAGTTTCTGTTACAGTGCACCGCATGTACATAGAAGAACAAACAACTGTTCTTTCTCGCCAGATTTCTCACCTAAGACTCCAAGCTAAGGCTCTGACCAAGCAAGCAGATATATTGGAAGAAAGAAGAATGTTCTGGACTGGACTTTTCTTCACACTACCCAGAGGGGGAGAAGCCCCAGGTGCATCAAGCTGCTGTTGAAAGAACAAGTTCTGAGGGAGTTGTGATCGAAGATATCTCTGGAGAAGCTGTAGAAGAAACTTGAGGGGAAGCTACTACATAGGGGGAGTTACTAAGTTATGGGGAGATCACAAAGTTAATTGTTGTTGATTGAAAGTTGGATACTATTGCTCTTACTAACTATTGATCAAACTATTTGAATTGATTAGTCTATTGAACCAATTAATTTTTATATTCTGTTGAACTTACTTTGATTTTATGTTTTCTAAGCTTTGAACTTAAGATAATTATACAGTCTGTATTTCTTACTTCATACTATTACTGTGCTTTGCGTAGTTATTTGCACAACATTCGAACTAACATTTGATGTATTGTGTTGTTAATTATCTTATTATTCATTAATTATCTTTGCATCAGGTTGTGTAGTTTCGGATAGGTATGATTAGGGGAGATTGTTGATGTGAGTGTTAAAGCCAGTGTCGTCACATCTGGGACCACACCGAACATCAATGATTTCTCTTAACAGCTAACTTTTTTTGTTGTTGTTCAAAGTGTGTTGTGTTTAGTGTTGTTCAAGTTTGTAGCAATTAAGGTGGTAGTCAGAAATTGATATAAGGTCAAACAAACCTGGAAATTATGTGTGGAGGTTACAGTGAATAGTTATCAATTCACACATGGTGGTTCTACCAATCCTAGTGGACCAATTACTTGTTCAACCCTTGCAGCATCATCTTGTCTATTTAGAGAACTGCTGGATGATCAGAACAATCAAGGAGAAATCCCCATTACAGAATATAGAAACATCATGCTTAGATAGTTTCAATCTTTAGGTTTCTGCTATAATTTTTCACTAGTGTTGTCACACTTTGTGTATACTATTATTCTGTATGTTATATGTGTATTGTTCACATACAGTGAAAGTGCATACTTGAAATAGGCCTTGATCTAATAATCTAGATTTTTAATTTGGGAACTTGTTTTGATATTAATTAGATTTGATTTTGTGTACGAGAGTGAAAAGAATGTTTTCATCTCTTGAATTTATTTTTGTGATCACCATTTCTAAGATAGTGATATTTATGCCATGAGCCGCCACAAATGAAAGTCTGTGGAAAGATTAGGTAATCTTTGTGTTTAAGTGTTCCGCTGATTTCAACTTGCTTACTCGGGATAAAAAAATTTTTTGCCCCATAAGTTTGGCCATTTACAATTTTTGCCAAAAAAAAAATAACATTTTGGCATTTATTCCACTATCTTCGTAATTGCGCCAATATTGTCCCATTTTTGTCGGAATCGATCACATGCATGTCACGTGACATCGGATTTGGCATTTCCCGACGGAAATTTTTTTTTGCCTTGTAAGTTTGGTCATGTACACTTTTTGCCCCAAAAAAGATAAGATTTGGGCATTTGTCCCAATATTTTTATAGTTGCGCCAATGTTGCTCCATTTTTCCCAAAATTTGTCATTTTCACTAGAATCTATCACATGCGTGTCATGTGATTATCGGATTTGGTATTTCCCGGTGAATTTACTGACTTGACGAAACAGTGGCATCCACATCAATAACAACAATAATAATATTTTATTAAAATTTTAATAAAAAATACCCTCCATCAATGCACTTAATTCTCAAGTGCCCTCCACGTACTTCCACCATCTTCGCAAACTCCCTCTTTTTGTCAATTAGAGGATCCCTCGTGTACCCTCTCACCACTATGGGTGGAACCATTGGATCTTCCGATCGCGCCACCCTACTCACGTCACCAAGCTCCCCATCAGCATCTACTTCCACGGCGGAGAATTCGTATTCTTGAGCGCCACCGCTCCATATTCTTCCACGAGTCATGCAACCGTATGGTTGCTCACGTTCCTTCCCTCATCGCTTCCGTCGAGTAATACCTAGCATTGGAGAGTCGTCTTCTGGAGGCATATGACGACCTCATGGACGAAGTGCAGTGGGCTAAAATCTAAGCACTTGTCGATCGTGATGACAACCCTTCGATCGAAGAATTCATTGAATTCTTTAGGGTTTTCCTAATGGAAAGCAGCATCGCCGGCAACATGGTCTACCACGTGGGGATGCGTGCACTTGATATTGATCTCCAGATCACAATTAGAATCGCGAGACTGATAATGAACCATTCGTTCTTCAATGGGGTGCGAAGGACTGAATCGGAGCTAAAAGAATGCCAACGACCCCATCTTTCTCTGTATGACTCCGATATCATGAGGTTGCTTGCACTGTCGGAAGGTACAAATCGAGGCCATGTATACTGTGATTCGTTCGTTGGTGGTAGGCCCTTGGAGGAGAAGATACGACAGTTGTCGTCATGGTGGTAAGAGAATACACAGGGGATCCCTGATTGACAAGAAGAGTGAGTTTGCGTAGATGGTGGAAGCACATGGAGGGAATGTGAGAACTGAGTTCATCGATATTGAGGGTATTTTTTTAAATTAAATTACCAATAAAATATTACTTCCTCTGTCCCACATATTTTTACCCACTTTCCATTTTGGGGTGTCACACGTATTTTTACCCATTCCATTTTTGGCAAAAATACATAATATTTTATTACCTACTTTTTACAATCCCAACAACTTTAATTACTTTTTTACACTTTATTCATCATTCTCAATAACTTTATTCACTTTTTCTTTTTAAATTACTAATTTATCCCTACTTTCTCTTACATTATATATTAAAAAAATAAAATGTCTTAATCTCCGTGCCCGTATAAATGGGTAAAAATACCCGAGACGGAGGAAGTATTATTGTTAATGTGGATGCCACTGTGTCGCTAGGTTAGGAAATTCATCGGGAAATGCCAAATCCGATAATCACGTGACATGGACGTGATCGATTCTAGTGAAAATATCAAATTCTGGTTAAAATGGGGCAACATTGGCACAATTATAAAGATATTGGGATAAATGCCAAAATCTTATCTTTTTTGGGGCAAAAATTGTACATGGCCAAACTTACGGGGCAAAAAAAAATTTCCCACCGGGAAATGTCAAATCCGATGATCACGTGACATGCACGTGATCGATTCCGGCAAAAATGTCAAATTTCGACGAAAACGGGGCAACATTGGCGTAATTATGAAGATAGTGGGACAAATGCCCAAATGTTATCTTTTTTGGGGCAAAAATTGTACATGGTCAAACTTATGGGGCAAAAAAATTTTATCCCTTGCTTACTCTGTACAAGTTTTTATTCTGATATAAGATAGTGTTGTACATAGTGTTGACAACACTTCGCACAACATCGCAGTCAAAAATATATTTACACCCATTAGGCACCCGACAGGGCCAATAATAATCTGTCTCATTAAATATGATTCGTGAGACGGACTCACCCAAGTCCACCCCTATCTACTGTTATATGTAGTCATTTTTGTGTGAGATTATCTTAAAGGTAATTCATACGAAGGATTCTCCTCCAACTCAATACTATAATTTTTTAAAAAAATGCGATGGATAATTCAAATGCTCAAAAAATATATTTTCCATTTATTCTCTTCTCTTTCTCAAGTGTGCGGAACAGTTGGATAAGGTATTGTTCCACTAGAATTAAATTAAAAATCTAATTTTATAAATCCTTATATTAAGAATAAGGATTGAGATTTTGATTAGTTGTTTATGAACTAAATATTAAATTAAATAAATAACAATGAAGTATGTAATAATTTACTCAACAAATGCAGATCTTAATAAAAATGAACGTAAATTAAGATTAATATGGGTGCTTTATGTATCACATTTATCGTTGATCCTAATAAATCTAACATGTAACGGGTCAAACTTCCTATTTAATTATAGAAAAATTTTCTAAAGCAATAAGATATATATTAAATTATCTTTCTCAATCTAACAACAAGTAGATTAATTAACCAATTCAATCTTTCTAAAATGCTACCATATTAATTAATTACCGATAGTTTCCGGTTTGATTCATTTTACACCTCTCGTGTAACCGTGATGATATGACTTATAGATATAGATGTGTTATGTTTATGAAAATCGATATTAACCTTCATACGAATCGAAATTAATAATCAAACACAAATAATGTCGAATCGAAATATTTTTTCGTGCAATAATAACAAGCTCTCATAAAGGAAAAACAATTGTATATCTTACTCTATATATAAAAGGATTTCACCCTTATATGGGCCTGTTTTTATTCCGTTACAGGTCGCCCAAATCACACGTGTCGTTTAATTAAGCCATTTCACGCGACGCCTGAAGAGAGAGGCACCTCCATCCACCTCCATCTGCCAGTTCCTCTCTAACCTTACGGAAGTTATCGTTCTTTCACATTTTTCTTTCACATTTTTCCCAACTACTTTTGGATACGATTTTAATTGGGTTTGCCTTTGCCCTTTCTGATTTCACTCGGTAAGGCGCTGCTCCGCTGACGGCTGATCCCATTCGCCGCCGTCTTCTTCGTCGCGGTACAGGTAAACTCTCTAGCCGTGTGTTTTCTTGATGAAATATGGCTTTCAATGTTTTCTTTATACGCTGGTACGTTACTGCCCAACACGTGTATGATAATTTGCCCCAAAGAAAGTACCGACATCCCATTCTCCTTCTTTGATTTCACTGCATGTGAGTTGGAATCCCACACTGCACAGAAACACTAAATTTTCACCCTTTCCGTATGATGTTTGTTACTGTCATTTTGCTTGAATGAACGGACTATATTGTTTGTGTGTTGGGCTTTGTTGACGCCGTCATACATGAAAATTAGGTTGTTTTCTCTTTTAATTTATTACCTTCAATGAACATTCAATTAAGGGGAGCTTCCATCTAATAAAGTTCTTTATAATTCAATCATTTAGTTTACAATTTTAAGTTCGACATCCTTTTTTTCTATTCAAAATCTGAACACTTTTCGTTTCCTATGTAGATACGCATTAGCCAGTACAAAAGGCGTAATCTTATGTTTAATAGATTGTTTCTGAAAATTACACTGTCTTTCTTTTACCCTGAGTTCTTCAAATGTGGTAAGGTTGTGTTAATTAGCAATTATCTTTCAGTAAATATTTTCCCAAGTGTTGTGACCTAGATTAATAGTTGGATTGTGGCATTTTCTTATGGAATTGATAATAGGTGGATTTCTAGCATGAGGAAAAAGTATATATCCAAAGTGATATTCATACATAATTTCTTTAAGCTCGCTCTACTTAATTTTCTTTGGTTTTGGTAGAGTGAATGAGAGAGCTTGAGTAACTGTCTTTCTTTTAACCACTGGAAAACAACGAACTCTATACAACAAATGACAGTCTGTTGTCCACTTGCACAATATTTTTGTCCTTGTATTGTTACCCTACAGCAACAACATAAAAAACCTTCTCAAAAAATATTTTTGAACTATTAAAAATTACCAAGCATAGAATACAAAGTAATTAAATAGAGCTCAGTCAAATTCATTTCATGTCACAACAAGTGGACTCAGAGACAACCCAAAGTATATTCAAGTTGAAGTTTGTATTTGTGGCTATTTTTAGTTGATTAGTTACAGGATGCTTAATAGATATGGACAATATTTGACATGCATTGTACTTTTGTGAGAATTCTTAATTGTCTGCATCGTACTACTTGGAAACTTAACTCATGAGATGGTTGTCACACCTTGTTGCATTAACACTTTTGCTTTACCAGATGTTTATACAGAAAATAGGTGTATTTTAGTTTACCTAATTTATTTGGATTGTCCATTATTCAAATTAAGAGTTTCTTATATTGTTGAGTAATTCATTGTGTTAGTTTTTCTACCATTGCTTTTCAGTAGTTTTTGACTCACTTATTTAAATTTTGCAAATTAAAGAAGCGTGATGATTTTCAACAATTTATGAGATTATTGAAAACTGATCTTGGTGTTCGTAAGCTATTTGGACATTTTCCTTGTTCCTAAATTAAGATCATATTATGTATGTTTGTGATGGCTTTACATCTCTATTATTCTTATAAGTGTATATGAGTGCTTTTTACTTATTCAGTGTGCTCATTGCAGAACATCCAGAAAGATCATATGGTGCTGATTGCCACGTACCTAATAATTTTATCTGTATTTTGCTTAGTATTTTAACATGTTGCATGTTTCCTACTGTGGAAATCATTCCCCTGTAGTTGAAACTATATTTGTCTTTAGGAGACACTTTTTGACGACGTCGTTTTGCCACATATAACTCTTAGATTGCGAGGGAAGCCTACATGATTCAGAAACAGCCACTGCTATGGGTACTTTCTATAGGATTTGAGTTAATGGAGTTTAGCTCTTAGCCTATGCTTCTACATTTCTGCTTGCTGCTTGCAATTAAGTTTTAAGTAGAGATTTTTTTTTGTTAACGTGGTTTTTGAATTTGATATTTTCAGCGAACATTCGCCCCATGTTGCCAAATTTCATTGAGTGTTGATTGGACAAAATCATTCTTGATATATTTTAATTTGCAATTGGTTTGGCACAAAATTACCTTCTTCTTTTTTTCCTGGTTATTGTTTGCAAGTTAAGCATCCCATCAGCAGAGTATTTCTTCATGATTCATGTGGATGTTGTCCATCCTTAATAATTTATTTTATATTTTTCCATTGTGCATGACAATTCATTCATATTTTGCAATTATGGTTATTAATATGGTCTCATTATCCTGATGGTGTTGGAAGCATATATATTCCTTCTCACATGGTAACAGTGATCTTTTTAAGGCATGCGTATACGGATTGTTTTGACTATGTAGTTGTGCATTCCAAGTGTCATTTATTTTCTTCAACTATGTTTTAAACTTGTTTGTACAGGTTTAGAACTTCATTTGTACCTACGCATGGTTCTTCATTTTTGCCGCACTAGCTACTTGTATTTTATCAGTGTGGTTTTTAGAGTCTGCATGGGTAAAACACAATATTAGTACATCCAGTGTCAGCATCACCATTATTTGCTCAAAGTGGCATGCCGATCGACGCCCAGCGCAATTGGGCCATCCTCACGAAGCTAATTCTACACGGCCATATTATGTAATATTAAACAATTTTTATTAATTTTTGATCATGCTAGAGAAAAATGTTTCTTCAAGTTCCATTTGCTGCTTTCATTTTGACAGGAGTGGGTTACACTGATCACCGGCTGTCTAAGTAGATTTTATGACATTGCCCTTTTTGATAGAGATATAAATTTAAATTTATAGTATTGCACATGTAATAGCCGCTATAACTGTAAGATCATGTTTTATTTTGTGGCGTTACCCTTTTGATAGCCATATGAATAGGTATTACTACTATAAATACAAATGAGGTGCTAAAAAATCACACTAGAACAGGTTAACACTTCACGGAGTGAGGTGCTCTCAACTTTTAATTAAATAAAAGGGTCACAAGATAAAATTATTTCCTAAAAAAAATTAATCACAAATTTAAATAAAATATTAATAAATAGAATTAATAAAAATATAAATAACTTAATCACTAAATTATATTAAAAAGAAGAGGTGGGGTTGGGTGGGTGGGTGGGAAAGTGGGAAAGTATTTGTTAGAGGTATACATATGCGCACTATATATAGTCTAAAGTATTAGGATACTCAAATAAATTTGATTTAATACAAAGGCATATACTTAATTATACTAAAGGATAAGAGGATGATTCTTATCAGATTTATGAGAGGGTCACACACAAAAGTTTCTTTTGTATTGATTTCTATTTTTTTTTCTTTTTGAGATAAAATTATTTCACAAACGTGTTACTTAAAAAAAAAGAAAAAAATATAAATCATATATAAAATATAAATAATTATATATAATAAAATATATTAAAAATATTTAATTTTTATTTTTGCGGTTGAACCGTCGGTTGGACCGGTTGAATCGAACATCAATTCATTCTCTGATTCGGTTATAACAACACTGCTTTCTCTCTTTCTTTCTGTTTGACCCATGTATACCACCATTACCATGGTCAAGCCTTTCAAAATCATCTAAAAAAAATATTGCGGTGGTGGCGGAAGTGCACTTGCGGGGGATAAAGCTATCGGAGAATAGGGACAGCCCAAATCGAAGGTGACCCACCTCATCTTCACCATCGACATGCCCGGCTCTGATTATCTGCTGTTCGACGCCTGATGTTGTACCATCAGGCTCATCTGTCGTTCTGCTCTCTGACTGGCCAAAGATCTGGCGGTTAACACTCTCCGAGAGTTTTGGTTGCCTGTTCTGAAGTTAACATATGGGAAATATCATCGGGCAGGCGCTGCTCGGTAACTATGTCTCGACATCATTTTTGGATCTAATTGGTGCTCTTCAATGGCATTGTTACGGTAAGAAGATAACGATGGATAAGAATTTTGGGTAGAAGGCATTTTCATCATACTTGCGTAAGAGGGCAAAAGGAGAGCTCAAGGACTTGCCTCTTGTCGTCGAAATCTCCTCCAAAGTCAAGGTCTGTTTGTTTCTTCTGACGAGAGAGAGAGTTTGATTATTTGGTTCTTGACTACTGTTGTCTATTTAAAAATAATAAAAACAAGTAGTAAATAAAAAAATCCTCTTAAATTGTGTTTTTCATAGGTGGAAATTGATTTGGCATGCAGAATGACACATCAGCATCGGGCAAGCGTTCTAGCTGCCCTGTGTCTTTATTTACGAAACGGGATTAAGGTCGAGAACTTATTTATAAATGTTAAAAAGTTTGGACTAATTTAAAATAGCTGAAAAATTTAGGACTTTTAATATAATTAACCTAATTTATTTATTACCTAAAAATACCAAACTATCCCTAAAATTAAAGCAAAAAGGTAATTTTCTTCTTAAACTCCGCATATACAATAACCGGGAACCTCTTTGGGTTTCTTATGATTTAAGGGGATCTATTAACTCTCTCGACCTCAAGTGGGTCCATCATTGTTCATACTTATTTTTTTTAAAGTGTTAACAGACAAAACTATTCAAAACTCAATTGTCAAAAATTAATATAACACATTTTTTATTATACTTTCTCCATCCGCTCGAAAGAGGGTCTTTTTTTCATTTTGGTCATTCGCTCCAAAGAGGGTCATTTCTTTTTACATATATGAGACTCACACACACCCACTAATACAACTAAAAAATGGGGTGCACACTCCCACTAATAAAAACCTACTATATATTAAATAATAATACTCCTTAATCAACGTGCACAAAAGTAAAAGACCTTCTTTAGGGCGGACGGAGGGAGTATTTCTTTTTTAACTAAATTGTACCTATAAGGACCAAAATACTCTTAAAGGAAAAAAAATTGGATATAAGAAGTAAATCACCATCGCCCACCACCACTGCTGGACTACCACCACCTCTGTCGGATCGTCGTAGCCTTGCCGGCCGCCTCATCGGACGGAACCTACACGAGATTCATACTGACATCAGAACCGACATTCGTATCTAGGAACCCACATACATACCAACGTCGGAACCTACACAAGATTCATAGTGACATTAGAACCGATATTCGTACTGATCACTATTTTCTTTCACCCTCAAATGTAAGGGATCGATTGTAGTGAGCATGACCAAATGAATATCGTTCCCACGAGATAGTTATGAATTTAATAAATACTTCTATATGATAACTAAGTTGCAAGACAAATCTGGGGGTTTTTGAATGGATATTAATTAAGCTAATTAGAACTAAAATTAAACAATTAAATTAATTATAAAATAAAATAAAATAAATCCCGTGAGAGAATACAATTTAAAAGTTCAAGGATGGAGAATTGGTAATGCTCGGTCAATAGCTTAACCATGTGACTGATTTATTTAGACCCAAATTAATTACCTGCAGACGTTTATAAGAGGATCACTAAACCTAGTTAAATCACCTTGATCGGGTAAAATCAAACACTTATAATGAGCTGCAAATTCTAGTATCGATAAGGAATTAACTCTCTCTCCCTCTATAGGTACTTTATGCTAAATTCCATTAAAGGTTAGAGCACTAGACTTCCCTTTCTAGGTACGCAATTATTAACCCCTTTTGTCTCCTTACCAATTGCTTAATAATGATATTTACCAAGTAATTAATATTCCAAATTGATTGTCTAACACTCTTAGGGATTATAGGTCAATCCCCTAAGACTAACACATGAAACAACAATTATCATGCAGAAATAAAGAATTCTAACAACTATAAATCAGTGATACCGTCATGAATAATTAAAGAAATCAAAACTAAAAAACACAATAAATTGAAGTCTCAAAATACCCTCTTCAATAAGGAAATAAACATTCTGCAGAGTAATAAATTCAAGTTTAGGGCAATCAAATCACATAGTCAAAACTGTTGAAAATTTTTAATTTCCAATATAGTCTAATTGTGGGCAATATATTATTATCCAATTATATTAGCTATTCAATTATTTTATGGACTTAATTAAGTGATCCAATTTAGTTGATAAGTCCATGGGCTATAATATTTTGATATGGGCCAATTGAGTGAATACCCAATACTACATGATTGGGTGATTATGGGTGGCCCAGTTGTATAGTATATAAAGGCTCACATGTTATGATCCCCAATACACTAAGCCGAACATGGTCTTCCCTTCTCCCCATCGGAAGGGATTACTACGGTCCCATAGGAATAAGGAGGCTTAGTTGAGGAAGACCATAAAACCACTTAATTCGAGTTCGTGGTCCATCGAGACAACTCCATGGATTAAGGTACGCTTTCACATTACGGTTTGATCTCAATTTATCATGATAGAGCCTCAAGTATTAGTATTTATGAATTTATTTCCTACAAGTGGTATCAGAGCCACACTATATATGATTTTCTGAGATCTGAAAACTTTATGTTGAAATCCTAAAATTGTTATTCGAATTTTGGATTGCTTTTTTGGTTGGAATTCAATACTTATTTGGATTGTTTTATTTGATTAATTTGATGTCATTTTTAATTGTCGCATGATATTTGAAAGCAATTCTTCGAGATGAGATAATTAATTATGTTAATTCTAATTATGATTAATAATTTTGGTAAGCAAAATTCATAAGTCAAAACGAAAGTAATGATTTTAGATTGTTGCCGATTAGATTCGACGAGGCACCAATTATGTTAATTTGGAATTTGGATATGCGTGCGACATATCAATATGTTAAGTTAATGAGTTATTTGATTACTCAGTAATATCTAATGACTTTGATATTATAATTAATGCACACCTTTTAGCCGTGTATAATTAAATTATATATTTAAATATTTTGATTTTGAAAATTATTAATGGGTCAGTATCCACCTTATTGTTCAACTTGTGAGTAACGCACGCCTACGCAGATTATATAAACAAGCATTGAGTGAAGTTTGTGAGTGCTGCGTGCATATCATGTGCTTTGGTGTACGTTTCATGTGATACGGATAATTAATTATACAGCATGAAATTTGATTTTAAAGAAATAATATTGGCTGATATGAAGTCATTTTGGATTTGACGGGATTATTTCTCTCGTAATTGGCATCATTGATTAAAATTCTTTCAATATTAATTGTATCCTATTTCGAAATCTACACCGCCTCTCAATGAAAGAAATGATCATTGCAGCATGAGTGCAATCCCTTGCATTCTGCAGTATTTGGGTTGCTTTTGTTTAATGGTGAAAGCATTATTCATGTTATTCTTTAATTGGGTGGAATTCACCACTATAGCAATTTAAGTGAAATTGGTAATATTTGATTAGATACATATAAATTTGTGTTTAATTGGCTTCGGAATATTCAGACATATATATACACCTCAATCTCTTTAATTATAGATACACGAATATCTTACTCATGATTATTTAGGACAATGATTAGTTTAATTAATGTATACATTATTATTTCATATTTCGAATAAGAAATAATATTGAATTGGAGGTCATGATATTAAGTTTTGACATTGTCAATTTTTCAATTGGTCATTATTATAGTGTATTATAATTGGTTAAATTTATGATGAAATTCAAATAGCAGTAACTGTGTTATTTTATTAGTTTTAAATTATTGCTTATGTGATTAAGCTTAATTATGGGTCATTTGACTAATTTAATTGGTTCTAGAATTTGGGAGATCCTTAATTAATTTTGGTAAGAAATTGTTCACGATAAAATTTGATTCAATTTTGGTATTGTGATTGTAATTTTAGGTAAGGTTAGTTTGAATAAAGAATATTTTCCCAAATCCAGTTTATATTAAATTGGGATTTTGGAATCCCTAATTAAATAAAGAAATCTTTCATTATTTTTTAAGTTGGTGTGAATCATCTAATATTCTCATTTGATTGGTGGAATTTAATTAAATAAATTTGGGGAGACATTTTTTAATGTCGTTCAATTAAATATAAATATTTTCAATATTTATTTAATTGGTCTAGTAATTTTAAGTCTAGTCAATCAAAACATCATGTTACCATAACAACCTCTGTGTGTGGAGTGCGATTTTATTGAAATTACATAGATGAGTGTGGAATTATTTATGTGTTCTGTATTCGGCCCATAGGTAGGTACAGTTTGACAGAATAATAACACACATGTGATGATAAGTATGTGATAATTATTTTGAATTGTTTATGTGAACATCAGTCTGTCCAAAGATAGACTTTTGTTTGACAGAACTTATTATCAGTACTTATTATTACACCAATATTACCCTTGCAGTTAATTTTTGTCAATAGACGAGGTTAATGTTGCACAAGGAGTCTTGTGATGGGTCCCCATTTAATATCACTAGTCATAATTTGTTTTATGGCATGTATATTGCGAGTGTATCTTCATGCGGGTATTGATCCGCCCAAAGGTAGATTAATATTTGGCCCAAAATACACAAGCTCCCGTGGTGGTGAATACGTGACAATTATTTGTTTAACATGTGAGTAATAAGTCGGCCCAAAGAAAGACTATTGTTTGACAGTTTTATTGTCAGTATTTGACTACTATGTAGAGGGTATCACTTACGAGTTGGTATTGTTGTTTAAAGACTTGATACTAATGTTGTACTCGATACCTCGAGATGATTCTTAATTATTTAAATTTGAAAGATTATAAAGTTTAATGCGAGCATGATAAATTATTTTACAATAATTCTCTGTACAATGAAGAAGTCTGCTAATTAAGTTTAATATATATCAACAACAAAATCATACATGATGAGTGAACTTCAATAATAAAGATGAGACAAATAGGTTTCTAATAAACTTTGTCTCAATAAAGTATAAGGGCAATACAAGAAAATCCATTAAGAAAGCTGCTAAAGACAACTAAAGTACAACTTTTGTTTACTCCTAAAGGCTTGTGAAATTGTTTTATAATACACCACATTAAGAATATTTAGCATGAATGGTGGTGTGGTATAGTTAAAAGACAAAAATAGTACTCCACAACATATGGACTAATTGGAGAAATACTAAAGATTGCAGCTTATGGTTTCAATAAAGTTCCAACCAAAGTAGTTGTGAGAACTCTTTGAGTTTCACATATGGTGATGTCCAACTAAGGCTAGATCATTGGGATTTACTAAAGAAAATTGGACTCAAATAAATACAAGCTACTTTATTGGTTATGAATAAAGATAAAAGTTTTATGATCCATTATTCGGATTAAATTTGAGACGATTAATACAGTATTCTTTAAGGATGTTGATTTGGGGGGAAGAATAATATTAGAGAAATTGTCTTTGAAGGGGAGCCAATTTTGACCCCTATTAAAGCTTGTAAGAATGTGAAAATTCAGAATATTGATATGACAATGTTAATAATATATTTAAGAATTAATAACAAATTCAACAACCTTAAGAATTAATGTCACTAAGGTGACCACTAGAGTTGGGAGAAAGAGAATTCTGATGATTATGTAATTTTCTCCTTAAAAATGAGGACACTATGGAATTAATGGTAGAACATTCAAACAATGTTCATCAAGCCATGCAATAGTGGGTTAATATTATTAGTTTTGAGTTTAAATAAATACAAGATGATCAGGTTAGCATCTTGGTAAAGGATTATACTCAAAATGAAGGAAATTACTATTTTAAGGGACTTTCTATTCGGTTTCTGAGAAAGACTCCTTTTAGGATAATTGTGGCATTATTAGAACATTTTGAGCTTGAATTAAATTTGATGGATGTAAAGACAAAGTTCCTTGATGGCAACACTGATCATACGATCTTAAAAGTTTAAGAACTAAAAGGAAATCCATCTATGCATTTAAGAAAGTTTTTCCGTGAAGGAATCACGTAATTGTCTCATTTAGTTTTGAGACAAATATAGATGATTATGTGGTTCAGTGGGAGAAGATTTAAGTTAAACTAGGGAGACAAATGCAGTCTCAATTAAGAGCCTTAAAGTAAAACTAAAAATTTAAGAAATGTAGAAATATTCTATATGCTTTGATTGTTGGAAGTTGTTGAATGATGAGGTCTGTACAAGAATTAATTTGGCTTTTGTTGTTGGTATATTAAGTAGACATTTAAGTAACTCTAGTATGGATCTTTATAAAGTATTTACAGAGAACTAAGGATAATATACTTGCACATCTGGGATCAGATTTGATAGAGATCATAAGGAAGTCTGATTCTGAGTTTTGTTGGATGCTAATACAATATAAAATCCACTTTAGGCTACATCTTTTGTTGGTCGGAGTGTTGTACATGTAAAAGTGTTAAGCAAACAATTGTAGCTCATTAACCATGACAACAGAAATAGTAGCACACTAAGGGGCATCCAAACATGAAATAAAGATTGCGAAGTTTTTCACATAAAGTTTATTATGACAGTTAGTTCGCAGTAAAGTATTAACGACAAGAGTACTATAAGTCAAGCATATTGATATAAAATTCTTGGTTGTTAAAGAAAATATTTTATGTTGATAAAATTCTAGCAGAGCATATTGTGATAGACTCTAAATGAGGATCAGCCAATTATGTATTTAATGCCCTGTATTTGAGCAAGCTACTCATATAATTGTTATATGATTTTAAAATACATTGGTTTAGTGGGAATCTACATTTAGTGCTCTTAAGATTTTTAAAGCACTTTGATTTGGTAATTCAGTTTTCTGCAGAATAAGTTGATGACTTTGAATTCATTGTAAATTTATTTAAGTAATTTTTTATTTTGTAATATTTTACATTATGGATTGATCTCACTAAAGATTAAAGTAGGACCAGTTGGAAATAGACATGATGTTGATCACATTGCATGTAATTTCCATGCTACTCATGATATTTGATCTATGTCATTGAGTATATTGATATTGGTGATTGTCGGGATTTAATCACGATTTATAATGTAGTGAATGTCGTGGTAGTTCCATATTAGTATATGAGATGGACCAGATTGTTAAGAATAGCCTGAAGAGAAATAGCATAAAATTGCGCAATTAAGGACACTAGATATAATTGCTTTGAGAAATATATAGCCCAAGTGGGAGATTGTTGGAAATTTTTAATTTCCAATATAGTCTAATTGTGGGCAATATATTATTATGCAATTATATTAGCTATTCAATTATTTTATGAACTTAATTAAGTGATCCAATTTAGTTGATAAGTCCATGGGCTATAATATTTTGATATGGGCCAATTGAGTAGATACCCAATACTACATGACTGGGTGATTATGGGTGGCCCACTTGTATAGTATATAAAGGCTCACAGGTTATGGTCCCCAATACACTAAGCCGAACATGGTCTTCCCTACACAAGATTCATACTGACATTGGAACCGACATTCGTACTGATTACTATTTTCTTTCACCCTCAAGTGTAAGGAATCGATTGTAGCACGCGTGACCAAGTGAATATCGTTCCCACGAGATAGTTATGAATTTAATAAATACTTCTATATGATAACTAATTTGCAAGACAAATCTGGGGTTTTTGAAGGGATATTAATTAAGCTAATTAGAACTAAAATTAAAAAATTAAATTAATTATAAAATAAAATAAAATAAATCCTGTGAGAGAATACAATTTAAAAGTTCAAGGATGGAGAATTGGTAATGCTCGGGCAAATAGCTTAACCATGTGACTGATTTATTTAGACCCAAATTAATTACCTGCAGACGTTTATAAGAGGATCACTAAACCTAATTAAATCACCTTGATCGGGTAAAATCAAACACTTATAATGAGCTGCAAATCTTAGGATCGATAAGGAATTAAATCTCTCTCCCTCTATAGGTACTTCATGCTAAATTCCATTAAGGGGTAGAGCACTAGACTTCCCTTTCTAGGTACGCAATTATTAACCCCTTTTGTCTCCTTACCAGTTGCTTAATAATGATGTTTTACGAAGTAATTAATATTCCAAATTGATTGTCTAACACTCTTAGGGATTATAGGCCAATCCCCTAAGACTGCCACATGAAACAATAATTATAATGCAAAAATAAAGAATCCTAACAACTATCAATCAGTGATACCGTCATGAATAATTAAAGGAATCAAAACTAAAAAACACAATAAATTGAAGTCTCAAAATATCCCATTCAATAAGGAAATAAACATTCTGCAAAGTAATAAATCCAAGTCGAGGGCAATCAAATCACATGGTCAAAACTGTTGGAATTTTTTAATTTCCAATATAGTCTAATTGTGGGCAATATATTATTATCCAATTACATTAGCTATTCAATTATTTTATGAACTTAATTAAGTGATCCAATTTAGTTGATAAGTCCATGGGCTATAATATTTTGATATGGGTCAATTGAGTAGATACCCAATACTACATCACTGGGTGATTATGGGTGGCCCAGTTGTATAGTATATAAAGGCTCACACGTTATGATCTCCAATACACTATGCCAAACATGGTCTTCCATTCTCCCCATCGGAAGGGATTACTACGGTCCTATAGGAATAAGGAGGCTTAGTTGAGGAAGACCATAAAACCACTTATTCCGAGTTCGTGATCCATCGAGACAACTCCATGAATTAAGGTACGCTTTCACATTACGGTTTGATCTCAATTTATCATGATAGAGCCTCAAGTATTAGTATTTATGAATTTATTTCCTACAAAAACTGTATTAACGCCCTAACATTACCAACAAAGAAACTTAACCCATGGATTTACGAGGGCAAATCACAAAGATGTAATAAACCTCAACCTTTATTATAAAATAACAAAGATAAATAACTGAAAAATAAAGAACCCTTGTGAAGGAATCTGATTCTTCAGTCACGATCTCCATCGAAATCTCCATCTTCGATCCAAGTAGTAACTACGATCATCTCTCCGGTGGATGGATGAAAGGTGGTGAATAATGGGTGAAATTAGAGTTCTAGATGAAAGAGGATTGTACTTGGATCTGTTCTCTTGAAAATCAAAATTGGAGTATTTATACAGATGAAATGGGTCTGGACCAAAAATAAATGACGTGCCGTGCAAGAATTGGACCACACTGTGTGTAGACTTGGCGCACGACACTCACACAATTGACACATGGCGGTCATACGGCCAGTGCGAGGGTCACACAGTAGCAACCGTGTGATGAGATTCCTGACACGGCATCGTGTCAATGCGTATGGTAGCAAGCAAATCACGCACGGGTCTTCACTCAACAGTGGCTGTGCTTCACACGGTGGAAAACGCGCAACATCAGCTCATGCACGCCCCCACGTACACCCCCGCGCGCATAGCTACGCGCAATGCCGAGTGCACAGCTGCGCATGCTTTGGCAGACTGCGCGACTCCACGGTTTTTAGCATAACTTCTTCATTCGAACTTCGATTTAAGTGATTCTTGCGCTCACGCGATCCTCTCTTCCTTGTCTTTCTATTCATATAAATAACATACAAATTTAACATTTTAGGGTAAAACAAGTCATGCAAAGTGGCACAATCGTGCTGAGCAGGAACAGCTTGCGCGAAGTCACCATTTTGATCATTACTTTCTCATCTGTACTTTGATTGTGGTGTTTCTTAAGCCAAAATGATCTTATCTTCCGTAACTTTATAACTAGATATACACATGTCCAATTTGAACCACCACACAAATACAAAAAAATTATGAAATGTGGACGTCTATTTGCCTGCAAGTAGCACGAGTTCATCCTTCATTCCAACTTTGCGTTCTTGATCCTTTTTCCTATCAAAATACAACAAAATACCTCTCAAGAATCTTTTAGTCAATAATAATTCAAAGTATTAAGATTTGTGCAAATAATATGAATTAAACACTCAAAGAGGTATCAATTTGGACCTGAAAATACATGAATTTTCACTCTTATCAAACCCCCCAAACTTAAGTTGTTGTTCGTTCTCGAACAACAAAATGACAAACCAAAAAAATAATGTGATGGAAAGTCATGTCCCAAAGAAAGATCAATATATCAATTAAGCCTTCAAAAGATAAATATATCAATTAAGCCTTCAAAAGATGTAATCAATATCAACTTGATTCACATAACTTCAAATTCAAAAGTATCAATTCATTTAAAACAAGCAAGTTAAGATTGTAACTCTCACGCTCATGGTGTATAAGGTGTACACTATTTGGGTTATATATATGTGCTCTAAATTTCAATTCAAGTGCATGCATAACTATAAGCTTGTCTATTGTCTCGACTCTCCTTTTACTTGTAGCTAGGAAATTATGAATCAAAATGACTTTTTATTTGGTTGTAATATAGGCTCTTTGGACAAGGTAGGAAATTTATGGATAAGTGACTCAAACTCGGATCAATCAAGCGGCCGTCCATCATGATTTTTCATTCTTCCTCATCACTTTCATTAAATCACAACTCCTCCTCAACTTAAAAACAACAACCATCTTCTTTCCTTCACTTTTTTAAATGGGGTACCAGTTTCGGGCACTATCCCTTGTATCCTCTATAGGGTACTAGATTTAAATACTACCCTATGACGTTTATTTCTATGGAGTACTAGATTTAAACACTACCCCACGATTCTCTTTTAGATGTGTTTTTAAGCTCAATCACTATTTTAAAACCAATTTTATTCCTTCCTAAGTTGTTATTAAGTTCCATCAACACACTTTGAAAAACCATCAATTCTCCTTCATGACGTACAATCAAGGCTCAAAAAAATCATTAAGATACTCAAAGTGGTTATTTCTCATAGGTTGCCAATGAATGAGGTTTTAGGCTCAATGGGGCTAACTAAGGATAAACAATCATATGGTAGGGAATTATTTGGCTAAGTGACTCATAAAATCAAAGATGGCCTAATATCATTTCCATAATCCACTAGACTATTCTCGAATATTCAAGGAGACTCAAGGCAAGTTCTAGAATACACGCACAAGAATGATATGCTTAAGAATAAAAATATCATGCATCAATGTATTCATGATTTAAAGGCTCAAATTTCACTTGGCTTTGTTATAGAATGAATGAGCACTCTTCAAGGCTACGTATACATCATAACAAGCATATAAAGAACTTCAAGAACTCAAGAATTCAAGCATGTTCCCCTTATTAATCATAATCAACATCTTACCAAGGGCATCATAAAGCTCATAGATCCCCATGAAATTCAGGTTATAGAATTTAAAGCTCATGCTCCTTACTCATAAGAATTCAAAACTCACAAAAAAAAAGAATCCTTCACATCTTGCAAGTTCACTTCATCCTCACTAATACCTTCTCAATCATAAAAGCTCAAACACCAAACTCATCATCACAGGAAAGATAAAATATCAAAAGATGAAAATCAATAACAGAACAACAAAAGACACATAAAAATAAACACACAAGACACCTGGATAGTCGTAAAAAATTCGAAAGATCGAATAAAATTCAATTTTTTTAAAAAAATCGACCTCCAAGCATACAGACAGTAAAACAATGTAGAGTAAACATACCTAGGTGCGGATGGAACAAGGAAAGAACATCACACCCCTCAAACTTAGATGAAAAAGTGAGTTGAATCTAGGTTTAAAAGGATGTTATTACCTTAAGTGTAAGCACGCACCTTGAGTATAATTCACCTAGCACAAGACACACAAATAAAGTAAAATAAAAGCAATAAAGCGGTGGGTTGACTCCCATCAAGCGCTCTTGTTTAACGTCGAGGAGCTCGATAGAATGCAGACTCAAAGATGTTCGGACTCATGCTTCAACACTTCTTCATCATCTTTTATCTTCACTTTGAAGTATTATTCCGCCATCTTTCGATCCATCCAAACCATCTCTTCCTTCTTATTCTCAAGGATCAACTTATCTGGATCTTTATATTTATATGCTTCCTTCCTATCAACATCATGATCAGACAAATAAGAGCCACCTACATCCGAAGGGACTGGTGGAATTTGTTTCCATGTTCCTTCTTCAATCCATGACACCTCTCTTTTCTCCTTCCTGCAAGCATTCATAGCACTCAAACAATCTGTTAGTTCATTAGATAAAATATATGATGAAAAATAAGATTCAACATTAGTAGCAGGGGTAGATAAAAAATGAATGTTGCTGATGCAGATTTTGAATTGATCCTCACGCAGAATCAATGGCAGCTTCTCCTCTACACTCTCATCAACATCAATGGGCTTGCAATTAACCTCTTCAGAAAGATGCTTAAAAGAATCAAGTGAGAACGTGATCTCTTTGTCCCCCACTCTAAGCTTCAACTTTCCATCTTCAACATCAATCGAGCTCTAGCAGTGGCTAAAAATGGTCTACCCAAAATCAGAGGCACATTGATGTCCTCTTCCATATCAAGCACCAAGAAATTAACAGGGAAGAAATACTTATCCACCTTCATAAGTACATCCTCAACAACTCATCTAGGGTGTGTAATAGATCTGTCAGCTAGATGCAATTTAACCGAAGTAGGCTTCAACTTCCCAAAACCTAGACTCTTGAACATACTTAGGGGCATAAGATTTATGCTAGCCCCCAAGTCACACAAAGCTCTGCAATTGGCATTCTTTCCAATTTGAATTGGGATGGTGAACTTACCTGGATCCTTTACTTTAACTGGCAACTTTCTCTGAATTATGGCACTGCACTCTTCAGTCAAATTCACAGTCTTCTTCTCCACTAAACTCTGCTTCTTAGACATTGTATCCTTCACAAATTTCATATAGTGTGGCATCTGCTCAAGTGCTTCAGCAAAGGGCATGTTGATCTGGATCTGCTTGAAGATGTTTACGAACTTATGAAACTTTTCATCAAGACCCTTCTTCAACTGTCTAGAGGGAAAAGGGATAGGATATTTCATCTTTGGGATCCCCAAACTGTCTCTTTCAAGTTCATCCTTTTTGTTCCTTTCTCTCTTGGCTCTTTTCCACTTCTTTTTGGTGACAATGGGGTGATCAATAACCTTCTGAAATCCCACGATATCTGTATATTGAGGAACAGAGTCAGCTGGAGCCAAATCAAAATTACACAGTAGTGAATGCTCAAGGTCGCTCGTCGCACGTACGGAGCCGTGCAATCTGCCGTGTGTGGCGCTCGGTTCAGGTGATGTCGCACGGTCCATGCCGTATGAGCGCCCGGATACTTCTTCATCAAACTCGCTACCGTGCGAGGGACCATGTGTTGATGATGGCACTTAGTAGCTATCAGTTGCCTCATTCTATTGCTCAGCACCGGGTGCCCTCGCGCAGTGATGGCTGGGCGCCCACTCGATGGCAGGCGGGTGCGCACAATTGTACCCGTGTGTGCCCTCGGACCAATTTTCAGCACAATTCTCTGTAACCGACATGATGGGTCTTTCATACTGTGTCCAACTTCTCAAAGTAATAGCATAGCATTGATGTTCTTTAGGATTCAACTCAGTCTGAGTAGGAAATTTCCCTTGTTGTTGCAACTTACCAACTGCAGCATTCAAGTGACTGATCGCCAAGTCTATTTTCTTTTGCTTCCTTTATGTTGTTTCTTGATTTTTTACCATCATGTTAAGCATCAAATCTATCTTATCTTCCATGGATGGTTTCCCTTCAGCAGGTTTCTGAGCTAGTTCTAATCCCGGAGGTGGTGCAACTGCGCTATTAGGATTTGAGTAAGATTCTCATCCCTTCTCTGATTGTTGAAGTTTGAATTTCCTTGGTTCCAACCTTATTGAAATTGACGGTTGTTCCCTTGGTCATTCCTCCCTCCAAACTGATTGTTAGGTCTGAAATTCCGTCTATTTCTGTATTCTCCTAAAAACTCTGTCCCATAGCATAGTTTGCATCCTCGAATTGTTCTTCATCTCCAGCCATCATTACTTCCTCTCTGTTTTCTTTGGTGAGGCGGTCCAATATTTTATATAGTTCATCAAGTCGATCATGAATAGCTGACACTTCACTATGTCCGGCTTGTATCTCTACCTTAGCCACTTTGTCAAAAGAAGCATCTCTATCTGCTCCTTCTACCAGCCAATCATATGTGTTAGATGCCATCTCCTCGAATATCTCTTCCTCTACCTCAGCGAACTGCTTGAATATAGATCCACCTGCTGTCGCGTCCACCAACACTCTTGAATCTCTTCGTAGGCCTTGATAGAAAAAATCTAAGTAGGTATCCTTAGAAAATCCATGTTTGGGACAGCTCCGCAACAACTCTTTGAACCTTTCCCATGCCTATTAGAAACTCTCCAAGGATCCTTGTTTGAATTGTGTTATCTTCTTTTTTATCAAGAAACTCTTAGAGGGAGGAAAGTACTTATTCAGAAATCTGTGTGCTAATTGCTCCCAAGTAGTACAATATCCTGAGGAAGGTTGTTGTACCACTCCTTGGCTTTCCCCATAAGTGAGAATGGAAAAAGCCGCATCCTGATAGCATCCTCTGGAACATTCTTGTGATTCTGCGTCCTTGTGTACTCATAAAAAATCTGCAGATGCTCACTAGGATTTTACAAAGGATTCTCACTAAACTGTTGTCTCTCTACCATTCGAATCAATCCGAAAGAATATTCAAAACTCTCTGCGGTGATCGCAGGTCCATTAAGCCCAGTATTAGCAGTGTGCTTCAGTTTGTATTGGTCCCGCATAGGAGTCGGAGCCAGATCGTCATCATCTCTCTAGTCTCAGTATACTCTGTTAGGTTAACTTCGTCAAATATTTGTGAAAGCATTTCAACCTCTTCTTCTTCTAATGAATGAAAACTATCCGAATCCGAACTAGGAATAGGTGTAGCTGGCTACTTTCTCTTCCATTTGTTCTCTCTAATAAGTGCTTCAAGCTCTAGGTTTAATGGTTCGATTGCTCGTCCACTCGACCCAGTGATCATATACTTGTTCTCACTCAAAAGATCATAATTGTTTGGAACAAAAATAAAATAAAATAAAGCAAGTAAAATTTAACGTCCTATAAGAAAATAAATCACTATAGAATTAAATTTAAATCTATGAACTATCCTCGGCAGGCGGTGCCAAGAACTTGATCACAATTTTGTTTCACCCTCAAGTGTAAAGGATAGATTGTAGTGCGCGTGACCAAGTGAATATCATTCCCACGAGATAGTTATAAATTTAATAAATACTTCTATACGATAATTAAGTTGCAAGACAAATTTGGGGGTTTTTGAAGGGATATTAATTAAGCTAATTAGAACTAAAATTAAATAATTAAATTAATTATAAAATAAAATAAATCACGCGAAAGAATACGATTTAAAATTTCAAGGATGAAGAATTGGTAATGCTCGGGCAAACAGCTTAACCATGTGACAGATTTATCTAGACCCAAATTAATTACCTGCAGACGTTTATAAGAGGATCACTAAACCTTGTTAAATCACCTTGATCGGGTAAAATCTAACACTTATAATCAGCTTCAAATCCTAGGATCGATAAGGAATTAACTTTCTCTCCCTCTATAGGTACTTCACGCTAAATTCTATTAAAGACTAGAGCACTAGACTTCCCTTTTCAAGTACGCAATTATTAACTCCTTTTGTCTTCTTACCAATTACTTAATAATGATATTTTACCAATTAATTAATATTCCAAATTGATTGTCTAACACTCTTAGGAATTATAGGCCAATCTCCTAAGACTGCCACATGAAACAACAATTATTATGCAGAAATAAAGAATCCTAATAACTATCAATCAGTGATACCATCATGAATAATTAAAGGAATCAAAATTAAAAAAATACAATAAATTGAAGTCTCAAAATATCCTCTTCAATAAGGAAATAAACATTCTGTAGAGTAATAAATCCAAGTCTAGGGCAATTAAATAACATAGTCAAAACTGTATTAACACCCTAATATTACCAACAAAGAAACTTAGCCCATAGATTTATAAGGGCAAATAATAAAGATGTAATAAACCTCAAATAACAATGACAAATAACTGAAAATAAAAAACTCTTGTGAAGGAATCTGATTCTTCAGTCACGACCTCCGATGGAATCTCCGTCTCTGATCCAAGTAGCAACTCCGATCATCTCTCCGGTGGATGGATGGAAGGTGGTGAATAATGGGTGAAATTAGGAGTCTGGATGAAAGAGGCGTGTACTGGGATCTGCTCTCATGAAAATCAAAATTGGAGTATTTATACGGATAAAATGGGCCTGGGCCAAAAATAAATAACGTGTTGTACAAGATAAGAATTGGGCCACACTGTGTGTAGACTTGGCGCACGTCACTCACACGGTTGACACACGGCCAGTGCGAGGGTCACACGGAGTAGTGCAAGGGTCACACAGTAACAACTGTTTGATCCTCACGCGGTATCGTGTCAATGCGCATGGTAGCAAGCAAATCATGCACGGGTCTTCACTCGGTAGCGGCTATGCTTTACACGGTGGAAAACATGCAACATCAGCTTATGCACGCCCCCACGCACGCCCCTGCGCGTGCAGCCGCGTGCAACGCCGAGTGCACAGCCGCGCATGCTTCGGCAGCCTGCGCGACTCCACGGTTTTTAGCATAACTTCTTCATTCGGACTCCAATTTGAGTGATTCTTGCGTCACGTGATCTTCTCTTCCTTGTCTTTCTATTTATAAAAAGAAAACATAAAATATCTACCATTTGAAGGTAAAACAAGTCATGAAAAATGGTACAATCGTGCTGAGCAGGAACAGCTTGTGCGACGTCATCATTTTGATCATAACTTTCTCATCTGTACTCCGATTGAGGTGTTTCTTTAGCCAAAATAATTTTTTCTTCCGTAGCTTTCGAATCCTTTATCACATGACCAATTTGAACCACCACACAAATGCAAAAAAATTATGGAAAGTGGACATCTGTTTGCTTGCAAGTTACACGATTTCATCCTTCATTCCAACTTTGCATTCTTGATCCTTTTTTCCTATCAAAATACAACAAAATACGTCTCAAACACCTTTTAGTCAATAATAATTCAAAATATTAAGATTTGTGAAAATAATATCCATTAAACACTCAAAGAGGTATCAACAAAATTTGGTCGAATTGAAGTGCTCCTGGTCGAATTGAGCTTCTGTATGAATTATGTCATTCAATTCGACCTGGATTCAATCATGAGATCTGGTCGAATTGGATGGCTTCAGGTCGAATCGAACTTTTGATGAAATAGAGTACTCCGAAGGGTAGGATTCGATCAGAGGGTCTAGTCAAATTGGATGGCTTCAGGTCGAATCGAACTTCTGATGAAACAGAGTGCTCCGGAGGGTAAGATTCGACCTGTATTCGACCAGATAGTCTGGTCGAATCCTGGTGTTTCTGATCGAATCGATGCTCTGATGCTTCCAAATCACGTTCAGATGTCTTGTTCGACCTTTCCTGTTGAGTTCGACCAGCCATGCTGGTCGAATTGGGGTCAAATCGAGCTCCTGATGCTTCAAAATTCATTTCCAGCATCATCGGTCCCTCATACTGTGCTCCAGACCTTAATGTGATGGCTTTATCTTCCAATTTTTGTGTCAATTGATTCACGTTCGCGGTCATCTGCCCCATAATTAAAGTAAGGTCCTTCAACTGCTTAGATAAATCTACATGATCAACATTCATAGTATCCTCAAGATGATCAATCCTTGCATCATTCTCAGCCATGTATCGATTGAAGGTATCTTCAACACTCTTCACTTCATGCTGCTTCATAGTAGGCTCCCTTTGTGTCAATTCTGTGATCTGCCTCTGCTGGGACTCTAGTAGCTTGTTGATGTTAGCTAGACTAGAGACGATCTCATCATTCCTATTCGGCTTCACCACTTGATATTCAACCTGCGCCACCTTACCAAGTACATATAATCCTCTATCTCTCTCCGCAGGCCAGTCACATGAATTCATAGAGAAATCTTCAAATAACTTTTCTACTTCAAGTGTTGTCTTTAATAACAGCGCTCCTCCTGATTTGCATCAATAAAAACACGCGACTCACAATCCAATCCATAGTAGAAGATACTTATGTATTGAGCCTTAGACATCCCATGCTGTGGGCACCTCCTGATCATGTCTTTAAACCTGTCCCACACCTCATGAAATTTCTCACCCTGATTCATAACAAATTGGGTGATCTCATGCTTCATCCTTAAGATCCTTGAGGGTGGCATGTATCTCTCTAAGAACTTCTGTTGTAGTTGGTCCCATGTAGTGCAATCGACTGCATCAAGAGTCTCATACCAAGCTTCCGCCTTATCAATCAAAGAGAACTTGAATAGGGCGATCCAACTAGCATTATCATTAGCTCCAGCACCCTTTTGGGTGTTTGCATAACCAAGAAATCTTCGAAGATGCTGATATAGATCTTCAAAACAACCTCCTGAAAATCGATTCTTCTCTCCCATGTTAATAAGAGCGAGATGTATGTCAAAATCATCATTGTCCCTCCTTGCTCCTATCAACCCCATGTTACCAATTCCATAATTCGTGAAAATTTCACGTATGACAATATTATCCAGATTCTGCCTTGCTTCGGCTATGTTTAGCTCAATGTATTATTCGTTCCTTTCCTTCTTCTACTTTTCCTAATGCACAAGTACCTCAGAAAAATTTAAGGTTAGATAGAAATAAATAATCACAAATAAAAGTCTTAATCAAACTAGAAATAATAAAATCAATAATAACAGCCGTCCCCGGCAATGGTGCCAAGAACTTGATGCGCGTTTTCTTTGCACGCAAAATTAATCCCCAAGTATTAAGGATATCAGTTGCAGCTAAGTAAGCGACCAAGTGAATATCGAACTCAAAGAACGGAGTATTATCAATTTAATTATTATCTAAATTAATTAAGACAAGATGAAAATTAAGTTTGAGGTATGGAATTATTAACTATTAAGCAAATTAATTAAATAACAATTAAATAAATTAAGCACTAGAAGAATACGAAAGTAGATCAAGTAGGAGAATATGTAGCTCTAGGATAATCCAGTTTCACTCATTAATTTTCCTTTCGTGTGTTGATGTCCGACTCTGCCTTGTGGAATATGGACACATCACTAAACCATGCATATCTACTTTATAGACACAAGTAAACATGCGTGTAACACGTGTGAATAACCTCGGAGCAAGAGATATAATTTCACCCCCTTTCTAGGTACTATCAGTATCAATTATTTCCATGGCCAATTGGTATTCTAACCCGATATGATCTCCCTTTATAGGTACTATAAAATTAACCTCTTTATCCTACTTACTAACCCGAATTCAATTTAATTAATAAGTATTCATATATGATAGTTCTAATGAAGTTTCGGAGTCCCCTCACTAAAAATCATAACATGAAATCCTGCTCAAAAGTGAACGCACTCAACCAATAACCAAGATATGTATTCAGACTCTACATAACTGTTAATGATGCACAAAACGACCGTGAGTATGGATTAAGAAAGCACAATCATATATAAAATAAATCCATAAGTAGTGTTGTACAGAGTTTATATATGAAAGTTCAATTAATCCGTAAAAACCTTTACAACCCTAGTTCTACCAAAAAGGCTCTAGCCCATTATGTTACAAAGAACAATAATGGGCGTTGGGTAGATCTTACCCGGATGTCTGAAAAATTACAAGATAAATTAGGAAATGATAAAACCCCTAGATCTGGGAGTCGTCGCGTCCTTCTCCATCTTGAATCTTCCTCTTGGTTCTTCTCTTGATTCCACAATGAATCTTCAAAGTGATGGATGAATGGAGGAAAGGAAGTGGATGATAGTTGGGGGGAGATCCCCTCTTGTGGGGTGTGGTATGGTTGTGGCCTCTCTTATGGCTCTCTTGTTGTTTTTCTCCTATCTCTTCTAATGGTGTGATCTACACCCCCGTTTATACTTGTAAACTCTCCTTATAGGCCTTGGAATGGGCTTTTTGAGTGATCACATACATTGAGGTGTAAAAATATGGATATGGTAAGTTTTCGAACGTCAATTCGACCACGAAGCTAGGTCGAATTCACCTCCCCTAGTCGAATTGCAGGTCGAATCACCCTACTGGAAGCTTCAGGTGCTGAATTCGACCAGCACAGCAGGTCAAATTGAGGTGTCGTGGTCGAATTGCTTCTTTTGCCGTCCAATTCGACCAGGATTCGACCACATAGTCAGGTCGAATTCAAATATTATGGTCAAATTATCTTGCGCAGTCTCACCGTTTCGCATATAACTTCCTCATCCGAGCTCCAATTTGAGTAATTATAGCGCTCACGCGATTCTTTCTTTCTTGGATTTCTATACATATAAAGAACACAATAAAACTCTAAGATTTGAATATGCAATAAGCCACGGAAAGTAGCACAGCAATTCTGTTCGGCACAGCTCGCGCGACGTCACCTTTTCGATCATAACTTCCTCATTTGGAATCTGATTGAGGTGTTCTTTACGCCAAATCAACCCTCATTTCAGTGGCTTTCCAACCATGTATCACACTAATAGTTTTGATCTCCACAAAAATACATAAAAATTATGAAAGTTGGATATGCGTTTTCAGCATTCTTGCACAAATTGCACCTTTTCTCCTACTTTGCACCTTTGATCCTTTGTCCACCTAAATCACAACAAAACACCTCAAGTGCACCTTGTTCTTACATATATTAAATATAAGATACTTGTGCTAATATATAACAAGAATTTCCATCAAAAGGTGTTAAATTGGACACTCAAACACTTTAATTTACACTCTCATCAGTGACCAAGTGAAATTATCGTTCCCACGAGATAGTTATAAATTTAATAAGTTATTCTATATTATAATTAAATTGTAATAAAAATATGGAGATTTTTGGAAGGATAATTAATTATACTAAATATAACTGAAATTAAATAATTAAAATAATTATAAAATAAAATAAATCACGCAAGAGAATACGATTTAAAAGTTCAAGAATGGAGAATTGATAATGCTTGGGCTAACAGCTTAACTATGTGACTAACTTATCTAGACCCAAATTAATTACTTGCAGACGTTTATAAGAGGATCACTAAGCCTAGTTAAATCACCTTGATCGGGTAGGATCTAACACTTATAATGAGCTGCAAATCCTAGAATCAATAAGGAATTAACTCTCACTCCCTCTATAAGTACTTCATGCTAAATTCCATTAAAGGTCAGAGCACTAGACTTTCCTTTCTAGGTACTAAATTATTAACCCCTTTTGTCTCCTTACCAATTACCTAATAATGATGTTTTACCAAGTAATTAATATTACAAATTGATTTCTAACACTCTTAGGAATTATAGGTCAATCTCCTAAGACTGTCATAAGAAACAACAATTATTATGCAGAAATAAAGAATCCTATTAACTATCAATCAGTGATACCGTCAAGAATAATTAAAGGAATCAAAACTCAAAAATACAATAAATTGAAGTAAAAAAATATCCTCTTCAATAAGGAAATAAACATTCTACATAGTAATAAATCCTAATTTAGGACAATCAAATCACATAGTCAAAACTATATTAACGCCTAACATTACCAAAAAAAAAATTAGCCCATTGATTTACGAGGGCAAATCGCAAATATGTAATTAATCCTAATAATTATTCTAAAATAGCAGAAAATAATAACTGTAAAGAAGAAAATCCTTTTGGAGGAATTCGACTCTTCAATCACGATCTCCGTTGGAATCTCCGCCTCCAATCCAAGTAGCAACTCCAATCATCTCTCTGGTGGATAGCGGTGGTGAGTGATGGATGAAATTAGGCACTGTGTATTGTGAGGTATGCTTTGAAGTGAATGAAGGGAGCATAACATAATTAACCAATAAATTAGATTTAAAAATATATAATATAATATCAAGTGTAACATATTATTAAGTCATTTATGCTAAAATAAACATTCGCATATGATAATTCATCATAATTGAAATAAACCAAGTAAATCACGAGTGGGTTGAAGATGTCAATTGGAGGTCGTCTAACCTTGGTAAATTTTGTACTTGTCACCATACCAATTTATACCTTCTTGTTATTTCGTGCGTCGTCTTGTGTGTTAAAAAATAACAAGATTGCAAAGATCTTTTTTTTGGGGTGTGAAAGTTAGGAAAACGGCATGGTCGAAATAAATTCAAGGGGGACTTAGGTGTTTGGGATGTTAATGAATATAATCTGTCATTGCTGGGGAAATGGGCATGGCGAGTGCTGAATGAAGAGGAAAAACTATGGGTAAAGGTATTACAGGCTAGAAGAGGTCAATATCTTGTGCTTGGGGGAAGGGAAGAAGGAGTGAGTTCGGTTGTACTTAACAGGGGATGGTGGGGAATAGTCTTAAAAGCTATTAGAGATCAATATGGGGAATGGTTTGAAGAGAAATTGGATAGGGTTGTTGGAAATGGTCAAAACATAAGGTTTTAGAAAGATAGGTGGTTAGATCGAGTTCTTCTTAGGTGTCAATACCCAAGTTCGGTTGTACTTAACAAGTTGCTCAATGATGTTAACAGGATCACTATACACAAAGAAATAGAGGACAAATGAAATTGGAAATACGAAGGAGAAGATGAATATTCTGTCAAAGCAGCTTACAATTTGTTGCAGGAGAGAAAGTTAGGAGAGGAAATCAGCAACAAAGAAACTTTCCAACTACTATGGAAATCAATGGCACTACTCAAAGCAAAGGTGCACTCGTGGAGGATTCTAAACAATTCTCTTCCAACCTTGAAGAATCTAAAGAGAATGAATTGCTTGCAGGGAAACCAAGTGGACTTATGTAATCTGTGTCACAAGAAAGAGGAATCGACGGAACATATTATAATAAATTGCCCGAAAAGCTCAGTGATATGGTTGAAGAATTTGTCTTGGTGGAATATCTCTACTGCATTATCAACAAACATTCATGATCATTTTTTTATTATTTTGCAACCCCATTTCAGGTAAAAAAAAGGAAAAAACATTATGTCATGTGTGTGGATTTGTTGTGTGTGGCTTATATGGAGTACGATAAATTTCATTATTTTTCTAAATGGATCATGGGAGCAAGAGAGGATCATGGAGGAAATTAAGTGTAGAGTATGGAGTTGGATCATTCATTCCAAATGATGTGTATTAAAAGACACAAATTTCAAAACTTTGTCAATCAATCCAAAGTTATGCATTGAATCTTATCTATTAAGATAGGCTGTGGAGTTTGTTAAATTTTTGTAATAGAAGCTCAAGGAGGTTTATCAATTACCGTTTCTTATATTTATGTTTTTATTTGTAAACTTTGGGCAATCATCTTGCCTTTTTAATGAATTTTTAACTTATAAAAAAAATCACATTTAGGGGTGTGCTGATCGGAATTCGATACGGATTTTTAAAAAATCCGTTCCAAATTTTCGGTACGGATTTTTAAAAAAAAACCAATATTGAATCCATAACGAAAAATCCAATATTGAATCCGTACCAAACTTCGGTTCGGTTCGGAACAAATTTTCGGAAAAAATGGATTTTCGGCGGTCGTCAGAATCGCGCAGCAGGGACGCAGTCGGCGATCGTCAAAGTCACGTGAAGCATCGTTTTGTATTGGTGCAAGAACAGAGAAGTATGAGGCACCATTTTCGCTTGTTCATTGGAGGGAGAAGTGCACTAGGGTTTCTCACTTTGGGGGGGGAAACACGTAAAAATTTTTGGTAATAAGAAAATATAGATTAGTTAATTTTATTCAATTATTATTTAGTAAATTCAAAATACTTCTACATTGCATTTTTAAATTTGTTATATAACTAGTTATATTTGCTTTTACATTTTAATAAATAATTTTAATTATAAAATAATTTTAATTTTAAAATTTTTATAATAATTAAAATTTTCTCATCAAGTATTGCATAATTTTTTTATAAAAATATTTGAAATATGAATCTTTAATTTTATAATATTTTAAAATTTATTTCATATTTAATTAAAATAAAAAATTTACTATCATATATTTAATGTTTAATTAGTTTTAAAAAAATTATTGCATTATTTCATAAACAATGCATATTATAAATAAAGAATGATAAACTTTTAATGAAATGTGAAAATATATTTA
This sequence comes from Pogostemon cablin, assembly GCA_023678885.1. NCBI lineage: Eukaryota > Viridiplantae > Streptophyta > Magnoliopsida > Lamiales > Lamiaceae > Pogostemon > Pogostemon cablin. Next base: position 33,992,837 of record CM042951.1, read on the forward strand.
ATAAAAATTGATAATCATTTAAAAAATATATATATTCTTACATAAGACGACCTTATGTGTTCCCAAAAAAATAATAGTGCTAAGATAAAGAAACCTAATAATTTTAGATTTTTTCTTTAAATCTTTAACTTTAAATTTAATGTTTATTTCAATTAAAGTCAATCTAATAATATTTTAAACACAAATATGGATTATCATTTAAATTTTGCATTTTAACTTCATTAATTAAATATAAAATATAATAATTATTTATTAAGTATACAATTGAATTTAGACTTTAGAGATACCATTTACTTTTATTTATTATGTTCTCTTAAATAATACTTTAAACTTTTAACATATTATTTTATTTATTTCCTATTTTTTTAAAAAATTATTTTACTTTATGAAATATATATTTTTTCAATATACAGTAATAAATAAATATTTAGAGAATTAGATATAATTTTAAATTATTATTTGTAATTATATTATAATTAGTTTTAATTAATTATAATATAATGTAATCATAATTAATAAATTAAAATTAATTAATTCATGACTTATAAAGTATAACCTATAAATAATTAGATAAATATATTATATATAATTTTAATGTATAATTTCAAATCGGTTTTTCGGTTCGGTACGGTACGGTTCGGTTATATCCAATATTCGGTACGGGAAAACGAAAAAAATCCAAGTCCGTACCAAATGAAAAATCGATTCGGTTCGATTCGGAAAAAGTCATAAAGTCAATAGTTTTTTCGGTTCGGGATTAATTCGGTGCGATTTCGGTTCGGTTTCGGTTAAATCCAATATCCGTGCACACCCCTACTTGTTAGATTGGGATATATAAATATATCTAATTGTTTTAGGGAATCGTGCTAGAATTAAATAGTGAGTTACTCTGTTAGATTCATCGAGTTTAAGAAAACCTAGTGAATGTTTTGTGTGATTAGAAAATTTGTGTGATAATGGAGATTATAATTAGAGTATTTTCCCTGCTAGTATTTTGTGTGATAATGTGATTAGGGGTGTGCACGGATATTGGATTTAACCAAAACCGTACTGAAACTGCACCGAATTAATCCCGAACCGAAAAAAACTGTTGACTTTTTGACTTTTTTCGAACCGAACCAAATCAATTTTTCGTTTGGTACGGACTTGGATATTTCCCGTTTTTCTTACCGAATATTGGATATAACCGAACTGTACCGTACCGAACCGAACCGTACCAAAAAACCGATTTGAAATTATGCATTAAAATTATATATAATATATTTATCTTATTATTTATAGTTTTTACTTTATAAGTCATGAATTAATTAATTTTAATTTATTAATTATGATTACATTATATTATAATTAATTAAAATTAATTATAATATAATTACAAATAATAATTTAAAATTATATCTAATTCTCTAAATATTTATTTATTACTGTATATTAAAAAATATATATGTCATAAAGTAAAATGAATTTCTAAAAAAATAGGAAATAAATAAAATAATATTTTCAAAGTTCAAAGTATTATTTAAGAGAACATAATAAATAAAAGTAAATGGTATCTCTAAAGTCTAAATTTAATTGTACACTTAATTAGGGGTGTGCGGATCGGGATTAGGTACGGATTTTTAAAAAATTCATTCCAAATTTTAGGCACGGATTTTTTTAAAAAAATCCGTTATTGAATCCATAAAGAAAAAATCCAATATTGAATCCATACCAAACTTCGGTTTGGTTCGGAATGGATTTTTGGGAAAACAAATTTTGACGGATCGGAGCGGATCGGATCGGATCGAATTTCTCATGATAAATGGATTTTTGCACACATAAATACTTAGAAAAATATAAATTAAACAAAAAAAACTAAATTTTCCAAAGCCAAATAAGAATAAATAGACAACCAAAATATTCATCAAACAAATTCGAAGTTTTAACAAAATCATAAAAGTGCAATATTGATGATTTGTAAATCGTGATCATGGAGGTTTGTTGATCTGACCATTGCCATCACGTAAACTTTCATCTACAAAACACAATTAAAATATCTTGCATTATGAATGAATATTATATATTTACTTAATTCTAAAATAATTAAGTATAATAGTAATTTAAATTAAAATATAAAACATAAAGTACCTAAAAAATTTTCAACAATCTAGTGAAGATCTGGAGAACACGGCTTCTTCAATTTGTCATATTTAATTAAAATAAAAAATTTACTGTCATATATTTAATGTTTAATTAGTTTTAAAAAAATCACAAATGTATGAGTAACAACATATTCTAATTATATATGTTGCTTCTAAAAAAATTAATTAAGAGTAGCATTATATATATATTAATAAAAGGTAATAATACTTAAAAAGTAAGAAAAGACTTCTGTAATACTGCTTCACCATTCACATTAAGAATTTCACTTTCATGATACATATAAGAAGAGATAATATTTGAATAAAAATTTATACTCGAATTGATGAAAAATGAGAGTGGTGCATTGCATTATTTCATAAACACAAATATGGATTATCATTTAAATTTTGCATTTTATTTTCATTAAATAAATATAAAATATAATAATTATTTATTAAGTGGTATTATATAAATCAACACGATTTTTAATAATTTCTCCGTCCCGCATTCAAAGGTTTACATTCTTTTTTACTGATATTAAAAAATATAGTATTTTAATGTATATTGAGGTGAGAGATATATATACCTTTATGAGATCCATATACAACACTAATTTATAATGTAAACTTTTAATATTACATATTAAGGTTTACACTTAATCTCTAGATTATTTAGTGTGAAAAGTTCAATGGATGATGGGAGTATATAATAAAAATACTAATTTTATTAATACTTTATAATATTTGAATTTGTTTATTAAAATAATAATGATTTTGCGTAGAACACAAGTTCCATTAATTAATTAATTAATTAATTAATTTTATATATATATATATATATTTATATTTATATTTATATTTTGTGTGAGATTGTCTAAGATTTTACTTCATTATATGACGAATTCTCCTCTAACTCAATATTGTACTCCATTCGTACGTTACAAATGTATATATTTATTTTTTGCACGTGGATTAAGAAATATTATTATTTAATGTGTAGTAGTAGTTGTATTAGTGGAGTGTGTGAGTCCCATATATTAAATATATTAATGATGTGTGTGAGTTCCATTTATTTAAAAAAATGTATACTTTTGGTGCGGACGCATAAAATAACAAAATGTATATCGAGTAATTTAATTTTATTTAAAAAAAAAGTGATGGACAATTCAAACCCCCAAAGTATATCTTTTCCATTAGTTCTCTGTCCCTTTTTTTCTTGTTATTTGTCCAAAATATAGAACTCACTATTTAGTTATTGAATGATTTCCTAAAGCAAAATGACATCTATATATTAAATTATCTCTCACAATTTAACAATAAGTAGATTAATTAACAAGCTCTTACCGTACTGATTAACTACCTATAGTTTTTCGAATTGATTTATGTTACACCTCTCGTGTGATATGATGATACAACTAATAAATGTGTTGTGTGAAAATATGTACTAACCATCTACTTTCGTATGTCGAAATTAATGATAAATACAAATAATGTCTATCGAAACACTTTTTCACGTAATAATAACTAACTCACATAAAGGAAAATCAATTGCATAGAATTAAATAAAAGGTTCACAAGGTTAAATTGTTTCCTAGAAGAAAATTAATGACAAATTTAAATAAAATAATAATAAATAGAATTAATAAAAATATACTCCCTTCGTCCCACAAATATTTTATGCACGTATATTAAAAAAAGTGATAATTCAAAACGAAAAGTGTAAGATCTGAGATGGGAGGGTAAGAATAATAACTAAATCAATAAAATAGGTTAAATGAAAAAAGGAGGAGAAAAAAGGATTTTGTAGAGGTGAGTACTGGTGCACTGCATTCCAATGGCATTAATGTAAATTTGATTTAATATAGAAATGTACATTTAATTATGGGGTGATTCTTGTGTGGAGTAAGCACCCCCTGATGTGATGTGAGGGGTCTTCCGTGACCACGGTTATTATGTAAGTGTCCTCTTAATTATGATAAAGGATTAGATGATGATTCTCTGGTAATAAGATTCATCACACAGTCTCGCGCACAAGAGTCCCTTTTATATTCATTTCTTTTTCTTATGAATTAGATTATTTCATGAATCAATTATTTCATAAATATGTTACTTATAAAAAAAATAAGAACATATATGAAATAAAAATTTTAGATGGATCAAAATTTAACAGACAATTGAAATGAAAATAAGAAATTATTATTATTAGTATTTATTTATTTATTCATGATTTGATCTCCATTAATATTATGTACTCAATTTTTTTTGCAGCCTAACTTTAAAATTGATAGACTTTTCTATATAATATAAAAGGTAAAAAGAAAAAAGGGGTGGGGGTGGGGGTGGGGGTGGGAAAGTATTTGTTAGAGGTATACATATGGGCACTATAATCTAAAGTATTAAGAAACTCATATAAAGTTGATTTAATACAAAAGCATATACTTAATTATACCAAAGGATGAGAGGATGATTATAATCATTAATCAGATCCATGAGAGGACACACAAAAGATTCTTTCGTATTGATTTCTATTTATTTTTATTTTTTTGAGATAAAATTATTTCACAAACGTGTTACTTAAAAGAAAAATAGAATATGAGCATATATTTAATTATACTAAAGGATAAGAGGATGATTCTTATCAAATTCACGAGAAGGTCTCACACACATAGACGGAGGCAGTTAAGGACCAAGGAGGGGCGCCCCTGGCTTTTTAAAATCTGCTAGTATATATATGTTCAAATTGATCCAATTTAACAAGCATAGCATAGTGGTTAAGTTCCTCTCTAAACTTTTGAAGGTCAAGGGTTCTATCCATTCATGTATCACTACTTTTTATTTATTTTTTCTAATTAATTTTTATTTTATTTATTTTTATATATTAGTTTTATTTATATTATAAATTTTTTCTCTTTATAAAATTACTTTTTATTTATTTTTTCTAGTTAATTTTTATTTTTATATATTAGTTTTATTTATATTATAAATTTTTTCTCTTTAGAATTTTTATTCTGTTTGATCATTTTAAATGGCATAATTTTTATTTTTTTTATTTTTTCTTTGACATTATTTGTATTAAATTTTATTTCATATTATATTTAAAATATATATATATATATATTTCAACTTATCCTAAATCAAGGTAAAATCTAAATACAACTCATGGATCAAGATTAAATTACATATATTTTAAAAAATATCAATTAAAAATATAGAAGTATATTCTAATTTAAAATTATCATCATTTTTAACATACATAGTATACTTTTTATTATTAAAAAATCACTAAATTATTCAAAAAAATAAAGTTATTAAAAAATGGTAACTTCTTTTTAAAACGCAAATAATTTTGCAAGATGAATGAAGTATTTATTTTACAATACTATTTTGGCCTCCTGAATTTAATTTCTGGCTCCGTCACTGCTCACACACAAAAGTTTCTTTTGTATTGATTTCTATTTTTATATTTTTTTGGGATAAGATTATTTCACAAACGTGTTACTTAAAAAAATAGAATATGAGCTGAAATATCAATTAAAAAATTGAATGAATTTGCGATATTAACAAACCCTCAAAACTTGACAAAAAAATTGAAATGGTAATGTTAAATAATAATAATTATTTTTTTATGAATTTATCTACATTATTGTTATTTACTCAATTTTTGTACTACGGTTTCTAACTAAAAAATTGATAGATATTCAATAAGCCCATTCCAAAATCTCACAAACTTATTCCGCATTTAATTTTTTTATTTATTGCATTAAAAAAACTTATTTAGCATTAATATTTTATTTATTGGATGAATGTGATTCAAGTATAAATTAATCATGTAATTGTGTATTGTATCAAGATAATTTATAGAAAAAGCAAATGGCCTCACAAATTCCTCTAACATCTTGCTTTATCGTTGCCCTCCTTTTTACTTCAGGTATAATTCATTTTATTAAACGAAAGCATGATGTTTTCATTAAGTAATTTATATTATCATTGTTAAAATGAACTTACATTTAACTTGAATAGTTTGTGAATAATTTTTATTTCTATATATTTATTATTTTCAATTTTATGAATCTCAATTGCAGCTCGTTTTACAATATATCTCTAAATTTAAAATAGGAATTTTATCAATACATGGCCTAAAAAATAGACAATCTATCAATTCGGGGCTTGAATTATGTATACTATCGATCAAAGGCCTGAATTATGTAAAACTATCAATTTAGGGCCTAAACTTAGGCCCTAAATTGATAAAATATGTGATAATATTTGACAAATTCAGGCCTTGCATTGATAGTTTTACATATTTCAGGTCTTGAGTTGATAGAAAAAATAATCAAAGCCCCTAATTGATAGTTTACCCATAATTCAGGTCTTGAATTGATAAAAGCCCTTTAAAATATTATCGGTTGTACCGTATAATTTTAAAAATAAGGGTATGATTTTATTATAGATTAATAGGAAATGTGTCATATAATTTATAGAGTAAGGTAATATATCTCTTCTACTTGACCTTGATTGTAATACCATTATCACTTTAATTAGATGGTCTTTATAACAAAAGTAATACACTTGATTTTAAAATGGAAATCTTAATACATAGTACTTGCCTAATATAATTTTTTTAAAAATACATGTGTCATTCACTCATGAATTACAAATTTTTATTTCATATATGTTGTCATGTTATTGGTTCTATAATAATTACTCAATTAATACTTTTTCTCTTAATCTAATAATGAATGTTTTGACATAAATTTGTAAGAAAATTTTATATTATTTTTCCAAAATATATAAAAATACTCCTTAATAAAAATTTAGCATAATTATTATTTTTATAAAAATAATTTAATTGTTATTAGAATTATTAAAAAAAGTCCTTAACGGATATTTAGTATAATTATTTTTTTTATTAAAATAACTTAAGATTTTAAGTTAATGAAAAAAAAATCATAGTCATAACATAATAAATTATAATTATTTAAATTAATTAAAAAAATCTTAATTTAATCAATTCAAATATGTTTTAATTCTTTTAAAAATTGCTAAATAAAACGTTGTTATATTCAAAAAATTAGCTTAGAATTTTTTTCCTTGCTAATTAAGCATTTTAATTTAAAAAAATTATTAATAATTTAATAGAACGTTGTTATATTCAAGTTTTATTATTAATTTATTTTATTTATTCACCAAAATATAATTAGATTAATATTAATATAATTAACTATTATTATAACAAATAAAAAATTAAAGAAAAAAGTTATTATCAAAAAAATTAATATATTTTACACTTGAAATTAAGTTATAATTTTAAATTTTAAAATAAATTTTTGTAATCGCGTTATACACGCGGGTTATTATTCTAGTTAGTTTTATTTGTCAATGAGAATTTTTTTAAATTATTATTCTTATAATTCAACTGAATATTCATTTCAATAAAATATATTGTTCTTATTAATAAAATAAATACCTTTAGTAATACACTTGAATATTTAGATGGCAAAAATTTCTGTGCACCCGGGCGCACATACTCTTTTAGAATTTTGTGTTAAATTTTATACCCTTTAGTATAAAGATGTGTGCACTTTATTTTCTAAAGAAAATTATTATGTGTATCTGGGCGCATGGACAATATTCTGTGCGTCTTTAGAATTTTGTGTTAAATTGTATACCCTTTAGTATAAAAATGTGTACCCTTTATTTTTTAAAGAAAAAAAATATTAATGAAAAATGTATACCCTTTAGAACAAAATGATGTACCTTTTATTAATTAAAGTGTATATCCTTTAGACCAAAGCAATGTACCCTTACCCATAATACTAAATTTCTAAAGGGGCACGGAATGTGTTCCTGTGCGCCCGGACACACGCAAGCCTCACTCTTTGAAGTAATAAAAAAAGTAAAAGAATTTATAACAAAATTAATTAAAAAAATTAAAAATTTGACCATGAAAAAAATTAATTAAAAATTATAACAAAAGATAACTTTAATTCCACGTACTAATAAAAAAAGAAATAAAATAAAAAATAATAATAAAATAAGAACAATAAAATAATTAAAAGAAATTTAAAAAATATAAAAGAGAGTATGATAATTTACATGGGAGAATGATTAAGGAATAAAAAGTATAGAGAGATATTGAGTATATTAAAGATTTTTTTTATCTCCTAATCAGGAGTAATAGTTAATATAATTAATATTAAGCAAATACGTAGGATATGTGTATATATGAATATATATCTCCAACTAATTATAATGAATAAATATATCAATTAAGATATGCTTATAAAATAATTATGAAAATAATATTAAAAAAGATTACTATCAAAAAGTATTATAATGAAATTAATATGCATGTATTAATAAAAAATAAAAATAGAATTAAAATTAAAATTGACATCGTATCAAAGTAAATAAATACGGTACATTTTAATTTAAAAAAATAAAAAGAATATACTTAACTAACAAACTAAAAAATATTAAAATAAAAAACAATTATAAAATATAATGGAAAATTATTTTAAAAAATAACATAAAATTTAAATGGATGTAAATCAATTTGTCCTTGAAGAAATAAGAATATGAAAAGTAAAAGAAATCCTAATAAAATTAATTAAAAAATTAAAGATTTACCATAAAAAATTAATAAAAAATTATAATAAAAGATAAATTTAATTTCATAAAAAAAGAAACAGAATTAAAACAAAAAAAAATAAAAAAGAACCAAAAATAATCAAAAGAAAATTAAAAAATTATAAAAAGATAATATGATGATTTACATGAGAAAATGATTAATGAATAAAAAGTTTTATTTATAAATAGAGAGATATTGAGTATATTAAAATTAATGTCCTAATCAAATAATAATTAATATAAATAATATTAAGTAAATACGCATGATATGTGTATATATGAACAGATATCTCCAGCTAATTATATTGAATAATTATATTAATTAAGATATGCTTATAAAATAAATATTAAAAATTAAGAAAAAAATATAATTGAAATAATATTCCTCATTAAAATTAAAGTCTCCAAAATTATAGTGAAATTAATATATATTTTATCAAAATAAATTAAAATAACATAATAAAAAGGAAGAATTATAAAAAAAATAGTATAGTATATTTTAATCTAATCAAAAATAGAAAAGGATAAAATATTAATACAAAAAAAATAAAAAAATACGAAAATTATTAAAAAGAAATATAAAAACTAAGAAAAAGAATAATATTAAATTAATATAAATCAATTTGAAGAAATATGAAAAGTAAATGAAATCATAACAAAATTAATTGAAAAAATTAAAAATTTGACCATGAAAAAAAATAATAAAAAACTATTACAGAAGATAAATCTAATTTTTACTACGTACTAATGAAAAAAAATCAGAATTAAAACAAATAAAAATAAAAAAGAACAAAAAATAATCAAGAGAAAATTTAAAACATAAAAGAGATATGATATTAATCAATAGAAATATAAAAAGTAAGATTAAAAAGAAAAAAAAGTAAAAGGTACCTTCCTTTAGAATTAGAGAAAACTTTCATTAAAGAAACGACACCTTCTTTAGAACTTGATGAAAACTTTTATTCAATTTATGTGGGAGATAATGAATGAATGAATATATTTATAGGAAGAATGATTTTAGTATATTAAAAGATATCTCTTTATCTCCTAATCAAATAATAATTAGTATAAATAATATTAAGTAAATAATATATAAATAAATATATCTTCTACAAATTATAATAAATAAATAAATATTAATAAAGATATGATCATAAAAATAATTATTAAAAATTAAGAACAATAAATAAAAAAATAAAAAATTGAGAAAATTTGTGAAGATGACACCTCATCAAAAGTAAACTCTCCTTTAGTATATTAAATATATATATATATATATATATATATTATAAACATGAGACACTCTCTTGTGAGTAAGGATTATTTTTTAGACGAGTGTATGACGGGTCGACCAATCACTAAAGTATGCTTATTGTATAGATAAAGTATGCTTATTTGTAGTTAAATTATATTTATAATAAATCATATTATAACACGCTAAAATCATATTTTAAAGCATAATCCAGCATACTTTAAAAGATATACTTTAATAATCATTAAACATACTTTATCTATATAATAAGTACTCCCTCCGTCCCAACTTCAACTTCACACTTTCCGTTTTGGTCCATCCCAAATTTAACTTCACACTTCCATAAAAGAAAAAGACAACAAACTAATATCCCTCTAACATACTTTAATTTCAAATTTGTCATCACCTTTTTCACACACATAACATACTTTATCATTTATTTATTACCCAAAAATATCATACTACCCTCAAAAGTAAGTCAAAAAGTGATTTTTCTTAAACTGTGTATTTACAGTAAATGTGAACTTGAATTTGGGACGGAGGGAGTACATTTTAGTGATGGGTCAATCCGTCTCACAAATAACCCTTTTTCACAAGAGAATATGTCTATAAACATACTCCTTCAGTCCGCTTCAAAGTAGAGCCGTCAAAATGGGCTGGGCCGTCGGGCCGAACCGCACCTGCCTATATAATTGGTGGGTTGGGCCAAGTATTTCTAGTCCGCAACCCGCCTAAGCCCGCCACATGTCAAACTCGAGAGAAATGCCTAAAGGTTATCTTTCGTGTATTATGTTTTGCAAAAGTTTACTACTTTAAACATGTTCTTTTAATTCTTGATTTAGATTGAAAATTTGAAAAAAAAAATTATTATGTTTAAGTAATTATTTTGTTTAGGGTAATTAATATTTGTGTTTGTATTTATATTCTTGCAGATTAGAAGAAAAAAATTATGGAGTTTGTCGATTTGAATTAAAGTAATACTAATATATATGATATTAGAAATACGAACTCAAGTAATAAATATAAGTAGAGGAAATTTTCAAATGTTTGGAATTTATTTTTTTTGTGAAGAGAGTGGTTTGTAAGAATACAGATTTTATAGGTATCATGTTTATGTTGATATTATAGTATTTTGTACCATTATTTTGGTATTTCATTTTAATAATATCATGCCTAATTAAAAAAAAAAGAAAAAAAATTAGCGGGTTGACCCGCCATAGCCCGCGATCCGCATTTGAATGGGTTGGGTCGAACATTTCTAGCCAGCAACCTGCCTAGACCCGCCCCCTAATCCCGCCAAATGCGCGGGTTGAGGCGGGTTTTGGCCCGCCCCGCCCCGCTGGCCCGTTTTGACAGCTCTACTTCAAAGGTATTCATTTTACTATTCCTGGCGTCCGCTTCAAAGGTATTAATTTCCTCTATTTAGTAAAAAAAATACACAATATGACCCACCACTTCCCTCTAATACAACTATCTACTTTATCTATGATAATAATACTCCTTAATCCACATGTAAAAAGCAAATAAAAACCTTAAAACTGTCCACGTGCAAAAAACAAACGATTACATTTGAATCGGACGGAGGGAGTATAAAGTTAATAAATTATATATTTAATAAAAAATCGAATTATTATAAATATTTACTCTGGAATAAGAAATGGAATTTTGATTGGTTATTTGTGACTAAAACACAAATAAAATAAATAAATAGGAAGTTTTAAAAATGGGCTCAACAAATGAGGATAATCAAATTGGATATGAGTCCAAATTTGTATAGGCGATTTGAGGTATTAAACGTAGAGATGTTAAAATGGGTTGGTGGGGCGGTTTAGCCCACAACCCACCATAACCCACCTTATAATAAGTCCAAGTGGGGCAGGTCATTTGTGGGGCGGGCTATCGGTGGGGCGGGCCATTAGTAGGGCGAGTCGCGGGTTAGCTTACACACTCTACCTGTTATCCACATATGACCTATCCACATATTTTTTAAAAAAATATTTTAAATTTTAATATTTAAATAATAAAAATATTATCACCCAAATCCTACCCCTATCCATCCCCCAATTTTTTTTAATTTTAGATTTAAATATTTAAATAATAAAAATATTATCATCAAATCATACCCCCTACCCACTCCACCCTCATCCACCCACTCCCTCCCTCCAAAAAATTTTTTTTTAAAAAAAAATTAGATTTTAATATTTAAATAATAAAAATATTATCACCCAATTCTATCCTTATCCACTCCCAAAAATATTTTAAATTTTAATATTTAAATAATAAAAATATTATCACCCCCAACCCTACCTCCTACCCACCCCACCCCCAAAAAATTTATTTTAAATAAATTTTAGATTTTAATATTTAAATAATAATATTATTATCACCCAACCCTACTCCCAACCCTATCCTATCTCTATCCACCTCCACTCATCTCCAAAATTTTTTATTATTTAAATATTAAAATCTAAAATTTAAAAAAAATTGGGGGAGTGGGCATGTGGCTGGGGGTGGTAGGGATAGGGGTAGGGTTGGGTAATAATAATTTCATTATTTAAATATTAAAATATAACTAACGTTCACTTGATTTATGTAAAATCAATAATATCCCTCAATCTAGTGTCAAGTAGATTAATTAACAAGCACAATATCTATAAGGCTTCCATTGATTTCTCTTACATAGCTCGTCTCATCGTGATAATACCACTAATAGCTGTGTTATGTGTGTAAAAGTCTTAACCCTCAACTTTCGCAAGTCAAAATTAATAATCAAATACGAGTAATTTCAAACTCCTAAACAATTACTCATGCAATAATAATCAACACACATAATAGAATTTAAATAGCATATAACTTAGTTGCGGATTTAAACTAACTTAGAAGTTTAAGCTTCCTTAAAATAACTTACAAAAGAAAATAAATACGGGTTCAACATTAAAATATTTAAACTAAAAAATGCAGTGACAGAAAATATGTCGTCCTTTCTCTCATTCTCGTATTCCTAACTCAATATTGTTTTTCATATGCACAACAACTAACTGAAAAGAGTATTATTTCATGAGAGAAAGGACGTACAAAATGAGAGATAAAGAGCTAACATATATAGAATATGAGTGAGTTGAGCATTAATACGATTGATCCAACATAGTACATTAGTTTCAGACTAGTATGTAAATATAAGACATTTGTGGATGGGATTATCTCATGGATTTAATTCATGTAACGGATTCTCCTCCAATTCAATTATATAATTTTAAAAAAAAAATTATCGCAATGGACAGTTCGAAGTTCGAACATGACACATAATATTCATTCCATGCTTTCTTTTTTCCTTTATTTTTGTCCTCTTATTTGGAAAGTGAAGTGAAGCAACATGAATTTCTACCATTGTACGATGATTATCTTAGCAAGGGAGTTGAGAAGTGAAGCAACATGAATTTTTACAATTGTAAGATGGTTATCTGGCAAGGGAGTTGAGGAGGGTATCATATCCAAACGGATTGAATTAAACCATTTATTATAAAAAATAATTCTAGAATAAGGAATGGGATTTGGATTGAAATTTTATGAACTAGCTAAAATTAAATAAATAATTATGAAATTTTTATTAAAAAGTGATATCAATCAAACAAGAAGTTATGTCTGTCCAATTAAATAATTTAAAACAATAATTTGAGAGACGGATAAAGAATTTAATGATTTTCAATTATAAAAAAAAGTCAAACTTAATTAGGAAAAAGTGGCATCTTCTAATTATTTATTTCCTAAATGAATAAATGTGAAAATTAACATAAAATAATTATAAATTGAATGAAGAAAAATATAAATAACTTAATCACTAAAATATATTTATTAGAAAAAACTAAGGGAGAAATAAGTATATGTTAAAGGCTTGTATTGTTGCTCTGTAATCCCATGTATTAGGACTCTTATGTAATTTTTATTGAACCAATTCTCAAAAATATCCAAAATCAAATGAAAAAAAAAATTCATTGCCAACCGTCAACTGTACTTATTGATTTCCATACCAAATTGTTCAAAATTGGACCAAAATACTCCCAACCTAAAAAAAAGAGGATTAAATAACCACACACCCCAACCCCCACCCCCACGCCCACCCCCACCCCTTCTTTATCTTCTTCACCCATAATCTAGCCACCACCACCGCACCGCCACCACCACTCCTTCATCTTCTTCACTCCCAACTTATCCACTACTACCACTGCTGCCCCCACCCACCCAGCGATCCATCTCCATCGCCGCTGCCTCCCAACCTACCAAACGACCCCGAGATTTAGAGAGAGAAGGGATGCAGAGTGCTCATAAATCTCAAATTATTTCAAGATTTAGCATAATTTGTCGAACCGTGATTTTCACGTCAACACCAATGTTCATGAACTCAGTTACTTACTACCTTTCTTATTGAGTATAATTGTAGAGCCACTGATTAGTGCAACATAATTAGTTGTTACCTTACTTACTCACATTTTTATTCGTACTTCTCTTATAATTGCTAATATAAGCACATGTTACTTTTTCATTACAATCAAACAATTCTCTACATGGTATCTAGAGCCTAAAGATTACACCAAATCCTAGGATTCATTTTTTCCTCTCCGACTACCACCTTGCGCCATGGCCGATGACCCTACCATTCGCACTACCATCTCTACTACTACGATTCTTCATTAGTAGTTTTTATTAATGTTGCAGCTCAAGCCCCTCTTAAACTCACAGCCTCAAATTTTTCCGCATGACGTGCTCAATTTAGTTCTTTGTTGATTGAATATAATTTTCTTGGATACGTAGATGGTAGTTTTTCATGCCCCCTCTAAAACTATTCCATCATCTTATGAAGGTACTACTTCAATTAATCAAGCCTTTACACTCTGGATCCGTCAGGATCAAATAATTCTAAATGCGATAATTGATTATGTCTCTGCAAATCTTGTTGTCTTCATTGCTTTATCTACAACATCTCGCGCGGCGTGGGAAACTCTCGAGAAAACATACGCATCTCCATCTCATGGTAGAATTCTCGAGTACTGAACTCGGTGAATACTCTATCAAAAGGATCTCAGTCAATCACAGCCTATATGCAGGACATCAAAGTTAGTATTGATGCGTTAGCACTCATGAATAAAGTTTTGGATTTTTATGATCTGTCGAATCTCATTCTCAATGGATTGAACACTGCTTTTTCAAAGATCTCTCATGTCCTGCAAGTTCGGGACACACCTCTTAAATTTGAGAAATTATTTGAAAAGCTTTTGAATTATAAAGCCCAATTGAAGCTTTTGAATTCACCTATGGCATTACCTGCTACAGTACTTGCTGCTACTAATTCTCATACCACAGAAACTCTAACATGTCGAGTTATCATGCTACGCAAAATCGTCAGGAACTATATAATACATATTTCAATCAGTCTTAGATGCGTCCCCAATCAAGGTTCTTGCCATGACCGCAAGCATCTTCTTCAAGTTCAGCAACCCGTGGCCAATGCTCTTGGATTCCACAACACATATGGGCATTTGTTCCTCCACCTCCACCTCGTCCAAATCGCCCGCCATAAGTCAACATAGTTGCCTCTCGCCCATCGGTGCCATCATCTGATTGGGTTCTAGATTTGGGTGCCTCTCATCATGTCACAAATGATTTGGCTAATATATCTCTTCATCATCCCTACTCTAATCAAGATAGTGTCATTCTTGGTGACGGTACTTGCTTATCAATAGCTCACTGTGGCACTACAAACTTTGACACTATGAAAATACAAAATGTTTTGCATGTTCCATCTATGTCTATGAACCTGATCTCAGTTTCAGCACTATGTGCCTCTAATCATGTTTCTGTCGCATTCTTTGATAACTAATTTCGGGTGCACGGGTCTACGCCATGATGGAGTTTATTATTGACCAAATTCTACCAAAGCAAAACCAATTCCAGTCTTCTCATCTATCATTTCTCCTTTGTATATCTCAACTTGGCATACTTGTTTAGGACATTATTCGGAGAAAATATTCAGGAAAATATTGCACTCTTTAAATATTAAGTTTTCAAATTCCTCGTTTCAGCATTTTAGTTGTACTTCTTGCAATATCAATAAGAATCATAAGGTTCCTTTCTCATCCTCTTCCATTATCTCTAATTATCCCCTTGAAATATTCTTTTCTTATGTTTGGACTTCACTCGTTATATCTACAGATGGGTTCAAATATTACGTCATATTTGTAGATCATCACACAAAATAAATTTGATTTTATCCAATATACAAAAATTCTGATGTCATCTTTGTTTTTATGACATTCAAGTCTCTTCTCGAAAACTATTTCTCTTCCACCATTAAAACATTATTTACTGATGGCGGGTGCAAGTATATTTCATTGCATTCATTCCTCTCCAAAAATGGCACTAAATATCTCACTACTCCTCCATATGCTCCTGAACACAATGGCTACTCTGAACGTCGACATAGGCACATCGTTGAAACAGGCCTAGATCTTCTTCATCGTGCACATCTCCTCCCACTTGAGTTTTGGTTTTATGCCTTTGCTACTGCTATCTATCTTATTTACCATATGCCTAAAGAAAACCTTTCATCCGACTCTTCATTTTAAAAGCTTTTCCAAAAACCAATGAATCCCAATAAATTTCGCGTTATTGGATGTCTTTACTTTCCTTGGTTACGTCCATATAGCAATCATAAACTAGCTCCTCGGTCACATCCATGTCTCTTCTTAGGATATTCTCTCACTCAAATTGCCTTTCTATGTTTTGATATGTCATCAAATGAATTTTTGTATCTCATCATGTTCAGTTTGTTGAAACTGAATTCCCTTATGCAACACTCACATATCAACATTCTCACACCTCAGACTCCTCTGTAACTACTGTATCATGGTTTGCTCAACCAATCTTGCCCTCATCTGTATCTCCTGCGCCGACCATTGGTGATCTTGAACTTCCAATGGTACCACAACATAATATTACTGCTCCCCCTCACTAGGATGATCATCCTGAAATTGCTCCACAACCAGGCACTACTCATCCAATGCGAACACGACTTTAAAATTATATTGTTAAGTCAAATCCCTAATGTGGTCTTACTACTATAATTTCTAATGATAAAGAACCTCATACTATTGCTCAAGCTAGCTCTTAAAAAATCAGTCTGGTTGCTTTCCATGAAAGATGAATTTGAGGATTTTCTTTGGAGTAAGACTTGGGATCTTGTACCTCCTAATCCTATGAAAAATCTTGTGGGCAACAACTGGGTTTTTCATATTAAACGACACCCTGATGGTACCATTGGCATATACAAGGCTCGTCTTGTTGCTAAAGAATTTCATCAAATAAAAGTCTGGTATTGATTTTCATAAAACTTTCAGCTTGGTTGTTAACCCAGTCACATCAGGACTGTTCTCTCCATAACCCTACAGAATATGTGAGAAGTTCGCCAACTGGATGTCAATAATGCATTTCCCAATGAAGATCTTCATGATGAACCTTATATGACTCAACCTAGGGGATGGTTGATTCAAATCTACCTCACTATGTCTATCATCTTCGCAAATCTCTTTATGGTCTCAAACAAGCACCTTGTGCTTGGTACAATGAATTGAAAAACTTTCTAGTGTCTCTTGGTTTCGTTACCTCCAAAGCAACTCTTGATTGTCTTATCTATTTTCTTGTGTATGTGGATTATCTTATTTTCACATTATTCAAGAGCTTAATGATCTCTTTACCAAAAAAAGATTTTGGTAATCAATCTTACTTATGTGGTGTCAAGGTGAAGCCCACACAAATGGGTCTTCTTCTCATGTAACAAAAGTATGCCACTAATCTGCTTGAAAAGTACGGCATGTTGGATGCCAAATTGGTATCGACACTGATTGGCGAGGAAAATAAGCTTTGTCTACATGATGGTTTCCCACCGTCTGATGACATACACTTTCAGCAAGTTCTTAGCGGGTTGCAATATCGAATGACCAGACCTGACATCTCATTCGCTATCAAAAAATTATCTCAGTTCATGCATTCTCATTTTGAGGCTCATTGGACTGTTGTTGAATGTCTTCTTTGGTATCTCAATGGGACTCATAGTTTTTATATTTTTGTCTGCAATCAGATACTCCACTCACATTGCATGGTTACTCAAATGCCAACTGGGCAGGAAATCTCGATGATCAAACGTCAACAAGTGCATATATCATGTTTCTTGGAGCTAATCCAATCTCATGGCGGTCCATGAAACAACGAACAGTTGCCTATTCATCTACTGAGGCTGAATATAGTGCAATTGCTTGCTGCAGCTGAACTTCGGTGGATTAAATCTCTTCTTCAGGAATTTCAAGTTTCAACCAACTACTACTACTCCAATATTATATTCCAATGATCTTAGATCTAGCTACCTATTTATGTGTCAATCCTGTTTTTCACACTTGCATGAAGCATCTTGCAATTGACTATCACTTTGTTCGTGATTTAGTTCTTCTGCACTTCGCGTGGTTCATGTTCCCGCTTCCGAGCAACTTGCTGATGTTCTAACCAAGTCTCTTCCACGACCAAAGCTTCTTGATTTATTCAGCAAGATCAGTGTTACTAAAGATACACCATTTTGAGGGGATATATTGAATATAATTGTAGAATTACTAAATAGTGCGGCGTAAGTAGTTGTTACCTTATTTACTTACATTTTCATTTATACTTCTCTTGTAATTGCTTATACAAGCATACTTTACTTCTTTAATTCGATCTAGTAATTCTCTACATCTCTCTCAAGATTAGAGAGCTCGATCTCTATCACCTCATTAGGGGAGGTGGCATTGGGCGGTAGGCAGCAGTAGAATTGGGAAGGGAGAGACGGAGGGACTAATGACAGTAGAGAGAAGAGGGGAGGCGGTGGGATTGGTGGTGGGATTATTATAGTGGGAGGGGGGAAGGGTGTCACTGGGTGGGGGGCGGGGGTGGTGGTGGTTTGCTGGGTGGGGGCAGCAGCGGCAGTGGTGGTTTGCTGGGTAGGGGCGGCGGTGGTGGTGATTCACTAGGTGAGGGTGGGCGACGGTGGATCGCTGGGTTGGTGGAGGGCAGTGGCGGTGCGGTGATGGTGGTTCGCTGGGTGGGGGCAGCGGTGGTGGTGGTTGCTAGGTTAGTATTGAAGATGAGGATGGGGAGGTGTCGCGTAGGGTGGGAGGTGGTTTTTTTTTTAGAAAATAGGGGTGGTGGAATTTGGGGGGAGGGGGTATTTATGTCTGAAATTACACATTTTGATTTAGATGTTATATATTATATTTGATGGTTGGCAATGATTTTCAATTAAAAAAAAAAGGTAATTGGGTCATTCTCCCATTTTTATTTAATAGAAAAGCACACATTTAACTATGCTAAAGGGCAATAGAAGACTCATTTTAGAAAATGAGATTCAAGAGATGGTCTCAGACAATTGTCCTACTTTATTGACGGATCGAGTTTATTTTTCTTAGGGATTAAAGTATGGCATCGGCTATTCGCACACACCAAATTACTCTATATATCCAATTATATTTACACACACAAAAATTGTATATACATACACTTGTAAAATACTAAATTGCCCTTAATAAAATACACCCAAATACTCAATCCCTCCTCTCCACGTTTATCATAATATTAAACTATACACCCACCATCCCAAACACCCACTTCACGTTTGAATCAAAAAAGAAAGAGAGAAGCAGGGAAGAAGCGGACCAACTCTCACTACCAAGATCTTCTATAGAATATATGGATGGAAGATGTAGTTGTAGGTAATATTGTGGGTAGCATGATATTTATTGTAGTTGGGGAAATCAGTATGGGTAGTTCTTAAAATGGAATAAATCGACGATGTATGAAGAGCAGCGTGGCTCGGTCCTAGTTCGTTGTGAAATTTGGGTCTGTTCGACCAGCCATGGTCGACAGATTACTCAAAGCTGTCGGCCGTTGTTGGTCGAAAATATTAAAAAATTTCGACCATAGGTGGTCAAACAGACCCTCAATTTTCGGCTGCCATTGGTCGAAATTTTGTGAAGTTTTCGGCCATGGTTGGTAAAACATGCATTATTGGGGAAAAACGAGAAAAATAACTTTTTAATCGGTGTAAACATATAAGTATATGTATCTTAACATCCTTATGTGTTTCTTCTTTCGACATGATGCCCGTGTGAGCAAATATGAGTGTTTAAAGGTGGGGAGAAAATCTAGGATTTTAAAGATGTTGGTGGAAGAAGTTGGTGTGTTTTGTTTTAGGATTTTTGCTCAAAAGTTTTTATGTGAATGTGTTTGTGTGTGTATTTATGATTTTGTGAAATATTAGTGTTGTATGTAGTATTTATTATTTTGGGTTTAATGTTATAATATGTGTGGTCAGTGGCAGATCCAGAAAACCACAGTGGGGTGAGCTAAGTTTATTAAAGAAAATAAATAATAATAATAATAAATAAAAATATTATATATATATATATATATATATATATATATATATATATATACACGAATCACCTTTTCAAAAGTGGACGAAAAATTGGCTAAATTTTAATATTTATAATATGAGAAGATATTTTTTTTCTTTATTTGGGTGAGCTTAAAATATTTTTGGATTGAGCTAAACTTAAAAATACAAATTATTTACATATAATATAATGGTTTTAATCCGCCACTGTGTGTGGTATATGTCAAAAGGTTATTTTAGTAATTTAGTGTATATATTTATTATTTTAAAATTAAAATAGATACATGAAAGTAATTTGGTGTGTGTGAAGAGCCGGAGTATTTTTCAAAAATGTTACTTATCCTAAAAGGTGGGATATGTGACGACATACTAAAATTAAATAAAGAGTTTGGACAAATTTACTATATAAAAAAACTAAAAATTGATAGATATTTTATGAATTTATCGCATTTAATATTATTTGCTTAATTTTTATGCAATAATGTCTTGCTATAAAATTGATATAAATTTAAATAAGTGCTTTGTAGGATTCCACAAACTCATCCTACACTTAATATTTTATTTATTGCATAAGTTAAAAGAAAATATTTATTAAGCATTAATATCTTTATTTATTGCATGTATGTGATCCTAGTATAAATTAATCACGTAATTGAGTAATGTATCAACATAATTTACGAGCAAAACAAATGGCCTCCCTAATTCATCTATCATCTTTCTTTGTCATTGCTCTCCTTTTTACTTCAGGTATAATTCATTCCTTCTCACTAACACATGACCTTCTCTCTAAATATATTTTATTATCATTGTTAAAACCAATTTACATTAATCTTGAATATTTTTGTGAAGAATTTCAATTTTTCTTAGTGTCTTTATTTCAATTTTATGAAGTTCTGATGCAGTCTGGTTTAATAACATTTATTTATAAATTTAAAAGCACATTCACCGCGCGTAGACTTTAAAAAACGAAAGCATAATTTTAAAAATTATAGAAACCATACAATAAAAAATAATATTTAATTTGTGATGTGTGGATTCATGGGAGGGAGAAGTAATTAATTTTTAGATTCCTATTTGATTTTAATGTATATTTTAAATGTTAGATTAATTTAATTAATTAATTAATTAATCCTATTTCATGTTTCTAGGATCCATACATCTTGCACATGAAATACCAATTAAAAATAAATGAGTTATTTGATTTTTTTTATAATATTTTCTTTCACTATTTAATTAATGGAATATAACCCATTTTTAAAGTATAGGTTCCTATTTTGATATTTAATCAATGACAAAATTTTCTTTATGTGAAACGATTTGTGAGGTGGTGGATGAAACGTATTAAATATAATTATTATATAAATAAAGTATGTTTAATAGTTGTTAAATTATGTTTTTTTTAAAATATGATTATGAATGATATTAAAGTATGATTTTATGGTGTTATAATATGATTCATTATTTTTATTTTTATTTTTTATCTATAATTGTTAGTTGTTAGTATAGTTAGTAGTTAGTTCACCAAGCACCCTTACTTCCCCTTCTCCAAGCCTCCTTATATCTCCCCTCCTTATATCTCCCCTCCAGTTAATTCGTTTCCAATGGGAATCGAATCTGAATATCTCACTTAAGTGATTCATTATTAACATACTATTATATATAAGCATATTTTACTTATATAATAATATTTTAATAATGAGTCGACTCGTCTCACAAAAACTCGTCTCACACGAGTGCCACTCAATCAATATACACTAATAACTAAAAATGAAATTATATAAAATTTTCGAATGTTTGGGTTGAATTGGCTCGCCACCTAAACCCCTATATTTTGTGAGCTAAATTAGCTCAAATTCGTTGTTGAATTAATGACTCGACGTTAACAGAATATATATAAATCCATGTTGTGAAGCGTAATAAAAATTTTGAATCAATAAACATATAATGTATACTAAGATATTCAGTATAATTTCACCAATATAAATATTATAAAGATAAACGAAATTAATATATATATATATATATATATATATATATATATATGTTTATCGTTTAATAAATCATAGTTTTATTTAATAAAATTTTGTATGGTCATGACATGAAGAACTAAATTTAATGTTGTACAAATATATCATATTTCTATATAGAAAAAGTTCAACAAAGAACTATTGTGCCCTTTGAACAAGTTTTTTCGTTCTATATTCATCATGAATATAACACCCATTGTTATTTGTGTCAATAATTATACAGCGGCGGCAAGTGACGTTTTCAATAATACGAAGACATTGATAACAAAGACTGGAAAGAGGTGTCTTGAAGGACTGGGGCCTTGCAACTTAAAGAACTACAATGAAGCATGGTGTAAAAGAATATGCAATAGCTATTATTCTGGAGCAAATCCAATTGGATATTGCGATAAATACCCGGGTTTTCCTACCTTAGTATGTCTATGTCAACATGATTGCTAGATACTTTGTGTGTATTTGTAATATTTGAATAAAATAGTCATTTTTTTTTAGTTACTCATACTCTTGAATTATAAGTATACTTGTTAATTATATTAAATTTAAAAAATATTTATAAAATTACTGATATTACTTATGATAACTACAAATATACTCCCTCCGTCCCGCACCAAGGGTGTATTTTGTTTTTTTGCACGTAGATTAAGGAGTATTATTATTTAATGTGTAGTGGGTAGTTGTATTAGTGGGAGTGTGGACTCCATATTTTAATTATATTAGTGGGTGAGTGTAGGACCCATGTGTATAAAAAAGGAAAGGGTACCCTTTGGATGGGACGACCAAAATGGAAAAAAGAGACCCTTGGTGTGGGACGGAGGGAGTATATATATATATAGCCGTCCCTGGCAACGGCGTCAGAAACTTGATGAGTGTTTTCTTTGCAAGCATAATTAATCCCCAAGTATGAAGGATGTTATTGTAGCTTTGATAAGCTACCAAGTTATTTATCGAACCCAAATGACGTATTATTATCAATTTAATTATAAAGTAACTTATTAAGACTAGGTTTGCAATAAAGTTGTGAATAATTAATTAACTACTAAACGAATAATTAAAATAGCAAATAAAATAAATAAGCAGTAGAGATTAAACGAAGGTGAACAAGTGAGAAATAAGATAGTTCTTCGGGCAATCTAATTTCACTCATTAATTTTCCTTTCTTGTATCAATGTCCAACTCTACCTTGTGGAATATGGACGCATCACTAAACCTTGCAAATCTATTCTATAGATACAAGTAAATAAGCGTGTAACACGTGTGAATAGCCTTGGAGCAAGAGATATAATTCACCCCTTTTCTAGGTACTATCAGTATTAATTATTTCTCGTGCACTAAGTACTCTAACTCAATATGATCTCCCTTTTATAGGTACTATGAAATTATTCTCTTTCTCCTACTTATTAATCCGAATTAGATTCAATTAATAAATATTTATATAAGATAGTTCTAATGAAACTTCGCAATTCCCTCACTTAGAATCATAACATAGAATCATGTTCAGTAGTGAACACGCTCAATCAACAATCAAGATATATATTCAGACTCTATATAATAGTTGAAGATGCACAAAACGACTTTGAATATGGATTAAAAACGCATAATCATATACTCCCTCCGTCCACTGTCAATCAATCCATTTTACCATTTTGGGTCATTCATCCTTAATCTATCCATTTTCCTTTTTGGATTATGGGACCCATACCCTCCACTAATATAAATGAAATATGGGACCCACAACTTCCACTAATACAACTACCTACTACACATAAAATAATCATACTCCTTATTCCACGTGCAAAAAGCAAATGGATATATTGCGGATGGATGGAGGGAGTATTAAATAATTCCACAAGTAGTATTGTATGGAGTATACACACGAAAGTTCAATTAAATAAAAAAATCTTCATAAACCCTAGAACTACCAAGGCAGTTCAAGCCCATGATTGATCTAAGAACAATCATGGTGGTTGGATAGATCTTACCCATAGTCTTGAAAATTACAAGATAAATTAAGATGAGTAGTAAACCCAAGATGTAGGAGCCGTCGCGTCTCTCTCCGTCTTGAATCTTCACTTGGCTCTCACTTGATTCGACAGACGAATCTCTCTCCATAGCTCCTTCGGATGATGGTAGGGTTTGGATGTTTTGTAGAATGAATACGGTATCTTTCTGATGTGTATGGTCATTATTTTGTACTTTCAGCTCTTCCAATGGACCTCTAATGGACTTTTTTAAGTGAAAACAAATACTGAAGGTGTAAAAATATGGATCTGACTACGTCTCGTGTGTCAGTTCGACCGACACCCTTGATCAAACTACAGTCGAACCGGGGTCGAACCAGACATCTGCGATCAGATGAAGCTCCAGGAATGTGGTTTGACCTACATGGTTGGTCGAACTAGGTCCTCCTTTGTCGAACCGGCCTCCTGAATACTCCTCTTCAAGTTCTGAGCACTTATGTCATGTTTTCCTTCAAAAATCAGCTCAAACGGCCTCAAACGCACCTAATCTGTGACTTTCCACTACATATCTTGATTTATCACGACTCAAGATCAAATCTCACATCATTATCACAGAAATCAGAGCTCAAATTATATGAATTTTTACTCTCATCAAACTCCCAAACTTACATGTTGCTCGTCCCAAGGCAACAAAATCAAAAATAATGAGAGTGATTGCAAAATTCACGAAACCATCAAGTCATGCACAATACATACCTACACATGCAATTCTATCAATTTAAAACAAGTACTACTCGCATCATACATTTCATCCATGTAAAAATATCACTCAATTATAATACGCTTTAGAGTGCTAAGTCATCTAGCTCACTAGGTAAGTATTTACTCTCACTCTCAAGTGTAACAGATGTACACTTAAATGGTTTGTATATACTCTCATAATCAATTCAAATCTCCGCATAACCATAAGTTTGGCAAGGGTCTCAAAAATCAACTCATAATCGTTTCATTAATAAGATCACAAAGGACTTACTTTTGGGTTGTAATTTTGGCTCTTTGGTTAAGGTAGGAAAATATAGATAAAGTGATTAATTTACTAGTAGAGAATTACCTTGGAGTTTTGCCTCTTCTTCTCCATCTTTATTCTCATGATCTTTTTCGATTCTCCTTTTTTCTTGTTCACTTTGAATCAATATCTTTCTTTTCTTCGAACATAAGGGTACCAATTTTTGGGCACTACCCTTCTAAGCAGTCGGGGTACTGGTTTCAGACATTATCCCCCAAATAAGATTTAACCATATATTTTTCCTTCACTTTCATCACTATCACCAATTTTTCCCTCATTTTCTTCTTACTTTCAAAGCTAGCAACTTATTCACCTCAACTCTCTACTAGTAAGTATGGTATTTAAAGGCTCAAGTAAAGATAATAAGGACTTTTTAATCAAAGGCTTGCCAAAAAAAGCTTTTAAAGGCTCAATGGGGCTTCCAATGATTTACACAGTATATGGGAAGATAAAATTTGGCTAAGTGACTCAAATAAACAATAATGGCCTAAGATCATGTCCTAATAACTAGCAATCATAAGTCTCACACAAGACTCCAAGGCAAGTTCTAGAATACGGATATATGAACGATACTCATAAGAATAAACTAACATGTATGGATGTAGCATGATTTCATAAGACTCAAATTCTCACATGGGTAATAGATTTCCTAAGCACTCTTCATTGCATATAATCAAGATCAATCCTACAATGAACTCCACATATTCAACAAGTTATACATGCTTCTCATCTGTTGGATTGTATACTAAAAGTCTAATTTTTCGTATGAACAATCATATAACAATTTATTTGAAATGAAAATCATATGATCAAATAATTGCGTTATAATTTATTTATATGTCGATGCAATAGTCCACTTACTTTATACTGTAGATAATATATTGTGCGACAACACGCGAAAGATCATATTATTGGTTTTCTTATAAAGTATAAACAGATGCTCACAACCGAGATAGACGGGGACTCTCTATCAGGATGGTTTTAGTGTGTTTTGGTATTAGCTTGTCTTGGCTATAGAATCACATTAGTGCACTCTGTGTGTATTGAGCAGGACCACCTGAGATCGTTCGACTTATACTGACTTATAGGAGAACTTGATCTCAGTTATTATGGATGTTCGTGCTCTTAATCCCTATACAATAATCTCGACACGTAAGGCAGTATGTATTTCTTTGATTCATCAATGGATGAGATTTACATGTAATTAAATCAACAAATTTCATGAGTTGGGAAATAGTATTGTCTCTATAGTGTGTTGTTGATTGTAGAAGGAATCCGTGTCCGTTATAGGTTGATCATGTCCCCTTGAGGAGCTCATAAGGATTATCATGTAAACCCTGCAGGTAGATTTATTCCGGCATGATAATGAGGTTGAGTGGTACTACTCTCGGATGAGATATTAATTAATGGAGTTGTCAGTAACTTAATTAATTAATGGACATTGTATATCTTAAACATGGGGAGACTAACGGGCTCATAATAAGAAGGAGCTCATAACGTAATTATGGGATTAGAATGGTAGTGTAGTAATAATATTTTAGTGGTATATATTATTATTATTGGACTTAAGTATAAGCTTTGGGCTAAGCTTGGATACTTAAGCCCAATGGAGGCCCAACTCTAATTTCTCCTCCTGGTTCCTGCTGTAGCCCGTATATAAGTCATCTCAACTGTCCAGAAACCCTAATCTGAGATAATAAGTACACCTAACACTGTGAGGAGGGTGAGAGATCAGCAGATTGAGAAGATCTCGAGGATCGTCGTCCACACGACATCGAGATTGAACTTGGGAATACAGCAGAAGACCAGAAGGTTGTTTTGCTGCTGCTATCCGCCAACTTGTACGATTTTTATAAAATTGTAAAGACTTCAGAATAGGACGTATGATATACTGACAGAAATTCACTGAAGATAGAATCATTTTGGCATATAGATCACTTAATTCTGACATCGAATGTAAGAGTTATGCCCAAAACGGTGAGGCTGCACAGGCTGCCGGTGAGAATCCATCTTCTCCAACATACCCTGGTGAAAGGTAATATGTTTCTTATTTTCTTGCTTCCGCTGACTGTTAGAAACGTATGGAACTCTAACGATTTACGTTAACCAAACGATCGAACGCCAACATCATCAACAAAATCAACACATACAAAATACGAATGCAACATACTTATCAAAGTGTCAACAACCCATCATAACAATCCAAATCAAGTCTAACCAATCAAATCTAATACTAGAACAGTATAGAATATCAATACATGCCACTCACACCATCAAATACCTAACCTATAAAGAGAAAAGAGAAGAGAGATGAGATGAAACATACAAAGATGAAAACCTGGCACTCTCTACTCCTGTGGAGAATCATCATTACTATCCTCGTTGCGCCAATCATCAAAATCTCTCTACAAGCTATCCACCTTTCTATCCAAAGCCTCATAGTTCTCATTGAAGTCTTCCCACCACCTATCCATGGCCACATAGTTGGCATGCAATGCATTATAGCGTAGGTCGAACGCAGCATAGCTCGTACTAAGTAAGCCCAATTGGTTGTTTGTCTCCTTCTGTTTGTTGTTCAAGTTGACTAAGTGTTCGTTCATCAATCAAAATTGCTCTCTATAAAACTCATCAGGATCACCCTAATGCTGCTGCTGCTGTAGATGTGGTGGTGGTGGCATCTCATGCTGCTGCGGATGTGGTATCTCCATGTCAGGCTGCTCGAAATGCTACTCGTGCTGAGGCTGCTGCGGATACTCCTGTTACGGCTGCTGTGGATGCCCCTGCTGCTGAAAACCTTGGTGTACTATAGTTTGCAACTCTTGATGCATCCCTACAGCATTCATTTGAGCTACGGTCCTACAATCTCCTTTCCTTAAGCACACTATTGATATAGCCTCATGTGCCAAAGTGTCCATCAACTTGTGCTGTCACCAAATCCCTCACATCATACGGAAACATGAAAGCATAGGGTTGAAACACCTCACGAACAACCAATCTCCATCTCGATGCAAAGCAAATCCAGCTCGAACCCATGCACTCATCACAAGATCAAGAACATCCAAAATAGGAGTAATACGAGTGAAATCCATGTGATACGACTCAGCACGGGAGTAAGCGATCCTCCAATATTCACTCTTTCAAAAGAGTAACTCATGTCACGCCTATTTAACGTCGAAGAGTAGTATATATATACTTACTAGTATGAAACTAGTGTATTACGCAAGATCATTATATTATTACTCAATTATTTGTTAATTAAATAATCAATGTTATACAATTATTCAACATTAATTGTTGAGATTTTGTTTGTTTTTTTGTGACATATATAGCTCAATCATGTATAAAAACTTAATATAAACACATAAATTCTAATTTTATAAGAAATTTTTACTAACTTTTTTTAAAATGTTAATGTATAATATAATACAATTGAAAATTATATATAAACATATACTCCCTTATCCCACATTTTATAGAAATAATTCTTTTGAAGTGTCCCACGTATTTGTGCTCAAATAATGGTGAAAATACACTATACATCTTATCCACTTTTTATACTTTATTCATCAATCTCAACAATTTTATAAAAAAATTTATACTTTATTCATCATTCCCAATAATTTTATTTAATTTTTTATCTTTAAATTACTAACTCACCCTACTTTTTTCTTACATTATATTATTAGAAAAAAAATATTTGAGCACTCAAAATACAAAATTAATATTGACCTGTTTTTTAATTATGAAAACATAATATATTATTTGATGTTCATGATTTTTTTTATTACTATATTATTGAATATATATATGGGAGGAATACTATTAGATACACTAAAAAATTTTTAATTACTATGAGATACAAACATACAAAAATATTACTACTAACTACAAAAATATATAGTGATATTCCAATATTACCCTTACAATGTGCTGCACATAAATGTTTGTGTGTAACAAAAGTTCGTGTGCACCAAAAGTGTGTGCAGTAAAAAAAGTATGTGCAGAAAAAAATGTTTGCAGCAAAAAAGTGTAGTGGTTCGGCGGAGGTCTGGCGACCGGCCGGCGGCGGTCCGGCGGTGGTCCGGTGGTGGTCCGGCGGTGGGTGAGGGTTATGGTTTGAGGTTTAAAAATGTATGGGTTTAGTGTTATATTTAGTATTTTACTTTAATATTTTGTATGTGATAGTAATTTTTTTAAATCAATGAATCTCACAATAATTATGGGTATAAAGTGTGTATCTATAAGTAATTATATATATATATATATATATATATATATATATATATATATATATATATATATATATATATATCACTTTTTAATAAAAAAAAAAAGAAAAGAAATTCAAAGTTACTATTGATTTTACATTTTTATTAAATTGTAATACATTATGCTAAAAAGAATCTAAAGATTTCTTATGTTTTTTTTGTATTATTATTTATTTATTTTCATTTTTTACTAATTTAGTCATAAATTAATTTTTTTCTTCAAATATTAATTTGCACCCACACGGTAGATACAAATATCCGGACCCTTACTAGCTTTATTATTTTTTGAGTAATGTAATCTTTTGAGGTAATAAAATTGTTATGTTAGGTAGACTTGTAATTTTAAAAATAAAGTTGTATGTTGAAAATATTAATGGATTAATTCGATTATTTATATAAAATAAATATGAAACATAAAATTATCATATTTTAATTATGGCCTTTTAAAAAAAAAAAAATATATATATATATATATATATATATATATATATATATATATATATATATATATATATATATATATATATAGAAGAAACTTTTCTTGCTGACGTGTCGTCTACAGAGCGCTCCAATGTAACATGTAATTTTCTCAATTTTTTGAATTTTTTAATATTTTTTAAATATTTTCTTTATTTACTTTTAATTAACTTCCTTATTTAATATTTTCTTTTTAAAATAATGTGTTTCTTATTTTGAATAATGATTAAATTTTCAATATCTTATTTATTTATTTGGATATCATTAATTAATTACTAAATTTTTTAATACAATAAATTAATTAATATCAAATTAAATCATATATATAAAGGAAAAAAAGAATATTCCATATAATATTCTATTTCACCCCATCTATAAATAAGACTTTTTTATTATTAATTCTAAATACACTTATTCGATTCTCCAAGAAGAATATAAGCTTTCATCAAGTTCCTCTAAAGAATTGATTTCTGAAAGTATAAAAATTTATTTCGATAGAGCGAATTAAGTAAAGATTCAATCTATCTCTTAAAATTAGACTCAAATATTCTTTAAGAGGAAGATAACTGATTCAAAGTATTCTTGAATCAATTTACTACTTAAGAATCGATTTTTCAAGAAGAAAATAATCGATTCAAGTATTTTTGAATAGATTTACATTCTCAAAATCGATTTTTTAAGAGTAAGAGGATCGATTCCAGAATAAGAGTAAGATGATCAATTAAAGTATTCTTAAATCGATTTACATCTTAAGAATGGATTCTTTAAGAGGAAAAAATTGATTCAAGTATTACCTCTTAAGAATCGATTCAAGTATATTATTTAAGATCTACCTCTAAAGAATTTATTCAAGTATTCTTTTTTAAGATCTACCTCTAAAGTATTCATTCAAGTATTTTTCAAGTGAAAGAGGATCAACGATTCAAGTACTCTTGAATCGATTTACCTCTAAAGAATAAGAGGTTGAAAAAATAATTCATGTATAGAATCGAAAGTTTAAGTTCTTTAAATTAAATCATTATGTCATATCAAATAACATTACAATTGAGTTTGTAAATATTTGTTAATTTTTTAAATTTAGTGTATTAAAATTTTTTATTTACATGTATCTTAGTTATTCAATTATGACATATGAATTAGTATAAAAAAATTTTAGTTGTTTATATAATTTGAGACTAATAAAATTAAATAAAAAATAAAATTAATAAATTCATTACAAATTTTTGAATATTTAAAAGAATATTATATATAAATTAATTTTATTTGTATTATATACACATTTATATATTTTACATTAGTTTTTTTTTTTAAAAATAACAGTAAACTGAAATAGAAATACTATTATATAGTTAATTAAGAAATATTAAACCATAATTATAAGTAAAAAGTAATACTCCATTTAAATATTATTTATAATATTACGTATATTTTTAAAAAAAAAAAATATATATATATATATATATATATATATATATATATATATATATATATATATATAGCAGCTATTTAAAATATTTTAATAATTTTATTTTAATTAATTATAAAATGTTTGACATTATTTTTCATAAATAATCTATATATATATATATATATATATTGAGTATAGTAAGCATATTTTAGTGATGGATCGACCCGTCTCACAAATAACCTTTATTCACAAGAGAATTTGTCTATAAACATATAAAGTTAATAAATTATATATTTAATAAAAAATCGAATTATTGTAAATATTTATTCAGAATAAGAAATGAGATTTTGATTGGTTGTTTGTGACTAAAACACAAATAAAATAAATAAATAGGAAATTTAAAAATGATCTCAACTAATGAGGATAATCAAATTGGATATGAATCCAAATTTATATAGGCGATTTTAGGTATTACATGTTCACTTGATTTATAGAAAACTCGAATGAATCTAAATTGTAATAGGTGGAATTCCTTATTTTATTCTAGGACAGTTACCTAAAGCAATCAAATACATATATTTAATAATATCCCTCAATCTAGCATCAAGTAGATTAATTAACAGGCACAATATTTATAAGGCTTCCATTGATTTCTCTTACATAGCTCGTCTCATCATGATAATACGACTAATAGCTATGTTATGTGTATAAAAGTCTAACCCTCATTTTTCGCAAGTCAAAATTAATAATCAAATATGAATAATTTCTAGCACCTAAACAATTACTCATGCAATAATAATCAACATATTGATCGGCATGAAATTCACCTAGAATTTGTGCTTATATTGCATGATTTTAATTGGATTTATTTGGCTTTAATTAAATAATAATTAAGTATGATTTTAATGAAAATATTATTAATGTCTTAATTAGCTTGAGAAAGGTATTTTTGTTCATTTTTGCAGAAAAAGTGTGATTTTGAGGTAAAAATATATTCTTGATAAGAAGGGGAAGATGTGGGAGAAAACGATGCTCAATTTGGATTTAAAACGAGTAAGAACGAGAAAAAATAAAATTGAGACGGAGCATTGGGCTGTGAGGTGAAACATGGCTGGATTCTGCTATTGGGCCGTTGAATTTGGGCCAGCTGATGACCTGGGCCGCCCACTGACGCTGAATTTGGGCTGGGCCGCCAATGGCACTGATGGGCTGGATCTCTAGTGGGCCTATTACTTTTATTAATTAAAAAGATAAAATGCGGGGATTCGAACCCTTGACCTCCAAGACGCAAGAAAAGGTCATCACCGCTGGGGCAGATACACGAGTGCGGCAGAATCCGCCCATGGTAAATGTTATACTAATTTAAACCGCTGCAATTAAAACAAAGAAAATGGGATTGGATGGATTCGAACTCAACACCACTCACTCCAGCCCGGTCTTCACTCCAGCGCATGAACCGCCCCGGCCAGACGCCCCTTGTGTCAGGTTTTCATCCGGTTCATATTTTAAACCCACTTCACCGATTTTCACCTCTAAAAATCCATAAATTTCATCTTTGTCCCAAAAGCTTAAGTATCCCACATTGAAAAATTATCCCAACTTTTTCTCACCCTTACTACTATAAATATCATTTTCCATGAAAGCCACCATCATGAAATTCTCTATCAATTAAATTCAAATTAAATTAAATCATTAGATTCAATAGTTGAAAAGAGTTTGTTAACTAAAGATCTCCATAGTTGAGATCCCTCCCCCTTTCAGGTTGAGAGATGCGTCCGTAGTTTTAAATATTTATCTAGATTAGGATTTTAATTGTTTTCCAAGAAGGTGGGGACACCAACGAAAGGATGATCATCATGGATGTAAAACTTCATTACGTGAAACTACTTATTATCTTAATTTGCTTTGGTGGGTGATTGATGCATGATTATGTTTCTTGATTGAATTTCCGACTATGATTAGCTTTTGTTTATGGAATATGTATGCATGCTTTAATTTGGAATTAATGCCTTTGATATTAGTGTAAATGTGATTAGATTGTGTATTGTGTATCAACATGTCTTCTTGTTGCTTTCACCTTAGTTTCTTTACATGATTATCATATGTGAGTTTCTTTCATTTATTGCATGAGGATTAATATGGGGGGAGTTTGGTCAAAACCTTCCTATGTTTAGAACTACATAAATAAACACTAGCGAGATTACTTGTGATTAAGTTAGTGAAGGGAACCAAGTCAATGTGAGCATAGTACCTAGAAAGGGAACATAGGAAAACGTCCCTACCTCAAAGAGAAAATTCTTTGTAATAATATCTCTAGTAGGTATATTAATATCCATAAGTACCTATGGGAATTGTGAGCATTGGAAACGATCTAATGAGCCATTTTTTACTTGCATCCTATTCATCTTGGTCAAGAGCTTAGGTCAGTAGGTATGATTTAGTGATCGACCTTATCATGATTAGTTTAAAAATGGAATCAATTAATGATTGTTTGAGTGCATCGAGAAGCTACCATTGCATCCAAAAATATTATAATTAGATTTATTTTCCTTGTATTTTATTTCCTTTTATTTTTCTTATCCCTCCTTTTCGATCGCCCCTAAATAATCACGATATTATACCTAAAGACCATGAACTCTAAATTATCCCGATTTGATAGTTCAACTTGATTTCCCGTGCCTACACGACAAGAGTACACTTGCTCTTTATTGAAAAATGCGATCAAGTTCACACACATAATAGAATTTAAATAGCATATAACTTAGTTGCGGATTTGCACACGTGCTACTTGTGCAACCTTGGACTTTAGAAGTTTAAGCTTCCTTAAAATAACTTACAAAAGAAAATAAATATAGGTTCAACATTAAAATATTTAAACTAAAAAACACAGTGACTTTAATTATGCTGTCCTTTCTCTTATTCTTGTATTCCTAACTCAATATTGTTTTTCATATGCACAAGAACTAACTGAGAAGAGTATTGTTTCATGAGAGAAATGACGAAATGAGAGACAACGAGCTAAAATGTATGGAATATGAGTGAGTTGAGGATTAATAAGGTTGATCCAATATAGTACATTAGTTTCAGACTAGTATATAAATATAAAACATTTGTGGGTGGGATTAACTCATTGATTTAATTCGTGTAACAGATTCTCCTCCAACTCAATTATATAATTTTAAAGAAAAATTATCGCAATGGACAATTCGAAGTTCGAACATGATACATAATATTCATTCCATGCTTTCTTTTTTCCTTTAAGCAACATGAATTTCTACAATTGTACGATGATTATCTTAGGAAGGGAGTTGAGAAGTAAAGCAACATGAATTTTTATAATTATAAGATGGTTATCTGGCAAGGGAGTTGAGGAGGGTATCATATCCAAACGGATTGAATTAAACCATTTATTATAAAAAATAATTCTAGAATAAGGAATGGGATTTGGATTGAATTTTTATGAACTAACTCAAATTAAATAAATAATTATGAAATTTTTAATAAAAAGTGATATCAATCAAAATAGAAGTGATGTTTGTCCAATTAAATAATTTAAAAAATAATTTGCTAGACGGATAAAGAATTTAAAGATTTTTTTTAAAAAAAAGTCAAATCTAATCAGGAAAAAGTGGCATCTTCTAATTATTTATTTTCTAAATGAATAAATGTAAAATTAACATAAAATAATTATAAATTGAATAGAGAAAAATATAAATAACTTAATCACTAAAATATATTTAGTAGAAAAAATTGAGGGAGAAAATAAGTATATGTTAAAAGACGTGTATTGTTGCTCTGTAATCCCATGTACTAGGACTCTTATATAATTTTTATTGAGCCCATTCTTAAAAATATCCAAAATCAAATGAAAAAAAAGTCATTGCCAACCATCAAGTGTACTTATTAATTTTCGTACCCAATTGTTCAAAATTGGACCAAAATACCCCTAACCTAAAAAAATGGATTAAATAACCACCCACCCCCCAACCCCCAACCCTTCTTTATCTTCTTCACCCACAATCCAGCCACCACCACCGCACCATCGCCAACCCCACTCCTACTTCTTCATCTTCTTCACACCCAATTTATCCACCACCACTGTTGCTCCCCCCACCCACCTAGCGACCCACCTCCGCCGCCGCTGCCTCCCCACCTACCCAACGACCCCGAGATTTAGAGAGAGAAGGGATGCAGAGTGCTCATAAATCTAAAATTATTTTAAGATTTAACATAATTTGTTGAGCCGTGATTTTCACGTCAACACCAACGTTCGTGACCTCAGTTACTTATTACCTTTCTTATTGAGTATGATTGTAGAATCACTAATTACTCCAGCATAATTAGTTGTTACCTTACTCACATTTCCATTCG
The DNA here is from genome assembly GCA_023678885.1 of Pogostemon cablin. Lineage (NCBI taxonomy): Eukaryota > Viridiplantae > Streptophyta > Magnoliopsida > Lamiales > Lamiaceae > Pogostemon > Pogostemon cablin. Next base: position 34,028,885 of record CM042951.1, read on the forward strand.
TACTTCTCTTATAATTGCTTATATAAGCACACATTACTTTTTCAATACAATCAAATAATTCTCTACATGGTATCTAGAGCCTAAGGTTTACACCAAACCCTAGGATTCATTTTTTTCCTCTCCGACTGCCACCTTGCGCCATGGCCGATGACTCTACCATTCGCACTACCATCTCTACTGGTGCTGATTTTTTATTAGTAGTTTTTATTAATGTTGCAGCTCAAGCCCCTCTTAAACTCACAGTCTCAAATTATTCCGTATGACGTGCTCAATTTAATTCTTTGTTGATTGGATATAATCTTCTTGGATACGTAGATGGTAGTTTTCCATGCCCCTCTAAAACTATTCCATCATCTTATGAAGGTATTCCTTCAATCAGTCATGCCTTTACGCTCTGAATCCGTCAGGATCAATTAATTCTAAATGCGATAATTGATTATGTCTCTGCAAATCTGTTTGTCTTCATTATTTTATCTACAATATCTCGCGTGGCTTGGGAAACACTCGAGAAAATATACGTATCTCCATCTCATGGTAGGATTCTCGAGTACCGCACTCGGTTGAATACTCTATCACAAGGATCTCAGTCAATCACAGCCTATATGCAGGACATCAAAGCTAGTATTGATGCGCTAGCACTCATGAATAAAGTTTTGGATTTTGATGATATCATGGATTGCATTCTCAATGGATTGAACCTTACTTTTTCAAAGATCTCTCATGTCCTGCAAGTTCGACACACACCTCTTGATTTTGAGAAATAATTTGAAAAGCTTTTGAATTACGAAGCCCAATTGAAGCTTTTGAATTCGCCTATGGCACTACCTGCTACAGTACTTGCTGCTACTAATTCTTATACCATAGAAACTCTAACAGATCGAGTTATCATGCTATGCAAAATCGTTAGGAACTATATAATACATCTTTCAATCAGTCTTAGATGCGTCCCCAATCAAGCTTCTTTCCACGACCGCAAGCATCTTCTTCAAGTTCAGCAACCTTTGGCTATCTTGACGAATTCCAAGTATGTGAAATTGTTGGCCATTTGGCTCACCAATGCTCTTGGATTCCACAATACGTGGGCATTTGTTCCTCCGCCTCCACCTTGTTCAAATCGCCCGCCACAAGTCAACATAGTTGTCACTCGCCCACTGGTGCCATCATCTGATTGGGTTCTAGATTCGGGTGCCTCTCATCATGTCACAAATGATTTGGCTAATATATCTCTTCATCATCCCTACTCTAGTCAAGACAGTGCCGTTCTTGGTGATGGTACTTGCTTATCAATAGCTCACTGTGGCACTACAAACTTTGACACTATGAAAATATAAAATGTTTGCATGTTCCATCTATGTCTATGAACCTGATCTCAGTTTCAGCACTATGTGCCTCTAATCACGTTTCTATCGCATTCTTTGATCACTACTTTCAAGTGCAGGATCTGCAAACGTGGGCAATTATGGTCACGGGTCTACGCCATGATGGAGTTTATTACTAGCCAATGTCTACCAAAGTAAAACCAATTCCATTCTTCTCAACTATCATTTCTCCTTTGTATATCTCAACTTGGCATAGTTGTTTGGGACATCATTCGGAGAAAATATTCAGAAAAATGTTGCACTCTTTAAATATTAAGTTTTCCAATTCCTCGTTTTAGCATTTTAGTTGTATTTCTTGCAATATCAAGAAGAGTCATAAAGTTCCTTTCTCATCCTCTTCCATTACCTCTAATTATCCCCTTGAAATATTCTTATCTTATGTTTGGACTTCACCTATTATATCTACAGAGGGGTTAAAATATTATGTCATATTTGTAGATTATTACACAAAATACATTTTATTTTATCCAGTACACAAAAATTCTGATGCCATCTTTGTCTTTATGACATTCAAGTCTTTTCTCGAAAACTATTTCTCTTCCACCATTAAAACATTGTTTACTGATGGTGGGTGCAAGTATATTTCATTACGTTCATTCCTCACAAAAATGACATTACACATCTCACTACTCCTCCATATACTCCTCAACACAATGGCTACTCTGAACGTCGATATAGGCACATTGTTGAAACAGGCCTAGCTCTTCTTCATCGTGCACATCTCCCACTTGAGTTTTTTTCTTATGCCTTTGCTACTGCTGTCTATCTTATTTACCATATGCCTAAAGAAAACCTTTCATCCATCTCTTCAAAAACTTTTCCAAAAACCAATGAATCCCAATAAATTTCGCGTTATTGGATGTCTTTGCTTTCCTTGGTTACGTCTATCTATTTTTATGTGTATGTGGATTATCTTATTTTCACAGGAAATAACTCTTTCATGGTGAAACACATCATTCAAGAGCTTAATGATCTCTTTTCCACAAAAGATCTTGGTAATCAATTTTACTTATGTGGTGTTGAGGTGAAACCCACACAAATGGGTCTTCTTCTCACGTAACAAAAGTATGTCATTGATCTGTTTGAAAATTACGGCATGTTGGATGCCAAACTGGTATCGACACCGATTGCTGAGGAAAATAAGCTTTGTCTACATGATGGTTTCCCACCGTCTGATGGCACACACTTTCAGCAAGTTCTTGGCGGGTTGCAATATCATCGAATGACCAGACCTGACATCTCATTCGCTATCAACAAATTATCTCAGTTCATGCATTCTCCTTCTGAGGCTCATTGGACTGTTGTTGAATGTCTTCTTCGGTATCTCAATGGGACTCGTAGTTTTTGTATTTTTTCTACAATTAGATAGTCCACTCACATTGCATGGTTACTCAAATGCTGACTGGGCAGGAAATCTCGATGATCAAACATCAACAAGTGCATATATCATGTTTCTTGGAGCTAACCCAGTCTCATGGCGCTCCAAGAAACAATGAACAATTGCATGTTCAACTACTGAGGCTGAATATAGTGCAATTGCTTCTGCTGCAGCTGAACTTCAGTGGATTAAATCTCTTCTTCAGGAATTGCAAGTTTCAACTACTACCACTCCAATATTATACTCTGATGATCTTAGATCTATCTATTTATGTGTCAATCATATTTTTCACACTTGCATGAAGCATCTTGCAATTGACTATCATTTTGTTCGTGATTTAGTTCAATCTTTTGCACTTCGCGTAGTTCATGTACCCGCTGCCGAGCAACTTGTTGATGTTCTAACCAAGTCTCTTCCACGACCAAAGCTTCTTGATTTATGCAGCAAGATTGGTGTTACTAAAGATACACCATCTTGAGGGGATATATTGAGTATAATTGTAGAATTACTAATTAGTATGGCATAATTAGTTGTTACCTTATTTACTTATATTTTCATTCGTACTTCTCTTGTAATTGCTTATACAAGTACACTTTAGTTCTTTAATTCAATCAAGTAATTCTATACATCTCTCTCTATATTAGAGAGCTCGATCTCTCTTACCTCATCAGGGGAGGCAGCGGTGGGCGGTAGGCAGTGGTAGAATTGGAAACGGGGAGATGACAGGATTAATGGCAGTGGAGAGAAGGGGGAGGCGGTGGGGTTGGTGGTGGGATTATTACAGTGGTAGGGGGGAAGGGGTCACTGGGTGGGGGCGGCGACGGTGGTGGTTTGCTGGGTGGGGGCGACGGCTGTGGTGATTCACTGGCTGGGGGTAGGCGGCGGTGGATCGCTGGGTTGGTGGAGGGCTGTGGCGGTGCAATGGTGGTGGTTGCTAGGTTAGTGGTGAAGATGAGGATGGAGAGTTGTCGCGTAGGGTGGGAGGTGGTTTTTTTTTAAGAAAATAGGGGTGGTGGAATTGGGGGGTTATTTATGTCTGAAATTACACATTTTGATTTAGATGTTATATATTATATTTGATATTTGGCAATGATTTTCAATTTAAAAAAAAAGGGTAATTGGGTCATTCTCCCATTTTTATTTAATAGAAAAGCATACATTTAACTATGCTAAAGGGTAACAGAAGACTCATTTTAGAAAATAAGATTAAGAGATGGTCTCAGACAATTGTCCTTCTTTATTGACTAATCGAGTTGATATTTTTTAGGGATTAAAGTATGGCATCGGCTATTCGCACACACCGAATTATTCTATACATCCAATTATATCTACACACAAAAATTATACATACACACACTTGTAAAATACTAAATTGCCCTTAATGAAATACACCTAAATACTCAATCCCTTCCCCCCCTCCCACATTTAACATAACATTAAACTATACACCCACCATCCCAAACACCCACTTCACGTTTGAATCATAAAAGAAAAAGAAAAGAAGAGGAGAAGCGGACCTACTGTCACTTCCAAGATCTTCCATAGAACATCAATGTTAGATGGAAGATGTAATTGTAGGTAATATTGTGGGGTTGTAGTTGGGGAAATCAGTATGGTTAGTTCTTAAAATGGGATAAATCGACGATGTATGAAGAGCAGTGTGGCTCGGCCCTGGTTTGTTGTGAAATTTGGGTTTGTTCGACCAGCCATGGTCGACGAATTACTTAAAGTTGTCGACCGTTATTAGTCGAACAGGCCCTCAATTTCGACCATAGGTGGTCGAACAAGCCCTCAATTTTCGGCCGTCATTGGTTGAAATTTTGTGATGTTTCTAGCCCTGGTTGGTCAAACGTGCATCATCGGGAAAAAACGCGAAAAATAACTTTTTAATCGATGTAAACATTTAAATATATGTATCTTAACGTCCTTAGGTATTTCTTCTTTCGACATGATGCCCGTGTGAGCAAATATGAGTGTTTAAAGGTGGGGAGAAAATCTAAGGTTTTAAGGATGTTGGAGGAAGAAATGGGTGGGTGTTTTGTTTTAGAATTTTTGCTCAAAAGTTTTTATGTGAACGTGTTTGTGTGTGTGTGTATGATTTTGTGAAATATTAGTGTTGTAGTGTTTGGTGTGTGTATGTAGTATTTATTATTTTGGATTTAATGTTATAATATGTGTGGTATATGCCAAAAGATTATTTTAGTAATTTAGTGTATATATTTGTTATTTCAAAATTAAAATGGATACATGAAAGTAATTCGGCGAGTGTGAATAGCCGAAGTATTTTTCAAAAATGTTACTTCTCCTAAAAGGTGGAATATGTGAAAACATACTAAAATGAAATAAAGAGTCTGGATAAATTTACTATAAAAAAATCACTAAAAATTGAAGCGCTCTTAGTTCAGTTCGGTAGAACGCAGGTCTCCAAAACCCGATGTCCTAGGTTAGCGTGATTTTTTCTTTATAAGGGTGGAAAGATGTTAAGGTGTATTGTTTGTAATTCAAAAAGAAAGCAACTTGGACAAAAAGAAATCCACTTTGTCATTTAGATGAAAAAAAAGACTCACAATAGATATTTTATGAATTTATCTCATTTAATAATATTTGCTTAATTTTTATGCAATAGTGTCTCGCTATAAAATTGATATAAATTTAAATAAGTGCTTTCTAGGATTCCACAAACTTATGCTGCACTTAATATTTTATTTATTGCATAAATTAAAAGAAAATATTTATTAAGCATTAATATCTTTATTTATTGCATGTATGTGATCCTAGTATATATAAATTAATCACATAATTGAGAAATGTATCAAGATAATTTACGAGCAAAACAAATGGCCTCCCTAATTCATCTATCATCTTTCTTTGTCATTGCTCTTCTTTTTACTTCAGGTATAATTCATTCCTTCTCACTAACACATGACCTTCTCTCTAAATATATTTTATTATCATTGTTAAAACCAATTTACATTAATCTTGAATATTTTTGTGAAGAATTTTCAATTTAAAGTGTCTTTATTTCAATTTTATGAAGTTCTGATGCAGTCTGGCTTAACAATATTTATTTATAAATAAATTTAAAAGCACATTCACCGTGCGTAGACTTTAAAAAACGAAAGCATAATTTTAAAGATTATAGAAACCATATGACATGAAAATAATATTTAATGTTTTGTGGGTATATTTATTAGTTTGATGTGTGGATCTATGGTGAGAGTGGATTCCAATTTGATTTTAAATGTATATTTAAATGCTAGATTAATTAAATTAATTAATTAATCCTCTTTCATGTTTCTAGAATCCATACATCTTGGACATAAAAGACCAATTAAAAATAAATGTTACAGTTGCTTGATTTTTTTTAATAATAATTTCTTTCAATAATACATTTAATTAATGGAATATAACCCGTTTTTAAAGTATAGGTCCCTATTTTGATATTTAATCAATGACAAATTTTTTATGTGAAATGGTTTGTGAGACAATGATGTATAAAAATATATTTATTATATAAATAAAATATCTTTAATAATTGTTAAAGTATGTTTCTTTAAAGTATGATTATGAATAATACATTAAACTATGATTTTATGGTTTCAAAATATAATTTATTATTAACATACTATAACTATTTATAAGCATATTTTATTTATATAATAATTATATTTTAGTAATGAGTCTACTCGTTTCACAAAAACCTGTCTCAATATATATACTAATAAATAAAAATGAAATTATAAAAAAATTTCGAATGTTTGGATTGACTTGGCTCGCCACCTGAACCCCTATATTTTGTGAGCTAAATTAGCTAAAATATGTTATTGAATTATTGACTCGATGTTAATAGAATATAGTTTAAATAGAATATATAGATGGGAAATGTTGTGTTTCCATGGGGCACGGTGTGTCCCTGAGCACACAAGTTTTTGCACTCATATAAATTCATGTTGTCAGTCGTAATAAATATTTTGAATCAATACTCATATAATGTATACTAAGATATTCAGTATAATTTCACCAATATAAATATTATAAAGATAAACGAAATTAATATGTTTATCGTTTAATCAATCATAGTTTTATTCTAGGCAAAAACTCTAAAAATTCTTGTGTTATCATGGGCAAGATATGTTTCCAAAAATACAGGAGATCAACTCTTTATTTAATAAAATTTTGTATGGTGATGAAATGAAGAACTAAATTTAATATTGTATAAATATATCATATTCTATATAGAAAAAGTTAAACAAAGAACTATTTGTTTTCTTTGAATAACATAGTCATTTCTTATGAGTTGCGGGTTTTCCTACTCTATTTCAACATGATTGTTAGATACTTCGTGCGTATTTGTTTTTTTTTTTAAAACATAGTCATTTCTTATGTGTTGCTCCTACTCCTAAATTTAAGTATACTTGTTTATTATAATTATTTTTTAAAAATTTAAAAAATATTTATAAAATTACTTACATTACTATATATATATATATATATATATATATATATATATATATATATATACTTACTAATATAAAATCAGCGTACTACACGAGATCATTGTATTATTACTCAATTGTTCGTTAATTAAATAATCAATGTCATACAATTATTCAACATTAATTATTGAGATTTTCTTTATTGTTTGTGACATATATAGCTTAACCATGTGTGAAGGGTATGTCATGAATGTGACCCTCTCATCTTCTTAATTATGTGATTAGGATCTTATTGTACCCATTAACATAAACTTAAAAGACGGTGCGCTGGTAATGAAGTAATGCACAATCAAATCCTTTTTCGATTTTTAAAGCGAAAATCTAGTTACTTTTTTTTTTACATTTTATTAATTGAAAATTTCTTAAATATTTAAATATATATAGATGTTAAAAAAATTAGACTGATTTATTTTGATAATACTATTCGTGTATCTTTTATAATTTTAAGCACTATCGATTAAATTAGACAGGTATAATTCATAATTAAATTTATCATCACTTTTTAATCTTACTAGTTTTTATAGACGTGCGTTGCACGTCGCAGGCACGTCCTAATTTATTTTAGGATTATTCTTTTGTTATATTTTATTTAAGTAAATAATCTATTTATTAATTAAATAAAACTTCTTTCATACCATGTGTTTTGTCTGACAATGTTCATCACGCAAGTCTTGCGTGAGACCGTCTCACGTAAGATTATTTTATACCTTTTAAATTAATTATTACTTTCGTTATAAAATATTATCATTTTTTATTTATACTATAAATTGTTTATAAAATATTATTATCACTTTTTATTAATTGATCAGAATATCACCTTTTTATTATAAAAATTAAAAACTTTTTATTATATAAACTACTTTTTATTTGTCTCATATACGTACTTACATTAAATGCGTTTGCCATGTTCACACTACAAAAAACTCTCGGATTAGCGACGGAAATTTTCGTCGGTAATACTTGAAAATTCGGTCGGTAAAGGGGTTACCGACAGATTACCGACGGAAATCGCTCCGTCGCTAAAACCATGGTCGGTAATTTATTACCGATGGAAATTTATTCCGTCGGTAATTACCGACGGATTATGGACGTCGGTAAATAGAATTTTCTGTCGGTAGTCATGCAAATCAAATTCGTCGGTGCTGCAAATTAGCGACGGATTTAGCGATGGATTTATCCGTCGAGAATTTACCGACGAAAATTTCCGTCGCAGATTAAAAAACACGAAATCATATGGAAGTTAGTTTACCGACGGTAATCCGTCGACAATTACCGACGAAATTAATCCGTCACAAATTTGCGACGGAATGTTCCGTTGTTAATATTAGTTTTTCAAATTACGTATTTCAGTTACCGACGAAAATTTCCATCGCAAATTTATGTATATATTTGAGTTTTATATTTTAAAATTAATATTAATACCTGTTAAATAATATAAAATTTTAATTAATTAAATCTTCAAAACACAACCCAATATAAGATTTAAATTCAGCAATCTCCATAATTTGAAATAGATTATCCAAATTCGACACAAAATATCAAATTCTACTCAATCCTTAAAACATGTAATACAATAAACATGATCACAAGTTTTCCAAACCAGCATCAACCTCGTCATCAAATTGGCTGCTTGAACTTCCTTCTCCTAAATTACCAATGCCTAAGATGCGATCTTTTTTTGGTGCAACAGTTTGACGGAAGATATCTCCCATATTAATCTCAGGAGCATCAGACATTTGACTCAGTTCATCTTTCTTTTGTTCGATTGCATTCTGTGAATTTACATGGTTAATAATGAATTATTAATCAAATATTATAGATTTATCATTTTACTTAAAATCATAAATACTTTAAAAACACAAAATATTATACTTACAGCAATGATTTTACAGTACATGATTGATTGATGGCTTGTCCAAATATTGAAACTTACGAGGGCGTATACATCAAGTATTTGAGAGGAGGGAAAATAAGTTGCAGTGGCCCATGTTGTTCATGAGGTCTATGTAAGTGATGTATCCGTAGACAGACACCAAGGAAGCAGTTCCAGTGAACACAGTTCCAACAAGTGGGATTGAAAATAGGACAAAGTATGATATGTGCTCTGCAAAAGGATGTATAACAACTACCAATACACATCAGGCCAGACTAAGTATGTAAAAAAACTAGATAGCTAATAATCAACTAATATGAGTGAATACATGAGATGGGGAGTGATGGTGGGAATGGTATCTGGAGTAGAGATAATGGTGGTGCAATACTCTGTGCAGCCAGTAGTAAAGGTACTCGACCGGGCCGGCGTGAAGCAAGACGGTGATGATCACACCATCACTCCTCCAAACAGGCAGGAAAGAAGCACCTTTGAATATGGAATTGACAATGTAGGACAAAAGTCCAGTGAACAGAATCTGGTCATCCTTGCAGTTAACAAGGAATCCCTTCTTTAATGCTACTATATACTGCTTACTTGTAATGTCATTACAAGATGATGAGGGTGGTAAGAGAAACGAACCAGTTGGTTTCCCTGTCGACTTGTTCAAACTCAATGGTCCTATCAACAATCCTGGTGGTGCCTTTGGCAGTTCTATGACGAGAAAATGAGATCCAGATTATGTTATGAAGAACCCTTGTGATGAGAAAGGGTATGACAAGCAAGTTGGTGTAATCTCTCTCATCATTCCCTTTTGTTATCATGCTGTAAATGCTCTGGAATGCCCATGGTGCCAAAATATTTTACTTAAAATCATAAATACTTTAAAAACACAAAATATATATAAGAATGATAACAATTTACAATGCAATTCATGCCCATTTTTTATTAAGCAAACCCAAAAAATGCTCATAAAAATGAAGTAAAATTATATGGAGAAAAAGGCACTGACCTTAGCATGGCAGCAAAAAGATTGTAGGGATGTTATTCCAAAATTACTGCCCAGTAGAGGCGGCGCGATGGTAGGACTTCCCTGGCATTCCTTTTTCTGTCATTCCCCTCAATAATATACTAGCTTATAAGAGGGGACAAAATAGAAGTCAGAGAAATTGTAGGGATGTTATTCCAAAATCAAAATATCAAAATCAAAATTAGAAGTAAAAGTAAAGGCTGAGAAGTAGACAAACATATCGAAATAAAAAAAAATTGCAGTAATTTTACTTAAAAAAAAAGAAGAAAAGATTGCAGAACTAAATTATACTTTGAAGTTGTGTACCAAAGTACTTATAATTAAAGAATTTAGGGTTTACAATAAAATAATGACAAGTTCTTGTGTGACCTTGTAATAGATAACCCAATAAATAAAAATTGTTGGATGCAAATATTGCAAATTGTAAACGGTATACCAATCAACGAGTCACATTCTCTTAAATCCATATAGTTGACACTGTCATCAAAGATTTGAAATCATTTATTAAAGGAATAAATTTATCTCTTAACCAAAATTTTATTTCTTGGAATCTTATCAGAGCAACAAATCAGAAGATACAAACCCGCAAATGGCAATGATATTCTCATATTGTTAGCAAATTCTAATCTTGATACAGTCTTTATCCTACGTACAAAGAATTATAGCTCCAACAGATTGAATAGGTACTACATAGACCATATTCACATAAAGTCGCTGGTATTCTAAATTTGGAAATCACAATATCAAAAAAAAAAGTTAATAAATAATCGAAAAGAAATTAAAAAGGTACCAATTCAACTGATGGATACACATTATGCTATAAACGATCATTCGCACAGAAATTATTGAACTTAACACCACAATCACCAATAGATCAATACCCAAAGCATCTAAAAACCTCACAAATGAAGTAAAATAACACCAAATAAACAATAAATTCAAGGGCGAGGGGATTCGCACTTGCCTGCAGCGGTTGACAAGCACCGAACTACCATACCGGAACGCGAGCTCCTGCTTCGTAACTTGCTGGCACAAAAGGGGAAACGGAGTTTGAATCCATTAAAATTCGAATCTAGACAACTGTGAGCAGAAGGAAGTGAGAATTTCCTATCGGTCGATTGAGTAATTGCAGCAAACGATACTGAAGCTACGGCGACGGTAAAAGTTGAGCGGCGACGCAACGGCTAAAACCAGAAGTGGCGGTAGTGGGCTAGGGTTTCGAATTTGGGAGTTTGAAGGAATTTGAGAAATTTTGCAGCACGGCGGGAGCAGGGGACGAGACGGCCGCTGGAGGGAGCGGTCGCGGGTTCCAAGTTTGGGGATAGTCGATGAAGAGTTCAATTTGATTCCCAATTTTTGTGTTATTGAAATTCCACGTGGTTGACATGGTGAATCAAACATGGCGGAGGCCGATTGGCGGCGACGGAAAACAAGGTGGCGGAAGGTGATCTCCGCCGTATTCCAGGCCTATCAGCTGAACAATCGGCGTGAATTGTCGGCTAGTACCGGTGGCGTGAATTGTCTGCTAGTACCGATGGCGTGAACAGATAGGTGCGACAGATTGAATCTCTTATCGGTGGCGGCGTGAGGGTGTTGAATTAGGGCTCAGTAGAAAATTAGGGGAAAATGTATGGCTGGGAGTAAAGTAGTAAACCTTTATTCCCAATTAAATAAAATTTAATATCATTACCGACGGATTAACTCCGTCGGTAAATTAAGGACTAAAATATTCTTTAAAAAATAAAATTTAATTAATATATGTACCGACGGATAATATCCGTCGGTAACTAAAGACTAAAATGATTTTTTTAAAAAATAAAATTTATAATTACCGACGGATTACATCCGTCGGTAAAGTAAAGGCTAAATATTTTTTAAAAAATGAAATATAATATATTTACCGACGGATATAATCCGTCAGTAACTAAAGACTAAAATAATTTTTTTAAAAAATAAAATTTAATTTAATTACCGACGGATTAAATCCGTCGGTAAAGTAAAGACTAAAATATTTTTTAAAAAATAAAATTTAATATATTTACCGACGGATATAATCCGTCGGTAACTAAAGACTAAAATAATTTTTTTAAAAAAATAAAATTTAATTTAATCACCGACATATTTTATCCGTCGGTAAATTAAAGACTAAATTATTTTATATTTACCGACGGATTTAATCCGTTGGTACTAAAAAACTAAAATTATTTTAAAAAAAAAAACTAAAATTATTTTTTAAAAAAATAAATTTAATATAATTACCGACGGAATAAATCCGTCGGTAAATATAACATAATTTAGTCTTTAATTTACCGACGGATTAAATCCGTCGGTAATTAAAAACTTAAATTACTTTTTAAAAAAATAAAATTAAATTTCTTTAAATAAAATTTTATATATCTACCGACGGATAAATTCCGTCGGTAATCTTCCGGGATTTATTCCCTCTAAAATAATGACGGATATATCGACGGAAAAGAAATCTGTCGCTAATTCCGTCGGTAATCCGTCGTTAATTCCGTCGATAATTTTTATTGATGATTTTTTTAAAAATGAATCATATTTAATCAATAAAACGTCGGTAATTCGTCGGTAATCCGTCGGTAATTACCGACCGTTTAATTCCGTCAGTAATCCGTCGGTAATCCAGCAGTTTCTTGTAGTGTCATATGATATATTATTATTAATTGATTAATTATTAAATAAGCAAATTATTGTATGCATTTTTTTATTAATTTCTTAATTATATACTATAGTGAATTTTTGGCCTTTGCTCTTCTAGTGGTCTCTTTTCTTTTTTTAGGCAATTTATAGTGTGCATTCGGGTGCACTTAAAGATAGGGTGTACCCACATATAAATATAGACAAAAACATATACAATTAAGAGTAATAGTGTATACAATGTACTATACTAATTATACAACTCTCATCATGTCATACTTTATTATTAAAAAGTTTCATAAACGCGAATTGTCTAATTCGTTTGTCAAAATAGAATATAATTTTTTTTTAAAAAAGTTCTAATTTTAAAATATATTATTTTGGGAGATAATTTTATGTTAATAATTATGAAATTTTAAAATGAAAATTTAGAGTAGTTTTTAATTTTATTTGACTGAATATCATGTGAAGTGTTTTATTTTTAATATGCAGTATTCAGGTTAAAATAAAATATATTCAAGTGTATTAAGTTAAGGTTTCTCTTTTATTCCTTTTTAATACATAAATGATTAAATTTGCATTAATAGTGGAAATTAGTTTAAATTTTTGGAATGCTATTAATTATGAAAATTACCTCACACTTTATACACCTACAAGGAATTAAAAGAATTTTATAGAATTTTCAAGATGTTTAAAAAATATATAATTCTTTATTTAATATTTTATAAATATAAAGATTCAAATTATTTATAATATTAAAGAATAATATGATTAATTAATACTTTTTAATCTTAATTATTTAATTTTAAGTTATTTAATTAAGTTCTTAAGAATTATATTAAATAAATAAATTTTGAAAAGATTAAAAGGTACATTAAAATTAATTTAATGAATTTTAATGAAGACATGATCAATACAAAATTAGTTAGATAGAATAAGAATATACAAACGTTATATATTAAAGTAGTTATTAAGAATATGAAGAGTCATTGTTAATATAAATAAATTTATTATTAATAATGTTGGATGTCAAGTAGTATTTATTAATATAATGTAAATATTAAATAATTCCTATGTCATTAATTGGGGGATGTTAAAGATGTTATAAAAAGTGGAGATAAAGAGTTAGAAAAAAAGTTTTTCAGTGATATTAATTTTTAATATATTATTATGATTGCAATTATAATATGATATGTATATAATAAGTAATGCTCACATATATTTATATATTAATAATTTATTATTAAAAAAACTTACAAGTTTACATTGTGACCACAAAAAAGAAAAATCAATGTGTAAGTTATATTTTATTATTTTTACTAAATCCATTTTTTTAGCCCATAGAAATCTTACAATAATAATAATAATAATAATAATAATAATAATAATAATAATAATAATAATATAATAATAATAATAATATTTATTAAAATAAATACTGTAGTTACGTAATAATACAGAAAATTGCTAGATTACTATTGAAGTGAAGAACTTCAAGTTAATTCCCCCATAATGATTAATCATACATAAATGGTCGATCAAATAGTATAGAATTTGATATAAATAATCATTTTTTATAAGGTGGATCATACTTAGTAGTTAATTACACTACTTTTACTTGAATAGTATTCAATTAGGAAATTATTAGACAATGCAAAATCAGAAGTCGCATACAACTTTATCCATTCTTTTAATAAATATATAAAAAATAATAATAAGTTGATACTTACACAAGTCTTACACAAAATCAAATTTCTCTTCAAGCTCTTTTAGAAAATCAAGCAGACCTAAAAAAACTAACCACAAATTATATATCATCTTATAACCATCCCTACTCTTAGAACGATGGCGCATTCATCTCTGCATCTTTGTCCTCTCGTCTAACCAAGCATTCGAGAAGATTTCATTGTTGTCGTGGATTTGTTCATGGAGTCCGCCTCAAACTATTACATTGCCACTACAAGCTACTCTATATTTTATAGTGTTTGATTTTCTCATCATATTAATTATTCATTAAATGACTTTGTGAATTCATGATATATATTTATATTAATAATTAATTTAAGAGACTCCAAGAGCCTAAATGAATACAAAGAGTCTTACATGCATAAAAAAATATTTTAAATAATATAAAGTTAAAGATGTAATTAAGAAAATTTGGTGGGGATAAAATGAGAAAAAATGTTAACCATGAGACTAGCTACTTTTAATATATTATGATTATGATATGATAAATTGTTTATCAAATAATTTAATTAGACTGTTATAATTTTTTCATCATATTGAATTACTTCAAATTTTAGATGTCATCCCTTATTGTCCTATAAATTGTTCCCGCATGAAGTAATTCAATGGATTGACTATCACTTTTTTTTTTTAATTAAACATTACTTTTTATTTAAAGTATTATCATTTTTTATCCATCATACGTATTGTTTAATAAATAGGTTAACGGGACGGTTATCACTTTTCTATAATCAATAAATCACTTTTCATTTAAAATGTTATTACCTTTTATTTGTCCTATACAAAGTTTGTGAATGAAAAATCAATTGACAATTATTACCTTTTGTTGATCAAGTATTACTTTTTATTTAAAAATGTTATTACTTTTTATTAAAGTATTATAATTTTTTATTCGTTATATAAATTATTTGTGAAATAATTAATTAAATGGACAATTATTATAAAAAATGTTCATGCATCACTTTTTTTTAGTTAGATATCACCTTTTATTAAAATTTGAAAAACTCTCATGTGAGGCGGATTTTTTGTAAGACGGGTGTGAGACGGGGCGATCCATCACTAAAGTATTTTATTATATAGGTAAAGTATGCTTATTTGTAGTTAAAGTATGTCAATAATGAATCATATTATAACACACTAAAAATCATACTTTATGCATAATCCAACCTACTTTAAAAAACATACTTTAACAACCATTAAGCATATTTAATCTATATAATTGACATATTTTAAAGCGTCTCACAAAACGTCTCTAGGAATAATGTCTCACAAGAGAATTTATCTTAAAATTTTATCACTTTAGTATAAAAATTTGTCTTAAAATTTAGTATTAAATTTCGTACTCTTTAATATAAAAATTTATACTTATAATTTTTTAGAAATAAAAAATAACTTTTTGCTTAAATATTAATATTATTCACATTTCAACCTTTCAATGAAGAAATAATACTCTCATAAATTTAAATATTAACCTTTATAATAAAATATTATACCCTTGAACACGAGTATATAAGTGACCAACTCAAAAAGAAAAATTCTTTTATATGGGAATAAGTTACATATATTATAAAATAAATATAAAATTTATAAGAAAATATTATGCAGGATAATTCAAAATATAAATACATTTAAAATCAAATAATTTAAAAATAAAATAATTGAAATTTCAATCTCCCGCGTCATACGTTGGTTTTATACTTGGTTGTGAGAATTTTGAAAGCATTTGCAGTAATATTCTGAGGATCAAATACATATTTTAATCACATACAAACTTTAGAAATTCTGCAATGCTCACACAAAATCAAATAATCACCAAAAAAAAATTCATTTTTCAACAAAATTCAATTTGTTGATAATTATCAACGGATTGCTAACAAAAATTACTCTCTCCGTCCCAAAGATATTGACACACTTTCCTTTTTAGGTTGTTCCACAGAAATTAGCATATTTCCTTTTTATGAACATGGGACCCACTCAAAAATAATTTATTTATTTACATGGACCCACACATCCATCACACTCACCAGTAATACAACTACTCATTACACATTAAATATTATTTCTCTCACTTCACTTTACATTAAATTATTATACTCCTTAATCTCTGTGCCCAAAAAAAATGTGTCAATACTTCCGGGACGGAGGGAGTATATTTTTTCTTTTAGCAATGATATACTAACTAATTATTTTTAATATTTTTACCAACAAATTTATATTAATTGAAATGAAAATTCATTGTTAAAAATTTATCAACAATCACTTTATCAGGAAAATTATCAATAAATTCTATTATTAATTCATTGATAAACTAATTTAGTTATGAAATTAAAGATTTTAATGATGAAATATTTCGTTGAAAAAAATGGTTTTTTAAGCGAACGTCTAACCCAAAATAAGGAAGAGAAGGAATATTTTTGGGTAAAGAATTCAATTGTTATTCATTCCAAGAGGTAAATAATTAAAATTGGCAATACAAATTATTGATGATAATATAATTAAAAATTAGAAAGCTAAGTTTTGAGGCAATCATGCTCACAATTGATCAGATCCAGGATATTGGTCGCAATGTGGATAAGGATGGGTCCCACTGAACCAAGAGAGACACGTTCTGCGGCATTCATCTGCACTCAGATGTGGTGGCCCACATAACCCTATTATGCCAACACATCTGTACCCTGGTGGGTAGGGTCCACGCTTTAAACCTTTTTTCCCCTTCATTTTTCTATCTGCATATACTATTTTACTGCTAAATTACAATCTTTATTACATGGGTTATATTTATAATTAGTCACCATACAATTTACATGTAATAAAATTCCATCAACTAATTAGGAATTTAGAAAAAAATTTAAGTAAATGTAAGAACTTGCATCGTGTGAGTGAGTCCATTGTATGATTTATGAAATATATTTTTCATCCCGTAAAAAATATATGAAAAATACAATATAATATAACATAATTTAACGGCAATAAAAATAGTTAATAATTATAGAGATTCTGTCGTTATTATTTCTCTAGCTAAAGATACATTCTAATCATTAAAAGTTAAAGAAACAACATCTTTTTTTAGTGATATTTTTTTGTTAAGAGTGATAATTCATTATTTTCAAAAATAATTTTGCACATATTATAGAATAGGATTTGAGTGTGTGTACACATGAGCAAGGAATATTTTTTCTTACCATAGTGATTGGAGGGTGCTATTGAGGGTGAAGGTGCATCCACTCTAGCATCAACCATTTGCATTCTTCTAGTATCTATACCTATACCATTTTATACAAATATCAAATCAAATTAAGAATACTTAAAAATTTATTCAATATATATAAATGGAATATCTAGGGTATGAACTCACTTGTACCTTTTGAAAATTGATCTTGGTAGGCTCCATTCATTTTATTGAAAAGATGAAAGGGTGATCCTAGTTTTTGTTCACTAGGAGATGGATAGTGTGCATGAGTAATATGATAAGAAACAAAGAAAAAGAAGAGAAGAAAGGATGATGATGAATAAAGTGATTGACTAGCCATTGTAATTAATTGATAGTGGATGATATATATTTTGGATGACTCTATGAACCCATTTGATATTTATACAGCTTGCAATGAAAACAATATGGTAACCAAAATTTATAGAGAGAAAATGGATCCTAATTTTAAATTTATGTTCAAATTGAGTTATTCCATAATTAACATTGATGAAAAGTTGACAGCTAATATATAATGTGGTTAAAAAACATATAACAATAAATATATGTGATAAACAAGCAGAGTAACTCAATAATCGATTAAATAAAGTAAAGTGCGATTTTATTACTAAGATAACAAGAAGTGTAATTGTTGGGTATTAAAGAAGAACTAATAAAGCTCATTATAATTTAATGAACAACCAGAGTAACTCCTTAATATTTATCACACCAAGAAGATAAAAGAAGCGGGTTCGGATCTTACGTGACACTTTAGTGTGACATTTCTTGTGTCACTCTATTAAATGAGCGACACATAGAAGAGATGAGAGATATTATACCCTAACCAATAAACCTTTAGGGGTAATGATTGATTCAACCTGCCATGTGTCATTCTATTAAAAGATATCACAGGAGATGTCACACCAAAGTGTCACAGGACATCCCGTGCCGAAAGAAGCAGCAGCTTAGTATTATATAAGTAAAATTAAAAATTTACTATCACACTTAAACATATATATAAAACTATCCCAAATGGAAAAAATAAAAAATAAACAAAACAGTCGCTATATATAGAAACTATCGAATTGACTATATATTTTTCTAATTATGAAAATAAATCAATCAACTATAGAAATTAATTGGTTTATCATATTGGGAAATCTTTTGCATTACCCTTCACTCTTTTAAAAAGTTCTTTTCTACCTATTTTTAAATAGAAAATTTAAAAAAAAAACCCAAAATAACAGAAACCCTTGGGATAAAAATAATTTTAGTCCCATAATTTTTTTTATGATCTATTTTAGTCCCAATAAAGATAAGTTTGTCAATTTAGTCTCACCGGTTAAGAAATAGGGCCTAACACGTTATATTTTCGCTGAAAAATGCTAACATCACTGAAAACGGTCACGTCACAATCGGAATCGTCGATTTCCGATCGGGACGATGATATGGCACCTTAAAGCAGGTTAGTCAGCGGGAAAAAAACCTATTTAGTCACATAACTTTCCTCATGGTCTATTTTAGTCCAAATAAAGATAAGTTTGTCAATTTAGTCCCACCGATGAAGAAATAGAGCCAAACACGTCCTATTTTCGCCGAAGAAAGCTGACATCACCGGAATCGCCGATTTCCGGGCGGGACGATGATGTGACGCCCTGATGGCAGGTGAGTCAACAAATTAAATGTTATTTTAATGCCAACTAGCCATTTTTATTTTCTAAAATTTTAAATAATTAGAAAATAAAATTAAAACAAAAAACGTACTAAAAAACCTAATTAATAAACTAGAAGATTAATTCAACCTTAATATGCCGACTGTCTACTATTTTATTACACCCTCAAGTGTAAGAGATCAATTGTAGCGCGTGTGACCAAATCAAATGTCGAACCCATGAGATAGTTCTAGATCTACCAATTAATTATATGTATGACAATTTTAGTGCAAGACAAATTCGGAGGTTTTTGAGAATAATTTAATTAGAAACTGAAATTAATAATTAAACTAATACGAAAGAAAATAAATCATGCAGAAAAACGATTTGAAATTCAAGAATGGAGAATTAGTAATGCTAAGGCAAGCCAGCTTAACTATGTGACACATTATTAATACATTTTTTGGTTTAATTTTTGTTTTCTAATTATTTAAAATTTTAGAAAATAAAATGCCTTGTTGGCATTAAAATATTTAATTTGTTGACTCACCTGCCATCAGGACACCATGTCATCGTTCTGGCCAGAAATCGGCGATTCTGATTGTCACGTGACAATCACATGTCGTTTTCTGATGATGTCAGCATTTTTCGACGAAAATAGGACGTGTTTGACACTATTTCTTCACCAGTGGGACTAAATTGACAAACTTATTTTTATTAGGACTAAAATAGACCATGAGAAAAGTTATGGACTAAATAATTTTTTATCCCGCTGACTCACCTGCCATCAGGGCGCCACGTCATCGTCCCGTCCGAAAATTGATGATTCCGGTTGCGACGTGGCCGTGTTCCGGTGATATCAGCATTTTCCGGTGAAAATAGGACGTGTTCGGCTATATTTCTTTACCGGTGGGACTAAATTGACAAACTTATCTTTATTGGGACTAAAATAGACCATAAAGAAAGTTATGAGATAATTAATTTGGTTTTTATCTCCCTTAACTCGATTCTCCAAATTTTTTAAAAAAATATTATCGAAATAATATTTTTGGCTTGACTCAATATTGATTTGATACTTTAAAAAAATGTTGTTTCCATATTTTTTTTTTTGTCGAAACAATATTTTTTTAAAATATCAAGTCAGTATTAAATTAAGTTAAAAAAAAATGCCTCAATGATATTTTCAAAAGTTTAGAAAGATAACTTGATAATTTTTATTAATACTAGGTTTCAGCACCTCACACTGTGAGGTGTTAAGCCCGTGTAATCTATGTATAATTGTAATATTTTACTAAAAATGCTTCATGTATGAGAAGAATGGATATAATAAAAGTATCACTCGACTTTAACTCCTTTTTGCTCAAATCTTGAAGAATGGAAAATGATCCTCTCCTGCAGGTATTTACCATGGAAAGGATGGAGACAGAGGCTCCCAATCTACCTACAGCATTATGAAAGAAAATGTAAACAACATTAAAATATAAGAGTTAATGAAATAAAAGTTGTAACTACTATTTTAATGACATGCAAGTTCAGTGAGCTCCTTATCAAAGTTTCTCCTTGAGATATATTTGGATTTACATTTTCATAATAGTCTCCATCTTGATAAGACTGTTCTTCAAAGAGAAAAGAAATACAGCATTTTCAAGAGTCAAGAATGAATGTAGTGTAAGAATTGTTTGATTTTTACACTTTATTAGTCTTTAGATTTGAGAGAGACCTGGGGAGAATTAAATTGAGGCTTGATTAAAAGATGACAGAAAAGTCAGTAAATATAAGTAAAAATCGTTCACAAGTGTAGATAGCTTGAGCAGCCAATATTCCTGGAGTTCTTTAACTGAATCCGACAATTAAAGTGGCTAAATGCTACATTAATTAGATGCTATCTACAAGGCAGTTAAATATTCTAATGATTCTGATTGAAATAGAAATCATCTAGAGATAAAATTACCTTCACAAAATTCTCATAATGGTAAACATGTTGTTTGTCTATGGATATGAGAATGCTTTTTCAAGGTCTTCCCACAGCTTGCATAACTGCAGGGGGAAATAACTTTAGTGGTTAGTTCAGATTGCTCATCTGAATCTGTTTTTTTTTTTTTCAGAAACAGAAGGGTGATTTTGACCCTACTACTGAAGTTCAATTCACCAAAAAAGTGATTGAAATAAATAAAATACGGGAAAAGTAACCATTAACCAATCTAAATATGAAGTTGTTCGCACCTGTTGTCACAAGCTATTGTGGCGCTGATACATGCTTTAATGCAGAGCTTGGAAACAGCTTGCATGTTGTATGTAGTGGCAGAGCAGCTTCTATAATGGAACTGTTGGTGAACAATTGATTCAAGATGTGAGAAAAGAAGGTGGAATCTTGACCATGGAGGATTTTATAAACTATAATGTCACATGCCACCAAGAAAATGGGACATGAAGCTGCAAGAAGGAGAAGAAGAGCCAAATCAATGTAGTTAAATTATTGTCAATTGAAAAACCACAAATAATTCAGAATGCTAGCCTTCACATTGTCTAGATGATCAAGTTGAACTAATGCTACAATGAAGAATGATTGGGAAAATGTCTTTTTATGTCTGGAAGCATGAAAAACCATACGGATAAACAACAAAGTGCAAAAAATTGTGATATGTTAGTTGAGGAATGCATTGGATTTACTTGAAATGTGGTATGTGAAAGAGAGCTCTTTAAAAAATCTCATCGGCAAGACACCCTAGTACAAATCAGTTAAGTGTTAAGTAGGAGTAATTGTTAAACGAACTTTTGTTTTATGCCTCATTCTGGTCATTGAATGAACTAAATCCAATTTTTACAGATTAATAGCTATTAAAATTAACCTACAAGTGCAATGAATAGATCTTCTACAAAAACTTTTATTGTATGCATTGTTTGATTTCAATTGATATGAATATCACATTCAATTCTTCTAACAAGAACAATGTTTTTCAGTTCTGACAATTCAAAAATCCATGTCATTTTCACTACCATATCCAGCCATGGTCCAAGTCCAATCTACGTTGTCATATGAATATACCCTAGGCGGTTAAGCAAAGGGATGTGTTGTCATTGAACTGAGAACCATTATTTGTTCACACTATATATTACAAAATTTTCTTAAAATAAACACCAGCGTGTATAACCTATAAATGCAACCTGAGGAATAAATGCCATGAAACAATATCTGAATAGCTTGAGAAATTTACTCCACATTTCACAAATTAACCAAGTGTAAATATTTAAAAAAGTGTGCACTTACTTACGGTAAGACCCCAACAAGATTTCTAGTGAGTCCAGAATATTAACTTTTCAGAAATATTTGACCTCCACCATGTCTATGTGCCACCTGAATCATGAGGTATTCAACATGATCAGCCACGTTTTGGATGAAATAAGAAACTTGTAATATGATTAGTAGAATCATATACAAAGAGCCTAAAATCCTGCATATATCAAATGTAGAATGTGAATAAATTACTATATCACTACTATTATTTTCCTATAAACAATAACTATGATATTTTTTAAATTTTTAAAGCCTACTTTGAAATCACCTTAGAATAAATGGATAGAAGTGGTTAAGATGCCTGCAAACTATTAAGCGATTAATACAATCATAGTGACAACTTACACTGCATGAAGGAGTTCATATACAGTCAACTACGTTCACTATCACCTGTAAATAAAAATGAGAAAATACTGAAAAGATAGCAAGTTTATAAATAGAAATGGGTTGAATCACTGGTACCAATATAAATAAACTGGGACATATTATAATCATCTCCCCACAAGCAATTTAGTGGGTCAATAAGCTGATATAAGGTAAGTTTCATGACACTTACGAGAGCTTGAGATAGTATTAGCAACATTAAGACAACTCCAAAGATATCAACCAAGCGGCCAATAATCCATGTGCTGTTGGAAGCACATGCTCTTACCACCTGCACATACAGATAATTTTTCCTAATCAGTACGTTAGTCTAGTGTTCTTCATAAAAAGATAAGATTTTCTCAAGTGAATATAAATTAATGTGGGAAGAGACAGATTAAATTATAAATGTAGAGTTGTAGTCCAACATTTAATATTGCACTATGTGAAGAAACAAAGAATTGCGGAAGTGTCTGTATTCACTCAACGTTAAAGAATATATACAATTTCCTATTACAACTCTAACGGCAATATAATCAATCAAAGAATATATGTTAGAGCTCTATTATATACTATCAATTAAGCATGATATGGTGTGATTGAAATCTCCTAATTAAGGAAACAATATATGTTATCAAGGATCTCCAATACTCCCCCTCGAGTTGGCTCGTGAAGATTTCGAACACCCAACTTGGATAATAACTGTTGAAATCGTTCCACTCCTAGTGCCTTGGTGAAAATGTCCGCTAGTTGTGCATGTGTAGTAACTTTTGTTGGGCAAATTTCTCCAGATTGACTCGTTCTCTAATAAAGTAGCAATCATTTCCACATATTTAGTACGTTCATGAAAGACCGGGTTTGCTGCTATATGAAAAGCAGCTTGGTTATCACAATATAATTTGGTGCCACCTTCTTGCAAAGCCTTCAAGTCATTCAATAGCCATCGTAACCATAATACTTCACTAATGGTAACTACCATGGCCCGATATTCAGCTTCAGCTGATGATCTTGAGACAACTGTTTGTTTCTTTGTCCTCCAGGATATTGGTTCTCCTCCAAGCAAAATAAAATAACCTGTGCAGGAATGACGAGTAAAGCTACAGCCTGCCCCATTTGCATCACAAAAGGCTTCAAGCTGCAATCCTCCATGTTGAGGTAGAAAAATACCTTGCCCAACTGTACCCTTCAAGTAGCGTAAGACATGATTAGCGGCGTCCATATGTTCCTTACTTGGGTCACTTAGAAATTGGCTAAGAATATTGACGGCATAGGTGATGTCAGGCCTTGTCACTGTGAAGTATATAAGTCGCCCGACAAGTCTTCAATAAGTGCCTGGATCAATGGGCGAACTAGTGCTTGGTTTCCGAAACTGCAAATTTTGTTCCATGGGAAATGCACTAGGACGACTACCTTGGATGCCTGCTTCTTCCAATATATCAAATGTGTATTTTCGTTGACTTAAAACGAGGCCATCAGAAGCCTGAGAAACTTCAATCCCCAAAAAATACTTTAATTGTCCCAAATCTTTAATGCTAAAAGTGTCGTTTAAGAAGGACTTTGTTGCATTAATATGATCAATATCAGTCCCAGATATTATCACATCATCCACGTAAATCAAAGCAAGGGTGTAGACGTTCCCAAAATTGTATATGAATAATGAATGATCCACCCGAGACTAGCGAAAACCTCTCTTTAGAAGAGCTTGAGTGAACTTATGGTACCAATTTCTAGAAGCTTGTCGTAGACCATAAAGTGATTTTTGCAATTTATAGACTCTTGTCTCTCCTTCTTTTGCAAAGCCTTGAGGGATACGCATATAGACATTTTCATGCAAATCACCATGTAAAAATGCATTATTTACGTCCAATTGGTGAATACTCTTATCCTTTCTTAACTGCAACGGCAATAAGACATCTAATTGTTACTAACTTTGCCACTGGAGCATAAGTCTCGTGGAAATCTACTCCTTCAACTTGTGTGAATCCTTTAGCTACTAAACGTGCTTTGTAGCGTTCAATTTCACCATTTGGTTTGAACTTGATTTTATACACCCATTTAGAATCAATCACTTTCTTTCCATCAGGTAGGGGCTCAAGTATCCATGTACCATTCTTTTCAAGGACATCAATTTCATTTTGCATTGCTTCTCTCCATTTCGGATTTTTTACAGCCTGGCTGAAATATTTTGGCTCATCATGTGAAGTGATGGCCACTAAAAAGGCTTTGTGAGCATCTGTAAAATTATCATATCTAACATAATTAGATAATGGATATACCTGAGACGTTGCTGAAGCGGTCATAGACTTTGGATTTTGTAATGAAGGAGGCAAGTCGATTTCAAATCCTGAAAAATGTTTCGGTTGCCGTCGTTGTCTAGCTTCCACTCTTTCTTTAATTTCAGAATTCTGTTGTTCAGTGCTAATTACTCCAAGTGATTCTTCATTCATCATTGTTGCTGGAGTGGAGATTTCAGTCTCGTCATGTGTTGGTGGAGCAATAATAGGCGTCTTCTCAAGTAGTGGGCCAATTCCATCATTTTGGAATTCTAATTGCCAATTTTTCTCTCTTAAAGACATGACTTTATTGTCTCCAACCATAGTATCATCATCCCTCCAAGGAAAGATGTGTTCAAAAAAAGTAACATCTCGTGATGTTATGATTTTCTAGTTTCAACATCGTACACATGGTATCCCTTTTGGCCCGTCGGATATCCAACAAAGATACCCAGTCTCCCCCTCATGCCAAATTTATCTTTTGTTCCACTGCTATCGTGAGCATATACCAAGCAACCAAAAACTCTCATATGATCATAAGTGGGTTGTTTATCAAATAAAATTTCAAATGGGGTTTTATTTTTAATAACCTTTGAAGGGAGTCGATTGATAATGTAAGTAGCAGTTAAGATGTATTCCCCCCAAAACAAATAGGTAGATTAGCATGAAATCTCAAAGATCGTGCTACATCTAAAATGTATCTATGCTTTTGTTCAACTACTCCATTTTGTTGGGGAGTATTAGTGCAAGATGTCTCAAGTAGAATCTCATGATCAGCATAAAAATCTAACATGAAATTTGAATTAAATTCACTCCCATGTCTGCTCTTATTCTTTTTACCTTTGTGTTGAATTGTGTGTGCACCATATTATAAAATGTGATGAGATAATTTTGAGAAATACCCAAGCACCCCTACTATAGTCATCAACAATGGTGGGAAAATAATGAGCACCCGATAGAGAAGGTGTCTTATATCCTCCCCATATATCACAATGAATGAGTTCAAAGCAACTACGAGTCCTTATTGAACTATTAGGAAAAGTCATACAAGTTTGTTTAGCTTTCATACAAGGCTCGCAATGGTGCAACCGTGCACTACTAACATTAATAGCAAATTGACTAATAAAGGAAATTTTCTCACTTGAAGCATGTCCAAGCCTCTAATGCCAAACTTTAGAGTTAACAGTGGGTGCTACTGACATTGCTGCCCCTTTATTATGCATTGGCTCGAGATAATACAACCCATCACATAATTTACCCATACTAATCGGCTTCCTCAAGTGTAAGTCCTGTACCACACAAAAATCATCAAAGAAAGTTATTGCACAATTTAAATCCTTTCTAAGCTTACTTACTGACAGTAGATTGCATTTAAAATCTGGTATATCTAAGACATTTTCAACTTTAAGGCCATTAGGAAGAGTTGTTTTTCCAACACCCTTCACAAAAATTTTATCCCCATTCGGGATTTGAACTGGAGGTTTGATTTCATCACTTCGTGACGTCAAAATTTTGGAATCACAAGTTATGTGTTATGTGGCCCCTGAATCAATGATCCAAGATTTATCGAAAAGTATCTTACCTGCCATATATACTGAAGAGTTAGATGGGTTCTCCCTAGGCGAATCATCACTTTGAGAAAAGAATTTCACCATT
This sequence comes from Pogostemon cablin, assembly GCA_023678885.1. Taxonomy (NCBI): domain Eukaryota; kingdom Viridiplantae; phylum Streptophyta; class Magnoliopsida; order Lamiales; family Lamiaceae; genus Pogostemon; species Pogostemon cablin. The sequence goes on from CM042951.1 coordinate 34,055,868, forward strand.
TTGTCAAATTGATCCTTTGAAATGCCTGGAATGGGATGTGCATCAGCATTGACTGTTGCTGCCCGTGGTTTAGGATTCACACCTGTTGTTTACGTTGATTAACCTCCCGTGTTGCTTTGGGGTACCACTCTGGATATCCAATCAATTCGAAGCACGTCTCCTTGGTATGCTTGGGTTTTCCGCAGTGGCTACATTTCATGTTTGCAACATTCGCCCTACGCTCGATCTTCTGATCATTGTTCCACCCACTAGTGTTGGCCACCTGGTTCTCTCCACGAATATGGGTAGTAAATGCAGCGGCATCTACGGTATGTTTCCTTGCTGCAATGATCAATCTTCATTGTTCATCTTCAGAAACAAGGTGGAATGCCACACTTACACTTGGAATTGGATTAGTGCTTAAGATCTGTGTTTTAATGGTTGCAAACTCCTCGTCTAGGCCCATGAGAAATTCATAAAGCCTTTTCTTTTCTCTTATAATCAAGATTTCTTTCTCAATTTTGCAGCTGCATTTACCACAAGTGCATTTTGGTATGGGGGTCATTGACTGGATCTCTTCCCATAGGCTTTTCAATTTTGTGTAGTAAGCTGATACCGAGGCCTTATTTTGTCGAGTATTAGCAACAGACTGTCGTAACTCATACGCACGTGGAGCACTTCCTTTGCCGAACCTTTCTTTCAAATCTTGCCATATCCCGTGCGCTGTTTTGGCGTACTTTACGCTAGCATGAACATCCTTCTCCATGGAACTGTGCAGCCACCCCTTTACCATGGCGTTACATCTTGTCCAATGTATATATTCTGATGCGTCTTCCTTCGGTTGTGAGATAGTACCATCCACAAATCCAAATTTGTTCTTCGCGTACAAGGCGTTGCTCATTTCATTCACCCAGTCTCCATAATTTCCATCTCGTAATAGATCATTGACAAAAACTTGCCCCGGGTTGTCTGATGCATGAGTATAAAAAGGGGATAAGTGGTCAATCGTTTCTTTTTGGGTCGTCATAGTATACTTTGAAGATTATTTATTCCCAGGTTTTGGCTCTGGTGCCATGAAGAAACAAAGAATTGCGGAAGTGTCTGTATTCACTCAACATTAAAGAATATATACAATTTCCTATTACAACTCTAATGGCAATATAATCAATCAAAGAATATATGTTAGAGCTCTATTATATACTATCAATTAAGCCTGATATGGTGTGATTGAAATCTCCTAATTAAGGAAACAATATATGTTATCAAGGATCTCCAATACTATGGATAGACCAGAGGTGAAATTATATGAGACTATCTTTCCATGTCCCAAGTTGTGAAGGGGTTATTAGCACATCCTATTGTAGAAAATCAGTTCCCCAGGGAACTAAAAGCACTATAGTATGCCAAAAAACATGTGTATACATATTTCTTAAACTAAATTTAGCCTAACAATAGTAACTTGATGAGAGAAATTTGAAATGATCAAGATACCAATAACATAAGAGAAATTTCTAATTAACACATTATCACCTCAAGTTGTTATGCACAAATTAGCTTACAATTTTCTTAAAAATGGTGTACCTGCATCAGGTGGTACCTAGTGAAAATAGATTAAGAACTAAGCAATCATATTTCAAGCCAAATACGACAAGCTAATAAAATATAGAGAACAGAAAGTTAGAAACCATAAAATAATCGAATGAATACATTAGAAAATGAAAAGAAACAAAGGCACAATTCACCAAAATAATCAAGTTACAAGAGCTGGAGAGAAAGCTATAAAATATTTCATAATCAATGATGATCAAATTAGTAAAATGCTAACCAGTAATCTAAAAAAATAAAAAAAACAATGAGATACATTGTTGAGAGTGAAATTTCATGCATTTTATGTATGCACATTACAACATTTTGCCTAGGAAAGTTATTATTTTTGCATAGAAATTGTGTACGTTTTATATTTACACGATTTTGAGGCTACTAAGGTATTTTTATGAGTATGAAGGCAGAAAACAGGGAAAAATAGAGTAGGATCGGAAGCAGAGCGGAGCAGAGCTGGAACGGACCAGCTCAGATAGCCGCTCGGGCCGATCTGGTGTCGTTCGGCCTGCCAAGTGAACCGAGTGGGGTCCAGGTGGGTCCCCACTGACGTGGTTGGTCAGCCTGGTACTGCTCAGATGCCGCTCCGACAGGTCAAGGCCCAGCTCGAGCCTAGCTGGGTGCCGAGTGGCCCAGAATTGAGCCCAATCGTGGCCTGTTTGTTTCTGCACAGTATTTATACCTTTAGATCGTGTTTTTGGCTAAGAATTGGTCGAAAAACAGCCCTGCATCAGTCCAAGACATAATAGGGGAGATCAGCATACAATTGGAGAGAACCCATCCATAATCCATCATCGATTCACTCCACCAACACTTTCATATCAGATTTATATCTGATTTTCATCTTCCATCCAACTTCAAGTGGTTCCAAGTGCTTATTGAGGGAGATCGGACGATCGGAGAGACGGAGAAGGAACGCCCAACTACGCTTACGCTAGGGTTTCGTGTTTATAATCTTTCTTTTCCTTTTATCTTGATTTGTGATATGAATTGCATAGCCATGAGTGTTGATTGTAACCTCATGGGCTAATTTTCTTAAACATTTCTAGGGTTTGATGGTTTGATTTGATTAATTTGGGAACCTAGACCAAATATTGGGATTTTATGCAGTTGATATTTTGATTTTACTTAATTTATTAAGACTTGATTTTCTGCTTCGTAACGTCTTCATAATATTTCATGACATCCGCTATAATACTTGAATTATTGTGTTAGCTTGTGTGCGTTCATGATTGGTATTGTCTATCCGTTAGGAATTGAAGTAGTTCCGTTATAAACACTTTAATTCTATGAACTGGTAAATCAAATACTTGATTTGTTTAGTGGAACAATGCAATTAAACAGTCAAGTAGAAAGTGAATAGAACCTTGTAGTAATTCTAGAAAATATCTTGTTAGTCGAACTTACCATCCGGAGGTATTGTTGTTTGCTTTGATTAGTATCTAGGAATAAGGCTTGGTAATATTCGCGCACCTTAGGATTTAAACCAGAATATACTGTTAGCTTAGAATCGGATCATATCCGATGGGATAACAGGATTATATTGTGTATTTTTATTGAAACTGCGTGAAAGAACAATTGAATATCTAGTAACCCGAATTAATTGGTCTATACCTGATACCTTAGAACTGTCGAATATCTCTTGATTAAAACTTGTTTAATTTCTATTGCTTTTAATTATTAAGTAATTTATTATTTCAGTATTTTAGTTAATTAATTCACAACAACTCTTGAGAAAATCGGTTATTTAATTCTACTTAAATAGTAATCTAGAATAAATAGATAATTAGATGTTTCAGTGGGATCGATAATTTAACTTGGGTACTTGCTGCTATGATTGACATCCTTATACTTGAGGATTAAATTGGAGTGCGTATAAAAAGCCTATCAAGTTTATGGCGCCATTGTGCCGGGAACAATTTTAATTATTTATTTGTCTATCGTTACTAATTTAATTAGAATATTTTTGTTGAGATTTAATTATCTTTACTTTGAATTTTTCTTGAAGATTGCATGCACATTAGGTCAAAGACAGGAGCGAAAGATCTCGACTTTGATCCAGAAATTGAAGCTTCTGCAAGGAAAAGGAGAGGAATAGTGAAGAATCTCAAACCACCTCCTAAAGCTGCTAAGGTACCACCTCCGAAAAAGAAAATGGAGATACCGGATCCAAATGCAGTCGTAGAGGAGAAAGAAAGTGAGCAGATAGAAAATCAGGTTATCCCAAAAGAGGCTGAACCAGAATCAGAATCAATGGGAGATAGAACCTATGAGGATGACATTGTCATCCGGGATACATTCAAGTCTACCAATTTAGGAGGATCAGGCATAGTTGGAGTCATTCAAGCTAATGAAGCGAACGACATAAGGCCAGTCCTAATTAATATGGTGGAGAAAAACCCCTTTATCGGAGATATTTTTACGAGCCCTATGGACATCTTAAACGTTTCAACAGCTATATGGATACGGTGAAAGATGCTGATAATACTAATGATAGATGGAAGATGAGGCTTTTTCAATTTTCATTGGTTGATAAGAGAAGTGAGTGGTATGATAAATTGGCAGGAAACAGTTGCTTTAACTGGGCAGAGCTGCAGCAGCTATTTGTGGATCGATTTATGCCACCGAGTAAGGTTCTTGCATTGAAACAGGAGATCAACCAATTCAAGCAGCGGAGAGATGAGTCGTTTGGAGAGGCTTGGGAAAGGTTTACTGATGCGTTAAGGAGATGCCCATAGTATGGATTTAAAAAGTTTCAACTCATCAGTGTTTTTTATAATGGCCTTGACAACGAAGTAAAAGTGTTGGTTGATGCTTCTGCTGGTGGAATAATTTTTGGCAAAACATCCAATGTTGTAGAAAAGTTGTTTGACAAATTTCTATGAACTCAAGGAATTGGCCATCTGAAAGGATTCAGGGAACTTATGTATTGGGAAAAGTTGCAAAGATTGAAGAGAAGTTTTCTGAAGTTGACAGGAATGATAAGATTGTCTCTCTATTAGAGCAGATGAACAAACACCTGGTTACTCTGACATCAGGAAATAATGGGAGAGGCAACCAAGGGAATGCAGATGATGAAGTAGTGATGAACCTTCAAGAGGTCGAGGACGCTAATTGGGTAATGGGACAGAGTCTTCAAGGTTCGAGACCCTCAAGAAAATTCCAACCAAAGGAATAACCAAGGGGGAGGTCCTAGTAATCAAGGAGGAAATTGGCAAAATCAGAAGAGGCATGAGAACTTTGCATATTCAAATCCGAATAATGCAGTTCCATACGCTCCTAATTTTGATGGAACCAAAACTGAAGAAGGAAGTCCAGTATTGACGATGTGTTGGCAAGATACATGAAGAAAAATGATGATGACATCAACAAGATCAATAACTGCATTGTACTCATGGATTCAAATATGACAAAATAGAATGAAGAAGTTAACAAGCAACTGCAGAATTTGTCATATTCCATGGGACAAATCTCCACTACAGTGAATCAGCAGCAACAGCAGCTTCAGAAAGGAAAGTTTTCTTCTGATATAGAAATCAACCCAAAGGAGAGTGCAAATGCGATTACTTTGAGGTTCGGGTAGCCGTATAAAGGTCCAGAATGGGTACAGAATGATACAGATGCAGAACTGAAGCAGAATGAAACAGGGGCGAAGCAGGACCGCTTGGGCGCAGCTCAGCAGCCAGCTCGAACTGAGCTGGGTCATGAAGAAGCCGAGTTACAGCTGAGTGGGGTCCAGACCAGTTCAGATGGGACTTCTGGTTTGAATCAAGGCCAACTCGGCTCGGTTTATCCTCCGCTTGGGTCGAGTGAGCAGGTGAGTTACCCTCTGGGTTTTCCAGCATGTCCAAATTCTGTACAGAGTCAGTCTGATATGGATATTGCTGATAAAAAATGGCAAAAATCTAAGAAACTAAGAGAAATGGAAGTGGTATTCGAAAAAGGTAGTTTGGGACTTCCGATTATAAAGGTACCAATTCCTTTCCCTCAGAGATTCTTGACAAAGAGCCTTGATGAGAAGTTCAGAAAGTTCGCTGATGTAATGAGAAACATTCAGATCAGTATACCCTTCTCGGAAGCCTTAGATCTGATGCCATATTATGCAAGATTCATCAAGGAACTTATCTCCAGAAAGAGAAGCATGAACAGTGTGGAGATAGTGAACTTGACAGAAAATTACAGATCAGTGATTCAGAAAAAATTGCCCGAAAAGTTGAAGGATCCTGATAGTTTCATCATACCTTGTGAGATTGGAAAAGGACCAGTGAGGAAAGCATTATGTGATCTTGGAGCTAGTATAAATTTGATGTCTTTCTCAGTATTCAAGAAGCTTGGTTTGGGGAAGTTGAAGCCTACATCTGTGGCCTTACAGTTAGCAGATAGGTCGTTGACATATCCTGAGGGAGTTATTGAAGATGTGCTAGTGAAGGTATCAAATTTGGTTTTTCTGTTGATTTCCTGGTTCTAGATATGTAGGATGACATGGACGAAACGCCTCTAATCTTGGGGCATCCATTCCTTGCAACTGGAAGAGCTCTGATCGATGTGTTCAAATGAGAGTTGAGGCTTAGAGTGAATGAAAAAGAAATTATATTCTCTTTGACTAAGGCGATGCAGTGGCCTACAGAACAGAAGGAGTGTAAGTATGTGAAAGTAGTAGAGGAGATCGTGGAGGAGGACTTGCCTTTGATCCTGTCTAAGGATCTTGTTGAAACGTGCATAAGCAAATCTCTTACTTTACCTACTACTAATGATACTTTACTTGATGAATTGTCTAATGAACTTGCTATTGAATTTCTTGAAACCTTACTTAATCTTGATGAGAGCAGGTGAAAGCAAGAAGACTCAGCAGTGGAGGAAGTTCTGTGGACAAAGCAATACTTGCCTCTACGTGTTGAAGGGGACAGCAGCAAGGAGGAGAAGAAGGCTGAGCTCAAGCCACTTCCTGATCATCTCAAGTACGCTTATTTGGGGGGATGAAACTTTTCTGGTAATTGTACCTTCTTCTATATCTATAAGTGAACTTGATAAACTGCTAGCTATTTTGAGAAAGCATAAGTCTGCAATAGGGTGGACAATTGATGAATTGAAAGGAATTAATCCTGCTTTTTGCATACATAAGATAAGACTTGAAGATGAAAATGAATGTTTTGTGCAGCATCAGCGGAGGTTGAACGCTGCTATGCAAGAGGTTGTTAGGAAACAAGTGCTTACATGGTTAGATGCATGAATTATCTTTCCTATTAGCGATAGTACATATGTGAGTCCTTTGCATGTGGTAGCTAAGAAGGAGGGAATGACTGTTATTAAATCTGATGATGGTGAAGTGCTTGCTACTAGGGTACCTACAGGATGGCGTGTCTGTGTGGATTATAGAAAATAAAATGAGAACACGCATAAGGATCACTTTCCTTTACCCTTTATGGATCAGATGTTAGATAGACTTGCAGGTTATGATTTTTATTATTTCTTGAATGGATACTCTGGTTACAATCAAATTATGATTGCACCAGGGGATCAGGAGAAGACTACATTCATCTGCCCCTATGGCACTTTTGCCTTTAGGAAGTTGCCCTTTGGTTTATGTAATGCACCTATGACTTTTCAAAGGTGTATGATGGCTATTTTTGAGGGTTTGATTGAAAGAGTCATGGAAGTATTTATGGATGATTTCTATGTATTTGGTTCTTCTTTTGACTCTTGTCTATCTAACTTGTCTTTGGTCTTGGAGAGATGTGAAGAGACTAACCTCGTCTTGAACTGGGAGAAATGTCACTTCATGGTGAAAGACGGGATAGTCCTTGGACATCATGTTTCTGCTGCAGGTCTTCAGATTGATCGTGCCAAGGTAGTGGTGATTGGTCGTTAATAGTTGAGATGACCAATTAAAGAATTTATCAAACCACAGGGAAGAAGGTACTAGAGTTTAAGCGATCTCAAGTTTATCATGATTTTATAAGGATGACAGAATGAAATGGAGGATAAACGTGCAAATAAATGCACTTAAACTAATGAAAATAAGATAAATGCAAAGATAATGGATGGGTTCCAAATGATGCAAGGATGGGATTAACAACAATCATGGTATAGATAATAAAGTAATCATGCAATTAATTCTAATCTATCATGGACTTGGCATAGGAGCGATCACTAATTCCACCTAAACTCTCTCTCGAGATGGATAGGATGTAGGCCCTCAATAAGGCTCCTAAAAGCACATAGGACGGAGACCAAAGTGTACACCTCCCACTAGGTACTAATTACTCTACGAGTTCCCTAACGAGGTACTAAATCACAGGCAATATTCCCGTTTAAGGTACTATGAATTCACTAATGGTTTGGGTCCCCTCATCTAATCAACTAATCTCTCGATTAAGCTAATCAAATGTTCTATCAAAGAGTTCTAAATCTAGAAGGATATCTCTATCTCATTTTAAATTAATGCACATGAAGTGTATGATAAAATGATTCAATGAACTATCATAAACACATAATTGATTTCTCAATCTAATTACATGCCAATGATAATTAATCGCACAAATCATCATATACATCAAGCAATCAACAATCAATAATAGAAATAACACAAAGCCCATTCAAGATTAAAATTCAATTACGTAAAAACTAAATTATCAAACACCAATCATGGAGTTAATCTCACAAAGGAGATTAGTCTATCATAGTCTTAGAGAAAACAACATAGACAATTGTATCTACAACCAATGACAAATCTATAAAGAAGTTCATAAAAACTAGAAATAGATTCCCCCTTTGATGATCTTCAATGGAGATCTCATTCTTCTCTTGTAATCTTCACTCTCCCTTACTTCCTTGATCACTTGGATGGTGGATTTGATGGAGGGGATCAAGTGTAGATGGATGGATGAAGAATGAATGAAGATGATGTTGTGAAATGGAGGAAATGGTGTGTGATATGTGTGTCCAAGTGAAGCCCTTGTGGAATCTTTTCAATCTCCCTTCAAATGTTGAACTTGAGGCTATTTATACCCTCTCCAAGTTGGGCCACGAATTTAATATTAGCTGGGCTTTTTACACCCACTTACATGCACTGGAAGGTAAAAATCTGGATTTTGGCCCAAAAACATGCAACTCGAGTTGGCCTTACCTAACTCGAGTTGCAACACAAGTCGAATTGCATTACTTGTAACTCAAGATGACCTAGCTCGACTCGTGTTGGAAACTCGTGCACTCGCATGTTCAATCATCTTGCGAGACTCTGAAACTGGACAGCCATCCGAACCCAACTCGACTCGAGTTTCAAGTCGAGTAACGACTTGATAACTCGAGTAAGCTCATTGGATAATTTTTGGACGCTGATCTGCCCTCAACTCAACTCGAGTTGCCAGTCAAGTTGGACCTTGCAACTCGAGTAAGGTCTCTAGATAATTCTGGACAACTTTCAGCACTCAACACTACTCGAGTTGCAAGTCGAGTTGGACCTTGCAACTCGAGTAAGGTCCATTTCAGCCCGTTTCTTGCCCATTTTCGTTTCTTCTTTATTTTTACATGTTTTAAACATGTTTAAGCTCATTCTCACATATTTTCATAAAAACACATAACAAACCAAATAACACATAAAATATGGATAAAATAATACGAAAACACATACAAAAAAAATACTAAAATCTAGGTAAAAATATCACTAATTAAATGGCGATTGAGAAGCTTCTACCGCCCACTAATGAAAGAGGAGTCCGATCATTCTTGGGGCACTCGGGATTCTATAGGAGATTCATAAAAGATTTTTCCAAATATTCAAAACCGCTGTCCAGGTTACTTGAAAATGATGTGAAATTTGAATTTGATGAAATATGTTTACATGCTTTTCAGGTTCTCAAGGAAGCATTGATTACTACTCCGATGCTCGTCACTCCAGATTGGACTCAGCCATTTCTGCTGGAGTGTGATGCTAGTGATACTTCTTTGGGAGTCGTGTTGGGGCAGATGAGAGAAAAGAAGTTTCATGCCATCTATTACGCAAGTAAGATGTTCGATTCTACTCAAAAGAATTACACGGTCACCAAGAAGGAATTCTTGGCGGCGGTGTATGCCTTTGATAAGTTTCGACCTTACTTGGTGGGCATGAAGACTGTAGTGTACATCGATCACTCGGCTATCAGATATTTAATGGATAAGAAGGATGCAAAGCCGAGAATAATTAGATGGATTCTCTTGCTTCAAGAGTTTGACATAAAGATTCGTGATAAGAAGGGGAGTGAGAACGTCTTAGCCGACCACCTGTCGCATCTAGAGACGAAGAAGCACTGTGATAACACTGCTTAGGTCATCAAGGATCATTTTCCTGATGAGAGGATATTGATGGTAGATATTCAAAAGGTTTTCACTCCATCAAAAACCTACCCTGAGAAAGAGAAGAAGGATGCTCTGTGGTATGTTGATTTGGTGAACTACACTGTCACGGTAGTAAATCCTTATCAGTTGAGTATACACCAGATGGTTAAGTTTCTGCATGATGTTAAATCCATTTTATGGGAGAAGCCATGGGTCTATAAAATCTGCATGGATTCTATAATCCATAGGTGTGTTCCTGAGGTTGAATAGGAGAGTGTTCTTGATTTCTGTCACTCGCAGCCGAATGGGGGTCATTTTGGCTCCCAAAAGACTGCTCAAATGGTGCTTCAATCTGGTTTGCATTGGCCTACCCTGTTCAAAAGCTGTCAAGAGTATGTGGATACATGTGATAGATGTCAGCGGATGGGGAATATTATGAAGAGAGATAAAATGCCTTTGCAGCCGAGCATTGTAGTGGAGGTTTTCGATGTGTGGAGGATCAATTTTATAGGGTCATTTCTCCCATCTAATGGATTCGTTTACATCCTGCTTGCAGTGGAATATGTTTCGAAATGGGTGGAAGCAATTCCAACTAGGACGAATGATGCTAGAGTGGTACAAGAATTCATCAAGAAGGACATTTTCAGCCATTTTGGAGTACCAAAGGCGCTCATAAGCGATAGAGGAACCCACTTTGTCAATAAGATATTGGAGAAGGTTCTTCGGGATTATGGAGTGAAGTATAGGATTACAACACCCTATCATCCGCAAGCAAATGGGCAAGCTGAGGTTTCCAATCGTCAGATTAAGCAAGTGTTGGAGAAGACAGTTGGAAGTACGAGGAAAGATTAGTCCACGAAGCTTAATGATGTTTTGTGGGGATTCAGAATAACTTTCAAGACTGTCTTAGGGATGTCGCCTTACCAAATTGTTTGTGGGAAATATTGACACCTTCCTGTGGAGATTGAACATAAAGCTTATTGGGTTGTCAGGCATGTGAATTTGAGCATGGAGGATGCTAAGGATACAACTCAAATCAATGAGTTGGTCGAATTTCGAGAGAAAGCTTATGAGAACTCGAGGATCTTTAAGGCACGAATAAAGAGATGGCATGATGCGAAGATCCGATTCAAGGAGTTCAATGTTGGTGATGAGGTACTTCTTTTCAACTCTCGTCTTAAACTTTTTACAGGTAAGCTGAAGTCCTATTGGAGTGGACCGTTTGTCATACATAGAGCCTGTGCATCATGTGATGAATGACCACTAGGCTTGCCTTGGCAAGAGTGGTGATCTTATGGTAGCAAATGGCCAAAGGTTGAAGCATTACAAGTCACCGAAAGATATATAAGTACTCTCTCTTGAGTACTTGAGTTGAGGTTTGCATTCCATCGTGACTCTTCGACGTTAAACATGAGCGCCTGTTGGGGGTTGTCCCTCCCATTTTTTTATTTTTTATATGACTGTGCTGGTGTAAGAATTTTATTAGGTATTGCTTGACTTCGGTATATATTTCTTTGCAAACTTAGCTTCTCACTTTGTTTGATCTATGTTTGGGGGGGTAACGTACATACATTGTCTTGCAGTATTGAAATAGAATTTTTGCATTGTGTGTGCTTGGAGGGTCGATTTTTTACGGATTTTTAATATTGTCGATTTATTCGTTGATGTTGAGGGTTTAATTTTTTGCGATTTTCCAGGTTTGGTGTTTAGTGTTGTTCGTCGTTTGTTGGTCCAAGTGTTAGTGTAGTCGATTTATGGTTCTCTAGGATGATTTTTTTATTTTTCTATACACTTGATGGTATTATGTTGTGTTTTTTCTTGGAATTGAGTTCTGAAGCAGAGTAAAGCACAGAAAAAATAGGAAACATCGTCGGAAGCAGGACGAGGCTGCTCAGTAGCAGCTCGGCAATCAGCTCGAGCCGAGCGGCAGTGTGGCATGGTTAAAAGTTGCCGAGCTAGAGTCCATAGGCATCAAGACACATGTCAGACCCGAGATAAGGCCCGCTCGGCTAGAAAGGAGCCCGTTCGATTGCGGGCTCGGCTCGAGTTGTCTCATCAGGTGTGCGAGTGGAGTTTAAAACTGTGTCCAGATTGTCCAGAAGCCATTTCAACATTTTCCAGCATTCTGCTGCCATTTCTTTACCGATTTCCATCGCGATTCCGGCAAAATTCCACCATCTCCGTCATCTAAAACACATCACACAAATCACTACCCTTCTATTCTTTCATTATTTCATTAGATTAGGACATTTTAGTGGGTGAAATTGGGGGTTTTTGGGTGTTGAGTACAAGTTCAAAAATTTAACATGTACAACAAAGAGGTATGTTTTTCTTGACCCTTTTACTACTAGAATGTTGTTGATGATGAGAATTTGGCATGGGTAAGTCTTATTTATGTCTAATTTACATGTTCAAGTATGAATTTGGTTGAGGCATTTGATCGAACAGTTGGGGTACATTCGAATTTAGGTTTAATTGTTGAATATCTTGATTGTTTGTTGCTTTTGCTCTCAATTACTTGGATTGTTGGTGAGTATTGAACATATAAAGGTGTTGATTTGTGTTTGGATGTGGAAGTAAGGTGGAATTAGATTAGTTGGTTTTGAAATTTCTCATGGAAATGCTTATGTTTTTGCATTGAAAAGTTCATGAATGCTTGAATTTGGTTTTCATGAGTTGAATGTGACCAAGCATGATCGTTCTTGAATTTTTGAAAGCATGTTATGATGGAATTGTTGAATTGGAAATGTGATATAAGACGATTGCTAATATGCATATTTAATTTTAAGTAAAAAGCTTGATTTATGACCTTGTTTAAATATGATAGCTCGGAACTTAGGATTAAATTGCATAGATCTTATTTATTTAATCATTTGATGGAAGAGTGTGCTTTGTCTATATGAATTGCAACTGGAAAGAATAAGAAGAAGATGACATATGAGGGCACCTCATATGAACCCGATATTGAACCTGAGGAGGAAACTGCAATAAAGGAATATGAAAGGTTGAGGAGAGAAAGGAGATTACCAGAGGATTTAGGCATTTAGCTTGATAATTGGGATAAAATAGCCGTGCTCTACGGGAGGATTGCAGATAAAATTATAAATACCCGGTATCAAGATGATCAGGCAATGCAGACCCTATAGTTTACTGATGGTGGATGTCTGATCAGGTGGGTATCCGGAGTTTCATGGAGATCAGAGCTCTCACTCATTTCAGGCTGGTAGCGGAGTTCCTCTGCACGCTACGGGTTATGTACAATAATGAAATCCCGTATGCGTGTGAGTTTGTATTGGGAGGCGATGAGCCTAAAGTAGAGACCCTGGATTCAATCAATAGGATGCTCGGATGTCCTGAGGGGATTCCAGCTTTTGTGGAGCATCAAGATTTCAAGGCCAATGATTTTTGGAGGTTGATTACGGGAAGGAATGAGGTATACAATTCTAGTTATGCTCGAGCTACCTGCATCCGCAATCCAGTGTTGACGTATATGGATTGGATCCTTTTGTGCACTATCTTCTGCAGATCCGAGAGCAGAGTGATCCCTCGGGAGGAGCTATATGTTCTATGGTGTATGCTGAATGGTGTTCAGTTCAATGTGGGTGCATACCTGATCCATCAGATGTACCAGTTCACTACCCATGTCCGATAGATAGTGAACATAGGAGGTTTGATTACTCCTATTGCTCATCATTATGGGATTGATATGAGTGAGACGAATGTAGTGAGGAAGAAGCCGAACATTGATTTGCATTCGTTGGAGACAGGAAAGGTGCTTAAGATGTCTACTAGAGGTGTCTTGGAGTACATGTACGCCATTGCACCCAATGCTTTCAGTTTCCCTGTTGAGCTGACTCAGTTCATCACCATTCGGAATGAGAGGAACATTGGTATGAATACATTGGGTCATCAGGCTGTCATTAAGGTGATACAAGAAGATCAAGATCGGAGAATGGCCACGCAGGTAGTACTTGCTCAGGCACAACCGATGGTTATGGATGCACCAGTAGATGAGGGAGATGATGGAGGTGATCAGGGGTTTGAGTTAGGAGGAGATGATGATGAGATGCCACACCAGGGCTATGGTGGTGGGGCAGATGAGCAGTATGGAGGAGCTCCAGGAGGAGCACAGTTTGGGGAGAGCCATGTTCCCCGGATCAGCCAACTATTCCTTGTATGGGATGCCACCACCTGCATTGCCGTCTGGTTTTGAGGCATGGGGGCCGATGGTTTCATGGTACGGCCAGCAGGCCCAAGGTATGCATGCTCATTTATCTCACTTGTCTTCTAAGAAGAGGATGAGGATAGGAGAAAATAGAGCTATCCATCGCCAGCTAACGGAGGTCAATGCGACTCAAGTAGCGACCAACATCAAGATTGGAGTGCTGAACAACATGCTCAACCAGGTGTCGAGAGAGTGAGGACACTGGAGGAGATCTGTGAGGACTTCAACGCATGGCACATTGATCCTGACGATCTATTATGAGCAGTGGTAACTAATAGTGTTTGTGTCTCTTTACTCCCACCTTTCTAATTTTTCTCTTTTTGAGTCATGTGATAGGGTATTTGTTAGGTATCTGTTCTGTTGATTTGGGCATGTATGATATGATTATTCTATTTCTATTTGTATTGTTTTTCTAATGGATGATATTTGATTATTGATTAGGAGTTCATTGAGTCATGGAGTTGTGTGTTATTGATTCATGCTGTATTATGATGAGAAACAATTTGATATTGTGCTTTGGTATTAAGATGCTTGAAATTTGATTATATGCATGGAAGATAAGCTATGTAGCTTTATTAGGATTGCTCGTTCATTCCTACAGCCATGTGAGATTCGAGCCTTTTGAAATCATGACAACTTGAATGATTCAGTTTATTCTTGTGAATATCGTTCTTGCACACGTATTCTAGAAATTGGCTTTATATCTTGCTTGAAGCTACGTGTTTGATTAGACAATAGGAAATGATCTTAGGCCATCTTTGTTATTTATTAGTCACTAGCCATATTATTTTCCTACCTAATGAAATTTTTCGTAGTCAACACTTGAGCGAAGAGAGTACATACTACCCGTGAGAATGGGTGGATGAGCATTCCGGAAAAGTGAAGTAGTTGATTTGAACTGTATGTTCTTAGATGGATAGTTATCTTGTATTAGGAGTATAATTTTTGAATTGTTATATTGTCTTGGATGTCTTCTGCTGTAAAATTTCCTCTCAATTACTTTATTGGTTTTCTATGTCGTTGCCTCGGGACAAGCAATAAGTAAGTTTGGGGATTTGTTGAGAGTGGAATTTCATGCATTTTATGTATGCACACTACACCATTTTGCCTAAGAAAGTTATTGTTTGACATAGAATTGTGTACATTTTATATTTATATGATTTTGAGGCTACTAAAGTGTTTTTATGAGTATGAAGGCAGAAAACAGGGGAAAACAGAGCAGGATCGGAAGTGGAGTGGAGCAGAGCCGGAATAAACCAGATTGGAAGCAGCTCGGGCCGAGCTAGTGCACTCGATTGGCCAAGTGAGCGGAGTGGGGTCCAGGTGGGTCCCCGCTGACGTGGAAGGTCAGCCTGGTACGGCTCGGATGCCGCTCGGCCAGGTCAAGGCCCAGCTCGAGCCAAGCTGGGTGCCGAGCGGCCCAGTATTGAGCCCAGTCGCAACCTGTTCATTTCTTGCACTGTATTTATACCTTCAGATCATGTTTTTGGCTGAGAATTGGTTGAAAAATAGTCTTGCATCAGTCCAAGACATAATAGGGGAGATCAACACACAATTGGAGAGAACCCATCCATAACCCATCATCGATTCACTCCACCAACACTTTCGTATCAGATTTACATCTGATTTTCATCTTCTATCCAACTTCAAGTGGTTCCAAGTGCTTATTGAGGGAGATCGAACGATCGGAGAGACGGAGAAGAAATGCCCAACTACGCTTACGCTAGGTTTCGTGTTTCTAATCTTTCTTTTCTTTTTATCTTGATTTGTGATAAGAATTGCATAGCCATGAGCGTTGATTATAACCTCATGGGATAATTTTCTTAAACAGTTCTAGGGTTTGATGGTTTGATTTGATTGATTTGGGAACCTAGACCAAAGATTGAGATTTTATGCAGTTGATATTTTGATTTTACTTAATTTATTAAGACTTTCTTATCTGCTTCATAACGTCTTCATAATATTTTCATGATATCCGCTATAATGCTTGAATTATTGTGTTAGCTTGTGTGCGTTCATGATTGGTATTGTCTATCTGTTAAGAATTGAAGTAGTTCTGCTATAAACACTTTAATTCCATGAACTGGTAAATCAAATACTTGATTTGTTTAGTGAAACAATGCAATTAAACAGTCAAGTAGGAAGTGAATAAAACCTTGTAGTAATTCCAGAAAATATCTTGTTAGTCGAACTTACCATCGGAGGTATTGTTGTTTGCTTTGATTAGTATCTAGGAATAAGGCTTGGTAATATTCGCGCATCTTAGGATTTACACTAGAATATATTGTTAGCTTAGAATCGGATCATATCCGGTGGGATAACAGGGATATGTGGTGTATTTTTATTGAAACTGCGTGAAAGAACAATTGAAGGTCTAGTAACCCGAATTAATTGGTCTATACCTGATACCTTAGAACTGTCGAATATCTCTTGATTAAAACTTGTTTAATTTCTATTGCTTTTAATTATTTAGTAATTTATTATTTCAGTATTTTAGTTAATTAATTCACAACAACTCTTGGGAAAATCGGTTACTTAATTCTACTTAAATAGTAATCTAGAATAAATAGATAATTAGTTGTCTCAGTTGGATCGATAATTTAACTTGGTACTTGCTGCTACGATTGACATCCTATTGAGGATTAAATTGGAGTGCGTAGAAAAAGCATATCATAAATACATCATAATAATATCACACTCAAGTGTAATAAAACACATGAGTATAATTATACAGAACAAATAACATGCAAGTTTATCCTTCAAATTACCAAACATCATCCATAAGTGGGTTGATCAACTTGTCACGGGCAATTCGTCGAGCAGGTTGTACGGAAAAACACGGCAGGCAATACATGCAGAAGTGAAACTCAAAATGAAGCATTTCCATAAATCCAAAAATCACATATGACCAAACACTTCCTTGAATGGTTTGCAAGCACGAAACAATCAGTAAATTAAAATTATAACACCATAAAATGTAAATAATTTTTCAAACAATGAGAAAATTAAATAAAACATTTCTACACCAATCCAAAAAAGGAAAATAATTCAACATAGAAGAACAAATACCTATCATTGATGTTGAGAGGACGGTAACATGGGGCGGGTGCTCGTGTAGATGGAGATAGAGACGGAGACGGAGACGGAGACGGAGACGGAGACGGAGGAAAAAAGGTTGGAATACCTTTAGAGAGAAGTAATGCTTCATAATTGGTAATGCGGTGGAGAAACAGCGGTCGAGGAGAGAAAATCTGGAATGAAACTGTGAAAGGGGAAATAGGTGTACATGCATATTGACACCGGCGACGGCGAGCAAGAGATGGAGAAGAAGAGAACGGCTGAGAGTGAGAAAAATCGAGAAAGAGGAGGTGAAGTGGTTTTCGAGGAAGAGAGATTTAACGTCACGTACGGATGCAGAAGAGGTGGAGATTACCTGGTACCGGCATGAAATTGGCCACTGCGCCTGCTAAGCCCTTTTATAGATATAGTAAGATAATGTAAGATTCGAGTAAAGGGTTTTCCATGGTTTTGAACATTTTTAAACTTTCTTTTAAAAACTGTGCACAATTATTTTTATTTGCAGCAGAGCACTGTACTCAAATCCTCATTATATTGGATTTCATTCGATTTCACCTCGAATTCAACACAAGGAGCAAATTTTTTGTGCGTAAAATATGTTAGTGGATGATTAGATATTTTGAATTAAAATCAACACACTTACATTTCTAAATGAGTTGGTTTCTTGTGTCCCATATGTACAGGGTGTATAAGGGTACAATATTTTGTTCTAAAAAATACATACTTTAATTATTAAGGGTGCAATATTTTGTTTTAAAGGGTACACATTTTTATTAATATATAAATATATGCATCTTTATACTAAAGGATATAGTATTTAATATTAAAGAATATTTGACCGCATGATGTCATCGGGTGCAAAAGTTTTAGCCTTTCTAAATATTGATAGAATCTGGCAAGAGTCATTCAAATAAATATTATAAATAAATCCAATATTTGAATACTTTATTAATTATCATGGTCACGCATTACATGTAGGAAATTAATCAATGAAACCTTAACCCTATTATGATTAACGAGATTTAAACTGTAAAGATGAAGCGTACCTGATCCAATGAGTCTCTAGGCAGAACACGAACTCAGGATCAGTGGTTATATGGTCTTCCTCAATTAAGCCCTCCTAATTCCTTTATGGGGACCGTAGTAATCCCTCCTGATAGGGAGAAGGGGAGACAATATGCGGCTTAGTGTATTGGGGACCATAACCTGGGAGCTTTTATATACTACTTGACTAGACCACCCATAATCACCTAATCACGTAGTATTGGGTATCTACTCATTTGGCCCATATTAATTATTATTATTATAGCACACGGACTTTTAATCTTAATTGGACCACTTAATTAAGTCCATAAAATAATTGAATAGCTAATATAATTGTATATAATATATTGCCCACAATTAGATTATAATGGAAATTAATAAATTTCCAACAATCTCCCACTTGGGCTATATATTTTCCGTTAGCAATTATATCAAGAGTCCTTAGTTGCGCAACTTTATGCTATTCCTCTTCAGGCTATACATAACAATCTGGTCCATCTCATATACTAATATGGAACTACCGCGGCATTCACCACATTTTAAATCGTGATTAAACCCCGACAATCACCATATCAATATACTCAATGACATAGATCAAATATGGTGAGTAGCATGAAAATTACATGTCAAATGTGATCAACATCATGTCTATTTCCAACTGGTCCAACTTTAAACTTTAGTGAGATCAATCCATAATGTAAAATATTACAAAATGAAATTACTTAAGTGAATTCACAATGAATTCAAAATCATCAACTTAATTCTGCAGAAAACTGAATTATCCAAATCAAAGTGTCTTGAAAACTTTAAAGAACAATAAATATAGACTCCCACTGAACTAATGTATTCTAAAACCATATAACACCCACATGATTAGCTAGCTCATAAAATTGTAGGGCGTTGAATACATAATTGGTGGATCCATATTTAGAGTCTATCATAATATGCTCTTCCAAAATTTATCCATAAGAACACTTTCTTTAACAACCAAGAATTCTATGTCAATATGCTTGACTTATAAGAACTCTTATTGCTAATACTGTACTGCGAACTAACTGTCACAATGAACTTTATGTGACAAAGCTTCGCAACTTTTATTTTATGATTGAATGTCCTTAGTGTGCTACTAATTCTGTTGTCATGGTTAATGAGCTAAAGTGTTTGCTTAATACTTTTACTTGTATAGCTCTCCAGACCAACAGAAGATGTAGCCTGAAGTGGATCTTATATCGTATTGGCTTCCAACAAACTCATAATCAGACTACTTTATGATCTTCTACTAATCTGATTATCTCTAATGCTAAAGCATGTTATCTTTAGTTCTCTGTAAAGATCCATACTAGAGTTACTTAAATGTCTACTTAATACACCAACAACAGAAGCCAAATTAAGTCTTGTAGAGACCTCATCATACAATAACTTCCAACAATCAAAACATATAGAATGTTTATACATTTTTTAAATCTTTAATTTAACTTTAGGGCACCTTATTTGTTGGGTTTATCCGCCCAGGGAGCCGGGCCCACTCAATCCACTAGCATGATATTGTCCGCTTTGGGCTGCCCACTGGCCCGCACGGTTTTACCACTCTGGGCATCACGCCCAAAAGGCCTCATGCTAGGGAGAGTCCATCCCTCAATTATAAACCCCTCGCCAACCCCACTTCTAACCGATGTGGGACTTTGGTTGACACCCAACCAACATTTCCCCCTCAAACAAAGTCCCGCAGCTAGACCATCCAGTTTGAGGTCCGAACATCCCACCAACCCCGGGCTGGGCCGGTTAAGTCTGGGGCCTGGCTCTGATACCACTTGTTGGGTTTATCCGCCCAGGGAGCCGGGCCCACTCAATCCACTAGCATGATATTGTCCGCTTTGGGCCGCCCACTGGCCCGCACGGTTTTACCACTCTGGGCATCACGCCCAAAAGGCCTCATGCTAGGGAGAGTCCATCCCTCAATTATAAACCCCTCGCCAACCCCACTTCTAACCGATGTGGGACTTTGGTTGACACCCAACCAACATTATTGAGACTCCACTTGGCTCCCTTAGTTTAAACATTCTCCCACTGAATCACATAATTATCTATATTTGTCTCAAAACCAAATGAGACAATTAATTCATGATGATACTTGTGATTCCTTTACGGAAAAGCTTTCTTGAATGCATAGATGGATTTCCTTTTGGTTCATAAACTTATAATATCGTATCATGTTGCCATCAAGGAACTTTATCTTTACATCCATCTAAATGATTCAAGATTAAAATGTACTAATAATATCACGATTATCTCAAAACAATGTCTTCCTTCCCTTTAGAGTATAATCCTTTATCAAGATGCAAACCTAATAATCTTGTATTGATTTATACTCATAACTTATGGCATTAACCCACTTTCGAGTATTTGGACCTTGCATGGTTTGATGAACGTTGTTTGAATGTTCTACCATTAATTTCATAGTGTCCTTTTTATTTAGGAGAAAACTACATAATTATCCGAATTGATTTTCTCCCAACTCTAGTGGTTTTCTTAGTGACATTAATTCTTGAGGTTGTTGATTTTATTATACCTTAAATATTATTGACATTGTCCCATTGATATTCTAAATTTACATAATTTCTAAAAGTTTAAGTAGGGACCGTATTGACTCCCCCTCAAAGACAATGTCTCTAATATTATTCTTCCCTCAAAATCAACATCCTCAAATAATACCGTATTACCCGTCTCAAATATGATCCGATCAATTGGATCATAAACTTATTATCTTTATTTAATACCAATAAAGTAGCATGTATCCATTTGAATCTAATTTTCTTTAGTAGATCCCAATGATCTAGCCTTAGTTGGATATCACCATATGTGAAATTCGAAGAGTTCTCACAACTACTTTGGTTGGAACTTTATTGAGACCATAATCTGCAATCTTTAGTATTTCTCCAATTAGTAATCATATATTTTGGAGTACTATTTTTGTCTTTTAACTACACCACAACATCATTCATACTAAGTAATCTTAATGTGGTGTATTATAAAATAATTCCACAGGCCTTTAGGAGAAAACAAAAGGTTATACTTTAGTTGTCTTTAGCAGCTTTCTTAATGGGATTTCTTGTATTGTCCTTATACTTTATTGAGATTAAGTTTGACTTATTAGTCTCATCCTTATTGTGGAAGTTCACTCATCAAGTATGATTTTGTTGTTGATATATGGAAAACTTAATTAGTAGACTTCTTAATTATACAGATAATTAATGCAAAATAATTTTTCATGCTCGCATTAAACTTTATAATCTTTCAAAATTTAACTAAATTAGAATCATCTTTGAAGATTCGAGAGCACAATATTAGTATCAAGTCTTTGGACAAAAAATACTAATTTAAATGATGCTCTCATGCAGTAGTCAAATACTGACAATAAAACTGTCAAGCAATAGCCTTCCTGTGGGCCGACTTATTACTCACATGTCAAACCAAATAATTGTCACGTATTTACCACCACAGGTACTTGTGTATTTCTGCCAAATATTAATCTACCTGTGGGCCGATCAATACCCGCATGAAGATACACTCATACAACATTATTAATTGGGGACCCATCACAAGACACCTTATGCAACATTAACCTCGTCTGTGGACAAAAAATTAACTGCAGGGGTAATCTTGGTGTAACAATCAAGTATTGACAATAAGTTCTGCCAAACAAGAGTCTATCTGTGGACCGACTCATGTTCACATGAATAATCCAAATAATTATCACATACTTATTATCACATGTATGTTATTATTCTGTCAAACTGTGCCTACCTGTGGGCCGAACACAGAACACATAAATAATACCACACCCATCTATGTAATTTCAATAAAGTTTTTCTCCACACACGATATTGTTGTGGCAACATGGTGCTTCGATTGACTAGATTGAAGGTTTACTAGACTAATTAAATAATTATTAAAATATTTAATTTAATTAAACGACATTTAATTGTCTCCCCAAATTTAATTTTAATTTTAATTAAATTCCACAAACTAAATGAGAATTTTAAGATGATTCACACAAATTTAAAAATAATTAAAGATTCTTAACTTAAATTAAGGACTCCAAATCCTAATTTAAAATAAATTAAATTAGGTAAATATCCTTTTGAAAATATATTCCAATAATTGTAACTGAAACTCTGTATCTCCACACAATGAAACATGGTAAATTCCACACAATCATAATAATCATATGTTGCTAGTAATTAATTAAAATTAATTTTGGCGTAGACTCAAACGTACGTCTCTATATGCATTTTACTTAATTGACACCGACTGCATGCCCAGTTGACATCACAAAATTATATGTGATCAAAAATTAATAAAATAAGGTGAATCATGCATTCACACATCAACTAATCGGGCTTCATAAGCATATATTGATATAAATTCCAATCAGTTATATATCTCAAAATTCAATTAAGAGTGATTTAGACTTTATAATAATTCCTTTGAATCAGACCATTAATATGGATGGATTTAGTGCAAACTTTATGGAATTATAACAAATCTCTCACCAATTATAATTAATGTCTAGAGTAATTAAATTAGACATTAAACTAAAGCCACTACCAATAAATGACCCTTTATTAACACCTCATCAAATTTAATATCCAGGAATACGTGTTAGAATTAATTCTAATTGTTTTCCAAAACCGTCCATATACTTGATTCACTAATCAAACTTAATGATTAAAATAAAATAAAATAAATATATTCCAAATATCACCAACCGTGATGACACTAATTTAATAATTAAATAAGAACCATGAATAATTATAGACACATGCTTTTGATGTCCTTAATTAATTACAAAAATAAATTAGTAAATATCAATATGGCAAGTGGCAACAGTAATGGCAAAATTCTGTAGTAATGAATTTCTAAAAATAAATCAATCATAATGATATGGACAGATTACGAGATCAAGTCAAATTTAAGCTATTGACATAACATTATGCAATTGACTTAGAGATCAAATCATTCCAGGCATGAACATGTATTTCCCTGTGATTGTATCCACGGACATGAACACATCAATATGCGTCCCAATCACATATGAATACACTAAATTTATATGAATATTAATATTAATAATAATAAAAAATCCATAATTTTTTATAACCAAATACCAATCCTTATACGCACGATTGCAGTAAGCTGAAGGCACATATGAACTGTAATACTTAACCTTTTATTCATATATATGAACAAGTTATGTGTACGTATCTGCGCATAATTATGGCAAAGTCATACCAAATAAGAACAGCAACTATAAATCACTAATAAACATAATTAAAATATCAGCACCAACTCTGAAAACCTTTCTTTAATTTACCACAAATAATTTCCACAAAATGGATGATTAATCGAAATCCAAATTCGTCGAGAAATTTTAAACTCCAAATTTAAAATTGTGATTTTACACAATGATTCAAATGCAAATATTGGATCTAATCATAATTCTTACAGATCTCAAAGAATCACAACTAGGGTGGCTCTGATACCACTTGTAGGAAATTAATCCATGAAACCTTAACCCTATTATGATTAACGAGATTTAAACTGTAAAGCGGAAGCGTACCTGATCCAATGAGTCTCTAGGCGGAACACGAACTCAGGATCAGTGGTTATATGGTCTTCCTCAACTAAGCCCTCCTAATTCCTTTATGGGGACCGTAGTAATCCCTCCTAATGGGGAGAAGGGAAGACAATATGCGGCTTAGTGTATTGGAGATCATAACCTGGGAGCCTTTATATACTACTTGACTAGACCACCCATAATCACCTAATCACGTAGTATTGGGTATCTACTCATTTGGCCCATATTAATTATTATTATTATAGCCCATGGACTTTTAATCTTAATTGGATCACTTAATTAAGTCCATAAAATAATTGAATAGCTAATATAATTGTATATAATATATTGCCCACGATTAGATTATAATGGAAATTAATAAATTTCCAACATTACAACCTAGTACATAATTAGAGAATACTCGAATACAATTAGATCAAGGCTGGAAAGAATAAATAAATAAAATAATTTTTTTTTAATTTCTTAAATACAAATTCCCAGGAAAAATAATTACTAATAAAATTAGAGTTAACATTTGGGCAAATCTTGAGGTGGTGGAGGGAGACTTGTGGATGGTGTTGGCCCATTCTCCACAACAATGCCATTAGTTATACCAATTGGCACGTGCAAATCCAAATGACAGTGAATGAACCACACGCCTGAAAAATACATAACCCTAGTTAATAAGAAAAATAGTAATACTAGTAAAAGTTAGTCTGTTGTGAATCAGGTATAAGGTGAACTTACCAGGATTATTTGCACGAAAGCGAATAACGGCCCACCCTCCCGACGGAACAGCAACGGTGTTACGTTCCTGTGCATTAATTAGATTGAATTTTCGAGAGTCAACTGCTGGATTGTAATTACCATAACCTCGAGCCAACACGTAGAAATTAAGGCCATGCAAATGCATGGGGTGGCTTTCTGCTGTCACTAGAGCTGTATTCTGAAACACGATCTCCACCGTCGAATTGAACTTCACTTTCTTCACCTTCGTCGATCTCACCGTGAACACCAGATCCGTGTTGAGGCTATTATTAGGGTTTGTATAGTCGAATACCACCGGCGGCGTGTCTGGAAAATCCGTGGTGTAAATCCCACTTACATTTCCGTAAAACGCTTCCAGCATTGACAACTTTGTGGGAGGTTGGAATGACACGTTATTCATGCTACCTGAAATACGACTTTGGTTCAATGGAGGACAAGTGGTGTTTCCAGTATTGTTGCATGGTTCTAACCCTAAATTCACTGTTACGAACATGCGTTCATCGACCAGACGAGGGACAGGTGTCCAGAACGGGCTTGTCACGAGTGAGGTTATATTGTCGAAAAATGTGTCGGCGACCGGGTTGTCGTTGGAAGCTGGAAGTTGAGGTAATACGGGTCGGGTTGAACGTCGGGTACCGTAATACTCGATGATCCCTCTGGTTGTTCCGTTGGCGACTGGAGCCATTGGACCGAGTGCAAAGGCGCTTGCTGCCATGTAATACCTTCCGGAAGCTTGATTGGCGGTGAAAAGGACGTCGGCGGTTTGACCGGGGGCCAAAACGACGACGTCAGAGGAGTAAGGGTTTGTGTAGGCTGCGTCGACTGCGACAACTGTAAGCTTGTGATTGGCTATTTTGAAAAACATTTGGGTGTTAAGTGCGGCGTTGATCATGCGCAGTAAATATGTCCTTCCGGATACCACTCTGAACCTTGGAGTTCCTATTGTAACAAATGAAATAAATCACGTGTTATAATTAATTAATTCCAAAAAAGGGCATTCAAGAATTTTGTGGTGTATTGCTAACCGTTGGATGAACAAGAGTAGTTATCTCCTGGCTGACCATTAAGAGTATAAGCATCTGGTACACGTGGTGGAACACCAGTAGATAAAAATTCTTCTTCCAAATCGATTATATGGTTGTTATACCACTCTCCTGCACAATATTTTTTGTATTAGACTCCTTTTTTCAGTATATGATGAATATAAAAGTGTGCAATTATTTTCTGAGTTTATTACAGGCAATGTACTTTAAAAGTTAATTATATTTAAATTTGTTTTACCCCTCTATTAATTAATCAATATGAAATTGACAATATTTCTATATAGTGTCTAGCTATATTGTTTTTGAGGGATAAATACTCTCTCCATTTTATCTTTTTCATTTTCTTCTAAATCCTATTAAAAATAATAGAATGATTTCATTTTATTTTTTTATTTTCAAATTTTCAAGGAAATAAAAATCGGTCCATATCGTTTTCAATTATTGGGCTAGGCCTCGACATCTTAAGTATTCATGGGCCTAGTGACATTGAGAATGGGCCGAATTATTGTGTGGAATATAAAATGATAGTACTGAGAATATAATATTAATATTACTCACCAAGCACAACAGGAAATTCCCTATGTGGCTTTGGAAACGGGTAGGAGCGTCCGGATCTGGGTCGGATAAAAATGGGTCCGTAAACAGTTTGTCGGAGCCACTGTGAGTGTGCATGCCACCAGAGAGTACCCTCTTGATTGGTTACGTTAAATCTATAGGTGAAACTTTGGCCTTGTTGGATCGGGCATTGGGTCACATACTCCGGCCCATCAGCCCACCCACTCATCAACTGGAACACTCCATGCCTGCACAATTAAATCAACCAATTTATTTACAATTTTCTTTTATCTTTTTCTTGCAAAAATATTAGAAAGTATGGTGAATGTTTAATTACCAGTGAATTGTAATTTTATAGGGCGTATTATTGATGACGTGGATGATAACTGTATCGCCTTCTCGGACATGAAGAGTTGGACCTGGAAGACTGTTATTAACTGCCGTGATCACCGTTTCTCTGCATAATCGATTCATGCTCAAATTTTCCACCTGTAACATAATATATAATAAATTCAATTCTGTGAAATTTCTATTTCAAATCACTTCGTACCTTAGTATAAAACCAAGGGAAATGAAATTTAATTCGTATGGGGTTGAAATAAAGACATTGACTGAATAAACAACGCTTCATGTTTATTGTCGCACATTGCTTAAGAAAAAATGTTATTTTTTTATTAATTTTATTGATTTTAAGAGGTTATTGTAGTATTTTTAACAAACAATGAAATATAATGTAATGGTATATGTATGAAAAAAGAGTGATAAATTTGAAGTTAGAATAACTTTTGATATTGTTGGATAATGCGTAATGTTTCTTTTTTGAATGTGTGTAGGATTTTGTGGGACATGAACAAATTCGTATGATAATTAAAAATGTGATAATATATCATTAATATATAAAATAAGAAATAATTAGAAAAAAATCCTAATTGCATGCATGAAACCATCCTAGCTACTTATAAAAATAATAATAACTCTTGAATCTAATACTCTATCGAAAAATGATTTAAATTCAAATTAATATAGATTGAGAAAAAAACATAAAATGAAGTAAGATAGAAAATAAATTAGCATGAATTACGTTAAAGGTGTGCTCTACGATTGCAGCTGAGGAGAATGATGAAGAGTATAGAAAGGCAAAAGCCCATATGCATGCTAGATAGATGAAAGAAGATGCCATTAAAATGAAGATATGTATATATGTACTCAGAATTCAGAGATTATTTTTGTGAATGATTTTGAAAAGGAGGATGAGTGTGTTATTTATACCAACAAATTTAGGAGAAATCAATCCACCAAATTAAATATTAATTTGTCAACCAAAGATATGAATTTGTTCAAACTTAGCTACGTGTGGACTCTGTATATTAATATTACTAACACGTATATTATATATACACGCGACGACCGCAGTTCAACTTCAAATATTAATTTAATAATAAAGAATTATATATTCTAATCATGAGTAGATATAATAGAAACTCTCCCTTGTGAGATGGGTTTTTTGTGAGACGATTGTGAGACGATTGACCAATTACTAAAGTATGCTTATTATATAGGTAAAGTATGCTTATTTATAGTTAAGGTATGTCAATAATGAATCATATTATAACACTCTAAAATCATTCTTTAATTCATCATTTATCATATTTTAGAAAAATATACTTTAACAACCATTAAATATATTTTATCTATATAATAAACATACTTTAACATGTATCACGAACCGTCTCAATATAAGTTCTTTCGCAATATTAGTTCGCTTTGATCAATGAGTATAGTGTTTAACGCGTAGTGGGTGAATTTTAGATGTTATTTCACCATTTGTCCACGCTTTATAAATTAAATGCGTGGGTGGTACACATTGTAAAGTTGAGTAAATTTTTGGGATTTATTATGGGATGTGGGTCTATAAAAGAAATTGAAATTTTGTAATGAGATAAATTAAAATAGCAAAATAAATTGTACACCCATGTCCTCCTATATTTCTTTTTTATTTTCCACATAAATTAAAAGTACAATAATTTAATATATAAGCAAATTGATGAATATAATATTTAAATATGTAATAATTAGTTGTATTAGTATTGTGTGTAAACATAATGTTTAATGATATCAACATATACAAGTACTTGGTTTTTATGGACGTTTCATCTATCAAATAAAGAAATTGATAATTTGTAATGGAACGGATCAAAATGATAAATAAATATTTTTCAAGGGGACTGATATAAGAAGTACGTTCTAAGGGGATGGAGGGAGCATAATCAACTAATTTCGTGAAATAGATAAAATATTATATATAATATTATAATAAGATGCAATTCATGACTGTAAGCACTTGAATTTTATTGCCTACTAAAGAAAAATATGTGGCAAATTAATGCAATAATTATCAATTAATTATTTATTTATTAAGGAATTTAAATAAATAAATTCCTAAAATAGATTAATAAATAATTAATTTAAAAACCCAATAAATTAAATGAGGTTTAAATTAAATAAGGCAAGTTCAAGACAAATAAACCCGACTTGAGGCCTAAGAAAGTGAAAGGCTCAAGCCCACAGAATCAGGTCAAATCAGTCCTGGACCAATCAGACTGCGAGTTATTTATGAAGTATCCTCATCCTTCACCTATATAAGGAGCACTCCTCCATTCATTCCAGACACATTCAAAAACCTGAAGACACAAACGCTCTGAAGAGATTGAAAAATGAGCAACGCTCCTCAAGATCTTCAAGCATCTTCAAGTCAAGAATGGCAAACGATTCGGGATTAAGGTGCGGAGCCCCCCAAATCAAGCGTTCTTTATACACTAAGTTCTTCGATGTTCTTCGCGCCAAGAACAGCATACGACCCGGGATTAAGGTGCTAAGCCCCCCAAATCGAGTGTTTTCACATCAAACACGTTTAATCCAAACAAAGGCTCGACATCTCACTAAGTTCTTCGATGTTCTTCGCGCCAAGAACAGCATACGTCCCGGGATTAAGGTGCTAAGCCCCCCAAATCGAGTGTTTTCGCATCAAACACGTTTAATCCAAATAAAGGCTCGACATCTCTAGATAAACGTTATAAGGTCCCAAATCCGAGTTCGGACAAGCTTCAACTGAAGATCCGACTCAACACACACAGTCAACGCGATCAGCACGGTCAATACAACAAGTCAAAGTCCAAATTGGTTCGAAAGAAAAATCAGAGGATAGATAGAGATTGTTTCCTAAATTATCAAGTTTAATCCAGTTGGATTATTATTGTAACTCTCTTGTATTTATTTTATTATAAATACATAAAATTTGTTGTTACAATGACTATAAAAAGTTGTAGTAATAATTTTTCAAGTGTACTATTTAATAAACAATCTGTAAGTATACAAGTGAAAAATGTATGAAACGTTATTAGAATCTTTACTGAAAATTAATAGTTATTTAAGAAAAAGTAAAATGTTATTTACATATATTTCTTTATTTTAATTAAGATCAACAATTGTATGAGGTTGTGTCACGGGAGGATTGTCTTACTTTTTCCTTACTTCCTTCGTCTCATCCTAATAGTTACGTTGTAATTTACAAAGGAAGCGTAATTATTAGAACTGGACGAAGGGAGTATAAGTTATCACATTTTGTTAAAAATATTATTTTTCATTTATGCTAATGATGAAATAATTCACTTGTACAATTTTATATGATTATTACTTTCGTCAATCAAATACTATATACAATGAAATAATTCACTTGTACCGTTTTATATGATTATTACTTTCGTCAATCAAATACTATATACTTATGTTAAAACATTATAGTTTATTTTCTATTTCACGTATTGAGTTTTGTGAGACGGTGTCATATTAATATTTGTCTTTAATTATAATAAAGTTTTTATCTAGCTCATTCAATTAACTAAAATATTAATAATAGAAACTTAATTAATATACATTCTAACGATTTTTTTTCTCTAAGTAATTAGATTTTAGGGGAAGCTTCTTCTGTGTTAGCCATGAGACGATGAATTAAGCTGCACTAAAATTCTATGGGCGTTGTTATAAATTATCACTAGTAAAAGAAAAGGTCAGAGAATATTGGTGGTTTTCACCAAATTAACTTGTCTTCCTCCATTGTTTACATTGTTTACTTTGTCAATATTTGTATTTTTTATATTTTATATGTTATTATATACTATTATAATTCTTGTTCTTGACCATAAAATGATATCATCATTATGCGTGTGACGTGTACGTGCATTTACTTTGAAAATACTTTCATTCAATTTGAAATTTAAGCACTATCACAATCTAATTAGTTATTGTCTATAACTAAGTAGATTTTTGTCATCCTAACATGTAGTAGAAGTTTTATCATATAAATACACGATCAACTTGTATACTTATGTGCCAAATTAAATATACATTTATTAGTGTGTTTCAACTCGCAATAATGCGTGGCTAGACACAAAACATAGATTTATCCAAAAGATAAACAAATTGATAATACACAGATTGTTTGGTTTGTCATTCGGCAAGTATTCAAATCCACAAATTAGCGCAATTTGCACTACCACTAAAATGACTTTTAGTGGTGAAGATTTGTCATTATTGCTTTCATCTTATCATCATCATTGTTTTTGTGGTAGAGATCACTAATGACATGAATGTGATTAATATAATAATGGGACCATTATTGATTATATTCCTGTCATTAAAGACCTTAATGAAGTAATAATGTAGATCTTGTCATTTAAAGTTATTTTTCTTGTAGTGTTGTGTTTAATAGTAATTTTTAATATTTGCATTATTTTACCTATTTTGTTTATGTTAATGTCATTTCCTTGCTGTTTAATAATTATAAAATTAAAAAAAGACTTATTGCTCAATTTAAGCAAATCATCTAACATATATATCATGTGATTTGAAAATTAAGCTATCCAAAAGTATTCGTTAATTTGTATTTCACTTATTAGTGTTGGTTGAGTGTCAATCAAAGTCCCACATTGATTAGAAGTGGGGATGATTATGAGTTCATAAGTATAGATAAGACTCTCCCTAACATGAGTCCTTTTAGGTATAAGCCCAAAAAGCAAAATCATGTGGGCCTATGGGTGGCCCAAAACGGACAATATCATGTTATTAGATTGAGTGGGCCCGACTCTCTGCGGGCCTATAAACCCAACACTGGTATCAAAGCCACGATTGTCGCCGCCATAGCCGTGCATCGAGCCTGGTGGCCACTCAGTTGGTACCGCCACAGTGAGTGCCCTTCGCGCTGCTGCTTGGAGCTTCATGCAACTGGTGGACTTGAAGATATTTTGAAAACTCATCTGAGTTTTCACTCTGGTAAAGTGGCAGAAACCTTTTAGAACTAGGTGTTCTTTGATCTTTTTGATTTTATTGTGGCATTTGTTATCCTGGTGTGAATTGCTTCCGTTGTATATACTCTTGGTTGTCAGTTTATTTCTTCTTGAGGTCTCTGTTTTGTGCTTAAAGATGGCTTCCAGTTCCTTTAGCATGACTCTTTTTTATGGTAAAACTGATTTCAATATTTGGAAACAAAAGATGAAATATGTTTTGATTCAACAACTGTCTTTAAGGCCATTGATGAAACTTATGCTGAAACTGTAACTGAAGAAAAGAAATGTGAAATGAATGAGCTTGCATTATAATCTATTACTTTAAATCTCTTTGATTCTTTGTTAAGAAAGGTTGGTCATTTTGATTCTGCTAAAAAGATGTGGAAAAAATTGAATGAATTGTTCAATGTGACTTCTTTGTCTAGTAGAATGTTCTTACTTGAAAAAATTTTTAGTTTTAAGTTTGATTTGAATAAAGACATTGATGAAAACCTGGACATTTTTACAAAGCTTATTATTCATATTAAGTAATCTGGTGATAAGCACATTGATAAGTACTATTTTATTGTCTTGTTAAATGTTATTTCTCATACTTATAGTAATGTGAAATCTGTCATTATATATGGTAGAGATGATATTTCACTTGATACTATGACTAATGCTCTAAAAAATAAGGAACATGATTTAAATCACAATGAGGTGATAAAAATTCAGGGGGTGTTATGTTTGTCAAAGGAAAGTATAATAATAAGTTTAAAGATAAGAATCATAAATGCTATAATTGTAATGACCATGACCATTATGCTAATAAATGTCCTCATTCGAAGAAGAATAAATCTAGTGAACAAGCTAATATTGTGATTGAAACTAAAAGTTATGGGGAAGTTTACTGATTGTACTTGTGAATTACTAGACCCTTTAATTTTGTTTATTTAAATGGCTTATTAAATCTGTATGTTTTTTGAAAAATCTATTTTTTTTTCTGAAAATTTATTTTTCTTGTATGATTTTCTTGATACTTTGTGTTTTCTTGTGTGAGAAAATTGTTATAGTTTAGTACTATTGAAGAATGCTTTCTATTTTACTTTTTTATTTGTTAAACTTGCTTCTTGGTTGTTCCTTGTAAGGTGGAGCATTAATGTCTTTACTATATGTTAGTATTTGTTATGGTTATATGTCATTTATATGTTTATTTGTTATTCTTAGTGAGGTGGAGCATATATTGTATAATTCTATGTTTAATGCTTTCGTAGCTTGTTAGAATATGCATTGCCTTTGTGTGTATCTTTGTGATGTCTTCGTGTTTCTTAAATGCTATAACTTGTTTTTCCTTTGTGATTAGATGTTGTGTCTTAAGAATTTTGTATTATTTTCTTGGTAATAAATATAATGAATTTTTGTATTCATGATCTTTGTGATCTCATATTAGCTTTGTGCTTAGCTTAGTATTTCTATGTGATATCAAGTGATCGTGTAAATTGTCTTTCTGGTATTTATATGGAATTTTTGTCCTAATTCCCTTCTTTGTTGAGGTTTGTAAGTTATATGTCTTTGTGACTAGTTCTTTTAAGATATAGCTTATTTTGTACTCCCTCTGTCCCACACTTATGTTCACACTTTTCGTTTTCGTTCGTCCCACACTTATATTCACACTTTTCGTTTTCATCTGTCCCACATTTATCTTCACCACCCAAAAAAGAAAATTTCACATTAACCAACAACTTTAAAAGTTATCATAATTTCAAAAATATCACTCCCACCTAACACACATAACATACTTTATAATTTATTTATTACTTAAAAAATACCACAATACCCCTAAAAAATCAATAAAGTTGTTCAAAAAATAACTTTTTTTAAACTCTGTATCTACAGTGTTGGTGAACTTAACTATGGGATGGAGAGAGTATTTGCTATAACGCGTTCCCTTGGTAACTTATGTTTGTGATTTGTTACTTCTTACGGTGCCTAAATCTGCAACTTGTCTATGTGACTTGTTCTACTTTGTGTTGTGTTTTGCAAGTGTGTTGCCACGGGTGATGATGAGATCTTAGTGGTTTTTTTGTGGTTGAAGGTGTTTGGGATTGGGCCAAAAGGTGGAGATTTATTGGGTTTTCTTTCTTAAGCCCATTTGTTTTGGCCCATGACACTTTTGTTGAGGCCCAACACCATCTCCTACCCTAAGCCTTAGAAATGTTGTCAGTCCTAATTAACTTTCCAATTGTCTCTCTTGTTGACTGCTATCTCGAGCAGCCCCTCTTATTGGGGGAATGTTTTCTTAATGTTCTATTATTCTTTTGTCCCTTTATTCCTAATTTGAATTGAGAACTCTTCTTTAGTGGAGATTGAGAGGAAAAGAGTTGAGTATTGTGAGGATTGTGAGTAAGAGTGTTGCCCATTTCAAATAAGAGTGAGGTTCTTTGTGAATCAAGCCTCTGATCCCAAAACATTGTTCAATCACCGAATCCGGAACCACAAGATACCTGAGCCTTTTCCTTCTCCAGCTTTAACCTCACGTCGGCGTGGAGGCACCAATACCCAACAGTGGTATCAGAGCCAGGTCCCAAACTTAACCGGAACGGTTGGTAGAATATTCTCGCCTCAAACTGTGTCGTTAGTTGTTGATTATGAAACCCATTGAAGTAACGTGTGCGGGACTATATGGGCCAGTCCTTCCGTCCTAAGGCCCATAAAATAATAGCACTTCCATGTGCCTGCTATAAAATGGAAATTCTGAAAATGCATCTAGGTGCACCTTTTCCCCAAAATAACTTGGTTGGTTTCCTTTACATTGAAAGCTGAATCTGGAATAGATGTAATGTCTCCAACCTTGGTGGCAGCAGAAAAAGAAGAAGCCAAGGCTGTCTTGACCTTATTCTTGAAGAAACAAGGTATTTAAAACTACCCGGACCCACCCCCCAAGGAAAAAATAGATGAAAATGTTCCAAAACAACCTCCAACTGACGACTCCAAGAAGTTGAAGGCTTTGGCTCGGATTAGTGATATTAATTAGTCCAACAGGGAAACTTCCTTCACACATTGTCTACCTTCTAGATCTTGGAATGTCACTTGAAGCTCTCAGGGAAGTTTCCAGCTTTTGCCTACTATAGTTTCCCACCACTTCTCACTTACTACAGCTGACAGAAACTTCAAGCAACTGTCGATTTTCTCTATGAGAGAGTGTGGGTAAGGTTTTAACTCGCTACCCACATATCAATCATAAGCTACAGTGTTGAGGATAAGACTGCAGAGTATTTTCGGTCCTTGAATGTTGATGTTTCACTTCTTCTTCATCGATCTCCTCAAACTTTTGGCCTCAGATGCTGAGTCTCTCAGAAGATGACTTTCATATGCTTCTGCAGAAGAAAATGCTGAGAAAATCTTGAAGGCTAGCTGATGGTGTACATTAGTAACACTTCATTTTAGCTGATGTTGAAGAAATTTTCTTGAACGAGCCTTAAAATCCGAATTGTACATTTTTTTTTAATGAACTTGGAGATGTATTATGTAAATGCGGTAATGAAGGATTTCTAGTTACATTTGTCCAGCTATGTAAAGATTGTGATCATTATATAAACACTAGTCAAATCTCATGGGTCCTAGCTGTAATTTAGTTAGTTTAATATTGGATACTTTGGATTGCAGTTAATGTTTTCATAAATATACTTGCAAAATTTTCTCTTTAGAGTCTATCCTATGATTACATGAATTTAGGTTTCGTTTGGATGTGTGGTTGATGTTTGTCCTTTTAATTTAGACAAGGTTGCAACGGATTCCCCTTCTGATTTTCACTTTTATATATATATATATATATAGTACCTATTATCAAAAGATGAATTCTTCCAGTATTATCGGCCATTTAATTCGTATTCCTCCAATTTATTTCATCAAGTGGTCACGCTAGGAACATAAAC
Organism: Pogostemon cablin; assembly: GCA_023678885.1. Lineage (NCBI taxonomy): Eukaryota > Viridiplantae > Streptophyta > Magnoliopsida > Lamiales > Lamiaceae > Pogostemon > Pogostemon cablin. The sequence goes on from CM042951.1 coordinate 34,091,345, forward strand.
AATTGTGGAAAATTATAAGATGAGATCCTTCCGAATGGGCTAAGAGAATGCCTAGAATTATTATTTCTTTTTTTTTTCATTTTCCTAATTTAATTGAAGAATTAATTGGAAAATAAAACAACAGCACAAAAATGAGTAATGCCTAGAATTATTAATTTTTTTTTCGATTTCCTAATTTAATTGAAGAAATAATTGTAAAATAAAACAGCAAGTACAAAAATGAGTAATAACCCCCAATAGAGACTGGTACGATTCAATTCAACATTTTGTTCATTCGAATTATATATATATATATATATATATATATATATATATATATATATATTCAAGAATTTTTATTTTATTTTATTTTTATTTTAGGACTTTAACTTCTATTTTAGATTTAAATTCAGTTTTTTTATTTTTTTATTATTTTTATTTTAATATAATTCTTTTTTAAATATGAGGTTTTAATTTGTTGTTTGTTTTCCTTTAATTGTGTTTCTGTCGATGCAATGTTTGGTGTTTGCAAGTCTAATTCGAGTAGAATTGTAGTTAGGATTTGTTGTCCTCAATTAAATTAATTTGCGCTTGCTTTTATTCCCTTTAATATATGGTGTTTAATTTGTTATTCACGATCCTCTATTGGAGGCTGAATCATTTATTACCCCTAATAATTTAAATATAATTAATTTAATTACTAATAAACATATTTTATTTATATAATTACTTTTAACAATAAATCAATTCGTTTATATTCTCATAAGAGTGTCACATTCATAAAATATATTTTTTTAATAGAGGAATAATAAATGCATATTACACTTTTTATATTTTAGACTAGTGCTAGTATGGTATTATACCTTATTAATATAGTTAACATAGTTAATGAACTCCCATGCATGACATTTCATTTCTAATACAAGAATGTTACTTATATATATATAATTAAATTGTACTCCATGTAATGTAGTACTACTTGTTAAATACAATATTTTATCACATGATCAGAATAAGTAGCAACAAATTAGAGGGATTCTGGAAAAAAACATTGCTTGCATACTGAGTTGTGTGTTGTGTAATGAAATGAATGCTGACTCAGTGAGTGAGGTTTAGTATAATGGAGAGTGTTGCGTGGCTTTTGATTGGACACGTGTTTGTAATCATTGTTAGCATCATATTTTGGGTAGACGCATGTACTGGGCCGGGCCGAACTTCCATATTCTTAAATTAATTGAACCAGATTATTGAATTTTAATGGGCCAGTGTCGGGACCTTATTTGGGCTGAAGACTGAGAGTCAGAAGTTAATGGCAGATCATGATCACACAAAGCCCATTTAAATATGAATAGGTGTGTCGGTTATTAACCGATATATTAATTAATTTATTTATAAATTAAAAGCCCTAGAATCTAAATTTCCCTCAACATTTTCAAGTCCTGAAATCTCGACTATATCTCTAATCGGCGGTCCCACCCTCCCTTCCAACACCCACCGCCACCCCCTCGCCGGCCGGTGCACCTTTCTTCTTAGGCTGTCCATCGCATTCCACGATTGGCAATCAAGAAGGTAATTCCATTTGATAATGCTCTTTATTCTTCCTTAAACCTTTTTCTTTCTTCTTTCTCTTCCTCTTTATCTGTCTACTCCTCCCATGGACGGAGCCACGTTGGGGGCCAGGGGCACTGGACCCTCTCAACTTTTAAGAATTATTAGTATATATGTGATAATAATTTCTGTAATCAAATTAGTAGGCATGCTGCCATCATCCTTGATGGCCGAGGTTCAATTCTCGACAGCCGCATTACTCTTTTTTATTTTAATTATATTTTTTTCTATTTTCTAATCTATTTCTTCTTTTTCATTTTATTTCTTATGTTTTTCATTTAATAATATATTTTTTCTCTGTAAAATTATGCTTCTTTAATATATTTATAAAATATATTTTTATATTGTCATTTAATATTTTTATCTATTTGCTACTTTTCTTATGTACTCCGTCGGTCATTTTTTCATTTTGGTCGTCCCACTCAAAGAGTCTCATTTCAGTGTGTAACCCATACTCTTACTAATACAATCGTCCACTACACATTAAATAATAATACTCCTTAATCTACGTACCATGACCCTCTTAATGAGGGACGGAGGGAGTATTTAAATACAGTATATCACTTTGTTACTAATTATCATTTTCTTTCATATTTAAATATATCACTTTATTACTAATTAGTAATAAAGTGGTAATTTCTCTGTAACATATTTTTCACACTTTCTTCAGTGCCCAATTTGTTTTTGAAGATTGATATATTTAATCAAAGAAAGTAGCTCGTGTTTGATTGATAGGAGTAAATGGGAGATTTCATTTCTATTTCTACTTACATATCTCAATGTCGACAGTCATATTGCAGTATTTAAATCTGCCAATGGCATGGGTTCCATGCTCTAATGTTGTACTCAATCTGTCACTTCAGTAGTCAAAGGAAGCAAAATTTTCATTCTTAATTATTACTGTAATGTTAAATATGTTTTGAGTCAATGCTGTGCAGCTCTAATGTTTTTATTAATTTGATATTTACCTAACCCTGATGAGGTTGTTGACTCTTTAGTCTCCATGCATCACATATTCACTTTGGTAATAGGAAAACATGTTTACACTGTTTACTTATTACTGTATGTTTTGGCGGGAAAATTTGCTTGGTTCACTAGCCTGCTTTTATATATTTATAGATTTAAATAATGCTTGGTGTCGTGGCAATGAAGGGAGAGAACCAAATCCCTGTGATTGGTTGAATTCTGTGTTGGGCCACTGCGGGAGAGGGAATTATTAGAAAAAAATTTGTAAATTTTGATTATCACTGTGGAAAATAGTGAGCTTAAATTTTCTTCTCCATCTAATCTATGGACTGCATTCATATGTTTTGTTATTAAAACTTATTTCTATATCGACAATTTGATGTATGTACTTTCAAGAGTGTATCTTATAGTCTTTTGCTGCTAGTTTTATCTTCTAAGGTGTTGTCCGTGGTGTTGCCTTTCTTATCTCTCTGCATTTCGTAGGCCTGTGTATTAAATGTGCTACAAACTCTATGTGGAATTTGGATAAATAAAGTTGCTTATTTTCTCTTTTCTACATGCAGAGGATTTGGATTTTCCATTTGTTCAATGGCATGAGGATTTCCAGCTGTGCTAGTCTTGCTAAACCTAGTTTCTCGCTTGTTCATTATGAGTTATCTGCATTTGCGTTTCGTGGGCCAAAGTTGATTTCCATCTCGCCTCCTTATGCTTCAAGTAACCATAAAAGAAGATATGGACTGGTTGTGGCTATTCATTCCTCTGTTCCTGGTCGAACTCGGGATTTATCTCTTTCCAAGAATGATAGATATAATAGGAAGCGGAAAGATCTTGATCTTGCTTAGTTTTATACACACCCTAGTATATTAGAGATGAAGAATGAGAGGATTGCTAATCGTGCACTTGTTTATGAATTCTTGAGGGGTTATAGGCATTGTTCCTGATGAGCTTGATGGGTTAGAACTTCCTGTCACTGTTGAGGTCATGAAAGAACGCGTGGATTTCCTTCACAAATTAGGGCTTACTATAGCTGATAGCAGTGTGAAGAGAAACATGATTCCAGTGCTTGATTACTTTGGTAAATTGGGTGTCGAAATCTACTTTTACAGAATTCCTGCGTCGGTACCCTCAAGTTCTCCATGCTAGTGTTGTGGTTGACCTTGCGCCAGTTGTTAAATATCTTCAAGGCATGGATATTAAGCCTCAAGATATTCCTCGAGTCCTTGAGAGGTACCCTGAAGTTTTGGGATTTAAGCTTGAGGGCACCATGAGTACTTCAGTGGCATATTTGGTTGGTATTGGGGTATCTAGGCGTGCGATTGGAGGAGTGCTGACTACATATCCTGAGATATTGGGCATGCGAGTTGGTAGGGTGATCAAACCTTTTGTGGATTACCTGGGGAGCTTGGGAATACCGTGCTTAGCTGTTGCTCGGTTGATTGAGTAGGGGCCACACATTCTTGGCTTTGGACTCGACGACAGAGTGAAGCCAAATGTAAAGCTGCTCTTAGAGTATAATGTTAGAGAAACTTCACTTGCAAGTGTAATTGCGCAATATACTGAGATCATGGGAATGGACCTAAAACCAAGACTTCACAGCCAACGTCGCTTTCTCGACTCCATTATTGAAATGAGTCCTGAAGATTTTGAGAGAATGGTAGAGAAAATGCCCCAGATTGTGAGCCTCAGTGACAAAGCAATAGTGAGGCATGTGGTTTTTCTAAAGGAATGTGGTTTTTCAGTAGAACAAGTGCGAAAGATGGTTGTGGGGTGTCCTCAGTTGTTAGCCTTAAATGTTGACATCATGAAACTCAGTTTTGACTACTTAAAGTCGACTATGGGTAGGCCATTGGATGATTTGGTGGCTTTCCCAGCTTTCTTCACTTATGGCCTCGAGTCTACTGTGAAGCCACGACATAAGATGATTGGACGGAAAGGAATAAATTGTTCTCTTTCGTGGCTTCTTAACTGTTTGGATGAGAAATTTGAAGGCCGTATGAACTATGACACAATCGAGATGGAAGAAATGGAGTCTGGTTCTTTGTTCGACATGAATAGCTTGATGAATCCGGGGAGTGACGAGTCGGATAGTGAGTACTAGGATTATGACAGAGAGCGAACAATTGTAGAAGATTGAAAATGGCAATCAAGATGAGTCAAAAGCAACCAGAGAACCTTCCTCTTTTCCTGAAGTAGTCTTCCATTCAATTTGAAAGGTATACTAGTCATAAATTCAAGCACTTGAATTTACATACAGGCCAACTGGAAGCTAATTAGAGAGAGTGAGCTTTCACTTCCTTGTCCTACATCCTTGGGACCTTGACTCTGAAAGTGTCTTGAAGGAGGGAATGAAAATTTACATATGGTCTAGATATGCTTGTATGAGAGTAATGTTCATTCAAACTGTATTGAGGTATTGAGAAAAGTTCCATGTGCACTACTTGTGAGATACCATTATATACGTAGTCCCCCTATTAGCTAAAAAAACTCATTCATTTTGCTAAATGTTAGAAGTTGAAGGGTAAAACATGATCTTAATCTACATGCAACGGTTGAATCAAATTGGTCAGGTGGTGTATGAACATTGTATACGTATTTCTTGGACTTTATACGTTAGAATTGTGCGTACATGCTCAATGAGAGGGTTTGTTGGGAGGTTATGGATAAGTTGTGATGTTAAGTGAGGTGATTGAAGGGCGGTTGAGCTGAGTTGGTTTGTTAAGAATGTGGTTAGGGTGTTGCTGATGTGTCAAAGATTCGTTGGAGGGCATGAGGCATCAGTTATGCAGCTGAAACGAATCCAACTCATGCCACCTACATAAGCATCAGTTTTCTTCATTCATCTTCTTCTTCTTCATATGTTTTGTGATCCATGTATGATCAAGTTAGTTAGCTAATCTTCATCATCCAGTGTACACATCAATCAATAAAGAGAACTTGATTCCCTTTAAAAGTGGATGTAGATCATCATGATCGAACCATTATAATCCCTTGAGTGTTCTTTATTTTTACTGTTTCATTAGTTTTTGGTTCCAAAACTCAAATCAGGTGTGTGAGTGTGTGTTCATCATTGAGTGATTGAGAGTAGTTTTTCTAGAGTGTTGAGAGCAGCCAAGATTCACAATACTAAACTTAAATAGAAGGCCACACGTTTTCCCAAAGGTCCAACTACTAAGGTAGACATATTTGGCATGCCTATTTATCGTAGTACTGCCACTTATATAGCCTCCTATTAGTTGCCTTATTATGTATTACAAGTTAGATTACTACAACTTCAAATATACATCGGTTTTGAGAAATAATTTTTATTTCTCACTTTTGAACATTGTGTTTCGCATAATTAAATTAGAGGCATGACACCTACATATAAATATAGTTCTACAATGACTTAACAAGTAGCATTGTATGTACACTTACACAACAACACGTTTTTTCATATTTTTACTTACTTAAACATCGAAATATAAGTTAGATATACCACACACAAGATCAAACAGCACAATTCAACATATGTTGGATATTACTATTTTCCCACAGTGAAACTTATTTTATGCAACTACATATTGTTATATTTTCAGTGCAACTTCACATAAAAACAAATTCATTAGTTTTGATGTTAAGCATGTAGTCGTATTACTATTATTGATGACTGGCTTAAATTTGTTTACTTTAACGAACTTGTGCACCTTTCAGAGTAATATTTAGTTAGCATAATGATGTTTTGGGATGTTCTTTTGTGATTTAATAGTCCTTGCATAAAATTACACTCAATGTTTTATTTAGTTGTAACATCTCTTACCCCAAATTTCCTTTATATTAGCACAACATCTCCGGTGACTACATAAAAGAAAATTTTCATATTAAACATTCTCACACCTTTTATCTTTTGAATTTAATATTAATAGTGCCATAATTTTCTCTTTGGATTTAGGGCTTTACAGGTACAACTTATAGTAGTTGATCTAATATAGGACTCGGCCTTTACGATATGCTGAAACTAAAATAGAAGTAAATATATATACAATTTATAGAGATGCAGAGTGCAGCCATATTCGCTTATAATCAATAGCTCATTTGGATCACTAAATCTTGCACTAACATACTTATTAGCCTTTTCAAATCTAATATTTACAAACGCATTGAACGTGGCTTAAATCTATTATGGACGGTAAGATTAAAGATTAACTGTGGTATTGTACGTTGCATCCCATGGCTAATTAGAAAAGTTACTTTATTCAATTAATTTATACTCATGCACAGTTATGTGAATGCCTGCTAAGATATTTCAACATCGTGTTATTTTAAAAGGTCAGACACATTTACTTCTGAAAATTCATGAATTTTACGAAAACCACTATTAAAATGTCAGAAAAAACAACTTAATTGAACTTATAGGGTTGATTACTACAATAACCATCTCCAGTATACATCCAACAAATTACAGAGTTATAAACGTTATGTAGATAAACATCAGCATTAGAATTTATGTAAGTACATTGTATATATTTTTGTCTTTTTATGAGAATCTTGTATGTTAATGACGTAAAATAATTTGCTTCTTTTTGAACAGCTGGAAACAACTACTTTACAAAAAAAAAAATTACTATATATGTTACCAAAAGCAAGCAAGCCTGCCTTATCCCCATTCAATGTGTTGTCAGTTCATGCAAACGTCATGACTTTTGATTATTGACACGTAACCATAATATGTGGCACTCAAACACAACTTTACACTACTATGTAAGCACCAGCACTATAAATAGGTAGTGTATATATAACCAAATGCACTCACCTAGAGCCTCAGCAACTCTCACTACTCTAACCTTTTTACCACTACACTAACATAAATGGATACCAACAAATGGACGAAGGAGTATGCCATAAATCACTAAGGTAAAGTATACCATAAAACACAAAATTAAAATTACAATTATAACCTTTAAATTAAGACTAAATCTTAAGAATAAATATTAAATCATATAAATAAAATATATTCGAAATCACTAAATTAAAATATACCTAAACTATAAATGTTAAATTACAATTATATGTTTAGAAATTAGCAAAATATTATGAGGTTAAATATTAAACACTAGACAAATAGATAGTAAACCACAAGTCTTCATATAAAATAGATCATGAATTATTGTGGTAAGATATATTTATATTATTAAAACTATAATTATATTTATTAAAAAAATACTGGACGTACGCAAAGGGTTGTATGTAATATTAGTGTTTTTTTTTCCTTTTTTATTGCCTCCTATTTAAAGGTAAAAGTTCAAAATGCCCAAATATTCTTTACTAAATTTAAACTTTTTAATTGAATCATAAATACATATAATTGAATATAAAAATATATATAATCAAATTATTTATTTTAATAAAGTCACTCAAAGACTATTTTCATAAAATTTAATATTTAAATAAAGACAAAGACTTGTGTGAGAACGTCTCACGTAAGGGCTTACGTGAGACAATCAGAAAATGATACTTTTTATGAAGGAAAGTGATAATAAATTAATGAAAAGTGATAATGCTCTTTCACGAACATTTTATAGTGTAAATAAAAAGTGATAACATTTTATAGCGAAAGTGATAACGATTTATAGCGAAAGTGATAATTATTTTAAAAAGTAAAAAATGGTCTCACGTGAGACGGTCTCACGCAAGACCTACCCTTAAATAAATACAATTAAAATAGTTGTCTAAAAAAATATGGGGATCATTTTCACCATTTCTTCCAAAGAATATTTTGAGAGGGTTGATTAGGAACACTAAATAAGGAATTTGTATCTCTTGAATGGGGTGCGGCTATTTACACCCCAATTCTTCTAAACGTACCCCCATTAAATTTTAGATATAAATCTTTATAAATGTTAAGACTAAAATATCCTTACATTAACAATCATATTATATATTGAAAGAAACAGAGATACGTAGCACAAAGCATAAAACGAGTATCACAAAATAAGATCCAAAAAATAACTACGGGTGTTAATTGATATCTTCATCGTCGAAATCATCCTAAAAGGAGTTGAAGAAGTCGGTGTCGGCGAGGCGAGGAAGATCCACAGTGAAGAAGCCCTCGCCGAAGAGATCCAGGGACAAATCAAAATCGACAACTTCCACTGTGCCGCCGCTCTGATATTTCAGATTGCTGTACATATCCACCCCGTCCTCCTCATTATTTCCCCTCTTTAACTTCTATTCAGCGTGTGTATGTATTTTTCCTGGGATCTAGTGGTTTCGCCATTGAAGCTGTTTAATTTCTTCTTTCTGATGATAAAACGATTCAAAAATAACAATTTATTCCAAGAATATTTGAATTCATAACCTACTGAACTTAATACATGTTGTGATAGATCTGTTTTTGGAATATATTAAAGATTTTAAAGAGATTTATTGTTGAGATGCATCCAAGATTTGAAGCTCTTCATGTGTAGGGATCTGCTAGTTTAATCAGAATGGAAAAAAAGGGTGGGCATTGGGGATATTCCTTTTTAAGAAAGGGTAAAATTATCTAATTATTAGAGTAAAAAATTTGTTTTTATTTATTTATGAAGTTAATTTAATTAATAGGGTGCATATAGAAGAAATGGGGATACAAATAGCCGCACCTTTTTGAATGTCGGTACATTTGTAAATAAGTGGTGTTATTTGCCCACTCCATTTTATTAAATACAACTTTTATATTAAATATGCACTACTTTTATTTTTTTATTTTTTTAAATACACACTCTTCAAATTTCAAAATTATCCTCTAAAACTTAAAATTACACACACCCTACCGCATAAACCTCGCAATATGCTCTTTTCCTTCTCTTCTATTTTCAAAATTTTTTCAAAATTTATCTTAATCTACTTCTAATATTCATTAATTCGTATTTCAAAATATTCAATATTCATTGCGAATGATGATGGTAAAGCTTGTTCATTAATATAACTCATTTTATTGAATATTCAATATTCAATATTCATTGCTAATGATGGTAAAGTTTGTTCTTTAATTAATTATTTTTAAAATGTTGTTATTTGCACGCCCCCATTTTATTAAATACAACTCTTTTATTAAATATATGCACCACTTTTATTCTTTTATTTTTTAATTTTATTAAACACACACTCCTAAATTTTCAAAATTACCCTTTAAAAATTAAAATTATACACACCCTACAGTATTGGTGTGCGGATCGGGAATCGGTACAGATTTTTTAAAAATCCGTATCGAAATTCGGATCGATTTTTTTAAAAAAATAATCCAATATTGAATCCGTAAAGAAAAATCCGATATTGAATCCGTAACGAAATTCGGTTCGATTCGGAATAGATTTTACGGTGCGGAGCGAATCGAAGATAATATTATATTTTTTTTTATAAAAGGTAATAATACTTTAAAAATAAGAAAATACTTCTGTAATACTACTTCATAATTCACATTAAGAGTTTCATGAGACATATAAGAAGAGATAATATTTGAATAAAAAGTTATACTCGAATTAATGAAAAGTGAGAGTGGTGCATTGCATTATTTCATAAACAATTCATATTATAAATAAATAATTATAAACTTTTAATGAAAAGTGATAATATGTTTAATAAAAAATGATAATTACTTAAAAAAAATGTAAAATAGTCTTACATAACACGACCTTATATATTGCCCTAAATAATAATAGTACTAAGATAAAGAAAATTAATAATTTTAGATTTTTTTAAACATTTAACTTTAAATTTAAGGTGTATTTCAATTAAAGTCTATCTAATACTAATATTTTAGACATAAATATGGATTATTATTTAATTTTTGCATTTTATCTTCATTAAATAAATATAAAATATAATAATTATTTATTAAATTTACGATTGAATTTAAACCTTTGTAGATATCATTTACTTTATTCATTATATTCTCTGAAATAATACTTTGAACATATTATTTTATTTATTTTTTTTTAGAAACTTATTTTAATTTATAAAATATATATTTTCTAATATATACTAATAAATAAATATTTAGAGCATTAGATATATTTTTAAATTATTATTTGGTAGTATATTATAAATAATTTTAATTTATTAATTATGATTACATTATAAATAGTAGAGTAAAATTAATTAATTCATGACATATAAAGTATAAATTATAAATAATAAGATAAATATATTATATATAATTTTAATACATAATTTAAATTCGGTTTTTCGATACGGTACGGTTCGGTTTGATTATATCCAATATTCGGTACGGGAAAGCGGAAAATATTCAAATCCGTACCAAGCAAAAAATCGGTTCGGTTCGATTCGGAAAAAGTCAAAAAGTCAACAGTTTTTTTCGATTCGAAATTAATTCGGTACGATTTCGATTAAATCCAATATCCGTGCACACCCCTACCGTACCGCATAAAACCCGCAATATGCTCTTTTCCTTCTCTTCTCTTTTCAATTTTTTTTCGAAATTTATCTTAATCTACTTCTAATATTCATTCATTCATATATCAAAATATTCAATATTCATTACGAATGATGGTAAAGCTTGTTCATAGATGAATATCAATATTCAAAATAACTAAAGAGAAAAAAAAATCAAATACCCACCTTGTATCGAATATCTTTACGAATTTGGAACTAATTCATATCTAAAAACTCACCAAACTTGCAATTAATTAATTCATATTTCAAAAAACCATGTCCAATTGAAGCCATATAAATCTTTATTATTAGTTTGTTCGTGGATGGACAGAAATTAAAACTAACAAACACACTCTTTAATCAGAATTGATTACACGAATTTGACAGTTTTAATAAATTAATATGAATAAAAAGGGGTGAGTGAATCAATTTCAAAGTAATTCTGGCTTTGTAACGGTTCAATTTCAATGGAATTGAGTGGATGAAACAGAAGAAATTAAGATTTTCCCATAAGAGTTGAGTGTATCAAAAATATAGAGTGATCACAAAAAATCAGAATAAAAAAAATTAAATAATAGTAAAGAAAAAGTATAAAATATTAACAAACAAAAAAAATACTACAAGGGAAATTATATGAATAATCACAAAAAATAAATTATACGAATAATATCAATATGGACGTTTTTTTAAATATCGTAAAAAATAATTAATTTTATATACTTTTCGCTAATAATAAATTTAATTTTTAAAAGTTATAAAGCTTTGAAAAATTTTAAAATATTGTTAAAATATTACAAATACTCATATAATATTTAAAATTTAAATAAACTATCCATTCATTTTTGAATAGTTGTATTTTTATCTTTCATTTTTTTTAATTTTATTATATTTAATCTTAATAGTATATATATATATATATATATATATATATATATATATATATATATATATATATATATATATATATATATATATATTTGGATTAATTACTAATAGGTACACACTTTGTACTCCTAATTACTACTAGATACATTGATTTAAAATAATTATTATTTAATACAAAATATTAAAGTAAAATACCAATTATAACCCTAAATCAATACACTTTTAAACCACTAACCCTAATCCCTCACCCACCGCTGGACCACCACCGCCACCGCCAGACCACAGTCGCCGCCGCCACTGGACAGCCGGCAGTCGGTCGTCGAAAAACTGCCGCCGCCGCCACTGCCGGAATTCTGCCACCGTCGGAAAATCCATACCGCCGGCGGCCGGTCGCCGGAAATTCCATACCGCCGCCGGAGCTCAGCCGGTCGGTCGCTTGACCTCCGCCGCTGCCAGAGCTTCGCCAGACCACCACACTTTTTTGCTGCACACACTTTTTTTTACTGCACACTTTTATTACTGTACACACTTTGCTGCACACGAACTCTTGTTGCACACAACATTTATGTGCAGCACATTTGTAGGGGTAATATTGGAATATCACTATATATTTTTGTAGTTAGTAGTAATACTTTTGTATGTTTGTATCTAATAGTAATTAAGAGTTTTTTTTGTGTACCTATTAGTAATCCTCCCTATATATTTTTATATATGCATATAGATGTAAAATAAAATAAAATAAAATAAGTTTATTATATACTGTAATAAAGCATAACAAATATTTTGCTCTTATACAATACTATTGTGATATATTGAGAATGTTTATAATGTAGTATTGTATAATTTTTTTAACCGTATTGAGAATGTTTAAAATGTAGTATTGTATAGTTTTTTTTAATCTGCACTAATATATTTATATATGCAGACTATGAAAATCATCAAATGAAAATAAGAAAGTAAAAAAAAATCATAATCGAGTCGCATTACCTGAACGTTCTTGCCTAACATAAGGCGAGCCTTCGGGCTGAATGTGTTTTGCTCGAACATAAGGCGAATTGTGGTAAGGGATGTGCCTCGGAGGTGTTTAGGAGTAGGTCTTTCTTTTTATTTTTTTCCTTTTTAATTTAGGGTGTGTATTTAATAAATTAAGGATATATTAGACTTTTTAAAAATATAAATTTTAATTACATAATAATAGAGTGTTTTATTTAATAAAAAGAGGTATGCAAGTGAGATGAAACTTTGTAAATTGAGTAAGGCTTGCGTGCACCGGGGCACATCATGCGCCTTTAGAATTTAGTATTATAGGTAAGGGTACATTATTTTGTTCTAAAGGGTATACACTTTAATTAGTAAGAGTACACCATTTTGTTCTAAGGGGTATATACTTTTTATTAATATTTTTTATTTTTCTTCCAAAAATAAAGGGTACACATCTTTGTACTAAAGAGTATACAATTTAACATAAAATTCTAAAGGCGCACGGAGTATGTCCCGTGTGTCCAGGTGCACACAAGTTTTTGCCTTGTAAATTTCTTTTCATCTACGCCATTTATTAATTTAATTTTTCCTATATTAAAAAGTGATCGATAAATTAGAGTTCTCAAGTGTTTGCCTTAAGAAAAATGTTACTTTTATGGGTATTTTTTAAAAAAAAACTACGAAATAATAAAATATTTTAGGTGTTGTTCGGCACGAAAATTCGTTCTTTTCACATACTGTGTATAATTTTAGTTTTATTTATGAAGTTTATCGCTCTATTTTATAATTTCTATAACTTCACGAATATTGTTAAGATTTTACCGATTATTTTAAGAATATTTTAGGGTGCAATTAATAAGAGGAACGAGTAATGTTGCTACTGGAAATTCAATAACACGCATGCTGGCAATTAAAGAAGTAAGAGGAATGTGGGCCCTAGTAGTTAGTGAGTCCGTCACAAGACAAATTCACAAATAGGAGTAATAAATGTTAAAGAAGTAAGAGGAATGTGGGCCCTAGTACTTCATGTCTTCTTCCTTCTTCTCTCTCTAGCAGTGAAAAATCCAAGTATCCCATCCCTCTGTCCCGCCCCACCACCAGCTCTCGCCGCTACTCGTCGGCGACCTCATGGCCGCTGGCGAGATACCTTCGACCACTACTTCAGGCCTTCTATGCCTCCCCTTTCCCTTGAAGAGTGCGAGCTGCCCTTCCTTTGTCTCGGGTCTTCTCTGAGAAGGTGGTTGAAGACCTTAGATCCGATCTAACCTTTAGATCTATGGCCATGGAGGCCTTGGACTGTTGTTCTGTCAACCATGGTAAGTAGATCTGGTTGTTCTGGTGGAGGGCGTCCAAATCTGAAGGCACTAAGAGGAAGAGTCGCTGAAGAGTAATTGGTCTCGGGTAGCGGTGGCGGATGCAACGTGGCTTGGTGGTTTGGAGGAGAGAAGGCTCCATTTTTTCTTTCTGTTTTTTAATCTGTAATTTTTTTATTTTTTTTGCTGTTAGGCCATCAAGTCTGGATCTAATTTTGCATAGGATGCTTAGCAACAATTTGCCTTGTATTAGGTCTTAAGTTTGCCTTGTATTAGGTCTTATGATAGTGCTGTAGGCTAGTATTTGTTGGATCTGTTGTCTCCTTTATGGGGTGTAAGTCTGATTTCAGAGTGTTGTTCTCCTTTATAGGGTGTAAGTCTCTGATTTCAGAGTGTTGTTCTTCTCCATGGAGTGTCTAGTCTTCCTTGATGGAGTTTTTATTTCTCTTGGACTGTTGATAAACGCCCATGAGAACTCGATTTAGCTAGTTGGCTTCGTTGATATCATTAAATGAAATTTTTATCGTTTGAGAAAAAAAAAGTTGGTTAGTGCATGTGGCCGTCAATGATTTGAAAAAACCACCGTCATTGATTTGAAAAAACCACATGTAGAAGGTCAGCCCACACTAAAGCCCAACACACGTTTTTGTTGTGACCCAATTATAAGTGGAAAACAAAACAGTATCAGCGGCCCATCACACGCCATCCAACGCAGCGAACATAATTGAACCCGGAAGGCAGAACTAGTGATCATCTCGAACTCGCAGGAACACCTCACTTTTTCACCACTTCATTCATCCATCATCCATTCCCGTGTGCGCGATTCAAGAAGGAGAAATCATTCAATTGAAGGAGATGGAGAGAAGAGCTTCAACAATTCTTCAATCTACGTTTTATTCATAGAACTCAATTTCTTCTCAATAAATATGAACTGTGGTAAGATCCTTCTTACACCCATGGAAGTTGCTTGTAACTCATGGGGTAAACACTTTAAGTAGTTTTAGGGTTTAGATGAGTTAAGTTTAATTGCTTGTAACTCATGGGGTAAACACTTTAAGTAGTTCTAGGGTTTAGATGGGTTAAGTTTAATTTAATTTGATTCTTGATGAATTTAAGTAGTTCTAGGGTTTAGAGGGTTAAGTTTAATTTAATTTGATTCTTGATGATGGTTCATGACTTATAAAATGCTTATTTACTTTTTTCTAATGAATTTCTTGGAAACTGTATAGTTTAAGTTGTGTAATGTTTGTGGTTATTTCTTATTATTGAATAATGCTTGGAATAATTATAACTTGTGTGCACAATTAAATTAATTGGTTATTTTATATAAGTTAAAGTAATTGAACTGATTCTTTGGCATATTGGACATAGAAATTGGTTATTTTTAAACTGATTTCTTCAATAAAATTTTAAATTTTAATATTTAAATAATAAAAAAATTCCACCCACTCTACTCTTATCCACTCACTCTCCACCCCAAAATTTTTTTAATAAAACTTAAATCTTAATATTTAAATAATAAAAAAATTCTACCCAGTTTACCCCTATCCACCCAGCCATCCCCACCCGCCACCCACCCCACTCCCTCAATTTTTTTATTTTAATTTTAATATTTAAATAATAAAAATATTATCATCCAGCCTATCCCACCCCATTCCCCTAACCCACCCACCCACCTCCCAAAAAAATTATTTTTAATAAAATTTTAGATTTTAATATTTAATATAATGAAATTTTAGAATAATTACTCTACAGTACATATTAGCTAAAATTATTACTATTAAATACGTTTAATCTAAATTATGACTAATAGATACAAAAAGATATAATGGTATGTATATTATAATCTTAATTCAATATTCAAATTAAAATAAAACTAGATATTACTCATCCGTGCGTTGCACGGAAAGAATTAAGGATATTACTACTTTTATATTTAATTTATTTTTAACCATAATATATGTATGTATATAAATATAATTATTTATTTATTTATTTGAATTTATGTATTTTATAAAAGCTACTAATTAAGTATGTATAATATATAAATATATTTTTTTAACCTAACGTAATTAAGAAAGATATTGTATACTATAATTTATATTTTATTTTTAATTGAATAAAATATGGATAAATAAAATATAAAATATTATTTAATATAATAAATTAAAAATATTGAAATAATATTTATGGAGACGATCCTAATAAAATTAAATTGAAAGAAAAATTAAAATAAATCACAAATTTTCAAAAATAAATTTCATACATTAATCCTAAAGATTAAATTAAAAGAATATTTATAGAGACGTGGGAGTATAATTGAATGAAAAATTAAAATAAAGTATAAAATTTTGAAAATAAATTTCATACATTAACCCAAAAAATTTAAAAAAATATATTTGACATGTGTTTTAAATCTTCAATTCTAAAATTTCTAAAATTAATTCTAGATTGTCCAAATTCATCACCCAAACACTGACGATTTTTTTTAATGATTGAAGCTGCAAATAAGATCAAATAAAAATAAGAACAATAAGGTTTAAAAAAAATATAGAAATAGAATATAAAGAAAATAATAAAAACGAAGGAAAAACCATAAAATTATAAGATAAACTAATAAAACTGAAGAATGATACCTCAAAAAAAATGATTGAATATGAAAATAAGATGAACTAAAAATATAAAAGATAAAAGAAATAATTACTGATAGGTACACACTTTGTACCCCTAATTACTACTAGATACATTGATTTAAAATAATTATTATTTAATACAAAATATTAAAGTAAAATACCAAATATACCCCTAAACCCATATACCTTTAAAACACTAACCCCAACCTCCACCCACCACCGGACCACCGCTGACGCTGCCGGACCGCCGCCGCCGGCGGCGGAGCTCCGGCGGCCGGTCGCCGAAAAATCTATTCGTCAGGAAAAAAAAACTGGTCGCCGGAAAGCTGCCGCGCCGCCGCCGCCGGAGCTCCGGCAGCCGGTCGCCGAAAAAACTGTTCGTCCAAAAAAAAAAAAAAAAAAAAAAAAACTGGTCGCCGGAAAAACTGCAGCCACCGAAAAAGCTGCCGGACCGCCGCCGCCGGACCACCACATTTTTTGCTGCACACACTTTTTTTTTCTTGCACACACTTTTTTTGCTGCACACACTTTGCTGCACATGAACTTTTGCTGCACACAATATTTATGTGCAGCACATTAATAGGGGTAATATTGGAA
Organism: Pogostemon cablin; assembly: GCA_023678885.1. Taxonomy (NCBI): domain Eukaryota; kingdom Viridiplantae; phylum Streptophyta; class Magnoliopsida; order Lamiales; family Lamiaceae; genus Pogostemon; species Pogostemon cablin. The sequence goes on from CM042951.1 coordinate 34,108,716, forward strand.
TATCACTATATATTTTTGTACCTAGAAGTAATACTTTTGTATGTTTGTATCTCATAGTAATTTAGGGTTTTTTTGTGTACCTAGTAGTAATCCTCCCAAGATAAAATAAATTAAAGTATATAAATAGAGTTTATAAAATTATAAAGAAAACATTCTGAAATTAATTATGGATTGTCCAAATTCATCACTCCAAACATTGATGATTTTTAATGATTTAAATTGCAAATAAGATCGAATAAAAATAAAATCAATAAGATTAAAAAAATTTATAAAAACAGAGTTTAGAGAATACGAAGAATATATAAAAGAAATAAAAAAATATAAATAATAAAAAAGAAGAATGATACCTCAAATGGAATGATTGGACATGAAAATAAGATCTGAACCTGAAAATAAGATCAAATAAAAGTATATAAGTTAAAATAAATTAAAATATATAAATAAGGTTTATAGAATTATTATAAAAAAAATACAAAAATCGAAGAGAAACGAAAATAAGATTTAAAAAAACTTCAAATGAAAATGATTGAACCTGCACATAAGATCAATTATGAGAATGATTGAATATAAAAATAATATATAAAAATGATTGAACCTGCACAAAAGATAAAATATATTAAAGTATAGAATTATAAATAAAATAAATAAATCGATGAGAAAAATAATAAAAAAAAAGAATGATACCTCAATTGGAATGATTGAACATGAAAATAAGATCAAATAAAAGTATATAAGATAAAATAATTAAAGTATATAAATAAGGTTTATAGAATTATTATAAAGAAAATACAAAAATAAAAAAGATACGAAAATAAGATTTCAAAAACAAAAAAAAAGACAAAAAAAAAACACTTCAAATGAGAATGATTGAACATGCACATAAGATCAAGTATGAGAATGATTAAATATAAAAATAAGATCAAATAAAAGTATAAAAGATAAAATAAATTAAGTATAGAAATATGGTTAATAGAATTATAAATAAAATAAATAAATAGATGAGAAAAAAATAACAAAAAAAAGAATGATATCTCAATTGGAATGATTGAACTTGAAAATAAGATCAAATAAAAGTATATAAGATAAAAGAAATTAAAGTATATAAATAAGGTTTATAGAATTATTATAAAGAAAATACAAAAATCGAAGAAAAATGAAAATAAGATTTCAAAAACAAAACAAAAAAAAAATACTTCAAATGAGAATGATTGAACCTGTACATAAGATCAAGTATGAGAATGATTGAATATAAAAATAAGATCAAATAAAAGTATAAAAGATAAAATAATTTAAGTATAAAAATATGGTTTATAGAATTATAAATAAAATAAATAAATAGATGAGAAAAAAATAACAAAAAATAAAAAAGAAGAATGATATCTCAATTGGAATGATTGAACTTGAAAATAAGATCAAATAAAAGTATATAAGATAAAAGAAATTAAAGTATATAAATAAGGTTTATAGAATTATTATAAAGAAAATACAAAAATCGAAGAAAAACGAAAATAAGATTTAAAAAAAAAAGATGCTTCAAATGAGAATGATTGAACCTGCACATAAGATCAAGTATGAGAATGATTGAATATAAAAATAAGATCAAATAAAAGTATAAAAGATAAAATAATTTAAGTATATAAATATTGTTTATAGAATTATAAATAAAATAAATAAATAGATGAGAAAAAAATAACAAAAAATAAAAAAGAAGAATGATATCTCAATTGGAATGATTGAACTTGAAAATAAGATCAAATAAAAGTATATAAGATAAAAGAAATTAAAGTATATAAGATAAAAGAAATTAAAGTATATAAATAAGGTTTATAGAATTATTATAAAGAAAATACAAAAATCGAAGAAAAATGAAAATAAGATTTCAAAAACAAAACAAAAAAAAAATACTTCAAATGAGAATGATTGAACCTGCACATAAGATCAAGTATGAGAATGATTGAATATAAAAATAAGATCAAATAAAAGTATAAAAGATAAAATAATTTAAGTATAAAAATATTTTTTATAGAATTATAAATAAAATAAATAAATAGATGAGAAAAAAATAACAAAAAATAAAAAAGAAGAATGATATCTCAATTGGAATGATTGAACTTGAAAATAAGATCAAATAAAAGTATATAAGATAAAAGAAATTAAAGTATATAAATAAGGTTTATAGAATTATTATAAAGAAAATACAAAAATCGAAGAAAAACGAAAATAAGATTTTAAAAAAAAAGATGCTTCAAATGAGAATGATTGAACCTGCACATAAGATCAAGTATGAGAATGATTGAATATAAAAATAAGATCAAATAAAGTATAAAAGATAAAGGGGTAAATTACTAAAACCCCCTCGAGGTTTGTCCAAATTACTAAATAAATCTCGTGGTTTGAAAAATTACTAATTAACCCTCTTTAAAAAATATTTTTTAAAAAAATAGTGAAATTTAAAAATACAATGTTAAATATATGGGTCTTGTTGTTATTTTCATCCTTCTTTATTTTAAGAACAAGTGTATTTTTATTAATTTTTAAATAAAAAACAAATCCCTTGAAAAAGCTTTAGAATTGTTGCATCCCAGATGACATTGGGAAAAATGATCACCTCCTTCATCTCTTGCAGTATTATCATCTTCTACCACATGGACAGTATATACGCTACTCGAACCAATATCGCGGCATTTTGCTTTGGTTTTTGCAGAAGAGAGGTTGTTGTAGTGTCGCGATATTCTGCTTTGGTTCAAAGCCTGGTGGGAATTCCGGGCTCATTGAATTTGATCCATCCTCAATACATTCTTCACAGTAGAAGCCTAGGTAAGTAATCCATATTTAATTTCTCTAAATTTTCCAATCCATCATTAGGCCCATTTTTAATATTTTCTTTCACCATTTTGAAAGGCAAACTTTGATGTTGTTTCCAGTTGCAAACGTTCCGCAACACTCAAATTTCGTACTCGCCACCATTTCTATGTAGTTTACTGTTTCCAATACAACATCATTGCTGTCAAGTTGTTGGAAATTACATCTTCTCTGTGTGTAGCCGTCTTCTGCTTTATCTCTAAGAATAATGTCTCCTATTAGATTTGACATTTGAATGAATTGGTTGATCTCAAATATAAGGGGACTGATAATAAAACTCTCGTCATATATATCTAGCTATTCTCGTCTATCCTCACAAAAGAAGTAATTTTTTTACTCGCCATTGCAAAGAACCTGTCATTCCATGCATGAGCTTATCTAGATAAGTCGTTTGTGGCTTACGTCAATTTCTTTCCAAGGGAGAAACCATACAAACCAATTCTTAAACCATTCGCCTACCTCTACCACCACTTTATCGAAAGTATTATCTAATTTATTCTCAAGCAAGATGATATTGTCGCCCAAGAATCTCATCAATACGAGCTCTCCACTCTCACTTTGTATATCTTCATACAAAGTTCTTCCCAAGAGAATTCTTTTTTCAATTATTTATCTTATGAATGCATGCAAAGTTGAGCTATACTTTGAACAAACTTGCACACACTATTTTCTTCACCCTCTCTCTCACGTATTGAATCTAACAAAATTGAAATCAAACTGAAGAAAAGAGACAAGGATGTATAGTGGTTCGATCTTAAACATCTACATCCACTTCTTAAGGAGAGAGATCACTAATATGATGGAATAAAAGTTACAACTTCTTGGAGAAGATGATGAACTAAACTTCTAAGAAAACCCTAAACTTATGAACCCTAACTGATGATGATTATTATTATGCTGTGCATGTGATGTTCCTTTTATACCACACCGGTGGGTTTTAGAATGCATCAGCAAACTCAACAAACTTCCACGTGATCAGTTCCATTCAGTTATAACTGACTTCCATGTCATCAATCCATCAACTCAGCACACTTCTGATCCTACGGCTCTTCCTTATGCAGTAGCACCTTTCCATCTTGCTGTTTATATCGAACATCTCACATGTTGAAGCCAGCTGGATCAGTTGTTATACAACTACTAACTAACTCAACAAACTTAAATTCCTTTCTTAGAACCATCATCCAAATGCATGCATCAAGACTTCATCCAACGGTTCCCTCTTACTGTAAATAGCATGATCACAACCATTTGATCATGCTGATTCCTTTCTTAATCATCACCCTAAACATGTATGTTGCTGATCTACACCATTCATATGTATGCATGCATGATCTATACACAACAAATCTCCACCTTAGACCATGCATCATCATAAGTGATCAAACCTCTCCACCTTGCTGCAATTATAGGCTGCAGCACACCTTCCTTTTCATCTTTTATTGAAGACTAATAAGACTCTTACACAATTCATATTTCTGAACTGGTAGAGCCTTTGTGAATGCATCAGCTGGATTGTCTGCTGTTTTAATTTTCTTGACAGCTACTAACTTCTCTTCTATCATGTTTTTTATGAAGTAAAGTCTTACATCAATGTGTTTAGTCCTTTCATGATACCCTTGGTGTTTTGAGAGATGTACAGCACTTTGGTTGTCACAATATACTTCAATAGCAACTTGTTGAATACCAAACTCTCCCAAAATATCAATCAACCAAACACCTACTTTGATTGCTTCTGTGAGAGCAACAAACTCAGTCTCAGTGGTTAAGAGTGCTACTATGTGTTGATGTGTAGCCTTTCAACTTATTGTTGTACCAAACAAATTAAACACATAACCTGTTATTGACTTCCTTGTATCAAGATTAGCTGCATATTCAGCATCCACATAACTAACAACAGCTTTGTCCCAAGTACCTTATTTCTGAAATTTCAATCCAACTGACATAGTACCTTTGATGTATCTCAGTGCCCACTTCACTGCATCCCAATGTACAAGACCAGGATTGCTCATAAATCTACTGATCATACTCATAACATAAGCCAAGTCTGGCCTACAACACGCCATTGCATACATCAAACTACCAACTGCACTTGCATATGGTATATTGCTCATTTCTGTCTTTTCCTTATCTGTTTGAGGACCTTGAAGTGATGACAGATTTAAACCCTGCTTAACTGGTATTGAAACATCCTTACAGAGATTCATATTATACCTCTTCAGAACCTTATCCAAGTATGACTCTTGAAACAATCTTAGCTGACCACCTGATCTGTCCCTTTCAATTTGCATACCAAGTATCATTCTTGCTTCACCTAGATCTTTCATGTCAAACTCCTTCCTCAAAGTATCTTTTACTGTATTAATTCCTATCATATCCTTGCATGCAATCAATATATCATCTACATAAAGTAGTAGATAAGTGTAGCATTCTTCCTTACATCTTATGTACACACAACTATCATACATACTGAGATACCACTGTCTTGGGCTTTGCTTTAGTCCATACAGTGATTTAAGTAACAGACAAGCCTTTGAGTCTGCACCTTTCAAACTAACACCTTCAGGAATCTTCATGTAAATCTTTTTCTCTAAATTTTCATATAAGAAAGCTGTTGTTACATCCATCTGATGCAATTCCAAATCCAATTGAGTAACTAATGATAATAAGATCCTTATTGAGCAATGTTTGACTACTGGTGAGAAGATTTCATTATAATCTACACCTTCTTGCTGTGAAAAACCTTTTGGTACAAGCCTTGCCTTATATCTGATTCCTCCTTCCTTACTTGTCACTGGTTTCTTTTTATATATCCACTTACAACCTACAAGCTTCTGAGTAGCAGGTTTGTCAACAATCATCCAAGTGTTATTCCTTTTTAATGATTGTAGCTCTTCTTCCATAGCATCTAACCACTGCATACTCTCCTTACCTGATATTGCTTCTGAATATGTTCTTGGCTCATAGATATAAATGTCTGAAGCTACATAGAGTGCATATGACACAGTGTCTGCCTCTATATATCTAATAGGTGTTCTAATCTGTCTTCTCAACCTATCCCTAACCAGTTGATAGCTGCTAAGAGTCTTTTCATTTGAACCAGATGATTCAGCTCTCTCCTCTGTAGCTTCTTCCTCATGTACATCATCATTTCTCTGATCCTGAATGTGCTGTACTACTGTTTTACCATCATGCTCCACCTCAAACTCACACTTATCTGTAGTAATGACCTTATCAGCACCTCTCTCTAATAAAGGCATCTTGTCTTCACTAAATTTTACATCCCTACTAACAATGAACTTGTTAGTCTCATAACACCACAGCCTGTACCCTTTTACTTCTTTAGGATAACCTACAAGCACACACTTAACAGCTCTAGGATCCAGCTTATCTTGTTTTTGATGTGAATACACCTGGCAACCTATCACCCTTAAATGACTATAATCTGGTATTCTTTCAGTCCATACTTGTTCAGGTGGTTTAAATTTAAGTGTTGTGCATGGTGACAAGTTGATCAAATAAGCTGCAGTTGAAACTAACTCACCCCAGAAACCTTTTGAGAAGCCTCCACTACTCATCATGCATCTAACTCTTGCAAGAAGTGTCTGATTCATTCTTTCAGTCACTCCATTCTGCTATAGTGTACCTGGTACTGTTTTGTGGCTCTTAATACCCTTTTCTTGGCAAAACTTGTTGAATTCATGTGATACAAACTCAAGCCCATTATCTGTCCTTAAACACTTAACTTTGTTTCCAGTCTGCAGTTCTGTTTCTGTCAACCAAACTTTAAAAACTGATGATGCTTCATCCTTTGTCTTTAAAATTCTTATCCATACCTTTCTTGAATAATCATCAATGAATGATATGAAGTATTTTCCACCCCCTATTGTTGAGGTCTTAGAAGGTCCCCAAAGATCAGAATGAATATATTCTAATCTAGCTTTGGTATTATGCTCAGCTGCACTAAATTTTAACCTTTTTGATTTGTCTAATATACAAGCTTCACACTGATCTAACTTGCAAGTTGAACTGATCTCAAGCAGCTTCTGTCTTGCAAGTTCTTGCAAGCCTCTTTCACTTATGTGACTAAGCCTTCCATGCCAAATATTAACACTACTGTCATCCTTAGTTGCATTAATCTGTCCAGCCATAACAGAACCTTCTAAGAAGTACAGATCAGACCTCTTAAAACCTTTAACAACTACTGACTTTCCTTTTATGATAGTAAGTGTTTCTCCCTTCAAATGGCACTCATAACCTTGAGAAACTAACATTCCAAGAGATATTAGATATCTCCTCAAACTTGGTACATATCTGATATTTTTCAACAACCTGATTTTTCCATCAAACATTCTAAGTTTGACAGAACATATTCCTACAATCTTACAGGTGTGATCATCACCTAGTATTACTGATCCTTCATCTTGTGATCTTAATTCAGTAAACCAATCTTTTCTAGAAGTCATATGAAATGTACATCCTGAATCCATAACCCATTCTTCTGATACTGAACTAGAACAAATTGTCATTGCTTCAATGAAATCAGAATCTGAACCAACTTGATTAGTTGTTACCCGATTTGCATGAGACCTCTTATTTCCTTCCTTTTCAGCTATCTTTTTTGCCACCATTGCTTTCCATTTGAAATATTGTTTCTTGAAATATCCAGGCTTATTGCAGTGAAAGCAGTTCTTGTTTTCTTCTTCATCTGATGGAGTACTAAAATTCTTTTCTGGCTTCCTTTTATCAGTATTGCTTTTATTATTCTTGTTATTCTTGCTCCACTGATTCTGTTTCTTTGCTACCAGACCTTCTGCAGTTGCTTGTTGTTCTGGATTCTTATGAAGCACATTTGCCTTAACTGCTAACAAGACTTGCTCAAGATAGATTGATTCAGCATTAGCAAACAAAGTGTATCTCTTAAATCTTCAAAGGACTTTGGAAGGGCTGACATGAGGATGACAGCTTTGTCTTCAGTTGACAGAGCCACATCAATATTTTCTAGATCATCAATGATCTTATTAAACTCATCTAATTGACCAATTATTGACTTATCTTCTGATACCTTGAAAGAGTATAGTTTTTGCTTCATGTACAAACGGTTGGCCAAGCTTTTAACCATATACAGCTCCTCCAATTTCTTCCAAACTCCTCTTGCTGTAGCTTCCTTTGAGATTTTCCTCAGGGCTTTATCTCCAAGACATAAGATACGTGCACTTCTAGCATTGGTTTGTTGTTCTTGATCTGCTGCAAGAGCAACAGCATCAACTGCTGCGGCTTGATTTTTAGGAAGTGGTTTGATTGCTTCTGATAATCCTTGTTGAATCAATATGGCATCCATCTTCATCCTCCACAGACTGAAGTCTGTCTTCTCTGAGAACTTTTCAATATCAAACTTAGTAGTAATCATTTGATCTTCTTTTCCACTGAATCTTCTTCTTCTTCTTGGCTTTCCACAGACGGCGCCAATTCTTATAAATGCATGCAAAGTTGAGCTATACTTTGGACAAACTTGCACACACTATTTTCTTCACCCTCTCTCTCACATATTGAATCTAACAAAATTGAAATCAAATTGAAGAAAAGAGACAAGGATGTATAGTTTTTTTTTTTAAAATCTACATCCACTTTTTAAGGAGAGAGATCACTAATATGATGGAATACAAGTTACAACTTCTTGGAGAAGATGATGAACTAAACTTATAAGAAAACCCTAAACTTATGAACCCTAACTGATGATGATTATTATTCTGCTGTGCATGTGATGTTCCTTTTATACCACACCGGTGGATTTTAGAATGTATCAGCAAACTCAGCAAACTTCCACGTGATCAGTTCCATTCAGTTATAACTGACTTCCATGTCATCAATTCATCAGCTCAGCACACTTCTGATCCTACGGCTCTTCCTTATGCAATAGCATCTTTCCATCTTGCTGCTTATATCGAACATCTCACATGATGAAACCAACTGGATCAGTTGTTATACAACTACTAACTAACTCAACAAAGTTAGATTCCTTTCTTAGAACCATCATCCAGCTGCATGCATCAAGACTTCATCCAACGGTTTCCTCTTACTGTAAATAGCATGATCACAACCGTTTGATCATGCTGATTCCTTTCTTAACCATCACCCCTAAACATGTATGTAATCATCACCCTAAACATGTATGTTGCTGATCTACACCATTCATACGTATGCATGCATGATCTATACACAACAATTTATAACATATATACTCCAATATTATTCTATTAGAGATCTCAATCTAATGATTATTAACCTCGGTTTGCTAATGTTTGCACATAAGACTTCTCCGGGTACCTAATTCCACGATTAGCAGGGAATGAAATTGGTTTTTGTTGGTTGTGAGCTATCATCCTTCTCCGATTGAATCTCAGAAGGAAAGACCTTATCTTGTAACTTCAATCCATAACTTATTCAGTTTATCCAAAATCTTTTCTGCATTCAGTATCTAATGAATCCAAAAGGTCTCTCGAGCTTGTCTTTCTTCTTTGGTCTGAAAATGTCCTCCACTTCACCTATCTCACTGAAAATAGACTTGAGATACTCTACTGTGCATTCCTCTAGAAAATTTTTGAATAAGAATGTCATAATGTTCTCTGATTTTTCATTTTGAAAATTATCCCAGAATGTGTCTTCATTACCCAACTTAATGCAGTTTCTTTCGTGAGTTGCCTGGTTGTTACCTATCCTCAAGGTCTGTTTCTACCTCATCGGTGGTCTTTCGAAAAAGGGTTTTGGTTTTCTGGTTTCTTCTCTCATCTCTCTCTCCAAACCTATATCATTATTCAATCTATTTTCAAATCCCATGAAAACTCAAGACAAACATAACTAGAGGTATGAAGAAAATAATACTCCATCCATCTCATATTATATTGCACCGGAATAAATACAGAGTTAAAAAATTATAATTTTATTGACTGTTGGAGGGTAATGTAGTCTTTTAGTTACTAAATAAATAATAATATATGTTATTTATGTTATGTGGCAATGAGAGATTTAAATTTAAAATTATGATATATTTTGAGGTTAAAGATTAATGTGATATTTCCTTTTTTGAGTGATAAGGATTATCATGGGACAGAAGAAAACACAAAGTATAAAATTTATCATGATATGAATGGAGTAACCCATTTTTCTATAGTTGGACCGAAGATCGAATTGGCAGAGGTAACGATTTGATGTTCTACTGTGGAACCGATTCAATCCGCAGTTAATTGGAAATTTTGATTTAACATAATTTCAATTACTACATATGTTATAGAATCACCATTTATAAACCCCAAATTATTTTATAAACTTAAAAATTCAATTTATATAAAAATATTTACAGTTCATAATTCGTAATTCACACTCTGTTTCAATGCTTACGTTTGTTTTTTGCATTTAAATTAATAAATATACTCCCTCCGTCTCGGGTATTTTTATCCATTTGTACGGGCACGGAAATTAAGACGTTTTATTTTTTTAATATATAATGTAAGAGAAAGTAGGGATAAATTAGTAATTTAAAAAGAAAAAGTGAATAAAGTTATTGGGAATGATGAATAAAGTGTAAAAAAGTAATTAAAGTTGTTGGGATTGTAAAAAATAGGTAATAAAATATTATGTATTTTTGCCAAAAATGGAATGAGTAAAAATACGTGGGACACCCCAAAATGAAAAGTGCGTAAAAATACGTGGGACGGAGGGAGTAGTATTTTTATGTGTAGTGGGTTGAAAGATATAGTATTTAATGTAAAGTGAATAGTTGAATTGATAAAGTCTCTTGTGAGACGGTTTATTTGTGAGACATGTCGACCCATCACTAAAGTATGCTTATTATATAGATAAAATATGTTTAATGGTTGTTAAAGTATGCTTGATTATGTATTAAGTATAATTTTAACGTGTTATAATATGATTTATTATTAATATACTTTAACTACAAATAAACATATTTTATTTATACAATAAGTATACTTTAGTGATGGGTCGACCCGTTTCACAAATAACCCGTCTCACAAGAGAGTACCTCAGTTGTATTAGTGTTGTGTGTGAGTCTCATGAAGATACATTAATTATTTTGTATGGGTTTCATTTACCAAAAAGAAAAATACAAAGATTGAAATGTGACACCCAAATTGAAAATATGTAAAGTTTGAAATGAGATAGAAATAGTACATAGTTTATAGCAAGCACATTTAATATCATAATTTATAATTTGATTCAAAATTTTAATCTTATTTTTTAAAATACACAAAAATAAAAGGTAAATATAAAAAAATAAAAAGAATAAGTAGAATAATAAAATAAAAAATTACAGAAATCGGTTCAATCGGATTTTCTAATTTTGATTGGTTCAACTCAATTAAACCTTAAAATTCAATTTTAGATATTCCATACCGGTCCTGGCTTCAATTCCCGGTTCAATCAGCCGATTTTGTTTAATTTTGATAAAATTGAGAGTAACTAATACTCCTTTCGTCCGCTGATAAGTTACTCCCTCCGTCCCACCAAAAGATCATCATTTTACTATATATTGGGCGTCCATTCAAAGATTTTTATTTTTCCCTTTTAGTAAAAAAACACCACGTATGGCCCATCACTTACTACTAATACAATTACTCACTATACCTAAAATAATAATAATTCTTAATTTACGTGCAAAAAGCAAATGGAGACATATGGATATGGCCAGGACGGAGGGAGTATATTTTCTCACATACCTTATCACTCATTATTAATCGATTTGCACACAGGATCTTATGTGCAATTTTTGTGCAACATCTGCGGTTCCACACGTTAAGTTATTGACACGTAAGATGGGGAAATAAATTCAACTATTACCTAGAATTTAAGATTTAGGGTATAATTTCTCTCTCCTACGTGTAGTTAATCTAGCAATGTGACACATGTGATAATGTACCAAATAACACAGAGAATTCGAGCTGATGGATTTGGATCCTCTCTACATGAGTCAATTTTCTTTTATATGAACATTGATTTCACTGTTTATATGAGAGGAAATTTCCTTTAATTATTGGAGAGGATCTTCATCTCATTATTAATACAAATAATAATATTTATTCATAATGAACAAATTTAAATAAATATAAATGTGAAATGACCTTAAATCAAATAAATGTCAATTTTTGTTACAATTTCAAAATTGAGTGACAAAACCTCACGGTTTTCTAAATAAAGTTGCTGTACCCAAATTGGAATCCCATCCGTCCAAAAAAGCGGGAAACGAATCAAACAACGAATCAGATCAAACCATTAATCCCAACCCTAGAACATAAAATAAATGAATAAATAAATAAAATAAAATCTGAAAAAAGGGCAGCGGCCATAACTATCTATCCATTCCAATTCCTACTGTGTCAGAAACCACAAGCCACACCTTTTGTGCAAAATGGCACCCAAAAGGAAGCAACCAACCGATTCCACCGCCGTTACCCGCCGTTCCACCCGCCTAGCCAACGCCGCCGTGCCTCCGCCTGCTGCAGACCCCAAACCTCCCAAGAAGACGAAGAAGGCAACAGCCAAACGAGCCCCCAAACCGCCGCCTACGGCCGAACCAGAACCAGAACCAGAACCGAGCAAGACCATCATCGTGGAGCACTGCAAACAGTGCAACTCGTTCAAGACCAGGGCGTTTCAGGTGAAGGAAGGGTTGGAGAAGGGCGTCGCCGGAGTCAAAGTGGTGGTGAACCCTGAGAAGCCGAGGAGAGGGTGCTTCGAGATTCGGGAGGAAGGCGGAGAGGTTTTTCTGAGCTTGGTGAATTTGAAGAGGCCGTTTCCGCCATTGAAGGCGCTGGACATGGAGAAGGTGATTGCGGACGTGGTGGAGAAGATCCGCTGAGGACACGTGGCGGAAACTGGTTGGCGCTCGTTTTTGGCAGGTTGAAGGTAATTTTTGCCAAGCTATACATACTTGTACCTTGGTGTTTTTATTTTGGGGTTGTACGTTGGTGTATTTTCAGGGTGTACTCATGTGTAGTTGATTAATCACTCACCATTATTGAATCCTCCTTAACTGCGATGTTGCCTTGGTATTTTGTTAAATGATTTGTGTGCTATCAATATTTGCTTTTTTAGTCCTATTTAATTATAGTAATATTGATTAGTAGTATATTTTTAGTAATTAAGTGTTATTATATATACTACTTGTGTGTTGTTTCACTTGTTTGTGTTTAACTAATAATTTTATTTATTCAAATGGAATGACTAATGAGGTGAAGTTACCTCTTAACTCCTACTAATGTCTATATAGATTTGAAGAAATTGAGGACAGAGTACAGTACAGTTTTAGAGAAATTCTTATGTGTTCCACAGTTCCAGTTAGGACAGCTCTTCAAATGTCGGAAATCTTTATATTCAATTGTTGATTCGATTGAATATATATAAATCGATCCATATAATTCAATCCAATTAAAAGAACTTGAGAAAATATTACTCAATTTTTTTTATTCAGTTAATCAGCTATAATCATCAGTGATTTAATTAAATATAAATATGTAATTCGATTAAATATAGGACACATTCTCTTACGAGACATTACTTTTGTGAATACATTATTTTATGAGACGTGTTAAAGTAAGTTTATTATTTAGATAAAATATGTTTAATAGTTGTTTAAGTATGTTTTCTAAAGAATGCTTGATTATGCATTAAAATATGATTTTAGCGTGTTATAATATAATTTATTATTGACATACTTTAACTACAAATAAGCATACTTTATCTATACAATAAGTATAATTTAATAATAGATCGACCCGACTCACAAATAACTCGTCTTACAAGAAAGTGTCTCTAAATATAAATGTGTAATTCAATTATAAATTGATGTTATATGTGGAATATAAATGTGTAATTCAATTATAAATTGATGTTATATGTGGAATATAAATATGTAATTCGATTATAAATTGATGTTATATGTGGACCACATTATCTTAATATATATATTTGTAAAGTGTTTTTCTTATTTGAATTTTTTGAAAACACACGTATTGTAATTTTGTTCTTCTCAAAATAAAATTTGATACTCCCTCCGTCCCATTAGTATTGATACATTTTTTTGGCACGGAGATTAAGGAGTATAATAATTTAATATAAAGTGAAGTGAGAGAAATAATATTTAATGTATAGTGGGTAGTTGTATTAGTGGTGGGTGTGATGTGTATGTGGGTCCATGTAAATAAATAAATTATTTTTGTGTGGGTCTCATGTTCTTAAAAAGAAAATATGTCAATTTCTGTGGGACAACCCAAAAAGAAAAGTGTGTCAATATTTTTGGGACGGAGGGAGTATGTGTTTTGTTTCTATTGGTTGAGTATTTATGATTATGTATTAATTGTGTTTTGGTTTTGATCGAACTTAATTATCTTGATATATCTATTCTAAAGTAATTTTCTAATATAAAAATTTTAAACGAAATTTACTTTCCAAATTAATTACTAAACGAAATTCATATTTTAAGATCATTAGTTTATTCATATTTATTATAATTATAATTAAATGCTTTAAAATATTCATTAAAATATGTATAATTAGTAGTCGTCAAATAATATATTTTGAATTGTCTATTTGGTATTTTTAATTAATCATAAGAAAAGTTGTGATCTATTTTGTTATTATTTATCTTATATAATTTATATATAAAAATATATACAAACTTACCTTTGATACATATAATGAGTATCTTACCTTTGATACATATAATATTTATTTATAAATAAAAAAAGAATACAACATAAATTTTGCCTTACCAAATTATTTTATTGTGATCTCTTCAATTATTAATTAATTATACATTTACTTTCCAAATTAATTATTAATTGAAATTCATGCTTATACAGATAGTAAAATCATTATTGAAAAAATAGTAAAACATCTAATTTAATCCCTCTTATTTGCACCGTAAAACAAATTTACTCCCACTTAATTGGTAAACATTAATGCACCACCTATTATATATTCTAATAAGTTCATCCTTCACACCTCAACAAATAACATTTTATTACTTTTAGTCCAAGTATTTTTATAATGTCTGCTTTGTTTGACCCTGTTTCTAAAGTTACTTGCGAGAAGGAAACATGAAAAATTAAGGTCAAGTATCAAGAGTTTAGAATTCGTTTGCGGATGATACAGATCAAAAGACACATATTGATCTTATTTTGATGGATGAGGAGGTTGATGCTAATTCTTTAAATTTAATATTTTTGATTTGCATATTTTATTTTTAACAATATTAACATATGTATTATTGATTGAAGAGCACAAAGATTGAAGAAAAGATTCGCAAATTTTACTTTTGGAATTCGAGAAGATGGTGCGCGAGGGAAAAACTTATTTTATTTCTAATTTTGGTGTTGGTGAAAATAATGGGAGTATTTTCGGTACTAAACATACATGCAAGTTAAACATACACGGCAACACTCTTATGAGACCATGCTCACAATTCGAGATGAAGGACAGTGGATTCAATTTTGTTGATTTTGAAACCGTCATTTGCCAAGACAAAATTTCAGATAAATATTTGATAGGTATTTTCGACTTCTATTTAATTAACTTCTTTATAATATTGACGTTGATTCTTTGGCATGCTTTTTTAATTTTTTATTTCCTATTATTATTATTATTATTTCATCACAAAATAAATAGATGTGATTGCATTGATTGTCAATGTTTGAGAAATGATTTGCCTTGATGTGAGGGGTAAGGCAACTGACATTGTGCTTGAGGATGCACGATAATTATTTTAATTTCTCATGATTTTGATTTTAGGTCCTAAGATCACAATATCATTTTAATTTCATAAATTTTAATTCGATTTTTTTCATATTTAATTTCAGACACACAAACATTGTGTGTACGTTTTGGGGTAATTATGCAATCCAATTCTCCAAATACAATAGGGAACATCACAATCAAACACTGTAGATTGTGTGGTTGAGTATGCAAAGATCAACAATAAATATTGATGTATGTTTTTTCTAACTATAGTTTTATTATCATGTTTTTCCTATATAGAATTTTAAATATTATTTAAATCTCAAACGATCACCAATAAACACAATTATTTTGGCTATTATATGTTTTGTAGCAATAAATAAACAATAATAAATATACAATCAAATAATTTAAATGACAAATAATTATTTAAAGATAATACAAAATATACTCAATTTGTTAAAAATATATAATAATAATAATAATAATAATAATAATAATAATAATAAATATTAAGCCCTTGTCACACACGGCATCACACTAATAAATATGTAATTAGATTATAAATAAATTGATGTTTTGTGTGGACCACATGTGAGGGTGTGATTAAGTAATTTAATTTGTGTTGTAGAGTGTGATTTGAATGTATATAATTTTGTAGAATCAATATATATGGGTGGTTTATGATTTTTAAATCGAGTCAAATATTGAGTAAATGATATTTAGATCATTTCGGATATTTAAAGACCTAACTAAATAGAGGTCACAAAAGAATATGATAAATATAGGGTAATTTTATACTTTATCTATTGGAAATTTTAGAAATCTTTACTAATAATCTTGTTATATATTCCAAGACGATTGCTCGGATTAGGCATTCAATCTTGAATACTTCTATCCTTGTGAAAAAAAAAATTCTTGTAACGAACTCATTGATTTCATTTTTTTTAAGATTCTCTCCAAATTACAGAGTCACCATGAAAAATGTACTCCCTCTATTCTAGTGGATTCTTCCGAAGAATTGGAAGCAAAGCATACCACTCTTTACACTTTTTTTATTTGTCTATTGCATAATTAATATTCCATAAAGGGAAATATCATTTTATCCCACAACTTCAAAATTTACTTTAATTTCATTTTGTCACTTATTTTTTACATACATACAATTACTTTATACTTTATAGTAAAAACTTGTGTGCCTCCGGAGACACACCGTGCCCCATGGGAATACAAGAATTTATTAGTATTAAATTATTTAAATTATTGTGTTCCCATGGGGCACGTACACAGGAGACCAACTCATACTTTATTACCTAAAAATACTACAATACACTAAAAAATCAACAAAATTAGCCAAAAAGTGTGTTTTTAAACAATATAATATAATGAACGAGAAGGGTGGTCCGAGATGGAAGTATGCATTTAGATACTAAGCTATACAACATATTCCCATATGCATACAAACCTTTTCTACTTACAAACCTTTTCTACTGCCCCCAGGGCATAACTCAAGTGGCAGAGGGGAGAGTGAAAGACCTCCCAATTGAGCTTGTAGCTACAGGGTGGGGGTTCGAATCCTGCCAAATTAAACAGTGAGCATTCTCTATAAACCACTTGAGGCACATCCTGCGATTTACCTCTTTCACCAATTCCAAGATAGGGGCAGTGGGCCCCTTATGGTGGGGTACACCATATACAAACCTTTTCTATCTTTTAGAAGATGACTGAAGTGCTGAGGTCAATTGACTTTTTCATGTTTAGGGAAGCAATATTTCTTTTTTTTTTTTTTGATCAGTAAAGAAAATTTCATTCACATAGGGTATCAGGGATACCCAAAAATTACAGCTTATACAAGTTTACAATACTTAACATCCTAGTAACATTCTCGGATATACTAGCCAGTCACAAAATGAAAAGTTAGAGCATCCTATCTTATTTACATAAAACCAACTCTAAAGTCTTTCCTTAATATCTTCAACAATTTTATCAACAGAGAATTCCACACCATTAAATATCAAATCATTTCTACCTCTCCACAGTCTCCAAATCACACACACCCAAATTGTTACCGCCACTTTCTTCCCTATTTTGCCTCTCAAAATTCGACTATGTGCAATGAGGTTAGAAAGAATACGAGAGTGAAGTACAGTATAAATTCCCAACCACTTAAAGCAAGACATCCATACCTCATGTGATTTTGGGCATTCTAAGAGAACATCCATTTCAGTTTCAAAGTGTGTTCCACATAATGCACATTTCGAATCTTCCATCCAATGCAACAAATTTCTTCTAAGCAAATTAGCTCTTGTTGGTAGCCTATTCCAGATGGCTCTCCATGCGTGGGCTGTTACTTTTAGCGGTGCATAAGTCTTCCAAATAAGTTTGAATCCGTGCATCATATTTTCATCAGTCACTGTCATTACACTGGGTTGCATAAAGATTGAATAAGCACTCCTCGTATTGTAGCAATTGTTAGAAATTCCCCGCCATCTCCATGAATCTGCAACTCCTTGCCTCAAAGTAAACCTGTCAAGAATAGATACTAACAAATTAAAGCTATCAAGTTTCCAATCAAAAAGATTTCTTCTCCAATCCCAACTCCACCTCCATCTCTCTCCTTCCCACTTCCCCATTTCTCCAACCCGACTATTCTTATTACTACAGTGCTGAAAGAGACGTGGGAATTTCAGCATCAAAGAGCCTTCTCCCGTCCAATCATCAACTCAAAAGTTTATGTCCCTTCCATCTCCCAATATCCTTACTAATCTATTTTTAAACCAAATGCCCCCTTCCCCAAAACAAAGCCTCATAACATCCCTCCACTACCCTAACCATAAGCTACCTATCTCTCCACTAAAAGAAGCATCCCCCAACCTATCCCTTAACCCATATTTCGACTCTACCACACTTACCCACAAACTGTTTTTTCTCTCAAATACCTCCAAGCCCATTTACCCAACAAAGCTTTATTAAAGATATCTAAATCTTTTACCCCAAGTCCCCCATGATCTTTTGATTTACACACTACTCTCCACTCGACCCATGCAACCTTTTTAATTCTCTCTCCACCCCCCATAAAAAATTACGCTGTAAACTTACAATATCACATATGGTTTTTTTAGGAATTTGATAGAAAGAAAGATAGTAAAGAGGCAAAGTAGAGAGAACCACATTTAATAGAGTGATTCTGCCACCTAACGAGATTTTGCTCTCCTCCCATCGCCTTAAACGATTTCTGATCTTATGTACTATATTAGACCATTCTGCAATACTTTTGTGATTCATTCCAACCTTGATCCCCAAGTAGACAAACGGAATTGAGCCCATTGAGCAACTAAGGATATTCGCCATTTCACCCAGTGTGTTTCTATCAATATTTATTCCAAAGATGAAACATTTTTCAAAATTTACCTTTAGCCTCGAAACTAACTCCATACACCTCAAGATTCTTCTCATAATCCAAGCATTTTCCACTGATGCCTCTCCCATAAAAATAGTGTCATCAGCAAACTGAAGATGAGATATTGTGATATTGTTCCGCCCTATTTTTGCTCCTTTAAACATTCTCATCTCAGTTGCCTTTGACATGAATATACTCAAGCCTTCAGCCACAATCAAGAATAGAAAAGGGGAAAGTGAATCACCTTGTCTCAGACCTCGTTCTAACTTGAATTCACCAAATGGGCTTTCATTAATTAATACTGATGCAGTTGCTGTTGACACGCACTCCATTATCCACTTTCTCGAAATAGGGTTAAAATTAAATCGTTCTAGCATCACATTTAGAAACCCCCAATCTACCGAGTCATAGGCCTTAGCAAAATCAATTTTGAAGAACATCCTTCCCAATTTCTTTTTCTTCGCTTCATCTATTGCTTCATTAAGGATCACAATGCTGTCCAGAATTTGTCTGCTTCCTACAAAAGCACGTTGATTTTCAGAAATAATAGAATCCATGACTCTGCTTAATCTCCTTGCCAAAGCCTTACACAAGATTTTATAAATTCCTCCAACAAGATATATATGTCTGTAATCATTTATTCAACTTGGTGCCTCCTTTTTTGGTATGAGTACAATGAATGAAGGATTCAAACCTTTCACAAGTCTGCCATTTTGTTGAAATTCAGTCACCATCCTTATAATATCAACCTTTAAAACATGCCAAAATTCCTTGAAGAAAGAGAAATTGAATCCATCAGGCCCTGGGCTCTTAAAGCTTTCGCATGACCACACAGCTTCTTTAATTTCATCTTCACTGAAAGGTGCTATTAGCATCTCATTATCAGTGTCTGAGATTCTTCTATCAGGGAAGCTTTCAGTTAACGATGGTCTTGTGAAGTTTTCCTTTTTGAAATGCCCCTTAAAAAACTCAAAGATCCCATTCTTCACTTCATCAACTTCATCACACCATTCTCCATTTAATACCACACCAATAATCTCATTCATTTTTCTTCTCTTGTTAATCACTCTGTGAAAAAAACTGGAGTTTACATCTCCTTCTTTAATCAATTTGCTTCGTGATTTCTGCAACAAAAGTTTATTCTGCCAATTCAAATCCCTAAGAAGTACTGCAGCAACATTTTTCCTCAATAACACTTCATGATCATCAAGGCTAAAGGTATCGTCGATCATGTCCAATCTGTGAATTTTCTCCTTTTATTTTTCAATATTAGAATCAATGTGCCCGAACACTTATTTGTTCCAAATCTTGAGATCCTCTTTCAGCAATTTTAGTTTTTTCTTGATAATATAACCTCCCCATCCCTCTACTTCATACCCTTGCCATTTATCAGTAACAAATTTTGTGTATTCTGGATGTGATAGCCATGCATCAATACTTCTAAATGGCTTGAGTCCCTAATCCTTTGCATTTATTTTTAACAAAATAGGGCAGTGATCCGATATTGTTCTTCTCAAGCCTTTTTGGTAAGAGTTTGGCCATCTTGTCAACCATTGATGATTCACCAAAATTCTATCAAGCCTACTCTTGCAAGTTCCATTAGGTCTGTACCACGTATATTTTCTTCCGTGAAGAGGGAGGTCTACCAAGGCAGTACTGCGAATAAAATCATCGAAGGCGGATATGTCACTAATACTTGAGATCACTCCTCTTCCATCTCTTTCAGTTGTTCTCCGCACAGAATTAAAATCCCCCATAATACAAATGCAAGACGAGGCATTCTGATTAACGATATATCTAATTCTTTCCCAAAGTTCCAGCTTATCAACCAAAAGACATGAAGCATAAACATTAAGAAAGCAACAGTGAATTCTTTCAGGACCCCATAACCCATTAACAATAAGTACATCATCCATGAACCAAGAACTAAGACATGAAAATACCTCTGAATTCCACAGGAAAATTAGACCTCCTGACCTGCCATCAGATTCTTTCATCGCCCATCCCAACTTTTCATTTCTCCACAAAGTCCTGCAAATAGTATCATTCAACGCTTCGAGCTTCGTTTCCTGAATACAACAAAAATCAATTTTATATTTCGAGACTAACTCTTGCACCTCATTCCTTTTCACTCTACTCCCCAAGCCTCTGATATTATAAGAGAGAATATTCATTGCAAACATTCTCTGGTAGACTCCTTGCCCTGCCCTCTGGTTGTTCTGTTCTGTCCTTCCAATTCTACGATTTTGGATATGATTTCTTCCTGTGGAGTTGTAGCTACCATGCCTAAACTCTTACCCACTTCCCATACTTGTTTCGCCTCTTCCATATCTTGATTAACTGGCTTCATATTCTTTAAGAAATATGAATTTCGACTTCTCCCTTTTTTTTCCTCCGGTGTTTCCATATCTTTTACAAACACACTCCATGATTCTACTTCCGCTATTCTTCTCTCTTGAAAGGCCTTCCAGCTATCACCCTTCTTCTTGTGTTTTCATTTTCCTTTCAAAACTGGAGGATTAATAGAACCCATGTGAAATTGATCGCTTCTTCTCCCTCTTACCAATATATTCTTCTCAGCGCCATAAATAGTATGAATGTTCTTTGAATCAATTTCTGGACATGTTCCACTCTGTTTACTATTGGGTTCTTTTGGTTCAAAACCCAGTGGGTATTCCGGAAAAGATGAATCCAGCACGAATTCAATGGGCATCACTCCTAATTCAACGTTAACTGCAGAATCAAACCCAGTTGAGAAGATCTCATCTTGATTCTCTGAGATCTCGATCCCGTGAATATTAGTGGTATTTGGATTATGATTCTGTAAGGTTATCATCCCGTTAATAAAATTAGAGGGATCCAGAATATTAGGCCCCACTGCATTGTCTTCTTTCTCCATAAAAATTGGCCCACTTGTAGATTCATGGCCCAAAGCCCCATCATTAATTGCGTTGGGCCTATCAATTTGAATATGATGCTGGACTCTTTCTAGTTGTAAAGATGGCCCATAACAGTTATTAACCGTACTTAAACAAGCCCACTGCCCATTATCCATGTGTGTTGGCATTTCAAAATTTGAATTCACACCCACTTGCCTAGTATTCTGTTCGTTTAGATTTAGTGGGTCCGGAATCACCGTCTTCTGTATTAGGGATGCTAATTCCGATACAACATCAATGCAACCGTCTTGTTGGGCAGATTTTCTATCACGCATGCAGCCGCCTTTTGCTCCATCTCCAAGAAATTTGTCTCCGAAAAAGTTTGGCAGTGATTTGATTTTCCGGAGTCTAAATCGCTGATCGGAATAGTCACCATGAAATGCCTCTGCTGGTCCCATCGAAGCTAGCTCCTGGAATTCGTCTGACCAATGAGATTCTTCCTCTTCTCCATCTCCTTCCTCTCTATCCTGATCGCCGTCTAGTCCTGTAACAATTTCTTCAACAATTTTGATTGGAAACTCTTTGCCATCCACATGAACTTGGATAACTTGATTGACATTGGATAGAAAGTGAACTGATAATAAGACTCTTGCCATATCCAGTCTGCTCTTCTTCTCCGTAGCTTCATCAATTCTAATAAAGGATCCAATATTTTGACTCACAGTAGCAAAGAACCTTGGGCTCCAGGTGTGCGGTGGAACTCCAACCCATCTCGTCCAAATCATTCTTTTTTGGCTAACATCGGTATCTCTCCACGGTCGAAAACACTCAAACCAGTTCTTAAACCATTCATTTAAATCAGAAACCAGTTTGTTGAATGATTTACCTGATTTATTTTCAAGAAGTATCATATTGTCACCCATAAATCTCGTCGTGATGAGATCTCCACATTCATCTTGTATTTCTTCGCCATGGGATTCCCAGGAAAAGTCCCTTTTCAAGATAGTTGTATAACACTCCTTTAGCCACTCTTTCTCCTCCGTGCCTGGACAGTACTGTATGTTCGCTACAGAACTATATGTATCTTTCACGTGGTTAGTTCCCTTGTTTGCTAGCGCATGTGCATAAGATTTCTCCAGATCTCTAATTCCCATATTGGCCAAGAAAGTATTCGATCTTTGTTGATGAATTTGAGTTGCTATCCTTCTCCGATTGAATCTTGGGATGAAGGCCCTCATCTTGTAGCTCCCAATCCACACCTTGTTCAATTTTTCCAAAATCATTTCTCCACTGTACTTAGTTGAATATCTAACAAAACCAAAGGGTTTTCCAAACTTGTCTTTTTTTTTTTTGCCTGAAGATGTCCTCCACCTCGCCGATCTCGCTAAACAACGACTTGAGGTATTCTACTGTGCATTCTTCAGGAAAGTTGTTGAAGAAAAAAGTCATGATATTATCGACTTTTTCACAATGAAACTTATCCCAAAATGCAGCATCATCACCCCACGTACTGCGGATTCTCTCTTGTTTTGCCTGGTTACTACCTATCCCTATCTCTCTAGTTATCTGCCTCACCGGTGGTCGCTCAGAAAGGGGTTTCGAAATCCTAGTAGCCGTCCTCACGCCTCTCATCTCTGAGTTACAACGCAGTTTCTAATCAGGGAAGCAATATTTCTATTATGAGTGCCATTGTGTAGGACCAGTATAAAATTTTCATAGAACTAAATCCACTAATCACCAACCTTGTTAGATTTACATTCTCCACTAATCCCAGGGCAAAGGAACAGTGGGCCCCTTATGATGGGTCCACCATATACAAACCTTTTTCTACCTTTTAGAAGATGACTGTAAGTGTTGAGGTTAATTGACTTTTTCATGTTTAGGGAAGCAATATTTCTATTAAGAGTGCCATTATGTAGGACCAGTATAAAATTTTCATTAAACTAAATCCACTAATCACCAAACTTGATGTATAGCTGGGTTGCTATTAGATTTGCCACCTCACATCACAATACTCCCTCACTTGCTATAAATGTGGGTTAGTATCTTGTATGTCCATGGACTTAACCCCCAATCTGCCTTATTTATTAAGCGGGTCATTTATAAATTAAAAAAAAAATTAATATAAGTTGGGTCAGACTTGGACGTATGGGTCTAAATCCGTAAGCCCGAGCACATTTCAATAAACTCGAATTTGACCCTTTCTTTTGGGAGTGTAAAAGACCGGAGTTTGGAGAGTTTATGTGTACCTTTACTTTCTTTTCTAATTAATCACCTGTCATATCTAACCATCACACTATACACGTCTATCTCCCCTCATTTACTAGATACTAAAGGCATGAACTTTCACTCTCTTCCCTAATTAATCACCTCTCACTCTACTGTCTCTCTTGTAGGTACTATCACACCACCTCATGTCTTTCTCTCACTTCAACACATGAACCAACTTTATATTTTTATTTTCCCAAAATTAATTATCATTAAAATTTCTCTCGGTATATGTACATTAACGATTGGAATTATGAGCATTAATATGATTTCAATATTAGTAGTAAAGTGGAAGTATGACATCATTCAAAAAAATTCTCTCTTATTACTACGCTTTAATTTTCAGAAAAAATTAAATAATCTAATTATTTTTATAAGGTGATGTAAAGTTGTTCTAAAATCAATAAGAAATGTCATCATCATTAACATTCACTCACTAATTTTATTAATTTTGCAAGAGGACTCTTACATGAACTAATTAATGACTAGGAAGATTTTCCAAAACACATGCAAAACTTGTTTCCACCATAGCAATTAGCATCTTTGTACTTCTCCTTCAGAAGATTCTTACAAGCTTGCACGCAGGCGGCTTCACTGCACGGATTCAACGCTATGCTCACGACTCCTTCAACTTCGTCGGGTAAAATCGTCAACACCGCCATCATCACTGCAACCACCACCAAAGATTTCAAATTTTGCATCCTCATGATTGATCAATCCTCTTGTCACACAATAACAAGATTAATTTTTAATCTAAGAGGGTAACGTAATATGGAGGGTTTTTATAAGGGTAGTTCATGATATTTTGACATTAATTTTAACCGAAAGTTAATTGTGATTGGGAGGATTTTAATTTGGAAGGTTGAAAATCTGAAATGATAGTGCAATCAGAAATGAGATATGATTATATGAATTAAGTGAGGGATTATGGTTATTTGAAATGATTATGTAGATCAGAAATGAGATATGATTATATGAATTAATCTCGTATTAGATTATGAGAAATCTTGTTTTGGGGATAAAATCTTGCATTAAATGTTTCTTTGGATCATGGTCTTATGTAAGACCGAGTATCACTGTTGGACCATTTCATTTATGTCTTTATTAGCTGATTAATAAAAAAATGTACCTTTTTTTGTCCAGATTATTAGTGAAATTGTTTAAATGGACGAAATTCCCTTATCGATCGATGAGATATACTCCCTCCGTTCCATAATACTTTTACTATTTCACGTTGTTTAAGAAAAATTCACTTTTTGACTAACTTTATTGATTTTGGAGGGTATTGTAGTATTTTTAGGTAATAAAAAAGTATAAAGTAATGATATGTGTGTAAAAAAGGAGTGACAAATTTGAAAATAAGGTAACTTTTGAGGTTGTTAGATAAAATAATGTTTCCTTTTTTGGGGTGTGAAAGGTTTTGTGGGACAAACAAATGGGGAAAGTATGAAAGGTTTTATGGGACGGAGGGAATAATTTTTTTCATAAAATATATATATATATATATATATAGTGGCGGACGCAGGATTTATGTCCAGGGGCCCGAATTTTACTTCATTCGCCTACTAATATGGTTTATTTTTGTGATTTTACACGTTGAAGAAAAAATATTTTATTTATTATCTTCATTGACTTTTTTAAGAATTTTTTTAGGTAAAAAAAACAATCCTAATGTGTAAATTATATTATGTGTTAGATATGAAACAAATAAATGAGGAAAATGTAAAAAAAATTTGTGTGACTAATGTATATTATTGTAACATATTTTAAATCAAATAATTAGCTTCATTATAAATAATAATTAAAATAATTTACTCTATAATATAGTATTTATTACTCCATAGTAAATTACTACTATATTACTTATATATAATAATTCATTAATTATAAAATGATGAAAAAAATTACATATTTAAAAGAAATCATTATCCATAATGGAGTAAAAAATAACTATAATAATAATAAATGTTATAAATTGTTTTACATAAAGAAAAATATAAATCAATTACAAAAGAAAAAGAAAATAAAATAAGAACTATAATTATTTAAAGAAAAATAAAAATAAATAATTATTTTTTATACAAAAGATGAAGGAAAATTTAAACAAACAAATAAACTAAATAATTATTTTTTATACAAAAGATGAAGGAAAATTTAAACAAACAAATAAACTAAAAAATAGAAGGTGTAAGAGAGGTTCAAACGCACCTCAGCGCTTAAACTCCTATAAGGATGATCTCCACCATTGGGCCATTTCAATACTTAAAATTTTATTACTACATATATACTAATTATTTTTAAATTTCCAGGGGGAGCCCAGTGTATATATTTGTTAGTATGAAACTCATTTATTGAGGCATTCCGTACAAGTTTTTGCCATTAAATAAAGCATCAAATTTGAACACCCAATTAAAAATATTTAAGTGTATTTTTAAATGACAATAATTATATTTAAACATCATTAGTGACGATTGAAGTTGACTGTGTCTTCGATCATTTTATGCAATCCTATCGTGTAAATAAGAACAATTTGGAAAGTACTAAGAGTGTTATACTACTTGTTGTACATGCACCTTGTTGTCGCAATATAGAGAAATTTTGAGTCCTTAATACACGATGAATTACATTTCCTATGTAGATGGAAAAATCGTGATGATTGTTGGTTGATTAAACTTTTAAAAGAGAGAAAATTAAGTTGATATGGTAAAACAAAATAATCAGGTAGTTAACTGCTGTGCACTTGATGTACCAATGTATCTGGACGGTCTTAACCATTAGAATTAAACTCTATTTTGATCTCTACCTCTAAATAAAATAATTAAAAATTTAAAAATAGCTACCCCTACACCCTACTTTTAACCCCTTAACTCCAGGTGCACCACAAAATCACCCATAATTTAAAAGTTCGACAATACTTGCACAAGCCATTTTAAGTAGTAATTATTTTTATCGGGTAATTATCTCATTTTTTAAAAAAATAGTATCACGTTTTATTTATATTATATATGTTGTTCATTAAATAATTCACTATATTATTATATTTTTTATTAACTTAAGTATCACTTTTATTAAAATGTGATCATTTAAAACTATGAGGATTCAAGTCTTCTTTTTTTTTAAAAAAGAGAGATACCTCAAAAGCATTTGGAACAAGTTTATAATATCATTAAAGGTAATTGTTTCACTTGTGAAAAGTCCTTTCAAAGTGTTTGCCTACAAGAAGTAACTTGAAAAGAGGAACATGCTTAATCCTATTGACAAATGTGTTTTATGCAAAGAAAATGAGAACTACAAGACATTATTCTTTGAATACGGAGTAAATTATAAGATATGAATTACTTGTTTGAAGTAATTAACATGAGTTTTTAACCTAAATTGTCAGGTTCTTGTTCTCCTTGTTTAAAATTTGAATGCATTAATTAGATTCTATGTTAAGGAAAAAGGATAGTATTGTGTGAGATTATTTTACAGTGAGACCGGTTTATACTTTTATAATTAGTTATTATTTTTTTATTAAAAATATTTTCACTTTTTATTTGTAAATTTTACATGAAATAATTTGTTGCACTATTGTCACTTTTTATTAATTAAGTACTCCTTCTCTCCATCGTCAATCTATCAATTTGTTTTTTGCACGTGGATTAAGAAGTATTATATTTTATGTGTAGTGGGTAGTTGTATTAGTAGAGGGTGTGTGCCCCATATTTTAATTGTATTAATAAGTGTGTGGGTCTCATATGTCTAAAAGAGAAAATGAATAGATTAAGATTGGACAACAAAAATGATAAAATTGATAGATTAAAAATGAACAGAGGGAGTATCACTTTTTCAGTGTAATGTTATCACTTTTTATCGAGTCATAGTGTCACACTATATTTTTTGCCATGAAAAATAGAATAAAGTGAAGTTAGTAATTACTCCTTTTTAACAATATATCATACAATTATTTAGATAGTTGGACTTGGGAGTGAAAAAGTATTAAATTTTAGAGATTTATTTTTGTTTTTGTAAATTGAGATATTGACGTTTTTTGGGTACGGAGATTAAAGAGTATAATAATTTAATTTGTAGTTGGTTGAAAATATAATATTTTAATAAGTAGTGTGTAATTGTCTTAGTGATGTGTGTGTGGGCTTATGTGAATAAATTAATTGTTTTTATGTGGGTCTCATGTTCTTAAAAAAGAAATATGTCAATTTCTATGAGACAACACATAAAGAAAAATATGTCAATTTGTTAAGGACGGAGGGAGTAGGGGTGGGCATCGGATCTGGTTTTGGGTATTTTGGATTTTCGGATCGGGTACCCAAAATTTCGGGTTGAAAATTTCATTATCCGAACCCGATCCGAAATTTATTGGATCCGAAAATTCGGGTACCCGAAAAATATCGGGTACCAATTTGGGTACCCGAAAATACCTTCTTTTTTTTTTAAGTATTGTTATAATATATTAATTAGGTGTGATTTAAAAAAAAAATTTTAATGTTTAATCTTTGAGGCAATATTTTATTTGATCTCTTTTATCATTTTTTTCTTCGCTTTTAAATAATTATAAAAGAATATAATAAATTCATATCACATCATAATAATATTAATTTTTATACTAATGTTAGGATTTAGATAGTATATTTTTATTATGTTGTGAGATATTTAAATTTATAAGTATATTTTTATATGTTATTTTTATCTAATTAATTAAAAAATATTTATACATTAAAGTATATGATAACTTAAATCATATTAAAATTAATAATATAAGGAGAATTCAAATTTAAATTTGATAAGATAAGGATGTAATAATACAAAATTATATTTTTATTATGTAAAAATAATTGATAATTTAAAAATAAATAAATTTAATTAAGTAATGTTTAAATGATAATAAATATATTTTATGATTAAAAAATTAAGAATGCATCAAAATTTTAATATTTGATGAATCAAATTATTTTTATAATTAACATAAAAGTGTAAAAAAAAAAAAAACTTCGGGTACCCGATCATGTAATTCGGGTATATTTTTAATACCCAAAACCCGAATCGAAGTTATAACTTCGGGTTCGGGTTAACTAAAAATCCGAAATTACCCGAAAAAATTAGATTTTTTGGATAATTTTTTTCGGGTCGGATCAGGTACCCGAAACCCGAAAATAAATGCTCACCCCTAGGAGGGAGTATAAAATTCATACTATTATAAAGTTTATTTTTTTTTTGAAACAAACGATCACGACAATGGGGGCTTGCAAAGTTTCTTAAAGCACTACAACATAACTAGCATTAAATAACACCCCATGAAACCCACAAAATTTTAGTTGAAAAGGAAAAAAAAAGAATTTGAAATATATAATAAAATTAATATTAAGTATTTGTTAAGATTTATTGACTAGCTAAGTTGGTAGATGAAATGAATTATAACTCATAGTTCATGGGTTCAAAGTCATTTATGTTGTAGTGAAGCCCGAGCAATATAATGTGCTAGGTTATTAGCAGTACAATGAATAAATTTAATAGAATATTAATGTTTTGATGTAACAAAAGACCCTTCATCATCCCATACAATCATTCCTACTCCAGGTTTCACTAAAAAAAGTAGCATCAACATTGATTTTCATGAATGAAGTTGGTGGTTTATGCCAAGGAGTATACATTTGTGCATTAGTGGTTGGCTTGGATCTTACTATTTTTCACTCGTGGAAAAAATTAATGGCAAAATAAACCATTCTTGTGACCGTGTAACGATTCTCATCCCAAATCACAAGATTTCGTTCTCTCTAAATTGGCCCCAAAAAAACCATGCAAACACCACTTTCTTCTCCTAAGTTAACTATGTAATTGTAATAGACTTAAAAGTTGGTGTTTTTTTTAATGATGATGGACTTCTTAACCCAAACAAACTAAATTAAAAAAATACTTTATATTTTGTAAATGTTTGGATTTGTTATAATCAACTTTCATAAATAAAAATTTCATTTATTATTATTATTATTATTATTATTATTATTATTATTATTAAAAAAGTACTCTCTCCGTCCCAAGATAGATTCACACTTTTCTTTTTTGTTCGTTCCAAGAATATTTTCGCGCACTAAAAATGGAAACAATATACAATATCAATAACCTTACAACTACAATATTACAAAAATTCCACCTTCTTTCTACGCACAATCTAACTATATCATACACTTTATTCTATTCAATTATTTAAAATACCCAATCTCTTTCTTACACAAAAATTTTTTTAAACTCCACGCCACAAAATACACGAATGTATTCTTGGGACCGAAGGAGCGCTGCATTTGCCCTCTCTAAAATTGGTAAAAAGGAAAGTGTTAATTTTGAGGTAACTCGACAACATTACAAAAGCTATCCCGCAGCACAATTTTCCAATTGATCTTAAACCCTAAACCCTGGAAAATCTGATCTTGCAAAATGCATTTCTCTTCCATTTTTCTCCAAAATTCGAAAAACACTGCACTTTAGACTCATTTTTCTCCGCCGCATGGGCGGCGGCCCTCGAACTTTTCCGGGAGGCCTCAACAAGTGGCAATGGAAACGCATGCACGAGAAGAAAGCCCGCGACAAAGAGAAGCATCTTCTCCAACAAGAAAAACAAATCTATCAGGGCCGAATATCTCGCCACTGCTGAAACCCCCGATTTGGGACTGGAAAAATCCGATCAGAACCAGCCCAATTACGGACCTCTAACGCCCCAACAACATATCAAGGCTCTTGCTGATCGGTTCATGAAGGAAGGAGCTGAAGATTTGTGGAACGTAAACGATGGTCCGTCGGGAGTTTTAGCTAATAAGCCAGCGCAAAGTAGATTTAAAGGCGAGCCAATTAATTTGCAGAAATTGGTTAAGGAGAGGTCAGTATTGAGTGGTGCTGTAGCTAAACCTCAGAGTTATTCTTCTTATACTAGTCGAGGTGGTAGGTTTATGGATGGTTTTAGAAAAGAGTCTTGGGGGACGATGAGTATTGGATTTGATTTAGTAGGTAATCGTAGGCGCTGTATTTTGATGGGTGTAAATAATTTCTTGAATTTGAATTGTTACTATTCTGTGGGTGCTGGTACTTTAATGCCTAAAAAGCTGAATGTTGCAAGAAATGGCAAAGGTTCTGCAACTAATTTTAGCTTAGATACCAAAGAAAGGTCGAGAGGTGAGATAAGAGCAAAAAAGTGGCCTAGGTTCCGAAGGGATTCATCGGATGATGAGGACAGTGATGACTACAATGACAATGAGGATTTAGAAAATAAGGGGAAGATTATTAGAAGTAGTGCGGCATTGGGGAAGTATGATTTCAAGACTATAAAACGAGTGCCATGGGAACGTTTGGAAGATGAGATTGATTTATCTCAGCAGGTTGAAACAATTCGAGAGGAAGTCAGACAGAGGAGGAGCAAGCATGAGCATGAAAGGGAAAAGGATGAGGAGGAATCAGTTCTTAGTACAAAAAGGTCAGTGAGGTTCATTTGTTAAATGAACAATCTTCATATTTTTAAGACTATACATTCGTTCATGTTTTCTTTAATTGATTGGTGATGATATATGTGGATTGTACTCTTCAGGTTTGATGAATGTGATGTATCTTCGTTGACAGTTCGAGCACTTACTGAGGCTGGTTATGTTCACATCACCAAGGTTCAAGAGGCGACCCTTTCTGCCTTCCTCCAGGGTATACATTTACATTTTAAACTAATATTACCATCTGTTCGATCCCATTAGGCAAATGCATAGAGACCTGTAAATTTGTTGCTTCAGAGCACAGCAATTTTATTCTCTCTCTTTAAGTTCTAAAGCATTGTATACTTTATCCTCGCTCTTTAGTTTATGACACTCCCTTACAAGATTGCTATCTGAATCTGAGTATTATACTCAAAGACAGTGCAACACTTAGTTGTTTGGGGGTTTTTTTTTGGAACAATTAAGCATAGTATTCATAATTTTACCCACTATGGAATAGCGAGATACAATGCAAAACCAAAGGGAATTAATGGAATTTTCTTCCAATTGCTGTATAAGTCTTGAACCAGGAAAAGTATGAGACATTTTTCATGGAAGGAAAAAAATTATTATTGAGTGATACAATTTCTTTTAAAGGAAAGCAACAAAGTCATTTGCAAGAAACTCATTTTCCATTTTGTAGATAATTAATTTGCTTTAGAAGGAGAATGTCGCTACTAGATTTTAAAATTACTGTAACTAAATCTCAGGAGAAAAAATAATTTCAACAATTTTCTTTTAGAATTGGAGAAATATATTTCTTTAGATAATACATGAAGTTATAGGTGATTTTAATTATATTTTGCAGTAGGGTGGACCTTAAAATTTTAGGTGTTGTGAAAATGTGAAATGAAAGGGTGTATATTCTAGAGTGTGAACCTCAAATTCCTAGTCAAGAAAGTGGGGTATGTAGAGAAATGATTTTTCTGCTAGTGAGAACCATAAGTTGCTGACTTAATGCCTTTCTGGACTAACTTTGTGGAATTTATACCTTGATTAGTAATTCCATTAAAATCAGAAAATTTGGTTATAATTGTAATTTTATAAAACGTAGTATGAAACTTTTGGCAAGGTTGGGGTTTCTGAAATCATTATAAGATGTCATTATGTGAAATAGGTCTGGGTTTGGGTATTAGTTGGGCATAAGCATTATAAATCTATGGCTGAGCCAGAATAATGAAATGGGATTAAGGGTATGGTATTTTTTATCTGATAATAATTATCTTATTTTATAAGCCTTTGGAAAATGTATATTGTATTCATCAATGAAGGATGCATCACTGTGATTGTACTGAATGCATATTTTCCTGCTTGTATTTTCAATTTCTATACATCATTGACAACTTTTTTAATCATGAATTTCATTTCATTTTTCCTGTCATGTGTGTACATGCCCTTTGTTTTGTGAGTAATTTCCTGATGTTTATTTAGAAATCCTCAATTTACTGGTTTGAGCTCCGATAGTTCATCTCAAAATTCATTGGTGCTGCCTGTCTGGTGGCTACTGATAAGCTCTTGATTTTATAAAACAGGAGGTGCTAGACAAGAAGTCTAATTTGTAAGATAATTATCTGTTTGATAAACGGTGCTAACTGGATCTTATTTCTGTTTCGCGTACTTCTCTGTCTCTGATGCTATATTTATTTGTTCAGTTCATTCTAAAATCTCAGCTAATAGGACTTCATCACACATTTGTTCTCATTTGTGCAGAGAATTTCTGTCCATCTTTAGAATTAAGCTCTTTGCTTGTATATGATGCTCAGATGATTAACTACTTTTATTTGTAGGTCAGGATGCTTTAGTCAAAGCTAGGGCAGGAACGGGCAAGACTGTTGCCTTCTTGGTATATCCCTAGACTTTGCATTTGTAGCACTTCTGTTTTATTTTAGCTTATTTTCATTTATATTTTCAGCTTCCTGCTATTGAAACAGTTCTGAAGGCGTCAATAGCTAAAAAAGTTCAGCGTGTCCCACCTATTTACGTACTTATTCTGTGCCCCACTAGAGAACTTGCTAGTCAAATATCTGCAGAAGCTAAAGTGCTCCTAAAGCACCATGATGGCATTGGCGTGCAAACATTAGTTGGAGGGACACGATTCAAAGTAGACCAAAGACGTCTTGAATTGGAACCAAGTCAGGTATGCATAAAATATAAACATGGAACACTTTTTGGGATCTGTTTCTTTTTGTCACCGTATCTTTATATTAAGGATATGGTGTTTGCAGATACTTGTTGCAACTCCTGGTAGATTGTTGGATCACATTGAGAACAAGTCTACAATTTCAGCACGATTAATGGGACTACATATGCTTGTACTCGATGAAGCAGACCACTTGTCAGACTTGGGTTTTCGTAAGGATATGGAGAAAATTGTTGATTGTTTGCCTCGGAAAAGGCAATCTTTGCTCTTTTCAGCTACAATACCTAGAGAGGTCAGACATTTGAGCTCGTGCTTTATTTTTTTCAATTAAAAACTTTTGTTAGAGATCCAATCCTTTTCTTCTCCATTTTGTATAATATCAGGTCCGTCGAATATCTCAGCTTGTTCTGAAAAGGGAATATGCCTATATAGACACAGTGGGGCTTGGTTGTCTGGACACTAGTGCTAAGGTACATTTATTTTGGATAGTAGGTGATCCAACTTTCATCTTGGAGTGGAATACACAGCTTAATTGCTCTTAATTCAAGTATAGATCTTTTTTATAACTGTTGATCTGGTTTGCACCACATGCAGCGTATTAGAACTCATCTGCTCTTTTCTGGATTTAAAACAAGTTAATTAATTATGCAAGCTTAGTGATCTATTACTTGTCAAGCAGGTTAAGCAATTTTTACCTTATTGCACCCCATGATCAGCATTTTCATGTGGTACACCATCTGTTGAAGAACCATATATCTGAAGTGCCTGAGTATAAGGTAATGGCTCTTTCTTTTTGCACAAAAAAAATTTAGAAATTATTTGGCCTCTTCATTTCTAATTGTTATTTATTTATCAGGTTATTGTTTTTTGTGCTACTGCCATGATGACATCACTTATGTATTCCCTCTTCCGAGATATGAAACTGAATGTTAGAGAGCTTCATTCCAAGAAACCAGCACTCTATCGTACTCGGATCTCTGATGAATTTAAGGAATCCAAACAACAAATTTTGATTACTTCTGATGTTTCTGCTCGAGGAGTGAACTATCCTGATGTTACGTTAGTAATTCAGGTGATTGATTATATTTTTTCACAATTTCTAGCCTCTAGTTGTCTGGAATCTCTAGACAAATATGATTTCTTGCCGAGTAACTCAACGAGTTATAATACTTTCCCTTTCTGCTGGTTGAAAGGTTATACCTTGTTACTCTATATTTTTAGTTCCATTTTTTTGATCTCCCCCCGTTTTTTTTTTCCCCCTTAATGTTGATATTTTTACACTATATTCTTGCTAATTGTCTGTATAATTGTCGTGTTTAAATAAAACTATGAAGCAGCGTCCAACTGTACATGCAAATCATTTCCGGATTTGCTAGACCTTTTTCTGTGGTATGATGAAATTTAGTCAATGATTTTGGTACTGTCAGGTTGGCATTGCTCCAGATCGAGGGCAATATATTCATAGACTTGGAAGAACAGGACGACAGGGCAAAGAAGGTGAAGGATTTCTATTGCTTGCACCATGGGAACAGTACTTCTTAGATGAGATCAAGGATCTTCCTCTTGAGAAATGTCCTTCACCAGAACTGGATCCCGATGCATTAAATAAGGTGTGCAATTTCTTCCCTTTAGTTGTCAAATTACATCACTTTGTTGTAAATCAAATTTAAAAAAAAGACTAATCTCTTTTGTTGGGGGGGGGGGGTGCTGTGCTGTTCTGGGACTTGATTAAGTTTTGATAATTCAAGACTTCAAGTTAGTGGTTGGTATAATTGCTGATATGGCTACACCCAATATATCTGTAGAGAGCATGATTGATCAGCAACGTTTTAAAGAACCAATCTCTTTGAGATGGAGACTTTCTTGATTTTCCTGCTATCCATCTTGGTTTAGGAACACATTTTTCTCCGTTTTCATTCTCGGGTTTTCACTTCCCCCAGCAGTGGGGGTGGGTGTGATGGGAGGGGGTGGGTGGACCCATCACCTCATGGTCCTCATTCTATGTAGTTGCATAACTGTTTTCCTTGCAAGTACAACATGCAAAAGTTGGCAAGAGTAGATGCTAAATCCATTATTATCTTTATTATGATTATGATTTGTTCTAGTCGATCAATTCCTGGTTTCAGTATAAAGATTTGTTTTTCGCGAAATAAATGCAGATAGAAGAGTCGATGGGGAAGATCGATACTAGTATCAAAGAAGCAGCTTATCATGCCTGGCTTGGTTATTATAACTCGATCAATGAAATCAGTAGGGACAAAACAACACTTGCGGAGTTTGCCAACCAATTTTCAGCATCAATTGGTTTACAAAAGCCACCAGCACTCTTCCGGAAAACTGCAATAAAGATGGGATTAAAAGATATTCCAGGTATATTAATACGAAAATAGCTCCTCATTTTCATTCCTCAGCTCTGTGTATAACGTCCGGCCAACTTCTGTACTTCCCTCACGATTCTCGCGTCGCCAGCAAGCTTCGTTTTCAAATGCCGTAGTGACTATTATGCATCTTGGACACTTTTTGAGATTAAGAATGATGTAGGAATGGAGCTTGAAAGACGAATGTCCTGTTACATTTTGGATTAAATATTGGGTGACACGGGGGAGGAAAATATGAAAATTTCTCCTTAGAATTGATATTTGTCTTATAGGATATAGAATTTTTCAATATCATATGTATATCATTCATTAAACGATTCACTTAAAAAAAATAAAATCAAAGGAGATCCTAATGGTCGAAAGACTTGCCTTTATAAGTGGCACTCTCTTAACAAACACAGGGCCGACCTAATAATTTAGGAGCTTGTGACAAAATAAAAAATGAGGCCAATAATTTTTTATTTTTTTAATTAGTAAATTTTAATAATAAAAATATTTTACAAATATACCTCATGCTCATATTACATAAGCTCTACAATTATGATTTTTGACTCTGGTTTCTCTATTTGCGAAGGTAGTATAAATATTATGATTCAAGAAAAGTGTACATATTAAATTGTTTTTTAAGTATTAAAGTGATTTGTGGATCATTCATATTTAAAAAACTTGAACTCAATTATTTATATATATATATATATATATATATATATATATATATATATATATATATAAGAGATTGTGAGATGTATTTATCAATGATTAAAGTATGCTTATTATCAACTCATTATTAAAGTATGCTTATTATAGGGGTAAACTATGCTTATTAGTAGTTAAAAGACTTAAAGTATGAATACTCTAAAATTATATTATTTATTATACTTTTAAAATAATATTTTAATTATCAATAAGTATACTTCACTTATATAATGATCAATATTTTAACACGTTTCGCCATTACATAAACATTATCTCGTAAAAGCCTTTTGTCTTTTTTAAGTTATAACTACAATTTATTCAAGTATTAAATTAAGGATTTATTACTACCCAATACAAATTATACTCTTATATTACTGTTTGATACATTGAATGAAAATATTGCTAATACATACAAAATATTAGGTGTGAGATTTCCAAAATATCCCTATGTAGTCTTCCTAAAAAATATAGTTATCTTTCATCTTTCACGTGACATTATCTTGAACACCATGACTTTTCCCATTTCATTTCTTCTCCTCTCTACTCCTTTCTATGAACTCTAATTTGTGTGTGCTTATCTCTTATGAGAAGTAGGTGCCAAATCTGCCGGAGTATTGCAGGGAAGAAAATTCTTTCAAAAGAACAACCCCAGCGATGAGATGTATTTTCAAGGCATCAGACTTCATTTTCTCCATTATTGACCCTAATTGTCTCCCGCCCATCATTCTATGCCACGACGTCGTATCTATCTTTCTATCTGTAGTGTATGTTTCACCGTCTATATAAATACACATATCTATCTCCCTCTCACTTTTTCACTCACCACTCATTTTCATGCCTACAATGCATACATACATCTTTTGTATATATATAAATACAAACATACGTTTTCACCTACTCAATTATAAAATTTCTGATCAATTTCTTATTGATCGTTGCTTCAATTTGTTATTGAATTCATCAATGTGTCGCATCTTCTCTCTCATATGTTTACATATCACTCACTCTCTCTCTCTCTCTCTCAATTTCTGCCTTCATCACGAAAATGATAAGCTGCATCAACAGATAGCCCGAACCTATTGACCAGGTCCAACACCTGTCGAATAGCGGGATTCGGGTCATACCGAATCGCTACGTGAAGAAACCCTCAGATCGACTGACTCTTCTCGATTTCGCCGCCGCCGAGATCAATATTCCGTTGATTGACATGGCCAGACTGTATTCTAGCGATGCCATGCTCCGGGCGGGGGACCGCAGGGCTGATCGACGAGGCTGTTACTCTCTCACTCTCTTTCTCAATTTCTGCCTTCATCACGAAAATGATAAGCTGCAACAACAGCTAGCCCGAACCTATTGACCGGGTCCAACACCTGTCGAATAGCGGGATTCGGGTCATACCAGATCGCTACGTGAAGAAACCCCCAGATCGACTGACTCTTCTCGATTCCGCCGCCGCCGCCGAGGTCAATATTCCGTTGATTGACATGGAAAGACTGTGCTCTAGTGAAACCATGCTCCGGGATGGAGACCGCCGGGCTGATCGACGAGGCTATTAATTGAAATTGTTGGGATGATGAGAGAAATCAATCTGACACCATCGACGACGGTGACGACAATCTTTTCCCCGAAATGTAAATCTGTTTCCAAAGAAAATGGAGAATTGACGTTGATTACATCTAACAAAAATCATGAAACGGAAAGATCATGCTCATCTAAAAAATTCTTGGTATGCAATCCTAGGTGTGCAGAATGGGTATGTAGATTGGGTATGCAAATTGAGTTCAGTGGGTATGCGATAATGGATATACAAATAAGTATGCATATTGGGTATTCATATTGTGCATGGAGTTTGAGTTCAGTGGGTATGCGCACACAGATTGGAAAATAAATATGCAGAAAATGGATATGCAGAATGGGTATTAATCAGATTGGATATATTGATTGATTAATTACCAAACAGGAGATTACCAAATTGAACCCACTTTTTAACCCTGATCTTTGTCCTCCTCCAGTATTAGTTGAAATTGAACACAACCTATTATTTAAATACGATGTGCGACTCTTTTTTATCGAATTAACTAATCCCAACCTATTTTCTATTTTCATGAAGAGATTAACGATTAATTAATTTTTAAATACAATTAAACTTAATAATAGGGTTACAAGAGGTATTTGATGGATTAGTGGATAATATTTTAATTTGAATATTGTACCTATTAATAATGAAAAATACTTGTACGAGACCGTTTCACGAATCTCCTTACGTGAGACGGATCTCATTTTAACCCATTTTAGTATTGGGTCAGGGTTGCGGCCCATTAAATTCAAGATTGAATTTTTTATTTTTGATTTCCAAACAGGCCTATTTCTCACTCTCACTTCAGAAAAATAAGCCCAACAACAATCTGGTTCTCACTCTTACTTCGCAAATATCGCTCCTCGAAGAAAAGTCCAAGGAAACCCTCGATTTCTTCCGATTTCTCAAGCCCAACGATCTGTTTCTCACTCTCACTTCAGAAATCATCGCTCCTCGAAGGAAGGTCCAAACCCTTGTTCCTGTTTCTCTGTCGATTTCTTCCGATTTCTCAAGGTTAGAGTTATTTCATCTTCGTTTTTTTTTCCATTTCTTTTAGATTCACTATGTTTTTTAGGGTTGCACTCTTTTACTCTGTTATATTCACACGATAATAGTCACTCTCACTTCGATTTATACTGTCGGAGGTTTATAATCTCTTATTTGTTGTTTTAAATCGAAAAATGCCGATTCTATCTCTATATATGTTTATATATCTGATAGACTGTAAGTTTTGTTCCTTTTCCCTTTTCATGAATCGAAGATTTTCAATCTCCCTCCCTGTAGCATAACATATATTATAGATGCTTTTATATATATGGACGTGCTAATCTCCTGCTTCTGAAAATAAACGTTAAAGTATTGCTGATTATGTAATGTTATTTTACAATTATAATGAACACATTGCAGTATTAATTACTAATATGTTTTTGTGTTCAGACTATGGCTCCATTCAAGGCACTTTCAAGTACTCCCTCCGTCCCATGAACGTTGGTATAATTTTTTTTGGGCACGGAGATTAAGGAATATAATAATCTAATGTAAAGTGAAGTAAAGTGAAGTAATAATATTTAATGTGTAGTGGGTAGTTGTATTAGAGGTGATATGTAGGGCCCATAAGAGTAGATTAATTGTTTTTATGTGGGTCCCATGTATTAAAAAGGAAATGTGTCAACTTTAGTGGGACAAACCAAAAAGGAAAGTGTGTCAACTTCTATGGGACGGAGGGAGTAAAAGAAAATCAAATAAAAAGAAGGGATCGGCTAGCAAAACCAAGAGAACTCGTAAAAAGTAAATTATTTGCTTTTTAGTATTTTACATCATTTACTATGTGATTAAATTCTTTTCTAATTATTTTTATTTCAGGCTTGCAGAGGAAAAAGCTGATCCTATCATTATTGAAAGGTGACATGATTCTTTTACAATATTTGTCAGATATATTTAAGATATTTTGCTCTTCCTAAACATTTACTATTACTAATGCTATTCTAATGAATTTTATTTCAGTATTGTTGAGGAGGAGAGTGATCCTGTGGTGAATGGAAGGTGATTAAACATTTTTATTTA
The DNA here is from genome assembly GCA_023678885.1 of Pogostemon cablin. Lineage (NCBI taxonomy): Eukaryota > Viridiplantae > Streptophyta > Magnoliopsida > Lamiales > Lamiaceae > Pogostemon > Pogostemon cablin. Next base: position 34,149,231 of record CM042951.1, read on the forward strand.
GAAAAGGTGATAATGAGTTTGCTGAAAATGTGATAATACTTTGCTATAAATGTTGTGTTACTTATGAGTTTAAGTAAATGCAATAATACTTGGTAGAAATGGTGATTATGCTTTGTTGTAAAAGTGGTTATGATGTGTCCTAAAGTAGTTTTGCTTATTTCAACATTTTCTTTAAACTCCAAAATTTCCCACATGCTTCCTCTTTTGGTTTTCTACACTATGATTTTGTGTTCTTTCTGTTGAGATATAAATGGTGATAATGCTTTTGATGTAAATGTGATAATGGTTTTTCTATTAATGTGATACTACTTTTCATGATTTTTAGTAATAGTTTGGTTGAAATGGTGATAATGCCTTTTGCTGAAAAATGATTGTAGTGTGCCCGAAAGTGGTTTTGCTGGTTGTCTTCTGGTGATAATGATGTTGCTGTAAATGTGATGAAGCTTTGCTATAAATGTGATGTTACTTATGGTTTTAGTAAATGCAATAATACTTGGTAAAAATGGTGATTATGCTTTGCTGTAAAACTGTTTGTTATGTGTCTGAAAGTAGTTTTGTTTATTTCAGCATTCTCTTTAAAACTCCAAAATTTCCCACACGCTTCTTCTTTTCGTTTTCTACACTTCATGAATTTATATGTTCTTTCTGTTGAGATATAAATGGTGATAATCCTTTTCTATGTAAATGTGATAATGGTTTTTCTATATATGTGATACTACTTTTCATGAATTTTATTAAATGTGATAATAATTTGGTTGAAATAGTGATAATGCCTTTTTGTGTAAAAGTGATTGTAGTGTGTCCGAAAGTGGTTTTACTGGTTGTTTTCTGGTGATAATTGATTTGCTGCTCGGATGTTTTCTGGTGATAATTGTAATTACTATTTCTAACACTATTCTAATTAATTTTATTTTAGCTTTGTTGAGGAAAGAGATGATCATATGGTGAATGAAAGGTGATGAAACCTTTTTTATTTAGAAATAAGTATAATGCTTTGTTGTAAATGTGATACTACTTTCATGAGCTTTTAGTAAATGTGATGATACTTGGTTGAAATGTGATAATGCTTTGCTGTAAAAGTGATAGGGATGTGTCTGAAAGTAATTTTGCATACTTCAAAATTCTCTCTATACGATGGGGCCCTGCCTTTCTTTTTCATTTACTTTACTTCACGATTATTTGTTCTCTCTATTGGCATAGAATCATCTGTTTGGTATTTCATTATCGATATTATTCTTGTCTCCTCGTTCAATGAAAAGAAGCCTTTTCTTAAATAGGAAATTGCAGAGAAGAAGAGGTTGGCTGCTCTTCAAAGGAAGCGAAAAAAACGAAAGTATTGATTGTGATCCAAGAAACGAATGGTTTCAAACGAATGGTGATGATTGTACAAAGAGTTTCTATGCTGAAGTAGTTAAAGAGTTTCTTTTGATTGTATAATTTGTTAAGCTCAGGCTTACTCTCTCATTTTGTTTGATGAGCTAACTGTCATATGTTCTCATTTTGTCGTAACTAGTTAACTATCAATTGCTTGCTTGAGAAGTATTTTGTAGTTAATATGATGTTAACTATACTGCTGAAGTTAGCTGAAATATGCTATTTTAAGGTTCATTACATGAGGCTTTGAATGCGTCTTAGGTCATATATTTCCTATATAGATTAAATGTGTCTATAAGTATGAATGAATGTAGTTATGCACTATGTTGCTATTTGTATATGTGGAGATTAGAAAATAGCTATACTTAGAAGGGAAGTGAATTGAATTGAAACACGTAATTCTGGATCCAGGTTGAAACTCAAATTGTGGCAATGTTTTTGTTGAAATAGTGATGATGCTTTTGCTGATAAAGTGATAATTGGTGATATAATTAGTGATGTCATTATTTTATATTGTATACTATACAATGTTTTAAAAAAGTGATAATGTTGAGATTAAGTGGCTAGGCTTTTGATGAGATATGGGCTGCTTGAAAATGCTTTTGCAAATTAACTTTGAAATTTGTTATGTTCTTGTATTTTACACATTAATGTATAAAGATTATAGTTAAACTTTTCATGCTAATGACTTTTATACGAATTTAATAAAAGTGATAATAACGAGTTCAAATAGTGATAGTGCTATCCATTGAAAAATTATACTCCCTCCGTCCCATAGAAGTTGGTATAATTTTTTTTGGGCACGGAGATTAAGGAGTATAATAATTTATTGTAAAGTGGAGTAAAGTGAAGTGAGAGAAATAATATTTAATGTGTAGTGGGTAGTTGTATTAGAGATGATATGTGGGGCCCATGAGAATAGATTAATTGTTTTTTGTGTGGATCATGTATTAAAAAAGAAATGTGTCAACTTTATTGTGACAAACTAAAGAGGAAAGTGTGTCAACTTCTATGGGACAGAGGGAGTAATATTTAGTTGAAAATGTGATATTGCTATGCTGTAAAAGTGATAATGCGTAGTTGGAATAGTGACAGTACTATGCTGAAAAAGTGATAGCACGTAGTTGGAATAGTGATAATGCTATGCTGAAAAAGTAATAATACATAGTTGGAATAGTGATATTGTTATGCTAAAAAATGGTAATACCTAGTGAAAAAAAAAATGTGGTGACAGGTGCTCCACACATCTTGAATAATATTTATAATTATGTGTATTATGTAATATCAAATGAATAGCTCAAATGTAATATAATTTGTATAGTATAATTCAAGGTCAACATGACTAGTATAGTGTAGCATGGTAATAATATTATACAACATTTTTATAATTAATAGTGATCAGGTTCATTTAAGGTTGAAATGTAAACAGAAATAGTGATATTCTTATTCTGAAAAAGTGATAATGTCTAGTTGAAATAGCAATGGCACTATGCTGGAAAGGGGATAATAACTTGTTAGAATAGTGATAGTGCTATACTAAAAAAGTGATAACCTGTTCGATTTTTATATATCATCAAATATATGCAACATTTATCAAATGAAATAAAATCTTATCACTTTTTAACCAACTACCATAAAGTAAATCAAAGCAACCTGTTTAATATCATTCCAACTACCATAAAAGGAAACCAAAGCAACCTGTTTAATATCATTCCAACTACCATAAAGGAAACCAAAGTAACATAGTCTTAATTATAATCAAGCCACCAAAAAAAATTAAAATAGTCGGGGATTAGGAGTATAGGAACCAATCTCTGTATCTGCACTTGTGTCTTTCTTCTTCTTCTTCTGAAAATTCCCCCTGATACGCTTACTTCGTCCCTTTGTTACAGAATGCTCAGGATCAAGAATGTTGTTGCATTGATCATTTTTTTCAACATGTACTGTTGTAGTCGAAGAAGCTACCAAGGAATTTATAGCAACCAAATCCCTATTATATGAATTTTCAATGACTTGTCTTGCTTCACCATTGTTGTGACAAAGCAATAAAAGATTATATAACCTGCATCATTTTCAATCATTAGAAACTGTTCATGCACAAAACAACTAATAATATTGACTTGATAAGGTGTAAATATATTAACTCCGTGCCATTTCATGACGCCAAAAAACTCCATCACTTCTCTTCTCCAACCCATCATTTTCTTTACTTAACCTATCCCACAAATCTGATTTTGCATTTTTCGTCCATCTTTTTAGAATATAAACACTAGGTATCTCACACATGGAATGTATATGTAGTATCCTAAGACAATGATAACACAATATTCCAACCACTTCAAAATTTTTGCAGGAACAAGCTATGAGTTTTTTAGTAAACCCATATGTCATATAATGAGCATCATCGCTGCCATTCTCAAGATACACCTTATAAACCATCAAACTATCTTCAATTACTGCAACTTCAGAACATGAACATACACACTTCATAAACTCAGTTTCGAAATCCTTAAATAGTGCTAGAGTGTATACCTTAGCTGCATGAGCCAATATCCCGCTTAAATGAAAAGCAAGAGAAGGTATTTTCCTTGAGCACTGATATTCATCATCTATTATCATCACTTTATATTCATCATCTATATTTAATTTTATTCACTAGACTATACATATAGATTTCAACAACATAAGAACTGACAGCAGGATTAAAGTGATACCAGTAGGGTCAAAAGTGATGACAAGAGAAACCAAAAGTGATAGCAGTAGGAATTTTTACAAAGTATCAGCAATTTAATTATCTGGTTTATTTTTTCCCTCTTGACTTTTTACAAAAACATCTTAACTTATAGAAGTTTTACATTCATAGCACTAGAAATTTTTTAAAAAAACCTGTATTCAAGTTGATGTGTACAACCATATCATTAATCATACTCTCTAATTACTTTACTACTTATGTATATTACACTAAATCACCTAATGCTCTTAAACTTCCTCTTCACATGTTTACCACTCTTCAATAACGTCTTATATTTGCTTGCTACCACTCTTCCTATGCATACATCAACTCATTGTTTTGTAATTTAACATAATGATTAGAAGTGATAATAGACCGATCAAAAGTAATATCAATAGAAATTTTTTAAAAAGTTTCAGCAAGGTTTATTATTGTATTTTTCTCACAAACATTTGATCGAACACTTGTAGTGCGTGAAAATTACTTGTCAATAAGGCACGACAATAATTGCTGTTAAAATTAAACAACAAAGATCAATTAAGCAACACGATCAATGAACAAGTTTTTTGTACTCAAATACGTACACAATATGATCATGAAGAACACGATTAATATGAAGAATAATAGACAACACGATCATGAATTCATAATCAAATTGTTGTTAGACTTGAATACCTGATTACAACCAATTGATACGCTTCTCTATATGCGGAATTCAGATTCTTCGAAACTTGCAGCCGAAGAAATAATCTCCTTGCAGGATTTACGATCTAAAGTAGATTGGGCTTAAAGAATTTTCTTATATATGGGCTGGGTTATTAAATTCTGTTTGGGTGAAAATTTTAAGCCTAAATCCAATAATCCATATTATAAATGTAGGTTAAAAATTACCCGTCTCACGTAAGGAGATCCGTGAGACGATCTCGTGCAAAACCTACCCATTAATAATATAGATAAATAAATGGTAAAATTAAACATATACATAAAACAATCAAATTAATTATGAGGAAGACCTTGCATGTATATTAAATTAGGACATTGAATGCCCCTGTGCAATAATGTATTACCAATTCCCCTAAATCATGTGCACTCACCTCTCTGTCGGCACATGAGCCTCTCACTATTTTATGTACCAATCAATTCCGATGAGCATTAATTACTTAATTGTTTAATTAATTAATTAATTAATTTCCACAATTATTAATTTTATCATAATCAAAATATTGCAAAGAATAAAATAAATGAATGAATGATTCCGCTTGTTACAAGTCAAACAAACCCCAAATTCCAGCAAAATGTCCATTCCTAAATTTGCACTCAATTATCCACGAAATGACACTTTTAGACATTCACACTAGAAGAAAATTACGTATTATTACGCATAGTATCTCATGCATTATCTTTTGTATTACTCAACATATAAAATTAAAATAAAATTTAATCACTGTCCATAAAATTTATGCTTTCATTTTTAGAATAAATTAATTGTTAAAAATAAATAAAAAAAAAGTGAACTAAAGGGATTACATTAAATTAATAAGGTTCACTTAGGTGACCACGGGTCACCGATATCATTCTCACGTGAGAGTATGCACTTTGTCTATCAGTTAACCATGTGAGCTAAGTTAATCACTTAAATTAATAAGATTGTAATGAATAAATGAGTTGAAATTTAACACATTAGTTCAATTTAGTCAAATGACCCACGAGCACAATTCAATTGTTGATTCATGAAAAGTGAGAAAGTATTATAACGTGTGTGAATTGTTTATATGACAACTATCTTTTTCTCATGAGTTGTAAAACTTGTGAAATAATTAATTAATTAATTAATAATTAGTATTAATCTTAATTATTCAACTCCATATTAATTACTAATTAAACTGGTTGTGTATTGCATGTGTACAAGATGGTCAACACTAATGGCTGCATACAATTAATTGAACTGAAAAAAAATGAACCATAATTCATGAGAGTCATTTTCTTTGATAAGAACCACTTTCACACAAACCAACATATATATGTGAGTAAGGGAACTGTTTTTGTGAAAGATTATAGTAACATATACATTTAGAAAACTTGTCAATTTATAAATAAATAGAAAAATTGCAGTCTTGATGAAAAAAATGTAGTCTCTAGGGTGTTACTCCTCTTTCCATAAACATGTCCACATTTACCACTTTTTATAAGTATATATACCCCCTACTAAAGAAATAAATTCACACTCTAAATTGAAAAAAATATAACAATAGCTATTAAATTCATAATAATACACTAATTACATTTATTATTTAAAAAATTCAAACTAGATCTATAAACTTTTCTCAAACTAAACTTCAATTGTGAAACTTTTTATAGAACAAACAAGAGTATAATATTTGGTGTTGGGTGTTAATTTGAGACACACATGTATAGTAAACAAGGGGCAATTTAGTCAAGCTGCAAACATCCATATATTAGCTCATTGGTGTGTGCCACCCCCACCAGCTAGTTTGTGCCATAACAAATTAACACAAACTCTCATAATTATCTCTTTAAAACTACCATCGTCTTCTTACAAAACTTCCATATATAGATTATGAAACTCCATTATTCAAGAATGTTAATCATGGTGATCATCCTCTCCACCATCCATCTCTCGAGCTGTCGCGGAGCTTCATCCAGGCATGTTTCACAACACTCGTTTTACTTTCCAACTCCCAACAAATCAAGAAACAGCAGTGATGATGAATCAAGTTTTAGGGTTTCCAATCGAGAGACTCCGGGGGGACCCAACCCCCTTCACAACTGATTTCCATACAAGTTTTGCAGAGTACATTAATTCTATTTTCCCCCTCAATATTTTAATTTTTTCTTTTTAATGTATAGTTTTGTGGGTGTTGATAATACATGTGCTTACTTTGATTCAGGTTATAATCAACATGTATGGTTTTGTAAACTAGATACAAGAAAAAGATGTGTGAAACTTATAGCATTTAATTATACAAGATTTATACAGCTGATTAATTGTTAAAATTAATATTAGTACTCTTTAATTACCATATCTGTTAATTTTTCTTGGAATTTAGTTCTGACAATAATGTATATTTGGATGCTTTTACATAAATAAATGAAATATTTCTTTCTTTTTCTATAAATATATTTATATATATATAAATGTCATTGAGATGGTCAAGAGAAGTTTGTTATTATGTGGGGGAATAGTCAATTGATAAACAGTGACAATTATGTATAAGGCCAAAAGGTTCTTAATTGTCTTTATCACACTTCAATTTCAGATGTAAGAATGAATCAGCATGTCGAGATGTCAACGTTTCAAGGGTCATTCACTGTACTACACTCTTGAAAAATAAGAATTATAAAATACTGGTATAATAATAGTCTGTTTGCCCATTTGTTTATAATACTTTATACTTGCTCTTGGAAGATGGGATTTAAGAAAACCCACTTTAATTATTTATTTTATTAAAATTTAAAGATAATTTGATGTTTTAGTTATAAATACAATTAGAATTTAGTCATGCATGTAAATTGAATTCAACTTTGATCATTTTCAAATTTAATATTTTTTTAAGGTAAATTAAAAAATGTCTCAAGATTTGGGATATTTTGGGGTATAGGCCATAATAATTAGATAAAAATGCATTTTTCGTCCTATATTAAGAGTTTAATTTCTAAGTGGATCTAATAATTTCAAATTGGTTCCAAAAATTACATTTTTTTTTTTGTCCTACTCATTAGTATTTCCGAAGAAAAAGGTCGCATTTGATAACATACGAAATATTTTAGTACAAAAAATGCAATTATAAACGCCAATTTGAAATTATAAACGAGTCTCATTTTCATTACAAAATTAATATTAAATAATTTTCTAATAAATGAAGATGACAGTTTTGAAATTAAAGAATAGTGTGATGTTATTGTGTTTGGTGGATTTTTTTTTTTTTAAAAAAAATCATTATGGAGATAGTGTTAGGACAAACAGGAAGGAAAGAATACAGAGTTAGGAGTTAGTAATATGGGAATACATTAATAAATGATCAATTATTATAAATGATACACCTATTAAATTTGTTAAATATTTGTGATGTATGTGTGTAAGAGGTTAATTGCACGCATAAGAGGTGGTATTAATTTATTGAGCACCGGAGATAAGTATATCATGTGTAGTTGGTTCAAATTATACTCAAATCGCGTTGGATCTAGATTCAGATATAAGGTATTATTATCAAGACTATAAAATATTAATATGTATGTCATAAATTACTATACTATGATAATAAAATACTAACAAACGTATATACCTGCTTTAATTCTAATAACTTTATGGAAAGAGTTTCATATTCGACTGTGATTGTCTTAGGATCCATTTACTAATATATATATAAGTTATTATTTTTTATTTAAAATATTATTATTATTATTTTAAAGTATTATTAATTTTTTATATTATAAATGGTTCATAAAATAATTTAATGTCATTATCATTTTTCATCAATTGAGTGTTGTTTTTTATTAAAATATATTACTACTTTTTATTCGTCTCACGGAAGTCATTCTGCAAGACGGTCTCATATGAATCTTTGCAAAGAGTTGATACCCCCTGCACCCAATCTGTATTAATTTTATTAAATAATGTATATATGCTTACTGACATACTTGTGTGAGACTGACTTACAGAAGTCTTCCATAAAATGAATAAGAAGTAATAACATTTTAATAAAAGTGATGCTCATATCAATGAAAAGGGATAGTGACACAATAATTTTTTTTATGAACAATTCGTAATATAAATAAAAATTAATAATTATTTAAGAAAACGTAAAAAAATATCACGTGAAATAGTCTCACGCAAGAATAGCCCATATTTCGCCAGTATTTCTTAATAGACGTATTATATTATTTTTATATATAGCTGTTCATTTAAAACTATCAAGAATTTCATTAAAAAATTATTAAAAATTCGCTTACAAATTGTATAGTCTTTTGTTCATATGGAGTAATATTTTATAGGTAAGTGTATATGTTTTGAAAATTTACATTATATGTCCAAAATTTTTCAAAGTTATTCTCATCAAGTAATTTTGCTTACATTTATTAAACACACTCTACAGAGTATCCCTAGCATGAATATTCATAGATATAGAATAAAAGTTTGATATCTTTTAATAGGATAGGATTAATTAAAATTCAACTTTAATCCATATAATTGACCTTGGTGCAGTGGTGGGGCCACAAGTGATTTGGGATGGGATGAATAATTCATACAAATACATGATCAAAGTATGATTAACGTCAAATTAGGAAATTAATTTTCAGACCCAATCAAGTAAAACAAACATAATAATTGAAAGTAAATAATGTTAATTAATTATATATATGGGGGAGAATAATGATTTATAGGAGGGGGATGATAATTATGATGAGTTATGGTAGATGGCATGTATCATACAATGTGTTCTGAAAGTCAAATATTAGGATCCTAAGATGTGGATTATTTATAGAATATGGCAACATGGATGCGTCTTATGGAGTTTCTTTGACTTTTCTTTACGTACACATCTTAATTTTTAATACGCACTCATTTCTTTTAATAACCAAATATATTCGTTTTCAACCATTAAATGCATATTATATTCATGTAACTTAACCACCATGTATTTAAACTAAATCAAACAATAAAAAGTGATAATATTTAATTAAAAAAAATTAAATTAATAAAAAAAATATTTTACAGTCAATTATATTTATTTCATAAATAATTTATAATAATAATTAAAAATACCTTTAATAGAGAGTGATAATATTTTAAGAAAACGTAGAATCAATCTCATGTGAGATGATTTTAGTAAGTGTTGCCCTTAATTTAACACCAAATATAGATAGAGCAACACTTGCACGTATTCATCTCATGTGAAACAATTTTAATAGTTTCTTAAAAAGATATTACTCCCTCCATTCTCATGTGAAACAATTTTAATAGTTTCTTAAAAAGATATTACTCCCTCCATCCCACCGAAAGATCTTCATTTTACTATATAGGGTGTCTCATTTAAAGTTCCCCTTTTAGTGAAAGAGCCTCACATATGGCTTGTCACTCACTACTAATACAACTACCACTACATATAAAATAATAATACTCCTTAATCCACGTGCAAAAAGAAAATAGAGATTTATGGATGTAACAGCGTGAGTATCACTTTTCATAAGAAACATTATCACATTTTATTTATATTACAAATTGCTCACTTTTTATTAAAAAATGTTCACATTTTATTTGTATTATAAACTGTTCATTAAATGATTCAGTGTACCACAATCATTTTTCATTAATTTAAGTATCGCTTTTATGACAAATATTATCACTTTTTATCCGTCTCATGAAAGTCTTCCTGTAAGATGGTCTCGCACAAGTTTTTGCCATATAAATAATGTTACACTAGGTGAGATGTTAAAAAGAAATGCTCGATAGCTAAGCTCAACTCGACTCATGATTATTTGAGCTCGAGTTTAACATATGTAAAACATCACATTATCATGTGTAGCTTGTGATACTTTACTTATTTATAGTACTCCTCCATCCAGAAAATAAATCCACACTTAGTGGTTGTTTGGTTCACACTGAATTAAAAATACTTAATGGACCTTAAAATTTTACTAAAAATAAAAGATTCTATACAATAATTGCACTTAAGCAAGTAAAATTTCCTTTTAAATCCATTCGTTAAAAGCAAAGGGCCAAATAGATTACAACCTAGGGAAGGAGTGAGTTATATTATCCCATGAAACTAATACAATTCTCATACACATTTCTTATTTATGACATTTTCAAGTTTTATTAACCCATCAAATAAGGCAAAAGCTCATGTGCTCCCGGGACACACTGTGCCCCAAGGGAACACAAGAATAAAGTGTCCCCAACTCTCTCCCTCCATATTCTATTTAACTCTATGTATTGTTAGGGGTTTAAATTAGGACACGGGGACACGGTGCCCCGGGCACAGGAGCCTCACTCTCAAATAATTTAAATGAACCGAACTTCACTTTTATGTGGATACAAATACTAAAAAATGAAAATCACTTTTTATCTTGAACTTTCTCTTCTCTAACAAATGCAAACGGTTAAGAGATTTATAAATCCAAGCATAATAGAATTTCACATCCAACAGATCAGTAAATAATAAACATAAGCATGAAGGCTTCTTTGCAACTGCCTAAGGTAGCAACGAACTAAAATTGATGCAATAACCAGTAAAAATAATATTCAAATGGGCAGTTAATATGTATTTCGTGATGAACTAACATAAAACCTAAATATTAACCTAGCTTCAGTTGTAGAGACAAAGAAACCCTTCTCCACCAATATCCCAAGGCAACGACGGCTGATTTCTTCATAAGAAAACAGTAATCCAGGATAATGAAAATAAAAATTTTAAATGCACGGGGTTTGACTTGAAACTGAACCTTGCTACATAAGCTCAGTGCCCACAGGATCTACAGAAAAATGTAGAGCCAGACTCTTTTGGATGATGGGCTGGAATTTAGATTCCCACATCTGCTTTATCCCAGATTGTAGTTTAAGCACAAAGAATCATAATATCAGTAGAAACAGAGGAGAGAGAAGATAGAAAGATTCACTCAAGTTCACAAGAAAGGATGTAAAAGGCATGGTTAACAAGTCAATAAATTTAGCTTCTTACAGTAATGTATTCTGAACTGTTCATGAATATCTTCAAAGCATCCTCTGTATAAGCAAAAAATGTTAACCTGCTGCTAATCATGAAAGTGAACTACATTTTTCAGAAGAAGCTATGCATGTAACTCACCTGAACGAAATCGCACTACTATTGCATGAGTATATTCCATATTGATTGCGTTCATATTTGCACCTGAAAATTAAGCATGAAAAAGACAAAGCATGATTATGAAGCATAATACACTATAGAGAGCTGAATGGCTTTGAGTAATTAAATGAGTTGAATGAGCTGGAAGTTATAATATATAACAAGTTTCTGAGAAATTAGCAGAAATAAATTTGAGAATACACCTTTAGTAGCTTGAACGATCAAAGAGGGGCACTCCATAATCAGGTTTGATAAAGAAGACATTGCGTCTTCAGCAGGTCCAGACAGAGAACTCCTGACGAAAGCTAAAAGAAATATGAGCTCTACGCCATAGTTGAACTCCTGCCAATTAAAGTATCCCATGCGCATATGATGATCTTTAAATGAAATTGAAACCATAGCATACCAAAATGAAATAAGAGAACTAGTTGGAGGGGGAAATTAAATCACAGCATTTCTTCAACAGATGAACTTAATTGCAGTTGCCAACCTCTCCCTTCCGAAATATTGGTAGGATATCATCTTCTACGTCAGACTGATAGTCCAAATTTAGAAACCCCTGCAAGAAAACATCTGTCCTTAGATTAATATAAAAGATAAGTTCTATTAGCAGAGACAGTGAATGACTTGAGATATTGGTATTTACATGCTAGAGCATACATGGCAGTAAGGCATCACATGTTCCTTAAGAACTTGCATATAAAACGGGTTCTCATAGAACTTAGCAAGGTCCTCTTTTGTCTGGAGACGCATAAAGATGGCATGGGTATATTGCTCAGGATTTTGATCACAAATACGCCCTACACAAGTCAACCAGCACCTTATTTATTCTTCATAGAAAGATACAATAAATTATAATTATGTAACCTGAATACTGAAAAGATACATTGATAGTAGAATGCTTCTACTCATATTATGTCAAAAAAATAATAATAATAATAATAATAATAAGTAGTATACAAACCAGAACAAAGGCACCAAGAATTAAACTGAAAAATGATAACGAAGGGAGATACAAATTTATCAAGAACATCTTCTCCAGAAACCATTTCTTCAGACCATAACAGACAGAATGAGGCATAAAAAACTGTGGCATTAAAAAACTGTCTACTTTGAGCATGATTCTCTTACTCAAAGTATGTTAATCAGATGAAATGGATTCCCATCAGTCCCAGCAATTACTAAAAAAGTAAACATAGTTTCATCTCAAGACTAGAGAAATCTGGCAAAAAAAGGGTCCAATTATGTCCATTCATAAAAACCACAAAGATTAATAAAACCTCTAATTTTTTAAATTATTTTTTTAATAATTATTATTATTAACAATGACCACCTCAACCTAGCCAAATAGATGTTGAATTGCATATGCAAAAATTTAACAAAGTGCAAATGAAATAGAGATTCAAATTGATATCATATAATCAAACTATCAGGAATTGATTTCTTAGCACGTTAAAATATTCAGTAAGAAAATTGAATTTTACAGCAGCAAATCAATTTTTTTTTACAGCAGCAAATCAATTTTTTTAACATGACATACCACCAAAAACAGAGTTGAACATTATTTATGCAACCTAGAACTTTATATTGAGCATCGCAAAGATCACCTAATGATATGGCAACGATGCCTCGCATGTGATATTGAGTAGTATAAAGATAATCCAGCATGTCTTTCTCTTTCTCTTCTGACAAATCTTCTTTTGCCTTAAAAAGGCATACATGCTCAACAACTTTTCTGCACAGACCAGAAGGTCCCTATTATAATGAAGAATATAGTCATTGATTTTTCCAGAAGTTCTATTAATATGTGTAACAGGTACTCAGGTAGAAAATAAACTGCAGTTGGCAGTCAAGATATATTGTTGTTTTCTTAGAATGTATGAGCCTATGAGTAAGCCTTAGTGTTTTTCTCTTTTTCTTGGAGAGTAACTCACTGAACCAGGAAAATTCTGTCCTCATGATGACTAAGAAAATGGTACTGCCTATAAAATCACCTAGTTATCATCAATGGTAAAACAGCTGAAGCACAAGAACGACTACTTTAGTAGATTAGCATTCTAATAGATTTCTCAAGAAAAGGTTGGAAAACCCCTAGCCATGATAAGAACAAGGCACTAAGGACTTAATAAATATATCATTCTCAAATAGGATTAAAGTTTGAAAAAACTGATTTGAAGTAAACATTAGTGGCAACAGATCGCCAGCATTGTTTTCGATACTATGTTCTGTTAATTTTTAGTTATAAATGAAACATAGTAGAGTCTATATATAATTAAAAATGCATAGTACAAAGTCGAACTATAACACATGTTCTACCACCAGCATACAAGAACTTTATGATGTGTCATCCATTCAAACAGATCTTACAGAGGAAATTTTTAACACTCTCCTTGAGCTTGAGGTTCTAATATTTTGCACTCAGTTCCTTAAGCATGAATAATTGGAAAAATCTCATACCTATCTTCACTCACTCACATAAACCCCAATTTCAACACATGTTCTTTGAATACAATTCTCAAGATATTGAGTTTTTATTAATTAAAATGCACCAGAAGATTAATGAGCAAAAAAATAAATTAAACTAAGATTCTTATACTCTCTTCAGGCAATGTGAAAAGTATAACGAATTCAATCTGAAAATCAGGCATTAGTTATTCAGAAGAAACGATAAACTTCGTTTTCGAAAGAAGTGAAAAACTACATATTTTGAACGTTTAAGACATTGATACATCATAAAAGGAAAAGTATTACTGAACATGATGGAAGTTAATTTTCGAAATGCATCATATTCCATCATAATATATATAGTGAATTTCAGTCTCACATGCATTTGACAACATTTCATTTCATCTCTATACCTCTGGCCAAAAAATTAGAAGAAAAATCCTTCCAAAATACAAAAATTTGAAGTGTCATCACCAAGGACCACCCTGCCTCACACTTCATTTTACCAAAAATGCAGAAAAAACTACTAAATTCATGAAAAGCAGCAAAATAACGCACATATGCAAAAATCTCCTCTGTTTATTCAGGGGGGGAAAGGACCCGTATATCACAGAATTAAATACAGGAAATGTAAGATTAATCACGTAAACCAAAGGGAAAGTATAACCTCATTCTCTGGATGCTGGTAGGTAAATTTCCATCCTCAACAGCAGAACCGAAAGTCCTCTTCTCCTTCTTAACCGAATGAAATAAATTTCCTCTAGTATACAAGGCCAAGGAAACTGAGACAGAGTTATAAACAGGCGAAATTAAGGATGAGTCCAATCTAAAGGAAAGAAAATTCAAAGTTTGCACAAAATAGGATATAATACCACCATCAGTCCAAGTTAAATTCCTGTTAAATCGCAGAGACGGCGTTGAAAACGCTAGGGTTTTGGCATTGCGGATGAGTTGGGTGAGAAGAAGAGTATAGTGAGTGGAAATATGAGGCAGAATGTGCATTTCAGTTGGGATGGGTTCTCCTTCTCAATTTCACTCTGTATCTCGTGTATGGGTGGTGGCGGTGGGCGTGGATTGCGCGGAGATGCTCTGTTGTGTCTTGAGATAACAACAGATAATTTGTTAGTGCAATTGGAAATGGGTGGACGGCGTAAAACGCATCTTTATATGGTAGAGGTTTATTTTGGCGCCTAATTATACGAGAAACGTGAGACCGCTTAAGCACTAGTGCCGACCTCCCTATGGTTTAATAAATTCTTGAATTGGTCAATCCGACTACAAGTTATGGCTAATCACAATGCTCCAAAAGGATTACAAGACTCTAGCAATGAATGCTAATGTTGCTGGAAAACTACAACGAGAAGATAAGACCAAAGTGTCTAATCTAATACGAGATTGTATCCGCAGCCATGCGGGTCTATTCGAGACAATAAAAGTGTCTTTACTCCGGGCAGTCATGAACAATCGGCAAAAGGACTGTATTCGGAAACGGGGCCCTAAACCCGAAGCAGGGGATTCAAGTACCACTAGCACGAGTTCTGGATCGGAACTTCCAAAGAAAGAACTGGTTCAAGAAAAAATCGAGGCTCTAGAGTCGACGAGTCAACCTAGCACCTTTGGGGTTAAAGAGGGAGAGATCAACCTTAGGCCTATGACGGGCACTGCTAAGGTTGGTATTACCATAGCTGATTTTTCTCATTGGCAGGAATACCAGGTCAATTGGGAGAAATTGAACACATGATAGGAAATGCGTCCGGAAAAGTGTCGGATAGATGTGTCTGGGTAATATCCCCGAGTCTGGATGAGGCCTGAGTCGAATCCAGAAGATGTCAAGCAATGGTTCAGCTTTGGGGCATTGGCCTCAATATACACCATGGCGCCTAGCTTTCTAGAATTTTCAAAACTAACAAAATAGATAGGGGATGCAGTGTCCAAGGTATAGTCAAACGATAATACTTTGACCAGGGGAGAACCATTGGAGTTATACTTCATTAGTGCAGCTTCGGAACTAGTTGGGAAAGGCTTCATGAAGCCTTTCATTATATCAAGCTATGAAGGCCAAATATTAAGGCTGCAAATAGCATCAAGGAACCTTCCGGGAAGGAACCAGTCCTGGTTTCAACATACTCAGAGGATCAAATCTCTACGCGAAGAGCGAGGGGTTTGTACGCCTGCTTCCAGGCAATGGCCCAAGTCAAGTTTCCGTTCAAATTTGAAGACCATATAGAGAACAGATCTTTCCTGTTAAACACATTAACAGGAAAAAAGACAAAGTATGCAGAAGACTCTTTCGAAGGGAAGAGAAAGCTGCTCTGGAAAAACAAGATGCCGATGAGTAGAGAAACTCATCGGAAATTTTGCAGTATGATTCACCAAGGAAGGTGAAAGGAGAGGATATGCACCAGATGCCCCATCCAAACTGAACCAGAGTTTAGAAAAGGAGTACAACTAAGCATAGAAAGGAATAAGAATGCTGGACCCCTTCCAATAAAGGATACACGAGGAAAGAAGAGGGTAAAATCTCTTCAAAACACCCAAGAGACGGAGGATCCCTCAGAGACCCCCGGAGAAAAATGACTCTTCAAAAAAGCAAGAGCTGGATGACTTTTCAAAAGGGGTAAGAGCCATGTGTCCCCTGCAAAAGACAAGTAGGATGGACCAGAGAAGAACATCCAATGCAAAGGAAGGGACCAGCCAGCTACTAAAGTTGGAATCCAATAAAAATGACGTAAGCACTGACATAAGCAAAATTATGTAAGTGGTGACATCATGGAAAGTTAAGAGGTTTTGAAATCCGAATTTCAAGTCTGAGAGCCTGATGAGAGTGTAAATTCACATGTTTTGGGCCTTGATTTGTATGGAAATGGAGTACAATTTGGTCTTATACTGAGATGAATTGCTACATTCTTGGAAAAGTCACGAATCAAAGGGTACAAGAGCTATTTGAGCATATTCGTATAGAAAACAGGTGAAAAAGGCTCGGATTTGGAAGACACGATTTTAGAGGCGAAATCAAGTTGTTGTTCGACTAAACCGGCGTGTTCGACCTTCAACAGGTGGTCGAACGGGAGGTGAGAAGTCGAGCAGATTGCCAGAGCCCGTCCAGTAAGCCAGTTCGACCTGGAGGATTTGTTCGACCAACACTGTCTTGGTCGAACAGATGAGAGGAAGTCGAGCAAAGTGGAGAAAACTTCCAGAGAGCTCGTTCGACTTGGAGGAGTTGTTCGACCAGGATCAACTTGGTCGAGCAGAAGTGATTTGGTCAAGCAAATTGCCAAAGTTGTCCAGAATGCTTGTTCGACCAGGGGCTTCTTGTTCGACTTGGATGCTGAGGTCGAACGGCGTATCACTGAATGTTATTTATGATAATTTCAGATGTCTTTCATTAAATTTGACGTGTGCTTCAAGCAAAGGCCCATCCTAAGCTCATAAGGAGATCATATGTGTATAAAAGAAGGGCTTTCGCAGGAGAAAAAGAACGAACAACACAAGACAACACATCTTCCTTCATCCACCAAACCCTACCACCATCCGAAGGGGTTGAGAGAGAGGTTCGTCTGGCGAGTCAAGTAAGATCATACCAACTAGCCATGATTATTCCTAGATCAATCATGGGCTAGAACCACCTTGGTAGTTCTAGGGTTATGAAAGTTTTATGAGTTAATCGAATTTCCATGTGTAAACTCCGTACAACACTACTTATGGTTTATTTTATATAAGATTGTACCTTTTCAATTCATACTCATATTTGTTTTGTGCATCATTAACTGTTATGTAGAGTCTGAATACATCTCTTGGTTATTGATTGAGTGCGTTCACCGTTGAGCAGGATCATATGTTATAATTCTAAGTGAAGGGATTCTGAAGTCTTATTAGAACTATCTTATATAGATACTTGTTAATTGAATTGTATTCGAGTTAATAAGTAGGATAAAGAGTATAACTTTATAGTACCTAAAAGGGATATCAAATCGGGTTAGAGTACTTAGTGCATAAGAAATAATTGATTATGATAGTACCTAGAAAGGGGGTAAAGTATACGTCTTGCTCCAAGGATATTCACGCGTGTTATACGCTTGCTTACTTGTGTCTATAGAGTACGCTTGCATAGTTTAGTGATGCGTCCATAAACCATAAGGCATAGTCAAACATCAACGCATGGAAAAGAGATTAACGAATAAAACTGGATTACCTGAAGAACTACTCTATTACTTATTCGATCACATCCGACTTTTTTCTCTTACTTGTTTACTTATCTTGCTAATTTTATTATATGCTATTTAGTTTCCTAATAAAACCAACTCAAATTTACCAACATAATCTTAGTTAATTAGAATATAATTAAATTGATACTAATTCGTTCCTTGGATTTGATATATACTTGGTCATCTTTCGAAACTATAATTGATATCCTTATACTTGAGGATTAAATTTGTGTGTTGAGAAAATGCTCATCAAGTTTCTGGCGCTGTTGCCGGGGACAACATTAAATATTTTTTGATTATATCTAGTGTAATTGAGATTATTATTCTTGTTTTCAATTTCTAACACTTTTTCTTTTTAGGTGTATGCTCACAAGATCAAATAAAGGTGAATTAGAACCATATAATCCAGAGATCGGAGCATCGTCAAGGAAGAAAAAGAAGAAGAAGAGTAAGAACAAGAACGTAGATCCAACTGAAGCTCTTAACTTTGGATTTGAAGTTGACGTGCTAAATTCGCAAACGATTGAAGCTGCAACTGAAGATAATTTGGAAGTAGAAACAATCAACATGGCAGCGAATCCTGATACACTTGCCATCCGTGAAGTCTTTAAGAACAACGGAGGAGGCAATACTGGGTTATTAGGAGCCAGAGGGACCGGAGCCTATTTTGATTTACACCCTGCTCTTATAACCATGATTGAGAGGAGTCCCTTCTCTGGGGGAATGTTCGAAGATCCTCAACAACATTTTAATAAGTTCCTTGGGTATGCAAGTACACAAAAAGATGCAGGAGTTCATGAGGATGCGAGAAAAATCATATTGTTTAAGTTCTCGTTGAATGAAAAGGCGAGAGATTGGTATGATAATCTTAAAGCTGTTGAATGTGATACATGGGAGAAGTTGAAAGTAAAATTCTTGGAGCGATACATGCCACCTTCTAAGGTGTTCAAGATGAAGCAAGGAATAAATCAATTTTCTATCCATGGGAATGAGAAGTTTCATGAAGCTTGGGACCGTTTCAAGGACATGCTTCGTAAGTGTCCTCAACATGGGCTATCGAAGGCCCAATATATCAGTATATTCTACAATGGGTTCGAGTTTTACTTGATGCTTCTTCTAATGGAGCATTGCTTACGAAGTCACCTATTGAGGCCGAGAAGCTTTTTGAGGATATTTCGATGAACTCAAGGGATTAGCAGACTGATAGAGCACTTATGTCCTGGGAAAAGTAGCGCAGATGGAGCACACGATGATAAAGTCGGGAAGAGATGACGAGATCGTCTCTAACTTGGCTAACATTAGTAAGCTACTAGAGTCTCAACAAAAGCAGATCACTGATTTATCCCAGAGAGTACCAATAGTGCAGCAGGACGGTGGCTATGAAGGAGCAAGCCAAGAGGAGATCTAGGAGGCAAACTACGCCATGAGCCAAAGTATTCAAGGAACTAGGTACCCGAATCAGAAAAATCGGAACTACCAAGGGAACTACAACAATCGTGGTCCCCCGGGTGGTTATCAACAACCTAGGAGGCCGGAGTTTTCATGGAGCAATCCAAAAAATGCGATGCAACTTCCTGTTGGTGTTGATCCGGGAGCTAAAGTGAAAGAAGGGAAGCCGAATTTTGAAGATACGGTGAATCAGTACATGGCGAGGAATGATGTAAGAGTAGACCATCTCGAGGCAAAGTTAGAGAAAAAGATTGATGATAATCATAAGGACTTGTCTACGCAAGTGAAAGACCTCACGTTGTTGATGGGGGAAATGGCTGGGAATGTCAACAAATTGACTCAAACTATTGAGAAAGGGAAGTTTTCATCTCAAAGTATTGAGAATCCAAAGTCTTGCCATGCCATCACATTGAGGTCGGGAATGTAATATAAGGGTCTGATGTTGCCTGCAAGTCAAGCTGAAGGAGACAGAGGAGTTGCTCGAAAAATAAGAATTGCTCGACCAGACTACCTAGTCGAGCAGAGGTCGAACAACCTAAAGAAAAGCAGAATTACAATACTCTATTTTCTGATCAACCGTTTGACCAATACCAAGCTGTTTGACCTGACCATCTTGGTCGAACGGAGGTCGAACAGAATCACTGCGATGGAAGTTCGCGATCTGAGAACTTGTTCGACCAGAATCAATCTGTTCAATCAAACCATATTGGTCGAACGATGGTCGAGCAACATGTTCCCGATGAGAAGATGCGATCAGGCGAGCTGCTCGACCAAAACCAAGTGGTTTGACCAACCTACCTTGGTCGAACTGAAGTTGAATAGAGCAGTTCAAAGTCCGATTTGATACTGAATATGACACCTGTTGTTCAAAACGCTCCAGATATGTCTCAAGAGCAGAATACTGAGCTTACAATGGTAGAAAAGAAATGGGAGAGAGCCAAAAGGTTGAGAGCCGAGAAGGATAAAGTGGAGAAGGTTGAACGTGATGAATGGGATTCCCAAAACAAATATACCTTTGCCCTTTCCTCTCAAGCTCGTGAAGAAGGAATTAGAGGAAAGTTCAAGAAGTTTTCAGAGATCATAAACAAAATAAGCTTGAACATTCCTTTTTCTGAAGCCATATTGGAGATGCTGTATTATGCCCGCTTTCTGAAGGATATTCTTTTAAAAAAGAGAAGCTTGAATGGAATCAAAATGGTGAGTCTGTTTGAAAATTGCAGCTCGATTATACAAAGGAAGCTAACAGCTAAGCTTAAGGATCCGGGAAGCTTCACAATCTTATGTGAAATTGGAAAGGGGCTGGCACGTCGAGCCTTGTGTGATCTAGGAGCAAGCATCAATTTGATGCCATTGTCCACTTTTAAAAGGCTTGGTTTGGGGGAGTTAACTCCCACATCGGTGGCTCTACAGCTAGCGGATAGGTCTATGATATTTTCGAAAGGAGTTATCGAAGACGTTCTAGTCAAAGTTGAAAAGCTTGTCTTTCCTGTGGATTTTCTGGTGCTAGAGATGGAAGACGACAAGGATAGTGCTCCTTTAATCTTAGGGAGACCATTCCTTACAACTGCTGGAGCCATGATTGATGTGCAAAAGGGGGAGCTTAGGTTGCGGATGGATAAAGAAGAGGTCCTATTCAACCTTGACAAAGCAATGAAGATGCCTATAGAGTCGCAATGTCATAATATTGATGTGGTGGAGGAGATTGTGAAGGAAGATATGTCTATGATTCTTTCAAAGGATCCTCTTGAGACATGCTTGATGGAATCTCTTACTTTTCCCACTACGGAGCTAGATGAACTCTCCAATGAGGTATGTATTGAATTTATTGAAAACTTGCTTGCTTTGGGTGATGATAGGTATGAATCGCAAAGAACAAAGGTTGAAGAGGTGAAGTGGACAAGGAAGTACTCGCCTTTGGACAGAGAAAGTGAACCTCCAGAAGAGAAGAAAGAGGAGTTGAAACCGCTACCAGATCACTTGAAGTATGCTTATCTTGATGACAATGGAAAATATCCAGTAATTGTATCTTCTTCTCTTGATAATGATCAACTTGAGGAATTGTTAAATGTGCTTAGGAAGTATAAGTCTGCGATTGGTTGGTCTCTTGACGATTTGAAAGGTATTAGTCCTTCGTATTGCATGCATCGAATAAATAAAACTAACTCAAATTTACCAACATAATCTTAGTTAATTAGAATATAATTAAATTGATACTAATCCGTCCCTTGGATTCGATATATACTTGGTCACCTTTCGAAACTACAATTGATATCCTTATACTTAAGGATTAATTTTATGTGTTGAGAAAACGCTCATCAGAGCCTCTATAAATAAGAGCTTGGAGAAAGCAAAAGGAATCAACCATTCCCCTCTATTTTTTTCTCTAAATAACATTGTATTAGTTTCTTTTCTTGTATGAGTTTTGTCATTTCAGCTACAATAGGTAGCTAGAGGAGTCTTCTCCTCTTGTTCAAGTATTAAATAATCTTGGGCTACTGCCCAAATGCAACCTTCCATTTTTCTGCAACTTTGATCTCCATACTTTCCGATGAGAAATAGTAGCAATATCATATACACCCAGTGTAGGAAACGAACCAGAGTTGTGCTGAGGTCCGCTGAAGGAACAAGATCGAACCATCACATTGAAGGACGTGTTGGCTGTGAGGAGTAGCTGTAAAACCTTTCAGATACCCGCTGGATCAATGGTAAAAAAAGATACTGTTATTATTTCAAGTTGGTTAATTATGATATTAATGTTTTTTAATTGATACGGAAGCATTATGGGCCTGATAAGGTCGTAATAGACTGATGAGAGTGAAAATAAGCGTATTTTAGTGTCCAATTTAATACCTGTTTGATGAGAATTATTGTCTTATATTAACACAAGTATATTATATTCGATATATGTGAGAAAAAAGTGCACTTGAGGTATTTTATTGTATTTTAGGTGGAAAAATGGATCAAAAGTGCCAAGTTGGAGAAAAGGTGCAATTTGTGCAATGATGCTTTGAAACGCACATCCAACTTGTGTAATTATTACGTATTTTTGTGGAGCTCTAAACTAGAAGTGTGATACATTTATGGAAAGCTATAGAAGAGAGGGTCGTTTTGGCATAAAGAACACTTCAATCAGATTCTAAACGAGAAAGTTATGATCAAAGTGGTGACGTCGCGCAAGATGTGCCGAACAGAACGGCTGTGCCACTTTGTGTGACTTTTCATACATCTAAATGTTAGGTTTTTGGAGAGTTCTTTATATGGATAGAAATCCAAGGAAGAGAGGATCACGTGAGTGCAAGAATTACTCAAATCGGAGGTCGAATGTGGAAGTTATGCGCGAAATGGTGAGATTGTGCAAGCTTGCTCGACCAATGGAAGCTTGCTCGACCATAATTATTTTGGTCGAACGGAAGAGGTCAAGTCGAGCAAAATGATCAAAAACTTACAGAGAGCTTGCTCGACCATTGCTCGACTTGGAGGCCTTGTTCGACTTCTGATGGCTTGGTCGAACAGAATTGCGCTGATGCTATTTTTGGTAGTTTCGGGTTTCTTTTTATCAAATTTGGCGTATGTCTCAAGTAAAAGCCCATCCAAAGCCTATAAGGAGAGCATACAAGTATAAAAGAGGGTGTAAATCACATCATTATTGATCATATAATTATATTGAATTGAAGAGAACCCCAACACAATACTACACCCCACAATGGGGGATCACCCCCCAACCATGATCCACATCCTTTCCTCCGTCTATCCATCACTTTGAAGATTCGTCTGTGGAATCAAGAAGAGAACCAAGAGGAGGATTCAAGATGGAGAAGGACGCGACGACGCCCACATCTAGGGTTTCCTTCGTTTTCTAATTTATCTTGTAATTTTTCAGACATCTGGGTAAGATCTATCCAACACCCATGATTGTTCTTCGTAACATCATGGGCTAGAGCCTTTTTTGGTAGAACTAGGGTTGTGAAGGTTTTCACGAATTAATTGAACTTTCGTGTGTAATCTCCATACAACACTACTTGTGGATTTATTTTATATATGATTGTGCTTTTTAATCCATATCCAAAGTATTTTTGTGCATCTTCAATTGGTATATAGAGTCTGAATATATATCTTGGTTGTAGATTGAGAGCGTTCACCGCTGAACAGGATTCCATGTTATGATTCTAAGTGAGGGGACTCCGAAGCTTCATTAGAACTATCATATATGAATACTTATTAATTGAATTAAATTCGGGTTATTAAGTAGGATAAAGAGAATAATGTTATAGTACGTATAAAGGGAGATCATATCGGGTTAGAGTACCAATTGGCCAGGAAAATAATTGATACTGATAGTACCTAGAAAGGGGGGTGGAATTATATCTCTTGCTCTAAGGTTATTCACACGTGTTACACGCATGTTTACTTGTGTCTATAGAGTAGATATGCATGGTTTAGTGATGCGTCCATATTCTACAAGGCAGAGTCGGACATCAACACACGAAAGGGAGATTAATGAGTGAAGCTGGATTATCCTAGAGCTACCTATTCTCCTACTTGATCTACTTTCGTATTCTTCGAGTGATATTTATTTTATTTATTATTTTAATTAATTGTTTATTAGATTAAAATCCCAATCTTTATTGCTTTTCGTCTTAATTAATTTAGTTAATAATTAAATTGATAATACACCATTCTTTGGGTTCGATAATTCACTTGGTCGTTTGTTTAAGCTGCAACTGATATCCTTAACACTTGGGGATTAATTTTGCGTGTAAAGAAAACGTGTATCATGGACTATGTCTATTTTTGAGGAAAAAGAAAATATTGAAGGTTAAGTTAATAAGAGTTTAAAACCGACAAGGTCACCATACTGGCAGCCATATGGGCCACCATGATGGTAGCCGATAAGGTTACTAACATAAGGGTATTAAGGTTCAGAAAAGTTACTATTCATAGGAAAGAGAAAAATTGGTGGTATTAATCTAAAACTTTGAGAAGCTCAGTCGGTTTGTATTTACGGCTCTACAGCCAGTAACTCCCTTAGTTCTAAAGCCCCGTCATCGTCATTATCAGAATCACGAACTTTGTCTCACCATTCGCTGCCAGTTCCGCAGTTGGATCATACCACCAGTGACTACTGTTTGTTACCCTTCAGCCCAGTATCGCTTCCATGTCGGTCAAATCTACTACCAGTCGTGCCGCCACGGTGTAACTTGAATCGGGATGAAACCATGACTCAGGTGTGACTGTTAGGGTTCTTGATAAGAACAAGAGAGAGATAAGAGTGCGGCTATGGCTCAAAGAGATAGAGGATAGATTAGGGTTTGTATTGGGAGAGTGAATGATTTATGTTTGTGGAGAGTGAGTGTTGAGTGTGATGGTGTATGGGAGTGATTCTTAGTGAGAGAAATTAAATGGGTATTTAGATGTGTTAATTTATATATGTAATGGGTATTAAGTGTGCTGGTATTTTAGAAAATAAGTGGTATGAGAAGGGTATTTTAGGGATAAAAGCTTTCTATTTTTTGGATATAAAAGATTTATCGTGGGACGAACAAAAACGAAAAGTAAGATACTACTTATTATGGAACGGAGGCAGTATAGTATAATACTTCCTCTGTCCACCCGAAAGAAGGTCTCTTACTTTTGTGTACGTTGATTAAGGAGTATTATTATTTAATGTATAGTGGGTAGTTGTATTAGTGAGAGTGTGAACCCTATATATATATATATATATTTTTTTTTTGATACCGAGGTTCCGGGCTTACGCCCGACTAGTCCTCGAGGAAACAGTCCCGGCCCCTCAGAACTGCCTCCAAGTAAATCGCGGTAACCACACAATGGATCACAGGTTCCTAATATCTTTAACTACTGCGCACAAGGAGTCGATCCCCAAGTGATTGCTCCATGCTGGTGATTGCTCCATGCTGACCCTCCCCCTAGCTCAGCCGCAGGTTCCCACCGAGCCGCAGGTTCCCACTGAGTTTCAGCCTCCCACACTGCCGCTTGTAGCCCTCAATATTAATTGTTCCACCATTGCGCTCCGGGGGGCTTGAACCCCTGACCTTTCAATCAGGGGCACCTCAATGTTGACCCCTCAACCACTGGGCCAACATATCATTGGTTATATTTTAGTTGTATTAGTGGGTGTGTGTGTGACCCATGTGTGTAAAAAATGAAATGACTCTTTTTAAAGCGGATGACCAAAATGAAAAAAAGACCATCTTTCGAGCGGACGAAGGGAGTATAATATAATATAATACCCACAACATATAAATATTCATGTTCATAAGTATATTCACATTTTCTTCCTTTTTTTTACTTTAAATTATTAATTAATTTCGAATCAAATTTACACTCATTTCATTACTATATATCAAAATTTATACTATAGATTTATGATAATAATTTTGTAATTGCAATTTATAAATGAAAATTCAATGGTGTCAATAATCATTATAATTTTTTAATTTTAATTTATTTATTAAAGAATTTTATATATTAAATCATATATTTAAAATTACATGTCGTATCCCAATAAAATTTTTTTGCATCCACCCGTAAGCGTAGATAATGTTGTATGAAAGTGACACAAAAAATCACCGAGCTCTAGAGGGTATTCGGTGGTGGTTAAAAAGAATGAATTTACATAATCCCGAGTAGGGGTGTGCATGGATATTGAATTTAATCGAAACCGTACCGAAACCGCACCGAATTAATCCCTAACCAAAAAAATCGTTGACTTTTTTACTTTTTCCGAACCGAACCGTACCGATTTTTCGTTTGGTACGGACTTGGATATTTTTCATTTTCCCATACTGAATATTGGATATAACCGTACCGAACCGTATCGAAAACCGAATTAAAATTATATATAATATATTTATCTTATTATTTATAGTTTATACTTTATAAGTCATGAATTAATTAATTTTAATTTATTAATTATGATTACATTATATTATAATTAATTAAAATTAATTATAATACATTACAAATAATAATTTAAAATTATATCTAATTCTCTAAATATTTATTTGTTACTGTATATTAAAAAATATATATTTCATAAAGTAAAATGAATTTCTTAAAAAATAGGAAATAAATAAAATAATATGTTCAAAGTATTATTTAAGAGAACATAATAAATAAAAGTAAATGGTATCTCTAAAGTCTAAATTCAATTGTATACTTAATAAATAATTATTATATTTTATATTTATTTAATAAAGATAAAATGCAAAATTTAAATGATAATCCGTATTTGTTTTTAAAATATTATTAGATGGACTTTAATTGAAATAAACATTAAATTTAAAGTTAAAGGTTTAAAGAAAAATCTAAAATTATTAAGTTTCTTTATCTTAGTACTATTATTTTTTAGAGAACACATGAGGTCGTCTTATGTAATATACTATTTACATTTTTTAAATAATTATCAATTTTTATTAAATATATTTTCATTTTTAATGAAAAGTTTATCATTCTTTATTTATAATATGAATTGTTTATAAAATAATGCAATGCACCACTCTCGCTTTTCATCAATTCGAGTATAAATTTTTATTCAAATATTAGCTCTTCTTATATGTATCATGAATCATCAATATTACACTTTTATGATTATTTTAAAACTTTGAATTTGTTTAATGAATTTTTGGTTGTGTATTTATTCTTATTTGGATTTGGGAAATTTAGTTTTTTTTTTGTTTAATTGATATTTTTCTAAGTATTTATGTGTGCAAAAATCCATTTATCATGAGAAATCCGATCCGATCCGCTTTGATCCGACTAAATCCATTTTCCAGAACCGAACCGAAATTTGATACGGATTCAATATTGGATTTTTTTAAATTTTTTAAAAAAAATCCGTACCGAAAATTTGGAATGAATTTTTTAAAAATCCGTACCGAATTCCGATCCGCACACCCGTGTGCGTAGTTTTTCGCGAGCGTGTTTAACATCTTAGCGTAAAAGGGGCGGTTCATTCGTCCGCCTAATCCCTAATCCCAATATAGTACTACTATACCAAAATCAAAATCAGTTGAGATATTTTGAAATCACTTAAACTACTTACTTATAACGCTACTCTAATTCTCTCTCTCTCTCTCACGCACACACAAACACAAATATTATTCTCATTCTACAACTTCTATTCTACATCATCAACAGCAAAAATCAATCATTTTCCTCGAGGTAAATTCATTCTTCACCATCTCTTTTCTACTTCTTTTCAAACCTTTTCTTCTTTTCTTAACTTACCAAACAAATGTGATATCATTTTTCTAAATAACAACACTTTGCAAATTGCAATGCAAATAAGTTTCTTATTTCAATCTTGTTTAGGGTTCCATTAGGTTTGGTTGCAATACAATTTCTGAATTAGGGAATCTTGGGGTGGGGTGGGTATGATACAATGTTGTAGCTATTGACGTTTCAGTTGTTAATTTCTCTACAGTTTCTTATTACTCTGCCCACCACCACCATGGCCGACTCACCTACATACGAAGACATTCATCGAGTAAGTTTTTCATCTCCAATCATTACTGCCACAATTTCAGATTTGATTTTTTTTATTTATGAATTTCTACATGGGAGTTTTGATTGATGAATTTATTTTATTTCAAGAAAACTCTGTTAATTAGTTAATTTGGAACAGGTGCACAAGTACGTAGAGTCTTGCATCATGACTTACATGAACAAACGGGAAACTATGAAGCATATCTTTCACCACAAAAAAATCAACCCATACTTCACTAGAATAGGTTTCTTAATTAATTACCTCTTTTAATTTCAACTCATACATATATATGTGTCTTAGATTGATTAATTAGTGACTTGCTAATTTCCAGTTTGGGAAGTTCTTGAAGAAGATAATGATATGTTCTTCGATGCTTACATGAGGAGGTTGTCCTTTCATTCTCAAGTTAAAAGTTTCAACTCTAAAATACAGGGCCAGATTAACTGTGGTGGATCAGATTTGTCAAGTAAGAAACTTGAATTAATTAATTTCTACTAGCATATAATGTATAATTAATCTGTGGTGAATATAAATCATCTTGATTTGGTGGATTTTACAGTACAGTATGAGTCTGAAGTAGACAGATTCAAGGAGCAGGACAGAATCACAATGGAGTTGCTTGATTCTGCGTCGTTCGATTGGGAAGACGTCGATGGAATATACATGGTACTGGATCATGAGCTGGTGAAACTGAGGTTTATAGCTAAGGCAGCTGCTGCTAAACCCATTCTCTCCAGACTTGAAGAATCAAAGACTGTTCCGGGCTTAATGCACGACTTGGGATACGTCGATGATGCCAGCTCCACTGAAGGAGATGATGGCAGTACCTTAGAAGGAGATGATGATAGCACCATGGATTCATATTGATCACCTGCAGGGCAGTTGTGTGTATAGATCAGCTACATTGTGTTCTTATTTTAGTCTTGTTTACAGACTTTATTAGGGGTTCAACTTGTTTCATCATAGTCTTGTATATGATATTCCCATTTTATCTGTTGAAACTCATGATATGGTATCTGTCAAGATTTACCAATTAGTATTCCATCTTACTACATGGTATTGAAAACAAGGGGTTGAGCTATATGTTGAAGATCCAAGAGAGAAACACCTATTTAGGTGAAGATAATCTACTCCTTTTCAGCTGACCAAGAATAGCTAGATTAATTAACACAAGGCAAAAGCTCTTGCGCCCCCGGGATACGGGAACACGGTCCGTGTCCCCATGTGAACACAACCATTCCTCTCCCTATTCTATTTAAACCTATGTATTGCTAGGGAGTTTAAATTGTAAATGGACACAAAAATTGCAAAGGGGCACGAAATCCGTGTGCTCGGGCGCACAAGAGACTCACTCCTAACACAAACTGGATTAAGTATGTGTATGATTTTGATTTTAGCGCGCGCATATATATATATATATATATTAATTATTAATATAGTGCGGTCCAACTTCAAGCTGATGTTTTCAGTAATATGTGTAGATACATGAGAAAATTAATTTGCCCTGTATTTATATAATACTCCATGAATTATTAAATGGTGTACGCCTACTATTAGAGGCCTTAGAGTCCTATTTTGGGATAGATAAAAGAGGTAAATTTTAAGATGTGTCTCAAGTGATATATATATGGTAAAAAATTTATTATTTGGTTGCGTTTACACTTGTCAAATTTAAGTCAAAGTCAAGAATCGAACCCCTGCTCTCTTAGCTTAATTTTAGATGATGAAATTTATTATGAAACATTTTGATTAAAAATGTGAAGTTTATAGTGAGAAAGTTCAAAAGCACGAGACATCAAAGAAGCAAATTGTTGATACACTAAAGCATACTAATTCAAAAGGAAGAAGAGTATCAAACCCAAGTGAGATTCCATCCTAGAACCATGTCACCCATCCCACCCCATGTAACATGAGATGAAACATGGGGTGGCACAGGTGATCCCACTCGGTACTAGGCTTTATTGGCTCGTGAACATGCCTTAGGGGGCGCGGCTCCGAAAGGTTCCCTTTGCAATGGTTGATTTATTGCAATTAAAGAATCCATTTTGATAATTTTACCCTCAAAAAATGGGTTGAAAAAGTTTTTAATTTTTTTTTTGTTATACTCCGTATCTTCTCCTAACAAATGTGAAGAGCGGGCAGTGGAAGTATTTATTAATTAAAAGAATTATTATACTATTAAACAAGATTAATCTATATATAAACGAAAACATAATTTGTATGCCTCTGCAATTGCCTAATTATAATTTTCTGTATGATAAAGTATATTACACTATTGTATGAGTACAAATACTTTTCAAACGATTTGAATTTTCTGTGTCATTTTGGTGTAATACATATTTTGTCGCAAAGTTGAATGCACATAGGAAAATGATAAAATTAGTACTCCGTCCGTCCCAGGAAAGATTGCACCTCCTTTCCTGGCACGGAGAAGTATGTTAAGTGTGTTAGCTAGGGGTGATTTTTTTGTAAATAAAGTGTATGGAAAATGGTGATTGCGTTTGACTTTTTATTTTTTTTAGGAATGTGCAAACTTTTGTGAGACAACCTAAAATGGAAAGTGTGACATCTTTCCTGAGACAGAGGGAGTATATTTTAAAAAAAGAAAGCATAAATACTAGGAGTGGATTTCCTTCCATCTTCTGTGCTGATGATCATATAATAAATAATACGGAAAATAAAATTCGAAATGCATGAGATTTGACATTAATTAAGAGTGATATTACTCGGGTGTACGTACTTTCAACCGGATGAACATAAGACAAACAATGTAGATATTTGGTTGTATACTTAATTATTAATCTGCAAGGCCAATACTTATTCTCCTTGATTAAAGATAACACGCCTAATTAATTTAAGTCATCAACTACTCACATAGAATATGTATAGAAACAAAAATTAAGTAATTTCGCGTGCCTTACTTATAGTGTATCACCAAATGGGTCTGGATCCCCTATTCTAAATTGTATTACACTCCATGTTTAATAATAAATACTTATTTAATAAAAATACTATACCACTAATAGATGAAATAGTAAAATGGATCATAGGTGATCCCAATCATCAATTGTGCTGTACAGTTGAATGAATGTATGACACGTAGAAGTAAGGAGATAAAAATTATACTACCAATCTTCTACATGTCCATCATATAACAGTGGAGCAAGAGATATTATACATGGATGAATGAGTTGGTCTGCCGTGTCCCCGGGAATACACTGTGCTCCATAGAAATACAAGAATTTAATAGGAAAAATAGATTTTTTCGTCCGCTAACTTTCATTCATTTTGAAATTAATCCATTAATTTTTTTAATTTTGAAATTATTCCGTTAATTTTATAACAATTTTGAAATTAGTCCATTAACTTCATAAAATTCAACATTTTGGTCATTTGACCTGCTGTAACAACAAAATTTGTATTTATTAAAATAATAAACACAAAAGATATTACAATGATAATCCGAGATGGATTAAACTTGAGAATTTAAGTAAACAGTTTCTAGCTATCCTCTGATTCTTCTCTTGAGTTGACTTCTTTGACTTTATCAACTTTCTGAGCCGGATCTTCGGATGAAGCTTGTCCGTGCTCGGGGTTGACTTGAAGCTTTAAAATATTTATCCGGAGGCGTCGAGCCTTTGTTCGGATAAAACGTTGACTTGAAGATTTGTTGTGAAGAATGCTGTTCAATTTGGTAGAACGTTGACTTCACGGAGACTGCTGGATGAATTTGATATGAAGAACGCCGGATCGGAGGGGCTTAGAATCTTGATCTCTGATCGGAGGCGGTTGGATGGAAAAACGCCGGATCGGAGGGGCTTAGAACCTTGATCTCTGATCGGAGGCGGTTGGATGGAAGAACGCCGGATCGGAGGGGCTTAGAACCTTGATCTCTGATCGGAGGCGGTTGGATGGAAGAACGCCGGATCGGAGGGGCTTAGAATTTTGATCTCTGATCGGAGGCGGTTGGATGGAAGAACGCCAGATCGGAGGGGCTTAGAACCTTGATCTCTGATCGCAGACCGTTCTTGACTTGAAGATGCTTGAAGATCTTAAGTCTTGACTTGAAAATGCTTGAAGATCTCAAGGGAGCACTGCTCGTATTCTTGATCTCTTCAGAAGCGCGTCTTCAGATGTTTTTGGTGTATCTGGAATGAGGACTGAAGACCCTTATTTATATGTAGAGAAAATAACCACTTGAGAGATATTTTCTCCTTTAAAAGAAATGTTGGGCTTTTTTCCTTTAATTATGCCTG
This sequence comes from Pogostemon cablin, assembly GCA_023678885.1. NCBI lineage: Eukaryota > Viridiplantae > Streptophyta > Magnoliopsida > Lamiales > Lamiaceae > Pogostemon > Pogostemon cablin. Next base: position 34,182,041 of record CM042951.1, read on the forward strand.
CTGGACTGGATAAGGCTTAATTATCAATTATTTACTCATTTATTTTAGGAATTAATTTATTTAAATTCCTTAATAAATAAATAATTAATTGATAATTATTGCATTAATTTGCCACATATTTTATTTAATATGCAATAAAATCCAGGTGCCTACAAATGCCCCCTCGCACTTTGTTCACGGACGCCTTTGTGTTGAAGTGAACAAATTGCGACACTCCATTATTGATCAACATGACTGAATTATGACTGAACTTAGTGAAGTGCTAAGCGGCTACGTACCTCTTCACAGAGAATCAAGTTATAACGTAGTTCAAAAGGACATGATTTGGTTTGAATAGGGGGTGCCGTACACAGTTTATACTCGTGCGGGCCAGGAGTAACATGCAGTTTATGCTCGTGCGTTAAAGAGCTTTGAACTTGAATTTGCTGACAATTTATACTCGTGTCAATGAGTCTTCAATTTGATTTGTAGACAGTTTATACTCTTCTCAAGGAGTCTTGAACTTGAGTTGGAAAGTTTAATCTCGTATCAAGGAGTGTAACATGTAGAGAGTTCCATCTCTTCTCAAGAGAATTTGATTTAAGTGGGATAGTTTAAGCTCGTATCAAGGAGCATAACATATAGAGAGTTTCGTCTCTTCTCATGGAGATTTGATTTGAGTTTGATAGTTTAGACTCGTATCAAGGAGCGTAAAATATAGAGAGTTTCGTCTCTTCTCAAGGAGATTTGATTTGAGTTTGATAGTTTAGGCTCGTATCAAAAGAGCATAACATGCAGAGAGTTTCGTCTCTTCTCAAGGAGATTTGATTTAAGTTAGATAGTTTTAACTCATATCAAGGAGCATAACGTGGACAGTTTTTGCTCGTGTCGGGAAGCATTGCTTGAGAAATTTTAGATAGTTTTAACTCGTATCAAGGAGTATAACATGTGGACAGTTTATGCTCGTGTCGAGGAGCATTGCTTGAGAAATTTTAGATAGTTTTAACTCGTATCAAGGAGTATAACATGTGGACAGTTTATGCTCGTGTCGAGGAGCATTGACTTTGTTAATAGTTTATTGCCCCCAATCATCGGGTGCATTACTTTCTCTTACTTTAACTTCATTTCTTTGAATCTTTATTGACATCGGCTTCTTTGAATGTGATTCCTCCTCGAGAGGTTCATCAAGTGAAATGTCTTCAAATTCATAAGAGTTGTTGCTTGGCAATTCGAAATGACTTGATGTCATACTTAACTCCATATCATGAGCTCTTGTAGCTAGTTCTTCAAAAGTCTTTGGTTGAATCCCTTGAAGGATGTATCGCAGACTCCATTGCATCCCTTGAATGCAAATATTGATGGCAGAGACTTCAGACAATTGATCTTTGCAATTCAAGCTTAGATTTCTCCATCGATTAATATAATCGATTACTGGCTCTTCTTTCCACTGGCAAGTGTTAGTCAATTCGATCATACTAACAGTCCTTCGAGTGCTGTAGAAGCTATTGAGAAACTCTTTTTCCATTTGCCCCAACTATCGATGGAGTTAGCTTCCAATTCGATATACCAATCAAAGGCATTTCCTTTCAGCGAGCGGACAAATTGTTTGAGCATATGATCATCAAAGGTTCCAGCATCGTTGCATGTCTCGACGAAATGCGCTATATGTTGCCTTGGATTGCCTCTGCCATCGAATTGTTTAAAGTTAGGAGGTTGGTAGTCAATTGGCATCTTCAAACTGTCAACTCTCTTTGTATACGGCTTTTTATAGGCAACAGAAGAATTTGAGCTTTCTTTAAATTTGTTTTTTATTGTCTCTAGTACGATGCTCTTCAATTGGTTCATAGGGAGCATTCCGTCAGCAGAAATTTGTATATGTTCTTCAACTGGCTTCTTTTCAGAAAGATGATGTTTCGAAGAGTCTTCCTCCTCGTCTTTACCTTCAACTTGCTTATCATCTGCATGGCTTGTCTGTGCTATCTCCAACTTTTCCATCAATTTGGATATCAACAGACCTTGTTCTTGGCTTTGTTTAGTGAGTGCAGCAATGGACTGAGTCAAACTTGCCAGTTGTTCTTCGACAGACGAAGCATTTGTTGCCATGGCAGAGGCTATGGGTGAGTCATACGCTGAATTTTCTATGGATTGAAGAGTTTGGATGTTAGAGTCACCTTCACTATCTTTGTCGTTGTGCATTGGCTTATCGAGAAAGATCTCCTCCACAAGGTTTGTCATAGAGGAGCCTTCAGATATACTTCTTGTAACGACTTCGACATTTTTAGCCTGCAACTCTGAAAACTTTGAGGCAGTAGATCTTCTTATTGCAATTTGATTGGAGTTGTCCTTTGAATCTTCACAGTTTGCAGCTCTGAAGGCTTTAAGACAGGAGACCTTCTTATTGCAATTCTGAGAGGAGCCATACTTTGTATCTTTGAACTTTTAAAGAGAAGAGATGAGAGGTCGAAACTGTCCCACTGGGCGTGCCAAAATTTGTAACAACAAAATTTATATTTATTAAAATAATAAACACAAAAGATATTACAATGATAATCCGAGATGGATTATACTTGAGAATTTAAGTAAACAGTTTCTAGCTATCCTTTGATTCCTCTCTTGAGTTGACTTCTTTGACTTTATCAACTTTCTGAGCCGGATCTTCGGATGAAGCTTGTCCGTGCTCGGGGTTGACTTGAAGCTTTAAAATATTTATCCGGAGGCGTCGAGCCTTTGTTCGGATAAAACGTTGACTTGAAGATTTGTTGTGAAGAATGCTGTTCAATTTGGTAGAACGTTGACTTCACGGAGACTGCTGGATGAATTTGATATGAAGAACGCCGGATCAGAGGGGCTTAGAATCTTGATCTCTGATCGGAGGCGGTTGGATGGAAAAACGCCGGATCGGAGGCGGTTGGATGGAAGAACGCCGGATCGGAGGGGCTTAGAACCTTGATCTCTGATCGGAGGCGGTTGGATGGAAGAACGCCGGATCGGAGGGGCTTAGAATCTTGATCTCTAATCGGAGGCGGTTGGATGGAATAACGCCGGATCGGAGGGGCTTAGAACCTTGATCTCTGATCGCAGACCGTTCTTGACTTGAAGATACTTGAAGATCTTAAGTCTTGACTTGAAGATGCTTGAAGATCTCAAGGGAGCACTGCTCGTATTCTTGATCTCTTCAGAAGCGCGTCTTCAGATGTTTTTGGTGTGTCTGGAATGAGGACTGAAGACCCTTATTTATATGTAGAGAAAATAACCACTTGAGAGATATTTTCTCCTTTAAAAGATATGTTGGGTTTTTTTTCCTTTAATTATGTCTGCTGGACTGGATAAGGCTTAATTATCAATTATTTACTCATTTATTTTAGGAATTAATTTATTTAAATTCCTTAATAAATAAATAATTAATTGATAATTATTGCATTAATTTGCCACATATTTTATTTAATAGGCAATAAAATTCAGGTGCCTACACCTGTTATGACAGGTCATTTGAATATTTTCACCCCAATTAATCTATATCATATTTTTATTTAACCAATTTTATCTCATTTTTCATTTTTCACTTCCGTATACCAAATAAACAATATTAATTTCATTACTAAAGTGGAGCAAATTTGACTAAATATTGATACTTCCTCCGTCCGCTCGAAAGAGGGTATTTTTTCCATTTTGGTCGTCCGTTTCAAAGAGGGTCACTTCCTTTTTTACACACATGAGATCCATACACACCCACTAATACAATTAAAATATGGGATCCACACTCCCACTAATACAACTACCCACTACACATTAAATAACAATACTTTTTAATCAACGTGCACAAAAGCAAAATGCCCTCTTTCGGGCGGAAGGAGAGAGTATAATATAAATTCTTAGTGGAGGCTATTTTTTTAAAATAGTATATATATATCTATATATATATATATATATATATATATATATATATTACATATTTTTTTTTATTTTTTAGAATAACTTGCTAATAACCTGTTGAAACGGACGATTTTGTTGAACTTGGTAAACATGATGGAAGATTTTCAAAATTTTCAAATATAATGGACGATTTTCAAAATTCTGTAAATATAATGGATGATTTTCAAAAAGTGAAAAACTTATGAACTAAATTCAAAATTTGGCAAAGTTAGCTGACAAAAAAATTTATTTTCCCAATTTAATATTAGAAATTCTTGTGTTCCCATAAGGCACGGTGTGTCCCTGGGGCACACAAATTTTTGCATACATGAAAATAGAGTTTAATTAAAATATAAAAATCGTTTAGTATTTTTTTTTATCGGACAAATAAAGTTCATTAAAATAAAATGGTACAAGACATACCATCATACAATTACAAAATACTCCGTACAGAAAATTAATGAAATGTCTTCAAGATTAATCTAGGAAATCCAATCATAAAATGAAAAAAAAAATTAATTTGAACATGAATTGACAAACAACAAGTCTATAAATTCATCTTGATATCATTCACGACTTTACCCATATCATAACACCAAATCTAAAAATGATTGTGTTTCTCCACTCCCAAATAATCCACACAACACATATTCATAAAATTCCAAAATAATTAAAACATTCATTTTCATTTCAAATATTTTACCTTTTTTTTTTAATTTCATTCCAAAATACTAATATTTTTCACCAATTTCATCATATAAATTTTGTAAAAGCACAATTCAATCCTGTAGTTCAATTCCATGTAATTAGCAAAATTGTGCAGTTTTTTTAAAGTAAAAATAACTATTTCGAAGAAATTAATTTTTTTGGGATTATTTTGAATAAAAATTTTTTGTGTGGAATGATTTTCATTTCTTCCCCCGAAATGATCATACGGAATCTTCTACACTATTTTCGTACATTATTTTTTGTATCACACCTTATATGATTGATACGTAGAAGGGAAAATAATCAAATCATTGCCCTTAGAGTTTAACTTTCTCTTTAAAATATAATTTCTCTCTTTCCTATATGTATTCATGAAACACGAGATATGATGTATCAAAGCAGAAAATGCAGTATGCTTCTAATCATAGTATATGTATATAATACTCTCCATATCAAGAGATCAGAATGCTTCATGAATTTTCACAGTATATTTTTAAATTTGGCAAATACCAAATCAATTTTTACCCTTTCAATAGGGAATATAATAGTGAACGTACAAGTAAAGTCTTTGTTTCGGTGACGCTTCTTGGATGACTTTTTCTTACACAGAATATGACCCTAATTATAGAAAAATAATAGGGACTTCCACTATAAATCAGCATGCTCTTAAACTCGGTTTCTTCAGCCATCTTCCCAATAATATAACATGGCATTATATTATGCAATAATCTGTTTTCTCTTTGCCAACTTCCTTCTTTTTAATGCATCAATTGCGTTCGATACAGATAGTGATGATCAGCTTCAGACATATATCGTGCATGTGGACCCATCTGATGAACTAGAGAGATGGTATAACTCCTTTGTAAGAAGATTCACATCCAAGCCAAGAATAGTACACTCGTACAAGAATGTAATAAAGGGTTTTGCTGCAAGATTGACTGCTGATGAAGTGGAAATGATCCAAGAGTACGAGGGTTTCCTCCATGCAAGACCTCAAAGAAAGCTTGCTGTCCAAACCACACATTCACCCAACTTCCTTGGCCTTCACCAGGGCTTTGGCCTCTGGAAGGACTCAAACTACGGCGAAGGCGTAATCATCGGTGTCATCGACACCGGAATATTCCCTTTCCACCCGTCTTTCGACAACGAAGGGATGCCGCCTCCGCCGCCTAAGTGGAAGGGCAAGTGCCAGTTCAACTTCACTCCATGCAACAACAAGCTCATCGGAGCGAGGTACTTTACTTCAGAAGACGGAACTCCGCTAGATGCTGACGGACATGGTACGCACACTGCGGCCACTGCTGCCGGGAACTTCGTCTCCGGAGCAAACTCATTCGGCCAGGACAATGGCACTGCTGTCGGCATAGCTCCCCGAGCTCATCTCGCCATCTATAAAGTCTGTTTAGATGGAAGAGACTGCTCGGAGAGCGATGTACTTGCAGCTTGCTATTGAGGATGGCGTCGACGTACTTTCAGTGTCTTTGGGATCGTTCCCAGAGGCATCGTTTACGTTCGACGCTATCTCTCTTGGCACTTATAGCGCCGTGCAGAAGGGCATATTCGTCAGCAGTTCGGCCATGAACAATGGTCCTTTGCTCAGAACGCTGACGAATGCTGCCCCGTGGATTCTCACAGTCGGAGCAAGTACCATTGATAGACAATTCAAGGTCACTGCTGTTCTTGGTAATGGGGATGAGATAGATGGTGAGTCCATCATCCAACCAAGGAATGATTTCACCCAAATGTTGCCACTTTTCTATCCTACATCAGATCCATTCTGCACCTCATTGAAGAACATGGAGTTAAGCTTAGGGAAGATACTTGTTTGTGAAAGAAGTAGAGAATTCGTCGACGCCATCCGGCGAGCTGAGCTCGCCGGCGCGGCGGCGGTGCTCCTCATCAACCCATAGTCAGAAGGGGTGACTAAGATACTCAACTATCTTCTCCTACCAACAATTCAAATCAGTTACAATGATGGTATGAAGATCAAAGCCTACATAAATTCTACCTCAAATCCAGTTTCTAAACTATCCTTCAAAAGGACAGTAATTGGAGACGAACATGCTCCAATAGTTGCGTCCTTTTCCTCGAGAGGGCCAAGCATCCAGACCCCGGGATTCTGAAACCAGACATCATAGGCCCCGGTGTGAACATCATGGCTGCTTGGCCCATCTCCCTCGAGGGAAACACCAACACGAACTTCCGGTTCGCCATATTGTCCGGAACTTCAATGGCTTTCCCTCATCTCATTGGCGTAGCAGCCCTGATCAAGAGCTCTCACCCCGACTGGTCTCCGGCGGCCATAAAGTCCGCCATCATGACCACTGCCGGCGTCGTGAATCTTGCCCACAATCCCATTGTGGACCAGACACTCGAGCCGGCAGATGCCTTCGCAATCGGCGCTGGCCAAACATCTATCTCCAAAACAAAACTCCTCTCCAACAATAAACCTAAAAAGCAGGTTTTTTGGGACCCACTTCAATTTCATTTACTTCTCATTTAATTTATCAATCAATTATATTTATCTAATTTTCAAAATAATTTATAAATAATTATATTTCATATTATTTAATTTTTTAAATTTAAGGAAAAAATAGAAAAAAATATTTTTTTATTACATAAATAAAATATAACAATACAAATTAAAAGATCACCCATAAAAAAAAATAAAAGTAAAGTCTCCGAAAGCGATAACGTAAATTTCAATCCGGCCAATTTTAATGTCTAGATAATTATTCTCCAGATCGGGCCCAAATACGTTCAACTAAGTCCTGTCGAAGCTGAAGATGTTTCTGCTTATCTCGTAGTTGAACCCCTCTCCTAACGTAGTCATTGAATGCTCCGGTTGATCCTTGACTTACTTGTGGAGGCGAAATAGCCACACTTGGATCGTCGGACCAATCGATCGCTGCATTTCCTTCGTTTTCGATTATCATGTTGTGCAAAATAATGCAAGTTAGCATTTTATCATTTTAAGTTATTTTTGTACCATAAACGAGTTGGACCGCTAATCATCGCTCAACGAGCTTGAAGCACTCCAAAGGCTCGTTCGACATCCTTCCTAACAGCCTCTTGCAGTCGTTTGAAATGTTGTCTCTTTGGATCTTGAGAACATGGAAAGCTTTTCACAAAAGCAGCCCACTCTACATAAATTCCATTGGTAAGATATTATATTTCCTATCATTGACTATAAAATTAATGGATGGAGGCGTCCTTGCAGAGTATTCGTAAATAACGGAGATTGGTTGAGCACATTTATGTCGTTGTTGGATCCTGCTACTCCAAAGTAGGCATGCCATATTCATAAATCTGCAGAGGCAACCGCTTCGAGCATGATCGTTGGAACGTCATGGTCACCGCGTGTGAATTGGCCTTTCCAAGCTGTCGGACAGTTCCACCATTCCCAATGCATGCAATCAAGGCTCCAAAGCATTCCGGGAAATCCGTGTCTTTCTTCGTGCATTTGTAACAATTTTTGACAATCTAGGGCACTAGGCTTTCTCAAGTAGTACCCGCCAAATACTTTGATCACACACTGACAAAACTTAAAGAGGCATTCTATAGAGGTTGGACCGCTAATCATCGCCCAACGAGCTTGAAGCACTCCAAAGGCTCGTTCGACATCCTTCCTAACAGCCTCTTGCAGTCGTTTGAAATGGTGCCTCTTTGGATCTTGAGAACATGGAAAGCTTTTCACAAAAGCAGCCCACTCTACATAAATTCCATTGGTAAGATATTATATTTCCTATCATTGACTATAAAATTAATGGATGGAGCGCGTCCTTGCAGAGTATTCGTAAATAACGGAGATTGGTTGAGCACATTTATGTCGTTGTTGGATCCTGCTACTCCAAAGTAGGCATGCCATATTCATAAATCTGCAGAGGCAACCGCTTCGAGCATGATCGTTGGAACGACATGGTCACCGCGTGTGAATTGGGCTTTCCAAGCTGTCGGACAGTTCCACCATTCCCAATACATGCAATCAAGGCTCCCAAGCATTCCGGGAAATCCGTGTCTTTCTTCGTGCATTTGTAACAACTTTTGACAATCTAGGGCACTAGGCTTTCTCAAGTAGTACCCGCCAAATACTTTGATCACACACTGACAAAACTTAAAGAGGCATTCTATAGAGGTTGTTTCAGCCACACGTAGATACTCATCCCAAAGGTCGACAGGTTCACCATATGCCAATTGGCGAATGGCCACCGTGCACTTTTGTAGTGGAGAGAACTCTTTTTTTCCAATTGCATCTACCCTCCACTGAAAATACTCATCGTGGGACTCCAGTGCATCAACTATGCGCTGGAACAACTCTCTTGACATACAAAAATGTCGACAAAATATCTCACTTCCGTATACCGGATCTTCAGAGAAGTAGTCGAGGTAGAGTCTCGTATGTCCAGCCTCACGATTTCGGTCCACATACGTTCTTTGCTTTCTGGTACCGCCAGCAGAAGTCCCAGCACGACCAAGTACGTCTTGTTATTTTTTGAGCAAGGACTATTTCTTTCTCGATGGTATCATCGAACATGAACTCATGAAGACTATCACTTTCAGAAGATGATGAACGTGTAGAGGAAGACATGTATGAGAGAATGAAAGAAATTGAAGGATAATCAATTACAAGACTGTGATGTTCTCAGGTAGGGGTTCTAAGCATCTGATAACATCCTTTAAATAGAGTAGTATTCCACAATGGTTAGTTTTCCAACGGTTAGTTTCCAACGGCTACTTTTCAACGGATAGTGTTATAATGCCAATTCCAACATAAAATATTTTATTAAAACTAAAACAAACCGGTGTGTTTTAGTTAAAACTACCTCCATTTTGAATCTCAAATATTTTAAGTGTGTTTATTCTTTTAATTTAATGTATTTTTGTAATTTATGATTTTAAGTATTTTATTTATGTAAATATTTCTTTATTAATTATTTTTTATTAATAAATTATTAATTAACATAAAATATTTTATTAAAACTAAAACACACCGGTGTGTTTTAGTTAAAACTACCTCCATTTTGAATCTCAAATACAATAACGAATATTGAAAATGGTGAAACAAATTACAACAACAAATATTGAAAATGGTGAAACAAATTACAACAACGAATATTGAAAAGTTGAAACGAAGTACAACAACGAATAATTCTTCAAGTTTACCACCCCATTTCCTTCTTGATATCCTCCACAACTTGGAGATGGACACGTAGTTGATCAGGTGTCATATTCGAAGTATCTTTCATGAATAACTTATAATTTTTATGTCGGTTAAGGATTTTCAGCTGCTCAAGCTTTTCCTTGTTAAACTCTTCCAACTCACGACGCATTTTCTCAATAGCGTCACTTTCTCCGACTGACGTGGTCGTTTTTCCCTTACCCTTCCCGGCACGTCTTACTGCGTTTCTCCCCATTGGGCGAGGGGGTTCTGCCCTAGCTTCATCTCCAGGTTCGAAGTCAGTATTTGAAGACACCACATACTCTCCAGTTACCAAGAGTCTTGACTTTTTTCGATCCGCGAACATCACAATCTGGATCGGCGAACTTCGGGCTGTCTTTCAAAACTTTCCAGGCCTTGATTTGTACAAAATTGAAATCATACTTCTCTTTAAATTGAATCTTCGCTTTTTCTATAATATCAGCATCACTGCAGCCACTCCCCCATGCCTTCTTCTCCTGATTATAGCAGCAGTTGAACCATTTCGCATGTTTTTGTAGTATGTAGTAATGCGATTTCAATTTAGCGACAGACCTAAATATCATGTCATCAGAACGACTTTTGTTGTAAAGTTCGGCGATCGGAATCCATATTTGCTTCGACTTTTGATCATTTTCGACAACAGAGTCTGTGCTGATATCGAGCCAACAACTCGCGAGAAGAGCATTTTCATCAAAAGAGTAGGGATTTTTTTTGCAACAGGAGACGTTGGTGGAACTTTTGTGGCCTCAAAGTCGGCAGCGAGATTTACCCTATCAAGACCTGTTGGAGAGAATTGAGACAAAAAGGACGAACGCTGAAAGTTCGGAGATGCAATGTCTCTATCTGTATCCGGTGAACTTGTGCCAATGGTCGGGCAAAATCCGTATTGAGGATGAGGAGTCATGTAGGGGTTTGGATACATGAAGAATGGTGCGCCAAATGAATTAAAAGAATTAGGTTGAGGGAAACTATCTTCTGAAAAATTTGGGAGATTAGTAGGAATATTTTGGGGTAGAAAATTATTTGAAAATTTTGACGGAAGAGTATTAGGAAAATATGGATTTTGAGAATGGAAGTTGGCACGTGGATGAAAATTCATATTTGGAGGAGTTGAATTTTCTCCGAAATTAGAAGAATTGGACCCGAAATGCATCCATGGATCTTTATCTATTTTTTTTTTGAGGAATAGAAATTAAAAGAAACTAGCAAATTTGAAGTTTTGAGATGTAAAAGAGAGAATAATGTAGGGAAAAGAATGGAGTGAAAGATATATTTAGAGTGATATTTATTAAAAATTTTCTAATGATAATATATAAAAAAATATAACGGTAATATTACCGTTTGCAAAATAATAATGGAAAGGAAAAGAAAATTTAATTAACTTTAAGTCTAACGGTAATATAAGAAGAAGAAAACAAGGAATAAAAAATAATAAAAAAAAAGGAAAGAAAAAAACAAGAAACAGAATGTGTTCTGAAAATTTAAAAAAAAAAGAACAAATAAATATATAAAAAAGGGTGGTGGAGGATTGGACGGGCCCACACATATCTTTCCCACTTGCACGTGTTTCTCCATCGCTTCTCTGTTGGACGGTGAATCACACACGCCTCTCTCCTACTCTCGCAAATCTAAAAAAACCTGGGTTTGTTAGAACATACCTCACAAAAAACCCATGAGCTTCCACAATGGAAAAAATCTTTCCTTCTAGGTTTTTAGAATTCCACCTCACCCAAAAAACCTTGCGTTGAGGAAGGCCTTATCTGTGTGGGCTGCAGTACACCGACAGAGAAGTGGGGATTATCACACAGCAAAAGGTGAAGTGCTCTGAAGTGAGAATCATTGCTGAGTCACAGCTTAATTATCGAAGGATCAGACGTACACAAGGACAGTGAAGAATGTGGGGGAGGCGAATTCGTCGTATGCTGTCGAGATTTCTGCACCACCCGAAGTTGGTGTGGCGGTTAAACCGGATAGGCTCGATTTCTCCGGACAAAAACAAAAGCTGACGTATGAAGTAACGTTTAGGCTGCTTGAAAATGGCAGAAAGTTAAATTATAGTGAAGGATCTATTACATGGACATCGACTAAGCACTTGGTCAGAAGCCCCATCGTTGCCATCATGAACGATTGATTGAGAAGTGGTTAAATATTAATGCATGTTAGGAAATTCGTTTCGTTTAATAAATTGTGCGCTGCATACTCTCCTTTGACCTTGTACACATGTACATATTGTATGAATATAGAACAATAGGGTCCTGTTACATTTTAATGTTACATTCTCCTGTTACACGTGTTAGATGAGTGACACGTGTGCGGAGGGGGGAAAATCTCAATCTTTCCCCTAGGGTTGATTATTAGGGTATAGATTTGTCACGTGTCAATCATCCAATAGTTTGTAACATGAGATGTAACACCAAATGTAACAAGAGATCCGAACCAGAATAATAGAGGGAGTCCATCGAAATAGATACAGTTGGAGTAGTAAAGTTTAAAATCAGAAATGTCGGGTAAATATTTACTTTATTTAAAATAATTTAAAAACTAAATTTTGATTTTTTTACTTAAAAATATCCAATTTTTTAATTTTATGGATTGAACCATGATAGACACGCACCAAAAAATTGAAACCGGCGGTTCGAATTGGGGAACTGCCAATTTTAACCGGAAATGGAACCACTGGTTTCGAAATCGGTAAAAATGGAACCGAAACCGAATATACTTTGGTTCGGTTTTGGTTCCTCATTCATTGAGAAAAAAATCAGCGATTTCGATTTGAACCGTCGATTTTTTAATTTTTATTTTATTTTTTACATTTTTACGCTAAAAACTAAAAAAAATTAAAACCGGCGGTTCTGGTTTGGAACCGAAACCTTCCTACCTTTGGTTCGGTTCCGGTTTCCCATTTTCAGAAACCAGAATCGGAATCGGCGTGCATGTCTAGGATAGATGCATTAAATTCATATGAATCATGGTGTAGACTAAGGGCCAACACGAAGTTCACCTAAACTCCCTCTCGAGATAGATAGGATATGAATCATAAATAGCTCAAACAATTGGTTCTCACTCAAACAATTCCAATTAGGTACTAAGTTTGAAATGAGAGTATCTTCACACAATTAATCAACCTCTCGATCTAATCAATCGTATGTCCTACCAAAGGGTTCTAAATTCCAAAGGATTTCTCAATCTCTTTACAATTTATAATGCACATGAAGTGTATGACAAAATGATTCAATTAATTATCCTAAACATATCATTGACTTCTCAATCTAATAACATGCTTACAACAATAAACCACACAAATCATCACAAACATCAAGATCTAAAGCATCAATAGTAGAAAATCAATTAACCCAATAACATATGAATTTTAATACATAAATCCCAAAATTATCCAACAACTCTTATGTTGCTAATCTCACAAGAGATAATAGCCTACCATATTCATAAGAACATTAACATAGACATTAAAATCCTTACAAAACATGATAAACAACAATGTTTTACTAAAAAGTATGGATGAAAACTCCCTTGAAGTGCTTCAATGGTGATCTCCTTCCTTCCCTTGCAATTCTCCTCTCTTTCTTACTTCTTTTCCTCAATTGGATGAAGGTTTTGATAGTGGGATGAAAGTAGATGATATGGATGAAGAATGGATGAAGATGATGATGTAAAATTGAGGAAGGGTGTGTAATGTGTGTGAACAGTCTCCAACCCACAAAAATCTGATGAAATATTGAAGTATTAGGTATTTATACCCCTTGGGAAGCTTCTAGAAGGATTCTGATTTTTTTACAGATTTTGCACCTACACCGGCCGTATACGGTACACGGCCACAGGGGTGGCCGTGTAAGTGTTTCGGGTGACGGAACACGACCAAAGCTTACAGGGCCGTGTACGGTACACGGCTCGTGTAGGTGTTGGCCGTGTTCTGAACACTGGCCGTGTTGGTGCTGCCCCTGTTTTCTCTTCTTCCGTTTTGACCCGTTCTCCCTCGTTTTAACTCCGAATTGAGATTCATTTTTTCCTATATATTCCTTTTCGCGTCTAGAATCTCTTTTTACCCGGAAATCATAGCTTACAAAAATTTGAAGGAAACAAACTTCTCCCATGCAATATTGATCACTTCACAACAAACTAAATGGAGGCAGACGGGACTATCAATTTGCATATGATATCTTTTACCAAATATTATTTTGGTCCCATAACTTTTCTTCTTTTCAATTTAACCCTTTGCATATTAAGTTTAGTCAATTATTATGTATCAATTTCAGCCATTTGTATACTCTCCCATCCAATACTTATCTTTATCACAAAATAATAATAATAATAATAATAAATAAATAAATAAATAAATAAAATCACTTTTATCAATAACTTCAAAAAATTATCTTAATTTAAAAAAAAAAAGTCACTCCCACTTAACACATATAACATAATTTATACTTTATTTATTACCAATACCCTCTAAAACCAATAAATTTGGTCAAAAAAGAATTCTTCTTAAATTATGTATTTACAGTGCCAGTTAAGATAACTACATGATGGATATGGGGAGAGTATATTAAAAAATCAATCGAACCAACAAACCCCTAACATTTAATGTCCATGTGTTAAAAATGCTTAACAAGGGATTTGCCGGAATCCATTTGATTGTTTAATTTAGGATGCAAGAGACTAAAATTAATACACAAAGGACCAAGATTTAATATGCAAAGGCAGGCTTGAAATTGATATGCAAAGGACAAAAAAGATGATGCTCAATGGAATAATTTAAAGGGTCCAATATTACATAACCAAAATTGGATTCGGTAAAGGATACATGACGAAAATTGACATTTTCTAGGGGATTGACTAAAATGGCAAAATTTGTCTTTCTTCTTCGCATCAATCATATGCAAAGAAGTTGATCTCTGATTAGCCTGGTCTTCTACCAGTAACAATCTTGCTAACATATCCACCTCTCACAGCAGATTGCTTTGCAGGCGGGTTTAACTTTCTAATTGATGCATGTACAATCATCACTGCAGAAATGGTAAACGTTGATGAACACAAGGAGAATAACTTGCAATAGTTATGAAGGGGAATAATATTTGGGGCAACAGCTCGCATATACCTGCATAACTGACAGCTAATGCATAGAAGATGGCCATCGCTATATTCGAGAAGAACAGAAGTAGAGCAGCCACTGCATGAAGTGAGACTTGTCAATATTGTCCAGGTATGAAGATGAGTTACCCAATTATTCTTCGATTAAGACTAACAAGTAATGAATGTGTGGTCCTTGGGACAAATTTCACCATACAGCAAGTACCAATATCTTACTAGGCTACTACACTAAAAAAGACAACAGGTTCTCATCCAAAGGATGTATGTCATGGAGATGATGAAAACCACTCGAGTAGAGAATATTTACAGAAGAGAAATCCATGCTCTGGAAAAGTTCAAATGTAATGACTCTGAGACGTTGGATCAATTATGTCGGTACAAGGTTTCCCATTATGATTTAACATTGCCAGAAACAATTAGTGGATAAATGTAGATGATTTATAAAAACACCGCTGACTACCCCATACAAGAAAGCTCCTCTTTCTCCTCCCAATCACAGATAAACAAACTATGATGCTCCTACAAGCATACCCAAGACATCTTTAAGACTTTCTCTGAACAATAAAGCAGAATTTAAGAAATAAAGACAAACTATGTGCTTTGCATTTCCCTTTCTAATATCCTACAGCATTTTCAGTGCCTAGAAATACCATCAACCTCCTATAGGCAAACCTTCGAACCGAAGATTAAACTAGTGTAACAGCAAACTAGGATATGAATACCCATGAAAAACATTGCCCCCAATGGTTTAATACACATATTACAGATAGTGAATTCACAGCTAACACTAAAACTTAGTAGATATAGTAGGATAATATACATTTATGAAATTCCCCATCCCCCAGCACAACGCGATACAAATCAAACATAAAGTAATAGAAAAATTAAAACTTATAAGATAAGAAGCAACTCACCACACTGAGCAATACGGATCAAAGTTTGTTTAAAAAAGGGATATCTGTTCAATCCCCACCAATCACTACTCAACTTGATTGCTTCCCAAAGAGCCAAGCATGAAATCAGACCAATAAGAGCTAATGGCAACTGATACCTGCCATCATAGCCAAACTTATCTCAAACAGCGACAACAATTTTAGAGTGATCAAAGGGATCACAAAATTACAAAAATAACATAAACTAACAAAAAACCCTCCATTATAAATGATTACAACACACAGAAATTTACATGCATTAGCATATACATACATATATATATATATACATATATATATATATATATATATATAAAGAGAGAGAGAGAGATGTGATTAATTACAGCGAGCAGGCAAAAAAAAGGACGAAGAGGGTTGCATAATTGCGAGCAAAACGTTTGACATTTTCATGGACACGAAGGCGAGCCTGGGAAGGAGAAAGGGGGAATGAGTATGATTCTAAAGAGCCAAAGAAAGCTGAAGTCCAAGGTGGTGTGTCACTAGAAAAGTCATCAACAGCAAGCTTCGAGAAAGGGTTGAAGGTGAGGAGCGATATAAGAGTCCAGATGCAGGAGCAGAATCGTGAAACAAAAAATAGTCCACCAGAACTAATCAAAGGGGTTGCAGAGTCAGCAGCCCCTGGACCTGCTGCAGCAGAGGGCTTTGCAGTAGTGGAGAGGCGGTGGAGGTCTGTGGTGCGCTGGTCGAGGATTTCAAGGTAGCCAGAATCACGAAGCCATGACTCAAATGCAGGTTCGGGTACACTGAGAGATAGTGGGTTTGGATCAAACGCCATTTCTTTCTTGTTTGGCCTATGGTGCTTTGAGAATAAAACACCAAATTTTATCCTTGACATGCCTCGTCTGCTGTCAATGTTGGCGCTGTCTTTGATTATCTGAGAGTGAAATAAATAGTTTTATGACTAAGCTAAAAATCACTATAGGAAAACAGTAATGGAGATAGTTCATTAGTATACATGACATAAGCTGGCAAATGTGTTTTTTAATGGATTTTCGACAAATGGTTTTCAATTATTATCATTCTTGTTAATAACTTTTGGCAACACAATATTGAGTCTGTAAATTGCTAACTGAATGTCATTGAAAGAACAACTTCATTACTGAATAACAAATCAAGTTACCATTAGCAAATCTTAAGTAAAACTCTGATTGTTAGTTAAATTAAGGTCAAGAGTTTGCAAAAGTTGTTGAGAAATATATGGCTGTTGGTAATTTATCTTACTTACAGTCGTTTTTGTATTAGTAATGTATAACTAATTTATTAACAGAGTAGAACCTGGAGGTTATTTACTGACTGTTTGAAAAAGTAGGTAATTTAGAGATTAATTGAACATGTCGGTAATTTAGTGATAAAGTGAAATCCATTGGTAACTTTTCTAGCTAAATCATAGATAATATATAGACAAACAGAATTCCATTGATAATGTTTTACTTGAATGAGTTGTTTATTCACTTGTAAAAAGACATTTAATCAGGAAAAATAAAATATAATTGGTGATTGGTAATTGGTAATTCATTCACAATTTAGCAATGAATTGAATTCTGTTATAGTTAACCAACAAAACACAAAAAATACATCTCAATGGGGATACTTATATCAAATACACATCCATTCTTAGAATCTTAAAATATGGACAAGCTACTGTAAAAATTGTCAGTGTCTTTTAACAAGAAATGCATTAACCAAACAAAATAAAACAAACAAATAACAAACAATCAAGCAATATTTGTAACTACTGAGACTCGTCGAATTTGAAAAGTACCTGACTAGGTTTAAAGAAGTAAAATCAGAAGACTGTGGAATCAACAATTAAACTACTCCAGTTGTATAAATTACCCTATAAATCAGCTAAAAGGAAAATATCGATGGAATATGAAAATAAGAAAATATATGAATTAAGCTGAGTCAGTGATTGTGATTTTGTTAATTGGTACCACATTCTTAGTAATTCTTACTTACCAACAACAGAAAATTTAAATCATATAAAAATAAATGAACACCAAATTATATGTTAGGGCCTAGGAGCTTCAAATAACAGTCCATGGATAGAGATTCAACACACTTCAATGCTATAAGAACTATATTACCTCTAATAAACAGTTGGTAAAACTTATGATACTAAGGACGGAAATTTAAAATAGTTTCAAGTTATCTAACTACAAAGATTTATCATTTATCAAGTTGCTTCAAAGTAAGTAAGGGGCAGGGAGGGAAATTGGAAGCTTATGGAGAGGGAAAATGATTATTTAATAAAAAATCAGTCTCAAAATAAAATGCACTCTTCCGAGCTCAATCTTATGGTTTTGAGAATAATTAGATTTTGTTTTTTCCCGTACAGATGTCTGCATGAAAGACCCTATTTATATGCTGTAAGCTTACAGTATATCTCAGTTCTTCATCCAAGTACCAGGCTCAGACAAAGTCACAATAAGCCAAAAACAATATGAACACATATGAAATATCCAACTGCAAATAGTTGCTATCTTTTTTCAAGTTCATCGCTCTATTCCAAAATTAGGCCTGCTAATTTATGTGGTCATTATAGCATTCTTAAGATTAACATGGCATCCTCAAAAGGAAAAGTAACATAAATTATCAGCGATTCAGCATCGAGAATCAAGCAGATAAAGTTCAAAACTTCAAAATTTAGGACACAAAATAGTTAGAACACACAAGATGTAGGGACATAAAGTAGTACCTGGAGAGCAGAGCAAGCAGGGCAGCATAGGAGAAATGACAATCAGAGGCACAGTGCAGGAAGGAGCGCTGTATATTTCTTTTCAACAAAATTCCTTTAGTCTTTTTTCTTAAATGTAAATGGTATTGTCGATGTGTTCCTCTGAGGTTTTATTGTGAAGACGTAGTCTATCTGAAAGAACACAACCGAGTGACTTAGATACAGCCAGCATACCTCTAATTACTCATCAATGACCAAGTTTCCTAATATAACCCATGCAAAATGGAAACAGCATGTATCACCTTATAGAATTTCAGAATTTCCAATCAAGGAATAAAAAGAACCACGACCAAAAGTTTAACCTAGGCACAATTAAAACTTGAGATTTCAACCTCCTACTGATTTCTACCAAATTTAGCTTTAAACACAGAGATTCCTAACAGCCTCCCCCATTCATTTAGCTAGTAAGCAGTGACAGTCACAAAATTTAGGGAACACAAAAGAATTTAAGAAAATTAGAAAATGCATCCATAATATGAAAATTGCATAGATAGAATAAGGCAGGTTAAGAGGCTCTCACTTTTGCATCATAATGAACAAACTGAATCCCACGCCTAGAATACACAGTAGAAGAAAAAACCAGCATTCTCCAACCTAGACTTTGTAATTTGTTTAAAAACACTCCACTCATAAATCAAAAAATGAATTTCAGGCGACAGTGAGAAACCTCAGAACAACAAAAATTAATATTATAATAATTCTAATGCAATAAGGGTGCCACTACAAATCATCAAAACAAGCAGACGCACAGAAGAATTCCTCACTCGCTGTAGAAAGCATATAATTTATTAAGTTTTCTTTCAATGTTAGGTTTTAATTTAATCTTGTACTTCAACAACCATACAAAGATATGAATTCATTTGAGTGCCATAGTACCATGGGCAGGACGAAAATCAAATAGAGGAATTGGTATTCCAAAGTGAGGTGGGAGAGACCATAAAAGAAGAGGTACCTGGAGCAGCGGCGGCGACGAGAAGTGAACGACGGTGGCGGTTGGAATCTTCTGGTGGAGGAAAGGCGAAGGTAGATGCTGTCTGTTTTCGTACTCTTATGGCTATTCTTTTGAATACGCAATACATCTTTTGAATACGCAATACACCCTTCGGCTCCCGAAATACTTCACGTACGCTGAATTTTTTAAAAATTATTATTTTATGTATAAAGTAAGAAAAAAAAGAAGTATTTTAATTAATTTAATAAAAAAGATGTTTAAAGTTATTAGAATGTATGAAAAAGTAAACCCTTCGGCTCCCGAAATACTTCAAGTACGCTGAATTTTAAAAAAAATATTATTTTATGTATAAAGTAAGAAAAAGAAGAAGTATTTTAATTAATTTAATAAAAAAGATGTTTAAAGTTATTAGAATGTGTGAAAAAGTAAATATTATGTTGGGATATGTGTAAAAAGTAGGTATTATTATAGTGTATTTTTTATTATTTTTAGTAAAAGTAAAGTGTGAAATACTTTATGGGACGAATGAAAAAATAAAGTGTGAAATATTTGGGGACGGAGAGAGTACGGGATAAAAAAAATTTTTGCCCCATAAGTTTAGCCATGTACAATTATTACCACAAAAAATATAATATTTGGGCATTTATCCCACTATCTTCATAATTGCGCCAATGTTGCCCCATTTTCGCCGGAATTTGACATTTTCGCCAGAATTGATCACGTGCATGTCACGTGATTATCGGATTTGCCATTTTCTGGTGGGATAAAATATTTTTTTGCCTCGTAAGTTTGGTCATGTACAACTTTTGTTCCAAAAAAAGATAAGATTTGGGCATTTGTTCCAATATCTTTATAATTGCGCCAATGTTGTCCCATTTTTTCTGAAATTTGACATTTTCACTAGAATCGATCACATGCGTGTCACGTGATTATCGAATTTGACATTTCCCGACGAATATACTGACCTGGCTACACAGTGACATCCACATCAATAACAATAATAATATTTTAATAAAAATTTAATTAAAAAAAACCTCCATCAATGCAATCAATTCTTACGTGCCCTCTACGTACTTCCATTATCTTCGCAAATTCCCTCTTTTTGTCAATTAGAGTATCCCCGTGTACCCTCTCACCACCATGGGCGGCAGCCGTTGGATCTTCCGTTCGCGCCACCCTATTCACGTCACCAAGCTCCTCATCATCATCTACTTCCACGGCGGAGGATTCGTATTCTTGAGTGCCACCACTCCATTCTTCCACGAGTCATGCAACCATCTATTGCTCACGTTCCTTCCCTCATTGCTTCCGTCGAATAATGCCTAGCATTGGAGAATCATCTTCTGGAGACGTACGACGACCTTATGGACGAAGTGCAGTGGGCTAAAACCTAAGCACTCAACGGCCGTGACACCAACCCTTCAATCGAAAAATTCGCTGAATTCTCTAGGTTTTTCCTAATGGAAAGCAGCGTCACCGGCAACATGGTCTACCATGTGGGGATGTGTGCACTTGATATTGATCTTCAGATCACAATTAGAATCGCGAGACTGATAATGAACCATCCATTTTTCAGTGGGGTGCGAAAGACTGAATCGGAGCTAAAAAAACACCAACGATCCCATCTTCCTCTACATAGCTCCGATATCATGTGGTTGCTCGCACTGTCGGAGGGTACGAATCGAGGCCATGTATACTGTAATATGTTCATTAGTGGTAGGCCCTTGGAGGAGAAGATCCGATAGTTGCCGCCCATGGTGGTGAGAAGGTACACATGAGATTCCTGATTGACAAGAAGAGTGAGTTTGCATAGATGGTGGAAGCACATGGAGGGCACGTGAGAACTGAGTTCATCGATTGAGGGTATTATGTTAAATTAAATTATCAATAAAATATTATTATTGTTAATGTGGATGCCACTGTGTCGCCAAGTCAGGAAATTCATCAAGAAATATCAAATCCGATAATCACGTGACATGGACGTGATCGATTCTAGTGAAAATGTCAAATTTCGGGAAAAATGGGGCAACATTGGCGCAACTATAAAGATATTGGGACAAATGCCCAAATCTTATCTTTTTTTTTGACAAAAATTGTACATGGCCAAACTTACGGGGCAAAAAATATTTTATCCTGCTGGGAAATATCAAATTCGATGATCACGTGACATGCACGTGATCGATTCCGGCGAAAATATCAAATTCCGACGAAAATGGGGTAACATTGAAACAATTATGAAGATAATGGGATAAATACCCAAATGTTATCTTTTTTTGGACAAAAATTGTACATGACCAAACTTATAGGGTAAAAAAATATTTTATCCCGAGAGAATACATTCATATACTACTGTTAATGCTGAACACCCCTCCAAATTATAGAGATGTCAACTAATGATAATTAATTAGGCTCAGATTAAAATATGTCAGTAAAACAATCTAATTTTAATCCTGGCGAGTTTAATAAATCCAAAAGTGAAGATTAACTTGTAATTAAACTTGTGATTTTTCATGCAATTAACTTATTAAGTGCAAAGACTTGGGTAAGACCGTTTCATGGATCTCCTTATGTGAGATGGATCACCCACTAACCCATTAATTATATTTTAAGGATCCTATTTGGTTGTAGTCAAATTAGAAAATTGAAAATTTAATTTTAAAAGTAAATTAATTTGGTCCTTTATAAATATTTTTTATAGGCAAAGACTTGTGTGAGACCGTCTCACGTAAGGGTTTACGTGAGACGACCATAAAGTGATAACTTTTATGAAGGAATGTGATAATAAATTAATGAAAAATGATAATGCTCTCTCATGAATAATTTATAGTGTAAATAAAAAGTAATAACATTTTATAGCGAAAGTGATAACAATTTATAGCGAAAGTGATAACTATTTTAAAAAGTGAAAAATTATCTCAAGTGAGACACGCAAGACCTACCCTTTTTTATATGTATAATATTATTTTTAAAATTATGTTTTTATATTTATTTTTTTATTAATTTAAAGGGTAGGTCTTGCTTGAGACCGTCTCACGTGAGACCATTTTCCACTTTTTAAAATAGTTATCACTTTCGCTATAGATCGTTATCACTTTCGCTATAAAATATTATCACTTTTTATTTATACTATAAATTGTTCATGAAAGAGCATTATCACTATTCATTAATTTATTATCACTTTCCTTCATAAAAGTTATCACTTTCTGGCCGTCTCACGTAAGCCCTTACGTGAGACTGTCTCACACAAGTCTTTGCCTAATTTAAATTTGTTATTTATTTAATTTATTTTTTATTTAAATTTTATAAATTTATAAAATGTGATACTCAATCGATGAAAAGTGATAACAGTACTGTGAATTATTACGTGAACAATTTATAGTAAATGAAAAGTGATAACATTTTAAACGAAAAGTGATAACATTTTTAATAAAAAGTGATAACTAATTATCAAAGTGTATTTTACAAATAATTTATAGAATGGATAAAACGTGATAATATTTTTAATAAAAAGTGAATCCTAATCTAAGAAAAATAATATATGTATTATTGAAATATTTCACGAAGTACCATTCACTGAAATAATAAAAAATAATACAATTTTTTTTAAAAATAGATAGATAATAATTTTTATTAAAAGTGAAAATTAATTGATTTGAAATAAAAGTCGTAATTTGCTCGTGCATGAAGGTCCCTGGTTATTTGCTTGAAACGTTTGCGCCAATTTTCTTAATTTTAATTAAGGAAATAAAACAGAGCCCTAGTTTCTGTTTAATTTTTATTTATTTTTTATTTTTATTTTATGTTAATGGATAGGATCGGATCCGTTTCACCTAAAAAGATTCGTGAGAGGATCTCACCCAAGACCTACCCTTATTAAGATATGATTAATTTTATTTATTATAGAATATTTTATATTTATCTTAAGGCAATGTCTTTCATGAGCTAATTTCGTGTGACAAAATCCAATTTTATATTCTTAGTATTGAGTGTTATACTTTTTATTTTAAAAAATAATAATAATAATTTTTTTAGTCAAAATTTAATATTCTCATATTTCAACTACTTCTTCATTAAAAAAAATAATACTCTTATTACTTAAAGTGTACCATTTAGAACAAAATGTTATACCCTTAAACACCATGTACACCCGGATGCATAAGAGACAAACTCTCCAATAATCTCATCAGTAATTATTTTACTGAAATATTATATAAATCAATCCATTAAATTTCACACTTTTCGTTTTGTCCGTCACAAATCAAACTTCACCATCAAAAAAAATAGGCAAAAACTTGTATGAGACTGTCTCACGTAAGAGCTTACGTGACGGTCAGAAAGTGATACTAACTTTTATTAGAAAAATGATAATAAATTAATGAAAAATGATAATGCTATTTCATGAACAATTATAACATAAATGAAAAGTTATAACCCTTTTATAGCGGAAGTGACAATATTTTATAGTGAAAGTGATAACTATTTTAAAAAGTATAAAGTGGTCTCACGTGAGACAGTAGATCTTGCGTGAGACCGTCTCACGTGAGACCATTTTACACTTTTTAAAATAGTTATCACTTTCGCTATAAAACATTGTCACTTCCGCTATAAAAGGTTATCACTTTTTATTTACTAGTAACGCCCCCACGCGATGCGCGGAATATCGCACAAACAAAGATTATGTTAATAATTATATTAAAATTAATAATAATAAGAATATTATAAAATAAATAAATATAAATAAATAAATAAATCTCTTGTAAAACAATGATTACGTGAAACATATTTAAATGTAATTGATATATACATATAAAGTATGTTTATTGATAATTAAGATATTATATATATATATATATATATATATATATATATATATATATATATATAATATTAAAGTATAATTTGATGGTATTGGTTAATTAATAAAGTAGAAATACAATCTTTTAGTACAGTTCATTTTTAAACAAAAAAAATCACACCCCTTACCATAAGTAAAACTCTATAATGTATTTAATGCTTAAAAATACTTAATACCTTAAAGGAAAAAATATTTTTTGTACACTTTAAAATATATTACTTTATTTTTGTCAACAAACTTGCTTAAAAGACCAAAATACTCCCTTAGTAAAAGTTATGGAGTTCACTTTAATTGAAGTTTTAATTGGCAGGTCAAGCTATGAAATTTAAAAAAAAAAAAATATAAATAAATAAAATAAGGTAAAAACATGTGTGCCCCGAAGCATAACATGCGCCTTTACAATTTAATATTACATGGTATACCCTTTAATACTAAATTGTTATGCGGACGGTGTACCACGGGGCACAAGAAACCAACTCATAAAATAAATAAAATAATGTTAAATAATTATAAAAATTAATGTAAAATGTCAACTGTCTTAATATATTTAAATGTAGAATACTTTAGTTTTTTTAAACAAATACAATGTGTTCGGTATTTTCATTCATGGTGTCCAAGATTTTATTATTATTATTATTATTATTATTATTATTATTATTATAAGTAAAACACTAGGGCGATTCAGGGAATAATATAAAATTTTCATTGAAATATAATATTATTTTTTATTTAAAAAAATTATATAAAATATTTTTGTGGATAATTCATAAAAGAATAAAGTATTATTTTGCAATTACCTAATTCATGTATCTCAAATGAATTAGAGTGACTTTAAATTTTATGAGTATCTAATAATATTTTTAAAGTGGTGATAGAATTTTGTTCTTATGATTATTTATATAAGATGAGAAAAAAAAACTTGTTAGGAAAGATAAATGAATATATATGTGTCATTATTTGGGAATATAAATGAATATTTATTTATTTTTAGCTTTCAAATTTCCAATACAAGAACAAAGTGAAAAGTTTTGGTTCATTCATTTATTAATGTATGTATGTATTTTCACTGTAAATGTTAGAAGTTAATAATTGTTGCATAAAAATATTTTTATATTTATTGAACAAACAAAGTGATTTTTACTTATGTGAATTTGGTTTGGTATATAATAGAAATGATTACCATATCAATTTAACATATTTTTATATCTCTTTCTTTTACAGTATAATTTTAATGATTTTCATCATGTATATTACTTCCTATTTTTATATTTTGCATTTCTCTTTTAAAATCAACACATTTTGTTTATTTATTTATAAATATGAGAAATTCTCTTGTGAGAATATTTTTTATTTTTCTCTTTCAATGGTATATATTTTTTACTTTCTTCTATATAAATTACAAAAAAATAAAATGTTTTCTTAAAATAAATTGAATTATTTAATATGTTTTCTTAAAACAAATCTAATTATCAATTTAAAAAAATTATTTTTTTTTCTTTTTGAATATTATACTATTATTTTGGAAATTATTAAAAGCAAATAAGTGATATATATATATATATATATATATATATATATATATATATATATATATATATATATATATATATTCAATATTACATAGTTGTGTGTCTTTAACAATATATATTATTTGACTTTAACTATTATATATCATTTAACTATCTTCCATCACATATCATTAAAACAACTTTATGATGCTTCCAACCAAAATAATTGATTGAACTTCTCATTCTTCTTTTAAAATATCTTTTCCATTTTAACATATTATTTTGATGAATTTTACTATAGATATGATTATTTTCTTTAAAATCAACAAATTTATCTATTTGTAATTATAACGTTTCAAATTATCTTCTTTGAAAAATATTATTCAAATTCTATATTTTTTTCGAACTTATTTTCAATATGCTAAAAATAATATATATATATATATATATATATATACATATATATATATATATATATATATATATATATATATACTTTTTCTTTTTTAATTGTAATTATTTTTTTTCTCTATATACATTAAAAATATTTGTATTTCGTTAAATAGAATGAATAGATTATTAAAGAACAAAATCTATCATTATTTCATCAAAAAGTTAAAGCAACACGCCACCGTAAATTATCGCCAAGAACACGCTTATCGCGAACATTGGCCTCACTTCTAGCTCCCTTCGCAATGCCGCCAACCATTTCTCCCACCACAGTTTCCGCATCCATCACCAGGAGCGTATAACCGGAGCGTATAAAAGCCTATGGAGTTCACATATATATATATATATATATAGATAATTTATCTTCTCACAAGTCTTACATTTTAACTTTTCATGTACGTCGTTCTCTTTTTCTATTGTCTTTTTTTTCTTTTCTTTATTTTTGGTAGCAACTTGCTATAGAAGCCACTATCTTATTTTTATATTTCATGTACGTCATTCTCTTTTTCTATTGTCTTTTTTTTCTTTTCTTTATTTTTGGTAGCAACTTCCTATAGAAGCCACTATCTTATTTTTATATCTATATAGATATAGATATATAGATATAGATTAGAATTTTTATATCTATATAGATATAGATATATAGATATAGATTAGAATATTTTAAAGAAATAAAACCAAAAAAACACACATTGTCTATTCTCGTTCATCTTGATGCACTAATTTATATATTAAGAAATAAAAAATTCATATGGCTTGTTACCGATTTTTTAGTGAACTTTAACTTTTAAATTTAATATGTTTTCTTAAAACAAATCTAATTATCAATTTAAAAAAATTATTTTTTTTCTTTTTGAATATTATACTATTATTTTGGAA
This sequence comes from Pogostemon cablin, assembly GCA_023678885.1. NCBI lineage: Eukaryota > Viridiplantae > Streptophyta > Magnoliopsida > Lamiales > Lamiaceae > Pogostemon > Pogostemon cablin. Next base: position 34,209,283 of record CM042951.1, read on the forward strand.
ATTATTAAAAGCAAATAAGTGATATATATATATATATATATATATATATATATATATATATATTCAATATTACATAGTTGTGTGTCTTTAACAATATATATTATTTGACTTTAACTATTATATATCATTTAACTATCTTCCATCACATATCATTAAAACAACTTTATGATGCTTCCAACCAAAATAATTGATTGAACTTCTCATTCTTCTTTTAAAATATCTTTTCCATTTTAACATATTATTTTGATGAATTTTACTATAGATATGATTTTTTTCTTTAAAATCAACAAATTTATCTATTTGTAATTATAACGTTTCAAATTATCTTCTTTGAAAAATATTATTCAAATTCTATATTTTTTTCGAACTTATTTTCAATATGCTAAAAATAATATATATATATATATATACTTTTTCTTTTTTAATTGTAATTATTTTTTTTCTCTATATACATTAAAAATATTTGTATTTCGTTAAATAGAATGAATAGATTATTAAAGAACAAAATCTATCATTATTTCATCAAAAAGTTAAAGCAACACGCCACCGTAAATTATCGCCAAGAACACGCTTATCGCGAACATTGGCCTCACTTCTAGCTCCCTTCGCAATGCCGCCAACCATTTCTCCCACCACAGTTTCCGCATCCATCACCAGGAGCGTATAACCGGAGCGTATAAAAGCCTATGGAGTTCACATATATATATATATATAGATAATTTATCTTCTCACAAGTCTTACATTTTAACTTTTCATGTACGTCATTCTCTTTTTCTATTGTCTTTTTTTTCTTTTCTTTATTTTTGGTAGCAACTTGCTATAGAAGCCACTATCTTATTTTTATATTTCATGTACGTCATTCTCTTTTTCTATTGTCTTTTTTTTCTTTTCTTTATTTTTGGTAGCAACTTCCTATAGAAGCCACTATCTTATTTTTATATCTATATAGATATAGATATATAGATATAGATTAGAATTTTTATATCTATATAGATATAGATATATAGATATAGATTAGAATATTTTAAAGAAATAAAACCAAAAAAACACACATTGTCTATTCTCGTTCATCTTGATGCACTAATTTATATATTAAGAAATAAAAAATTCATATGGCTTGTTACCGATTTTTTAGTGAACTTTAACTTTTAAAGAAAAATTGAAAATAAAAAACAGCACATTTATTTATTAATAAACACATAATGTATGAGATATAAACTCATAAATATTTCCCACTGAAAAAAAATAATGAAAAAATCAATTTAACTTGCATTATTTAATACATGCATCATATTTAATAGTAAATGCATTATATTTCAATCAATATTTAAATTATTTAATCTTTCTTGAATATATCTATTATCATATTCTCTTTTTTTTTTCAATATTATTCTACATCTTCTGTGTTATTTCCCATACTCTGCATTATATTTCCCATGTTTCGATTAATATTTTCTTTTTTTTGAGAAAAATAAATGAGATATGTTATTTCCCATACTCGGCGTTATATTTCCCAAGTTTCAATTAATATTTTCTTTTTTATTGAAAAATAAATGAGTGAGATCCTTTAAATTTTGTTTCTATTTGTCTATTTTCCTATAATAGAAAGTGTCTTTTTTTTTTATCTAAATATAATTCTCATTTCCAATTGAGCATGTTAAAGAATACAAAGTCTTCACATTTCTCTCCTTATAAACCTGTTACATTCTTCTCTATTTGAGGACAGATTTCTGTCATTCACATTTCTCTCCTTATAAACCTGTTACTTTCTTTCTCTCCTTATAAACCTGTTACTTTCTTCTCTATTTGAGGTCAGATTTCTGTCATTCACATTTCTGTCATTCACATTTCTCTCCTTATAAACCTTCTTCTCTATTTGAGGTCAGATTTCTGTCATTCACATTTCTGTCATTCACATTTCTCTCCTTATAAACCTGTTACATTCTTCTCTATTTGAGGTCAGATTTCTGTCATTCCCTAATTTTCTGTACCTTTTAAATCAAGGCTAAGAGAAAACAACCACACCATGGCTGGAAAACAACACCAGCACTACATCTCTCTTTCTATACGACTTGAGAGAGTCTCATATGATAATATACTAGATCTGTCTGATCTATCAGCACACCGACTCTACTTGTCTTGGCAAGGTTCAGCAAACGTCGCATATCTCCTGGACCAGCGTCTCGTCCTCCCGGGTGGAGTCCTTGAGGAACGCCTTCAGAAACCGAAGATCTCACTGCGTCTGCATCCTAATCTCACTCTGCGTCTGCATCCTAATCTCACTTCACTTCACTTGCGTATATCACACTGTAGCGCTACTTATAAAAATAAAAATAGAACCCACCATTCCAATTCCCAAGTAATCAAAAATTATATATAATTAAATTATAAATAAATTCTCAAGAATTTGACTTTTTCTTATGTAATGATTTATCATTTTTTACGTTGATATAATAATAGTATGCATCTTAAATTAAAAATCTTAACGATTATCTTTTTGAGTGTATATTAGAGATCTTTTATGTTAATAGTAATATTTATTTTGATTTAGAGATCTTAAAAAAAGATATATTAAGAAAATATATTATTTAAAAGATATGAATATGAAACGAAAATATTATGTCTATTTACAAATTTAGAGTAAATAAAATTTTATAGCATTAAATACATATAAAGTTTTATAGTATTACATCCAATTATTTAGAAGGGAATAAATTTGTATAAATATTGTAACAAAAGTTATTAAAAACATTAAATATTTCAACAATTATAATAAATATTAATTTTGAATATTATTTAGAATATTTTAAAATACTTTATAATTTATTTTAATTTTTATTTATTTATTATATAGATAATATAGATATTAAATTAAAATTTTTAAAAAGATAATTAATTTGATATACTATTTTTAAAAATTAAATTAAAAATAAAAATGATATATACAATTAAAAATTTTGATAGGTTGTAAATTTAAATAAAATAAAAGAAATGCTTTGATTGTTGGGTTAAAAGCATTTATAAGGCCCATTCTCCCCCTCTTCCTATTGCACATCACGCACTACTCATTGCCTGCCACACATTCATTTAACTTTTTGTTTTATTATTATTAATTAAAACATTTCTATTTAGATTATCATGATAGTGAGAAGATGATATGATTTTTAAATTCTAATGGTAAGGCGGCGATTACTTCCACGGGAAGGGATATGTAAACCAAGGGATAATATGGCCTTGATTGAGGGTTAGCTCTTCATTTCCTTAAACCCTCTTTTGTTTACTTTACCTGTTAAAAATGGAATGTTTTTACGAAGTTATCCTTATCACATATTCATCTCCTTCAGGCTTCATTTTGTTAATCAGTGGGCTTGAGCTTTCAAATTGACCCCTCCATTGCCGTCTTCTCTGCTTTCTTCTTTCACAACCCACCAGTGGAACCCAAATGCTTATCTACCAACTACATTTTCTCCTTAAAATATTTCAACATTAATCCAATCAAGTTCAAGAAAATTAAGATTTCATCCAGATCTGAGGAACAGATGCATCAGATTGCATCGATTTGGCATAAGGGGCTCTGATTGCATCCAACCTTTTTTTTAAGGCTTTCTTAATTAAAAAAAATATTCATAATGAAAATTGGTGAAGCCAATTCCACAATCCAAGATATGGCGGCCGACTAATAGCATCCAAACGGCGTATAAAGCTATTCAACAAAGCACCTGCACAGAATGGCAAGCCCCCAAATATTGTTTCGAATCTTCATGTCACCGTCAACGCCACCATTGACGACGCTAGCGCCGTCAATAATCCACCCCTTCCTCCACCGATGCGTGGTTTAAATCTCACATTCCTCATTTCAGTCCGACCAACTCCGCCTCTACCACAGTCGTCGGCTATGAGTACTTAACCACCGACGACAAGTTGGATGATGACGACTGAATTTGAGGTTTGGAGAGCATACTAAAGAGAGGAACCACCGCTCTCTTATTTCTTTTTTTGTGTAGAGGGCAAAACAATAATTTTGTTTGATTCAGCGAGGAACACAAATTATCCGCCCAAATTTGCCAGACACATTAACGTCCACTACAGTGGAAATAACACTGAGCCGACAAAGGCCCGAGTGTTATCCTTTTCTCTTAACCTCTAATGTAAGCAAATGGTGAGAGGGTTATAATGGAGGATAACCCCCTTAACACCTAAAGTAAACAATATGGTAAGTGTGAAAGTATAATTCACTTTGAATTTTTTATTGTCTCCACTAAAAATAATTTATAGATACAATAGTTGTATTAAATAATAAATAAATAGATATTAAGAGTAATCTAAAAGCTTGCTTATAGTAATCAAATTTTATTATAAAGAGTAACAAAAAAGAGTAGCCTAAAAGATGTTAATCAAAATGAATAATATATAAACAAACCAACATACAGTGTAATCCAAAAACTTGTTTATAGTAACCCTATTAAATAGAGAAAAAAGTAACCTTATTGACTAAACAAAACATAAACAAATACAATTTAATTCTTTACTCTACATGATTAAATTTTTAGAAAATTAAAGTATCAAATCAAAGAATAACCAAATTCTTTATAAAGAATAACCGAATTGATATAGAAAAGTAACTTTATTAACCAAACAGAACATAAACAAAATCAATATAAATGCAAATTCAAATATTTGTTCATAGAAACTTAATTTATTTTGTAGAGTAACCCAATTGATTGAAAAGAGTAGCCTAGAAGATGATGACCAAACAGAATAATAGATGTCTTTATTTTTATAGAGTGAACTAATAATGTATAGTATATTGAATTCAATTTAATTAATTTCAAAGAGTGCTCCAGTTAATTCTAAAATGTGATTTATTTAATTTCAAAGAGTAACCCTCAATTTAATTAATTTCAAAGAGTGCTCTAATTAATTCCAAAAAGTGATTTACTTAATTTCAAAAAGTAATCTAATTAATTTCAAAGAGTAATCTAATTATTTCTATAGAGTGATATATCAACTTATAAATTGCATACAATTTAATTCTTCATAATATTTTAATTCTTCACTATATATAACTTAATTTAAAAAAAAATTAGAGTCTCACATTAAAGAGTACCCAATTCATTAGAAAGAGTAATTATCAACTTACAGATTGCATACAATTTAATTCTTCAAAATATTTTAATTCTTCACAATATATAACTTAATTTTTAGAAAATTAGAGTCTCAAATTAAAGAGTAACCCAATTCATTAGAACTAGTTACCCAATTAATAAAAAAAGTAATCTTGTTGATAACAGAATATAAACATACCAATAATCCAAAAAGTTTTTCATAGTAACCCGAACCATTATAAAAAGTAATCTAATTAATAACGAAACAAAATAAAATATAAAGAGAAAATTATTAACAAGTTTACATAATAATGACCTTACGTTGATTGTTCACGCATAAAAAACAACTATAATTATATCTCATTATTTATAACACATTTTGGAAAAATATTCATAAAATATTTACTATGATTTCCCAAGTTGTTTATTAGTGAAAGAAAAACTCACCTTCTATTAGTTAACTAGCATAACTACTTTATTAATTAATAGTCCAGCTCCAGTTATTGATTTCTTTTCTTTTCGTTATCGTTGAACTAATGAGTTCAATTTTTCATAGTACTACATTAAGCTATCTGGAGCTAAGGCTTATAGCAAATATTCAAATTATTGTCTCCTGACATTATATAAAACAACCCTTGGTTGAGAAAAGAAAGAACATAACATTGATGAGCATAAAAAGAAAACAAAATAAAATCGCAATTACAAGTTCCCCACATTAAACCATAAAATCATGTCAAACATTTGTGGAATCACACTAAAAGTTATTGCAATAATATATTTTAATAAATTTGGTACACTTGAAGCAAAATTATAGAATAAATCATTAAAAGAAAAGGAAAAAATAACTAAATTCAATCGCTACATTACCCAATGCCAACTGCCATTCCCCCACCACTACATAATGCAAATGGTGGTACCTGCTTAATTTCTCTCTTCCCTCTCTCCAGGGGCGAATTTATTCAAGCCCAGTGCTGCCAACATAGAGCCCATTATTTTAATAGGTATGTACAAATTTTTTTTAATAAAAGCCCAGTCCAAATAAAATTTAGCCCACCCCAAAAATTATTTCTGATAAATATTTTATTCAGTTGAGTCCAAGTCCCAAACTTAGCCCAATTCACAATACAAATAAAATAATTAGCCCAATTCATAAGGATTTAACATAAGTAGCCCAAGATTTAAAATAATTTATTACAAACCCTTCTCCAAGTGGTCGACAGAACTCCTCCTTCCAGCTTGGACGACACGCAGCTTGGACACGCTGCACGCACTGATCAGATTTCATACTTCAAATTTCCAAAATTATTAAAGAATCAAGATTCAGCAATCTCCTTCGAAGAGGATTCAGACAAAGACACAGACTTCAAAGAGGATTCGAATGAAGGTTCGGATCTTGAGGTCGTAAGTGGTTGAAGGTAGGAATTTTCATCTAGTTATTTATTAAGTTTTATGAATTTTGAGTAATGGACCTTAACGGAGTGAGTAGAGAACTATTTTTTTTCTTGTTACATTTACATTAAAATTGTTTCGTAATTCATTTTCATAAGATGTTTTAAGTTGTCGGTCAATTATAAGTAGGATAGAGTTTGAAAACAATAGAATATGAAAGAAGTGTTTGATATGTGAAGAGAGCAGTGAGATGAGAAATGAGATAAGAAAGGAGAGACGAGCTGAAGGGTGAATTAGAGAGAGTTCATGAGTGTATATAAGAATGATTTTGAAAATCTGAATATGTATTTCGGAAAGTAAAATTGCATTTGAGATTGTTAATCAACCACTTTTTCTATAATTAATTAATTTCTATAAATTGTTCTAATTATTATGAGATAAAATTCAAGGAAAGAAATCTAATACAATATATGGGAATAAATTTTATTAAAATTTCATAAATATTCTAAAGGTTGAATTCTCAATTGAAATTGTGATTTTCATTAAAAAAATTAATATACCATGTACATCCTTCTTCTAATATCAAGCTTGCTCTAATTTCTAAATTTAAGGTTTTATTGTAGTAATATTTTAACATTGTTGTCTAAATAAATTTATTTAATCATATAAATAAATTGTGATCATTTTCCATTTATGTTCTTTTCAGAATATAAAATGGAGCATGAACATCATCCTCCAATCAAAAAGGGAAAAGGACTTATATCATCTTTCTTTAAGAAACGTGATCGTCAAGAAAGTGCAAGTAGCTCAGAACCTACGTTTATTGCATTGCAAAACCAAGGTAATGAATCTTCTTCAGTACCTATGGTTCAAACTTTATCAAATGTAGATTTTTCGCCGAATGTATCTATTGAGCGAGATCCTAGTAAAAGAAAGCATATGTGTGAATATTCTATTAATGCAAGAGATGATATTAGACGGGCATATCTCAAAGTTGGACCTTATCAACCAAAATTGAACTCGTATCCTGCTACAAAGTTTGGTTCTCAAAATCGTAGCTTTCAGAGAAAATGGTTTGACAATTTCCATTGGTTGGAGTACTCACCCTCAACAAATAAAGCATATTGCTTTTATTGTTTCCTTTTCATGAGTAATATAAATATGCCAAATACTTCTGCCTTGGTCAATGAAGGCTTTGGAAATTGGAAAAGGATAAACCAAGAAGACAAATGTCCATTTCTTACTCATGTTGGTTCTGCAGCTTCATCACCTCATACTATGTGCTTGAAACGAGCAGAGAACTTGATGAAGCCTTCTAGGCATATTGATAAAGTTATGCATGCTCAAATAAAAATTGAGAAGGAGAAAAATCGTTTACGCTTAATGACTTCAATTATGAGTATACGATGGCTTGCTCTTCAAGGTTGTGCCTTTAGAGGTCATGATGAATCTTTCTCTTCATCAAACCGTGGAAATTTTATTGAACTAGTGAAGGCTTTTGCAAATATGAATAAGGAAGTTAGTGAAGTTGTGCTTGATAATGCTCCGAAAAATGCTCAATATATTGCTCCAGAAATTCAAAAAGAAATTTTAAATATTATGGCAAATAGAGTACGTGGAATGATTCGTGAAGAACTTGGAAATAAATTCTTCTGTATTCTTGTTGATGAAGCACAAGATATATCAAAACAGGAGCAAATGTCAGTTATTTTGAGGTTTGTGAATGCTCATGGAATTTTAACTGAACGATTTTTTGCAATTAAGAGTGTTAGTGACACTACTTCCTCAAATTTGAAAAAAGAGATATGCAACATTCTTGGTCATTATGATCTTCATATTGAGAAAATGAGAGGTCAAGGGTATGATGGTGCTAGTAATATGCGTGGTACATGGAACGGTCTTCAGGCATTGTTTCTTAAAGAATGTCCATATGCCTATTATGTTCATTGTTTTGCGCATCGTCTACAACTAGTATTGGTTTCTGCAGCTAAAGATGTCAGTGTTGTTTGGGAATTTTTTTCTCATCTGGATAATATTGTAAATATGATCACTTCTTCACCTAAACGTGTCTCTCAGTTGCAAGTTGCTCAAAGGCATGAAATTGAAAATTTATTAGCAATTGGAGAGATTGGTTCTGGACGTGGGGCAAATCAAATTAGCAATTTACAACGATCTGGAGCCACCCGTTGGAGTTCTCATTATAACTCTGTGAAGAGTTTGATAGGTATGTATTCTGCAACTTGTAAAATATTTGAATCTTTAATTGAACATTCTCCAAATGGAAGATCTAAAGCTGAAATTCAAGGAGTCTATAGAAATATGGCAAGTTTTGAGTTTGTATTTATTTTGCACTTAATGCATAAAGTGATGCGAATTACTGAATCTCTTTGTCAAGTACTTCAAAGAAAAACTCAAGACATTTTGACTGCGATTGCATTCGTCTCTAGTACTAAGATTGCTCTTCAAGAATTGAGAGAAGGTGGTTGGGAAGAATTATTGGAAGAAGTCAAACTTTTCTGCTCAAAAAATGATATTGATGTTCCTAACCTTGATTGTCCATATAAGATTGGTCGTTCGCGTGGGCAAACTACAATTGAACATCATTACCATTTTGATGTTTTCAATGAAGCAATAGATTTTATCTTGATGGAGTTGGGTACAAGATTTAATGATTTATCAGTAGAGTTGCTTTCTCTCAGTGTTGCTTTAGATCCTAAAAATTCTTTTGAGTCATTCAATGGTGATGATATTTGCATGCTTGCAAGAAAATTCTATCGTGAAGATTTCACAGACCAAGACATTGTTTCTTTGGAATATGAGTTGATACATTATAAGCTTGATGTTGTGCAAAAGTTTCAAGTGTCTACACTTGTTGAGTTGTGCCAACTTTTGTGTGAGAGTGGAAGGGCAAAAGTTTACGTTATGATAACAAGGTTGATTCATCTTTTATTGACATTGCCTATTTCTACTGCTACCACTGAACGAGCTTTTTCAGCTATGAAACATGTGAAGACAGCACTTCGTAATAAGATGGGGGATGATTTTCTTGGAGATTGTATGATGCTTTATATTGAGTGAGATTTTGTAAATAATATAGATATAAACTCAATTATTGATGAGTTTTATGCTTTAAAGTCTCGTCGAGCTCAACTTATGTAAATGTAAAAAATATTTTGCTATATATATATATATATATATTTATTTATTATTATTATTATTTATTTTAAAATAAACTTAGCCCACCCCATGATTCAATCCTGGATCCGCCCCTGCCTCTCTCCATCTTCCCTCTCCATCTTACGCAAGAGAAAAGGGCATACTGAAATCCCCAAGAATTTTTAAATTCAACATTGTTTTCTCTATCCACAAAAATCACCAAATCGTGTGGCCTTTCTTCATCGCTGGGCTGCTGCGAACGCCCATTACGACGTCGTAGGGAGTTCCAGCAACGCTTGAAATACTGTAATTGCTCTAAAGAAAAACCCAATCTCAAATCCTTAATCTAAATTCAACCACCCACCCTCACCTTTTCGCCTTCTTTTTCAGCCTCAACAACACCATCCGCCATGACCTCATCTAGCGCCGACCGTGGACGGAGTGTAAGATTATTATGGCCTAGTGCCATTAATAATTAATAATTACATATATAAGATATTTATTATGATTAAATATCTTAAATAAAGATATGGTTTAAATAAATAATATATATGAGATAAATAAGGTCATATATATTTATGGATAACAATCACATTGATAGAATGTGATTTGATAAAGATTTAATATCCCGATCTGGTCCTCTCTCCACCTATTAAAGAGACACAGTTTTATTAATTCTCTATCACATTAAGTCTTACGTACTGTGCAATAAAGAAAGGGGTGAGGAGAGAGAAACTAGTTCCCGGCGTAATTGATAGGAACGTATCGTTGGAGGACCGCCATTAGTGGCGTCTCAAGGTAAGTCTTCTAATCGTGTTTATGTGGTGTGAAAATCATGAAGATCTAAGATCCATGTCAATTAATAAATTAATTGTTTATGAAATTATGCTTACATGTGGTATCAGAGCATGGTTTTGGATCTCATGATTTTTCATCAATTAATATTTTATGAATCTGTATATGATTGAATGAATCCACTTATCATATGACTAATTGAATGAGATTATCAAAACATGCATATATGTTTTTCCGCTGCAATTTGTATGAGAAAATTGATGATGAATTGATCTCGATCATATTATTGAATTTTGGGCAAAATTATGTTTATAAAATTAGTTGGAATTATGTTTATGAAATTAGTTGGAATTGATTATCATAATTAAAGTTATTTTGGGAATTAAGCACTATCCCGTTAAAAATATTATGATAAAGTAGTAATGTCATATTTAATTAGAATATGATGATTACATATTTTGAAGAATTCTGATATTAATTAACAGTATCATGTGTTTATACATATTATTAATATAATATGAATTTATTATACCATGTATAATTAATTGTGATAAATTGATGTTGTATGACAAAAATAATAACTGCCCTATTTAGTTTTTTTTTTGGACTGAACTATTAAAAATTGATTATGGGAGTTAATTATGTCAGCATGAGATTTTAAATATAAAGTTACATGACTCCCTTTAATTATGGAAGTTAATTATGTCATGAGATTTTAATGAGATTTTTAATATAAAATTACGTAACTCCCTTTAATTTTGGAAGTGGCCGATTAAGAATAATGACAATTAATTACAGTCAATAAAGCAATCTGCCTAATTCATATGACTTGAGTGTCACATTTTAATGCCCAATTATTAACATAATTGTAACTTTCTAACTAAAGTGATTTAATAATGATAATGAAATCAATCCATCACTAATGTTTATGACTTATATTATTTTGATAATAATTAAAGTTATTTTGGGATATATAATATTAGAATATCTCACTTATGTTAGGTATGTTTGACTGCTTATGACATGTTTATTATGGTAATGTCCCAAATATATTAAGATGCAAATTATACATGATATCTTTATTAATGTGATATATATGGATATATTATGTGTATATATGATGACAGCCTTAAGATTTTAATTAATGATATTGACTGTGATTTATGAATATTTATGAAATAATGATTTGATTATTACTCACTTTCCTATTGAGTATAATCTATTATGATAATCTTTGATAAGATTATAATGAATGATTTTATGATTTAAATTTATTTAATGTTGGTCTGTTAATCACCAAAGTGGTCTGATCTGAAAAAATAATAAAAATAAATCGTATAATTAAATTTTAATTTCCCATATTTAAGTGATGCTTGAATAAAGAGAATTATTATATGGGTTATTAAAAATTTCACAATTATAAGACTTTAAATTCACCCAAAGGTGATTGCTAGTCTTTATAATTCATGAATATGAAGATAAATTGATAATTAATATATTATGACAAACTGTTTTGTATGTCCAAAGATGACAAAATAGTTTTAATGAAAATATTTAATTATCAAATTATGTTATATTTGAAAGCATCATTATGATTATGATTGTATATTGTTGTATCACCCAAAGGAGAACTTCAATATACATTTATTGCTTTCGATCCTGAATCTATTATTAAATTACTCAAGGTATTTATAGGAATAAATTATATTATTCTTATTCTTAAAATTACTTATATTATTTAGTCTCTATTCGCATGATGCATCTGTTCCATTATAAAATGGATTAAAGTAATTTAAATAGTGTGAATATATCTAATTTCACCAAAGTGTTTTGGATTTTATTTGTCACTTTAAGATAAATTGCTTCTTTGTTTGTACTAGCAATAAAGCTTAGTAATCTGACTATAATGCTTGAGTTAGATCAAACAGACTTAACCTAATGTTTATGCGAATGAACGTGACCAAGTATTAAGTTTATAATATCTAAATTACTAATAAATCTCTTGACGAGATATTAATGACTATCTTTAACCACCATAAAGTTTGATGGTTCTCATGGCGTACATGAACTTATCATTAAAGATAATAAATATTGCAACAAGATTAAAGCCTTCCATAATGAACGTAGTTTACAAATTCACTACCTTCTAAGTATGACCTATTCCTAATAAACTATAACACCATGAAAGACAAATGGAATGTGAATTAAATTCACGTAATTTAATAATGGTTCAAATGGAAAGAAGGTTTAAGAAACAATTTAAAATTTAAACATTATGTTCGTTTAAAAGTAATGAAGTTTGAACTAAACGTGGCTTTAATGTTTGGGGTAACTTTCCAAAAGAATTATTCCAAAAAGATTAATTAAGAATAAAGCCTTTCATGAGATAGGCTTTTACTGATCTTGATATTTGTGTGAATTGCATTAAAGAAAAGCAAATAAAACACACAAAGAATAGAGTCACGATAACTACACTACTTCTTATAATAGTTTACACCGCTAAATGTGAATCTTATGATAATACCCTTCTTAAAGGAATAATAATATTCCATCATTTTTAATTTTAATTTTAATTTTTCACATTATGATTATATTTATCTTTGCAAGAAAATTCTCATTCTATAAATGCTCGATAAGCATTTATTAATGATGTTGAGAAAATTAGATAGAAAAGTGAAAATTACAAAGATTGGAAGAAGTGATGAATTTTATGGAAAGTGTGATGGATTATCATGCCCAATCACTTAATTATACGAAAAACTGACATTTATACTAAATGTTGCACACCATAATAAATTGGTGTAGCAGAATGACATAATCGTACTTTATTAAATATGGTTATAAGCATGTTGAATGATTAATCTATACCCATATTTTGTGAATTTATGCACTTAAAACTGCCACTTACGTGATGATCGAGTTTCTAGTAAAGAAGTTTTCAAAACACCTTATGAACTGTGAATTGGTAGAAAACTCGATCTTAGGCAGTTGCATGTTTTAAATTTACCCAGGAGGGACTATGTTTTACAACCACATGAAAAGAAATTGGATATAAGAAACTTATGTTATTTCTTTATAAATTATCCAAGTCTAAAGGGTATGGATTTTATGGTCTTAACCATAGTACGAAAATTTTAAAACTGGAATGTCAAATTCATTAAGAACTGTAAAATCAGTGGGAGTATGAAACCATTAAAAGTGGTTATTGAAGAAGTTGGGTGAAGAATTTGAAAATACATTTATCTAAACTTCTTCTAAAGTTGTTATATAGTTGTTAAATAGTCAAACAACTTTCAAGTACAACATTAAGTTATTATACTCTCTTAAAGGATCTGATTTTACTAAATCAATTATCAATGAGCTTTCATTTGATATATCACATCAAATAGCATTAAGAATGTCTGAAGGACAATATATCCGCTATTTATAACGATTGCATATGTGGTATAATAAAATGAGCTAAAATTTGACATTATAATAAATGCTAAAATTTCAAAATTAGAATTATCATGACTTTGGTAACTCATTATGACTTAGAGTTGCACCAAATAAATGTTATGCCTGTTTTTTTTATAAGAATTTAAATGGATCAACTCAAAAGTTTTTCCATTGAAGGAAGATATCACATGGCGTGTAAACTTAAAGAATTAACATACAAACTTAAGCATGCTTTCCTATAAAGATATCTTTTGGATTTAAGAAAAACATCATAAACGGTGTACATATATATCTGAAAGTTAGTGGGAGCACATTAATTCTATACTTGATGATAAACTTGCTTGCAACTGATGATCTTGATTTATTATGTGAAACCAATAAATTTCTCTCAAAGAACTTTAGAATAAAACATATGATGAGATAATTAAAGATGTCTCTGTAAGTATATGTTAATAAAGTTCAATAGAGGTTATGGATGGAAAAGTGTTTGTAAAGAACGTTCCAATCCGGAAGGGAGATAAGTTTAACCTTATGTAATTTCCAATAATGAATTGGAACATACTACAATATTCCTTATATGTATATTATTGGTAGCTTAAGATATACAAGATTGTATAAATACCAAATATCAGTCTTACTGTTAGAATGCTTGGTCATTATTGAAGTGATTCATAAATGAATGACCAGAATGTTGCATAAGGAAATATTATAAGGTATTCTAATGAACTAAAGCACTCGTGCTTACTTATCGAAAATTTAATTACTTAGATGTAATTAAATATAGATTCAGATTAAGATGATTATATGATGCAAAAAGGTTCACTTTGACTTTTACGTTTCTTAGTCGGGGATATTGTGTCATGCAAAATTGTGAAGAAGTTTCTAAAAACTACATTCACTATTAAAGTTAACTTGTGGCATGATTTGAAGCTACAATTTAAGTAAATTGAAAGTGGAGTTTAATTTCAGGACTTGAAATAAGTTGACAATAATGTCAAGTCGCTGAAAACTTATTATGATTATTCCGCTGCATTGTTCTTCTTTAAAACGATGGATATTCCAAAGTTGCTAAAATATATGGAATAAAAGTATTTATCGTTAAGAAGAACTTTAGAAACAAAGATGTCAATTGAGCATAATGGAATCAATCTTATGATTTCGGATCCGTTACACAAATGATCTTCTCTAAAACATTCATTGAACGTTACATGAATATGAGATCATTGAAAGGCTCTAACAAGCTTATGATGAACAATTGACATTAAGAGCTCATTATGTTTTGTTTCTAATTGATATATCTTGTTTTGTCATTTTAGTATACATGAATGTTGACATTAATCAAACAAGATTTTATCTCGAATTGAGATACTTATGTGGATCATTATTGATCTTTATGTTTATATGTCAAGTTGAGTAGAAAGCTAATATCATAGTATATGGAAGGAACTATGTCGAGTAAATGATATAGAACCGCCATGACTTGTGTTAGTCTATACTTAATATTGACATTAATGAGTTGACCAATTACTTTATCTTATATCGCGCACATTATACAAATTATTTAAACCCTTACGTTTAAAGTTTAATTCTGTCACTCGGCCAAGTGGGAGAATGTAAGATTATTATGGCATAATGCCATTAATAATTAATAATTACATATATAAGATATTTATTATAATCAAATATCTTAAATAAAGATATGGTTTAAATAAATAATATATATGAGATAAATAAGGCCATATATATTTATGGATAACAATCACATCGATAGAATGTGATTTGAACAATCACATCGATAGAATGTGATTTGATAAAGATTTAATATCCCGATCTGGTCCTCTCTCCACCTATTAAAGAGACACAGTTTTATTAATTCTCTATCACATTAAGTCTTACGTACTGTGCAATAAAGAAAGGGGTGAGGAGAGAGAAACTAGTACTGTGCAATAAAGAAAGGGGTGAGGAGAGAGAAACTAGTTCCCGGCGTAATTGATAGGAACGTATCGTTGGAGGACCGCCATTAGTGGCGTCTCAAGGTAAGTCTTCTAATCGTGTTTATGTGGTGTGAAAATCATGAAGATCTAAGATCCATGTCAATTAATAAATTAATTGTTTATGAAATTATGCTTACACGGAGCTCATTGACCGATCCTCCTCTCTGACATCACCTCTCGCATACGTAGTCAACTACACTGCTCTCCTCTCTCTCTCTCCAAACTAACGAGATGACCTTTTTTTTTATTTGATGAAACCCAAATTCATAAGTTGGACCCGAGATTTAAAAACTTGACCCAATTCTCAATTAAAGAATCTGGTCCTATGAATTGAAAGAAAAAAAAATGGTTTCACCAAAGTCTTTGTCTAAAAGTAATAATAAAGTGATAATGATATATTACCCAGATAAAAAAGACGTCGGATCTGATGCAACTTAGTACCTGGAAGCGGATCTTAAACAACTTTAGTACCTGCAATTGGATTATCTTTCTAAACACACTGTAGACGCACACCTCTTCCTTCTCCTTTTGATGGGTATGATTTTTTTTTTTTTAATTACACTTTTTTTATAAGAGCATTTATACTAATATTCGTAAATAAAATAAAGAAAATATTTTTATATATAGAAACACAATTAATATAAATCGTGTCAAAATAGGGAGCAATTGACAAAATATTTTCTAAGATGCGCCACTTTATATTAAAAATATGGTAGAGGCCCACTTTTTCTTTTAAAATGGTAGGATGGGATCTTATATGTGATTTTTGGGTCAATGGACAAATCGGATCTTGATCCGATTTCCTTCCACGAACCGCACTCCCTCCCCAAATCTCCCCACCAATTTCTCTTCTTCTGCAATTTCATCTGGTGCGGTGGTTTGAGATGGTGGCGTCGGTGTCGGGTTCGTAGAACTCGTGGTGCATATGGTTGCCCCATATCTCCTCCCACATTCCCGATGACTCATCGTACAACTCGGCTATCCCTTTCTTCAAGCTCTCCGTCGCCGTCGCGTTCACGCTCATCCTCCTCCGCCGTCACGAATCGGTGATGCGACACTGTATTGTCATTGCTTAATGAAAAGAGGGGTACCCACAAAAGTAGCTACTGATGCCATTAATGTACTGGGAACCTAGCCAGCCCACTAGTGAGATTGGTTGTTTGTGCACCTTGTGTTTTACCTGTGGATGTTTAATTAGTGATACAATTTGGTCGCCTAAAAGGGCAAATTATTGGCAGAACTGTATTTTGAATTTGGAGTTGTGATAATTTCTAAATCTACTGATATTGACCTGAATTTTTAGAGTTTTGCAAGCAAGATTTAAAGGAAAGTCCTTGATATTGATTATTTATTATAATCTCAGATCTGCCATGGCAGCCGACGTCGCAGGGGGCAAGGGGCTCTCTGTTTGGTTTATCAAGTTTGATGTTAACTTTCTTGAACCTTAATATGGATTGCTTGCTTGCAATTGGTGCTTCTTCCATAGCAGATGACTACTCTGAAATCTTAGGCTGTTGCTTTATGCTGTAACTTGTGTTTGTTTTCTCTGAATTTCCCCATGAAGTTTGTTTGCAGATGTTCCAATTATTTGGATCATGTGTACCTGTACCTACGGAAGCAACTCAACCAAGCTACGGTTTCGTTTGTTTGTACATATGTTTCCTATCTTATCCATTTCATTTTAATGGAAAAGTAATAAACATTGCTTGTCTTTGATTTGCTGTTTATGTCATTATGTGTGTCTAAAGTACGTAATAAAGTGAAAGTCAGGTTTCTGATAACGATGAATTGAAATGACCAATATAAAATTAAGTTTTCTTAAGTGGGCGAAGATCAAATTAGCAAACGATGTAATAACACTAGCCAATATTACACAACCAATAACATAATCATATTTACAAGCCAATTAAATCTTGTTCTTGATGCTAATTCACTATCAGGATTCTTCACAAAACTTAATTTCAGACCCTGCCTTTAAGTGGACATTGGTGGATAGAACAGTAATTGCAGCAGCGGTGATGGCGCAATCCGGTGCATCTGTGTCTGTGTGTATTAGTTGCTCCCCATCTCTCACAATGTACTCATCTTATAATATTTAATTTAGACAAAGACTACCTTGGAGCCTTTTTTTTTTTTTTTTATTTCATAAAACCGGACCTTAGACAGGAATATGGTTAATTTTTTTTAAAATACGGGTCAAGTATTCAGCGAGAATAGGCCAAGTCCATTAATGGAAATAAATATCTCTAACCACGTGGTGTGCTGTGTTGATGGCCCACTAGGGATGTAATCGAGGCGAGTCGAACACTACTAGGCTGTGTTGATAGCCCACTAGGGATGTAATCAAACTGAGCCGAGTCGAACACTACTAGGTTTGAGGATCGCTTGTTAAGAAATTATCGAACTCGAGCCCGAGCTCGAACTCGAACTCGTCAAGAAAAAAAATATCGAACTCGAGCTCGAATTCAAACTATTTATTAAGACTCGCGAACATGTTCACGAACACATAAAGTAACTTGTTTATGAATATATTTTCATGAAAATTTAAATAATTTTGTGTCTGGATATTAAAAGAATGTTTCGTTTATAAACATTTAATGTTATTCATAATATTAAATAAACAAACTAACAAAATATAATAATAAACGGTAAAAAGTATTTAAATATTTAAATAATCACTTAAGTTATTATCATATTTGTGTGGTTTAATATAAAATATTTAATTATTGAATATTAATAAATAAATAATAATATATAATTCTAAAGAATAACTATAAAATTTACGAACGCGTTTGCGAGCCATTAGCGAGCCTATAAACGAATATGTTCGCGAGTTTTCAAGCCGAATACCTTTAGACTTGAGTTTGGTTTGATAAACTATATGAACCCAAAATTCAAGTTTGGTTTGACTCGTTAAGGTTAACGAATGAGTTCGAACAAATATTTAATCAAACTGAAACTCGAATAGTTCGCGAACGATTTGGTTTGGTTACATTCCTATGGCCCACTAACATCCTCTAATATTCTCATAGTCTCTCTCCGTTATACCATTCTCCACCAAATTCAGAATAGAAGATGCTGTTTATTGGCTATGGAAAATTGAATGCCAGATTATCAGTCTTGTGTTCGTAAATTTTTTCAATTCTATCCAGTTTGTAAATTTTTCCATTTCTATCCAGTTTTTCCATGGAAGTAGGGAAATTCCCCTCAAATTCCATCTAATCGGAAGGCTGCCAAATCCTCTAACACTTCCAATGATACTTTTTACACAAATGAGATCACCTATTTCATTCTATGTTTCATCTACTATTTCATGTATTAGATTCTCGCCAGGAATAGAGAGTGGAATACCAAAATGGAATAAGGGATTTGGATTGCTTTTTACATGATCAAAAACGTTGTATCATCCCTGAGAGAAGAAGGCACGATTAATGGAAAAATTGTAAAACAAATTCGAATTCGTCGGATAGATAATTGAAATATGTTACCTGTCTTTAGTGATTCTTTCGTTAATAGGAAGAAGCAATTGTATAATTCTTTTGTTCTATATAATCTTGGATTTTTTTTTTGTTTACTGCAAAATATGCAGAAATCTTTCAAGAATGTACGGATATGTTCAAGTACTGTATATAGATTGATGCTGCAACTTTGGTTTAGAAGATAGATATTGGTTGTTGCTAGTCTACCATATTTTCAAGAAGACAATTTATAGGGTGCACCCGGGTGCACCTAAAGATATGGTGCACCCATATACAAATATAAGTATAAACATATACAATTAATAGTAAAAATATATACAATTTAATTGTTAATTTTTTTAATGAAAAATTGTATATAATATTCAATAAAAAATTATACACATATGGATGTTAGCTTTTTTTAATGAAAAATTAATGTGAAAAAAATATATAATTATTATAAAATACGTATACAAAATAGAATAATATGTATACAAAATAGAATAAAAAGACATACACATATGGGTGCACCCTTGCATCCGGATGCACCCAATATACACTCTTTCAAGAAAGTGGCTCTCATGAATGGATGGGTACCAGTTATAATTAGATGGGAGATTGGATTTATCTACTACTAGATTAGATATGAGTTGCTTTGAATTCATTGTAGTTGGGTTTTGTAATAGGTTTCCCACTTGTTATGGTTTAGTGGATTCAAGCATGCTTTTCCCTTTTGCCTAATGTTGCGTTTCGTATGTCTCATGCTTTATGGTGTAAACTGTAAATTGATTTGAGATCAGATGGGTTATATGTTACTGGCCTTTTGCCTCTTTTTGGATTATGATTGTTTCAGGCCATCTTATATTGGTCTTCTGTTTTGCTCAATTTCAGCCTAGTGTAGGCATATTTTCTTGCATAGCCACAGGACATTTAGAGCAGAATTTGATAGTTTAGGCTGTGTTCTCTTTCAAAGTCGCTTCTTTGACCCTTTTTAAGCTGCTTGTTTGGCTTATTCGTTCAACTTCGTCGTTACTTTATTTTCATTGCACTTTTCTACACCCTCCCCCTTCTTATTTTCATTTATCTTTTAATAAAAATGCTACCTATTGGTCAAATAGAACAATATTTTATTTTCTAAAATTCGAATATGAAATTAAAGAGTAATCCCAATTATTAAAAAGAGTAACACAATTAATAGAAAATAGTAAAGTAAAAGATGCTCACCAAATAAAATAATAGTATTTACTTTCTAAAATTCGAATATGAAATTAAAGAGTAACCCAAATTATTAAAAAGAGTAACTCAATTAATAGAAAAGAGTAACCTAAAAGATGTTAATCAAATAGGTGGAAATTTATAATTTTTCTTTTTTTTCAAAACACATGTATGGTAAAGAATTAAATCGCATGCTATCTGTAAGTTACTCCGTGTAAGCAATTAGATTAGTCTTTAAAATTAATTTGATCACTCTTTAATTTAAGATTTGATTTTTGAAAATGAAGTCATGTACTTAGATTACTCTTTAAAGTTAATTAGATCACTCTTTCAAAATAAGTGGATCACTATAGGATCTAAAACTTTAATTTTTGAAAACTAAGTCATGTACTTAAATTACTCTTTAGAGTTAATTAGATCACTCTTTTGAAATAATTGGATCACTCTTTTGATTAAAAACTTTGATTTTTGAAAATGAAGTGATGTACTATGAAGATTTAGATTACTATTTGAAATAATTAGATTACACTTTAGAATAAATTGGATCACTCTTTAAAAAATTAAAATAGATCACTCCTTGAAATTAATTAAAACTGTATGACAAATTACTTTATAAAAATAATTAAATTACTCATTGAAATTAATTAGATTACTATTTATCAAGAAATAGTCTTACTTATCTAATAGTTTCTTTTCATCAACAAATGTGATTTCTAATAGTAGCAAATGTCTTTTCATTAACAAATGCATCACATGTATTCATATTGTTTATACACCAGAGAAACTAACATATGGCAATATTATGATCGATGACAACACAAACTATTACTATCATTGATTATGAATATGCAAGTTACAACATTTTTCTCTAATATTGCTAACTATGACTGACACACCTCATATCTTGGAATACAACAAATACACTGATGCAGAGGAGCGCCTAAGTTTTATACACCACCACCTTGACTTGCATGATATAAGTGAACATGTGTATAGATACTTTAAAAGATTATTTTTAATTGTTAAATGCAAAATAGTATCAGGAGCTTTTCAGAAAACACAACACAACCAACATGTGTGGACACATAAATTTCAACATTTATGAATCATAGCAGATCAAATATAAAGTGATTTGCAACCAGCTTCCAACTTTCAATCAGACAAATGAGAAATGCTAATAGAAAAGGTGCACCAACCAAAAGGGCTATACATAATCTTACTTGTAGCAATCAAAAGAGCTATGCATATTATCTTCCTTGTAGTATAAAATACCAAGTATTAATAAGGCTAATAGCAATTCCTCCAACAACTTAGTGATGAAAATGATGAAACTGAAAGTTCAAAGAACACAGAGATTCCAAAAACCAAATAAAATCGAGAAAACCCCTCTTCTCTTCCCAAATCGATTAAATCTAATAATTCTAGATGAAGGGATGTAGAACCCCTCTCCTCTTCCCAAATCTCCCATGACCTATACTTTCAACAATTTCTTCTGAAATCAATCGAACAAAGAAAAATACATCAAAATGAAATCAACTCTTGGCCAAAATGATGGCAAGAGAAGGAGGGAAAGGTAGTAGCGTCTTGGCTGCCTGATGAGAAGTGGGCTCGGGCCCTGCCCTACCGAGAGAACAGCTTCGCAATCGCCACGACAGATAGCTTCTTCCTCGGCGTTCTGATTGGCCAGTGGGTTACGCCGATTGGGAGGATTCTCGCTGGAAAATCGTATACTTGGATTCCTTTGTATGCGGCAGCAAGAAATAGGGGAAAGAAGACAAAGGCGGCCATGGGCGTTTAACAAATCCAAAAATTTGGTGGTTCCGAGTGGTTTGTTGGACCGATAATCAAAATTGATCAAAAAATGTATTGAACTAGTGATAGGTGGGTGTTAATTGCACAAATCTTAAAGGTCAGATTTTTTTTACTATTTTATAAAAGTCAAGATTAATTTAAAATAGAAGTTCTTGATTTATAAACAACCAACCCTAAATATATTAAGAACACGTACAATTTCAATGTTTGAAGGATGATCATCTGAATTGGTTCATAATCTATAGCATTTAAAGGTGTTGGATGGATCATGGATGAGCAAAAAAATGTTACAAATTACTCATAAATGAATGGTGTTTAAATTAGGGTGTGAATTGCACAAACCTTAAAAGTCAGATCTTTTTTTACTATTTCACAAAAGTCAAGATTAATTTAAATAGGAGAAAAGTTCTTGATTTATAAACAACCAACCCTAAATATATTAAGAACACGTACAATTTCGATGTTTGAAGGATGATCATCTGAATTGGTTCATAATCTATAGCATTTAAAGGTGTTGGATGGATCATGGAAGAGCAAAAAAATGCTACGAATTACTCATAAATGAATGGTGTTTAAATTAAAGTGTAAATATCGATATGCTTAGTAATATGTATTTCTGTTATTAGTATAGTATTTAGTAGTCAAGGTTTAGTGAAATCGAGTGTATAAATAGCCGGTCTCTTTTAGAATTTTTAACGTCCCTAACTACATATCCACTAATCCACAACGCGAAATTTATATAATTGTAATGTAGATAGAAATATGGGAATATGATCAAATAAATGGAGACATAATTCAATTTACTCAATGGAAAATTAAATTTTGCATATAACTATCATAATTGACGCCCAAAGAAATTTAAAACAAAATGTATCTTCTTTAAAATTACATAACCATTTTAATATTACAATCAACAATTTTTATAAGGCAATAAATCTGCTCAAGCAAGTCACAAAGTGAACGTCACCCATTGATACTTGTATTCATGTGAATGGTTTTACGAGCAAGAACTATAGCAATTACAAGACTGAACTTGTCGAACAAAACATACATATGTGCTACTCAACAACAAGCCGTACGAAGAAGTCACCAAATAGGCGAACCAGTACGAATATTTGAATATCCTAGAACTCGATCTGCCATCACGAACCTGGGACGTTGAGATTTTTGAAGAGTTCTGGAAGATGGGCGTTGGTAAGCTTTGTCCTCTTGCTAATTTCGTGCTTCTTCTTCTTAGGCTTGGGCTTGGGAGCAATGCCATGCACCTCTGCCTTGGCCCTTCTCTGAGCAGTGTTTGTAGCAGGTTTCATTCCATTCTTCTGGAGATCCCTTTCAATGTCGAGCATATCACGTGGGAGCTCAATCCCCCGGAATAACTGCTTCAAGTCATCATCAACTTTAATAATTGCTCTCGGGTCATTCGGGTAGGCTATGTCCTCTTGTGAATCGAAGTTCGAAAGCAGCCAAATTTGGCCTGAAGCTTTTAAAGCCTGCAAGATTTTTATGATAAATGTATCATCATAAGTATAAATATCATAGATGTGGTTTTTAACATAAGGTGAGATTTCATAAAGAAGAAAAATGGGGAAATAACGAGAGATCTCATTAAGTTGTCCAGCTCGCCAGATGGTTAAAACCACCTACTGCTACAAACCTGTAGCAACTTATTTGTAGCAAAACTCATGTTTTCGTAACCAAATTACCTGCAAGTCGTCCATGACGGCTGAGTATGAATCTTTCATATCAATAACAGCAATACCCTCAGGAAACTTCCGTATTAAGTTGAGAAGTTGGGCCTTATCTTTCAAAGCATGTTTAGACTGCACCATACATATACAATAACAAATGACCAAATTTAGTAAAATTTTCAGGAAAAAAGAGGAGTGGTGGAAATAGACTGCTTGGTAGTTTATGCGAAGGACCAGTCTCACCTTGTAGGAGAATGTTCTCCCATCATAACTCACTTTCGGATTGTTCTTTAAACTATCAAATACAGTCTTGTTAGCATTTACATCCACATAGCATGCTTCATTTATTTGTTCTGGAGTGAAGGCTTGCCTTGTCTGTGAGATGATAACTTCAGTAAATTAGACAGCCAATTCACACCACCATCACATAGTAACCACAAATACCTAAATGAACCAGTAAAAAACGCAATTTAGAAAAAGTAGAGCAGATACAGGTATGGCTATGACGTGACAAGATATGGCAGGGAAAAATAAATCCACCAATTGGATATTAGGAGTGCTGTGCGTCTAACGAGTATGGTCAGCCATAAGCAGAATAAAACATCAGTACAGAAGTCATAAGAAAAAACAAAAAACTTAACTATAACGATTGATAAAGAAAAAAGAGTCTATGATTGTTCCAAATGTAGCAACCCATTCCAAATTGTTGATGCCATGAGAAACGATCACACCATATTAACATACTGTCACATCATATATTGGAAAACCTGTTTAGTTTATGTCACAAAATTGGTATGGCTAAAGTGAAGATGGCAACGAGTACACGAGTTTCAACTGAGAACAGTTTTGCTGGAGCAAACATGGGAATGAGCTTAAAACATGACACCAGTTAGAGCTTCACTTCCAAAAGGAAAGAGTAACTTTAAGTCAAACACTTATGATTGCTTGTCTCATCCATCCGAATAGGCTATGGTAATGGAAAAAATATCGAGCCAACTATTTTATTTATCCAGTTATTAAATGTTAGAATCACTGACCACAAAATTTATATATAGCAGCCACCTAGCTTTTATCACACAAAAATTTTAGCATGTCATAATTGATGTAGGTTTTGATGGGCCTCATATTTTTTCACTAACAAATTGACATTATTTGTACATCAATCGTGTACATGAAAGAACGTTTGGGAGCACTTGTGCTTACTTTTGGCTTTTGTGTATGCATTAGCCAGTGCATAAGTGTATGAAAAGTGGATGGTGCTACAGATTGATAAAATCATGATAGATGAAGTAGTGAGAGAAATATATTAAAAGTAGATCCCGCATGTAAGGATCTCTTTGATGTCCATAAAAAGAATGTTTCACCATTAGCTCCAACCAGAAACAAAACTCAACCTATTCACAACCAAGCATATGTGATTGACCCCTACAACATTAAAATGTCTTGCCAACATTAAATATATTCAATTAAGAGACTGACTGAATGTCACATAAATATCATGCATGCAAACATTTTAATATTGTGGATGCACAGGGTATGGCTAGGAAGTGAATACGGGATCATCATTAAGAAGACAGCATTAGGAGAGAGAGAAACCCAGTTAAATCCCTTCAAACAAAAATACAAGAAGTGAAGCAAGGAAGTCGAACCTCAAAGAGCAAATCAATAACACGTTTGATTTGAGCCCCAGCCGGTGCTTTCCTTATGCTATTTATATGTTGAAGCCGTTCTGTGTCATTTGAGAATTTAACTGGGGTTGCAGGAGACTTTGCATTGGCCAAATTGGAGTTGCTTGGTGACACATGTTTGGAAGTCCCTTTAGAAGGCCCTGCTTTAGCCGCGGCCTTGACTAGTGTTGATTGACATTTCTCTTGTTGTTTCTTAAATTTTGACAAACTCTCATCGAGAGATGTCATCTAAAATAAAACATAAAAATTGAACCATTAAACATAGGGAGATGCAAAATGTATCACAGGAGCAGGTTTGCTGATATATTGAACATTGGTAACAATATTAGAATCTAAATAAGTCTGTTATTCACAGTTGTTAAAGGTGCAAGGGAACTTCTGGTGCTAGAGGTGTCTCTTGATCTTGGTCTATGTATTTCTTTAAATAATACTCCGCCCTGTCTATTTATGCACGTATTTTTGTACGCGGATGTTAAGAAAAGTTGTTTTGAGAT
Source organism: Pogostemon cablin (assembly GCA_023678885.1). Lineage (NCBI taxonomy): Eukaryota > Viridiplantae > Streptophyta > Magnoliopsida > Lamiales > Lamiaceae > Pogostemon > Pogostemon cablin. The sequence continues at coordinate 34,235,515 of CM042951.1, forward strand.
GTATATCATAAGGTAAAAGAGTGATACTTTGAGTAATTTAATAAGAAAAAACGATTTAAAGGTAGGTGACATTTTTGTGGTATTTTGATATTGTGTGGGTGTTAATATTCTATAATGTTACTATTTTTAGAAATGAGCATAAGTATTGGGACAAATGGAAATAAAAAGTGTGCAGAATTTATTGGGATGGAGGGAGTACTAGGTAGGGAGCACATCAATTCTTAAGGTGCACGCCCATTTTTTATGTATTCTACTTTCAGTAATATTAAATAGGGATAGCAACAATCTTTTTTAATCGATGAGTTGTCTGATTATTATAATTCAACCCCTTTTTAGTTAACAATTTAGATTTTAATTTCCTCAAGAAAGCAATTGATGAGGTGGGAGTCATTATCATCCGTATTAAGATCAACACTCATTTGTACAAAAGAGATGGAGGAATCAAACTAATAGATAACAAGGAAATTCTGCAAAAAAAACAATGCATAGAGATTCAACAAAGCCATATAACAAGCATGCCAAACGCCAAAAGAATCCAATAAGAGCAGATTAAGTGATCGAGTGTCAGCATGAATGCAAAAATGGAAAAATATATATATTAGAAAAAATTACTTCTCAGGACTTAAAATGCTTTAGTGCACCAAACACAATTTGGATTGGGCTCTATACTAGAGAAAAATATCAAAGGTGAAAGGGGTGTAATTATTAAAATATCAGGCAGGAAATAAGATATCAATGCTCAACCAAGAATAAAGGAGTAAAATCATTTAAACAAACAATAGTCCATCACAAAACACCACATCAACATTTAATCGAGTCAGATATTAAAGGAAAAGGTTGATTCCAAAGTGTAAAAGCGTTAAATGGTCGACACAATTACCTTAATACAATCTAAATCTCCTTCAAAATTATGGTTATAACTTCAAAGTATTACAGCAGAAGAACTGTGGATGAACATTCAACTCTTGGAGGCCATTCAGTAAACATATAATCTTCAAATCAGCGCAGAAAGTCCATTCTTCAAATTGAAGAACATCTTTAAGGAAGTAGGAGTTAAACTCTAAATATACCTACATCTAACGAGGTGAGGAGCGAGAAAGCAGAGAAGGGTGGAGAGAGGAGAGAAAGCATTGGATAGTGCTTATTCAATAAATCTGGATGAAACACCATGTAACTGAACTATGTACAATTCCATTTTTTCCTACCCCTTAATGTCTTCTTCACCCCTAAATACATACTAGATTATAGTATTTGGAGCACCTGATGATACAGACACTATAAGCCTGTTTGACTTTTAAGTCTTAAAGAACACAACAACAAAGAAAATAATTTTCCATTAACTTGGATGTATGAGCACATAAAGAAGCAACACTCAAACAGAAGCACATGTGATTTGAACTATAACAACACAAACTAAAAAAAAAAATCAGTTTAATCAGTGAAAATCTAGACATTTTTTCATAAAAAGTGTATAAAGTAATTCTTATCTTGTTAGCATGGTCTAAGCTTGTTTCACTTTCACCACCTCATCTCATCCATGCATACTTTGTCAGATGAAAACAGAGCAAACCATCATTATAAACATAATAGAGCATAATTCCAACCCCAAAAAAAAAAAAAAAAAAAAAAACACTAAAACACAAAAAACACAAAAAATCACAAGAAATCACAAAAAATTAAGAAATATCTTGAATTTGAAACACCAATAAGTAACTATTCAAGGAGCCTTCTGAATCCCAGGCTCAGGCTTCTGCAAAGAGATTATGATTGAAGTTAACAGTTCAATAAAACAGGTAAAAGAAAAGTTCAATGGCCAAAAACCCTGAAGGCTCGTGGGGTTGCAAAAGTGATCACTGATGAAACATGGACTGAAATAATTGATAATTATCTGCTATTTTTACATTAACAATCAACTTTACCCAAAAGAGAACATGAGATCCCAAATTTATTGGATTTAAACTTGTAAATACAACATAATTTCAAAACATAAATTGAAATTGCGGGCCAGCTCCTTTAACTTACAGGGAAATAAAGATAAATCTAGAACTTACTGACAAGAAATTAGAAAATGCAGATAAACAAGGAAACCAAACATGAAGAATGAGTCACATAATGGGGTAAATGATAATAATAAGAACATAACAACTACAGGACAATAGCTCAAATCTTTGGAGCCGGAAAAGTGATGGCATTATTTCTTCATGAATATGAGGGCCATCACACCAGAAGGAAAAAATTGCTCAGTAACAACTTGTTAAAGCAACAATAAATTCAAGCTGAAAACCATAAAATAAAGTGCATAGATTGAAACACCCAGTTATATATCAGCAACGCAATTTAATTACTACACTTGAAACACCCAACATTACAGCCCCTTTCAGCCAACAGAACTAAAACACAGAATCAGAAGTCCCCCAAAAAGTGCCGTGACACTCAAATCAGCATTAACACCCGCACAATTACAACACGTAATCAATTCACAACACCATAGAAACTCGAACAAAGAGAGCGTGAAGCAGTTTCCACAATTAAAGATGGACAAAAATTGATAGAGATTACCTTGAGGCGGAAGAAGCGAATGGAAAAATGCGACAATTACAGCAACGTAGAGGAAGGAGCAGAGAGGGGATTTGGAGGCGTAGCACAATGATCACGGCGACTGAAGATATTAGGAAAACTCCCTAATTTAATATGGTAATTAGATAATAGCTGTATAGAAACGTGATAACTGAGAATAGGTACGACGGCGCAGATCGAAGAAACAGTACGGCGCCGGCGAATTTCGGAATTGGAAGCCGGATTGAATGAATCTATCGGATTCACCTCTTAAACAAAATACCTACCTCATTCTTTAGTCTCATGGCCGATGGAAATTCAGACTCGATAGTGCGTATATAACTATGGGAAATTTCAAAGAACGCTAATTCCAATACATTTTTTTTAAATGCCATCCATGATAATTTTTTTTAAGTATGCCACTTTTTAATTTTTTTATCCAAATAACCCTTTATTCATTAAACCCTTTCTCTCTATTCTCTCTATTATTCATTTTTCCATTCTTTCTTCTCACTCCATCATTTGTTCTTTAAAGATTTTAAAAATTTGAGAAGGCAACCACACGAGAGAAGCGACAACAGCAACGCAACCCAATATGAATTTAGGTTAGTCGCATAATAGATCACACAGTTGGTCTCACAAAGATCGCATATAGGGTAGTACACTAAATCGCACAAAAGATCACGTACAGGGTCGCATAAAAGGTCACGTATAGAGTCGCACAAAAGGTCGCGTATAGGGTCGCACAAAAAATAGCATATAGGACCGCACAAAGGTCGCATACAGGGTCGCACAAAAGGTCGAGTATAGGGTCGTACGGTAATGTGCGAGCTTTTTTGTTACTGTTTATGTGACCAATTATGCCATTATATATATTTCTATCTATAATCGCACAAGTGTCGCATGCAGGATCCCACAAGATCAGATCGCATGCAAGGTCACACATAAGGTCGCATTGATGGTCGCGTGTGTTGTCTCGTAAGTAATTGCATAATTGGTTTCACAAGAAATTGCTTATACTTGAAGCGTATAGTCACACAATAGATTACACAAAACAGTCGCATGTAGGGTCGCTTATGTGGTTGCATGCAGGGTATACGTAAATTTATAATGATTTGAGTATAAAACTCAACAAAAATGCTAATATTTACAATCATGAACGCGTGCGACTACTCACGCGAATAACCAAGCAACTATGCACACTATTATATATGTAAGAACGTGACTAATCAAGCGACCATGCACGTGTGCGACTACTCACACGACTAATCAAGCGATCATGCATGTGACTACTCATGTGACCATGCACGCGATTAACTATGCGACTAACTATGACTACTCACGCGACTAATCAAGCAACCATGCACATGACTATTCATGTGACCATTCACGCGACTAACCACGTAACTAACTACGCGAATGCTCACGCAACCATTCATGTGACCTTACATGCAACCTGTCACGCAATCTCGCATGCAACTCTACGCAAATTGTAATTTCTATACCTCAAAGTTTAGATTTTTACCGAAATATTCACAATATGTTTGTTAATCAATATTCTAAACATGTCAGGTGATGTATAAACTCTTATTAATCTAATCAAACACCAAAATAATATCATCCCAACATAACTCACATGTTAATTTTCACAAAATCCTAAATTTTGTTTATGAAAAATAAATTAGAGTAATATTTATTAACCTATATTCATATTGGGTTGCGTTGTGCTGTTGTCGCTTCCCTCGTGTGGTCGTCTTCTCTAATCTTTAAAATCCTTAAAGAATAAATGATAGAGTGAGAAGAGAGAATGGGGCAAAATAAACAATAGAGAAGAGAGAATAAAGTTTAATGAGTGAAGGGGTATTTAGGTCCAAAAAATTTAAAAAGTGGCACATTTAAAAAAAAAATTATAGTGGGTGACATTTTTAAAAAAAAAAATGCATTGAAAGTGGTTTTTTTGGAAATTTCCCTATACCTATTTCTTAACCAATGCTGCATTCTGATTTTTTTTTTTAAATTTCATATCATTTTGTAAGCTTAGAGATAAAATAGACTAGCGAAGTCCAATTTTAGTCATGTAAATTTTTACTTTTTCAATTTTAATATTATATACATATTTTGTCGGGTGTCCGTACATATTCACATTTTTCTTTTAAATAATGAGAACCACATGCTTCTTTCACATGTTTTCGGGTCGGTACATACGACAAATAATATTTTTTAAATCATGTGTATAAACAAACTATATTCATTGAGGCATATTTATATAGTATTATCTTTTATAGTATATTACTCCTTCCGTCCCATTGAAACGTACATGTTTTTCCATTTTGGTCCGTTTAATACATAGTGTGCATTTTCTTTTTTGTTAAAAAGGATTACACATATTAATTATTTCTCTTTCCATGGACCACATGTCATACTAATACACATACTCACTTTACATTAAAATATTATTTCTCTCACCTCACTACACATTAAAATAGTATATCTTCATAATTTACGTGCAAAAAGCAAGGGGAAGGGAGTATCTTTTATACCACAATATCGATATATAACAACACGTATGAATATAGATATAAAAAAAAAAAACTAAAGATAAGCATAAATTCTAAGAACAATTATTTTATTTACTTTTATAATTTATTCGTGATAAGGTGAAACATAAAAGTAGCACAGAAATCTTAAGTTAATAGAAATTTCAAATTAGAGAACAAATATTAGCATCACGATTTCATTTGCTAAGGAATTATTTAATCTATGTTGTCATAAGAAGAGTTAAAATTATTTTTATCCCATAATTAAAAGAAATTTTTTATTCTATTCAAAAAAAATTTTCAATTTTATCCCGTAACTTTTGAAATTGGTCAATTTTAGTCCCAAATCATCTGAATCCATTTTTTAAACAGGAAATTCGCATGTACTCACCAAAATTGGGGCTTTCACCACTAAGAGAATCTTTCCACAGCAATTTCTGCAACTCCCTCAAGAGGTGCAACTCCCACAGGTCATCCGGCACAATCAGAGATACCTTCTCTTTTGTGAGAATTCTTCCACTCTTGATACCAACCTCTTCCATCCTATTTCTGGACATCTCATCACGATTAGGACTGCCATCAGTCTGTCGTACAATGTGTAACAACAATTTTTGTATTTATAAAATAATAAACACAAAAGAAATTACAATGAAAATCCAAGATGGATTGAAGTTGAGAATTTAAGTGAACAGCTTCTATTTATCCTCTGATTCCTCTCTTGAGTTGATTTCTTGACTTCTTCAACTTTCAGAGCCGGATCTTCAGATGAAGCTTGTCCGAGCTCGGGGTTGACTTAAAGTTTTAAAACGTTTATCCGGAGGCGTCGAGCCTTTGTTCGGATCAAACGTTGACTTGAAGATTTGTTGTGAAGTACGACACTCAATTTGGTAGGGCGTTGACTTCACGGAGACAGATGGATGAATTTGATATGAAGAACGCCGGATCAAAGAGGCTTAGCACCTTGGTCTTTGATCGGAGGCTGTTCTTGACTTGAAGATGACTTGAACTTGATTTGAAGATCTTGAGTATTCTTCGACTTGATCTTGATCTTGAACTTGAACTTGGTCTTGATCTTGACTTGAACTTCACTTGACCGGATCTTGATCGAACTTGATTTTCACTTGAATCTTCAGAGTTCTTCAGGTCTTCAGGATTTTCAGAGTGAATGGAATGAGGACTGAAGGTCCTTATTTATAGGTAGAGAAAATAACCACTTGAGAGATATTTTCTCCTTCAAAAGATATGTTGGGATTTTCTCCTTTAATTAAGACTGCTGAACTGGATATAGGCCTATTTAATTTAAATAAGCCTGCTGATTTTGACTTGGGCCTATTTAATTTAACTAGGCCTGCTGGACTTGATTTGTTGGGCTCATTGACTCGAGTTATGCCCATTTGACTTGACTTGAGCCCGTTTGACTTGAATTTGGGCACAAATAATTATATTAATTATTAATTATTTATCCATTTATTCCAGGAATTAATTTATTTAACTTCCTTAATAAATAAATATTTAACTAACACTTAATATATTTTCCTTTGTATTTTATTTATTTAGGCAACAAAATTTAATTGCCTACAAATGCCCCCTTGCATTTTGTTCACTGAAATTTATCTTTGAAGTGGACAAATTGCAAAATTTCATTCCATGATCTCTTGCATTTTCTCTGAATCCATGGACTCCTAATTTGGATTTTAATCAAGTTTCTATCTTCCATTCATTATATCTTAATTTGAACTTTACTTCAAGCCCAAGCCTAATAAATAATTATTTACTTCAAGCCCAAGCCCAATAAATAATTATTCCATTCCTTCACGGATTTCAATTATTTTGGGCATAATAATCGTTCCTGCTGCATATCCAATCTTGAATGAACAACTGCACTGCTTCTGATAACCTCAGATTCAAAAGAATTTATGTAATCTTTTATGATAGACATGCAGTAGTTTCATTTCATCTTTATTTGGAGAACATTATTCAAAATCTTCCTTCCCTATTTCAAATACCACATAATATATCGAATATAAGTTCATGGATTCAACAAGATATCCTCAAATATTCAGATATTATTATGTAATCTTTTGAGGCTTATCCATAGACATTTCAGCCACTATATAAACAAGCTTCCTGCCTTCAATTTTCACATTGACTTTATGGGTATCAACTAATCAATACCACTTCTTCCTTGCAGGTCCTTGCCGCTTCTATAGAGGCAACGAGTTCGAGTACGTCACTAACGGTGAACCCCTTTAACTTTTCCTTACTGCTTTTCTTTTATTTCTCTTTTTTTGGTTCTCTTTATTTCTGTATATTCGTGCATGTTTCTTTTCTTGTTTATTTATTTCTGCACATATTTGTTTCCTTGCTTCTTGCTATTTCTGCTATCTACATCGGCTCCCTTCAAGATTCCCTCGAACGAAGTTGGTTGCCCCCTCCTCGAATCCCCAACAGTGGTGTTTCAATTGATGATGGATGCGGCGATAGTTACAGACCCGTACCCATATATAGAAGAAGACGGTGCTTCATACCCCAAGGTTGAAGTTGGACCAACATCATCGAGGTGGAGAGCAGTCGACGGCGGACCACCTATGGTGGTTGCTTGTCGGGCTCGCACCGTGAGGTGGAGAGCGGTCAACGGCGGACCACCCATGGTGGTTGCTTGTTGGGCTCACACCTCCGATGACGTTTGTGGCGAATATATGAAAAGAGATCCAATCATGCGACTCAGTGTTGTGATGAGCAATGGTGGTAAGCAGCGGCTGGACTCGCGACTTTCGGCGGGACGATCTTCAGCAATGGGATGGTGATGAGGTGGCTTCTCCGGCTGGCGACTGATGCGTGGCGGGCGGAGATGGCTACGCGGTGATGAGTCGACGAAGGGCGGTCTTGGCTTCTCCGGTGGAAGGGCTGAACGGCGGGCAGTTGGTAGACCCGATTCAATCCAACGGTGTACTGAGTCGAGGGACGACAAGACCCGGGTGCTGGTGCAGCAGATGATGATGCAACCAGTCGCGTGGTGATTCACGACGGTGGCAAGACGACTGGCAACCACAGAGAGGGCGAACGGCGCAGGTTGGCTGCTGTTTCCGATGGCATGCTTTGAAGCCACGATCTGCAGTGGACCCAGTGACGGGTAGCGGATCCGACAACGAGAGATTGGCTCAGCGGTTGGCTGCGCGGTGGCCGTGTCGTGGCGATGGCTGAAGTGTGTGCGGCAATTGAGGGACGACGAGACCCGAGCACTGGCAGTGGTGAGAATTTCCGGCATCGGATTGGCGGCGAGTCGCGCACGGTGATGGAGGTTTATGAGCAACAGATTGAATTTTGAGAAGAAAGCTGCGACTCTCGACATTTTCTGTAGAGATAATATCAATCTCTTACCACCAAGCCCTCAATTTTGACTTTCTTAAGTCTATTTTGACTTTCCATTTTTTTTTTTGGGCTTTTGATCAATCTTCCTTTATTTGTGATAGCTCATTGTAGTGAGATATTTCTACCTTGGGCTTCAACTAATTCCTTATTTCCTGGGCTGCATTCTAATTTATATATTTCCTGGGCTTTGAATTTCAATAATTAATTGACCCATAAGTTTATTTTGGGCTTCTTAATTAATTTAAATTCATGAACTTTAAATTATTTCATGCCTATTTTTTTTTCTAATATTCCCTTACTTGCTTTGCAGTTTATGCACCCTCGGCATGGTTTTCTTCAAAACTGTAATGGGAAAGTCCGGCGCAAGCTACTTGGTTATTCTTGAAGATGCACGTCAACCTTTGCCACAAGGAACTCGTCTTTTACCCGGGCAATCTTTGCTAGGGAACTGTGCTTATGTCCCTCCAAGAAGCAAGAATGAATTTTTCTTGGCATGTTGGTCTCATGAATCTTCTTCAAGTAAAAATAACATAAGTTGGACCTTGAAGGGAGCTGACATTGAGCCAAAAATCAATTCGGCACCTTTACCCTCTTTGGGACGCCGCATTGCAAAAGGAAAAGCATCCTGGGGGGAACCCATCAAGTTTCTTGGAGACTTCCACTACATCAAGGGTTACTGGGAATGGACTGAAGATATTTTAAGCCGATGCGGATCCATTCTTCGAAATACAAAGCTTTATGATGCTGTCTTTGCATCCCTCTTTACCTATGATTGCAGCTGTGAAATCATGAAGGCCTTCTGTGAAGCTTGGTGTTCTTCCACCAACACTTTACTTACCAAATTCGGAGAGATGTCACTTTCTTTATGGGACTTATACAACTTGATGGGACTACCCATAGCGGGTTATGTGTATGATGAAATTGTGCCCTGTGCAGAAGAATTGCTTTCCACGAAGGATGGTTTACGTATCCCGCGCAGCTGTAGATCTTTACTTGGCGCCTATCACGTACTTTGCAAGGGTGCTAACAGAAGAAATGTAACCATTGACCAATGGGTAGATTTTTGGTCTAAGAAGGCTATAACATACCTTGAACCTCCTACACGTGTTGAAAGAAAGACGGCTTCTCGGCCAAAAAAAACTTATAACCCGACTGGCATTATTTCGAGTCACCAACCATGGACGTCTGCTGAGATAGATCAATTTAAAAAGTTGGGCATTTCTCAAACTGATCAAGAAGAGACCTATCTAGTCGCTTACTTAGCTTGCTGGCTTTGTGCTTTTGCACTTCCGGGTGACGAAGCAGGCTTGATACGACCAAGTACCTTTAAAGTGGCAAGCTTAATGGCTGCAGGAAAAAAAGTGAGTCTTGCTATTCCAGTTTTGGCAAACATTTACCATGGCCTGAATGCGATTTCAAACTCATCGAGTTTATCTGAAATTAAATCAACCTTTCTGGTTCATTTCGTTCATGCTTGGCTGGCTCACTACTTCAAAACTCATTTTCCGGTTGGAAGTAAGATAGCATACCCTCGAATGGTGACATACTCTGGAGAGCAGGGAGCAAGATACTTCGATGCTGAAGATGCTCGCAAACGAATCCACACAGCTGATAATGCCTTATGGACTTGCAATATTTTTTCAAAAGACAAAGCGATCCACTACACGGATGATGGAAATAAGAAATGGGATAATTGGGCTCATCTGGTGGCTATCCGTACTAGTTATCTCACTTTGCGGCAGGGTAGTCATTTTGTGATGGAGTCTTACTCCCCTCACAGGTTTGCTCGTTAATTTGGCTTCCTACAAAATGTTCCTAAGATGCTTAGAACCAACCTTCGGAAAGCATCTTTAGAAGAAGGATTCAACCATTGGAGACATTGCACTTCGTATAACTCTACCTCCGAAGCTTACTTTCCATGTGCAACCCCAGCTCCTAAAAACCACTCCACTACTGAATATAAGGAGTGGTGGAAGCAAGTCCACGGAACTTACTTATCTGATCATATCAAGGCTTTGACTACCTTAGTTTCAGAACCTCTAGAGGAAGAAGTGGACATCGTTAATGACCTTGATGATGACAATCAAGAAGTTCAGGATATTTCTCCGGTGTATGATGAAGTTTTACAACCTACGGTGCATAAAAGGAAGAAAAGTTCCCCTCATTCTACAGAAAGTCGTAGCGCCTCTACTGAACGCCATTGGAAGAGAAAGAAATCTGTTGTTCATATTGAAAAACAAGATAATGAGGTTTCTTCCATTCTCTCTCCTCTTTTCCTTTTTTTTCTTTATTTCATTTCCTTACAAAGCTTTCTTTTATTATTGAAGGTTGCGCTGAAAATTTCTGGCTCTAAGGCTACTGAAGTGAATGAATTAATTACTGCTGTTACTTCAAAAAAGTTGGCAGATGAGGTTTTCCCATTTTTCTTATCTTATTTTTCATTGTATATCCTCATTTTTATACCAGCATATTTCTCCTCTTATCAGATCTTGGGCATCTCTTCAAATTCTGGTAGCAGTGACGATTCTGATGAGAGTGATGATTCTACTGAAAGTGATGCATCGATCACAGGGGTGAATTCTTCAAAGGCATGTCCCATGATCTCAGAATTTATATCTAAGAAAATTACTCGTGATCTTAAAGGGAAATTTGCTCCGGAGTGCATGGAGTAAAATAAGAAGAAAACTCAAACGGACTCCTCTTGAGTTTTTATCAACTCTGAGACAAGAAATATTTTCCTTGATAAAGGAAGTGAAGGCTCTTAGAATTGACTGTTCCCCTTTAGAGGTAGCCCTGGAACCTCTATTTGATAAGACCGATACTTATACTGCGGCAAAATTGAAGTCTGATGAAGCGGCATCCACGGGAAATCATGCAAAATGCTTGACCAACGTCAAAGGTCGCCTTCAGAATTGCAGAGACACTCACATGACAGAGACAAAAAACTAAAGACTACTTGGGAAGAGTTGGAGTCGATAGGCAAAGAGATGACTAATCTGCAGAAGGGAGAGAAAACTTTGTCTGAAGCAGCTGATCGTCTCCAACAAACTCTCTGTCATGCTAAGAAGGAAGTTGAGCTCATAGAAGAGGAGATCCTTATGCTTGACAATGCAACCGTCTTGAAAGAATAATCATCTGAAGATGAGAAAGCAGCTCTGAAGTCTATTTTACAAAGCATACTCTCTGATAACTTTCTTGTTTAGCATAGGACTGATTTTCTTTTAATTTGCTCTCTTAGTTATTTATTTGCTTTCCCCTTTTATGTTTTTGAACATCTAATGATATTATCAATAAAGTCCATTCTCTTCCTTACTTCTCCTTTATGTTACATCATTAATTTGTTTTCTTGTCTTTCATATTTATTTGCTGCCTTCATGCTCCAATTTATTGTTTGCCCCACAAACTTGATGTGAATAGACCAAAGACATGACTGAACTTAGCAAAGTGCTAAGCTGCCTACGTACCTCTTCACAGAGGATCAAGTCATTACGTAGTTCAAAGGGACATGATTTGATTTGGATGGGGGGGTGCCGTGCACAGTTTATACTCATGCGGGCCAGGAGTGACTATTCTTTAACCACTTTAGACAAAGTAGGATATTTAATGCTTTAACCACTTAAAATATCTGAGTGGGGTGAATTAATAGTTTAACCACATATAATTACCTTTGGTGGGTGTCGTGCACAATTTATACTCATGCGGGCAGGGAGTGACTATTCTTTAACCACTTTAGACAAAGTAGGATATTTAATGCTTTAACCACTTAAAATATCTGAGTGGGATGAATTAATAGTTTAACCACATATAATTACCTTTGGTGGGTGTCGTGCACAGTTTATACTCATGCGGATCAGGAGTTTGTCGTACACAGTTTATACTCATGCGGACCAGGAGTAACATGCAGTTTAGGCTCGTGCGTCAAGGAGCGTTCCTTGGATTTGACTGGATTACGCATAGTAGCGTTTCAGGAATTTACCATTTATGGGGCCGATTCCTACACCATCTTCAGATATCAACTTGTATGCACCATTTGTATACACTTCTTTCACAACATGTGGGCCATCCCACTTGGGCAAGAATTTATTTCCAACTCGGTGAGTGATGACAATAGGCCTTCTTACAGCAAGGACTAAGTCTCCGACTTGAAAAGAACGTATCTTTACTTTCTTGTTAAACGTTCTGGAGAGGCGAGTTTGATAGCACTCAAGTCTCTGTTGTGCTTCTAACCTCTTCTCATCAAGTGCCTCTAATTCTTCGAGACGCAATCGTGCGTTCTCTTCTTCAGTTAAACCTTCTTGTATGGTTATTCTCAAAGATGGTATTTGCTTTTCAAGGGGCACCACAGCTTCAACCCCATATACAAGAGAGTACGGAGTAGCTTGAGTAGGCGTTCTATAAGTAGTTCGATACGCCCATAAAGCTTCATGAATCCTTCCATGCCAGTCTCGCTTTGACTTGGAGACCACCTTCTTCAACAGATTACACAGTGTTTTGTTGAAGGCTTCGGCAAGCCCATTAGCTGCTGCATTATACATAGAAGACTTTCTTTGCTTGAAGTCAAACTTCTCACAAAGCTTATCAATCAAAGAGTTACTAAATGGCCTCCCATTGTCTGTGATAATGTATCGAGGCACTCCATATCTATATATGATGTTGATGCGGATGAAATCAGCCACATTTTCTTTCTTCACTTCTCTCAAGGGTACAACTTCTGTCCACTTGGAAAAGTAATCAGTGGCAGCCAGAATATAAAGATGACCTCCGAAAGACTTCGTTAATGGCCCCACCACATCTAAGCCTGATGAGTGTGTAAATTCACAAGTTTGGCGCTATGTTTTGTGCTAGTTTTGGAGAGTTTTGATGTGGAAATAGGTGAAAAACCTATATATATTGTGAAATAGCATGAATCAGGTGTTAGTGGAGCTATTTGAGTATTTTCGTAGCAAAAACGGAGTGAAAGAGCCAAGAATCGAAGAGACGGAGTCGAAGCCACGCGAATCGCCCAAGAAGTAGGTGGGTTCGACCTGGTTGGAGGAGGGTTCGACCTCTCCAGCAGGTCGAACCAACGTTGCTGGACATACAGAGATGGGTTCGACCACGACTTAGTTGGTTCGACCTGGCCATCAGGTCGAACCATGGTCGAACCTGTTTGCAAGAAGGAGGATTCGACCACGACGTTGGGGTTCGACTTGCCAGTTGGTCGAATCGGGAGCAAGAGTTGTCCAGTGCTGAGATTCGACCTGGGGTTCGACCAAGGAAGTGGTTCGACCTGTCCAGAAGGTCGAACCTGTGCAGAATTCTTCCAGTAGTGGGGTTCGACCTGGGGTTCGACCTGTGGCTCGGGGTTCGACTTGCTTGACGTGGTCGAACCTGTGTGCGAGAACTTACCTTATCCGGATTTTCGAGGCCGAAACGCGTGAGATCACTTGGGAAGCCCATTCCAAGCCCTAGAGACGTGATTACAAGTATAAAAGGAGGCTCATACAGAGAATTAAGGGAGCTTTTGATCGTCAATCGTAGGAGAGACAAGAGTAGAGGTGGTGATCCATTCGGAGGGCTGTGACAGAGGTTCGCTGAAGGTTCAAGTAAGAATGATTAATCTAACCATGATTGTTCCTAGATCAATCATGGGCTAGAACCACCTTGGTAGTTCTAGGGTTATGAAAGTTTCATGATGTAATACGTGTTTCGTGTGTAAAACTCCGTACAACACTACCTGTGGTTTGTTTTATATAAGATTGCATATTTAATCCATACTCATAGTCGTTTTGTGCATCAATGATCGTTGTGTAGAGTCTGAATACATGACATGGTTATTGATTGAGTGCGTTCACTACTGCGCAGGGTTTATCGTTATAATCCTAAGTGAAGGGATTCCGAAGTATTATTAGAACTGTCTTATATGAATATTCATGAATTGAATTGAATTCGGGTTGATGAATAGGATGAAGAGTATAACTTTATAGTACCTAAAAATGGAGATCAAATCGGGTTAGATTCTAGACGTAGAAGATAATTGATTATGATAGTACCTAAAAAGGGGGGTGAAGCATATCTCTTGCTCCGATGTTATTCACACGTGTCAAGCGCATATTTACTTGTGTCTATAGAGTAAACTTGCATGGTCTAGTGATGCGTCCACAAACCACAGGGCAGAGTCGGACACCATCACATGAGAATACGAATTGCTAGTGAAACTGGATGACCCAATGAACTACCTATCATTCTTATTGATCACAACTCACTTCTCTCTACTTTTGCTATTTCTTTTGTTAATTCGATTAGAAGTTACTATCGTTAAACCTTTACAATTACCAACATAGTCTAAAATATACTAGAAGATCACAAAATAGATATTTATCCGTCCCGTGGGTTCGATATTGTAACTTGGTCATCTTCGCGACTACAATTGATATCCTTATACTTGAGGATTAATTTGTGTGTTGAGAAAACCCCTATCAAGTTCTTGGCGCTGCTGCCGGGGACGGCGTAAACTATCTTTTTGTATTATTTCTAGTTTATTAGGACTATTTACCTTGTTTTGTTGTTTTCTTTCTTATTCGTTTTAGGTGTATGCTCACAAGATCAAAGAAAGGTAATCTTGAACCGTATAATCCTGAGATTGGAGCATCATCAAGAAAGAAGAAGAAGAAGAAGAGCAAGGCAAAGGTAATAGACTCAACTGAAGCTCTGAATTTTGGAGTTGAGGTTGACGAGCAGATTTCGCAAGCGATTGAGGCTACAACTGAAGTTAATTTGGAAGTAGTAACAGTCAACATGGCAGCGAATCCGGATAATCTAGCCATCCGTGAGGTTTTCAGAAATAATGGGGTTGGAAATTATGAGCTTTTAGGAGCAAGGGGAACTAACACAGCGTTCGATCTTCATCCCGCTCTTATTAGCATGATAGAAAGGAACTCCTTTTCAGAAGGGTCTTTCGAGGATCCGCAGCAGCATCTGAACAAGTTCTTGGGCTATGCAAGTACTCAAAAAGACGTAGGAGAACATGAAGATGCTAGGAAGATCCTTTTGTTCAAATTCTCGCTTACTAAAAAGGCGAGGGATTGGTACGATACTATTAATGCAGCTGAGTGCACCACGTGGGAGCAATTGAAGTTAAGATTCTTGGAGAGGTATATGCCACATTCGAAGGTGTTTAAGATGAAGCAAGATATTAACCAATTTGCTATCAGTGGAGGTGAGAAATTTCATGAAGCGTGGGATAGATTCAAGGACATGCTCAGGAAGTGTCCTCAATATGGGTTATCTAAAGCCCAATATATCAGTATATTTTATAACGGATTGGACTGTGAATCAAGAGTGCTACTTGATGCTTCTTCTAATGGAGCATTGCTTATAAAGTCATCCGTTGAGGCCGAGAGATTGTTTGAAGACATATCAATGAATTCGAGGGATTGGCCCACTGATAGAGTTAGAGGTACGTATGTTCTTGGAAAGGTAGCTCAGGTTGAACAAGCAATGGTGAAGACTAAGAGAGCGGATGAGATCGTTTCGAGCTTGTCCAATATCAACAAACTACTTGAGTCTCAACAGAAGCAGATCAGCGAGATATCCCAACGAGTGCCAATCATGCAGCAAGAGATGATGAATAATGGAACCATCCAAGACGAATTGGAGGAAGCAAATTATGCCATGGGTCAAAGTATTCAAGGAACGAGGTACCCAAATCAAGGAAACCGGAACTACCAAGGGAACTATCGAGGGAACTTTAATAATCGTGGTCCATCTGATAGTTATCAACAGCAACCAAGGAGGCCTGAATTTTCATGGAGCAATACGAATAATGCAGTGCAACTTTCGATGGGTGTTGATCCGGGAGAAAAGGTGGAAGAAGGAAAGCCTGGGTTCGAGGATACTGTGAACCGGTACATGGTAAAGAATGATGAAAGAGTGAACCGCCTCGAGGCAAAGCTTGAGAAAAAGATTGATGATCACCACAGAGATTTGTCCACTCAAGTGAAAGATCTCACATTGTTGATGGGTACAATTGCAGAGAATGTGAACACATTGACTCAAACTGTAGGAAAAGGTAAGTTTCCGTCTCAGAGTATAGAGAATCCGAAGTCGTGTAATGTCATCACGCTGAGGTCGGGAACGCAGTACAAGGGACCGATGAGGCCGGAATCAAAGTTGGAATTTTCTAAGCCTCAGTTCGACCAACACGCAGAGGGTTCGACCAACTTTTCAGGTCGAACTCAGGTCGAACCTCATCGGCCAGAGCACTCTGTTTTGACGCAGGAGCGGTTCGACCAACACGCGGAGGGTTCGACCAATAATGTTGGTCGAACCCAGGTCGAACCTCATCGGCCAGAGCACTCTGTTTTGACACAGGAACGGTTCGACCACGATCACGAGGGTTCGACCAACTCTTTAGGTCGAACCCAGGTCGAACCGAAGGATGGAGATTATACAGTGAAGCGGTTCGACAAAAGGGGCAGTGGTTCGACCTCCAATGTTGGTCGAACCCAAGTCGAACCTCCGGAGCAGAATGAGATCAGTCTTCCAGTGAAGAGGTTCGACCAATACAGTCCTGGTTCGACCTATCAGCCTGGTCGAACCTCGCCGAGATGTTTTGTTTGATGCACCTGTTGTTCCTTTTGATGTTGATGCAACTCCAGTGGTACGGAATGAGCAAAGTACAGACATAATAGCTGAGAAAAAATGGAAAAGAGCTAAGCGATTAAGAGCCGAAAAGGAGAAAGCGGAAAAGGTTGATCGTGATGAATGGGGGATTCCCAAAACAAAGATACCTCCACCGTTTCCCTACAAGCTAGTGAAGAAGGGGTTGGAAGAGAAGTTCAAGAAGTTTTCAGAGATAATGAACAAGATAAGCTTGAACATCCCTTTTTCAGAGGCAATCATGGAGATGCCATATTATGCTCGATTCCTTAAAGACATATTGATGAAGAAGCGAAGCTTAACCGGAGTTGAAACGGTAAACTTATCGGAGAATTGTAGCTCAATTATTCAAAAGAAGTTGCCACCAAAGATGAAAGATCCGGGGAGCTTTACTATTCTTTGTGAGATCGGAAAGGGGCCAGCACGGCGAGCTTTATGCGATCTAGGGGCAAGCATCAATTTGATGCCGTTGTCCATCTTTCAGAAGCTTGGTTTGGGTGAGATGACCCCGACAACTGTTGCTCTCCAATTGGCAGATCGATCTATGACGTTTCCGAAAGGTTTAGTTGAAGATGTTCTAGTAAAGGTGGAGAAGCTAGTTTTTCCTGTGGATTTCCTTGTATTAGAAATGGATGATGACAAGGATAATGTTCCTTTAATCTTGGGGAGGCCATTCCTTGCTACAGCTGGAGCTATGATAGATGTTCGGAAGGGAGAACTGAAGTTGAGAATGGACAAAGAAGAAGTACTTTTCAACTTGGACAAAGCAATGAAAATGCCAATGGAGTCCCAATGTTATAGTATTGACGTGGTGGAGGAGATTGTGAAGGAGGATATGTCTCTGATCTTGTCAAAGGATCCTCTTGAGACATGTTTGATGGAATCTCTTACTTATCCCACTACGGAGCTTGACGGACTTTCTAACGAGGTATGTATTGAATTTCTTGAAAACTTACTTGCTTTGGGTGATGACAGGTTTGCATTGGAAAGAAATAAAATGGAAGAAGTCAAATGGACTAGAAAGTACTTGCCTTTGGATAACGAAAACACTCCAGTGGAGAAAAGAAAAGAGGAGTTGAAACCATTGCCGGATCACTTGAAGTATGCTTTTCTTGGTGATAATGCACAATATCCGGTAATTGTATCTTCTTCCCTTAATGATGATCAACTTGAGGAGTTATTAGATGTTTTGAGGAAGTATCAGTTTGCAATAGGGTGGTCACTTGATGATTTGAAAGGTATTAGTCCTTCGTATTGTATGCATCGGATTAGGTTGTTGGATGAAGCCAAGGCTAGTGTTCAGAATCAGCGTAGGTGAATCCCGCAATTCAAGAGGTGAGAATGAAGCAAATTCTTACGTGGTTGGATGCTGAAATTATATATCCTATTAGTGATAGCCCCCATGTGAGTCCATTGCATGTAGTTGCTAAGAAGGGGGGTATGACTGTAGTGAAAGCTGAGGATGGAGAAGCCATAGCCACGAGAATTCCTACGGGATGGCGTACATGTGTGGATTACAGGAAATTAAATGAGAACACGTGTAAGGACCATTTCCCTCTTCCATTTATGGATCAAATGTTGGATCGTCTTGCAGGGTATGAGTTTTATTGTTTCTTGGATGGATACTCGGGGTATAATCAAATCATGATTGCTCCTAAGGATCAAGAAAAGACCACTTTTACTTGCCCCTACGGGACCTTTGCTTTTAGGAAAATGCCGTTTGGATTGTGTAATGCGCCTGCTACTTTTCAGAGATGCATGATGGCGATTTTTGATGGTTTGATAGAGAAGATCATGGAAGTATTCATGGACGATTTTTCAGTCTTTGGTTCTTCTTTTGATATGTGTTTGTCTAACCTTGCTGTTGTTTTGAAAAGGTGTCAAGAAACTAATCTTGTCTTGAATTGGGAGAAGTGTCATTTCATGGTAAAGGATGGGATTGTTCTTGGGCATCATGTTTCCGCCAAGGGATTACAGGTAGACCGTGCTAAAGTGGTGGCAATTGAGAAGCTTCCACCACCGACCAATGAAAGAGGAGTGCGGTCCTTCCTTGGACACGCCGGTTTTTACAGGAGATTCATTAAGGACTTCTCAAAATACTCTAAGCCCTTATCTCATTTACTTGAGAAGGATATTCCTTTTGTGTTTAATGATGAGTGTTTAACAGCTTTTCAAGTTTTGAAGGAGGCGCTTATTACTGCCCCTATCTTGATCACACCGGACTGGACGCAACCGTTTGTACTTATGTGTGATGCAAGTGATGTAGCATTGGGTGTGGTGCTTGGGCAGCTAAGGGAGAAGAAGTTCTGCGCCATTTACTACACGAGTAAGACTTTCGATGCAGCACAGAAGAATTACACGGTAACTGAAAAGGAGTTTTTGGCTGTTGTGTATGCATTCGATAAGTTTCGTCAGTATTTGGTTGGCATGAAGACGATTGTGTATACGGATCACTCAGCGATTCGTTATTTGATGGAGAAGAAGGAGACGAAGCCTAGGATCATAAGATGGATTCTACTACTGCAGGAGTTTGACTTGGAGATTCGGGATAAGAAAGGAACAGAAAATGTGTTGGCCGATCACTTGTCAAGGTTGGAGACTAGGGAGCATTGTGATAATTCTTTCGAGTATATTGAAGGGATGTTCCCTGATGAGAAGATCATGGCTGTGGCTGTTGAAGGTGCCGAGTGAGCATGTGTGGTTGCAGCGCAAGGTATGGATCCATGGTACGCGGATTATGTTAATTACATTGTCATTGATGAAATTCCAAGGGATCTCAACCGATATCAACTTGCGAAATTTCGTAGGGATGTTGAGACATTTATATGGTATGATCCGTTTGTTTATAAGATTTGTACAGATTCTATTGTCCGAAGATGTGTACCCGAGATGGAAATGGAAAGTGTGCTGGAGTTCTGCCATGCACAACCGAATGGGGGGCATTTCGGAGCGCAAAAGACTGCAGCTAAGGTACTTCAATCCGCTCTTTATTGGCCTACTTTGTTTAGAGATAGTGAGAGCTATGTGGCGTCTTGCGATAGATGCCAGCGCATGGGTAATATAGGTAGGAGAGATGAGATGCCATTGCAGCCTAGTATAGTCGTGGAGATATTCGATGTTTGGGGGATCGATTTTATGGGGCCTTTTCCCCCGTCGAATGGGTTTCTCTACATTCTTCTTGCGGTGGATTATGTTTCGAAGTGGGTGGAAGCAATTCCTACTCGTGTTAATGATTCGAAAGTTGTTTTATCTTTCCTAAAGAAACATATTTTTGCCCGTTATGGAGTTCCGCGAGCATTAGTTAGTGATGGAGGTTCCCACTTCGTCAATAAATTTCTGGAGAAGGTGCTTAAGGATTATGGTGTTAGGCATAGGGTTACTACACCCTATCATCCGCAAGCAAATGGGCAGGCGGAGGTCTCCAACCGTCAAGTAAAGCAGATTCTGGAGAAAGTGGTAGGAACTAATAGAAAAGATTGGGCTATGAAGCTTGATGATGTGTTATGGGGGTTCCGGACCGCTTACAAGACGGTGTTAGATATGTCACCGTATCAAATTGTCTATGGGAAGCCGTGCCACTTACCCGTAGAAATCCAACACAAAGCGTTTTGGGCTTTGCGTCGCTTGAACTTGACCCTTAAGGATGTAAAGGAGTTGAGGCTAACTCACATGAATCAATTGGATGAGTTTAGGAGTCGTGCTTTCAAGAATTCAGAGATTTATAAGGAACGAATGAAGAGGTGGCATGATTCTAAAATTTCGTACAAGGAGTTCAAGCAAGGAGATGAGGTACTACTTTTTAACTCTCGTTTGAAGCTTTTTGCAGGCAAGTTGAAGTCTAAATGGACGGGAGCGTTCATGATTCATCGAGCCTTAGGAGGGGGGAGTTATGAGCTTATTGACAAAGATGGTGATGTTATCATGGCGAATGGGCATCGATTGAAGCTTTATAGGTCGCCGGATGATGCGTGTGTCATTTTTGATGATACCTTGTTCTGATTTGGTACCGTCGTGACTCTACGACGTTAAACATGAGCGCTTGTTGAGAGCTTACTCTTCCGTTTTATTGCTTTATTTCTTTTGTGTGAGTAAGAAATTTTTATATTTAAGATGCTTACTAATCGGCAATTACATCTCTTTTCAAACTTAGTTTCGACTTACGTTTTTACTAAGTTTGGGGGGGTGTGATGTTATTACCTCATTGAAGCATTAAGAGTATAATCTTTTCTTTGTATTGTTTGTTAGGGGAGTTGATTTTTGCGGCCATGTTGAAATTTTAATCGATTTTGATGTGACGATTTTTTTACAATTTGCCTAATGTTCAGTGGTTTTTGGTTGTGTTTTCTTATACGGAGATACTCATGAATGATATTATGTGGAACAATTTCTGAAGTGCTCTAGATTGTACCTAATGAGGTTGTGTTGAAACTTGAAGTATGTAGTGAATGAAGAACACTCAGTTTTGGAAATCAGGAGATAGGTTCGACCAAGTCTAGGAGTGGTTCGACCAGAGCCGGAGGTCGAACAAAGGCAGAGGAAGTCGAACCGACATTGAAAGTTGTCCAGAGAGGAGGTTCAACCAAAGCCATAGTGGTTCGACCTGATCAGGAGGTCGAACCTATGGTCGAACCCGGCGTTGAAAGTTGTCCAAAGAGGAGGTTCGACCAAAGCCACAGTGGTTCGACCTGATCATGAGGTCGAACCTGTCAGTCGGAAGCACTCTTTTTTCCAGAAGAGGGGTTCGACCAATTCAAGAAATGTTCGACCTGTTTAGCAAGTCGAACCCCTGGTCGAACCAAGAAGATCGTTTGTCCAGAAGAGAGGTTCGACCTCGCCATCCATGGTTCGACCAGTCCAGGTGGTCGAACCAAGCCAGGTACGCGATTTAAGTTTGAATTTTCAGAGGGGTTCGATCACTTTTTCGAAACATCAAACCTCGAACCCTCTTCGAACCTCTACACCCTTGCACAAATTCTCCAATTACACTTGATTTCACACCGATTACACAACATTACACCTTGAATTATCGATTTGGTCGCGGATTTGGGCGGATTTTGTCGCGAGTTTGGGCTGAAATCGCGTTTTTGGGTGTTTTGTGTTTTTGATCGGTTTTTCACCATGGGCAAGTCACAAGGTACGTTTTTCCAACTCAATTACTCTAGGATTGAAGGTTTTGGTAAGCAATTTGATGTGAAATAGAGAATTGATGTTGAGTATGGTTGAATTTCATGGTGAATTTTGATATTTTGATTGGTTTCATATGAATTCTTGTTTCTTGGATTGTGGTTGATTGATTATTGATAGAACTTGGATTTTTATGTGGATTAATCAAGGATATAGAATATACCATAGAATGAGCATGTTGATTTGATTTGAAATTGATGAAATTGAAGTAGTTCATTGAGGGAAACATGTTGAATTTTTGATTGAATTGCTTGAATTGCTTAATGCATGCTTGTTGGTTATGTTTTGATGATTAACGAAGGTATAATTGAAGATGTTTTGAAAATGTTGAATAAGCAAGTGGTGTTGAGATGATAGTTTGTATGAATATGCATTGATGCTTGAAGTCTTGAGTAGAGTATGTGATGTGCTAGTACAATACTTGCTTTCTTGTCTTGTTGGTTGGATTGAAGTATTTGTTTTCAGGAAAGGGACAAGTATCAAGTAAAGGAAAAGGAAAAGCAGAGGAGGAGAGATCAAAGAAGAGACATGACAGGCCTTCAAACTTGGACAAAGTGACAAGGAAACTGAGGCTACAAGACCGTTTACCTGATAACTTCAAGATTAGGATGCAAGGTTGGGATGAGATTAAAGAGAAGTGGGAAGAAGTTTCAGACAAGATAGCTCGCACTCGATACCAAGATGATGAAGCGATGAGGATAATGAGAATACGGGATGATATATTTTGGATGTTTGATCAAGTAGGGATCCGAAGATTCATGGAGTTGAAGAGGCCGACATACTTCCATGTTACAGCGGAAGTGGTGTGTTCGTTTGAGATGGAGAAGGACCCGCTTGGATATCCCTATCGGTGTACGTTTCAGCTTGGTGGAGTGAGTAGGAGATGGACGTCTGAGGATTTCAACGAGCTGTTTGAGACACCTTTGGAGATCCCTCGTTTAGAAAGTGCTGCATTCAGTGTAAAGCGATTTTGGAGGGAGATCACTGGGGAGATTCGTGATTACAAGACCAGACAGGCTCGTGCTTCTGCAATAAAGAACCCTGCCTTGAGGTACATGGACCGCATCCTGAGCAACACGTTGTTCGCCCACTCGGAGGGGAGTGTTGTGTCTAGAGGAGAGTTATATGCCTTGTGGTGTATGTTGAATGGAGTGAAGTTCAACGTTGGAGCTTATTTTATTGCGCAGCTGAATCGATTCAAGACCATTGGTTTTCAAAAGGTGAATATTGGAGGGTTATTGACGATTTTGGCTGAGCATTACAACTTGGACCTCACCGGCATTACACCAGTAGAAGGAGAACCCGATTTGATTATGAGCACGTGCGCGAAGGGAGGGTTTGCCCATTTTAGAAATGGAGATTGGTTTTTCACGAGAGGTGTCAAGCCTTTCGAATTTATGTTCCCCTTCGACGTGAGCAACTTGACAACTATTCGGGAAGCAAGGAATAGGCTAATGAATTCTCTAGGACACACCACTTTATCCGTGGCAGCGAAGTCGGGTGGTGATTGGAGAGCGGTAGCACAGATGTGTGCTGAGGGAAGGATGGCTGAGTTACAGCAGATTGTTGATCGAGGAGAGTTCCGTCCACCTCAGCCGCAGCAGTCTGAAGAGGAGGATCAGGTAGATGAGCAGCCGGAGATGGAGATTCCGGAAGGAGAGCAGCATGATGCGCCTCAGCATGCTCCAGGACCGCAGTAGTGGCGAGCAGTTCCAGGTACTCGGGAGCAGCTTCGCTTGATTCATGAGCAGCTGATCGCGGTGGTAGCTGCACAGCAAGAGACGAACAGGCAACTCGCGCTCGCTAACGCCAACTACGCCACGCTGAACGAAAGGTACTCTGCCTTGGATGAGCGTGTTGGTAGAGTGAGTAGTCGAGTGGATATGATGGATAAACACATTACCAGTCTGTGCCGAGCTGTGGAAAATAGAATGGATGAGGATGGCGATGATGATGAGGATGATGATGCTCCTAGGGAGTAGTTTCAGGTTTTCTTTTGGTTTCTCCGATTCATCTTATCTCCCATTCTTCTTTTATTTTTACAGATTGGGGTGTGATTCATGTGTGAGTGGCATGTACTTGATATAGTTGACCTTGCATCGTTACTCTGTATATGGGTTGTTGATTATGTGCATTCATATGTTTACGTGTTTATTTTCATTTGGAAAGAGCATGAATAATTTGTTAAGTATATGGAATTCATGAGGAATTGATTTTGATTATGTGCTATGAGGAGTATTAGGAATTGATTACCTATGTGAGGATTTGAGCCTTTATCATGATTAATTATGATAGTTTATTCTTGAGAGAATCATTCATATAAACGTATTCTAGAACTTGGCTTGGAGTCTTGTGTGAAACTTACAATTGATGAAATATTAGGATATGATCTTAGGCCATTTTTGATTAATTGAGTCACTTAGCCAAATTTCACCTTTCCTAATGATCTTATAAATCTTTGGTAGCCCTTTTTGAGCCTTTTAAAAACTTTTTCTTTGGCAAGCCAAATATACGAGCCTTAATTACCTTATTTGAGCTTTGAAAATACCCTATTCATTGGTAGAGAGAATAAGGTGAATAAGTGTGGAAGAAACAAAGGGAAGATGGAATGAGGTTCAGTAAGAAAAGTGCATGGTTAAATCTTGTTAGGGATAGTGCCTGAAATTGGTACCCCGAATTGCTTATACATGGGGCTTGAAGTTTCTAAGAAATAGCCGAACGATGTTCGAGAAGGGTAGTGCCTATAACTGGTACCCGAGCAATTAAAAGAAGAATGATGTTGATGCAAGGAAGAAAAGGACATTTGATAATTGCAAGTGTAAGAGAAGAATTGGAGGAGAATATGAAGGCGAATGAGAAATCAAAAACCTCCAAGGTAACTCTCTACTAGTGTATTAAGTTACTATGACCAAATTTTCCTACCCTTTCCAAAGAGCCAACATTACAACCTTGAAACAAGTCCTTTGTGATCCTAGTATTAATCTAATGTAAGTTGATTTCTGAGACCTTTGCTAAGCTTATGGTTACGCGTGAATATGAATTGATATGAGTGTTTATACTAGCCTATAGTGCCTCACGCACGAGTGAATGAGAGTAAAGACTTATCTTGTCAGTGAGATTACTTAGTGCTCCGAATGGTGTGTGATTGGATTGATTTTACATGAGTGACATATTTGATACAAGTAATTCTTGTTTGATTCAATGAAGTGGCATGTGTAATATGTGTTGTACTTGATCTTGTTGAATTATACACGACTCCTGTGGTTTAAATTGGTTGCCTCGGGACGAGCAACATGTAAGTTTGGGGGTTTGATGAGTGTGTAAATTCACAAGTTTGGCGCTATGTTTTGTGCTAGTTTTGGAGAGTTTTGATGTGGAAATAGGTGGAAAACCTATATATATGTGAAATAACATGAATCAGGTGTTAGTGGAGCTATTTGAGTGTTTTCGTAGCAAAAACGGAGTGAAAGAGCCAAGAATCGAAGAGACGGAGTCGAAGCCACGCGAATCGCCCAAGAAGTAGGTGGGTTCGACCTGGCTGGAGGAGGGTTCGACCTCTCCAGCAGGTCGAACCAACATTGCTGGACATACAGAGATGGGTTCGACCACGACTTAGTTGGTTCGACCTGGCCATCAGGTCGAACCATGGTCGAACCTATTTGCAAGAAGGAGGATTCGACCACGACGTTGGGGTTCGACTTGCCAGTTGGTCGAATCGGGAGCAAGAGTTGTCCAATGCCGAGGTTCAACCTGGGGTTCGACCAAGGAAGTGGTTCGACCTGTCTAGAAGGTCGAACCTGTGCAGAATTCTTCCAGTAGTGGGGTTCGACCTGGGGTTCGACCTGTGGCTCGGGGTTCGACTTGCTTGACGTGGTCGAACCTGTGTGCGAGAACTTACCTTATCCGGATTTTCGAGGCCGAAACGCGTGAGATCACTTAGGAAGCCCATTCCAAGCCCTAGAGACGTGATTACAAGTATAAAAGGAGGCTCATACAGAGAATTAAGGGAGCTTTTGATCGTCAATCGTAGGAGAGACAAGAGTAGAGGTGGTGATCCATTCGGAGGGCTGTGACAGAGGTTCGCTGAAGGTTCAAGTAAGAATGATTAATCTAACCATGATTGTTCCTAGATCAATCATGGGCTAGAACCACCTTGGTAGTTCTAGGGTTATGAAAGTTTCATGATGTAATACGTGTTTCGTGTGTAAAACTTCGTACAACACTACCTGTGGTTTGTTTTATATAAGATTGCATATTTAATCCATACTCATAGTCGTTTTGTGCATCAATGATCGTTGTGTAGAGTCTGAATACATGACATGGTTATTGATTGAGTGCGTTCACTACTGAGCAGGGTTTATCGTTATAATTCTAAGTGAAGGGATTCCGAAGTATTATTAGAACTGTCTTATATGAATATTCATGAATTGAATTGAATTCAGGTTGATGAATAGGATGAAGAGTATAACTTTATAGTACCTAAAAAGGGAGATCAAATCGGGTTAGATTCTAGACGTAGAAGATAATTGATTATGATAGTACCTAGAAAGGGGGGTGAAGCATATCTCTTGCTCCGATGTTATTCACACGTGTCAAGCGCATATTTACTTGTGTCTATAGAGTAAACTTGCATGGTCTAGTGATGCGTCCACAAACCACAAGGCAGAGTCGGACACCATCACACGAGAATACGAATTGCTAGTGAAACTGGATGACCCAATGAACTACCTATCATTCTTATTGATCACAACTCACTTCTCTCTACTTTTGCTATTTCTTTTGTTAATTCGATTAGAAGTTACTATCCATTAAATCTTTACAATTACCAACATAGTCTAAAATATACTAGAAGATCACAAAATTGATATTTATCCGTCCCGTGGGTTCGATATTGTAACTTGGTCATCTTCGCGACTACAATTGATATCTTTATACTTGAGGATTAATTTGTGTGTTGAGAAAACCCCTATCAAAGCCCCATGCATAAAATGGCCGCGAAGAAACTGTTGGATGTAATGGTTCGGGAGGCTGATGAATGAGATTTTCATGAAACTGGCATGGCTGATATTTTTGTACATAATCTATGCAATCCTTCACCATAGAAGGCTAGTAATATCCCATCCTCTTGATTCTAAAATGTAACTTGGGTCCAGACTGATGGGCGCCACATATTCCAGAATGAGCTTCCTCCATAGCTTGAAGAGCTTCTTTATCACTTAAGCATCTTAAGAGAATACCATCAAACGATCTTCTATAGAGTGTATCTTTGTAATAGAAGAATCGTGGTGCTCTACGTCGGACATCAACCTTTAGGTGTGGATCATTAGGAAGCTTATCATTCTTCAAGTAATCCACGAATGGTTGACGCCGGTCTTCTTTCTCAATATCAAAAACCTCTATGGCGCAATACTCAACTTCTTCACCATCTTCATCTTCGAAGAAGGGAGGTACCACCCAACTTTTGCAGATCGGTACTTGAACAAGTGCTTCGGGCATTGCTATGGTTGATGCTAGCTTTGCCAAAGCATTGGCTTTCTTGTTCTTGCTCCTTGGTAAATGTTCAATCTCTACGTCTCCAAGCCAATTCATAAGCCTCTGAGCATAGTTATAATACGGAAGTAGTTCAGCTTTCTTAACCTCATATAAGCCAAGCAGCTGGTTGATTATCAACAACGAATCTCCATATACCTTAAGGTGTCGCTGCTTTACATCCACTGCCATCTCCAAACCAAGTATAAGAGCTTGATATTCAGCTACATTGTTAGAGCAATTTTCAGTTAGACTGAATGAATATGGTAGAACTCCTCCATCTGAGGTTATAAATACTACTCCTGCGCCGGCTCCTTCTCTGTGAGCAGCTCCATCGAAATACATCTTCCAAGGAGGAGTGATTTCAATAGCCAATATATCTTCATCGGGAAAATCATCAGACAATTCCCATTCGGCAGACATGGGATGATCAGCCAAGAAATCTGCTAGCACTTGCCCTTTCACCGCTTTTTGAGGGACGTAGATAATTTCAAATTGCTGCAATTGGAGATACCACCTTGCGAGCCTATCAGAGAGCACTGGCTTTGACATTACGAACTTTAATGGGTTGGCCTTCGAGACCAAGTAAACAGTATGAGCTTGAAAGTAATGCCTTAACTTCTGAATCGCAAATATGAGAGCAAGACAGAGCTTCTCAATTGGTGAGTACTTTAACTCGTTTGGAGTCATTGTTCTACTCAAATAGTACAACGCACACTCCTTTCCTTCATCATTATTTTGTGCAAGCAAGGCTCCAACTGATTTTTCTTGAGCAGATATGTAGAGAATTAATGGACGTCCGACTATTGGAGCAACCAACACTGGCGGCTTCATCAAATATGCTTTAATTCTGTTAAATGCATTAGTGCAAGCTTCATCCCATTCAAATGGGCTGCCTTTTTTCATAAGATGGCTAAATGGTTGGCATCGGCCGGCCAAATTTGACTCCTTCCTTTACTGCTAGATGATGAACTGCCACTTTTGGATCTAATCCGGGCATCTCCTTGAATGACCAGGCGAACACATCTCTAAATTCTTGAAGAAGCTCAATATAACCCTTTTCTTCATCGGGTGTCAACAAAGCACTTATGTAGGTTGGACGTGGGTCATTAGCATCACCCAAGTTAATCTCCTTTAATTGGTCAACAGTAGCTTTGACACCTTCTTCAAATTCTGGAGGAGCATCATCAGCATCTTCCTCTTCAGCTGAGGTCTCCTCTCGTATAGTAACATGATTTACCTCGGTAACTCTTTTCAGGAATTCTTGCCTTTGAAAACGCGAATTAGACCTAACTTGCTCATTTTCTCCGACTTTAACAATACTCTCCACTACATAACCATCTTTCCTCATTTCGATAATCTTGCCTCGTAGATCTCTTTCTGCATTGTATAGATTTGTTTGCATGATAACGGAATGAACAATATCTGATGAGCCTACACTTTCCCGATCATCTTCTTCACTCTGGGTGAAGATTATTGTTCGCTTCTTAGCTTTCAACACCGTGTCACATGATATAGTCAGGAAATGTCGTCTTTTCATGCGAGATGGGATCCGACTACGTATTTTTGGGAACCTTGGGAACTTAGAAGTCCTTTTAGCTCCAACTGGTTTAAGTCTTTTGAATACTGAGATTCTTTCTGCCTTTCTATCCTCTTCATGAGACTCTTCTTCTTCAGAAAGAATTTCATCTTCAGTGATGTAGTTCGTGTTTGCCCTTTTGATCGCAATGCGAACAGGTTTCTGTGGAACATATCTCAACCCTGTCCTAGTATACTTGGAAGTGGGACCATTACTCTTCAATGTCTCTTGAGTGGTATTAAATTCACTAGGAGTCTTATGAGACTGTTCATTCATCATAGCTTTTTTTTGAGGGTTATAACCAGCTTTCACAAGAAGTTTGTAAGCTTGTGGGCTATATGATTTGGAAACTGCCGCCTTGAATACATCTCCATGCTCAGTTTTAGCTCCTTGAATCGGGCGAGTGAACCCTTTTAGTGGAGGAGGAGAGGGCTTCTTAGTGTCAACCTTAGTTAGAGGTAGTGTCTACCCTTCTATAGTCTTGATCAACTGTTTACTTTCAATAGACTTTGTGTATGAAACATCATCTGCATTCTCTCTTTCTTGTTTATCATCACCTTTCTCTTGCGATGAACTTCCTTCTAGCTTGACAGCCTTGCTACTCTTCAGAAAATATCTAGCATCTGCAAAATATGACTCAGCTTCTGTGAATGGCCTTTCATTGCCAAGCACCTTTTTTATGTTGCCTCCATCGCAGTATTTGAAGCATTGATGTAGCGTAGAAGGAATCACTCCATTTTCGTGCAACCATGGGCGCCCCAAGAGCATGTTATATGATGTTTTAGCATCAATGACATGAAACAGAACTGTTGAGACCATCTCATCTATCATTAAGTCCAAGACCATTGTACTAAGTGTTCTCTGACCTTCTTGATTGAACCCATGAATTGTCAATCGACTACTGCCGAGCTCGTTGGTAGGAATTCCTAACTTCTTAAGCGTGGATAGGGGCAAGATATTGACAGCTGAACCTCCATCAATCAATATTCGATTAACCCTTTGCTCTTGAGTATAACCAGTTACGAATAAAGGTCGGTTATAAGATTGTGAACCGAGCAGTAAGTCTTCCCCTGTGAAGGTTATTTTTATAACATGGGTCTCACTTTCGTTCCCAGATTCACCCTTAAGTAGCTGAGCTTCGCTTGCCATATGACATGAAGAATCACCGCCTGCAGAAATAGAGTTTGCAGTTGCATCTTCATCCAGAAAGATCTTCCCTTGCTCAACCAATCGCATAACTTTGTCTTTAAAGACAAAGCAATCTTTAATAGAATGACCCACCAGTCTATGATACTTGCAATATTTTGGATTGTCAGTTTGTCCCGCCTCTTCTGGTCGCTTCATTTCAGGAAGCTCGATAAGTTTATCTTTGAACAGATCATCAAATATGCCTGGGACATCTGAATCAAGGAATGGGTACTTCCTTTCTTGCATCTCTTTCAAGGTCAATCTTCTTTGCCCCCTTTCTTGGGGATCACTCCTCACTTTATCATCCTTTTCGCTCTCATTCCTTCGAAACTTGACAGTTGGTGCATTTGTCGCCATGGACTCCTTTTCAGAAGATTTGTTGTAGGGTTTGCCCCCTTTCCTGGCCTCTTGCTTTTCTTTATACCCATGCTTAGCTCTATATTCGGTGGTTCAACCACTCCACTTATCCCCATGCTTAGCTCTATGTTATGAGCTCTTGTGGCTAAATCTTCAAAGGTTTTAGGCTTAATCCCTTGAAGTATGTAACGAAGGCTCCATTGCATTCCTGCTGTGCACATCTCAATGCCAGAAACTTCAGACAATCGATCTTTACAATTTAGGCTCAAATTTCTCCATCGATTAATGTACTCAATTATTGGCTCTTCTTTTAACTGACGAGTGTTAGTCAACTCTATCATGCTAACCGTTCTCCTAGTACTATAGAAGCGATTAAGGAATTGATATTCCATCTGATCCCAACTGTCTATAGAATCAGCCTCCAGGTCGGTGTACCATTCAAAAGCATTTCCCTTTAGAGAACGAACAAATTGTCTCACCATATGATCTCCGTCAGTTCCAGCATCATTGCATGTTTCAATGAAATGTGCTATATGTTGCTTTGGATTACCTTTTCCATCAAACTGTTGGAACTTGGGGGGTTGATAGTTCGGTGGCATCTTCAAGTTGTCAATCATTCTAGTAAAAGGTTTAGCATACATGAATGAAGGTTTGGAGCTCTCTTCAAATTGGTCCTTCATTGTCCCAAGTATAATACTTTTTAGCTGGCTGATAGGAACCATTCCATCATGGGAAACGTTCAATTCTTCTTCAATCACCTTCTTCCCCATCGACTAGTGTTTCGCGGAGTTATTTACTTCATTTTCAGCATCTTCTTCTTGCTTTTCGTTTGCATGGCTAGTTTCAGCACCAGCCATTTTCTCCATCAGTTTGAAAATCAAAGTACTTTGTTCTTGGTTCTGTTTGGCAAGTGCAGCAACGGATTCAGTTAAGCTTGCCAACTGTTCTTCGACAGACGAAGTGTTTATTGCCATTGTCGAGGCTATGGATGAATCTGATGATGGACTTTCTTCAGATAGATGAGTTGAGCCAACAAGGTTGTCCTCCTCGTCTTTAGCATCATATGGTATTCCTTTGGGGATAACTCCCACTAAAGAATTTGTCTCCGAAGAGGCTTCAGACCGCGCTTTCCTTGACATACTTCTAGTTGTCACATTAACGTCTTCAACTTGTAATTCTGAAGACTTGAAGACAGAAGCTGATCTGTTGACTTTGACTCTTAGCGGAACCATCTTACTTTGCTCGAAGAGGAGATGAGAGGTAGAAACTGTCCCACTGGGCGTGCCAAAATTTGTAACAACAATTTTTGTATTTATAAAATAATAAACACAAAAGAAATTATAATGAAAATCCAAGATGGATTGAAGCTGAGAATTTAAGTGAACAGCTTCTATTTATCCTCTGATTCCTCTCTTGAGTTGATTTCTTGACTTCTTCAACTTTCAGAGCCGGATCTTCAGATGAAGCTTGTCCGAGCTCGGGGTTGACTTGATGCTTTAAAACGTTTATCCGGAGGCGTCGAGCCTTTGTTCGGATCAAACGTTGACTTGAAAATTTGTTGTGAAGTACGACACTCAATTTAGTAGGGCGTTGACTTCACGGAGACAGATGGATGAATTTGATATGAAGAACGCCGAATCAAAGAGGCTTAGCACCTTGGTCTTTGATCGGAGGCTGTTCTTGACTTGAAGATGACTTGAACTTGATTTGAAGATCTTGAGTATTCTTCGACTTGATCTTGATCTTGAACTTGAACTTGGTCTTGATCTTGACTTGAACTTCACTTGACCGGATCTTGATCGAACTTGATTTTCACTTGAATCTTCAGAGTTCTTCAGGTATTCAGGATTTTCAGAGTGAATGGAATGAGGACTGAAGGTCCTTATTTATAGGTAGAGAAAATAACCACTTGAGAGATATTTTCTCCTTCAAAAGATATGTTGGGCTTTTCTCCTTTAATTAAGCCTGCTGGACTGGATATAGGCCTATTTAATTTAAATAAGCTTGCTGATTTTGACTTGGGCCTATTTAATTTAACTAGGCCTGCTGGACTTGATTTGTTGGGCTCATTGACTCGAGTTATGCCCATTTGACTTGACTTGAGCCCGTTTGACTTGAATTTGGGCTCAAATAATTATATTAATTATTAATTATTTATCCATTTATTCCAGGAATTAATTTATTTAACTTCCTTAATAAATAAATATTTAACTAATACTTAATATATTTTCCTTTGTATTTTATTTATTTAGGCAACAAAATTTAATTGCCTACACAATACTTTGCACGATCTGCTCTAGCTTGTCGTCTCGCCCCACCGTCACCCACGCAAGAACTCGTAATTCCTTGTAATATCTGGATGTTGGTCATACCTATACGGTTATACCTGCCATGCCAACGACGGGAAGGATGTCGGAAACTAGAAATCTATCAAAAACAAGATCCGATGGTTTTTTCAACTACCCAGGATACACAATCATTCTTCGCTTGTGACTACCGGAATCAATTACCGATGAAATGATACAACCCCCACCACCTTCCTTACAACATCACGGAGGAGATCACCTATTCCCGTGTGTTTTTTTCTCTGTTGTTCTATATTCCCACATACCTAAAATCTGGAGAAGGTGCCGAGAGTGGAAAACCCCAATTTTGATGATCACGTGCGGTGCATGTGCGAATTTCCGTCCAAAAAATGGGGTTCCGACGACTTTGAGATCAAAATTGATCAATATCAGGAGTTACGAGACGAAATTGAATTTTTTTATCTTTTTTGGGATATAATCAAAAATTCATTATAGTTATGGGACAAAAATGATTTTAACTCTTATAAGAAATAGAGAGCAAATTTAAGCATCCAGATTTCATTTGCTAAGGAGTTATTTTATTGATTATTTCTGTAATACAACAAGTCTTGTAACATGTATAGTTACCTTCCACTGTCATGTATACTCTTTCACCTTTCATAACTAAAGGCTTGAAAGAGATGTTTATTTAATAACATCATTATATATATCTCTAAGGGCAAAAGACAACCCTATAATTAGTTCCACTTGGGCAAGTAAAAGTGCTGGTGGGATCATCCTTAGGGTAACTGTAAGCATCTGGACACCTCTCCTTAAAGAACTTGGAAAACTCTGTGGGCCCACACTTCCCCGAGTTGCAGCAATATTCATCCGTTTTAAAAACCGTACAAGGATTGTTACACCCACCGGGGGCACGGAGCTCCTTCGGACACTGTCCGTTGATGTCAGCGTTGCACTTGATGCCCCGGGTGCATCCCGCGGAATCCGGGCTGAATTCCATGGGGAGGTTGAATCCATCAACAAGAGAGATATCAATGAAATCTTTGTTGCCAAATTGGTTGAGTGCATACTCGGCTAGTGTGTTTGGTGGTACGCCGAAGCCTTTGCATTCAAGAACGCCGTCACAGTCTCCGGTTTCGCACCGCCCTTTGCCGGCTTCATCGAAGGTGCATTTTGTGCGAGGCCATATGCGGGCTTGAGCTGTGCCCGCGGCCACGTCGAGGGTCCATGTCTCGCCACGGTTGAGGCGGCGGCCGCCACCGGGGACGGCTCCTGCCCATACTGGGTCCTGACAGTTGTTTCGAATGGTGAAGGTGGCTGCATTGGCGTACGTGGTGGAAAGGGCAAAGAGGAGAATGATGGAGAAAGGGAAAGAGGTCATGGTTAATTTGTAGGATTGGTGATTGTTGGTGGTGTGGTGTGTTTGTTGCTATGAGTTGGTGGGGGATATATATAGAGTTTTAGAATGAAAATGGGCTATGGATGGTACAAGGATTAATATAACCCTCCCTCACTCCATTATTAAGCATTTGTTATTTACGTGAATGAATCAGTATTATTATTTTATATAATGTGTTTAATTATATCAGTGATAAGAGGTTAGCTATCTGTGACACTAATTTATTAAAAATGAAAAATAAATATCTTTAGTGAAAAAATAATGAAATGTATATCTTATTATAAAATTAATAAAGTTGATCAAAAATTATTTTTTCTTAAATTAAATATCTAAAGTAATAATGCATATAACTATGAGACAAAGTGAGTAGTATTTTAAAATAATAAATAGAGTTAAAATATATTATGCATGCATATTAGAAAATGATGATATATTTTTACAAATTATATAAATTAATTATATATATTATAGTATAATTTATATATTTAATTAATAGTAGTTGTAAAATTTTAATTATATTTAGTTTATATATATTTAAAATAATAAAAAATTAATCAACTTATTTAATAAGTATATTTTTTATTTAAAAACATAAACAAATATATGCATTATTTATTATAGATATACTGCATTATTTCTCTTTTATTCTTTTTAATTAAGCTAGATTAATTACTCCCTCACCCTAACTCTTACTATCAACCCACAGTTTAAGAAAAGATACTTTTCAATTCTTTTTATTGACTTTTAAAGGGTAATAGTGTTTTTAAATATTAAATAAATTATAAAATATATTATATGTTAGGTGGAATAGTAAATTTGTAATTAAGATGTACTTATAGGGATTGGAATTAATGTGATATTTCTCTTTTTGGTGATGAAGTTTAATTATGTGGAACAGACGAAATCGAAAAGTATAAAGCTTAATTTGTGATGGAGGGAGTAGTTTGAATATTCTATGTTATTTTAAATATATATATATATATATATATATATATATATATATATATATATTCTATATTATAATGACAGTGACATTTAGAAAAGAAGAAACTATTCCCTCCATACATCACAAACGTATTTATTTATTTTTTACATATGAATTAAGGAGTATTATTATTTTATACAAAATCTAAAATTCTATTAGTTGTGAGTAGTGAGCCAAGTGTGGAACCTTTTTGCTTAAAGAGAAAAATAAATACCTTAAAAGTGAACTATCAAAATGATAAAATCGATATTTTAGTGATGTCCAAAATACTCCATATATTAAGAAAAAAAAAATTAAGGGCATGAGTATAAACCGTGTGGAATTGATGTCCATTTTCAGAAATTATTATAATTATTTAAATATATGAGTGTTAAATATAAAAGAATAATGGTATATATCATACAAAAGAGTAATCATTTATCATACGTTGGAATGAAAACGTTTTATAGTAACTTTTTATGCTTCATAAACTTTTTGGTTTAAAGCCGATACTTTTTTTCTTTCCTTTCTTTCTTACACGTGAGTCATGTAAGTAATATTCCCCTTCTAAATAGAATATGGACAATTATTTTGTACGTAAATTAAAAAATACTCCCTCCATCCCGTACTTATCTGCACGAAAACTGTAGATATGGAGTTTAAGAAAAATTACTTTTTGACCAATTTTATTAAATTTTTAGGGATATTGTGGTATTTTTAGGTAATAAATAAATTATAAAGTATATTATGTGTATTAGGTGGAAGTGATATTTTTGAAATTATGATAACTTTTGAGGTTGTTGGTTAATGTGAAGTTTTTTTTTTTGAGTAGTGAAGATAAGTGTGAGACGGACGAAACGGAAAGTGTGGGACGGAGGGAGTATATTGTTTACCAACTTTATTTGACTTTTATGTATTGATTAAGTAATCTTTTTAGATATAAAAGAATGTTAAATATGTTAATGTTAGTTAAGTATGACTGATATTTTTCCAATTACATTATATTATAAAATTAGTGTGTTAAATGATTTTATCATTCAAATTCACGACGTAATACTATATTTTTCGTATTTTTTAACGTAAGAAATGATTTAGGGAGTGATACATAAAATTCCAAGTAAATAATGTCGTGGGAGGACTGAAGTATAAGCTGCCATGTTGCAATATCTCTTAGGTCAAGGATAAGACTTGACTTGGAAATAGTTAGGCAACGAGAGACTTCCTTCTCATTAAATTCCATGGTGCTGTCATGCACAACCTTAATCCACGTTCATTTTAGTACATAGTTACCATATTTTATTAAACTCTATCTTTCACCGTATTTTATTAAACTCTATCTTTCACCGTCCAACATTATCGTTAACGTTTATTTTTTTCATAGAGATTAAAAATATTATATTTTAATAAATAGTATATTGAAAAATATAATATTTAACGTGTAAGGAATAGTTGTATTAGTATTGTATGTGAACCTATATAGAATAAATAATTGTTTTGTATGGGTCATAATTAACAAAAAATAAAATGTAAATCTTAACTTGAAACAAATCAAAATGAAAAAAAGTAGACATTAACACGAGATAGATGGATTATTTAATAGTAATTATTATTACGCCACTTTAGAAGAGTTACATTTACTAATTGCATGGAAATTAACGAAGATTGTATTTTAATGTATAGAGAAATGAGAGATATAAGTAGTAATGTATAGTAGGTAAGTGTATTAGTATTGTATGTGAACTTCATGAAGATATATTAATTGTTTTGTGTATGTCTCATCTAAAAAAATATATATATCTTGTGGCGGGACGCCCAAAATGGATAAATGTAACTATTGTGGCGGATTTAGAAGAATTATGTTTAAAGCACTAATAAGACATCGGTGTACTGAATAATCTAAACAATTAAATTAATTTATATTTAATCTTCACCATTCAATAAATTAAAAAAATTATAAACACTACAAAAAAATGTATTTTTAGCAACGGAATTTACCAACGGAATTCAAGCCGTTGGTATTTACCAATGGATTAACAACTAAAATGACATTTTTCAATTAGCAATGGCTAAGGACGGATTTATTATCTATTTTACCAGCGGAATTCAATTCGTTAGTAATTATCAACGGATTACCAAGGGAATCTTTATATAAATTATCAACAGAATTTTTAGCAACGGATTACCAATGGAATTTTTTACCAACGGAATTGATTTTTCGTTGCTAAAATTTACCGACCATCACTTTACCAACGAAAATTTCAAACGGATTCCATTGTTAATCCATTGATAAACCAATTTAACAATGGAGTTCAGGCTTAAGTAAAATAAATTCCATAACTACCCATTACACTCTATATTGTACCCATTAATGAATTTTAAGATGCACATGTGCATCAACTGCAACACAGAATAACCCTTATTTTTAGGATATAATTATAAGAGATAATTGAAATAATACACAAAATTTATAGTGCAAAATCTTTACCAAAACTTTATTTTGTTTGTTATCTTTTTTACATAATTATATTTTTTGGGACTTCTTTACCTTTACTATTAAAAAATAATTATATTTTTTGGGACTTCTTTACCTTTACTATTAAAAAATAATACCCAATGTGTCCCGTGTGGATCATCCACATAATCCACCAACAACGATTTCAGTATAAGTCAGAGTGTATGTCACCCAAAATAAATTGATATATACATTATGTAAATTATTAAGTATAAATACATTAGAAAATCAATTTGAATAGTTACGTTTCCAAAATCTTTTATAAATGTACACTGTCTTTTGATGGATCTCTCATATGTACTGAGATGGGTCAAATTCAAATTCAATATGAAAAGTAAGCAGCCGCCCCAATCTTATTATCCTTGATTGATCTTAATTAACGCTCCCCTAAATAAACATAATTTTTTTTTCTTTTTCTCCGTCCCACGTGGTTTTCTTATTTTAATTTTATTCAACAAAATCATACTTTATTCTTCTACGATGAACTCTTTTGTGAGACGAGTTTATGTGAAATTGATAGTAAGACGGATCGACCTGTTGTTAAAGTATGCTTTCTATATAGTTAAGTATGTTTGTAGTAAATGTTGAGAGTGGAAATTAGCGTATTTGAGTATCCAATTTAACACATTTTTTATGAGAATTGTTGTTATATATTAACACAAGTACCTTATATTCAATATATGTGAGAAAAAGGTGTACTTAATGTGTTTTATTGTGTTTTAGGTAGAAAAAATATCAAAAGTGTAAAGTTAGAGAAAAGGTGCAACTTATGCAATGAATGCTGAAAAACGCACGTTCAAATTGTGTAATATTTATGTATTTGTGTGGAGATTAAAATTGGTGGTGTGATATATGGTTGGAAAGCCACTGAAAAGAGGATCTTTTGGGCGTAAAGAACACCTCAATCGAGTTCCAAACGATGAAGTTATGATCAAGATGGTGACGTCGCGCGAGATGTGCCGAGTAGAACGGCTGTGTCACATTCCATGGCTTGTTAAACCTTCAAATCTTGGAGTTTTTGTGAGATCTTAATATGGATAGAAAGTCAAGGAAGAGAGGATCTCGTGAGCGCAAGAATCACTCAAATTGGAGCTCAGATGTTGAAGTTATACGCAAAACAGTGGCGCAAGTGGAATTCGACCACGATAGTCCAGTTCGACCAGTACCACTTGGTCGAACCCTAGGTCGAACTCGAATCCTAAATAGAAGCAGTACCTGTTCGACCACTAGTTCGATAACACTCTGGTCGAATCTTGGATCAGAAGCCAAGTTACAGAGGAGTTCGACAGCATAGATGAGTTTGACCAACTTGTTTGGTCGAATCGACATCCGAAAACTTACCAAATTCATATTTTTACACCTTCAGTATGTGTGTTTGCTCAAGAAGCCCATCCAAGGCCAGTAAGGAGAGTTTACAAGTATAAAAGAAGAGCTTTCGCAGGAGAAAAGAAGGGAGGAGATTAGAAGAGATTGGATTGGAGAGAGGCCACAACAATACTACACCCCACAAGGGGGATCACCCCCAACCATCATCCATGTCCTTTCCTCTATCCATCCATCACTTTGAAGATTCGTTCGTGGAATCAAGAGGAGAACCAAGAGGAGAATTCAAGACGAAGAAGTACGCGGCGATGCCCACATCTAGGATTTTATTCATTTCCTAATTTATCTTGTATTTTTTGGACATTAGGGTAAGTGTTCTTAGTCGCATTTTTAGTAAAATATTTAAGACTAAGAGACTCTATCATTGTTGTAAACGCTTGACCAAGTATACAATTTATAATAATGTCGTCCCAAAGGAAAGCAAACTGAGGCTTGTATCTGGATTTTCTATTGATTTGTGCTTTGTAAGAATGATAGTTTGAAGATTTTGTTATTTAAAACTATTACTTACGATTCTACTCAATTAACTAGAATTAAGACTATCAAAGTAAATGATCAAAGAACAAGAAAATGATGAATGGAATGGATGTAGATTTTACTTGAGAAGAGAGCAAGGCTAATCATACTCATGGTTAAGACTTGAGCTAGATATGCAAAACTCTTGATAGTAATTTTCATTAACTTGTGGATTAAAAGCAATCACAATTTTACCCCTAGTCCCTATGGCCAAGGCAACTAGGTTCTCGATTTCTTTACAAGCCTAAATCTCCTAAGATTGGTCCTAATCTCAATTCCCTTAAGATACTATGATCATAAGTTGGTTCTTTTCAATCAATTTCTTAAGTGTCCCTCTATGAATGTTCTAAGCCTAAGGAGGGTATGGCTTACCTCCCCTTATACTAACATGCATACACAATTCAATGTATGATTCAATTAAACATCCACTCACAACATTGGAATGATCATCCTAATACTATGAATAGAAGATTCAATCACAAAAACATTAAAATGAAACATGATTTATATATCATAAAAGGAAATCCACAAATCAATTCAAATTATTACTCAAGTTTTATATATTTAACTCTTCACTTCAACCATTCATATGATTAGCCCTACTATAGAACTAGCCACTAAACATGGTGATTAATTCAATACAAATCAAGCTTTTCTCCATTTGAGCCATAATAAGAAGAAACTCAACAATTGGAAAGTAGATTGGCTTCCCTTGCATGGAAAGACCTCTCCTCCTCTTCAATGTATCAAATTCTTCACTCCTTGATGCTTCAATCTTCTCAAATGGTGGAAGGTTGGATGGAATGATGGATTTATGGAGTGAAAGTGAAGATCAAATGGAAATTGGATAGATCTAGATGGTAGAGATGGATTATGGATCTAGTGTATGAGGAAATGTGGTGTGGAGTGTGTGTAACTGCTATGAATCTGATCTCCCCTTCAAAAATTCGCACAAGTCATCCTTTTATATCACTTATGGACCTTCTAGAAGCTTCCGGAACATTCTAAAAATTTCACAGGTTTTTGCACCTACACGGCCCGTGTAGCAGAACACGGCCCGTGTAGGGCATACTTACTTCGGCGTGTTGTGCGTGCTTCCAGACACGGCTCGAGCTCTGCACACGGTGTCGTGCTCTGCACACGGGGCGTGCAGCAACGCACGGCCCGTGCACCAGCGCACGACCATCCTCCTGGGCGAGCAGTGATTTCTGATGACAATACACGGCCACTTGTTACAGGGCCGTGTTTCGCACACGGTCCGTGTACAAGCAGGCTGTGTCCTTTCGACTCCGTCTCGCTCCCGACTTCGTTTTTGTCCATTTCTTCACCTGTTTTACACATATTTAAGCTCATTTACACAATTCTATCAAATCATACCACATTCCTCAAAATAACAATAACTCCACCAAAAGTAATACAAATACGGATAAAAACATCCAAAAATACACAAATAACAACACTAAAATCTAGGTGAAAATGACAACGATCAACCCCCCAAACTTAAGGTATTGTTCGTCCTCGAACAATGAAAAATGATAAACAAGAGGAGCAATTTTCGCCTAGAAAACATCTACCGAACATAAACCACAACACATCACAAATAATAAGGATTATAAAATTCACATTAAGTATCCCTACCTCATCAAACTTGTAACATGAAAGATTAACAAGTTCAATCTTAAGAATGACAAAAGAGTAGTCAAATTCTTTTCAATCCAAGCCTCTCATAGGATATCAAATTCACTCAACACTCTATAGAATAGGATTTAGATCATTACTCATCAACCGGTTAAAACCGACTCACCATAGTCTTGCTCACGGACTATGTTCACAAGCCACCCTAATTTCAATAAATGATCAAAAAGGTCTTTATCTTTTGGATGTAATATTTAGGCTCTTTGGTATGATAGGAGATTTTGGATAATAGTAACTAATCAAGTGTAAGTAATTTAAGAGATGATACCTTTCTCCAACTTACTCACTTTCAAGTTTCCTTTACTTTCTTCTTTAATCATAAGCATTATCCATTATCATTCCTTGGATGTCTTGAGCTTCTTTTGATTTTTGCATGCTTCCTTTCTTTTAACCTTTGAGTTCCATGAGCTCATTTTTGTTGATTTGCTTATTTTTCTTGTTTTGAGGTCGCATGTACATTTGCTTTAACTCTTTTCATCATTTTCTTGCTTGTTTACCATTTCCTTTCTTTTCTAGCACAATTCTCACATCAAACCTTGTAAACCATCACCTCCTCAATCACCCACACTTAGGTTATATATATAAGGCTCAAGTAAGTTTTAAAGGCTTGTATTGTGCTTGAATCACAAAGAAAAGGCTTATAGGCTCAAAGTGATTTACTAAGGATAATATTTTTGGTAAGGAACTTTTTATGGCTATGACTTCATTCATCAATGATGGCCTAAGACCATTTCACAAATTTTCACCATTCGGCTTCATTCCTATAGTCCATGAGCAAGTTCTAGTTTGTCTAAGTTCAACCGGTCCTCTCTTCAAGAATTAACCATGGAGGCACGGTTGAGGCTCAAGTTTCATAAGCTTTTGCTTAGACCAAAAGAAACATAATTACCTTTCATACTTCTCAAAATTGAACAAATTATATAATTCATGTCACAATTTCAATAAGTAGAAACCATTAACATGCTTGCCATCACTCATCACGAACAATGCATTATAGCTCATATTAAAAAATTACTCAACTCCTTCCCAAAAACATACCACCAAACCATCCATACAAGAATAAAAATAACAACAAACACCACAGTGATCAAAGAAAAATCACCAAACAATATAAAAACATATAACATGCATAAACTAAATCATCCATAAAAAAGTATCAATACATTAATTCACATCCATAGCAATAAAAATCAAATTCCCATCACATCCAAACAATAAAAATCAAATCAAAATACGAAGAAAAAAACAAAAAGCAAATCACATAAAACTAAAATAAAATCCCAAAATAAAGGAAGCCTCCCAAAAACAAACAATTAAAGTACAATCCAATCTACCAAATCAAATCTAATTCAAAAATCCTTCAAAAAGTCTAATCATAGCTAAAATGAATGAATAAAGTGCCGAGCACTCAAAGTACTCCCTTCATGGCTCTGGAGGTGGATGATAGGCATTCCATGAAATGTATGCACGAGGAGATCCGGGGAACTGAAAGTTGAACATCATCATTAGCATCTTCTCTATGTTGTTGACGTGCACCCGTGATCGCTCCTCGTAATACTCCCTCCGACGCTGTCCAGCTCTGAGCTCCTGAATATGCACTCCATACTCATGCTGGATATCTCGGATCTCCCTGATCTGTGCTCCGTAAGTCTGTTGTACGTGCCTCATATCTCACCCTCATCCATCATATAATTCCATCTATCATTCCCTTGCTCCTTAAACTCTACCTGGTCCGGTTGCTCTCCTTGCTCATCTCTTTCCATTGGCACTGGCTCGACTCTCAAGTTAGCTAGCTTGAGATTCTCTTCCACTTTCATCTGTCTTAGAACCTCTTCCACTTCATCACGATTTCTCCTATAGAAAGCTTTCACGACCCTTAAGTGATTCGTACTAGCCATTGCCAAGTTAGCAAACCTCCTTCTAGTATAAACCGAGTGAGCTCCGGAGTTGGCAAGGGAAATGGAGCTTCCTTTTCCTGCCTCAGACAATATTGATTCCTAACCGTGGTCAAGAACTCCATCCTCATCAACTGTTGGTAGTTCAGCCCTTCACTCACCATTCGATTCTCCATGCCTGCCACATTAACTCCCAATCCTTGAGCTATCATTGTGATCATTCCTCCTAACATTAGGCCTTGAGAAGACTGTCTCTTAGCAACTCTCTCCGCATGATGCACAAAGTGTGCTGCAACGTTCAACGGTCGCTCATTGTAGATGCAAAATATGATGTAAAGCTACTTTTCTCCAATAGCTCCACCTTCAAACCTCCCTAAGATGGTATTTGAGACAATCTTCTCCAAATATCTTATCACTGGGTTCCGGATTGCGGTCCCTTTTGAAGCACTAGGATGTATCCTGCTCTTTCTGTCCCATCGTTCATCAAGCTCTTCCACCATTCTTGTTGGTTGAAACCACCTCCTTCATAGAAACTTTGATGGTTCGGACATGATGGGCAACCAAAACACTCATTCAACACAGCCAGGGGAACCTTCTCTCTCAACACATTGTCCAATTGGAATGTCACCCAAATAGGGAATCCATTCCGATCCTTTTTGACTTGCAACGTGCTCATGAATTCTGCAGTTAAGTGGTAGTAGGTTGGTGGCCTCTTGTCAAAAAAGAATGCTTCCATCTAAGCAAAATGGAATAGCTTCCTCAAATCCTCGTCGAGTCCTAGTACTCTCATCGTTTCCGTATCTTGAAAATGAGTGGGCTTGATCTTTGTAGCCAATG
Organism: Pogostemon cablin; assembly: GCA_023678885.1. Classification (NCBI taxonomy): domain Eukaryota; kingdom Viridiplantae; phylum Streptophyta; class Magnoliopsida; order Lamiales; family Lamiaceae; genus Pogostemon; species Pogostemon cablin. The sequence continues at coordinate 34,279,964 of CM042951.1, forward strand.
TTTGCCAACGGAGCACATACTTCCCCCAATAATCCTCAAACTCAACCCCGAAATTATTCGAATGTACTCCGTCTTCCATCAACTGTGCATTCAAATTAGCCAATTTCCCTAGATCGGTTATCACAATGAAATCCTCATTCCTTGGTCTAACTCTCCTCTTGGCCATCTACAAAATGATAATTCTCAAATTATAACCAATTACCTTAATAAGAATGTTAATGCACTTTAGTTAAATTCCACCCTAGTTATTCAACTTAGCATGGAACCTACTATGCATCAACATACTTATTCACCTCATTAGTATTTCAAATCATAATAGGCACTTCACTATCATTCATCTCGACTAATCAACGATTCATAACCAATTTTAAGCGTTATCACACATATGAATTCCAAATTACATCATCATCAAACAGCATTCGAATATGATCTTTAAATTCCAACAAAATTCTCTCTTAGACATTTCATCGAACACTTGGCATGCATAAAGTTTCAACATAATTTTAATATTCAATTCACATAGCCTCATGCCCAAATCCTCAATATCTAAGTTTAATTCCTCACAAAGAAATACTAAACTCATGTAATTCTTCAATTAGCCACAACACAATCACTCAAATTCATGATTCTCACACAATCCCCAAATTACTCCTCATGAACCCTAATCCAACTTTATTCAAAAAATCAAATTGAAACATGTATGATAATCACTCAATAAAGCATATTAAATTCACACTATAACAAAGCCCATGTATCAATTCAATCAATTCATATCAAAATTTATAAGTTAGGGTTCAAAAATTCATACCTCTTGACAATTGGATGTGGAGAAGTGTTTTGGATGTGAAAAATTGACGAACTTCACTCACTATCCCTCAAAACTCACCTTGGTGGATGATTCGTATGCTTGGGAAGATGAATATGGTGCAAACGGAGTGTGTACGGAAGAAGGAGGGCGTGTGGAATGAGTACGGATCGGCCCTATTTAAAACCTGAAACAAACCCTGCATGGCCCGTGCTGCATTGCATGGCCTCAAGTAAGGCCGTGTAGCATTTTCTGATGCTCCTACATGGCCAACTATTACAGGGCCGTGTGTGGAACATGACCCGTGTACATGCTCTACTGCACGGCTCGAGCTGCGGAGCTTGGCCTTCCTCCTGGCCGTGTAGCGTGTTCTGATGCAACTACACGGCCACCTGTTACAGGGCCATGTGCGGAGCACGGCCCGTGTCGCAGTTTACCATATTTTTACACTTTTTCACATTTCACCTCATTTTTGCCCTGTTTTTCCACTTCTCAAACACCCTTTTCATGCTCAAAACACTTCAAAATATCATTCACACCACAATTATGATCAAGAATGGATTGAAATGTACTTAAAACACCACCAAACATACCAAAACTAAAATAACTCATGAGAAAATTTTCAAAATTGTTCAAAATTGACCATTTTGCAAGACAACACAAGACACATGATTCATCACACACTAAAGCGTAAACAAGGTATACAAGGTATAAGTCACACCACGCACTCTCCCCCCAAACTTAAATCGAAATAAGTTGAGAATTAAGTTTGCAAAAAGTGGTGAGACATACCCTTGTTGTTTCCATCAATGCTTTTCATGATCTTTCTTCCCAATGATTCTTGTGCATCCTTGTAATTTATATGATCAAGAGCACCACACAATCTCCCCCCAAACTTAAATTAACACAAGTGTTAAAATTTAAGTTTGTAAAGAGTGGTGTGGCATACATCAGCATTTCATCTTTAGCCTCCTTGTCTTTCATCTTATGCATTTTTCTCACGAGCTTAACCACCTTCTCACCAAATCTACAAGAAACTAACAAACACAACAAAAAGAAAATAAAATCTACACTACTCTACAAACAAACAAAGAAGTTTAGGAAGAGAGAGTATCCACATACACTATCTCCTTTTGAGAAGGAGATAGGTAATGCTTCACTCTATGACCATTTATCACAAACTCATTATTCGGACCCTTGAGTTTCAACGTATGTCCATTCAACACTTCAAGCACTTCATATGGCCCCATTCATTTAGATTTAAGCTTTTCGGGAAATAACTTAAGCCTTGAATTGAATACAAGAAGTTTGTCCCCCGGAGCAAACGTCTTTTCCTTCACTTTAGCATCATACCATCTCTTCATATTCTCCTTGTATATGATTGAGTTATCAAATGCTCTTCCTCTAAACTCATCCAACTCGACTAACTTCAACAATCTCTCTTGACCACTCTACCTTTCATCCATATTAAGGCGTTTGATAGCCCACAAAGCACGGTGTTCCAATTCCACAGGGAGATGACAAGCTTCGCCATAAACCAATTGATACGGTGACACACCAAGAATAGTCTTAAAAGCCATCCGATAAGCCCATAAGGCATCATCAAGCTTGTCCGACCAATCCTTCCTCCCCCCATTGATTGTCTTCTCCAAAACTAACTTGATTTGGCGGTTAGAAACCTCCGCCAAACCATTTGCTTGAGGATGGTAGGGTGTAGCCACTCGATGCTTGACTCCATATCTCTTCAATAAATTCTCCATCAACTTGTTGACAAAGTGTGATCCTCCATCACTCACTAAAGCTCGTGGAACTCCAAACCTAGCAAAGATATTCTTTTTCAAGAACCTTTGCGCAATCAAAGCATCATTTGTCTAAGTGGGGATTGCCTCCACCCACTTTGACACATAATCCACGGCTAGCAAGATGTACACATATCCTTTTGATGAGGAAAATGGTCCCATAAAGTCGATGCCCCATACATCAAATATTTCCACATCAATTCTCAAGGTCATGGGCATTTCATCTCTCTTACATATTCCCCCTATTCTTTGGCATCTATCACACTTAGCCACAAACTTCTTTGCATCTTTAAACAATGTTGGCCAATAGAACCCCAATTGTCAAACTTTAGCCCCCTGTCTTTTGATGAGCGAAGTGACCTCCACACAAAGACGAATGACAAAGTTCAAGAATTCCCATTACTTCTTCTTCGGCCACACATCTTCTTATCACTCCATCATTATAAATTTTAAACAAATATGGCTCAACCCACAGATATTTCTTTACTTCCACATGAAACTTCTTCTCCTTATACTCATTAAGCAATGTGGGCTCAATTCCACAAACAATGAAGTTAACATAATCGGCATACCAAGGCGGCACATTCACAATGAGAGAACACACTTGCTCAACCTCCAATAACAAAATTTTCTCATTCGGGAATTCATCCCCAATTGGATTCATATCCTTATTCTCACCTCCATTCTCCAACCTAGAGAAATGGTCCGCGATCACATTCTCCACGCCTTTCTTATCCTTGATCACCACATCAAATTCCTATAAAAGCAACACCCAACGGATTAAACGAGGTTTAACATCTTTCTTACCCATGAGGTATTTTATAGCCGCGTGATCCGTGTAAACAATCGTTTGTGTTCCAACCAAGTATGGTCGAAACTTCTCAAAAGCATACACTACAGCTAAAATTTCCTTCTCTGTTGTGGTATAATTGACTTGGCATGAATTCCATGTCTTTGAGGCATAATAGATTGCTCTAAACTTCTTCTCCCTTGTTTGACCCAACACCACTTCGATGGATTGATCGCTAGCATCACAATGCAATTCAAATTGCAAACTCCAATTCGGAGTAATGAGTATTGGAGATGAAGTGAGAGCATCCTTAAGCACCTGAAATGACACACAACATTCATCATTGAAGTGAAATACACAATCTTTTTCAAGCAATTTATAAAGAGGTTTAGCAATTTTAGAAAAATCCTTAATGAAACGTCTATAGAAGCCCGTGTGACCTAGAAATGATCTCACCCCCTTCTCACTAGTAGAAGTGGGAAGATGATCTATTGCTATCACTTTAGCTCTATCCACTTTTAACCCATGCTTTGAGATATGGTGCCCCAATACTATCCCATCGGTTACCATAAAATGACACTTTTCCCAATTTAGCACAAGATTTGATTCTTCACACCTCTACAACACAATAGTGAGATTAGTCATGCAAATATCATAAGAGGAACCATACACGGAAAAGTCATCCATAAACACCTCCATAATATTTTCAATCAAACCATCGAAGATAGCCATCATACAATGCTGAAAAGTGATGGGGGCATTACATAGAACAAACGACATCATTCTAAATGCAAATGTACCATAGGGACATGTGAAAGTTGTCTTCTCTTGATCTTCCGATGCAATCAATATTTGATTGTACCCGAAATAACCATCAAGAAAATAATAGTACTCATGCCCCGCAAGACGATCCAACATTTGGTCTATGAATGGCAATGGGAAGTGATCTTTACAAGTGTTTTCATTCAATTTACGATAATCAACACACACTCTCCAACCCGTAATAGTTCTAGTGGCAATGGTCTCATTTGTATCGGATCTCACAATTGTCATACCACCCTTTTTTGCCACTACATGTAAAGGACTTACATATTGACTATCACTAATTGGAAAGATTATTCCCGCATCAAGCCATTTTAATACCTCTTTTCTCACCACTTCTTGCATTATAGGATTCAATCTACGTTGGTTTTGAACACAAGACTTCTCATCATCAATCAAATGAATCTTATGCATGCACATAGATAGACTAATACCTTTCAAATCTTTAATGCTCCAACCAATAGAGGATTTATGCTCTCTTAAGACTCTTAGTAATTTTTTTAATTCTAAATCATTAAGGGAAGATGATACAATTACCGGATACGTTTCATTTTTTCCAAGTAAGCATACTTTAAGTGCTCTGGTAATGGTTTTAATTCCACCTTCTTCTTCTCTTGTACTTCCTCCTTTGGTCCTTCATCAAGTTTTTCAACATTTGCTTCCTTTGCTTCCTCATTCGTGAGTGCCATACAAGCATTTAAACCATGTAAATCATCAATCATTTCATAATTTTCCAAACAAAAAGAGGATTTAGATTTTAAAGATTCAATTGAGTAAGAATGACTTATGATAATTTCCAACGGATCCTTGGAGTGAAGATGGTACATATGTTCCTCAACAATGTTATCCACAACCTCCAATCTTCTACATTCCTCTTTGTTCTTGGGATACCTCATAGCCTCTCTCAATGAAAATATCACCTCTTCTTCATTTACCCTCAAAGTAAGCTCTCCCTTCTCCACATCAATCAATGTTTTCCCGTGGCAAGGAATGGACGACCAAGTATTAATGGAACATTTGAATCTTCATCCATATCTAATACCACAAAATAAACGGGAAATACAAACTTGCCAACTTTGATCAACACATCTTCAACAATTCCTTTCGGATACGTCAACGATCGATCGGCTAATTGAAGTATAACCGACGTCGAGCTTGACTTCACCAATACCCAACTTCTTGAAGATTGACAACGACATCAAATTAATGCTAGCTCCCAAATCACATAAGGCTTTGTAGTTCTCATGCTCTCCCATCTCACATGGAATAGTGAAACTCCCAGGATCTTTCAATTTAGGGGGAAGTTTCTTTTGCAAGATTGCACTACATTCCTTCGTAAGGTTCACCGTTTCAAATTCTCCCAAGCTTCTTTTCTTTGACAAAATATCCTTCAAGAACTTTGAGTAGTTGGGCATTTGTAATAACGCCTCCGCAAAAGGAATATTCACATGTATCTTCTTCAACATTTCAACAAACTTAGCAAATTTCTCTTCTAATCCCTTTTTCAAGCACCTTTGTAGAAACGGAATTGTAACGGGCAACTTTGGAATTCCACATTCATCCCTTTCGAACTTCTCCTCTCTCTCTTTTCATTTTGCTTCTCTACATCTTTCCCACTTCTTTGGAGACTTCACTTTTTCTTCTTCAAGAATAGGAGTACTTTCATCTTTTTCAACACTTTCAACTTCTTTCTCTTTCCCTTCTTCATCCAAGCTTTCCATAGGCTCAACTTCACACTCTACCCCCTCTACTTCCATTGGCATAGAAGACCCTTCGTATTTTGTTCCACTACGAAGTTCAATAGCCTTGCATTGCTCCTTCGGATTAGTATTGGTTGTAGATGAAAATTTCCCTTGTCGGTGAACATCCCCCTTTTTCACTTGCCATTTGACTTATTTGTGTCTCCAAGGCTTTGATTCTCTTATCATTCACCTCATCTCTTCGCCTTCTTTCTTCTTTATCTTCCTTCATGAATTCAAACATTTTAGCAACTTGATCTTCTACCGAAGGCTTCCCTTTACCATTTTGAACTTTTTACACCGGATTAATGCCCGGTGGAAGAGTGAGGGCATTCCTTTGATTTCCATACGACAAATTCTCATACCTACGGGGTTGGTTAAAATTCCCTTGAAAATTACCTTGCTCCCATCCTCCTTGTCTTTGTGGATATCCTCCTCCATGATTTCCAAAATTATTACCATAATTTCCTTACATGAAGGCAACTTCCTCAAGAGTCATCTCCGGTGAACATCATGCATCTTGAATTCCAAAATTAGAGGACATACCTTGTTGAGGCATAGAGATAGGCATTTGACAACTTTGAGAAGATTGACCCATATTAGGCATAGTCATGCCTTGTTGAGGATTAGGACACACTTGTTGATTCATCAAGGGCAATGACATACCTTGTTGAAGATTAGCAGACACTTGTTGATTCAAACCCAGTGTAGAATTCGAAGATATTTGCATATTAGCATTCATCCTCTTTAGCAATTCTTTCCCTTTCGTACATTCTCAGTGCACGATCCATAGGTCATTGACCGTATTCAAAGCTACTTTCTCACATATAGCAATTCCTCTTTCCGGAGTTTGCCCCAAAATCGAACCTCCCGCCGAAGCATCAATGAGCATCCTCTCACTTCTATATAAATCGGCATAGAAGAATTCTATTTGTTGCTTTTTGGGGAATCCGTATTGAGGATACTTCCTTATCATCTCTTTGAATTGGTCTCATGTCTCACTAAATGTTTCAAGTGGCAATTGCTTGAATTGAAAATTTTGTCCTTTAAGATGCAACATCTTGGATGGTGGAAAATACTTGCTCAAAAATTTTTGTGCCAACTCTCTCCATGTGGTGTATGATCCCGGTGGTAGAGTATGATACCTAGCCTTAGCTCTATCTCGTAATGAAAACGAGAAAAGCTTCATTTTAACAACATTCTCACTTATCCAATTTATCTTTATCGTATTTGTCAACTCCGTAAATTGGCTAAGTGAGCATTTGGGTCCTTCATAGTACCACTACCAAATTGATTTGCTTGCACCATGTTGATCAACCCAGTCTTTATCTCAAAATTATTCACATTCAATGGCGGGCCCATTCCATAATTCCCATATTGCGGTTGAAAATGATCACGGATATTCATTCTCACTCCATTGTTTCCATTTCCACGAGGTTGATTTTGCACCACCGGAGGATTATTCCTTGCTTCTTGTTGTGCCAACAAGTTTTGAATAATAGCTTGCATTTATTGGTTTTGCAAGTGCATTTGTTGAGCATAAACTTGTGGCACATACTCTTGATTACCATAACCTCCTCTAGCATTATCACCACCTTGAAAATTTCTCAAATTACCTTCTTCATCAACGATGTTTGCATTATCCCTTACTTCATCCATACTCTCTTCCGTAGTCTCTAACACTTCTCTTCTTTGTCTTCTTAAGGTAGTTTCCAATTCCAAGTTTAAAGGTTCAATAGATTGAGACCTTGAATGAGTTCGCATGTACCTACAAGAATTGTCCAATTAGCTCTCCAAGTAACCAAGACAAGTAAACAAGTACCAAATAAAAGAAATATCCTCATCAAAACTAATCAACTTCAAACTCGTTGCAACCAAAAGTTTAACATTTCCCCGGTAAGCGGCGCCATGTTCTTAGTCACATTTTTAGTAAAATGTTTAAGAGTAAGAGACTCTATCGTTGTTGTAAACGCTTGACCAAGTACACAATTTATAATAATGTCATCCCAAGGGAAAGCAACTGAGGCTTGTATCCAGATTTTCTATTGATTTGTGCTATGTAAGGATGATAGTTTGAAGATTTTGTTATTTGAAACTATTACTTATGATTCTACTCAATTAACTAGAATTAAGACTAACAAAGTAAATGATCAAAGAACAAGCAAATGATGAATGAAATGGATGTAGATTTCACTTGAGAAGAGAGCAAGGCTAATCATACTCATGGTTAAGACTTGAGCTAGATATGCAAAACTCTTTATAGTAATTTTTATTAACTTGTAGATTAAAAGTAATCACAATTTTACTCCTAGTCCCTATGGCCAAGGCAACTATGTTCTCGACTCCTTTACAAGCCTAAATCTCATAAGATTGGTCTTAATCTCAATTCCCTTAAGGTACTATGATCATAAGTTGGTTTCTTTTCACTCGATTTCTTAAGTGTCCCTCTATGAATGTTCTAAGCCTAAGGAGGGTACGGCTTACCTCCCCTTATACTAACATGCATGCATAATTCAATGTATGATTCAATTAAACATCCACTTACAATATTGGAATGGCCATCCTAATACTATAAATAGAAGATTCAATCACACAAACATTAAAATGAAACATGATTTATATATCATAAAAGGAAATCCACAAATCAATTCAAATTATTACTCAAGTTTTACATATCTAACTCTTCACCTCAACCATTAATATGATAGCCCTACTATAGGACTAGCCACTAAACATGGTGATTAATTCAATACAAATCAAGCTTTGCTCCATTTGAGCCATAATAAGAAGAAACTCAACAATTGTAAAGTAGATTGGCTTCCCTTGTATAGAAAGACCTCTCCTCCTATTCAATGTATCAAATTCTTCATTCCTTGATGCTTCAATCTTCTCAAATGGTGGAAGGATGGATGGAATGATGGATTTATTGAGTGAAAGTGAAGATCAAATGGAAATTGGATAGATCTAGATGGTAGAGATGGATTATGGATCTAGTGTGTGAGGAAATATGGTGTGGAGTGTGTGTAACTGCTATGAATCTGATCTCCCCTTCAAAAATTCGCACAAGTCATCTTTTTATATCACTTATGGACCTTCTAGAAGCTTCCGGAACATTCTGAAAATTTCATAGATTTTTGCACCTACACGGCCCGTGTAGCAGCACACGGCCCGTGTAGGGCACACCTACTTCAGTGCGTTGTGCGTGTTTCCGGACATGGCTCAAGCTGCAGTACACGGTCTTAGTCGTAGATGTGCAACATTTTCTGAGATAAGTACACGACTTCTTCATACTTGGCCGTGCTCTGCACACGGGGCGTGCAGCAACGCATGGCCCGTGCACCAGCGCACGGCCATCCTCCTGGGTGAGCAGCAATTTCTGATGACAATACACGGCCACTTGTTACAGGGCCGTGTTCCGCACACGGCCCGTGTACAAGCAGGTTGTGTCCTTCTGACTCCGTCTCGCTCCCGACTCTATTTTTGTCCATTTCTTGACCTGTTTTACACATATTTAAGCTCATTTACATAATTCTATCAAATCATACCACATTCCTCAAAATAATAATAACTCCACCAAAAGTAATACAAATACGGATAAAAATATCCAAAAATACACAAATAACAACACTAAAATCTAGATGAAAATGACAACGATTAGTAAGATCTATCCAACACCCATGATTGTTCTTCGTAACATCATGGGCTAGAGCCTTTTTGGTAGAACTAGGGTTGTGAAGGTTTTTACCAATTAATTGAACTTTCGTGTATAAACTCCGTACAACACTACTTGTGGATTTATTTTATATATGATTGTGTATTTTTAATTCATACTCACGGTCATTTTATGCATCATTAACTGTCATGTAGAGTTTGAATACATATCTTGGTTACTGATTGAGTGCGTTCACTGCTGAGTAGGATTCCATGTTATGATTCTAAGTGAGGGGACTCCGAAGCTTCATTAGAACTATCATATATGAATACTTATTAATTGAATTAAATTCAGGTTATTAAGTAGGATAAAGAGGATAATTGTATAGTACCTATAAAAGGAGATCATATCGGGTTAGAGTACCAATTGGCCAGGGAAATAATTGATACTGATAGTACCTAGAAAGGGGGATGGAATTATATATCTTATTTCGAGGTTATTCACACGTGTTACACGCATGTTTACTTGTGTCTATAGAATAGATATGCATGGTTTAGTGATGCGTCCATATTCCGCAAGGCAGAGTCAGACATCAATACACGAAAGGGAGATTAATGAGTGAAACTGGATTATCCTAGAGCTACATATTCTCCTACTTGATCCACTTTCGTATTCTTTGAGTGATATTTTATTTATTATTTTAATTAATTTGTTAGTAGATAATAATTAAATTCTCAAACTTTATTGTCTTACGTCTTAATTAATTTAAATAATAATTAAATTGATAATACGTTGTCCTTTGGGTTCGATATTCACTTGGTCGCTTGCTTAAGCTGCAATTGATATCCTTAATACTTGGGGATTAATTTTGCGTACAAAAAAAATACGTATCAAGTTCTTGGCGTCATTTTCGGGGACGACTGTTATTATTAGTTTATTATTTTTAGTTGATTAAGACGTTTATTTGTGATTATTTATTTCTATCTTACCTTGAATTTTTTTGAGGTACTTGTGCACTAGGAAAAGGAAAGGAAGGAAAGAAAAGAATAATACATTGAGTTAAACATGGCCGGAGCAAGGCAGAATCCGGATAATATTGCAATCCGTGAATTTTCAAGTGTAATGGGATTGACAACATGGGTGAGCAAGGGGGGAAGATGATAATTTTGAGATACATCCCGCTCTTATTAACATGGTAGAGAAGAATCCTTTTTCTGGAGGTTATTTTGCAGATCCATATCAGCATCTCAGAAGATTCCTTGGTTATGCAAACACTCAAAAGGGCGTTGGAGCTAATGATCATGCTAGACGGATCGCCCTATTCAAGTTTTCATTAATTGATAAGGCGGAAGCATGGTATGAAACTCTTGATGCAGCATACTGCACTACATGGGACCAACTACAGCAGAAGTTCTTGGAGAGATACATGCCACCCTCAAGGATCTTAAGAATGAAGCAAGAGATCACCCAATTTCTTATGAATCAAGGTGAGAAATTTCATGAGGCGTGGGACATGTTTAAAGACATGCTCAGGAGGTGTCCACAGTATGGGATGTCTAAGGCTGAATACATAAGTATCTTCTATTATGGATTAGATTGTGAGTCACGTGTTCATATTGATGCATCATCAGGAGGAACGCTGTTATCTAAAACAACACTTGAAGCAGAAAAGTTATTTGAAAACATCTCTATGAATTCACGTGACTGGCCTGTAGAGAGAGATAGAGGATTATATGTACTTGGCAATGTGGCGCAGGTTGAACATCAAGTGGTGAAGTCAAATAGGGATGATGAGATCGTCTCTAGTCTAGCTAACATCAACAAGCTACTAGAGTCCCAGCAGAAGCAGATTACAGAGTTGACACTAAGGGGGCCTAGTCTGAAGCAGCACGAAGTGAGGAGTGTTGAAGATACCTTCAATCGATACATAGCTGAGAACGATGCAAGGGTTGACCACATCGAAGCTAGAATGAATGTTGATCATGCAGATTTATCCAAGCAGTTGAAGGATCTAACTTTGATTATGGGGCAAATGACCGCGAACGTGAATCAATTGACACAAAAATTGGAGAATAAAACCATCACGTTAAGGTCTGGAACGTGGTACGAGGGATCGATGAAGCGAGAAATGAATTTTGAAACTCCAAGAGCACGATTCGACCTCGATTTGACCAAGCCAACAGGTCGAATCACATCATGGAGGTTGACAAGCATCTGGGCAACCTCTAGAGCTTCTAACTGACCGGTTCGACCTCGATCTTTATGATTCGACTAACTCTGTTGGTCGAACCGAGGTCGAACCAGCCTATTCTCAAGACTCTGATGTTGGGTTTGACCAACCTAGCCATGGTTCGACCAAACCAGTTGGTCAAACTAAGGTCGAACCAACCTATATGCATTGCTCTATTTTGTATGAAGCTCAATTCGACCATGATCACTCCAGTTCGACCAACCCTACTGGTCAAACCCAGGTCGAACGATACTATCCAGAGCACTCTATTTTATCTGAAGCCTAATTCGACCATGATCACTTGGATTCGACCAACCCTGTTGGTCGAAATGACCTGTAAATGAGAGAATGCACGTTCAGGTGTGCAGTTCGACCACTATTCAACCAATTCGACCAGCAACCCTGGACGAACTCAGGCCGAACACTACTGTCCTGCATCTTTTTCCACGCCGAATGCTTTACATGATATTGATGCTACTCCCGTACCATTCCAAGGACAGAATACTAAGCTTATAGTTGAGAATAAGTGGAAAAGAGCAAAGAGGTTGAGAGCCAAGAAGCTTAGACTGCAGATGGATAATGAAGATGTGGTTTTCTCTCTTGATCATACAATGAAGATGTCCATGGAAACTCAATTATGCAAGAGTATAGATGTGGTATCTAACTTGTTTAATCTTGATTTTTCTAAGACAGATGATTCTGAATTTAAGTGGAAGATTGACAAGAAGGTGTCTAGACAGCCATGGGTGGAAGGAAATTCCAAGGATCGTATACTTGTTACCAAGAAAGGTGAGGTGTTGAGTGTAGACAAGAAGAGAGAAAGAAAGTATTTGAAGGTGAGGATGCGAGAAGACCGTCCTCTACCATCGTGACTCTTCGACGTTAAATATGAGCGTCTGTTAGGGGCTTGTCCCTTCTATTTTATTGCTTTATTTCTTTCGTGTGAGTAAGAAATTTTTATATTTAAGGTGCTTACTAATCGGCAATTACATCTCTTTTCAAACTTAGTTTTGACTTACGTTTTTACTAAGTTTGGAGGGGTGTGATGTTCTTACCTCATTGAAGCACTAAGAGTATGTTTGCTAGGGGAATTGATTTTTGTGGTATGTTAAAACTTTAATCGGTTTTGACGTGCCGATTTTTTGCAATTTGCCTAGTGTTCAGTGGTGTTTCTAGTGTGTGGAGTCGATTAGATAGTCAATTGAGTCGTTCTTAGAGTTTTCCTATTTTATTATTGACGAATCTGTAATGATGAGTGTGTTTGAACTTTGATGATAGAAAAAGGTAACTAGAGTGGCAAGACGAGTTCTACACTGAGGCTTTGACTCGAGGAGCTTGTGCATTTTGAAGGGGAAATCAGGTGCCCTCATTTTCTTTTTTTAATTTTTATGTGTGATTTAAATTCATGAAGTGGAAGGATTGAGTTTATATTTTTGGTGATCCACATGAGCTTATATTTTTAGAATTGCACCTAAAATTCATATGCTCTTGAAATTGATGAAGGAAGTGTACTTGATTTATATTGTGATATAAAGTTCTATGTGTACTTGTGGGATATTCTTTACCATGAAAAGTGCTCTGTTACTTGTTAAAACCCATGTGAGATTTTGAGCCTCGTTGATCATGTTATATAATCACATGACATTTCTTTTCTGGTGAATATCGTTCTTGTGCGTGTATTCTAGAACTTGCCTCTTGGCTTACTTGAAACTACATGTGTGTTAGATGATGGGAAATGATCTAAGGCCTCCTTGAATTTATGACTCACTTAACCAAATAATTTCCTACCAAATAATTTTATATTTGTAATTAGCCCTTTTGAGCCTAAAAGTCTTATTTCTTTGGCAACCTACGAAGATAGCCACTTTGATATTTTACTTGAGCCTTAAATTCCTATATTTAGTGGAGAATTAAATGTTGTCAAAGTATGTGAAGTTGATTTTGATGGAGTTTGGAAGGAATAAAATATTTAGAGATGTACAAGTGATTATGAGCTTAAAAATAAGTTGCTTAGGGGTAGTGCCCGAAACTAGTATCCCGAGATGTTAGAGGTAGTGCCCGAAACTAGTACCTCGAGAGAAAAAAGAAGGAAAGAAAAAATATGTTGAGCTTGAAGGAAAAGAGAGAAAAGAAAATTAGAAGAGCATGAAGGTGGATAGCCTTGAAGTGTAAAAATCTGCAGTACAAAAGATCTCCGGTTTTAATTCTCTACTAATTGAGTCACTTAATCCATATATTTCCTACCTTAACCAATGAGTCAATATTACACCCAAAAGAAAAGTCCTTTTTGATCTCATTGTCGAATCATACTTTTAGTGGTGGAGAGTTTGAGACTTTTGGCAAGCTTATGGTTACGCATGCATTTGAATTGACTTTGAGCGTAAACACCTTAACCCATAAGTGTACATCTTTTACACTTCGAGTGATATATACTTCCCGTGAGAACATGTGAATGGAGCATTTGAATTGGTGGTGATTGTCTTATCTTGTATGCTATGAATTAATTATTATATGTAATGAGAGTTGTATTACCTAAGTTGAGGATAATTGTATTTTGAATGGGGTATTTCTCATAATTCTTGTTTCCCAGCTAATTTTCATACTCTCTCTCTCTCTTTATTTTTATTTTGTTGCCTCGGGACAAGCAATGGGTAATTTTGGGGGATTGCTGAGAGTGGAAATTAGCGTGTTTGAGTGTCCAATTTAACACATTTTTTATGAGAATTATTGTTATATATTAGCACAAGTGTCTTATATTCAATATATATGAGAAAAATATGCACTTGAGTTATTTTATTGTGTTTTAGGCGGAAAAAGGATCAAACGTGTAAAGTTGGAGAAAAGGTGCAACTTATGCAATGAATGCTGAAAAATGTACATCCAAATTGTGAAATATTTCTATGTTTTTGTTGAGATCAAAACTGGTAGTGTGATATATGGTTGGAAAGCCACTGAAAAGAGAATCGTTTTGGCGTAAAGAACACCTCAATTGAGTTTCAAACGAGGAAGTTATGATCAAGATGGTGACGTCGCGCGAGATATGCCGAGCAGAACGGCTGTGTCACTTTCCATGGCTTGTTAAACCTTCAAATCTTGGAGTTTTTATGATATCTTTATATAGATAGAAAGACAAGGAAGAGAGAATCGATTGAGCGTAAGAATCAATCAAATTAGAGCTCGGATGTGGAAGTTATACATAAAACAGTGAGACGGCGCAAGTGAGATTTGACCATGATAGTCCAGTTCGACCAGCACCTATGGTCGAATTGAGTTCGAAAAAGTCGAGTTCGACCACGACGGTCTAGTTCGACCACACCACTTGGTCGAATCCTAGGTCAAACTCAAAGTCTAAACAGAAGCAGCACCTGTTCGACCAGAAAATGTCCAGTTCGACCAACACTCTGGTCGAATCTTGGATCAGAAGCCAAG
Source organism: Pogostemon cablin (assembly GCA_023678885.1). Classification (NCBI taxonomy): domain Eukaryota; kingdom Viridiplantae; phylum Streptophyta; class Magnoliopsida; order Lamiales; family Lamiaceae; genus Pogostemon; species Pogostemon cablin. The sequence goes on from CM042951.1 coordinate 34,295,230, forward strand.
TTACAGAGGAGTTCGACCAGGGATTCGACCAGCATAGATGAGTTCGACCAACTTGTTTGGTCGAATCGATATCCAAAAACTTATCAAATTTGTATTTTTACACCTTCACTGTGTGTGTTGCTCAAGAAGCCCATCCAAGGCCCGTAAGGAGAGTTTACAAGTATAAAAGAAGAGCTTTCGCAGGAGAAAAGAAGGGGGGAGATTAGAAGAGATTGGATTGGAGAGAGGCCACAACAATACTACACCCCACAAGGGGGCATCACCCCCCAACCATCATTCACGTCCTTTCCTCCATCCATCCATCACTTTGAAGATTCGTTCATGGAATCAAGAGGAGAACCAAGAGGAGAATTCAAGATGGAGAAGGACGCGACGACGCCCACATCTAGGATTTTATTCGTTTCCTAATTTATCTTGTATTTTTTGGACATCTGGCTAAGATCTATCCAACACCCATGATTTTTCTTTGTAACATCATGTGCTAGAGCCTTTTTGGTAGAACTAGGGTTGTGAAGTTTTTACCAGTTAATTAAACTTTCGTGTGTAAACTCCGTACAACACTACTTGTGGATTTATTTTATATATGATTGTGCCTTTTTAATTCATACTCACGGTCGTTTTGTGCATCATTAACTGTTATGGAGAGTCTGAATACATATCTTGGTTATTGATTGAGTGCCTTCACTATTGAGCAGGATTACATGTTATGATTCTAAGTGAGGGGACCCCGAAACTTCATTAGAACTATCATATATGAATACTTATTAATTGAATTAAATTCGGGTTATTAAGTAGGGTAAAGAGGATAATTGTATAGTACCTATAAAGGGAGATCATATCGGGTTAGAGTACCAATTGGCCAGGGAAATAATTGATATTGATAGTGTTAGATTGTATACTAAAAGCCTAGGTTTTGTATTGAACGATGTTTTAATAATTTTATTTGAAATGAGAATCATTTGATCAAACGTTTTGCATATTATAAATTATTTATTTATATGTTTGTGTAAAAGTTCATTTACTTTATACTGTAGATAATATGTTGTGCGACAACACGCGGAAGATCATATTATCAGTTTTCTTATAAAGTATAAACAGATGCTCACAACCGAGATAGACGGGGACTATCTACCTGGATGATTGTAGTGTGATTTGGTATTAGTTTGTCATGACTATAGAATCACATTAGTACACCTTGTGTGTATTGAGCAGGACCGCTTGAGATCGTTCGACTTGTACTGTCTATATAGGAGAACTTGATCTCAATTATTATGGATGTTCGTGTTCTTAATCCCTATACAATAATCTCGACACATAAGGCAGTATTATTTCTTTGATTCATCAATGGGTGAGATTTACATGTATTAAATCAACAAACTCGGTGAGTTGGGAAGTTGTGCTATCTCTATGGTGTGTTGTTGATTGTAGAAGTAATCCATGTCCGACATAGGTTGATGATGTTCCCTTGAGGAGCTCATAAGGATTATCATGTAAATCTTGCAAGTGGATTAATTCTGGCATGATAATAAGGTTGAGTGGTACTACTCTCGAAAGAGATATTAATTAATTTGAGTTGTCAGTAACTTAATTAATTAATGGACATTGTATATCTTAAACATGGGGAGACTGTCGGGCTCATAATAAGAAGGAGCCCAAAATGTAATTTTGGAATTGGAAAGACAGTGCAGTAATAATAATATTTTAGTGGACTATATTATTATTATTGGACTTAAGTATAAGCTTTGGGCTAAGTTTGGATACTTAAGCCCGATGGAGGCCCAACCCAATTTCTCCTCCTGGTCCCTGCTATAGCCCAATATAAAAGTCATCTCAGCTTCTTGATACCCTAGTTCCTATGCCTCTTTTGACGTAAAGAAGGAAGAGAAGCAGATTGAGAAGATCCTGAAGATTGTTGCCCACACAACATCAGGATTAAACTTGGGTCATACAGCAGAAGATCAAGAGGTAGTTCTCTGCAACTATTCATCCTCTACATCAACCCTGAAGAAAGGTAAACTTTAATTATTGCTTCCGCTTTTAATGTTTACATGAATTCCTAACGGATCATGCTGAGCCAAACGATCGATTGCTAACAGATAGTACCTAGAAAGGGGGTGAAATTATATCTCTTGCTCCGAGGTTATTCACACGTGTTACACGCATATTTACTTGTGTCTATAGAGTAGATATACATGGTTTAGTGATGCGTCCATATTCCGCAAGATAGAGTCGGACATCAACACACGAAATGGAGATTAATGAGTGAAACTGGATTATCCTAGAGCCACCTATTCTCCAACTTGATCCACTTTCGTATTCTTCGAGTAATATTTTATTTTATTTGTTATTTTATTTAATTTGTTAGTAAATAATAATTAAATTCTCAAACGTTATTGCCTTACGTCTTAATTAATTTAGATAATAATTAAATTGATAATATGCCGTCCTTTGGGTTCGATATTCACATCGTCGCTTGCTTAAGCTGCAATTGATATCCTTAATACTTGGGGATTAATTTTGCGTGTAAAGAAAATACGTATCAGTAAATCATACTATGACACTTTAAAAATATACTTTAATTTATTATTTATCATTTAACAACAAGTTAATATACTTTACCTATATAGCAAACATACTTTAATAACAGGTTGATCCGTGTCACAAATCGTCTCACAAGAGATCAACTTTATCTTCTTTTATTGCATATATAATATTACAGGTAGAGTTGTTAAAAAGCTAGAAAATTATGGGCCCGGCCCGATTAATCCTAAAAAAAATAGGATTAGGGTCGATATACTAGGGTTTATTAAATTGGGCTTTTTGGCTCGAATCGATTAGCCCGTGGACTAGTAAGGCTGAGAGTTATTATTTTTAGGCAAAGAGTTTTACGAGATCGTATCACGTAAACTCTTACGTGAGATGAATAAAAAGTGATAACATCATTAATGAAAAGTGATACTCAATCGATAAAATATAATAATGGTTCAGTAAACTATTTCATGAACAATTTATAGTATAAAAAAAGTGATAACATTTTATAGACAAAGTGATAATATTTTATAGCAAAAGTTATACTCCCTCCGTCCCGAAAAAGTTGACATATTTTTTAGGTACGGAGATTAAGGAGTATAATAATTTAATGAATAGTGAAGTGAGAGAAATAATATTTAATGTGTAGTGGATATTTGTATTAGAGGTGTATGTGGGCCCATGAGTATAAATTAATTACTCCAATGGGTCTCATGTACTAAAAAGGAAATGTGTCAATTTCTATGAGACAAACCAAAAAGAAAAGTGTGTCAACTTCTATGGGACGGTGAGAGCTAGTAATATTTTATAGTGAAAGTAATAATAATGTTATCATTTTTATCCATCGCTTATGTGAGACGGTCTAAATAAGACCTACCATTATTTTTATTCTATTTAATTTACCTTAGCACTCATAACTTATAATCAACCACCCCATCCCATTGTAGGACAAACTCACATCATCCTTTAATTTTCATATCTTTCTCATTTTTTTTCTCATTCTAACCCATCTTTTTCTCTAATAAATAAAATAATAATTAAATAAATAATTAATTTAATTATAAAAAATTCTATTAAATTATACTCCCTCCGTCCCGGAACAAGGTATACATTTTTCTTTTGCACGTAGATTAAAGTGTATAATATTTTAATATGTAGTGAAGTGAGAGAAATAATATTTGGAAAAATACTCATAGGTACACACTTTTACCCTAAATTACAAGGAGATACAATGAATTCAAAAAATTACTCTCACATACAAAATATTAAAGCAAAATACCAAATATAACCTTAATTCATTATAATTCCATACACTTTTAAACCACAAACCCTAAACCCTTCACCCACCCACCGCCGCCGGCCAGCCGTCAGACCATCGCCGAATCGCCGCCGGATCAAAAACAAAATTGTGCAAAACAAAATTGTACAAACACAAAAGGGTATTTATGGTATCACAATCTATAATTGTGTAGTTATGAGTATTAGTTCTGTAAGCCATGTAGTTTATAGTAATTATGCATTATGCATTAGTTCTTTATGCATTATTTCATGTATAATGGGTAGTTGTATCCAGTGACGGTGCCACATTGGTGGCAAGGGGGGCGTTGGCCCCCCCTCAACTTTTGCTATTTTTTACTATATATGTGTTAATTATTACAGTAGAAGTTGGATGACTTAATGGGATGTGTGTTCATTTTTCAATTGGAGGTCACAAATTCGAGTTTGGGGGTGAAAACCCTTATTTTATATATTTTTCACCCAATTTTGCTTTTCAAACCTCATTATTTTTTCCAATTTTGCTTCTCAAACCTCATTATTTTTTTGTTTTGGATCTATTTTATTTCATTTTTTACATTTTTCTAAATCTACTTTTATTATTTTTTAGAGTAGTATTATTATTGTTTGTCGAGTGGAAGGAGATGTCTTTTCTATTAATATTATTAAGTAATTGGCCCCCCCTGAATTAAAATCCTGGCACCGTCACTGGTTGTATCTGTGTGGGCCCCATGTGGATATAATAATTATTTTGTGTGGGTCTCGTCTACTAAAAAGGAAAATATATACTTTGTTTTGAGACGGACCAAATAGAAAAATGTATACCTAATTGTGGGACGGAGGGAGTATGTTTTAACAATATTTTGTATATATTAATTTTAATTCTCTCAAATTCTAAATAATGTATAAATCAATTTTGAATTTGCTGTATTATTTATAACAAATTTAAATTTATAATTTTTTAATATTTTGTATTGTACAGCCCGCAAGCCCTGCCGTTTAGCCCAAAGCTCGTTAGGGTTAGAGTTAGGTTCACTTTTTAGTAGCCCATTTAAATAGGCCCGATTAACCCAAAGCCTGATTAGCCCGAAGCCCGTTAGGACTGACCTGTTTAATATCTTTAATTACGGACACTTTCTTATAAGACAGACAAATGTGAGACGGGTCAATCTATTTTTTAAAATATGCTTATTATATCGGTAAAATATACTTATTGATAGTTAAAGTATGTTTGTAGGAATCGTATTATAGTACTCTTGAATTATACTTTAATGTATCAATCATCATAATTTAAATAAATGTACTTTAAATATATAGTAACAATCATACTTTAACACGTCTCAAAAATCATCTCACACAAATACCGTCCCACAAAAGACTTTGTCTAATATTACTTATAAAATAGAAATAGGAAAATATTTTTATGATCATAATTAATACTCATTCTGTCTCGCGTTAAGATTTGCATTTATATTTTGTACGTAAAATAAGAGAGATAATATTTTGATGTGTAATATGTAATTGTATTGGTAATGTATGCCTCATGAAGATATATTAATTGTTCTGTGTGAATCTCACCTAATAAAATAGAAAATATAAATCTTACTTTGAGATAAACCAAAATAAAAAATGTAAATTTTTAACGCAATATGAAATTAGTATAAATTATGTTCAAAATATTATAATATTTGATCAAAACATAGTACGTGAGACTGTTATTATTAATTTTTTATTTTTTATTTTGTTAAATATCACTTCTTATTAATAGTTCATGAAACAATTTAATTAATGATTTTTTTTTATCTATCAAATTCTAAATAATTGAATATTAATAAGAATTTTATGTCGTTTTAAACATTAGCTTTTTCCAAATTCTAGAAAAATAAATATAATTTTTTTAAGTTCTAGAAAATTGAACAAAAGCCAGCTTCAATATTATAAAGAATTCATAATATATATCTGTTATGAATATGTAATTTTTTCAAGTATATTTTTAATATAGATTAGTTAATTAATAATAAAGGTATTTCTTTATTATAAAGTGAGCATAAAATTTTCTTCTAGGTCTAGAAAAAATTTCTCTTGAGAAGAATAAGAGTTTTTAAAGTATTTTTTAATATTCATTTAAAACTATTAATCTTAATTATATATTTATTTTTTAAATTTCATGTTAAATATGTTGTTCAAGCTTCTTTTTTTCTCTTCCTAAGATCTCTGAAGACCAAGAGCCTAGGTCATACAATGACGTATTTATTAAGGGGTCGCTTAGTACGAATTCCTCAATCAGAATGATAATGAGTATCACTAAGAAGTCAATAATAATAGGAATGAAGGGTTAAGAGTAATTATTGAATTAATATGAGTAATTGATGAATTTTAATTCTCACTGCATCAACTAAACATCAACAATAAAAATCAATATGCTTATATTCCTATTACTCCCTCCCACTTCCCCCAAGTAAGCAGCCTCGTCCCCTAAGGGATAATAGCGTTTGGAATTTGGATTACTACCATGAGTTAGTTTCCTTGGAATTTAACAAAACTTGAAACTTACTACATTACTACCAAATAGCTGGCAAATGGGCCTGCTCAATACCGCCGATTTTTGTCAGGCCTTTTTTTTTTTTGAACGCAGCCTAGCCATTTATGGCCCATCGGGCTATTGTGTAATTTTGGCCCATTTATTTAAATTTATTTTTAAAATTAATTAAAAAATAATAAAAGATCAACTACTTTAACCTGCATAATAATTACATAAGTAAAATATCCTAATAAAATAGAAAACTCATGTATAATTTTAAGCTTAAAACTACTTCAGAAAGTTATTTTTTAACACATAATCTTTTATTTAGAGCTATCTTTACATGTGACCTTACCTTGAATTGATTCACGTTACATTAATACGAGTCTATTTTACAACACATTTAATTCAAAATACAATTAACTCAATAACTCATTTTTTGCTCTATTTTTTACTTCAAAAATTATAATAAAAATATATCATTTTTATATTATTTTTAGTTATTTAAACAAAATATACACATATCTTTTTTTTTAAATAAAACATATACATACATACTCCCTCCGTCCGCTCGAAAGATGATCTTTTTTCTATTTTGGTCGTCCGCCCCAAAGAGAGTCATTTCCTTTTTTATACACACATATGACCCACACACGGTCACACCCACACTAATACAATTAAAATATTGGGTCCACACTCCCACTAATACCACTATTCACTACACATTAAATAATAATACTCCTTAATCCGTGTGCCCAAAAGTAAAAGGCCCTCTTTCGGGCGGACAAAGGGAGTAATATTTAAACAAAACAAAAAAAAATACAGCATGTATTGTAACAGCTGTATTTTGCAGCACGAAATGGAGTACTGCTGGAGCCTGTGCTACAAAATAGAGTTACAACACACTTTTGGAGATGCTCTAAGTAACTCTTGTAAGATGATGCATAAAATTGGAATAGAGAATCATAAGTTATTAGAAATTAGAGAACAAATTTTAGCATCATGATTTTATTTGCTAAAACATTATTTGATCTATGTTAGAATTAGAGATCAGCGAATTTATGCATCAAGATTTAATTTACTAATTAAGGAATTATTTTATTGATTATTTCTATAATACAAGTCTAGCCTTGTTATGTGTATAGTTTACCTTCCTCTGTCATCTGTATACTCTTTAGACTTGAAATATTCATATTCAATAACAAGATTATATATCTCAAGGGCAAAACACAACTCTGTAATTAGTTCCACTTGGACAAGTAAAAGTGCTTGTGGCATCATCCTTAGGGTAACTGTAAGCATCTGGACACCTCTGCTTAAAGAACCTTGAATACTCTGTGGGCCCACAATTCCCCGAATTGCCATTTTGAAAATCGTGCAAGGATTATTGCACCCACTCGGGGCATGGAGCACATTCGGACACTGTCCGTTGATGTCAGCGGTGCACCTGATGCCCCGGGTGCATCCCCCGGAATTCGGGCTGAATTCCATGGGGACGTTGAATCCATCGACAAGAGAGATATCAAAGAAATCGAGATTGCTAAATTGATTGAGTGCATATTCCGCTAGTGTGTTTGGGGGTACGCCGTAGCCTCTGCATTCTAGAACGCCGTCACAGTCTCCGGTTTGGCAGCGGCCTCGTCCGGCTCCATCGAAGGAGCATCCTGTACGAGGTCATATGCGGGCTTGCGTTGTGCCCGCAGCCACGTTGATGTTGGTTGGGTGTCAACCAAAGTCCCACATCGGTTAGAAGTGGGGATGGCGAGGGGTTTATAAATGAGGAAGTGACTCTCCCTAGCATGAGGCCTTTTGGGTGTGAAGCCCAAAGTGGTAAAATCGTGCGGGCCAGAGGTGAGGGTCCATGTCTGGCCACGGTCGAGGCGGCGGCCGCCACCGGGGACGGCTCTGCCCATACTGTGTAGGGACAGTTGTTTCGAATGGTGAAGGTGGCTGCATTGGCGTAAGTTGTAGAAAGGGCAAATAGGAGAATGATGGAAAAAGGGAAAGATTTGGAGTAGCTCATGGTTGGTAAGATTGGTGTGTTTAATATGAATTGATGGGGATATATATAGATGGGAAAATAGATTTTTTCGTTCGTTAACTTTCATTCATTTTGAAATTAGTTCATTAACTTTTTTAATTTTGAAATTAGTCCGTTAATTTTATAACAATTTTGAAATTAGTCCATTAACTTCATAAAATTCAACATTTTGATCATTTGATCTGCTATGGCAGGTCATTTGAATATTTTTACCCTAATTATCTATATCATATTTTTATTTAACCAATTTTATCTCACTTTTCATTTTTCACTTCCGTATACCAAACAAACAATATTAATCTCATTACTAAAGTGGAGCAAATTTGACTAAATATTGATACTTCCTCCGTCCGCTCGAAAGAGTGTCTTTTTTCCATTTTGGTCGTCCGTTCCAAAGAGGGCCACTTCTTTTTTTACACACATGAGATCCACACACACCCACTAATACACTTAAAATATGGGATCCACACTCCCACTAATACAACTACCCACTACACATTAAATAACAATACTTCTTAATCAACGTGCACAAAAGCAAAATGCCCTCTTTCGGGCGGACGGAGAGAGTATAATATAAATTCTTAGTGGAGACTATTTTTTTTAAATAGTATATATATATATATATTACATATATTTTATTTTTATTTTTTAGAATAACCTGCTAATGACCTGTTGAAACGGACAATTTTGTTGAACTTGGTAAACATGATGGATGATTTTCAAAATTTTCAAATATAATAGACGATTTTCAAAATTTTGTAAATATAATGGACGATTTTCAAAATTTTGCAAATATAATGGACGATTTTCAAAAAGTGAAAAACTTATGGACTAAATTCAAAATTGAGCAAAGTTAGCGGACAAAAAAATCTATTTTCCCTATATAGATGGTAGAACGAAAATGAGGCTATGGATATTACAAATATTATTATAATATACTCCCTTTCGTTTTTTCCATTTTCTTCGTCCACCTTACGGTATCCACTCTCCCTTTTTAATATAATAAGGACCCCACATATACTTAATCACGCACTACTAATACACCTACTTACTTTATATATAAAATAATAATATTTTATTCGTCCGCTTCTAATTAAAGTGTCTATTTTACTACTTTTGACATCCACTTCAAAAATATCAATTTCCTAAAAAAATACACAATATGGCGCATCTTCCTCTAATACAACTACCCACTTTACATATAATAATAATGTTCTTTAATTCACGTGCAAAAAACAAAGGGGCACCTTAAAATTGGACGGATGAAGTACTCTTAATCCACGTAAAAAAAACAAATGGGTACCCTATTGTTGGACAGAGGAATTATATAAAAAAGTATGGAATATAAGGAAATAGGAGTATAAGATAAAATAAGGAGTGATAATATTTTTTCTAATAACAAGTGATATATAAGTTAAAAATAATAAAAAAATTGTCAATTGTTTATAAGTACTCACTCCGTCTCATTGAAATGTTCTCATTTTATTATATTGGGTGTCTCATTCAAAGGTCACCATTTTCTCTTTTAGTAAAAGTGACCCACGTATGATCCAGCACTCACTACTAATACAACTATCCACTATACATAAAATAATACGTAATACTTTTTAATTTACGTGTGAAAAAAAAATGGGAACCTATTATTGGGATGGAGGGAGTGTTTTAATTTGAAGGAGTTAATTAAAAGGCAATTATATCCTTAATAAAAAGTTAACAAAAAAATGAAGGCGATCTTAATTTGGACTTGCTCTTATTATTTTAATATTTATTATCTTAATTAAAATTATTTAAATAAAAAATAATGCACAAAATTAGTGTCATGTTTCTTGTGTTTTAATTATGTTTGTATGTATTATCGTCGTAGGGATGCCAAATTTTAGTATATATAGTACGAAAGTTTGACCCTTTGAAAATGATTTTTAGTCGAATTAGTCTCGATTTAATTAATACTATTCGACTATATTTCCTCCTAGTCACCATTTATTTAGATGCATTACACTGCGTAAGATAATGAAAATTACTACTTCACAAATAAATAAGTAAAATGATATTTAACGTGGTACGTTTATAAAATTTACGCTAAAAAAGTTAATTAAAAATAAAATATAGATAATAATTAATTCACTGAAAAGAAAAATTAAATCTTTTCATAATTAAAATAAAAACTAATTATATTAATTAAAAATTAAAATTGCAATTAATTTATTTATTTAAAATTTAATCAAGGCATCATCAAAGGAATTTTGTGAGATTTATGAAATGAATTTTGGTGAGATGGTTAAGGAATAACTACTTTTTTTTTATCATTATAAAGTGATAGTCGTTTATTATAATTATTTTATGTATAATTTATAAAATTGATGAAAAGTGATAACACTTATAAAAAAATTTTAAAAAAAAGGTAAAGATTTGTGTAAAATTGTCTCACGGAATGACTTCTGTAAAATAGATAAAAAGTGATATCTTTCATTTATTTTAATTATCTTTCCAGCTAGGGTGCACCTGGCCTGTGTACCGGTGTACCTGGATAATTTTTAACAGATTAATTTTTAATTGAATCTCCACCATTAAATAAAATAAATTAATAATTTTTGTTAAATAAAAAAACTACCCACTAGTCATTTTAACTTATAAACTTGGGGTGAGATGGTAATAGTAGAGTGGACAAGACTTGCTCTTCGATCTCAGAAATTATTGAAAATGATATACTAATAATAAAACTGTTTCAATAATTTTGAGATCGAAGAGCAAGTCTTGTCCACTCTACTATTTCCAAGAATGTCAAGGTGGGGGTAACTTTCACTCTTTACCGAGTGCTATATTTCTATGTCATGATTGCTATGTTAAAATGTGATATGTGTTACTTATATGTCATGTTATGTGCCATGTGTGCTTTTAATTCGATGATAAATATTTTTTACTGACACTTGTACGGGGTGACGACTCGGTGCACATATACCAACTAACACAAGTTACGGGCTACGTCGGTTCAGTACTAAAATATATTTCAAGCATGGTAACATTGTACTGGGGTGACGGCCTGGTGCACATATACCAACTAACATAAGTTATTGGATGATGATTCGGTCTAAAATATTTTCATTGAGTTATCGAACGACAATGAGAAAATTATTTTATTAAATGACATATGTTACATCTTATGGTATATTTGGCATGAATATTTATTTTTAACTGTGCAATAATTTAAATTTGCCTCGTCCCTTTATCTTGGCTAGGTTATCCTTCATTACACTGAGGCTATGTGATTCGAACCTATGGCCATCTTTCTTTGAATTTCAAGATTATTAAAGACGATTTCATTCCATATTCGGGTTTGCCAAATCGACCATGTAGCTTATTCATAAGGCACTTGTATACATAGGATAATGCTTCATTCCCTACTTTCTTAGCCTCTGACCTGCTCTCAAAGATTGAGCTAATAAAGTCTCGAAGAGCTTCGAAATCCTAAGATAGAAGAATTTGAACTAAGAATCTGTTAGTCAGCCCGTCTTCGATAGTCTTCGGTGTACAACCTAATATGAGAAAAGATCAAGTGCTTTGTTGAACGCTTTCCTAATGATTTAGTGTTAACCCACTGAGAGTATTTCAGACATTCACCCCTTCCACTATAAATCCTTTTCAAGTTGAGGCTGCGATAGAGTACCAGGGTCATATGCGTCGCGTGAAAGCTTTTTTTATTAATGTGTTGCGCCAAATCTTTTTATATGAATTCTAATGATATACTTTTGTATAATTTTCACTGTTTATGTTAACTTTATTTTATAGTTCACGCCCGCACTGAAGGTTAATATTATCAAAAAATTATGAATAGATCTCTTTTTTATTTTATTAAAAAATTAGGGCGTGACAGAGCATGCTGTAATGCCCCGGGTTACGCTATGGGGTTGGGACGCTACTAGATATACATCTCCCAATATAATAATAGAGGGGTCGAGAATGCACAGAAGAAATAATATAAAAATCTCCAAAGCGATAATATAATAAAGTAAATGTGGCATAACAATTATTACATATCAGCATCTACTCGCTTGAGTAGAGTGAAATATCCAAAATGAGTACGTTCAGATGATATATCTGAAATAAAGTTCTTAATAAAATATATAAGACTTAATATAAAGTCCTCTATGGTCTCGGGACATTTGCAGGTAATTTTTTGTATTTGTATCAAAGTCAAAACTAGTTATGTGAGATATGGTTGGAAAGCCAGAGGATCGCGTGGGTGTAAAGAACACTTCAATTGGATTCTAAACGAGAAAGTTATAATCAAAGTGGTGACGTCGCGCAAGCTGTGCCGAATAGAACGGCTGTACCACTTTGCATGACTTGTTATACACTAAAATATTGGGTTTTCTGAGAGTTCTTTATATAGATAGAAAGCCCAGGAAGAGAGGATCCCGTGAACATAAAAATCACTCAAATAGAAGGTCGAACGAAGATGTTATGATCAAAATGGTAAAGTCGCGCATCTGCCAATGGGATGTACGAAATTCACCAAGTTTTGACCCATTATGATTGTTGTTATTTGATTAAATTGGCCCATGAATCATCATCTCACAAGTGAAGCCATGTGCACTTATCCCATATGTGAAGCCATGTGAAAGAATTGCTAAGTCATGTTATGACTATGGTACCATACAAACATGTTAGCCCACATGGAAATACACATGTATCACCACCTTGCCATATGCCAATATATTCTTGATTCCATCACACACATCTATAAATACCCAACTCCATTCAAGCCACACACACATAAATTTTGCTGATCAAATTCCTTCACCCTTCACTCATATTCTTTCCATTAACTCTTACAATTAGTGGTAGTATGAGGAGTGATCAATTGAGAGGTAATTCTCCACTCTTCTATTTACATGTTTTCACACACACACACATATATATAACTCACACACACACATATATATACATATATATATCAATTCTCACACACTACCCTTTTTAATTTTATTCATTTTGTTGTCAAACCTTATTATGTTATATACGAAAATGATCGTCTCGATGCGTAGATTCTAAATATATAACTCTTTTGTGAAATAGATTTCATATGAGTAAGAAAAACTCATTCAAAGTTTCAACCCCTTTAATGGCATATTTTGTTTCGGTGTGAGTTTTGAAGCTCTCCTCACGAGAATCACAAAGATATAATTAGTTTTGAATTTTGACGTAAAATGAAAAACCCATTTCATGGTATATTTTTATATTTTCAAAACTTCAACATTTTAATACAAAATTGGTATTGATGTGATCCCCACCTCACGAGAATTTCAACGGTGTTTTCGGATTTTCAAATGGAGTTGTATAACTCAAGTTGGTTCATTTTGTAATAAGGTTAAAGTTTATGATAAGTTTAAATGAGAATTTGATTAATTATAAGGACTTCATTGTAATTTATAAAAATATATAATAATATTAGAAATTTAGTTTTAGTAATAGAAATTACTATTGTAAGTAGAACTCAATTTAATATATCCTTGCAGGCACACCAGAGACCGAAGGACAAGCCTAGTCACTTTACACATTTTCAATAAGTTCAAGGTGGGGATAACTTTCACTCTTTACCGAGTGCTATATTTTATGTCATGATTGTTATGTTAAGATGTGATATGTTTTACTGATATGTCATGTTATGTGCCATGTGTGCTTTTAGTTCAATGACAAATATTTTCCTACTAATATCGTATTAGGTGACGACTTGGTGCGCACAGACCAACTAACACAAGTTACTGGCTATATCGGTTCAGTACTAAAATGTATTTCAAAGTATATTAACATCGTACTGGGATGACGGCCCGGTGCGCACAGACCAACTAACATAAGTTATCGGGTGATGATTCGGTCTAAAATATTTTCAACGAGTTATCGAATGATAATGTGCAAACTTTTTTATTAATTTGGCATATGTTATATTTTATGGTATATTTGGTATGCATATTTATTTTTAACTGCGCAATCATTTTTAGTTAACCCACTGAGTGTATTTCAGACACTCACAACTTATTCATTTTCTGAACAAGGTTTAGAAAATGGAGAGATCCCTGTAGATGTCCCAAGCCCATAGAAGACTTTATATTATGTCTTATATATTTTATTAAGAACTTTATTTCAGATATATCATCTGAACGTACTTGTTTTGGATATTTCACTCTACTCGAGTGAGTAGACGCTAATATGTAATAATCTCTATGCAACTTATGCTTTATTATATTATCGCTTTGGGGAATTTATTATATTACTTCCGTTGTGCATACTCGACCCCTCTATTACTATATTGGGAACTGTATATCTAGTAGCGTCTCAACCCCATAGCGAAATCCCGGGGTGTTACAGAAGGATCTAAGATTCTATTACATGCACTACAAAAAACTTACCAACGGAATATTCCGTTGGTAAAATCCTTAATTTCATTGTTAAATTGATTTACCAACAGATTAGTAATGGAATCTGTTGGTAAATTTTCGTTGATAAAGTGGTGGTTGGTAAATTTTTAGCAACGAAAAATCAATTCCGTTGGTAAATAATTTCGTTTGGTAATCCATTGCCAAAAATTCTGTTGGTAATTAGATTCCCTTGGTAATCAATTGGTAATTACCAACTGATTGAATTCGGTAAAATAGAGAATAACTCCGTTGACATTCCATTACTAATAGAAAAATGTCATTTTGAATGCTAATTCATTGAAAATTATCAATGGATTGAATTCCATTGGTAAATTCTGTTGGAAAAAAAAATATTTTTTTTAGTGATGGATGGATAATTAACCATATGTGTTAGTCCTATACTAAATATTTCAAATATTGGTGACTTTAAAATAAAAATCTCACACAAAAGAAAAAAATACGTACTAAATTAACTTGGCAAAGACTTGTGTGAGACCGTCTCACATAATGGCTTACGTGAGACGACTAAAAAGTGATAATTTTTATATAGAAAAGTGATAATAAATTAATGAAAATTGATAATGTTATTCATGAACAATTTATAATATAAATAAAAAGTGATAAAATTTTATAACGAAAGTGATAATGATTTATAGCGAAAGTTATAACTATTTAAAAAAGTGAAAAATAATATCACGTGAGATGACGCAATAGCTACCCAATTAACTTAGTCTCACATCCTTCTGAAATTTTGTCAACTTAGCTCACTTTTCATTGGAACATGATAAAATCACCGGAATAACGCATACTTTGATCAAGTGACTCAAAATTTGGTACTTTCTACCTAAAAGTCTAACGTGTCATTAAGTGAAGCCATGTTGAAATGAAAAGGTCTCACTTTATTAATTCAAAATGATCCACGAAAGTTAAAATATTAATTTATTCTTACACCTTTCGAAATTGAGTCTTAGCCCAATTTTATCAATTTTCTGAGAAAATTGAACTAAGTTTACGCACTTTTAAAGTCGTGGGACTAATTGATTATTCTAATTTTTGTGGTATCATTTCATTTCTAATAAAAAAGTAAAATTTGTATTACGTTTTATATTTTAACTTCCAACATTGATGGTTTGCTAATATAGGGAAAATATCAAAAGAGCATGGTTATTCATACTCCCGATTTTACTAAATGTACTCCGTAAATAAATATAATTAAAATATTCTTTTATGTTAAAACATAAATACCCTTATATTAATCATTAACTAATACTATTTTTATTTATTTTTCTGTCATTTTCTATACGTAACTCAATCAAATTTTTATATGCACCTCAATCTAATAAACTATAAACCCTGCTACTGAATTATAAACTATTTAAATCTTACATCATCTTACGGCTCGTTTGATAGCCAAGATAAGATAAAAGGTTATTATGTAAGTATTATGGGGTTGGAATAAGTAAGTAATATGTATAAATGAGTTTGTTTGATATAATATATAAAGTATGAGAATAATATTATATAGTGTTTGTTAAGTAATATTAAATATTAATGTATAGTGTAACATTACATTTATAACCCTCACTTATTTTATATAATTACATTCCCACCCCTCTTTCATTAGAATTTAAATTAGCATCAATCCAGTCAACTCAACCCATAACTGATACCAAATTTGAATGAGAAATTTTTAAGAAATGTAATAATGGCGAAAATACTTGTCAGCTTCATCCCACCAGGAAGCTTTGGTAATGGTTGGTGTATTTTATCAAGCAGCTTTTGTGAGTCACTGCTAAGAAGCTATGAAAATGGTTGGTGCATTTTATCAAACAGTTTGGGTGCATCATTGGTTTTAAACATGAGACTGAAATTTTAGATATTTGAATAAGTGATTTCTGCCATTGTAAACAATTTCAGAATATTCCAATTTTATACAAAATCATAATGTTATAAATTCTTAATTTAATCAGATAAAAAATTAATTAAAATCAAGAATCCAAAATTTGAAATTATGAAATTGTAGAACAAATGTTTACATATTGCTTCTAAGCATTCGTTTGCTATTGAGCATGCTTCTGCTCTACTCATCACTTCTCCTGAAAGTCGATCAATACAAATATTCAAAAAATGCAACGAATGCTAAAAAGATGGATGATCCAGAAAAACTTTTCCACTCTGCCGAAGACTAGTACAATGGTGGGCGACGACAACATCTAGCGGCGGGTGACGGCAACAATGTGGCGGTGGTGGAGCCACAACTAATGGACGAAAATAAGAGAGTGAAAACAATGTGAAGCAGGAACCATTTTGCTGAATAGAAAAGGAGAAGAGAGTGAAAAATAGCAGTGTTGAGACTGAGGAGAAAGAAGGTTAATTAAGTAATTTGAGGTCTTTATCTAGCTCCACTGTACAGTCCATAATATTAATACCACGATGTTGGCGAGATTAATTGTGTAAAGAGCAACAGTGAATTTTGAAGGGCCGACAAGTTATTACCAGGCCCTTTCAAAATACTAGCTTTGCTACCAAACA
This sequence comes from Pogostemon cablin, assembly GCA_023678885.1. Classification (NCBI taxonomy): domain Eukaryota; kingdom Viridiplantae; phylum Streptophyta; class Magnoliopsida; order Lamiales; family Lamiaceae; genus Pogostemon; species Pogostemon cablin. The sequence continues at coordinate 34,312,544 of CM042951.1, forward strand.
ACGTAAAAGGTAAGATTGTTTATGCCATTACCCCTTAATAAGCCCTACCAAACGAGGCGTTAATGTAATGGAACAAGGCATGATCATAAAGAAGGAGAATGATGATGATCGAAAACCGACAATGATTGTGGAGGAGAGCCTGTAAATCTGCAAAATATGGTCGAAACTAATCTCCAATTGTCTCGATAAGGAGATGAATAAAATCTGTTAAATTCCCTTTTTCCCATTCGAAGATTATGAGTTGTTGTAATGGTAAACAGGGAACGGGAGTATATTGTTGATTAGTGATTACATGTCGCAACCGAGATATCACAAATCATGCTCCTTATTTTCATGAGATGAACATTTTGTATCCCAATAGAAGCTGGGCATTGCTGTTGCAAACTACTTTGGCACAAAGAGTAATTGAAAGTGTTTGATTCTATTCTTCCGATTTTTTTTTTCTGTTCACGATCCTCTCCTTTCTCTTTTCTCTGTTTCAACGATTTGGAGGAAATGTTGTTTTTTTTTTAAATGAAATTAGTTTAATGCTAATAAAAAGTGTAAAATGATCATGCATGTGGGTATGTTTAGTGATTGATGCTTGTTTATTGTAATTTTAGTGGGGTGTATTAAGTAATTGGGGTTCGTTTAATAAATCCGGGGTGCAAATAGCCGCTCTCATATCAAAATTGGTTCTTTATGTTTGGTGTAGTCCAATTTTAGCCCCCAAGTTTGTTAAATTCTCAGTTTTAGTTTTCCTATATCCGATTTTAATCATTTTGTCCACTTTTAATCCATTTTTCGTCAGAAATCCTTAAAGTCGCCGGAAAATAGAGCGAGATGCACACACAGGGAAATTTCAAATTTGGTCCTTAAGCGCCTGGAAATTTTCAAAATTGGTCATTTATGTTTGGCATAAACAAAAATACGTCCCCTTAGATATTCTAGTGTTCGATTTTAGTCAATTTTGTCCAATTTTGATCGCTTATTTGCCGGAATTACTAAATGTCATCGAGAATTCGAGCGTGAGATGCACCGCCCAAAAACTATGTTTTTTGGCTGTCCCCGATCATTTTTGTTTACGTGGTAATTTCACTTATTTCCACCGTCCAATCATATCGTAACCTTTCTCACAAATATATGCTTGATTAGACATGTAGAAATCATACAACGGACTACGGCTGCACTCCATCATGGATAACCAATGAATCTGTCATATTTTTGTGGGGTTTCTGAGCTTTTTAAGTTAGCTAGCGTGTGACGATGAAGAGGATCATAAAGTAAATTGAATTTGCGGAGTGGAAATCTAGGCGGTTTTATGCTTTTGTCTCTCTGATACCTACAGAAATTGATTAATTTTAAGGATTTAGTTCTACCATTTCTCTATTGGTTAGTTAATTTTTTCAGTGTGCTATTGTTGCTTAAAATTGGAGGATTTTTATTGATTCATGGATTCATGTGGGGACGCAATGAAATTGGAGTCTTTGCAGAAGGGTTTCTGTTTCCATCTGATCGACGAGGAGCTAATAAATCATTATCTGAGGCACAAGATCAATGACCTTCATTCGATAATTGATATCATCCCTAAAGTTGATGTTTGTAAATGAGATCTACATAAAATCCACACCAAAAAATTTAATTTCTCAATATTTACTCGATTTGATTAATTCAATGTGCTACAATTGATCCATCGTTTATGCAGTCGAAGAAAGCTGCAAAAGAAGAGAGGCTTAAGCATCGGCGAGAATCGCCGGCAGGAAGCTAATAAAGAGAGGAAAGAGATGGAGAGTAAGTTTTTGGAGGTGTAGAGTTTAGGGTTTATGGACTTCCCGATGACAGCTTCTTTAGCCGAGAAGGCGAAACAAGTCAAGGATAAATTTATGTATTTATGAAGAATGAAAATAAGTAAAATTGGCACGTATGCAAAAACGATCCCGGATAGCCAAAAATTTTTTGGTCACGTGTATCTCACGCTTAAATTCCCGACAACATTAGTAATTTCTAGCTTATAAGGGATTAAAACTGGACAAAAAGGATTAAAATCGAACACTAGAATAAAGAACCTATAATAAAAGTGTTATTCAAAATAAATATTTGATAACTTTATTTATATTTAGTATCGTAATTAAAAGAGAGCAGCAAGAATAATAGCATGATCAAGGGCAAAAGACAACCCTATAGTTGGTTCCACCAGGGCAAGTAAAAGTGCTAGTCTCATCATCCTTAGGGTAACTATAAGCATCTGGACACCTCTCTTTAAAGAACCTCGAATAATTTGTGGGATTACAAATGTCCCCTTGAGTGCAGCAATATTCATTCGTCCTGAACACCGGGCAGGGCCCGTTGCAGTAGTCGCGCAACGGGACCCGAAGCTCATTGGGGCATTGCCCGTTGATATCCGCAGTGCACCTGATGCCCCGGGTGCAACCCCCGGAATTCGGACTGAATTCCATGGGCACGTTGAATCCATCGATAAGAGAGATATCGAAGAAGTCGAGGTTGTTGAATTGGTTGAGTGCGTATTCGGCTAGTGTGTTTGGTGCTGCACCGTAGCCTTGGCACTGTAGCAGCCCGTTGCAGTCGCCGGTCTGACACCGTCCCCGACCGGCTCCATCAAACGAGCAGCCGGTCCGGGCCCATATTCTTGCTTGGGCCGTGCCAGCTGCAACGTTGATGGTCCAAGTTTGACCTTGGTTGAGCTGGCGGCCACCACCCGGAACAGCTGCCGCCCATACGGTGAAGGGGCAGTTGTTCCGGATGTCGAATGTGGCCGCCTTGGCATAGGATGAGGAGAGGGCAATGAGGAGAAAGATGGAGAAGGGAAAAGATATTGGGGACCTCATCTTCATATGTATAATATTCTTATGTTATTATGATATCTGCGTTAAGAAATGGGTATAAATGGACGAAAATTTTGAATGTTTAGTCCCTATTTTTTTCTAATTTTCTTGCAGAAGTATGTAGTAACTTGTGTATGGATCAAAAGATAAACATGGATAATATTAATTGACGTGTTAGTTTGATTAGTATGTTACTATATTGATGTCTTAGTTTGATTAGTATGTGGTTTGATTTTTGGGACGCTAGTGCATTGCTTATCGCTAAAATGTTAAATAATTCTCCCTCCATATTCCCAATAATATACGGCTTGACTTGACGCTAAAATGTTAAATAATTCTCCCCCCATCCCCAATAATATACAAATTTATAAGACTTTTTTAAAATGAGTTTTGTAAGATAGAATAAAAATTAATAATCTTTGTAATGAAAAGTAATACTAAATTAATGAAAAATAATAATTATATTGTAAATTATTTCATGAACAATTTATATTAGAGTGAGGCTTGCGTGCGCCCGGGCGCAAGGGAACACATTCCGTGCGCCTTTAAAAATTTAGTATTATGGGTAAGGGTACATTGCTTTGGTCTAAAGGGTATACACTTTAATTAATAAAAGGTACACCATTTTGTTCTAAAGTGTATACACTTTTCATTAATATTTTTTTTCTTTAGAAAATAAAGGATACACATTTTTATACTAAAGGGTATACCATTTAACACAAAATTCTAAAGGCGTACGGAGTGTTGTCCATGAGCCCAGATGCACACAATAATTTTCTTTAGAAAATAAAGGGTACACATCTTTATTCTAAAGGGTATACAATTTAACACAAAATTCTAAAGTTGCCTTTATATTATAAATAAAAATTGATAACATTTTAAAAGAAAATTGATAACATTTTTAATAAAAAATATAAGTTATTAAAAAATATAAAATTTCACACAGTCTGCCCCCCACAATGTAAATTTTTTTCGTCTCACAATCATCCAAACAATGTGCATGTTTTCTATTTTTATTCATCCCACTATTATATGTAACACACCACAAAAAATAAATAAATAAAATAAAATGCATCCTCAACTTAATATAATTTAAAAATATTATCATATTGTAACCTGACGCACATAACATAATTAACAAATTCTTTCTTTTATTCCCTTCCTCCCCAGTATTTATGCATATTTGTACGTATTCGTAGATAATGTTGTTCTTTAAATACTCTTTTTGTCCTATTTTCATCTTAATATTTACTGTACACACATAATTAAAAAAAGTTATATTTTGAGTTATTTTTGTATTTTTAGCATTAAATAAATGCTGAATTATGATATGTGTGAAAGAGGTAATGATAATTTTAGAATTAAAGTGTATTCAAGAGATATTAGTTATGTACCTTTTTTCTTTTGGTGGGAGTGTGAAGTTAAAATTGGGACGGATCAAAATGAAAAGTGTGAAGTTGAAATTGAGTTTGAGAGAGTACATAATATAAGGAAAAATAGAGTTAAGATTGTAGTAATTTAAAGAAAAGGGGTAAATAAAGTTATTAGTTATGATGAATAAAGTGTAAAAAGTAAATAAATTTATTGGAATTGATGAATAAAGTGTACATAATTACTCGAAACACCTTAAAATAAAAAGTGTTCATAAATATTTGAAACACGTCAAAATAAAAATTTCCATAAATACTATTAGTATAAGAAAAACAACTCTGAATATAGATGTTAATATTCAGAAAAAGGCCGAAGCCAGATACAATGTACAAAAGCAAACCTCAACGACTAAGGTCGATATCTAGGCCCCAACGAAACATACATCGAGAGGGTCCGAACACTATCATCTAGCTAGAAGAAATTGAAACCTAGCTACATGCATTAAAATGTTATTTACAACACCACTAATAGACGGTCTGGAATTATCATATATGGCATCATTCCTTGCTTTCCAAATAAAGTATACCGTAGCAAAAAGAGCAAGCTCCCTCCAACTACGATCCGCTTTTCGAGTACCACGATCCTTAGAAATCCACTTGACACCTGCAAAGATGGTAGAAATACGTCTTTGCCACCCAATGAAAGAGCGCACTTGGTCCCAAACAGTACTTGAAAAAGAGCACTGAAAGAACAAATGATCCCTTGATTCATGAAAACCCACACAAAAACAACACTCCGTGCAATCTCCCTCCGCTTGCCAACGATCCAAAGTGGCTAAGCGATTCTTAGCCACTATCCACATACAAAACACATGCTTCCTAGGGACGCACAAAGACCATATCTTCGCAAAGAAGAACCTCCTTGGGGCTGATGGGGCAACCATATTATAAAGCTTCCGAGTAATAAGGCTTCCCAATTCCGAACACTCCATGAAAGCAACAACAGGATCATCTAGCAACCGTACTCGTATACGATCACGTGCCTTAAGCAAATCCTTCCACACAATAGACGCAGCGTTGGTTGGGATAGCATCCCAAACCGACTCCCCATGAATATAAACTTCATGGATCCATCGAAGCCACAATGAATTCTTCTCCAAATGAATATCCCATATAATACCACACAATGCTACATCATTCATAAGCTCAATGTTACTAAGTCCCAATCCTCCTTGCTCCTTAGAGAGGAGAACTAAGTATGGATACAATTAAGACGGACAACTTTCCGTGAGCAAGTATACTAATAGAAACTTATTAGGAGGCCTCAGACTTCATGCTTATCAACTAATTACGCAACTTGCCATTAGATTATAACTCTCAAATGTTTTTTGTATCTTATATATCCCCCTTAACTCTTGAATAAATCTCAAATTACTTAAATCTTTATAATCGTTAATTAGTCAAGCTTTGTGATTGACAATATTTTCATCTAAATTTTAGTGTCTTTTCATATCTGTTTTCGTATTATTTTATCCGTATTTTATGTATATTTTGGTGGTATTTTGTGTTTTTATAGAAATGTGTGAGAATGAGCTTAAACTTATGAAAAATATGTGAAAACAGAGTAAAAACGAAGTCGGGAGCCGAAACGAAAAAAGAATAACAGGGGCAGCTTAAGCACGAGCAGTGTGCATGTACACGAGTCGTGTTCGTGCAGCAAAAGCACGACCCGTGTGCGGAGCACGGCCCTGTAAGCCAGGCCGTGCACCAACACATAAAACGCCTATACGGCCATGGCATGACCGCGTGCGGAACACGAGTCGAGCTCCGTCAATACACAGTGCACGTCGAGAAACGTGTTTCTACACGAACTGTGTGCATGCACGCGGGTCGTGTCTGTGCAGAAATCTGAGAAAATATCAGCAGTCTTTTAGAAGCTCTCATGAGGTATAAATACCCCTAATTTCAATATTTGATGAGATTGGCGAAGGATTTTCACTGTTCACACACATCACACATCATTTCCTTCATTTTACACCATCCTCTTCATCCATTCTTCATCCATCCATCTATACTTATCCATTCATCAAATCCATCATCCAAGTGATCAAGGAAGCAAAGGGGAGTGAAGATTACAAGAAGAAGAAGAAGATCTCCATTGAAACACTTCAAAGGGGGAATCTATATATAATTTTTGTTAACTTCTTTATAGTTTGATCCTGGGATTTGTAGATACAATTTTCTATGTTGTTTTCTCTAAGACTATGATAGGTTAATCTCCTTTGTGAGATTAGCTCCATGATTGGTGTTTGATAATTTAGTTTTTATGCAAATTGATTTAATCTTAATTGGGTATTTGTGTTATTTCTATCATTGATGTTAATTGTTTGATTTATATGGTTGATTTGTGTGATTAATTGTCTTGGGCATGTGATTAGATTGACAATCAATTATGTGTTTAGGGTAGTTCATTGAATCATTTCATCATACACTTCATGTGCATTAATTTAGAATGAGATAGAGATATCCTTCTAAATTTAGAACTTGTTGATAGAATATTTGATTAGTTTAATCGAGAGATTAGTTGATTAGATGAGGGGACCCAAACCATTAGTGAATTTATAGTACCTTAAAAGGGAATATTGTCTATAATTTAGTATCTCGTTAGGAAACTCATAGAGTAATTAGTACCTAGTGGGAGGTGTTCAATTTGGTCTCGATCCTATGTGCTTTTGGTAGTCTTATTGAGTGCCTACATCCTATCCATCTCGAGAGAGAGTTTAGGTGGAATTAGTAATCACTCATATGCCATGTCCATGGGAGATTAGAATCAATTGCATTATTTCTTTATTATCTATGTCATGATTGTTGCTAATCTCATCCTTACATCATTTGGAACCCATTTATCTTTGCATTCATTTCATTAGTATTTTTTGCATTAGTATAATTACATTTATTTGCAGCCTATCCATCACTCCATTCCGTCGTCCTTATAAAATTACGATAAACCTGAGATCGCTTAAACTCTAGCATGTTCCTCCCTTAGGTTCGATAAATTATTTTAATTGGTCATCCCAACTATTAACGACCAATCACTTAGTTTTTAATTTTGAAAGTTAGATTTTAATTTTCAAAAATCACATTTAAGTATTAAAAATCACCCTTCTTACATAATAATTACTTAAAAACTCTTTACTTTTCTTGGATTATTATTATTATACAAAAATTATTTTCCTTGAGTTATGAGCAAATCAAAGTATGTAAATATTTTGGGAAGATTGATCATTCTTGTGCAGAAAAGATAAATAATTAGAAATTTTAATTAATGTGAAAGGTGGGTCCATGATTTTGCATGCATGCAATCAAAGCATTCGAATATTAAAAGGATTTTGGTAAAAGAAAAATATATAATAATAAATAAATAAATAAATAATAATAATAAATCAAGAGTTGATATCCCGTATGTGTATGAAATTAATTTTCGTACACTCAATTTTTATTAATTTTATTTAATAATACATGTATATATATTTCTTAATAAATACTATATTTTTTTTAATTAATAGTTCATTAAAAAACTTTAAAAAAATCGCCAATTAATTGTATAAATTTTTATTTATTAGTATATACTAAATTTATTAATAAATATTCGCCTTGAATATGGATATGAAGGATATTTTCCATAAATCAACTATAATTATTGAGACACTCCCTTGTGAGACGGATTTTTTGTGAGCTGGTTGTGAGACGGGTCGACCTATTACTAAAGTATATTTATTATATAAGTAAAGTATGTTTATTTATAGTAAAAGTATGTTTATTTATAGTAAAAGTATGTCAATAATTAATCATATTATAATATTCAAAAATCATACTTTAATTCATCATTTATCATATTTTGGAAAATATACTTTAACAATTATTAAGCATATTTTATCAGTATAATAAACATACTTTAACACGTCCGTCTCACATATATAATGTCTCACAAGAGAATTTGTCTAATTATTATAGGACACTATCCTAATATAATGGGTCCATTACTTATAGGTATAATTTATTAACCTTTTATTACTACTAGGTACAATATCTAAATTATATTAATCAAATACCACTTTTAACCCTATTTAAGTTTAATTGTATTCAAAATTAATTAACCATTAATCTCTCCATCAAAATAGAAATATGTTGGGGATTTGTCAATCGTTGGTCAAACATTAAAAATAGGTTTAAATTTATTTATTCAAAATTAATTAATTAATTAAAGATGATGTCTTCAGAAATATTTACGTATATTTTGGTATTCAGATTATATTACGATAAAAAAAATTCACACGACTCCAAATTATATTAAAAAATATCCTTACGATGTATTCAAAAATACTTATATAAGTATTCAGAATATTTATATATATTGTTACGATAAGAAATTTGAATGATTTATTCAGAAATATTTATATATATTTTGGTATCCAGATTATATTACGATAAGAAATTGCATGATATATTCAAAAATATTTAGATAAGTATTCAAAATATTTAAAAATATTTTCTATCAGATTAGATTATGATAAGAAATCTGCAGTATTCATAAATAATTAGATAAGTATTCAAATATTTAGATATATTTGGTATTTAGATGATGTATATTTGGTATCCAAATTAAATTACAATAAGAAATTTGCAATATTCATAAATAATTAGATAAATATTCGGAATATTTAAACATATTTTTGTATTCAAATTATATAACAAATCTGCATGATGTATTCAAAAATATTTAGATAAGTATTTAAAATATTTAGATATATTTTTTTGTATCAGATTATATTACAATAAGAAATCTGCACGATGTGCGTAAAATAGTGTATTCAATACGGTTGTATTTAGCGACATTCATATAGGGGTAGTTGAGACTTTTCATTACATATTTTTGTACCTGGTAGTAATAAAATATATACTTTATATCTCCAGTAATATTAGTATATATTTTGTACTAGATAGTAATAATTCCTAATATAAACTATGTAAAATACGATTTTAAAATATTATAATATAATTTACTCCCTCCGTCTATAGAAACGTTTATGCATTCTCATTTTGGGCATCCCATAGAATGGTTTATATTTCTCATTATAATAAATAAAACTCACACAAAATATTTAAATATCTTCATGGGGTCCACAATTTTACACTAATACAACTACCCACTACACATTAAAATATTATAGAGTATTCCTTAATTCCCGTATAAAAAGCAAACATAAACCTTTACACGGTACGAAAGAAGTACTAATTACCATCTAATAATTATACATTAATTAATCATATTAAAACATCTTAACATTATATTTTAAGACAAATACTAGAATAGGACCGTCTTTTTTTTCAAAACTCATTCAATCGGACCTTTTAAAGCAAATGGGTCAGATTTGAATTGGATTTCCTTTTCACCGTTTTCCACGCAATCTTCTTCAATCCACATCAATCAACCACAGTTACCGCGCCGATCACAAGCAGCACCACCGCCGGAACCCCCGCTCCCAGCGTGATTTTCAGCGAATCGTTGTCTTCGGAGTAATAGTGAGCGGTGAGATTCTACCTCAGCACGTAGTTCAACTGCCTGGTGTTCCCCATCGATGCAGCGAAGCCAAAGTAGGAGTACTGGTTGGCGTGGTCCGACAGATTCAGAGGCTCCGATAGGATGGACGAATCGAGCTTCAGAGTGAATGCTTGCAGTGAAATCTTGCAGTGAAGGCTGAATAATTGCTGAGGAGGCCGTGTTCGTCCAACATGAGTAAATTTTCTTGTGTTCTTCAACTGTAAATGTTGTTAATCTTGTGTGAGATTGATCTCTTTTTTTTTTGCTATCTTGTCAACAAGGTAAAACTAACATTATAATAAAAACCTAACTAATTCACTGTCAATTCAGTGCTTCACATTTTAGAATACAATTTTCCCTTCTAATTTTGTGCTAGATATACTCTGCCTTACCCTGTCCCTATGGTAATCTTGGTTCAAACCTTTTATTATTGTGTAAAAGATGCTTCTTCTTTGGATTGATTAGTATGACCCAAAGGCCTTATTTAATTTCAGCAGCAACATGCACTTATTGATGCCCAAGTTTGTCCGTGTTCGACGTATCAATTTGATATTTTTTTTCTTCCAATTATATGAATGTAATTATGTTCAATAATAGTGGTAAGAGTTGATTCTTTCTTTCCAAGTAGATAATAGTTTTGTTTCTTAGATTCAGACTAGTTTTGAAATCAACTGTTGTAATTTTTTATCAGTGAAGCCGCATGCATAAATGTTTATGCTTCTCCTTCTTTCTCTCTCTTTTTGGTTAAGTGAAGGATATTTATAGCATGTCTTGGTGGTTATATGTTGTGGTGCTCGGTGGTGGATCATTTGGAATTATTATGGCGGCTCATGTTGCTGACAAAAAGGCTCAATTAGAAGTCCTTATGCCTTTTACGAGATTCCAAAATTTGTCAATCAATTAATGAGAATCATTATAATTGGTAAGTAGTATCTTCCATCCGTCTATTTATCAGCAAATTCACTAATATTTTCATATAATCTCTTTGGTTCTAGTAGGTATTTTTCAGAGCACAAGCTGCCAGAAAATACTCCCTCCATCCCACAACAAGAGTGGCGGAACTTTTTTGCATGTAGATTAAGGGATATAATATTTAATGGGTAGTTGAGGTGAGAGAAATAATATTTTAAGTAGGTGTATTAGTGTGAAGTGTGGGGTTATGGACAAAGAAAAAATTAATTTGTGTGGGTCCCTTTTACTAAAAAGGAAAATGCACCTCTTGTGTTGGGACAGACGAAAATGATAAAATGCACTCCTTGTTGTGGGATGGAGGTAGTATTATTGTCACAATAGATGCTAAAGATGCTTTAAAGGGTCCAGACTGCAGACTTTTGCTTCCATGCAGTGCCTGTACAGGTTGTTGAAATTCATTTACTTGGTTTCCCTAATGATATGATTCTGAATTATAACTCAAACGTACAACAAATTTCATATAATGAGCTTTAATTTATGGTCTTTATTTATTTTTCTTTAAAATTGAAAATGTTTATATCCTCCTAACTAATATATCTTGATGTAGTTCAGTGCCTCATTTCTTGAGGGTGTTGCTGATTTTGTTGATCCTAGCCTACCTTTTATTTCTCTCAGTAAAGGTTTGGAGCTTAACACGTTCAGAATGATGTCTCAAATAATTCCTCGAGCTCTGAGAAATCCACACCAGCCCTATGTTATTTTATTTGGACTTTCTTTTACACTCGCGTTGATGAATAAATCCCAACGCACTCACTAGTTACACGCCAATGGGGATTAATTAGCAGGATTTGATCAATAACTTTCTATGTTTCCATTAATTGATTAATTAGTGGGATTTGGTCAATAACTTTCTATGCTAATCTTTCGCTGGATGAGCTCAACTATGTGCAGTTGTGTTTGGTGAAGAAGTGGTTCATGACGTTCAAGAAGAATCTGGATGCTCGAGTGTAGGCTCACATGGTTATGTTTCCTTTTCAACATCATCCTGCTCGAAGAGAGATGAGAAAGCAATTAAGCAATACCACCCTTTCAATTTGCATTCTGCTGTGGTGGGGAATGCATTCTGCCGTGTGATATTTTATTTTAATTTTATAGAATCTCTTTATTTTATTTTGTTTGTAAATAATTTCTTAGATTATTCTTTTTCTATTAATTAGGTTACTTCTTATAATAATTCAAGTTACTATAAGAAATCTTTTTGGATTAATTATTCTCTTTATTTTATTTTGTTTTGTCAATAATTTTTTTGTTTACTCTTTTCTATTAATTAGGTTACTCCTTACAATGATTCGGGTTACTATGAAAAAACTTTTTGGGTCATTTGTTTATGTTCTGTTTACAAGATTACTTTTTTATATTAATTAGGTTACTCTTTATAATGAATCGGGTTACTATTTTATTTGAGACTTTGATTTTATAAATTTGAAGTCATGTATTTTGAAGAATTATATTATATGCAATATGTAAATTGATAGATCACTTTGTAATTAGATTACTCTTTAAATTAGTTAGATCACTCTTTGATATTAATTGGGTCACTCCTTAATTTGAGCGTTTAATTTCTAAAAATAAAGTCATATACTATGAAGAATGAAATTTTATACAATCTAGGTTACTCTTTGGTGTTAGGTAGATCACTTTTTGAAATTACTTAGATCACTCTTTAAAATTAATTAAATTATATACAATTTATACGTTGTTATATCACTCTATAAAAATAATTAAGTTACTCTTTAGTATGAATTGGGTTACTCTTTATAATAAATTAGATTACTCTTTATTTAATATTGCAGTTGTTAGACCACTCTATAAAAAAACTAGATTACTTTTTAGAATGAATTGGGTTATTCTTTAAAATAAATTAGATTACTCTTTATTTGAAAGAGCAATTTTAAAAAATTAATTGAATTGAACTTTTCAATTAAATTATCTAATTAAGAAAAAACATTCAAATAATTTATCAATTGCATTGAAATTCTAATAAGAAATGGAAGAATAACAGAAACGACTGGAAAACCAACAGTGCTGTACCTCACTTCCCATAAAAATAAGTTAACCAAAACACTAGTTTCTTTATAGTTATTATGAGCATTAATTTTCAACGCAAAATAATTAATATTATTGTCAACTATATTTTCAACTATATCTTCCCTTGCATTGTTTATGACTGGGTCACTGTCGTATGTGTTTCCCCAAGTTCAGGCGATTCTTCCATTAACTGAAATAATGGTGATAGTAGCAGCTTCATTTCATCCTGCAAATGACTATTCCACCAGCTCTTTCCATATTTAACTGATGCTAGCTTTCGAGCATTAATCCCACTCAAAGATAGATTTCTCAGTTCATTGCAACGTTTGATAAACAATGAATTCAGCCCCAATTTAGTGAGGCGTAGATGCATATGCTTTGCAGCTTGGGCAAGGTAATGAGCTCAATAGTCTCCAAATTGGTAGGATGAGAAAGTCTCTGCTATCTCATTAATTTTGTCTCCATTCATGATGTTTTCCATATTCTTGCAGTTTCCTATTACACAAACTCTTACTGAATGCAAGTTGAATGGGCTCAAGGTCTCCACATGGTGATTGCCTATAAATTCAAAAACATTTGCTTACTTTGATAGTTTTTCACGTGAGTTTGAACGGAGTGGCTCATTCACGGAAAACCGCCTCAATTGCTTTTCATCTTCTACAGTGGAAACAACCGATTCATACGGGTGTTTATGACAGCCAACAAAAAATTTAAAGGTCCTAAAAGTAGACAATTTCCAAGTTGTTGTTGTCATGTCCAATTATTTGCTCTAGGTACCAAATGTGTTGAAGCGCCAGATATTTGGGAAGTTGAAGCGCTAGGTCGTCAAATATTTCAAGCTAGCTACTTCTTTGGCGAGTTCTTCAGTCGAAGGTGGAAACGCCGCCGCCGCCGCCAACAAGTAGTTCCCGACTAACACAATTTATCATTCTTCTGACCTGGTTGACGATTTCGGGGATCCGTTTAGCTACATAATGGGGGATCCACTTGCAAATTAACATCGATTCTTCTAGACATGCACGACGGTTCCAAACCGGCGGTTCGGAACGGTTCCGGTTCTGAAAAATGTGAAACCAGAACCGAACCGAGGGTAGGACGGTTTCGGTTCCGGTTCGAACCGCCGATTTCGGTTTTTTTTTTTGCTTTTCAACCTAAAAATGTAAAAATAAAAAATAAAAAAATTGAAAAACCGCCGATTCCAACCGGGAACCGCCGGTTTCACGAAATGAAGAACCGGAACCGAACTGATATATAGCCGGTTTCGGTTTCGTTTTCACCGATTCCGGAACCGCCGGTTCCGGTTCCAGTTGGAACCGCCGGTTTTCGGTTCCGAACCGGCGATTCCGGTTAAAATATGCATGTCTAGATTCTTCACCAATGGACGATCTCAACAAATGGAATTTTTGCAGGATGGGAATCCGACGAGAGTGAGAAGAAAAAAAGTGAAGTGAGCGACCCAATTCCTAAATCCAATTGGATGAAATTTTTGTGCGAATGGGACTCGGGGAGAGGGAGAAAGAGAAAAGTGAAATGAGCTGTCCAATTCATTAGTCCAACGGTGCCAATGGGACTCCGGCAGCGAAAGCTGAGAAGAAGAAAGGTGAGTGGACGATGTTGGCGAAAGAGGAGAAATCCTGGACATTTCAGGAATTGTGTCTTGAAATTCGTGATTTCAAGTGATCAAATCAACGCTACAATATGATCTTACCCAGCAAGGATCCAATTCTACCAAATTTTGGTAAGATCAGTCCTACCCAAGTCCCTCTCATATTTTAATGTTTCATTTATCATACTTTAATAAATCTACTTTAACTAACCACAATATATTTTAATTAAATAATAATCATTCTATAATAATGAGTCAATCCATACATCTGTGCACCTACTCACAATAGATTTTTTCTAATTATTACAACGGAGAAATTGATGACTAATACATAACTACTAAATTTAATTCGAAAATAATATGCTAAATGTTGGAATTTAATTTTCATGTTCACTTTTAAACTAAACACGTGATTACTTTTTTTCTTCTTTTTTTTTTTCATTTAAAAACTTGTTAAGATGATTCAAGAAGTTCTCAGATAATATTAGAGCATAGTACATGTTTCAGAGTTGTCAAACGCTGTACATGAAGTTTAAAACTAGAGCTGCTTCTCTAAGCATTAGAGACAAGCTGAGTATATACACATTTGCAGATCATACTTCTTAAACACTACAGAGAAAGAAAGTATCAGTCACCTGCTTACCTTCTTATCCATAATTAAAGCTCTGGAAATGGAGAGGCAGCCCAGGTCGCAATCCACGAAAGCCCCACCATCGGGGCATCGAGTACTTGAACGTAAGAATTGTAGTATTGGTCTACTGCAGAAGATTATTGAAGCCCTGTGAATGACATTCCAGGGACACGAGTTAGTATCTTTTCGACTATCTCAGTAATTTCAAATAGCAAGCCACTTTTACCTTTGATCTTAGAACCATCAAGCTTCTTTAACTTTCTTCTTTCTGATTGATAGGGTGCTTTCAACTCCTCAAACGAGCATAATTCGACATTCTCACTTCCAATGTTCTCATTGAATGGTCTACTACATTTGGTCTCGTTGGAACTACCAGAAGACTTGCGCAGATTTGCCACCAAACTCCACATGTTTGCAAGTTCATTTTCCAGTTCTTCTTCAACCCTCTTTGAATCATCGAGTCTCTTTCGTAGATCAGCTTCTGTTTTATCTCTTTCAGATAATGCAGCAACCAAAGAGGCTTCTCTTTGATATCTTGCATTCAACTCTAGTTCAAACTCCTCCAAAGATAACCTATCCTCAGACTTTCTTGAGAGTAGATCAGCCCTGGTCCCACTGACCCCTGTTTGCCTTATATTGGTTGAAGCAGGATTTTTTGCAGCTGCCAGATCAGCAGTGAGTTTCGCATTTTGGTAGGAAAGCTTCGTTACCTCTTGGGCCAAGTTCCGGAGCTCTACGGCTGCAGCAGACGCAAGTTCTTTCGCATAAGAAGCTTCCTCAGTCTGTTTTCGGCAGTGAATTTCTAACTCATCCTTATCTTCAATCATTCTTAACTTGTCTTGTCTCAGTGACTCTATCTCAGCAGCCTGATTGAGAAGGAATGCATAACAATTAAATGCTAAGACATTACTGGATAATTATAAAAACTACCCAAAAATTTAGCCTAGCTACACTTTAAAATAAAATATACAACGAACATATGTTTCTTAAAAATTGCAGGTTTTGTTTTGTAAAATAATACAAACCACAATGGGTAGTTGTGATATTCTTAAAGGAGCATTTGTAAGGACTAATAAAACGACTTCAGTTGTAATTTTCTTGATGAAGATCAAGTTAAGAATATTAACAATGAATGAAACCTTAAGATACGTACTTGCGCAAGAAGTTGAGGCTTTGTTAGGGCATCGCAATTGCACTTCTTGGCATTCCCATGGTTGAACATTCTATTTAAACTCCCAGCACTAGTTATTGTATTTTCATCTAGGGATGTTTCTTCGCATGAATTAATCTCAGACCCTCTTACAGTAACAACTTCTAAGGAATCCTCAGAACTGTTCATCCTAATGGTGCTACTATCAGCACTCAAATTTTTATTTGACATCAAGGAATCAAGCTGCTGCTTTAATAGATCAGTGGTTTCTTGCATCTCAGTAGTCTCCAATGTCTAATGAAAGAAGAAAAAAAAAATTCATCTTGCTGTTGGAATGTAGGATGAGAGTATAAGCGCTTAGCCACTTAAAGATGATATTTACCTTCTCTCGTAATTGTTCCTGAAGGACCCTGTTATCAGCTGATTTGATCTTTTCCCAATAATGATACTTATTCGAGTTAGTTTTATACATGACCAAATGATATTATCGCAATAGAGATACATTAAAATGGGTTCAACATACCTCAAGTTCAAAAGTCTTTTCATTAAGTTGAGTAGCAAGCCTGGACAAAGCCTGCAGAAGACCACATAAAGATTGAACAAGCAGCAAACAAAATTTAGAAAATAAAATGCAATTATTTGTGTTTGAGCTTCTCATGTAATGGCAATCCAAGTTTAATATACAGCTCAAGCCACCAAAGAACTCAGCATATTTAATGTACAAATCATCAGTTGGTTATTACAGTTTTATGAATGCTTTGTGACTTTTGTCTGCTAGTAAGCTCAGAGACTCACCTGAGACATCTCAACAACACTTGTACCATACGGAGATGTCTCCACTGAGCCAATCATACGCTGCTCTAGAACTCGCATCTGTAGCTTCTTCTCTCTTATTTCTCCCTTCAGCCTTTGCATATTTTCCTAAATCAAATAACCATACGAGAACACCAATGATCTTCAATGTAAATCACGTACTTTGCATCAGAATGAGAAGTATGAAAATTTTGAGTTACATCAATATCACCCCATAATCAGAACCCGTAAGCAACATGAACCTTCAATGACATTGGTATGCCTAGATAAACTATCAGCAATATTTGAACAACTAACCAGAAGTTTGGAATCTCCAGGATTCTTGGCTGCTTGTTCTGATAATCTTTTCAGAGAACTGGTAGATAAAGCAACCTCTCCGGCTAGCATTTTTATTTGCTCACGAAGAAGATCCATTTGATCTGTGATAGTGCTCCCAGTCTACAAGACATGTACCGATGAAGTTTATAGAAATCATTCAAGCCAAATGTTGAAGCATGTATGCTAGCTCAAATCCTTCATTTCCAAAAATTCAATGTAAGCAGGCTTTATAGACATGGGGTTTCATTTTGAAAGATAAGTCACTGTTTCAGTGATCACAAAATTCAGTATGGAGATCAACATTTTACTACATGGCATTCTAGTCTTAAAGATGTAGTCTGACATTTTTGGTTAAGAACAGAGATGTTTGCCCTCCTCCCAATTAGCGTCCAGTGATAGAGTTCAAAAACCTATTCAACTTATTGGTTTAAGGGCAAGAACCGTAGTGCATATTTAATAGAATGGTTGGTGGCAACAAGTATATAAGAGGTTTCCCTGACATATACAAGTCACATGATCAGATGAAAGGCAAGATGAATATGTTGTGGAAGAAAGTGTGTGCACATGCACAAACACGGTATTAAGACCATCGAAAGATGCAATGCAAGTATTAAAGGATTTATATAAAAAGATAAATCATAAAACAATGCAGAATGTGACTTGTGGGTCAGTTAGTGCATCTGCATTTGTTGAAGATAAGAGTGATAAAAAAATAGAACCTCTCTGCTAAAGAATTATGAAAATAAGAACCACTGAAAAATTTTGTAGGTAGTAATGGTTGAACACAGCAAATTAACCATTGTTTTAAATGTCTGATACAATTTTAATCAAGTAAATAGAAGCATAAATCTAATCTCACCAGTGGGAGATGCAGCACACCTATAGCTGCACTGAACAAATCACCTGCTTGAGTCCTTTCAGGAAAAGAACCTGCAGGAGGACGAGCATCTACTTTTCGACTGATTGACCTCCTCTGTGTATCTTTCAGATCACTATATAAAACTAGTTGGGATGAGTTTGATGATGCAGGTGAACCACTTGCAGAACTCTCACTATCAGCATGTAATGATGTGCCAGCCAAATTGTCAGGCTTCTGCATTCACAGAATAATAACACTCGTATGTAATCTGAAATTCATGTTTTAAGCATTTACATCACTCATCCTTCAAAACAAACATAAGGTTAAAAGTAAAAGAAGCAGCAATTAGATTACCTTTAATTTGAACCAGTCAAGCATCCCTCTCCTCCTGATCTTTTTGTAATCTCTGACAAACTCATCAAGATTTGTGGCTTCACACCTTCCATCAACAGAAATTTCAGAATCTATACTTCCAGCATCATCAGTTAAGCTCTCTCGCTTTCTATCCGGCAAGTAAGCTAGCTGCATAAGCAAGGAAGACAAACACATAATGCAGATTACAGAAGCTGGACCTTCAGATGATGAAAGGGCTAGGTAAGCCATATTATCCAATGAGAAGAAGATTGAATAAAATAACAATATATTGGACTTTGCATAATAGTACAAAACAACATCTGCATCAATACCTCATCTTCCCCAAATGAATGCCTCCGCCTATGACCGGTCTTTCCAAGGATATTCGGTTGGACAGACGTTTTGGTAGAAACCAAGATAAGCTTGGTCAATCTCTGGATCCTTCCCATCAAAGCAGCCTTTGCTTGTTCTTCCTCTTCCAATCTTGATTGCAACTTAATCTTACCTTCTTCCAACTGCAACATAGAAACTATGTCAGACACATATGATCTTGAAGTAGGAGAGATCCCATACATGGTACTACTATAGCAACACTTAAGAATTTATAATGAAGGGCACAAGTGTCTGATATTCCTGACTTCATTGACAGAGAGTATATTACACTGGAGCCACAGTTGAAGGAGTGTAAGATATCTCCATGAAAAAGTCTTTTGAATAGTTATTAATTTGGGCTCGCAATAGGGCCATAAATCATACTATTTCTTATCTTTTGTTTTTTTGGTCCATCATCACCCAGGATATGAATGAGCATCCATGCCTCTAAGAATTTTTGGCATCATAATCCACACATATTAGTTAGTAATATTAGACTTTCTTGAAACAGAGTCCAATTCGCTTCAGGGTCTCTGTAGTAAAATAGTGATGCTAAGTATCAAACTATCAATTCTAGAATTCGTTTAAGATGGAATAGCACATAGACAAGCACAAAGAGAAGGAATTGCAACACACGGTCATGTTTCTTTCTTATTTTCTTATACAAACTGTTGTAGAGATTGTTTGAACCAACCTGCAGTTTCAAATTAACTAAATCATCTTGGCTTGGAGTTGTTTGATTCTCTTTCTCCATCATGCCACTCTTTAATTGCTGAAGTTCTAGCTTTAATTTGGATATTTCTCTCTGATACTTTTTGATGAGAGACTTCTCATCCAAAATCTACCCACAGATAAGAAAAGATTACCAATAGCTTTAACAGAATTCCAAGGTTTCTGCCTGTTTTTAACTTTCAAAGATAAAACTTCCATATACATCAGATAAGTTACCTTGTTTTGAGAAGCCTTGATCTCAACATGCTTACTACGTTGAGCAAATTTAAGAGTGTTGTGTGTCTCTTCAGTATTGCTGGAGGCTGGTGTCACTGTGCAAATAAGCTATACACAAAGTTCAAAAAAGAATCAAAATTCATACTCAAACAGTACATAAAACTAAAGTCTCAAGATAGCATTCACATAATAGGAGCTTCTAGTATAAGATTTATGGAAATTTGCACTACAACTTACTGAGACTCGACCATGGCCACTAAGAGATGACTGCAATAAGCGTGTAAGTTTTGAATCTCGAAATGGTATGTGAGTGGATTTTCCATCTGTTAATTTGGATATAACCTGGAGACATCAAATGCTTCATAATGTCAGCCAAGATAAACTAAGAAATATATACATGAAGAATTAGAGTGTGGCCATGTCTCTTACAGTTCCAAGTGTAAGTAAGCTTTTATTTATGTATGAACCCTCTTTTCTCCTTAATCCATTTGTCCCTGTTTTGGAACTTTCAGATCCTGCTAAGTCAATTAAATGCTATAAAAGATTTTAGTACTATATGTCAAATATCTTGAGCCATGACAATGAGATATAGTAAAAGTCCGACGGAAAGAAATAGGAAAAATGAAGATGAAGAAAGGTGCAAAGAGTAAATTTTGGGCACTTTATTAAGTAATGAGAGTAAGAACTAATAGTGATTAACAGAAAATACTAAATAGAAATTGAGATAACTATTGAAATAACAAAGCAAAATAAAGTGACAGAAATAACAGGAGGGATACCAATTGTGATAGAGTTACTTCTTCTCCTTCATTTTCCCCACGTAAACTGCTTTCAATAGTCTGAGATGAATACGCCATTAAAGATCCAATTATTAGACTCTTAAACTGAACCCGCAGTGAACACCAATGCAACAATATACAATTATCATCATAATCTATTACATTAGTTTGTTCAAGACAAGTCATTTAGGATACTGCATCTTTATTGATTATACTATACAGCTAAGCTTGTAGATCATTTTCCCCTTTGAAGAACCAAAAGAAAAGAAAGAAGCCGGTACTTATTATGAATGTATGATTTCAACAATCATACAGTTCAATTGCTATTGTTCAAAGGTAAAGCCACAGGCTCACAGCAAAGAAAATTACTTAAATGACACGACAATAATATACTGAAAAGGAACGTAGTATACCAGCATTCAAAATCCATCTGTGCACCAACGAAAATGACAGCATAGACAGCACGTCAAAATCATGACAAGCACAAAATTTGAGAGTAGCACAAGTGGCAGCCATAGTAAAATTCAAGAGTGCCCTTGTTGCTCATCATTTACTAGCTGCTACATGGTTTGATTTTACTAAGTAGCAGAATGTACATGGCTCAAGGAGAAAAACAGAAAATTTGCCTCAGCCCTTTATAAAAACCCAACAGCCTAGTCTTGAAACCCACACAATATATCAGCAACCAATTAATTTAAATGACGGTTTTGATTAACATTCTAATTGTGTCCATCGAATTCAGGTGAAGACTGCAAAGTACAAGCATTCCCAATTTAACTACTGAGAAGACGTAATGACAGAATTAATGTAACCAAAAAGGACAGCGTGAACATTGTTGCAGGTAATACAGAACATACAAACTAAAGAAAATTAAGAGATATGATACCAATGTGAATATGGTGTGACTTCGGCTGCTGAGCAAGTTGAAGTTATTAGAACCCACATGCCTATGCTCTGCATAATATTCAGAGAAAGAGTTACGATTCTTTTTAGACAGATGTTTAAAAACTGCTGAAGAACACTATAACATGTTAACAAACAAAAAATGTGCATGTCGTAGAGGAAGAGCAAAAAATTTAAGGTATTGTTATCAAAAGTAATGTGCAAGACTTGATAAGGATTCATGAATAATTGGATTAGCAGAAGTTACAAGTTACCTTCACCGGATGCTATTAGTGAAAGAGCATGAGCAGGAGATAGTACAACCTCTTCTTTTATTCCCTCCACATATGTGCCCTGCAGAATAAAATAATATCCCTCACAATGACAGATAGATTAAACATAGCAGACTTAGCAGTCCAGTTGATTCAACCACTTAGAAAAGATACCTGAGAATCCTCTCGTATTCTAAGATTCTGACCGGTGGGATCAAGCAAGTCATTGATGACCTAAATTTTCAAGTAGCTAGTCATGCATCAAAAAATCTAAAGCAAATAACTGATAAATGTATAGTAAGCATAAAACTGTCACAAGTATAAAATCAAGCATGCAGTTTTATTTCATCGAGTCAAAATAAACCAGTTATTGCAAATAACGCCAGAGGAAAAATAATGACAATGTCAGAGTGCTTGAACCAATCTTATCAATAATTAGCAGATAGGCAGATAATAATGAAAGTGAACCTCATATACTAGCAGCTGATCTTATCATAGCACATCACCTATAGCAGACAATCAAACCCAAAGAAAATAATGCGCCTAATATGCCAATAATAAAACTTACCTCATTGTATATTTCCAGGTAAGAAACTCTGAGGAGGAACTCCCGTCCAGGTGTCTGATAAAACATTGCAAAGATCATCCCATTTTTAGAAAAGAATAACCTATTAATTGTTTGTAAACAAGACAGCAATCTTTTCCTGGAGGCCTGGACCACCATTATGTTATAGGCGTTACCTCTTGTATAATTCCAAAGACATCTTTCACAGCCAGTGGTATGATTCCTGGTGATTTTTGCTCCCCCTGAAACAGCGGAGACAATTTTACATCATAAGCCATAAGAGGAAAATAATATGAGTGTGTGAACCCAATCAAGGGAAAATGATGCTAAGACTATTAGACAAAATGACAAGCCAAGGGGTCATAGCTATGCTCTTGCCGAGGGGGTGTTTGGTTGGAGGCTTTTCAAAAGAGGAACGGAAATGGAATAGAAAAGACGTGTTTGTTTAAATGGTTTGATTACTGCCACAGTAGATAATTCCCAAGAACTAAGGAATGAGTCATTACTAGATAAATTGGCCACTGTGACTTTCATTCCTTAATGAATTATGAGACCCAATCCCAATTCCTTTGTTTTTGCATGATAAAAAAATTATTAGAAATCTAAAAAATATTAAAATAAGCTTTTCTCCAAAAAAGAAAAAGTAAAATTATAATTATAATTAAATTAAATAAATAATAAGTAAATTTTTTATTTCATTCCTACAAAATACAAAGTATACCAAACAAAATTATTAGTTAAGACAGTCATTCCAATACGGCTATACTAACAAAACCATTATATATAGTAAAAGACATCATTATTACCATTCCCCACTCTATCATTGCCATTCTCATTCCTTGTAATAAACCAAACACCCTCTAAGTGAATGTTGTAATATAAGGTACTAAAAGTTTTGGACATGGAATAGAAAATGAGCAATTACATGCATCGTATGTGTCTTTCCACTGCTAGTAACGCCATATGCGAATACAGTCCCTACAAAACCACAACGAATTATCAAAAATCAGAGTTATAAACAACCAGAAAATGTATTAAATGGTACAAAGTAATCAACATATGCAGGCATGGATCAGTTTCCTTTATTTTCCAGAAATGATTGTGTTTTCGCCATGCTTTCAAAAGAGAAATCTTAAAAGATGACATCACATTGTTATAAATAGTATTTGTGCAGTCTTTAAGCAGAGCAATGTAAATGAGTTCTACTAAGTAGTGTAATATGGAGCTAACATTACAACAAGTAGAGTATTGAAAATTAATACCGTTTATTCCCTCCATGGAACCACTCACAACATGCTGCGCTGCAACATCATACACATTGCGAGTAGTTGTTGCAGGACCAAATACTCTATCTGGGACCAAAAGCAGTTTTGATCATCAATAAAGATATAAAAACAAAGGAGAAGAAGCAAGTGATGAACCTAAGAAGATTTCAGAAATGGAAATTTAGAACGTGAATCCTTAGTTAACAACCTAGAGACCTTCCGCATACGCAATAGCATAAATATCAAATTGCAATGCTTCAAGAATATTCTTAATTCCATTCTTCAAAAGAAATTAACAGATATAAATGAAATGTCAGCCTGTTAGGGCAATCCACACGTTTATAACTTTTATTTATACGGTTGTCAAGACCCTTCTCCGTTAATTTTATGTTCCAGAGGAATTTTTACCTTCTTTAAGGAAACGCAGATGTGGCAAAGAAAGAATCATTAAAACTTCTCAGTCTCATCATTATATTTTCTTTTTTACTCTTTAGGAAGCAAGAAGAAAGTATTCCACACAAAACTAGTAATTAATTTGCTTTATTAATATTCTATAAAGATAAAGACAAAACTGAAAAAGTATTCATCTTATAAGCCATAACATTAATCAAACCTATCGGTTTCCTAATAACTAGAAACATCAACTTGACCAACAGTAACTTCTTTCTAGCTAAATATTAGTGCACGTCATGCATACATAACTACATTGTTACTCAAATTGTTACCATATATGCATCGTCATTATGATTTATGTCTAATCTAAATAACGCTTGATCATGCCGCCGCCACTTTCAGAAAAATACAGGATCTCAAACAGTAACATTCATAAGCATGTGAATATGTGATAGGCACGAATGTTCATTTCTACATCAAAGTTTTGATATTTCAATCAACCCTACAGAGCCACTCTTATTACAAATATTTAAAGAAGAGCATTCTCAAAGTTCTGGATACACAAGTCAATTTTACTTGACAGTCATTTAGTTACTCTAGTAAAAGAAAGTAAGGAACTACCTAGAATTCTGTTCTACTGCTTTATCATTATTAAAGGAACATTTTCCTCACAAACTCAAAGCATTAACTTATTTCACTTTCTAAACAACAAAAATCAACTACTCACCCACCCACTACGAGATACAGCTAGTCCTCCGTTATAATAGTTAAATTATGAAGCTCGTTTAATTCAAGAGTTCACCTTTACTTAAATTATCTTCTAATAACACATTTCACGCCAATGGCAAATGGTGTGTGCGTGTGAGATCGATTTCAGAAAGCAGATACTGACCAAAACCATATGCAATGTCAGAATTGAACTCATTGCACACGGTGCAGTCTCCATCAGCATACCAAGCCACCTCATCACCTTTACCAATCTCCCTCGCACTGCAAACGAGAAAACACAAAACTGAATTACAAATTAACATTAGTAAATAGCTGCGAAATTTTAGTTGACAAAATCACAAAATCAAAGAGCAACTCACCTGAGAGGACGAAACCGCACAGTGACGGTAACATTCTCTTTAACTTTGCCGGAAGCCGTAGTCGGAGGCGGCGGAGCAGGCTGCCTCGAAAAGGACGCCGTGGAGGAGGAAGAGGATGAAGTTAGAGTGGCGGGAGGAACGCCGGAAGGCGGAGGAAGGGATTTCCTGGAGCGGAAGGGAGAGATTGAGGGGCGGCGGAGGACGGAGGTGGAGGACATTGGGAGTGAGTGAGCTTTTTTGCCGCTCAGAGGCTTCCAAAGTGTGAATGCGGGTGGGATTTTTGAAATGTTGTGTGATTTTGAATCTGCTGCGGGACCAACCACCTCACTAAACTAGGCTGCTTAAAAACCTAACCAAATTCTAGGATTTCCCTCTCTTCCAATTCCAATTTACTAATAAAAAGTTTAAAATGTTACTAGTATAAAATTTGTATAGTAGTATTTTTTAATATCTTGTACACCTAGGTACATAAGAGATCAACTCTTACAAAATTATAGTGAGTGAATTTCGGCTAACACTAGTCCTTTTAAATTTTAATAGCTGATGCTACAACTTTTGACGATAATTTCGGTTAACACTAGTCCTTTTTAAATTTTCAATAGCTGATGCTATAACTTTTGAGGATAATTACTTAGGGAAAGAATAATGGTAGAGGAAATAGCATTATTTATCCCATAGGATACGCATACTTTGTAAAATAATTTGATTTTTTTCTTAAAGTGTCAAACGTTTTTTTTCTTACATAATTGACCTCATAAATTTATAAAATTTGTAAATTTAATTTCAAATGATTTTTTCCTTGCACGCTTAATTCCAACATAATTTTGTTGATAATATTTTCTTATAAAAAAATTATGGGATCAAGAATGCAAAGAGGAATTTCTTTGGGACTAGATTTACAAATTTATAAACTTATGGGAGTAAGTATTAAAAAAATCCTTTGAGACTCTAAAAAAAAGTATTGGAGTCATTTTACAAAGCATGCTCTGTAGGAACAAAAACAAAAATTCCTCGTTAAACCCAGTTAATTTTTCCACTGATGTTCTAATTGATTAAATAAAACTTGTTAAAGCAAAAAAAAAAAAAACTAATTATACTTTGCACCCACTTTAAAAATACAAATATAAATAAAAATATATACAATTATGAACAAAAAAGTATACAATTTAATTGTTAGTTTTTATAATGAAAATTTGAGTGTAAAAAAATATACAATTATTAAAAAAAATGTATACACTATTGAATGAAAAGTTATACACATATGGATACTAATTTTTTTAATAAAAAACTTAGTGTAAAAAGTATACAATTATTAAGAAACACGTATACAAAATAGAATAAAAAGTTATACACATATGGATACACCCTTACATCCGGATGCACCCAATATAAACTCATAAAAAATAAAAATAAACCATTAAATATGAATCCGATTCACACTATTGTTTATTTACTTTTTTTATAGGAAAAGACTTGTATGAAACCGTGTCACGGAATGAGTTCTGTGAGACGGTTCAAATATTTATCCGGTTAAAACACGCACAGCTAACTAATTAATTCGTCAATCCTTTTGCCATTTTGACTTTTTTTTTTATTTTATTACACAATTGAGTTAGACTTCATCTTATTATTATAATTTAGTAGTACGTATATTATTATTATTATTATTATTATTATATCTATATTATTATTTGTAAATAAATAAAATATTTTCTTTAAAAACACAATTAATGTAAATTGTGTCTAAATAATATAATTGACAAAAAAAATTAAATAATAATTTCACTAATTAGTTATCACTTTTTATCTATTATTATATTAATAATTTATGAATTCATTTAACTGATTACCACATTTTCTTTATCAGGTATCATTTTTCATAAAAAATATTATCACTTTTATTATTTAAGAAATGTATTCATTAAATAATTTAATTGGACATTTATCACTTTTATTGATTAGATATCACTTTTTATTATAAATGTTATCACTTTTTATCCGTCTTATAAACTTTTCATTAAATAATTTAATTGAATGTGAATCACTTTTTCTTAATCAAATATCATTTTATATTAAAAATACTATTACTTTTTTTTTACAAATTGTTTATGAAATAATTTGATTAGTCGAGTATCATTTTTTCATGTTATGATATTACTTTTTGTTAAAAAAATTATCACTTTTTAATTTAAAGTGATAACATTTTAAATAAAAAGTGATACATTATCATAGAAAAGTGATAATCGAATTTAAATTATATTTATTAAAAATTCATAATGTGGAGAAAAGTAATAATATTTTTAATAAAAAAATTAGAATAGGTCTTGCGTGAGATCGTCTCACGTGAGTTCATTTTACACTTTTAAAATAATTATCACCTTCGCTAGAGCCGGCAAAAAGGACGGGTCGGCCCTGTACCGGCCACCGAGCCAATGCACATTTACGGGCCGGGCCCAATTTTTGGCGGACCTCATTTTTCGTGGCCCAGCCTAGCCCATACTGGACCACCGGGCCATCGGGTCATTTCACCCCATTAATATTAATTTATTTTTTAAAATTTTAATTAAAAAATTAAAATTTATTTATTTTAATACGTGTAATAATAATTATATAAGTCAATATTGAATATTATCCTCAAATTTATAATTAGATATAAATAGTAAATAATCTATTCAAGTTAATTATTATTATTTTTAAATCAAATAAATTAGAATTTATAATTATGGGTCGATTGTATTATTAAGTATTGTTAAATAATGGATTAGAGCTATTTAACATTTGTAATTACGATTAATATGTGATTAAATTATATTATTAGCAACCAACTTATTTCATTATTATAATATAATATAATTTAAATCCAACTTTAATAAATTTCAACAACATTAAATCTCATACACAATTTTTTTTTTCATTCTATAGAGTAATTATTTTTTTTCTTTCTTCTTAACTTTATTTTTATCATATACAATATTAAATCTCACACACTACTTATCACATTATTTTATATGTACATATTTTCTTTCTCCTTAATCTTATTTCTATCATAGAGTAATCAAAATATCCAAGTAAAATCTATATTATTTGAAGATTATAACCATTTTAGAAAGTTATTTTTATGACTATTTTTATATATTTAAATTTAAGTTATTTAAATATAATTTATAAATCAAATAAATTAAGTATCACAAATAATTTATGATTAAATATTAAATAAAATATAAATAAAATGACCGAGCCAAAAAAGCTCAAAAAAAGCGGGCCAATAGCAGGCCGGGCCATTTGGCCCATCGGGCTTGATGGGTCGGGCCAAAACGGTCCGGTTCTTTTTGGGCCTATATTTTAGTGGTCCAGTCTAGCCTACTTATGGCGGGCTACGGGCCGGGCTATTTTTGTCGGCTCTAACATTTGCTATAAAATGTTATCACTTTTCATTTATACTATAAATTGTTCATTAAATAGCATTATAACTTTTCATTAATTTAGTATAACTTTTTATTATAAAAGTTATCACTTTCTGTTCGTTTTACGTAAACCCTTACATGAACAATTTTATAAAATGAGGTACTTTATTTATAAAAAAAGTGATATTTGTTTAATTAAGTTATCTCAATAGAAAAAAAATATTTAATTTATTTTATATTTTACAGAATATTTATATTGTATTTTATTTTTAAATCATTAAAATAAAGGAACTAAAATTAATTAAATTAATTTTTTAATTAAAGAAAAAAAATTAAAAAAAGAAAAGTGAGTATAGTAGATAACAGAGTCAACCTATTAACCAATTACCTGCTTTATTTCAAACTACCGATTTTTTTAACAATCAATAGAGGACCGCATTTTTTTTAATTTCATTTATAATGTTAATGGGTAGGGAATGATACGGTCTCACAAGATCTATCCTTTTTTATATTAACTGTTCATTAAAAAACTAATAATAAATTCGTTAATAATTGTACTACTAATATATATATATATATATATATATATATATATATTAAGTATACTATAGAAGAAATTTTTCTTGTTGACGTGTCGTTTCCAGAGAGTTCCAATGTTATGTGTAATTTTCTCGATTTTTTGATTTTTTTAATATTTTTTTATTTACTTTTAATTAACTTCCTTATTTAATATTTTATTTATTAAATAATATTTTTCTTATTTTTAATAATGATTAAATTTTAATTATTTTATTTATTTATTTGGGTATCATTAATTAATTACTAAATCTTTAAATGCAATCAATTAATTAATATTAAATTAAATCATATATATATATAAACGGAAAAAATAATATTCCATATAATATTTTCTCTCACCCCACTTATAAATAAGACTTTTTGGTTATTCATTCTAAATACACGCATTCGATTCTCCAAGAGGAATAGGAGCTTTCTTCAAGTTCCTCTAGAGAGTTGATTTATGAAAGTATAAAAATTTATTTTGATATATAGAGCGAAACAAGTAAAGATTCTATCTACCTTTAAAAATCGGTTCATGTATTCTTTAAGAGGAAGAGAATTGATTCGAGTATTCTTGAATCGATTTACGAGAATTGATTCAAGTATTCTTAAATAGATTTGTATCGTAAAAATCGATTTTTCAAGAGTAAGAGGATGATTTACATCTTAAGAATCGATTCTTCAAGAAGAAAAAAACAATTCAAGTATTAGCTCTTAAAAATCGATTCAAGTATTTTTTAAGATCTACCTCTAAAGTATTGATTCAAGTATTTTTCAAGTGAAAAAGGATCAACGATTCAAGTACTCTTGAATAGACTTACCTCTAGAGAATAAGATGTTGAAAAACTAATTCATGTATATAATTGAAAGCTTAAGTTCTTTAAGTTAGATCATTATTCATTCATATCAAATAACATTAAAATTAAGTTGGTAAATGTTTGTTAATTTTGTAAAGTTATTCAATTATGACATATGAATTATAAAATTTATTTATTTAGTGATTTATATAATTTGAAACTAATAAAATTAAATAAAAAATAAAATTAATAAATTCATTACAAATTTATGAATATTCAAAAGAATAATATATATATAAATTAATTTTATTTATACTATATATATATTTTACATTATTTACTTTTAATTAATATTCTTATTTAATATTTTCTTTTTTAAACAATTTGTTTCTTATTTTTAATAATGATTAAATTTTTAGTATTTTATTTATTTATTTGGGTATCATTAATTAATTACTAAATCTTTTAATGAAATAAATTTATTAATTAATTAATGAGTTGATCTATTGTACCAAAGTATACACTAATGTACCTAACCTATTTTTTAAAATGGGTCACACATTAAAGGGAAAGGACCTGATTTACATTATCCATTCTCTCGCTTCTCTTTCTCAACGCTGCATTCTGCACTCTCTTCTCCTTCTCACCGCTTGTTCTGCCTTCTGCGCCACCTCATCCCTTCCACTCCGGTCGCCGATCATCACCATCACTCTCCACCTTTCACCAGTCACGGTTCTTCATTAGTAATGTCAAGATCTTTCTCATACGCTCCCTTTCTCCATCGATTTTAAAATCGATCCAGATCCGTTCTTCATCGTGTTCTTCGTCGGCTAGCAGGTTTAGATTCGTTCTTAATCGGCCCAAACAGATTCTTCATCGTTTTGTTCTTCGTCGTGTCTTCTTCCATTTTTCATCGTGTCAGTTATTCATAGATCTAATCTCATCTATTAAAAAAAATATCTGATCTCATCTATAAAAAAATATAATAACACAGTTATTAAAAAAACCTTATACATCTATGATAAAAAACTTGTACACTATTCAATTTGTTGAACATAGTAATTAATTTTACAAATAAAATGGGTATTATATTAGTTTTTAAATACATATTTAAATATTTAAATAAATTATATTTAATCTACTAATGTACATGTATTTTTTTAATAAATGTATTAGATCTTATACTAAAATGTATAATATTTGATATTATACTGTATAACTAAAATTAATAAATATATTGATGAAATTATTGATAATAAATATAATATCAATGTATATATTTTTAAAATCAAATATTTATTGAGAAAAATACATACATTATTAAATTACAACTACTCCACACTTGATTATGCAAATGCATTTCAAAAATCAATTAAATTTAATACAACTTTTTTATATAAATTTAATGATACATTTGTAAGTAAAATGTAATACATTTATATGATAAAATGTATACACTACAAATTTAAAATAGAAATAATTTCTCAAAAATATACATTTATCAATAAAAACATATACAATTAATAATAAAAATATATACAAAACTCAATCCTTTCAAACCAATGCTTTCAACACCCAATGCTAATGTTCAGTTCAACATAGCACAAACACACCCCATGCATCAAATGCTTTCAACTGTAATGTTCAATGTAATCACTAATTAAGAAAAAACGTATACATTAGTATTCAACATAAGCTCTAGAAATAATACTATTATTACAACAATTTTTTTTAAAGAAAGTAATACACTTATTATGAAAAATGTATACATTGATTAAAAAACTTATACAGTATATAGTTACAATTAAATACAATTGAATTTGAGTAAAATAAATATCGTATACATTAATTAAGAAAAACGTATACATTAAGAAATTACAACTTATACAATATTTCAAATAAGCTCCAGAAACCATACAAATATTACAACAAAAAAATAAAAAATGAAAATTCATTGCATCCACCACCAGATCTAAAATTGTATACGAAATCATCAACCACCAGCATCATATTTTTACCAATTTCATCGACACATTAAAGATCTACCATCTCAATTTTCACCAACATATAAAGATCTTGAAAATTGCAGAATTGAAGAATAGTCAACCATGAATTGAATCCTCATACGAAGAGACAATGGTGGAAACGGAGAGAATCAACGCCGCCGCGACGACTCTCGACGTTAGACTGCGATGGTATCCGTATGCGGTTCTTGATGGCACATCTGGAACGATTGGGTGCGGCTGTTAGAACGTTGTCTTCCGGCAATGGAAACAAGTAATGGCAAAAGCGCCGCCTTGAGAACGTTGAAGAGAGGGGGGAGAAAAAGAGCAGAAGATATGAGAGAGATGAAGGAGGGCGCCGTGAGAATTGGGGAAGGGAAGGGATGAGCAGAAATCGTGAGAGTTGAGGGGGAATCCGTGTGAATAATGACCCATTGGATAAGGATGATATTAATACCCGGGTCAATGGATCAAAAATTGACCCGATTGTACCTTAACAATTGGGTACAGTAGTTTTTGTCTTAATTAATATCAAATTAAATCATATATATATATATATATATATAAAGGAAAAAAAGAATATTTCATATAATATTCTCTCTCACCCCACCCATAAATAAAACTTTTTGGTTATTCATTCTAAATACACACAATTTGTTTTCTTTAGTTGTTCATATAATTTGAAATTAATAAAATTAAATAAAAAATAAAATTAATAAATTCATTACAAATTTATGAATATTTTATTTTAAAATATTATTATATATATATATATATATATATATATCTTTAATATACTAAAGGAGAGTTTAATTTTGATGATGTGTCGTCACTAGAATTAATCTTAATTATTTTAATTTTTAATTAAAATTAAAAATTTTAATTATTTTAATTATTAATTAATAATGTAGATAAATACATATATTATTTTAAGATTTGATTGTTGATATTATCAAATTAAAATTAAATATTACTATTAATTAAAAATTAATATAGATAATACATTTAGAAATAATTACTGATAGGTACACACTTTGTACCCCTAATTACTACTAGATACATTGATTTAAAATAATTATTATTTAATACAAAATATTAAAGTAAAATACCAAATATACCCCTAAACCCATATACCTTTAAAACACTAACCCCAACCTCCACCCACCACCGGACCACCGCTGCCGCTGCCGGACCGCCGCCGCCGCCGCCGGCGGAGCTCCGGCGGCCGGTCGCCGGAAAATCTGTTCGTCAGAAAAAAAAAAAAAAAAAAAAAAAAAAAAAAAAAAAGTCGCCGGAAAGCTGCCGCACCGCCGCCGCCGGAGCTCCGGCAGCCGGTCGCCGAAAAAACTGTTCGTCCAAAAAAAAAAAAGAAAAAAAAAAAAACTGGTCGCCGGAAAAACTGCCGCCGCCGGAAAAGCTGCCGGACCGCCGCCGCCGGACCACCACATTTTTTTGCTGCACACACTTTTTTTTTCCTGCACACACTTTTTTTGCTGCACACACTTTGCTGCACACAATATTTATGTGCAGCACATTAATAGGGGTAATATTGGAATATCACTATATATTTTTGTACCTAGTAGTAATACTTTTGTATGTTTGTATCTCATAGTAATTTAGGATTTTTTTGTGTACCTAGTAGTAATCCTCCCATACATTTACTTTAAGATTTTAAAAAATTTATTCTCTCTCCACCTATAAATAAGATTATTTATTTATTCGTTCTAGACACATAATTTATTAATCATAACGAACAAAAGTTTTCTTCAAATTTTAAAGAAAGGTATCCATTTTTTTATTATCATTATTATTATTTTTTCTTTTATATTTTTTAACTTTCTTCTTATTATTATTACTTTTAAGTTCTTTTTTTTTGTTTTTTTTTTGTTTTAATTGTTGGTATGCAATTTTATAATCTTTTAATTTTTTCATGTAATTACAATTTCTTTTATATTTTTTATATATTGTCTTCTATAATTCTTTTTATTTAATTTTTTTGTTTTTTTAATTGTTAGTATGTAATTTTTTAATCATTTATTTTTTTACATAATTTACTTTTTTTATGGTAAATTTTACAATTTTTTTAATTGATTTTGTTGTAGGTTCATTTTTTATTATATTTTTTTATTAATATTTTTTTGGTATTAGTTCTGTTTTTTTAATTATTGGGATGTAATTTTTTAATTTACATTATTATTATTTCTTTTCATGGGCACACAAGCTTTTGCCTTTATTTATAATAATTTTTTTTTATTTTTTAAGAATATATGTTAATTTTATTATAATGTTTCTTTAAATTTATTTAAAGTTTTTTTAATTATTTTTCATTATTTTTCTTTTAATTTTATTATTTTTTAATATATTTTCACCAACATTAAAATTTAACAATATATAAATAAGATTTTTTTAAGATCGGATGTGATTTTTTTTATTATTATTTTTGTTTTTTTTAATATTTTTTAAATTGTTGATTACATAGTAATATTAAACTTAAATTTTATTATTTTAAAATTATAACTTTACAACCCGTGTAATATACGGGTGTAGACAATTAAATTTTATTGTATAATAAATATAAATGTAAAGGAAGATATATTAAATATTGATTAAACATTTATTTATTAAGGAGTTTAAATAAATTAATTCCTAAAATAAATGAATAAATAATTAATAATTAATATAATTATTTGAGCCCAAAATTAAGTCAAATGGGCTCAATTCAAGTCAAGTGGGCCTGATTCAAGTCAACAAGCCCAGCCAAATCAAATCCAGCAGGCTTATTTAAATTAAATAGGCATGTATCCAGTCCAGCATGCTTAATTAAAGGAGAAAAACCCAACATATCTTTTGAAGGAGGAAATATCTCACAAGTGGTTATTTTCTCTACCTATAAATAAGGACCTTCAGTCCTCATTCCATTCATTCTGAAAATCCTGAAAGCCCGGAAAGCTCTGAAGGAACTTGGAATCTCTACGAAGATCAAAATCATTCTTAGAAGATCAATTTAGAAACAACATTCAATCTAAGATCAAGGTGCGGAGCCCCTCAGATTCATTGTTTATTCAAGTCAAGTTCATCCAGCAATATTCGTGAGGTCAACGATGTTCTACCAAATTGAACGGCATTCTTCACAGTAAATCTTCAAGTCAACGGTTGATTCAAACAAAGGCTCGATGCCTCTGAATAAATATTTTTTAAAGCTTCAAGTTAAATCCGAGCTCGGACAAGCTTCATCCGAAGATCCAGCTCCGAAAGTTGATAAAGTCAAAGAAGTCAACTCAAGAAAGGAATCAGAGGACAGCTAGAGACTGTTCACTCAATTTTCAAGTTCAATCCATCTCGGATTATCTTTGTAATTTCTTTTGTATTTATTATTTTAATAAATACAAAATTTGTTGTTATAAATTTTGGCACGCCCAGTGGGACAGTTTCTACCTCTCATCTCCTCTCTTCAAAAGTTCGAAGATACAAAATATGGCTCCTCTCAGTATTGCAATAAGAAGGTCTTCTGCCTTAAAGCCTTCAAAGTTGCAGATTGAAGAGATTCAAAGAACAACTCCTCACGGGATTGCAATAAGAAGGTCTTCTACGTCAAAGCCTTCTGAGTTGCAGACTGAAAATGTTGAAGTTATTAAAAGGAGTATGTCTGAAGACTCCTTAGAGATAAAACACGTGGTGGGAATTGCTCTCAATAAGCCATTACACAACAATAAAGATGTTGAAGATGAATATGTCTGCCCAACTCCTCGATCCACAGAAAGTTCAGCGTATGACTCATTCATAACCTGCGCCATCGAAACAAATGCTTCGTCTGTCAAAGAACAACTGGCAAGCTTGACTCAGTCCGTTGCTGCACTCACCAAACAAAGCTAAGAACAAGATTTGTTGATATCCATACTGATGAAAAAGATGGAGATAGCACAGACAAGTCATGCAAATGAGAAACGAGTTGAGGATGAAGACGAGGAGGACCATCCATATGAAATAAATCCAGTTGAGGAAGAGATACAAATTTCAGCTAACGGAATGCTCTCTATGAATCAACTGAAGAATATCGTACTAGAGACGATAAAAGACAAGTTTAAAGAGAGCTCAAAATCTTCTGTTGCTTATAAAAAGCCATTTACAAAGAGAGTTGACAGCTTGAAGATGCCAATTGACTACCAGTCTCCTAAATTTCAACAATTCGATGGCAAAGGCAACCCAAGACAACACATAGCATATTTCGTCGAGACATGCAATGATGCTGGAACCTTTGATGATCACATGCTCAAACAATTTGTCAACTCATTGAAAGAAAATGCCTTTGATTGGTATATAGACTTGGAAGCTAGCTCCATCGACAGTTGGGGGCAAATGAAAAATGAGTTTTTCATTCGCTTCTACAGCACTCAAAGGACTGTTAGTATGCTCGAATTGACTAATATTTCTAGTGGAAAGAAGAGCCAGCAATCGATTATATTAATCGATGGAGAAATCTAAGCTTGAATTGTAAAGATCAATTATCCAAAGTGTCTGCCATCAACATATACATTCAAGGGATGCAATGGAGTCTGCGATACATCCTCCAAGGGATTCAACCAAAGACTTTTGAAGAACTAGCTACAAGAACTCATGATATGGAGTTAAGTATGACATCAAGTGACTTCGAATTGCCTAGCAACAACTCTCATGAATTTGAAGACATTTCATTTGATGAACCTCTCGAGGAGTAATCACATTCAAAGAAGCCGGTGTCAATAAAGATTCAAAGAAATAAAGTCAAAGCAAGAGGAAACAACGCAACCCAAGATTGGGAGCAATGAACAGTTGATAAATAAAAGTTAAAGCTCCTTGACACGAGCTAAAACTATCTGCATTACGCTCCTTGATACGAGCTTAAACTATCTAAAATCTCCCAAGTCAAATCTCCCTGACACGAGCGAAAACTGTCTACATCACGTCCCTGACACGAGCGAAAATTGTATACATCACGCTCCTTGACATGAGCTAAAACTATCTACAAGTCATGCTCCTTGATACGAGCTTAAACTGTCTAACTCAAATTAATTCTCCTTGAGAAGAGACGAAACTCTTTACACATTATGCTCCTTGATATGAGCTAAAACTATCTATACAATGCTCCTTGATACAAATTTAAACTGTCTAACTCAAATTAATTCTTCTTGAGAAGAGACGAAACTCTCTACACATTATGCTCCTTGATATGAGCTAAAACTATCCACACAATGCTCCTTGATACGAGCTTAAACTGTCTAACTCAAATTAATTCTCCTTGAGAAAAGACGAAACTCTCTACACATTACGTTCCTTGATATGAGAGAAAACTATCCACACAACGCTCCTCGACACGACCTAAAAATGTCCACACAATACACCTTGATACGAGTTTAAACTATCTAAAAGTCCCAAAATCATGCTCCTTGATACGAGCTTAAACTGTCTAACTCAAATTAAATCTCCTTGAGAAGAGACAAAACTCTCTACATGTTACGCTCCTCGACACGAGCTAAAAATGTCTACATAATACTCCTTGACACGAGTTATACTATCTAAAATCCGCATGTTATGCTCCTTGATACGAGCTTAAACTATCTAACTCAAATCAAATCTCCTTGAGAATAGACAAAATTCTCCACATGTTATGCTCCTTGATACGAGCTTAAACTGTCTCATTCAAATCAAATCTCCTTGAGAAGAGACGAAACTCTCCACATGTTATGCTCCTTGATACGAGCTTAAATTATCTCACTCAAATCAAATCTCTTTGAGAAGAGACGAAACTCTCTACATGTTATGCTCCTTGATACGAGCTTAAACTATCTAACTCAAATCAAATCTCCTTGAGAAGAGACGAAACTCTCTACATGTTTAAGACTCATTGACACGAGTATAAATTGTCTATAAATCTCAATTCCAAGACTCCTTGAGAAGAATATAAACTGTCGACAAATCTCAAAATTCAAAACTCATTGACACGACTATAAACTGTCTACAGATCAAGTTCGAGACTCCTTCAGAAGAGTATAAACTGTCTACAAATCAAGTTCGATGCTCTTTGATGCACGAGCTTAAATTGCATGTCACTCCTGGCCCGCATGAGTATAAACTGTGCACGACACCACCCATTCAAATCAAATCGTGTCCCTTTGAACAACGTTATGACTTGATCTTCTGCAAAAAAATACGTAAGCAGCTTAATGTATCACTAAGTTCAGCCATAATTCAAATTACTTCCATCAAGTATGCGAGATCAACAAAAAGGGCAGTATGGACGGCAAAGAAGGACATGAAATTAACCATGGTAAGAAATTTACAAAGGTGAAGTCCCGGGAAAATTCACATGATTAATTGGAAACATAAATGGCTGCCCACTATCAATTATTTGGCGTTACTCCATCTTGTTGGCAAGAGATTCCATGAGAAGTATAACAAGGATTAATTAGATCCATTATCAAATATGGAATTAATTAATTAAGCCCATTAACAAACAAATGTGGGATAAATTAACTGGGCCCAAATGATAGTCAAAATAGCCCATTAAAAGTCAAAATTGATTTCAATCAATCAATTTCCTTCCCCAAGAAGGGCGTGAGTTTTCCGGTGCAAATTGGAAAGAATTTCCTTACAAGGAAAAAATTGCTTCTCTTGTCAAACGGAAAAGATCTGGGCTGTTGTTTCCCTCCACTGGCCATCGTGCCACCTGCTGTGTCACTACTTCCACCGGGAAATCGCGAGCTCAGTCGCCGGATCTTGCCGTGTCCGAGTCACTTGCTGCCTCTACTGCCAGCGACCGTGTCCATCGCTCGCCGTCCAGCATCGCCGCCAAGCCTTTTCGGATAATCTCGCCCGCAATACCAGTGTGCTTCATCCACTGCTGAAGCGCCGCCACAGCCGAGAGTTCCAGCGCTGGTTGGAAATCCCCACGGGAGGTCCAAGTTGTTCAAGTCATGGCCGTTTACTGGCACCGCTGTCCATCGGAAACACCCATGCCGCTACATCCATTCCAACCATTGAAGCTTCCGGCGATACTCAGCCGACCATGCAGTCAAACTACTGGGGAACCAAAATCCGCCGAAAGTCGCCACCTGCCAACACCGTCAGAAGTGCGAACCGCCCAATCTCCGCCTGCAATTGAGCCATTGACGCCGCCGCCAAGGAACGCCATGCTAGGTCTGCCATCGACCGCTCTCTACCTCGACGCCTTTGGTCTGAATTCAGCCTTGAAAATTTGGGAGTCTGAATCACCGCTGCCGCCGCTATAGTTCCGCCAACATCCGCTGCTGAAAAGAAAAAGGGGTCATGACCACCCTTTAAATAGCTGTGAAAAAGCGTTGCACAACGTATAAATTTTAAAGATTTGAGGATATCTACTCCTTATATATTTCATGTGAGATTATCCTTATTTTTAAAAGATTTGAAAAGAAATAAAGGATATCTTCTTATGTGGCTCAAATCAATGAGATAAAGGCGGAAATTAAGGCTCTGAGTATGCGGCTGAGTAGAAAGTGAATACATTTTCTGAAGATGAGGTATCAAATTTGCATTCAAGATTACCTTCTAGAAATATGATGTATTCAAGATCTGGAATGGATATTAAACAATAAGATGAGATGGTGTCATATGCTTATTCATGAACAGAAAAAAAATTCATTGGGCTGTAAAGGAAAGAAATTGAAGCAAAGAAAATTAATGGGCCAAGGAGAAAATACAGGGTGCAAATCAAGAGTTGATGGACCATGAAAATAATGTTGCAATTTGTCCACCTCAAGAAAATTTTAGTGAACAAAATGCAAGGGGCATTTGTAGACAATTAAATTTCATTGTCTAATAAATATAAATGCAAAGGAAGATATATTAAATATTGATTAAACATTTATTTATTAAGGAGTTTAAATAAATTAATTCCTAATATAAATGAATAAATAATTAATAATTAATATAATTATTTGAGCCCAAAATTAAGTCAAATGGGTTCAATTCAAGTTAAGTGGGCCCGATTCCAGTCAACAAGCCCAGTCAAATCAAATCCAGCAGGCTTATTTAAATTAAATAGACATGTATCCAGTCCAGCATGCTTAATTAAAGGAGAAAAACCCAACATATCATTTGAAGGAGGAAATTGTTGGATTGTATACTAAAAGTCTAGCTTTTTGTATGAACAATGTTATAACAATTAATTTGAAATGAGAATCATATGATCAAATGATTGCATCTTATAATTTATTTATATGTTCGATGCAATAGTCCACTTACTTTATACTATAGATAATATATTGTGCGACAACACGCGGAAGATCATATTATCGGTTTCCTTATAAAGTATAAACAGATGCTCACAACCGAGATAGACGGGGACTCTCTATCGGGATGATTGTAGTATGATTTGGTATTAGCTTGTCTTGGCTATAGAATCACATTAGTGCACTTGTGTGTATTGAGCAGGACCGCTTGAGATCGTTCGATTTATACTGACTTATAGGAGAACTTGATCTCAGTTATTATGGAAGTTCGTGCTCTTAATCCCTATACAATAACTTCGACACGTAGGGCAGTATGTATTTCTTTGATTCATCAATGGGTGAGATTTACATGTAATTAAATCAACAAACTCGATGAGTTGGGAAGTAGTGTTGTCTCTATGGTGTGCTGTTGATTGTAGAAGGAGTCTGTGTCCGTCATAGGTTGATGATGTCCCCTTGAGGAGCTCATAAGGATTATCATGTAAATCCTGCAGGTGGAATTTATTCCGGCATGATAATGAGGTTGAGTGGTACTACTCTTGGATGAGATATTAATTAATTGAGTTGTCAGTAACTTAAATTAATTAATGGACATTGTATATCTTAAACATGGGGAGACTAACGTGCTCATAATAAGAAGGAGCCCAAAACGTAATTTTGGGATTGGAAAGGCAGTGCAGTAATAATATTTTAGTGGAATATATTATTATTATTGGACTTAAGTATAAGCTTTGGGCTAAACTTGGATACTTAAGCCCAATGGAGGCCCAACCCAATTTCTCCTCCTGGTCCCTGCTGTAGCCCATGTATATAAGTCACCTCAACTTATCTGGAACCCTAATCTAATTCATTATTCACGTGTGATGAGGGTTGAGAGCAGATTGAGGAGGTCTCGTAGATCGTCGCCCACACGACGTCGAGATCGGACTTGGGACATATAACAGAAGATCAGAAGGTAGTTTGCTGCTGCTATTCGCGACCTTGCAAAATTTGTATAAATTTGTACAGTACTTAGAATTTGATGATCAATATACTGACGGAAAGCCGTTTAAGAGAGGATCATTTGAGTA
Source organism: Pogostemon cablin (assembly GCA_023678885.1). Classification (NCBI taxonomy): domain Eukaryota; kingdom Viridiplantae; phylum Streptophyta; class Magnoliopsida; order Lamiales; family Lamiaceae; genus Pogostemon; species Pogostemon cablin. The sequence continues at coordinate 34,353,711 of CM042951.1, forward strand.
TAAAGATCATTCAATTCTGATATCAAACGAGAAAGTTATGGCCATTCTCGTGGGACTGCACAGTCTGCCAGCGAGAATCCTTCATCTTCTACATGCCCTGGTGAACGGTAATCGTTTCTATGATTTATTGCTTCCGCTATGATAGAAACGCATGATATTCTAACAGGTCATGTTAACCAAATGATCGAACACCAACAATTGGTATCAGAGCTTCGATTTCGTGATGAAGCGTGACACGTTAGGCTAGGGTTTATGTGATTAATTTTTCAAAATTAGGATCGCATGTTTAGGGTTTTGGTTTTACTGCGCAAACCATGGATATCCCTATGTGAAATATACCCTATATCATATATGTTCGTCGATGGTTGTGTGTGAGAGGATTCGACGAAAACTGTTCGTCAATTTCACATGGAAGGAAGAAATTGAGAGAAAATCCAGCGCAGTGATATTGCAGAGGCAATAACCGGAGTTTCAACCATCGGATCAGGCTGAATTTTGGTCAGCACGTTCGGATTTTGTGGATGTAAATTCTGAACAGTCAAGATTGTATTTGGAGCATTTTGTTGTCGGGAATACGCCGAAAACAGAAGCAGTTTTTGGGCGATTCTGTTCTGCGCAGTCGAGGGAATAGAGCCGTTTCTCAGAAACTAACCGTTGGATCGACCTGTAATTTAGACAGCATGTTTAAAACTCATAGGCGTAGATTCTGGACGGTGGAGATTGGATTCCCAGGTTCCTAAAGTTGCGAACCCTGAACGAGAGTTGGTGTAGTTTGATGTTGCGCGTTGGGCTGAACTTGGTTCCGTGCAAGTAGGCCCTTGGACGAGTGAATCTACATCAGGTTCGATTGGTCTACATCAGGTACGATCGATGCTGCACCAGGTTCGAACAGATTTGCATCAGGTTCGATTGGTCTGCATCAGGTTCGATCGATGCTGCACTAGGTTCGAGCGAATTTGCATCAGGTTCAATTGGTCTGCATCAGGTTCGATCGATGCTGCACCAAGTTCGAGCGGATTTGCATCAGGTTCGATTGGTCTGCATCAGGTTCAATCGATGCTGCACCAGGTTCGAGCGGATTTGCATCAGGTTCGATTGGTCTGCATCAGGTTCGATCGATGCTGCACCAGGTTCGAGCGGATTTGCATCAGGTTCGATTAGCCTGCATCAGGTTCGATCGATGCTGCGCCAGGTTCAAGCGGATTTGCATCAGGTTCGATTGGTTTGCATCAGGTTCGATCGATGATGCACCAGGTTCAAGCGGATTCACATCAAGTTCGATTGGTCCGCATCAGGTTCGATCGATGATGCACCAGGTTCAAGCGAATTCACATCAGGTTCGATTGGTCTGCATCAGGTTCGATCGACTCTGCACTAGGTTCGAGTGGGTTTGCATCAAGTTCGATTGGTCTGCATCAGATTTCATGTGAGTCTTCACAATATGATCGGGCAGGGTTGCCGGAGTGGTGGAGCAGGCTGCGGGGAGGTCGATCCCTGTCGCAGTTGTCCGCATTCGTGATTGGTGGCGAACAATCGAATTCGCTATTATATAACTGTTATAATTGATTTATTAATTGATTATTGTTATATATGTATGCATGATTATCTATGATTTATTGCCTTAAATAGAAGCATGCTAGGTTGCGTATTATATTTGGTATATTATATGCATGTATGTTGGAGTGTTGATCAAGTCAACTTATTTTTGGCAATTTATTTCCTTATATATAACTGCTATAATTGTTTTATTGGTCAGTTATTGTTATATATTTGGAAGTATGAGCATGCTAGGTTGCGTATTTTATTTTAAATATTATATGCATGTAAAAACCCTCGGTGTCGAATAACTAAGTGGGAGAGGGGATTGGTAAAAATTCCCGCGGCCTCCATTATTGGTTTGTAAGTGATGCAAGTATACTTGCGTGTTGGCATAGACCTTCCTCCCCATCGGATGAGTATATTTGTGGATCACTGGTACAGACTTCATTAAATAATTATTATTTGTAATGTGATGAACATGAACTTGCGTGTTGGCATAGACCTTCCTCCCCATCGGATGAGTTCATTTGCGGATCACTGTACAAACTTATAATTGATGACTGTAGGAAGTTATCCGAGCGCGTGTGTACTTCTCCATCTGTAAGGCACATAAGCTTGGGCAGCGGACTTGGAATCAAATAATGGTGCACACTTAGATGTAAATAATTAGTATCCTCCCCAACGGAGTCAATGCTATTATTTGCATGGCTAAAGATGAACCGAATATTGATTATTTTGTCATGAAGTTAGGTTGACAAATGAAATTAATGGGTAAAATCTTCTCTTGTAAATGTTCGGGTTTGTAAACGTCCACACTAACGTGGCTTGCAGACTCACGGTGCTTGAGATGTCGGTGAATTTTATTTTTATATTATTTTGAGGGAATCAATATAAAAGGATAAAATTCGAAGTTTTGATCGGTAAATTAATTTATGATTCTCTAATTTTCAAATGGTTTTATCTCACATATTATTAACTAAAAGAAATTATATTTACTTGTCCAAATTAGATGATTAGAAAAGAATCTTGGTTTTGAATTTTACTGCTTAAGAAAATACATGTGTGTTCTCACAAGGGACGTCTCATGATGCCTATTAAAGTCTCTAGTGAAGAGATGAGAGGTTCATAGAAATATGATGGTCTCATGTAACTCTTCGGATACTTGAGTAAGTTAAAAGGCAGAAGATCATGATTTAATTTGATGAATGAATTGGGAAAGCATGGAGTATAAATTGAAGGGAAACCTAGATCAATTTAATTCTTCATGAATTACCTAGATGTTTTTGAGTAAGTTCCACATGAATTACAATAGGATGTATATGGTGGAAAACTTCTGGCAAAACATGTGGCAAAGGAAAGCCATTTTCATCATAATGTGAACAAGTTTTATATCTTATTCACTAGTTGTTTAAAACATGATTAGTGATGGCATTTACTGACACGAAGTGTGTAGATACTGAAATCACTGAATGTTCATTAATAATTGAGGATAAGATTGTTATGACATGGGCAAAACTACAAGACTAGTGGCTATTGCAGTGGGAGTTGTTTATTTATCTTACGATATGAATAAACGTTTGATTTTATGAAATTGTCTTTACGTACATTTTCATAGAAAGAATTTGATTTCGGTTTCTATGCATTAATAGATGGATACTCCATTTCATTTAAATGACATGGTCATTATAATGAAGGATAGAGTTGTAATATGTTATGGTACGTTGGTGAACAATTTGTATACTCTTAAATCATGTATATTCCACAGATGCAACAAATAGTAATTAATAATGCATCTTCTGATCTTAGTAAGAGAAAGGAACCTTCGGAGATGAACTAAACATGTATTTGGCGTCTAAGACTAGATTATTTTACTTGAGTAGGATTCAAAAGTTGATAGCAGATGGACCGTAAGATTTATCTGAAGTGAAAACTATCGGACTTGCGAGTCTTACTTGGAAGTAAAAATGATTAATTACCTTTTCAAGGTAAAGGGGTGTAGAGCCATAGATATATATGTTGGAATTGGTTCATTCTGATTCAAGCGGGCCTAATATTATCTAGGCGAGAGGTGGTAATGAATAATCGAAGATTATTCTAGATACCAATATATTTATTTGATGCACTGCATGTCTAAGTTCTTTGATTTATTCAAGAATTGCAAGGTTGGTACGGTAAAGCATCATGGAAAATATATCAAGTAATGACGATTTAATCGTCATTACGAGTACCTCTTAGGATTATTAGGAGCTATTAATCAGAGGTTGAGATTAAATCTCAAGTGGTCTACACCGGGCATGCTCCAGCTGAATGGTGTGGTGGATAGAAGGAATAAGACTCTTATGGTAATGATTAGATAGATGATGAATTATTTGGAATTACTTAATTCATTTTATGGATAAGCCCTAGAAACAGTAATTCATTTGAATGTTTATCTGTTTGTGGGATATGCTATAAAAATGAAGGTGATTTATTTAGTTTAAAAGATCGAAGGGTGATTGTTAACACAAACACTATATTTTTGGAAAGTGACTATGTAATAAATCACAAACCCATGTATGAGTTGTTCTAAAGGTAGTGAGAAGAAAACACAAAGTATAAGTACCAAGTGTACAAGAGGATATACCACAAGGTAAATTACAACGCGTGTCACGTCTGATACACAATTACATGTAGTGCCTTGTCACAGTGGGAGGGTTCTTCGACAACTTGTAAGATACATGTTTTGGGAAAATCGTGAGACTTGGTCCCTCGCAAACATGAAATGGACCCACGGATACGACGAAGCACTACAAGTTAGAAATGCCAAATCCTAGCAAAGTGCAATGAATATTAAAATAGAATCGATGGATTTTAAATTAGGTCTGGATGCTTGTTGAACCACTAAATGGCGTAAAAGCCATTGGAAGCGGGCATGCAAGAATAAAAGAGGATCATAGAATAAGGTGAAAACCTTGGAAGCAAGCTTGTTGCGAAAAGGTATACTCAGAAAGAAAGGGTTCAATTATGAGAAAACCTGTTCGCCGGTAGCTATGCCTAAGTTGATCCGGACTCTTTTATTTGTTACTACTCATATGAAATATGAGGGATAGCAAATAGATGTCGAGACAGCTTTCCTGATTGGAAGTCTTAAGGGAAATATCTATGTGAAGCAACCAAAGTGATTCATTGCAAAGAGCTAAGAGCATTGTGATAGTGAGCTTAAAAGTGTCCATTCATGGACTAAAACAAGCTTCAAGATCATGAAACATCCATTTTGATGAGGTAATCCAGTGACATGGATCTAATCAATGATCGGATGGGTCTTGTGTATTGAAAAGAGTGATGGAAACGTGGTGGTATTTTTTGTACTATACGTAGATAGTATCTTGCTCATTGGAGACAATGAAAGAGTATTGTCGGGCGTATGGGTATGGTTGATAAAGTGGTATGAGATGAAGGACTTAAGAAGAGCGAAAATATCCTTTTGATCACGGTAATACGGATCACAAGAAAGGATGTTATGCTTATCTCAAGTTTCATATAATGATACGATCCTTACTCGTTTAGCATGTGAATTTATCTAAGTGAATGTGTCTTGTGACACAAAAGTAGATAAAGAAGATGAAAGCGGTTCCTTATGCTTCGGCAAATGAGGAAGCTTAATCTAAGGAATGCTATGCACGAGATTGGATATCTGTTTTGTTGATGGCATGAACAGTGGGTATCAACGTAACCCGGAACAAGAATTATAAACTGTGGTAAGACATATACTTATGTACCTGAAAAGGACTAGAAACTATATGTGGGCTTACCGAACAGATTCACTGATTCTTATGGGTTACATAGATTCAGATTTTTCAAATCAGATAGGGACGGCAGTAAATCCCCCTGAAAGGTTATGCGTTTAATTTTAGGAAGTAGAGTCATAATATGGAGGAGTGTTATATAGAAATATATTTCAGACTCCGGATTCCATCATGGAAAGATGATAAATTGGAACCTATAAGGCAGCCAAAGTATCTATATGACTCTAGAAACTTCATGATGGACTTTGGTGTGATTCTAAGTTTGCCCAAGATTATCACAATTTATATTGATGATATTGGTGCAGTTGCAAACTTGAAGGAATCACAAGTCCATAAGAAAATTAAGCACATGGAGCGCGAGTACCACCTGTTATGAGAAATCGTATGATGAGGGGAAGGTTGTTGTCACCTAGATTGCATCGGATGATAACCTAGTAAATCCATTTACAAGGACCTTAAGGCGAGAGCTTTTGATGGTCGTATAGTGAGAGTGAAAATCAGATGTATGGCAGAAGACATGACAGCATAGTCTTTTAGTATAAGTGGGAGATTGTTCGATTGTATACTAAAAGTCTAGCTTTTTGTATGAACAATGTTATAACAATTAATTTGAAATGATAATCATATGATCAAATGATTGCATCTTATAATTTATTTATATGTTCGATGCAATAGTCCACTTACTTTATACTGTAGATAATATATTGTGCGACAACACGCGGAAGATCATATTATCAGTTTCCTTATAAAGTATAAACAGATGCTCACAACCGAGATAGACGGGGACTTACTATCAGGATGGTTGTAGTATGGTTTGGTATTAGCTTGTCTTGGCTATAGAATCACATTAGTGCACTTGTGTGTATTGAGCAGGACCGCTTGAGATCGTTCGACTTATACTGACTTATAGGAGAACTTGATCTCAATTATTATGGAAGTTCGTGCTCTTAATCCCTATACAATAACCTCAACACGTAGGGCAGTATGTATTTCTTTGATTCATCAATGGGTGAGATTTACATGTAATTAAATCAACAAACTCGATGAGTTGGGAAGTAGTGTTGTCTCTATGGTGTGCTGTTGATTGTAGAAGGAATCCGTGTCCGTCATAGGTTGATGATGTCCCCTTGAGGAGCTCATAAGGATTATCATGTAAATCCTACAGGTGGAATTTATTCCGGTATGATAATGAGGTTGAGTGGTACTACTCTTGGATGAGATATTAATTAATTGAGTTGTCAGTAACTTAAATTAATTAATGGACATTGTATATCTTAAACATGGGGAGACTAACGGGCTCATAATAAGAAGGAGCCCAAAACGTAATTTTGGGATTGGAAAGACAGTGCAGTAATAATATTTTAGTGGAATATATTATTATTATTGGACTTAAGTATAAGCTTTGGGCTAAGCTTGGATACTTAAGCCCAATGGAGGCCCAACCCAATTTCTCCTCCTGGTCCCTGCTGTAGCCCATGTATATAAGTCACCTCAACTTATCTGGAACCCTAATCTAATTCATTATTCACGTGTGATGAGGTTTGAGAGCAGATTGAGGAGGTCTCGTAGATCGTCGCCCACACGAAGTCTAGATCGGACTTGGGACATACAACAGAAGATCAGAAGGTAGTTTGCTGCTGCTGTCCGCGACCTTGCGAAATTTGTATAAATTTTTACAGTGCTCTGAATTTGATGATCAATATACTGACAAAAAGCCGTTGAAGAGAGGATCGTCTGAGCACAAAGATCATTCAATTTTGATATCAAACGAGGAAGTTATGGCCATTCTCGTGGGACTGCACAGTCTGCCAGCGAGAATCCTTCATCTTCTACATGCCCTGGTGAACGGTAATCGTTTCTATGATTTATTACTTCCGCTATGATAGAAACGCATGATATTCTAACGGGTTACGTTAACCAAATGATCGAACGCCAACAGAAATATCTCACAAGTGGTTATTTTCTCTACCTATAAATAAGGACCTTCAGTCCTCATTCCATTCATTCTGAAAATCCTGAAAGCTCGGAAAGCTCTGAAGGAACTTGGAATCTCTACGAAGATCAAAGTCATTCTTCGAAGATCAATCTAGAAACAACATTCAATCTGAGATCAAGGTGCGGAGCCCCTCAGATTCATCGTTTCTTCAAGTAAAGTTCATCCAGCAATATTCGTGAGGTCAACGGTGTTCTACCAAATTGAACGGCGTTCTTCACAGTAAATCTTCAAGTCAACGGTTGATCCAAACAAAGACTCTACACCTCTGGATAAATGTTTTTTAAAGCTTCAAGTCAAATCCGAGCTCGAACAAGCTTCATCCGAAGATCCGGCACCGAAAATTGATAAGTCAAAGAAGTCAACTCAAGAAAGGAATCAGAGGACAGCTAGAGACTGTTCACTCAATTTTCAAGTTCAATCCATCTCGGATTATCTTTGTAATTTCTTTTGTGTTTATTATTTTAATAAATACAAAATTTATTGTTACAATGGGATTCATACTAGTATATATATATATATATATATATATATATATATATATATATATATATATATATATTGCATTAGTTTCTTAAAAATAACAATTAATGGAAATAGAATTATTATTATATAGTTATAATAAATATTACATCATAATCATGAGTAAAAAGTAATATTATATTCAAATATTATTTATAATATTACGTATATTTAAAAAAAATATAGCAACTATTTAAAATATTTTAATAATTTTGTAGCATAAATTTTTCTTGTTGACATGTCGTCATAGCGCTCTAATGAGTGTTTTCTCAACACACAAAATTAATATTCAAGTATAAGGATATCAATTGTAGTCTCGATAGGCGACCAAGTGATTATCGAACCCTAGGGACGGATTATTATCAATTCAATTATATTCTAGTCAACAAAGATTATGTTGGCAAATTTGATTTGGTTTTGCTATGAAACTAAATAACATATAATTAAAATAGCAAGATAAATAAATAAACAATAGCGGAAATTCGATTGTGATCAAGTAAGTAATGGAGTAGTTCTTCAGGTAATCCAGTTTTATTCGTTAATTTTCTTTCCACGTGTTAATTTCTGACTCTACCTTGTGATTTATGGACGCATCACTAAACCATGCAAGCATACTCTATAGACACAAGTAATCAAGCGTATGACACGTGTGAATACCCTTGGAGCAAGACGTATACTTCACCCCCTTTCTAGGTACTATCATAATCAATTATTTCCCATGTACTTAGTACTGTAACCCGATTTGATCTCCCTTTTTAGGTACTATAAAGTAATACTCTTTATCCTACTTATTAACCTGAATATGATTCAATTAACAAGTATCTATATAAGATAGTTAAATAAGACTTCGGAATCCCTTCACTTAGAATTATAATATATGATTCTGCTCAGCGGTGAACACACTCAATCAATAACTAAGAGATGTATTCAGACTCTACATAACAGTTAATGATGCACAAAACGACCGTGAGTATGAATTGAAAAAGTACAATCTTATATAAAATAAACCACAAGTAGTGTTGTACGGAGTTTACACATGGAAATTTGATTAACTCATAAAACTTTCATAACCCTAGAACTACCAAGGTGGTTTTAGCCCATGATTGATTTAGGAACAATCATGGCTAGTTGGTATGATCTTACTTGACTCGCCAGACGAACCTCTCTCACGACCCCTTCGGATGATGGTAGGGTTTGGTGGATGAAGGATGTATGTTGTCTTGTGTTGTGTGTCTTTTCCTCCTGCGAAAGTTCTTCTTTTATACTCATAGGACCTCCTTATGGCTTAAGATAGGCCTTGCTTGAAGCACACGTCAAATTTAGTAAAAGGCATTTGGAATTATCATAAATAGCATCAGTGACACGCCGTTCGACCAAGGCATACTGGTCGAACAAGGAGCTACTAGTCGAGCAAACTCTCTGGATGATTTTGGCATTCTGTTCGACCAAGCTGCTCTTGCTCGACCACATTGATGCTTGGTCGAGCAAGCCCTTCAAGTCGAACGAGCTCACTGTAAGTTTTGTCCACTTTGTTCGACTTCTTCTCATCTGCTTGACCAAGCCGATGTTGGTCGAGCAACACCTCCAAGTCGAGCTACTTCTCTAGACGGGTTTTGACAATCTGCTCGACTTGTCACCCTCTGTTCGACCAAACTGATGTTGGTCGAACATGCTATCTTGGTCGAACAACACTCTAATCTTGCCTCCAAAATCGTGTCTTCCAATTCCGAGCCTTTTTCACCTGTTTTCCTATACAAATATGCTCAAATAGCCCTTGTACCTTCTGATTTGTGACTTTCCCCATAAACGTACCGATTCGTCTCAATAAAAGACTAAATTGTACTCCATTTCCATGCAAATTAGAGCCCAAAACATGTGAATTTACACTCTCATTAAACCCCCAAACTTATATGTTACTCATCCTGAGGCAACAAAAATCAGACAAATCCAGAGAGTGTAATCACAAGGTACAACATATCCTAACACATGCAATTATATTAACTTAAAACATGCAACTATCATACCTTTCATTCACATAAAAATATCAATCAATCACAATACTTCTACGAGTGCTAAGTCATCTAGCTCACGGATAAGTATTTACTCTCTTACTCAAGTGTAAAAGATATACGCCTTATGGTTGATATCAACACTTAATTTCAATTTATATATTCGTGTAACCATAAGCTTGTCAAAGGTCTCAAAACTCCATCTATAATCGACTCAATACTAGGATCACAAAGGACTTGCTTCAAGGATGTACTGTCGGCTCTTTGGTTAAGGTAGAAGAATATAGATAAGTGACTAACTTTACTGGTAAAGAGTTACCTTGGTATATTATTTTCAGTTGCTCCCTTCGTCACTTCTTTGCCTTAACAATCTAGTTCATGCACCATTCCTCCATCTTTACTTGGATCAACTTCTTTTCGTAGTAACACGCCAATTCCGGCGTTCTTCAAGTATAAGGGTACCAGTTTCGGGCACTACCCTCTCTATCATTTGGGATACCGATTTTAGGCACTATCCCTCACAAGATTTAACTTCTTATCTCTCGAACTTGCTTTCACCAAATCTCTCATCCTAATCCACTTCAAGGTTTCCTCGAACATTAGTCTACCTCCACTCTTTACTAGTAATTGGTGTTTAAGGCTCAAAAGGTAAACGGGTCATTATCAAGGCTTGCCAAAGAAAAGCTTAAGGCTCAAAAGGGCTTACAAAGATAATTATATAATAGGGTAAGATAAATTTGGCTAAGTAACTCAATCAACAATAATGGCCTAAGATCACTTCCTAGTATCTATCAATTATAGGTTTCACACAAGACTCCAAGTCAAGTTCTAGAATACGAGTATACAAACGGCTCTCAAGAATAAACGATCATGTGTATAGCACGATCAAAAGGCTCAAATTCTCACAAGGTTAATAGAATCCTAAGCGCTCTTCAAAGCATACAATCAACATCAATTTCTTATGAACTACAAGTACAAATAGAACATGCTTGCCATTAACAAATTATCATGCATCAATATAATCAAATACAGACCACTCACGCATGAATCACCACTACACCCAAACACTCAAGCCGGCACCTGTAAAGTAGAAAAGAGAATGGGAGATGAGAAGAATCAGAAAAAAACAAAAACCTGACGCTCATCACTCATCCGGAGCATCATCATCATCCGATCCTCCCTCATCATCATTATCTCCCATCTCCAGCCGCCACCTATCCACATCTCTATGAAGAGCGGTGAGATTCCTATCCATCATGCGCCCATGATCCTGCAACTGCCTCAACCGTCCATCCATCTTTAGCAAGGTTGCATTCCACATCTCCTCTTTCTCTTCCCAATAGCCAATTTTGATTCCAAAATCCCTTGGCATTTTTCTTTTATCCATCTTTATCTTTTTGACTAACTCCACCAACGGGGTGACTTGTTTCCCTTCCTCTTTGAAGAAGAAGCAATCTCTTTTCCTACAAAAGTTGTACTTCAATACGCAACAAAAAGAGATGAACAATACCAAGCCTAAGTCTAGCATGAATCCTACTCAAGACTTCAAATTCATGTATCCAATTCAACTCAATCTCAAGTGTTTCTCAATCACAATCGAACTCTAAACCAACACTATCAATCAAGAATATCAAGATTCAAGTAATCCAACACTACTTCACACCAACATAATAACAAATCAACTCCAAATTTCACCAAGTCCACACTTCAAACATGCTCCATCATCAATTGCATCTCATCAATATCCAAATTCAATGAGTCCATACGTATAATTTGAAATTAAACCAAAGCCCATGCTTCATACAACATCAAATTCACAAAATTTCCACAATTTAACGAAGCACATTTCAAGAAATTTCGAATGAAATCTTGGATAACAACTCAAGCAATTTAACAATCAATCCAAACCAAAACTAGCATGAATCTACTCACCCATTCTTCACTAATCATCATCAACACAATCTGCAAGTAAAAAGTGAGGAGAAAATATACCTTTGCTTGATATGGTGTGCACGCAGTGAACAAGAGCGAAAACCCCAAAAGTTCGAGTGAAAATCCAAGATTGGATCTTGCAAACCCTCAAAATTAGATATAAAGTGTGTGGAAGGGCAGATTTAGGTGTAGAAAAGAGGTTAAGGGGAAGAACTAACGTTTACGAAATGGTGCTTGAGAAAGGGTGACGGAGGTGGGCGTGTCGAATGGGATGAAATACCTTTTAAAACTGCTCCCAGTCCCTGTTCGACCTCAGCTCGACTTGTTAGGGATGGTCGAACAACATTTGTAAGTTGAACGACCCATATCTGACCTTTAAAATCTCCTAGCTCAACCTCCGTTCGACCTGAATCTCTTGGTCGAACAACACGCGAAAGTCGAGCAACGTGTGTAGTCGAGTCCCTATTTTTCCCTGACTTGTTTGACTTTCGTTCGACCTCTATGTCTTAGTCGAACAACTCGTGATAAGTCGAACGATGTATCTGGATAATTTTGATATTTTGCTCGGCCTTTATTCGACTCAATTCCTTCGTCGAACAACCTTTCTGGACAACTTGTGTATTTTGCTCGACCTCCGTTCGACCTAATGCTAGTGGTCGAACATGTGCTGGAAGTCGAGCAATTTGCCTCGTCGTGCCCCCTGTTCTTCTCTATCTTGCTCGACCATCGTTCGACTTTATACTCCTGGTCGAGCAACCACTAATGGGTCGAACAAACTCTCTGGAAGTTTTTCCCACTTTGTTCGACTGGTGCTCGATTCCAGCTTCGTGGTCGAGCAACAAGAGTTTAGTCGAACAACCTCTCTGGAAGATTTTCGCCATTTGCTCGACCATTGCTCGACCAAAAAGCCTTGTCGAACAGCTCCTGTTAGGTCGAACAACTCACGATCTTTCTAAATTTCGTACCCTTCTCGTATCTCCCTGCAACATTCAACTCTAGGACAACATTAAGTATCAAGATATCCAAAAATTAAGCTAGAGAAACCATATAACATCAAGTATAACTCCGCAATTACACCAAAAACAACAACTCTCCACTAAACACTAGGCAAATTGCAAAAAATCGATGTATCAAAATCGGTTAAAGTTTTAATACACTGCAAAAAATCAACTCCCCTAGCAAAAATTACAAAGAAAAGATCATATTCTCCGTGCTATAATAAGGTAAGTACATCACACCCCCCATACTTAGCAGAAACCATAGTCGAAATTAAGTTTGTAAAGAGATGTAATTTCCGAATGATAAACACGTCAAATATAAAAATTTCTTACTCACACTAATGAAATTAAAGCAATAAAACGGGAGGGAAAGCCCCCAACAGGCGCTCATGTTTAACGTCGAAGAGTCACGACGGTACCAACTAGTGCAAGGTATCCTCAAAGACGACGCAAGCATCATTCGGCGACTTGTAATGCTTCAAACGATGCCCATTCGCTGCGATAATGTCCCCATCTTTGTCCATAAGCTCAAAACTCCCCCTCCGTAGGCTCTATGGATAATGAACGGCCCCGTCCACTTCGATTTCAATTTCCCTGCGAAGAGCTTCAAGCGAGAATTAAAAAGTAATACCTCATCACCTTGTTTGAACTCCTTGTATGAGATCTTCGAATCATGCCATTTCTTCATTCTCTCTTTGTAGATCTCCGAGTTCTAATAAGCACGATTCCTAAACTCATCCAATTGATTAATATGAGTTATCCTCAACTCCCTTTGATCTTTTAAGGACAAGTTCAAACTTCTCAACACCCAAAAAGCTTTGTGGTGAATCTCTACGGGTAAGTGGCACGGCTTCCCATAGATAATTTGATACGGTGACATATCCAACACCGTCTTATGAGCAGTCCAGAACCCCCACAAAATATCATCGAGCTTAATAGCCAAATCCTTTCTATTGATTCCGACTACCTTCTCCAAGATTTATTTCACTTGGCAGTTGGAGACTTCCGCTTGCCCATTCGCTTGAGGGTGATAGGGTGTAGTAACCCTATGCTTGACTCCATAATCCTTAAGCACCTTTTCAAGAAGCTTGTTAACGAAGTGAGAACCTCCATCACTCACTAATGCTCTAGGAACTCCATAACGGGCAAAGATATATTTCTTCAAGAAAGATAAAATAGTCCTCGAATCATTCACGCGAGTGGGAATGGCTTCCACCCACTTAGAAACATAATCCACTGCTAAAAGAATGTAAAGAAATCCACTAGATAGGAGAAAAGGCCCCATGAAATCGATCCCCCATACATCGAAGATCTCGACAATAATGCTCGGCTGCAGTGGCATCTCATCTCTGCGACTTATGTTCCCCATCTTTTGAAATCTATCACACGACGCCACATAGGTCTCACAATCTTTAAACAAGGTAGGCCAATAAAGGGCTGACTGAAGTACCTTTGCTGCTGTCTTTTGAGCCCCGAAGTGCCCCCCGTTAGGCTGTGCATGGCAAAACTAAAAAACGCTCTCCATCTCCATCTCCGGCACACACCTATGGACTATGGAATCCGTACATATCTTTTAGATAAACGGATCATACCATATGAAGGTCTCAACATCTCGCTTGAACTTTGCAAGTTGGTATCGGTTGAGATCTCTCGGGATTTCTCCTACAACAATGTAATTTACATAATCCACATACTATGGATCCATCCCTTGGGCAGCCACTACACATGCTTTTTCAGCTCCTTCAACAAGCACCGTCATGATCTTCTCATCAGGGAACATCTCTTCTATGTAATCAAACGAATCATCACAGTGTTCCCTTGTCTCCAACCTTGATAGGTGATCCGCCAAGACGTTTTCTGTACCTTTCTTATCTCGGATCTCCATATCAAACTCCTGCAGAAGAAGAATCCATCTAATGATCATTGGCTTTATTTTCTTCTTCTCCATCAAGTACCAAATCGCAGAGTGATCCATGTACACTATCGTTTTCATGCCAACCAAGTACTGTCGAAATTTATTAAATACGTACACCACAGCAAGTAAGAAACTCCTTTTCAGTACCGTGTAGTTCTTTTTTGCCACATCGAAAGTCTTACTCGCATAGTAAATGGCACAAAACTTCTTATCCCTCAACTGTCCAAGCATCACTCCAAGTGCTAAATCACTCGCATCACACATAAGTACAAATAGCTGAGTCTAACCTGGTGTGATCAAGATAGGTGTAGTAATAAGGGCTTCCTTCAAAACCTGAAAAGCTGCTAGACACTCTTCATTAAACACAAAAGGCACATCCTTTTCAAGTAAATGAGATAAGAGCTTGGAGTATTTTGAGAAGTCTTTAATGAATCTTCTATAGAAACCGGCGTGTTCAAGAAAAGACTGTACTCCCTTCTCATTCGTAGGTGGTGTAAGTTTCTCAATTGCCACCACCTTTGCTCTATCCACCTGCAATCCCTTGGACGAAATATGATGGCCAAGAACAACCCATCTCTTACCATGAAGTGACACTTCTCCCAATTCAAGACAATATTAGTTTCTTGACATCTCTTCAAAACAGTAGCAAGGTTAGATAAGCAAACATCAAAAGAGGAACCAAACACAGAAAAGTCATCCATAAACACCTCCATGATCTTCTCTATCAACCCATCAAATATGGCCATCATGCAACGCTGAAATGTAGCAGGCGCATTATACAATCCAAAAGGCATCTTTCTTAAGGCAAAAGTTCTATACGGGCAAGTGAAATTAGTCTTCTCTTGATCTTCGGGTGCAATCATGATTTGATTATAACCCGAGTACCAATCCAAGAAGCAATAATACTCATACCCAGCAAGACGATCAAGCATTTGATCCATAAAAGGAAGGAAAAAATGGTCTTTGCATGTATTTTCATTCAACTTTCTGTAGTCCGTACACACATGCCATCCCATAGGAATCCTAGTTGCTAACGTCTCACCATCTTCGGCTTTCACTATAGTCATGCCCCCTTTTATAGCAACAACATGCAATGGACTCACATGGGACTATCACTAATAGGATAAATAATCCCTGCATCTAGCCACGTTAGGATTTGCTTCCTAATCACTTCTTGAATAGCGGGATTCACCCTCCGCTTATTTTGAATGCTACTCTTGGCCTCATCTAACAATCTTATTCGATGCATGCAATACGAAGGACTAATACCTTTCAAATTGTCAAGAGACCAACCAATCGCAGACTTATACTTCCTAAGCACATCTAACAATTTCTCAAGTTGATCATCATCAAGAGAAGATGATACAATTACTGGATATTTTCCATTGTCACCAAGATAAGCATACTTCAAGTGCTCCGGTAGCGGTTTCAACTCCTCTTTCTTCTCTTCTTGAGGTGTACTCTCTCTGTCCAAAGGCAAGTACTTCCTTGTCCACTTAACCTCTTCAACCTTTGTCTTTTGCGATTCATACCTGTCATTACCCAAAGCAAGTAAGTTTTCAAGAAATTCAATACATACCTCATTGGAGAGTTCATCTAGCTCCATAGTGGGATAAGTAAGAGACTCCATCAAGCATGTCTCAAGAGGATTCTTAGAAAGAATCAGGGACATATCTTCATTAACGATCTCCTCCACCACATCAATGCTGTGGCACTGCATCTCCATCGATATCTTCATTGCTTTGTCCAAGTTAAACATGTCTTCTTCTTTATCCATCCTCAACCGTAGCTCACCCTTTTGCACATCTATCATAGCTCCAACAGTCGCAAGGAATGGTCTCCCTAATATCAAGGAAGCATTATCCTTGTCGTCTTCCATCTCTAGCACAAGAAAATCCACAGGAAAGACAAGCTTTTCAACTTTGACTAGAACGTCTTCGATCATACCTTTCGGAAATGTCATAGACCTATCCGTTAGCGTAGAGCCACCGATGTGTGAGTTAACTCCCCCAAACTAAGCCTTTTAAAAGTAGACAAAGGTATCAAATTGATGCTTGCCCCTAGATCACACAAGGCTCGACGTGCCGGCCCCTTTCCAATTTCATATAAGATAGTGAAACTTCCCGAATCCTTTAGCTTAGCTGGCAGCTTTCTTTGTATAATCGAGCTACAATACTCATACAAACTCACCATTTCGATTCCATTCAAACTTCTTTTCTTTAAAAGAATATCCTTAAGAAAATGGGCATAATACGACATCTCCAGTATTGCTTCAGAGAAATGAATGTTCAAGCTTATTTTGTTTATTATCTCAGAAAACTTCTTGAACTTTTCCTCTAGTCCCTTCTTAACTAGTTGAGAGGAAAGGGCGGAGGTATCTTTGTTTTGGGAATCCTGCATTCATCGCGTTCAACCTTCTCTGCTTTATCTTTCTCAGCTCTCAACCTCTTTACTCTTTCCTACTTCTTTTCAACCACTGTAAGCTCAGTATTTTGCTCTTGAGATGTAGCTGGAGTGTTCCGATCAACAGGTGTCACATTTAGTATCGAATCGAGCTCTGAACTGTTCTGCTCGACCTCTGTTCGACCAAGGTGGTTTGGTCGAACAACTTTCTTTTGGTCGAGCAGCCCGTCTCATCGCTTACTCTGGTCCAGAACATGTTGCTTGACCTCCGTTCGACCAATGTGGTTTGGTTGAACAGATTGGTTTTGGTCGAACGAGTTCCCAGATCCCGAGCTCTTGACGTACTGCTTCTGTTCGACTTCCGTTCGACCAAGATGGTCAGGTCGAACGACATGGTGTTGATCGAACGATTGGCCAAAAAATAGAGTATCGTAATTCTATTTTTCCTGAGGTTGTTCGACCTCTGCTCGACTAGATAGTCTGGTCGAGCAACTCCTGTCTGGTTAAGCAACTCATCTGTTTCCTTCGGTTTGACTTGCAGGCATTATCGGACCCTCATATTGCATTCCCGACCTTAATGTGATGGCATGCCAACTTTGGATTCTCAATACTTTGAGATAGAAACTTCTCCTTCTCAATAGTTTGAGTCAATTTGTTTACATTCCCATCCATCTCCCCCATCAACAACGTGAGGTCTTTTACTTGCGTAGACAAATCCTTATGATTATCATCAATATTCTTCTCTAACTTTGCCTCGAGACAGTCTACTCTCGCATCATTCCTCGCCATGTACCTGTTCACCGTATCCTTAAAACCTGGTTTCCCTTCTTCCACTTTAGCTCCCGGATCAACACCAATAGGAGGCTGCATCGCATTGTTCGGATTGCTCCATGAAAACTCCGGCCTCCTAGGTTGTTGGTAATTACCCGGGGGATAGTTGTTGTAATTCCCCTGATAATTTTGATTTCCTTGATTCGGGTACCTAGTTCCTTGAATACTTTGACCCATGACGTAGTTTACCTCCTCGATCTCCTCTTGGCTTGCTCCTTCATAGCCACCATCCTGCTGCATTATTGGTACTCTCTGGGATAATTCAGTGATCTGCTTTTGTTGAGACTCTAGTAGCTTACCAATGTTAGCCAAGCTAGAGACAATCTCATCATCTCTCCCCGACTTCACCATAGTGTGCTCAACCTGTGCGACTTTTCCAAGGACATAAGTGCCACTCACTCTATCAGTCGGCCAATCCCTTGAGTTAATCAAAATATCCTCGAAAAGCTTCTCGGCCTTGATGGGTGACTTCGTAAGCAATGCTCCATTAGAAGAAGCATCAAGTAATACTCGAGAGTCGCAGTCCAACCCATTGTAGAATATACTGATGTACTGAGCCTTAGATAGCACATGTTGAGGACACTTATGAGACATGTCCTTGAACCTGTCGCAAGCTTCATGAAACTTCTCATTTCCATAGATAGAGAATTGATTGATTTCTTGCTTCATCTTGAATACCTTGGAAGGTGGCATGTATCGCTCCAAGAATTTCACTTTCAACTTTTCCCATGTATCACATTCAGCAGCCTCAAGATTATCATACCAATCTCTTGCCTTTTCATTCAACGAGAATTTAAACAATATGATCTTCCTCGCATCCTCATGAGCTCCTGCATCTTTTTATGTACTAGCATAACTAAAGAACTTATTAAGATGTTGCTGAGGATCTTCGAATGTTCCCCCGGAGAAGGGGCTCCTATCAATCATGGTGATAAGAGCAGGGTGTAAATTGAAATCGGCTCCGGTCCCTCTCGCTCCTAACAACCCAGCATTGCCCCATCCATTGTTCTTAAAGACTTCACGGATGGAAAGTGTATCAGGATTCGCTGCCATATTGACTGTTTCTACATCCAAATTATCTTTGATTGCAGCTTCAATCGTTTGTGAATTTAGCACGTCAACTTCAACTCCTAAATTAAGAGCTTCAGTTGGGTCTACGTTCTTGTTCTTACTATTCTTCTTATTTTTCTTCCTCGACGATGCTCCGATCTCTGGATTATATGATTCTAATTCATATTTCTTTGATCTTGTGATAATACACCTAAGAAGAATAAGTGTTAGAAATCAAAAACAGGAATAAGATAATCTTTATTAAACTAGATATAATCAAAAGATATTTAAAGCCATCCCCAGTAACGGCACCAAGAACTTGATGAGTGTTTTCTCAACACACAAAATTAATCTTCAAGTATAAGGATATCAATTATAGTCTCGATAGGCGACCAAGTGATTATCGAACCATAGGGATGGATTATTATCAATTCAATTATATTCTAGTCAACGAAGATTATGTTGGCAAATTTGATTTGGTTTTGCTATGAAACTAAATAGCATATAATTAAAATAGCAAGATAAATAAATAAACAATAGCGGAAATTCGATTGTGATCAAGTAAGTAATGGAGTAGTTCTTCAGGTAATCCAGTTTTATTCATTAATTTCCTTTCCACGTGTTAATGTCCGACTCTGCCTTTTGATTTATGGACGTATCACTAAACCATGCAAGCATACTCTATAGACACAAGTAAGCAAGTGTATGACACGTGTGAATACCCTTGGAGCAAGACGTATACTTCACCCCCTTTCTAGGTACTATCATAATCAATTATTTCCCGTACACTTAGTACTCTAACCCGATTTGATCTTCCTTTTTAGGTACTATAAAGTAATACTCTTTATCCTACTTATTAACCCGAATATGATTCAATTAACAAGTATCTATATAAGATAGTTCAAATAAGACTTCGGAATCCCTTCACTTAGAATTATAACATATGACTCTGCTCAGCGGTGAACGCACTCAATCAATAACCAAGAGATGTATTCAGACTCTACATAACAGTTAATGATGCATAAAATGACCGTGAGTATGAATTGAAAAAGCACAATCTTATATAAAATAAATCACAAGTAGTGTTGTACGGAGTTTACACATGGAAATTCGATTAACTCATAAAAATTTCATAACCCTAGAACTACCAAGGTGGTTCTAGCCCATGATTGATTTAGGAATAATCATGGCTAGTTGGTATGATCTTACTTGACTCGCCAGACGAACCTCTCTCACGACCCCTTCGGATGATGGTAGGATTTGGTGGATGAAGGAAGATGTGTGTTGTCTTTGTGTTGTGTGTCTTTTTCTCCTGCGAAAGCTCTTCTTTTATACTCATAGGACCTCCTTATGGGCTTAGGATGGGCATTTTCTTGAAGTACACGTCAAATTTGGTAAAAGACATTCAGAATTACCATGAATAGCATCAGTGACACGCCATTCGACCAAGGCATACTGGTCGAACAAGGAGCTACTAGTCGAGCAAGCTCTCTGGACGATTTTGGCATTCTGTTTGACCAAGCTACTCTTGCTCGACGACATTGATGCTTGGTTGAGCAAGCCCTTCAAGTCGAACGAGCTCACTGTAAGTTTTGTCCACTTTGTTCGACTTCTTCTCATCTGCTCAACCAAGCCGATGTTGGTCGAGCAACACCTCCAAGTCGAGCTACTTCTCTGGATGGGTTTCGGCAATCTGCTCGACTTGTCACCTTCTGTTCGACCAAACTGATGTTGGTCGAACAGGCTATCTTGGTCGAACAACACTCTAATCTTGCCTCTAAAATCGTGTCTTCCAATTCCGAGCCTTTTTCACCTGTTTTCCTATACAAATATGTTCAAATAGCCCTTGTACCCTCTAATTCGTGACTTTTCTGTTTGCCTATTTTTAGCACTCACGAGCAAGAATACTCGATCGTTGTAGTAGTATATCCCAAGAAAAATTATCAATCCACAAAGGAGTTATGTTCGGACTAGCAAAATACGTGAACTCAAGTTCATGTTGTTTTTGTAAGGATGATCGAGGGGTTTTGAGATTGGTTAACAACTAAAACAAGTAGCAAGTAAATAAGATAGCAAATAAAAGAAATGACAAGTAAAGAAAATGGGTGCTAAAGTTCAAGTATGGAAAAACATGGGATTAGAAACATCCAAGCACACTCGATTCATACTATCATGCAAAAGGAATTCAACTCAAATGATGTAGACTAAGGGTGATCACGATTGTATCCTAAGCTCCCTTTCGGGTTACAAAGGTTGTTGATCCATTTAGACTCCCAAAAGCACTTAAGATCAAAGCCCAACATTAACCCCTTCCATCTAGGTACTAGTTAGATTAAACTCTCCCTTTCTGTGTACTAAGACCAACGAATGGATTGGTTCCCCTCATTGAATTCAAATATCTTTTCGGTCAAACCTAAACTCAATGTCTATTCATACCTTCCTAATACTATAGAGGGTCGTTTCCGTCTCACTCCAAGCAATACATACATGAACATCATGATAGCATTTAATTACCACAAATAATCCATTGATCAACAATCCATTAAACCAATAAACATTCATGAATAACAAACCATGCCATCACAACATCAAGACAATTAAACTCCATGAATAGAAATCAACATCAATTAAACCAAAAACTAATTTAATCTACATGATAATATAAATCTAATATGCTCTTCATATTCCTAATCCAACTAGAGGGATTAGCCTAACATGATAAAAGTAACAAAATAAATAAATGATTCATTACAATTACCCATAGTCTAAGATCTAAAGAAATACAAAATGAATGGATTCTTCCCTATCAATTTCTTGAAGAGAATCTTCTATTCTTCTTGATCTCCACCCATAGCTCTTGATTCCTTGAGATCTCTCACACCCAATGGAAGGGATGAAGTTTTGATGGAGAATTAATGGAGATGATGAAGATGGATCAAAATGGATGAAGGTGGATGAAGATGATGGTGGAAAGTGGAAGAAATGGTGTGTGATGTGTGTGTAGAGGATGGGATTTTCGGATTCTCTGCCAATTATTGAATAAAGGGGTATTTATACCCCTATGGAGGCTTCTAGAAGGATCTGGAAATTTCAGCAGGAAAATATCCGGCACGAGTCGTGCTCTGCAACACGGCCACAAGGTGGCCGTGTTGTGTCTTCTGATGCTGCCGCACGGCCTTTCCTTACAGGGCCGTGTTGATGACACGGCTCGTGCTGCCAACACGAGTCGTGTGTTGTAACACGGGTGCAGGGTGGTCGTGTTGGCTCTTCTGATGTCGGCACACGACCACTTCTTACAGGGCCGTGTTGATGACACGGCTCGTGCTCCCGACTCGACTCGTGTAAATGGACACGACCTGAAGTTGCCCGTGTTGAATGACTAGATGTCGCCACACGGCCAACTCTTACAGGGCCGTGTTGGCTACACGGCCCGTGTTGGTGCTGGTTCCTGCATTTCTTCACTGTTTTGGCTCGTTCTTCCTCATTCACACACATTCCAATAAAAATACAAAACACAACCAAATAACACATAAAATACGGATAAAATCATACGAAAACACATATAAAAAGACACTAAAATATAGGTGAAAATAGCTCTAATCAACCCCTCAAACTTAAAGTGTTGCTCGTCCCCGAGCAACGAAAATGACAAATCAAAAGGAGAAATTTTCACCTAGAAAAGACTAAACGAATATAAGCAATAACACATCGTTAGCAATAATAACAACAAACTATGCTAAGTCATCCTACAACATTAAAATCATGACATGAGAAATTAACAAGTTCAATCAAAAGAGAATAAAGTGTAATATAGTTCCTTTTAATTCCAAGCCTCACAATGGATATCGATGTCTCTCAACACTCTTTTGAAATAGGGTACATCACACTCATTAATCGATTGGCTTGACTCGCTATAAGCTTGCTCGCGGACTATATTCACAAACCACCAAAGTTTAAATCAATGATCAAAAAGGTCTTTAATTAGGATGTAATGATAGGCTCTTTGGTAGGGTAGGAAGTATATGGATAAGAGTGACTCAACAAGTGTAAGTAATCAAAGAGATGGCCAATTTCCTCAACTTCTCCACTTTTCTTTCTTCCTTTCTTATCTTTACAATCTAAAGCACTATTCATTTACTTTCCTTGGATTGAGCTTCTTTTGATGCATGCTTCCTATCTTTGATTCTGTTTACTTGAGCATTTTGATGTTGTTTTACTCTTTCTCTTGCTTTGAGGTTGCATGTCCATTTCTTACTTTTGCTCTTTTCATCCTTTTTCTTGCTTGTTTACCATTCTCTTTTATTCTTTTGCTAATCAATCAATCTTTTCTAGCTACCATCTCCTCAATCACCCACACAAAGGTATATATAAGCTTGAATGGGTAATAAGGCTTGTAATGTGCTAAATTCACAAGAAATAGGCTTATAGGCTCAACATGATTAACTAAGGATGATGTTCATGGTAGGGAACATATATGGCAATGACTATAATAACAAGGATGGCCTTAGATCATTTCACCAATCTCCACTAATCGGGCTCGTTCCTATAGTCCTTGAGCAAGTTCTAGCTTATCAAACACAACCGATCCTCTCATGAAGAAATACCATGTGTGCATGGTTGAGGCTCAAATGCTCACAAGCTTGTGCTCGGACCTTAAGGAACTTATTACACCACATTCATCTCAAAATTGAACAAGTTAAGTAAAACATGTCACAATTTGAAAGTGTAGAGATTCTTAATCATAATTTGTCATCACTTATCACCACAACATATCATCGCTCACGTTCAAAAATGACTCACGACATCCCTAAACAAACCACCAAACATCCCAAGACAAAAATGAAAATACACACCAAACATAAAAATAAGGACTCAACAAACAAGACACAACAAAAACACAAAACATAAAAATAAGGACTCAACAAACAAGACACAACAAAAACACAAAACATGCAAAAACACAAAATACCATCATCTATAAGAAATTTAAGCACACATTCATCCCAACCTTTATTGAAAAGGAAATCCTAATATACGAAAGTAAACCTCCCACAAACATAACAAATGAAGTATCATGCTAGTCACAACAATCCAAATCAAACTAAATTCATTTCAAGTAGTAAAATGATAAGGTGTAGAGTACTCCCTCGATAGGCATTTGGTAAGGAAAGCGTTAGCTCCAAGCTCCATCATGCTTCCAATACCTCTCATTCATGCTCAAACACTCAACAAACACCATTATTTCAACAATTTCATTATAAATATGGACTATCATGCACTTCAACACCACCAATCATGCCAAAATCAACCCAAACTCATGAGAAAAATTTTAAAATTGACCCAATTTTTACAAGAATAATACTCAAGTAGTGAGTCACACCACACACTCTCCCCCCAAACTTAAATCGAAACAAGAGTTGAGACTTAAGTTTGCAAAAAGTGGTGAGACTTATCTTTGTAGTTTCCATTGATGATTTTCTTGTTGAGAAGTAACCGCATCCACACGACTCAAGCTATGCCCACCACGCACTATCACCCCCCAAACTTAACTCGAGACAAGAGTCACGAATTAAGTTTGCAACAAATTGTGGAACATGTCAACTTGAATCCATGAAGCATTTATCTTTTCTTCAATGAGCATTTTTCTCCATGAGCACAATCAACCTACAAGGCCAAAAACAAACAAGCAACAAAAACAAAGCAATAAAGATAGTGATGGGGTGCCTCCCATCGAGCCCTAAGTTTAACGTCTTCAAGCTAGACAAATTTTTAGCTCATCTTTCAAATAAAGTATCCACAAAGAGGGTCTCCCTTTGTGATGGATCCACATAGTGCTTCACGCGATGACCATTAACCAAGAACTCTCCCCCGTTCTCATCCATAACCTTTAGAGCTCCCCCATCAAGTACTTCCTTTACCACATAAGGTTCTCTCCATTTGGACTTCAACTTGCCCGGGAAAAGTCTTAGTCGAGAATTGAATACCAACACCTTCTCACCCTTTTCAAAGCTCTTCTTCCTCAAACGAGCATCATGCCACCTCTTGTTTTCTCCTTAAAAATCCTTGAGTTTTCATAAGAATTTTCTCTAAATTCCTCAAGCTCATTCAATTGTAAGAATCTTACCTTCTTCGAAGCTTTCATGTCAAAATTCAACTTCTTAATGGCCCAATAAGCTTTATGCTCTAACTCCACGGGAAGATGGCAAGACTTGCCATAGACAATTTGAAAAGGAGACATACCAAGAGTGGTCTTGAATGCGGTTCGAAAGGCCCACAATGCATCATCAAGTTTATTTGACCAATCCTTTCTACTCACACTCACTGTTTTCTCCAAGACTTGTTTAATTTGTCGATTAGAAATTTCAGCTTGACCATTCGTTTGAGGGTGATACGGAGTAGACACTCGATGCTTCACTCCATAAGTCTTGAGAATGTTCTCCATGAGCTTATTTATGAAGTGACTACCCCCATCACTTACCAACACTCTAGGTACTCCAAATCTTGTGAAGATATGCTTCTTTAGAAACCCCATGACCATTCTAGCATCACTTGTTCTCGAAGGTATGGCCTCAACCCATTTCGATACATAGTCGACCGCCAATAGGATGTATAAGAATCCATTAGATTGAGGAAATGGTCCCATGAAATCGATGCCCCACACATCAAATATCTCCACTTCTTGAAAGCTCTTAAGGGGCATCTCATCCCACTTGGAGATTCCTCCCATCCTTTGACACCGATCACAACCCTCTACAAATTTCTTACAACTCTTGAACAAAAATGGCCAATACAACCCCGATTGTAAGACTTTTGCAGCGGTCTTTTGAGCTCCAAAATGGCCTCCACTAGGTGAAGAGTGGCAAAACTCCAACACACTATTCCATTCTTCCTCGGGCACACATCTTCGCATAAGAGAATCATTACACATCTTGTACAAGAATGGATCATCCCACAAGTAACTTTTAACATCATGAAAGAACTTCTTGGATTGATACTTATTAAGCTCATAAGGCCTCTTTCCACTAGCCAATTAATTAACATAGTCCGCATACCACGGGCTTCCTTCTTGCTCCACTAAAGCCTCAATTTGATAGCAATCACACTCCAAGATTTCTTCATCGGGAAAGACCTCCTTGATTAACTCATAAGTACTTTCACAATGCTCCCTCGACTCTAACCTTGAAAGATGGTCGGCTATCACATTCTCCATGCCCTTCTTATCTCTCACTTCAATATCAAATTCTTGAAGAAGTAGTACCCATCTTATCACCCTTGGCTTTGCATCCTTATTTGCCATGAGATACTTGATAGCGGCATGGTCGGTGTATACATCCGCCAAGAACTCTTTTTCGGTAGTAGTGTAGTTCCTTTGAGCCGCATCAAATGTCTTGCTTGCATAGTAAATGGCTCGGAATTTTTTTTCTCTTAGTTGCCCCAAAACCACTCCAAGAGCTACATCACTTGCATCACACATCAATATAAATGGCTCCTTCCAATCGGGGGTGATCAAGATGGGTGATGAAATCAAAGCTTCCTTTAGCACCTGAAAAGCATTTAAACAATTATTATCAAACTTAAATGCCACATCTTTTTCAAGGAGATGAGATAGAGGTTTAGAAAATGAAGAAAAATCCTTGATGAATCTACGATAGAACCCGGCATGACCAAGGAACGATCGTACTCCCTTCTCATTTGTTGGCGGTGGAAGCTTCTCTATAGTAACAACTTTGGCTCGGTCAACTTGCAATCCCTTTGAAGAGATGTGATGTCCAAGTACAATGCCATCATTTACCATGAAGTGGCACTTCTCCCAATTCAACACTAAATTAGTGTCTGGACATCGCTTCAAAACAATAGCAAGGTTAGACAAACAAATATCAAAAGAAGAACCAAACACCGAGAAGTCATCCATGAACACTTCCATTATATTCTCAATTAATCCTTCAAAGATTGCCATCATACACCATTGAAAGGTGGCCGGTGCATTGCAAAGTCCAAATGGCAATCTTCGAAAAGCAAATATTCCATAAGGACAAGTGAAAGCGGTATTTTCTTGGTCTTCGGGTGCTATGAGAATTTGATTATACCCGGAATACCCATCAAGAAAGCAATAAAACTCATACCCGGCCAACCTATCCAACATTTGATCCAAGAAAGGTAAGGGGAAGTGATCTTTACGTGTGTTTTCATTAAGCTTTCTATAATCAACACACACACGCCACCCCGTCACCGTCCTAGTGGCTATTGTCTCATCTTTCTCGGTCTTCACTATAGTCATACCCCCTTTTTTAGATACTACATGCAACGGGCTCACATAGGGGCTATCACTAATAGGAAAGATCATATCCGAATCTAACCACTTAAGAACCTCTTTTTTTACCACTTCTTGCATGATAGGATTAAGTCTTCTTTGGTTTTGAACACAAGCTTTCCCTTCATCCTCAAGTCTTATCTTATGCATGCAAATTGTTGGACTAATTCCCTTCAAATCATCAATAAACCAACTAATAGCCGACTTATGCTCTTTAAGGACATTAAGCAATTTATCAAGTTGACTAGAGGTTAGAGATGATGATACAATTACCGGATATATCTCATTTTCACCAAGGTAGGCATAAGTAAGATGATCGGGTAGAGGCTTCAACTCCACCTTCTTTTCCTTTTTCTCTTCTTGCTCGAGTGGATCTCTAAGTGGTAAGAACTTTTCATTTCCCCTTGAGATGGCGGCTGCAACCTCTTGAGCTTCACTACAATCACCTAGATCAAGCAAACAATTAATCAATTCTTCATTTAAATCAAGAGAAGTAGTAGAAATATTAGAAAGAGATAGAGAATTGCTCAAGCAAAGTTCCAGTGGATCCTTGGTTACAATTGAAGGCCAACTCTCCTCTATACTTCCCTTTACAACATCCACACTTTTACATTCTTCATCATTCATTGGATATTGCATGGCCTTGTGTAGAGAGAATACCACTTCCTCATCATTAACCCTCAACTTCAATTCTTCTTTGTAGACATCAATAAGAGCTCTCCCGGTAGCAAGAAACGGTCTCCCAAAAATTAATGGCACATTTTCATCCTCCTCCATATCTAGAACAACAAAATCCACCGGAAAGACGAACTTATCAACTTTTACCAACACATCTTCAACTACTCCTTTTGGATGTGTCATAGATCGATCCGCCAATTGAAGTGTGATGGAAGTTGGCTTTACTTCACCTAATACAAGCTTCTTGAATATGGATAGAGGCATGAGATTAATGCTTGCACCAAGGTCACAAAGAGCCTTGTTCTTCTTGTTCTTTCCAATTTCACATGGTATAATGAAACTACCCGGATCCTTCAATTTTTGTGGAAGTTTCCGTTGTAGAATGACACTACACTCTTCGGTTAGATTAACCGTTTCATTGTCCACAAGACTTCTTTTCTTTCCCATGATGTCCTTCAAGAAACGAGCATAATGAGGCATTTGATCCAAAGCATCGGCGAAAGGGATATTGATTTGAATCTTCTTGAAGATTTCAAGAAACTTTTTGAACCTCTCATCTAAACCCTTCTTCAAGAACCTTTGAGGAAAAGGAACCGGTACTTGAGTCTTGGGTATTCCCCAACTATCTCTTTCAACTTCAACTTCCTTTTCCCTTAACTCCTTTGCCTTTTTTCACTTTGGAATTATCTCTATCTTCTCTTCATCTTTCTTTTGCTCAACAATTTCTTTTTTCTTGCTTACTTCCTCCATTTCAATCTCTTCTTGTACCAACCTTTCTTCAACCTTGCTTTCCACTTCCCTTTCAATGACAATACTATCTTCTTTAGGCATAGGAGGTTCCTCATACTCTTTTCCACTTCTAAGAATGATAGCTTTGCAATCTTCTTTAGGATTAGTTACCGTGGTAGATGGAAACTTTCATTGTTGGTGTTGAGATCCCACGGAAGAAGCAATTTGACCCATTTGATACTCAAAAGCTCTCATCCTATTGTCGGATTTCTTCTCATTTTCCTCCATTCTAGCCTCCATCTTTTTCATGAATGTTAGTAATGTCTCTTCCACCGATGCTTTACCCTCTCCATTTGGCGGCTTAGCACTCGGATCGAATCCCGGAGGAAATGACACGGCGGCTTGAAGATTAGAGTAAGAAAGATTTTCATGCTTCCTCGGAGCTTGATAATTTCACTTGATTGATTGAAATTGCTTCCCCGAGCTTGCCCTTGATATCCTCCTTGAAAATTACCTTGGTTAGAAGGATAATTATCTTGGAAATTCCCTTGACGTTGAAAATTTCCTTGGTAATTTCTCCTATCTAAGTAGGCAACATCCTTTATACTTTGCATAACATGGCTCTCATCATTCACAATAGAACTTGTGCTTCCCCCTTGAGTTACTCCTTGAGTGGTCAAATTCAATTGCTTTGTTAAAGCTTGAATGCTCTCATTGAATTCTTTCATTCCTTCACTTTGGAACATATCACTCTTCACTTTGTTCACACTCTCCACTTAAGCTACCTTTCCAAATGCATAACCTCCCATTACTCGCTCGGAAGGCCATTGATAAGCATTCATCGCAATGTCTTCAAAAATATCCATAGCTTTCATAGCATCCACTCCAAATATAGACCCTCCGGATGAGGCATCTACATGCATCCGATTTTGTTGATTCAACCCTTGGTAAAAGAAAGCCACTTGTTGATTCTCATGAAAATCATGTTGAGGACACTTTCGGAGCATCTCTTTGTAGCGTTCCCATGCTTCATAAAAATTTTCATCCGGAAGTTGCCTAAATTGAGTGATAAGGCTTTTCAATTGAAGCGTCTTTGAAGGAGGAAAGTACTTGTTTAGGAACCTTTGCTCAAGATCTTCCCATGTATTACAACTTCCCAAAGGAATTGTATTGTACCATGCTTTAGCCTTGTCTCTTAAAGAAAAAGAGAACAACCTCATTCGAATAGCATCCTCCGACACTCCCTTCATCTTGACGGTATTTGCAACCTCCAAGAAAGTAGATAGATGAGTGTTTGGGTCTTCAAGAGGACCTCCCCCAAACTGATTTGTTTTGACCATGTTGATCAATCCGGTCTTGATTTCATAATCATTGGCTTGAACCGGAGGAACCATATTGTGCACGGCTCTCGGTTGGAAGTAATCCCGAATTGCTCTAGGCCTTGGCAACTCTTATT
Source organism: Pogostemon cablin (assembly GCA_023678885.1). Lineage (NCBI taxonomy): Eukaryota > Viridiplantae > Streptophyta > Magnoliopsida > Lamiales > Lamiaceae > Pogostemon > Pogostemon cablin. The sequence continues at coordinate 34,383,862 of CM042951.1, forward strand.
GTTGAAATATCCTTTGAGCTTCTTGATTGGCAAGCAATTGCATATACTCTTGATTTTGAGCAAAGACATTCCTTATTATCTCCGCTTGATTCTCTTGCACTCCTTCTTGTACCCCCCTTTGATCTTGTAAAGGATCTTGGGGTGGATTATGATTGACATGATCTCCATGTTGATTTTCCATCTTTTCTTTTCTCGCTTTACGCCTCTCTCGCTTCCTTTGTCGTGCGGTCCTTTCAATCTCCAAATTCAAAGGAAAGATCGATTGATTTCCCTTTGATCTTGTGATCATAAAACACCTACGAAAAGGTTAAGAGCGAGACCACAAACACAAATAATAAATAAAATAAAATAAAAAGAATCCTTAACAATAACACAGTACTCGACTAGTCCGTCAAACTCCCCGGCAACGGCGCCATTTTCTTGTTTGCCTATTTTTAGCACTCACGAGCAAGAATACTCGATCATTGTAGTAGTATATCCCAAGAAAAATTATCAATCCACAAAGGAGTTATGTTCGGACTAGCAAAATACGTGAGCTCAAGTTCATGTTGTTTTTGTAAGGATGATCTGGGGGTTTTGAGATTGGTTAACAACTAAAACAAGTAGCAAGTAAATAAGATAGCAAATAAAAGAAATGACAAGTAAAGAAAATGGGTGCTAAAGTTCAAGTATGGAAAAACATGGGATTAGAAACATCCAAGCACACTCGATTCATACAATCATGCAAAAGGAATTCAACTCAAATGATGTAGACTAAGGGTGATCACGATTGTATCCTAAGCTCCCTTTCGGGTTACAAAGGTTGTTGATCCATTTAGACTCCCAAAAGCACTTAAGATCAAAGCCCAACATTAACCCCTTCCATCTAGGTACTAGTTAGATTAAACTCTCCCTTTTTGTATACTAAGGCCAACGAATGGATTGGTTCCCCTCATTGAATTCAAATATCTTTTCGGTCAAACCTAAACTCAATGTCTATTCATGCCTTCCTAATACTATAGAGGGTCGTTTTCGTCTCACTCCAAGCAATACATACATGAACACCATGATAGCATTTAATTACCACAAATAATCCATTGATCAACAATCCATTAAACCAATAAACATTCATGAATAACAAACCATGCCATCACAACATCAAGACAATTAAACTCCATGAATAGAAATCAACATCAATTAAACAAAAAACCAATTTAATCCACATGATAATATAAATCTAATATGCTCTTCATATTCCTAATCCCACTAGAGGGATTAGCCTAACATGATAAAAGTAACAAAACAAATAAATGATTCATTACAATTACCCATATTCTAAGATCTAAAGAAATACAAAATGAATGGATTATTCCCTATCAATTTCTTGAAGAGAATCTTCTATTCTTCTTGATCTCCACCCCTAACTCTTGATTCCTTGAGATCTCTCACACCCAATGGAAGGGATGAAGTTTTGATGGAGAATTAATGGAGATGATGAAGATGGATCAAAATGGATGAAGGTGGATGGAGATGATGGTGGAAAGTGGAAGAAATGGTGTGTGATGTGTGTGTAGAGGATGGGATTTTCGGATTCTCTGCCAATTATTGAATAAAGGGGTATTTATACTCCTATGGAGGCTTCTAGAAGGATCTGGAAATTTCAGCAGGAAAATACCCGGCACGAGTCGTGCTCTGCAACACGGCCACAAGGTGGCCGTGTTGTGTCTTCTGATGCTGCCGCACGGCCTTTCCTTACAGGGCCGTGTTGATGACACGGCTCGTGCTGCCAACACGAGTCGTGTGTTGTAACACGGGCGCAGGGTGGTCGTGTTGGCTCTTCTGATGTCGGCACACGGCCACTTCTTACAGGGCCGTGTTGATGACACGGCTCGTGCTCCCGACTCGACTCGTGTAACTGGACACGACCTGAAGTTGCCCGTGTTGAATGACTAGATGTCGCCATACGGCCAACTCTTACAGGGCCGTGTTGGCTACACGACCCGTGTTGGTGCTGGTTCCTGCATTTCTTCACTGTTTTGGCTCGTTCTTCCTCGTTTCAACTCCGAATTGAGATCCGCTTTTTCCTACATCTTCCTTATCATGTTTAGCATCCAATAAAAAGTGAAAATCTTAAGTTTAAGCTCATTCACACACATTCCAATAAAAATACAAAACACAACCAAATAATACATAAAATACGGATAAAATCATACGAAAACACATATAAAAAGACACTAAAATATAGGTGAAAATAGCTCTAATCATTTTCCCATAAGCGTACCGATTCGTCTCAATACAAGACTAAATCGTACTCCATTTCCACGCAAATCAGAGCCCAAAATATGTGAATTTACACTCTCATCATGCTCCAATATGACGTGTAATTTTCTCAAATTTTTAGATTTTTAATACTTTTTTTTAATATTTTCCTTATTTAGTTTTAATTAACTTTCTTATTTAATATTTTTTTATTTAATAATATTTTCTTATTTTTAATAATGATTAAATTTTCAATATTTTATTTATTTATTTGGGTATCATTAATTAATTACTAAATCTTTTAATACAATAAATAAATTAATTAATATCAAATTAAATTAAATCATGTATATAAAGTGAAAAATAATATTTTATATAATATTCTCTCTTACTCCACCTATAAATAAGACTTTTGGTTATTCATTCTGAATACACATACGATTTTCCAAGAGGAATATGAACTTTTTTCAAATTCCTCTGGAGAGTGGATTTATAAAAGTATAAAAAATTATTTCAATAGGGCGAATCAAGTAAAGATTCGATCTACCTCTAAAAACTCAATTCAAATATTTTCCAAGAGAAAGAGAATTGATTTAGATATTATTGAATCGATTTACCTCTTAAGAATCGATTATTCAAGAGGAAGAGAATTGATTCAAGTATTCTTGAATAGAGTTACATCTTAAAAATTGATTTTTTAAGAGTAGGAGGATCGATTAAAGTATTCTAGAATCGATTTACATCTTAAAAATTGATTTTTATTCAAGCCTTTAAGAATCGATTCAAGTATTCTTTAAGATCTACTTCTAAAGTATTTGATTCAAGTATTCTTCAAATGAAAGAAAGTCGATTTAAATATTCTTGAATCGATTTACCTGTAGAGATTGAAAAATTAATTCATGTAAAGAATCGAAAGCTTAAGTTCTTTAAGTTAAATCATTATTTCATATCAAATAACATTAAAATCAAGTGTTGTAAATATTTATTAATTTTTTAAATTTAGTGTATTAATATTTATTTATTTATTTACATATATCTTAATTATTCAATTATAACATATGAATTATAGAATTTATTTTCTTTAGTTGTTTATATAATTTGAAACTAATAAAATTTAGAAAGATAATAAATTCATTATAAATTTATGAATATTTAAAGAATATTATATAAAAATTAATTTTATATATTTATCCGTCTCACGTAAGTCATTACATTAGATGGTCTTATGTAAGACTTTCCACATGATTTTATTATTAGGAGGTGCATACTTTGATCATTATTGCGCTAAAATACAATGAAAAAAGAAATATTATCAACTAAATAAATATATAGTAAAGAGACAAAATTACCCTTATTTGGTTGCACGTTTTTTTAGAGAGATAAAGTGAATAATAAATAGTTTTCAATTATATTATGTTATAAGATAACTTTTTAAAAAATACAAGTTAAGATTCTTTCAAAAAAATTAAAATAAAATATATATATATATAAACTTTTTACATAAATGTCACATTATTAAAAGTTAAAAGTTATAATTTATTGCAAATTCTTTACATGATAAAAGAAATTATCTAGCTATTACAAAAAATCTTAATATTGAATCATTATATGACATGGATTATTTAATTATAAAAATAAGAATAATAATTAAATAATCTCGCGTAGTACGCGGGTTTAATACTAGTATATATATATATATATATATATAATAAGTGTGTATATGTATTGAACGTTGAGTTACACCAATATTTTGCCATACTCCCGTTCGTTTTAAAGAGTCTTCTTTGCTTTTTATGTGTGGATGAATAAGTATTGCTTATTATCTAAAGTATAAGAAATAGTTGTATTAATGAATATGCGTGCTTTATATTTTAATTATATTAGTAAATATGTATAAATTTCATATATGTAAAAAAATAAATGTTACTTTTTAGAGTGGACTCCCGGAATTAAAAAAATGTACTCCTCTCATCCCCTTAAAAAATATTTTTTTTTTTCATTTTGATGGTCCCATCAAAGGTTTTTTTTTTATACACATGGAACTAAGGAGTATCGTTTAAAGTGAATGGATGGATTATTGAGTCTGGAGTATATAGTATAATGAAATTTAGGGTGATTCTAAGGTGTACTCGGTGTACGCCATAATTTATAAGCTAATAGTGGGGTAGTTTTATATTTTTATTTTTTAATTATTTAATTTAATTAATGGTAAATATTATATTAAGGAAAAAATATACAATTATTAAGAAACACGAATACAAATAGAATAAAAAATTAGTTATACACATATGAGTGCACCCTTTACTCGGATATACCTAATATCAACTCAATTTATAATTTGTAATAGGAGTAATTTGTTTAAACACCTCCCCCCCCACCCCACCACATACAAACCCAAATCTGTCCCCTCCCCATCAAAGCCCCAATATAGGGAGAAATTAGGGTTGAAGGGGTGAAAACAAAAACTGAGCGGATTCCGCCTCTCTCCACCACGAGGCCGCCGCTCTCCTGTCCCGGCACTGCCCTTTTGATAAAGAGAACGTTAGCTGCCGCACTCGACCTTTCAATTCTGACTGTAACCGTCGTCTTTCTGGTATTACCCCTGCTTACGCACCACTTTTCGTCTTGTAATTGCACATTTTATCTCTCCCCTGCTCTGTGATACATGTTCCTCAAATTAATTTATTTACCTGTTCGCGAGATGTGTGTTTTATAAATGATTCTGATATCAATTGATTTTTGGCATTTTGATATATCCTCTTATTTTACTTTATTTATTTATTTTATGTGAGCAGTGTGCTTTTGAACTAAAGAGGATGAGGTTGGAGAAATGCTGGTTTTGTTCTTCTACTGTATATCCTGGGCATGGGATTCAGTTTGTTCGTAATGATGCAAAGGTGAGAGCTTTTCCTGTTATTTGGCCAATGTGTGCAAATATCCTAATTTTTTTATTTATACCTTTTTGTCTAGTTTTCATTTTATATGAATGAGGATTGAGGAGGTATTGGAAAATGTTTTTATTTATGTATTAAAATATTAATTTTCACGATGTTGAAGCCCCAGTTAAAATTTGTTGAGACATTGTACCTCTGGGTTTGATTTACTTTAAGTAAGTTGATTCTTTTAGGAATGTGGGTATCAGGTTGACCTTCTGTGACATGATTACTGTTATTTTCTCTTCTTATTTGTTGGATTTGTTGATGAGTAATCAGAGGTGTATCCATTTATACTAGTTTAATTTACATCACTCGAGTGTTCATCTTCAAAAAGTGTTTTTTTTTTTACGGACAGCAGTGCTTTGATCAAACTATAGGTCTGTTCATTTTATATAATTTATCTTCATTATTGTGATTTTTACTTGTAGTTTTATTGCTTGATCTCCTCGTTTAATTTGAGCAGATATTTAGATTTTGTCGATCTAAATGCCATAAAAACTTCAAGATGAAGAGAAATCCTCGCAAAGTAAAATGGACTAAGGCCTATAGACGGTTGCATGGAAAAGATATGACTCAGGTATGATGTTTTCAGTACTATTTTAATGTTTTATGAACCCTCATAATTTTTCTTACTGAGCTCTTGTAATGTTTCTTTTTAAATTTGAAGGATGCTACTTTTGAGTTTGAAAGAAAGCGGAATAGACCTGAAAGATATGATAGGAATGTGACAGAGAACACTCTCAAGGCCATCAAGAAGATTGACAAAGTCAGGACTGATAGGGAGGCCAGACACCATGCAAAGAGGTCATATTTAGTTTCCTAGTTGAGTGTCATGTATCCATATTTATTCCGAGTGACCATCTAATCGTTTGTGATTTGTAAATGAACAGGATGAAGGGAAAGAAGAGCCAGTTGCAAAGAGAGGCAGCCAAAGAACTGGAGCAGAGCATTCACATGGTCAAAGCTCCTCTTGCTCTTCAACAAGACCCGTCACTCACCATTCCAGTGGCAAAGGACAAGTTGAAGGTTAAAGTATCCCGGCAGACAACAGAGGACAATCGGATGGAGGAGTAATTGGGTTAGTTTGGTTTACAATTGTAACCGGCCTTTTTATTTCGTTGAGGATGCAGTCATGAAGTGATGCAGCTTATAACGTCGTCGTTTGTATTTATTTAGTAGAAAAGGATTATCCTGTGGGGGGTTTTTAGAGGTTATGTTTTGTTTATTTGAGAATTTTTGTTCACTCATACCAAGTTTTGATCTTATTTTGTAATGAATTATTAGTGACAATCTTGCCATGCTCTTTGCATTCTACTGTTAATTTCACTGTTTACTTAATGCATTTTTGTTCAACTGTTATCTTACAGAAGCTAAATTATTCGTAGACGGTAATGCTCGTCTTTGAAAGTTCCACTATGAACAATTAGCTTTGTATTAATCAACACATTTAGAAAGTAATTAATGAATATGCATACTATATACATACGGTAAGCTTCCCAATACTCAGCCTTCCACTTGAAGACACTGTACCTAGCTTGGTGGACAATATAAGGTAATTAATAATTCTGATTTTGGAGTTTTCTCACCTTGGACAATCTTAACTTTTTGTTTATGTTTTAATTTAATATATCAATTACTCCTAAATTAAATAAAATAATCACTCATTTTAAATGAAGATGCATAGGTACACCTAGAATCACCCCAATTTAGATGCCAGTCCTAAATTAATATGATGATTCATGTAGAGCGGCAGATTCTAAATACGGCTCAAGTTAATGAACCGGCCCATACTCAAGTGGAGCCCAATCCATTTGGCTCAGTTAATGAACCGGCCCATACTCAAGAGGAGCCCAATCCATATAGGCTCAGTTAATGAACCGGCCCAAAACTAAGAGGAGCCCAATCCATACCTGAAATAATCCATTTTGGCATGAAGACTGTTGTGAAATGTTTTATACGGACTCCTTATTTCATTTGTTCTTTTTTTTTTGTCATAACGTAATAAAAGCGAGTAAAATATAAATGAATACAACTAAATAAAAAATATTGTTTGTAATTATAAAATAAATGAAAATATTTTTCATTAGGGACCGGCTATTTGTACCCGAAATTACTGAACGTACCCCAAAAATAATTAAATTGACATAATTATCCTTATAAAACTTATATATGTTCGGTTGTTGCAATCGAACATCATCTAACTTCTCTGTTCGGTTGCAACAACCGAACAAAACAAAGAATTCGTCTATCTTATCTGTTCGGTTGCTGCAACCGAATAGAACAAAGAATTCAATTATTTTATCTGTTCGGTTGCAACAACCGTACAGAACAAAATTCGTGATTTTTTTAAAGTTTCTTGGACATCATGGATCTTTAAAATGGAATTGGTATTTACATACCACTAATCCTCATTCATTAGGCGCAAATACACAAATCATTAAATAGATGAGACTGAAAAATGATATAATAAATAGTGATGGTCGAGAAGACGTGTTGAAGCGAAATGCAAAATACTATGAATCTCTTTATTAATCCAAGAGGCAACAGCAGCACAGAGCATCCAAACATCCTCCTATTAAACCTTTATTAGTGTTGGATATCTATTAAACATCATGGATCTTTAAACAAATTTGCTTACTAGGAGAGAAATCAACATCTTTATTTAAAGATATAAAAAAAATCACAAATCTTGTTCTTTTCGGTTGTCGCAACCGAACATAATTCTTTGTTCTGTTCGGTTGCTGCAACCGAACAGATAACATAGATTATTGTTCTATTGTTGCAACCGAACATATATAAATTTTATAAGGATAATTATGTCAATTTAAATATTTTTGGGGTAAGTTAAGTAATTCCGGGTACAAATAGCCGCCCCTTTTCATTATCAATTAATCTTACAAATGAGAGCTCAAATACACACAACAGAAAGAATGCAACTTTATTCAATGCAAGAAAATAATAATGATGATTGGGTTATAACGTACGACATTATGCTAGCTATTCATCACACACCATAACTCACAATTAAAGAGCAGAACAATGAAGCGATGCATGAGAATTCGATCAGTTAGTACCTGAAAAATAAAAGAAAATCAATAACCAAAATTCAATATTGATTAGTACGCATAAAAAACAGTACTCCAAACGTTAATGAATTATAATGGTAATGTTTTGTAGATGGTATGATTGACACATAATAAAATTCAAACAAGATTTATAAATCCACATTTTTGGGTTTTAATTCTAGGTTTTGGTTTTCAAAATCCACATCCAAATTTTAAAAATCACCCATATATATACATACTACTATATTATTTCTCCTCAATTAATACACTTTCTCTCTCCCCTCTCATCTAACTTTTTATATAAATTAATATATTGATTTGACATAAAGTCATACTCTACCCAAAACAAACATAAAATAATTATTCATGGTTTTCAAACCACACATAACCCCAAACGAAACATCACCATATTTTCTTTTAGGACTCCTACAGGTTATATTATGACATATGATATAAAAAGACACAAACACTTGTGTAAAACATATATAACCTATGTATTGTTAGGATGTTTAAATTAAGGGGGACCACATAGTTTACTAGAGTTTATGATGTAAACCTGGTTTATAAAAAGAATGAGCAGTGGACCTGCGGGGCATATGGGAATGGTTGGAGCATCGTTAAGAAGGTGGCATCTTCCTCTATTTTGGAGAAAGCATTGAATCTGACGTGCGTTCGCATCAGACATGCACAAAGGACTGCACTTGAAGTTCAGCTTTGCCACTTGGGGGCAACACGTCCGGTCATTCGGGTCGAAGAACCTCGCACAGTAGTTATTCACCGCAATAATGTCCTCCATCAACACCGTCTATTCACATGAATTTTTCACCAATTTTAGGGTCCTGCAAACCAATTATATATATGAGTAACTAGTAGCACACACCAAAAAAGTTATGGGATTGAATTTCATATTTCATAATTCGTATTTTCATAACATAAAAAAAACTATAACCTACAAATGACTATTAAATTCTTGGAACATCTGGTATTAATCTTGGAAACAATCATGACATGTTCAATCATTTAAAATGTAGAATACAAAATAGGTGATCCAATGCCATAAACTACCTACGTACTATACCTTTGCATTGTGGGATTGGTGGTTTCTTGGGATCTCTTGGCGTGGTATAATTACGTGGAACAAATCTCTTGCATTCAAAGTCCTCATTCATGAAGTCGAGTAAAGGCTGGAAATTGCCTCCGGCACTGCGTCACTGGTAGAATTGGGTGCAGGAGCTGAAGTTCACCTTCTCAACATATTGGCAGCACCATTCCACTCTTAAAATGAGGTTATTTCTGAACTGCGAGCAAACCATGTTGGCTTCTTTAATGTCGGTCATCAACGTAGACACGCACGCGTTGTCTTTCCCCAACGCACACCACCCTCCACTGCATACCATTGTAAGGTTCTTATGGCCTAGTGCCATTAATAATTAAATATATAAGATACTTATTATGATCAAATATCTTAAATAAAGATATGGTATAAATAAATAATATATATGAGATAAATAAGGTCATATATATTTATGGGTAACAATCACATTGATAGAATGTGATTTGATAAAGATTTAATATCCCGATCTGGTCCTCTCTCTACCTATAAAAAAGAGACATAGTTTTATGAATTTTCTATCACATAAAGTCTTACGTACTGTGCCATAAAGAAAGGGGTGAGGAGAGAGAAATCAGTTCCCAACGCAATTCATAGGAATGTATCAAAGGAGGATCATCATTCATGGCGTCTCAAGGTATGACTTCTAATTGTTATTAAGACATGTAAAAATCATGAAGATCTAAGATCCATGTCCATTAATGAATTAATTGCTTATGTTGAATTCATGCTTACATGTGGTTTCAGAGCATGGTTTTGGATCTCATGATTTTTCGTATAAATTTTTAGTATGCTTATGAATCCTATAATTGAAAAATCATACAATAATGTTTATTATGTATTTTAACTTGAAATTAATTAACCCACGACATTTTATTTCAAAATTCCATAATTGATACTTATGCGAATCGTTTATGAAATTAGTTGATTATGTTATGAAATTAGTTGATTTGATTCTTATATATCATAATATATTCTGGGAAGTAAGCACTATCCCATCAAAAATGATTACGTTACTTTTATTATATTTTTTGAATAATAATAATACTGCCATATGGGTTAATTTAGATATAATAATTACGTATTTTTTAAAGAATTCTGGCATTAATTAACACTATTCCTTACTTAATAAATTTTAATTTTAATTATGATGATGTGTTGTGAATTTATTTAAGTAATATGTATTAATATAAAAATCATGAGATTAAATATTATGCATAGTTGAGGATATTGTCTCATTATTAATCTAATATGATGACTTTAATGGGATTGTAATTTAAAATATTCCATCATTAATGAAGATTTATGATTAGAGATTAATTATCATTTAAATAATGCAATGTTCAATTGACAACATTAAGTACATGACTAATATAATAATAATATGTTTATGAACATCTAATGCTTATTGTGATAAAATTTAATGATGATTATTATAATTGTAATCTTAAAGTCCATAGAATTAATATAATTATGTGCATTCTATGGAATAATTATAATATATAATTATGTGCATTCTATGAAATAATTATAATTATGCACATCTAATGATAAAGATATTATGTGATGATGAAGTAATTCATGAAATATTATTCATAAATAATTAATAGAATATTTATGAAATCTTATGAAGTATCTACATCATTGATTATTATTCATCTTACTTTTGAATATAATCTATTATGAGAATCTTTGATAAGATTATAATGGATGATTTTACTATTTAAATTTATTTAATGTTGGTCTGTTAATCACCAAAGTGGTTTGACCTGAAAGAATAATAAAGATAAATCGTATAATTAAATTTTAATTTTTCATATTTATGTGATGCTTGAAAAAAGAAAATTATTATATGGGTTATTAAAATTTTCATAATTATAAGACTTTAAATTCACCCAAAGTGATTGCTAGTCTTTATAATTTATGAATATGAAGATAAATTGATAATTAATATATTATGATAAACTGTTTTGTATGTCCAAAGATGACAAAATAGTTTTAATGAAAATATTTAATTATCAAATTATGTTAAATTTGCAAGCATCATTATGATTATGATTGTATGTTGTTGTATCACCCAAAGGAGAACTTCGATATACATTTATTGACTTCGATTCTAAATTTGTTATTAAATTAATCAAGGTATTTATGGAATAAATTATATTATTCTTATTCTTAAAATACCTATATTCATTAGCCTCTACTCGCGCCATTGCAAAATGGATTAAAGTAATTTAAATAGTGAGAATAAATCTAATTTCACCAAAGTCTTTTGGATTTTATTTGTCACTTCAAGATAAATTGTTTCTTTGCTTGTACTAGCAATAAAAGCTAAGTTATCTGACTATAATGCTTGGGTTAGATCAAACAGACTGAGTCTAATGCTTATGCGAATAAATGTGAAAGAAATTAAGTCTATCATACTTAAAGTTAAAAGTGTCAAGGAATTTATGAAATTAGTGAGAAATCATTTATTAATTACTAATAAACCTCTTGACGAGATATTAATGGCTACCTTAACTACCATGAAGTTTGATGGTTCTCGTGGCATACATGAACTTATAATTAAAGATAACAAATATTGCAGCAAGATTTAAAACTTCCATAATGAATTTTATTGAAAACTTATTAGTGCAATTTACAATTCACTACCTTATAAGTATGACATGTTTCAAATGAACCATAAGAAATTTACGTAATGTTGATATTAATGTTGGTTCAAAAGAAAATGTTTAAGAAAGAATTTAAACATTATGTTTGTTTAAAAGAAATAATAATGAAGTTGATACCAACCGTGGCATTAATGTTTGAGGTAACTCTCTAAAGAAAAAATAATAAATAAAAAGTCTTTCATGATCTAGACTTTTACTGATCTTTATATTTGTGTGAATTGCATTAAAGGAAATTAAACTAAACACACAAATAATAGAGCTACGATAACTACACAACTTCTTATAATAGTTTACACCACTAATTGTGAGTCTTATGGTAATACATTTCTTAAAGGAATAATGATATTTTATTATTTTTAATTTTAAATTTAAATTTTCACATTATGGTTATAGATATCTTTGCAAGAAAAATCTCATTCTATAAATGCTCGATAAACATTTATTAATGAAGTTGTGAAAATTAGATAGAAAAGTAAAAATTATAAAGTTAGGAAAAAGTGATGAATTTCATGAAAATTATGATGAATTATTATGCTCAATTATTAAATTACAAGAAAAGTTTGCATTTATGCTTAATGAAAAATATCACATACACCACAATAAATTGGTGCTGCAGAATGATATAATCGTACTTTATTGAATATGGTTAAAAGCATATTAAATGATTAATCTATACCTATATTTTGTGGATATATGCACTTAAAACTGCCACGGTCGAGTTTTTAGTAAAGCAGTTTTCAATTCACCATATGAACTGTGAATCGGTAGAAAACTTGATCTTCGACAGTTACATGTTTTAAATTACCCGGCAGGGATTATGTTTTACAACCACATGAAAAGAAATTGAATATAAAAAACTTAAGTTATTTCTTTATAAATTAACCAAGTCTAAAGGGTGTGGATTTTATGGTCTTAACCATAGTACGAAATTTAAAAATCTGGAATGTCAAATTCATTAAGAACTGTAAAATTAGTGGGAGTATGAAACCATGAAATGTGTTTGTTGAAGAAGTTGGGTGGAGAATTTGAAAATACATTTATTCAAAACTTATTCTAAAGTTTTTATATAGTTGTCGAATAGTCAAACAACTTTCAAGGATAACATATAAGTTATTTTACTCTCATAATGAATATGATTTTACTAAATCAATTGTCAATGAACTTTCATTAGATATATCACATCAAATAGTATTGAGAATGTCTTAAGGACAACATATCCGCTATTTCTAACGATTGCATATGTGGTATAATAAAATGAGCTAAAATTTGACATTATAATAAATGATAAAATTTCAGCTTTGGAACAAGTTATGGAAAGTACTAATTCTATTAAATGAGTAAATGCTATGAAAGATGAGTTGAAATCAATGACTCATAATGAAGTTCAATATCTTGTTAGAATTGCCAAAGAGTTATAAAAGAATATGATACGAATGTATCTTTATGATGGCGATTTTCGAAAGATATAAAATTAGAGTTGCTAAAAATTACATAATTGTAAAGAGATATAACAATTTACTGCTATACAGGACTCTATTAGAATTATCATGACTTTGGTAACTCATTATAACTTAGAGTTGCACCAAATAAATTTTATGCCTGCTTTTCTAAATGGTGATTTAGTATAAGAATTTAAATGAATCAACTCAAAAGTTTTTCCATTAAAGGAAAAATATCACATGACGTATAAACTTAAAGAATCAATATACGAACTTAAGCATGGTTTCCTTTAACGATATCTTTTGAATTTAAGAAAAACATCATAAATCGGTGTACATATCTGAAAGTCAGTGGGAGCACATTAATTCTATCTGTTGATGATAAACTTGCTTGCAACTGATGATCTTGGTTTATTATATGAAACTAATAAATTTCTCTCAAAGAACTTTTGGAATGAAACATATGATGATACAACTTATGTGATTGAGATAGAATTATTTTTATACATATCACAATAACGTTGAAGATGTCCCGTCAGTATATGCTGTTAAAGTTCAATAGAGATTATGGATGGAAAGGTGTTTATAAAGCACATTCCAATCCGAAAGGGAAATTATAAGTTCAACCTTATATAATGTCTAAAAATAAATTGGAACGTACTATAATATTTCTTATGCATATGTTATTGGTACCTTAAGATACACCAAATTGTACAAGGATCAAATTTATGTTAGAATGTTTGGTGATTACCGAAGTGTTTCATAAATGGATCACTAGAATGTTGCATAAGGAAATATTAGAGTATTTTTGTATGAACTAAAGCACCCGTGCTTACTTATCGAAATTTTAATTACTTAGATGTAGTTAAATATAGATTTAGATTAAGATTATTATTTGATGCAAGAAAGTTCACATCGACTTTTATGTTTCTTAGTCGGAGATATTGTGTCATGCAAAAATGTGAAGAATTTTGTGAAAGCTTCATTCACAATTAAAGTTTACTTGTAGCATGATTTGAGGCTATAATTTAAGGTAATTGAATGTGGAACTTAATTTTAGGACTTGAAATAAATTGACATTAATGTCAAGTCGCTAAAAACTTATTATAATTATTCCGCTACATTATTCTTCTCTAAAACGATGGATATTCCAATATTGCTAAATCATATTATGGAATAAAAGTATTTTGTCGTAAGAAGAACTCTAAAAACAAAGATGTCAATTGAGCATAATGGCATCAATCTTATGATTTTGGATCCGTTACGCAAATGATCTCTTATAAAGATATTCATTGAACGTTGCATAAATTTGAGATCGTTGAAAGGTTGTAACAAACTTAGGATGAACAATTGATATTAAGAGCTCATTATGTTTTGTTTCTAATTGATATATCTTGTTTTGTCATTTTAGTATACATGAATATTGACATTAATTAAACAAGATTTTATCTCGAATTGAGATACTTATGTGGACCATTATTGATCCTTAAGTTGATGAGTCACGTTGAGTAGAAAGTTAATATCATAGTACATGGAAGGAACTATGTCGAGTAAATGATATAGAACCACCATAACTTGTGTTAGTTTATACTTAATATTGATATTATGAGTTGACCAATTACTTTATATTATATCGCGCACATTATACAAATTATTTAAACCATTACGTTTAATGTTTAATTCTATCACTCGGCCAAGTGGGAGAATGTAAGATTATTATGGCCTAGTGCCATTAATAAATAAATATATATTTATTATGATTAAATATCTCAAATAAAGATATGATTTAAATAAATAATATATATGAGATAAATAAGTTCATATATATTTATGGATAACAATCACATTGGTAGAATGTGATTTGATAAAGATTTAATATCCCAATCTGGTCATCTCTCCACCTATAAAAAAGAGATATTTTTATGAATTCTCTTTCACATAAAGTCTTACGTACTGTGCCATAAAAACATGGATGAGGAGAGAGAAATCAATTCCCGACATAATTCATAGGAATGTATCAAAGGAGGATCATCATTCATGGCGTCTCAAGGTATGACTTCTAATTATTATTAAAACATATAAAAATCATGAAGATCTAAGATTCATGTCCATTAATGAATTGCTTACGTTGAATTCATGCTTACAACCATCACCATCACCATAAGCGTCACTTGCTTATGTTGAATTCATGCTTACAACCATCACCATCACCATAAGCGTCACTGCTACTTTTACCTTGCCAAATGCTATGCATGATGCCATGATCACCTTTTTTTCTTTTTATTTTTTCTTTTCTTCTATTTAAGCTACCTTCTAAATTATAACCCTTAATACCCATATATATATATATATATATATATATATATATATATATATATATATATATATATATATATATACACTCACCTTTCATACTTCTTTCAACTATATATAATATGAGTCGTGAACGCCACTCTCAATCCAGATCTACAATCTACATAAAATCACGTTTATTCATCCACAAGATTTAATAGGAAGAGATAACATTTTAATAAAAAATATTACTCGGATTCAGGGGTGGAGCTAGATAAATTTTTTAGGTCTAATTGTAATTCATATTCGAATATTAAATAATATTCCTTCCGTCCTTTAATACATGCACACTTTCTTTTTAATTCGTCCTAAAATAATTTGCACATTGTACAGGCTTCCGAAATCGCATTAACGCTTATAATATTAACACCCTTTAATACTATAAAAAATGTCATCAACTCAATCTCCTACATTTTATATCATTAAATTATTCAAAATATCTCTTCGCTATACATAATCATACCAAATAAAAAAAAGTCATTTTTTAAAGGGGCGGCCAGCTATTTGCACCCCGAAATTGTTGAACGTATCCCAAAAATATTTAAGATTAAAATATCATTAATTAATATTACTTAATTATCCTTATTAAAAAATATATTATTAAATATAACTAAAATCACTAAATACTCTTATATTAAATCTTACGGTGAAACTGTAACTTTGCGCCGAACACCAGAAGCAATTAACAGAAAAAGAATTAATAGGATGATCACAGTCAAAAAGAGAAAGAAATCAGAGGGTGATTATTAAAAAAAAAGGTTAAGCAATTAGAGAGATAATGAAAACTTTTTTTTAGGCATTCAAATTTGCTGCACAATCTTAACTCCTAAACAATTTGAGTAATCAACGAAGAAATGATTTCCTGATCAATCAATGTGCAATTCATGCCTTCGATTTCACGTTGCGGATGAATATGACATCTGGTAAATTGGTAATGTGATTTATCTCATTTTTTATCAATATGGTAAATTAATTCAGTTGCATAACGCAATAAAAATAATTTATTCCAATCTAATGTTAAACAAAAAATTTAAAGAAATTAAGTTCAACTTCTCAATTAAAAAAGAAAAAGAAAAACTCAAATAAAGGAATAAAGAATTGTTTCTGGCTCCAATATGTCAATAATAGAATATCGGTGTGAAGAATATTGCTACTCTGAAGCGGTGATTACTTTCTCCAAAAAAGGGTAATATAATCAACCAATAAATAATATTCTTCTTTAACTTGAGGTTCTCCAAAAAAGGGTAATATAATCAACCAATAAATAATATTCTACTTTAACTTGAGGTTTGAAGCGAGAAGGTGTATTATAATGATGAGATTCTTAGGGTTTGGAGTGAGAAAAAAAGAATTTGCCATATGTATAATTAAAAAGGTAGAATAGTCCATGAATGGGGTATATTTTATACAAATCTTCTTTTTGAAATTTTATTGGGATATGTATTGGAAATGGGATATACTTAATATTTTTGGAGGTTCGAATTGGCGTCCCTTTCTTAAAATACATAGATGAAGAAAGCAAAAAATAGAGCAATATAAAAACATTATAATTCGCTACCAAAAAGAATTTAAAAGTATTTTAACACAATTTTCATTGTCTAAGACTTAAAAATGTAAACAACACCTACTTTATATGGTAAAATCAAGCTATTTCTTTATTATGAACGAAATTGTTCATAAGCTAAGAAATTTCAAAATAAAAAATCATTATTAGAAAAAATAATATATATATATATATATATATATACTTGTACTCTGTTCGGATTATTGAAAAATGATAGTATTGCAGGGAATTAAAGTTTAAAATCAAAATCATTCCATACAAATTTACTTTATTTAAAATAATATCAAGAAATTTAATTTCTTCAAAATAATCTCATAACTTTTAAATTCTCACAAAAATCTTTTCAGTCGATATTACTGATCCTTTATTAATTGATTCATTAATTCTTGATATTCATTTACAGAGCAATGAATTCAAAAATCTTTGCAAAAATTTTGCTGTTATATATCGTGTTTATTTTCGCGTTATGTCTTCACAGCTCAATCCAAAATTCATTATGCATCCTACATCCAAAGAAGAAACTGTTATGCTTCAAATAGAAGCAGACAGCTCTAATTACTTTGTCCCCAAAAGACTCAAGTGGAATGAAATAACCATTCCCAATGAATTCATAATCAATAATCCTCAAATACCAAGAGGAATTGAAAGACACGAAGTCTCCGAAATAGAGGAAGACTCTGAAGGAAGAATACTTCTCAGATTCAACTCTATGAGACAGAATGATGTTGTTCCCAACATCAGGATTCAAGAAATCAATTCCAGAGCCTCTTTTTCTGATAACTCTGGTTATCAAAACTACAAAGTCAATTTCAAAACTCCAATTCCTTCTTATCAAGAATCTGTTAACCCAGGTTCCCCTACTGCATGTTCTCCTACTGATTTTCAAATGGAAAATTGTATTTCAATAATTTTCTCTGAAAACTTTACTCCAAATTTCAAATATCTTTATAAGAGTTTCAGTGATGAAACAATTAGAAAAGATTGGTTTTTAAAATTTGACAAAGAATTTCGAATAAAATTAAATGATATTTGGAAAGAAGAACTTCAAAACAAATACAGGTCAAACATTTCTCTTTTAAATTGGTTTGACACTTATTGCAAAATAAACAATATTTGTAACATTTCTGATGATGTTTATTCTTTAAATCAGATTAATGTTCAAAAAAGTATTTACAAAAAATGGGAACTTGACAATGGTGTTATTGTTTCCTCTGTTCATCCTCCTTTACAAAATATAAAGATTTCTTTAGAAAAAGGTAAAATCCCAGCTACCCCTTTTCGAACAGGAGAGGGAGATGTTGCTAAGGATGTCAAAAAGGTTATTGAACAAAATAATTTTTCAAATCAAATTCTTCATACTATTGCAGAACAGGTGGATAGCCTATCGGTGAAATTAGATTCAAAACCCTTTGATTCCAAATTTCCAAATAGTATTTCTACTCCTCATTTCATTCCGAGGAGCCTTCCTACTAATATTGAAAAGAATTTGCAACTCCCTGCAAGTTCTAGCCTTATTGATAGAATTTCAAAAAAGCTCGTTGAAACTTCATCCTCCCAAAACAATGAAGCTTCAACCTCTTATACTTCAAAAGCCACTACTCCTCATGTTTCAAACATTAATTGTTTGGACAAAGACAAAAAGATTTCATCAAAAATCTCTTATGAATCAGAATCTGATAATAATGAGATTAATAAAATCCGCTTTCAATCTGGAACAAAAGCCTTTTATAATAATAGATATTCCCCTCCGGATATTCTATTCGAAGAAAGAGCTCATTTCAAAAGCAATGCCAAATACGATGGCCAATCTATCCATGAATGGAACATAGATGGCAAATCAGAATATGAAATCCTAAATACTCTTCAAGAAATGGGCATGGCTCGAGTTGCTTATAAAGCCCAAAATCAAAGAGAAGAGAGCGCCGCCGCTCTTATTATTACTGGCTTCACTGGTCAGCTAAAAAACTGGTGGGATAACTCCCTTACTCTCACCGACAAACAAAACATTCTTCAACATACTATTGAAGTTGAAGAACCCGATGGAACTATTAATAATAAGAATGATGCTTGTGACATGTTGATACTCACTATTGGCATGTATTTCATTGGTAATCCTAAAGAAGAACTTGATTCAACACAAGTTGTATTATCTAATATCAGATGTCCTACATTATCTGATTATAGATGGTACAAAGATGTTTTCCTCACTCATATTTTAAAAAGAAATGATTGCAATGCTTCATTTTGGAAAGAAAGATTCATAGCTGGACTTCCTAAACTTTTCGGTGAAAGAATTCATCAAAAGCTTAAGGAAGCTACTGGTCAAAGTGACATTCCTTTTGAAACAATTACATATGGTCAATTATTTGCTTTCGTCAAAAAAGAAGGACTAGCTTTGTGTTCAGAATTAAAAATACAATCTAAGTACGGATCTGAAAAGAATAGATACCGTAAGGAGATTGGTTCATTCTGCGAAGCTTTTGGATTACAAAAGATTCAAGCTCCTTCTTCAAGATTAAAAACAAAGCATTTTCCTAAAAAACGTTATAAAAATGATTTCAAAGAAAAATTTTACAAAAAGCCTAAATTTTCAAAAAGAAAAACTTTTAAAAAGAATTTTGATAATTTTCAATTTACTTGTTTCAAATGTCACAAAAAAGGTCATAAAGCTAATGAATGCTCTTTACAAAAGAAGATTAATGAAATATTTCATGATGATGAAATCCTGAGAGACAAGATTTCTTCATTATTAATTTCTGATGGTAATTCTCAAAATGAATATTCAAATGATTCTAATTCAAGTTCTGATTTAGAAGAAGTCTTCACAAGCTCAGAATCTGAAATAGACAAGTCCTCTTGTCAAGGATTCTGTCAATTAAACATTAATGTCATTTCAAAAGACAATACTGAACAAGAACTCTTGTTCGATCTTATTGATAAAGTTCCTGATCTAGAAGAAAAACAGAAATATCTTCTTAGATTAAGGAATATTGTTCTTAACAATCATCCTCCTAATAAAGAAAAACCTCCTATTATCATTGAACCATTCAGTATTTCAAAGCTCTTCAACAAAGCTCCTACCTCTTCTTTAATCACAACAGATATTACTATTAATGATCTTCAGCGAAAGATTAATACTCTGAAAGCTGAAATTCAAAACCTCTATTCTGAGATTAATAATCTTCATTCAAAAGATTTGGATTTAGAAACCAAATTATCTATTTTCAAAAGTACTTTTGATATTCCTACTTTTGATATTCCTGAAAGCTCTTCAAAAAACCAAGTGACAGATACTACATTGGGTACTTCAGACAATGAAGCTATTCAAAGTATCGAACACATAGCTTTTCAAAAATGGTATTCAATTATAAATTTAATTATTGATGACTTTCAGATCAGTGCTTCCTGTCTTATAGATAGTGGAACTGATCAGAATTGCATAAGAGAAGGTCTTATTCCTTCAATTTATTATGAAAAAACTAATGAAAGGCTTGTGGCAGCTAATGCTACTCCTCTTCATATTAAATACAAACTTTCAAAAGCTTTCATTTGCAATAATGGTTATTGTTTCAAAACCAATTTCATTCTTGTAAAAAATCTAAGTCAAGATATTATTTTGGGTAACCCCTTCTTGACTATTATTTATCCTTTCAAAGTTGATGGTACAGGTATTACTACCAATATCATGGGAAAAGATATTCATTTCAAATTCGTTAATCCTATCAAGGAAAGAGAAGTATCTCTTCTTCAAAATTACTATATTTCTCATATTAATGCTATTGAATTCAAAAAATCTCATATAGATTTTCTCAAAAAAGAAGTTTCTTACTTTCGTATTGAAAATGAACTTCTTAAAAAGGATATTCAAAACATAATTTTAGATTTCGAAAATGTTTTGAAAAAAGAAGTATGCTCTGATCTTCCCAATGCTTTCGGGGAAAGAAAGAAGCATATTGTTTCTTTACCTTATATTACTGGTTTCAATGAAAAATCTATAATAACAAAAGCAAGACCTATTCAAATGAATCATGATCTTCTCAACATCTGCAAAGATGAAATCAAATCCCTTCTTTCCATTGTTATAAAATGGATTAGATATCCTATTCCTAATAAAAGATATCTGATCAAAAGATTGCATAAAGCATGCATTTTTTCAAAATTCGATCTTAAGTCTGGCTTTTGGCAGACACAGATCAGAGAAGAAGACAAATACAAAACTGTTTTCATATTCCTTTATTATGATCTCTCTATTATTTACATTGAGTCTGATATTCATACTAATCTCATTAAAAAGATAAAAGTTCAGGATAATTCAAATTTTTGTTTAAAAATACCTATACCTAAGGCATCAAGGTCTTATGACTTTAATAGCAGGTATAGTAGTATTCTTATACAAAGAATTCAAACTAATCATGCATCTCATACATTCATAAAGCAAATTATTTATTGCATAAAAGAAATTTTTCAAAAATATTTTTCTAAAAAATTATTATTTCATGTCTATATAAAGGACATCAAAGGAGATGATGATTCATTACCCTTACCTATCATCCTAACCCAAGAATTTATCCTGCAGAAAACCATGAGTAAAATCAGACCTCAAACTTCTCAAAACTATTCAAAATCCTTGGTTAATGTTAACCAATTTCAAGCCCTTTCTGATTTTCCAAGTTTACCTTCTCCTTCTTATTCTCAAGCTGTTAAAGCACCCACAACTCCTACTCAAATACCCAGTTCAAGTAACTCCAGAAACTCACCATCAAAAACCTATATTACCAAACCCAATATTCATAACATAACCCTCACTAGATATCATAATGCTCCAGATCTAGTTACTTTAAAGGGTATTATTTCAAAGTATTTTCCTAAAGGATGTCAATGGTATCCTGACAATCCTTTAAAAACTCAAAATTTTTATGAATTCATTCTTGTCGACTCTGGATCTATTGAATTGGTTCATACTTCTGACCCTACAAATCCAGATCGTATCTCTTATTCTAAATGCATTATCAAAAGAGTTTTCAAATCAGATGAATGGACCTTTCCATTCAATGAAAAACATTTTTCTATTCCTTATAATCCCAGAGGATATAATTATCCTGATTACAAAATGGCTTGGTTTAGAACCTTTCTTTTTAGACCATTCGATCATTCATGGTTCTTTACCTTTCATCCAGATTTCATAAAAACTACTTTTCCTATCTGGTTCCTAGAATGGTGGATGGATTTTGGACCTATACCTTCTATTCTCCCTCCAGATGTCATGGAAGCCTACTCATATTATACTACAAAAAACTCAAAAACTCCTGTTGAAAGATCTCTTACAGATATTCACTTTTTCTCTGAATTCAAAGTCCCTTGGATAATTTGTTGGAGCTTTGCCTTCAAACAATTTTTCCCTCTTCCAAATCCCCTCTCTATTGTTAGAGAATTCAAAGTTAAATGGTGGACAAATTACTCTACAAAATATTGCAACCTTCAAGTTGTCAAAACTTTTATTACAACTGGTGAAAAACCTCAATGGGAGAAACCAGCCAGCAATGATTCATCAACCAGCAAGAATAAAAAGAAGAAAGAAGCTAATGTCTGTTCCCTCTCTAAAGAACAGATTGAAGTATTTCAAATGATGGAGAAAGACCCAGAAACCATCAAAGAATATCTTCAATTCTGTAAATTCAAGAAGATGAATTCTGAAGCTGAAGACATTTCATCAGAAAGCTCAAAATCAGAATTTGATCCTTTTGGTGGTCCTTGTGGGCAAGACCCATTTGATTTGTGACTATCTCCTAAAAATTCAAAAGAAAAGAAAAAGAAAGAAAAGAAAAAGAAAAATTCAAAAGAAAAGAAAAAGAAAGAAAAGAAAAGGAAAAATTCAAAAGAAAAGAAAAAGAGAGAAAAAGAAAAAGAAAAAAGAGAAAAACAAAAAGAAAAGAAGAAAAATTCAAAATTCCTTTCATCTGATAGAATTATTAAAATGTTGAGTCAGAAGTTTCTCGGTGAAACGAGTACTCAATAATTTTGATAAAACAGACCAACTACTTTGGTCATTTTATTCAAAAGCAGGTACCGAATTCAAAAGCTGTCTTCCACTTTGTCAAAAGATGGACGAATCAATCAAAAGCAGCCATTCACTATTCAAAAAAGCAAGCAGCCAAGCACTGTAGCAAAGGTCACTATTCATATCACTGTAGCAGTCGAAGTCACTGTTCACATCACTGTAGCAGCCGACACATCACTGTAGCAGTCACTATTCCAACAACTAATGATGACATTTCAACAACCGCACTCAGCCTGTGATCAAATGCAGATCAAATTCAAATTCAAATGCAGATTCAAGAGAAGACTCTGACTATAAATAAGTCAGTTTATTTCATTGTAAATCACCACAAGATTTAGCACTAGATTTACCTCAGAAAAATCCTAAGCATAAATTCCAATCCTTGTATTCCAAAATTCATAAAAACCTTTCATATCCCTTTCAAATCTTTGTATTCAATCCTTGTAATTCATATCTCCATTAATTCAAAGTAAGTTTTATTCAAGTCTTATTGTTTTCAATTTGTTATTTACATTCATACTCTGATAATTCATACCATGTCCATATTCATGCATACAATTATCCTGTTCGTGCCGATCCCTTCCCAGATTTTTGAAATGTCATAACCCAAAAATCTAACTTTTGTTTGGAAAATCTTTATCTTTGAAGCAGAAATAACTAGTCCATTCTTTTTGCAAATATAAAGAAAAGTTTTGAGATGTTTGAAATGCTGTTCTATATTTTGAGAAAATATCAAAATATCATCTATGTAAACAATAGAGAAATTTGAATGATCATTAAAAACATCATTCATAATATTTTGAAATTCAGAAGGAGCATTTTTGAGACCAAAAGGCATTACATTCCATTCGTAATGTCCAAAAGGAACTGTGAAAGCAGTTTTGTATTTGTCTTCTTCTCTGATCTGTATCTGCCAAAAGCCAGACTTAAGATCGAATTTTGAAAAAATACATGCTTTATGCAATCTTTTGATTAAATCTCTTTTATTAGGAATATGATATCTAATCCATTCAAGAACCTCATTGAGTGGTTTGTAATTGATAACGAGTCTGGGGACTCCTCTTTCCTTCTCTGCTTGATTATTAACATAGAAGGCAGGGCAACTCCAAGGAGACTTAGAGGGCCTTATGAGCTTTTTAGAAAGAAGGGATTTGATTTCTTCTTTACAGATGTTAAGAAGATCATGATTCATTTGAATAGGTCTTGCTTTAGTAATAATAGATTTTTCATTGAAACCAGTAATATAAGGTAAAGAAACAATATGCTTCTTTCTTTCCCAGAAAGCATTGGGAAGATCCCAGATGGTATCAGAGCCTGTTTGGCTGTGATACGAAAAGACAATTTCAAAAATTTTGATTACTGAATACTTGTGATAATTTCATAAGTATTAATTGTTGAACTAAGGTTCTGAATATTTACTGGATTCATAATTATTATTTGCTGCACTAGAAGGTGTGTTGGTAAGCGTGAATCCGTTGGTCAGCCTGGTGAATTGGTGGTCCCGGTAGTGTTCCCGCATTTATAGCAAAGCAAATACTTACTTATTGTTGACAAGTAATATTCATATACTTTTAGCAAAACAATTAGAACTTATTGTTGTTACAACAAGTTATTCATGGCATCAAGATTTAGAAATTTATTTTCGAAACACAGTTCAAGTAGCTCTAATATTATTCAATCGCATGAATTGCATATACAGGATAATAATTACTCAAATTGGACTATACCTGAACAACAAATTGAGACTATGTATCATATTGGCACTCTTGATTTCAAAACTGCTTTTTCAGTCAAAACTCATGAAGAGACTATTTCAATTCAAAAAGAATTTCAAAGTTTAAATCTTCTGTCAAATATTTCTATCAAAAAATATTTGGAAAAAGGTTACAGATATATTCATTTTGGTTTAATTCAAGTTGCTATTAAACCTCTTGTTCATATTGGTGTTGATGCTCCTGTTTATCTCGCTTTGAGAGATAACAGATTAAAAAGATACAAATCTTCTTTACTTGCTATGATTCAAACAAATATTTGCAATGGCCCGATTTATTTCAATTGTGCTCCTGACTTTTCAGTCGATATTACTGATCCTTTATTAATTGATTCATTAATTCTTGATATTCATTTACAGAGCAATGAATTCAAAAATCTTTGCAAAAATTTTGCTGTTATATATCGTGTTTATTTTCGCGTTATGTCTTCACAGCTCAATCCAAAATTCATTATGCATCCTACATCCAAAGAAGAAACTATTATGCTTCAAATAGAAGCAGACAGCTCTAATTACTTTGTCCCCAAAAGACTCAAGTGGAATGAAATAACCATTCCCAATGAATTCATAATCAATAATCCTCAAATACCAAGAGGAATTGAAAGACACGAAGTCTCCGAAATAGAAGAAGACTCTGAAGGAAGAATACTTCTCAGATTCAACTCTATGAGACAGAATGATGTTGTTCCCAACATCAGGATTCAAGAAATCAATTCCAGAGCCTCTTTTTCTGATAACTCTGGTTATCAAAACTACAAAGTCAATTTCAAAACTCCAATTCCTTCTTATCAAAAATCTGTTAACCCAGGTTCCCCTACTGCAAGTTCTCCTACTGATTTTCAAATGGAAAATTGTATTTCAATGATTTTCTCTGAAAACTTTACTCCAAATTTCAAATATCTTTATAAGAGTTTCAGTGATGAAACAATTAGAAAAGATTGGTTTTTAAAATTTGACAAAGAATTTCGAATAAAATTAAATGATATTTGGAAAGAAGAACTTCAAAACAAATACAGGTCAAACATTTCTCTTTTAAATTGGTTTGACACTTATTGCAAAATAAACAATATTTGTAACATTTCTGATGATGTTTATTCTTTAAATCAGATTAATGTTCAAAAAAGTATTTACAAAAAATGGGAACTTGACAATGGTGTTATTGTTTCCTCTGTTCATCCTCCTTTACAAAATATAAAGATTTCTTTAGAAAAAGGTAAAATCCCAGCTACCCCTTTTCGAACAGGAGAGGGAGATGTTGCTAAGGATGTCAAAAAAGTTATTGAACAAAATAATTTTTCAAATCAAATTCTTCATACTATTGCAGAACAGGTGGATAGCCTATCGGTGAAATTAGATTCAAAACCCTTTGATTCCAAATTTCCAAATAGTATTTCTACTCCTCATTTCATTCCGAGGAGCCTTCCTACTAATATTGAAAAGAATTTGCAACTCCCTGCAAGTTCTAGCCTTATTGATAGAATTTCAAAAAAGCTCGTTGAAACTTCATCCTCCCAAAACAATGAAGCTTCAACCTCTTATACTTCAAAAGCCACTACTCCTCATGTTTCAAACATTAATTGTTTGGACAAAGACAAAAAGATTTCATCAAAAATCTCTTATGAATCAGAACCTGATAATAATAAGATTAATAAAATCCGCTTTCAATCTGGAACAAAAGCCTTTTATAATAATAGATATTCCCCTCCGGATATTCTATTTGAAGAAAGAGCTCATTTCAAAAGCAATGCCAAATACGATGGCCAATCTATCCATGAATGGAACATAGATGGCAAATCAGAATATGAAATCCTAAATACTCTTCAAGAAATGGGCATGGCTCGAGTTGCTTATAAAGCCCAAAATCAAAGAGAAGAGAGCGCCGCCGCTCTTATTATTACTGGCTTCACTGGTCAGCTAAAAAATTGGTGGGATAACTCCCTTACTCTCACCGACAAACAAAACATTCTTCAACATACCATTGAAGTTGAAGAACCCGATGGAACTATTAATAATAAGAATGATGCTTGTGACATGTTGATACTCACTATTGGCATGTATTTCATTGGTAATCCTAAAGAAGAACTTGATTCAACACAAGTTGTATTATCTAATATCAGATGTCCTACATTATCTGATTATAGATGGTACAAAGATGTTTTCCTCACTCATATTTTAAAAAGAAATGATTGCAATGCTTCATTTTGGAAAGAAAGATTCATAGCTGGACTTCCTAAACTTTTCGGTGAAAGAATTCATCAAAAGCTTAAGGAAGCTATTGGTCAAAGTGACATTCCTTTTGAAACAATTACATATGGTCAATTATTTGCTTTCGTCAAAAAAGAAGGACTAGCTTTGTGTTCAGAATTAAAAATACAATCTAAGTACGGATCTGAAAAGAATAGATACCGTAAGGAGATTGGTTCATTCTGCGAAGCTTTTGGATTACAAAAGATTCAAGCTCCTTCTTCAAGATTAAAAACAAAGCATTTTCCTAAAAAACGTTATAAAAATGATTTCAAAGAAAAATTTTACAAAAAGCCTAAATTTTCAAAAAGAAAAACTTTTAAAAAGAATTTTGATAATTTTCAATTTACTTGTTTCAAATGTCACAAAAAAGGTCATAAAGCTAATGAATGCTCTTTACAAAAGAAGATTAATGAAATATTTCATGATGATGAAATCCTGAGAGACAAGATTTCTTCATTATTAATTTCTGATGGTAATTCTCAAAATGAATATTCAAATGATTCTAATTCAAGTTCTGATTTAGAAGAAGTTTTCACAAGCTCAGAATCTGAAATAGACAAGTCATCTTGTCAAGGATTCTGTCCATTAAACATTAATGTCATTTCAAAAGACAATACTGAACAAGAACTCTTGTTCGATCTTATTGATAAAGTTCCTGATCTAGAAGAAAAACAGAAATATCTTCTTAGATTAAGGAATATTGTTCTTAACAATCATCCTCCTAAAAAAGAAAAACCTCCTGTTATCATTGAACCATTCAGTATTTCAAAGCTCTTCAACAAAGCTCCTACCTCTTCTTTAATAACAACAGATATTACTATTAATGATCTTCAGCGAGAGATTAATACTCTGAAAGCTGAAATTCAAAACCTCTATTCTGAGATTAATAATCTTCATTCCAAAGATTTGGATTTAGAAACCAAATTATCTATTTTCAAAAGTACTTTTGATATTCCTACTTTTGATATTCCTGAAAGCTCTTCAAAAAACCAAGTGACAGATACTACATTGGGTACTTCAGACAATGAAGCTATTCAAAGTATCGAACACATAGCTTTTCAAAAATGGTATTCAATTATAAATTTAATTATTGATGACTTTCAGATCAGTGCTTCCTGTCTTATAGATAGTGGAGCTGATCAGAATTGCATAAGAGAAGGTCTTATTCCTTCAATTTATTATGAAAAAACTAATGAAAGGCTTGTGGCAGCTAATGCTACTCCTCTTCATATTAAATACAAACTTTCAAAAGCTTTCATTTGCAATAATGGTTATTGTTTCAAAACCAATTTCATTCTTGTAAAAAATCTAAGTCAAGATATTATTTTGGGTAACCCCTTCTTGACTATTATTTATCCTTTCAAAGTTGATGGTACAGGTATTACTACCAATATCATGGGAAAAGATATTCATTTCAAATTCGTTAATCCTATCAAGGAAAGAGAAGTATCTCTTCTTCAAAATTACTATATTTCTCATATTAATGCTATTGAATTCAAAAAATCTCATATAGATTTTCTCAAAAAAGAAGTTTCTTACTTTCGTATTGAAAATGAACTTCTTAAAAAGGATATTCAAAACAGAATTTTAGATTTCGAAAATGTTTTGAAAAAAGAAGTATGCTCTGATCTTCCCAATGCTTTCGGGGAAATAAAGAAGCATATTGTTTCTTTACCTTATATTACTGGTTTCAATGAAAAATCTATAATAACAAAAGCAAGACCTATTCAAATGAATCATGATCTTCTCAACATCTGCAAAGATGAAATCAAATCCCTTCTTTCCATTGTTATAAAATGGATTAGATATCCTATTCCTAATAAAAGATATCTGATCAAAAGATTGCATAAAGCATGCATTTTTTCAAAATTCGATCTTAAGTCTGGCTTTTGGCAGACACAGATCAGAGAAGAAGACAAATACAAAACTGTTTTCATATTCCTTTATTATGATCTCTCTATTATTTACATTGAGTCTGATATTCATACTAATCTCATTAAAAAGATAAAAGTTCAGGATAATTCAAATTTTTGTTTAAAAATACCTATACCTAAGGCATCAAGGTCTTATGACTTTAATAGCAGGTATAGTAGTATTCTTATACAAAGAATTCAAACTAATCATGCATCTCATACATTCATAAAGCAAATTATTTATTGCATAAAAGAAATTTTTCAAAAATATTTTTCTAAAAAATTATTATTTCATGTCTATATAAAGGACATCAAAGGAGATGATGATTCATTACCCTTACCTATCATCCTAACCCAAGAATTTATCCTGCAGAAAACCATGAGTAAAATCAGACCTCAAACTTCTCAAAACTATTCAAAATCCTTGGTTAATGTTAACCAATTTCAAGCCCTTTCTAATTTTCCAAGTTTACCTTCTCCTTCTTATTCTCAAGCTGTTAAAGCACCCACAACTCCTACTCAAATACCCAGTTCAAGTAACTCCAGAAACTCACCATCAAAAACCTATATTACCAAACCCAATATTCATAACATAACCCTCACTAGATATCATAATGCTCCAGATCTAGTTACTTTAAAGGGTATTATTTCAAAGTATTTTCCTAAAGGATGTCAATGGTATCCTGACAATCCTTTAAAAACTCAAAATTTTTATGAATTCATTCTTGTCGACTCTGGATCTATTGAATTGGTTCATACTTCTGACCCTACAAATCCAGATCGTATCTCTTATTCTAAATGCATTATCAAAAGAGTTTTCAAATCAGATGAATGGACCTTTCCATTCAATGAAAAACATTTTTCTATTCCTTATAATCCCAGAGGATATAATTATCCTGATTACAAAATGGCTTGGTTTAGAACCTTTCTTTTTAGACCATTCGATCATTCATGGTTCTTTACCTTTCATCCAGATTTCATAAAAACTACTTTTCCTATCTGGTTCCTAGAATGGTGGATGGATTTTGGACCTATACCTTCTATTCTCCCTCCAGATGTCATGGAAGCCTACTCATATTATACTACAAAAAACTCAAAAACTCCTGTTGAAAGATCTCTTACAGATATTCACTTTTTCTCTGAATTCAAAGTCCCTTGGATAATTTGTTGGAGCTTTGCCTTCAAACAATTTTTCCCTCTTCCAAATCCCCTCTCTATTGTTAGAGAATTCAAAGTTAAATGGTGGACAAATTACTCTACAAAATATTGCAACCTTCAAGTTGTCAAAACTTTTATTACAACTGGTGAAAAACCTCAATGGGAGAAACCAGCCAGTAATGATTCATCAACCAGCAAGAATAAAAAGAAGAAAGAAGCTAATGTCTGTTCCCTCTCTAAAGAACAGATTGAAGTATTTCAAATGATGGAGAAAGACCCAGAAACCATCAAAGAATATCTTCAATTCTGTAAATTCAAGAAGATGAATTCTGAAGCTGAAGACATTTCATCAGAAAGCTCAAAATCAGAATTTGATCCTTTTGGTGGTCCTTGTGGGCAAGACCCATTTGATTTGTGACTATCTCCTAAAAATTCAAAAGAAAAGAAAAAGAAAGAAAAGAAAAAGAAAAATTCAAAAGAAAAGAAAAAGAAAGAAAAGAAAAGGAAAAATTCAAAAGAAAAGAAAAAGAGAGAAAAAGAAAAAGAAAAAAGAGAAAAACAAAAAGAAAAGAAGAAAAATTCAAAATTCCTTTCATCTGATAGAATTATTAAAATGTTGAGTCAGAAGTTTCTCGGTGAAACGAGTACTCAATAATTTTGATAAAACAGACCAACTACTTTGGTCATTTTATTCAAAAGCAGGTACCGAATTCAAAAGCTGTCTTCCACTTTGTCAAAAGATGGACGAATCAATCAAAAGCAGCCATTCACTATTCAAAAAAGCAAGCAGCCAAGCACTGTAGCAAAGGTCACTATTCATATCACTGTAGCAGTCGAAGTCACTGTTCACATCACTGTAGCAGCCGACACATCACTGTAGCAGTCACTATTCCAACAACTAATGATGACATTTCAACAACCGCACTCAGCCTGTGATCAAATGCAGATCAAATTCAAATTCAAATGCAGATTCAAGAGAAGACTCTGACTATAAATAAGTCAGTTTATTTCATTGTAAATCACCACAAGATTTAGCACTAGATTTACCTCAGAAAAATCCTAAGCATAAATTCCAATCCTTGTATTCCAAAATTCATAAAAACCTTTCATATCCCTTTCAAATCTTTGTATTCAATCCTTGTAATTCATATCTCCATTAATTCAAAGTAAGTTTTATTCAAGTCTTATTGTTTTCAATTTGTTATTTACATTCATACTCTGATAATTCATACCATGTCCATATTCATGCATACAATTATCCTGTTCGTACATTAATTCTATCTGTTGATGATAAACTTGCTTGCAACTGATGATCTTGGTTTATTATATGAAACTAATAAATTTCTCTCAAAGAACTTTTGGAATGAAACATATGATGATACAACTTATGTGATTGAGATAGAATTATTTTTATACATATCACAATAACGTTGAAGATGTCCCGTCAGTATATGCTGTTAAAGTTCAATAGAGATTATGGATGGAAAGGTGTTTATAAAGCACATTCCAATCCGAAAGGGAAATTATAAGTTCAACCTTATATAATGTCTAAAAATAAATTGGAACGTACTATAATATTTCTTATGCATATGTTATTGGTACCTTAAGATACACCAAATTGTACAAGGATCAAATTTATGTTAGAATGTTTGGTGATTACCGAAGTGTTTCATAAATGGATCACTAGAATGTTGCATAAGGAAATATTAGAGTATTTTTGTATGAACTAAAGCACCCGTGCTTACTTATCGAAATTTTAATTACTTAGATGTAGTTAAATATAGATTTAGATTAAGATTATTATTTGATGCAAGAAAGTTCACATCGACTTTTATGTTTCTTAGTCGGAGATATTGTGTCATGCAAAAATGTGAAGAATTTTGTGAAAGCTTCATTCACAATTAAAGTTTACTTGTAGCATGATTTGAGGCTATAATTTAAGGTAATTGAATGTGGAACTTAATTTTAGGACTTGAAATAAATTGACATTAATGTCAAGTCGCTAAAAACTTATTATAATTATTCCGCTACATTATTCTTCTCTAAAACGATGGATATTCCAATATTGCTAAATCATATTATGGAATAAAAGTATTTTGTCGTAAGAAGAACTCTAAAAACAAAGATGTCAATTGAGCATAATGGCACCAATCTTATGATTTTGGATCCGTTACGCAAATGATCTCTTATAAAGATATTCATTGAAAGTTGCATAAATTTGAGATCGTTGAAAGGTTGTAACAAACTTAGGATGAACAATTGACATTAAGAGCTCATTATGTTTTGTTTCTAATTGATATATCTTGTTTTGTCATTTTAGTATACATGAATATTGACATTAATTAAACAAGATTTTATCTCGAATTGAGATACTTATGTGGACCATTATTGATCCTTAAGTTGATGAGTCACGTTGAGTAGAAAGTTAATATCATAGTACATGGAAGGAACTATGTCGAGTAAATGATATAGAACCACCATAACTTGTGTTAGTTTATACTTAATATTGATATTATGAGTTGACCAATTACTTTATATTATATCGCGCACATTATACAAATTATTTAAACCATTACGTTTAATGTTTAATTCTATCACTCGGCCAAGTGGGAGAATGTAAGATTATTATGGCCTAGTGCCATTAATAATTAAATATATATTTATTATGATTAAATATCTCAAATAAAGATATGATTTAAATAAATAATATATATGAGATAAATAAGTTCATATATATTTATGGATAACAATCACATTGATAGAATGTGATTTGATAAAGATTTAATATCCCGATCTGGTCATCTCTCCACCTATAAAAAAGAGATATTTTTATGAATTCTCTTTCACATAAAGTCTTACGTACTGTGCCATAAAAAAATGGATGAGGAGAGAGAAATCAATTCCCGACATAATTCATAGGAATGTATCAAAGGAGGATCATCATTCATGGCGTCTCAAGGTATGACTTCTAATTATTATTAAAACATATAAAAATCATGAAGATCTAAGATTCATGTCCATTAATGAATTGCTTACGTTGAATTCATGCTTACAACCATCACCATCACCATCACCATAAGCGTCACTTGCTTATGTTGAATTCATGCTTACAACCATCACCATCACCATAAGCGTCACTGCTACTTTTACCTTGCCAAATGCTATGCATGATGCCATGATCACCTTTTTTTCTTTTTATTTTTTCTTTTCTTCTATTTAAGCTACCTTCTAAATTATAACCCTTAATACTCATATATATATATATATATATATATACTCACCTTTCATACTTCTTTCAACTATATATAATATGAGTCGTGAACGCCACTCTCAATCCAGATCTACAATCTACATAAAATCACGTTTATTCATCCACAAGATTTAATAGGAAGAGATAACATTTTAATAAAAAATATTACTCGGATTCAGGGGTGGAGCTAGATAAATTTTTTAGGTCTAATTGTAATTCATATTCGAATATTAAATAATATTCCTTCCGTCCTTTAATACATGCACACTTTCTTTTTAATTCGTCCTAAAATAATTTGCACATTGTACAGGCTTCCGAAATCGCATTAACGCTCATAATATTAACACCCTTTAATACTATAAAAAATGTCATCAACTCAATCTCCTACATTTTATATCATTAAATTATTCAAAATATCTCTTCGCTATACATAATCATACCAAATAAAAAAAAGTCATTTTTTAAAGGGGCGGCCAGCTATTTGCACCCCGAAATTGTTGAACGTATCCCAAAAATATTTAAGATTAAAATATCATTAATTAATATTACTTAATTATCCTTATTAAAAAATATATTATTAAATATAACTAAAATCACTAAATACTCTTATATTAAATCTTACGGTGAAACTGTAACTTTGCGCCGAACACCAGAAGCAATTAACAGAAAAAGAAATTAATAGGATGATCACAGTCAAAAAGAGAAAGAAATCAGAGGGTGATTATTAAAAAAAAAGGTTAAGCAATTAGAGAGATAATGAAAACTTTTTTTTAGGCATTCAAATTTGCTGCACAATCTTAACTCCTAAACAATTTGAGTAATCAACGAAGAAATGATTTCCTGATCAATCAATGTGCAATTCATGCCTTCGATTTCACGTTGCGGATGAATATGACATCTGGTAAATTGGTAATGTGATTTATCTCATTTTTTATCAATATGGTAAATTAATTCAGTTGCATAACGCAATAAAAATAATTTATTCCAATCTAATGTTAAACAAAAAATTTAAAGAAATTAAGTTCAACTTCTCAATTAAAAAAGAAAAAGAAAAACTCAAATAAAGGAATAAAGAATTGTTTCTGGCTCCAATATGTCAATAATAGAATATCGGTGTGAAGAATATTGCTACTCTGAAGCGGTGATCACTTTCTCCAAAAAAGGGTAATATAATCAACCAATAAATAATATTCTTCTTTAACTTGAGGTTCTCCAAAAAGGGTAATATAATCAACCAATAAATAATATTCTACTTTAACTTGAGGTTTGAAGCGAGAAGGTGTATTATAATGATGAGATTCTTAGGGTTTGGAGTGAGAAAAAAAGAATTTGCCATATGTATAATTAAAAAGGTAGAATAGTCCATGAATGGGGTATATTTTATACAAATCTTCTTTTTGAAATTTTATTGGGATATGTATTGGAAATGGGATATACTTAATATTTTTGGAGGTTCGAATTGGCGTCCCTTTCTTAAAATACATAGATGAAGAAAGCAAAAAATAGAGCAATATAAAAACATTATAATTCGCTACCAAAAAGAATTTAAAAGTATTTTAACACAATTTTCATTGTCTAAGACTTAAAAATGTAAACAACACCTACTTTATATGGTAAAATCAAGCTATTTCTTTATTATGAACGAAATTGTTCATAAGCTAAGAAATTTCAAAATAAAAAATGATTATTAGAAAAAATAATATATATATATATATACTTGTACTCTGTTCGGATTATTCGGATTATTGAAAAATGATAGTATTGCAGGGAATTAAAGTTTAAAATCAAAATCATTCCATACAAATTTACTTTATTTAAAATAATATCAAGAAATTTAATTTCTTCAAAATAATCTCATAACTTTTAAATTCTCACAAAAATGGTGTATTTTACTTTAAAATGTTCAATTTTTTAAATTCCTTGGAATGAGATTGAATCGGTGCTTTTACAAAGTTATGAGACCAGATTGGTAAGAAAATTTATTTTGGGACGAAAATGAATGTCTTAACTAATTTGGGCCTTTTCGAAAAAAGTAAAAAGATACGAGACGGAGTTGTAGGTAATGTATAAGGCCCTTTTATTAAAAAGATAAAATAGTCGTTTTTGGATTGAACGATCAAAATGACAAAATTAACACCCTCACATGCAGACGGTGTTAA
This sequence comes from Pogostemon cablin, assembly GCA_023678885.1. Taxonomy (NCBI): domain Eukaryota; kingdom Viridiplantae; phylum Streptophyta; class Magnoliopsida; order Lamiales; family Lamiaceae; genus Pogostemon; species Pogostemon cablin. The sequence continues at coordinate 34,419,795 of CM042951.1, forward strand.
TTTTTTGTTTCATGCCTTGCATGTGGAATTTTTTCTCATAAATGGGTGAAGATGAGATTCGAACCTTGGACCTTTGTCAACATCGCTCTGATACCATGTTAAATGACCATCTCATCTAAAATGTTAAGCTATTAGAGAGGAGAGTAGTTTAATACTTAATTAAATCATTCTAACAGAGTGTGTACTAATTAAGTTATTTTATGAACCATCCATAAAATATAATAAAAATCATTTTTAATAAAAAAATTGATAAAAAATATTAAACGATTTTCGGCTCGAATTCTCTGTGCCATTTTGGTACATCATCTTCTATGCCAAACTGTTACATGGACGACACGTAGGAGAGAAAAAACTATACTCTAAACCTTAAACCCTTGGGGCAATGATTGAATTTATTTTTCCTCTTATGTTTCAATCATTTAACGCGTGACACAGAAGATGATGCACGAAATGAAGATCTTCTTTATACCTAACTTGCCGTTATTGTGTTGCCCATGTGCGTATGATGATTCTTTAAGATGTAGTAAGTAAATATATTAAATAATATCAAGAGTATCATGAGTTTTGACTTTGTTAAAGGAACTCAATCACGAGCATCATGAGTTTTGACTTTGTTAAAGGAACTCAACCCCATCGTATTATGAAATGCTTGATTTTTAATTTTTCTTTTAATTCTTTTCTATTTTATTACGGCAAGTGCATGTGCTATGAAATGCTTGATTTTTTTTTTCAATTTTTTTTTAAATTTTATGACGGCAAGTGCATGTGCGTAGGGGTGGATATCAATTAATGGAATTGGAATCATTTTAGTTTGTTGTTTTATCCTCTATTTCATTTATTAGATACTCGCTCTGTCCCGTCTAGAAAGATTTACGTTTGTTTTTTCACGAGAATTAAGGAATACAGTATTTTAATAGGGTTAATTATAAAAAAAGTCCTGACCGGTCTGGGGATTGTATTTTAGGGCCCAATTCAGTAATGGATTCAAGGTTGCTCATTTATTTAATTTTGGTTTTGGGCTGTGAGGCCCAATTTTAATTAAATGGTTATGGGCTGCTGGGCCAATCCTGATTTTAATTAATTGTGGGATAAATGTTGGGCCTGATTTTAATATGGGCTGGATTTTTCATGCAAAACATAGGCAGGATAAATGAGTTTAATTATTTTATTAATGGACTGCTCATTTTATGCTAATAATGTTTGGGTCAGCTGGGCCTATTTAATTGATCCAACATTTTATGCAATTAATTAATGTTATATAACTGATTAATTGATTTAATTGTCAATTATTGTTGTATATGTGTAAGGCATGTTCTATGTGATTTATTTATTTAAATTGCTGTTAATAGAAGCATGCTAAGATGTATATTTTATTTCTGGAATATTATATGCATGTTAAAACCCTCGGTATTAAATAACTAAGTGGGAGAGGGGATTGGTAATAAATTCCCGCGGCCTCCATTATTGGTTTGTAAGTGATGTGAGTAAACTTGCGTGTTGGCATAGGCCTTCCTCCCTAACGGATGAGTTTATTCACGGATCACTGGTACAGACTTCATAAATAATTATTGTTTGTAATGTGGCACATAAACTTGCGTGTTGGCATAGGCCTTCCTCCCTAACGGATGAGTTTGTGTGCGGTACACTGGTACAAACTTATAATTGATGATTGTAGGAAGCTACCCGAGCGCGTGTGTACTTCTCCAACTGTAAGGCACATAAGCTCGCGCAGTGGACTTGGGATCAAATAATGGTGTACACTTAGGTGTAAATAATTAGTATCCTCCCCAACGGAGTCACTGCTATTATTTGCATGGCTAAAGAGTAACCGACTATTAATTATTTTGTCATAAAGTTAGGTTGACAAATGAAATTAATGGGTAAAACCTTCTCTTGTAAATGTTCGGGTTTGTAAACGTCCACACTAACGTGGCTTGCAGACTCACGGTGCTTGAGATGTCGGCGAATTTTATTTTATATTGTTTTGAGGGAAACAATATAAAAGGATAAAATTCGAAGTTTTGATCGGTAAATTTTTTTGTGATTCTCAGAATTTCGAATGGTATTATCTCACTTATTATTAACTAAAAGAAATTATATTTACTTGTCCAAATTAACTGATTAGAAAAGAATCTTAATTTTGAAATTTACTGCTTAAGAAAATACATGTGTTCTCTCAAAGGACGGCTCATGATGCCTATTAAAGTCTTTAGTGAAGAGATGAGAGGATCATAGAAATATGATGAACTCATGTAACTCTTCAGATACTTGAGTAATTTAAAAGGCGCAAGATCATGATAGAATTTGATGAATGAATTGGAAAAGCTTGGAGTATAAATTGAAAGGGAAACCTAGATCAATTTTATTCTCCATGTTTAGCCTTGATGTTTTGAGAAAGTTCTACCTGAAATACTAGAGGATGTATATGGTGGGAGACTTCTGACAAAACATGTGGCAAAGGAAAGCCATTTTCATCATAAAGTGAACAAGTTTAATATCTTATTCACTAGTTGTTTAAACATGATTAGTGATGGCATCTATTAACACGAAGTGTGTAGATACTGGAATCACTAAATGTTTATTACTAAGTGAGGATAAGATAGTTATGACATGGGTAAAACTACGAAGGTAGTGGCTATTGCAGTGGGAGTTATTTATCTATCTTATGATAGGAATAAATGATTGATTATGAGAAATTATCTTTACGTACGTTTTCATGGAAAGAATTTAATTTCGGTTTCTATGCATTAACGGATGGATACTTCATTTCATTTATATGACATGGTCATAATGATGAGGAATGGGGGTATAATCCGTTATAGTACGTTGGTGGATAATAATTATACTCTTGAATCATGTTCATCCCACAGATGCAAGAAATAGTAATTAATAATGCATATTCTAATATTAGTAAGAGAAAGGAACCTTCGGAGATGAACTAAACATACATTTGGCGTCTAAGACTAATTCATTTTACTTGAGTAGGATTCAAAAGTTGATAGCCGATGGACCGTAAAGTTTATCTGAAGTGGAAACTATCAAACTTGCGAGTCCTGCTTGAAAGTAAAAATGATTAACTACTTTTTCAAAGCTGTGGAGTGTAGAGCCAAAGATATATATGTTGGAATAAGTTCATTCTGATTCAAGCGGACCTAATATTATCCAGGCAAGAGGTAGTCATTACGGTTTAACCGTGGTGGTAAATACCTCTTAGGATAGTTAGGAGCTATTAATCAGAAGTTGAGATTAAATCTCAAGATGGCAACACCGGACATTCCCCAGTGGAATGGTGTGGTGAATAGAAGGTATAATCTCTTATAGTAATGATTAGATAGATGAAGAATTATTAAAAATGAATAAATTCATTTTATGGATAAGCCCTAGAAACAGTAATTCGTATAACATTTGTCTGTTTATGGGACATCCTAGAAAAATAGAGGGTGATTTATTTAGTCCAAAAGATCGAAGAGTGATTGTTAACACAAACACTAGATTTTTGGAAAAGGACTATGTAATAAATCACAAACCAATGTAAAAGTTGTTCTAAAGGAAATGAGAGAGAAAACACTAAGTATAAGTACCAAGTGTACAAGAGGATATGCCACAAGGTAAACTGCAACGCGTGTCACATCTGATACACAATTACATGTAGTACCTTGTCGTAGTGGGAGGGTTGTTCGACAACTCGTAAAATATATATTTTGGGAGAGTCGTGAGACTTGGTCCCTAGTAAATATGGTATTATCCCACGGATACGACTTAGCACTACAAGATTAAAATGCGGAATCTTAGTAAGTTGTAATGAATGATGAAATAAAAGAGGATCATACGGTAAGGTGAAAACCTTGGAAGCAAAGCTTGTTGCGAAAAGGTGTACTCAGAAAGAAATGGTTCGATTATGAGAAAACCCGTTCGCTTGTAGCTATGCTTAGTTGATCCGGATTCTTTTAAATTTTGCTGCTCATATTGAATTATGAGGAACAACAAATAGATGTCAAGACAGCTTTCCTGATTGGAAGTCTTGAGGAAAACATCTATGTGGAGCAATCAAAATAATTCATTGCAAAGGGCTAAGTGCATTTTAATAGTAAGCTTATAGGTGTCCATCAATGGACTAAACCAAGCTTTGAGATTGTGAAACATCTGTTTTGAAAAGGAAATCCATAGATATGGATTTATTCAATGAGCGGATGTATCTTGTGTATTGTAAAGAGTGACGGAAACGTGGTGGTAATTCTTGTACTATACGTAGATAGTATCTTGCTCATTGGAGACAATGAAAGAGTATTATCGGGCGTATGGGTATGATTAAGAAAGTAGTATGATATGAAGGACTTAAGAAAAGTAAAATATATCCTTTTGATCACGGTAATACGGATCATATGAAAGGATGTTATGCTTATCTCAAGTTTCATAAATGATACAATCCATACTCGTTTAGCATGTGAATTTATCTTATTGGATGTGTCTTGAGACATAAATGAAGATAAAGGAGATGAAAGCGGTTCCTTATGCTTCGGCAAATAAGGAAGCTTAATCTAAAGAATGCTATGAACGAGATTGGATATTTGTTTTGCTGAATGCATGAACAGTGGGTATCAACGTAACCCGGAACAAGAATGATGAACTGTGGTAAGATATATATGAAGTGCCTGAGAAGGACTGGTTATCATATATACACTTATTGGACAGATTCACTGCTTCTTGTGGATTACGTAGATTCGGATTTTTAGTCAGATTGGACGGCAGTAAATTCTCCTCAAAGGTTATGTGTTTAATTTTAGGAAGTAGAGTCATAATGTGGAGGAGTGTTATATAGAAATATATTTCAGACTCCGGACTCCATCATGGAAAGATGATAAATTGGAGCCTATGAGGCAACCAAAGTATCTATATGACTCTAGAGACTTCATGATGGACTTTGAAGTGTTTCTAAGTTTGCCCAAGATTATCACAATTTATATTGCTGATATTGGTGCAGTTGCAAACTTGAAGGAATCACGAGTCCATAAGGCAATTAAACACATGGAGCGCCAGCACCACCTGTTACGAGAAATCGTATGATGAGGGGAAGGTTGTTGTCGACTAGATTGCATCGGATGATGACCTAGTAAATCCATTTACAAGGACCTTAAGGCGAGAGCTTTTAATGGTCGTGTAGTGGAAGAGGGAATCAGATGTATGGCAGAAAACATGACAGCATAGTCTTTTAGTATAAGTGGGAGATTGTTGGATTGTATACTAAAAGTCTAGCTTTAGTATGAACAATGTTATAACAATTTATTTGAAATGAGAATCATATGATCAAATGATTGCATCTTATAATTTATTTTATATGCATGATGCAATAGTCCATTTACTTTATACTGTAGATAATATGTTGTGCGACAACACGCGGAAGATCATATTATCGGTTTCCTTATAAAGTATAAACAGATGCTCACAACTGAGATAGACGGGGACTCTCTATCGGTATGGTTGTAGTGTGTTTTGGTATTAGCTTGTCTTGGCTATAGAATCACATTAGTGCACTTGTGTGTATTGAGTAGGACCGCTTGAGATCATTCGGCTTATACTGACTTATAGAAGAACTTGATCTCTGTTATTATGGAAGTCCGTGCTCTTAATCCCTATACAATAACCTCGACACGTAGGGCAGTATGTATTTCTTTGATTCATCAATGGGTGAGATTTATAAGTATTAAATCAACAAACTCGGTGAGTTGGGAAGTAGTGCTGTATCTATGGTGTGCTGTTGATTGTAGAAGGAATCCATGTCCGTCATAGGTTGATGATGTCCCCTTGAGGAGCTCATAAGGTTTATCATGTAAATCTTGCAAGTGGATTAATTTCCGGCATGATAATAAGGTTGAGTGGTACTACTCTCGGATGAGATATTAATTAATTTGAGTTGTCAGTAACTTAATTAATTAATGGGCATTGTATATGTTAAACATGGGGAGACTTTCGGGCTCATAATGAGAAGGAGCCCAGAACATAATTTGGGATTGGACGGGTAGTGCAATAATAATATTTTAGTGGACTATATTATTATTATTGGATTTAATTAAAAGCTTTGAGCTAAGCTTGGTTAATTAAATTCAATTGAGGCCCAGCCCAATTTCTCCTCCTGGTCCCTGCTGTAGCCCAACTATATAAGTCATCTCAGTTCCTGTTAACCCTAAGTCAGAGCCTCATTTGACTGAGAGGAGAGAACAGGAACAGATTGAGAGAATCCTGCGGATTGTTGCCCACACAACAGCAGGATTCGACTTGGGATATACAGCAGAAGATCTAGAGGTGGTTCTTCTGCAACGATTCAGACTCTACATCAACCCTGAAGTACGGTAAACGATTTAATTGCTTCCGCTGCTTATTGTTTATCGTTTATCCTAACGATCACGTTTGAGCCACAAGATCCAATTGCCAACAATGTCTTAACTAATTTGGGCCTTTTCGAAAAAAGTAAAAAGATACGAGACGGAGTTGTAGGTAATGTATAAGGCCCTTTTATTAAAAAGATAAAATAGTCGTTTTTGAATTGAACGATCAAAATGACAAAATTAACACCCTCACATGCAGACGGTGTTAATTTTTTGTTTCATGCCTTGCATGTGGAATTTTTTCTCATAAATGGGTGAAGATGAGATTCGAACCTTGGACCTTTGTCAACATCGCTCTGATACCATGTTAAATGACCATCTCATCTAAAATGTTAAGCTATTAGAGAGGAGAGTAGTTTAATACTTAATTAAATCATTCTAACAGAGTGTGTACTAATTAAGTTATTTTATGAACCATCCATAAAATATAATAAAAATCATTTTTAATAAAAAAATTGATAAAAAATATTAAACGATTTTCGGCTCGAATTCTCTGTGCCATTTTGGTACATCATCTTCTATGCCAAACTGTTACATGGACGACACGTAGGAGAGAAAAAACTATACTCTAAACCTTAAACCCTTGGGGCAATGGTTGGATTTATTTTTCCTCTTATGTTTCAATCATTTAACGCGTGACACAGAAGATGATGCACGAAATGAAGATCTTCTTTATACCTAACTTGCCGTTATTGTGTTGCCCATGTGCGTATGATGATTCTTTAAGATGTAGTAAGTAAATATATTAAATAATATCAAGAGTATCATGAGTTTTGACTTTGTTAAAGGAACTCAATCACGAGCATCATGAGTTTTGACTTTGTTAAAGGAACTCAACCCCATCGTATTATGAAATGCTTGATTTTTAATTTTTCTTTTAATTCTTTTCTATTTTATTACGGCAAGTGCATGTGCTATGAAATGCTTGATTTTTTCTTTCAATTTTTTTTTAAATTTTATGACGGCAAGTGCATGTGCGTAGGGGTGGATATCAATTAATGGAATTGGAATCATTTTAGTTTGTTGTTTTATCCTCTATTTCATTTATTAGATACTCGCTCTGTCCCGTCTAGAAAGATTTACGTTTGTTTTTTCACGAGAATTAAGGAATACAGTATTTTAATAGGGTTAATTATAAAAAAAGTCCTGACATTTTCACCAAGTGTGAATTAATTCAAACTTTTTTATACCCTCGTTACAAGTAAAACCAAGATCAGATTTTAACTGCCTTTGACTGCCCAAAAGCTGAGGTGGAATATATATTTTTTCTTTTCTTCAACAATCCATCCTTGGTTTGCTCTCAAACTTCCTCTCTCATCAACCATACTCAACTTCCTCTTCGGCTTTCCCTTCAGAGTTCAGACCAGCTGCATGTAAGCATAATTTCATAAATAATTAATTTATTAATTGACATGGATCTTAGATCTTCATGATTTTCACACCACATAAACACGATTAGAAGACTTACCTTGAGACGCCACTAATGGCGGTCCTCCAACGATACGTTCCTATCAATTACGCAGGGAACTAGTTTCTCTCTCCTCACCCCTTTCTTTATGGCACAGTACGTAAGACTTAATGTGATAGAGAATTAATAAAACTGTGTCTCTTTAATAGGTGGAGAGAGGACCAGATCGGGATATTAAATCTTTATCAAATCACATTCTATCAATGTGATTGTTATCCATAAATATATATGACCTTATTTATCTCATATATATTATTTATTTAAACCATATCATTATTTAAAATATTTGATCATAATAAATATATTATATATATTTATTATTAATGGCACTAGGCCATAATTATCTTACATTCTCCCACTTGGCCGAGTGACAGAATTAAACTTTAAACGTAAAGGTTTAAATAATTTACATAATATGCGCGACATAAGATAAATTAACTGGTCAACTCATAAAGTCAATATTGAGTATAGACTAACACAAGTCATAGCGGTTCTATATCATTTACTCGACATAGTTCCTTCCATGTACTATGATATTAGCTTTCTACTCAATATAAAGGTTCAATAATGGTCCACATAAGTATCTCAAATTTGAGATAAAATCTTATTTTATTAATGTCAACATTCATGTATACTAAAATGACAAAACAAGATATATCAATTAGAAACAAAACATAATGAGCTCTTAATGTCAATTGTTCATCATAAGCTTGTTAGAGCCTTTCAATGATCTCATATTCATATAACGTTCAATGAATGTTTTAGAGAATATCATTTGTGTAACGGATCCGAAATCATAAGATTGATTCCATTATGCTCAATTGACCTCTTTGTTTCTAAAGTTCTTCTTAACGATAAATACTTTCATTCCATATGTTTTAGTAACTTTGGAATATCCATCGTTTTAAAGAAGAACAATGCAGCGGAATAATCATAATAAGTTTTCAGCGACTTGACATTATTGTCAACTTATTTCAAGTCCTGAAATTAAACTCCACATTTAATGTCCTTAAATTGTAGCTTCAAATCATGCCACAAGTTAACTTTAATAGTGAATTTAGTTTTTAGAAACTTCTTCACAATATTGCATGACACAATATCCCTGACTAAGAAACGTAAAAGTCAAAGTGAACTTTTTTGCATCATATAATCATCTTAATCTGAATCTATATTTAATTACATCTAAGTAATTAAATTTTCGATAAGTAAGCACGAGTGCTTTAGTTCATTAGAATACCTTATAATATTTCCTTATGCAACATTCTTGTCATTCATTTATGAATCACTTCAATAATGACCAAGCATTCTAACAGTAAGACTGATATTTGGTATTTATACAATCTTGTATATCTTAAGCTACCAATAATATACATATAAGAAATATTGTAGTACGTTCCAATTCATTATTGGAAATTATATAAGGTTAAACTTATCTCCCTTCCGGATTGGAACGTTCTTTACAAACACTTTTCCATCCATAACCTCTATTGAACTTTATTAACATATACTTACAGAGACATCTTTAATTGTCTCATCATATGTTTTATTCTAAAGTTCTTTGAGAGAAATTTATTGGTTTCACATAATAAACCAAGATCATCAGTTGCAAGCAAGTTTATCATCAAGTATAGAATTAATGTGCTCCCACTAACTTTCAGATATATATGTACACCGTTTATGATGTTTTTCTTAAATCCAAAAGATATCTTTATAGGAAAGCATGCTTAAGTTTGTATGTTAATTCTTTAAGTTTACACGCCATGTGATATTTTCCTTTAATGGAAAAAATAAAAACTTGAGTTGATCTATTTAACTTGATCTTCCACCAAATCACCTTTAAGAAAAGCAGGTATAGCATTTATTTGGTGCAACTCTAAGTCATAATGAGTTACCAAAGCCATGATAATTCTAATAGAGTCTTGTAAAGAAATAATTTGTTATATCTCCTTATAATTATGTCATCTTTTTGAGTAAAATCTTTAGCAACAACTCTAATTTTATATCTTTGGAAATCGCCATCATAAAGATACATCCGTTTCAAATTCTTTTATGACTCTTTGGCAATTCTAACAAGATATTAAATTTCATTATGAGCCATTGATTTCAACTCGCATTTCATTGAATTTACTCATTTAATAGAATTAGTACTTCCATGACTTATTCCAAAACTGAAATTTTAGCTTTTATTATAATGTCAAATTTAGCTCATTTTATTATACCACATATGCAATCGTTAGAAATAGCGGATATATTGTCCTTCAGATATTCTTAATGCTATTTGATGTGATATATCAAATGAAAGCTCATTGATAATTGATTTAGTAAAATCAGATCCTTTAAGAGAGTAGAATAACTTAATGTTGTACTTGAAAGTTGTTTGACTATTTAACAACTATATAACAACTTTAGAAGAAGTTTAGATGAATGTATTTTCAAATTCTCCACCCAACTTCTTCAATAACCACATTTCATGGTTTCATACTCCCACTGATTTTACAATTCTTAATGAATTTGACATTCTAGTTTTAAAATTCTTGTACTATGGTTAAGACCATAAAATCCATACCCTTTAGACTTCAAGGATAATTTATAAAGAAATCACTTTAGTTTCTTATATCCAAATTCTTTATATGTGGATATAAATCATAATCCCCGCCGGGCAATTTAAAACATTCAACTGCCTAAGATCGAGTTTTTCTACAAGTTCATAAGGTGTTTTGAAAACTGTTTTACTAAAAACTCGACCATCACGTAAGTGGCAGCTTTAAATATATAAATCCACAAAATATGGGTATAAATTAATCATTCAACATACTTATAACCATATTTAATAAAGTACGATTATGTCATTCTGCTACACCAATTTATTATGGTGTGCAACATTTAGTATAAATGTCAATTTTTCCTGTAATTAAGTGATTGAACATGATAATTAATCACATTTTCCATAAAATTCATCACTTCTTCCAATCTTTATAATTTTCACTTTTCTATCTAATTTTCTCAACATCATTAATAAATGTTTATCAAGCATTTGTGGAGTGAGAATTTTCTTGCTAAGATAAATATAACCATAATGTGAAAATTTAAATTTAAAATTAAAAAAGGATGAAATATTATTATTCCTTTAAGAAGGGTATTATCGTAAGACTTACAATTAGCGGTGTAAACTATTATAAGAAGTTGTGTAATTATCACGACTATTATTTGTGTGTTTTTGGTTTGCTTTTATTTAATGCAATTTACACAAATATCAAGATCAGTAAAAGCGTATCTCATGAAAGGCTTTATTCTTAATTAATCTTTTTGGAATAATTCTTTTGGAAAGTTTCCCCAAACATTAAAGCCACGTTTAGTTCAAACTTCATTACTTTTAAACGAACATAATGTTTAAATTTTAAATTGTTTCTTAAACCTTCTTTCCTTTTGAACCATCATTAAATTACGTGAATTTAATTCACATTCCATTTGTCTTTCATGGTGTTATAGTTTATTAGGAATAGGTCATACTTAGAAGGTAATGAATTTGTAAACTACGTTCATTATGGAAGGCTTTAATCTTGTTGCAATATTTATTATCTTTAATGATGAGTTCATGTGTGCCATGAGAACCATCAAACTTTATGGTAGTTAAAGTAGTCATTAGCATCTCATCAAAAGATTTATTAGTAATTTAGGTATGTTAGACTTAATTTATTAGTCTCATTCATTCGCATAAACATTATGCCCAGCCTGTTTGATCTAACCCGAGCATTATAGTCAGATTACTTAGCTTTATTGCTATTACAAAGCAAATGAGCAATTTATCTTGAAGTGATAAATAAAATCCAAAACACTTTGGTGAAATTAGATTTATCCACACTATTTAAATTACTTTATTCCATTTTGTAATGGAACAGATGCATCATGCGAATAGAGACTAAATAATATAAGTAATTTTAAGAATAAGAATAATATAATTTATTCCTATAAATACCTTGAGTAATTTAATAATAGATTCAGGATCGAAAGCAATAAATGTATATTGAAGTTCTCCTTTGGGTGATACAACAATATACAATCATAATCATAATTTGGACATACAAAACAATTTGTCATAATATACAAAACAGTTTGTCATAATATATTAATTATCAATTTATCTTCATATTCATGAATTATAAAGACTAGCAATCACCTTTGGGTGAATTTAAAGTCTTATAATTGTGAAATTTTTAATAACCCATATAATAATTCTCTTTATTCAAGCATCACTTAAATATGAGAAATTAAAATTTAACTATACGATTTAATTTTATTATTCTTTCAGATCAGACCACTTTGGTGATTAACAGACCAACATTAAATAAATTTAAATCATAAAATCATTCATTATAATCTTATCAAAGATTATCATAATAGATTATACTCAATAGGAAAGTGAGTAATAATCAAATCATTATTTCATAAATATTCATAAATCACAGTCAATATCATTAATTAAAATCTTAAGACTGTCATTATATATACACATAATATATCCATATATATCACATTAATAAAGATATCATGTATAATTTGTATTCATATTATAATAAATTTGGCATCTTAACATTATAAATGCCATGAGCACTCAAACATACATAACATAAGTGAGATATTTTAATTCCAATAAATTAGTATCAATAATAACATAATCTTTAATTATTATCAATAATAATATAAGTCATAAACGTTAGTGATGGATCGATTTCATTAACATTATTAAATCACTTTAATTGGAAAATTTGAGGAATACATGAGTCACTTTATTATTATAATTATGTTAATAACTGGCATTAAAGTGTGATATTCAAGCCATTTTATGAATAAGGCATGTTGATTTATTGACTGTAATTAGTTATCATTATTCTTAATCAGTCATTATACTCCCCAAAATTAAAGGGAGTCATGTAATTTTATATTAAAATCTCATGACATAATTAACTTTCATATCTCATGCTGACATAATTAACTTTCATAATCAATCTTTAATTGTTCAGTCCCAAAAACTAAATAGGGCAGTTGACATTTTCTTAATATGAAAATCATATCACTATAATTTTCGCATGAGTCATAAGATTTCAATATACAATTTAATAATCATGTAAATTTTTAACGTGAATCAACTCATTATAATTACTTTTTCACATCACTTTAATACATGATACATAAAACATAATATTCACACATCATAATATATTGATAATAAAGTGTAAATTAAAATTGAGATAATTTGGTTATAGAATACATCTCACATCCAATCAAGAACATAATACGTGAATTTACTACATCCAAATTTAATGTTAATTATTCGATGAAAAATCATGAGATCCAAAACCATGCTCTGATACCACATGTAAGCATAATTTCATAAACAATTAATTTATTAATTGACATGGATCTTAGATCTTCATGATTTTCACACTACATAAACACGATTAGAAGACTTACCTTGAGACGCCTCTAATGGCGGTCCTCCAACGATACGTTCCTGTCAATTACGCCGGGAACTAGTTTCTCTCTCCTCACCCCTTTCTTTATGGCACAGTACGTAAGACTTAATGTGATAGAGAATTAATAAAATTGTGTCTCTTTAATAGGTGGAGAGAGGACCAGATCGGGATATTAAATCTTTATCAAATCACATTCTATCAATGTGATTGTTATCCATAAATATATATGACCTTATTTATCTCATATATATTATTTATTTAAACCATATCATTATTTAAGATATTTGATCATAATAAATATCTTATATATATTTATTATTAATGGCACTAGGCCATAATTATCTTACACTGCATGCCACGCAAAACGACTTCTCTGTTCATTTCAAAAATTTACATATGACATATATACAACATTATACAAATCACACAACAGATGACTGATGAACGAAGTTACGGCCCTCCTTTCCTCCTCCGACACCCCCGCCACCTCCCTCCTTCACGAGCCCGACGTCGCCGCCCAAATCTCCACCCTCCTCCACCACCGCCCCAACTCCGGCACCGTCAATGACTCCCTCTGTGCTTGGCTCTACGACACCTTCTTATTAAATGACCACCTCATCTAAAAGCTTAAGCTGTTAGAGAGGATACTCGTTTAATACTTAATCAAATCACTCTAACAAGCCTCCTCACATGCAGGCGGGGTTAACTTTTGCCTCAAGCATTGTATGTGGAATTTTCTCATAAATGGGTGGCGGTGAGGTTCGAACCCTGGACATTTGTTAACCATGGGCTCTGATACCATGATGAAGAGAGAATAATGACGAGTCACAACGACTCTATTGAAAATCGAGGCCAACAAGAAAAGTGCTGAGGTGCTAAAACCAAGCGAGCGGTGCTTGGCGAAGACCATATAATGCCTTCTTCAGACGACACACGTGAGTGGGAGATCGTGGGTCGACAAAGCCTGGTGGTTGTTGCATATACACAGATTTAGACAAGACGCCATTTAGAAAGGCATTCTTGATATCCAGTTGATGCAGAGGCTAATGTAAATGAACTGATAGAGCCAAAACGACCCGAACAGTGGCAGCTTTAACAACCGGGCTGAAGGTATGGTAAAAATCAGAGCTCGGTACTTGTGTGAAGCCTTGAGCAACTAAACGCGCTTTATAGCGTTCAATGGAGCCATCAGACCGATACTTACTCCTCCGAGCCCGACCTCCAACTCGTCGTCCTCCGTTTTCTCCCATCCTCGCCGGCGTCTACCTCTTATGCGCCAGCCACCGCCCCCTCCCAGACTTCGAGTCCGTTCTCCTTGCCATCTACGCCTACGAAATTGCTGCCCGCAATGGCTAACTCCTCACCGTCACCATCCACGACATAACACACTCGAGCATCTACAACGTGACCAAACAACTCGTGCGGAAATCCTCAATCGAGCTCCAAATTGCGCTCCTCTCACCCTAACTCAAACCCCACGACACCGTCCGCTCGATCCAACATGCCTGGATTATTGGTGTTGCCCTGGAGCTCTATTACAACAAGATTTCTCAGATTCCTGTCGGATCAAAGCTTGATTTCTGCGAGTTTTGTAAGGTTTGGTTGAGTATTGATGAGAACGACGAATGTCGGAGCGAGAAGACTGAGGGGAGGAGAGGGAGGATCAGTCTGCAGTGGGAGATTCTACAACCGATTCTTAGAATCCTTGGACACTATCTGTTGAGGCCGGAGAAGGAGGAGGAGCTGGCCAGAGCTGCGTGGACTGCGTGCAGTTGTCTGCATGGACGAGCCATGCATGATATGAATGCTAAGTCGATTCTGGCCACCGGAAGCCTTCTGAAGCTTGGGGAAATAGCGACTAATCCTGATGATGTTGATTATACAGAGATTGCTGTAACTAATGTCATTACTATTGATTAATTACTTCGTTCATTAGTCATCTGTTGGATCTTGGATGTCCTTTTATATTTTGGTATTATATCTCCTATTACACGCGTTAGATGAGTGACACGTATGCGGAGAGGAAAATCTCAACCTTTCCCCTTAGGGTTGATTGTTAGGGTATATATTAGTTTATCCTACGTGTCAATTATCCCATAGTTTGTAACAAAGATGTAACACCAAAGTGTAACAGGAGAACCGAACCGCATCTGTTGTGTCATTACTATTGATTTATTACTTTGGTTGATGAGAGAGGAAGTTTGAGAGTAAATGATAGGCTGTCGCCGACCCTCCAAAAATAATATTTTTAATGTTTCTGAACGAACCCACTAAAACTGTAGTAGGGCAAGTATGGGTCGAACCCAAGAGAATAATTAAATTTTAATTGAATTAAATGTGTTTTCAAAAGTAACCGGAGGGGGAATGGATTGAAGCTAACAACTAATAAACATAAAAACATAAATAATTAAAAGTGCAAAAATAATAAAACAGGAGAATAAATAAAATTTAAACCTAGTCCAAGGATTTGATCCCCTCCCATATCCTAATTTATAAAATTTCAAGAATTAAACATGCCAATAATTATACAAACTCAAATCCCTAGGCTAATAGTACAACCAAATTAACCTAAAATGTTCTTATGTTTAGCAATTCAGGGTACGACCACTTGAACTATTCTCGAGTGACCCTATAGATTCGAACTCGAAAATATATTAAGACACCAAATATTAGAATTACTAGGCTATGAAAACCGACTAGGAATCACACAGCCTAGATCTCATTACATTTAGAGGGGCTCTCTCTATTTTGCTACTAAATTCATTCTTCACAATAATTACGGATTGTGGATCACGAAATAGCAATAAACAATTAAATAATCAAACTATATGTCCAGTCTAAAATAATTATCAAACTGCTTTAAAATGGTTCAATGCATGCAATGGAATAAATTCATATAAATGTTTGCAATATGAAATTCAAAATAATTAAATAAATATTTTACGGGAGGTTCACAACCCTCGGATTAGAAAGAAAAATGATATAATAAAAACTAAATTAAAAAGACAAAACCGATAACACTGATGTTCTTCATGGTAGAACTCGATCCCTCTTCCGTCTCCAACGTGCCCTAGCGTCCTTGCGTGGGATGATGATGATCCGTGTGATTATGATCTTTTTAAAGATCCCAAAAACCGTGTATTACTAGGAACCATTAATTATCTCCTTTGACATTCATTTCTGAAGAGTGTCCAGGTTCATTGCATCTCCAGTCTTTTTGGTAAGTTTCCTTATACTCTTCAAATCAAATTCCTCCTTAATTTACTTGGTCAAATCTTTAATTTCCTGCAGTTAAAATTTTTGTAACAGTCACACAAAATAAATTATGGTGACTATACAAATTCTCTCAATTTTAGCCTGTTCCAATAAGAAATAAAATAATTAAAGTTCATGTGAATAAAATATAAATAAATCGTAATTAGCATTAAATAATTCACAACTCACGCGTAAAGAAGTGAATTCATCCTAAATAATCATGTAAAATTACGACTTATCAGTAAAGCAAGCATGGAATGTTGAAAAAAAGAAAAAAAATTTATTCCACATCAGCTTTTGAGCAGTCAAAATCTGATCGGTGGTTTTAGTTGTAACAAGGGCTTAAAGTCGGATACTAATTTGTAAATATCAAAAGTTTGGACTAATTCACAATCGGCGAAAAGGTCAGGACTTTTCATGTAATTAATCCCATTTTAATATGTATTGAGGTGAGAGAAATAATATTTTAATGTGTAGTGGGTAGTTATATTAGTGTATAGTGTTGTGAACTCATAAAGATATTTAAATATTTTGTGTGGATCCCATTTACTATAAAGGAAAATGTAAACTTTTTATGAGACACCCAAAATAGAAATGTGTAAAGGTTTCTTTGAGACGGTGGGAGTATTTGTCATGTGTATAGATAATGATAAAAGAAGTATATTAATATTTATAATTAGAGGTACATACAAGAGTCTCCTAATCATTTTATTACAACAAAGGCGATGTGGGATATATAATACAGATTACTTTAATACGCCCCTTGATGAGAGTGGAAATCTACGTCTTTTCGGTCTCATATTACCTTGTTTTTGTTAGGATAAAGCCATATATTTGTGTTGGATTGCATAGTTTAAATATTTTATATGATTATGGTGCTTCTAATGGGTATTGTGGAGTTTTGAAGGTTAAAACAGGGTAAAAATGAAGCAAAACAGAAGACGAGCAAGAAATGAGCTGACAAGGAGCTTCCTCGAGTTGCATGAGAGAGCTCGACTTGGCAGCTCGAGTCGTGTTGATAGCCGTAGAGGGTCAGAATTGATCAGTGAGTCAACTCGACTTGTCTTGGGCAACTCGACTTGCAGCTCGAGTCGAGTTGCATCTGAGGCAAGCCGAGTTACATGTCGTGTGAGGTAGAGTTGCGGCAGATTTTATACAGTGAGCCAACATGATTTGACTGGCAGTAGCTCAACTTGCCAGCTCGACTTGTGTTGGGGTCCGTGGCCGAATCAGTTTCAGAGCATTGCAGCTCGACTTTACAGGCAAGAGCTCAACTTAGTAACACAACTCGTGTTAGGGCACACGAGTTGCGGTTCAGTGCAACACGAGTCATGCTAGTAACTCGAGTTGGGCATTCCAACTCATGTTGCGTAAGTTTGGGCCAAAAATTGGGATTTTCGATCCCCTGTGCGTGACAACGTGTAAAAATAGCCCAAAGGAGTCAGTTTCGAGGCCCATGGTATAAATAGAGATCAGAATACTTGGAGAAGGGGGACTGATCATTCATCACAGAAACAGAACATAAATTTTCACGCACCATTCATCACCCAATTCACATCAAACCTTTCACCCATCCATCCCATCGGTCAAGAGGAGGTTTCAAGTGCGATTGAGAGAGCGATCCAATAGGAGAGGCGGGGAAGAATGCAAATCACGTGACACTAGGGTTTCATATTTTTTCTTTAATTTCTTCTTTTATTGTTTTGATTATGAATTTATTAGCCATGAGGGTTGTTTGTGACCTTATGGGCTAAAACCCTTTATAGTTCTAAGGATTAAAGGTTAAATGTAATTGATCTGGAAACCTAGACAAGCATTGTGAATTCATATTGTTGATAATCCTTGTTTATTCAATTTATCCAGATTTTGTTATACATTTGTAACGTCTTCATAACATATTATTGATGTTGCCCGTGATGCTTGGTATGTTGTGTTAGCTTGTGTGCATACGTGTTCAATATTGTCTGTTTGCTAGGGGTTATAGTAGTTTGCCCGTGAACAAGATAATCCTAAGGGCTGATAAACAAGGTACTTCATTGTCTTAGTGGAACAATGCAATTAAGAATTCAAGTAGGAAGTGAATAGGATTGAATATTATTTTCAGAGAATATATGTTAGTCGAATTGGCCAATGATACGCATTTTCTTTGCACGCAAAATTAATTCCCAAGTATTAAGGATATCAATTGCAGCTTAAGCAAGCGACCAAATGAATATCGAACCCAAAGGACGGCGTATTATCAATTTAATTATTATTTAAATTAATTAAGACGATTGTGGCAATATAGTTTGAGGTTTAGAATTATTAATCTACTAAACAATTAATTGAAATAACAAATAAAATAAAAGCACTTAAAACAATTCGAAAGTGACTCAAGAGATAGAATAGGTATCCCTAGAGTAATCCGATTTCACTTATTAATTTTCATTTCATGTCTTGATGTCCGACTCTGCCTTGTGGAATATGGACGCATCACTAAACCATGCATATCTACTCAATAAACACAAGTATACATGCATGTAACATGTGTGAATAACCTCAGAGTAAGAGATACAATTCCACCCCCTTTCTAGGTACTATCAGTATCAATTATTTTTCTGGCCAATTATTACTCTAACCCGATATGATCTCCCTTTATAGGTACTATGAAGTTATCCTCTTTATCCTACTTAATAACCCGAATTCAATTCAATTAATAAGTATTCATATATGATAGTTCTAATGAAGCTTCAGAGTCCCCTCACTTAGAATCATAATATGGAATCCTGCTCAGCAGTGAACGCACTCAATCAATAACCAATATATGTATTCAGACTCTACATAATAGTTAATGATGCACAAAACGACCGTGAGTATGAATTAAAAAAGGCAGAATCATATATAAAATAAATCATAAGTAGTGTTGTATGGAGTTTACACACGAAAGTTCAATTAACTGGTAAAAACCTTCACAACCCTAGTTCTACCAAAAAGGCTCTAGCCCATGATGTTGTGAAGAACAATCATGGGTGTTGGATAGATCTTAACCGAATGTTCGGAAAATACAAGATAAATTAGGAAATGAATAAAACCCTAGATGTGGGCATCGTCGCGTCCTTCTCTGTCTTGAATTCTCCTCTTGGTTCTCCTCTTGATTCCACAGACGAATCTTCAAAGTGATGGATGGATGGAGGAAAGGATGTGGATGATGGTTGGGGGGTGAACCCCACTTGTGGGGTGTAGTATGGTTGTGGCCTCTTTCCAATCCGTATGATCTCTCTGATACATAATGATGTGATCTACACCCCCTTTTATACTTGTGAGCTCTCCTTATAGGCCTTGGATGGGCTTTTACTTGAAACATACGCCAAATTTGGTAAAAAAAATCCAAAACTACCATAAATAACATTCAGCAACACGCCGTTTGACCTCAGAATCCAAGTCGAACAAGAAGCCCCTGGTCGAACAAACATTGTGGACAACTTTAGCAATTTGCTCGACCAAACTGCTTTTGCTCTACCAGATTGATCCTGGTCGAGCAACTCCTCCTAGTCGAACGAGCTCTCTGGACGTTTTCTCCACTTTGCTCGACTTTCTCTCATCTGTTCGACCAAGATAATATTGGTCGAGCAGATACTCCAAGTCAAATTGGCTCTCTGGACGAACTCTGGCAATCTGCTCGACTTGTCACCTCCTGTTCGACAACCTATTGAAGGTCTAACAAGTCAGCTTGGTCGAACAACACCTTGATTTCGCCTCCAAAATCGTGTCTTCCAATTTCGAGTCCTTTTTCACCTATTTTCCACCTAAAACACAATAAAACACCTCAAGTGCACCTTTTTCTCAAATATATTGTATATAAGATACTTGTGCTAATATATAACAACAATTCTCATAAAAATATTAAATTGGACACTAAAACACGCTTATTTTTACTCTCAAACCCCAAACTTACCCGTTGCTCGTCCCGAGGCAACAAAATAAAAATAAAGAGAAAGAGAGTATGAAAATTAGAGGAAAAACAAGGATTATGACTCATACCCCATTCAACATACAATTGTCCTCAACTTAGGTCATGCAACTCTTATTACATGTAATAATCAATTCATAGCTTACAAGATAAGACAATCACCACCAATTCAAATGCTCCGTTGACATGTCCTCATGGGAAGTATATATCACTCGCACTCAAGTGTAAAAGATGTACACTTATGAGTTAAGGTGTTTTACGCTCAGATTAAATTCAAGTGCATGCGTAACTATAAGTTTTCCTATTGTCTTAACTCTCCTTTTACTTGTAGCTAGTAAATCATGGATCAAAAAGGTCTTTTATTAGGTTGTAATGTAGGCTCTTTGGAAAAGGTGGGAAACATATAGATAAGTGACTCAAAACTCAGATCAATCAAGCTGCAGTCTCTCTCGATCTTTCATTCTTCCTCATCACTTCAATCAAGCACGTCCTCTTCAAACTCTCACATCTTTCTCCTTCAAGCACAACATATTTTTTCAACTTTTCCTAGCTCTTCAACTCCATCATTCTCCTTTTCTTCACCCTTTTTTTTCTCTTTTCTCTTTCGAGGTACCAGTTTCGGACACTACCTCCCACATCCTCTACAGGGTACTAGATTTAAGCACTACCCTAGGGTGTTTGATTCCATGCAGTACTAGATTTAAGCACTACTCCATGAATTTCTTTTTTATCCTTAAGACTCTTCTTTCATCATCCTTATCATCCCTCAAATCACCACTCTCTTCAATTAATCTTTATTGGCTATCAAAAGAACGGATTTCAAAAGGCTCAATGGGCTGACTAGGGATTTAATGAATTCAGGTAAAGAATATTGGAAAAGATGGGCTATAAATCAAATATGGCCTAATATCATTTCCATAATCGCTAGACCAGTCTTAAATATTCAAGGAGACTCAAGGCAAGTTCTAGAATACACGCACAAGAATGATACTCACCAGAAAAGAAATATCATGTGATTATATACATGAATAAGGCTCAAAATCTCACATGGGTTTTTAACAAGTAACAACAAACTTTACATGGTAAGCAATATCCCACAAGTACACATAGAACTTCATATCATAATATAAATCAAATACACTTCCTTCATCAATTTCAAGAGCATATGAATTCCAAGCACGATTTAAACAATATAAGCTCACATGGATCACCAAAGATATAAACTCAATCCTTTTACTCCATGAATTAAAAGCACATATAAAAATTAGAGTAAGGAAACAAGGGCACCTAATTTTTCTTCAACGTATACACAAGCTCCTCAGCGTAGAACTCGTCTTGCTACTTTTACCTTTTTCTATCATCAAAGCTCAAACACACTCATCATCACAGGATTTATAAATAATAATATAGGAGAACTATAAGAAAGACTTAATTGACTCCACATGCTAGAAACACCACTGAACACTAGGCAAATTGTAAAAAATTGACACAACAAAACCAATTAAAGTTTCAACATACCGTAAAAAATCAACTCCCCTAGCAAACATTACAAAGAAAAGATTATACTCTTGTTGCTTCAATGAGGTAATAACATCACACCCCCCAAACTTAGTAAAAACGTAAGTTGAAATTAAGTTTGCAAAGAGATGTAATTGCCGATTAGTAAGCACCTTAAATATAAAAATTTCTTACTCACACGAAAGAAATAAAGCAATAAAATAGAAGGGCAAGCCCCCAACAGGCGCTCATGTTTAACGTCGGAGAGTCATGATGGATTTAACCTTTTAAACTACTAGATCAGAGGACGTTCTTCTTGCATCCTCACCTTTAAATACTTTCTTTCCCTCTTCTTGTCTACACTCAACATGTCACCTTTCTTGGTAACAAGTATATGATCCTCAGAATTTTCTTCCTCTCATGGCTATCTAAACACGTCCTTGTCAATCTTATACTTAAATTCAGAATCATTTTTCTTAGAAAAATCAAGATTAAACAAGTTAGAAATCACATCTATACTCTTGCATGATTGAGTCTCCATGGGCATCTTCATTGCATGATCAAGAGAGAAAACCACATCTTCATTATCCATCTATAGTCTAAGTTTCTCGGCTCTCAACCTCTTTGCTCTTTCCCACTTATTTTCCACTATAAGCTCAGTATTTTGCTCTTGGGATGGCATTGGAGTACTCTGAACAGCAGGTGTAGCATTCGGTATCGAATCAGACATTGAACTATGTTGCTCGACCTCTGTTCGACCAAAAGGACTGGTCGAGCAGATGCACTTTGGTCGAGCAACATGCCTGATCGCAAGCTTTCGTTCGCCATATGTTGCTTGACCTCCGTTCAACTTGGGTAGTAAGGTCGAACGGATAGATTCTAGTTGAGCAAGCTGCTCGATCGCGAGCTCTCATCTCCTATGTATTGTTCGATCTCCATTCAACCAAGATGGTTAGGTTGAATAGATGTTCTTTGGTTGAACAATAGCTCTGATCGTGATTCCTTTACCCCAGTTGTTGTTCGACCACCGTTCGACCAAGGTAGTCTGGTCGAACGGCAGTGCTGGGCATAAAATAGAGCATCAGAAATTTGTTTTTCTAAAAACTGTACGACCACCGTTCGACCATCAGTTCTGGTTGAACATCATAAGCTTGGTCGAATGGGAGCCCTGCCTTTGTCATTTTCATCCACCGACTTCATTAGACCTTCGTACTGCATCCCGGACCTTAATGTGATTGCATTATCCTCCAATATTAGTGTCAATTAATCCACATTCGTGGCCATATGCCCCATAATTGAAGTAAGGTCATTCAACTACTTAGATAAATCTGCATGCTCAACATTCATAGTATCCTCAAGACGATCAATCCTTTCATCATTCTCAGCCATGTAACGATTGAAGGTATCTTTAACACTCTTCACTTCGTGTTGCTGCATACTAGGCCCCCTTAATGTCAACTCGGTAATCTGCTTCTGCTGAGACTCTAATAGCTTGTTGATGTTAGCTAGACTAGAGACGATCTCATCATCCCTATTTGGCTTCACCACTTGATGTTCAACCTGCGCTACCTTACCAAGTACATATTATCCTCTTACTCTTTCCATAGGCCAGTCACGTGAATTCATAGAGATGTCTTCAAACAACTTTTCTGCTTCAAGTGTTGTCGATATACCGACAAAACCAATTAAAGTTTCAACATACCGCAAAAAATCAACTCCCCTAGCAAACATTACAAAGAAAAGATTATACTCTTGGTGCTTCAATGAGGTAATAACATCACACCCTCCAAACTTAGTAAAAACGTAAGTTGAAACTAAGTTTGCAAAGAGATGTAATTGCCGATTAGTAAGCACCTTAAATATAAAAATTTCTTGCTCACACGAAAGAAATAAAGCAATAAAACAGAAGGGCAAGCCCCCAACAGGCGCTCATGTTTAACGTCGGAGAGTCATGATGGATTTAACCTTTTAAACTACTGGATCAGAGGACGTTCTTCTCGCATCCTCACCTTTAAATACTTTCTTTCCCTCTTCTTGTCTACACTCAACATGTCACCTTTCTTGGTAACAAGTATATGATCCTCAGAATTTTCTTCCTCCCATGGCTATCTAGACACGTCCTTGTCAATCTTCCACTTAAATTCAGAATCATTTGTCTTAGAAAAATCAAGATTAAACAAGTTAGAAATCACATCTATGCTCTTGCATGATTGAGTCTCTATGAAGTTTTTTTATTTTTCAACGCTCCTCCTGATGATGCATCAATAAAAACACGCGACTCACAATCCAATCCATAGTAGAAAATGCTTATGTACTCAACCTTAGACATTTCATGCTGTGGACACCTCCTGAGTATATCTTTAAACCTATTCCACGCCTAAGGAAATTTCTCACCCTGATTCATAACAAATTGGGTGATCTCTTGCCTCATTCTTAAGATCCTTGAGGGTGGCATATATCTCTCTAAGAACTTCTGCTGCAGTTGGTCCCATGTGGTGCAGTCGATTGCATCAAGAGTCTCATACCAAGCTTCCGCCTTATTAATTAATGAGAACTTGAATAGGGCAATTCACCTAGCATTATCATTAGCTCCAGCACCTTTCTGAGTGTTTGCATAACTAAGGAATCTTTTGAGATGCTGATATGGATCTTCAAAACAACCTCCAGAAAAGGGATTCTTCTCCACCATGTTAATAAGAGTGGGATGTATCTCAAAATCATCATCTTCCCCCCTTGCTCCTATCAACCCCATGTTACCAATTCCATAATTCGTGAAAATTTCACGTATGGCAATATTATCTGGATTCTGCCTTGCTCCGGCCATATTTAGCACTGTGTGTTATTCTTCATTTTCTTCCTTTCCTTTTCCTAGTGCATAAGTACCTCAGAAAAATTTAAGGTTAGATAGAAATAAATAATCACAAATAAAAGTCTTAATCAACTAGAAATAATAAAATCAATAATAACAACCATCCCCGGCAACGGCGCCAAGAACTTGATGCGCATTTTCTTTGCACACAAAATTAATTCCCAAGTATTAAGGATATCAATTCCAGCTTAAGCAAGCGACCAAGTGAATATCGAATCCAAAGGACGGCGTATTATCAATTTAATTATTATCTAAATTAATTAAGACGATTATGGCAATATAGTTTGAGGTTTAGAATTATTAATCTACTAAACAATTAATTGAAATAACAAATAAAATAAAAGCACTTAGAAGAATTCGAAAGTGACTTAAGAGATAGAATAGGTAGTCCTAGAGGAATCTGGTTTCACTCATTAATTTCCCTTTCGTATGTTGATGTCCGACTCTGCCTTGTGGAATATGAACGCATCACTAAACCATGCATATATACTCTATAGACACAAGTATACATGCGTGTAATATGTGTGAATAACCTCGGAGCAAGAGATATAATTCCACCCCCTTTCTAGGTACTATCAGTATCAATTATTTCCCTGGCCAATTGGTACTCTAACCCGATATGATCTCCCTTTATAGGTACTATAAAGTTATCCTCTTTATCCTACTTAATAACCCGAATTCAATTCAATTAATAAGTATTCATATATGATAGTTCTAATGAAGCTTCAGAGTTCCCTCACTTAGAATCATAATATGGAATCCTGCTCAGCAGTGAACGCACTCAATCAATAACCAAGATATATATTCAGACTCTAGATAACAGTTAATGATGCACAAAACGACCATGAGTATGAATTAAAAAAAGGCACAATCATATATAAAAAAAATCCACAAGTAGTGTTGTACGTAGTTTACATACAAAAATTCAATTAATTGGTAAAAACCTTCACAACCCTAGTTCTACCAAAAAGGCTCTAGCCCATGATGTTGTGAATAACAATCATGGGTGTTGGATAGATCTTACCTGGATGTCCGAAAAATACAAGATAAATTAGAAAATGAATAAACCCTAGATGTGAGCATCGTCGCGTCCTTCTCCATTTTGAATTCTCCTCTTGGTTCTCCTCTTGATTCCACAGACGAATCTTCAAAGTGATGGACGGATGGAGAAAAGAATGTGGATGATGGTTGGGGGTGAACCCCCCTTGTAGAGTTAGTATGGTTGTGGCCTCTCTCCAATTCGTATGATCTCTTTGATGCATAATGATGTGACCTACACCCCCTTTTATACTGATGAGCTCTCCTTATAAGCCTTGGATGGGCTTTTACTTGAGACATATGCCAAATTTGGTAAAAAAAATCCGAAACAACCATAAATAACATTCATCGACACGCTGTTCGACCTCAACATCCAAGTCGAACAAGAAGCCCCTGGTCGAACAAACATTCTGGACAACTTTGAGAATTTGCTTGACCGAACCGCTCTTGCTCGACCAGATTGATCCTGGTCGAGCAACTCCTCCTAGTCGAACGAGCTCTCTGGACGTTTTCTCCACTTTGCTCGACTTTCTCTCATCTGTTCGACCAAGATAATATTGGTCGAGCAGATACTCCAAGTCAAATTGGCTCTCTGGACGAACTCTGGCAATCTGCTCGACTTGTCACCTCCCGTTCGACAACCTATTGAAGGTCTAACAAGTCAGCTTGGTCGAACAACACCTTGATTTCGCCTCCAAAATCGTGTCTTCCAATTTCGAGTCCTTTTTAACCTATTTTCCACCTAAAACACAATAAAACACCTCAAGTGCACCTTTTTCTCAAATATATCGAATATAAGATACTTGTGCTAATATATAACAACAATACTCATCAAAAAGATGTTAAATTGGACACTAAAATACGCTTATTTTCACTCTCATCAGCCATCCGGAAGTTTATGAAATTTTCCTTATTAGTATTTAGGAAGGAGATTCAAGACTATTTGCGCATCGTCTTATGATGTATTTCCATTAAAACAGTATGAATGAACAATAGGATGTCTAGGAGAGCAGATCAATTGCATTATACCTGATACCTTAGAGCTGTTACTTCTCTCTTGATTCAATCCTTGAATAATTCCTATTGCTTTTATTTATTTGTTAATTGTCATTTAAATTCTTAGATATTAATTCATTCAAACAATTGGAAATTGGTTACCACAATTATGATTAAAGAGTAATAGAAATTAAATAAATAATCAACTGTCTCAGTGGGAACGATATTAATTTTAACTGGGGTACTTGCCGTTATAATTGACATCCCTACACTTGGGGATCGTAAATTGAGGTGCGCAAGAAATGGCCTAACAAGTTTATGGCGCCGTGCTGCTGGGGACAGTAAATTATTTATTTGCTTGTATTACTTATTTAATTAGAATTTTTTCTTTGAGATTTAAATATCTTTACCTTGATTTTTCCTTGAAGTTGCATGCACACCAGGTCAAAGAAGGAAACTCAAAATCTTAAATTTGATTCGGAGGTTGAAGCGTCTGCAAGAAAGAGGAGGAAAGTAGTAAACAAACTCAAAGCACCTCCTAAGGTTGCTAAGGCACCTATTCAGAAAAAGAAAGTGGATATACCGGAGCCTGAAGCAATCATAGAGGAGGAAAAAGAACAGATTGAAGAACAGACTATCCAAGAAGAGGCTGAATCAGAAGTTGAAGCTAAAACAGTAGCAGAAACAGCTATTTTGGGAGAAAGAGTCACGCATGAGGATGACATTGTCATCCGAGAGATGTTTAAGTCCACCAATCTAGGAGGATCAGGCGTAGTTAAGACCATTCAAGGTGATGAAGCAAATGACATAAGGCCAGCCCTGATCAACATAGTGGAGAAAAATCCTTTTACCAGAGGTATATTCGATGAACCTTATGGACATTTGAAGCTCTTCAACAGCTACATGGATACAGTGAAAGCCGCTGATACTACAAATGACATATGGAAGATGAGGCTTTTCCAACTTTCTCTAGCTGACAAGGCAAGGGAGTGGTAAGACAAGTTGAATAGAGACAGCTGTGCTGATTGGACTGAGTTGCAACAGCTGTTTGTTGATCATTTTATGCCACCTGAAAAAATTCTTGCACTGAAGCAAGAAATCAATCAGTTCAACCAGAGGAGAGATGAATCGTTTGGGAAGGCCTGGGAAAGATTCACTGATGCATTGAGGAGATGTCCTCAACATGGTTTCAAAAAGTCTAGCTAATCAGTGTTTTCTACAATGGTCTCGATAATGAATCAAGAGTATTGGTTGATGCTTCTGCAAGAGAAATGATTTTTGGCAAGATATCGAATTTAGTAGAGAAGTTGTTCGATGATATCTCTATGAACTCTAGAGATTGGCCATTAGAAAGGATTCGAGGGACTTACATACTTGGTAAGGTTGCAAAAGTTGAAGAGATTTTTTTATGCTGATAGGAATGACAAGGTTATCTCTCAGTTGGAGCAAATGAACAAACACTTGGTTACTTTAATATCAAGTAACAGTGGGGGAAGCAACCAGGGGTCTTCAAGTTATGATATGGTGATGAACGTTCAAGGGGTTGAGGACGCAAATTGGGCTATGGGACAGAGTCTACAGGGTTCAAGAGCATCTCAAAATTGGCAAGAGAACAGGTACCCTCAAGGAAATTCCAACCAACGGAATAACCAAGAGGGAGGTCCCAACAATCAAGGAGGCCCAACCAATCAAGGAGGATGGCAGAATCAGCAGAGATATGAGAACTTTGCTTATTCAAATCCGAATAATGCAGTTCCATATCCTCTTAATTTTGATCATAGAGCTAAGACTGAAGAAGGGAAGCAAGTATTGATGATGTGTTGGTTAAATACATGCAGAAGAATGATACTGCCATCAACAAGATCAATAACTGTATAGTGCTTATGGACTCCAATACGACAAAACAGAATGAGGAAGTGAATAAACAGTTGCAGAGCCTCAAATATTCTATGGGTCAGATTTCCACTATGGTAAATCAGCAGCAACAATAGATTATAAAGGGAAAATTTTCTTCAGATACAGAAATCAACCAGAAAAAGAGTGAAAATGCGATTACTTTGAGGTCCGGGAAGCAGTGTAGTCAAGAACTGATGCAGGACATGACAGAAATGAGAAAGGATGGAATAGAAGAAGAGCAAAGTCGTTTAGCCACCAGTTCTGCTCCTGTTCAAGCCGAGTCAGGATTGGGGGATGATCAGGGAGAGCTAAAGGATGCAGTACAACCCCAGTTAGATTCAAGCTCGCCTTCAGGGTTTCCAGCATATCCAAATTCTGTAATGAACCAATCTGATCAAGCTATTGCAGATAAAAAATGGCAGCGACCAAAGAGGTTGAGAGAAATGGAAGAGGTATTTGAGAAAGATAGTTTGGGACTTCCAAAAACAAAGGTATCACTTTCGTTTCCTCAAAGACAGTTGTCAAAGAGCTTAGATGAGAAGTTCAGAAAGTTTGCTAAAGTTATGAGGGATGTCCAAGTTACTATTCCCTTTTCAGAGGCCTTGGATCAGATGCCACATTACGCAAGATTTATCAAGGAAATGATCTCAAGAAAAAGAAAGCTGAACAATGTGGAGATGGTTAACCTGACCAAAAATTGCAGTTCCATAATCCAAAGAAAGTTACCTGAGAAGCTGAAGGATCCTGATAACTTCATCATTCCTTGTGAGATAGGAAAAAGACCGTCTAGAAGAGCATTGTGTGATCTAGGAGCCAGCATAAACTTGATGCCTTTATCAGTGTACAAGAAGCTTGGTTTGGGGGAGTTGAAACCCTCATCTGTGGCTTTATAGTTAGCAGATAGATCGTTGACATATCCTGAGGGAGTTATTGAAGATGTGCTGGTAAAGGTGTCAGATTTGATTTTTCCTGTGGATTTCCTAGTACTCAATATAGAGGATGACAAGGATGGCACCCTGATGAGTGATATTTTAATCTAGATTTTAGTGTCTTTTTATTATTTTATCCATTTTTGTATACTATTTGGTTGTGTTTTGTATTTTTATGGAGATGTATGTGAATGAGCTTAAACGTACGATTTTTAGGCAAAAATAGATCCTAGACGCGAAAAGGGAGATGTAGGAAAAAGTGAATCTCAATTCGAAGTTGAAACGAGGGAGAACGAGCTGAAACAAAATTGTAAAAATAGGGGTTGCTCCAACACGACCGGCCGTATTGCAGCACATGACCCGTGTTACGCAACACAGTCCTGTAAGCCTTGGCCATTTTCTGACATAAAAAATGCCTACATGGCCACCCTGTGACTGTGTTACAGCACATGAGTCGTGTTACTGCGGGATCATAAACATATCAGAAGCCTTCTAGAAGCTTCCCAAGGGGTATAAATACTCAATACTTCAATATTTGATTAGATTTTTGTAGTTTTGCCCTGTACACACACATCACACACCATTTCCTCCATTTTACACCATCATCTTCATCCATTCTTCATCCATACTATCTACCATTATCCCACCATTACAACCTTCATCTAATTGAGGAAAAGAAACAAGGAAGAGAGGAGAATTACAAGGAAAGGAAGGAGATCACCATTGAAGCACTTCAAGGGAGTTTTCATCCATACTTTGTAGTGAAACCTTATTGTTTATCATGTTTTGTAAGGATCTTAATGTCTATGTTGATTTCCTTTTAAATATGGTAGGTTAATCTCCCTTGTGAGATTAGCAACATGAGAGTAGTCGGATATTTTTTGAATTTGTGTATTTGAATTCATATGTTGATTGGGCAAATGAATTTTCTATCATTGATGTTTGAAATCTTGAGGTTTATGATGGTTTGTGTGTTTAGTTGTTCTAAATATGTGATTAGATTGAGAAATCAATTATATACTTAGGATAATTGAGTGAATCATTTCATTAAACACTTCATGTGCATTATAAATTGTAAAGAGATTAAGAAATCTTTTAGAATTTAGAACCCTTTGATAGAACATGTGATTGGTTTGATCGAGAGGTTGATTAATTGTGTGAAGGGACTCTCATTTCAAGCTTAGTACCTAGTTGGAATTGTTTGAGTGAGAACCAATCCGTTGAGCTAATTGAGATTCATATCCTATCCATCTCGAGAGGGAGCTTAGGTGAACTTAGTGTTGGCCCTTAGTCTTATACCCATGATCATATGAATTTGATGAATTTATCCTAGGATTTTCACTTCTTAATTGTTGTTAATCTCAATTTTACTTAACTTGGAAAACCACTCATCCATTTATCTATCTTGTTTGTTGATCATTGCTTGCTTGCTTGCTTTGATTGATTTTATTACTTGTTTGAACACCTATCCATTGATGATTTGTCTCTATAAAATCACAAGAAATGTGATATCGCTTAAGCACTAGTGCCTTCCTCCCTGTGGTTCGATAAATTCTTGAATTGATCAACCCGACTACAAGTTATGGCTAATCAAATAGCGCCATTTCCGGGGAGGCAATGGTTGCTAGTAGCTTGAAGAATGATCATTTTGAGTAATCTTAATAGAGACATTTTTACTTTCTTTATTTGCTTGTATTTGCTTTTGAAAACATTATTCTAACTTCTCTTATTTTGAAGGTGTATTCAAACAAGGTCAAAAGGGAAGCAAGTTAAACCTATTGATTTAGAGATTGTACACACTTTTCGAAGAAAGAGAAAGGAGAAAAAAATAAAAAAAAAGATCTAATAGAGAACAATCAAGATGAATGTGTTGATGTTGAGTATGATGGAGATGGAGTGCAAAATGTGAAAGACAACACACAAGCACCCCAAGTCAATGCCAATCCTCCTCAACAAGCTCATCAACAATTTGGAGGGCTTAATAATCAAGCTTTGCTTCAACAAATGGTGCAACAAGCTTTACTTCAACAAGGATATCCACAAGCTTTTGCTCCTCCTCAACAAGCATATGTGCTACCACCACCACCTCCGGTGCAACATGGAGTTCACAATGATCAAAGGGTGATCCAGGATTTCTTTATGCCAAGGGCAATGTCACTAATGATGGGTCTACCAATCAATGCCAACAACTTTGAATTTAAAGCGGGCTTGATTTCTATGGTGAGAGAACAACAATTTAGTGGACACCCCGGATGAAGATCCCAATGCTCATCTAGCTCAATTCATTGAGATTGCAAACACCGTGAAGATGAATGGGGTGAGTGAGGATTGTATAAGAATGAGGTTGTTTCCATTTTCGTTGAGGAATAGAGCTCGAACATGGCTATCTACTATTACACCCGGTACGTTCAACACATGGGATGAACTTGCACAGATGTTCTTGAACAAGTACTTTTCGCCTTCTTAGACGCTTCAAATGAAGAGCTTGATCACTCAATGCAAGCAAATGCCTCAAGAGAGTTTTTATAAAGTGTGGGAAAGATTTAAGGATATGCTTCGCAAGTGTCCACAACATGGCTTCCCGGAGAATCAACAAGTTGGATTTTTCTATCAAGGATTAGTGAATGGTCAAAGAGTGCTTGTTGATGCTTCGGCGGGTGGATCCGTACTTGGAGTGACTCCGAAAAAGGCTATAAGGATTTTTGATAAGATTGCTATAAATGTCTACCAATGGCCATCGGAAAGAGTTAGTGGATGCTATGGTTTTGAGAATTTTGATCAAGGGCAACAGTTTAATGTCAAAAGTGTGAATGTTGAGCCACAAACTCCAAGTGTTGAGGTGATAGCGGCGGAAGTGTTGAGGCAAATGAGTTTAAATCAAAGTGTGAACCAAGGAGTCAATATGGTTGAAGGGCAAGTAGATCAAGGGGTGCTACCTCCGAATGTTGTGAGTGGGGAATAATGGGCTATGTCAATGCCACGAGTGCAAGATGTGCAATATATGCAAGGAAGAAATTACCAAGGGAATTATCAAAATAATTACCAAGGTAATTTCAACCACAACCAAGGAAACTATCCACCAAGGCAAGGGGGCTATAATAGTCCAGCTAGTGGAAGCTCTTACCCACAACAATAAAGGCAAGGTAACTTCTCTTACTCTAATCAAAGCAATGCGGTTGCTTATCCTACGGGGTATCAACCGGGGGCTAAGACACCAAACAGTGAAGGAAAGACATCTACAAATGAGCTACTTGAACAGTTGATTGCATCTAACAAAGCTCGAGATGAAGCAATGAAAAAGGCAGAAGAAGCAAATGACAAGAGACTCAAGGCTTTGGAGTACAATGTGGGATAAATTGCAAGTACTTTGAGTGCTCAACAAAAGGGGAAGTTTTCGGCCACAACCGAGATTAATTCAAAAGCTCAATGTTTGTTTGTTGAAATGGAAGAGGAACGAAAGGTTGAAGAAGGGTTGGTGGAAAGCAAGATTATTGGAGAAATGGAAGAAGTAGTAAGAAAGAAGAGAAGGGGCCTAAATGGATACCTAAGTGGAAAAGGGTGCAAGAGGAAAAGAAAGTGGAGGAGAAGGCCACAGAAGAGGAGTACAAACGTGACTATTGGGGTATTCCAATCACTCCATTCTCTATTCCCTATCCACAAATGTTTGTAAAAGAAGAGAAGAAAAAGGAGTTTGAGGAACATGTGAAAAATCTTAAGAAAAAGTATGATGAGAAAAGGAAAGAAGAGCTACCTGAAACAAATGAATCGATGCAAAAAGGGAGACCTACAAAAGTTGGTGATCTGGGAAAGTTCATAATCCCTTGTGATTTTGAAGGGAAGGGTACCCTTGATGCATTGTGTGACTTGGGGGCAAGCGTCAACGTGATGTCACATGCCATGTTCAAAGACCTTGAAATTGGAGAGCTAAAGCCTACTACTATCCATCTTGAAGTAGTAAATGGAGAAGTTATGAAGCCACTAGGGATTGTTGAAGACGTGAAGGTGAAACTGGAAGGGCTAGCTTTCCCGGTCGACTTCATGGTGTTAGAAGTGAAGGCGGACCCTCGAGTTCCACTTATTTTAGGAAGGCCATTTCTAGCGACGGGAAGAGCGAAAATTGATGTTGGTAGAGAAGAGTTATCCTTGAGCTCAAAAGAAAAAAGTGTTACATTCTTATGCAATAAGAAAAAAGGAGCCAAGTCTCATTTGAAGCCTCCGGATGATCTTATGGATCATGACTCTATTCTCTTTGACAACTTAAACTCATTTCTTCATGATTATATGAAAATGTCAAATACTAACTTATCTTCTTATGATGTTGATAGGATAAAAGCATCGAAGCTCGATTGAAAACTAGACAAAAGAGAAAGAGAAAATCCACTAGAATCTCTTATTGATAATGATTTGATGCTTGTAAGCAAGAATGGTGAAGTTGAGCTTGTGGACAATAAGAGGGCGAAGCAAATGTTCAAAGTGAGGATGCGAGGAGAGAGTGTGATGGACCAACATTTGGTCCAATGATCGTGAAAATTCATCCGGCTTGAAGACGTTAAACTTAGCGCTAAATGGGAGGCAACCCATTCTTTTTATCTTTTGATGCTTGTTTTATTGTTTGGTCTTGTATGTGGATTGTGCTTGTGAGAAAAGACATAGTGAAGAAAAGAGAAGTGCTTCATGGATTCGAGTAGGCATGTCGCATCACTTGTTGCAAACTTAATTCTCGACTCTTGTCTCGAGTTAAGTTTGAAAGGCTAGTGCGTGGTGGACATTGCTCAATTCGTTGGATGTGTTCACTTCTCCACAAGAAGATCATCAATGGAAACTACAAGGTTAAGTCCCGTCACTTTTTGCAAACTTAAGTCTCAACTTGTTTCGATTTAAGTTTGGGGGGAGAGTGTGTTGTGTGACTCACCATTTGAGTGTGATTCTTATAAAATTGGGTCAATTTTAAATTTTTTTTCATGAGTTTGGTTTGATTTTGGTCCGATTGGTGGTGATTGAAGTGCATGATAATCCATATTTTTAATGGAATTGTTGAGCTAATGGTCTTGTTGGGGATGTATGGAGGCTATTGGAAGCACGAATTGAGCTCAGAGCTAATAACTTCTACTACCAAATGTCTATTGAGAGAGTTCATTCTATATCCTACCACTTCTATGTGTTTAGCATAATTTGATTTGATTTGGATTGATGTGATTACCATATTACTTCATTTGTTATGTTTGTGGGAGGTTTACTTTCGTAATTTAGGATTTCCTTTTCAATCAAGGTTAGGATGTTTGTGAGCTTAATTGTCATGAATGATATGAATGTGTGCTTCATTGTTCATTGATGGTGATTTTTGTTTTTACATGTTATATGTTTTTGTTTGTGTCTTGTTTGGTGAGTCTTTTCTTATATGTTTTGTGTGTATTTTATTTTTGTCTTGGTATGTTTGGTGGTTTTTTTTAGGGGATTGTGAGTCATTTTTGAATGTGAGTGATGACATGTTGTGGTGATAAGTGATGACAAGTTATGATTAAGAATTTTTACACTTTCGAATTGTGACATGTTCTATTTAACTTGTTCAATTTTGAGATGAATGTGGTGTAATAAGTTCCTTAAGGTTCGAGCACAAGCTTGTGAGCATTTGAGCCTCAACCGTGCATACATGGTTTTCTTCATGAGTGGATTGGTTGTGTTTGATAAGCTAGAACTTGCTCAAGGACTATAGGAATGAGCCCGATTAGTGGAGATTAATGAAATAATCTAAGGTCATCCTTGTTATTTATAGTCATTGCCATATATTTCCCTACCATGAACATCATCCCTAGTCAACCACTTTGAGCCTTTAAACCTATTTATTGTGATATAAGCACATTACAAGCCTTAATTACCACGTGAGCCTTATATATTTACCCTTTTGTGTGAGTGATTGAGGAGATGGTGACTAGAAATGTTTGATGAGAAAAATAAAGAAGAAAGGAAATGGTAAACAAGCAAGAAAAGGGATGCAAAGAGCATGAGCACGAATGTACATGCAACCTTAAAACAAGAAAATAAGTAAAGCAACAACAATATGCTCAAGTACTTAAAAGTCCAAAGAATGAAGCATGAATTAAAAGAAGCTCAAAAATTAGGAAAGTTGATGATTAGTGCTTGTGAACATTAAAGACAAGAAAGGAAGAAAGAAAAGTGAAGAAGTTGGAGAAATTGGTCATCTCTTCGATTACTTGCACTTGTTTAGTCACTAATATCCATATTCTACCTACCCTATCAAAGAGCCTATTATTACATCCTAATTAAAGACCTTTTTGATCATTCATTGAAACTTTGGTGATTTGTGAATATAGTCCACGAGCAAGCTTATAGCAATTCCAGCCAATCGTTAATGAGTGTTGATTTTCCTTACCTTTATAGAGTCTTGCAATTCCTCGAAGTGATGGAGGAATCTCACGCCTGAATAGTATGACTGAATTCTTTGTGAGAATCATATAGTTCACGTAAATTACGCACTCCAATTTAATTTCCAAGTATAAAGGATATCAATTGTAGTTGATAAATGACCAACCTAAATTATTGAATTCAAAGGACAAACTTTTACCTATTTTATAACTACAAAAAATTATTAAGACCAAGTAACCAATTTCAATTTTTAAGAGAGTCAATTATAAACTAAGTAGCAGAAAATTAAATATCTAATTAAATATAATCACGATAGAAAATAAACGAAACTTTGATCAATAGGAGAAATAAAAGCTCTAGGGAAATTCGACTTAGATCAATTAATCTGATTTTCTAGCATACGATTACTTATTCATGCAGATAATAGGAAAACACACCACATAACCATGTTATTCCATCAAATATTATCCGATTTAAAGCTAATAATTAAATATGATTTTATTCCTAAAATACGATAGGAATGTGACAGAAAATACTCTCAAGGCCATCAAGAGGATTGACAAAGTCAGGACTAATAGAAAGGTCAGAATCAGATACCATGAAAAGATGTCATATTTAGTTTTCTAGTTGAGTTTCATAATATCCGTTTTTATTCTAAGTGACTATCCAATTGCATCGCATGTTATTTGTAAATGAACTGGACGAAGGGAAAGAAGAGCCAGGAGCAAAGAGAGGCAACCAAAGAATTTGAACGAAGGTTCAAAGCTCATATTGATATTAATATTAATATTTTTTATAATATTTATCATTATTTAACATATTAAAATATTATTTAGGATATTTAATTCTGCAGAAGTTATTTTTTAAGTATATTATTTAGGATTTATATTTTATTGATAATTATTAGATTAGGAGATTTCATATTTTTTAGTATCTCAACCTTATAAGTACGAGTTGGCAAGCCCGTTAGAGAGTTCCGATTTTTATTGTCGTAACTTATTGACCAAAACTAAAGTTTCGATGTTTATACGTGGTGATTCTCATCAAACAATCTTAACTTTTTTATTATATTTTAAATTAATATCAATTACTACTAAATTAAATAAAATAATTAAAAATAAAATAAAATAATGACCTACTACACCAACCACCTCAATTTAATAAAAATCAATTCTAAATTAATAGTATTCATAATTTTATTAAATTTTAATTTAATATCAATTACAACTAAATTAAATAAAATAATAAAAAATAAAATAATGACCTACTACACCACCTCAATTTAATAGATATCAATTCTAAATCAAGAATAACAAGTAGTCCCTCCGTCTCAACCACTCTTTAAGCATTTAAAATTTACGGTCCAATCAAATGGCGACATGTGAATTTTCTGGATTAAATATCAATTATTAATTTATTGCGGAATTTAAATAAATTAATTCCTAAAAAATAGATTAATAAATAATTGATAATTAATTTAAGCCCAACAAATTAAATGAGGGCTTAAATAAATGAGACCTAGCCCAAGTCAAACAAGTCCAAATTAAGTAAGGCCTGACCCAAGTCAAATAAGCCCAAATTAAATGAGGTCTAACTCAAGTCAAGTGAGGCCTGACTTAAGTCAAACCAGCCCATACAAATTAAATCAGGCCCAAATAAAATAGGCCTGATTACATCCCAGACAAATGAATGCCCAAGCCCACAGGATATAGCACAAATAGAGTGAACCAATCAGAATGTAAGGCATTTATGAGGGGGTCTTCACCTCTCACCTATATAAAGGGGTCTCCTCTCTTCATTTGAGAGACTGAAGCATCCGAAGACGACAACGCTTTGAAGAGATTGAAACACGAGCAACGCTCCTCAAGATCTTCAAGGTAAGAATGACATACGGCCCGGGGTTAAGGTGCTAAGCCCCCCAGATCGAGTGTTCTCCATACACTAAGTTCTTCAAGGGAAAAAAGACATACGACCTGAGATTAAGGTGCTAAGCCCCCAGATCGAGTGTTTTCCATACACTAAGTTCTTCAGTGTTCTTCGAGCCAAGAACGACATACGACCCGGGATTAAGGTGCTAAGCCCCCCAGATCAAGTATTTTCCATACACTAAGTTCTTCAGTGTTCTTCGAGCCAAGAACAACATACGACCCGGGATTAAGGTGCTAAGCCCCCAGATCGAGTGTTTTTCACAACAAACACGTTTATCTAAACAAAGGCTCGACGCATCTGGGTTAACGTTACAAAGCCCCTAACTCGAGTTCGGACAAGTTTCAACTGAAGATCCAACTCAATATACATAGTTAGCGCAGTCAACATAGTCAGCGCAACACACAAAGTCAAATTCAAAGTTCAAATTGGTTCGAGAGAAGAATCAGAGGATAGATAGAGATTGTTTCCTAAATTTTCAAGTTTAATCCTTTTGGATTATCATTGTAATTCAACTTGTATTTATTTTATTCTAAATACAAAATTTGTTGTTACAAATTTTGGCACGCCCGGTGGGACAATCTCTACCTCTCATCTCTTCTCTCTACAACTTTGAAAACACAAAATGACTCCTATCAAGATCACAGTGAGAAGGACACATGCTTCCAAGCTCTCCAATTCATTGAGTGAACATGTTGTTGTTGTTACAAGGAGCATGTCAGAGAAAGCTCAGTCAGGGACTTTATCTAGATCTAACACTTCGGTTGAGGAGACTTTGAGAAAACAACCACCCATGAAGGAGGATAGTGATGAAGACTCTGCATGCTCATACCCTCATTCATCTTCAAGCTCTTTATCTGACTCAAGTTTAGCTCCAGTAATGATGACGGACACTACAACTATTGAAGAACAACTAGCAAACATGATGAATACTATCGAAGGGCTCACAAAACACATAGAGGCCCAAGACACAAAGATCTCCTAACTGATGGAAAAAAGAGACATCACGGAGACTATCCGTGCAAACAGAAAAGGAGTGTGGACGAGAGTGAGGTAGAAGAGTTCACAAAATGCCAAACTACTGAAAAAGAGCAAACTAAAAGGGGAGTGCAACTTTCGGCTAATGGAATGCTCCAAGTAGATCAACTGAAAGACATTATACTTGGAACGATAAAGGAGAGGTTTGAGGAGACTTCCAAGCTTACCATCACTTATGTCAAGCCATACAAAAAAAGAGTGAACAACTTAAAGATTCCAGCTGGCTACCAGCCTCCCAAGTTCCAATAATTTGACGGCAAGGGAAACCCAAGACAGCACGTAGCACACTTCATTGAGACGTGCAATGATGCTGGTACTTATGAAGACCATATGGTGAGACAATTCATTCACTTTCTCAAAGGAAATGCCTTTGACTGGTATATCGACTTGCAGCCTGAATCCATTGATAGTTGGGCACAAATGGAGCATGAATTTCTCAAACGTTTCTACAGTACGAGGAGAATCGTTAGCATGACTGAGCTAACTAATACTCGCCAATTAAAGGAAGAGCCCGTGATTGATTAAATCAATAGATGAAGAAATTTGAGTTTAAACTGCAAGGACCGATTATTCGGAGAATTTGCTATCGAAATATGCATCAAAGGAATGGAGTAGAATTTACTCTACATACTCAAAGGGATTCAGCCAAAGACTTTGAGGAGTTGGCTACGAGAGCTCATGATATGGAATTGAGCATGGCTGCCAGTGGAATCAAGCACTCGCCAATGTCAGATTCTTACATGTCCAAAGATAGACAAGAAGCCAAGAAAGGGGGCAAGCCTTATGCCAGAATCTCCAATAAATAATCAATGGTCACAAACACTGCTACTGTCAAGGTTCGAAAGAATGGAGAAGACAAGAAAGACAAAGGGAAACAAGTTGCTCAAGAGTGGGGCCAAAGAAGGTTAACCCTGAAGGAGATGCAATAAAAAGAGTATCCATTCCTGAACTCCGATGTTTTTGGCATATTCGATGATCTGATGAAAGACAAACTCATCGAACTCCCTGAGATGAAATGCCCAAAGGAAGCCAATCGAACCAATGACCCAAAATATTATAAATACCATAGATTGGTGGGCCATCCCATTCATGATTGCTTCATCTTCAAGGAAAAGATCATGCAACTGGCCAAGAAGGGAAAATTGTGTTGGAAGATGAAGCAGCCGCAAACTTCACTTCCATAAAAAAATTCATGATGAAAGCTCGTGTCACGTGGTGAGTGAGGAGGGCAGTGAAGATGAACGAGTTAAGGATAAGGAAAATATTTACTCTATGAAGGTGACCTTTATAGATGAAGACATGTTGTTGGGTTCACAGCCTCATAATCGATCTCTATTTGTAATTGGTTATACGCAAGGGCATCAAGTAAAGCGTATACTTATTGACGGAGGCTCAGCAATAAACATCCTACCTTTAAGGATGTTGAAGAAGTTAGAAATACCAACAGATGAACTCTACCATAGCCGGTTGATAATCCAAGGGTTTAACCATGAAGGGCAAAGAACTCTCGGCACGATTGTTCTTGATTTGATGATCGAGAAGATGAAATCAACAGTGTTATTCCATGTTATCGATGCAAAAACTTCATACAACATGCTCTTGGGGCGCCCATGGCTGCATAAGAATTATGTGATCCCTTCTACATTACACCAGTGCTTCAAATATAGCGAAGGCAACAACGTGAAAAGGGTGTTCGGTGATGATATGCCGTTTACTGAAGCTGAAACTTACTTTGCAAATGCTAAATATTTCTTCAAGAATACAAAGAAAGTGAAGCATGAAGAAACCCCAACACAAGATGATGGGGGCAGTAAACAAGTAAAGGATGAAGGTAGCACATCATCCACCGCTCTCAAGAAGAACAAGGAGAAGTTTGAGGCCTTGGAAGAGTTGAGGTTGCCTTTAATAAAAATTGATTAAGGTAAGACTTCTTCTCCTCCACTCAAAGGATTCGTACGTCCTATTGAAGGAGCAAAGATCGAACACGGTGAAGTATTTAAAATAGAAATAGTCAAGTCATATGGCCCACAAGCTTTCAAACTCCTCAATAAGGCTGGTTATAAACCAAAGGAGAAACCGATGACAAGCAAGTTGCCTCAAGAGACTATCAACCCATCTGAACATGAGCTCAATGCTACTCAGAAAATGTTGAAAAATAGTGGCCACACTATCAAGAATGCTAAGCCAGGTTTGGGATATGTCCCTCAAAAGCCAGTCCGCATAGCAATCAGAAGAACAAATGCAAATTATATCACAGAGGGAGAAGTTTCGTCCCCAGAAGACATGTTTGATGAAGGAGAAAGGAAAATCAAGAAAAGTTTTATCTTTGAAAGGCTTGGAAGTCTTTTCGAAAGGCTCGGACCGTGTGAAAAGAACAAGTATGGGAATAAAAGTAATTTCAAGTCTCCTAGCTTCCCAAAACTCCGAAGTCGAATCCCTTCTCGCATGAAGAGGAGAAATATCTTGACAGTCTCATTTGGAAGAGTGTTAAATGCCAAGATGCAGACAATTGTCTTTACTAAAGAAGACAATGATAATGATAAAGAAAGTGTAGCTTCCACCAACCATATCACTGCTCTTGAGGATTCTCAAGCGGAGGAAGTGGATGCCGAGGATGCCCCTCCACAATTTGAGGAGGGTGTGAAAGCCATTGTTGATGAGTTGAAAGAAATCAACTTAGGTGACGAAAGCGACCCACATCCTACCTACATAAGTGCCATGCTAAGTATTGAGGAAGAAGAACAATATATCAGCCTTTTGCGGGAATTCAGAGATGTCTTCGCATGGTCGCATAAAGAAATGTCAGGTTTGGATCCAAAGATCGCAGTGCATCACCTGTCAATCAAGAAGGGAACTCGACCAGTTAAACAAATGCAATGGCAATTTTGACCAGAGTTAATTCTGTTGATTGAGGATGAAGTTAATAAGCTTCTTGAAGTAGGCAAGATCAGAGAAGTCAAGTATCCTACATGGATTTCTAACATTGTGCCGGTAAAAGAAAAAATGGGCAACTCAGAGTATGTGTTGATTTCCGAAATTTAAACATGGCATGTCCGAAGGATGACTTTCCATTGCCAATTGATGAACTCATGATTGATGCAACAACGGGGCATGAGGTCCTTTCATTTATGGATGGGTCATCTGGCTACAATCAAATTGTTCTGGCTCCTGAGGATCAAGAGAAGACAACCTTTCATACTCCAAAAGGAATATATTGCTACAATGTCATGCCATTTGGCTTGAAGAATGCTTGTGTCAGTTATCAACGAGCCATGAAAAAGATATTTGATGATATGCTCCATAAAATTGTCGAATGTTATGTCGATGATATTGTGATGAAATCAAAGGAAAAGAAAGTTCATCTCCATGATCTAAGACGGGTGTTTAAGCGGTTAAGAGAACATCAACTCAAGATGAATCCACTCAAGTGTGTATTTAGAGTTACATCCAGAAAATTTCTTGGATTTATTGTTCGTCGTCGAGGGATCGAGATTGAGAAAGAAAAGATTGATGCAATCACGAAGATGCATATACCTCGAAATATACATGAGCTCAAGAGTTTGCAAGGAAAGTTGGCATACTTGAGAAGATTCATATCAAACTTGGCTGGTCGATGCCAACTGTTTATTCATCTCATGAAGAAAGGTAGCGTATTCGAATGGATGAAGCTTGCAATAATGCTTTCAATATCATTAAGGAATACTTGATGAAGGCACCAGTGTTGTGTGCACCAATACCCGAATGTCCATTGATTCTCTACCTAGCTGCTCAAGAGCGTTCTATCGGAGCTTTGCTTGTACAAGAGAATGATGATGGTAAAGAAACTGCCCTTTACTATCTGAGTAGAACCATGACTCCAAATGAGTTGAAATATTAACCAATTGAGAAGATCTGCTTAGCCCTTATCTTCGTGATTCAGAAGTTGAAACATTACTTCCAAGCTCATACAGTTCGGCTAGTCTCGAAAGCCAATCTACTAAAGTTTGTCATGTCAAAGCCAGTACTCTCTGATCGGCTTGCAAGGTGGTATTTCCAACTCCAACAGTTTGAGATTGTATACATCCCTCAGAAGGCCGTAAAAGGACAAGTGTTGGCAGATTTTCTAGCTGATCATCTAATGCCTGCTGAATGGGAATTATCTGATGAACTCCCTGATGAAGATGCTTTCGCTGTGGAGGTAGCTTCTTTCTTGGAAAATGTACTTTGACGGAGCATCTCATAGAGAAGGAGCCGATGTTTGAGTCGTGTTTGTAACATCCAGTGGTGAAGTTCAACCATATTCATTTTCCTTAACAGAAAATTACTCTAACAGTGTGGCCAAGTATCAAGCACTCATACTTGGTTTAGAGATGGTCGTCGATATAAAGCAATTACACCTAAGGATGTATGGTGAGTCGCTACTTGTGATAAACCAACTACTTGGAGTGTATGAAGTAAGGAAACCTGAGTTACTCTCATACCACAAGTATGCTCAAAAGCTGATGGGTTGGCACGGTGATGTTAACATCGAACATCTGTCTAGATGAGAGAATAAGCAAGCTGATGCCTTTGCTAAGCTAGCATCAACTATAGCTATGCCAGAGGCACAAATTCAAATTCCGGTGTGTAA
Source organism: Pogostemon cablin (assembly GCA_023678885.1). Classification (NCBI taxonomy): domain Eukaryota; kingdom Viridiplantae; phylum Streptophyta; class Magnoliopsida; order Lamiales; family Lamiaceae; genus Pogostemon; species Pogostemon cablin. The sequence continues at coordinate 34,463,506 of CM042951.1, forward strand.
AAGTTGGGTTATACCACCAATCTTTGAAGATTATGATTATGAAGAAGTTGAAAATCATGTGGTGGAAGTCTTCGAAATTGAAGCAGAGGATTGGAGCCAACCACTAGTGGATTATTTGAAGTATGACAAGTTGTCAAGTGATCCACGCCAAAGGGTTGATATTCGGCGTCGTGCACCTCATTTCATCTATTTCAAATGGACACTTGATAGAAGATCTTTTGATGGAATTTTTTTGAGATGTCTGAGTAAAGAGAAAGCTACTCAAGCAATGGAGGAAGCTCATTTCAGAATTTGCAGTGCTCATTAGTCTGGGCCGAAGCTGCACTTCAGAATCAAGAGGATGGGCTACTATTGGACCACAATGGTAAAAGATTGCATGAAGTATGCACAAAAATGTCAAGCCTGCCAGTTCCATGGGAATTTGATCCATCAACCTCCGGAGCCTCTGCACCCAATGGTCATTTCATGGCCTTTTGATGCGTGGGGATTAGATGTGGTAGGGCCTCTCACAAAATCTTCTGGTGGTCATCTCTATATCCTTACTGCCACCGATTACTTTTCCAAATGGGCCAAAGTTGTGCCTTTAAGGGAAGTGAAGAAAAAAAATGTTGATGATTTTATTCGAATCAACATCATTTACAGATATGGTGTTCCTCGCTACATCATCACAGATAATGGGAAGCCATTCAGCAGCAGTTGGATCGATAAGTTGTGCGTGAAGTTTGACTTCAAACAAAGGAAGTCATCAATGTATAACGCAGCTGCCAATGGTCTGGCTAAAGCATTCAACAAAACATTGTGCAGTTTGTTAAAGAAAGTTGTCTCCAAGTCGAAATGGGATTGGCACGAAAGAATAAATGAAGCTTTATTGGCGTACCGCACCACCTATAGAACGCCCACTCAGGCTACTCTGTATTCTTTGGTTTATGATGTTGAAGTTGTGGTACCTCTCAAAAAATAGATCACATCTTTGAGGATGGCCATACAAGAAGGCTTAACCGAAGAGGAAAATGCAAAGTTGCACCTTCAAGAGTTAGAGGCATTAGATGAGAAGAGACTAGAGACACAATAAAGACTCGAGTACTATCAATCTCGCTTATCCAGAATGTTCAATAAAAGGGTAAAAGTACGTTCTTTTCAAGTTGGTGACTTGGTACTTGCCGTGAGGAAGCCTATTGTGGTCACACATTGAGTTGGGAATAAATTTCTACCTAAATAGGACGGCCCTTATGTTGTGAAAGAACCCTACACAAATGGCGCCTACAAACTGATCTCGGAAGATGGCGTGAACATTGGTCCCATAAATGGAAAATTCTTGAAACACTACTATGCATAAAAAAATACAAAGATACAAGCTCCATGACGCACGAGCCTAAACTGCATGTTACTCCTGGCCCGCATAAGTATAAATTGTGTACGACAAACTCCTGATCTGCATGAATATAAACTATGTACGACAAACTCCTGGTCCACATTAGTATAAACTGTATACGACAAACTCCTGGTCCGCATGAGTATAAATTGTGTACGACACACTCTTGGCCCGCATGAGTATAAACTATGCACGACACCCCCTAATCAAAACCATGTCCCTTTGAACTACGTTATGACTTGATTCTCTTTAAAGAGATACGTAAGCAGCTTAATATTTTGTTAAGTTCAGTCATGTTTTGGCTTGTTTCGCATCAAGTTTGTGAAGCAAGAAACAAATTAAAGTATGAAATTAGCAAGTAAAAAATAAATAAATAAAATACAGTAAAGCAAACTACAAATGCAACGATGAAGAAGTAAGGAAGAAGATGAACTTTATTGATAATGTCATTACTGTTCAGAAGAAAAAGAGACATTGAATTGAAATGGTTTCAATACAAGTTAATGAAAAATATTCATAACGGATAGCTCCTCTCGAGCGGCTTCCAAAGCTTGTGTAACACTCCTTAATTCATCATCAATGGAATCTTCTAGGATGGGTGTTTTCTTTAGCACACCGATGTCCCTGGCAGCAGTTTGGGCTCCAAGCTTTACACTTTGAACGGACTCGCAAAGATGTTCAACTGTTCGAGATACTGTTTCTTTCTCCTTCAACAGGGTCTCAATTTCTTCCGCAATTTGCTTCAACCTAGTTTCAGATTCTTGAAGTTGCTTGACATCTACAGCTTCTTTGCCTTTAAGGTCATGAGCACGCTTCCTTGCATTGGTCAGACGCTTATTGACTTCTCTCCTGGATAGCCCATCGGCAAGTTTTATCTTCACGGCATCATACGCATTAGCTTTAGAAAATAAGAAATTAAATGATGCTTCTAAAGTAGATCCGTCAATCTCTGGAGCGCTCTTAAAGTTATTAACCATTTTAAGTCCCTCATTTTATCATAGAAGATAAGGAGCTGACAGGAGTCTTCTTCAGTTTATCTTGAAAGTGTTTCCACACTTCCAAGTTAACTAGTTTCCTAGCATCTATGATCTCGTCATCAAAGTTAAATGTTGTAATTTCTAGAGCTTCAGCCGTTGTAACTAGAGGGTGAGATTCAGGTACGACGAGAGAAACATGATCCGGGAAGCCATCATCAGCTAAGTCTTCTGGGGCTGCAACAGAAGCTGATCCTTCCTCAAATTCACCATAATCAGTACCAAATACAGCATGCAAATGCTATAAGAAGAAAAGATGTTAGAAAAATTACAGGCATAGAAGTATGTAACTCATAATTAAAGGGTGATTGAAACCTCGGCTTGAGTTATCAGAATAGACACCGGAGATTTAGCTCTCTTAGTTCTCTTCCAGTTTTGGTTATTGTTACTATCATTTGAATGAGAGAGATCACTCTTTCTCTTTTCTACTCCACCAGATGTCCCTACAATCACCTTTCGAGGAAGCGGGGCCTCTAACGATACAACTGCCTCATCAGCTTCGACATTATTAGAAGTGCCATTAATGTCAACTTCTTCTTCTACGACATGGCTTGGAATAATTTTGATTAGATCTGCCACATGGTCTATAAAATAAGTGTCGTGAGTCTGAGATAACCATTGATTATATTCTGATGAGCAGAAGTCTTTGAACTTTGAAGGGGCACATGGAAAAGTCATTGTAGAGCGAAAATTATGTAAGATACATTGTTTCCAATACTGGAAACCTTGCTCTAAAGTAGTTTCTCGATGGTCTATTTTCAGTCTCCCTGGAGTATCTGCTTGATAAAAGCCAAATTGGCGGCTAAATCGATGTGGGCTGTAAGGTTCAATGAGAAATCCCCCATTCTGCCGCAGGGTGAGATAATGCATACGAATAGCAATGAAGAAACTCCAGTCGTGCCAAAGTGCTTGGTCAGTGTCAACATACTTCACTGGGTCCTTTCTCTGGCGAACGTTGCAAAACAAGGAAGCATCATTTCCATTTTGAAGCTTCTTACGAGCATTAGCAATAGTAAAATACTTGGCTTCATTCTCGCCCGAATACATCACCATTAAAGGAACTTTCAAGTCATGAGGATTCGGATAATGAGTATTGAAATAGTGAGCCAACCATGTATAAACAAAATATACGGGAAATGTTGACTTCACTTCAGAGGGTCTAAGCTAGTTTGAAATCTTATTCAAACCTCTATAGATGCTTGTCAAAATTGGAACGACAAGTCCAACTGATTTTCCTGCAGCCATCAAACTCGCCACCTTAAAGGTGCCAGGACATATCAAATCTACTTCATCGGTAGGGAGTACGAAAGAGCAGAGCCAGCAAGCCAGATGAGTAGCCAGATACGCCTCGTCTTGTTGCGTAGCATCAATACCAAGCACTTTAAAGGGTTCTATCTCTGCAGAGGTCAATTTCTTGTGATAGCCAATGATCCCCTTGGGATTATGTGTTCTCTTGCGATGGGACTTCCTACTCTTCTCTACACGTGCAGGAGGTTTCTTGTATGTTATAGGCCGACAAAACCAAAAGTCTATCCATTGAGTGAGTGAAACAAAACTATTACCGTCAAGACTACGAAATTTATGGTAAGCATGCAGCAAATGTCGGCAGCTAGATAGAATGCGTAAGCTAGTGGCATCACGCTCATTGAAGAGTTCGGGCTTGTCAGGCACAACTTCTTCATACAAGTGACCAGCAAACGGCAATCCCGTCCAGTTATACAAATCTCATAGAGAAATCGATATTTCTCCAAAGAAGTGAGTAAGTTATTGGTAACAGGGCACCATGCTTCACAAAAAGCTTTGATGAGTTCACGACTGCAGTCATACGTGAATAAAGATGCAAAAATAGGGTCATAAATCCTTATTTTTTCAAGATCGGAGCAATATCTGTTGAGGACAACTTCAGTCCAATCCCAATATCCGGAAGTGTAATTGAATTCCCCGAGAAAGTTCACCGACTTGCCCCATGCCGCATTGCCGTTGATTATTTGGCGCCCTAATGTGGGTAAAGGGCCAATGTTTCTTTCTTTAATATGGTTAGCCGTCCTCAAAGCTGCAACTTTGGTTTCACCCAAGTCTAGGTCTCTAGTCCAAGTCTCTAGACCAAATTCGCTACTCTCGCGAAGAAGTTTCTCGATAAGTGTACCCATCAGGGGTCTCTCAATTGGAAGATAAGTTGCTCCATCTGATGGTGAGTTCTTTCTGTCAAGAATCACCAATTGACGCTTATTGGAGTCTATGACCATACTATCGAAGTAAACCATCTTGAAGTTGAACTGCAAGAAAATATATGGGGAAAAGTATCATCAAAAGGGGTTCAAATTAATATATATATATATATATATTTAATTAATTAAAAGGCCAAAAAAACTCATGGGGTCAATTACTTATTAAATTCAAAATTATAAATTAAAAGAGCCAAATGTTAAAAGGATCAATTAAATTAATTCATATTTGAGTTTGATAAACTAAAACAAAAATTACATGAATTAAATTTAAGAGTTGAGGCCTAAATTGTTGATACAAGATCGAATGCATGGACCTCAAGGTAACATAAATTGATGGCTATTCTAAAAGCAAATTGGCGTGAACATAAGCCCACATGGCTTATTTGCTAAATATTTGATCCAATGGCCCAAATTACTTGATGGGTCTGAAGCCCAAATTTTGATTTAACTTATATAAAAGTCAGGGCCTAAAAGTAACTTTAACATGGGCTTACAGCCTTGAAGTGCAAGGTTGCTTTTATTTTGAAAGCCCAAATTTAATCAAAAATGGGCTGGTCAAAATTAGCTTGGGACTCAAAATTGATTATAACCAATCAATTCTTGCCACATGTAGATTCCCATTTGAAGAGTAGCATTCATGTGAATTCTGCAGAAGTCAAAATTGAGATCTGCTGCTCATTCCTCTACAGCGAGAGCGAAGATACCCATCCCGCCGAAAATTCGCGACCCGGCCAAGCAGAGCACCGCTCGCCATCGAAGACCCATCTTCACACACGATTACTCGCGATGCCACCAGGCGGCGTCACTACCATCATCGCCGAAAACAGCCACCAACTTGCGCTGTTCGCCATCGCTACGAGCCGCCGCCGTTCATGTTGGGCCCGTTGGGCCTTGTGGCCCAATTTGCTGGTCTTCATTCCTCCAAGTATTGAGCTTGGCCCATTACTTACACTTCTGGCCCTTATCAACCCCAATTATGAACCCAATACATGGGTTGGTGCAGAATACTCTTCGTGAGTTTGAAATGGGAATCTGAGCACCTTCCGTCGCCACCACCTCTGGCGATGCTCCGTCGGTGAAGACGTCGACCGGGGAGACGACGAGGACGACCGCATCCTTCCAAAAGTGGTATCAGAGCGGGTTTCGTCATCCGTCCACCTCCCGAAGCTGCTGACCGTCAGCCGCCGGTGGGAGAACGCCGCCGTCCGGCCGCTGCCGAACTTCCTCACCGGAATCGCGATCTGACTGGATCGGAGCCGCCACTGCCTCCAGCCACCGGGATCTGCCTGGAACTACCACAGCGCCGTCATCCCCAATCTGCCCGGAATCACGACGCCTAACGCCGCCAGGATCGCTATCTGAAGCCCGCCGCCATCGCGAGGGAACACCAGCTTCCAGATCGCGTGTCCAGACCGCAACCGCTCGCCGCCAGGGTCTCGCGATGATCGAAGCCCGCCGCCGCCATCGCTGAACTATAGTGATCTGCCGTGGCTTGTTAGATCGTGCCGCCGCCAGTCGACAGGTAGGGTTCCGCTTGGAGCCGCCGCCGTCCATCGCCAAGCAGTCCACCGAGATTGCGTCGTCCGCTGCTTCAACGCCTGCCGCTGCTAGATTTGGTCACCGGAAACGCGACGCCGTCGCGCTCAGCCACCACCTCTTCTTCCAGCCGCGGATCTGGACGCTGGAAACGCGTTGACCGCGAGTGACGCCGCCAAAAGGGTTTCGACAGCTGCTGACCTCCGGCCACCACCACTGCTGAACGTCGGAGCTGCTGTCCATCGTCTGCCCGCCTCCATCCACCGCTGGAGCTGCCGGACACCGCCAGCAACCACCTGGAGTCGGATCTGCAGCCGCGCCGCCATCGCTGACCGTCAGCCTCCTGCCGCCGCCGCTAACCTCCGGCCACCGCCGCCGTTGACCGCCGGAGTTGACCGCCGTTGCTAGGGTTCCGGCCAGATCTGTCGAGTGCCACCAATTCGGGAAGGGAAGTGTTCTTTCCTTATTGTGTTGTAGATTCGTTCTACATTTAATAATTTTCAGACTTGCATCCACCAACTTTCTCACTATTTGTTGCACTTTGTGTGTAGGTCCCGCTTTTGGAGTTAGTGGAAGCTTAGCTACCCATACGTGTTTGTTGGCCACTGTATTTGCATTTTTGTGATGCATGCGGCGTCTGCCATTCGGGGTGTAGTTCAATAAGTGGATGCACGAGTGGGCTGCTACTCGAAGAGTCTATTGTGAGTTCAAGCTTGGTAGCGGGCAGGGTGCGGCTCCAATGTGGGAGTTGCTTGTTCGGTTGCCGCTTGAACAAGCCTTCGAGGGAAGCTTGTGGCTCGTAGGGGTGCTACAGTGTTCATCCACCGCTTCAGGGGAGTTTCCATTCCTTTAAACTTTGTGTTTTTTCTGATTTGTTCAGTTATGTTATATCTTTGTGATACCCTGAGGCGGTTGGTCCTCCTTTGTGCTTTGTGATGCTTTGAGGCGGCTGGTCCTCTTGTGTGATAATTTCTGTGCTGTAGAATTAGGGATTTTTTGTGATTTGTGACCTAGTTGGTCAATTTCTTGGTATCTCTAATTCTTATTTGCTTGAAATCTATTGTGAATTTTATATCTTTGTGATATTGTATCTTGGTATGCTTTCGCTGCTAATCTGATTTTCTGGAATTTTTTGCTCTTTCTGCTATGTGTGTGAATTGAGTTTGTTTCCAGGCCTAAGATAGCTTTGGCTCACCTGTGTGTGTGATTGTATTGTTTCTTGAATTTGTGAGTCGATTCACTCAACTTTAAGCACCAATGACTCTTCTCCTAATGCATTTGGGCAAGGAGACTTCAATATCTGTTTGAAACAGAAGATGAAGTATGAGGGGGTGTTCAAAGCTGTGAATGACTCTTATGATTAAGAGATAATTTCTTGTGTGAATTATTTATGCCTTTTAAAACCTTGTGTGTGTGTTAATTGGCTAGTTAATTCTGCATGTGATTAGGAAATTTGTTTTTCTATCTTGTTTCACTTTGAATCTATGTGCTTCTTTGTGAATTTGTGTTTTCTTGTGTGAAAACTTGTTAGAAATGTGTTTTCTACATTGTGTGCTTGTTTATGTGTTAAACTTGTCTTGTCTACATGCTTATTTGTTTCTCTTAGTGAGGTGGAGCATGTTGTGTGCATTCGAATGTGGTGTAACATTTGATTGTTGTTTGTCTGTGTGACTGTGTCTAGTTTACATGCTTGTTTGTTTCTCTTAGTGAGGTGGAGCATGTTGTGTGCATTCGAATGTGGTGTAACATTTGATTGTTGTTTGTCTGTGTGACTTTTATGTCTGTGTGACTGCATGCTTCTGTGTGAAGTGTCTGTGTGACTTGTGTGTCTGTGTGACTTGACTATGTGTCTTTAGAATTTTGTATTCTATTCTATGCGATAAATGTTATGAATGGTGTAATTCATATATCTGTGATTTCATGTTAGCTTTGTGCTTAGTTTTGTTCTATGTGAACTGTTCGTGTGTCATGAGAACTGTGAGTTCTAATCTATGTGATTACATGACTATGTGAACTTTTGTGTCTGTGTCCGTGATCTTTGCTCTGGCTTAGATTTGTGTATCATTTGTGATACTTTTGACTTTGTGTCAATTTTTTGGATCTTGCATCTAAACTTTGTGTTTTCCATTTTGCAGGTGTCCGGAAAAAGGTGCGATGATGAATTCCTAAATAAATGATCACAAGGTGGATGATTTGGGCCAAGGTGGAGATTTGTTGGGCCCGTTGGGCCTTGTGGCCTAATTTGCTGGTCTTCATTCCTCCAAGTATTGAGCTTGGCCCATTACTTACACTTCTGGCCCTTATCAACCCCAATTGTGAACCCAATACGTGAGTTGGTGCAGAATACTCTTCGTGAGTTTGAAACGGGAATCTGAGCACCTCCCATCGCCACCACCTCCGGAGATGCTCCGGCGATGAAGACGTCGACCGGGGAGACGACGAGGACGACCACATCCTCCCAACAGTTCAAAGCACCACCACTTGCCCCTCGCTGCTGACCGACGGAAATAGATGATCGCCTGGATTCACCGCCACCGTCCACCGGATCTGTCGCAGCCCCTCACGCCGAGCCAGCCACCATCACCCAGATCAGATGCATGCCGCATCCACTCAGCCACCGGAGGGCACCATCTCGCTACCGGAAATGTAAACCCATCACCAATGAGCCATCGACTCAAAACTGCTCAACCGCCGCATCAGCCGCCGTCGCCGGAAGTCGCGAGCCCAGCCACAAACACCAGCCCATCGACCAGTCGTCAACTTCACCAAGAATCCGATTGCGAGTTCGCCGCGACCAAATACCAATGCCAGCGCTGAAGCCACAGCGTCCCTCCTCATCGGCTTCGATCTGACCAGAACGGCCATCGACTGCTCGTCGTTCACCATGCCCCTTGCCACTGCCGCTCAATACCCTTCAGCCGGTCGCCGAAATCGAGCCGATGTACCACGTGATGTCGCCGACACATTAGGAGATACGAACTTGGTGCGGACTGCTCGACGCCACTCTTCTTCATTCGTGCATTGCCACCGCACGCTCACCCACCAACAGCCGTTGTTCATCTTTGTTCATAACTGCCTCTAGCAAAGACAATCAATCTCAGTCGCCTCCACTAGCATCACGTTTCTGGTGCCACGCACAAATAAGGCTCAACCTCAGTTTCATTATCAGATTATTACTGATCAAGCTCATCAGCAGTTATCGAGGGACAACTGAGGGACAAACGTTAAAGGGATAATTGAGGAACAGCTGAGGGACAACAGTCAATTCCATTAAAAGGGACAACCGAGGGACAACAGTCAATTTCAGTAAAAGGGACAACCGAGGAACAATTGTCAATTTCACTAAAAGGAAAAAAGGCTCACCATCGATTTCTTTGAAAAGAAGAATGGTGAGGTTAAAAAAAATTGCAAATAAATAGCTCCACTTTGGGGTTTACACAAAAAATTCGTACAAAAAAAATACGTACAGTAATAAGAAATAGAATAAGAATGTGAAGGTACTGAGTTATTCTATTCACATAAACGATGTTGTCATACTGAATTGCTCATACGTTAAAATAAAAAGAAGCAAGGAAAAGTGGGATTACTCTTAATGCAAAGTGGATTCTGGTGTCTTGGATGCAAAAATACAAATTCCACTTGAGTCTTCACAAGATTGTTTTGAATGATCTGTAAAAAAAATGAATGATCTGTAAAAAAAATTACGCCACACTGTGAAGAAAATTAGAAAAAAAAGAAAAGCAGAACTGTAAATGTCTTACAGTCGGTTGATGAAAAAAATCAAAGATCCTGGTGAAAAAATCAAAGAGATCTGAGTGAAAAGACTGCAGCAAATTATGGAAATAATTTGCATGATTGAAATCTCTCAAGATTTCAAGAGATTTCTTTTATTTTGATCAAAGATTTGGAAATTATTTTGAGGAGCAAGAATCAAATCTGTCTCTATTTCTTGTCTCCCGTAAATATTGAAATTAAGCAGGGAAGGAAGTTGATTTGGGCCTAAGAAAATAAATTGGGCTACTTGAGAAGTAAATAAATTGGACTACTTAAAAAAATTGGGCCAAGAAAAAAATTTATTACTTGGATAAAGTAATCTCTCAATTATAAAAGCCCACATTACAAATGTTGAGAAAAATGGAAAACTTTGCGATTCTTTCACATCAAGGCATGTCGTCCGTAAACAAATCGCAAAGGGGCATTTGTAAGCATTTAAAATTTACGGTCCAATCAAATGGCGACACGTGGATTTTCTGGATTAAATATCAATTATTAATTTATTGTGGAATTTAAATAAATTAATTCCTAAAAAATAAATTAATAAATAATTGATAATTAATTTAAGCCCAACAAATTAAATGGGGCTTAAATAAATGAGACCTGACCTAAGTCAAATAAGTCCAAATTAAGTAAGGTCTGACCCAAGTCAAATAAGCCCAAATTAAATGAGGTCTGACCCAAGTCAAGTGAGGCCTGACTTAAGTCAAACCAGCCCATACAAATTATATCAGGCCCAAATAAAATAGGTCTGATTACAACCCAGACAAATAAAGGCCCAAGCCCGTAGGATTTGGCCCAAATAGAGTGAACCAATCAGAATGTAAGGCATTTATGAGGGGGTCTTCAACCTATATAAAGGGATCTCCTCTCTTCATTTGAGAGATTGAAGCATCCGAAGAAGACAACGCTCTGAAGAAATTGAAACACGAGCAACGCTCCTCAAGATCTTCAAGACAAGAACGACATACGGCCCGGGATTAAGGTGCTAAGCCCCTCAGATCGAGTGTTCTCCATACACTAAGTTCTTCAAGTGTTCTTCAAGGAAAGAACGACATACTGCCCGGGATTAAGGTGCTAATCCCCCAAATCGAGTATTTTCCATACACTAAGTTCTTCAGTGTTCTTCGAGCCAAGAACAACATACGACCCGAAATTAAGGTGCTAAACCCCCCAGATCGAGTGTTTTTCACAGCAAACACGTTTAATCCAAACAAAGGCTCGATGCCTCTGGGTTAACGTTACAAAGCCCCTAACTCGAGTTCGGACAAGCTTCAACTGAAGATTCGATTCAATATACACAGTCAGCGCAATCAACATAGTCAGCGCAACACACAAAGTCAAAGTCCAAATTGGTTCGAGAGAAGAATCAGAGGATAGATAGAGATTGTTTTCTAGATTTTCAAGTTTAATCCTTCTAGATTATCATTGTAATTCAACTTGTATTTATTTTATTATAAATACAAAATTTATTGTTACACACCCTTCTCGTTTACTGTATCACGTTGTTTAAAAATATATTTTTTGACTAATTTTGTTGACTTTAGAGGGTACAAATAATCTGCGAGTACTGATAAACGGGCATGGGACATGTACGAGTATGATAATAAATTTTTTTAAGTTTAAAATAAATTTTTATATTAAAATTTATGTATGTACTCCATACAATATTAACACTCTTAGGGCTCATTTGGTAGATCATATTACGGTCTTTTCTCATGTATTGTACTTTCTTTTATAGAGTTTGGTAGTAGATATTGAAAAGGGGAGGGGCCCGGTACTATCGATGAGCCCGTTGCTATATCACTACTCAATTTGCATAACAAATATGGAGATCATAGTATTAGGAATATGGATTTGTACAGTTGCGCATATAATAAGTTGAAATTATCCTTATAACCTTGAGAATGAGGGTTTGAGAGGCAACATATAATAAAGAAGATAACTATCAGTAAGCCACCCAATTTAATGGCAATTTGGCGACCTTCTTTCAGTAGCGTCGGCGACAGCAACAGCAACGGCGCCGTCTCGAATCTACAAGAAAATTAAAGAAAAGAAGATTGTTGGATTACTGTCAGATATCTCTCTTTGTCCTCACCCTGTCAATTGCCCACTTCCTTCACTATCTTCATCACAAATTCCATCATCATCAAATTGTAATTTCTGAAAGCAATTGATGTTTCTATTGTGAAATTTTTGAATTCAATGCAACTCAACACACATCTGCAAATTTTTACCATGTCTATGTCTAGTGAGAATGGGAGGCAAAAAACTTTAACCCTTCTGCCAACATATGGATAGAGAATTATTTTAGCAGAAAAATGGAGGGGGAAAAATTGATTATTGTTGATGAGTAATTTTGATAGACGAGGAGGAAAAAAGTGGGAGAGAGAAGGGAAAAGGATAAAGGAGAAAGAAGATAGAGAGGGGGAAGAGAGAGAAGATGTGGTGAGATGGGAGGATTGGATCGTTGTATTTTCAGAAGGTGGAGTGGAGAGAGATGGTGGGTGTGGGGGGAGAGATAGTGGAGAAAAAAATGTAATAAATTAATAAATAATAATATAAAAATTATAAAGAAAGGGCGAAAATATAATTTGAGTATATATCTTGATTCTTTTATCTCCTACCAAACATCCTAATATTTTGTTATACTTATTATAATACAACCTATCAAACAATCTTCACTTTTTATATTATGTATATTTATCTTAATTAAAATCTCAATTCTTATATATACTCTCTTATCTCATTTCGCCTATCAAACGAGTCTATCAAATGAGCCGTTACGGTATCATAAAATTACTATTTGCTTTTTGCCATAGAATTTATGACAGATATGGAATGGGTGGGGGTACGATAATAAAAATTTTAAACGGGATGAGTACGGATATGGGTAGTTAATATTTAAATAGATACAAGTATGGGTACCCTACCTTTTGCCATCTCTATTCCTACTAGCAATAACTTCACACTTTCTTTAACTCAAAATTTATGCACATAATAATATTTTACAATATTAACACTCTTACGGCACCATAAAATTACTATTTTATTTTACCATAGAAATTATGATGGGTATGGGATGCGTGCGAGTATGGTAATAAGATGAGTACGGATGCAGGTAGTTAATATTTAACCGGATACGGGTATGAGTACCACAAAATAAGCGGGTATCCTACCTGTTATCATCTGTATATTCTTACATGCTATAACTTCACAATTTTATTTTTGTTTATCTCAATAATTATGAACATAATAATATATAACTCTTACCGTACCAAAAAATTACTACTTACTTTTTACCATAAAATTTATGGCCGGTATGGGATGGGTACATGTATGATAATAAACTTTTTAAACGGGACAGGTACGGATACAGGTAGTTAATATTTAAACAGATACGAGTATGAGTATCCAAAATAAGCGGGTACCCTACCCGCTGTCATCTCTATTCCTACATGCTATAACTTCACATTTTTTCATGTTTGTTTATCTTAAAATTTATACTCATTATAATATACTCCGTATACTACAATATTAACACTTTACGGTACCATAAAAGTATTAATTTCTTGCTTTTCATCGTAAATTTATGACGAGTATGATAATAAAATTTTTAAACAGGACGAGTATATGTACGTGTAGTTAATATTTAAATGGATATGGGTATGAGTACCTAAGATATTTTCATCTCTATTTACATGCTATAACTTCACACTTTTTTTAAAAATTTTTGTTTTTCTCAAAATTTATGCACATTAATATATACAATATTAACTCTCTTATGGTATTATAAAATTACTTTTGTTTTTACCATAAACTTTATGAAGGGTATCGAATAGGTACATGTATGATAATAAAATTTTTAAACGGGATGTGTACGAATAAAGATAGTTAATATTTATAGGACATATGTATTAGATTTATTATAATACTCATTCCGTCCCACAGAAGTTGTGATATTTTTCTTTTTGGGTTGCCCTACAGAAATTGTTACATTTCCTTTTCAAGCATATGAGACCCACAAAAACACTAATATATTTAGGGGTGGAAATTCCCAACACGATACGATAATTGCAGGTTAGTGTTTGGCTTTATTGGGTTCGTGTTGTTATCGTGTCAACCCTATAAAGACACAAAAATTTTATATCGTATTCGTGTAAACCCGTTAAACACGATTAATATTAACGGATGACCCATTAACCCGTTAACAACCCATTAACCTGTTAACAACTCAATATAAATATAAAATTAGGTAAATATATAATAAAAATACTTATTAATAATTATAAAACATACGCCCTCCGTCCAACATTAATCTATCCGTTTGCTATTTGTGCGTAAATTAAGGAGTATTATTATTTTATGTGTACTGGGTAGGTGTATTAGTAGGGTGTGTGGGTCCCTTATTTTAATTGTACTAGTGTGTGTGTGGGTCTCATGTGTCTAAAAGGGGAAATTGATAGATTAAGAGTGGATAACCCAAAATGATAAAATGGATAGATTAATGGTGGACGGAGGGAGTATTTACTTAAAAAAATTAATACTTTTAATTAGTTTTTTTTTATCGTGTCGTGTTGAATTTTTATCGTGTCATGTTTGGGTTTGCCCGTGTCTTGTCACTATCATGTCGACACGAAACTCAACCCACACACACCACTAATACACCTACCCACTACACACTAAAATAGTATATTCTCAACTCACTATCCATTAAAATATTATACTCCTTAATCTCCGTGCACAAGAAAAAAATGCTACAATTTTATTGGGACAGAGGGAGTATATTTAAAAGTAGTATAATACATACTCTGTCCCCATTCATTTCAAATAGACACATTTGCATTTTGTACGTGGATTACGAAGTATTATTATTTAATGTGTAATGAATAGTTATATTAGTTGGTGTATGCACATTATATTTTAATGGATTAATTACGTCAAAAACCCCAACTTTTACTTGAGTTGCAATTTAATTCAAACTTTTAGAATTTGACAAAAAAAAACTACAACCTTGCAATTAGGACTCATGGGCAGCAAGTTGTTGCCCGACGTATGATGTGGCAACTTCTCAATACCAACCAAAACAAACGACGTCGTTTTTTGTTATTAATACTCTCTTCGTCCCATAGAAGTTGATATAATTTTTTTTGGGCACGGAGATTAAGGAGTATAATAATTTAATGTAAAGGGAAGTAAAGTGAAGTAAGAGAAATAATATTTAATGTGTAGTAGGTAGTTGTATTAGAGGTGATATATGGGGCCCATGAGAATAGATTAATTGTTTTTGTGTGGGTCCTATGTATTAAAAAGAAAATGTGTCAACTTTAGTAGGACAAACCAAAAAGAAAAGTGTGTCAACTTCTATGGGAATGATGGAATATTAATTTTGCCAATTATCAAACCATCATGGTCTCTCCCCTCTTTTCCAGATTTCCCAAAATGGAAAGATGAAACGAATGTGATGGAATGGAGACCCCTCGCATTGTGACAATGGGAGTACCTCTTAAAGTGTTTCGATTTGGCTCCTAGCCATCCTAACAACACCACCGCCACCTCCGACCGTTGATCCGCTGCGATACTATCGGCGTTTATTTTGGTTGATTGCGAGAAAAAATTAATCCAGCGGCTTGATGAGTGGTCAATTGATGCCGGCACCGAGGACGGAGAAATTGGGGGAAATTTTAGGAATGGAGAGATGAGAAGGAGGAAAAAATTGAGAGCGACACTAGAATGAGAGAGACGAGAAATGAATAGGGGAAGCAGAGTGGTGAAGGTTTAGTGGATAAACGTCTCCCTGAAATCAAATTGGGGCATTGGTATATGGTGATTTGTTCTGGTGAATGTGAAAATATGTTATGGACTTAACTTATTTCTCATTCGTGGATTGTACCTGTCGATCCATGGAGGAATTGGGGGAGATGATACAGAAGGGTCATAGAGGAGAGAGAGAGAACAGTGGTTTGATTAAAAAATAATAATTAAAAAAAGAAAAAAATGATGAAAACGACGCCGTTTTTATGTAGTGGCAATGCCATATCATCCATCCGGGCAGCATCCTGCTGCCCACGGGTCTAATTTGCAACTCATTTTTAAAATATTGTAGTTTTTTTTCCAAATTCTATAAGTTTGGATTAAATTGCAACTCTAAGTAAAAATTGGAGGTTTTGACGCAATTAACTCTATTTTAATTGTATTAATATGTGTAAATCTCATGTGTGTAAAATAAAAAATAAAATTCTTAGAGATTGACATCCAAAATGGAAAAATTCATCTCTAAAGAGACGGAGGAAGTATTAAATTTAATATTAGCATGCAATCTATGATTTTGATACCATTGCTAATATGTAAACCATTTCCATGCAATCCAGAGTTTTGATATCATCTTGAAGATGGAAACCTTGATATTATCTTGAAGATGGAAACCAAGATAGTGCAATGCACGGATTTGTTAACACTTCTTAATCTCCATATCCGTATAAACATGCGTAAATATTTGGGACGGAGAAAGTAATATATTTTTTAAAAAAATCTAAATTTATTCATATAAATTTAATATAAAATATAAAATAAATAAATAAGCATAAAAAATACTATTTGTTTCGTGCAGGTTAAAACCCTAGTAAAAATAAAAATAAAGAAGACTAAAATTTACGTATAATTACTACTCATATACCTTATTTAAAATTATATCTTTTAAAATAAAATGTACAGACTCAATAAAGAAAAAAAGATTTTTTTTTTTTTTAATGGAACTCTCTGCTTCTTCTCTCAACTAATCCGAGAACTTGAAGAAGCTCTCCCAACCCAACTGAGAGCGGCCGGAGAACTTGAAGATCTCTCAACCCAGGTAAAATTCGCCGGAGAATCTATAAATTAACGCCGCAACTCAAGAAAATTGATTGTTCCAGATCGATAATTCCAATAATAATTCGAGCGAGGGTCTATCCTTGCATTATTGTAGCCGCTGTTGAATCTCCAATCCATTATTCTCTCTTCATCATTATCGCGATAAAAAGACAAGAGAGGGAGAGAATGGATGAATGAATGAGAAAATTCTTCTAACTCAATTCCATAATTTTCCAAAAGCATGGTTGTTCTTAATAAAAGCATGCTCAAGTCACACTCTATATATGCAAACACTCACCATATTTATATACACATTCTTCTTCTCCAAAACACACACAATGGAGGCGTCACTGCAACACATGAGTTTATTGCAGAACATTATGTACTTAATACAAGGCTTACATGTATTGTGATTGCTATGTTTTGGTTTTCATGTCCAAACAATTGAAATTGCAAGCTGCCGATTTGAATTTATGTTAGGTAAGGACATCGCGCAGCGCAGCACACAAGCTGTTTGATTAATTGCTTCACTCACAGATTTCTACTGCCACACTGTTTATCCTCCTGTTTAATTTTTCCATCTCTTGGAGTTACTTGTGTATATCATATGTATGTGTAAGAGAGAGATTTACTTTCCACGCTAAATTATTTTTCCATCATTTTGTGGGTCATCGATGCCTGACCCGAAGGAAACACATCATTAAGTTTCAAATAAAAGATATTATGTATAACTTCACTTGCAACTTCATGCTTGCTTGGCATTTTTATAGACTTTCGAGAGCTAAAATGGGTTTCTGAAAATGTGAGTGTGTTTGTGATGTGAGATTTTTGGGGTTTGATTTGTATATATCCAGCAAACGATGCAGACTTCAGTTAGGGAAAAGGGTTGGCTTCTGGCGTACCTTTTATTAACACGTGCTGATGTTCTAGTAGACCGGGTATTTGACCTGACCCAATTATTTTTTTAAAAATGGCTTCTAACTTGGAAGATCTTGCACCAGAATTCCCCACGCTAGAAGCACCATAGGGTGCACGGTGCACCAATCAAGCTATAGCCCCATGCAAGGTTGGTTGATGGAAATATAGCTGCCTACTGAGAAATTTTGATCCACAATAATTTACTAATCCGCTTGTGGCTTTGTTTATTGTAAAACCCTTATGAAAAGATCTGTGTGATACAAACTTTCTGAATTAGTTGTAATCTTAACTGCTGTTGGCGTAAATATTACTAACTTATCTTGCATATTATATCAGCCATGAAGTTGAAATATTGCAGTCCTAATCCAGTTCTTTTTTACTACGTTTTGCTTCTTTAAATGTGCCTTTTAAACACCAATTTCAGACTGCCCTATCTTATTGCAAATTCAGAAGATTATTGGGTGATAGATTCATCGAGTTTAGCTGTTCTTTTATGCAAAATGTAGTTTCTATGTTACTATTAGCTGTTACCACGCATTTGAGCTTTAGGTGGTTTGGATTTTGATCCTTTTATAGAGTATATGAATATTATGATAAATTATCATAAACCTGTATTCCTATTACTAGCATTTTATGTATATCTTTGTTAACCATGTTTCAAAATCTACGCCATACCACCTAATAAGTTCAGTAGAGCTACATGTTCTTCATACCTGTATACCATTATGAATTATTTGGAAGGCAAGTAATGAGTGCCCACTTAATAGACTGAATTCATTGAATCTCAGTTTCCAAACGAGTCAAACTAATAGAAGGCACACATTTCCATAACTAAACCTCACAACCTGGGTGAGTCTTACTGAGTTTCTCTTTGTTTTCCTTCCCCGAACGTGCCTTTTAATTGCTTCTTTAAGATTACTGAATCCTGTTTCAGTTCAGTTATTCATTTTTAGAAGGCTAAGCACTGTGGACACAAAAGCTTTACAAGGTGAAAACTAAACTTTTTTGGCCTACCTTTAGGTTTCTGGTTCAATAAGAATATAAGATAGAAAAAATAAAAAATCTCATTAGATTGAAAAATTTGCTCGAAAGCCATCATTTGTATTTTGTAGAGTTTCTGGAAAGTGGAAAATCCAATAAGTAGGAATGATTGTAATTGTTTTGTGAGCATACTTTGATTTTCGTTTGTGTCATTGGTAACTTGACACTTACTGCTTCTCGCTATCTATAAATTATTCTATATTTGTTTGCGTAATCAAATTCATTTCAGTTTCAGAATTGTCTCACAAGGTTTAGGCAGTTGTGTAAAATTTATGCATCTCCATAAATATAGATATAAACTAACCATCCTCAATTTTTAGTGTATGCAGTCAAATTTATTCATACTAGAGTTAGAAAACCGTTGTAAAATTAATCATTCTCAAGAATTAGCATTTATTCTTTTAGTTAAATATAGCATCACTAAGAAATATCAAAATTTCCATTTTTATAAGGAGTATGTGTTAAAATATTCTGAATCCTTACATTTCAGATCTACTGAAACAGAATAGATGAATGCTACAACCGATGCTAGGCAAGCAGAGGAGTCTCTTCTCAACACTTCTGCCACCATGAACTCAACACCAGATTATAACAGCAACAATGTAAAGAAGGCTAGATTACAATCAACCTTAGCGGCAATTCTTACTGATCCCGTTCTTGCGGATGTGCCCAAGAAACCTTCACTGTCGGATGTGGACACTCTCGTCAACTTGGAGCTTGGTAGTGCTATGCGCATCACCATTCGTAAACTTGATGGCACATCTTTGGGTACCGAATTATTTTTCTGTGCTATTTATTTTCACTAACATGTTGTGATAGTTCTATTTTTAATTGCAACACATTTTAACAATGACTATGGAGGTGTTGATTTTTTATTTTTTAAAATTTGGGATGTTAAGAGGTTGTTATGATGAATTCTGCAACTGTGAAGGACTTGAAATTGGCAATTAAGAAGAAGGTTAATAACATGGAGGAGTCGAAGATGGGTCATCGTCACATTTCTTGGTAAGTTCTATTGTTCATATTTGGATTCATTGTCATGGCATATTCTTGAAAAATCCAAGTAATGATAATGAAAAAAAAAATGTAGGTAATGTAACAATGCAGATTAGGTTGACTTTTCCTTGATAATATACATGATGTTTTGTCATGATGGATTTGTCTCGTCTTGAAACTAATTTTCTCAGCTCTTTCCTCTTTTCAAACCTAGGAACCTTTTCACAAGTTAAAAGTGCATGACATTTGTGAAGTGAACCTATGAGTTTTAATGTATGTTATTGAAAGTGACATATTTTCTATGCAATATATCTGAAGTCCATGATTTGTAATAGTTTCGTTGTCATCTTCACTTTTATAGATACATAGATATTTTGAGATGCTGAGTTGGTTCTTCCATGAGTTAATTAAATTATTAAAATGAATATTTCATTCTGAAATTTGAGAACGGCTTCTTGATTTCACAGGAAACATGTTTGGGCAAATTTTTGCCTTCTGCACCAGAACGAGAAGCTGCTTGATGACAATTCTTCACTTCAACATCATGGCGTCAGGAACTACTCTGAGGTACTTCATACATTATTTTTTGAGCTTGAACCTCCTGATATTACTCGAAATTTCTTCCGTGGTAAATGGTATTAAGGTTGAACCCTCTTATATCTCGAAATTCCTGTAGTGCTGTAGTATAACCAATATCTTGATGCTCTTGGAAATTGGCTAAAGTTTTCATATTATTATCATTATGGCTTAATGCATCAAAAGATACCTGGAGTAATATATATTTTGATAATTCCCTAATCTATATTATTATGTTATAGAAACTCCAAGTATTGAATTTTATCACAAGATGACATTTGAATATCTTGAGGCTATGTTGGGTTGAGGATTTGAAAATCAGGTTTCTCTCTCCTTTCTCATCTCTTCTCTCACATCAATTAATACTCTCATCCACTTATCACAATTAACCACCCACGTCTTACACATTAATTTGAGATTAAAAAAAAAAAAAAAAAGCCTATGTGTACCATTACCGTTGAGATGACTCAGAAATTCCTCCAATTTCCACACTCAGTTCTTGAAAATAATTTCAATACTTGCTTTTTACTTGAAAATAGTTTAGTTACCATTTAGATGTACGTTAGTAGTTTAGGTACCTTTAAATGCACTATGCCTATTAGTATTGAATTCGTGGGTGATGTGACAAATATGACTTCATCTGTTTTTAAGTGCATGACTTATCTTTTTTATTAGTAATAATGCAGATCCCCTTTAAATGTGTGATTGAATACTAATCTGGTTTATGTGAGTTGCTCAATTTCCTTTTCATATTTGTAGCAGTAAAATTTATCACTTGGATGTTACTCCCTCCATCTAACAAACAAATTCACACTTTCTTCATTTATTTGTCCTAAAACTATCTTCCCACAATAGACTTTAATTTCAAAATTGTGATTCCACCTTAACACAGTTAACATAGATTACAGTGTATTTATTACAAAAGAGAGTATCAAAGTTGGTCAAAAAACCAACTCTTTTCGAACATCAATCTATAGAAAGTGTGAATTTTTTATGGGAAGGAGGAAGTATATCTTATGCTGAAAGGATTGCCGAAGAGGCATGAGAGTAAAACTTGTCATCCGCAGGTGCAGTTTATTCCCTATGTAGTTTCTAGAGCATCGGGAAAGAAATCTAAGAGCAGAAAGCATCGTATTTTCCGTGGTTTAAACAGCAAACCCTGAAGCCAAGATCACCCTAGTTGTGGCAATTTATGGCAGATCAAACCCTGGTATTTTCTTTTCAAGCAGTTCATAATTCAACCAAACTTCAGAAAAATTTTCCAAAGATATTTGGATTCCAAGTGTTTGTACTGCATTCCATCTTATTTCAACGGTGACGTTTTAGATGGATGCTTATTATGCTTAGCAAAGGGCAAAACAGATGCAAAATTGTTTAATCTTATCTTTTCTTTTCTTTTTGAGTTAGTTTCTTGTGTCTCCATGTGCACAAGATGTCTAAGAGCACAATATTTTGTTGTAAATGGTATACACTTTAATTAATTAGGGTACATCATTTTGTTCTAAAGAGTATATACTTTCATTGATTTTTTTAGAAAATAAAGGGTATACGTTCTTATACTAAAAGGTATACCAATTAATACTAAAGGGTATTTGGCCGGAGGCACACAAATTTTTGCCTTTCTTTTTTCAATTTTAATAACTTTGTTTAATTTTATTTATTCAGTGTGGAAATTTAAAAAATTCACCGGTTGAGGATTTAAATTTTTTATTATTGGCAAACACTACATGCACGGTGAGCGGAAAACTTTCGTCAAATGGGATGATATTTTTAATAAAAAATAATAATATATTTGATAAATAGATAATTATTTAAAAAAAAAAGTAAAGATGGTTTAATGCAAGCGTTACCGCATTATTAATATTAGACCTTTTATATTTTTTAATTTTATTTTAAATTCTAAAAAGAATACTAAGTATATTCTAAAATGTAAAAAACAATTACTAATATTTTGATAAAATATATAAATGCTCATGCTCATCAGCTCATCTACGTTCAAACATATGTACGTTGAATACTTCCCTCAGGCTTACTAAGTTTTTCACCGTTACTATATATATATATATATATATATATATATATATATATGAAGTTTAAGAATAATTATTTTTTTAACTAATTTTATTGACTTTTAGGGATATTATTGTATTTTTAAGTAATAAATAAATGATAAAGTAAGTTATGTGAGTTAGGTAAGAGTGACATTTTTGAAAATATAATGTAGTGAGAGGTTATTTATTTTAAGATTATTACTACTATTTTTGAAGGGTGAATGTTTGCCTATTTTTGTAGCACTCACGAGCAAGAATACTCGATCGTTGTAGTAGTATATCCCAAGAAAAATTATCAATCCACAAAGGATTTATGTTCGGTCTAGCAAAATACGTGAGCTCATGTTCATGTCGTTTTTGTAAAGATGATTGGGGGTTTTGAGATGATTAACAACTAAAGCAGGGAGCAAGTAAATAAGAATAGCAAATAAGATAAATGACAAGTAAAGAAAATGGGTGCTAAAGTTCAAGTATGGAAAAACATGGGATTAGAAACATCCAAGCACACTCGATTCATATTATCATGCAAAAGGAATTCAACTCAATTGATGTAGACTAAGGGTGATCACGATTGTATTCTAAGCTCCCTTTCGGGTTACAAAGGTTGTTGATCCATTTTAGACTCCCAAAAGCACTTAAGATCAAAGCCCAACATTAACCCCTTCCATCTAGGTACTAGTTAGATTAAACTCTCCCTTTTTGTGTACTAAGGCCAACGAATGGATTGGTTCCCCTCATTGAATTCAAATATCCTTTCGGTCAAACCCAAACTCAATGTTTATTCATGCCTTCCTAATACTATAGAGGGTCGTTTTCGTCTCACTCCAAGCAATACATACATGAACATCATGATAGCATTTAATCACCATAAATCAATTCATTGATCAACAATCCATTAAACCAATAATCAATTATGAATAACAAACCATGCCATCACAACATCAAGACAATTAAACTCCATGAATAGAAATCAACATCAATTAAATCAAAAACCAATTTAATCCACATGATAATATAAATCTAATATGCTCTTCATGCTCCTAATCCCACTAGAGGGATTAGCCTAACATAATAAAAGTAACAAAACACATAAATGATTCATTACAATTATTCATAGTCTAAATCCAAAAGAAAATCAAGAGAGATGTAAATCTTCCCCAACAATTTCTTGTAGGAGATCTTCAATACTCATGGATCTTCTTCTCTAGCTATTGATTTCTTGAGATCTCTCACACCCAATGGAAGGGATGAAGTTTTGATGGAGAATTAATGGAGATGATGTAGATGGATCAAGATGGATGAAGTTGGATGAAGATGATGGTGGAAAATGGAAGAAATAGTGTGTGATGTGTGTGTAGAGGATGGGAATTTCGGATCTTCTCTCAATTGTTGAATAAAGGAGTATTTATACCCCTATGGAGGCTTCTAGAAGGATCTGAAAATTTCAGCAGGAAAATACACGGCACGAGTCGTGCTCTACAACACGGCCACGAGGTGGCCGTATTGTGTCTTCTGATGCTGCCGCACGGCCTCTCCTTACAGGGCCGTGTTACGCAACACGGCTCGTGTGCTGCAACACGAGTCGTGTGTTGTAACACGGGCACAGGGTGGTCGTGTTGGCTCTTCTGATGTTGGTACACGGCCACTTCTTACAGGACCGTGTTGATGACACGGCTCGTGCTTCCAACTCGACTCGTGCAACTGGACACGACCTTAAGTTGCCCGTATTGAATGACTAGGTGTCGCCGCACGGCCAACTCTTACAGGGCCGTGTTGGATACACGGCCCGTGTTGGTGCTGGCTCCTGCATTTCTTCACTGTTTTGGCTCGTTCTCCCTCGTTTCAACTCCGAATTGAGATCCGCTTTTTCCTACATCTTCCTTATCATGTTTAGCATCCAATAAAAAGTTATGAATAACAAACCATGCCATCACAATATCAAGACAATTAAACTCCATGAATAGAAATCAACATCAATTAAATCAAAAACCAATTTAATCCACATGATAATATAAATCTAATATGCTCTTCATGCTCCTAATCCCACTAGAGGGATTAGCCTAACATAATGAAAGTAACAAAACACATAAATGATTCATTACAATTATTCATAGTCTAAATCCAAAAGAAAATCAAGAGAGATGTAAATCTTCCCCAACAATTTCTTGTAGGAGATCTTCAATACTCATGGATCTTCTTCTCTAGCTATTGATTTCTTGAGATCTCTCACACCCAATGGAAGGGATGAAGTTTTGATGGAGAATTAATGGAGATGATGTAGATAGATCAAGATGGATGAAGTTGGATGAAGATGATGGTGGAAAATGGAAGAAATAGTGTGTGATGTGTGTGTAGAGGATGGGAATTTCGGATCTTCTCTCAATTGTTGAATAAAGGAGTATTTATACCCCTATGGAGGCTTCTAGAAGGATCTGGAAATTTCAGCAGGAAAATACACGGCACGAGTCGTGCTCTGCAACACGGCCACGAGGTGGCCGTATTGTGTCTTCTGATGCTGCCGCACGGCCTCTCCTTACAGGGCCGTGTTACGCAACACGGCTCGTGTGCTGCAACACGAGTCGTGTGTTGTAACACGGGCACAGGGTGGTCGTGTTGGCTCTTCTGATGTTGCCACACGGCCACTTCTTACAGGACCGTGTTGATGACACGGCTCGTGCTTCCAACTCGACTCGTGCAACTGGACACGACCTTAAGTTGCCCGTGTTGAATGACTAGGTGTCGCCGCACGGCCAACTCTTACATGGCCGTGTTGGCTACACGGCCCGTGTTGGTGCTGGCTCCTGCATTTCTTCACTGTTTTGGCTTGTTCTCCCTCGTTTCAACTCCGAATTGAGATCCGCTTTTTCCTACATCTTCCTTATCATGTTTAGCATCCAATAAAATGTTATGAATAACAAACCATGCCATCACAATATCAAGACAATTAAACTCCATGAATAGAAATCAACATCAATTAAATCAAAAACCAATTTAATCCACATGATAATATAAATCTAATATGCTCTTCATGCTCCTAATCCCACTAGAGGGATTAGCCTAACATAATAAAAGTAACAAAACACATAAATGATTCATTACAATTATTCATAGTCTAAATCCAAAAGAAAATCAAGAGAGATGTAAATCTTCCCCAACAATTTCTTGTAGGAGATCTTCAATACTCATAGATCTTCTTCTCTAGCTATTGATTTCTTGAGATCTCTCACACCCAATGGAAGGGATGAAGTTTTGATGGAGAATTAATGGAGATGATGTAGATAGATCAAGATGGATGAAGTTGGATGAAGATGATGGTGGAAAATGGAAGAAATAGTGTGTGATGTGTGTGTAGAGGATGGGAATTTCGGATCTTCTCTCAATTGTTGAATAAAGGAGTATTTATACCCCTATGGAGGCTTCTAGAAGGATCTGGAAATTTCAGCAGGAAAATACACGGCACGAGTCGTGCTC
This sequence comes from Pogostemon cablin, assembly GCA_023678885.1. Classification (NCBI taxonomy): domain Eukaryota; kingdom Viridiplantae; phylum Streptophyta; class Magnoliopsida; order Lamiales; family Lamiaceae; genus Pogostemon; species Pogostemon cablin. The sequence continues at coordinate 34,489,352 of CM042951.1, forward strand.
TGCAACACGGCCACGAGGTGGCCGTATTGTGTCTTCTGATGCTGCCGGACGGCCTCTCCTTACAGGGCCGTGTTACGCAACACGGCTCGTGTGCTGCAACACGAGTCGTGTGTTGTAACACGGGCACAGGGTGGTCGTGTTGGCTCTTCTGATGTTGGCACACGGCCACTTCTTACAGGACCGTGTTGATGACACGGCTCGTGCTTCCAACTCGACTCGTGCAACTGGACACGACCTTAAGTTGCCCGTGTTGAATGACTAGGTGTCGCCGCACGGCCAACTCTTACATGGCCGTGTTGGCTACACGGCCCGTGTTGGTGCTGGCTCCTGCATTTCTTCACTGTTTTGGCTTGTTCTCCCTCGTTTCAACTCCGAATTGAGATCCGCTTTTTCCTACATCTTCCTTATCATGTTTAGCATCCAATAAAAAGTTATGAATAACAAACCATGTCATCACAATATCAAGACAATTAAACTCCATGAATAGAAATCAACATCAATTAAATCAAAAACCAATTTAATCCACATGATAATATAAATCTAATATGCTCTTCATGCTCCTAATCCCACTAGAGGGATTAGCCTAACATAATAAAAGTAACAAAACACATAAATGATTCATTACAATTATTCATAGTCTAAATCCAAAAGAAAATCAAGAGAGATGTAAATCTTCCCCAACAATTTCTTGTAGGAGATCTTCAATACTCATAGATCTTCTTCTCTAGCTATTGATTTCTTGAGATCTCTCACACCCAATGGAAGGGATGAAGTTTTGATGGAGAATTAATGGAGATGATGTAGATAGATCAAGATGGATGAAGTTGGATGAAGATGATGGTGGAAAATGGAAGAAATAGTGTGTGATGTGTGTGTAGAGGATGGGAATTTCGGATCTTCTCTCAATTGTTGAATAAAGGAGTATTTATACCCCTATGGAGGCTTCTAGAAGGATCTGGAAATTTCAGCAGGAAAATACACGGCACGAGTCGTGCTCTGCAACACGGCCACGAGGTGGCCGTATTGTGTCTTCTGATGCTGCCGCACGGCCTCTCCTTACAGGGCCGTGTTACGCAATACGGCTCGTGTGCTGCAACACGAGTCGTGTGTTGTAACACGGGCACAGGGTGGTCGTGTTGGCTCTTCTGATGTTGGCACACGGCCACTTCTTACAGGACCGTGTTGATGACACGGCTCGTGCTTCCAACTCGACTCGTGCAACTGGACACGACCTTAAGTTGCCCGTGTTGAATGACTAGGTGTCGCCGCACGGCCAACTCTTACATGGCCGTGTTGGCTACACGGCCCGTGTTGGTGCTGGCTCCTGCATTTCTTCACTGTTTTGGCTCGTTCTCCCTCGTTTCAACTCCGAATTGAGATCCGCTTTTTCCTACATCTTCCTTATCATGTTTAGCATCCAATAAAAAGTTAAAATCTTAAGTTTAAGCTCATTCACACACATTTCAATAAAAACACAAAACACAACCAAATAACACATAAAATACGGATAAAATAATACGAAAACACATATAAAAAGACACTAAAATGTATGTGAAAATAGCTCTAATCAACCCCCCAAACTTAAGGTGTTGCTCGTCCCCGAGCAACGAAAATGACAAATCAAAAGGAGAAATTTTCACCTAAAAAAGACTAAACGAATATAAGCAATAACACATCGTTAGCAATAATAACAACAAACTATGCTAAGTCATCCTACAACATTAAAATCATGACATGAGAAATTAACAAGTTCAATCAAAAGAGAATAAAGTGTAATATAGTTCCTTTTAAGTCCAAGCCTCACAATGAATATTAATGTCTCTCAACACTCTTTTGAAATAGGGTAAATCACACTCATTAATCGATTGGCTCGACTCGCTATAAGCTTGCTCGCGGACTATATTCACAAACCACCAAAGTTTCAATCAATGATCAAAAAGGTCTTTAATTAGGATGTAATGATAGGCTTTTTGGTAGGGTAGGAAATATATGGATAAGAGTGACTCAACAAGTGTAAGTAATCAAAGAGATGACCAATTTCCTCAACTTCTCCACTTTTCTTTCTTCCTTTCTTATCTTTACAATCTAAAGCACTATTCATTAACTTTCCTTGGATTGAGCTTCTTTTGATGCATGCTTCCTATCTTTGAATTTTGTTTACTTGAGCATTTTGATGTTGCTTTACTCTTTCTCTTGCTTTGAGGTTGCATGTCCATTTCTTACTTTTGCTCTTTTCATCCTTTTTCTTGCTTGTTTACCATTTTCTTTTCTTCTTTTGCTAATCAATCAATCATTTCTAGCTACCATCTCCTCAATCACCCACACAAAGGTATATATAAGCTTGAATGGGTAATTAAGGCTTGTAATATGCTAAATTCTCAAGAAATAGGCTTATAGGCTCAAAATGGTTAACTAAGGATGATGTTCATGGTAGGGAACATATATGGCAATGACTATAATAACAAGGATGGCCTTAGATCATTTCACCAATCTCCACTAATCAGGCTCGTTCCTATAGTCCTTGAGCAAGTTCTAACTTATCAAACACAACCGATCCACTCATGAAGAAATACCATGTATGCATGGTTGAGGCTCAAATGCTCACAAGCTTGTGCTCGGACCTTAAGCACTTTCTCTAAATTCCTCAAGCACATTCAACTGCAAGAATCTTATCTTCTTCGAAGCTTTCATGTCAAAATTCAATTTCTTAATGGCCCAATAAGCTTTATGCTCTAACTCCACGGGAAGATGACAAGACTTGCCATAGACAATTTGAAAAGGAGACATACCAAGAGTGGTCTTGAATGCGGTTCGAAAGGGCCACAATGCATCATCAAGTTTATTTGACCAATCCTTTCTACTCACACTCACTGTTTTCTCCAAGACTTGTTTAATTTGTCGATTAGAAATTTCAGCTTGACCATTCGTTTGAGGGTGATACGGAGTAGACACTCGATGCTTCACTCCATAAGTCTTGAGAATGTTCTCCATGAGCTTATTTATGAAGTGACTACCCCCATCACTTACCAACACTCTAGGTACTCCAAATCTTGTGAAGATATGCTTCTTTAGAAACCCCATGACCACTCTAGCATCACTTGTTCTCGAAGGTATGGCCTCAACCCATTTCGATACATAGTCGACCGCCAATAGGATGTATAGGAATCCATTAGATTGAGGAAATGGTCCCATGAAATCGATGCCCCACACATCAAATATCTCCATTTCTTGAAAGCTCTTAAGGGGCATCTCATCCCACTTGGAGATTCCTCCCATCCTTTGACACCGATCACAACCCTCTACAAATTTCTTACAACTCTTGAACAAAAATGGCCAATACAACCCCGATTGTAAGACTTTTGCAGCGGTCTTTTGAGCTCCAAAATGGCCTCCACTAGGTGAAGAGTGGCAAAACTCCAACACACTATTTCATTCTTCCTCGGGCACACATCTTCGCACAAGAGAATCATTACACATCTTGTACAAGAATGGATCATCTCACAAGTAACTTTTAACATCATGAAAGAACTTCTTGGATTGATACTTATTAAGCTCATAAGGCCTCCTTCCACTAGCCAAGTAATTCACATAGTCCGCATACCACGGGCTTCCTTCTTACTCCACTAAAGCCTCAATTTGATAGCAATCACACTCCAAGATTTCTTCATCGGGAAAAACCTCCTTGATTAACTCATAAGTACTTTCACAATGCTCCCTCGACTCTAACCTTGAAAGATGGTCGGCTATCACATTCTCCGTGCCCTTCTTATCTCTCACTTCAATATCAAATTCTTGAAGAAGTAGTAACCATCTTATCACCCTTGGCTTTGCATCCTTCTTTGTCATGAGATACTTGATAGCGGCATGGTCTGTGTATACAATAGTCTTCGTTCCTACCAAATAAGGACGAAACTTATCAAATGCGTATACTACCGCCAAGAACTCTTTTTCGGTAGTAGAGTAGTTCCTTTGAGCCGCATCAAATGTCTTGCTTGCATAGTAAATGGCTCGGAATTTTTTCTCTTAGTTGCCCCAAAACCACTCCAAGAGCTACATCACTTGCATCACACATCAATATAAATGGCTCCTTCCAATCGGGGGTGATCAAGATGGGTGATGATATCAAAGCTTCCTTTAGTACCTGAAAAGCATTTAAACAATTATCATCAAACTTAAATGGCACATCTTTTTCAAGGAGATGAGATAGAGGTTTAGAAAATGAAGAAAAATCCTCGATGAATCTACGATAGAACCCGGCATAACCAAGGAACGATCGTACTCCCTTCTCATTTGTTGGCGGTGGAAGCTTCTCTATAGCAACAACTTTGGCTCAGTCAACTTGCAATCCCTTTGAAGAGATGTGATGTCCAAGTACAATGCCATCATTTACCATGAAGTGGCACTTCTCCCAATTCAACACTAAATTAGTGTCTTGACATCGCTTCAAAACAATAGCAAGGTTAGACAAACAAATATCAAAAGAAGAACCAAACACCGAAAAGTCATCCATGAACACTTCCATTATATTCTCAATTAATCCTTCAAAGATTGCCATCATACACCTTTGAAAGGTGGCCGGTGCATTGCAAAGTCCAAATGGCAATCTTCGAAAAGCAAATATTCCATAAGGACAAGTGAAAGCGGTCTTTTCTTGGTCTTTGGGTGCTATGAGAATTTGGTTATACCCGGAATACCCATCAAGAAAGCAATAAAACTTATACCCGGCCAACCTATCCAACATTTGATCCAAGAAAGGTAAGGGGAAGTGATCTTTACGTGTGTTTTCATTAAGCTTCCTATAATCAATACACACACGCCACCCCGTCACCGTCCTAGTGGCTATGGTCTCATCTTTCTCGGTCTTCACTATAGTCATGCCCCCTTTTTTAGATACTACATGCAACAAGCTCACATAAGGGTTATCACTAATAGGAAAAATCATATCGGAGTCTAACCACTTAAGAACCTCTTTTTTTACCACTTCTTGCATGATAGGATTAAGTCTTCTTTGGTTTTGAACACAAGCTTTCCTTTCATCCTCAAGCCTTATCTTATGCATGCAAATTGTTGGACTAATCCCCTTCAAATCATCAATACACCAACCAATAGCCGACTTATGCTCTTTAAGGACATTAAGCAATTTATCAAGTTGACTAGAGGTTAGAGATGATGATACAATTACCGGATATGTCTCATTTTCACCAAGGTAGGCATAAGTAAGATGATCGGGTAGAGGCTTCAACTCCACCTTCTTTTTCTTTTTCTCTTCTTGCTCGAGTGGATCTCTAAGTGGTAAGAACTTTTCATTTCCCCTTGAGATGGCGGCTGCAACCTCTTGAGCTTCACTACAATCACCTAGATCAAGCAAACAATTAATCAATTCTTCATTTAAATCAAGAGAAGTAGTAGAAATATTAGAAAGAGATAGAGAATTGCTCAAGCAAAGTTCAAGTGGATCCTTGGTTACAATGGAAGGCCAACTCTCCTCGACACTTCCCTTTACAACATCCACACTTTTACATTCTTCATCATTCATTGGATATTGCATGGCCTTGTGTAGAGAGAATACCACTTCCTCATCATTAACCCTCAACTTCAATTCTCCTTTGTAGACATCAATAAGAGCTATCCCGGTAGTAAGAAACTGTCTCCCAAAAATCAATGGCACATTTTCATCCTCCTCCATGTCTAGAACAACAAAATCCACCGGAAAGACGAACTTATCAACTTTTACCAACACATCTTCAACTACTCCTTTTGGATGTGTCATAGATCGATACGCCAATTGAAGTGTGATGGAAGTTGGCTTTACTTCACCTAACCCAAGCTTCTTGAATATGGAGAGAGGCATTAGATTAATGCTTGCACCGAGGTCACAAAGAGCCTTGTTCTTCTTGTTCTTTCTAATTTCACATGGTATAATGAAACTACCCGGATCCTTCAATTTTTGAGGAAGTTTCCGTTGTAGAATGGCACTACACTCTTCGGTTAGATTAACCGTTTCATTGTCCACAAGACTTCTTTTCTTTCCCATGATGTCCTTCAAGAAACGAGCATAATGAGGCATTTGATCCAAAGCATCGGCGAAAGGGATATTGATTTGAATCTTCTTGAAGATTTCAAGAAACTTTTTGAACCTCTCATCCAAACCCTTCTTCAAGAACCTTTGAGGAAAAGGAACCGGTACTTGAGTCTTGGGTATTTCCCAACTATCTCTTTCAACTTCAACTTCCTTTTCCCTTAACTCCTTTGCCTTCTTCCACTTTGGAATTCTCTCTATCTTCTCTTCATCTTTCTTTTGCTCAACAATTTCTTTTTTCTTGCTTACTTCCTCCATTTCAATCTCTTCTTGCACCAACCCTTCTTCAACTTTGCTTTCCACTTCCCTTTCAATGACAATACTATCTTCTTTAGGCATAGGAGGTTCCTCATACTCTTTTCCACTTCTAAGAGTGATAGCTTTGCAATCTTCTTTAGGATTAGTTACCGTGGTAGATGGAAACTTTCCTTGTTAGTGTTGAGATCCCACGGAATAAGCAATTTGTCCCATTTGATACTCAAAAGCTCTCATCCTATTGTCGGATTTCTTCTCATTTTCCTCCATTCTAGCCTCCATCTTTGCATCTCTTTTTTCCATGTAAGCCCTTGTGTCTTTCATGAATGCCATCAATGTCTCTTCCAATGATGCTTTCCCCTCTCCATTTGGCGGCTTAGCACTCGGATCGAATCCCGGAGGATATGACACGGTGGCTTGAGGATTAGAGTAAGAAAGATTCTCATGCTTCCTCGGAGCTTGATAATTTCCACTTGATTGATTGAAATTGCTTCCCCGAGCTTGTCCTTGATATCCTCTTTGAAAATTACCTTGATTAGAAGGATAATTATCTTGGAAATTCCCTTGGTAATTTCTCCTATCTAAGTAGGCAACATCCTCTATACTTTGCATAACATGGCTCTCATCATTAACAATAGCACTTGTGCTTCCCCCTTGACTTACTCCTTGAATGATCAAATTCAATTGCTTTGTTAAAGCTTGAATGCTCTCATTGAATTCTTTCATGCCTTCACTTTGGAACACATCACTCTTCACTTTGTTCACACTTTCCACTTGAGCTACTTTTCCAAATGCATAACCTCCCATTACTCGCTCGGAAGGCCATTGATAAGCATTCATTGCAATGTCTTCAAAAATATCCATGGCTTTCATAGCATCCACTACAAATATAGACCCCCCGGATGAGGCATCTACATGCATCCGATTTTGTTGATTCAACCCTTGATAAAAGAAAGCCACTTGTTGATTTTCATGAAAATCATGTTGAGGACACTTTCGGAGCATCTCTTTGTAGCGTTCCCATGCTTAATAAAAATTTTCATCCGGAAGTTGCCTAAATTGAGTGATAAGGCTTTTCAATTGGAGCGTCTTTGAAGGAGAAAAGTACTTGTTTAGGAACCTTTGCTCAAGATCTTCCCATGTATTACAACTTCCCAAAGGAATTGTATTGTACCATGCTTTAGCCTTGTCTCTTAAAGAAAAAGAGAACAACCTCATTCGAATAGCATCCTCCGACACTCCCTTCATCTTGACGGTATTTGCAACCTCCAAGAAAGTAGATAGATGAGTGTTCGGGTCTTCAAGAGGACCTCCCCCAAACTGATTTGCTTTGACCATGTTGATCAATCCGGTCTTGATTTCATAATCATTGGCTTGAACCGGAGAAACCATATTGTGCACGGCTCTCGGTTGGAAGTAATCCCGAATTGCTTTAGGCCTTGGCAACTCTTGTTGTTGAAATATCCTTTGAGCTTCTTGATTGGCAAGCAATTGCATATACTCTTGATTTTGAGCAAAGAAATTCCTCATTATCTCCGCTTGATTCTCTTGCACTCCTTCTTGTACCCCCCTTTGAAATTGTAAAGGATCTTGGGGTGGGTCATAATTAACATTGTCTCCCCGTTGATTCTCCATTTTTGTTCCTGTTCTAGCTTTACGCCTCTCTCGCTTCCTTTGTCTTGCGGTCCTTTCAATCTCCAAATTCAAATGAATGATCGATTGATTTCCCTTTGATCTTGTGATCATAAAACACCTACGAAAAGGCCAAGAGTGAAACCACAAACACAAATAATAAATAAAAGAAAATAAAAAGAATCCTTATCAAGAACAACTAAAACAATAACACAGTACTCGACTAGTCCGTCAAACTCCCCTTTGGCAACGGCGCCATTTTCTTGTTTGCCTATTTTTGTAGCACTCACGAGCAAGAATACTCGATCGTTGTAGTAGTATATCCCAAGAAAAATTATCAATCCACAAAGGAGTTATGTTCGGACTAGCAAAATACGTGAGCTCATGTTCATGTCATTTTTGTAAAGATGATTGGGGGTTTTGAGATGATTAACAACTAAAGCAGGGAGCAAGTAAATAAGAATAGCAAATAAGAGAAATGACAAGTAAAGAAAATGGGTGCTAAAGTTCAAGTATGGAAAAACATGGGATTAGAAACATCCAAGCACACTCGATTCATATTATCATGCAAAAGGAATTCAACTCAATTGATGTAGACTAAGGGTGATCACGATTGTATCCTAAGCTCTCTTTCGGGTTACAAAGGTTGTTGATCCATTTTAAACTCCCAAAAGCACTTAAGATCAAAGCCCAACATTAACCCCTTCCATCTAGGTACTAGTTAGATTAAACTTTCCCTTTTTGTGTACTAAGGCCAACGAATGGATTGGTTCCCCTCATTGAATTCAAATATCCTTTCGTCAAACCCAAACTCAATGTCTATTCATGCCTTCCTAATACTATAGAGGGTCGTTTCCGTCTCACTCCAAGCAATACATACATGAACATCATGATAGCATTTAATCACCATAAATCAATTCATTGATCAACAATCCATTAAACCAATAATCAATTATGAATAACAAACCATGCCATCACAACATCAAGACAATTAAACTCCATGAATAGAAATCAACATCAATTAAATCAAAAACCAATTTAATCCACATGATAATATAAATCTAATATGCTCTTCATGCTCCTAATCCCACTAGAGGGATTAGCCTAACATAATAAAAGTAACAAAACACATAAATGATTCATTACAATTATCCATACTCTACATCCAAAAGAAAATCAAGAGAGATGTAAATCTTCCCAAATAATTTCTTGTAGGAGATCTTCAATACTCATGGATCTTCTTCTCTAGCTATTGATTTCTTGAGATCTCTCACACCCAATGGAAGGGATGAAGTTTTGATGGAGAATTAATGGAGATGACGTAGATGGATCAAGATGGATGAAGGTGGATGAAGATGATGGTGGAAAATGGAAGAAATGGTGTGTGATGTGTGTGTAGAGGATGGGAATTTCGGATCTTCTCTCAATTGTTGAATAAAGGGGTATTTATACCCCTATGGAGGCTTCTAGAAGGATCTGGAAATTTCAGCAGGAAAATACACGGCACGAGTCGTGCTCTGCAACACGGCCACGAGGTGGCCGTGTTGTGTCTTCTGATGCTGCCGCACGGCCTCTCCTTACAGGGCCGTGTTACGCAACACGGCTCGTGTACTGCAACACGAGTCGTGTGTTGTAACACGGGCACAGGGTGGTCGTGTTGGCTCTTCTGATGTCGGCACACGGCCACTTCTTACAGGGCCGTGTTGATGACACGGCTCGTGCTTCCAACTCGACTCGTGCAACTGGACACGACCTTAAGTTGCCCATGTTGAATGACTAGGTGTCACCACACGGCCAACTCTTACAGGGCCGTGTTGGCTACACGGCCCGTGTTGGTGCTGGCTCCTGCATTTCTTCACTGTTTTGGCTCGTTCTCCCTCGTTTCAACTCCGAATTGAGATCCGCTTTTTTTTACATCTTCCTTATCATGTTAGCATCCAATAAAAAGTGAAAATTTTAAGTTTAAGCTCATTCACACACATTTCAATAAAAACACAAAACACAACCAAATAACACATAAAATACGGATAAAATAATACGAAAACACATATAAAAAGACACTAAAATGTAGGTAAAAATAACTTTAATCAGTGAAGAGTGAAATGGAATAAAGAAATGAGAAAAGAGTGAAGAACTTGATAAGATGGAGGGAGTATTATAATCATAATTTTATTTTTGTGAGGCCTATTTCCCCTCTCTATAATTGTCATTTTCTTTAATACATTATAATTATATTTTACTGCATATCTAATAATATAAAGAGAGACTTTGAGGAACTCATGCACTAGAACTAAATAACTTGGGTATTAATGTTAATTTTACCTTACAACTTGTGATTTAAGTGAACCATTGTTCAAAAAATTACGTGAAGTTTTGCCTGAGGGCAGAATTAACAATGTGTGATAATTATTCATCAAACTCAATATGATTGAATGAACTTAGATTTTTAAGATCACATGACTCTAATTTGCATTGCATAAAGCATTCAAAGTTTATTTCTGCATTATTTGCAATATAAAAATATAATTTAATGTTGATGAAACACAATCATTCAAAACTAGTGTCTTAAGCACGTGTTATGCTCCAGAAGATAAGCAAGAGACAAAGGTTGAGAAACTTCAAATTGCTTTTATCGATATGGTTTAGATAGTTCAAATTTGCCTCCAGGGGGCGGGGTTAAAGACAATACGATTATAGATTGAGTTAAATAATACTAAAGCACAAAATATAGGTTTTACTCAACAAGCAATTCTCTAGAAACATAGAATTGTCATAAATATGGATATAATGATGATTAATTTTGTATGTCATACATAAAAGCACTTTGTTAAAGCATATCATAAGATATAAAAAGATGAAAAAAAGAAGAGGTTATAGGAATAATGTAACTTTTTCATTGTCAAAAACTTGTGTACCCAGGGGACATATTGTGCCCCCATAATTCTTGTGTTCCCATGGGGGCATGGTGTGTCCCCGGGGACACAGGAGATCAAATCTATTTCATTTTATGGATAATGAAGTTAATTGTGAAACAAATAAAAATAAAAATAATGAACTTCGTTATGAAACAAAAGAAATAAAAAAGAAGGCACGTGCAAGAGCCACTACTGAGTAATTATAAGGATATAATATAATTTCCTAGGTTGTTGTAATCTTCTATTTATTTCATCTCATGATTTGTGGGATTGTTGTAATCTTCCATTTATTTCATCCTATGATTTGTGGGATTGTTGATGTAACTTATCCTATAAGATAATGATAATCACAATCACCCGATTATTGGTGATTGCTTTCTCACATCTTCTCATAGTTTGTCGAGACTATATTTCCACTCAAAAGTCTCCATCTGTTGATGATCTTGATATCGCGATCTATGAGGACTATTTCACCCCTACATCTCCCACTCCTTCACGCACGATATTTGTCTTGCCCCCTTGTCGGCTATGCTCCTCCATGCCTATACTTGCACCGCCAGTTTCTATTCTAATTAAACCAGAACCTGCTAGTCCGGCTTCACCTCAGCCAGACTCTCTACCTCCTTCTCCAGATACTCCCGACAGCTCTTCATTGTCAGATTCTGCCAATAGCAGTTGCTCCAGTCTCTCAGCACCCTATGATAACTCTTGCCAAGACTGGAATCTTCAAGCCCAAGTATCCGGTTTACTTGGCTACCACTGCTCTTCTTACAGCTTTATCTACAGCATATGAGCCCCTGGGTTTTAAATCTGCTATGAAGTTCCCTCATTGACTTGCCGCCATGCAAAAAGAGATAGATGCCTTACACTTTAACAATACTTGGGATTTGTGCCTCCGCCAGACGGTGTTAATATTGTTGGATCAAAATGGGTATTTCGGACGAAGTACCATTCTGATGGATCTATTGAAAGCTATAAGGCACGTTCATTGCTCAGGGGTTTACACAGATTTTGGGCACTGATTTCCAACACACTTTTAACCCCGTCGTCAAGGCCACTATTGTTCGTGTTATTATGGCTTTTGTTGTTCACTACAAATGGGGGCTACATCAACTTGATGTAAAAAATGCTTTCCTTAATGGCATTCTCACTAAGCTAGTATATATGTCCCAGCCTCCGGGCTTCATCGACTCTCGATATCCATCTCATGTTTGTTGTCTCAAAAAGGCACTTTATGGTCTGCATCAGACTTCTTTAGCCTGGTTTCAATGCTTCAGCACCTTTCTCACTACATTAGGGTTCTGACAGAGCCGCTCGAATTCTTCTCTATTTTCCTACCATAATGGTGCATCAGTGGTCTTTCTTCTGCTATATGCTGATAACATTATCATCATGAGGAGCTCTTCTACTTTGCTTCAGAAGCTCATACGTCGCACGAATATGGAGTTTGCTATCAAAGATCTTGGGATGCTTAACTATTTCTTGGGCTTGGAAGTCTCTTACACTTCTCAGCGCCTCTTCGTTGGCCAAGCTAAGTATGCCCATGATATATTGGAGTGAGCTCAATTGGTGAAATCTAAGCCGGTTAGCACACCTCTTGCAGTATGATGCTCATTTACTCGCGACGGCCAACCATTTGATGACCCTACTCTCTATCGATCCATTGTTGGTGCCTTACAGTATCTCACCATCACTCGTCCCAATCTCTCGTATGCTGTTAGTCAATTCAGTCAGTTCCTGCATGCATAGACCTTCAGTTATCACTACGACGCTATCAAGAGAATACTTCATTATGTAAAAGGAATGTTGCACTTTGGACTTTCCTTCACTGCTCGATATGAGTTGTCTATCCTAGCTTTTTTAGATGTTGATTGGGTGCGTTGTCCCGAGACCTGATGTTCCACGTACGGATATTCTATATTCCTTGGTGGTAATCTTATTTCTTGGAGTGCGAAGAAGTAACCTACTGTCACCCGCTCTAGTTGTGAGTTGGAGTATTGAGCCTTGGCTAACACAGCTTCAGAGGTTCAATGGCTAGACAACTTGTTATCTGAGCTTCGTATTCCTACGCCACAACCCACTCTTCTTTGCGACAACAGGAATTCCATCTTTCTCAGCAAGAACCATGTTGCTCACAAACGGGCAAAGCATAATGATATTGATTGTCATTTTGTTAGAGAATTAGAGTCGTCTGGTCGGTTGCATACTCAACATGTGTCATCTGACCTTCAGCTAGCCGATGTCTTTACAAAGAATCTTCCTCGCCCTGCCTTCGATTTGTTGAGGTTCAGGCTCTGCGTTTTACCTCACCCCACGCCTCGATTGACGGGGGTAATAGGGATATATTATAATTTCCTAAATTTTTGTAATCTTCTATTTATTTCATCTCATGATTTGTGGATTGTTGTAATCTTTCATTTATTTCATCCCATGATTTGTGGGATTGTTGTTGTAACTTATTCTATAAGATAATGATAATCACAATCACCCGATCATTAGTGATTGCTTTCTCATATCTTCTCACTGAGGAGCAAGAAGTGATGGAGATAGAGGTTAAGGTATGTTGATGGTTCATTCTTATAGATGATGGAGCAGGTTGGGCTTAAAGTGGAGTAGCTAAATGGATCATACAAGAACAAAGCTATATCAAACAAGATCCATGGAGAATAGGAACACACTCTCTTTGTATTGTATTAGATGATATTTTTTGTACAATTTCAACCTTTTAAACACTCTTTGCTATTGAGAGATTTAGAGTCTGACTTGATAAAATATTAAATGATTATCCTCTTTATCAGTTTAAACTTTTAGATGATGTAATCATTTAACATGGTATCAGAGCCATGACCAAATTAATGGAGGTCCAGAGTTCAAACCTCACTACTACTCATTTAAATTTCCATGTGCAAGGCTAGAGAAAAATTGACCCGTCTGCACGTGAGGGGGTGTCTGACCTGATTAAATATTAAATAATTATATTCTCTATCAACTTAAGGTTTTAGATGATGTGGTAATTTAATAACTATGTGGAAGATGAAGTAATGAAAACCTCTCTAATAATACAAGAAGTTGGCTATTTATATGTTCACTCTAACCCGCATGCTCCCCTTAAACCCTAATTCTCAGCCACTCATGATGTGTCATCTGTGATGTGGAAATTGGATACTGTTAGGGGTGTAAACGGGTAGGGTATGGTACGGGTATGCCAAATCCATACCCTACCCTATATCTATTTCCTTCATCCATACCCTACCCTATTACCCTCAAATATATCATCGGGTAGGGTACGGGTATTATCCATCGGATAAACGGATATCCACCGGGTAAATGGATATCCACCTATTTTAAAATGACCACCCTAATTATCTTACTATTCTCATTTATCCTATGATGCCGATACTTCTCTTTATCTTATTCGCCTCAAATAAATACAAATATCCAACATATAAATAAATCATCACTCTTAACCACACAAGAATCATGAATCAAAATACAAAATAAGGCTTCAAGTTATACTAATAGCATTAAAAAAACCCAAGTAGCACGATAAAAACTAATCAAGCAATGTTTATAAAATCATCTTCAACTGTTGCATGGCTTCAAGTTTACACAAATTTGATAACTTCAAATGTAACAAAGATCTTCATAGTTTCATAATCTCAAATTTAATTATCAACAGATTCATCCTAAAAAAAATACATATATAAATATTAAAGGATATATTTTAATAACTATCATTATAATAATAATAAGTATAAAGATATATATATATATATATATATACACGGGTAAACGGGTAGGGTAGACGGATATTTTATAAAAACCATACCCTACCCCTACCCTTAACATTTTAAATGGATACGGGTAATACCCTACCCGATACCCAATTATACTCTACCCTACCCTTACCCGATCGGGTATTACCCGCCGGGTACCCGAACCCGCGGGTAAAATTGACACCCCTAGATACTGTTGTTGGATAAGGGAACCATCTCTGCCAAAAGTGTAAGTGGTCCCAATCCTATGGAGAATTCTCATTGGTTGATAGGGTGTAACATGTCATTTTATCATAATATTAATATTAAAAAAAGAAAAATATTATTTTAATAACTTTTTATTTTAATAAAATTTTATATCATTTCAATAAATGTATTGGTGCCACGCAAAATCCTATGAAATGAAGGATTTCTCCTTTTTTTAAAAATCAAAATTCCTGTAGCACTTTTAAATCTTCCAATCAAATAAATGTGATTTATTTCATTCTAATTCCATATCTCCATACCATTTAAACCAAACATCCCCTTACATAGTTGCATGAAGCAGGTTCATTTGGTGACGATGATAAGCTTGATTGTGCTTACTTTTCAAACTCCTTGAAAGAAAAACACGCTAAACCATGTTAAAAGGGAATTTCAGTGATGACACGTGTCATGACACAAAATTGACTAAAAGTATGATGTTACATAAGCCATTAATTTCAAAGTACTATATATATGATCAACTTCACACGAAACAACCATCTATGCTTAGCCGCCGGGGTCCACAAACATCTCTTTTTTTAAAAAAAAAATTAAATTTGTACTCTCTCGAGCTTTACACTTTTGACTTTTATAAGTTTTTTTTTTAATTAATTTCAAATTTAATAAGAACATTCAAATAAATAACTTCTCAACTTTTTCTTTTTTATGAAAATATCACCCATTATTAACACAGCCATATTTTTATTTCATGATTACCTAAAGAATACTGTAAAATTCCTAAAAAAATAAAATAAAATGGAGAGAGTAATTAAATTATTACACTAATCACACACGACATGTGAAATATTAATAAAATAAACAACAAAATCAAGTATTCAATATAATTAATTAATATCAGAAAATAAAATATTGCTCTCACTGCACACAGATCCATGTGCAAAAGCTTATTATACAATCATATAGGATTATCATACCGTGTAGTAACCAGAATGAATTCCAACAGCAGTCAACATTAAATAATTAGAAAATAAAATGATTAAAATTCTAATTAAGGGCAAAACACGACACTGTAGCTGGTTCCGGGTGGGCATGTGAAAGTGCTAGTCGGGTCATCCTCCGGGTATGTAAAAACGTCCCTGCACCGAATCTTAAAAAACCGGGACAACTCGGTCGGTCGGCACGGACCGGAGTGACAGCAATACTGCGCCGTTTTGAACACCGTGCAGGGGTTGTGGCACCCGCCCGGGGTCTTAAGCTGGGCCGGGCACTGCCCGACTATATCCGCGGAGCATCTCACGGGTCGGGTGCACCCGTTTGTGGTCGGGCGGAACTCCATGGGCACGTTGAACCCTTCCATGACCGAGATATCATAGTAATCCTTGTGTCCGAACGTGTTGAGCCCGTATTCGGCGACGGTGTGCGGCGGCGACCCGTAAGTTCTGCACTGGAGCTGCCCGTTGCAGTCTCCGGTCAGGCAGCTGCCCCGACCCGACGAGTCGAACGTGCAGTTGGTTCGGGCCCAGATCTTGGTGAGGTGAGGGCCGTTGGGGAAGCCGAGGGTCCATGTCTGGCCGGCGTCAAGGCGGCGGCCTCCGCCGGGGACGGAGGCGGGCCAGATGGTGTAGGGGCAGTTGTTCTTGATGTTGAAGATGATTGCATGGGCTTGGAAGAAGGAGAGAGAGAGGAGAGAGAGGATGATGAATTTGGTGGAACTCATTTTGGATTAATTTTGAGTTGGTTGAGATGTAATTCATCAATGGTTGTATATAAGTTTTGTTTATGATGTTTTTTATTTTTATTTGTTAATTATGTGATGACTAGTCAATAATTAGGGGCAATTCCATTACCTAATTTTTCAAAGAATTTTCAACTTTTATTTTATTTTCGTCTTCACTTTATCTTTTACCTTACGTGATTGAAAGGATTGTCCTAGAAGAGTCCGTACATCTGCTGATAAATTATTCTCTCATCCTCCTACACATTTTACATCTACAATACCATAGAATATTTTTTTTTAAATTATTAATTTTTTATAGATAACATAAGTCTTTCGAATAATAATTAAGTAAAATATAGAATAAATTATTTACGGTTGACATTTAAAAAAAAGTATAATGAGATTATTTTTTTGGGATAGAACCGATAGATGATTGATATATTATTTTTATTGCATGAAAACTAAAATAAGAAAAATAAATGTAGAAATGATATATTTTTTTTAGGATATAAATTTAGTTTCTTGCATATGTTATTAATCAAACAATTTGTAATTTGCAATGTAATATCAAAATGTAATATAAGATTTGATCCGCTTTTTATGCGAAGATAAATTATGGATGTACAAAAATAAAATGTATGAAAGATATATTTTAAGACTTTTTTTATGCAGTTTGAAGATAAATTATGGATTTAAGAAAATAAAATGTGTGAAAGATGTATTCTGAGACTCTTGAGTAAAGAGAGTATATATTTCAGTAGAATACTACATTTTCAATTAATAAATGCCTTCATAAGAATACATCTGCTAGTAAATATAGCATACCCTCTACTTATTTTTATCCGGTTCTTATTTTGAATTGTGGCAAAAGCTCCTGTGCGCCCGGGGACACGGAAAGATGCTCCGTGTCCCCGTGTGAACACAACCTCTCCTCCAATCATATTTAAACCTATGTATTGCTAGGGGTTTAAATTGTAAAGAGGCATGAAAATTGTAAAGGCGCACGGAATTTGCTCCGTGCGCCCGGGTGCACAGGAGCCTCGCTTAAAACAAAAGCTCCTGTGCGCCCGGGGACACGGAAAGATGCTCCGTGTCCCCGTGTGAACACAACCTCTCCTCCAATCATATTTAAACCTATGTATTGCTAGGGGTTTAAATTGTAAAGAGGCATGAAAATTGTAAAGGCGCACGGAATTTGCTCCGTGCGCCCGGGTGCACAGGAGCCTCGCTCTTGAATTGTTTAACATATTTTTATACAATTGCAAAAATATATTATATTCTTTTAGTCTTATCTAAAAATGGTCTTTTACTTTTTACACGTGGATTAAAAAATATTATTATTTAATGTGTAGTGGATAATTGTATTAGTGGGAGTGTGAGCTCATACTTTAATTGTATTAATGGATGTGTGTGGATCCCATGTGTGTGAAAAATAAAATGAGACTATTTGGGTGGACACCCAAAATGAAAAAAAAAAAAAATGGACTCTTTAAATGGAACATATGGAGCATATCTTATCTATTTTTTACACTTTATTCATCAATCACAACAATTTTATTTACTTTTGAGAGGGACTAGGGTGCAACCGGTTGTACCAATTGAATTGGTACAACTTTGATCTCCACCCTTCTTAATCAATTCATACTCCTTTATTAATGTTGTTTTATATTTTATTTTTAAATTTATTTTATTTAAATAACTATTATACCCTAAACCCTAAACTCTATGGATAAATTATACCCTAAACCACAAGGGTAAAATTACAATTATACCCTAAACCCTAAACCCTAGGAATAACTATACCCTAAACCACAAGGGTAAAATTACAATTATACCCTAAACCCAAAATCCTAGGGGATAATTATACCCTAAACCACAAGGGTAAAATTACAATTATACCTTAAACCCTAAACCCTAGGGATAAATTATACACTAAACCACAAGGGTAAAATTACAATTATACCCTAAACTCTAGGGAATAATTATACTCTAAACCACAAGGGTAAATTTACAATTATACCCTAAACTTTAGATATAAATTATACCATAAACCAAAAGGGTAAAATTGTAATTTTATCCCTAAAATTAAAAAAAAAACAGTAATGTACAGCTACAATTAAAAAAAAGAAAAAAAAAGAAGAAAACACATACTGAAGGTGAAGGAAGGAGGTTGTACCGAGGGTTGTATCAATTGAAGGTTGTACACAAATCTTTGTCTTTACTTTTTTAACATTTTATTTATCATTCTCAATAATTTTATGTATCTTTTTTTTTCTTCAAAATTACTATTAATTTATTTCTATATTTTCTTACATTATATACATATTAAAAAAATACTTTTTAATCTTCGTGCTAGTATAAATAAGTAAAAATATTTAGGAGGGATGGAGAGAGTAATGTTTATTCATGTAATGGTGAAGTCCATTATTTATTTGACAACGTTGACTCATTGATTAACGGACTAGTTGTAGTTGGGATACTTTGTTACATATTTTAATATTATATAAGATAAGTAATCTTATTATATTATAATATAATTATTTTAAAAATATGATAAATACTAAAAGTATAAATTATAATTTCATATTATAATGGAGTGTCATTTTTTGACAACTAACCAACTTTTATTGAATTAATTTTTTTTTCTACCTAATCAAAATTTTGTCTACACTACTATTAGATGTGAAAACCCATCAATAAAAGTCCTTGATTGTATCCTGCTGTTGAAATTCTAAACTTATTAGCTATTTAATTTAGAGCAAAGCTACTTTTTATTTATTTTAATTAGTTTTATTTTTTAATTGTAACGCCCCGGGAATCTTGATCCCATCTTGATCCCCACGGGGTACTCATGGTACGCTAGGTCTGCAGCCCAATACACCCCAACCACATCTCCACAGTCTTGATCCCCTCAGGGTACTCATGTGGCAGGTTGTTGGAAGGGAGGATTGAACCCCAGACCTTCCCTTTAACAAGTCCCTATAAGGAAACTTGTCACCAATTGAGCTGGGCACGCCAGGTCTGCAGCCCAATACACCCCAACCACATCTCCACAGTCTTGATCCCCTCAGGGTACTCATGTGGCAGGTTGTTGGAAGGGGGGATTGAACCTCAGACCTTCCCTTTAACAAGTCCCTATAAGGAAACTTGTCACCAATTGAGGGTGTATTGGGCTGTAGACCTGGCGTGCCCGGGTGAGTACCCTGAGTACCCCGTGGGGATCAAGATGGGATCAAGATTCCCGGGGCGTTACATTAATACATATATTATATTATTACTCTTCATAAAAAATATTATACTCCCTTCGTCTCCGAACAATATTCATTTTCATTGTGCCATGAATATTAAGAAATTAAAGTTACTTTTTTTCTAACTTTATTTATTTTTTGAAGTAATTTTATATTTTTAGATAATAAATAAAGTATAAAGTATATTATGTGTAGAAAGAAGGAATGTCATTTTTCAAATTAATGTGTACTTTTGAAGTTTTATATTAAAATGATATTTTCTTTTTAGGGGGTGAACTGTGAGACGAACTAATAAGAAAAGAGTGAACAATCTTCGGGACGGAGGGAATAATACTTTTTATTAATATAATAAATTGTTCATGAAATAGTTTGTTATGATTATCGATTTTATTCAATCAAATATTACTTTCTATTAAAGAGCAACACTTGCATGATACTATCTCACGTAAGGCTGCTTTTATGTTTTATTAAATATGTATCACTTTTTATCATCGATACAATGACTTTTTATTCAAAATATTATCTTATTTAAGCTACGAAGTATTCATGAAATTATATGTTCACTACATCTTTATTATTTTTCACTAATTCGAGTTTAACTTTCTTATTAAAACATTATTATTATTTATTTGTTTCACATAAGTCTTCTTGTAAGACGACCCCACACAAATGTTTGCCCATATTACTACAATTCACCATGTTATAATTTTTTATATATTTCAGGAATGAATTTTATGAGACGATCTCAACAATTTTTGTCTTTAATTTAAATTAGAAATATCTATAGGGATAAAATATTTTTTGCCCTGTAAGTTTTGCCATGTACAATTTTTGTTCTCTTAAATATAAGATTTGGGCATTTGTCCAATATCTTTATAATTGCGCCAATTTTGCCCTGTTTTTCCAGGAATTTGACATTTTCACAGGAATCACTCACGCACATGTCACGTGATCATTCGATTTGGCATTTTTCGGAGAATTTTCTGATCTGGAGACACAGTGGCATTTCCGTCAACAATAATAATAATATTTTATTGATAATTTAAATTTAAAAAATAGCCTCAATCGATGAACTCAGTTTTCACGTGCTTCCACCATCTTTACAAACTCTCTCTTCTTGTCAGTTAGGGGATCCTCTGTGTACCTTCTCACCACCATGAGCAGCATCTATTGGATCTTCCGCTCCTGAGGCCTACCACCAACGAACGGATCACAGTATACGTGGCCTCGATCCGCACCCTCCGACATGCGAGGAACCATAGGATATTGGAGCCATGCAGAGGGAGGATAGAGTCGTTGGTATTTTTTTAGCTCCGATTCAATCCTTCGTACCCCACTGAAGAACGACTGATTCATTATCAGTCTCGTAATTCTGATTGGCTTGAGATCGATATTAGTGCGTGCATCCCCACGTGGTAGACCATGTTGACGCTGACGCTGCTTTTCATTATGAAAATCCTAGAGAAGTTGGTGAATTCTTTCGATCCAAGGGTTAGCGTCATGGCCGGCGAGTGCTTGAGTGCATCGATGGAGGGTATTTTTTAATTAAATTATCATTAAAATATTATTATTATTGTTGATGTGAATTCCATTATGTCGCTAGGTCAATAAATTCATCGGGAAATACCAAATCTGATAATCACGTGACATGCACGTGATCGATTCTGGTGAAA
The DNA here is from genome assembly GCA_023678885.1 of Pogostemon cablin. Classification (NCBI taxonomy): domain Eukaryota; kingdom Viridiplantae; phylum Streptophyta; class Magnoliopsida; order Lamiales; family Lamiaceae; genus Pogostemon; species Pogostemon cablin. The sequence continues at coordinate 34,510,851 of CM042951.1, forward strand.
ATATCAAATTCCAAGAAAATAGGGTAACATTGGCACAATTATAAAGATATTGGAACAAATCAAATCTTATCTTTTTTTGAGTAAAAATTGTACATGAAAAAATTTATGGGGCAAAAAAGTATTTTATCACATTATCTATATATAAGAAGTTGTTGATTTTAATTAAAAAGTTGTTCACTCTTTATTAATAAAATATAAAAAGTAGATGATATTTTTATAGCGTGGAATTGTGAAGATGTTAAATTGAATAGACCCTAATACAAGAGACTTAGACTACATAATATTTTTTCAAAAATAAGATAATAGACTACACATATAATATGTAGTCTTAATGTTTTTTTGTTGTAATGTGTATAGATATAACAAATACTCTCCAAATGTTATCATTTTACTATATTGGTGTTTTATTTAAGGTACTAATTTTTCATTTTTTATAAAAGGACCTTATATATAACCCACCTCTTTCTACTAATACAATTATTCATTATATATAAAATAATAATACATCATTTTTAATCTAAACACAAAAGACAAAGATCTTTTGATAGAATGGAGGGAAGGGAGTAAAACGAAAGTTGTGAAAAATATTTGAGATGAAGAAAACAAAATAACGTGGAATGATACTCTACAAATATATTAGTATTGTAATAATAATAATAAAGTATCAAATGATCATAGCGTAAAATATTATATTGTGTAAGGATATTAAACTTTATGGATTGTGTAGGAGTTAATTACATAAAGTTGATGCTCACATGTATCAACGAAATAATAAATTTGAAATAATTAAATATACACAAATTTTCACAATCTCTTTTTAGCATTGGGAGATTCTCGAACAAATATAAGTCAATTTGCCAAAGCATGACAATGATGAATAAAAATTTGACTATTATATTAAAAGTTTCACGTAACCAATTAGGCAATCAATTTCAATAATATATATAAATCCAACTTTATAGAAACTAGCAGCCCTAATTAGCCGCCGGGTCCACAAGAGAAACCTCGTTTTCATTTTCTCAAAATAAAACTTGTCTTAATGCTAACAGTGACTACATATGTTGCATTCACATATTTTTTCATTGTACCATAAAATGGCAAAGTCTTGTGTCGGATTTAGGTCCGATCAGTTCCAACTGATTTTTCCCAGTTGAACCATAAAAAATGAATCTTGGGGATGTCACTGAAAAAAATATAAATAAAAATTCATTTTTACCAACAAAATACTATTTTGATAAAAGCTCAATTTTATGGTTAAATTGATTTATTTACATATATTAATAACAAAATTTGTAGACAAAGTGGTGGATGATACTTTTATACAAATGAAAATCCAAATCCATTAGCAAATGTATTTTGTTGGTGATCAGTTACTAAAATTCCATTGAAAATTTATATAATGATTTCGTTGATAAATAATTACGGAGATTATTCTATTGGTAAAAATATTATAAATTCGTTGGCATTACATTGCTAAAATGTAAATGTAATTTTTGTTGGTTATTCATTGCTATTTGCTATGGAAATCAATTTGTCGGTAAAAAAAAGTAAAAATAAAAGTAGTGTGCATGTTCTGGACCCTTTTGGACAAGTTACGATTTTGGTTTCTGATTTAACTTATCGGTCGTTCTTGAATATACCAATGTCTAATTGATATGTCCAAATCATTCATGTAATATAGGTTAGTCTTTCCATCCAATGCTCATCATCATACATGTATTTCATGAGGAGAAGAACAAAAGATGGGCTTTTTAAGTCAATTTAACAGCATCAGGATAGCAAGGTTAATTACCCTTGTTATTTAGAAGAGGTTTAAAACTAGGGCCATGCTCAGTACAAGTCATTTTCTACAAGTGATTATCTAATGTACTGTGAACTGCTGGAAACAAGATTTCAACTTCCTTAATTTGAACCATAATCCTCAAGTGGCTTCTCCTTCCATTTGTTTGACACCAAATTGTACATTTCACTACACTTGTTATAAATTATTTTGTAAACCCTATAGAAATGGAAAAGAATTGGTAGGGTGATGGGAGCTTACTCTTGTACTAAATCAAGGATTTTGCATGATTTTTCTTTAGACATCGACAAATATACTATGTTTGGCATGGATAAATGAAACGAGCATTGGAACATTCGGCTCCCCAAGCTTTTTTTTTGTGTGGTACGTAGTAATTAATTAGTGTTAAACGTATTGTTCGGAGCGCATGAAGAAAATTTGAAGGTGTTAAACTAATCACTTCAGAACAAAATAGTTTAACGTCCCGAATTTGAAGAGTAAAACTAATTTTCCATCTTAGTGGATTCAAATAGAGTTTGTTGATGATGGTTTCGAATTGAAGACTCTACCAGTGAATTGGGTCCACTCACAGCCCACCATTTTACGAGTTAGAATTAGACACACCTATATGAATTTGAGTCATTAGTGGGGCAAGGCCTATGTGTTGGTCATTGATGGGGCGAAGGGTTAGCCCAAGCAATCCAAATCTCGTTTTCAAGTTTTTTTACATAAAGTATATAAAAAGTTACATAAAATAAACGTATGAAAATAGAATATCAGAATGAACTCATTGACGAACATTAATTTTTATTTTTAATAAAAAAAATCAATTATTTTTATCAATTCAAGGCCTGAAAAATGAGTAAACTATCAATTCGGGGCATGAATTATGTTTTTTTATCGATTAGAGACCTGAATTATGTAAAACTATCAATTCAGGGTCTGAACTTAAGCCCTAAATTGATAAAATAGGAGATAATATATGATAAATTCAAGCCTTTGATTGATAGTTTTATATATTCCAGGCCTTAGATTGATAGAAAAATGATTCAAGACCCGAATTAATTGATAATTTACCCATAATTGATAATTTAAATCGATAAAATCCCAAAAATAAACGTAGTGAACTAATGAGGGGGTGGGACATATGTGGGGTGGACTATTTACAAGTTGGACTATTGGTGAGATGGATCTTATGCCGGCTTGGTGGGGCGTACAACGGGCCAAACATATTTTGACCTCTATTCTAGATAAGGAATATCCCTCATGTTTTGTTAAAAAAAAAAAAAACCAGAGACTCTTATATTCTCTGTTCACAAACCAACACGCATGTAGTAATAAGAGCTTCATAAGATACACCCAATGATTATTTAAGAAATATTCGTGCATTAAACCCCTCAGTGTAATCTAAGTATATCCAACTATTTCTAACTAATATTCTCATCTCTTAGTCCAAAAAAAAGAAGCCTAACATGATGAATAGAATCAAGAATTCAGCCAAATCCTCTATTTTTCCTGTCTGATATCCACACTTTCCAAATGTATGTTCGGTTGCTATTATTCTCTCCAACTTTTGCATTATTTCGAAGGTTCTTAAAGCCCTGTCATCGAACAATTGAAATTTGAGAGGTTAATTCAGTTGAAGATTTTAAGGAAGAAAATACATTAGGTAAGAAGTACAAGGAAACCACCCGAATACAAATGACATATATACCATGTTACTCCACTAAGTGTATATGCTTTGTGAAATCAAATGACATCAACAGATTGTATTCGACATGCATCCACTTGATAATATGGGAGCACAAATGAAAAGTTTTTTGGATAAAATGATTGCATTCAACGCTCATTATCCATGAGATGATATAAGAGCAGCAATGAAAGTGATTTGGATAAAATATAAGAGAACAGGGATAGCGCACCTTTTTTATTTCATATACCAGAAGGTGGTTTATTTTTGTATAATAGTAGAAGTCACCTAACAAAAATGGCACGAAATGTTACGCAGCTAACTTTAGTTTCAGTGTAAAGTTTATAGATAAAGAACTTATCAAAAGGCACGTGAATGTAGCATAATAAAAATAACATATACAAAATGGAAACTATTGAACAAGGAAAGGAAGCTAATCACACACATAACTATAGGTGAAGTGTACGTTATTCTTTATACTTCTCATCACATGTAGCATCTCGACGAAACATATCTAGAGCTTAAAAGTGTAAGAGATGAGAGTAGCACTCTTTAAAAAAGAACAAATCTAAATATAAGGCTATTTAATCGCTCATAAAATCTGATTAAACTTTAAAGTTATTGGGGACCAATCAAAATTACTAAAAGCTTTTTATGTTAAGTTATATTCATACAAACAAAAATTCAAGAAAAACGAAAGTACAATGCACCTGCCATGCAAGCAATTATTGCAAAATTGCAAAAAACATTTAAAATCCATCTTTCTAGAACATGTTAAGAAACAGTATGATTATCATCTATGGAAAATGAAGCTAAACATTTATATCGACTCAATTTGAAATTATTTGAAAGCTAGTATGATTATCATCTATGGAAAACATAGCTGAACTCAGAAACAGTAGAGATATCAGACTAAAGTTAAGAACCGCAGCAAAACACCCAAAAATTTCAGCTGAAATTTAAACTCACCTGTTTTCATGGAGTCAACACCATTGTTGTGTCAACTTCTAGTTCAGACAATGGAGTGATAGATTCAGGTGCACATTTATCAGATATTGAATCCCACTCTAAATCAAATGAAAATTCCAGACGCCTTTCAAGAGCCGGACCCACAAATGATAATCCAGATTTGGAGTCCTTAGAATGCAAGCAACCTATCTCACTCTTCAAGTTTGAGCTATCAACAACTTTACTGTTTGAGCAGATTGCATTAGCCATTTCTCTAAATGCTTTCTTCCTTATGATTGAAGGTCTATTTCTATAACTCAAAGCCGAACTCTTCAGAATAGACTCTGGACTACCATTATTACTGGAGATACACAAAGACAGATTACTGGGTGGGTAGGAATCAACAAACTGACGGTTAGCATGCTCAATATTATTATTTACAATGGTTTTCCCCACAGTAGAAATCGGAATACTGTAGTCAATCAGCTGAGGTGGCTGATAACACAAGAAGCCGCTGCCCTTCTGATCTACCACTAGAGGAGTAACGCAGACCTTGCTTTTTTTTCCAGCTCTTGCACTCTCATCAGTAGATCCACATAATGACAAACTTAAAAAGGTATCAACAGGTGAATAATCACACTTCTCATCTGTCACACATGAGCTACTCCTAGACCTTTTAGGAGATGCGAATTTTCTTCTATCTAGATGAACAACATCATGATCACCATCTGAATTACTATAATTCAATGAGTTGGATGACAGATTCCATGATCTGGTTTTACTGTTGCTGCCTGAAGACAGTGGTTTGCTAGAGCTGCCATTGGCGACGGAGGAAAACCAACCAAGATGAATTCCATTAATCCTCAATTTCTCAGAAGATCTGAAAGTATCCAACAAGGCAGGTTTTGTCTCTGCATGATCCGTGGAAATATTAGAATTACAAAGGGACAAGATTGTTGAACAGGCACCATCAGTTCTCAATGAGACCTTTTTGGCTCCCAGTTTCTCTTCATTATTGCAGACATTCAGAGATGCACCTCCCTGTGATTCCACTGCAGAGCTAGGTGGCATATTTAAATCAGGTTTTTTTTTCACCAAGCAATTCCAGTGATTTTTTATAGCATTGTCAGTCCTGTTTATACCAAGTTTTGGTTAAATTTCGCAAGATACAGTTAACATCTTCTAAAGCTAATAACAACAAAAGTGACGCAATGAACATGAATATAGATTTTAGACTGAGACCATATATACCTCAATGCTCTATCATGTGTTCATTTGACTACTAAATTAGGGTCATCTATTTATTTCGGGCTACAACATTTTAAATAGATATATTATTAGATAAAAAACAAATTTTAAAATTATTTTGGGCTAAATTAGAGTAGATACCAAACAATTATACGAAACAACAAAAAAAGATCCAACAAGCATAATCAGAGTAAATAAATTTGATACCTTCCAGGAAGAAACTTTGCAATTTCCGCCCATTTATTACCAAGTACTTGATGGTAGTGCCTTAAAGTTACTTCCTCCTCTTTCGTCCATGCCTCTTTTTTAATAGCTGGATCCAGATGATTATGCCACCTGTCCAATTATATTGGGAAGATCAGAAAGTTTTCACACTGTAACTATTTGACCATCAACAAATGCACTGCAATGCCATGGGAAATTTTTTAAATGACTGCAAAACCACGTTTGCATGGAATAATGAACAAAAATTGCCCATCTGATCAATCAAAACAGAAAAATGTAGCAAAATCTACAGCAAACACCATAAGGAAATATACGATGGATGCTCATGTCAATATTTGCTGTTAGTTGGGGAAGTATTATTGTTTTCAGATTTGGATTACTTGTTTCACATTGTGATGAATAAGTTCAACAACTAATATTGATGAGGGAGAATGAGGCTGCTATTAGGATCTAACTTCCAAGGGGGCACAAGGAAGACAGCTACACAAAACATTCGCCAAAAATATTTTATATATCAGTTTAATACTTGAAACTTCAAGCTAGAAAAGGGTAAAGGAAAAGAATAATTAAAAAATATAACAAGATTTCTTAACTGAAACTTTTCATTACGTTATAAAGAATAGATATAATTCATCTTTCCAATCAGCGCTTGCCAATGTGACACGGTAAACTGCTAGAATATCTTAAATATGCTAGGAAGCTATTTATAGGAAGCCTTTACTTAGCCCCTGACTCCAATTTATTGAAAAATCCAAGATCCCAAAATTTATATACCTTTGGAAAAAGTTCAATGAAGAATATGCACATTACTCACCTTTCCCGGCACTGCTTCCCATTTCGACCATGAATAAAGTTTGCAATGACCGCCCATTTCTTATGACCATACTTCTCAACTAACTTGGTAACATGATCATCCTCCTAAAGTTTAGCAAAAACAAACAGATACTGAATATGAATACAAAAAAGCATGACAAAAGAACCTTCTTTTTTTTTTTTTTATCACACATAAACCTAGCAATAATGATGAGAAATCATTATACCTCCTTCGTCCAAGGGCTCTTGACGAGCTCTGGATTCAGAACTTTTTGCCAGCGATGCAAGCACTGAATATCTGTCCTTCCAGGAATGTGTGTAGCTGAAAGAAAATTTTCAATTAATCAACAAGTAACAACACCAAAATTAGAGCAACAAATGAAACAGCAGATCCAAACAAAAAATCTTCATGAGACATGCCTATTTGGACTGACAATGATATCAATTTCCATGACCTAGAGATGGTTAATAAAAGTTATCTGAAGCTTCTTGACACTCATATATAGCAGTAAACATCCACATACATGTGCAAGAAGTGTTTTGGAATTTTTTAGTGTTTTCTGATTTACTAATCTGAAATCAGAATAAAGAATAATCCCAAGCAAGTACATGATCTATAAGGATTATCATAACCACATAGAAGTAAAAGAGGGAGAAAAAAATCAGAGAACCACTGAAAATCCACTAGGAATAGAGAAACTAAGCACTAATGACATTAGATGCAAAGGTGTTGAGGACTGTAAAATAAATCCAAAAAAGTTCCAAAAACATAAGCGGATTGGAAAATAAAATGCCAGGGGAAGACATAGAGTTAAATTGTACATACCTATTTTTTTCCAATTCTTCCCATTGAACTTCCGTACCATTTTAGTGAGCTGCTTATCCTGCCAAAACACATTGGTACACACATGAAATTTCAAACAGCAATAAGATTTCAGTTTTTAACCGTGTTGGCAAAAATCATTCTATTTTATGTAAAATTATTCCTATTAGTGGATATCAAAACTTCCCCTACTAGTGGCATATTTACTTTCAAGCCTGAATAGTATGACCAAGGGTCCACAAAAAACAAAAGAACTGTTTATTACATAATTATAGTGCTGAGGAAGACAAACAATATTTATAACTCAATCCCAATTAAAGCTCCAGTGTATTAACAAAATAATTTTACTATAGTTGGGCAAAGCAAAATTGATATTCCTCATCAAGAAAATTTTAGAAAATATTTAAAGAATTAAAGTTTTATAACTGACTTTGTACCAAAATTACAGTAGAATAAGGTTTATAAACTAGATGCATACCTCTTCATCCGTCCAGCCTGCTTGAGAGGAACGTTTCGCAGGACAGAAACATCTGTGAACATTTAAACTACGTTGAATAACCAAAGAAAAGCACAGCATTAACATAATAGCCTTAACTGATAAATATCTAACACCTTAGAGGTCAATAATCCATTCCCATTCGCATCCCCCACCCACCACCACCACGTGCCCAACTATAATAAAGCACAATACTTCAATTTAAAATTGGAAATTTTTTAAGATATGGTATAAGAGAACTAATCAAAATTATCTATATCAACAAGAACAACAAAACATATTATAGCTGAAGGACACATGACACTTAAATGACCTTATTTAAACATAGACATGAATGCCTAATGCTATGACTGATAGAGAAACTTGTTCTCAGAGAATGAAATTATTAGGTTCAGCTTTTTAAGTTACCATGAAGTTAAAAAAGCACATGGGACAGGTATTTTTACCCAAAATCAGAGGAAGACCTCGGAGTGACAACATCAAAACTGCTGTCTGAAAATGAAGAATACGAAGCAAATCCTGCTTCTTGTGTGCATGGCTCGCTCTTGACTTGGATCATGACTTCCTTGCCAATGCACTAATCAACATTCAAAAGAGAAAATCTCATCAATAATATTGATAAATGGCTAATGGTTTTTATTTTCAGTCATGTTATTCACAAAATTCAAAGTAAATCACAAAAAGAAGGAAACATATTAACGACGAAACTAATGGACTATCACAAAGAACTTCAACACTTTGTCCAACTGTAAATAGATGAAACGAAGAGATATTGTAATGGAAGATCTATTAACGGCGAATTTTATTTTAACATCAAACAAATTAAACAACTATCACTAATAAGAAACATAGTAATCAAGAACAGTAGCACACTAAGACAAATCGAAAGTTGGTAAAAACAAACAAATGCCAAATCAGAACACTATTTAGTCAAGCGAAAATAATCAATCGCACAAGCAAAATAGACCACCTTGCGCTTTCAAAACTCCAAAACATTCAAATCAGATCATCACACACAGACGACCCACGTTTACTAGCAAGATCAAAGCTTGATTCATCGCAATCAACTAAATGCACATACGAAAGATAATTAAAAACAAGTGGAGCACAACCGCATACCAGCAAAAAGCCAATTCATGTAGCTCCAATCAGCAGGTTTCGAGTAATGCGATTAGACCCCCATAGAAGTGATCGCGATATGTATGAGCGTGTGTAACCGTCAATCAGACGGGAAAAAAGAAACGTAAAATTCTAACTTCAAAATCACATTTAACAGAAAAAGGGGGAAGTAAGGAAAGTAGGGCTGCACATTAAGGCATATCCGTTGGATGTAGAGAGAGAAGAATGGAATGGAGGTGTGGGGGTTAGGGTTTAATGAAAAGAAAAGAAACGGTGAGGAGAAAGATGGAAGTGTGTTAAAGAAGGACACCAAGTATAGCGGGAAACACCAGATTGAATAGACAGCTAAGAGAGAGAGAGTCGCAGAATTATGGATTTTTTTGCTTCGATAATTATTTGGATATCACTCTTTTACGCTTTAACCGCCGATAATAACATTTAAAATAAAATAAAACTTGCGTGGGCTCTTAAAATACAAATTTTAGTTAATTTAAGAAGTAATAAACCACGAAAAATTGAACCCAACAAACTCTATTTTAACTTTTGAGTTAATTTTTTTCATTTCATTCTTCAAATGTGAAGAGCCAACAAAAACTCTTTCAAAGTAAATTCATTAATTGCTTTACGAATTTCCATACTAATTTTAAGAGAATCAATGAAATTGCAATTAAAATATCTAATAGTTTTGTGATGTGATCTAATTATAAGATAGTTATGTGATTGAGTACTAATTTTAAGAGAATCAATGAAGTTGCAATTAAAATATCTAATAATTTTGTAATATAATTATAAGATAGTTATGTGATTGGATGAATAAAATATATTCAAATAAATATTGAAAATTGAGCAAATAAATAGTGAAAATTAAAGAGTTTGTTGAAGGACTTTAATAAAATAAATTTTAAAATCAAAAGATATTCTTTCTTTTTCCAAAAATATATAAAGATGCTTTATGAGTTACTCTTATAAATTTAAACGTGTATTCTTTAAAATAAAATGTTGAGTCTTTGACATAAATCCATCCACAACTCATTCACTCTACACGGATATTAAAAGAAAAAGTCAACAATTTTGTGAGCCAAATTCATAAAACGAGTTTTAGAGATGATATAAGTAAGTAATACTCCCGTCCCATAATACTTTTCCCACTTTCCTTATTTGTTTGTCCCACAAAACCTTTCACCCCCAAAAAAGGAAACACCACTTTATCTAACAACCTCAAAAGTTACTTTAATTTCAAATTTGTCACTCATTTTTCACACACATATAATTACTTTATACTTTTTAATTACCTAAAAATACTATAATACCCTCCAAAGTCAATAAAGTTGGTCAAAAAGTGTAATTTTTCTTAAACAACGTGGAACAGTAAACGTAAAAAAAAATTTTGGGACGGAGGGAGTAATATTTTAATAAAATAATGATATTAATGAAAGTAATGGTGGTGTAATGATTTTTTCATGAATAATGCGTAGTTCAAATACTCTCACTATCTCACTCAAATGGTCTTTTTTTTTTAGCGTCTCACTCAAATAATCATCTTTCATTTTTAACAAATATGAGACCCTCACACACTCACTAATATAATTAAAATATGAGGCTCACACTCCCACTAATACAACTACCCACTACACATTAAATAATAATATATTTTTAATTCACGTACAAAAAAAAACTACCCTTCGATGTGACGGAGGAAGTAAATAATAGTAATATTTTAAGGGTTAATACAAAAAATCTTAACATTTACTTAAATTGTAATTTAATTTAGAATTTGCAAAAAAAAGATTACAATATTTGAAGTTTGTTGCATATCACACCCATCGAGCAACCAAGTGCTACCCAATTGCTAACATGGCTGATCTATACTACGTCAGCTTCCATACTATTTTTCGTGAATTGCATGAAAAAATCACACATTTACTTTAGTTGCGATTTAATCACAACCTTCTATTTTTTACAAAATAACACCATTTTTTTTCAAATTATACCTACATGATAAAATTTAAAGTTAAATTTTTTAAAATTATTATTTAAAAATAATAAAGTTTTTAGGCCATTAATTTTTATTATATAAAAAATTAATTATTTCTAACATTTAAATAATAAAAGAATAAATAAATACTAGCTCTTATAAAAAAAATTAATACTTAAATTTTATAATTTATAAAATTTTGTAAAAAAATTTAAGTAATTAAATGTTTTATAATTTTTATTTATTTAAAATCAATGTTAAATCCTAATTAGGTGTGTTTAATTCATATATGAAGTAAATATTAATTAACTGACCTCCTAGTTAAATTTTATAGATATAAATTAGGTAAATTAAATGAGTTGATCTGTTGTACAATTGGTGTACACTAATAACATGATCATATTTAGAAACGGGTCATATATATTATTCTAAAATGCCCAAATAGATTATTTTTTCTTCTCATTATCGATTGCCTCCCCTCTCTCCTTCCTCTCACCACTTCTTCCTCTCACTGTGTTCTTTCCCTCTCTTCTCTCCCCATCGGCTACGCTTCTTTCCTGCTCTACTTCCGTCGTGTCTCCTCTTCTCTTTATATCATCCATTCCTCTACCTCCGCGCGCCTCCGTCGGTCTGTCTCATCAGATCTCGTAAAGCCTCCGTTTTCTCATATCTCAACCTCGCGCTGCCTCCGTTCCCTCAGATCTCAACCTCCGTTCATCGTTTGCTCTATAGCGTCGCCTTCATCCCTCAGATCTCAACTTCTGTTCGTTGTATATCGCTTCGTCCCTGATATCTTAACCTAGCGATTGATTAGATAGATTCTGGGATCAATGCAACAATTTTAGGATTTGGTGGAGATTACATGGAATTGTCGATAGGATGGATCTGAGATTTGGCGATGTGGAATTGGATTAGTAGAGTAAGTCTGGATTTTGTTCATGTATTATAGTGTATTATTTTTCTTATAACACTATATTAGTTATTATAAATTATTATATATGCTATGACAATCTTTTAGCTCCTCTTATTTCTACATGTTTCTAATTTTTTTACTTTAGTCTGGTTATTTTTCCATTCTTTTTAATTGAAGTATATTAGTCAAATTCTTAGTATTAAATATTTGATGACTTTTTAAATAATTGTATTATTTGTACAATTTTATGTGTTAATGTATACATTTATATATGAAAATGTATTATTTTATACACTAAATTATGAAACTAAAAATAAATGGATATATAAATGAACATATTTATATTTCAATATATATTTTCTTAAAAAGTAATACATTAATTAAAAAAATTTATACAATATAGTTACAATTAAACACAATTGAATCTGTGCAAAATAGATATAGTATACATCAATATAGATATCGTATACATTAATTAAGAAAAAAGTATACAGTAGAAAATTACAACTTATACAGTATTTTAGATAAAGCTCCATTAATTAAGAAAAATGTGTACATTAAAAAATTACAATTTATACAGTATTTATATAAGCTCCAAGAATCATACGATTATTACAACAAAAAATAAAAAATGAAAACTCGTATACATTAACTAAGAAAAATATATACATTAACAAATTACAACTTATACAGTATTCCAGATAAGCTCCGGGAATCATACGATTAAATTAAAAAATAAAAATTCATTGCATCCACCATCGGATCTAGAATTGTGTACGAAATCATCAACCACTAGCATCATAATATTGTTGATTTCATCGACACATTAAATGGCTGGTGGTAGAACGATAAAACTCCTTCCATCGTCGCGGAGAGAATAGCGGAGCAATGGCGCCGCTGCGTTGAAAGAGCAACCGGAGCATAATTATTCAAAATTTGTAGAACATGGCGGCAAGATGAGAGATAAAATTGAGGGAGAGCAGCGATAGATTTGGAAATCAGAGAAGACGGCTGTAGATCTGGAGATAGGAGAAGGCGGCGGTGAAATGAGAGGAGTAGATCTGGAGATCGGAGAAACGACGGTGAGATGAGAGAAGAGTAGATCTAGAGATTGGAGGAGAAGAATTAGAAGGAAATGATCGGTGCATGAGGAGCAGAAGGAGAAAATGAGGATTTTAGGATTTTTTTTGTTTATATATGGTGGGTCGGATCTGAAAGGCGGGTAGGATTAAACCTGGTTGTCAAGGTACAATTGTTGTACATTAGTATTAGCCAAATTAAATATAAATATTAAATTAAGTAAATTAAATATAAATATTAAATTAAAATTTTATTATTTTATATAATATTTTAAAAAATTCAAATTAATTTTTTTAAATTTCAAAGATTGAGACTAAATATAACTAAAGTAAATGTTGGGATTTTTCGTGCAATTAAAAAAATTGACGTGAAAGTTGACGTGTTGTATGGTAATACCACGTCATCAATCGGGTAGCACATGACTGATTGTCTGATGGGTGCAATTTACAACAAACTTCAAAGGTTATGGTATTTTTGTACAAATTGTCAAAAGTTATAATTAAATTTCCATTGAAGTAAATATGGAGTTTTTTTAATTAACCAATTATTTAAGAATAATATGTAGATAATAACTTAATAATATCTTTTAATAAAAAGTAATATTTAATAATAAAAATATACTATATGAAATGATTTCTAAGACAATCTCATACCTGGAAAAAAAACTTCATTATGGGATTTTATTTAATTGTCCTTGACTGTTCAACTAAAATTTATCTAACCCAATTTATACCTACTTAAAAAGAAAAGAAAAGAAAAAAATTCAAAGAAAATGAAAAAAATTATAAAGATAAAGTAAGGGAAAAAAACATATTATGCCAAATTTATATATCTTTAATATATTAGATGAGAGTTTAATTTTGATGAAGTGTCGCTTTCACAATTAATCACAATTATATTATTATTATTTTTAATAATAATTTTATAATTATATCTTAAATAATATATTTATTTAGATAAAGACTTCAATGGGCCCTTCTTTTTCTTAAAAATGGTACAAAGCCACATCATAAACCAATTCAACCCATCTTCATCTTCTCTCACTTTCTCTTTCTCACACAACCTTTTCCCGCTGGATCTATCTCCCATCTTCATCTTCTCTCACTTTCTCTTTCTCCCACAACCACCGCAAGCGTTGCTCCTCCGTGTGAAATTTCCATCTAATTTCTATTTGATCAAGGCCATCGTCGAAATTTCTATCCAATTTCTGAAACCCAAACACCAAATTTCTGGTGGAATCAGCCGCATCAAAGCGCAAGAGGCGCACATTGTGTGGAGGATGATTTTGGAGGGGATCAGCTACGGCAGATTCATAGGATACTGCATGGCGGCGCAGTTCCCGGAGGTGGTGGAGAAGGCAGTACTGTGTTGCAGCGACTTGTACTTGGAGGAGAGGGATCTTAGGACCACAACAGAGGAGTCCCATCCTTCGTGGCTATCCGTGCACGCGCTGGACTTGGAGCTCTTCATATGAAATCAGGTGAGAAACTAGTGGTCATTTAAAAGTGAAAGAAAATGAGTGTTGTAATTTCAATTATTGAAAATATGACATTAGAAAATCAAGAAAATGTAGGTGGTTTGAAGTTTGTTTGTAGCTGGTTTAGGGGTTGTTCGGAGAAAATTGGGAATGTGGTAGTTGGAGTTGGAAAAAAAAAATCAATGAACTTGGAGAGTGAAATCCTGGAAGAATTGTTCATTTACTGAAAGTAGGATTAGCTAACTGCAGTTTCTTTGTTGTGCTTTATGATTTCTTTTACAATGAATTTTGTGTTTCCGCAGTATGAGCCTGTTGTCGTAGTTTTTATATTTTCTGTGGGAAAGTTTTATTTGTTTTTTTGCTAATCACATGATGAAATTAATGGGTGTAGAACAAATCTTTAAAAAAATAATATGTTTGTGAATTTTCAGGAACCACACTTAGAAAATGGGTCAACAGAGTAATAGACTTCAGTTATGTGACACCAGTGTCCATATGCTGCCTTTCACTACAAATATTCAAAGAGTGCTTCTTTTAACTCAAATTGAGGGATACTTTAGTTACTTGGCCAAGAGATTGTCTAGGGAATCATCTCGACCTGTGGAGCTAAGGGCTTTAAGAGTAGAGTGGTAATCATCTTCTTTCTTTTGGGTTTTTTGTTGGTGTCTTGTATGCACAGCGGTGGGTGCGGTGGAGAAGTTGTACCTCCGAAGTGGCTGGACAAAATGCAGGGGAATTTCATTGTGGTTAGATGAAATGCAGGAGAATTTCATTTTGGCTTCGCAATGGTAGCAGGGGGGAAACTTCTTTATTTAACAAATGACAGTTAAATTTGGTCACCGTGCATGTCTACCACTTGGTCTAGGAAGGGGAGCAATTGTCAATCATATGATGTCTTATACAAATTTCTTGATAAAAATTTAATATTTTCTAGTTTCTTCCTTGTAAATTTAAATGATAATATCATTAGGAATTAATGATTATTAATTACAATCAGTCTTTCTTTTTCTTTCAATTCCCTTATGTATTTGTGTGACGTGAAAATTTTATTTTATCTTTTTCCATGATGAATTATTGTTCTATTTCGTCAATATCTTCTAAGTTACTCTTTTCAATTAATTAAGGTTACTATAAACAAGTTTCTAAATTACTCTTCATATTGATTTGATAATTATACATTATTTTATTTGGTAACATTTTTTAGGTTACTCTTTCAATTATATAGGTTACTCTTTGTAAATAATTAGGTTACTAGATTATTCTTCATATTGATTTGGTTATATATTGTTTTGCTCTGTCAAAATTTTTTAAGTTACTCTCTTCAATTAATGGGTTACTCTTTATAAATAATTGGGTTATTATAACAAGTTTCTAGATTACTCTTCACATTGATTTGATTATATATTGTTTTGTTTGATCAATATTTTTCTAGGTTAATCTTTTCAATTATTTGGGTTACTCTTTATAAATAATTAGGTTACTGATGCGCGTTTTTTTGCACGCAAAATTAATCCCCAAGTATTAAAGATATAGAATAGGTAGCCCTAGAGTAATTTGGTTTCACTCATTAATTTCCCTTCCGTGTATTGATGTCCGACTCTACCTTATGGAATATGGACGCATCACTAAACCATGCATATCTACTCTATAGACACACGTGTGTTGATGTCCGACTCTGTCTTGTGGAATATGGACGCATCACTAAATCATGCATATCTACTCTATAGACACAAGTAAACATGCGTGTAACACGTATGAATAACCTCGGAGCAAGAGATATAATTCCACCCCTCTTTCTAGGTACTATCAGTATCAATTATTTCCCTGGCCAATTGGTACTCTAACCCGATATGATATCCCTTTATAGGTACTATAAAATTACCCTCTTTATCCTACTTAATAACCCGAATTCAATTCAATTAATAAGTATTCATATATGATAGTTCTAATGAAGCTTCGGAGTCCCCTTACTTAGAATCATAACATGGAATCCTGTTCAGCGGTAAACGCACTCAATCTACAACCAAGATATATATTCAGACTCTATATACTAATTGAAGATGCACAAAATGACCGTGAATATGGATTAAAAACGCGCAGTCATATATAAAATAAATCCACAAGTAGTGTTGTACGGAGTTTACACACGAAAGTTCAATTAATTTGTAAAAACCTTCACAACCCTAGTTCTACCAAAAAGTCTCTAGCCCATGATGTTACGAAGAACAGTCATGGGTGTTAGATAGATCTTACCCGGATGTCTGGAAAATACAAGATAAATTAGGAAACGAATAAAACCCTAGATGTGGGAGTCGTCGCGTCCTTCTCCGTCTTGAATCCTCCTCTTGGTTCTCCTTTTGATTCCACAGACTAATCTTCAAAGTCATGGATGGATGGAGGAACGGATGTGGATGATGGTTGGGGGTGAACCCCCTTTTGGGGTGTAGGATGGTTGTGTTGTGTTGTATCCAATCTGTATGCCTTCTTGGTGTGATCTACATCCCCTTTTATGCTTGTAAGCTCTCCTTATGGACCTAGGATGGGCTTTTTCTTGGAAAATACGCAAAAACACACACTAGGGGTGTAAAAATAGAATTCGGATGCGTCCCAGGCATGTGGTTAAACCTAGGGTTCGACCTAGGGCTTGGTTGAACTATGGTTGAATCAAAATCGGCGATTTTTCGCACTTCAGGCTTCTGGTTCGACCAAAATGACTGTGGTTCAACCAAAATATCTTGTCGAACCAAACTGTCGTGGTCGAATCACACTTGCGCCGCCTCACTGTTTCGTATATAACTTCCACATCCGAGCTCCGATTTGAGTGATTCTTGCGCTCACGTGATTCTATCTTCCTTGGATTTCTATCCATATAAAGAACTCAAGAAAACTCTAAGATTTGAATCTGTAACAAGCCATGAAAATAGAACATCCGTTCTGTTCGGCACAGCTCGCGCGACGTCACCATTTTGCTCATAACTTCCTCGTTTGAAATCCAATTGGGGTGTTCTTTATGCCAAAACGACCATCTTGTCTGTGTCTTTCTAACCATATATCACACTTCTAATTCAGAGCTCTATACAAACACAAAAATATTATACAAGTTGGACATGTGTTTTTCAACATCATTGCACAAATTGCACTTTTTCTCCAACTTTGCACTTTTAATCCTTTTTCCACCTAATACACAATAAAACAACTCAAGTGCACCTTTTTCTCACATATATTGAATATAAGACACTTGTGCTAATATATGACAACAATTCCAATTAAGAAGGTGTTAAATTGGACACTATAACACGCTTATTTTCACTCTCTCATCAGTTACTATAAACAATTTTCTAGATTACTCTTCATTTTGATTTGATTATATATATTTTTTTGTTTTATCAACATTTTCTAGGTTACTCTTTTTAATTATTTGGATTACATTTATAAGGCTACTATAAACAAATCTAGATTATTCTTTATATTGATATTGTTTTGATATTGTTTTGATATTGTTTTACTTGATCAACATCTTCTAGGGTACTCTTTTCAATTATTTAGGTTACTCTTTATAAATAATTAGGTTACTATAAACAAGTTTCTAGATTATTCTTCATATTAATTAGGTTACTCTTTATAAATTGGGTTACTCTTTATAATAAATTGTGATACTTAAAAATAAAATAATTTATAGTGAATATTAAAAATAGAGTAATTTATAGTGAATAAAATCGTTTAGGTTACTCTTTTCTATTAACTGGTTACTCTTTATAATAAATTGGATTACACTAAAAAAAAACAATTTATTGTGAATAAAATCTTTTAGCTTACTTTTTTTTTTATTAATTGGTTACAATAATTCAAAATTGATTAGGCATTGAATGAACTAAAAATTGTCAGCTCACAAAGAACACAAAGAATCCCCATTAAGAAAATGGTTAGTAAAGCAACAATGGCAGCTCATTACAATGGTCAGTTCATCCATGATTCCAATCAAGTCGTGCGAGATGTAGATCTACCCTTCACTTATAGGAGGTATAATGGCCAGTTCATCTCTATCTTTAACAACAGGAGACTCAAAGGTGTGTTCCTCATTTAGTGCGAGTACAATACAGTTACGGATCTCTTCCAGGCGAGCAATTAGCTTATTCAAGCAGTCGTGAGCTGTCGTACCTTGTGAGACTTCTAAAGACACATCTTCTCTTCCGGTCAAGTCTCGTACTCGGGCGAAGAACAAAACCTTTATCTTAATAGACATATGATCTATTTCCCCATTCACTCTCCATTTTCTTTTTGGACAAACTAGCTACTTCTCAGGAATAAGACAAAAGATAAGTGCATTAGATAAAAATAAAGATTCATGCAGAGAAAATTTGTAGTCCATTAATAAGAATTTACAGAATCAAATGCATGCATGGTGAGTTATTCAGAAAATCAGCCATATACACATATATCATAGAATTGGGAGTTTCCAAGTTTAGGAGCTATGACAACTTGAGCTTATCCTCTTCGAACATTGGATCGCCCCAGTAATGGAATCTCTAACACCATTCATTGAAGTAGAAAGAAAAAGGTGTTAATGTGTTCTTCTTAATGGAATCTCTGACACCATTTCAATGGATCGATACAGTGGCGGACGCAGGATTTATGTCGAGAGGGGCCCAAAATAATACCGCATCTCTCTCATGCAACGGTTCGTATTTATTGTTCTATAATTTTTAAGAGAAATTTTATCAACTTTTATTAATATTATTCAACTTGTTTTTATATGACAGAAGAAATAAAATTTTAGAAAGTAAATAATGTATCAATTAAAATAAAAGAGAAAAGAAAAACCTAAATAGTGATGTATTGGAAGAGAAAATAATGTATCAATTAAAATAAAAGAGAAAAATAAAAATATAAATAAAAGAGAAAAGAAAAGCCTTAATAGTGATGTATTGGAAGAGAAAATAATGTATTAATTAAAA
Organism: Pogostemon cablin; assembly: GCA_023678885.1. Lineage (NCBI taxonomy): Eukaryota > Viridiplantae > Streptophyta > Magnoliopsida > Lamiales > Lamiaceae > Pogostemon > Pogostemon cablin. Next base: position 34,530,393 of record CM042951.1, read on the forward strand.
TAAAAGAGAAAAATAAAAAAATAAATAAAAGAGAAAAGAAAAACCTAAATAGTGATGATTGGAAGAGAAAATGATGTATCAATTAAAATAAAAGAGGAAAATAAAAATATAATAATACCTGTAATTGATGAGAATTGAACACGAATCTCCAATTACCCAACTTGGCCACTTCACCACTAGGCTACAAAGTGATTTTATAATATTTCCTATATATATATTACTAAATCTAAATGGTTCAGGGGCCCAGTGCCCCCCAGCACCTATGTAGGTCCGCCACTGGATCGAGGGGCATTCAATTGCAAATATTTTTAGTAATTGCTCTTCATTAGTCTTAAACTGTAAATAAATCACATGCCTTAACATTGAATAGATTGAATGGATAACAAATACCTTCTATTCAAGAATCCAAGTACAACCATAAATTGAGGAATTGTTCAATCTTCATCACCTAAAATGAAAAACACGGGTTTGTAATTATCGAAGGCCTAAATTGAACAACTCGTTTTGAGGAGGAGGATGCAGAAGAAGATTTGGGCAGAGAAAGCAAAGAGAATAACGACGAAGATGAGGATTTATACTTCGATCTCTCAAAATTATGAGAAAAATTATGGGAATTCACTTAGAAGCAAAATCTGCCGGTGAGATAGGAGAAGAACAATAAACAATCTGCCCACGAGACAGGAGAAGAAAAGCCTATGGAAAATCACACCTAAAATTCACGTTTACAACAAAACTAAAAAGCAGAGGGAGTAAGAGAGAATTAAAGCGGTGTAGGCCGAGCACTCTCCTCTACCGTACGAGCCTCAAACATAATTGTTGTTTCTGTAGATGTGAAAGAACTGACGAAACTACTGCCATAAGTGAGTGGCGGAGGTTGGAACTCGTTCGAAATTTGGGTGAATGATTTGCAGCTTGCGGAGTATGAGCGCTTGCGGAAGAGAAAAACGAAGATAACGACCGACGCGCGGTGATCAACTTGAATTTGGGGATCTTCCTGAGAAAGCCCAGATTTAAATGAGTTGATTTGTTGTACAATTGGTGTACACTAATAACAGGATCATATTTAGAAATGGGTCATATATATTATTCTAAAATGCCCAAATAGATTATTTTTCTTCTCATTATCGATCGCCTTCCCTCTCTCCTTCCTCTCACCACTTCTTCCTCTCACTGTGTTCTTTCCCTCTCTTCTCTCCCCATCGGCTACGCTTCTTTCCTGCTCTACTTTCGCCGTGTCTTCTCATCTCTTTATATCATCCATTCCTCTACCTCCGCGCGCCTCCGTCGGTCTGTCTCATCAGATCTCGTGCAGCCTCCGTTTTCTCATATCTCAACCTCGCGCCTCCTCCATTCCCTCAGATCTCAACCTCCGTTCATCGTCTGCTCTACAGCGTCGCCTTCGTCCCTCAGATCTCAACTTCTATTCGTTGTATATCGCTTCGTCCCTCATATCTTAACCTAGCGATTGATTAGATAGATTCTGGGATAATGCAACAACTTCAGGATTTGGTGGAGATTACATGGAATTGTCGATAGGATGGATCTGAGATTTGGCGATGTGGAATTGGATTAGAAGAATAAGTCTGGATTTTATTTATGTATTATAGTGTATTATTTTTCTTATAACACTATATTAGTTATTATAAATTATTGTATATGCTATGACAATCTTTTAGCTCCTCTTATTTCAACATGTTTCTAATTTTTTACTTTAGTCTGGTTATTTTTCCATTCTTTTTAATTGAAGTATATTAGTCAAATTCTTAGTATTAAATATTTGACGACTTTTTAAATAATTGTATTATTTGTATAATTTTATGTGTTAATGTATACATTTATATATGAAAATGTATTATTTTATACACTAAATTATGAAACTAAAAATAAATGGATATATAAATGAGCATATTTATATTTCAATATATATTTTCTTAAAAAGTAACACATTTATTAAGAAAAATGTATACATTAATTAAAAAAAACTTATACAATATAGTTACAACTAAATACAATTGAATCTGTGCAAAATAGATATAGTATACATCAATATAGATATCGTATACATTAATTAAGAAAAAAGTATACATTAGAAAATTACAACTTATACAATATTTTAGATAAAGCTCCATTAATTAAGAAAAACGTGTACATTAAAAAATTATAATTTATACAGTATTCAGATAAGCTCCATGATTCATACGATTATTACAACAAAAAATAAAAAATGAAAACTCGTATACATTAACTAAGAAAAATGTATACATTAACAAATTACAACTTATACAGTATTCCAGATAAGCTCCGGGTATCATACGATTAAATTAAAAAATAAAAATTTATTGCATCCACCACCTGATCTAGAATTGTGTACGAAATCATCAACCACTAGCATCATAATATTGTTGATTTCATCGACACATTAAATGGCTGGTGGTAGAACGATAAAACTCCTTCCATCGTCGCGGAGAGAATAACGGAGCAATGGCGCCGCTGCGTTGAAAGAGCAACCGGAGCATAATTATTCAAAATTTGTAGAACATGGCGGCAAGATGAGAGACAAAAATGAGGGAGAGCGGTGGTAGATTTGGAAATCAGAGAAGGCGGCTGTAGATCTGGAGATCGGAGAAGGCGGCGGTGAAATGAGAGGAGTAGATCTGGAGATCGGAGAAACGATGACGAGATGAGAGAAGAGTAGATCTAGAGATTGGAGGAGAAGAATTAGAAGAAAATGATCGGTGCATGAGGAGCAGAAGGAGAAAATGAGGATTTTAGGGTTTTTTTTATTTATATATGGTGGGTCGGATCTGAAAGGCGGGTAGGATTAAACCTGGTTGTCAAGGTACAATTGTTGTACATTAGTATTAGCCAAATTAAATATAAATATTAAATTAAGTAAATTAAATATAAATATTAAATTAGAATTTTATTATTTTATATAATATTTTAAAAAATTCAAATTAATTTTTTTTTAAATTTCAAAGATTGAGACTAAATATAACTAAAGTAAATATTGGGATTTTTCGTGCAATTAAAAAAATTGACGTGAAAGTTGACGTGTTGTATGGTAATACCACGTCATCAATCGGTAGCACATGACTGATTGTCTAATGGGTGCAATTTACAACAAACTTCAAGGGTTATGGTATTTTTGTACAAATTGTCAAAAGTTATAATTAAATTGCCATTGAAGTAAATATGGAGATTTTTTTTAATTAACCAATTATTTAAGAATAATATGTAGGTAATAACTTAATAATATCTTTTAATAAAAAGTAATTTAATAATAAAAATATACTATATGAAATGATTCTAAGACAATCTCATACCTGGAAAAAAAAACTTCATTATGGGATTTTATTTAATTGTCCTTGACTGTTCAACTAAAATTTATCTAACCCAATTTATACCTACTTAAAAAGAAAAGAAAAGAAAAAAAAATCAAAGAAAATGAAAAAACTATAAAGAGAAAGTAAGGGAAAAAAAATATATTATGCCAAATTTATATATCTTTAATATATTAGATGAGAGTTTAATTTTGATGAGGCGTCGCCTTCAGAATTAATCTCAATTATATTATTATTATTTTGAATAATTATTTTATAATTATATCTTAAATAATATATTTATTTAGATAAAAACTTTAATGGGCCCGTCTTTTTATTAAAAATGGTACAAAGCCACGTCACAAACCCAATCCAACCCATCTTCATCTTCTCTCACTTTCTCTTTCTCACACAACCTTTTCCGCTGGATCTATCTCCCATCTTCATCTTCTCTCACTTTCTCTTTCTCCCACAACCACCGCAAGCGTTGCTCCTCCGTCATCAGCTGTGAAATTTCCATCTAATTTCTATTTGATTAAGGCCATCGTCGAAATTTCTATCCAATTTCTGAAACCCAAACACCAAATTTCTGGTGGAATCAGCCGCATCAAAGCGCAAGAGGCGCACATTGTGTGGAGGATGATTTTGGAGGGGATCAGCTACGGCAGATTCATAGGGTACTGCATGGCGGCGCAGTTCCCGGAGGTGGTGGAGAAGGCAGTACTGTGTTGCAGCGACTTGTACTTGGAGGAGAGGGATCTTAGGACCACAACAGAGGAGTCCCATCCTTCGTGGCTATCCGTGCACGCGCTGGACTTGGAGCTCTTCATATGAAATCAGGTGAGAAACTAGTGGTCATTTAAAAGTGAAAGAAAATGAGTGTTGTAATTTCAATTATTGAAAATATGACATTAGAAAATCAAGAAAATGTAGGTGGTTTGAAGTTTGTTTGTAGCTGGTTTAGGGGTTGTTCGGAGAAAATTGGGAATGTGGTAGTTGGAGTTGGAAAAAAAAAATCAATGAACTTGGAGAGTGAAATCATGGAAGAATTGTTCATTTACTGAAAGTAGGATTAGCTAACTGCAGTTTCTTTGTTGTGCTTTATGATTTCTTTTACAATGGATTTTGTGTTTCCGCAATATGAGCCTGTTGTCGTAGTTTTTATATTTTATGTGGGAAAGTTTTATTTGTTTTTTTGCTAATCACATGATGAAATTAATGGGTGTAGAACAAATCTTTAAAAAATAATATGTTTGTGAATTTTCAGGAACCACACTTAGAAAATGGGTCAACAGAGTAATAGACTTCAGTTATGTGACACCAGTGTCCATATGCTGCCTTTCACTACAAATATTCAAAGAGTGCTTCTTTTAACTCAAATTGAGGGATACTTTAGTTACTTGGCCAAGAGATTGTCTAGGGAATCATCTCGACCTGTCGAGCTAAGGGCTTTAAGAGTAGAGTGGTAATCATCTTCTTTCTTTTGGGTTTTTTGTTGGTGTCTTGTATGCACAGCGGTGGGTGCGGTGGAGAAGTTGTACCTCCGAAGTGGCTGGACAAAATGCAGGGGAATTTCATTGTGGTTAGATGAAATGCAGGAGAATTTCATTTTGGCTTCGCAATGGTAGCAGGGTGGAAACTTCTTTATTTAACAAATGACAGTTAAATTTGGTCACCGTGCATGTCTACCACTTGGTCTAGGAAGGGGAGCAATTGTCAATCATATGATGTCTTATACACATTTCTTGATAAAAATTTAATATTTTCTAGTTTCTTCCTTGTAAATTTAAATGATAATATCATTAGGAATTAATGATTATTAATTACAATCAGTCTTTCTTTTTCTTTCAATTCCCTTATGTATTTGTGTGACGTGAAAATTTTATTTTATCTTTTTCCATGATGAATTATTGTTCTATTTCGTCAATATCTTCTAAGTTACTCTTTTCAATTAATTAAGGTTACTATAAACAAGTTTCTAAATTACTCTTCATATTGATTTGATAATTATACATTATTTTATTTGGTAACATTTTTTAGGTTACTCTTTTCAATTATATAGGTTACTCTTTGTAAATAATTAGGTTACCAGATTATTCTTCATATTGATTTGGTTATATATTGTTTTGCTCTGTCAATATTTTTTAAGTTACTCTCTTCAATTAATGGGTTACTCTTTATAAATAATTGGGTTATTATAACAAGTTTCTAGATTACTCTTCACATTGATTTGATTATATATTGTTTTGTTTGATCAATATTTTTCTAGGTTACTCTTTTCAATTATTTGGGTTACTCTTTATAAATAATTAGGTTACTGATGCGCATTTTCTTTGCACGCAAAATTAATCCCCAAGTATTAAAGATATAGAATATGTAGCCCTAGAGTAATCTGGTTTCACTCATTAATTTTTCTTCCGTGTATTGATGTCCGACTCTACCTTATGGAATATGGACGCATCACTAAACCATGCATATCTACTCTATAGACACACGTGTGTTGATGTCCGACTCTATCTTGTGGAATATGGACGCATCACTAAATCATGCATATCTACTCTATAGACACAAGTAAACATGCGTGTAACACGTATGAATAACCTCGGAGCAAGAGATATAATTCCACCCCTCTTTCTAGGTACTATCAGTATCAATTATTTCCCTGGCCAATTGGTACTCTAACCCGATATGATCTCCCTTTATAGGTACTATAAAATTATCCTCTTTATCCTAATTAATAACCCGAATTCAATTCAATTAATAAGTATTCATATATGATAGTTCTAATGAAGCTTCGGAGTCCCCTTACTTAGAATCATAACATGGAATCCTGTTCAGCGGTAAACGCACTCAATCTACAACCAAGATATATATTCAGACTCTATATACTAATTGAAGATGCACAAAACGACCGTGAATATGGATTAAAAACGCGCAGTCATATATAAAATAAATCCACAAGTAGTGTTGTACGGAGTTTATACACGAAAGTTCAATTAATTTGTAAAAACCTTCACAACCCTAGTTCTACCAAAAAGTCTCTAGCCCATGATGTTACGAAGAACAATCATGGGTGTTAGATAGATCTTACCCGGATGTCTGGAAAATATAAGATAAATTAGAAAACGAATAAAACCCTAGATGTGGGAGTCGTCGCGTCCTTCTCTGTCTTGAATCCTCCTCTTGGTTCTCCTCTTGATTCCACAGACTAATCTTCAAAGTCATGGATGGATGGAGGAAATGATGTGGATGATGGTTGGGGGGTGAACCCCCTTTTGGGGTGTAGGATGGTTGTGTTGTGTTGTATCCAATCTGTATGCCTTCTTGGTGTGATCTACATCCCCTTTTATACTTGTAAGCTCTCCTTATGGACCTAGGATGGGCTTTTTCTTGAAAAATACGCAAAAACACACACTAGGGGTGTAAAAATAGAATTCGGATGCGTCCCAGGCATGTGGTAAAACCTAGGGTTCGACCTAGGGCTTGGTCGAACTATGGTCAAATCAAAATCGGCGATTTTTCGCACTTCAGGCTTCTTGTTCGACCAAAATGACTGTGGTTCAACCAAAATGTCTTGTCGAACCAAACTGTCGTGGTCGAATCACACTTGCGCCGTCTCACTGTTTCGTATATAACTTCCACATCCGAGCTCCGATTTGAGTGATTCTTGCGCTCACGTGATTCTATCTTCCTTGGATTTCTATCCATATAAAGAACTCAAGAAAACTCTAAGATTTGAATCTGTAACAAGCCATGAAAATAGAACATCCGTTCTGTTCGGCACAGCTCGCGCGACGTCACCATTTTGCTTATAACTTCCTCGTTTGAAATCCAATTGGGATGTTCTTTATGCCAAAACGACCATCTCGTCTGTGTCTTTCTAACCATGTATCACACTTCTAATTCAGAGCTCCATAAAAACACAGAAACATTATACAAGTTGGACATGTATTTTTCAACATCATTGCACAAATTGCACATTTTCTCCAACTTTGCACTTTTAATCCTTTTTCCACCTAATACACAATAAAACAACTCAAGTGCACCTTTTTCTCACATATATTGAATATAAGACACTTGTGCTAATATATGACAACAATTCCAATTAAGAAGGTGTTAAATTGGACACTATAACACGCTTATTTTCACTCTCTCATCAGTTACTATAAACAATTTTCTAGATTACTCTTCATTTTGATTTGATTATATATATTTTTTTGTTTTATCAACATTTTCTAGGTTACTCTTTTTAATTATTTGGATTACATTTATAAGGCTACTATAAACAAATCTAGATTATTCTTTATATTGATATTGTTTTGATATTGTTTTACTTGATCAACATCTTCTAGGGTACTCTTTTCAATTATTTAGGTTACTCTTTATAAATAATTAGGTTACTATAAACAAGTTTCTAGATTATTCTTCATATTAATTAGGTTACTCTTTATAAATTGGGTTACTCTTTATAATAAATTGTGATACTTAAAAATAAAATAATTTATAGTGAATATTAAAAATAGAGTAATTTATAGTGAATAAAATCATTTAGGTTACTCTTTTCTATTAACTGGTTACTCTTTATAATAAATTGGATTACACCAAAAATAAAATAATTTATTGTGAATAAAATCTTTTAGCTTACTTTTTTTTTTATTAATTGGTTACAATAATTCAAAATTGATTAGGCATTGAATGAACTAAAAATTGTCAGCTCACAAAGAACACAAAGAATCCCCATTAAGAAAATGGTTAGTAAAGCAACAATGGCAGCTCATTATAATGGTCAGTTCATCCATGATTCCAATCAAGTCGTGCGAGATGTAGATCTACCCTTCACTTATAGGAGGTATAATGGCCAGTTCATCTCTATCTTTAACAACAGGAGACTCAAAGGTGTATTCCTCATTTAGTGCGAGTACAATACAGTTACGGATCTCTTCCAGGCGAGCAATTAGCTTATTCAAGCAGTCGTGAGCTGTCGTACCTTGTGAGACTTCTAAAGACACATCTTCTCTTCCGGTCAAGTCTCGTACTCGGGCGAAGAACAAAACCTTTATCTTAATAGACATATGATCTATTTCCCCATTCACTCTCCATTTTCTTTTTGGACAAACTAGCTACTTTTCAGGAATAAGACAAAAGATAAGTGCATTAGATAAAAATAAAGATTCATGCAGAGAAAATTTGTAGTCCATTAATAAGAATTTACAGAATCAAATGCATGCATGGTGAGTTATTCAGAAAATCAGCCATATACACATATATCATAGAATTGGGAGTTTCCAAGTTTAGGAGCTATGACAACTTGAGCTTATCCTCTTCGAACATTGGATCGCCCCAGTAGTGGAATCTCTAACACCATTCATTGAAGTAGAAAGAAAAAGGTGTTAATGTGTTCTTCTTAATGGAATCTCTGACACCATTTCAATGGATCGATACAGTGGCGGACGCAGGATTTATGTCGAGAGGGGCCCAAAATAATACCGCATCTCTCTCATGCAACGGTTCGTATTTATTGTTCTATAATTTTTAAGAGAAATTTTATCAACTTTTATTAATATTATTCAACTTGTTTTTATATGAAAGAAGAAATAAAATTTTAGAAAGTAAATAATGTATCAATTAAAATAAAAGAGAAAAGAAAAACCTAAATAGTGATGTATTGGAAGAGAAAATAATGTATCAATTAAAATAAAAGAGAAAAATAAAAATATAAATAAAAGAGAAAAGAAAAGCCTTAATAGTGATGTATTGGAAGAGAAAATAATGTATTAATTAAAATAAAAGAGAAAAATAAAAAAATAAATAAAAGAGAAAAGAAAAACCTAAATAGTGATGATTGGAAGAGAAAATGATGTATCAATTAAAATAAAAGAGGAAAATAAAAATATAATAATACCTGTAATTGATAAGAATTGAACACGAATCTCCAATTACCCAACTTGGCCACTTCACCACTAGGCTACAAAGTGATTTTATAATATTTCCTATATATATATATTACTAAATCTAAATGGTTCAGGGGCCCAGTGCCCCCCAGCACCTATGTAGGTCCGCCACTGGATCGAGGGGCATTCAATTGCAAACATTTTTAGTAATTGCTCTTCATTAGTCTTAAACTGTAAATAAATCACATGCCTTAACATTGAATAGATTGAATGGATAACAAATACCTTCTATTCAAGAATCCAAGTACAACCATAAACTGAGAAATTGTTCAATCTTCATCACCTAAAATGAAGAACACGGGTTTGTAATTATCGAAGGCCTAAATTGAACAACTCGTTTTGAGGAGGAGGATGCAGAAGAAGATTTGGGCAGAGAAAGCAAAGAGAATAACGACGAAGATGAGGATTTATACTTCGATCTCTCAAAATTATGAGAAAAATTATGGGAATTCACTTAGAAGCAAAATCTGCCGGTGAGATAGGAGAAGAACAATAAACAATCTGCCCACGAGACAGGAGAAGAAAAGCCTATGGAAAATCACACCTAAAATTCACATTTACAACAAAACTAAAAAGCAGAGGGAGTAAGAGAGAATTACAGCGGTGTAGGTCGAGCACTCTCCTCTACCGTACGAGCCTCAAACATAATTGTTGTTTCTGTAGATGTGAAAAAACTGGCGAAACTACTGCCATAAGTGAGTGGCGGAGGTTGGAACTCGTTCGAAATTTGGGTGAATGATTTGCAGCTTGCGGAGTATGAGCGCTTGCGGAAGAGAAAAACGGAGATGACGACCGACGCGCGGGGATCAACTTGAATTTGGGGATCTTCCTGAGAAAGCCCAGATTTAAATGAGTTGATCTGTTGTACAATTGGTGTACACTAATAACAGGATCATATTTAGAAACGGGTCATATATATTATTCTAAAATGCCCAAATAGATTATTTTTCTTCTCATTATCGATCGCCTCCCCTCTCTCCTTCCTCTAACCACTTCTTCCTCTCACTGTGTTCTTTCACTCTCTTCTCTCCCCATCGGCTACGCTTCTTTCCTGCTCTACTTTCGCCGTGTCTCCTCATCTCTTTATATCATCCATTCCTCTACCTCCGCGCGCCTCCGTCGGTCTGTCTCATCAGATCTCGTGCAGCCTCCATTTTCTCATATCTCAACCTCGCGCCGCCTCCGTTCCCTCAGATCTCAACCTCCGTTCATCGTCTGCTCTACAGCGTCGCCTTCGTCCCTCAGATCTCAACTTCTATTCGTTGTATATCGCTTCGTCCCTCATATCTTAACCTAGCGATTGATTAGATAGATTCTGGGATCAATGCAACAACTTCAGGATTTGGTGGAGATTACATGGAATTGTCGATAGGATGGAACTGAGATTTGGCGATGTGGAATTGGATTAGAAGAATAAGTCTGGATTTTATTTATGTATTATAATGTATTATTTTTCTTATAACACTATATTAGTTATTATAAATTATTGTATATGCTATGATAATCTTTTAGCTCCTCTTATTTCAACATGTTTCTAATTTTTTACTTTAGTCTGGTTATTTTTCCATTCTTTTTAATTGAAGTATATTAGTCAAATTCTTAGTATTAAATATTTGACGACTTTTTAAATAATTGTATTATTTGTACAATTTTATGTGTTAATGTATACATTTATATATGAAAATGTATTATTTTATACACTAAATTATGAAACTAAAAATAAATGGATATATAAATGAACATATTTATATTTCAATATATATTTTCTTAAAAAGTAACACATTTATTAAGAAAAATGTATACATTAATTAAAAAAAACTTATACAATATAGTTACAACTAAATACAATTGAATCTGTGCAAAATAGATATAGTATACATCAATATAGATATCGTATACATTAATTAAGAAAAAAGTATACATTAGAAAATTACAACTTATACAATATTTTAGATAAAGCTCCATTAATTAAGAAAAACGTGTACATGAAAAAATTATAATTTATACAGTATTCAGATAAGCTCCATGAATCATACGATTATTACAACAAAAAATAAAAAATGAAAACTCGTATACATTAACTAAGAAAAATGTATACATTAACAAATTACAACTTATACAGTATTCCAGATAAGCTCCGGGTATCATACGATTAAATTAAAAAATAAAAATTCATTGCATCCACCACCGGACCTAGAATTGTGTACGAAATCATCAACCACTAGCATCATAATATTGTTGATTTCATCGACACATTAAATGGCTGGTGGTAGAACGACAAAACTCCATCCATCGTCGCGGAGAGAATAACGGAGCAATGGCACCGCTGCGTTGAAAGAGCAACCGGAGCATAATTATTCAAAATTTGTAGAACATGACGGCAAGATGAGAGACAAAAATGAGGGAGAGCGGTGGTAGATTTGGAAATCAGAGAAGGCGGCTGTAGATCTGGAGATCGGAGAAGGCGACGGTGAAATGAGAGGAGTAGATCTGGAGATCGGAGAAACGACGACGAGATGAGAGAAGAGTAGATCTAGAGATTGGAGGAGAAGAATTAGAAGAAAATGATCGGTGCATGAGGAGCAGAAGGAGAAAATGAGGATTTTAGGGTTTTTTTTATTTATATATGGTGGGTCGGATCTGAAAGGCGGGTAGGATTAAACCTGGTTGTCAAGGTACAATTGTTGTACATTAGTATTAGCCAAATTAAATATAAATATTAAATTAAGTAAATTAAATATAAATATTAAATTAGAATTTTATTATTTTATATAATATTTTAAAAAATTCAAATTAATTTTTTTTAAAATTTCAAAGATTGAGACTAAATATAACTAAAGTAAATATTGGGATTTTTCGTGCAATTAAAAAAATTAACGTGAAAGTTGACGTGTTGTATGGTAATACCACGTCATCAATCGGTAGCACATGACTGATTGTCTGATGGGTGCAATTTACAACAAACTTCAAGGTTTATGGTATTTTTGTACAAATTGTCAAAAGTTATAATTAAATTGCCATTGAAGTAAATATGGAGATTTTTTTTAATTAACCAATTATTTAAGAATAATATGTAGGTAATAACTTAATAATATCTTTTAATAAAAAGTAATTTAATAATAAAAATATACTATATGAAATGATTCTAAGACAATCTCATACCTGGAAAAAAAAAACTTCATTATGGGATTTTATTTAATTGTCCTTGACTGTTCAACTAAAATTTATCTAACCCAATTTATACCTACTTAAAAAGAAAAGAAAAGAAAAAAAATTCAAAGAAAATGAAAAAACTATAAAGAGAAAGTAAGGGAAAAAAATATATTATGCCAAATTTATATATCTTTAATATATTAGATGAGAGTTTAATTTTGATGAGGCGTCGCCTTCAGAATTAATCTCAATTATATTATTATTATTTTTAATAATTATTTTATAATTATATCTTAAATAATATATTTATTTAGATAAAAATTTTAATGGGCCCGTCTTTTTATTAAAAATGGTACAAAGCCACGTCACAAACCCAATCCAACCCATCTTCATCTTCTCTCACTTTCTCTTTCTCACACAACCTTTTCCGCTGGATCTATCTCCCATCTTCATCTTCTCTCACTTTCTCTTTCTCCCACAACCACCGCAAGCGTTGCTCCTCCGTCATCAGCTGTGAAATTTCCATCTAATTTCTATTTGATTAAGGCCATCGTCGAAATTTCTATCCAATTTCTGAAACCCAAACACCAAATTTCTGGTGGAATCAGCCGCATCAAAGCGCAAGAGGCGCACATTGTGTGGAGGATGATTTTGGAGGGGATCAGCTACGGCAGATTCATAGGGTACTGCATGGCGGCGCAGTTCCCGGAGGTGGTGGAGAAGGCAGTACTGTGTTGCAGCGACTTGTACTTGGAGGAGAGGGATCTTAGGACCACAACAGAGGAGTCCCATCCTTCGTGGCTATCCGTGCACGCGCTGGACTTGGAGCTCTTCATATGAAATCAGGTGAGAAACTAGTGGTCATTTAAAAGTGAAAGAAAATGAGTGTTGTAATTTCAATTATTGAAAATATGACATTAGAAAATCAAGAAAATGTAGGTGGTTTGAAGTTTGTTTGTAGCTGGTTTAGGGGTTGTTCGGAGAAAATTGGGAATGTGGTAGTTGGAGTTGGAAAAAAAAATCAATGAACTTGGAGAGTGAAATCATGGAAGAATTGTTCATTTACTGAAAGTAGGATTAGCTAACTGCAGTTTCTTTGTTGTGCTTTATGATTTCTTTTACAATGGATTTTGTGTTTCCGCAATATGAGCCTGTTGTCGTAGTTTTTATATTTTCTGTGGGAAAGTTTTATTTGTTTTTTTGCTAATCACATGATGAAATTAATGGGTGTAGAACAAATCTTTAAAAAAATAATATGTTTGTGAATTTTCAGGAACCACACTTAGAAAATGGGTCAACAGAGTAATAGACTTCAGTTATGTGACACCAGTGTCCATATGCTGCCTTTCACTACAAATATTCAAAGAGTGCTTCTTTTAACTCAAATTGAGGGATACTTTAGTTACTTGGCCAAGAGATTGTCTAGGGAATCATCTCGACCTGTGGAGCTAAGGGCTTTAAGAGTAGAGTGGTAATCATCTTCTTTCTTTTAGGTTTTTTGTTGGTGTCTTGTATGCACAGCGGTGGGTGCGGTGGAGAAGTTGTACCTCCGAAGTGGCTGGACAAAATGCAGGGAAATTTCATTGTGGTTAGATGAAATGCAGGAGAATTTCATTTTGGCTTCGCAATGGTAGCAGGGGGGAAACTTCTTTATTTAACAAATGACAGTTAAATTTGGTCACCGTGCATGTCTACCACTTGGTCTAGGAAGGTGAGCAATTGTCAATCATATGATGTCTTTTACAAATTTCTTGATAAAATTTAATATTTTCTAGTTTCTTCCTTGTAAATTTAAATGATAATATCATTAGGAATAAATGATTATTAATTACAATCAGTCTTTCTTTTTCTTTCAATTCCCTTATGTATTTGTGTGACGTGAAAATTTTATTTTATCTTTTTCCATGATGAATTATTGTTCTATTTCGTCAATATCTTCTAAGTTACTCTTTTCAATTAATTAAGGTTACTATAAACAAGTTTCTAAATTACTCTTCATATTGATTTGATAATTATACATTATTTTATTTGGTAACATTTTTTAGGTTACTCTTTTCAATTATATAGTTTACTCTTTGTAAATAATTAGGTTACTAGATTATTCTTCATATTGATTTGGTTATATATTGTTTTGCTCTGTCAATATTTTTTAAGTTACTCTCTTCAATTAATGGGTTACTCTTTATAAATAATTGGGTTATTATAACAAGTTTCTAGATTACTCTTCACATTGATTTGATTATATATTGTTTTGTTTGATCAATATTTTTCTAGGTTACTCTTTTCAATTATTTGGGTTACTCTTTATAAATAATTAGGTTACTGATGCGCGTTTTCTTTGCACGCAAAATTAATCCCCAAGTATTAAAGATATAGAATAGGTAGCCCTAGAGTAATCTGGTTTCACTCATTAATTTTCCTTCCGTGTATTGATGTCCGACTCTACCTTATGGAATATGGACGCATCACTAAACCATGCATATCTACTCTATAGACACACGTGTGTTGATGTCCGACTCTGTCTTGTGGAATATGGACGCATCACTAAATCATGCATATCTACTCTATAGACACAAGTAAACATGCGTGTAACACGTATGAATAACCTCGGAGCAAGAGATATAATTCCACCCCTCTTTCTAGGTACTATCAGTATCAATTATTTTCCTGGCCAATTGGTACTCTAACCCGATATGATCTCCCTTTATAGGTACTATAAAATTATCCTCTTTATCCTAATTAATAACCCGAATTCAATTCAATTAATAAGTATTCATATATGATAGTTCTAATGAAGCTTTGGAGTCCCCTTATTTAGAATCATAACATGGAATCCTGTTCAGCGGTAAACGCACTCAATCTACAACCAAGATATATATTCAGACTCTATATACTAATTGAAGATGCACAAAACGACCGTGAATATGGATTAAAAACGCGTAGTCATATATAAAATAAATCCACAATTAGTGTTGTATGGAGTTTACACACGAAAGTTCAATTAATTTGTAAAAACCTTCACAACCCTAGTTCTACCAAAAAGTCTCTAGCCCATGATGTTACGAAGAACAATCATGGGTGTTAGATAGATCTTACCCGGATGTCTGGAAAATACAAGATAAATTAGGAAACGAATAAAACCCTAGATGTGGGAGTCGTTGCGTCCTTCTCCGTCTTGAATCCTCCTCTTGGTTCTCCTCTTGATTCCACAGACTAATCTTCAAAGTCATGGATGGATGGAGGAAATGATGTGGATGATGGTTGGGGGGTGAACCCCCTTTTGGGATGTAGGATGGTTGTGTTGTGTTGTATCCAATCTGTATGCCTTCTTGGTGTGATCTACATCCCCTTTTATACTTGTAAGCTCTCCTTATGGACCTAGGATGAGCTTTTTCTTGTAAAATATGCAAAAACACACACTAGGGGTGTAAAAATAGAATTCGGATGCGTCCCAGGCATGTGGTTAAACCTAGGGTTCGACCTAGGGCTTGGTCGAACTATGGTCGAATCAAAATTGGTAATTTTCGCACTTCAGGCTTCTGGTTCGACCAAAATGACTGTGGTTCAACCAAAATGTCTTGTCGAACCAAACTGTCGTGGTCGAATCACACTTGCGCCGCCTCACTGTTTCGTATATAACTTCCACATCCGAGCTCCAATTTGAGTGATTCTTATGCTCACGTGATCCTATCTTCCTTGGATTTCTATCCATATAAAGAACTTAAGAAAACTCTAAGAATTGAATCTGTAACAAGCCATGAAAATAGAACATCCGTTCTGTTCGGCACAGCTCGCGCGACGTCACCATTTTGCTCATAACTTCTTCGTTTGAAATCCAATTGGGGTGTTCTTTATGCCAAAACGACCATCTCGTCTGTGTATTTCTAACCATGTATCACACTTCTAATTCAGAACTCCATACAAATACAGAAAAATTATACAAGTTGGACATGTATTTTTCAACATCATTGCACAAATTGCACCTTTTCTCCAACTTTGCACTTTTAATCCTTTTTCCACCTAATACACAATAAAACAACTCAAGTGCACCTTTTTCTCACATATATTGAATATAAGACATTTGTGCTAATATATGACAACAATTCCAATTAAGAAGGTGTTAAATTGGACACTATAACACGCTTATTTTCACTATCTCATCAGTTACTATAAACAATTTTCTAGATTACTCTTCATTTTGATTTGATTATATATATTTTTTTGTTTTATCAACATTTTCTAGGTTACTCTTTTTAATTATTTGGATTACATTTATAAGGCTACTATAAACAAATCTAGATTATTCTTTATATTGATATTGTTTTGATATTGTTTTACTTGATCAACATCTTCTAGGTACTCTTTTCAATTATTTAGGTTACTCTTTATAAATAATTAGGTTACTATAAACAAGTTTCTAGATTATTCTTCATATTAATTAGGTTACTCTTTATAAATTGGGTTACTCTTTATAATAAATTGTGATACTTAAAAATAAAATAATTTATAGTGAATATTAAAAATAGAGTAATTTATAGTGAATAAAATCATTTAGGTTACTCTTTTCTATTAACTGGTTACTCTTTATAATAAATTGGATTACACTAAAAATAAAACAATTTATTGTGAATAAAATCTTTTAGCTTACTTTTTTTTTTATTAATTGGTTACAATAATTCAAAATTGATTAGGCATTGAATGAACTAAAAATTGTCAGCTCACAAAGAACACAAAGAATCCCCATTAAGAAAATGGTTAGTAAAGCAACAATGGCAGCTCATTACAATGGTCAGTTCATCCATGATTCCAATCAAGTCGTGCGAGATGTAGATCTACCCTCCACTTATAGGAGGTATAATGGCCAGTTCATCTCTATCTTTAACAACAGGAGACTCAAAGGTGTATTCCTCATTTAGTGCGAGTACAATACAGTTACGGATCTCTTCCAGGCGAGCAATTAGCTTATTCAAGCAGTCGTGAGCTGTCGTACCTTGTGAGACTTCTAAAGACACATCTTCTCTTCCGGTCAAGTCTCGTACTCGGGCGAAGAACAGAACCTTTATCTTAATAGACATATGATCTATTTCCCCATTCACTCTCCATTTTCTTTTTGGACAAACTAGATACTTCTCAGGAATAAGACAAAAGATAAGTGCATTAGATAAAAATAAAGATTCATGCAGAGAAAATTTGTAGTCCATTAATAAGAATTTACAGAATCAAATGCATGCATGGTGAGTTATTCAGAAAATCAGCCATATACACATATATCACAGAATTGGGAGTTTCCAAGTTATAGGAGCTATGACAACATGAGCTTATCCTCTTCGAACGTTGGATCGCCCCAGTAATGGAATCTCTGACACCATTCATTGAAGTAGAAAGAAAAAGGTGTTAATGTGTTCTTCTTAATGGAATCTCTGACACCATTTCAATGGATCGAGGCAGTGGCGGACGCAGGATTTATGTCGAGAGGGACCCAAAATAATACCGTATCTCTCTCATGCAACGATTCGTATTTATTGTTCAATAATTTTTAAGAGAAATTTTATCAACTTTTATTAATATTATTCAACTTGTTTTTATATGACAGAAGAAATAAAATTTTAGAAAGTAAATAATGTATCAATTAAAATAAAAGAGAAAAGAAAAACCTAAATAGTGATGTATTGGAAGAGAAAATAATGTATCAGTTAAAATAAAAGAGAAAAATAAAAATATAAATAAAAGAGAAAAGAAAAGCCTAAATAGTAGAAAATAATGTATCAATTAAAATAAAAGAGGAAAATAAAAAATAAATAAATAAAAGAGAAAAGAAAAACCTAAATAGTGATGATTGGAAGAGAAAATGATGTATCAATTAAAATAAAAGAGGAAAATAAAAATATAATAATGCCTGTAATTGATGAGAATCGAACACGGAATCTCCAATTACCCAACTTGGCCACTTCACCACTAGGCTACAAAGTGATTTTATAATATTTTCTATATATATATTACTAAATCTAAATGGTTCAGGGGGCCAGTGGGTAGGTCCGCCACTAGATCAAGGGGCATTCAATTGCAAACATTTTTAGTAATTGCTCTTCATTAGTCTTAAACTGTAAACAAACCACATGCCTTAACATTGAATAGATTGAATGGATAACAAATACCTTTTATTCAAGAATCCAAGTACAACCATAAACTGAGGAATTGTTCAATCTTCATCACCTAAAATGAAGAACACGGGTTTGTAATTATCAAAGGCCTAAATTGAACAACTCGTTTTGAGGAGGAGGATGCAGAAGAAGATTTGGGCAGAGAAAGCAAAGAAAATAACGACGAAGATGAGGATTTATACTTCGATCTCTCAAAATTGTGAGAAAAATTATGGGAATCCACTTAGAAACAAAATCTACCGGTGAGATAGGAGAAGAACAATAAACAATCTGCCCACGAGACAGGAGAAGAAAAGCCTATGAAAAATCACACCTAAAATTCACGTTTACAACAAAACTAAAAAGCAGAGGGAGTAAGAGAGAATTACAGCGGTCTAGGCCGATCACTCTCCTCTACCGTACGAGCCTCAAACATAATTGTTGTTTCTGTAGATGTGAAAGAACTGACGAAACTACTGCCATAAGTGAGTGGCGGAGGTTGAAACTCGTTCGAAATTTGGGTGAATGATTTGCAGCTTGCGGGAGAGAAAAACGGAGATGACGGCCGACGCGCGGGGATCAACTTGAATTTGGGGATCTTCTTGAGAAAGCCCAGATTTCAACGTTTTAATCCATATGCAGAGATGTGAGATCCGGTTCCACCAAATATTGGTAGGACTGGTTGCACTGAAGTCTCTCTCATTTATTTATTATGATTAGTAGGATATATCTATTCATATATTATTGACTTAATATTAAATATACTAATTATTATTTAATTAGGAGATGTAGATATATCTTCACTATACTAAAACCTTTCACTTATAAATAAGACATTTTATTCATTCATTAAATTGAACGAAAGCATTCTTCAAGTTCTAAAGAAAGGTACCATTGCTTTTTTTTTAATCTTATTTCTAAAATTTCTAGCGATTAATATCATGTTGTGCCTTTTATGTTTTTTCAATTTTCTTTTGATTATTTTTTGTTCTTTTTTCATTTTATTTTTATTTGTTTTAATTTTTTTTCATTAGTACATAGAATTAAATTTATCTTTTGTTATAATTTTTTATTAATTTTTTTCATGGTCAGATTTTTAATTTTTTAAATTAATTTTGTTATCATATTTTTCAAATTGATTTAAATTTTATGTTTTTTTAATAATTTTCCATTATTTTTGTTAATTGTTCTTATTTTAATGTTTTTCAGTATGTAAATTAAGTTTATTCTTTTTATTTCTTTTTAAAAAAAATTAAAATATACTGTATTATTTTTTGTATAATTCCTCTTTGATTTTTTTTTAATTTCTATTAATTAGTGGTAACTGTTTCTTTTTTTTTTTAATCTTATTTTTTTAAATTTCTATTAATTAATATCATGTTGTCTCTTTTCAGTTTTTTTAATTTTTTTATTATTTTTGTTCCTTTTTAATTTTTTTAATCCTGTTTATTTAACGTCAAATTAAATTCATATTTTGTTATTTTTTATTAATTTTTTATGGTCTAATTTGACATTTTTTTAATTAATTTTGATATGAATTCTATTACATTTCTTATTTCTTCATATTGATTTATATTAATTTAAATTTTATGTTTTTTTTTTAATAATTTCCCGTTATATTTTTTATTGTGTTTTTTTAAATGTTTTTTGGTATGTAAATTAAGTTTATTCTTCTTATTTTTTTAAACTAAAATATACCGTATTAAATTTTTTATAATTCTCCTTCTCCATTCTTTTTTTTTCTTTTTTAATTTCTATTAATTAGTTTCATTATTTTATTTTATTAAAAGAGAGTTTAATTTTAATGATGCATCATCTCCATAATTACTTTCAATTATACATATTTTTTATTATTCTTAATTTTTAATAATTATTTTATGAATATATCTTAATTGTTTAATTTAATTATATTTATTAATTATAATTAGTTGGAGATATCTATTCATATATCATTAATTAATACTATTAATTTACAAGTGCTTGCCAAACATATTTTTTTTAAATTGTGAGGTGGCGGCGCCACGTTGCTCATTGAAAAATTTTGTGTATGTGGTACCCTCACGTTAATCCCACAATTAATGTTTATTAAATTTAAAATAATTAATATTTTGTAATCCTACCATTAATACATCTTAATTTAAATATTTAATAATCCTACAATTAATACATAATAATATTATTTTAAGTTTATATAAGTAAATTTAATTTAATACTTTATTATTTTTTATTTAATCCATAAATTTGGTATGAATTTTAAATCACTTATTTCCAATGTATGTGAGAAAGTTATCTTTTGGTCTCAGGTAGCATAGATTCTCCTAAACGAGTTTGGGATTCGACTTAGTAATTTTTAATGGAAGATATTCCTCACAGACAGCAAATGATCCTAAATGTACAAGGTACGCGATAATTTCAATTATATTTAGTTATTATTATTATTATTATTATTATTATTATTATTATTATTAAAGAAAAAATATTAATTTGGCATGTGAATGAATATACCAATAGTCGAGAAATGAAAAGGCACTATCATTTCATAATTAACTTATATTACAATTCAAATATTTAATTAATAAGCAATTGAATATTATTAGAAATATAACTAATATTTATTATTTTAATGATTTTTGTAGACATATAGAAAAGAAAATAAGAATTTTAGTCCCATAATTTTATAAAAATAAATATTGACCCTATAACTTATTACATTTTTCATATTGTCATTTAGTATTAATTTTATTCCTATAAGTTTTAAATCTTTTTTTCATTTGATCCTTGAGCAAAATAATATGTGCAAATCTAATACAAACTTAGCAGTGTAAATTTGATCCTATAACTTATTACATTTTTCATATTATCATTTAGTATTAATTTTATTTCTATAACTTTTAACTTGAGCAAATTAATTATTGCATAACTTACACACAGCTTTGGCTGTAAATTTTATAAAAATAAAGACAAATAACAAAAACTAAAAATTATTTTATGATATAATAACTTGGCTAATTTTATTTCTATAACTTTTAACTTGAGCAAATTAATTATTGCATAACTTACACACAGCTTTGGTTGTAAATTTTATAAAAATAAAGACAAATGATAAAAACAAAAAAATATTTTATGATATAATATCTTGGCTATAATATTTTATGAAAACTAAAATAATACATTGATGTTCGATAGTTAAACATACAGCATATTAACAAAAATATAAGAGCCATATTTGAATCATAATCCACGGCAACTTCATAAGTTAAAATGCAGACCAATCAGTTTGACAAAAAATATCAATTGCTTAAAGTGCATAGAAAATATTATTCACAGTCTTTAACAGAATCTCTTTTTTCCCTTCTTCGAAGATTTCCATATCTCAGAAGATCAATTGAAGAATTACACCTTGATTGAGTTAGAAAAACTATTGCTGAAACATGGCAGTAGTATTAAAAGGTTTAGCTATATGCCATTTCCAGATTTCAATGTCGCGGCGGATGGACGAAATAAGCTCATTCTGGAAGAGACGTGTTATGATAGAGCAAAGATGAATCAAACCCATAACAGATTGTATGGATCTTTAACGGGTGAACAACGTACTGTGTATGAAACTGTGATGAGAGCAGTTACCAGTAATAACGGAGGAATGTTCTTTCTTTATGGATTTGGGGGAACAAGGAAAACTTTTATTTGGAACACGTTATATGTTGCTTTGAGAAAAGACGGTCTCATCGTCATTAATGTAGCATCGAGTGGAATAGCAGCGCTTCTTCTTCCAGGAGGATGAACCACCCACTCCAGGTTTGCAATACCTTTGAAGGTGAATGAAAACTCCACGTGCAATATTAAGCCCGAAACTGAATTGTGCACATTACTTCAAAAAAATAGTCTCATTATATGGGATGAAGCACCAATGGTAAAGAGGTATTGTTTTAAGGCTCTTAATAGGAGTTTGAGAGACATTATGAGGTTGATTAACCCTATTCTAGAAGAAAAACCATTTGGAGGGAAAACAGTGATTTTTTGTGGAGATTTTAGACAAATTTCGCCTGTGGTTAAAAAAGACACCCGCGAGGATATAAGATCAGCAACAATCAACTCTTTGAGCGTATGGGATGACTGTACAGTGCTAACACTCACAAAAAAATATATGAGGCTACGTTGTGAAAGAAATGATCTTGAAAATAATGAACATGATATTGCTGAGTTCTCTGATTGGATATTGAAAGTTGGTAATGGCGATGTTGGGGAAGGTAATGATGGAGAGTACACAATTGAGATCCCTTCGAACCTACTAATATTGAACGACGAGAACCCAGTGAATGCTATTGTGAACAGTATATATCCATCATTGTTGGAAAATTGCAATACACCAGGATATTTTGAGGATAAGGCAATTCTAGCTCCTATACATAGAATGGTAGAGGACCACATGCTAAATATATTTCCTGGGGAAGCAAGAGAATCTCTTAGTTCAGATAAAATCTGTCCAAACGATAGATCACCTTACACTAATTAATAGTCTATATTCGAAAGATTTTTTGAATTCTCTTAAGTGTTCTGGACTCCCTAATCATATTTTGGTACTTAAGGTAGGAGTT
Organism: Pogostemon cablin; assembly: GCA_023678885.1. Taxonomy (NCBI): domain Eukaryota; kingdom Viridiplantae; phylum Streptophyta; class Magnoliopsida; order Lamiales; family Lamiaceae; genus Pogostemon; species Pogostemon cablin. The sequence goes on from CM042951.1 coordinate 34,553,555, forward strand.
CCAATAATGCTTCTTAGAAACATTGATCCAGCTTCAGGATTATGCAATGGAACTAGATTGATAGTAACTAAATTGGGGATTCATGTTATTGAAGCGAAGATACTAGGTGGTAAAAATAAAGACAGCTTGGTTTTAATTTCTAGAATGATTTTGAGTCCAACGGACAACACACTACCAGTTATATTTCAAATGAGACAGTTTCCAGAGTTGGTATGTTTTGCGATGACTATAAACAAGAGTCAAGGACAACCATTATCGAGTGTTGGGGTTTTCTTAGGGAAATATGTTTTTACACATGGTCATCGAAATTAACATAACAAAGTAAAGATCATTTAAAAAAACCATATTATATAAAAAAAAATAACCCGTGTAATACACGGGAAAACATACTAGTATTTAGCTATTTACTTAACATTATTTATATTAATTATTATTTGATTAGGAGATAAGAGATATTTTTAATATACTAAAGATCTCTCTACCTATAAATAATATTTTTTATTCATTCATTATCTCCCATATAAATTGAACAAAAACTTTTTTCAAGTTCTAAAGCTTTCTTCAGTACTAAAAAACATGTACTTTTTTTCTCTTTCTGTTGATTAATACCATGTTTTCTCTTTTATTTATTTTTTTAAATTTTCTTTTGATTATTTTTGGTTTTTTCTTAATTCATTTTTTTAGTAGGTAAATTAAATTTGTCATTTATTATATTTTTTATTAATTTTTTTTCACGATCAAATTTAAAAAAGTTTAAATTAATTTTGTTATGATTTATTTTTCTTTTCTTATTTCTTCGAATTGATTTATATTAATTTAATTTTACTTCTTTGTCTTAGTTTTTATATTTCTTCTTAATAATTTTCGTTTTTTTTCTGTTTTTATTTTTTTGGTTTTAATATTTTATCCTTTTCAATTTTTGATTAGATTAAAATATACGGTACTAATTTTTTTATAATTCTTCCTTTGCTATTTTTTTATTAATTTCTATTAATTAGTTTTATAATGATATTTTAATTTCTTTTAATAAAAATATTTATTAATTTCAGTATAATTTTGGAGAGTTTAATTTTAATGAGATATCATCCTCAAGAATTATTCTCAATTATATATTTTTTTATTCATATTTTTTAATAATTCTTTTATAAACATATCTTAATTAATATATTTATTTATGCATTATAATTAGTTGGAGATATCTATTCATATATACACATATCCTATGTATTTACTTAATATTATTTATTTTATTTATTATTTGATTAGGAGATTAAAAGATAATCTTTAATATACTCAAAATTTCTCTATATATAAATAAAATTTTATTTATTAATCATTCTCTCATATAAATTATCATATTGTCTCTTTATATTTTTAAAATTTTCTTTTGATTATTTTTTATTTTTTTATTCTTTTATTATTATTATTATTTTTTAATTCTGTTTTTTTTATTATTACGTAAAATTAAATTTATTTTTTGTTATAATTTTTTATTAATTTTTTTCATGGCTAAATTTTTAATTTTTTAAATTAATTTTGTTATTATTACTTTTACTTTTTTTATTTCTTCAAATTAATTTCTATTAATTTAAATTTTATGTTTCTTTTTAATAATTTTCCGTTATATTTTGGAAAATTTGCAAAAATGCCCCATTTAATACTTCTTTTTTAAAATTGACACCCACCCTAATTTTTTTTTAAAAAATGCCACTCTTAAAAATTTTGTGACACAATTGCCCTTCTTTTTTAAAATCCCTTTTCTTTCTTTTGTCACTTTGCAGATGATTAAAGAGACCAAACTTTGGAGGTCATACACATTCACAACCCCTTCTCATTCTCAACCTAGAATAAGCAATGGATTATTAAAGCGTGCAAAAGAATCGGCTGTCACGGAGGAAGAAGAAACCCTAGTGCCACAGGCTGACGCTCCACCGCTCGATCAAGCTTGCCCGGAGTTCTCATTAATTTTAATTATCTATTTCACATTTAATTCTCTTTGTTGGATGAATTAGATTTTGTGATTTATTGGAACCATAGGATGAATTTTTATTTTATTGTTGTCTTTTCTGAATGCCCTTGGCTGAAATTAGAATTCTTTGATGTTATACCAATCCTCTTTTGTTGTTGGAAATTATAAATTTTGAGATCTAGTATTGGTTAGGTCTAGCTTGAATCTTTTTAGTAATTTTGGCATCATTTACCAGTTATAATGTACTGAGTACATTTGGTAATATATATCATTTACTCCAAACTCTTGAGTGTTTATAATCCTTTATTAATGTTTGTTTTCTAGTTTCTTTCTCTTCCATTGATTACAAGCATTGAAAAATTAATGAAGTGTAGCAATACTCAAAGGGTGCAATCTCCTTAATATTATCCTATATTAGATTGTGATGATGTTGTGGTATTCTACAACAGGATTTCAAGTGTGCCATTCTTTGGGTGGAGGCACTGGATCTGGTATGGGAACCCTTCTCATCTCCAAGATCAGAAAGGAGTACCAATGATGTTGACATTTTCCGTATTTCCTTCTCCGAAGGTATCCGACACTGTTGTTGAACCTTACAATGCCACCTTGTCAGTTCATCAACTCGTTGAGAATGCAGATGAGTGTATGGTTTTGGACAACGAGCCTCTCTACGATATCTGCTTCCAAACACTTAAGCTCGCCACTCCCACTTGTAAGTTATTGTAAAGTAGTCGATCAATATGTGTTGATATTCAGTTTGGATGTGAATTTGATCTTTCTGACCAATTTATTACAATTGTTTTCAGATTAGTTGGCGATCTCAACCACTTTATCTCTGCCACCATAAGTGGTGTAACGTGTTGTCTCCATTTTCCGGGGCAACTGAACTCTGATCTTAGAAAGCTGGCTATCAATCTTATCCCATTCCCACGACTTCACTTCTTCATGATTAGATTTGCACCCTTAACCTCTCGATGCTCCCAGCAGTATAGAGCTCTTACAGTACCTGAACTCACTCAGTTGATGTGGGATGTGACGAACGTGATGTGTACAGTGGATCCACGCCATGGTCGGTACCTAACTTTCTCAGCCATGTTTCGTGGCATAATGAGCACGAAAGAAGTTGATGAGTAAATGATCAATGTTCAGAACAAAAATTCATCCTATTTTATTGAGTGGATTCCAAACAATGTTAAGTCTAGTGTTTGTTGAGTCTATTTTAGTTCATTTGTACTTATTATTTACATTACTTATTATTTACATTATGTTAACACAGAATACCTTTATATTATCGTAGCAATTTTGTTGAGTTGTGAACTAAAAACATTGTAAATTTAGGTATTTTGTTTGAACAACTGACTTTTTATGTATTAGAAATTCCTTTAATAATTGTTTTTCATATATTACTAGACGTGCTTTCGAATTTAGGATTGTAATGTGTGGGAGAGTTCTTTGTACTACTTATTTCAACCATTCGACTATAAGCTTCTATTATAAGCAACTTCATGTGCAACCAATCATGTAAATGCTTAAGAGATCACACATGCGATCCTACATACGACCGTTTGTGCGACTATGGGTAAAAATATATAGTTGCACATTTGCTCACACAAGTAGTCGCCTAAAGGGTCGCATGTTACTAGACTAAACAAGCGCTCTACCTGTAACTATTTGTGCGACCTATTATGTGACTTTTACGAGACCATACACACGACCCTGCATGCGACTGTTTGTGCGACCTACTATGCGACCCTGCATGGTACCTTTTGTGCGACCAACTGTGCGATCTATAATGCGACTACATTGCAACATTTCATGCTACTACTTACGAAACCACACACGCGACCTTGCATGCGACTGTTTGTGCGACTAATAATGCGACTATGTGCAGTAGCCATAGTTGGTCGCACAAATGGCTGCATGCACGCAACTCTAAGTGCGACTATTTTTGCGACCTTTTATACGACCAAAGTGCGATATTTTATGCAATTTCTTAGAATATAATACACGCGACCATTTACGCGACTAATTGTGCGACTAACTATGCGACTAACTAGTAAAATGGATGAAAAGAGAGTGGTATTCTAATTTATGATCAAAGATATTTGTTGCGAATTCCACAATCTCTTTCTTGATCCCAAGTTCTTCCACAATCTCTTTCTCTGCCTATGTAGCTCACCATCACAAACATAGTATATATTACTGTCCACGGGTGTAACATCCATAAATCCAGCATCTTGTTTTCGCTAAACAAAAGTCTACCTTCAATGTCACACAAAAGGTTGCGTACAAGGTCGCACAGTTGGTCATATACAGAAAGTCGCGTACAGGGTCGTACAGTTGATCACACAAAAGGTTGCGTACAGGATCGCACAAAAGGTCGCATGGTATTGTGTGACCTTTCTTGCGACTGTTTGTGTGACCAATTATGCGACTATATATTTCTGCCTATAGTCGCACAACTGGTCGCATGCAGGACCGCACAAGAGGTCGCATACAGGGACGCACATAAGGTCGCATAGATGGTCGCGTATGTTGTCTTGTAAGCAGTTGCATAATTGGTTTCACAAAAAGTTGCTTATACTTGAAGGGTAGAGTCGCACGATAGGTCGCACAAACAGTCGCAGGTAGGGTCGCTTATGTGTTTGAAGGGTATTTGGGTCCAAAAAAAATTAAAAAGTGGTAAATTTAAAAAAAAATTATTGTGGGTGGCATTTTTAAAAAAATTGTATTGAAAGTGGCATTATTGTAAATTTTCCTTGTATTTTATAATTCATTTTATTTTAATGTTTTTTAGTTTGTAAATTAAGTTTATTCTTTTTATTTCTTTAAATTAAAATATACAGTATTAATTTTTTTTATAATTCTCCTTTGCTATATACCATATTAGTTTTAATATAATTTTTTCTTCAGCATATTAGATGAGAGTTTTATTTTGATACGATGTCGATTTTTTTAATAATATTTTTTATTTCTTTCGATTAATATATCTTAATTTCAATATAATATTTTTTGTTAGTATTTTTTTAATATTATAATTTCATGCCCAGCCAGGATTTATACTATATAATAATATATATGACACATACTCCTACTTCCTAATAAAGAAGATAAAAGCAATTACTTAGAGCTCAGAAGATAAAAGCAATTAGTTAGAGCTCTGAATACTAAAGACATGGATTGAGGCCTTAGATTAAGTTAACTTCAAAATATCAATAACAATGAAAATGTAAAGATGTTAACATATCTACTGAACATATAAAACATGTTGTGCCATTTAACTTGGAAATGATGGTCTATCTAATGAGATAGTTCCACAGTTTTGTCATCTTCATTGATAACAAGTTTCCCCTCTGCAAATCCGCAAGAATGGATGGTAATGCCAAGCTGCTTTTGGATCTTCTTCACCACGAATACTTCCGATTCCTCGCATATAGTGACCACGGTGCCTCTTCTCCCCAAGCGCCCTGTACGCCCTGCTCGGTGTGCAAAATGAATCGAGTCAGTAGGCAACTCCAGATTAACTACAAGATCACATTCAGGTATGTCTAATCCTCTGGCCGAAAGTTCATTGGTTAACAGCACCATCACATCCCCATTCCTGAATCTTTTCAAGATTGTTGATCTTGCAAGCTTGTTGAGATCTCCATGCAGCTCTGCTGCGTTCATTCCACGCGCCTCTAACTTGAATACAGTATCTTTCAGCTGTTTCGTGTGGTTCATGAAAACTATCACGCATTTCGCATCAAGTGCATGGATGCATCTTCGTAAAGTGTCCACCTTGTGTTGTAGCCTCGTGACAGAGTAGTAGTATGTTAGACCAGGCGGTAGGCTCTGAACTGGATTAGAATCAGAAGGCTTTTCAGACAGATTATTAGGTACAGGAGAGGAAATCGATTCAAGTGGGATGACACTACTTGCTTGGACAAGAAGTGGATCACAACCCCAACTCTTAGCAACACGGATCACTGAAAATGGAACAGTTGCTGAAACCATTATAGTCTGACGCTCAGCTCGCTTATCCTTTGAACCACTTGTTCCAGTTTGACCCGCACCAGATCTCCTACCGACATGCTCAAGTATCCGATGGATATCCTCTCTAAAATTAAAAGCAAGGAGTTCATCAACTTCATCTAAAACTAAATACCTAGAGCTGTGTGTTTGAAGCTTCCCTGAAGCACTTATCTCTGCAATCCGTCCGGGTGTCCCAACAACTATAACGGGTTTGTTTTTTTCAAGTGCCTCTTCTTGCCTCGACTTGTTTGCACCTCCAACCAGTTGCTGAACTAATCTCTTATCTGAAGGTCCAAGCAGCTTTTCAACTTCTCTCACAATCTGCATCCCCAGCTCTCTTGATGGGGCAACAACCACTGCCTCTATATCAGTTTTTGTCCTAGCTTCATCCTTGTTCTTAAACAGCCCCAAATCAGAGAGTATTGGAAGAAGATATGCTAGAGTTTTCCCTGAGCCTGTGTATGATTGAATCACAACATCGTGATCCTTGAGAATCGTAGGAACTGCTGCTGCCTGAACATCTGTTGGGACTTTATAGCCTTCCTTCTCTAACCTCTCAACCAATAAAGGCGAAAGACCGAGCTCTGTAAAAGACTTTGCAGCAAATGGAGCCAATGACGCCAAGTCAACCCTCTCTTTCTTCTTAATTGGCTTGGTTTCTCTAGAGCTAACTTTCTTTTCTCTCCTTTGGGGGAACTCAATTGTGGATCTTCCTTGCTCAAGTTTGTTCTTCTCGTTCCCCCGACTAATCTGAGCTTCTCTCTTGATACCAAGACTTGCCAGAGTAAGAGGCTCCCTCTCATCACTAACTCTACCAAAGAACCGTACATTTCCATATCGTGGAGATACACAGCAAAGTAAACCAAATTTTCCAGAGGATAAGGTATCACCAACAAGAAGAAGTACCCTGGTTGCAGCTATACTACACATTATACTATTTGGCAGTTTAATCAGATGCTAAAGTCAATCGCTCCTTATTCTTTAGCTGCTGTCCTTAGAGCTTGAAAACTGAAACAAGCACTTGAAAAGTGCTTAAGATAAAGAATAAGATTGCATACTTCTCAGACCATTATCAGCATGGAATCGACTTCAGGGATTATTCTGAAATCAACAAATAAATAAACATTAAATGAAGACCCAATAACGAAAAAACTTGCAAATTTAGTTGGAGGAAACAAATCATCAAGCAATCTAACAGTCCAATGAGATCATTCAATGCTAAAGCTTGAAACTTAAGAAGGTCTTGTAAATTGCAAAAGAATAATTAATGGAATGCATAGTTGATCGTCAGACAAATATCAGCAGGGAGTCAGTTTCTGGGATTGCTTCGAAATGAACAAGTATACATCGAAAAGGAAACCCAATCACGAAAAACTTGCTAAGACTAAATCCAAAGAAAACATAAGTTAAAAAGAGATATACAAATACAGACGGGTTAGCACAAGCTGAATTCCACAAACTTGTCATTCTATCAAACATGTGGAGTGCACAGTTACTTCACAAAAACAAATACACCCAATACATGTGCAAAGGGTGTCGTGATGAGTCTATCATACACACACAAACCCGCAGAGAGGGTAACAGGAATTTCAGATAAAATCCAAATGAGCATTGAGATTCTTAAATTCTGTGCTATCTCTAAATCAATGTGAATTTATGGACTTTATAGTAAAACTCGTTAATGGAATCAATACCTTACTTTGCAAGATGTTTGCCGACTTGAAAGTCTGTGGGTATCATCCAATGCTCTTCTTCTCGTATAGTGTCGCGAGGGTTAGCTGCAGACCGTTAATATCCTCAAATTCTTTGAAGTATTATCCTGTAATTCTTTATGTTTCTCATTTACTCCATATATCTATTACTATTATAAAGAGCCTTGAACTGGTTTGTGGCCAGTTTCAAGCCGGTATTCGGTAAAAGTTAAACGATACGTGGCATTCTCCATCGTCTCCATCTTACCTTGATACGTGGCATTCAACTCTCTCTCACCTTTATTCACAATTCTTTTCACTTTCTTGCTATCTGATCAGATCTATCAATTCCACCGCCGACTCACCTCACCCCTCACTCCTAATTTCACTTCCGTCTGATCAACTCCGCCACCGCACCTGAGGGCATCTTCCATCTCTCAACCATTCTTCGCCGTGCTCCCAACTACGGTAGGTACACGCCTTTGTATATTATTGATTGTTGTTTTCACATCTTCTTTCTCTGTCGTTTGTTCTTACTTCCTAACCACCTTCGCGCCACCATCGCAACTATTCTTCTTTGAAGGAATTACATTTTGCACATATGAATTCGATTCTATAAGCAATTGTCAGTGCATGATCGTCTATGCGTTTATGGATTTGGTGACGGTTTATTTATTTAGATAGTTTTTTTTTCTTTTTTAAGCAACCATTAGAAAAGATTAAATTGGTGCAATTCGGTGTATTAGGGTTTGAAAGTGATGAATCCTGAGGCGTGCTTTTCCACTCATTAGACCATTCGCAGATTGTTGTATCACTCCTGTTATATGTAGGCTAAAGTTATTGCGTATGTTTGTTGTATCACACTTGTTATCTGTGGGCTAAAGACTAAAGTTATTGCATGTTTACAGCTGGTTGTGTTTTTTTTTAAAGGATTCACCTCCTCTTCTCCTCCACCGTCTTCACTTCATACACGAGCTCCTTTGATTACTATTAAATAAAGTCAAGTCAGTTTGTATTGGTACTATATTGACTTTCAATTTATTTTTTTATGTATTCATTTTCAATGGTTTTGATGAGTGTAATTGCCCTAACACATTCGTGCTTGCAGGAGCTGATATAGCATCTGGTCCTGTATGGATGAATTCATTGCATATTTAAAATCCTTATCGGTTTGACTTCTATTTTAATGCTTAGTATACCTTGTTCTATTTGAGCTGATTTACACTTTTAACCCTTATTCTTAACCTTAAATATTGGATTAGGCTCAAACAACAGTAGTGGAGTCGCAAGGAATGACTACCAAACACAAGACATACCAAATAATGATTCTTATGCCTATTCATCATGTTGAACAGCATTGGAGAGACTATGAGAATTTTCAGAATTCAGTTGGCCGGCCCTTGGTAATAATTTGCCTATATTTTTTGTTTATGTGTTGGATTATATTTTCCTGGTGTAAAGTTGCAACTAAATAAGCTATCCAACTTGGGTCGAGTTATATTTGAAGTTATGAATCTCTGCACTTTAGTCAGAAATTGCTTTAGGTTTCCTGTGATTTTCTTTAGATTTTTCTTTTTGTTCACTTGACATATAGTTATTGTTATTTTTTGTCTTAATAGGTGGTTACGTTGCTATCTCATTAGCCAGTTATCTTGTAGGAGTTTTAATCTAATTATTAATGTATGGTTTAGGTAAAAGGGCTGTTGGCTGAATATCAAACAAAATATTACAGTGCGAAGGCTGTTTCCTGGGAGCGTAAGAAGTATATTGATGAAATTGATTGGATTATGACTGTTGTTCCTCCTTCAGGTTCTCCTAAGGTATTCTTTCGATCAAATCTGCGTTTCAAATATAATGTACAACACATAAGACACTTAGCTGTTATTTATTTTTTTGTTCATAATTCTACCTAAGCTACCTCTCTATAGATTTTGTCAATTGCAAAAGCATGAACCATTTTGATATGTATGCAAAGTTCGGACATAACCATGTCTTACTAAATACCTTTACAGTAGTATTTTCAATTTATATTTATTTGGTGGTAATTTTCAGTTTGAATCATTAGACTTCTTTGCCTTTTTTTGTTTAAAATTTAATTACTATCTGACTATAAGTATTTCTTTAGGAAGAAATGCAATGGATGGCATGTAAAAAATTATTATCCTTCGAAAAGTAGGTATCTTCCATCACTTTATATAGTATCTTTATTAAGTGAGGAGTGTTAAATTTCAATCTTGATAGCAAAAGTGGAACTTTAAGGCCAAGTTTAATAAATTTCTCTGAAGTAGTGGTGTCCTCAAATGCATGGTACTTAGACTGTCTTACTGCCTACTGGGGTCTGTTTCCTTAATGTTGGAGTGTTATCTGACATTCTAGCATGTTGGGGCTTTTCCACCAATGAAAAATTCAACGAACTTATTTTCAAATATCATAAAAGAACAAAAATAATAGAGAAGATGCTGATTCTATATTTTTAATCTATTATCTATAATAATAATAATAATAATCCAAATAGTGACAACAACAATAAAAATAATTATCTCTTTTTTATTTTTCTTTGTGTTTCATATATTTTACCAGCCTCCTATCATAAGTTGTTTTTTTAATTAATTAATTAATTAATTAATTTTTGTGTTTGTGCGTTTATGTGACTGTTTTCTCTCCACTAACTTTTTAAACTTAAGTTTGATTCTTTGATTGAAGTTGTAGTTATCATACAGCACTGCATGCGAATGCAAATGATATTTGTGTCATTTCATGTCACTCCACTTGGTATTAGTGTTTTTTTACTCTTATGTTGTCAGCATAATTCATCTTAGGTAACAACCTTTGTTATCCTCTTTGTAGAAGCAACCCTCAAAGAGTGAACAATACTCTATCAAATAAAATGATTGCATTTGTTTATGAGCAGGTACTGAAGGCATATATATTAAGCAAATTGCATTTTTTTTGGCCTTCAGTTGACGTGTCCATGAAAATCTAGAAGGGTACGATGCTCAAGGTATAATTTCATCTGCGCCTTCTGATATTATTGATGTAGCCTGAACTGATTTTTTGGTTCATAGTGTGTCTTAGTGGCTTCTGATGTTTTGCTAATTGTGCCAGCATATATTTTTTCTAATGAAAATGTGTAGATCAAAGTTTAGTTTTTATTTTCTTATGTTTACCTTAATATCCTTCCAACTTGAGGGCGAGGCAATTGTATATCATATAAGCATTTGGAATTTTTCTGATTCTCGTAAGTAGTGATTTAAGGATTTAATCAAGCCTCTTGCTATGTAATGAACCTGTTTTATTTCTAATAAAAAAAATCAGAGATGCAAAATATATGATGTATTAAGTGTTCGACTAATTGCTCCAAAGAAAACTGAATATATTTGTGCCTGCCCATGTCATTCTCCTCCCAAAGACGATTAACTTTTTCTCTTTTGTTTTCCTCTAACTCATCTTTCAACTTATGGTAATATTGGTTTGATTGTTCAACTGAATGCAGGAGATTATTGATCTCTATCTTGGCATCTTCGGCCATGCTTTCATATCTCTCATTTGTTGATCTTAACTATTTTCAGATGCTCTATTTGTGTTTTGTAATTCTCATGCTCGACTTGATAATAAATGAGTTTTTCTTTCTCAAGGCTTGAAAACAAATTAGCTTTTACACAGTTTATCGTCTGCACCGTGGCACTGCCATTCTCTCAACCCGATTGTATGAACATCATTTTCCTCCTCCATTGCGTGACCTCCAGTGAGCTTTTTGTCATTAGGTTGAATTTCTCTGAATTTTCAAACAATAAATTCACCTACATTGTACTTAGACAAGAGATTACCAGAAACGAGATTAGGTAATTATTTTTTGATTTGATTATTGATTTGCAGAGTTGATGATGTTAAGATTTGTATCTTTGTTGCTTGCAGTGTTCCAAGAAATGATATGTATGATATGCATTCTCTGCACCTGAACTGCTATCAGTTACATTTCATTTTGAAATTAATAGATCATGGTGAATGGTGATCCTCTATTGATTAATAAAATAACAAGTTGGGTCTTCTGGTGTTTCTAGATGGATCTTAAATAGTGCTCTTCGATCTTTCTAATAAATGGCGTTGTTCATAGGCATAAGATTTTGGAACAAAGAGTTGAGAAACCTTCATTGGAAGAGTTGGCATTCAGTGTGGTAGAGAAGAGTTCTAGTGTTCCATCTCTCTCTGCCTTCATCATCTTAATCTGGCATAGGGCTCATTAAAAAAAGAAAAAAATGATTTAGAGTTAGATTAATGTGAATTATGTTAATCAGAGTTCAAGTTTTTCCCTTTACTTCAACCGTTCAACATATATGAGTTGATCAAAATTTTATCTTGTGATAATTAGGAGAATAATGTGGATTAATGTTGATTTGATTGACCACTCACCGTTCTTCAACACCCATCAGTACCTTATACCTAAAATTTTTATTATTTTTTGCTGCTCACTAATTTTTTAATTTGCTGAATAGCCTTCAACACCCATCAGTACCTTCTACATAAGTTTTTATTATTTTTGGCTGCTCACTAATTTTTTTATTTACTAAATAGCCTCCTATTGAATTTTTTGGTAATTTATTACGTTAAAACTCACCTCCTTTATTTTGTTGGTCCAGTTGGAATGTTGCCACCACTGATTGAAATATGCTTGGATTTCTTCGGTCGGCACCCGCCACTTGGGATTACAATGAAGAGTACATCTGGAAGAGTGTAGAATGTTGAGAAGGTAGTGTTGCTTTTACTTAAATGGTTTAAAGAGCATTTCATCAAACATGATGTAAGCATTTTTTTTCTGTTTCGAAAACCATAAAATTTTATTGCCCAGCTAATTTTGATGCTTAAAAGATTACATAAGTCTTCTGATCATATTCACAAGAAGGATATCATGAAAAGCACTATTCTAAATTATCATCTTTTGTGGAGATCATAATGAGACTTCTCACTCTGTTCTTACCTGTTTATTCGATCCAAATGAGGGAATTAGACCTGAATTGAACCACAATATCACCCTTATACCTAATTGTCGAAATTTAAATGGATGGGTTCTTGAATTTGTGGTGTTTTTGGCCTGTAGGTGAAACATTTTGATTGGCAATATTGTGCAAAGAAGAGGGTTCAGTTTATTATGCTTAAACCCCCATGTTCATGTTGATTTTTGATGGGATTTTAACCATACAATAGTTATTATAAGCATCAGATTATGTTAGGTGTATGATAATGAAGCTCTAAAATGGTTGGCTAATAAAGTGCATTTCTATTGAGATGATGATATTAGTGTTCATATGTTTATTGTTGTATTTGAAAGAGAATACTCTAAGCTAATGCATCTTTTTTTTTCCTTCTGGTTATGGTTATTAATATATCCATCAGTATATGATTATGTTTGTTGCTGAAGTGATGCTTTTGGTATTCTCTGATGAGAAGTATGTTTGTTGGATACATTAGTTCATGGGTTTGAATTCTTTTGTTGTGTGTTTGTGGATGGATCTTATTGTACAGTCACTGTACTCATATTAGGAAATCCTTACTACCCTACTTTAATAACAGCTAATGCTGTTCTCTCAACTCTTGCAATGGATTATCCAGTTGATAAAGTTTCTTGCCATGTATCTGTTGATGGTGTAACTATGCTCGCATTTGAGTCACTCCTTGAAACCAAGGAAATGGGTGTCTCTTTGCAAAGAAGTTCCAAGAGCAGCTATATTGCTTAGTGATTAAACTTAACATTCAGTTCACATACAAAACTAAACGTAGTTTTCTGGGCTAGCACCTCAGCAATGAGGTGCGCTCAATGCCTAGTATTTACTATAATGAGTTTTGCTAACACTTCCATGATTGAATCACGTGAACGTTTTAACATTTTATTATTAAATAGTTGTGATTTTTGTTAAAGATATTATCATATTTTATTAAAGATTATATTATTATTTTATTTATATTGTAAATCATCATTATCACTTAATTTGAGTATTATTTTTATTTAAATATTTTCACACAAAAATCTTTTCATGAAACAAACTTATACAAATGTTTATTTAACAATCTTTTTTATCCCTTAATATTTACTCCTCTATCCCATTTCAAATGATACGTTTTCTATTTTGGGTTGTCCCAAAGTTTGTGCATTCCTAATAAAAATAAAAAGTCAAACACAATCATCTTTTCTCATACACTTTATTTACAAAAAAAAAATTATCATTACCTAACACACCTAACATACTTTATCATTTATTTATTACAAAAAAAATCATAATATCCCTAAAAGTTCTTACTTTTCTAATTCTTTGTGCCGGAAAAGACATGCAAACTTTTATGGAACGGAGAGAGTAGCAATTAAGATATGACAAAGAATATCATAGCTCTCCAATGTATTGCCCAAAAATCAAATAAACCCTCCCAAAGTTACTAGGCTATTTTGCCAAGTTTCTTTCTTAGGGAGAGTTGTCTCTTGAACTAGGTATTGGGTGGCGCTATTGCCACCCGATACTCTGCTGGGGGCACCCGATATTTTAAATTTAATAGCTTGGAAAGGCAAAAATAACCCTAAATAAAAATAAATCAAAAATTGAACAACCCACCACTCTTCTTCTTCCTCACCCATGGGTTCCTCTTCCCCTGCCAACGATTGATTTCTGAACTTCAATTCCACATAACAGAAATAATCTCGTCGCCAATGGACATCAATATAAATTTTCAATTTTATCCAATTCTCTACTATATCAGATTCATTATTAATCATTATGAATTCAATTAAATATTTCTGTAAAGAAATTTATTATTAATTTAAGAAGTCATCACTCAAACCCAATTTAAAATCTCTATTCTCTCTCATTTCTATACATCACCATTTCTTTGTTTTCGGCCACGCCACTAATTATAAATCTGACATGGATAGATTGTGTGTTGTTTTAAAAATAGAAGAAATTATATTTCTACTGCGGCGTCCTTCTGGGCTTCATCTCCGGTTCAGTCCGACGGAGAATACCAGTACCCTCTGACATCTTTATTGCTCGCTATTTATCCTTTCTTATGCATGAGTTGTGTTCGCACAGGGTGATTTTTCACTGTCATTCACCTTCATCTAAACCGAAGAACAGTTGGAAGCAACGCAGAGACTTAAATCAAACATTTTTCTCTCTATAAATTTTTTATTGAAGGCTAAAATCGGAAGAGAAACGAGAAGGAAATGATATCGGGGCTGTGAAATCTCAACGGCAATCCTGCGGGTGTTTTCCTCCGCCATGCCGCCATGGACAGTTGGACACTGTCGGGTGTGTAAAGAAAATTTGATTTCCAAGATTAATTTGGAAGGTTTTGAGTCATCATAGTCTTTTTATTATATTTTTTTTAAGTGATTGGGTGCCTTTAGTATTTAATTGGGTGGCAATAGTGCCACCCCTAGGTATTCTCTGCCTATCCACCAATGTCGATTTCAATTAAAGTGTTTGTTGCTATAAATATATTCTTTATTTTTATATAATGGAACAATTATACTACTCTATTAATATTATTTTAAAACATTTTTACGGGTTAATTTTCAAACGATTTGATCGTTAAAATATTTCAAAGTTTATACAATAAATGACCTCTCTTTACGAACTTTTAGTCTCTTTTAGATTTTAAATTTAATAATAATTGATATGTTTGTTTATTCGTTTGGTTTATTAATAACAAGTTCATTAAAAAACATTTTTTTTAAAAAAAATTCTTTTGTGACCTAATAACTTTTGACGTAAAAATAACTAATCATATTGGATTTAAAATTCGAAAGATAGATGAAAAGTTTATAAGAATGAGATTTGTTTTGAAATTAAATTTGTAAAAGTTGATTTAGTTGGAAATCAATTTAAAATAAGCTTACAATGCATCACAAAATAAATAAATAAATAAATAAAAATATATTATAATCTAAAATATTAACAATAGATAAGAAGCTCGTAAGGGTTTCTTTATTGACAAACTCTCTTATGAAACATTATATATGTGAGATGGTTTGTAAGACGTGTTAAAGTATGTCAATTATATAGATAAAGTATGTTTATTGGTTGTAAAAATATGTTTTCTAAAGTATGATAAATGATGAATTAAGGTATGATTTTATAGTATTATAATATAATTTATTATTTAAATACTTTAACTACATATAAACAAACTTTACCTATGTAATAAGCATACTTTAATAATAGGTCGATCCGTCTCACAACCGTCTCACAAAAAAATCCGTCTCACAAGAGAGTAGCTCTTCTTTATTTTAGAAGGTTAGAAATTTTTTAATACTGTAATTGAATTGTTTTAAGATGAATTTGTAAGAAAATTATACATTTTCTTTATTTTTAAAAGGTTTGAAATTTTTTAATAATTGAATTGTTTGCAGGTGAATTTGTAAGAAAATTATACATTAATGTTAATTTTTATTGTAGGAGAACATGTGTAATATCCCGATATTTTTATGTATTCTTAATCATGATAAATATTTTATTTAAAGTCTATTAAAATTTTAGTCGTTCTAAAAGGGCTTTACTTTAAATCTTTTTTCACTTCATATTAATAAATATATAGTGTAAGCCCAAGTCCAATAATTTTCAAGTCCAATTTGTTTGATCCGTACATTTAAAATAAAAAAAATGGATCTGTTCTTTTAAAAAAAAAATTATTTTCTCCATCGCCGTTAGGGTTTAAGAAAGAAAGAGTAGAAATACAGTTTTCTTCATTTTCTCTCCTATGAAAAATGCACACACAACACACACGAAACCCAGACATTTCAATCATCAAAAAAAAATTCATGGAAACGAGATTTTCAGATTTCATCCAAATTTACACATTCAAGGTAACTCATTCTTAAAATTTCAAAACTTTATCTATTTATTTCCAATGGATACGAAATTTTTATATGTTGTGTAATACTAAATTTTTGACTTGTAATTAAAATTTCATGATTTTGGAGTTGTATTTTAATTTATATGAATTTTATACATATGTCTGTAGAATCTGAAATTTTATGGATACGTGACTAGAAAATTCGAATTATATACTTATACCTTTTTTAAACGATCTGAATTTTGGATATGTTATGAATCATGAAGTTTTTGGTGTTCTGTAAAAGTTTCAAGCTGAAAGAACAATTATATTATTTTATATTAAATTTTCAATATTTCTGATCATGCTGTCAAATATGTTATGTTTGATATATAGAAATTATAAAGCATATTTAAAGAGCTCTAAAAATCTTTATTTTCGTATATGTTATACTTCGTATTGTTATTGGTAATTTATGATAATTTTATATCGTTTGGAGTACTGTATTATTTGATACAAATTTAATAATATTAGTACATTCAGTTTAGATCATAAAATTACTACTTATTTGAAATTACTAATAAAATATTTAGACATCTTCAAACATCATGATATTTTTATATGTTTTATATTACAGTGTTTATAATGCACAATAAAAATATCCTATTGAATAAATGAGTAAATTATTTTAAATTAAATATATACCGATTTCTGTATATGAACTGTTATGTACTCTGATTTCAATTTTACTATCTCAAAACCCTTTTAAATGACCTCAAATTATTATGATTTTATTATATGTCATATCTTACATAGTTTTAAACTTAAAATAATATTTTTAATAATTTTTAGAATATGTATGATTTTATATTGATTTTATATCATAACAATATCTGATCCGTCCAAACTTCTTCTTTCTGATTTGAAATTATGAAATAAATACTTTAACAAATCCAAATAATCTGATTTTCATATATCATATATTTTAAGATTTCAAATCTACTGTATAATTTTCACATTCATAGATGTTATATAATATTTATTATAAATATTTTATTGCTGCTTAAATTGTTTTAAGATTATTTTATCTTAATCTTTTAAAATATAAAAATCATATTTACTAATCCTTAAAAATTATTATTTTTGGATATGTTGTATATTACTGTATATTTTATATTTCATATGATTTTCTTATGATTTCATTGTTTAAATTTAAACATATTAAATTATTATCAGTGAATATGAGAAATTCCAGCTTTTACTACAATCACTTTGAAAATCCAAAACATAGAGTTTTACACCTTATTATTTTATTAAATTTGGATATGTTCTTTCTATCACAAAAGATTACATGTATATTATATTTTGGACTAATCATATTTTTATTTTATCAGTTATAATAATTATCTATACATTGACTTTTAATCAAACCATTCATAGTAAATTCTTTTAATCTCTCTTATTTCAAATATTGAGTACACTTCCATTATTTTATAAAGATTTAAACTCATTATCTTATTTCTATTTCAAGTTTGCATATTAATTTGAGATAAATATAGTTTGATGATAGATGAATGTTATTACAAGACACGGATCATCATACGCATTCAAGTGCATCCATTCATCATCAACATTCATTCCAGGTGAGGAAATCTAAACTTTGTCTATCGTATGTGCTTATGTGTTTACGTTGGTAAGTTACTGCTTGCATCACAGTCATATAGTATTATTCGTAGTACTGTCCACGGACATAGAGTATTCGTAATACTATTCATAGACATGTAGCTAGGGACCGCGTTATGGGTCCGGGACTGATAAAAAGGCCATCGAGAATACTTGGATTGTAAAAGGTCCTTGGAAGGCTCGTCGTGCTATTACATTTATATAAGTCAGGGCACTTTCAGGTGTCGAGATTTTATGTAATCCTCGGGTAACGCCCGCCGTACTTCATGATCGATCATTCACAGACATGTTCACAGAAAGGTTATATCTGTTAGTTGTGATTTATTAATGTTTATACGTGAGTTATATATTGTAGACAAGTATTTTCCCACTGAGCTGTGGTTTGCTCATCTCATCATATAAATATTTTACAGATTAAATAAGATGGAGTATGGAGAGAGACGATGGGTGATAAAGCAATTATTTGGTATTTGTTTGGCTTTATTGTTTCATTGTTTATATATATTAACATGTTTATCATGATAAACTCATTTAATAGTTATTTAATAGTAAGAGCTATCTAATTGTTATTTCATTAGAGGTGATTCAATTTAATGAGAATCTTTTAATGTATTTACCTCTACTTTAAAAAAAGTTCTCATTTTAACTATGCTATGAAATGTGGTTCACTTTTAATTATTGTTCTTTTAATTTTAAATTTCGCTGCAAATAATTTTATATGTCCCTAAAATTTGTCAGTCTATTTTAATTAAATCTTATTGGGCCTAAAATTTTCTCTTAAAAGGTTATTTACGTTTTTATGATAAAGTGGGTCGTTTCATTTGGTATCAGATTGGGTTTACGTTTCTGTAGACTCGCTAATTTATGTATCTATATCGTATTATTTTCATGAATTACTTTATTCATTTATGACGTAAAAAAAATTTAAGAAAATTCATCCATCACCATCTCGCCGCTCCAACTCCGGAAGGTACATTCATTTAATATTTGATTTACTTTCATGATATAATAATTTATGTCTTATTCATAATTATCATTTAGAGCATGTCATTTTATATTTTTTTTAAAGTCACCATTTAAGAAATGATGTCATGGACATATCATCAAGTGCATCTTAAACTTAATTTCATGATTCATCTTTCAAGCATCAAGTACCAAGTATTACAATGACATGATTCAAGTTTCTCATGATATGTTTCAAGTATCTCAATGACATAGTTATGAAATATTGCAATGGCATAAATTAAGTATCTCATGAAGGGATTCAAATACCTCAATGACACAGTAGTATGGATGTATATATATCATTTCAAGTCATTATACATTTCATCACACGAAACATGAGACATGATCTTCAAATATACTTTTACATATTAATTTCTTTATTCAGTCAAATCCAAAATGTTTGCCTTATAATTAATAACTTATTACAATCTTTAAGAGTCACTTGATCATAAGTTTTGCTCATAAATTTCAAACTAAATTTTAGTATCAAGTATTGTCACTTCATAAGATGATCATTATTTCATCTGCAATTATTTATCATTTTCACTTTGTTTCAAAATAATGTAAGCAACGAAGTACTCTATGTTATAATCACTTTATCAAAATTTTCATTAATTTTAAATGTTCAAATTCTAAAATTTTTCAAGTCATTTAGATTCCTAGAGTTTATTCATAATTTTTCAATTATCAAGAAAATTATTTTATTAAAAAATGTATATATATAATCAAGCATATTTTTAATAATATTTATGATTCATAATTTGTATAAGTTCAAAATTAATCGATTTTGGATATAAAATTTTCAAATTAAGAATTTCCTTGAACATAGTATTTAATTCTCAAGTTTATAATGTAAACCTTCGAAATATATGATTTAGAGGTTTTAAATCTTTTCATCTTGTCATTTTTTCATAAAAGAAAGTCCAAATGTAAAATTTTGATTTTTAAACATTTAAGTATGAAATTTCATATGTAACTCCAATAAGTTTTCAAATCCTCAATAGATATGTGAGACTAGTTGTTTAAAACGGTTGCCTTAAACATTGTCATTTTGCTTTAAAAAAACTTGAGTCCCATATAATTATTACAACTTTGATTTTATAAAATTTAAATGGGGACGGCTATTCGCACCCCCGAATTTACTAATTGTACCCCATAAATAATTAAACTAAAATATCTTAAATGAATAAGACATAAATACCCCTATAATTTAAAATTAAACTATGGTTATCCTACTTCAAATTACAAAACATATCCCCGTAAACACACGTTTTTCATCCCTTCCAAAATATTAAAAGAGCTCTAGTTCTCTAAACCACGACTTTAATGTCTTTATTGGTGCAGTCATCATATTCATGTTTATAGATTCTGGTGATTCCTCCATCTTCGACTGGAAGACTGAGGTCTGCATATACTATAGAGATCTCTTCGCGGTGATGGATGTCTCTAACAATTGCATCAAACGTCTGATCATGAAAAGATTAATTAACATGATTATCTGAATGATGATGGATGTAAAATAAGATAAGAATTACTAGATCATATAATGAAATGGAAGCTAGAGGTAGCTACCCCATTAAAGTCTTTATAGGATCATAGGTGGTCGTAGCCACATCATATAGGATAGCATCAAACAACTCTGTAATTATCCCACTAATCTTGGTGGAATTAGTTATCGAAGGAGTGGGAGAGAGTGCATTGAAATTATTTTAGGGAGAGCGTTTCTCTTTCTGCAGATTCAATTGCTTTAGGGTTTGCGTGATATGGTATGGAGGCTGGAAGAATTTTACCTTAAAATTTAATATGGGGGGTATGTTTAGTATTTTTTGTTATGTTTAGTAATATACTCATATTTTTGAGGGTATATAAGTCATAATAAAGAATATAATTTTAATATTATTATTTTTGGGGTGCATTTAGTGATTTCGGAGGTGCGAATAGCTAGCCCCAATTTAAATTCAAATCATCTTTATTCATAATTCGAAAACTTATTCATTTTGAATGTCATTTCAAATTTATAAAATTCCATATTTCATTATTATTCACAGTTGTTCATTAACAAAAAAAAAGAGAAAGAAGAAAAGCAAAGATAATATCATTTTACTTTTATCATTTCATCTCCAAATTTTCTCAATATATACTTCTTTTTGAAGTATACTTCAAATAAATGAATTTATTTTGAGTCTCTTTTCAAAATTACAAAATTTAATTTTGCCTCCAAATCTTCTTGGTATATTATAGTCATATTTGGAGTATATTTCAAATGAATGAACTTATGCTGACTTAAAACTTTAAAAAAAATGGGGTGGCTTAGTCTTCCACCACAATATATTGATTGATATTTCAACATAATTAACTGTTCATTTATTTTCTAAAAAATCATTTTAGACTTAAAATTTCACTTTTCAAGCTACATATCCTTCATAAATCCCATTCAAAGTTATCATTTTAAACATGACATCAATGATATATAATCAAGTCCATTTGTTTCATTCAAGATTTCATATTTAGTAATCAAATATTTGAGTGATATAATTCCCACATTTCAATGACATAGTCATTCGCTTATGCAATTGTGCATTTCATTCAACAACATAAATTTACATGAAATATGAAACATGATTTCTCATATACATTTGCATGTCATAACATTTCTCATATGTCATATGACTTCTGTAGTTTCCTTAATTTGATGAGATTTCCAAAGTATTAACTATTTTTTTCTAGTTGAAGATTTATATTTCATTGAATTATTCATTATTTTTATACTACGGTGCAATTGGACAACCCTTTATTTTCTAAAATCTTCACTTCGCGAAGACATCATACCCTATTTTCTTTTAGGAAGAAAGTGAAAGTTTTCATTTTTTTTATGTAAGTTTTAAAAAAAGAAAAAGGGCATGCATAAACTCTTCACGTAATCTCGATCCACTTCTAAAATGATAAATTATTCCATTTTTACAGTTGAGCTCAAGTATCTTTTTTACTCAAGATTTGCTACATCCAATAGAAATATTTTATAATACTTCAAGTATTTTGTATTCATTATATTGCATGCACTATTTTAAAATCATCAAGTTTAATTACATGAAGTGCAAAATAAAATCAATGAATTTTATCTCTATTTTCTAAAAAAAAAAGAGGGTGTGTGGATTTATTTAGTTCTCCTCGTTAAAACAAAATTAAGTTATTGAAATGCTTACAAAAGTAAAATGTTTATTTGTAAAAGTGCATAAATTCATTTGTACATATATTCTTCACTTATAATTTATAAAATTCTGAATTTCGAGGATAAAATTATTTTTAAGTATGAGGGAATGTAATATCCCGATATTTTTATGTATTCTTAATCATGATAAATATTTTTATTTAAAGTCTATTAAACTTTTAGTTATTCTAAAATCGTTTTACTTTAAATCTTTTTTCACTTCATATTAATAAATATATAGTGTAAGCCCAAGTCCAATAATTTTCAAGCTCAATTTGTTTGATGCGTACATTTAAAATAAAAAAATGGATCTGTTCTTTTAAAAAAAAATTATTTTCTCCATCGCCGTTAGGGTTTAAGAAAGAAAGAGTAGAAATACAGTTTTCTTCATTTTCTCCCCTATGAAAAATACACACGTAACACACACGAAACTCAGATATTTCAATCATAAAAAAAAATCCGTGGAAACGAGATTTTCAGATTTCATCCAAATTTACACATTCAAGGTAACTCATTCTTAAAATTTTAAAACTGTAACTATTTATTTCTAATGGATACAAAATTTTTATATGTTGTGTAATACTAAGTTTTTGACTTGTAGTTAAAATTTCATGATTTTTGGAGTTGTATTTTAATTTATATGAATTTTATACATATGTCTACAGAATCTGAAATTTTATGGATACGTGACTAGAAAATTCGAAATATATACTTATACCTTTTCAAACGATTTGAATTTTGGATATGTTATGAATCATGAAGTTTTTGGTGTTTTGTAAAAGTTTCAAGCTGAAAGAACAATTACATTATTTTATATTAAATTTTCAATATTTCTGATCATGCTGTCAAATATATTATGTTTTTTATGTAGAAATTATAAAGCATATTTAAAGAGCTCTAAAAATCTTTATTTTCGTATATGTTATACTTTGTAGTGTTATTGGTAATCTGTGATAATTTTATGTCATTTGGAGTCAGTGGCGGACGTACCAAGGTGGTAGGGGAGGCACTGGGCCCCCCTGAACTTCTAAAAATTAGTATTATAGATATATAAATTTTCTTGAAATACCTTTGTGTCCAAATGGTGAAGTGAGAATGTTTTAGTTTTAAAGGTCCCGTGTTCAATTCATGAAGCACTGTTATTTTTTTTCCCTCTTCTATTTCTTTTATTTATTTATTTTTCCTCTAAATAATATATTTATTTAATAATTTTAATGACTTTAGTTTCAAAATTGTTACTCTTACATAATACAATTAAAAATACTAAAACATCTTTAGAAAAATATTAGTAAAAGTTGGTAAATAAAATAATTCTTCTTAAAATTTGTAGAACAAAAAACACAAACTATTGTATGAGAAAAGTTGGGCACCCCTCGATGGAAATCCTGCGTCCGCCACTGTTTGGAGTACTGTATTATTTGATACAAATTTTACAATATTAGTACATTCAGTTTAGATCATGAAATTACCACTTATTTGAAATTACTAATAAAATATTTAGACATCTTCAAACATCATGATATTTTTATATGTTTTATATTATAGTGTTTATGATGCACAATAAAATATCCTATTGAATAAATGAGTAAATTATTTTAAATTAAATGTATACTGATTTCTTATATGAACTGTTATGTACTCTGATTTCAATTTTACTATCTCAAAACCCTTTTAAATGACCTCAAATTATTATGATTTTATTATATGTCATATCCTACGTGGTTTTAAATTTAAAATAATATTTTTAATAATTTTGAGAATATGTATGATTTTATATTGATTTTATATCACAACAATATCTGATCCGTCCAAACTTCTTCTTTCTGATTTGAAATTATGAAATAAATACTTTAACAAATCCAAATAATCTGATTTTCATATATTATATATTTTAAGATTTCAAATCTACTGTATAATTTTCACATTCATAGATGTCATATAATATTTATTGTAAATATTTTATTGCTGCTTATATTGTTTTAAGATTATTTTATCTTAATCTTTTAAAATATAAAAATCATATTTACTGATCCTTAAAAATTATTATTTTTGGATATGTTGTATATTACTGTATATTTTATATTTTATATGATTTTCTTATGATTTCATTGTTTAAATTTAAACATATTAAATTATTATCAGTGAATATGAGAAATTCCAACTTTTACTACAATCACTTTGAAAATTCAAAACATAGAGTTTTACACCTTATTATTTTATTAAATTTGGATATGTTCTTTCTATCACAAAAGATTACATGTATATTATATTTTGGACTAATCATATTTTTATTTTATCAGTTATAATAATTATCTATACATTGACTTTTAATCTAACCATTCATAGTAAATTCTTTTAATCTCTCTTATTTCAAATATTGAGTTACACTTCCATTATTTTATAAAGATTTAAACTCATTATCTTATTTCTATTTTATGTATTTAGTATCAACAAAGGTACTACTAGGATTCAATGGGAACTTAACCCTCTGAATAACATCGTCATTGGGTGCATGGTCTCCTAAATAGGCAAAAATACCTATTGGTGAATCAATATACACAAATTACAGGAACAGTTTCACCAAACATGATCATCATTAGACAACAGCCTCAGCCCTCGGAATAGATTCGTCACAGGGCTATTTTAGTCATACATTTAACCCCACATTGGTTTAACATCATCAATATAGTTATATAACCAAGCATGAAAGCCTCACATGGCTAAGTAAAGACCAAATCCACCATAATCAGCCACCAAATGCCCCACAGGGCCACATAGACGCCTCACAGAGCCAAGTAAAAAATAAAGTGAGCATCATTACCCAACGAATGCCTCAAATTATAACAGAAACTGTCTAAATTATGCATCATCAGGCACCAAATATCTCACAACAGCCACACACATGCCTCACAAGGCAAAGTAAAGTTCAAAATATGCATAATCAGGCATCAAATATCTCACACAGCCACACACATGCTTCACAGGGCAAAGTCAAGTACATATGATCTATAATCAGACACCAACTATCTAACACATCAACACACATGCCTCACAGGGCAAAGCAAAGTCAAAATTATGCATAATCAGGCACCATATATCTCACACAGCCACAAACATGCCTCACAGGGAAACATACAGTACAAATTAAGCATCATCCGACACCAAATATCCAATACAACCACACACATACTTCATAGGGCCACAGAAATGCCTCACAGTGCCATAGAAAAGCCTCACAGGGCAAAGTAAAGTACAAAGGATAGGAATGTACCGATAAGCAGGAAGGAAGAGACAAATCATCTCGTAGATGGATTTTTTATATTCATCTGACTGTACATTCTGGACAATAGGTGAATATTGAACAGTTCCAACAAAACCCTTGTTGGACTCCTTGACCCCTTTTACACTGCCGGAATCACAAAGGGTTGGGTATCTACGGAAAAGAGATGGACGGGGGCTAAACCCTAAAACCTCATCTTCAACCTCGGAGTCCTCAGCCACTTCGTCGGATTCCTCAGACTCGGGAAAGAGAGAGTCGGGAATAGAATCCATCGCGAAGGAGTCAGGAACCACCACATTGGAGGTGGTTCCGGCGATATTTCTTGCAAGTCATGGTTGTTTCCAACCGAGGGCACACACTGAATCCCAACCTCCAACTCGCTCCGCCTCTTCTCAGATCCTGGCCATACATCTTCGATTTCAGGCGACGAAACGTTATTTGGTAGAGACAAATTTAGATCGAACAGAAAAGAGTTTGGATTCGAATTCAACATCATATTTTCAAGAGGAGGTAAGATTTACAGAAGAGAGGGGTATATCAAAGGAATGTGGGAGCAAAAGAGGAGGTTAGGGTTTAAGGCTGAGTCGATGAGGTTTAGATCGGCGTGAGAAAGCACTAGGGTTTGTTCAAGGGAAGAAGAAGAGAGAGAGAGAGGAAAGGATGATATCAGATCTGAAATCGAAGGTGAGAAATGAGTGTGAGAGGCGTGTGGGGTGATTAGGGTTAGGATTAGTTGGGTAATATTAAGTGGATTGAAATTGTAATTAGTTGGCCCAAATTCAACAATTAAAATTAAGTGTGGGCCTAATGAAGTTGGGCCATTTGAAATTGTTGTGTAATTGAAAGATATAATGGTAATCTTTTTTTACTAAAAATGGAGTGTGAAAAGTATTATGAGACGTCCAAATGTAGAAAGTGGTGAAAGATATTATGAGACGGAGAGAGTATTACATATTTACATCATAGGAAAATAGAATTAATTTCAGAAAAATATATCACAATACCATCTATTTAGATAATTTTCTAAAAATAGTCAATATTTTATTGATAGTTTTCTAAAAACGGTCAATATTTTTATTGACAAAAGTATTCTTTGCATCAGGTTTACCTTAAATGTTAATAATATATATATATATATATATATATATATATATATATATAAAAGCAGCAAATGTCCATATATGAAAAGTTTTTCATTTGTCGCCTAAACAATTCTATTTCGATATATCCCCAAATTCTTATTGTTTCTTCTATCGTCATTTAATTTCTCGCATTTTAATTAACTCAATTTCTCTCATTTGTAACTGTTTTGATAATTAACTCCAATGATTAATCTTGCATTTTTATATATTTGGAAGGTGACTCTCAACAATTAATTCAATTGAGCATTCATATATATATATATATTCATACTATATACAAAAAATAATTGTATAATTTTGAATTATTTTTTATGTGTGAGATGAGTTGATTTAATGTTAAAGTATGATTGATAAAATATGCTTATTAATTTCACTTCAAAATTAAATGAGGCATAAATATTAATCTACTTGCTCATTCAAATTGGAATAAATCTTCGATACGGAGAAATTATTAAATCTTGAAAAATTATATTCGTACTACACACGGGTAATGGATAGGAAAGGGTAAATTCCAGCCGTTTGTGAGGTATTCAGTCACAGGTTTAATTAGAAATAATCGTTGTGTTTAAGAATGGATTGCATGTCAACAAAAAAAATCAATATATGGCATTGAAATTTTTTTATTAAATATAATTACATAATGAAACCTAAAAAATAATAAGAAATTGCAATTTTATTTTTTTAATTTATGATGCTTACATATAGTGAATACCCGTAAAAAAGAATATATATGAAAGATGATTATATAAAAAAATGACCATTTCAAGAAATAATATTTATTATATGCTCTAAATTTTTTAAAATCTATTCCCGTGTAAATGTTTCTAGTTTATGTTATATATATTCTTAGATTGTGTTTTTTATGTTTTATTCTTCCATGTTTAAATTTATGATATATATATTCTTAGATTGTGTTTGTTTATGTTTTATTCTTCCATGTTTAAATTTAATAAATCATCCGTATATACTATCACTCACCTATCTTAAATATCTCTCATCAATCAATATTTTTTTTCTTTATTTTTCTATATTTTTTCATATTGTCTCTTGTATCAATTAATACATTAAATTGAAATAAAGTTTAAATATACTCCATCAAAATTATAAAAAAAAAACATGAATTATTAATATTAATTAGTTTATTAAATCTATTTAAATCGTAAGCAACCAAAACCTTAAAATTAAAAAAAAAAAAAAAAAAAAATATATATATATATATATATATATATATATATATATATATATATATATATATATATATTTTTTTTTTTTTTTAACTTTTTATTAATATCTAACATACACTAGCTTATTTTTACTTGTATATTTTCATCATATATTTTACTCCCTCCGTCCCAGGTTAAGAGGGTCATTTTTCCATTTTGGTTGTCCCAATCAAAAAGTCCCCTTTTTTTTTATATACATGGGACCATACACCCCATCTAATACAATTAAATGTTAGGATCTATACTCATACTAATATAATTATCCACTATAAATTAAATAATAATATTCTTTAATTTACCAGTAACAAAATAAATGACACTTTGGAGCGACCAAGGAGGACCTTATATAGTTGGGACCAAAAGACATCAACTTCGTTATCCAAACCTGAATTTAAACTCTCATAATAGCTTTTGGACACGTACCCAAACCCAAAGAATTCCATTACGACTACATATCAAAGATGGATTACAATCCCCTGCGACTCACCGTCTACACCGCTGTTCGCCTCAGCTCTTTAAATGTTAACAACATTGTTTCACCACAGCGTCAAACGCCCCAGCGTACAACACTTGTCATAACGTGGGCGCGACTACAGCGTATAGATTCTCAATATAGAGTGGCAAAGAACCTTCTGGAAAAGAAGATATTTTCATACGTTCTGGCAACTTCTCACACCGGGCCCCGACTCTAATCGGACCCCGCTAGACCCGTTTCTCTTCTCGAACCTCCGGAAATTTCTCTCCCTAGGACTCAAATCGGCCCACACATTAATGATTATTTTCTAACATATTCCACAATCTTCTCTCAATTGGGAACTTTCTAGAAAAAGATATATTACCTCTCCCATTCTCGCACCTTCACTACGTGCTTTGTGCGCTTTTCAGATTCATCTGCTGCTGCTGTTCGATGATTCTTCTACTTTCGCTGTTCTGTTGAACTGAAATAATTGGAGACTCCAGGCTTCTTTCATTTTCTGTAAGGTATGTTTGAGGATTTTTGTTTGTTTATCCGCGTTTGATTTGTTGTTATTATGTGTTTATGAATGTTTTCAGAAATTATTGATTTAATTGCATTTCGTAACAGTTTATTTTTACGGTTATTTATTTATGCGTAATCGCTGATATGGATGCTTATTCATGATTTTATCTGCAAAACAGTTGGGTAATGATATTCGATGTGATTTGCAGCGCAGCTATTTCGGTTCTGTTGTATACATAATGATGTTTTGGCTTGTTGAGATCTCGATTTACAGTTTAGAACCAAAGAAATTGTTGAAGATTAACAGAAGCAGGTGTTCTTACCATTTTAAGTTTTGATTGGCGGTGTTGTTGTACGAGATGAGCGGCGAGGGCACCGGCGGCGGCGGACAGTCGCAGAGGTCAATTCCGACGCCGTTTTTGACGAAAACGTACCAGCTGGTTGACGATCCAAGCATTGACGATTTGATCTCGTGGAATGAAGATGGAACCACGTTTATCGTGTGGCGACCGGCCGAATTTGCTCGAGATTTGCTGCCCAAATATTTTAAACACAACAATTTCTCCAGTTTCGTGCGTCGACTCAACACTTACGTAAGCTCTTCTTCCTCTTTCAACTAGTATTATTATTATGGAGTATTTCTGTTTCATAATTTTCTCTTTTTTATTATTATATTTGATAATTCGAGTTGAAAGTTGATGATCTTTTTTCCATCCTTTATGGATTTGATTTTGCAGGGATTTCGAAAACTTGTTCCGGATAGATGGGAGTTCGTCAACAGTTGCTTTAAAAGAGGCGAAAAGGCACTTCTGAAAGAAATCCAACGCCGGAAAATATCATCCAGTGGCGGCGCCGCCGCGGCGACAGCACTCGACGCAAATGCGCAAACGGTAACGGTAGCAGTGCCACCGGCTGTAGCAATTCAAATTTCTCCTGCAAATTCCGGCGACGAGCAGGTCCTCTCATCCAACTCTTCCCCGGCGGCGACGGCAGTAGCCACCACTCCGCGGCCGACGCCGCCGCAGCGAGCCTGCGCATCCACACTAGAAATTTTCGAAGAAAACGACAGATTAAGGAAAGAGAATACACAGCTGAGCCAAGATCTAAACCGGTTGAGGAGCTTGTGCTGCAACATATACAGCCTAATGTCGAGTTACGCCACCAACCAGGCGTTGTCGGATGGCGGAGCGACGCCGGAAGCGCAGGAACACACCACAGCGCCGTCGTTCACCGCCGTGGAGGGGGAGGAGGAGGAGGAGGAGGAGGAGGAGGAGGAAATGTGTCCGAGGATATTTGGGGTTTCGATCGGGCTGAAGCGGCCGAAGAGGTGTAAAGTGGGCGAAGGTGACGATCAGGTAGGGTTGCGTGGATCGGATGTTAAATCTGAGTCGTCGGATCGTGGGAGCAGTGAACATCACGACCCCTGGATTGATAAGCTATGAGAGAAGACGTTAGGTGTTGCTTGCGGGAGTAGGGTGGAGCAGTGGACCATCGCACAGTGGATAATGTAACACGTGTTCTCCCAATAATAGAGTTGACATACCAACGTACTCTTCGGGTGCTTTCTGTGGTAATGCTCAAAAGTGGGCCAGGGAGTTGGGATTGGTTGGGTTATGGGCTTGTGTGCGTTTGACGTATCCGTGTCCATATGGGTTCGACCCGACCCGTCTGGTTTTTGGTTAGTTGTCAAGCAAGACCCATCCCAAGACAAATTTTGAAGAATTTGATGAAGTGTTGAGTTTATCAAATTACTTGGATGTTATAAGACCTAAGTGGTACAGGGAACTTTACCCGCTAATGTTATTGTAAAATATAAATATGTGGTCTTGTAGTATTTTCTACTGGAATGTATGTGATGTAAAGTGTAAAGTGTAAAGTTCATCGTAACTTACCATTTTGTAGATATGACGTGAGGTTATGTTATGTAGTAACAAATTCGAACTTGATATCCAGAATCATATGGACGGTGGAACATGAGATTAAGCATAAAGTATATACTTTGGGAGCTCCATGCATTCAGATGATGTTTAAATGTTGTATTTACATACTTGACTTTCTTCTTACTTTTGGTTGTGTATATGTTCTTCTTGCTAGTTGGATTTATTTATGTCATTTAATTATTATTAATCTTTTCACTTATGAGTTAGTCATTTTACTAACCAGGTGGGCTAGCCCACCTGACCATTGGGCTCCTTATTTATCGGTGTGATTTTTATTGGGAACGAGTGGAGATATAAGGAGACTTGGAGAAAAGAGAGCAAGGAGACTTGGTGTACACTAACCACTGGCTATACTAACAATTAACATTTACCGATTTTGAACGCTGTTTTGCAAAGATTTTTATTTCCTTTTTTATTTCCTTTTCTTTTTGAAAAAGGTGATATTCATATGTAGAATTAATTCCTTAGAAAAGTTTCACAAAATTATAACTTATGTCCATCACTTTTATACTAAAAAAACAAAGGTAAATAGAGTAGTATAAAATCCAACTATCCACACAATACATAAAATAGTACTTCTTCCGTCCATCGCAAAAATATTTATTTGCTTTTTACATGTAGATTAAGGACTATTATTATTTTATACTCCTTTCGAATACTTGAAAGGTACCCATTTGCTTTTTACTCGTAGGAGTATTATTATTATATGTAAAGTGGATAATTATATTACAGGGAAGTGATGAGTCATATGATGTACTTTTTTTCCTAAATAGAGAAAATGAATACCTTTGAAGTGGACGCCTAAAATGGTAAAATTGATACCTTGTAAGTGGCTAGAGGGAGTATAAAGTGGGTAGTTGTATTAGTGGTGAGTGGTGGATCATGTGTGTGCCTTTTTACTAAAAAGGAAAATAGATTCTTCAAGATTGAATGAACCAAAATGACAAAATGAATACATTTGTGATGGACGGATGTAGTAATATTTCTTAATACATGTGGGAAAAAAAAATGATTAGTTGATTACCTTATTGAGTGGCTGAATGAGGTACACTTTTCATTCCTTGAAAATATTAATATTTTTTAGGGTAATTCTAGGGTGCACTTGGTGCACCTAGAGTTTATAGTTATAAATTAAGGGTTAGTGGGTGGTTATTTGTTTTATTTTTTATTATTTTATTTTATTTAATGGTTGAGATTAAATTAAAACTTAATCTAACCGTTATGATCGTTCAGGTGTAGTGCACCAAATACATAACAGTTTAACTCTATTTTTTAATATACACAAGGAGGGTATTGTTGTAAGATAATTCCAATGAAAAAGTAATAAATTTCCCACTGGACAAACTTGTTTATAAGACAAAATTTTTGTGAGTGGATCTGTACTCAAACTCGTTATACTTCATGTTAAATGATCAACTCATCTTAAAGCTTAAGTTGATAGAGAGATAAATTGTTTAATACGTAAAATTGCATGTGAAATTTTCTTATAAATGGGTGGATGTGAGGTTCGAACCCTGAACATACCATATTAAATGACCAACTAATCTAAAAGCTTAAAGTGATAAAGAGATAAATCATTTAATACTTAATCGAGTCACAGTAACACTTCAATATAATTATACTTTAATAAGTATATTTATTAATAGTATTTAGCAATACGTTATCAATAACTAGGCAATCAATTCCCTGAACAAGTTCAAATGACATACTAGTGGCCGTTTATTCTTAGAAATACTTGATTGTAAAATTATATTTTAACCCCATAAATAATACTCCCTCCGTCCCTTGGTAAGAGTCTCATTTGCTTTTGAGTATATGAATCAAGGAGTATTATTATTTAATATGTAGTGGGTAGTTGTATTAGTGGGTGTGTGGGCTCCATATTTTAATTGTATTAGTGGGTGTGGATGTGTCTCATATGTCCAAAAAAGGAAATGAGATTCTTTGAGTGAGACAACCAAAATGATAAAATGGACTCTTACCTAGGGACGGAGGGTGTAAGAATTTACTATATACACTAATCCATAGGAGATTAGCTCCAATAAATAAGTTATACACAATCTTGTTGATATGATTTTGTCACAAATTTTTCTGTAAATCAATCTACGGAAATCGCCACAATTACCATTCAAGTTCTATCCACTCGACATTCCATAAATAATATTCCCTCCGTCTCAAAATACATTCGCACTTTCCATTTTGGTCCGTCACAAAAATACATTCATCCCCTAAAAATAGAAACAATACAAAATATCAATAACCTTACAATACTACAATATTACAAAAATGACACTTTTTTTTACACACAATTTAGTCAAAGTCAACTGTATCATACACTTTATTCTACTCAATTACCCAAAATATCCCTTCTATTTCTTACATCACACTATCAAAAAGTTATTTTCTTAAATTCCGTGCCCAAAAATATGCGAATGTATTCTTGGGACGGAGGAAGTAAAGAATAAAAGTGCGTTTACATTAAGGATTAATATACACGAGGAGGGTATTGTTGTAAGATAATTCCAATGAAAAAGTAATAAATTTCCCACTGGACAAACTTGTTTATAAAACGAAATTTTTTTGAGTGGATCTGTAATCAAACTCGTTATACTTCATGTTAAATAACCAATTCATCTTAGAATGAAAAAGTAATAAATTTCTCACTGGACAAACTTGTTTATAAGACAAACTTTTTGTGAGTGGATCTGTATTCAAACTCGTTATACTTCATGTTAAATGACCAACTCAAATTTTTGTGAGTGGATCGGTACTCAAACTCGTTATATTTTATGTTAATGACCAACTCATCTTAGAACTTAAGCTGATAGAGAGATAAATTGTTTAATACTTAAAATTGCATGTGAAATTTTCTCATAAATGGGTGGCGGTGAGGTTCGAACCCTGAACCTTTGTTAAGCATGACTCTGATACAATGTTAGATGACAAACTCATCTAAAAGTTTAAAATGATAAAGAGATAAATCATTTAATACTTAATCGAGTCACACTAACACTTCAATATAATTATACTTAAAGTATATTTATTAGTATTTAGCAATACGTTATCAATAACTAGGCAATCAATTTCCTGAACAAGTTCAAATGACATACTAGTGGCCGTTTATTCTTAGAATTCAAAATACTTAATTGTAAAATTATATTTTAACCCCATAAATAATAAGAATTTACTATATACACTAATCCATAGGAGATTAGCTCCAATAAATAAGTTATACACAATCTTGTTGATATGATTTTATCACAAATTTTTCTGTAAATCAATCTCTAGAAACCGCCACAATTACCATTCAAGTTCTATCCACTTCGACAGTCTATAAATAATAAAGAATAAGAGTACGTTTACATTAAGGGTTAACATGATTTTGTCACAAATTTTTCTGTAAATCAATTTACAGAAACCGCCACAATTACCATTCAAGTTATATCCACTTCGACAGTCTATAAATAATAAAGAATAAGAGTGCGTTGATAGAAGGCTAACCCAACCCTCAAATTAGGGATAATTCTCAACCCAGGATTAAGATTGTGAAATTATAATTTTGCCCCCATTATTACAACATAAAGAAATAAAGAATCGTGAATCCCTACTAATTGAACATCCCCTCTCCAACCACCAATCTGTTCATCCCCAACCACGACGCCGCTGATTGAACATCCCCTCCCCCCAATCTGTTCATCCCCAACCACGACGCCGCCGTCCACTCCACCTCCGTCACCATCAGTAGCGGACGCAGAATTTTCGTTGGGGGCCCAAGAAAGAAGAAAATAAATAAAAAATGCTAGTGATTCGAACACTAAACCTTTAAAAGGTTAATTTGCTTATCTCACCATTAGGCCACCAAAGAATTTTATAGTACTTTATATTTATATTTATATATATATATATATATATATATATATATATATTATTTGTGAGAGTTCAGGGGCTCAGTGCTCCCCTCCCACCTACATAGTCCCGCCACTGGTCACCAACACTGAAATCTCCTTCAACCACTTCCTCATCCCCTATCACATCGTACCACGGCTCGTCCAAACCTGCATCCCCACTTTCCAAAACGTAGATCTGATCTGGTCGCCATGAATTTCAGACATATTTTTCATTTCTTGATCTGGCACTGGTTTTTCGTTCATGAAGACGGATGTAAAAATATGTTATGATAATTATAGAAATGCTTTGATGATTATTCCTTGATGGGACGTGCTTTGTTCTTGGTAGGGTTCAAATTAATAGACATCAATTTACGTGATTTAGGGATTAGGTTTCTTGGCTGTGGCCAGTTGGAGAAATGAATGATTTATTCTTTTTTTAATATTATATAATCGGGATATATTTGAAAAAAAGAAATTGAATTTTATCATTTATTTATTTATTTAGAATAAGAATTTTTATATTTATTTTAATTTGATGGATATTAATTATTTAGATATGGGTATTTTAGTAAAACACTTAAAAATAAAAAAGTAAACACATACTTCAACATTAACCATACTTGCTTAATATTGACTCAACCTTTAATAAACCTTCACCAAAGGTTTATAAACCTTATCCCTACCCAAAACTAAACGC
Organism: Pogostemon cablin; assembly: GCA_023678885.1. Lineage (NCBI taxonomy): Eukaryota > Viridiplantae > Streptophyta > Magnoliopsida > Lamiales > Lamiaceae > Pogostemon > Pogostemon cablin. The sequence goes on from CM042951.1 coordinate 34,589,093, forward strand.
ACTCGGATCAGAATAACCTTATGACGGATAGAGATAATCAAATAAATAGAGATTGTTGGTGTCAAAGCCCATAACATGGCCTAAGGCTGCAACTTGTTGGACTATCCTTAGCCCCTCTTCTCATTTTGATGGGCTCGAAGCCCTTTAAAACCATACTGCCACAGATTTAGGGTTTCGCAAAGCTCCAGAGAAGAACGTAGAGGTGGTGATAACCAGCATCTCAGAACAATGGTTCTCAAGTAAGTGTTTATCTGAATACATATTAATATTCAGTGACGTGAAATGCGTTATATTGTTTGTGTATTTTTATTTCGACTTCTATAGTTTGATGTGTGTGCCATTTCTAGATTTTGAGAGCTTTTTAATTATTTGAATTTGTCTCCCAGTTTCTGTTTGCAGTCCTTGTAGTATATATATTGGGTTCCTGCAGTTATTAATTTTGATGTTCATATCCATTTTTTGGAAAAAGAAGAATCCGCATGAATCGTGCGGTATATATCTTGTTGATTGCTTAATGGGTTTTGAATCTTGAATGGGAGATTATTTGCTCTAAAAATTAAATAAATTATAATGGAGTTCAATAAGTTTATGATTGGGAGCCCCTTGGAGGCTTTAGGTGATGTTTGATGCTAATGGAGACGTCAAAGCCAATTTAGGCAGCATAATATGCTTGACATGGATGTGTGTTGAAATTGTTTCATTCTTGGATTTTATTAGTGTAAATTTGGGTTTTGAAAACCATGTTCAAAACCAACACCTAATTTTTGAAAACCATAGCTATGTACAACTGTAAATCTTATTAATTTTCAAGTCTCAAGTCTTCCACCTCCACTTTACATACATTTTTTCTCCAAAATTAACATTTTTCCTCTTTTTCTCACCCTCTCATATTCATGGTCTTTAAACCCCCTTATAAACCAAAAACAAACGTACCAAACATATTCATGGTTGTATCCATTTCGGCCGTGAACCATATCTTGGATTCATAAGCGCTTCATTGAGGCGGCCTTTCTCGCACTTACATAGGTGACCTCTTATCAAGAGTATCATGTCATACCCACCTTTATTAGGTGTATAAGAGTCATTAAAAGCTTTTATAGCTTACCCTTACCATACGTCAACATGTTCATTTGCACTTGAATTGTCTCTAGGAATGAATTAATTAATATATTTCAAGTGCACACCTAAACAAATATAACTTAGTTGTCTCATTGAACCAAGTTTGTGGGATCTCCACTCATCATGGTTGAGTTACCGCTATAAATATTTTTTAGTGTGTGATTTTTTATTCCATTCCTCTCAGACATGCAACATTTGATCTCCAATAAATCTTTTCACGGATCTGTTTAATTTTCTTGAGATCAATTGCCTTAGGCCAATATAATTTTAACTTTATTAGGGGCTACGCCCTTACCCTACATTTGAATGTCTACGTGGATCTCCCACATTTGGGTCGGTTGGCCTTTTGTAATAATTAATCAATTGATTGATATAATTATTTGAAATATTAGTTCATTTCTTTTCTTACTCCTCTCCACAAGACATCTTATTTTTACTTCTCACGAAGAGACATAATTCTTTAATTATAACATGATGACTTTTCATGTGGAGATACAACTCTTTATAAAGACACACAACTCTTTCACAAAGGATGCGATTTTTAATAAAAAGACACGACTCTTCTCCAATAAATGCGGCTCTTCACGAAGAGACACAACCCTTCACCAAGCTGAGACGTAATTTTTCAAGAAGTGATACGACTCTTCACCAATAAAAATGTCTTTTCATGAAGAAATATGATCTTTAACCATCTTCCAAATTAAGAAATCAAACCCACGCAACCTTTATCTTTAATCTTTTCTCACTAAGTCACATTCTATGATTATCACTTTGTTTTTACAAAATCAGCAACAGATCAGAATGAACATAAGAAAAGACTGTCGGAGTAAGATCTAAAATGTAATTATGAATGCTCAGAACATACATAGAGTAAGATCTAATAATGTAATTATGAATGCTCAGAACATACATAAATTAATAACCAACAAATATTCATGTTAATAACATAATTACCGATGAATAACCAAAGCATATTTGCTGAAGAGGAATACATATTCTGGAAACTTCAAGTATGTTTCTGTAAAAATTGTTTGCATATATTTTCCACCATGAGAATATCATCATGATTTCTCACACTTTGATAGGCATCAATTCACAAGCAAGTTAATGTTGGTCATCAATTCAAAATTTATTCACTCTATTAAGAAATTAATCAATAGATCTAACTGCATATTATATCTTTCACCATGACAACTCTAATAATTGAAAAAATGAAAACGGTAGAAAATTTCAAATATGCGCATGCAACTGCTCTTTCCTTTTCGAAAAGAAAGATTAATTAGTCACTACCAATTCATGGTGCATATATTCAAATCATAATTTAATCAAACAGATAAATCTACGAACAAAGTGCCATCCCCAATCTCTTAATGGGATTAATGCCCAAATAATTATCGATATAGCCATGATCAAAATTAGGAAACTGTATTAACAATGCAACCGTTAAAAAGTGTTTTTTTCTATTTATTTATTTATTTTCAAACAGTTGCAATTAAAAACCAAGGGTTGCAATTTTTCAAATGTAATTTGTCAACAGATAGCCCGAATACCTCAATGAATTAATACCTACAACCACTAATAATTGCACTGCATGCAAATTGCAAACTAATATATATATATATATATATATATATATGTGTGTGTGTGTGTGTGCGCGTGCGCGCGCAATGAGCATAAAATTTCGTCTTAAGGTTGTTGGATATATTTGAGTTTCGGTATAATATGTTGACTAGAAAAATATGACAAAAATAATAAGAACGGAATTTTAGTCGAGTCAAGAGTTACACTCTTTCTCCTTAAGACGAAATTGCCCCACTCTGGTACTTACGGTTCGACGGCATCATCTCTAAGATACAACGACTCACATCTTATGATAGTTGCACTACAAATCACAATATACGGCGAACCAACCGGTATTATGAACTCACCTTAGGAGTAGGACAACTTGAGAATACACTATGAATCAATTACAACGACACAACTTTATTGAACTTTTTCGGACATCCACGACTTTGTGACAAGTGCCCAAGTAACTCAAGTAAAATTCAATTTCGGAGTGAAAATCAAGTGATGGATTATGGAATGAAAGGGCCTATTTATAGATTTCAAGGCGTCTTTACGTGAATTAATCCGACCATTGGATTTGATTTTGAATTCAAAGTCATGTATTTTAATGAAAAGACGCAACTTATTCAACAATTACATCAATCGATCACAACTATTCACAGACAGACTTTAATCTAATAGACACCATTTTAAGGTGACTTTTCCGTTCACCTTAATTTATTATTTTCTTAATAATATTGACAAGAATAAGAATAATATTGAAAACGATTTTATACAGAAGGTAGATAGAGGAAATAGAAGTGGGAGAATGGTAAAAGAATCCATTGAAGAGAAGGTAAAAGTGGTAAAAGAATGACCGTGCACATTAAAAGTATGCATACCCATAAACGAAACATGGGTAATAGAAATAAAGGCAGAATAGAAATAAAGGAAAGTATTTTACAAGTATTTTATATTTTATATTTGAGTATATATTGGGTGCAACTAGTTTCATGATTTTACAATTGTGCATCGGACCAATTCATTTTTAAATGGGTCATATAAAACCTAAAAATCAAGTGTAAAAAATAATTCCAAAACTGTTCCCTTTCACTCCATCTAAATCAACGATTCCAGAGTTCTGTTATTCTCTCTCAATCCTCTATGATTTATTCTCAGTCCACCTACGATTCTCTCAACGATCGCCACTGCTATTCGTTCCCTACGGTCGCCACTGCTATTCGTTCCCTACAATTTTGTCACGCCACCAGATTCTGACGCCGCCTTCTGTGGATTTCGCCACCAAATTACGCCGTCGCCTTCTGTCGATTCCACCGCCAGATTTTGCCGTCGCCTTCTTCTAGATTCCGATGTTGTATTATGCCGATTTCGCCACAGCTGTTATATTCTGCCGATTTCGCCTCCAAACCTTCATTGTAGAAGAAGAAGTTTCATTCCAAAATTAGATAAAGTTAATCTTATCTCTAATTGCAGTTTCTTATTTCAAATAATATTGTTAGGTTTTTTTCTAATCTATGATTCATTCTTGTGAATTTAATTAATCTCTAATTACAGATAATAATCATTCAATTTTTTCTCTAAAATCTTTAATATTTTACTTCAGTATGTCTATATGTGCCTTTAAATCAATGCTTATGGTGTTGATTATTATTGTACAAGCGTTGATAGTCAAATGTATCTGAATATCCTTTTGTTGTGTTTTTCTTGTCTGGAATAATATTTATTGTAGGTAAAGCCTAGTGGGTAGGGTCAGAATACAATTGTATATGTTTTATGTTTTACTGTATAAATTTTTGAAACCAATCGTATACTCCCTCCGTCCCGTTTCAATGTTTACGTTTGCTTTTTGCACATTGATTGAAAAGTATTATATTTTAATAGATAATGAGTGGAAAAATATAATATTTGATGTGAAGTAGATAGGTATATCAGTGTTGGATGATATATTAATTTTTTTAGGTTGGTCCCATATTCCTAAAAAAGAAAATGTAAGCATTGAAATGAGACGCGCAAAACAGAAACGTAAACATTGAAACGGGACGGAGGGAGTACATTTCTATTTTGCTGTTTAATGCTGCATACAGTTAGTATTGATTTCTGTTTAATTTAATTGTATATGTTTTCTTCGTTAATTGTATACATGTATGGTCTGAATTGTGCATGGACATGATTTGTATGGTGGATTATTTTAATTGTATATATTTTCTCCATTAATTGTATATATGTATGTTCTGAATTGTATGTGGGCATGATGGATATCTTTGTAGCATTGTGCATTCGATGTTATAGATTTTTCTTTACTATATATGCTTTCTCCGTTAACTGTATATAGGTATGGTCTGAATTGTACATGTGGATGATTTGTATGGTAGATTATGTTTTCTCCATTAATGGTACATGTGGATGATTTGTATGGTCTGAATGGTATATGCTTTCTCCGTTAACTGTATATAGGTATGGTCTGAATTGTATATGTTTTCTCCATTAATTGTATATAGGTATGTTTTGAATTGTATGTTAGCATGATGGGTATCTATGTAGCAATGTGCATTGTATGTGATAGATTTTTATTTACTGCATATATTTTCTCTATTAACTGTATATATGTATGGTATGAATTATACATGGACATAATGAGTATGGTGGATTATTTTAAGTGTATATATTTTCTCTGTTAATTGTATATAGGTATGGTTTGAATTGTATATGAGCATGATTTGTATGGTGGATTATTTTAATTATATATGTTTTAACCATTTATTGTATGTAGATATGTTCTGAATTGTATGTGGTCATGATAGGCATCTTGGTAGCATTGTGCATTCGATGTGATGGATTTTTCTTTTTCGTATATATTTTCTCCATTAATTGTATATAGATATGTTTTGAATATACATTGGCATGATGAGTATGTTGGTAGGATTGTACATTCGAAGTGATGGATTTTTCTTTATAAATTTGATTCAATAAAAATTTTGAAACTGGTTCTATTACACTATTTAAATGTGTGTTACGTAATTATGCTTTTGTATATAGTAATGAAAGCTCTTTGATAATAACTTAGAATTATACGTTATTAAATGACCGTTATGTTGCTAGAAGACCTTTGTGTCAACATCTCATCTCCCTTTTTCATTCGAACACACTACCATGGATCACTGGAGGTGATTTCAATTATGTGAGATTTGAGGGTGAAAGAAACAATTCCTCTGAGAACACGGGGACTAGAGAAATGCATGAAACTTCCTCCATTTTGGGAGTGGAAGATACTCATTCTATACTTGGTCGAATGGTACTTCATGCTCAAAAATTGATAGAGTTATGACGTGCAAGATTCGGAGGAGTAAGGGTTGGGAGCTTCACACCACTTTTCTCCCCCAGGGCACTCATTCCGATCATTGCCCTTCCATCACATCCTTCCAGAACCCGAGCCCCCACTATATAAGATCCTTCAGATTTTGTAATTTTTGGACTAACCATGATAATTTTATTGCTCTTGTTTCTTCTTATTGTCAGGTGCATGTAGTAGGTACAAAGCAGTTCATCTTTTGCCAGAAGTTGAAAAGTCTTAAAAAACCACTGAAGGAATTGCACAAACAGAACTATTACCACATCTCTGAAAGAGTAGTTAGAGAAAAAGAACACTTGCATCATCTCCAGACTCTCTTTATGTCGAGCCCGAATAATCATGAGCTACACCTGGAGATCAGTGAGGAGCTAAGAAAACAGAAGCATTTGGAGGATTGCGAGACTAACTTTCTTCTGCAGGTCCTCAAACACAAGCACATAAAGAACCAGGACCGCGCTACAAAGTACTTCTATTCTCTTATTCGTAGCAATGGAGCGAGGAATGGTATTCATTCTCTTCACACTGATAGCGGACCCACTTCTTCATACCAAGAATTGATTGATACTTTTCTCTCTTATTATCAATCAATACTTGGTGAGGAAGGCTTGACATCCCAGTCAGTGGAGCAGGAGGTGTTGGATAGAGGACCTAAGCTATCTTCTGTGGAAGCTAGTAGGCTAGAAGCACTGATTCAGGAGGTAGAGATTATGGAATCGTTGTGGCCAATCAACAAAAATAAATCACCTGGTCCTGATGGCTACACCTCGACTTTCTTTCAGAGTGCATGGAATGTGGTGGGTGGAGATGTAGTGGCAGCAGTAAAGGAATTCTTTCGGAAAGGGAAGTTGCTCAAGCAGTTGAATGCCACATTTGTCTATTTGATACCCAAAAAGAATCATGAGCCGAGAGTCCAAGATTTTAGACCTATTTCGTGTTGCAACACTGTGTATAAAATTATTTCTAAAATTTTGGCCGCTCTACTCAGAGGCTATCTTCCTTCCTTAATAAATCATTCCCAATTTGGATTTATTAAAGGAAGGAAAATGAGAGACTGTATGACGTTAGCAGAGGAGATTTTTAGGGGCTATGGGCGGAGAGTAGGGACTATCTCCCCTAGGATGGCAGTCAAAGTAGACATTTTCAAAGCTTATGACTCTGTTAGCTGGAAATATCTCTTTTAATTGCTTACGGGGCTAGGTTTTCCCTCTACTTTTTGTACTTGGATTGAGCAGTGTGTTACTACTACTTCCTACTCCTTACTCATCAATGGCAAATCAGAGGAATTTTTAAAAGGCAAGAGGGGATTTCGACAAGGTGATCTGATTTCTTCTCTCCTCTTTGTTATATGCATGGAGTATCTTAGTAGATTGATGAGTAGAGCAGCAGATCTTTATGAGTACAGGTTCCACTCTAGAATCTGTAAGCGTGTAGATGTCTCACATCTGATCATTGCGGATGATCTTCTGATTGTGGGCTATGGAGATGTAACAACTGCAAAGTGTATTGATAGGATATTGAAAGGTTTCTATGAAGTCTCTGGGCTATCTGCAAATCCTCAGAAATCCAATCTCATTACTTCAGGAGTTTCGACACGTGTTCGCCATAGGATTGCTCAGATTTCTCCTTTCAGTACAGGTACTATTCCTTTCAAATACTTGGGCATTCCTATCTGTAGCAAGAGAATTGGAGAGGAGGATTTTACATCCCTTCTGAATGATATTAACAATATGATACAAATTTGGTCTTCTAAACTGTTGTCATTCACGGGTAGATTGGAACTTATCACTTTTGGAATTTATGGAATTCTATCTTTTTGGTATGGTATTGTTAAAATCCCAATTGTGGTCGTAAAAAAGGTGGAGACCATTATTCGCAGGTTCTTGTAGGGAACGAAGGTGAGCCCGGTGAGCTGAATGCAGGGGGACTAGGGTTGAAGGACATTATCACTTGGAACAAGACCCTTTTGGCAGGAGCATTGTGGGATGTACACAGGGAAGCTTCATCTCTCTGGGTGAAATGGATCCACTCTGTCTACCTCTCGAATTCTCAGTGGACAGTGACCTCTCCTGGTAATAATTCTACATACTTATGGAGAGTTCTCATTGCCATTAGGAATGCCGTACATAATGAATCAGAAGGGGATGAAGGAGTGATTAGAGCTATGGAGAAGTGTTGTGAGAATGGAGCATTCAAAGCCAGCCGTATGTATGATCATCTGAGGAATAGATATACACCGGACTCAAGCTTTGTCTATAAACAGGTTTGGCACAAATAAATTGTGAGGAAGTACAGCTTCAGACTTTGGTTAGTGCATAGGGACAGAGTGGCTACGAAGGACAGAATATGGTGCACAAGAGAAGACAAACGATGTGGTTTTTGCTTTGATCAGGAGACTACATCGCATCTCTTCTTTAATTGTCCTTACACCACTCGCATTTGGAATGAAGTGAGAGGATGGATTGGATGGAGAAGACGAAGGCTATCATCAATCACAGACGCCTTCCGTAAGATTCTGCAGGATACCAGAAGCAACAAAAAGGCTAGAAGATTTTTTTTTATCACCTTTGCTACCATGATCTACTACATATGGATGGAAAGTAACGCTCTTCATTTTGGCATGAGGATGTTGTCCCCGACTCATGTTGCAGACAGAATCAAAATTCAGATATCATCTTTGTATATAAATCCTTGATGTACTTTTCTTATTCACCTTAAGCACTTTGCTTAAGTAGGTTGATAGATTGGTTAGACTTTGTATTCGCATCGTACGTAAGTACTTGATGTAACTGTTTCCAGTGAAATAACATTTACCAATTTCACTAAATGACATTATTAATGTGTCATTTTTTTTAGGTGTTGTGAGCTATCATTTTAACAGTCGACTCTTCTGGAATGACTCGAGTGTTTTTTCCAAGTGCTTTTTCTGGAGTGACTCAACTGCTTTCCTAGATGGTCATTAGTATTAATCTTTACTATCATGTGAATGAAGATTCCTAGTGAAGTTTTTCTAAGATGTTCATTTGTTGTAATCTCGTGACTTGAATATAGAGTATTAGTTATAATACATTAACGCATATTTTTTTTCTTAATAAATATATGACATTTAATTCAATAATGTATTTACACTTGTACAAGTACAATTACTTATATATATATATATATATATATATATATATATATATATATATATATATATATATATATATATATATATATATATATATATATATATATATATATATATATATATATATATATATATATATATAGACTATTTGAAAAAGTATATATTTGTCCATGAAAATTTATACAATATTGAATCAAAACTAATGCAGAATAAATAAATATAATATACAACAATTAAAAACTTATAAATTAGAGTACAAAACTTATACAACATGAATTGATAGGATAATCCGAAACTTAAACATTATGATTAAAAACTTATACATTATGAACATACAATGTATACAATTATCAGAAACTTATACACAACGATTCAAAACTTTACATACACTATACAGTTTAAAAACTTATACAATATGAACATACAATGTATATAATTATATATCAGAAACTTATACACTATGCTTCAAAACTTTACACATACTATACAGTTAAGTACTAATATCCTTTCTAAAATTCAAATTATAATGACTTACAATATTTGTTTTAGAACATAGAATAAATTCATATACTCATACTAATTTATACTATGTTTTAAAACAAATACACTATGGGCTTAAAACTTATACATTTGGTTACTAAAACTTATACATTTGGTTTTTCAACCGAAACTAATTATAGTTCATCAATTTTTTATGCACTAGATCTATTGAAATCTTCAGCTGAATCATCATTCTTCATTTTTCCAAATCATCATTCATCTTTCCAAAAAATGGACCTGCATATAGAAGATAATGAATATTACACAAATTTGGACAAAAATCATTAAAAATCACTAACAATCGATGTAATTATACTAATATAATCTACATAAATTATTGTAACAAATACACAATAAATTTAAAACGTATAAAATTGAATGATATAACTTATACGATTGCTTACATAAATGTATACCATACAGGGGTAAAAAATCTTCAATACAAACACTCATAACAATCACTAGAAGAAGAAGAAAGAGTATAAAATGGACCTGCACATTGATAATAAATACTTCACAATTTGGAAAAGGTCACTAATAATCGATTTAATTATATTAATATAATTTATATTAATTATTGAAACAAATAAACAATAAATTTAAAACGTGAATACTTAAATGATAAAACTTATACTATTGCTTACTTAAATCTATTTCATACATGGAAAAAATTCTCAACATAAATAGAACTCATAACAACAATATACAGTTAAGACAGAAACCTATACAATTGATTAATAAAACTTATACAGTTGATTCTTAAAAGTTATACAGTATGAACAAATATTATTCAAGGAGCTTTATTGTTGATAGCCCTGCAAAAAGAAGGCTCAATAGACCCAAGACCTCAACAGACACTTGAAGAATATCACAACATATGTTATACATAGAAGTTGAGAGTTGTATAATTGATTAATCAAGGATATTCAAGGAGGAAATAATGATGTCATAAGCTGGATCAATTATGAAAATCTATGATATTTAGATGTTAGTTTAGGGAAGGAATAAAAAGTTCTTATATATCATATGAATTAGAGACGTTTGAATAGGGCTCATCCCAATTGAACTACTATTGGACATTTATATTTCAATACTCAGTTTAATAAATATAAGTGCACAAATGATTCTCGGACGAGGAGACTCAACCCTTAATCAAACCACTCACTCACTGTCTATCTTCTCGAACTCTCTCTTTTTCTTATGGTTGCCTTGACGCCAAGGAACAATGGAAATAAATTAGGTTGTGTACAAGAAACATAATTGAAAGCACAAGGGTTCGAGCGCATGTGGCTATTCAAAAGCCAGAATCAATATCTAAAAAATACTAACAATAACAAAATTAAATTTTAGCTGTAGGAAATTTGTGGTAAACACACTTCTTTTAAAGTATGTTCTACAAGATTTGTGTCTTTAATCTCAAATCACACAGTGCTATACACCTAACAATCTCTTCAAAGTGTGAAAATATTTGATGTAGAACCTAACAATCTAATTATCACTGTACTATGCCTCAGTGTTTTCCATCGAAACCAAAACCAAAATCAAACACGACAAATTTAAGCAGGTTTTAAAGAAAAATTATAATAGCAAGCACTAAAACTCATCAGATTTGAAAAGTACCTGATTAGATTTTTTGAAGTAATGCTAGGAGCTTTGATGGCAGCACCGATTAAACTACTCCCAATTATAAATATTCCTCTACAAATTCAGTTGATTCAAACAAATCAGCGAAAGAAATTTTAGGAATAAATTCGAAGAAGCATCTTCTAGTCTACAAGAAAATACCAGGCGGCTCCGATGACGGAAATGCCAATTGATATAGTGATTCCAATGGCGGAGTACAGTTGGTAGGGATTCATCGAGAGATATTCAAAAATGAAGAGAGAATGAGATAAAATGGCGGAAGGATAGGTAGGGTTTTACAGAGAGAGAATGGTGGGGGATGGAATTGCAGAGAGAAAACAGGTGGAAGGATTTCTGATAAATGAAATTCGGGTTAAGAAAAAGATTTATACTCCAGATAAAGGAAATGGGTCGGATCTGGGTGTAACCTTGCACCCAATTGCAAACAATAATCTGCCTTTATATTTTTAATAGGAGTATGCATTCATAAAAGATTCTAAAACACCGAGTTAGAGAATAGAAGTGGACAAACTAGAAGTTGGGCAGACTAGAAGTGTGCTATATAGCAAGGCTAACAATAAATGAAAAATTAATGATTTAATAAATTTTTAATTTTAAAATTTATTATGTTAATATGGATGTCAAATTAAAGATTTTGTAAAGACAAATAATTTGGTATTATATTTTATTAAAAATAGATTTGTAATAAGTGAATTATTCACGTTTGAATTTTTTTGATAAAATAAAAAAGATAACCATAACTAGAGAGGATAAGATAAAGCAACATATTTACTCCCTCCGTCCCACGTAATTTTACCCACTTTCTATTTTGGGTTGTCCCACGTTTATTTACTCATTTCATTAATGGTAAAAATACATAATATTTTATTACCTACTTTTTACAATCCCAACAACTTTAATTACTTTTTTTACACTTTATTCATCATTCCCAATAACTTTATTTTTTTTTAAATTACTAATTTATCCCTACTTTTTCTTAAATTATATACATTAAAAAAATAACACGTGTTAATCTCCGTGCCCGTATAAATGAGTAAAAATATCCGGGACGGAGGGAGTACTCCCTCCGTCCCATTTCAATATTTACATATTTCTATTTTAGGCGTCCCATTTCAATGTTTATGTTTCTATTTTTGGAATATGGGACCCACCTAAAACAATTAATATATCACCATGATCTCCACATCCAACACTAATACACCTACTCACTTTACATTAAATATTATATCTTTTCACCCACTATCTTTTAAAATATTATACTCCTTAATAACCGTGCAAAAAACAAACGTAAAAATTAAAACGGGATGGAGGGAGTATTATTTTTATTAGGTTGCGTGAACATTTTATCCCAAATAAAATTAGTTATACAGATAGTCAATACATATGATCAAATAACTCATATTAATCAAGATTAAATTAACAAATAAGATTTTCTTGAATCATGTGACCCTAGGTGGAATAAGTAAGACCCTATATTTTTATTATTAATATTGGTTCATTTAGCATGAGATAAAAATAGATGCCACCTTAAATTTAAACATGAACCACCAAATTATTTAACTCGTGCTCAAATAAATCTGGTCGTAGGCCCCTAACCACTAGGCCAGCCCGTTTAATAGGTATATCCTCACCGAATAAATTTCAATTCTCAAAATCATGCAAGTCAAACACACACTATTACGCATTTATTTGTTTATTTATCACAATTTATTACTTAAACAACAACTAGTGTTTATCCGGCCGCGCATTGCGCGGATAGAAAAATTTCTGAAATATTTTTATATATACAATTTATTTTTCTTATAAGGTTAATAGAATTTTCTTGGAATGCGAGGAGTATTTTTTTTATACTCGACCATGCTTATATTTTTTATTTTTTTGTATTTTGTAAATTTTTAAGAACCATTCAACGTATGTTTCTTTTATTATATATATATATATATATATATATATATATATATATATATATATATATATATATATATTCTAAAATTAAAGACTGAATCCGAAATCAAAATAATTATTGTAATAATTAAAATTTTAGTTCATAGTGTATATAATTTCTTTTGAAGAATATAATTTCATTTGTATGTTTTCATTTCTTCCTTTTTTTTATTTACTGACGAGTAGATTAATATTTATTTTTGATTTAATTTATATACCTGCAATTTAATATAAATTGTTATTTACTCCTAAAATCTCTTTCTCTTGCTGCCATGTTTCCCATCCAAGACGATATTGTAACGTTGATTTTTTCTCCTTAAAAATAAAAGTTAAGCATTTGATAAGTTACATACAATAAATACGTAGACATTCATGCATGATTTATATACTTTATTTGAAAATGCAACGTGCCACAATTTACGCGCGAATATAAATATAATTTGAAAAGTTCACTTAGATATATTAAAATAAGGGATAAGATCATTTTTTAAAAAAATTACTGAAAATGAGTTTTTAATTATGTAAAAAATCTCAATTCAAACAAAATTAAAAAGGGTTAATTGCAAAAAAAACTCAAACCTTTACTTTTATTGCAAATATCCAACCTTTAAGAAATTACAAAAAAAAAAATCTCGATCTTTAAGTTTCGTGCAAAATGCACCCAACGGGCAAGAGAGGGTTGCCGAAGTCTGACGTGACGTTGACCTTTGCCACGTCAGTTTTGAGTTTATTGCAAAAAAAAACCTCAACCTTTACTTCTATTGCAAATAAATCCCAACCTTTGAGTTTTGGCAAAAATAACCATCAAAATTTTTATTTTTTTGGCAAAAATCTCAAAGGTTGGGATTAAATCGCAATTTAAGTAAAGGTTGAGGTTTTTTTGCAATAAACTCAAATCTGACGTGGCAAAGGTCAACACCACGTCAGACGTCAGGCAACCCACTCCTGCTCGTTGGGTGCGTTTTGCACGTAAGCTAAAGGTCGAGGTTTTTTTACAATTTCTCAAAGGTTGTGATTTATTTGTAATAAAAGTAAATGTTGGGGTTTTTTTGCAATTAACCCAATTAAAAAACCTCCCTAAACAATACATATATACGTGTGCTATTTTTAAATCTTTCTTATCACAAAGCATTATGTTAAAATCTTTTTTAGCTGTAACTCTTGAAATTGTGACGTACAATTGACCATGAGTGAAAATTGGCTTCTTAAAATATAGGTCAACATTATTCAAAGATTGTCTTTGACTCTTATTTATGATCATTGAATACTAAACTATAATGAGAAATTGTCTACGTTGAAACTGAAATGAAATTCTAACATCAGAGGGCGTTAAAGTAAGTCTTAATATTAAAACACATTCACCATAACTGTTTTGGAAAAAAATACAAAATAATTAACTGTCTATATGTATTTTAAATACAAAAATAACACCCTAACAACACACTTAACATACACATACAATTTTTAAAGTAGATTAAAAATACTAATTCTACAAAACTTACTACAGAGAACGGGTGATTGGAGGGTTATCAAAGCTATTACAAAAAAAATGTCCATCACCCGAATACGTATTCAGCTAAATGTCCATCACTCATACCCGTATCACCCGTATCTACAACATAGCTTTTGAAAGTTGACATTTTATAAATTCTACAAAACTTACTGTTTCAGACTTTTATTAATAGATAATCAATTAATATGGACTTGCAAAGGAAACAAAAAAATATAAAAATGAAAGAGAATATAACTATGGAGACGAAGGGTTATCAAAGTCATTACCTAACAGAAATGTCCATCACTCGTACCAACAACATGACTTTTGAAAGTTGACATTTTACAAATTCTAAAAATGAAAGAGTATAACTACAGAGACGAAGGGTTATCATAGCCATTACCTAACAGAAATGTCCATCGCTCGTACTTAAAACATGACTTTTGAAAGTTGACATTTTACTAAGTCTACCAAACTTACTGGTTCGGACTTTATCGATAGATAATCGATGATATGAACCAACAAAGAAAACATAAAAAATATAAAAAAGAAAAAAAATATTACTACAGAGAAAGGGTGATCGAAGGGTTATCGAAGTCCTTACTAAACATGAATATTTATCACCCGGACCTGTGTCAGTAAATGTACATCATCCATGCCGTATTTACAACAAATCTCACCAAGTATTTCTAATACCAAGTAATCAAATTAAATATTAAAGAATATATTATTTTAATTTATATTGGTTTAAAAGATGTAATATTTTAATGTATAATGGATGGTTGTTAGGGATGACAACGGGTATGATACCCACTGTTATAGGGGTACTCGTATTCATATCCTTTTAAATATAAACTAATTATATTCGTACCCGTCACATTAAAAAAATACTGATACTCGTAGTCATCCCAAACCCGTAAATCAATACCAATTTATTTTATAGTTATTTATATATATTTTATATATAAATATTTTAATAAAATTATGCTGTTATTAATTTAATATAAATATAATAAAAATCTATTATTTTAAATAAAATTTAATAAATATAATTAAAAAACTTATAACTATTAAAAGTTGATATCTTAAACCATAAAACCCGAAACATTAAACCTTAAATCCTAAATCCTAGACTAAATTATAAACTCTAAACCCCAATACCCTAAACCCCAATATCCTAAACTATAATTATACACATATGAGTGCATGCTTGCACCCATATAATTTTTATTCAATAATGTATACATCTTTCTTAATAACTGCATAATTTTTTTACAATCATTTTTTCATTAAAAAAAACTTATAGAAAATTCACTAACAAAGTGTATACTTTTTTTTTCATTAGTATATACATTTTTATTCATATGTTTATATAATTTAAAATGCTTATAACTATTAAGAGTTGATATCCTAAAGCCTAAACCATAAAACCCTAAACCTTACAACCCTAAATCCTAAAACCCTAGACCTTTGACCTGTAAACCATAAACCCTAAAACCCTAAACCTAAAATCCTAAACCCTAATTATACACATATGGGCTTGCACCCATATGTATATAATTTTTATTTAATAGTCTATACATCTTTCTTAATAACTGCATAGTTTTTTTACAATCACTTTTTCATTTAAAAAAAACTTACAGAAAATTCACTAACAAAGTGTATACATATATTTTTCATTGGTATATACATTTTTATTCATAAGTGTATTTACCTATACCCGTATATATATTTTTAGTATATGCAATATTATCAAATATTGATCATATTGTTAGTATACCTATACCCATATAGGGCACTATTATGAATGGCAATAGGTAGAATACCTATTAATTTTGGAGCTCACATACCCGTATCCACTTAATTTTCAACTACCAGTATTCGTACTTGTCCCGTATAAAAAATTCATTATGATACTCGTACCAATCTCAAATCTGTGTATATTGACCCGCAAATTACTCGTACCCGTATGATATTTACTCCCTCTGTCTCATACTTATCTTCACACTTTCTGTTTTCGTCCGTCCTATATTTATGTTCAACACCCAAAAAAGAAAACTTCACATTAACCAACAACCTCAAATGTTATCTTAGTTTCAAAAATACCACTCTCACCTAACACACATAAAATACTTTAAATTTTATTTATTACCTAAAAATACCACAATACCCCTCAAAAATCAATAAAGTTGGTCAAAAAGTAACTTTTCTTAAACTCCGTATCTACAGTGTCGGTGAACTTAACTTCAGGATGGAGGGAGTATTTTTTTGTGTATCAAAACTCGTACTCATATTTAGGGACAGCATGGATAGGGCACCCACCTTTTTTTAGGCACTCGTACCCATTTAAATATTCACTACATGTACCCGTCTTGTTAAAAAAATCATTATGGAACCCATCCCGTCCCATCCCAAACCTGTTTATACATATCTGTATCCATTTGATACTTATTAATTTTATATTTAATTGCATTTTTAATATTAAAGTCAATATTTTAATAAAATTGTATTGTTATTTACTGATAATAATATAAATTATACTCCCTCTGTCCCAACACAGTTTTCACACCTCTTTTGTAAATTACAAAGGAGGTGTGAAAGCTCTGCTGGGACGGAGCGAGTATTATTTTTCAAATAAATAGTATAAATTAAATCTGATAAAAAAAATATCATTATTTATTAAATGAAGAAATTACTCTTTAGAGACATAAATTATTATACTTTTAAATAAAAAAATTACTCTTAAAATTATTGTAAATCCTTATTTATCGATTCTTTAGTACATGAAAAATTACTTTTTAGAGAAATAAATTATTACTTTTCTGAATAAAAATTATTACCCTTTAAAACTAAAGAATAATTTTTAAAAATAAGATTTAAATGTTACACCCGCACTCACCCAACCATATTTGTAGCCATCCTAGACATGTTTATCAATATCCGTATGTTATAAATACTCTTCTAATATCAATTTATTTACATATATTTTTAATTTTAGTGATAAAATTAATATTTAACATAAAAATATACCATTGTTATTAACTAAATATATAGAGGAAAATTTTAATATTATTAACATAAATAAAATATTCAGTTATACTCATTGGTAAATTTATATAATTATCACTAAATTATTGGAATAACTTTTTGAATTATAACCAAAATATTTTTGAAAAAATGAATTTAAGTGCGTGAAGAATGAACCATTGTTTATGAGTTAAAATAGGATAGTTGGTAGTTTTTCTTTCAAAATATAATTATCTATATTATTTTACTTAATGGTGAAAGTTAAATTAATCAGCATTCTAACGATTAAGTATGTCTGAGTGCATGGTCACACACCAAGTACACCACACTTGAACTCGTAATTAAATTGATAATAAAAATATGAACTCCTAAATATACAATAATAGTAGATACAACTATTTAGTACCATAAACAAATTAAAAAAATTAATTATTTCATGCGTCCATAGTATAAGGGTCGCTGTAGAAAAATAATAAGTCATGTATTACATGCTTACAGTATAGAAAATTAAATCAAATATTTTATCTATAAAGCAAGACCACTAATGTCATGCAGAAGCCACTGTCCTTTATCTTCCTCATCCAATGATGTTTTAGCTAACAACTTAGAGTGCTTCGAAACAATAGCTCATCTACCCTACACAAAGTTAAATAGAAAATTCAATGAGAGAAATAGTGGAATCCATTTCCAATACAGACGCCAAAGCCAAAAACTGAACAGGAAAAGACTAAAAAAAGAATAAGATAATTTTGAGTTATATTATAGTTATAACTTTGGAACTTATCATCCTCAATTAAAATGATGGTACCAAATAAAACTAAAATGGAGGAAACGGATAACCTTACTCCATCTAATTGACGCATGTAATGAAAGTTCATAATTCCTTTTGATATTCCATTACTCATACCTTGGATTTATTTTATATAATAAGTGAAAATTGAATAAAGTAAAACTGCTACATGCAAATCAAAATTCTACAATGTAAAGGCATATTTGTATCAGTTACCTGATCAGAGCATTCATGCATTTTGACTTGAGAGGTTAGTGATCAATAAATACTTGGTATAGTTAATATATACATACATGTATTAAACTTACAATCAATAAAGAAATTTTACTGAATAAATTATTTTAAGTTAACTAATTGGAATATATTGTACACACTAAATCTAATTTTTTATCCTTTCGGTAAGTTATACATGCGCTGCATGGTAATGGTTTTTCAAACTAAAGACATGTAAAAAGAGAAATTCATAATATTTTTTTAGCAAGATTTGTAATTAAATTAATGAATCCTCTATCTATCCTTAATTTGAAAATTATTTAATTAAGAAGGCACACATTCTCCATCCCTGCAAGAGATCTTAGGAGATTGTCCCTCTCACCAAATTTAAAGATAGTTTCTCAAACAACAATAATATCAATTATCCAATATTCGTAAAACAAATTCATTATTCATCACATATTTTGTGTTATGGCTATAAGTACGTATTTCATACTTAAAAAATAATCTCATTCTTTTTTAAGCTTATTATACTTTGCAAAAGTAATTATCTCTTCCAAATATTGCGAATAAAGCATATGATGTGTATTTATATATTGTGGAAATTCAAGGAAAATATTAAAAATAATGTGTGTGTTGTGTGTCTGCAGCATGTATACAAGTACATAAGATGACATTTGGGAATGAGGCTGAAATATTACATGGTTTAAAAAAACTCCTCAGTAATTCAAAACACCACCGTTGAAGCCAATCTTTTTAAAAAGAACAGTGTCACTTATGTTTGTACTCATGCCCCGTCACTTAGATCTAAATTCCAGTGTTAAGAGATATCATACGATACCTTGGTTACTGATGGTTTGTCAACAAATAGCACAGCAGAATAAAAAATTATGGGCACACATGTATAGATTTTGTGAAAATGAAATTAAATCCAAGAAATCAATTCCAAAATGAAAAAAAAAAAAAAACAAAGACCAAAGAAAGGAAAAATTAACAATGTAGAATACTCACATATGTTGAAGGTTCGAACAGCATTTCGGAATTGATAACACAAAGGAAATCATATGAATCTACGAAGTAATAAGTGTAAAAAAATTCTTCGAATTCCCTAAATAATTAAATCATAAAATTAATGTTTAGAATGGATGAAATCAATAGAATCACATATAATGCTACACATAATTATATAAAACAAAACTAACCTTCCATTTTGATAAAAGTTTAAAATTCAGTATTATCCTGAAACTTGAAATCAAAAGATCAAGGTTAGCAACGAATCCAAATAAATATTTAGATTTTAAATTAAAAATTTTTGAATTCATTTGAATGATGATCCTTATGAACAAAACCGTAATAAGAAAACTAAAGAGCAATGTTAGCAACCAATAAAAATAACTCTTTCGATTTAAATTA
Source organism: Pogostemon cablin (assembly GCA_023678885.1). Classification (NCBI taxonomy): domain Eukaryota; kingdom Viridiplantae; phylum Streptophyta; class Magnoliopsida; order Lamiales; family Lamiaceae; genus Pogostemon; species Pogostemon cablin. The sequence continues at coordinate 34,609,317 of CM042951.1, forward strand.
AAAAAATCTGAATCCAAAACTGTATTTGGATTAAAAGATTTGTATTTTAATCTAAAACTATTCATTTGACCTGATCAGATTAAGGCAAAGATAATTTTTTGAGAAACAAAAAATACAAAATGTTTGGAATAGTCTGCAAATTCATTGTCACATTAGATAGAACTTTTCATGAGGACAATTATAGATATGTAATGATGAGAAATGTTACTGATATGTAAAATAATGTGAGTATTGAATTACAACTCTACTAAGCAAGCTAAGAATTAATTATGTTTGAACTATGAATAAAAACATAGGCATTCATCAATAAAAACATATACACTAATGAATAAAATTGTATACTTTATTAGCAAATTTGCTATTAGCATTTTTAATGAAAAATTGTCCGTAAAAAAATTATACAATTATTAAGAAATATAAATACACTATTGAATAAAAATGTATATACATATAGATGCACGTGTGAACCCGGTGGATATCAACTCAAAATAAATAGTATGATATAAATTCAATTATTATAAATAAATATTTAAATATATTAAATAAAAATTATAACTATTAATCAAATATTTATCATAGGGCAAATGTTAAGATTACCTAATCTAAATAGTAAGAGCAAAGAATCCAGCGAATTCAAGACAGATGTGAAGAAATTAACCATAGGGCATCGTCACTGAGGAAGGAGAGACCTGAAGAAATTAAGAAAAATTTAGGGTTTTTGGAATCGTCAGTGAATAATATAAATATTAACCATAGGACAAATGTGAAGAACACCACGTCTAAACAGTAAGAGCAGAGCCTCTAGTGAATTCAGACCGATACTGAAGAAGGAGAGACCTGAAGAAATGATGAAAATTTTAGGGGCAACCAAATACCATGCCATACATATTATGACAAATTTCACTCGTTGGTATAATATTTCTCCAATAATGAATCCAAGCAGATCAATTCCATATTGAATCAAATACCACTAAAATTGATCAAGCCTTACTATAACATCTCACAGGAAATTGAGTGGAAAAAAATAACACTTACAGGGCCATATCTTTCATTGGAAATGGAATAATAAGAAATGCTCCTACAACATTATCATCTAAAGTTATAGAAGGCATATCATAATTCTAGACGAAAACTTAAAGAATGAAGAATACATCAAGTATGTCGATTGCCAAAAAAAAAAACCGTCTTGAGGAGGAGCATTTTTTCAAATTCCTTTGAACATGAACTCATGCTTTTCCCAAAATAAATTCAGCTTCTAAAGTCATCAAAATAACTAAATAAAATCTCATGCAATATAAATCAAGATATGTTTATTCTTATTCTAGATGAAACGTAAAGAATGAAGAATTCCTCAAGTGTGCCTATAGCCAAAAAACCCAAAGCGTATGCATTCATATAGCTGATCAACATATGCAATATAATGTGGGTAAGGTAGTGGTGAAGTACTATTCACACTTGAAATCTAATAACACCTCTATTGAAAAATGTATTGTATGTGTGTCATCTACCAAGAACAATAGTAAAGAATATTGTTCTTGTTATACATTTACATTCAAAGGCCATAAAAATGTAGACAGAAAATAAAAGAATGATGATAATCCTAATTTTGTTTCAAAATTATTACCACATATGAAACACAATTAACGTGTATCAATAAACTTAAAATAGACAAAGCGGGATTAATCGAGATGGGAGATGGAGCTGAAATAAATTACGTACACAACAGAATTGAATAAATCTGTTATATCCACACTCGATCTCCCTCTCCCTAACACTTCACCTACACAACAGAACAAAAAAATAAATTAAACATAACACAAATCCTTACAAATAGAGATGGAGCTGAAAAGCTCCCTCTAATATTGAAATAATATTATAAATAGAAATGGAATAAAAAACTCATCAAGCATAAAACAAAATAATATACTATGCTTTAAGTAATATATAGCATACCATATAAAAGTGTCTACCTATAATTTAATGCTTATAGCCATTAAAGATACATAGATGTTCAATTTCATGCATTGAATTCATAAAGATAAGATGAGGTAAATAAATACTTTATTTTCTTAGTATCATACTCATCATCAGTTTAATATTGAAGCACAAATGCATAGCAAACACAACAAATCCTTAAGTGAAAGGCTCAATAAATTGTATAATCATAATGCACAAATGCAAGATAAAAAATAAAACGAAATACCAAACCTATAATTACATCATCAGTTTCATCATTACTCTTACCATCTAAATATGCCATGAATAAACGGGAAATCAAAATGACCCGATCAAATAAACCTGCCTATAATTATAGTATGATATATGATTATGTTAAAGAAATGATAAAGAAATGATCAATTATGTGAGAAAGACTAACACTAATTAAACAAAGATAAATTTGACATTTCATTATGATAAATTTGACATTTCATTATCAACATACATATATACTGTATTAATTATTCACACTATCTTGATATTATTATTATTTTATTATTAGTTAAAATTTAGTGAATTTATTTTTAACTATTTATCTTAGATTAAGCATAATTTAATCTAACTAAATGTAATTTTTTAAGCACTTACAACACATTTATGAACGTTGTCACGGCCACATTACAGCTGCCCGTTTAATTCGTCCACTGCTTGAAATGCTCCTCATCCCTCGCCCCTCTAACACCAAATTATATTATATTAATTAATACACATAATATTAAATTTAAAAAATTAATTATAGAAAATTTATAATAATTATGAAAATTTATTGTTAACCTTATAAAAGTCAAGTGCCAAAAAATTTGGCTATCTTTTTCCTACAGTATGGTAACATGTTTGGATCAAAGAAGAAAGGTCTACAGAATTATGAATGCAAGAAATCTTTTTTCTTGGGAGAGATCTAAATGTAAGATTAAAAAAGATCTTACCGAATGAAAAGAAATTGATCTCCTTCAAGTAAAAATCTGTAAAATAATATCAAAAAGATAAATAAAATCAATTTATTATGATAAGAAAAATGGACTGAAATTATGGGTGAAGTTTTAATAATACATGTATTAAAGAAAATTGGTTCTAAAAAAAATAATGAAATCAAATGAAATAATTCGAACATCCCTATTCTCATGAGTTTCCTTAGGAACTACATCTCTAGTCTCATGATGCTGCCAAAAAATTATATTAAAAAAAATTGTTTTAGGACCAAGTCCACAATTAGGTTATATACCGAATAAATAAAACTAAAAGATTAAAAAAAAAAGAAAAAAAAGTAAACTTGACTACTTATTCAAAAGAAGTATCAACTACCTTCCCTTGAACTACATGCATTTGCTCTCTGTTCATGAAGAAGATCCATCAAATAGCTCCTCTTGTCTTCAAGAACAAATATATGTTATGCATCTATATTTCTCTGCTCATCCATCATTTAAGCATCAAAACTTGAAAAGATGGGACAAAAAATTAAAATGAAATAAAAGAGCTCTCCTAATATGATAAATTTACACATCAAATACCTAAATATTAAATAGATAAACTTTGGTATTCAACTCAATTAACCTTAAATACTGACAGGAATTACATGGTTGAGCTCACCTGAAAATGGGAAAAGTAGAAGCAGGCTTCTGTTACACATTCAAATAAAAATTAATAATGCCCAGGAATTCACATTTTCACATGGAATGATAGATATGGGATTATATATTTAAAATAATAATGATAAAAAAATCAATTAGAACACCTTAAGAACGAAGAATTACCTCTGAAATCCACCAGCTATTCTTTAAGTAGTATTTTAGATTACCACTATTGAGTGAATTTGAACTATAACTACTGGCTAATAGAAAAAAATAAAAGCACGGTCGGAAAAAAATAGCACACAAAATTTACACACACAAAAATAGAATTAAAATGATTTTACCATAGAGACTAGCCGTATGAATGTTGATCAAACACGATTGGCTTGATTAACGACAGAGGAAGGAAAAGCACTCAAAGCATAAAAAGAAAAGGTGCGGCGACGGCGATGAGTGGTGTTGGCGGCAGCAGCGACGACGATGGGTGGTGTTGGTGGCAGCGATGATGGCGGAGTGAATAGGGAGATGAGAGAGCATAATAGTGGGGTGTGAGATTAGGGTTTCAAAACTAAATTTCTTCACAAAGCTTTTGATAATTATAAAGTGGTCCACAAATTTTGTTAAAATTGATGAAATGACACCGAATTAATGTTAAGAAAATAGTAAACAAATGATAAAGAAATGATCAATGATCAAGATTAGAGTTTGATTAATTAATGACCAAGATTAAAATTGAAATTGGTCAAAATTAAAGCAATCCATTTTACTTTTATATTAGTATAGATGTAAATTAAAGTTTTTATTCATTATTTCTTCACATATTAATAAAAGTTGCTTTAGATTGCTTTTAAAAATTTTTGTGCCCATCTCAATAACTTTACACATTTTTATACATAATAAAAAAATATTAATTTCTGTGCACAAAAATATATGAATACGGATGGAGTATAATTATTTTGTTAGATAGAAAAAATATTTAAAAATTTTCTTTTACAAGGACGTGTATTGAGAATAAAGGCTAATTATAGTGTGCACCTGGGTGCATCCATATACAAATATAATAAAAAAATATACAATTATGAGCAATAATGTATACAATAGTTATTTTAATGAAAAATTAAGTGTAAAAAATATACAATTATTAAAAAAACATGTATACACTATTGAATAAAAAATTATACACATATGAATGTTAGTTTTTTTAATGTAAAACTTAGTGTGAAAAAAGTATACAATTATTACAAAACACGTATACAAAATACTAGAATAATATGTATACAAAATATAATAAAAAGTCATGTATCCGGGTTCACCCAATATACACTCGAGAATAAATGAAAACAAAAGGAAAAGGAATGAATTATTAAATTCAACGCGAGGAAATATTATGCATCATAGAATTTATTACTTATACGTACTATATACACGTAAGATATAAACATGATCCGGGTTGATTGTTTATGAATCTTTGTGGAAAAAAAATTAAAATAAAAGTGTTGTTATATACACACCCCTTTTTATTAAATACAACTCTTTTAATTAATACACACCTCTTTCATTTTTTTTATTTATTAAGTTTATTGTATACACACCCTTAAAATTCCAAAACTACCCTTTTTAAAATTAAAATTACACGTGCCCACGTCAAACCTCAAATTTTCCTTGGTCCTTGCTAAAATAGAAATCTTCCGTATCTTTCTTTTCAACATTAGAACACAATTTAAACCATATAAGATGAATACTTATTATATATGTTATTAGCAACGGCTTCACCTTAGTTTTAATGTAATCTTCCATCGCTTTGTGCTGTGATTTTCCTTCATGAACAACCTTCCATGCATCCCACTTTATGTGTACAGTCTGTTATACTCATCAATTTGAAGAGCATTTACAAAGCTATGGCAAGGAGGATTCTCCATTAATCCAGTTTTGAGTATTTGTATTCCTCAAGAATATAGGGTGATTAAACTTCCTTTAAAGTCTAGCTGGTGAAATATTATGAAATTTCTTTGGAGTTGAGAGTTAATTCAGAAGAATGTTCAATGAAGGAGGGCAGTATCAGAAAGATATGCCACACGCCATTATTCTAGCTTTTGATTTGATTCATCTGATCGCTGCCCATTAATGGATTGTGCAAGATTTGGTGATAAGATTAGCTTTCTTATGCTTCTTCTCCATCAATAGACAGAATAGTGGTCTTTAAACATAATGAATCTTGACTTGGTTCAAATGCAGAGATAGGAGTTGAAATCATGAATTTGGGGTGGGTGAAAATACTAGGGATGAAGAGAACGATGATCTGCATGAGAAAATCGGAGAATCTTTCTTCTTTATGCTTATGAATGGGAAATTTAGGGTTCCAGAAATCTTTCTTCTCACCACTCATGAACGAGAAATAGGATTTATGGGTATATAAAAATAGTGTGTGTATTTAATGAATTAAGGGTATTTTAGATTTTTTAAAAATATTTATTTTAATTTTATGAAAATAGGATGTGTATTTATTAAGAAGAGGTATGCAAATAAGATTACCTTAAAATAATCTCACAACTCTTTAAGATGAGGTTTGGTTTAATTTTTTTTTTAAAGTTTGAAAATTAATTAAATAATGATATATTTTTTTGTTGAATTTTTTTTAAAATAATGTCTTAATTTTATGTTTAATTAATAAGTAAGAAGATATTATTTTTACGTAAAAAGAGATAGAAGAGGAAAGATTAAAATAGAAAGAATAATTAATAATTGAGGAGAGATAATGTATGAAAAATAAATATGGTGAGAATTATTACATATAGAAATGATTTTTAAAATTTATATGTTACTTTTGAAAATTAAAATCTACAATTTTTAAAATCGAAAACAAATATTATCAATACGGGTATGTTTTTTTTTTTACATGTAAACTTAATAAATCTTGAATAATGATAATTTATACTCCCTCCATCTCAAATTTATCTTCACATTTACGCTAGACATAGAGTTTAAGAAAAGTCAATTTTTTTATTTACTTTTGAGGGTAGTATGTTATTTTTAGGTAATAAATAAATGATAAAATATGTTATATTTGTTAAACAGGTAATGACAAATTTGAAATTAAAATATGTTAAAGGGATATTAGTTAGTTGTTTTTTCCTTTTATAAAAGTGTGAAGTTGAATTTGGAATGAAACGAAAAGTGTGAAGTTGAAGTTTAGACGGAGGGAGTATTTATTTTGAGTTTTTATTTGATAAATTTTAATTTAGTGTCAAATCAATATGTAAGGAGAAACACTTATGTGAATCGGGTTGACCTTGCATCATGATTTTACCTAGTTACTCTTTAGTGCGTAGATGAACAATTACTCTTTAAAGTGATGAACTATTACACTTTTAAATAAAAAATATTATTGCTCAAATTCTGTTATATTGTGATTTTTTTATATTTTTATTGAGATAAGTAATTTTTTTTTAAATATTCAATCTCAAAAGAATAATTTTTTATGCATTAAAGAGTATTTTATAAAATTAGGATACGTGGTGAATCGAGTTTATAGGAAACTCTAAAGAACTGAAAGAGGATATGCGTGATTGTATATTAATTGTGTGAGAGAAAATATGAGAGAGGATAGAAAAAGAGACTAAAAATATTATTCCATTCATTTTAACTCATTTTCACACTAACTTTTAATGATATCAAGAAAAATTGCCTTTTTAACTTACTTATAGAGCAATTTGATGCATTAGAATAATAAATAAATAAATGGGACAACTATTTGTATCCCGAAAATGCTAAACAAACCTTATAAAAGATTTAGATTAAAATACTCCTAATTAATAAGATTAATATAACCTTGTAAAAATATAATTTTAATATCTTAACTATCCATTACCCAAAACTATTAAAATTTTAAAAAAAAACGCACTTTACGTCGCAACCGTGGGCAGCTCCCATAAACATCTGAATTTTATTTCCAGAAAAAAATTCCCGCATAAGATTTGTTGCAAAGGGAGGTATGAATATTAAATTTGATAGTTATTACATGTGAATTCCACAATTTTAGTAATGCATACGAAGAAGAGGACACATGATACATGTTCCATCCAGCAACCTTATTCCTAGTCATTAATTTCTATTCTCTCCATGGCCTTGTGTTGCAGTCATTAATTTATCAAAATTCTTTTTCACGAATTTCACAATGTTCATCATGTTAACTCCATCTTATTAACATATTAATACATACTCCCTCCATTTCATAAAAAAACTACGTTTACTGTTTACAAGGAGATTAAGAAGTATAGTAGTATTTTAATGTGTGGTGAATTGAGAGATATAATAATTTAATGTATAGTGAGTAGTTGTATTAGTGTTGTATGTGAGCTCCATGAAAATAAATTGAATGATTTATGTGTGTCTCATCTACTAAAAAAGAAAATGTAACTCTTGTAGCGGGCGCCCTATTTAATAAAATCTAAACTCTTCTAGCGGGACGTGGGGAGTACTTAGTAAGTACGTATTTAAATTTGCGCTCAAACAAGTATTTAATTTTGCACACGCTATTTTGAAGCAAGAGTTTAAAAGGAGTACGCGCTTCCTTTGTAATTTACAAAGGGAGTGCGTACCTTTGTATGAGATGGAGGTAGTATGATAGTTTAGATGGAGCATGTATAGCTTTAATAATATTAATTGGTGTTTATTTAGCAAATAGGGTATATATTTATTAATTGCCAATAGCTAAAAATAGGGAGAGAAAAATTAATACTCCATATAACTTAATTATTTTTTTTATCATTTAGGCATTTTTTTATATAAAAAATTCTCTCATTGTATTTTATCAATTTTATCAGGGATAATACACCCTCTACACACCTCATTCTACCCTACCCATTTTATCAGATGGCGGTTTTCGGCGACGGCGGCGCCGGTTACCGATCACCAGCGGAGGGGTGATCGACGGCGTCAGGTGAGTGGGTGAGGGGTTATGGTTTGGGGTTCAGGGTTTAGAGTTTATTAGGATTTAGGGTTAATATTCGAGTGTAATAGTGTCCATAAAATGTATATTTGATAGAATTAATAGTTTTTAAACAAAAATATCGGTATTAATTTTCAATTGTAAAATTAGTATTAAAAAAAATTCCCACTTAAATAAAGGGTAAAATTGTCTAAATGAGATATATTAATTAATTTGTATGTGTATCTTTTATTTTTGGTGGGGTGCATTTAATAATTGGAGTATGTTTAGTAGAACAAGGTGCAAATAGCCATGCCCATAAATTAATTATAAAATATATTATATGTGTAATGTATTAATGATAAATTTGAAATAAAGCTGTTATTATTATTGAATTGATATTGTTTTCTTTAATGGAAAGTGAAAATGTTGTTGATGAATGAATATAAAAGTGTGAAGATGAAAAATTAATGGAGTCAGTAATTTATCAGAGATAATTTATGATAGATAAATTCAGAATTTATAGGATTTTTAAGTATATATATGGGCGTCTTTTAAATTTTAAATGAGAATTTCAAAAATCTAAATCTAATTTAGCTAACCAGAACATACTATATATATACGAGTATAATAATAAAACTAGGTAGGAGGCACCTCACGAAGTGAGGTGTACCCGTCTATTATACTAATATTTAATTTATTCATTGAAGTTGTAGGAGTAAAAATTATATTATATATGTATAGCGTTTATTTCTTGATGAATTCCAGATATGTGAATATATGGTAGAGCAGGAAAATATGGCTAAAGTTTACAATTAAATACACATTTACAATGTCATTATTAACGTGGTAACAGAACTTTTCTTTCTTTTTCTTTTTAATTTTTCTTTTCTGAAAACAAGAAAAAATAGTTTTTTACAAATATTGCTTACAATTTTTCTATGAAAGACAACATAAAAATATCGTAACATCAACTGCCATCAATCTTCTTTAACCCTTTAATAAATCAGACATTTTTTTGTAGTAGAATGTACATGCTTCATCTTCAACATGAATGAGTCATTCTCATTGTCATGCCAATAGTGATGGCAACAACAGCTAATAAGGCACAACATTTGTACAAGTTAAAATTTGAGCAACAATAGACGGCAACATAAACTAACAATGCCTAAAAGTGTGTGACCGTTGGATATGTATAAGTTAAAATTTGAGCACAGCACAGTAACAAGATGATACTCTGATTAAAAAAAAAAAGGAAGTCCGGAAAGGTCAGCAACGGAATCACATATAACAAAAATTAATTGATAAACAAGCACGATAATAATGCTGTGGGTGTGTTTAAAAAATATGAGTAAAAGCTACACACGAACTTCTAGCCCCCCCCCCCCCCAATGTAGCGCCGTACTATTAGATATAACATAGTCTATATATAACATTCAACTCAATAATTGTATAATATTACCTTTCATATTATTTCAATCTTAAGGGTACGGTGGTTAAACATGGGATAGGGGCAAAAGCTGTTGCACGCGTCGTATAGTAACATAAGTAGCATAAATCTGATAATAAAATTATCTAAATTAAACTGTATGCAACAACCCCAATTCAGCATGCATCATCTTCTATTTAGACTACACAAACAACGGGTGAAAACTATTATAACACAAAACATTGAAGTGGTAACTTATATGAAAACAATGCATATAGATTCACTGGGTTCTCAACTTGTAAACTTCCAATATTTTTTTTCATACCAAATCAACCTGTAGCTGTCTTAGAATCCGATGGGAATTAACCAATCTATTACTCATCAATACTTCTATTTGTTAAGGTCCAAACACAGTGACACAATCTCTCTACTTTTGTAACCAAGTGCTCCTCAGTGCTCTCTGAAATTCAATGAAAGACTTGATCATGTAAAAGATAACTCATTAGCCTACTGTGGAAATCAGTAGCATGCACAAAAAAAGAACAACTATATTGGCATGGATAACAACAAGTACACCACTTCCAAGTTTCAAATAATATCAGTAATCATTTACATGTCATTATGAAGAATAATTGAAAATTACTCCGTCTGATCCATCTCAAACCCCATGAACAAAAATGAAAGTTATTTCCAATGAGAAGTTTCTTCGCTTTATCTATAATGATTCTAATGTGACCTACAATCAAAATAATTAATCTGAACATTATCTTAAAATTGTGAACATGTAATAGAAGTAAAGTGCATTCTGTAGTTTCTAGAAGACACCAAAGGAAACACTAAACAACCACTTGATATCATAAATTATATTCAATCTAATCATTTAAATTTTCTATCTGTTAATCTCCAAGGTACATTAAAATATGAAATTATAAAAGGTTTTATTTGGCCTAATTATTCTCCTGGGAGGTTATGAGCTTAATATATGTGAAGTGATGAGAGTGAAAAATTTACGTGTTTTCGATCTCATAATACACTGTTTTTGTAAGAATAAGGCCATATATTCGTGTGGGATTGCGTAGTTTACGTATTTTGCATGATTATGGTGCTACTAAGGTATTTTGTTGTGTTTTGATAGGAATAAGGGATAAAAAATACAAAGTTGGAATGAAGGGTGAACTTGTGCTACTTGCAAGCAAACAGACGTCCACTTTTCATAATTTTTCTGTATTCGTGTGGAAGTTAAAAATGATCGTGTGAGACATGGTTGGAAAGCCACGGAAGAGAGGAATGCGTGGCCACAAGAATCACCTTAATCAGAGTTTGAATGAAGAAGTTATGGCTAAAGCGGTGAGACTGCGCAGCTATTGACGAAATTTTCGAAACTTGTCAAATATTGGCCCAAAATAAGTCCTCATACCACGTCACTAGCTAAATTGATGCAGTAAGATTTGAATTTTTGAAGAGCAGGACATTAATGGGCCCATTGCCACCTCCAATTATTCATTTTTTTTATAAAGTTAACAACTTTATTTTTCATTCTTCTTTTCTATCCTAACAACTCCTGCTTCCCCAAAGAAAAAAGATACTTTTCAGCGGAAAGGACGTCAACATGCAAGGATGTATTGAAGAATTGAAATTTTGGAAAGTGGGCCATGCAAAAGTGATTTCAATTGTTGGCATGGAACGTGAATAAACAATTGTTCCATTAATAGGCCACTTACTCATTATAGCCCAAGATTGAATCCCATCACACACACACGCCATTACTCCATTGGGCAGCGTGAAAAACAGGGGGGAGAACGCGAAATAAGAAAAACAGGGAATTGACGCCCCCTGTACCAACGCACAACTCTGGCGAACAGAACGCGAACACCACCCACGCACCCTTTCTCGCCATTCCACCTACTTCAACCATCCATTATCCCACGTGTATCAAGTGCAGTTTCGAGAGCCAATTCAATCTGATAGACGGAGGGAGAATGTGAACTACGTGATACTAGAGTTTCATATTTTCTTCTATTCTTTTCAATTGTTGATTTTGTTATGAAATTGTCAGCCATGAGGGTTATGTGTGTCCTCATGGGCTAAAACCCTTTTAAAGTTCTAAGGATTGAAGGTTAGGGTAGTTGATTTGGGAACCCTAATAGAATTTTGTGAATTCATGCTTTTAAGATTCTTATTATTTGATTGATTAAGACCTTGTTTACATGTGTGTAACGTCTTCGCATTATATCATTGTTGTTGCCCGTGATGCTTGGTATATTATATTAGCTTGTGTGCATACATAGTTAATATTGTCTATTTGCTAGGGATTATAGTAGTTTGCCCATGAACACGATAATCCTAAGGGCTGGTAAATAAGATACTTGATATTCTTAGTGGAACAATGCAATTAAGAAATCAAGTAGGAAATGAATAGAATTGAATAGCATTTTCAGAGAATATATGTTAGTCGAATTGGCCATCCAGAGGTTTATGAAATTTGCTTTATTAGTATCTAGGAAGGAGGTTCAAAACTATTTGCGCATCATCTTATGATGTATTTTCATTAAAATAGTATGAATGAACAATATGACGTCTAGGAGATCAAATCAATTACACTACACCTGATACCTTAGAGCTGTTATTTTTCTTTTGATCAATCTTGAATAATTCCTATTGCTTTTATTTATTTGTTAATTGTCATTTAAATTCTTAGATATTAATTCAATTCAAACACTTGGAAATTTGGTTGCGATAATTCTAATTGAAGAGTAATATAAATTAAATAGATATTTAGTTGTCTCAATGGGAATGATATTATTTTTAACTGGGGTACTTGCCATTACATTTGACATCCGTACACTTGGGGATTTTAATTGAGGTGCGCAAATTATGCCTAACAAGTTTATGGCGCTGCTGCCGGGGACAGTAAATTATTTATTTGCTTTTGTTACTGATTTAATTAGAATATTTGCTTTGAGATTTAATTGTCTACACTTTGAATTTTCTTGAAGTTGTATGCATACCAGGTCAAAGAAGGGAACACAAAATCTTGAATTTGATCCGGAGGTTGAAGCGTCTGCTAGAAAAAGGAGAGGAGCAGCAAAGAAGATCAAAGCACCTCCTAAGGCTGTTAAGGTACCAAATCCGAAAAAGAAAGCGGATACATCAGTACCTAAAGCAGTTGTAGAGGAGGAGAAAGAAAAGATTGAATATCAGGTTATCCCAAAAGAAGCTGAGTCAGAAGATGAAGCAGAAACAACAGTAGAATCAGCAATTATGGAAGATAGAACACATAAAGATGACATTGTCATCCAGGAGACGTTCAAGTCTACCAATCTTGGAGGATCATGCGTAGTTGGGGCCATTCAAGCTGATGAAGCAAATGATATAAGACCAGCCCTGATCAACATGGTGGAGAAAAATCCTTTTGCCGGAGGTATTTTCGATGAACCCTATGGACATTTGAAGTGCTTCATCAGCTACATGGATACAGTTAAAGCCGCTGACAATACTAATGATAGATGGAAGATGAGGCTTTTCCAGTTTTCTCTAGCTGACAAGGCAAGGGAGTAGTTTGACAAGTTGACTGGGGATAGCTGTGCTAATTGGAATGAGTTGCAGCAGTTGTTTGTGGATCGTTTTATGCCACCAGGGAAGATTCTTGCGCTGAAACAAGAAATTAATCAGTTCAAACAGAGGAGAGACGAATCATTTGGAGAAGCTTGGGAGAGATTCACTGATGCATTGAGGAGATGTCCACAGCATGGACTCAAAAAGTCATAGCTCATCAGTGTCTTTTACAATGGTTTGACAATGAGTCTAGAGTGCTAGTCGATGCTTCTGCATGAGGAACGATCTTTGGGAAACATCAAATGTAGTGGAGAAGTTGTTCGATGACATCTCGATGAACTCTAGAGATTGGCCATCGGAAAGGATTAGAGGGACTTATATACTTGGGAAAGTTGTTAAGGTTGAGGAGAATTTTTCTGAGGTGGATAGAAATGATAAAGTTGTCTCCCAGTTAGATAAGATGAATAAACACCTGGTTACTTTGATATCAGGTAACAGTGGGGGAGTCAACCAAGGACCTGCTAGTGATGATATGGTGATGAACGTGCAAGAAGTAGAAGACGCAAATTGGGCTATAGGGCAGAGTCTCCAAGGTTCAAGAGCACCGCAGAATTGGCAGGGAAACAGATACCCTCAAGGCAATTCCAACCAGAGAATAACCAATGGGGAGGACCTAGCAGTCAAGTAGGTCCAAGCAATCAAGGAGGTTGGCAGAATCAGAAGAGACACGAAAACTTTTCCTATTCTAAACCCAACAATGTAGTCTCATACCCTCCAAACTTTGACCATGGAGCCAAGCCTGAAGAGGGGAAGCCCAGTATTGATGATGTGTTAGCAAAATACATGCAAAAAAATGATACTGACATCAACAAGATCAACAACTGCATAGTACTCATGGACTCGAACATGACAAAACAAAATGAGGAAGTGAACAAGCAGTTGCAGAATCTGACATATTCAATGGGGCAGATCTCTACCATAGTAAACCAGCAACAACAACATTTTCAAAAGGGAAGTTTCCATCAGATACGGAAATAAACCCCAAGGAAACTGCAAAAGCAATCACTCTGAGGTCCGGGAAGCAATATGAGGGGCCAGAACTAATGCAGGATAAGACAGAGGAAAAGCAAAGACACTCAGGTACTAGCTCGGAAGCAGTTCAAGAGGAGCCAAGATTGGGGGCTGATCAAGTTGAGCCCAGTGTACTTGCAGATCAGGAAGAGCATCAAGGTTCAGTACAACTCCAGCTAGATACAAGCTCACCTCCAGGGTTTCATGCATGTCCAAATACAGTAATGAGCCAATCGGATCAAGCAATTACTGATAAAAAATGGCAGCGAGCAAAGAAATTGAGAGAGACAGAAGAGGTGCTTGAGAAGGATAGTTTAGGTCTACCAAAAACAAGGGTGCCAATTCCATTTCCTCAAAGATTGCTGCCAAAGAGCCTCGATGAGAAATTCAAAAAGTTTGCTGAGGTAATGAGGAGCATTCAGATCACAATTCCATTTTCGGATGCTTTGGATCAGATGCCTTACTATGCAAGGTTTATCAAAGAGTTCATCTCTAGGAAGAGGAGTCTGAACAGTGTGGAGACGGTAAACCTGACAGAAAATTGTAGCTCCATTATCCAGATAAAGTTACCTGAAAAGCTGAAGGATCCTGGTAGCTTCATAATCCCTTGTAAGATAGGAAAAGGGCCTACAAGGAAAGCGTTGTGTGACCTTGGAGCCAGTATTAATTTGATGCCCTTGTCAGTGTTCAAAAAGCTTGGTTTGGGGGAGTTGAGGCCTACATCAGTGTCTTTACAGTTAGCAGACAGATCATTGACTTACCCCGAGGGGTTTATTGAAGATGTGCTGGTGAAAGTCTCCAATCTGGTTTTTCCTGTTGACTTTTTGGTTCTAGATATGAAAGATGATGTAGAAGGGGCACCTCTGATCTTGGGGCGTCCTTTTCTAGCTACTGGGAGAGCCCTGATTGATGTATTTAAAGGTGAGGTGAGTTTAAGGGTAAACAATAAGGAAATCATCTTTTCATTGAACAAGGCGATGCAGTGGCCCACAGAAAATCAGCAGTGTAAGTTAGTTGAAGTAGTAGAGGAGATTTTGGAGGAGGACTTGCCATTGATCCTATCTAAGGATCCAATGGAAACGTGCATAAGCGAATCTTTAACTTTACCTACTTCTGATCTTGATAGTATGTACAATGAACTTGCTATTGATTTTCTTGAGACCTTACTTAATTTTGATGAGAACAGGTACAAGCAAGAGGACCCACCAGTGGAAGAAGCCATGTGGACAAGGGGATATCTGCCTCTTCGAGTTGAAGGAGACAATATAAAGGAGGATAAGAAGACTGAGCTTAAGCCACTTCCAGATCATATGATGTACGCTTATTTGGGGGGAGGAAGAAACTTTTCCGGTAATCGTATCTTCTACCTTATCTAAATGTGAACTTGACAAATTGCTAATTGTGTTGAGAAAGTATAAGTCTGCTACAGGGTGGACAATTGAAGACTTAGAAGGGATTAATCCTGCTTGTTGTATGCATAAGATTAGGTTAGATGATGAAACTAAATGTTCTGTGCAGCATCAGCGGAGGTTGAACCCTGCTATAAAAGAGGTGGTTAGGAAACAAGTGCTTACATGGTTAGATGGAGGCATTATCTACCCTATTAGCGATAGTACCTATGTGAGTCCGTTGCATGTGGTAGCTAAGAAGGGGGAATGACTATAATTTTATCTGATAAAGGTGAAGTGCTTGCGATTAGATAATCTACAGGGTGGTGTGTGTGTGTTGATTATAGGAAATTGAATGAGAACACGTGTAAGGATCATTTTTCTTTACCCTTTATGGACCAGATGCTAGATAGACTTGCAGGGTATGATTTTTACTGTTTCTTGGACGGGTACTCGGGTTATAATCAGATAATGATTACACCAGGGGATCAGGAAAAGATAACATTTACCTGCCCTTATGGCACGTTTGCCTTTAGAAAATTACCATTCGGTTTGTGTAATGCACCTGCGACTTTTCAAAGGTGTATGATGGCCATTTTTGAGGGTTTAATTGAAAGAGTAATGGAAATATTCATGGATGATTTCTCTGTATTTGGTTCTTCTTTTGACTCTTGTTTATCTAACCTATCTTTAGTCTAAGAAAGATGTGAAGAGACTAACCTCGTCTTGAACTGGAAAAATATCATTTCATGGTGAGAGACGGGATAGTCTTGGGACATCATGTTTCTATTGCAGGTCTTCAGGTTGATCGTGCCAAGGTGGTGGCAATTGAGAAGCTTCCACCGCCCACTAATGAAAAAGGAGTTTGATCTTTCTTGGGGCATGCGGGATTCTATAGGAGATTCATTAAAGATTTCTCTAAATATTCAAAATCGTTGTCCAGGTTGCTTGAAAAAGATGTTACTTTTGATTTTGATGATACTTGCTTGCTTGCTTTTCAGGTTCTCAAGGAAGCATTGATAACTGCTCCGATTCTCATTACTCCGAATTGAATTCAGCCCTTTGTGCTAGAATGTGATGCCAGTGATACAGCGTTGGGAGTTGTGTTGGGGCAGATGAGAGACAAAAAGTTTCATGCGATATATTATGCAAGTAAGACATTCGACTCTGCTCAAAAGAATTATACTGTCACCGAGAAGGAATTCTTGGCGGTGGTGTATGCTTTTGATAAGTTTCGACCTTACTTGGTTGGCATGAAAATTGTGGTGTACACTGATCATTCGGCTATCAGATACTTGATGGATAAGAAAGATGCAAAGCCAAGGATAATTAGATGGATCCTCTTGCTACAAGAGTTCGACATGGAGATTCGGGACAAGAAAGGTAGCGAGAATATCCTAGCCGATCACCTGTCGCGACTTGAGATGAAGGAGCATTGTGACAACACAGATGAGGTAATCAAAGAGTACTTTCCTGATGAGAAGATACTGATGGTGGACATCAAACAGGTCTTCGCTGTTTCGAAGACATACCCTGGGACAAAGGAAATGGATGCCCCCTGGTATGCTGACTACGTGAACTACATTGCAACGAGGGTCAAACCATATCAGTTGAGTAGACACCAGATGGTCAAGTTTCTGCATGATGTACAAACTATATTATGGGAGAAGCCATGGGTCTACAAAATCTGCACTGATTCCATTATCCAGATGTGTTCCTGAGGTAGAATGGGAGAGTGTGCTGGATTTTTGTCACTCTCAGCCAAATGGGGGTCACTTCGGCGCCCAAAAGACTGCTCAGAAAGTGCTTCAGTCTGGTTTATATTGGCCAACCCTATTCAAAAGCTGTCAAGAATATGTTGATACATGTGATAGATGCCAGCGAATGGAGAATATTTCAAAGAGAGATGAGATGCCTTTGCAGCCTAGCATCGTAGTGGAGATTTTTATGTGTGGGAATCGATTTTATGGGGCCATTTCCCCCATCTAATGGATTCCTCTACATCCTACTTGCAGTGGACTACGTATCGAAATGGGTGGAAGCAATTCCAACCAGGACGAATGAGGCAAGAGTGGTGCAGGAGTTCATAAAGAAGAAAATTTTCAACAGGTATGGGGTACCGAAGGCACTCATTAGTGATGGAGGTAGCCATTTTGTGAATAAGATGTTGGAGAAGATGCTTCGAGAGTATGGAGTGAAGCATAGGTTACTACACCCTATCATCCACAAGCAAATGAGCAGGCTGAGGTGTCTAACTGTCAGATTAAGCAGGTGTTGGAGAAGACAGTGGGAAGCACAAGGAAGGATTGGTTCACGAAGCTTGAGGATGCTTTGTGGGGATTCAGGACTGTGTTCAAGACGGTCTTAGGGATGTCGCCATACCAAATAGTTTATGAGAAATCTTGCCATCTTCCGGTGGAGATTGAACATAAAGCTCTTTGGGCGATAAGGCGTTTGAACTTGAGCATGGAGGATGCAAAGGATTTTTGTCTTACTCAAATCAATGAGTTAGATGAGTTCAGAGAGAGAGCCTATGAGAATTCGAGGATCTTCAAGGCAAGGATGAAGAGATGGCATGATGCGAAGATCTATTTTAAAGAGTTCAACGTTGGTGATCAGGTACTTCTTTTCAATTCTCATCTCAAATTGTTTGCAGGTAAGTTGAAGTCCAAGTGGACTGGACCTTATGTCATACATAGAGCCTGTGGAGGGGGGAGTTTCGAATTGAAGGATGAAAAAGGTAAAATTATAGTGGCGAATGGACAGAGGTTGAAATATTACAAATCGTTGCTTGATAAGCAAGTGCTCTCTCTAGAGTACTTAAGTTAGAGGTATCCATCGAGACTCGACGACGTTAAGCTTGAGCGCATGTTGGGAGCCGACCCTCCTGTTTTTAATTGCTTTATTGAGTCAGTGTCAATGTTGAAATTTTATTAGGTGTGCTCGACTACAGTATACACTTCTTTTCAAACTTATGCTCTCCCTTTGTTTGATCTAAGTTTGGGAGGAATACATATATACTTGCGTCTTGCTGTACCAAACTTCATTGTGTTGTGTGCTTGGATGATTAATTTTTTTTTATTTTTCGGTATTTTTGATTCATTTGATTATATTGAGAGGTCGATTTTTTTGTGATTGTCCAGGTGTGTGTCGTTTATTTATTTTTGTTGTGTGTTTATCCTAGTTTCAACTTGGTTAATTTTTGGGTTCTTGAGGATGATTGTTGGATCTTTCTAAGCACTTGATTGAATTGAATTTGTGATTAATTGATAATGTGGTGTTGTGAAATAATTGTGATAATCCAGCTAAAGATGTATTTGAATGTTGGAATGCTTTAGATTGTTGCATGTATTAAAATTGGTTCATAAGCCTATGAAGTAGTGCTTGTTATTCCGTTACACCCATGTGAGAATTTGAGATTTGATAGATCATGAAATTACACATGATTGGTTTTATTCTTGAGAGCATCGTTTACATGCAAGTATTCTAGAACTTGACTCTTAATCTACTTGAGGCTAGATGATTGATTAGATGATGGGAAATGATCTTAGGCCATTTTGTTTTTATTTGAGTCACTGGCCAAATGTTTATCCTACCTTGTTATATTATCAATAGCTTCTCGTTTGAGCCTGAAAGCCTTATTCATTAGAAGCCTATAAAGATAGCCAATTTAATCATTTAAAAGCTTTTAAATACCTATCCTAGTAGAGAATGAAGGAGTCGGATTGGTGATATGTAAAAATCTGAAAAGATGAATGTTGGCAGAAAGTGATTGAAGTTGTAGAATAGTTAAAACTTGCAAAAAGGTGGGGTAGTGCTCGAAATTGGTACCCCAGTTATAGGGTAGTGCCTGAAACTGGTACCCTAGTTTAAAAGGAAGAGAAAGAGATGAAAAGAAGACGTTGAGCTTGAAAGTAAGTGGAGGATTGAAATGATGAAAAGAAATTGAAAGAGGAAAAAAATGAGATTGATTTGTCAAGCATATGTGTTGAAATGTATCTCTATTATTGATTCTCTACTAGTGATCAAGTCACTTATCCCATATTACAGCCCAAAGCAAGTCCTTTGTGATTCCATCGTTAAGTTTTTCAAGTTAGTGGAGAGTCTAGATAATTGTCAAGCTTATGGTTACGCGTGCATGTAAATTAATTTGAGTGCATATATTTTAGCCATGAGAGTGTATAGCTCACACTTGAGTGATAAGTGTAAATACCTTCTGTGAGAATGGATGATGAGCATTCTGAAATGGGAAGTGACTAATTTGACGTGCGTATTTCAGTTGATAGAATTTTGGCATTTGGGTGTATTATCTTGGTTTGGAGGTGTGTGATACCTTATTTGTTGTAGAATTTCAACTATCATCTCTCTTTTATTTTGAATTCGTTATTCGGGGACGAACAACATGGTAGTTTGGGGGGTTGATGAGAGTAAAAATTTACGTGTTTTCGATCTCATAATACACTGTTTTTGTAAGAATAAGGCCATATATTCGTGTGGGATTGCGTAGTTTACGTATTTTGCATGATTATGGTGCTACTAAGGTATTTTGTTGTGTTTTGATAGGAATAAGGGATAAAAAATACAAAGTTGGAATGAAGGGTGAACTTGTGCTACTTGCAAGCAAACAGACGTCCACTTTTCATAATTTTTCTGTATTCGTGTGGAAGTTAAAAATGATCGTGTGAGACATGGTTGGAAAGCCACGGAAGAGAGGAATGCGTGGCCACAAGAATCACCTTAATCAGAGTTTGAAGGAAGAAGTTATGGCTAAAGCGGTGAGACTGCGCAGCTATTGACGAAATTTTCGAAACTTGTCAAATATTGGCCCAAAATAAGTCCTCATACCACGTCACTAGCTAAATTGATGCAGTAAGATTTGAATTTTTGAAGAGCAGGACATTAATGGGCCCATTGCCACCTCCAATTATTCATTTTTTTTATAAAGTTAACAACTTTATTTTTCATTCTTCTTTTCTATCCTAACAACTCCTGCTTCCCCAAAGAAAAAAGATACTTTTCAGCGGAAAGGACGTCAACATGCAAGGATGTATTGAAGAATTGAAATTTTGGAAAGTGGGCCATGCAAAAGTGATTTCAATTGTTGGCATGGAACGTGAATAAACAATTGTTCCATTAATAGGCCACTTACTCATTATAGCCCAAGATTGAATCCCATCACACACACACGCCATTACTCCATTGGGCAGCGTGAAAAACAGGGGGGAGAACGCGAAATAAGAAAAACAGGGAATTGACGCCCCCTGTACCAACGCACAACTCTGGCGAACAGAACGCGAACACCACCCACGCACCCTTTCTCGCCATTCCACCTACTTCAACCATCCATTATCCCACGTGTATCAAGTGCAGTTTCGAGAGCCAATTCAATCTGATAGACGGAGGGAGAATGTGAATCACTTGATACTAGGGTTTCGTATTTTCTTCTATTATTTTTAATTATTGATTTTGTTATAAAATTGTCAGCCATGAGGGTTGTGTGTGACCTCACAGGCTAAAACCCTTTTACAGTTCTAAGGATTGAAGGTTAGGGTAGTTGATTTGGGAACCCTGATAGAATTTTGTGAATGCATGCTTCTAAGATTCTTATTTATTTGATTGATTAAGACCTTGTTTACATGTGTGTAACATTTTCGCATTGTATCATTGTTGTTGCCCGTGATGCTTGGTATATTGTGTTAGCTTGTGTGCATATATAGTTAATATTGTCTATTTGCTAGGGATTATAATAGTTTGCCAGTGAACACGATAATCCTAAGGGCTGATAAATAAGATACTTGATATTCTTAGTAGAACAATGCAATTAAGAAATCAAGTAGGAAGTGAATAAGATTGAATAGTATTTTCAGAGAATATATGCTAGTCGAATTGGTCATCCCGAGGTTTATGAAATTTGCCTTATTAGTATCTAGGAAGGAGGTTCAAAACTATTCGTGCATCATCTTATGATGTATTTCCATTAAAACAGTATGAATGAACAATATGACGTCTAGGAGACCAAATTAATTGCACTACACCTGATACCTTAGAACTGTTATTTTTATCTTGATCAATCTTGAATAATTCCTATTGCTTTTATTTATTTGTTAATTGTCATTTAAATTCTTAGACATTAATTCAATTCAAACACTTGGAAATTTGGTTACGATAATTCTAATTGAATAGTAATATAAATTAAATAGATAATTAGCTGTTTCAGTGGGAACGATATTATTTTTAACTGAGGTACTTGCCATTACAATTGACATCCCTATACTTGGGGATTTTAATTGAGGTGCGCAAATTATGCCTAACGTGAAGCAGCATATATATAATTAATAACACAAAACACCAATTAATAATGTAATTTTCCGCAGGAAGTGTAGCTAAATTTCCACAGCTGGAACTAAAAAGCCATACAAGGAATTAGTTTCCAACGAGCTGGTACCAACCCAATTCTAAACTAAAAAAATAAGGATCATCGTGCAATAGGGAAAACAAATTCTTATAGTTAACAAGAATAGGAACCCAGTCGGACAATGAGATGTCATCATCACAGTATATCCACCGTTTTGCAGCTCAAGGAGTTCATTATGTTCATCATTCAGGACCTCTGCTTCAGGGTATCGGCTTATTTGTTCTTCCGGTCAAGACAAATTATTCTAACTTCTTGTTCAAATGTTAATAGTCGCAAGCCCAATTAAACCGCTTGTGCTTACCTATTTTCTAGATTTTATTGAATTGTAGGAGCTAGGGCCAGATAAAGCCTATGTTATATTTCTATCTTTTTTCTTCATGAGGATCCTACCTTTAATTCCACAATTTTCATTATATTTTGATTTAGGCAAATGCTCCTAAACATTTTTTTGATGTTGCATGCAGTGGATATGCCATCCATTAGTACTGAAGAACAAGAAGATTTATACAGGTCTCATATGATGCAGGATCTCCAATCTTGGCATTTTTAGTTGTAACTTTAATTTTGGTTAGGCTTTAAAACTTCTTTCCTACAAGACTATAACTTGTTGCTGGTTGGCCATCTAAATCTTGAATTTATACTTAATGAAGCTTTTGATTTGTGAGTTGGTAATAACTAAATTTTAAGTTCATGGGAAAACCTATACAAAACAATGTTGTATTTCTAAATAACTCCTACCAATTTCTTACTCGCTGCAAGGTAGTCAATTTATTCGGGTAATAACTTTTCTATTCTACTAAAGTTCACGAAATGTGGTTGAGCCCACCGTACAAATGAGCTAACTCATATAGTGACCTCATATACCAAAACTTAACCATGCTAATATATGTAAGCTTATACGAATAATTCAGCTAAAACAAAAAAGTTAATTGTGCTTAGCAATGTAGTCTATGTAGACATATTCAATCAAATCTAGTAGAGTCGGAAGTCTATTTCACAAGTTGCCACTTTTAGAGCTATAAAACATTTCACAATGAATGATGATCGAATTAGTAAAATACTAACAAGTAATTTGCAGTTAATGTAAAATAACAAAACCCAATCAAACAAGCAACGTTGATCTATTTAGGGCACCTGAGTGCCAATTCTTTTATCAAATGGGGAATCGATTTCAGCAACCTGGAACTGTAACATGAAGGAATTAGTCAACGGTTCTGTTTCCACAGGAGAAAGGTAGTCAGTATAACAGCAGCTTAATGTTATCATACACAATAGAATCAGATTTTCCCTAAACAAAAAATTAAAGATAACGAACAACAAATAATAATAAGAATGCAGGTACAAGGTGCTCACGGGGGCTGAGGAAGGTGACAAAATAGCAACGGAAAGAAGTAATTAGGGATTTTGTCTTAAAATTGAGAAACCAAAGAGTGGGTAGGGGCGAAAGGAACGTGGAATCAAAATTCAAATTAGATAAAGTCAAAACGATTCGAAAATCCAGAAACATAGTGAGAGCGGAGCAAAGAGGAAGTAGAATGGAGGTCAAACGGGGGTGAGAGGAGGGCGGTGTAGAAAATGACCTCGTGTATAGCAGTCTTTGCCATCGTCGGACACGTGGAGAAGATGAAACATTTGCAGGGGCGACAAGGAAAGTACACATGGAGTGAGTAGACGCACACTAACGCGACAAAGTGAGAAGGGAGGCACAACGAAGACGGCCGACGAAGGGAGCGGAACAGACATATGAGGATGAGAGATGGACGGCACAGGAGATAAGCTTTGCCGGCGAGAAAAGGCTGTGAAAGATGGCAGATGGAACTTGTAAGGCACGGGAAGAGGGCGGGTGAATTCCAAACGCGTATAGAGAGGGTGGTGGAGTTAGACACGTGAAAGGGGAGCAACCGGTAACGGGGAAGAAACAGGCCGAAAACCGGCTATTTCCCCGTTATATATAGTATAGTATAGATATAGATATAAACCATGACGGCATGACCGCACATCATTTTTACTTGCAAAATGTAAAATTCACACAATTCTTCGAATATCCAATCACGAATTTATGGAAGAAAAAAAAAAAAAAACTTGGCTGCGTTTATTTCACATTTTTCAGAATCTCAAAGTAAAAAGAAAACATTGTGCCCCAAAAATGAATCCCCTATGTTAAAATGTCAAACAAATGATTCTTAACCCTAATGTAATTTCACCCATAACTAAACATCAAGAAAATGATACTAATAAAGCAAGCAACTCCAAGCTATGTGATGTGATCATGTGAAGATCAAAGTGCTCTTCCAGTTCATAGTTTTCCTGCACATACACGTTCTTATTCGATTAAACCTTTCAGCCCTTTGCTGAAAGCAGAGGCTTGATTACTACTATTTTACAGATTACGGGACAGTTTAAAGCAACAAGATGCCCTCTCTTTCGATCAATAGAACGACACTCTAATTCGTCTCTACCTTTATCTCCATGTTGCTTCTTGAAATCTCTTCCTTATAGAACTGAAGCTGCTATGACCTTTATCAGACCAACGAAACGAAGCACTTCTTTTCAAGAGATCTGCGACAAAAGGGGAACCCAGGCTCGAATTCTCTATTCCACTCTCGTCATAATCTGCAATGAGCAGCTTCATTATTAACATAATTGATATAGAGACTTGGTTATGTGCACCATAATCTAGGTAAGAATTAGACCAGCTTCGTAAAAAACAACTGAATGTAGAGGGGGAAATAAAGAGGAAAATAAAAAAAATTTATAATAAGGATAGAACTAAAAATTTGGGGATGATGAAAGAGCAAAAAACCACAAAAAATTAGGCCAGACACTCATGAATTCACTCTCTTCATTACAATCAACAAGAAGAATATATAAACTTCTCGATATGTTTTGTACTCCCTCCATCCCACATTAAATTTCACACTTTCCATTTTAGTCCGTCTCATATTAAACTTCACCACCCAAAAAAGGAACATCACATCAATTCTCAACCTTAAAAGTACATCATAATTATAAATTCACCACTCAAACCTAACACACATAACATACTTTATAATTTATTTATTACCTAAAATACTACAATACCCTCCAAAAGTCAATAAAGTTGGTCGAAAAACAACTTTTCTTAGACTTCATATCTATAGAAACGGTGCAAACAAACATGGGACGAAAGGAGTAATATTTATTAGCTTCGTCATTCTCTCCAATCATCTATGATGAGAATTTCCAAGGAATGGTTGTTTTCATAGGTTGAGTGAGGAGGGAACTAGTACTAGGAGAGACTAGCCTTATTAATTCCATAAAACAAAATGAAGCTCAATTCTTATTTCTGTCATCATGCACATGTTATGATATTCCACATGAAAGTGTAGGAGGGCATATATGATGATGATGATGATGATGATGATGATGATGATTCATGATGATGATGATGATGATGATGATGATGATGATGATGATGATGATGATGATGATGATGATGATGATGATGATGATGATGGTGATGATGATGATGATGACGATGATGATGATGATGATGATGATAATGATGATGACGATGATGATGATGATTCATGATGATGATGATGATGATTCATGATTCATGATTCATGATGATGATGACGATGATGATGATGATGATGATGATGATGATGATGATGATTCATGATTGTGGGGAATCAATTGTTGTATATTGTAACAACATGAACCAACAATAATAATGGACACCGCAGCTTTATCTTTCATGTGACTCTACCATTACTTATTAAAATCAAGATTAACAAAACACATTTATGTCGTTAATTGTCAGAAGCTTGAAATAACTATTGTTTGTCAAATATTATACATGCTAGTAATTTCACACAGGTGTATTCATCAGTAAATTATGGACCCTCCAGATCAGTAAACAAGACAGGAAGTAATAAATGTCAATATAAACAACCACTCAATCACATAAACTAACCAACTTGGTTGAAAGGTGGCTTCAAACATAATAAGAATCAATTGAGCATGGAATAAATGGTTACCAGAAGATGAAGGTAGCCGATACTGCCTTTTCAAGAATCTCGAGGCCACCTTATCTTTCTTGTGGCATAAGACTCGTATTAATGTGTGCGCATCTCCCATATACCGTTGACCATACTTATGAATATTCACACCGGCTGAAATATTTTCGCTGGAAGCCATCAGCATCTTGATCAAGGATTCCGACTGGCCAAATTATCAGGAAAAGTAAATCAGGAAAAATAAATCTCTTTGATAGTAGCAACTTAAAAGTGTTAATCATCTACCTGAAGGGAAAACAAGCTCAGAATTTGACGGTAAAATTTTGCTTCCTGTTCAACCAATGAACGAGGAAGGCCTTCCCCATCAGCAACAAACAATTCCTACAAAAAAATGAACATTGCATGCAAATTAATTACTATCAGATAAAATATCTTCATATGTAAGCTAGCAGCCTATACAAACCCTCAGAAAAATCTTATCATGCAAAAAAAACAGAGAAATAATATAAAACTCCACATATAATTTTTTAAGAATATAGGACCAGATTCCATCTGCCAAAAACTAAATATTCTTCTCCATTTTACAACTTCGCGAAGAAAAACAAATGCCACATACATGATTTTCAGGAATATTAGCATGAGTGAGTTGACCAATTACTGAGCTATTCCTGTGCTACCAATTAACCACTTACTCAAGACTGAACATGTATAGTGAAATGTATTGCCAATAACTAAATTAAAACCTTTAGTACATTGGAATTATTATGTTACCGAGTGAAATTAAAACTATGCTAGTTAGCATTGGATAGTACTACTTTCCTTTACCTTTAACATATTATAATCTTCGTCAATGAAAGACATATCTGTATCAGAGAATGCGCGTGAAGGGCCTCCATCGAGCAACACCCACATGAATCCTTCCTTTCAATACATATTGATATGCAAAAAATCAGAATATAGGAAGAAATAAACAAATGATGCATACAGATACCACAAGCAAGAACATACCAGTGATGCCTTCCAAATGATTGACACTACAAGGTCTCTGATTGTATTGTCAACCACACTACATACATCATTAAGGACCTAAAAGCATGACATTAAATGTTATGATGAATAAATAGGTAGAAGAATAATATACCATTTCAATTGTGTTTCTAAATATGTTTTTGTTGAAGGGTGCATGTAGACTTTTGTCATCTAATCCTCGTTTTTTATAGAATAAGGGAAATTTTTAGCAGACAGCAAAAAAACTATCAATTCTACAAAAAAGAAATAAAACAATAAAAACAAAAAACAAAAACGTTATACTATTATCAAATAACAGTATTAAGACTTAAAGAGTACCTTTCACATTTAATGTTAAGCAAAACAAGATAACTCATGAAGATTACATTTGAGAGATGATATTTTTTAGCAAGTGGAAATAGACAAGGACACTAAAGGATAAGATGCCATGGACAGGACTATATAAAGTTCTGGGTGAACCACAGCAGAGTCAGCTGGATTTGTACAAGTAGCAAACCAACAAAAAGAGATTTACAGGAAAATCATTCACTAGATTATATGGTGAAATGACAATAAGATTAATTTAGAAAATTGTATCCAGAGAGTTGCATTTTTATAATCCACATAAATAATGTAGGTGTAGAACTATAGAAAGGCTGACCCTTAATGTATTTAGTTAGGGTGTCATTTCCTTTACTTGTGTCATATAGATCAGATTTTAGTTTCTGTTTCTTATCTTGTTAGTTAATGTAATTTATTTAATAACCTATTGGGATTCCTAACTAATAGGAATTCTGCTTCTCTTTAGGGCAGACTGCATTGCTAACCACAGGTTGCCTAAATAAGGATGTAAATAACTCGTTCAGTCGTTCCAATAAAAGAAAGAACATTCAGCATAACTTCAAAAGCTCATCTGCCTCTATTATGCATGTACGTAAGATGGCACGAATATCAGTCCTAATGCATTTATCTTTGTTCATATTACAAAGATAACAAAAAAGTGGGGGGAAAGGGAAGATAAATTATTAAATCTTACTTTATCAAACTGTGGCAGTACGCCATCTAAGCGATTTCCTGCTGCACCTCCATAATATAAATGGGACAGAAATGACTCTCTCATATCCCAGAACACAATTTTGGCCCCTGAAAGTCCAAGGAAGAACACATAGTAGCTGGTCAGGCACAAAAGAATCAATTGAAAAGAATAGCAAATACATTTTCAATCTCACAAGTCACATCCCACATTTTAGAGACCTATACCTTTATTTTCTAACCTCTACTTTAAGATGCATTATTGGGCTCAACAAAAATCTGGCTGCGTAAAGAAATTAACCAAGGCATGGGTTTAGGCTCAGCATGAAGAGTAAATTAAAGAAAACGCAACATGTATGCCATTCCTTACCTAACACCAAAAAGCTTTACTTAAGAAATTTTAAATAATATTGATTAAGAAAAAAAGGCCAAGTTTTCTGTTAGGAGTTCTGAAAAACATTAATAAACGACAAGGTCAACAAAACCTTATGTTTGAGAATCAACAAAGATCTTCTATATGCAATTCAACTCAATGATTGCAAGATCAAGTCATTGAAAGGGAACTACAAGAAAAGAGTATTTTTGTTATATATCTGTCAGATCCCTTCTCATGTTTGTTTACTATTTTTCTTGTGACTGTTCACATATGATTTTCACAAATAGTTGAGACTTAGTTTATAACCTAGGACCTTCTTTAATTTTTTAATGAGTGACGATTATTTAAAGTCTGATCATAATGACAATACATTTCAAATTAAGGAACGCTTACAACAAAAGCAACCACAAAACCAGAAATCACGTGCAGTAAGGACATGATACTTCACTGATCTGAAGTTTAAAATCCACTTTGCTTCACTGATGTCTATAAACAAAATCCCAACTTCTTAAAATAGTGCATAACTAAGTATGCTCACTGTCAAAGTAATGAATAACTGCCACTTATTCTCAGTTACTCATTTTAAGCATAGAAATATTAAGAGTGGCAGTTCCTGTGATTGAATGGACTGCTAACCTCACTAAATTTGATCACAGGGCACAAAATATTTAACTTTGATTTCTCCTATATTCTTTCTAAAGTAATTGATATCTTGAGCAGTAGTCAGAAGAGCTAATCTGATCACTCTAGATAAAAGAATCTCGGAGCACGGAGACTTGTTTTTAAAGTGGAAACCCAACTCCTAATAAAATTGTTTTTTAAAGTGGAAACCCAAACCCTAATAAGGCTATGCTCTTTTTGGGTTTCAAGTTAATTTTGAAAATCAGTTTTCAAAATCCAGTAGATTTGAAATCCTAATGAAGAGTATTTGGACCATTATGCTAAACGGGTATACAATGGGTGACATGATGGGGCTGAGGTGAGCCATGATGGCATCATTAATAAGGCTGAAAATATGTACTCATGTGGGTAACAGCCATTAATATGTAATCAAGGCAATAAGAAAGTGTTATTAAGATCAGTGGTCAAAGGTAACAGTTGGGATCAGGCATAACTTACCAAGAAAATCGCTGGTCTTCTTAATTGCATCAGAAGCAGAATCCTTAATGCAGTCCAAGGTGGCGACGAAAAGCTCAGAAACTGATTCGCCATTCACATCTGTTGGCTCCAAAGTCAGAGGAGTTCTTTCTGTCGCTGAATAAAATGGATTGTTAATATTATGCTAAAACTAAAGAAAATTCATGTACACTTTTATTACAGATGTAGTGATGATAAACAGTTAAACACACATTCAGGATCCATGAAAGTCCTAATATGTATTTCCATGTAAACAGAAACAGATAAGCGCAGTCAAGAAATTATTAGAACATAATAATTTCTTTCTAATCACAATGAGGGAACCTAGCAAATTTTTGTGTCATGACAAACAGCACACGCTTAATTTGTGCAAGCATTTAACAGTATTAGTGGTAGTATATGGAAGGATTGAAATTTTGAAGGCTACAAATTTGAATGAAATAAATAACAGTTAAAAAAATAATAGCTATAGTAAAGGATTCTCCTTCAAAAGGGCTCAAGTAACCAACAACTTGAGAGCCACAGAGAACCACTGTAGCTAATTCCCGAAGAGACACGAGACATTACCACCTACGAACACAATCAAGATTCAGAATAAGGCTTCAGTGTACTCTATCTATGCAATAACCATATTGTGCTTCAACACATATAAATCAAGGTGAGCGGGCAAGCCCATAAGGAAAGTCTACAACTGCATTTAGAAAAGAACTTGAAAGATAATGTAATTTGTATAGTAATGAATTTAAATGTTTAAATTCCTTAGGTAGCCATGAGCAGAGCCTCTTTGATTAATACTCATCTCTAGATGGAGGTGGTCTGTGTTCAAGCCCAACTCCATAAATGGAGCTTAATTATGAATATTTGAACGTTTGCAAAGCTCAGGAGCTTAATGAATTTCTTTGTATTTTTAACTGTGCTATAACTTACAAGTAGTTTCTACTTTCTAATAGCAATACTTGTATTATAATATTTAATAGTTGAGCATGATGCATGTTAATACTCAGATGATATTTATGAGATTATACTTTTACTAATAATGCAAGAAACATGAATATGAGATAGTAGCTAATTATGATTACACAATAAATATATATACTACGATAAAAAGATAATATACTTACATGTACCGATCAAAAAATAATGGTTCACATTGATTCAAGTAACATAATTAGCTACTATAAACATCTAAGATTGAATAAGCTTGATCGTAAAAAAGATGAGATCTAGATCAATATTTTTTACTGTGTTTCAGCTTGAGCATAGACTGAACTCACTGACTTAACTGTAACCTTTTGAAAGGCAAAACTTGAGCCAGACTAATTAATTTTTACAAGTTAAATAAATTTCAGATCATTATTAACAGTGACAAGGTAATTCTCCAATTGATACGAGTGTTAAATGACTTTGTAAGAGATAAGCATTCAGATCTGATATTGATGATTGATTTCTGTGTAGGGTGGAGCATCAAGAGACGAACAAAGGTTGGAAACTAGATTGAATTCTAATTTGGTTTTTCTAGCAAATTCAAAAACTTACAGCTGTTTATTCGGTATGATGCCACAGATACCCATGACTTCCTAATGCCTTCTTCAAGTGCAGCAATTTGCTTTTGAATATACTGCACCAAAAAAAAAAAAAAGAATCTATAAATATTTCGAAAAGGAAAATTTTATATGTTCGGTAGAAAGTGAGCAAATTTCAATCGGCTCCAAAAATTTGCACCCAACATAACCAATGCATCCTACTTCAATACCAAGATCTTTGGTACCGACATATAGTTCCTTCTTAAAAATATCTTACTCCCTCCATCCAGTTAGGCTATTCACCTTTACTCTAGATACGGAGTTTAAAAGATGTTGCTTTATGTTCAATTTTATTGACTTTTGAGGGTAATGTATCTTTTTTAGTAATAAATAAATGATTAAGTTATGTGTATTAGGTGGGTATGACAATTTTGAATATATAATGTATGGAGAGGTTATTCGTTTTGAAACTTTTATGTTTTTTAAAAGTTTGAAGAGTGCAACGGGACAAACAAATGAAGAAAGTGTGAAGGGTGTAATGGGACGAGGGGAGTGTAATTTTTATAAGTCTTTTAAGTTATAAAAATTAAATGAGAATAACAATAACTCTCCAAGTAATGATAATATCAGTTGCCATTGATAACTAATATTTTCCACATCAGCATGCCACTTGAAAATTATACAAGCAAAAATACTTTTTATAAATTTATTTGAACGTTAAATACTTCTTATTTATTTGAGCATTGTCTTCCACAAATGACAAGACAGTCAAAGAAACTATCATATTAGACACTTTTGATTGAGTATAAAGAAATATTTCAAAAAATTGTTGAAGATACAAGAATTATTAGTCCTGCCGCTAATATGTCTTAAACTAATCAAAGAAAACGTGTGAATGAACTAGTCAAGAAAAGTGGAGATGATTCAAACTTATTGCAAACGAATAAGAATTAAACTTTTACTCACTCTATAAGTATTCAGACGTATACAGAGCTTGGCAGTTGTCAACTCATCCAAATGCTTATAAATCCCATCATCTATAATCATGGTCTCCCCCAACTTTTTCTTGACAATAGGAAATGTTGCCTCCTTATAGCGAGTCAATGGAGGAGTAGATGGATACAACTTTTGCTTGTCAACTGCACAACGAAAATATCATTGTTATTTCTCATTTGTGTTTACGTAGGTTTCCAGAATCAGGCTCCAAAAGAACAAATAAAGTAAAAAAGAAGATCTATGCACCAATAATCTGAACATTTACATGTATGACAATAGAGCGCACACACTTCTTTTATCTTTATTTACCTGTTGCAGCTTAAACCCTTCTTGGAACCAAAAAACATCCAGGAGAAAATCAGTGAGCTGTCACCTACTATCACAAATTGTTTCTCTAAATCTATATAATTTTGATAAATTGTGTCATTTAATTCAATTTTCCAGAAGGGAGGGAGCTGTGAAATTCAATTTTGAATGATTGAATCAATCGCATTTCTACCATGAGCTAGTCATCGAAAGGAGATAAGCAAACGTGATAATCATCAAATGTAAGCATTAAAGTGAAATTTCGATTTGAATGTGATTTCATATTCAGCCCGGTCAAGTTAATTATCATAGCGGGTAACTTGTCCCACCCACTTTTTGTGCAGTTTCTGAATCTCTAGTAGATTAGCTATACAGTTGGTAAACTGAACCCATGTAATTATTTCAATTTAAGAAAAGGGTAAGAACCAACTCATAGCATAAACAAAGAGACAATGACAGTTACAGCAACTATACTATAACAACAAGCATTCCTTACCTAGCTGGCTAACCACTTTCAGTAGATAGGCATCCAGGCTATGGAAAATTATGGATAGTAGAGCTTGTAAATGGGTTATGTCCATTGGTAAGCTCCACTCGAAAAATTGATCTACAGTCTGCAAAATAACTTGCATGTCAAATTCACAGATAAATCAGAAAAATCAACAAGCTATAGTAAATAGATAAAAGGAGACCTTCTTCCAGGTAGAAGACAATTTCTTTAGCATAAATAAATAGATGACAAAGATAAGATAATCAAGAATATAATTGCAAATATTTACTTAAATGAAACAATGTTTTATCTGCAAAAAATATATTCCAGAACAAATCAAAGAATTTTGCTTGATTTAATAAATAAAGATGCATAACAAGAATAAGAAAAATTGTTACTTTTTGGGGTAATTTGGTATTTTTGGGTAAATAAATAAAGTGTAAAGAGTGTTAGGTGGGTGTTGTATTTATGAAAATAAAATGTACTGGGGTTAGTTGTATAAACTTTATTGCCATTTATGAAATGTGAAAACTTTTGTGCGACAAACAAAATAGAAAATGGGAATGCTTTAGTGGGACAGAGGGAGTGTATGTTTGGACTTTTTTTCTATGAATTTAAGAGGTACAACTAAGCAAAGACGGAGCCACTCAAGAGTTATTTCTTCATCCACATAAACTGCAAGTTTGTTTCAGAAATTTCCAATATCCTTTCTTAACTTTTTACTTATTAAAATTGTGCTTTATGTAATTATCATTTGTATTTATTTGTGCCCCCTTGTAAAAAGAGTCTGGGATCTGTAACAGTAACAAAGGCAACTTTGTAATCTAATGACAAAGAGGAATGAAAACCAGGGGGATTAAACACAAGTGTGATGAAGATAAAAAAATAAAGATTGCCAACTATATAGTAAAAAAACACACTTAAGACATTCCTTGATAAAATATCACATATTAAACATATTTTACCAAGTTCCATGGGCCAAATATTGCAGAATTAGAAAAACTAGAGCCAAATCTCAAGAATAGGACGTCTAATGTCATAGCAAAATTGGAAATTCAACCCACGGTGTCAAACAATTCTGTTCAGACAAATCTCAGACAACTGAATAATTATTACACTAAATTAAACTAGGCCAAGCTACATTAATTTTTGAAACTAAAAAAATCAGAAAAATTCCTTTCCCATGACCAGGTAACCTGCCAGAAACCCATTGCATTAAACCACAAAAACATCTTAGCTGTTTCGATGCAGTTATTTTAAAGTTAATATACAAAAAAGGATCCATTTTTAGCCTATATATAATGAGCTATAAAGGATGGATGCATTGCCATACAAAGAAATGAGGATCTAAACAGCAGTCAGAATTACTGTTTTTCCAGGTAGATGTCAGAATTACTGTTAGTCCTTAAGGTAAACACAATACAAGAATACAAAATATTTCACACCACATTAAAATTAGACAATTTGGTCAGGGATCTAAACAGGTACAATTTTTTTTTTTTTTTTTTTTGAAAAGGAAACAGAAATTTATTAATAGTTTCAATACGGATGAGAAGTCCCCAAAAAACAAGAAACATATTCACTTAAAACCATCTAAGTGCACACAGAAAAAGGAACCTGCTCATTTAATCAGCACCACAGTCCATATATACAGGATAGTCACATTACTGAAACTATGTATACCTCCTCTATGATCCTGAACACTTCAACTGCTGAAGCTGCGTGCTTCTGCTGAGACGATAAAGGTTCCCAGTCCTGCCAATATGAAAAACATATATGTATATATAAATAAATATATACAACATTTACATTTTTAAGTTTTCCCATGGAAAAAATCTGTAACATAAATGAAAAACTCCTGAATATGAATGGAATGTGGATATACTTCAATGATTTGGTATACCATGGTTTGTGCTGTTATAAATTACAGTATCATAACCAAGTATGAAACAGACCTCAAGATCAAAAGCACGTCCTGTCCATTCAAGAATTCTTTCATGTTGTGCAACGACCCAGTCAAGAATGATGGTTTTGGATACTTCAACTATCTGCAGAGAGGAGAGAAGTGTGAGCATACGCCTCATCACTAATACCTTATGAGCAGGTCCATATACAGGCGCCATCTTCAAATTCTATTGTGCAATCCAACATCTTCAAATAATGCACTATAATCCATCATTTATGGGTTTGCAAGCTGGTGATACAAAAATAACATAAAGTATTTACATACTCCAACTTCTAGTGATTTTGACAATTTTAGCCAGAAAAAGACAAAACTTGGTAGCAGGATCATTTGCTTCATTTAGTTGCAGTAAGCTTGCTATAATTTTAACTCAAGGCAATCACGCATTTATCCTGCTTGGATTAGATAAATATAAGAGAATCTTCCTGCCATAAGCCCTTTTCTGTAAACGTCTGCCGCGTTATGTGAAAGTCAAGGACCATTTAAAATTCATTTCAGTTCAACAAAGAAATACAAAGCTTCAAGCACACATGACAGATCATCCATGTCAGAGTTATTCTTGAAATGGCTCTCATAGAAAACATTTATGAATAGAAAGTGGTGACATAGAAGTGATACTTAATGGAAAAAACTAGTGGTCCTATGCATGAATAGAAAATTAAAGCTTCCACAATACGAACACATATAATCCTTGAAATTGTATCATGCTCATCATCCTAAAGCTAAAGATGATCAAATTGATGAAGGGTTATTAGTAAATATCAAAATTCAACTCGTAAAAAATTCTCAGAACTTAGCAGATAGGACAATTAACACCTTCGAAGGAAACTTCAAGTCCATAACCTATTACTACAAAATTACATATGAGTGTCAATCTACATGAATTAGTGGCAGTTATACCATACATCCTACTAGGGGGAAAGGGTTAAAGAAGATGTCACAAAATCTCAAATATATCGGCCAATGGGAGGCTACACTGCAATCCTCCAAACTCAATTAGAAATTAGCTCAAGTAAGAACGATGAATACCCTAGTTTTTCGGTTTTTCCAGTGATATAAACAAAGCATACAAGATTGCATTCGGAGAAGGCAATTAATTTAGACAATCAGCTTAAAAACTATGATCCTTTATCCTTGCACTCAGATTAACTTATCACAAGACCACAAAAAAAAGCAGATGAAGTTTGAGAACTATCAATTTTTTATACCTCAAAAACAGTAGATGTATTCCGCCCACATAGAATGGATTTCATGGAAAAAGTGGTTAGGCTACACCATAAGATACGTTCCAGGATCAAAATTCAAATCATTTGCACAATAACTAATCCAATTTTATGAAATCCAAATCTACATAATAACTAATTTATTTGTAAAAAAAAATCCACACGTTAATAGGTTTCAAAAAAATACGGACCGGATAGTATTCAAATTCTTGGACATAGCGCAAATTGTTATCTTTACGAGCTGAATAACTGAGTTTGATAAGGCAATGCTCCAGTGCATAAGCAGCAGGAAGTACTTTCCTGACATCCTCAGTGAAGCATGTAATACCCTTGATAAATGGTTTCTAAGACAAAAGAAAGAAGCAGAATGAATATGGAATTATCTCGTAGAGAGACGTTAATTTTCACCAAATCGCAAATCCATACCAGTCTTTCACCATAAAACTGGTGTAACATTTTGGCTGAGACCATTGCACAATCAGGACACCAATGACTTAAGACTGGGCTGAATATAGAGAGATCCTTATCAGCAATGAATCTTAGTTCACTAGCAAGGATAGCCAGTGGATGCATCCTTTCTTTTGTAGACCCAATAGTAGTAACACCACTAACCTGAGATGTTTAAGATATCAAGTATCAACTGTCATGAATAATGACTAACAATCAAGTTCCAACATACATACAGGGCTTACCCTCTTGCATGCAGCATACAAAGACATTTCAACATAAGTTCTGATCTTTTCTGTAGCAAGCTCTTTAAGACAAGATCCTGTAAACTGTCAGGATGTCAAGAATAGTTCGCAAATTAAAAAGATCTTTCAGCACTCATCAGGAGGTTGTAGTACTCAGAGAGAACCTGAAGGCAAAGTCTCATACAAACAAGTTGTACATAAAACAAGTTGTGAAAGTCTCATACATTAAAAACATGTTTGCTTCAAATCCATATCTAAAGGAGGATTAAATTTGCACAAGTTGCATAGTCGTTAAAGGCGCGCCTTAGGCGAGGCGAAGCCCTCATCATTTGGGATTCTTAGTTTTTGGGGTTTAGGTTGATGTTCAAAAAAAAAAAACCCTCGCCTTTGTGCGCCTTTCTGGAAGTCAAAAGGAGCGTACAATTCCAAAGATGGTCAATTTATGAATGATTTTTTCTCAAGTTGTCGCATGGTAAACACACTTTTATTAGTAAAATATTCACTTTCACACTTTCACTCTTCTCCACAAACCATTAAGGTTTTTAGAAAGAAATAATACTGCCTGCCACCACCGGTGCTCACCGCCCAGCTACCACAAGAATTTTAGTTTTTTTTTTCTTCTTGTTTTTCTATATTTTTCATGAAGAGGAAGAATTTAATGGATATAATGAACAATTTGATGGTGAAGAGGAGAATGAAGATTAGGAGGAGGACCACAGACCATGTATTAGAGGTGCGCCTCTTGAGATGAAGAAAGGTGACACCCTTGTACACCTCCTTAAATCACCAAAAAACTGAAAGAAAAAAAATGGGCCCATGGTCCTAGCCTATAAGTCTCTATGCCTGAGGCGCGCCTTAACAACTATGCAAGTTGGATCGTATAACTTGATGCAATAAATCACATCTCATCATTGTAAAGAGATGCAGAAGAAAATGGAAGTACGGCAATCTGAAATACATTACTCTTTCGCATCAAAATTAATTAATTAGTCGGCAGTAAACATACCTGGATGTTTGCATGAGGAACAAAATCACTAGTTCCAGTGGATAATCCCATAGCCAAAACCTTCTCAAAGAAAGATGATTTCTGAAAATTGAAGATCCATTTAGACAGAATATTTCAAGGTGGAGCATGCTACAATATTACTCCAAGATCACAAAACTAAAAACCAAATAACTGGCACTGCTATAAAAACAGACTACCTGACTAAAATATAGATGATAATCCTGCAATTTAATGTCACACCATGAGCTGATGGAAAAAAATATAGACTCCAGCAGGTTCATTCTCGATTCACATCCATTGCTAATATTCAAACATGTCAAGCACTTCATGTAAGCCATGTCTTTGTCATCAATCACTTCAGCAGATAGAACATGCTCAACTTCACGAATTGCATAGTCCAGTAGTACTGCTTCTTCAGTTGCAACAAACTTCCATAAAAAAAAATATATAACTTCATCAGTTATGACAATTGATTAGTCAAATTTTCAGTGATCACGAATGGTAAAATAAACACATAAAAATGAAAGTCTATACGACCCATGCAATCAGTTCACCATGTTACAGCTGACTTGTGGATTCATGTCGTGAATCCTAAATCATGCATAGATTTATTTTTGGAAAGGAAACATGTCCACTGGCTACAAAACCGAAAGTTCACCTAATCAATTTCAGAAGTCATGAATCATTGTAAAAGAAACTTATACCTGCTGAAAAAGCACCCAAGCAAATAATGCGTGATGCAAACTATTCGTGATGCCAAGCATTGACCAAGTCAATTTCACAAACTTCAGGATCTCTTCTGTTTCCTGATAAAGAAGTCAATTCGATAATTTAAATACATACACATTTTGAAAAAAAAATCTTAATATCAAAGAGAAAAACCTAACCTCTATGAACTGGCTCTCTTCCAGAATGTCAAACACACCAAAGAGTAACTTCTCGTAGAGTCTAATGTTCAAATGATAACAACTAGTCCAGTAGTATGTTTCTCCCTCAATCCCAAAGCGTTCAGGTATAGATGAGAATGTCAAGGCAACTTGTCGAAGACTTAAAAGAACATTACTCCGTTCTGAAGGAGACATCTTAATATCCCATTCCTGACCATAAGAAAGCAAATTGTCTAAGCGGGAATTTGACACTGCTGTTAAAAAACAAGACAACTCAAGATATACCTTGGGATTTCTAATTTTTGCAAGTGAAGCCTCGAACAGCTGCTTTTCATTCGTCTTATGATCAGAGTAAATTAGTTCTTCAAGAATATTTACCTTTATTAAGATTTTAAAACTAGAGTTATGAACTGAAAACATCTGAGGCAACAGAAAACTTGGATTCCAAAGAGTTAAATGCTCATGGGAAAGTACTTAAAAAGTAAAAAGAAGAAAAGCATTATTTCCGTGTATTTTTTATGACCAAGCAGCTCAATGATCAAATGTTACAGAGTAGGCCTGCCCACAACTGCCAAAATCAGGGGCCACCTACTCACAAGTCACACCCAAACACCTGGCCCCAAAGACACATCAGGAGTAGTTGCAGTAGTGAGATTAGGACCCAGGACATTGAGGACCCTTTCTTGTCTCCTCATCAACTGGACTAGCCCCTGGGGGCAGAAGAAGAGAATCATTCTTTGTGGTTCGGTAAAGCTAATGACAACTGATAGTCTGATTCTAAGAAATTAATGAGTTTACTCAGGAGTGTCAATTAAATTCCTCTTATTATGGAGTGGTTAACAATATATTCAAATATACATGCATGTGATTTTGTTGATATCAGAGCTAGAATAAAACCTATTTTGACAGTCAGCCCAAGACTAAGTCAAAAGATAAGTCATATTTAGATATTCAAGCCCAGCCTCCTAACCCCCTTCCACTTTCTTCACATTCCTAGAGATCCAAAGCTTCTTCTATTCTAACCTCTTCCTTAGTCCCCATTTCCCCATCTGTTACTAACTAATAGGACCATTGTCATTAGCCATTCTATCCCCCCAGCAAGAGCAACAATTCCAAATGAAATTCAGCATAATGATTGCTGCTTCAATTCATTAGTGCAAAAAATCCTTTTAAGAGTATTGCTGTTCAATGATGTTGACATGGGTCTCTATAATGCCAAACTCCTGCCCTTTATAGAATATCTTACTTTTTACATTCCCACTTTACTTTGAATTTATAGTACCATTCAGTTCAAAGGGAAACTTAATATATTAACTCAATAGGTTCTCTCCCTATTCCATCCTCATTGATTTCAAGCAGATCATACGAAGTCTGAGATTCTGTTTCTAAACACATAACACAACAGTCAAATTGAATAAGTATAAAAGTAAATGCATGCTTAGCTACAAAAGCACACTCTAACAGTGAAGTGTGGGACAAAGTGAATAAGCATGAAACAAAAGAAGATGCTGCAAGAATGAAAAAAACTACAAAACAATTAATAGTTACTTGTCTGTTCTTCCAGTGAAAGTACGATTTATCGCTTGAAAAATCAGATTTCAATAAACCAGTCAACAGCACCAAAGATAATTGTGGGACATCAATTTGTTCACTAGCTTTTCCCGCAGCATACTGCATCAATCTTCTCTTAATAAATGCATCTGCCTCTTCAGAAATCTAATGCAGAATATGAAAACAGTCAGTCTTAGCACCAAATGTCTACATGCGAAGGAAAGCTTACATAAAAAGAAAGTAAATTATTCAAATTAAATCCAGAAACATAGAAACAAATTATCACGTGCTGGACTTTACAAACCTGAGCTACTAACACCCTAAGCAATATCAATTATCAAATAATTTTGACTCATTGTTCCAATTTTATCATGTTTTGAAGCTGTCTGTAAGTCAGCTATGTTTGATATTCATTTCTACTTTCTACAACCCTCTTTCCTAAGCAAAATATACTTGCTTAGCTAAGTCTGTAAGTCAGTAGATACTACAATATTCCAAAACGAGAAACAAAAAGCCAAGACAAAAGTGGAACAACCAGTCAAAATTATTACATCACCTAACTATAGTGATACACAAAGCATTATTTGCTCTAAAAAACATGTGTAAAAGGAAAAGTAATAGTGTACCTGCATTTGCATGCGAATTGTGTCAAGGAGCTTCAAATGCTTTTCACTTGATTCAGATTCTATATGTCGTTTCTCTTTTCTACTTTTTAGCCCAGAAAGGAACTTATGATTCTTTTCTCTCTTTCTAACCTCTGTTGAGTTTATTTCAAACCTGTGAGCCAGAAGGAAATAAGTAAGTGCATTATCCAATATTAGAATTAACAAAAATGTGCATAGAAAGGAGAGAGAATAGCGTAGTTACTGAAGTAAGGTTTTCAAGCAAAATAAACAATAAAAAAAGGAGAAAGGAAAATATTACCCGGAAAACATCACACATGCAATCAACACTTCATAAGCAGATTCTCGCAAGTCATCATCTCGTAAACCTTCATGATTCCTAAAATTTTAATCAGTTTACTCAAAATTGGAGTTCTAAATGTTGAGCAGAACTTTAGAATAACAAACACAAACACAAACTCAGGAGAAGCTATGACTAGGCTACAAAATAAGTAATTATATAAAATCTCCGATAAATTAAAGAGATGCTTTACCTTGGCCAAGACAATACAGAAAAGTTAGTCTATACCATACACAATGGTTTTTGAGTTGTCAACATAAAGTCAAGCCAAACCAAATTAAGGTTTCAGAGAATACCTCAAAATGAAAGTGAATTGAAAGAACAAATATCATAGACCCAGGCAGCCACACAGTTCAAGAGTTGATCTAGAAAAAAAACATATATAGTAGTGGAACTAACAGCAATTTCCTAATTTCCTTGCAGATACTTCTTGTATAAGTACCGTAGTCGGCATTCCCCTTAAGAGCAACACATAGTGTGAGTTACTTCTAAGTGGGGGGCCAAAAAAAAAGACTCATGCAATCTCTCAGAAATCATGGGTATTATACAAAAAGATGCTCTTTGTTCGATAAGTTTCATGTGATTGCCATGCACAAAGTGAAAATACTTTGCAACATTATTTTGGTAATGACTGATATTTATATTTGAAAGTTTTCATTTATAAGCACATTACAAATTAAAAACGTGTGATTCAACAATACAGAGTGAGCAATGGATGTGTAAATAATTCAAGAGAGAGATGGTTTACAATTACATAACAGAATATAAAAAAGGTTTCAAGTGAGCCATAAATAGTTCAGATTTTGGAGTAATTAAACCACAAAAGAAGAGAATCCACACTTATCTTGAAAATTTAAAACAGAAATGTTACTTTAAAATAAAATTAAACTACATTTTTCTAACTCAAAAAACAGAAAATGGTTTAGGACAAGTGAATTGCGAAGTTTAATCTAGTAAGTGCAAGTTTATATGAGAAAACCATTCCTCAAAATCCTGTAGAATGATAGGCTCTAATGAAATAGGATGTAGGCTTTGAAAGTGAGAAGTTATTTAAAAAAAACTTGCAAAATGTAGTCAAGGAAAATAAAGCAAACTAACATGTTCAACAAATGTAGAGGAGAACAAATATTTGATCAAGAGGTAAAAAAGAATATACATCCTACCTGTTTTTAGAGCTGGTAATCCAACTGAAAGATTATTTGTATGCAGAGAATTTGTATAAGGAGATGTGGTTTCTTCACAATTCACAGTAGAATCATGACCGGAGAGGTATGATCTCTCACCAGCTGGATTGTTTGACAATGGATAATTACATGATTCTACAAAGTCTCTTTTGTTCTCTCTCTGGTTCATGATGAATGGTGGCGGAACACGACGAGGTGGAGATCCAGCTGAGTCTGGATTAGAGCAAAGGTAAAAAGCATCTCCTGATTGCAAGCGCCTCTACAAACAGAACCAATAATTTATCCAATAAAATGAAAGTAACAAAACACAAGGTAACTGTCTCTAACAGTATAACTAAGGCGAAAATAAAATTTGATAATTAAAACAAATTGAAAGGCACAATACAGGCTCTGTCAGAAATATGCAAGCATACTCCACACATGTATATACACAAGGCTGGCACCTTTTTATAAATATATACGTACCCATACGGCAGTACCTATTTGTTTCACAGAACTTTAAGATAGTGTCATGACAGAGGGGCCCATGCTCTCAACTATTATGAAACCATTAACAAATGAACAAAGACAAAAATTGCATTGTGCATCACCATCATGCATAAACAATAGTTTCCATTATTTATGCTACCTATAACAAATAAAGACACATAATAACACCTCAGTTTAAAATACATCCTGATATTGTGCACAGAAATTTCTCAACTTCCGTAGAAACTCAAATTTTGCAGATTTTGAATAATTTAATGCACAATATAAGGAAGATGATGATGATAAGTCCAGAGGATATGAATTTCAAATTCTTGTTTAAGATCAGCTAAAAATCATAATTAACATCCAAAAAAATACCAAACAAGACAAACAAAATAAAAAAACAGAGAAATACCAGAAATAGTCAGCGTATCTCACCGCTATCGGATTTGAAGATTCGTCGTAATATTTCTTTTCTGCTAAGGAAACATCCAGCACACGACCTAACCAATAACTAGAATCGTCAACATTCTACCAGTTAAACAACCAAAAATAAGTGTAAAATAAGCATGATCCACCAAGCACACACAATCTGTACCATCAACAGAAACAATTACGATACTATGACTCAGCTCCCATTTGAATGAAAAAACAATCAATCAACTGATCAAATACACAAGAAACCAGCTGACGGTGAAATCAATGAACTTTTGTACTACAGAAACTCCTAAAATAAGCATTCTGTTCTCTCTCATGGAGCATTTCATCAGAAGAAAATTCAGCTCAAGCACAGAAACAAGGAAAAAAAACTAGCTCGCGGCCATTTCACACACACACAAACTCTTTAGTTACCGGTTTGAATGCATTGAAGAACGTAATCAGTGCTGAGGGAATCGAATTCGATGTCGGAAAGGGAGGTGGTCGGACCCTCCGGCGTAGTGATTCCTTTGACGAGGGCGGAAGAGAAGAGGAACTCCAGGAGCTTCCGGCGATCGCTGCGGTATCTCCACAGCAGAGGATTCGAAGACTCCATTGGAGAGCTCTCTCACATAGAAGTTCGGCGTGAACAATGCGATACACAAGAAGGAGGTGAAATTAATTAATTATTAATACTCCATAAATTAATTTATTTAGTGATTAATTTATTTAGTGTGAAAAGAAAAGGAGTTATTTTTCGAGGAGCGCGAAAAGCCGACGGTATAAAAACCAAAGTCGTCTTCCTACCTTTCACCTTTCCTTCTTTCGCTGCCGTTGATTATTCTGTAATTTATGTTGTTCAAAATTTCAAAGTTTAAAGTGCGATTTTTTTTTTCTTTGTTCTTCTTTTTTATATTGGATACATTCTCTTGTGAGACGAGTTTTTTGTGAGACAGGCGTGAGATGGGTCGACCCATCACTAAAGTATGCTTATTGTATAGATAAAGTATACTTGTTTGCAGTTAAAATATGTTAATAATAAATCAAATTATAACACAATAAAATCATACTTTAATGCATAATTCATCATACTTTATAAAACATACTTTAACAATCACTAAACATATTTTATCTAAATAATAGATATATTTTAACACATCTCACAAATCATCTCATATAAGTAACGTCTCAGGAGACTTGATCTATATATTAATTGAGACTGGTAAATGGTAATGATAATTATACTCCCTCCTACCGTAGTTGCTTC
This sequence comes from Pogostemon cablin, assembly GCA_023678885.1. Taxonomy (NCBI): domain Eukaryota; kingdom Viridiplantae; phylum Streptophyta; class Magnoliopsida; order Lamiales; family Lamiaceae; genus Pogostemon; species Pogostemon cablin. The sequence goes on from CM042951.1 coordinate 34,654,158, forward strand.
TCATTCGCTTTTATTTTTAACATTTTCTGTCAATATACACATTTGCTTACAAACTTTTTTATTTTAGATTGTTTCACAACAGTTTGCATCTTCAAAAAGAGTGAGGCTCTTGTGCACCCGGGCGCACGGAACACATTCCGTGCGCCTTTACAATTTTCATGCCCCTTTACAATTTAAACTCCTAGCAATACATAGGTTTAAATAGGATTGGAGGGGAGGATTGTGTTCACATGGGGATACGGAGCATCTTTCCGTGTCCCCGGGCGCACAGGAGCTTTTGCCCTTCAAAAAAAAAAAAGTCAAACACAATCACCCTCCCCGTACACTTTATTTTAAAGAAAAATCATTTTTACATAACCTACTTTATCATTTATTTATTATCAAAAAATATCATAATACTCACTTTTTTTAATTTTCGTGTCGAATGAGAGGTACAAACATTTGTGGGATGAAGGGAATAGCTTTTTTTTTAAAAAAATGTAAATTATTATGAGATGTGATATTTTAAGAAATAATGAATAAGTTTAGCAAAGAACTCATAAATTTTGGATGGGCCTAATCACTTAAAATACTTGGACCTGAATCCTCTCAATTTGGAAAGACATAAATTTCATACAACTTTTTTTTTAAAATCTACACCATTTACTATATCTAAAATTTACTATAAAGGCACCTCACCTCTAACTAATTTAATTTAACTTTTTTTTAACAAATGTGAGACGGTTTGTAAGACATATTTGTTACAATAAATTTTGTACTTGTAATAACATAAATATAAATTGAGTACAAAGATAATTCAGATGGATTTAATTTAAAAGATATGGAAGTATATTACAATCTCTAATCAATCCTCTATTCTTCTCTCGAACAATTTGGCTTAACTTTGTCTTGCTTGTGTTGACTTTGACTTGACTTTGACTGGAGTGTGTTGAGCTAGATCTTCAGATAAAGCTTGTCCAAACTCGGATATGAGGATTATAACGTTAATCCAGAGACTGCGCTTTTATTCGGATTCAATGTTGATTCTTGAAGCTTTTCGGTGAAAAACGTTGTTCAATATATTAGAACGTCTTAACTTCACGAAGAATGCCGAAGAACTTTAACTTAAGAACACTTAAATTCGGGCGGTTGAGCACTTGAATCCCAGATTATAGGTCTTTCTTGGAAGAACTTGACTTATGAACGCTTAAATTCGGGTGGTTTTAGCACCTGAATCCCAGATTATATGTCATTCTTTGAAGAATTTGATTTGCACTTAAATCCGGGGTGTTTAGCACCTGAATCTTAGACTATAGGCCGTTCTTGGAAGAACACCGGCTTAAGATGGCTTATTATTTAGTATGGAAATCTGCATATTTTAAAGTCCGATTTAGCACTATATTGTGGATTTTATGATCGTATTTTAGTACTAAATGATTAATATTTATATATTTAAGATATTGGTGTATTTGAGGTGTTATTTCGTATTTTTAGGTGAAAAACGGATTAAAATTGCAAAATTGGAATGAAGAGTGGAATCGTGAAAGAATGTTGAAAAACGCATGTCCAAATTTGCATAATTTTTCTGTATTTGTGTATATGTTCAAACTAATCATGTGATATATTGTTGGAAAGCTACCGAAGAGAAGGTCATTTCGCCTCAAGAAATACCTCAATTGAAGGTCATATGAGAGAGTTATGATCAAAAAGGTAAAGTCGAGCAAGCTGTGCCGACCAGCACGACTTGTTTCACTTTTGCACGACTCGTGTCCTTCAAATATTAGAGTTTTTATGAGTCTTTATATGTATAGAAAGTTGAAGAAGAGAGGATCGTGTGAGTATAAAAATCACCTCAATCGGGATCCGGATGAAGAAGTTATGAGTAAAACCGTGAGGTCGCGTAGGTTGCCGATGAGTTGCACGACCCGGCGGCCCAATTTTCGGCCCGTACATGTGTTTTGACGTGAAAAACCCTATTTTGAGGTAGAATTTGAAATTTTCCAGCCCTCAACTATAAAAGGAGCCCTTGGGGTGCTCCAAACCCTAACTTTCCATAACTCTCTATAACCCTTCATACTTTTCCATACCCTTACCGTCACCATCCCATCCACCCATCCCGGAAAGTTCATCAGTGTTGCTTACTTGAGAAGGAGAACAAGAAGATTCAGAGTTCATCAGTGTTGCTTACTTGAGAAGGAGAACATGAAGATTCAGAATTACGGAGGAAAGAACGGAGAATCACGCCACATCTAGGGTTTTTCTTATTCTTTCTTTTAAGCTTTTGAATTATAAACCTATGACTATACTTTCATACCTAACCATGTGTGTTGACTGTAACATCATGGGATAGTACTTCTTGGATAGTGCTAGGTTTTGAAGGTTGAATTGTTTGAATTGATGATCTATAATAGGTTGGATACCTGCAATATACTTATTCCCTTATTAATGTTTTGAATTTAGACTTATATTTTTGTCTTATATGATCTGTCCTCATGCATGTATATGTTATTGCCTTATGCATATTTATGTTTGTTGCTTGTGTTATATAAGAATTATATTTGTCAACCTGTTAATGGGTAAAGGGGATATAACCATATAACATTTATTCATTAGAATAATTAATATTGGACACTTAATATATTTATTAATTACTATTCTAGAGGATTTGGTTTCTTAGATTGTTAAGTGGGAATTGGGAATTAATTCTTAAGTACTTATAAAGGGAAGTACTTATAAAGGGAAGTCTAGTGCTCTTGCCTTTAATGAAATTTTGCATGAAGTACCTAGAAAGGGAGTAGGAATTATTCTTCTGCATCTGAGAATTTAAATCAGGTTTATGTATTAAGTTTACTTTAAAAGAGGGATTTAATATAGATTAGTGATTGCTTTCATAAGAACTGCAAGGATTCCAACCGATTGTCTAGTGATTTGGTTCAACCGATTTAACTGGATTGCCTAGTGTTATCTATCTTCTCTCTTGAACACTTCCATATTTAGTTTATCTGCTATTTTATATTTTTAGTAATTATTTTCTGCATCTTTAGTTTAATTAATTATCTTAAAATACCCAGATTTGTCTTAAATTAGAATAGTCATAATTAGATTAAATAATTAGTCTAGAATTATCATTTGGGTTCGATAATAGACTTGGTCACACATTGAGCTACAATTGATTCCCTATACTTGGAGACACATGCAAAATTGTGAACAAGCATTTATTCGGGCGATTTAGCACCTGAATAACAGATTATAGGCCGTTCATCGAAGAACTTGACTTAAGAACGCTTGATTGGACTATTTAAAACATGAATCCCAAATGTATTCCATTCTTGAGTTGATTCTCGTTGAAGAATTCGAAGAACTATTCAGACAACTCTGAAGTCTTTGATCTTCCTAAAAAATAGCTCACGGTGTATTTTGAATGAATGAAGGAGGGCTCCTTATATAGGTGAAGGGTGAGGAAGCCACATATATAACTCGCAATTTGATTAGTCAATGACTGATTTGACTTAATTCTGCGGGCTTGGGCCTTTTTATTCTTGCAATTTGATTGGTCAATATTGATTTGACCTGATTCTGCAGGCTTGGCCCTTTCCAGGCTTTGTTTAACTTGAGCTTGTTTGACTCGGGTCAGGCCACATTTGAATTGAACTTATTTGACTTTTGTCAGGCCTCATTTAATTTAAATCTTATTTAATTTGTTGTGGTTAAATTAATTATCAATTATTTATTAATTTATTTTAGCAATTAATTTATTAAATTTCAAAATAAATACTCCCTCCGTCCCTTGATAAGTGTCTGTTTGTTTTTTGCTCGTGAACTAAGGAATATAATATTTTAAAGTGTGATGAGGTGAGAGAAATAATATTTTAATATGTAGTGATTAGTTATAATTAGTGTTGAGTGTGAGTCCCATGTGTAGTGGGTTGAGTATAATAATATTATTGTGTGTGTCATATCATCCCAAAAAAGAAATGAACACTTTGTATTGGGACGGACTAAAATGGCAAAATGGACACTTATCAAGGGGACGGAGGGAGTAATAAATTAATATTGATATTTTAATCAGAAAAATTCACATGTCACTATTTAATTGGACCGTAAATTTTAACTGCTTACAATGTTAAAGTATGTTTTTTATATAGATAAAGTGTGTTTAATAATTTTTAATGTAAATTTTTTAAAGTATGATGAATAATGCATTTAAGGATGATTTTATGGTGTTATAATATGATTATATTGTATACTTAACCTATATAATAAGCATACTTTAGTGATGTGTTGACCTGTCTCACAAGAGTGTGTCCTCTTTTTTTTTAGGCGAAGACCGTCTCACGTAAGCCCTTTTGAAATGGATGGAAAGTGATAACTTTCATAACGATAAGTGATACTAAATTAATGAAAAATGATAATGCAATTTCATGAACAATTTATGGTGTAAATGAAAAGTGATAACATTTTATAGGAAAGTGATAACTATTTTAAAAAGTGTAAAATAGTCCCACGTGAGGCGGTCTCAAACAAGACCTACCATTTTTTAATTCTTTTATAAATTAATTACTGCTAATTATAATTATTTCCTAAAAATTAATTAACATTAAACCCTAAAAATAAATATTAAATTATAGGAATAAAATATATCACAAACCACAAGGGTAAAATTATAATTATATTCTTAAAATTAACATTAGCGGTAAAAATAAATATTAAACCCTAGCTAGGAAAAGATATATTATAAATTATAAGGATAAAATTATAGTTACATTCTTAAAATTAATAATAAACTCTAAGAATGAACATTAAACTCTATGGGCAAAATAAACCATAAATCATAAGAGTAAAATTATAATTATACTCTTCAAATAAACACTAAATTTTAAGAATAATTATTAAACTCTATAATTAAAATTTAAAATAAATCCTAAACCACACGATTCTATTAAATTGAGGGGTTAAAATAAATCATGAACGAATATAGTAAAATATTACATGTAATAATGAAAATTATAATTAATAATTATAAATAAATAAAAAAGAAAAAAGCAGTGAACTTGATTAGAAAGAAAATTGATCTTAATTTAAGAATAATTAATAAAAATGATAATGTGGTAAAATTTGAATCTTACATATAATACACGGTTTAGATGGAATGAAATTTACAAAATGCACTAAATGCCTAGATAGAGTGATCCAATGGAGTTTGAAATTTATATTTTATAATAGAATTCACTGGTGTTTTGGATATTGAGTTTGAAAAAAATATTTTTAATAACGTTATTGCATTTTTTTTAAGTCTTTTTAAATAAATTATGAAGTTTGTTAGTTACCTATTTTATATGTTTGTGTTTTTTTTTTTTAAAATTTTTCGGTAGTACAAGTTGTTATTATGTGATGAATGAATAAAATTAAAAATGTAATGATAATTTTGGAACAAATAAGTATAATAATATATACAAAATACAATCTTAATATATATAATCATAAATAAACAAAAATTAATATAACAAAATGAATCAATCAAATATACCACTTTTAATCCTATTTTAAGTTTAATTGTATATCTAAAACCTTGTGATAAATTATACCCTAAACCACGAGGGTAAAATTACAATTATACCCTAAACCCTAAACCGTAGGAATAAATTATACCCTAAACCAAAAGGGTGAAATTACACTACGAAAAAAGTATTTTTAGCAACCGAATTTACCAACAGAATTCAATCTGTCGGTAATTACCAATGGATTAGCAACAAAAATGACTTTTTTATTTTAGCAACGGAATGCAAACGGATTTATTCTCTATTTTAGCAACGGAATTCAATCCGTTGGTAATTATCAATGGATTACCAAGGGAATTATTATATAAATTACCAATAGAATTATTACCAACGAAATTATTTATCAACGTAATTGATTTTTCGTTACTAAAAATTTACCAACCACCACTTTATTAACGGAATTTTACCAACGGATTCTGTTGCTAATCCATTGATAAGTCAATTTAACAATGGAATTAAGGCTTTAATTATCAATGAAATATTCCGTTGGTAAAAAATAGTTTTTTTTGTAGTGCACCTTATTATGAAAAGCTAATTTGGTTAACAATTCTGGGAGAAACTTCCAACTTATGACTTAGGCATAGGTTTCTTGATATCAACCTTTAACTGCAACTCTTTGACTAATATTGGAGTCCTTCCAACCATAGCCTCTAAATACTTCTTGGGCAAATATGATGCAGTCTCTCATATTTCTTTCTTCACAAATAAAAAATGACTATGATCCACTATGTATGGGACACAATGTGCTAGTCTTTTACCCACTTTATTATATTATCTTTTTAGAGTTTAAAATCAAAATCGTCCCACAAAAATTTAGTTTTTTTAAAATAATCCCAAGAAACCTAAGTTTTCCAAAATAGTCCCATAACTTTTAAATCCTCTTCAAAATGGTCTATTTTACTTATAATGTTCTATTTTCTAATTTCATGGGATGATATTGAATCAATGCTTTTACAAAGTTATGTGATGAAAGTGGTAAACTAATATTGTTTTGGGACAAAATTGATAAAAAAATATTATTTTGGGACGAAATCGAAGTAAAATTAAAAGGTTTGGGACCAAAATAAATGTCCTAACTATTTTTAGGCCTTTAAAAAAAGAAAATGATACGGGACGGTTATGTTTTAAACTCTATCTTTTCTATTAAGATAAACTCTCTTATGAGATGTCTCTTATGATAATTGCATTTTTTGTCCCCATACTGAGTATTTTATTTCATTTTTGGTCTATAAATTTTTTCTCAATAATTGCAATTTTGGTCCATGTCATTAATTTTTTGGATTGAAGTTATTAAATCCCAAAAAATAAATTAAATAGAGAGTAAGATCATTAAATGGTTTAATTATATTTAGAGTTACTCTCCTATGAACCGAGCTGTTTACGGTATAAACTCCGTGTCTCCTTTAATTTAAATCCTAACAATATATAGAATATAATAGGATTGAAAGGGAAATCACAGAACTGACACCATAAACCCGATTTACACAAGTGCTTGCCTTATATTTAAGGGTTGGTCTATTGCTATATTTGAGGGTATTATGTTTTATTATAGAAGGTAAAGTATTACTTCTTCCATCACACAAAACCCTTCACACATTCCTCATTTGTTTCAAAAAAAGAAAATATCATTTTATCCAACAATATAAAAAGTTACTTTAATTTCAAATTTGTCACTCATTTTTCACACACATACTATTATTACTTTATACTTTTTATTATTTAAAAATACTATATCTCCTAAAGTCAACAAAATTAGTAAAAAAAGAACAACTTTTTTAAACAACGTAGAACAGTAAACGTGAAGCATTTTGTGGAGTAGATTGAGTATTATTTTTTATTAAAAGGTGTATTTGATTGATATATATAATAATTTCTCTTTGGTTGAGAAAATTAATTTTTTAATTTTAAAATCAAGAGTATTAATTTTTATGTTAAATTGTATTTGATTTAAATAATAAGAACATCACTTTTTGAATTGAGTAGAATTTGAATGCACAAATATAATGGAGAGTTTAAAATTAAAAGAATATCGCCCACCTTTTTATTTGGCAAAGATTCGTGTCTTGAGACGTATAAAAATCTAATATTCTAATAAAAAATGTTACGCGAATTAATAAAAGAAATAGTTGTGCATTAATTATTTTATGAATGATTAATAATATAAATAAAATGTGATAATATTTAACAAAAGAGAGTAATTTGGGTAGAACCAGTCTCACAAAATGAATTGGTGGAACCTGTGGTCCTTACACTTTCTAATTAATTTCCACTCCTTCATTAATGTTTTTTTAAGTTTACTATATTTAAAAGACCATTATACCCTAACCCAAAATCGTAGGAGTAAAATATACCCTAAACCAATAGGGTGAAACTACAGTTATACCCTAAACTTTAAACCCTAAAGGTGAAATATATCCTAAATCACAAGGGTGAAATTACAATTATACCCTAAGAGTAAAATTACAATTATACCCTAAACCTTAAATTAGAGGGGGTGAAATATATACTAAACTACAAAGATGAAATTATAATTATACCCTAAACCCTATGAGTGATATATACTCTAAACCAAAGGGTGAAATTATAATTATACCCTTAGAATTAATCTTAAACCCTAAGAATAAATAATAAATGCTCCCTCGTTCAATTTTCTTATTAGATTGATGTGATCCACAATTAAAAATATATTATTATACTCAACCCACTCCAAATGGGTCCCCACACTCAACCCTAATACAACTACCCACTACACATTTAAATATTATTTCTCTCACCTTACTACACATTAAATTATTATACTTCTTAATCTGTGTGTAAAAAGTAAATGAATACGTTTCAAGGGGACGGAGGGAGTATACCCTAAACAACTAATATAAAATACTCCCAAATTATAAGCCCTTAAAATTAAATTTAAAAGAAAAACAGAAAAAAACACATTATTGGAGTTAAAAGTTTTTTTTGTCCCATAACTTTTTAAAATTTAAAATTTTGTCCCAAAAAAATATTTGTATCGATTTTGTCCCATAACTATGGTCCATGAGTTGTATTTTGATTTTGCCAAATTTTTGCTGGAACCCTCGATTTTCGCCGGAAATTGGTCACGTGAGTCGCACGTGAAGGATGAATTTGGGGGTTCCAACGAAAATCGAGAGTTCCGGTAAAAATTGGGTAAAATTAAAATAAAACACATAATTATGGGACATAATTGATACAAATATCTTTTTTGGGACAAAATTTAAAGTTCTAAAATATAGTTGTACGTGGGACGAAAAAAACATTTAACTCCTAATTATTGCCTTAACAAAAAAAAAATCTTTAATAAAAAGTAATAACTACTTAAAATTCTTTAAATGTGGTCCTATGTGAGACAGTCACACAAGGAATTTGTTCTTTTATTTTATTAGAAATAATATTTAAAAAAAATCAATTTAATTTTGAAAATGCGTCAATTTAGCACAATTCTGCCGCTTACCTCCATTATCTATAGTGCATAGTATCTCCGGCGTGTCCTTGAAGTACCAAAGTTGACTTAAGTTGAGCCAAAACTTTTTTAACTGAATAATGTTCTAATAATGATGATAAGGAAAAACTAAGTGTACGTACTAGTGGAGTTGACCGGGTCTCTTCACAATTACAATTAAGCATTCACTGTCTATGCCAAGAATGACCCTCCACTTGTAATCTAATCTTTTCATATATATAAGTACTTAACTAGTCTTTTATGCACCCAAAAAAAAAAAAAAAAAAAAAGGATAAAAAATTATATTCATAGATGTTGATACCTAAAAGGATAAAATGGGCATTCACGACAATAAAGGAATTAGTATCAAGTTAGTAGGTTAGTAATTACGTTTGTGGTAGTTGTTTCAGCGTGGATGAGATGTTTTGAATTTCAATTAGTTGATGCGAATAGAGAAGGAGAGAGAAGCCCTTCTGACCTTGAAGCAAGGCCTGATTGACCAAGATGGTGTTCTGTCGTCATGGGGAAGGGAAGGCAACCAAAGAGAATGCTGCAATTGGGACAGTGTTATCTGCAGCAACACCACTGGCCACGTCACTAGCCTTCAACTTTGGGGATTTGGAGGTACTATTAGTTCTGTCTTACTTGAGTTGAATCATTTGGTTAAGTTGGACTTGAGTAATAATGATTTTGGAGGGATCGGAATTCCGAAATTCATTGGTTCCATGAAAAGTTTACGAGTATTGTTTCTCTATAACTCCAATTTCTCAGGGATGATTCCTCGAGTTAGGGAACCTCACCAACTTGCACTATTAAAAAAAAGCCATTTAGTATCCGTAATTATCGGATACTTAAAGCTGAATTATTGATACTAATAAGGTCAAGTATCAATTATTATCCTTGTTAATGTTCCAATACTTATACGGGCGTTGCTAAAGACATAGTATCAATTAATATATGATTGATACTAAAGACTTAAGAATAGTATCAATTATGATCCAATACCGAAAGATATAATTTGTAGTATCGAAAGTCACAATTGCATCCAAACTGAGCATCAAAATGATTGACACTAAATAGTTACTTTTAGTATTAAAAAAGAATCGATACGAAATAGTGTATAGTATCAATATTTTAGCTGGCATATTTTATTCTAATTAAATGCTAATTTTTGTTATCAAAGCCTAATCAAACCTAATTCGTATATTTATAAACAACCACCAATCAATAAAAATTTAAAAATATCAAAACCATCTATTTCAATTAATAAAGAACCTCTCCATACATGGATCAATAGATTAGTTATTCACTAACGAATACAAAATAAAATGGCAAGAGTGTAATACACAAAAGTATTTTATAGTTTGTTTAGTTTGACAAAATAAGGCTCCTGCTCTCAACTCCTTGACTGCTTTTGCCCTTTCTACAATACTTACATGTTGCTGCCCACATGTGCTGCCCATATATCATCTAGGTGCCTACCTACACAAGAGAGTTGTCGTAGGACGAAATACCAACAATGAGTACATGCTGTTATAATTTCAATTATAACAGTTTGATACATAACCGCAGTAGACTAATATCATGTTTCATACAAAAGATAACCAACTTAATGAGCTCCACTAAATTTCTAATTTAAATATCTATGATTCTGTTGAAACATGATGCTAGTCATCAAAACAGAATGCAACTACAGCATAAATAGTGCAGGTTTCAAAATGAACTAGTCTTCTTATAAGCTGACATGATTTCTATCATACTTGCAACATGAAGTTTGTATTACAATGCGGCATTAGAACACAAGTGAATGTAAAAGCCTACAGTGAGTATTGTGATAATTCCTTATATTTTCAAGAATTCCTGCGATGTCCAAAATTCAGGTGTACGATTGTTTATGATTTGAATATCATTGAATTAGTCTCACTTACTTGTGATAGCAGATGAAAGGATACCAATCAGTAAATCTAATGGTAAGGTTTTTGGCATAATCGTAGTGAGGAGAACCTAAAATGCTGATTTCTGCCACAAAAGTAGGACTTCACTGAAGTGCAAAATCAACTGAGAGGTGAGTATGAGTGTACCTATATGCAATATGATTTTGGCATGTAAACAAATGGAATATACATGTGGTTAGAATTTCAGACTGTTGTTTATAAATATACATGTGGTTAGAATTATATATGCAACTAATTAGTAAAAGAAGATATACCAACCACTAGTAGAGGGTAAAACCAGAGAACCGATACTCAAATATATTGCAATTGTTGAGCTCAAAACTAGAATACCTACATAATACAAATTATCAATGTCATAGCATGAACAATACAGTAGGCATAAATAAGAATAGGGCTGGATAAAGTAAGATAATATAATTCATATAAAGAGAACAAAATGCTAGACCATATTTCTGAGATGATCAACAATTTTTTTATTATTTTTTTATGTTGTGTGATAGATTCAGTGATCATAATAAACACAATATTAATTCAATGGTTGAATGTAGTAATCATATCTGCATCATGATTAACTATGTTTTGTAGATAAAATTCAAATGTTAAGATACTGGGCAGTGGGTACCTCCCTCTTTTTTGGGCAATCAGATTTGGGTACTTCATATGCACAGAGACGCTTCTGATTGTAACACTAGTCCCTTCTCACTTGGTTTAAATGCTTTGGCAAATGCTGCAGAAAATAAATAGCTGGATATAATATACATTTTTGCAATGCCTGATATATGTACAGCATTTAAGAAACTGGCCAGGTAGCATTTAGCGTGCTAACTATTATGATGGTTCGACAGTGATTACTAGTACTAAACTTGCGAAAACCTGGCATATTAGCCACTATATTAAGAATAATCCTTAACAAAGATGTAGTTAGTACACGATTGTAAATTTTATTTTTGGGAACACCTATACTGTTAAGCTACTTGAATAAGCTACTTTCCATAACCATCCTTAACTGTTAAACTACGTGAATTAGCTGTTAATATTGGTTAGAAATCTAGTTTGTCCATCAAACCATGTTTTTTTTGTGGTATTAATACATATACGTTAAAAAACAAAGATGCACGCTGTAGATTACATATTAAACTTAACAGTAGATCATGTTTCCTCTTTTCCTGGTCTCAAACCAATGACAAGTATATCATGTTAAAAGATTACAAGTGCACCTTGAACCAACTGAACAACATCAATAACACGTATACATAAATTGATCAGTTAAGAATATATAGACCAAAAACCAATTTGTTGCTAAAATTGAGATGCATTTTTTTAGCCAAAGTAAGCCAACAAGATCAAAATTAATCAACCTTAAAAATCATGAGACAGTGAGAGAGAGGAGAACCTTAAAAGTTCAAGCATTGTTTGTTTTTACCTCGATCAGCCAATCAATAAGAATGCCTCTCATTCTGGTCGTTGATGTCAAATTGATGATCCATGTAGTTTGGCGCCACGCAGCTCAATCCCCGTAATCAAACTTTAGTAATTAAATATAAAGTGCCAACTTTTTTCTGATTCATAATCAAGAATAAACTAGTGAAGTGAGAATTTGACCAGGTTAGAAATAAGGCAATTACCTTACGCTGTGGTTGAAGCTTGTCTGTACTTGGTATTGTAGAGGTCTTCATTCATTGAGAAGATTGTACCTATGACAGAATCAATCTCAAACTGTGAAGCAGAACAAAAACAAAAATGCCACAAAATATTACAATACCCAGAAATTTTCATTGTTAATAAGTATTAAGAAGTTCTACTGCCAATCATTACCTGCATCACAATATGTGGATATCAAGTTTGGCACTTGAGTGGATGAAACATTACAACAACAAAGGTGTGCGATTGGTTAAACTGCAGAAGCAAAGATTATTAAGCATTAAAAATCTGCTCTTATAATAGTCCAAAACAACCAAAAGAGTAGATACCAAGGGTTTTTCAAGGTATGTATACAAGTAAAATCAAACAGAAGTGAAAAGTAGGCAAAAAGAGAATCAAAGAACCTTAGGCAGCCAGAAATTACGAACAACACTGCTGTAAAGAATTTCAAAGTCATTAGCTTGTCATTGGAGACACAAAAAGGAGAGATGAAGTTCAACGTTACATCACCCCCTGAAAGAAATATCTATATCTGACACCCCATACCAGAAAGAAAAACTAACACTAATTATTTGTATAACTAGCTTTGCAAACTTACCTAGGAGTGAGTATGGCGATTCCATCAAAAGTAACTACTCTACCACATGATACCAGCATATTGCTGTGTGGAAAAGAAATACCTGAGCGGAAGGTAAATTTTCATCCCCTAAAAATTGAGGGTTTGAATTGGGAATATGAAAGCTTATTTCCATTAATGAATCTTTATGCAGAAAAAACACAAATTAAGAAAAAAGAATCAGGGAAAAGGAAAAAAAACACATATATAAAAGATGCAAATAATTAGTGTTAGTTTTTCTTTCTGGTACAAAAGATACAAATCAACACCATAAATTCTAAACTGAGTAAAAAACAAACAGGATAATACCTCATTGGCACCAGTTTTGTTGTTTACATGAAATTCCAACATTGAAATCATTTTTTTTAAGTGAGTCTGTGCCACATCCGCTAGAGATATCTCAAATGATTTCTTGGCACCGTCAAAAAAAGTAAGTGTATTACCTGAAAATCATGAAATCATCTTATGGAAACATATGATAGAAAAAGTAATTGCTTTTTAATATCACAGTAGCAGAACAATGTTAGAAGTTGACCAACTGATGTTTCAAAAGCAAACGTTAGCACGCCTCCAGCCTTGATCATGGAGTATTCACTAACTCAACCTCACTAATTCAACATATTTTATATTGAGGGTCGTAAGATCTTATATTTCATTCGACCTCTCTCACTACCAACAACTGATTTTGTTTTAACATAAGTAATCAACAATTTCGTCTATTTGGATGTAATATAAGGTACTTTATACACGACATATTTTCAAATTGATCTGAAGTTAAAATTTCATGTTTGGTTCTGGGTAGAGAAGTGCATAGTACCATCAAAATTCAAAGAGAGAAATACCTGATACGCAGCAATGGGGACAGACGAGTTATCTCTTAGAAGCTTTTATTATGTCCAAGTAATGCAGCGCTAGTTTTACCTAATTAATCGACAAGAATATCATCAATCGATGGAATCAATTAGATAATAAGATAATATTCCCTATCTAAGGCATAGAAAAGTAAGTGTAGTAAAAAGAGTGCATGAAATGAATGCATGGCTTTGTAGTAGAATATAGAACAGAGGACGTAAAACGCTTGATAAAATATTCTATTGCTTTGCGGCATAGTTGTTAGGCATTGGCAAACTCTAGGAAAAAACTCATTCTAAAGAAATGAGAACATGTGCAAAGCAGTCCGAAGAATCCATAGAAGCTAGCCTGAAGAATCCTTCAACCGTTCCATATAATTGAAACTTCAGCAAAAAAATTAAAAGATCAAACAGAAACGTTGAGTTTGTGCATATTTTGCGGAATACTATACCTTAATAATTGAGTCCAAATTCCCAAGAACCAAATTTTGCCCGTAAAAGAATCGAAGAAGAGACGTGTAGACTCCATTCTTAAAACTTAAATAAACAGATTTCAAATGATTTACTTATGTCAAAAGTTATCACAATCCTTTACTTCGAAGAAAGAATGGAGAGGATTTGAAGCATTTACTGAAAATTAAGGAAATTAGGGTAAGAGTTGGGTGTTTTACCCACCAATAATTCCATCAGATAGTCACCGATGGTAGTGGCAGGAGTTATTAGTTGGGGAGACACGGCAGACGGTGGTAGAAGGTGGTGGCAGACGGTGGCGGTGGCGGTAGGCGGGGCGGAAGTCGATTGTCAATATTTTTGAAGAAATGATTTCGCTGAAAGTTTGTAATGAGCGAGTGGGTTGAAGAAGATAACTTAATTTAATTCACTGACAATTTTGTATTGGTATCGAAAACAATGATACTAATGTAAGTTTTTAATTGGCAGCAGAAATTAATCGTTACTACACTGAAACAAAAAAATTTTAAGTATTCCATTAATGTCGGAAAATAAGGGATACCAATGTCAAATAAAAAAGAATCATAGCTTTAAGCTCTTGTAGTGTCTTACAAATTTGATACTAATAACAAAATTTGTATCAATAAAAAATTTTCGATATAAAAATTAAATTTGCATAAAAAAATAATTGATATTAAAAATGTAATAGAATCATTAATATAATATTGACAGTAAATATATAAATGTAGCATCAAAATGTATATCTGTTACGAATTACTAGATTTAGTATCCGAAGATAACTTTGATACTAAATTATCGGATGCTAAAATGCATATTTTTAGTAGTGTTAGTGGAACTTGATTTGTCGATTAACCAACTTTGGTTGAACAACCTTTATTGGCTTTCTCATCTCTCTTTGTTATCCGATCTTGATTTGGGTGGTTCAAACATAAGTGATACCAATTGGGCGCAACATACTCTATTACACCTTGCTTCTCTACAGAGTTTGCATATGTACTTTTGTATGCTTACTGATGATCACATTTCTATATCCTCTTTAGGTTGAAAGATTATAGATATAAAGTAGTGTTTATATTCATATGAAATATTAAGTGAAAAATATATACTTTGTATTATTTATCGTACTCAAATGGACTGATATACATCATTATTTATAGTAGGAAATGAATGATAACTGAAACATAATCACAGCCACAAACATTGCTAACATTGATGACAATTGTAACTGCTGCCAATCATATCATAACTCCATCATCCTCCCCTCAAGTTGGAGTAGGAGAGAATATTCTCATACCCAACTTGCAAACAAACTGTCAAAATGGTTGCCCTCCAAGAATCTTTGTAAATCCATCAGCTATCTGAAACTTAGAGGACACAAATGTTGGTAGAACGAATCATTCCTTGTATGCATCTCTGACCAAGTGGCAATTTATATCGAGATGTTTAGTTCTCTCATGAAATACAGGATTTGCAGTGATGTGAATTGCTGCCTTGTTATCACAATGTAGTGGAATAGGAAGATCCAAAGAAATGTTGAAGTCCTGTAAAATGTACTTAATCCATTTCAGTTCACAAACTGTAGAACCAAGAGCCCTGTATTCTGCTTTAGCACTAGAACGAGAAATCGTATTCCGCTTCTTGCTTTTAAAGGAGACCAATGAACCTCCAAGAAATATGGAGTAACCTGTTACAGACCTTCTAGTGTCTTTACATGCGGCCCAATCAGTATCACAATATGCTTCGAGAGATGATGGAACACCAGCGGGGTAGAAAAGACCGAGTGAAGGGGTATCCTTGAGGTATCTGAGAACATACAATGCTGCCTGCCAATGAGAAGTGGATGGAGAATTAAGGAATTGGCTTAACTGTTGGACAAAATAACAAATATCTGGCCTGGTAAGAGTGAGATAGAGGAGTCTGCCAATTAGCCTTCTATACTTGTCTTGATGTTGTAACCGTTCTCCTTCTGTTGAAAATAGATGCAAACCATTAGGTAACGGGACCGAAACAGGTTTACAATCCATCATGTCTGCATCTGACAATAAATCGTTATGTATTTCTTTTGACAAAGAAACAATCCTTCTGCAGATCTTGATATTTCAACACCAAGGAAAAATTTAGCAAGACCAAGATCCTTAATAGTATAAGCTTCATCTAAGTACTTCTTAAGCTTATCAATAAGGTCAACGTGAGATCCATTGATTAGAACATCATCCACATACACAAGCATAGCCAAAAAAAACCATCCTTGTTCATGGTGAACAAGCAGTGATCATGCTTTGATTGTGTCAAACCAAACTCTGTTAATTTCTGACAAAGTTCAAGATTTCATTCCCTAGAAGCTTGCTTGAGACCATAAAGACCCCTAACAAACTTGCAGACCTCACCTTTATTTGCCTTAGAATAACCTTGAGGAGGTAGCATATAAACTTCTTCTGATAGATGACCATGTAGGAAAGCATTATTAACATCCAATTGATGTAAGCCCCACCCTTTTATAGCAGCGATGGATAAGAAAAGCCTCACAGTAACCAGTTTAGCAATGGGAGAAAAAACTTCAAAATAATCCACACCTTGTTGTTGATTATATCCTTTGGCCACCAACCTTGCTTTATATCTTTCTACGGAACCATCTGCCTTCCTTTCTATTTTAAACACCCACTTGCTTCCCATGGCCCGTTTCCCTGGTGGCAAAGTAGTGAGTTCCCAGGTATTATTAGCTTCTAGAGCATTTAATTCCTGTTGCATGGCCGAGATCCAAACTGATTGAGTTGCTGCTTCTATGTAGTGTTTAGGCTCTCTTTCTTCTTTTAACTTAGTAAAAAAAGCTTGAAGTGATGTAGGATCTTCCAATATACTGCACACATAATCCTTTAGCCTCGCTGGAGTTTGTTTTATTCTTGTGCTTCTCCAAACAATGTCAACAGAATTATTTTCTTGTGAACTCAAATTTTCTGTAGTGGAATGATTAGGCACGATAGCGGGATTATATGTTAATGCCCAGAAATCTAATATTTTCACGACGGGGATGGCGACTCCCATCTTGAGCATCATTACAGAAATCTTACCATACAAAAAAGGTACGCTTCCCTTCAAATACTTAGGGATTCCCATTTGTAGTAAAAGGATTGGTGTAAATGACTTCAACCCCCTATTAAATGATGTTAACAACATGATTCATAAGTGGTCTTCTAAGCTCCTTTCGTTCACGGGAAGATTAGAGCTTATCACTTCAGGCATCTATGGTGTATTATCATTCTGGTGTGCTATGGTGACAGTGCCGACAGTTGTCATTGGTAGAGTGGAAATCATGATAAGACGGTATCTTTGGGGTTCAAAGGTTAGTGCAGTAAGTATTAAAGATGTCACTCAATCGAAGCACAATGGGGGATTGGGGTTGAAGGACATATCCACATGGAATAAGGCCCTTCTAACAGCGGCACTTTGGGACATTCATAGAGAGGCCCTTCACTGTGGGTAAGGTGGATCCACTCAGTGTACCTTACAGAGCATGATTGGATAGTGGTTACTCCAACTGTGAACTCTTCGTACGTTTGGAGAACCATGATCCAATTAAGAAATAGAATAGCACGTGTGGAAGAAGAGGGAGATACAGTGGATCAAATTTTGAATGCTTGTGTTCATGGGAAGTTCCTTCCTTTGATACTATATCAGAAGCTGAGGAAGGATGAGATAGAGAATACGACGTTTATATATAAACAAATCTGACATAAGTGGATTGTAAGAAAGTATAGCTTCAGACTATGGCTTCTGCATAGAGGAAAAGTATACACCAAGGATAGAGTGTGGAATCTGAATGGTGATACAACATGTGGGTTTTGTGTGGGAAGTGCAGAGACGCAGACTCATCTTTTCTTCCAATGTCTATATACACAACGTATATGGGACATAGTGAAGAGTAAGATTGGATGGAGTCACCGTATCACATCTGTAGCTGATGAATTTCGGAAGATACATGCAGACACCAGAAATGACAAGATGGTTCGGAGACTCTTCGTCATCTCCTTTGCATCCATAATATACTATATATGGATGGAACGAAATACTCTCTAGTTAGGTTCGAGGATGCTTTCTCCAGCACACATTGCAGATAAAGTCATTTCTCAGATCGTTAGTTTGTATTTGAATAATGGCATTGTAACATCCTAAGTGTGATGCTAAGGATGTAGTGATTGAATTTCGATTTTAACATGGTGCTTATGTACTTTGTAACCGTTGGAACTAAAATAAATATTTACCAATTTCAGTAATTATATCCTCTTGATTAGGATGTAGAGGCAAGACTGATGGTGAAGAATGTGACTGATATGGGAAAACGTGATCAAAGAAAGTTGCATCCCTGCTTACCAAAATATTTGTGGAGTCAAGATCATACAACCTGTATCCCTTCATACCTTGCACGAATCCCAAAAAAATACATTTGTGAGATCTGCCACTAAACTTCTCTTTATGTGGATGTGTATTGGCAGCAAAAGCAAGACAACCAAATAACTTCAATCTTGTATAATCTGGTGCCTTGCTATAAAGTACCTCAAAAGGGGATTTCCACTTCAAGACACTGCTAGGAAGTCTATTGATCACATAGGCAGCAATTAAGACTAAGTAGCTCCAAAAAAACGTTGGTAGACCAGCCTGAAACAAAAAGGATCTAGCCACCTCCAGTAAATGTCTATGCTTCCTCTTAACCACACCATTTTGTTGTGGTGTGTAGACACAAGTTCTTTCATGAATTATGCCTTGTTTGTTAAAAAAATCCTGAATATCTGAACTCAAGAATTCAGCTCCATTATCAGACCTCACCCTTTTAACACATTTTGAATGTTGTCTTTCAACCATAGCCAAAAAGTGTTTCAAAAGTCTACAAGTTTCTGACTTATGCTTCATAAGATATACCCATGTGCATCTACTATAATCATCAACAATTGTAAGAAAATATGAAGCATTGTGAAGGCAAGTATTCTTGCATGTCCCCATATATCCAAATGTATTAGCTCAAAACATGATGTAGTTTGGATAAAACTGTGCTGAAATGGTACTCTATGTTGCTTGGCTTTAAAACACACCTCACATTTATTAATGGAATGAAAATCATCTTTATTATATTCATCTTGGAAAAAAGGCAAATGTCTTAAAGTACTGATGGATGCAGGCCCCATCCTTATATGCCAAGTTTCCAATCCAATGCTGCAAGCATGAACATCACTCCTGCCTTTATTCTTTACTTCTCTTAAAACATATAAATTTCCAACCAATCTTCCTTCAGCTATTTTTGTATTAGTGCGAAGGTCCTGTAGATAACAATCATTACAAAGAAAAACAAATCTCAAGTTGAAATCTCTGCAAAGTTGATGGACCGACAACAAATTATACTTAAAACTTGGTATATATAGCACATATTTGATTGTTATCTCAGGGGTAAGATATACTTCTCCTACATGCGTCACCTCTTTGGTACTTCCATCGGGCAAACAAACCTTTATTGTCTCCTTCACCATGCTCAAGTTATGCATCATCGACAAATCGTAACACATGTGCCGACTTGCCCCGGTATCAATGATCCAACCAGCCATACATTTATCTGAAAATAAAGATAAGGCTGAAGTAAAAGATGTGCCTGAGAAATCCATCATCTGAGCATGATCCATCAATCTGTCTTCTCTCCCTTTCTCCTGCATGTATTTAGTAACTTGCTGCAGCTGACGCCAAATAGTTCAAGATCAGGTAAGTGTTGACCTTGATTCCCTACTGAAGTTTCTTTGTTGGAGTGTAGCTCACCCCCAACAGAAACAGAATTAGCAAAATTTCTTGATTTACTCTCTTTCAACTTCTTGTACTAATCAGGTATCCCATGTTTCTTAAAGCATGTGGATATTTCATGCCCTGGTAGTGTACAATATTCACAGATCAGTTTTGATTTTTCTTCTTTTGAAAGCCTTCCAGTATTTCTACCCTTTTCTCCTGACCTCCAACATAGCTTTACTTAGCTATCATGGCTAAAGAATCTTGCTCATAGAAACCTATTTGAGCCGACCTCTGTCTCTCGGTGGATAAAATCATAGAATATGCTCTATCAATAGTGGGTAAAGGATCCATAAGTAAAATCTGATTTTTAAGATGCTCATAGTGATCATTTAGCCCCATTAAGAATTGAATCAGATTGTCCTCTAGGATATTCTGAGATGCTTTCTTCCCCAGTGCACAAGTACAAGTTACCACAGATCCTGTGCATTGCAACTCATCCCACAACTTGGTCAATTTGTTAAAATATTCTACCACAGTATTACTTCATTGAGTCAAAGTACTGATTTCTCTTTTAATTTTGTATTTCTGTGGACCATTACTTTCTCCATATCTCTGTTCAATTGCCTCCCATAATTGTTTTGATGTTTCAGCATAGACAAAGGTTTCACTCAATTCTCTAGATAAAGTATTAATGATCCATGAAAAACAGTCATATCTACTTTCTTCACAAAGCAAAATCAGTTTGTGATTTATCAGGCATAGACAAATCTCCATTAACAAATTGAAATTTAGCTTTAGCAGTCAAAGCAATAGTGATAGAATGTTTCCATGGAAAGTAGTTACCTCCAGAAAGCTGATATGGGATAAGCATAAGACCCGGATGATCAGCTCCATGCAGAAAATAAGGATCGCTGTCTGCAATCTCGACTCCCTTTGATTCTGGACCATCCTTCAAATCTGGACCATCTTCTGCTCCCTTCAAATCGGACCCAGATGCCTTTAACAACTGCCATTGATTAACACGAGAGTCCATTTTTCTTAAAAGAAATGGCTCTAGATACCATGAAAGATTATAGATATAAAACAGTATTCATATTCATATGAAAGACTAAGTGAAAAATATATACTGTGTATTATTTATTGTACTCAAATGTACTGATATACATCATTATTTATAGTAGAAAATGAATGATAATTGAAACATAATCACAGCCACAAACATTGCTAACATTGATGACAATTGTAATTGTTGCCAATCATATCATAACTCCATCATAGGTCTTTATACTAATAACTCTTCTTCACCTCCTCTTTCTTTTCTCTATCTGTCCAATAATAAGCTCACTTCCCCACTTGATTGGCTATTTAACATGAACTCTCCAGTCTTGTTGAGATAGATTTGTCACACAATGAGTTAACTGGTCAAATTCCAGAAGCCTCTAAGAAATTAATTCACCTCATCGTCCATCTCAATCTCTACAATAATTAATATGCTTGAAGGTGAAATTACAAAATCATTGGGGAACTTAATTCATTTGAATCATCTACACTTGTCAAATAATCAATTAACCGGGTCAGTTCCCTCGAGTCTTGGCCAACTTTCCAACCTTGCTACTTTGGATCTCTCCAATAATAAATTACAAGGGACAATCTCCGAGGCTTATTTGATCACACTTCACAACTTGGAAGTATTAGATTTATCCTTCAATTCTTTGACCCTTCAGTTGAGTCCCAATTGGATTCATCCCTTTCACTTGAGAGACATAAGACTAGCAGGCTATATCGTGGGGCCGTCCTTCCCGACGTGGCTTCACAATCAAAGGAATTTCTCCCATCTTGATCTTTCTAGTAGTGGCATATCAGATGAATTACCTAAATGGTTTTGGAACTTGTCTACAATTTTGATATACTTGAATATCTCTCACAATCAGATTAGAGGCACTATTCCTGCAGATATGTCATCCATTAATCCCATAACTATAATAGATATTAGTTTTAATAAGTTTTCTGGCCCTCTACCATCATTCTATCAAGATACTAGTGTTATTCAGCTCAGGCAAAATATGTTTTCAGGATCCATTTCCTCTGTTTGTTCAATCGACAATCCATTCCCCAAGCTGCTCGACCTCTCTAATAACCAATTGGCAGGAACGCTTCCCACTTGCTTGGAAAATGTGACAGATTTAGAGGTTCTCAATCTAAGCAATAATAACCTTTCTTCTGAAATTCCACCTTCTTTAGGCTCCTTATCCAACCTCATATCATTGTACTTAGGAAGCAATACTCTTTCTGGGGATTTTCCTTTGCCTTTGAAGAATTGCAAACTTCTACAGCTGATAGACGTTGGAGGCAACAACTTAACTGGAAATGTCCCACAATGGTTAAGTGAAGACTTCACAAATTTGACACATCTTAGCTTACGTGGTAATAGATTTTATGGCGGTATTCCACCTGAAATATGCAAGCTTGCCAAACTTCAATTTCTGGATCTCTCAAGAAATGATCTATCAGGAAAAATTCCCCCTTGCTTCGACAACTTCACCTCATTATTTGACAAGAATGCAACAACTACCTCCACAATTCGCATTACTTACGGTGCCAATGATTTCATTGATTCAATGGAAAGGTCAAGAGTCGGAGTACAGGCATATATTGGGACTTCTTAAGCTCATTGACCTCTCAAGCAACAAATTAATTGGAAGCATTCCCCATGAATTTTCCAAATTGAGAGGACTCATTTCTTTGAACCTCTCAAGAAATAGCTTGACAGGGAACATTGATCAAGGAATTGGCAAAATGGAGATGCTAGAATACCTTGATCTATCAAGAAACCATCTCTCAGGTGAGATTCCCATTGGCTTGGCACGATTAAGATTCCTGAGCACTCTTGATTTGTCAAACAATAATTTATCAGGGAAGATTCCATTGAGTACTCAACTACAATGTTTCAATGAATCTGCTTTTGATGGGAATTCAAAATTATGTGGGAAACCTCTCAAGCTGTGCTCAGGAGACAAACTCGGGCCACCCATGACCAGTGCAGGACAAGATAATGATGGATTCTTTAACCAATCATTCATGCAAGAATTTGGTATATCAATGGCATTTGGGTTCATTGTCGGATTTTGGGGAGTAGTTGGTTCTTTGGTTCTGAAGAAATCGTGGAGAATTGCATACTTTAACTTCTTTGTTGCCATTGGAGATTGGTTGTACGTGAATACAATTATATTTTTTAATAAATTTAGGCCAAATTGAATCAATGGTTTTTTAGATTTCTTGTAAATTAAATAAAGATGGTTTTCAATGCAAGTAGTCTCTACAAAAGCTGAATACTGTAATTGCATGTAATTGTGATATTTGCTTGGTCCTTCATGTTGTAACTTGTCGATTTTCATGAATGATGATACAAATTGTTTAATTTACAAGAGGGGGGAGGGTGCTCAACATATGAGCTACAAGTGTGATCAGAGAGGGTTTTCTGATCTATCCTCTTTCATTCTAAATTACTTATTTATAGGCGAAAGAAACCGCGTTATTACAAAGTGAAAAGTCAAAAATTTCGGCATATACAGTAAAATATGTACAAAAAGTCAAAAGTGCACAGTATAAAATGCTACAGTGTACAGAAAAAAGTGCTACAGTGAGCTACAGTAAGTCAAAAAGTGTACAGTAATCTACTGTTTGTGCCCGATTTTTCAAAAAGTAAATAGTTATTTACTGTTTTATTTTTTGGATTTTCCGGGTCTTTGTCTGTCACTCTTCTTTTATTTTTCTTGCTGAAATGATGAGGAAGATGCTTCCATATCTGATGTAAATTTCTCCACCAATGTATCTTTGATGGCATCAAATATTTCATCTATATCTATACCATTAGGGTCTTGAGCATCCTGCATATTTTCAGATGCAATTGTTGTTGATCCAGACTTATTGTCTTCTCTGAATTGAGATATGAGATCTTTTTTCATTTCTTCAATATATGCAGATATCATCTGCTCTCTGATCAAATTTTCTGATTTCATTTTTGATTTTCTCATGATATGATCAAATGGAGGAGTATGAACTTCTCTGTAATTATCATCATATGATTTTATTTTTCTTTCAATAAGATCCATTGTTTCTTTCCCGTATATTTGTTTAGTAATGGGATCAATCCTTGTCATTTTCCCCATAATTTGGTATGAAAAATGCGATATAAGCATGGTATTCCTGTATTGGTATAACCAATTTCTGGAGTCCATTTAAATATCCATGGAATTAAAAATTCAATAAAGAAGTAACATGAGGCTATACCCTCAATGTATAATTTCAAATCTTATTTTTTCAAAAGCTGTGGGGATATATCAATCCATCTATCAAATGAAATTTTTATTTTTCTTGTAAAATAATTGGTGTAGGACCAAAACAGTAAAACCAGTTTATAAACCAGTGTGGAATTTCATTGTTATAAACATTTGAACATATATAACAAAGAACGTTTCTTTTTATCATTTTCATAGTTTAGTACCTTTATAAAGGCATCACAATAATCTCAATAATTATATTTAATTGGGATTGATTTATTGTTAACAACCTCTTTTTCTCTTAATGGAGAAATTCCCCAATCTTCTAAGGATATTACCTTTTTAACAATTATTTTGCTGAAATTATAAATTTTATTATTAGTTCATGTGAAATGTGTAATTTCACATGAACTACTTTGAATTAATATCTGCTCATAAAAATATCGAGACTTATAAGTCCTCATTGGCATGGATGTATTATCCATATATCTTTGCATCAAAGTCCAACGACCATTGATCCATTTTAAATCTTTTTCTTCTAAAAGAAATATAATTTCTTTAGAATCATTTTTTATAAATCCAATATTATCAGATTCCTCATGTTCAACCACTTTGGCATAAGAAGAAGTATCATTTTCTTATTTTTGTTTTTGATGATGTTTCATGATGATTCATGATGATGATTCATGATGATGATGATGATGATGATTCATGATGATGATGATGATGATTCATGATAATGATGATTCATGATGATTCATGATGATGATGATGATGATGATGATGATGATGATTCATGATGATGATTATTCATTATGATGATGATGATGATGATTCATGATGATGATGATGATGATTCATGATGATGATGATGTTGATGATGATGATGATTCATGATGATGATGATGTTGATGATGATGATGATGATGATGATGATGATGATGACGATGATGATGATGATTCATGATGATGATTCATGATGATGATGATGATGATGATGATGATGATGATGATGATGATGATTCATGATGATGATGATGATGATGATGATGATGATGATGATTCATGATGATGATGATGATGATGATTATTCATTATGATGATGATGATGATGATTCATGATGATGATGATGATGATGATGATGATTCATAATGATGATGATGTTGATGATAATGATGATGATGATGATGATGATGATGATTATGATGATGATGATGATGATGATGATGATGATGATGATTTTTTTAAGTCTATCATATAAAATAGTTGTGTCATTAACTAAATTATTATAGTAAGGAGCAATATAATTAAGACTTCCTAAAAATCTCTGTAATTGAGTTTTATCAGTTATTACATCAGAAAATTTGTCAACAAAATCTATACTTCTATTAATAGGAATAATATTTCCTTTTTTAATAATATGACCAAGAAATCTAATCCTAGTCTGAAATAATTCCGTTTTAGGTTTAGATATAACTAATCCATTCTGAATAATCAATGATTTAAAAATATGAAAATGTTTAAAATGCATTTCAATACTCTTGGAATAAACATGTATATCATCAATATAGACGATTATAAACTCACTATAAGGAGTAAAAATATCATTCATGATGTTCTGAAATTCAGAAGGAGCATTCTTCAAACCAAATGGCATCACATTCCATTCATAATGTCCTATTGGAATATTGAATGCTGTTTTATATCTATCAGATTTATTAATCTGTATCTGCCAATATCCTGACTTCAAATCAAAATTTGAAAATATCAGACTATCATAAAGTCTATCTAATAAATCATTTTTATTAGGAATAGGATGTCTAATCCATTTTAAAACTTTATCTAAAGGTTTATAATTAATCACCAATCTTGGTATACTTCTTTCTATTTCAGAATATTTATTAACATAAAATGCAATACATGACCATGGAGATTGTGAATGACTTATAAGACCTTTATGTAATAAAGATTCAATTTCTTTTTTATATAATTCTAAATATTCAGAATTCATTTGACAAGGTCTAGCCTTTGTCGGAATACTTTTTTCATCAAAGGAATCTTCATAAGGTAAAGAAATAATATGTTTTTTCTATCCCAGAAAGCATTGGGATGATCATTACAAATTTCTAATGAAAATTGATTTTTCAAAAGACTAATTTTATCCTGTAATCTAGGAATTTTCAATTGATCATCAAGAGTGACAATATTAATCTCTTGTTTTAAAAAACTAATTTGATTTTGTTTTGCTTTAATATTATCATAAAGATTATGTAAAACTTTAGTAAAAGGCTCAATTATAAATTCAAGGAAAATATCATCACCTTTAAAAGAACCAATAATACCTTTATTATCTATCTTTTTTATTGGATAGATATTATTCAAAAATGGAGTACCAAGTATAACCTGGTTTGAAATATTTTGTAAGTATAAAACTTTGAGAAATACATTTGTTATTAACACAAACGTAAGCTTTAGGAAGCTTGTAATCAATTTGGAGTTTATCACCTCCAGCATGCCATAAAGTATGACTAGTTTTATGGAAATATCGGGTAGGTATTAACCCTTCCTTTATAACATTTAAATCTGCACCACTATCAACAAGGGCAGTAAATATTTTTGTATAATGATTATCAATCAATAACGATATTTTGATATGCCATTTTTGGGATATGACCATCTCAATGGTAGAGAGAAATGTTTCATTAAACATACTAGGTTTATTAACCTCAATATTCTCTTGAGAAATACTCTTCTCTTTAGAGATTTCTTCCAATCTAGAAATTCTAGATTCTTGAATAAGATTCTTATTCTTTAATAATTTTATCTCTTCTCTAAGATTTATAATCTCTTTATGAATGTCTTGAAGAGATATGTCTCTTTGAGTCTGATATTTGGTTTTTAATTGGTTTATGACTTCTGTCATGTTATAAGACTTATTCTTATTAAGAATCTCATAAGTCAAATCTTCTTCTTCTTTATTAGAAGAGGAAAAACCATCAAAAGTACTAATATCAGCAATGATCTGAGTCCTTAATCTAGGATCTTTAATTATTTTTATTAACTCAAAAATATTATTAGAGATTAAAACATTAATAGACATATCTGAGAATTGAGATATAATCTTATAAAACTCAGATTGTTCATTATCAATATTATTGATTTTTTAGGACAAACTAAACTTTTTTTACAAGGTTCACATTCTTCTGATTCAGAGTCAGAAATATCATCATTATTTAAATTATTGATTATCTCCTCTTCTGTTTCAGAAGTGCTTGAAGACTCTGATTCTGATCTATCAGACTCAGATTTTTCTTCAAGAGTTTATATAATAATCTCCTTGATATCATCAGGGATTTCAAGATTATTAATCTTTTTCTTTGTCCTACAGAATTTTTTGGTATGACCATATCTACCACATAGCTTACAATATCTTTCTTTATTTCTCTTATACCTATTAGGCTTTTTCTGGATTCTCTCTTCTTTCCTTTTATTCTTTTTCTCAATCTGTTTTGGAGAATATCTCCTATGTTTAGGTTTATAAACCTTTTTATTTGTTTTGGTTTTACTGGATGAAGGGTTATTCAGACCAAATTGTTGGCAGAATTATCCCAACTGTTTTCTCTCATCGAGATTTTATCTTTTTATCTGTTGATTCAGCTTTATTTCATTGCATAAAGCTAATCCTTCTTGAATAAAAGTGTCTATTAATGCTCCATAAGTATAACTTTCATAAGTAATCATAATATTATTACGTTTAAGAGTTTTTCTAACTCTTTCAGCAAATAAGCTGGGAAGGCCATCAATAAATTTTGACTTCCAATGAATGTTATTACATTCTGGCAACTCCATTACTCTGCTTAAGAAAGTATGTTTGTACCATCTAAAGTCAGATAGAGTTTTACACCTCAGTGTTTGCAATAATGTTCTAATAGTATCACTATTATCACTGAACCTTCCTGTGAAATGTTCAATTATATTAACTGCAAGTGTATAAACTGCATTTTCAACTCTGGTGTTATCTTCTTCTTTTATCATATTGAGAATATTATCTCTATCTTGGGGATTTAAATAATTATCCCATCAGCCTTTAAGTTGTCCAGTAAATCCAGCTACTATCATAGACGCAATAGTTTTATCAGAATTATTGCTATTTTTACAAATAGTCAAGTACATAAGCATTCTATGTATCGTATTATAAATCTGTTTATTGGAATATCCATCTATATTCCACTCATAGATTATATTAACAGAATAACTAATATCAAGTGTATCAGTATATTCTTCATGTAATATATCCATGGGTGTTGGTCTATTATAATAAAATTTATTCTGAATAGGTTTATTAGCCCACTTGGTATTAATCTTGTTTATCTGATTTTGAAAAACCTGTTTATGATCAGTGTCTTCTTTCAAATCAGTTTTAACTGAAGGAAGTTGAAAACTTGATGAAGCTTCTTTTTCTTTTAAAGAAATCTCACATGGTTTATTAATAACTGATATTATTATATCTAGTTTATCATGAATAGACTGAATTTGTTCTCCTATTATATTAAGAAACAAATTCGTATAATTTTGATTTTCAAACATAGTGTTAATATGTTTACAAGATTATTATTATTATTATTTTTTTTTAATTCTATTAAATATATTTTTTTCTTCTATTAAATACATTTAGCTTAGAAACAATGATATTTTCAATGGAGAGGCTATCAATTGTGTTAAAATGATCAGTGATATTAAGGCTTGAATATGGAATTTGATCTCAGCAAAATCAAACTTGCTTCAAGATCAGAACTTTTCAGAATGGTGTGGAAAATTCAGAGCTGCAAGAATAAGACCAGCCATCTGTGAAGATTGAGAAATTGAAAGAGAAAGGATATTGGTGTACGCAAAGAGAATATATACTGGTGTATGCAGGTATATGTGGTTTTGTTCTCTGCAATTAAATCCTATTTTAGGTAGTGGAGATGGGCGTTTAATGCCTTCTAAGTGATCATGACTGTATTCAAAGCACCACTGGTGCTAAATTTTATCACTTTAATAAATTCATTTGCTTGATAAAAAAAACCTAATATTATGTCAACTTAATGTGAAAGTGAGTTGAGTTAACCTATATTAACTCACTGTAACCCATTATTTAATTTGCTGGGTTCGAGATCGTTAAGTTTGGTAAGGAAGGATATTTGTCGGGCTGATTATTTGCGAGGCGGCCATTGAATAAATTTAAGTAGGGCATAGCAAATTTCCAACACCAAACACATTTTGATATTTTTATATGAATTATTTGAAAAAAATATGAACTTAAAATATAATTTAAAAAATTATATATTATCAAAATGGACAATGCATAATTTATAAAAATATTATTTTTATTTATTTATATACGGTGGGTTATTAGTACGTCGAATTAGAGTACGGTCGGACCTTACACAGAGCAGGTTATATTCGAGTCAAAATAATTCGAGTTATTTCTAGAACGGATCATTTGCGGGAAGGACCATTCATGGGGCAGGTTGATGGTGAATATTTATAGGTTATGCGGGTTAATTCACGGTACTATGATTATTTTGACACCTTTAGTATTATTTTGTAGAACTTTAAAAGTTAATGGATCAATTTCAAAATTTTGAAATATCATGGACTAATTTTAAAAAGTGTCAAACTTAAAGGACTAAAATATCAAATTTTCTCGCCACGTCAGAAGTGCCACATGGCATTATTGGTTGGGTGATCTGCTCCTGCTAGTAAATGGACTAAAATATTAAATTTTGGAAAATTAAACTCAACTATGATAATTGGGCAATAAGAATGAAGGCAATACTTGGATCCCAAGGAGTATGGGATATCGTTAAGGATGGTTTTGTAGAACCTGCAGCGAATGCAGCACCACTAAATCATGTTCAAAAGGAAGCTTTGGAGAAGGAACGAAAGCGAGATCAGTATGCTCTTACCATCATCCATCAAGGGTTGGATGAAGATATGTTTGAGAGTATAGCTAATGAAACCACATCAAAGAAAGCATGGGATATGCTTCAAACTCTGTTGCGGGGATAGATAAGGTGAAGGAGGTTCGACTTCAAGCTTTAAGGGCTGAGTTTGAGTCACTCTTGATGAAAGAAAGTGAAAGTATCTCTGATTACTTCACTAGAGTTTTGGCTACTATGAATCAAATGAAGAGGCTTGGAGAAACGATGATGGATGTTCGCGTAGTTGAGAAGATACTATGCTCACTTAGTTCGAAGTTCAACTTTGTGGTGGTTGTTATAGAAGAATCCAAGAATTTGGATGAAATGACCATTGATGAACTAAACGGGTCATTACGAGCACATGAAGAAAGGATGAATCGTGGCAAGCAAGAGCAATTGGAGCAAGTATTACAAGCAAAAACCAGTAGAAAAGAAAGAGAAAATCATTTCGGCAGGGGTCGGGGTCGAGGTCGAGGCCGAGGTGGAGGACGAGGACGAGGATATGGACGTGGAAATGCTCAAGGACGAGATGAGCAGCCTTCAAACTTTGAAAGAAGAAATCAAATTTCCATGAGAGGTCGTGGAAGAGGAAGAGGTAACTATAATAAAAAAGATAAATCACATGTTAAATACTATACTTGTGATAAGTATGAACACTATGCCTCGGAGTGTCACTCCAATATTGAAGATGAGGAGACAAATCTCATAGAAAACAAGGAAGATGATGGTGAGCAGTCCTTACTTTATGCACTCAAAGAAGATTCGATTGAAAGAGAAAATATATGGTATCTTAATAATGGAGCAAGCAACCACATGACGGGTGATAAAAATAAATTTGTGGAGATTGATTCAAGCAAGAAGGGGTTTGAAAGCTTTGGTGACAACACAAAGGTGAGAATTGAAGGCAAATGTACGATTCTTCTTGAAACAAAATATGGTGGTCATAGAGTTTTACGTGATGTGTATTATGTTCCAAAATTAATCAGTAACATCTTGAGTATTGGTCAATTTTTGGAAAGAAATTACAAAATTCACATGGAAGATCGTATGCTTTGGATTCGTGTTCAAGACTTCAATCTTGTTGCTAAAGTGTGCATGACTAAAAATCACATGTTTTTGTTGGATTTGAGGACCTGTGGGGCTATGTGTTTGAAATCATGTATCCAAGATTTATCTTGGATTTGGCATATGCGATTTGGGCATTTGAATTTTGGTGGAATCAAAGCATTGGGAGAGCATAAGATGGTGAAAGGGATTCCAAAGATTGATCATCCTGATCAATTATGTGAAGCATGTTTGCTTGGCAAGCACCCGAGGAAGAGTTTTCCGAATTATTCCAATTCAAGAGCAACGGAGCCCCTCCAACTTGTTCATACCGATGTTTGTGGTCCGATCAAGCCTCAATCTTTCGGTAACAGCTCTTATTTTATTATTTTCTATGACGATTTTAGCAGAAAAACATGAGTTTATTTTTTGAAAAATAAATCGAAGGCATTTGATGCATTTAAAAATTCAAAGTTCTTGTTGAGAAAAAAAGTGGATACAAGATACGTGCATTAAGAACTGATAGGGGTGGAGAATTTACATCAAAAGAATTTAATAATTTTTGTGAGTTGCATGGAATTCGACGTCCCATGACAGTGCCTAGATCACCCCAGCAAAACGGAGTTGTCGAGAGGAAGAATCGGACCATACTTAATATGGTGAGAAGCATGTTGAAGACCAAAGATATGCCTAAGGAGTTTTAAGCAGAAGTAGTTGCATGTGCTGTGTATCTTTTAAACCAAAGCCTGACGAAAAGCTTGAAAAATATTACACCTCAAGAAACTTGGAGTGGATGGAAGCCAAGTGTATCACACTTGCGGGTGTTTGGATGCATAGCCTTTGCTCATGTGCATGAACAAGAGAGATGCAATCTTGATGATCGGAGTAGGAAGCTTGTGTGCATCGATTATGATGAAAATTCGAAGGGGTATAAATTGTACAATCCAAACACTAAAAGGCTGGTGGTGAGTAGAGATGTGGAATTTGATGAAGATGGCTCGTGGGATTGGAGCACTGTGGAAGAGAAAGGATCTTATGATTTTCTTCAATATTTTGATGATGATATGGAGGCCCAAATGGAGATTACACCACCACCGCCATCGCCTCAGTCACCCGGTTCATCTTATGTACCGGGATCGCCTTCGGGAGAGAAGTCTCAGAAATATCGAAGTCTTGATGAAATCTATGGTGAAACTGAAGCTATTGATGATACAAATTTATTTTGTTTGCTTGCAGATGCAGAACCTGTTAGTTTTGAAGAAGCAAAGCAAGATAAGAAACGGAGACAAGCCATGGATGAAGAGATACATGCTATAATAAAAAAATGATACGTGGGAGTTGGCGTCTATTCCAAAAGACCATGGAATCATTGGAGTTAAATGGGTGTACAAGGCGAAGAGAAATGCTAATGGTGAAGTTGAACGATACAAGGCGTGGCTGGTCGCAAAAGGATACAAGCAAAGTCGAGGCATTGATTATGAAGAAGTGTTTGCTCCCATAGCTCGTTTGGAAACGATTCGCTTGCTGATATCTCTTGCAAGCCAAAATCGGTGGAAGATTTATCAATTGGATGTAAAATTAGCATTCTAAACAGCTACCTTGATAAAGATGTATATGTTGAACAACCAGCCGGATATGTGGTCGAAGGGCATGAAGATAAGGTTTTGAAGTTGAAGAAGGCGTTGTACGGTTTAAGCAGGCCCCGAGAGCTTGGAATAGTTGTCTGGATAATTATTTGTAAGAAAATAATTTTCTGAGATGCACCCATGAGTATGCTCCTATTGTGAAGAAAGAAGGTGAAGACTTGTTGTTTGTTTGTGTTTATGTGGATGATTTAATTTTCATAGGAAGCAATCCGAAAATGTTTGAAGATTTTAAGAAGGCAGTGGCTCGTGAGTTTGAGATGAGTGACATGGGACTCATGTCTTATTACTTGGGGATTCAAGTAAACTAAATGGAGAATGAGATTTTCATCTCTCAAGAAACATATGCCAAGGAGCTTTTGAAGAAATTCAATATGTTGAATTGCAAGTCTGTAAGCACTCCTATGCAATTTGGAGAGAAGTTGAAGAAAGAGGATGAGAAGATTGATCCAACTGCATTCAGAGTCTTATTGGCAGCTTGAGGTATATATTTAACTTGCTCAGGCCTGATATTTTATTTGCTATTGGAGTTGTAAGTCGATTCATGGAGAATTCCGCCGAGTCTCACATGATTGCTGCAAAACGAATACTTCGATACATAAAAGGAACATTGAATTTTGGTATTTTTTATTCGTCGAGCAGCGGTGAGTTGAAAGGTTATTGTGACAGTGATTTTTCTGGAGATGTTGATGATAGGAGAAGTACAACCGGTTTCGTTTTCTTCTTGGGAGATAATGCAATTTCATGGAGTTCAAAGAAGCAAGCTATTGTGACGTTATCCAGCTGTGAATCTGAGTATGTCGCAGCGACATTGTGTGCTTGTCATGCCATAAGGTTGCAGAGATTATTGGGGGAACTCATGTACAACAGAAGGATTCTACGAAGATCATTATTGATAACAAATTTGCTCTAAGCTTGGCTAAATATCCTGTTTTTCATGAGCGTAGCAAGCACATCGATACTCGATATCATTTTATTCGAGAATACGTTGCAAAGAAAGAAGTGGAATTGGAGTATGTGAAATCCATGGATCATGTTGATGATATCTTCACTAAACCTTTGAAGTTTGAAGACTTTCATAGATTGAGATTCATGCTTGGTGTCGGAAGAATCAAGTTTAAGGGGGAGTGTTAGAAGTTAAACTTGAATACATGAATCCTTATCTTTATGTTTTGTTCATGTACTCATTCAATGAGTGCCTCTAGATTCATCTATGTAGTAGTATAAATACCATTGCAATGTAATCTTCAAATCAAGTCATTTGGAATTTAAGAAATATATTTACAGTGTCTTCCTCTTCCTTATATTTTGAGCCTGCTACCTTCCAACAGTACTTTTATGGCATCTATCACTGGCATGTATGGGAGACAAAGGAAGCTGAAACAAGCTCAGAAGGTGTTTGCTGTAGTGGCAGATTCCGCTATGGATGAAAGTGTCATATATGGTACTCTTGTTTTACAGTGAACAGACTAGAAAAAGAAACAAGTTCAGTCCTGTTTGTATCAGCATTCTTGTAAAAGATTTCACAAGCTGTGGTAAGAAATGTAGACCTTTCAATGTTATTTGAAATCATTGGAGCTTTTGGGTTATATAAACTGCTTGATCATCTGTATTCAGTTATTCCTTGTTATCATGGCTATCATTCACGCGCACCATTCCAATTTAGGATGCTAATAGTTTTATATTGTTGAAGACATGCCACTATATTAATAGTTCCTATAATAGTTTGACTGCATTTGTAAAATTGTGATTCAGCGGAATTCCCAAAATAAAGGGAAACTATTTCATACTTTGTGGCCTTATTTTTCTCCGAGTATGAAGAGCAGATAGGGAAAATCCCTTGGTTGGCCTGGATTAAAAATTTTAGAAAATTATTATTAGGCAAGATAAAGATCTTTTCATTTAGTGTTTGTGTTACTTTGAATGTACTATTGCTTGGTTGGTTGAACTTCCATATGAAACTTTAACATGTTACTTCTACTTGAAGAATTATTGCTACTATTTGCAAGTAAATATTTCCAGGATGAAGTCATTCCAGGTAGTATTCATGGAAATTTGGAGCTTGGTATTGTGGCTTACAACAGATGCATTCAGTTAATGTTAGAAGCAGGTTCATATTTCATCATTTTAAGATCATTAAACAATTGATTTTATCTGTTTAAGGTGTATTTGTCATAAATTTGAACTGATTCTCATAACATATTTCTTTGATTCTCATAACATATTTCTTTTGTCTATCAATTTGATTGGCCTTCATTGATATCAAAGTATTTATGGACGAGGTCGCATCCTGGATAAAGCTGTGGAGATGTTCAACATGGATCAGATCATGGATGAAGCATTGGACGAGGGAACCTGCACAACTACCGAGTACACCAAAGCTTGTATGAATTATGATATATTTTGGATCTTGCTATCGCCCCAGAGTACAACATGAAACATTTGAAAAATAACTCAACATTTTAAGAGATATGTGTTAAAAGTGCACAAGCAGCTCACGAAATAACTCAACATTTTAAGAGATACATCAAAGTATACTCCCTCCGTCCCGACGTAGGAGGGCCATTTGCTTTTTTGCACGTATATTAAGAAGTATTATTATTTAATGTGTAGTGGGTAGTTGTATTAGTGGGAGTGTGAGTCCCATATTTTAATTGTATTAGAAGGGGTGTGTGGGTCCATGTGTGTAAAAAAAAAAAGGGAACTCTTTGGGTAGGATGACCAAAATGGAAAAATAGCCCTAGCGTGGGACAGAGAGAGTATGCGTTATTAACTAGTAATTAATGTATGAGAAAATAGCAAAATGTGACCGTTATCCTCACAAACCAGAGCCTCACGTTCAAAAACGAATTTTCTCAATCTATCCGCGGTCCGCCAACCACGCTACCTACTCTCTCTCCAATTTTCTCTTCTTTCTCTCTCCTCTCTTTTTCATTTTCTCCAATTTTCTCTCTTCTCTATTTTCCTATACTTTTCACCGCCGACCCAGGCTTAATTATTCACAGGCCATCCTCTGACTTTAGAAACTCCAGTGGGCACGCCACAACTAACAATAAGAAACCGGCGGACGGTAGGGTTTTGTTTAGCTCCCAATATTTTCATGGCAGGCGGTTCGGTTTGGCCGGTTCACCGGTTATACCTATTTTGACCAGTCCAAACCCTTTTTTTAACTCGGTTAAACTGGTTGAACCGGCTTCTGGTTTCAAAAACACAGATATCAGTTATATTTTCGGTATACTTAAGTAGTTGAGCCAACTAATATGGTCCCATGCATGCACACTAGACTATGCTCATTCAACACGGTTTGAATTTTCTGTACCATTGAGCCTATTAATCCCTTATACCAGAGCGATATGATAATGATGCTAAAGTACTCTATATGGAAACACATACCCTTAATGATTAGATTTCATTTTCTCTTGTAGTTAATTGTCACACATAAAATTAATAGAGCAAGAGATAGTACACATATGAAATGGGAATTTTGTGTGCTCATTTGAGTGGAAGACGTATTGGCATTGATAATACACAAACACATATAAACTAGCTTATTATGTAAATCCTAATTTTTTCTCACCGTAAGTCATCCTCCTTCCAATCCTATTATACCCATGTATTGTTAGGGATTTAAATTAAGGGGAAAAAATGGTTTACAAAAGTTTATGATATAAACCCGATTTACAAGAGACTAACTCTTGATAATAAAGGAAAAACACTCTAGTTGACCGGGTCTCTTTACAAGCATTCACCGTTAGGCCAAAATATACACTTGATTGATAATTTTTTTTTTTGGTATACAAGTACATAATTAGTCTTTCCTCAATATATATTTATTAATAGGTATATTGATCAGAAAAAAGATAACATGGGCATTCTTGATGATATTAAGTTTGTTTGGTTACTACTTACGTTTGTTGTAGTTGTTTCAGAGTGGATGAGATGTTTTGAATTTCAATTAGTTGATGGAAGGATGATGTGCTTAGAGAAGGAGAGAGAAGCCCTTCTCACCTTCAAGCAAGACCTGATTGACCCCAATGGTGTTCTCTCGTCATGGGGAAGTCACGAATGCTGCAATTGGGAGGGTGTTATCTGCAGCAACACCACTGGCCACGTCACTACCCTTCAACTTGAGGAATTTTTTAGAGGTACTATTAGTTCTGTCTTGCTTGAGTTGCATTATTTGGTTAAGTTGGACTTGAGTTCTAATGATTTTGGAGAGATCGGAATCCCAAAATTCATTGGTTCCACGAAAAGCTTACAAGAGTTGGATCTCGGCAGCTCCAATTTCTCAGGGATGATTCCTCCTGAGTTAGGGAACCTCACCGACTTGCGCACACTTGTTCTGTCAAATAACCAACTTTGGTCGGATAATCTCTACTGGCTTTTGCATCTCTCTTTGTTATCCCATCTTGATTTGGGTGGTTCATATAGACATGTCTTACAATCAGTTTACTGGTGAAATTCCAAAATCATTGGGGAACTTAATTCATTTGAGTTGGCTAGACTTGTCACATAATCAATTGACAGGCTCAGTTCCCTCGAGTCTTGGCCAACTTTCCAACCTTAGTATTTTGCGTCTCTCCAATAATAATTTGCAAGGAACAATCTCTGAGGCTCACTTTATCAGACTTCACAACTTGCAAGAATTAGATTTATCCTTCAATTCTTTGACCCTTAAATTGAGTCCCGATTGGACTCCCCCCTTTCATTTGAGCTACATAGGACTAGCACATAATCAGATTCACACTCAAAGGGATTTATCCTATCTTCTTCTTTCAAGTGGGGGCATATCAGATGAAGTACCTAAATGGTTTTGGAACTTGTCTTCTCGTTTGTTTTACTTGAATGTCTCTCATAATCACATTCGGGGAACCATTCCTGCAGATTTGTCATCCATTTTCACACCTTATATAATAGATTTTAGTTTTATTAAGTTTTCAGGACCGCTACCATCTCTCTATCCATATACTAGAGTTATTCAGTTCAGCCAAAATATATTTTCAGGATCCATATCATCTGTTTGTTCAATCAACAATACAGGTCTCATGTTACTCGACCTCTCTAATAACCAATTGGAAGGAAGGCTTCCCACTTGCTGGGAAAATGTGACATTGTTACAGGTTCTCAATCTGAGCAACAATAATCTTTTTTCTGAAATTCCACCTTCTTTGGGCTCTTTATCCAACCTCAAATCATTGCACTTGGGACGCAATACTCTTTCTGGGGATTTGCCTTCTACTTTGAAGAATTGCAAACTTCTACAGCTGATAGACGTTGGAGGCAACAACTTAACCGGAAATGTCACACAATGGTTAAGTGAAGACTTCACAAGTTTGAAGTATCTTAGCTTACGTGGAAATAGATTTTATGGTGGTATTCCTCCAGAAATATGCAAGCTTACCAAACTACAAATGTTGGAATCTATCTGGAAAAATTCCACCTTGCTTTGACAGCTTTACCTCATTAGTTGACAAGAGTGCAACAACTACCTCCACAGTTCGCATTTATGTCGGTTATAATGATTTCATCGATTATGCACTGGTTCAATGGAAAGGTCAAGAATCTGGGACTTCTTAAGCTCATTGACCTCTCAAGCAACAATTTAATTGGAAACATTCCCCATGAAATTTCCAAATTGAGGGGACTCATTTCCTTGAACCTATCAAGAAATAGCTTAATAGGAAACATTGATCAAGGAATTGACGAGATGGAGATGCTAGAAAGCCTAGATCTATCAAGAAACCAACTTTCGGGTGAGATTCCCACTGGCATGGCACGATTAAGCTACCTGAATGTTCTTGATTTGGCACACAATAATTTATCAGGTAAGATTCCTTTGAGTACTCAACTACAAAGCTTCAATGCATCTGCTTTTGAAGGGAATTCAAAATTATGTGGGAAACCTCTCAAGTTGTGCCCAGAAAGGCGACCCATGATCAGTGCAGGACAAGATATCGAGAAGGATAATGATGGTTTCTTTAGCCTATCCTTCATGCAAGAATTTTGTATATCACTGGCATTCGGGTTCATTGTTGGATTTTGGGGAGTAGTTGGTTCTTTGTTTCTGAAAAAATCATGGAGACTTGCATACTTTAACTTCTTTGGTGCCATTGAAGATTGGTTGTATGTGAAAGCAATTATATTTTCCAATAAATTCAGGCCAAAAGCTGTGAAATAAAGACTTATATTTTAGAATTAATGTTACAAAAGCTGTATCCTATATATAATT
The DNA here is from genome assembly GCA_023678885.1 of Pogostemon cablin. Taxonomy (NCBI): domain Eukaryota; kingdom Viridiplantae; phylum Streptophyta; class Magnoliopsida; order Lamiales; family Lamiaceae; genus Pogostemon; species Pogostemon cablin. The sequence goes on from CM042951.1 coordinate 34,693,615, forward strand.
GCATGTAATTTTGATATTTGCATGTTCCTTGCATGTTATAGTTTGCAATTTCTTATGAATGATATCTATGATTCCTTCTTTTTTTTTCTTTTTTTTTAATTTAATTCTGTAAGCGTATTTAGCTTATCAAAATTGGGTCCGAATTTATTATTTGCATTATGGTCACATCATTAATTAGTATATAATGTGTCACTGATCACTATACGATATTTCATCCGTATCTTGATGTTGTGATGACAAACGCGCCTTTATCCGGCGAAAATTTGATTTTCCAACAAAAATTGGAATAAAGTCAAGCAATGTCAATAGTTATAGGATTGAATTGATAAAAAATTAAGTTTTTTGGAAATGGAATAGAACTTTTTCTTCTTAAAGACGAAATTACCACGCTCTGATACTTTCGGTTTGATAGCAATCATCTCCAAGATACAATGACTCACAATTTATGATAGTTACACTACAAATCACAAGATAAGGTGAATCAAACTGTATTATGAAATCTCAAGAAAATCCAGTTTAAATTGGTCAAATCAAATCACTAGACAATCAGTTAGAATTCCTGCAAATTTTATGAAAGCAATCACTTAATTATGTTAAATATATTTTCTAAAGTAAACTAAACACATGAATCTGGTTCAAACCATCATATGCAAAAGAATAAATCCTACTCAATTTCTAGATACTTCATGCAAAATTCCATTAAATGCTAGATCACTAGACTTCCCTTCATATGTATTTAAGAAATAAACTTCAATTCACACCTAATAACAATCTAAGAAACCAAACCTGTAGAATGATAATTAATAGATATATTAAGTGTCCAATATTAATTATTCTAATGAATAAAAGTTATATGGTTAGATCCCCTTTACCCGTAACAGCTGATATACAATATTAACTCTCTATGACACAACATATAATGAATGAGAACAGATCTTGTAAGACAAAAATATAAGTTTTAATCCAAAGCATTAATAAGGTACTCCCTCCGTCCCATTAAAGTTGGTATAATTTTTTTGTGCACGGAGATTAAGGAATATAATAATTTAATGTAAAGTGAAGTAAAGTGAAGTGAGAGAAATAATATTTAATGTGTAGTATATAGTTGTATTAGAGGTGGTATGTAGAGCCCATGAGAGTAGATTAATTGTTTTTATATGGGTCCCATGTATTAAAAATGAAATGTGTCAACTTTAGTGGGACAAACCAAAAAGGAAAGTGTGTCAAATTCTATGGGATCGAGGGAGTAATAAACATACTACAGAAATACATGTAGAATTCTTGTGGGATTGATTTTGACACTTAAAAGGACTGTATTGGCAATTTGATATTCTTAGAGTACTAAAATTGAAAATTTCCCTCACTTTTAATCTGTCTCACATGAGTACTCAGAAACTGTCACACTCAAATATTTGCAACTTATTTAATCCCACACTTTTCCAAAAACATCAATTTAGCACGATTTTGCCGTGAAACTTACCTCCATTATCTATAGTGCATAAGTATCTTCTTCGGCGTGTCCTAGAAGTACTAAAGTTGACTGGATTTGAGCCTAACATGATCAACTTTTTTAATTGAATAGTGTTCTAATAATGATGATAACGAAAATCTAAGTGGACTGGAGAGTTGACCGGGTCTCTTCACAATTAAGCATTCACTGTCTAGGCCAAGAATGACCCTCCACTGGTAATCTTTTCATATATATGAGTTCTCTTAAGTACTCTTTCATCCCAAATAAAAAAATAATAAAAAAATAACAGTGATATCAAAAGGATAAAATGGGCATTCATAGCGATAAAGGAATTAGTATTAAGTTAGTTGGATTAGTAATTATGTTTGTTGTAGTTGTTTCAGCATGGATGAGATGTTTTGAGTTTCAATTAGTTGCTGCAGAAGAAACAATTATGTGCATAGACAAGGAGAGAGAAGCCCTTGTCACCTTGAAGAAAGGCCTTATTAACCAAGATGGTGTTATGTCATCATGGGGAAGTGGAGAGCACCAAAGAGAATGGTGCAATTGGGAAGGTGTTATCTGCAGCAACACCACTGGCCACGTCACTACGCTTCTAGTTGGTCGTAATTTGAGAGGTAATATTAGTTCTGTCTTGCTTGAGTTGCGTCATTTGGTTAGCTTGGACTTGAGTGGTAACGATTTTGGAGGGATTGGTTCCATGAAAAGCTTACAAGAATTGGATCTCAGTTGGTCCAATTTCTCAGGGATGATTCCTCCTGAGTTAGGGAACCTCACCAATTTGCGCACACTTGGAAACTCTTTCTTATCCAAACTTAATTTGGATGGTTCAAACATAAGTGATACCAATTGGATACAAAATATTCTACTATAGCTTCCTTCTCTTCAGACTTTGGACATGTCCGAATGTATGCTTACTGATGATCATGTTACCAAATCCTCAGCAGGCCTTTTTGTGAACTCTTCTTCACCATCTCTTTCTTATCTTGATCTGTCCGATAATGAGCTCACCTCCATACATGATTGGCTATTTAACATGAATTCCAGTCTTGTTTTTATATACCTGTCAAACAATGAGTTAAGTGGTCAAATTCCAGAATCACTGGGGAACTCCATTCACCTCGTGGATCTCTTTCTCTCTAATAACATTCTGGAAGGTGAAATTCCAAAATCCCTGGGGAACTTAATTCATTTCTATATACTGGACTTGTCATTCCCCATGAACTTTCCAAATTGAGGGGACTCATTTCTTTGAACCTCTCAAGAAATAGATTGACAGGAAACATTGATAAAGGAATTGGCGAAATGGAGATGCTAGAGTGCCTAGATCTATCAAGAAACCATCTCTCAGGTGAGATTCCCACTGGCTTGGCACGATTAAGCTTCCTGAACACACTTGATTTTTCAAACAATAAGTTATCAGGTAAGATTCCATTGGGTACTCAACTACAAAGTTTCAATGAATCTGTTGGGGTATGAATATAAGATTTGATTTAGAAGTGCAAATATAGGATCATTTGTGATCTGTTAATATTTCTTTCTAATATTTGTGCTTATCATTTCATGGCAGGATTACATCTTTTTAAGAGAATTTTATGCAAGATTTAATTAGTACATTCATCTAGCAAAGTTCTTGAATCTTCTATGGTCTTCAATCTTGACTGCCTCCTCGGATGCTTCCCATGGAGTTGGACCATCATTACAAATTACTTTCAACACCCTCTCTTAATTTGTAATGTTAACATGTCCTCTAAATTGCTCAAGCTTCTCTGATGTAAATGCTTTTGTAAACCCATCTGCAAGTTGCTCCTTAGTGTTCACGAACACCAGTTGAATTTCTTGCTCACTTACGAGATCTCTAATGAAGTGATGTCTCAACTCGATATGCTTAGACCTCGCATGGAAGACTGAATTTTTTGTCATTGCAATAGTCGACATATTGTCGCAAAAAATAGTTGTTGGAGTGTCTTGATTCAGCTGAACATCAGCCAGCACTCTCCTCAGCCATACAACTTCACAAGCTGCATCACATGCTGCAATATACTCCGCTTCCGCCGATTAGAGCGAAACGATCTTCTGCTCCTTAGATGCCCAAGAGATTATCTTTGATCCCAAACAAAATATGTAACCTGATGTGCTCTTACGATCATCAATCGAACCAGCCCAATCACTGTCGGTGAAACCAACAAGCTTACATTCCATTTCCTTGACATAGTTAATTCCAAAATTCCTTGTTCCTTGAAGATACCGCATGATCCTTTTTGCTGCAGCAAGGTGTAATTTGCTTGGATTATGCATGAACCTTGAGATCAAACTTATTGGATAGATAATATCTGGCCTTGTGTTTGTCAAGTAGATTAAGGAACCTACTAAACTCCTGTACAATCTCTCATCAACCTTTTCTGCTCCGTCATCCAGCTGCAACTTTTCATTTGATGCCAATGGAGTTGCAATAGACTTGCAACTACTCATATTGAATTTTTTCAATACTCCATCAAGAGACTTCTCTTGAGAAATAAAAATCTTACCCTTTGTTTGACGAACTTGAATCCGGAGAAAATATTTCATGAGACCCAAGTCAGTCATCTCATACTCTTTCATCATAGCTTCTTTAAAATTTTCCACCATGTAGATCAAATCATCCACATATAAGCAAACAATGAGAAAATTATTTCCTTCCTTCTTCACATATAATGAAGCATCGTTAATACTTCGAACAAATCCGATTTTCTGGAAATAGCCATCAATCTTGCTATTCCAAGGTTGGGGGCTTGCTTCAACCCATATGAAGCTTTCTTCAATTTGCAAACTTTCCTTTCTTCTCCTTTGTCAACTGATTGTCGTCTAATTCACCTAGATTGTGTCATTTTTGTGTGTCTTTTTATTACCTTATTCCGTATTTTTGCATCTTTTGTATATAGTATTTTGGGAAATTGATGATGATAATTTTTATGTCTTTAAATAGGTGATTATGAGGATAAATGGCGATAAAAAAGCATGAAGAAAGGAGAAAGTTGAAAAAAATAGAAAATTGGCCAAAATACATAAAAACACGCCTGTGTTTTTACGTAGTGCCCGTGTTTTTTTGCAAGTGTCCAAATATTCAGAATGCTGAAATTTTGCAGAAAAACACGGGCAGGTGCAGGAATACGCGCCCGTGTTTTCTTGCACTTTGGCCAAAAGTCGCGTTTTTCTCCTTTAAACGATTTCCAGATGTGTTGAGGGGGTATAAATACCCCCAATATCAACATTTGAAGGCAGATTTGCAAGGGGGAGATTCCAAGAAATACACCACACACACTATTCTCTACATTTTACACCTTCATCATCATCCATCCATCATCCTATAACCCATCCTCTCTATTTTCTTCATCTCTTCACCACTAGTCTATTGAGGATTGAGGATTGAGATTGGGAGCTTGCAAAGTGAAGGAAGACATCCAACCTACCTCAAGAAGGGAAGATAGCTTGCTTTTTTTTGTAATCTTTTTGGTTTGTGTTGAAACAATGAATATTTTTAAGCATTTTGGGGATGTTTTGATAATGTTTATTGTTGGCTAGACCTCTAGTGAGGCTAGCCACAAGATGGATTAAGGTTTTGTGGATTTGTTTGATTTTAAATGATAGTTGATATGATATTTGGTTTTTCTTACATGATTTATGATTCACTTTACTTGTATTATGACTTGTGTGATTGAAATTTCTATTTATGATGTTAGGAAAGCCATTCCAATATTATAACTAGGGTTTTGATTAAATCATGTTATAATATGAATAGTGTATGTTAGTATGTGAAGTATGTGGTAGCATCTTTATATACTTAGAACATTCATGTGAGGACACTTAGTTAATGGATCTAGATAGGTTATTAATTGAGTGAGAAGAACCAATCGTATAATCATAGTACCCTTGAGGGAATTGAGAGTAAGAGACAATCTTTTGTGCTTAAAACTTGTATTATGTTCCAAAATAAATCAGTAACATCTTGAGTATTGGTCAATTTTTGGAAAGAAATTATAAAATTCACATGGAAGATCGTATGCTTTGGATTCGTGATCAAGACTTCAATCTTGTTGCTAAGGTGTGCATGACTAAAAATCGCATGTTTTTGTTGGATTTGAGGACCTGTGGGGCTATGTGTTTGAAATCATGTATCCAAGATTCATCTTGGATTTGGCATATGCGATTTGGGCATTTGAATTTTGGTGGAATTAAAGCCTTGGGAGAGCATAAGATGGTGAAAGGGATTCCAAAGATTGATCATCCTGATCAATTATGTGAAGCATGTTTGCTTGGCAAGCACCCGAGGAAGAGTTTTCCAAATCATTCCAATTCAAGAGCAACGGAGCCCCTCCAACTTGTTCATGCCGATGTTTATGGTCCGATCAAGCCTCAATCTTTCGGTAACAACTCTTATTTTATTCTTTTCTATGACGATTTCAGCAGAAAAACATGAGTTTATTTTTTGAAAAATAAATCGGAGGCATTTGATGCATTTAAAAATTCAAAGTTCTTGTTGAGAAAGAAAGTGGATACAAGATACGTGCATTAAGAAATGATAGGGGTAGAGAATTTACATCAAAAGAATTTAATAATTTTTGTGAGTTGCATGGAATTCGATGTCCCATGACAGTGCCTAGATCACCCCAGCAAAACGGAGTTGTCGAGAGGAAGAATCGGACCATACTTAATATGGTGAGAAGCATGTTGAAGACCAAAGATATATCTAAGGAGTTAGGCAGAAGCAGTTGCATGTGCTGTGTATCTTTTAAACCGAAGCCCGACGAAAAGCTTGAAAAATATTACACCTCAAGAAATTTGGAGTGGATGGAAGCCAAGTGTATCACACTTGCGGGTGTTTGGATGCATAGCCTTTGCTCATGTGCATGAACAAGAGAGATGCAATCTTGATGATCGGAGTAGGAAGCTTGTGTGCATCGATTATGATGAAAACTCGAAGGGGTATAAATTGTACAATCCAAACACTAAAAGGCTGGTGGTGAGTAGAGATGTAGAATTTGAAGAAGATGGCTCGTGGGATTGGAGCACTGTGGAAGAGAAAGGATCTTATAATTTTCTTCAATATTTTGATGACGATATGGAGGCCCAAATGGAGATTACACCACCACCGCCATTGCCTCAGTCACCCGGTTCATCTTATGTACCGGGATCGTCTTCGGGAGAGAAGACTCAAAAATATCGAAGTCTTGATGAAATCTATGGTGAAACTGAAGCTATTGATGATACAAATTTATTTTGTTTGCTTGCAGATGCAGAACCTGTTAGTTTTGAAGAAGCAAAGCAAGATAAGAAATGGAGACAAGCCATGGATGAAGAGATACATGCTATAATAAAAAATAATACGTGGGAGTTGGCTTCTATTCCAAAAGACCATGGAATCATTGGAGTTAAATGGGTGTACAAGGCGAAGAGAAATGCTAATGGTGAAGTTGAACGATACAAGGCGTGGCTGGTCGCAAAAGGATACAAGCAAAGTCGAGGCATTGATTATGAAGAAGTGTTTGCTCCCATAGCTCGTTTGGAAACGATTCGCTTGCTGATATCTCTTGCAAGCCAAAATCGGTGGAAGATTTATCAATTGGATGTAAAATTAGCATTCTAAACAGCTACCTTGATGAAGATGTATATGTTGAACAACCAGCAGGATATGTGGTCGAAGGGCATGAAGATAAGGTTTTGAAATTGAAGAAGGCATTGTACGGGCTTAAGCAGGCCCCGAGAGCTTGGAATAGTCGTCTGGATAATTATTTGCAAGAAAATAATTTTCTGAGATGCACCCATGAGTATGCTCTTTATGTGAAGAAAGAAGGTGAAGACTTGTTGTTTGTTTGTGTTTATGTGGATGATTTAATTTTCATAGGAAGCAATCCGAAAATGTTTGAAGATTTTAAGAAGGCAATGGCTCGTGAGTTTGAGATGAGTGACATGGGACTCATGTCTTATTACTTGGGGATTCAAGTAAACTAAATGGAGAATGGGATTTTCATCTCTCAAGAAACATATGCCAAGGAGCTTTTGAAGAAATTCAATATGTTGAATTGCAAGTCTGTTAGCACTCCTATGCAGTTTGGAGAGAAGTTGAAGAAAGAGGATGAGAAGATTGATCCAACTGCATTCAGGAGTCTTATTGGCAGCTTGAGGTATATATTTAACTTGCTCAGGCCGGATATTTTAATTGCTATTGGAGTTGTAAGTCTATTCATGGAGAATCCCGTCGAGTCTCACATGATTGCTGCAAAACGAATACTTCGATACATAAAAGGAACATTGAATTTTGGTATCTTTTATTCGTCGAGCAGCGGTGAGTTGAAAGGTTATTGTGATAGTGATTTTTCTGGAGATGTTGATGATAGGAGAAGTACAATCGGTTTCGTTTTCTTCTTGGGAGATAATGCAATTTCTTGGAGTTCGAAGAAGCAAGCTATTGTGACGTTATCCAGCTGTGAATCTGAGTATGTCGCAGCAACATTGTGCGCTTGTCATGCCATAAGGTTGCGGAGATTATTGGGGGAACTCATGTACAACAGAAGGATTCTACGAAGATCATTATTGAAAACAAATTTGCTCTAAGCTTGGCTAAATATCCTGTTTTTCATGAGCGTAGCAAGCACATCGATACTCGATATCATTTTATTCAAGAATACGTTGCAAAGAAAGAAGTGGAATTGGAGTATGTGAAATCCATGGATCAGGTTGATGATATCTTCACTAAACTTTTGAAGTTTGAAGACTTTCATAGATTGAGATTCATGCTTGGTGTCGGAAGAATCAAGTTTAAGGGGGAGTGTTAGAAGTTAAACTTGAATACATGAATCCTTATCTTTGAATATATGAATGTATTAATTGCATTCATGAATCTATCTTTATGTTTTGTTCATGTACTCATTTAATGAGTGCCTCTAGATTCATCTATGTAGTAGTATAAATACCATTGCAATGTAATCTTCAAATCAAGTCATTTGGAATTCAAGAAATATATTTACAGTGACTTTCTCTTCCTTATATTTTGAGCCTGCTATCTTCCAACAGTACTTTTATGGCATCTATCACTGGCATGTATGGGAGACAAAGGAAGCTGAAACAAGCTCAGAAAGTGTTTGCTGCAGTGGCAGATTCCGCTATGGATGAAAGTGTCATATATGGTACTCTTGTTTTACAGTGAACACACTAGAAAAAGAAACAAGTTCAGTCCTGTTTGTATCAGCATTCTTGTAAAAGATTTCACAATCTGTGGTTTTGTGGATTTGTTTGATTTTAAATGATAGTTGATATGATATTTGGTTTTTCTTACATGATTTATGATTCACTTTACTTGTATTATGACTTGTGTGATTGAAATTTCTATTTATGATGTTAGGAAAGCCATTCCAATATTATAACTAGGGTTTTGATTGAATCATATTATAGTATGAATAGTGTATGTTAGTATGTGAAGTATGTGGTAGCATCTTTATATACTTAGAACATTCATGTGAGGACACTTAGTTAATGGATCTAGATAGGTTATTAATTGAGTGAGAAGAACCAATCTTATAATCATAGTACCCTTGAGGGAATTGAGAGTAATGGACAATCTTTTGTGCTTAAAACTTGTAATGAGTTAAGAACCTAATTACTTTGTCCATAGGGATTAGGGGAACCTTTGTGATTGCTTCTAGTCCATTTATCATTGATACTTGTCATTTGAATCTGACAAGTCTATATAATACCCTTAATCTTGAATGTGGTTAGCCTTGCTCTTCTTTAGATTACTCGCCTTTCACTTCATTTTCATTCTTGGTTATTTGTCTCTTGCATCAATCTCATTTAATTGTTATTTAGTTTACTTGCTACTTGAGTAGATAATTTATCTTTTAATTCTAAAACTCACAAACCCGATCACTCCTATAAAGCTTGGTTAAAAACGAATCCGGATACACCTTGGATTGAACTCTCCCTTTGATCGATATTTAAACTGGGTCAATAACTACACACGATAAGGTACGCTTACCTTGTTCAATTATACCGAAATTGGCTCTAAGTTCATGGCGCCGTTGCTTGGGGAGAGTTAAATCTTGAGAGTAACGAGTTCGCGTTTAATTAGCTTTGCTAGGAGTATTTTTTTATTTATTTTCTTTTGTTTCATTTTACTTGTTTGTGATCTAATTCGGTGATACTTGTAGGTGTATGCACACTCGATCAAAGGCTAAATCAATTGAACCTTTGGATTTGGAATTAGAAGCTACTTTTAGAAGAAGAAGAAGAGAGTTGGTGATTCCAATGGAGGAAGTAATGGAGAACGAAGCGGATAATGCTAATGGCAATGGTGTTAATGGAGAAGGGAATGTGCAACATGATATGGAAAATGCTCATGGAGTACATGTGAATCCGGAATTCATACAACAAGGGAATTTCTACCAAGTGCACTTGCAAAATCAACAATTGCAAGCCATTATCCAACAATTGCTAATGCAACAAGGGGCTATGAACCAACCACAAGTTCCTCCGGTGACAATGCAAAATCAACCTCAAGGACATCATGGAGCCGACATGAATATTAAAGATCATTTCCAACCACAAGTGGGAAATTATGCTATAGGACCGCCATTGAATGTCAATAATTTTGAGATCAAGACGGGATTGATTAATATGGTGCAAGCGAATCAGTTTGGGGGTGGTGCAACGGAAGACCCAAATGCCCACTTATCTCAATTTGTGGAGGTAGCCAACACCATCAAGATCAATGGAGTGAGCGATGATATTGTGAAGATGAGGCTTTTTTCTTTCTCTCTTCGTGACCGTGCACGAGATTGGTATTATACAATCCCTCCCGGAACGTGTAATACATGAAATGATTTAGCTCAAAGGTTCTTGAACAAATACTTCCCACCATCTAAGATGCTACACTTGAAAAGCTTGATCATACAATTCAAGCAATTGCCAATGGAGACATTTAGTGAGGCATGAGATTGATTCCGAGATATGTTGAGAAAATGTCCTCGACATGGGTTTCCTCTTGATCAACAAATTGGATTCTTCTATGCGGGATTAGATGGGAATTTGAGGATTCTACTTGATGCATCCGCAGGGGGTTCTATTTTGGGGCAAACACCGGAACGAGCCATGACTATATATGAGGAGATTGCTTTAAATTCGTGACAATGGCCTATGAACCGTGTAGCGGGAAGTTATGAGATGGAAAGGATAGCTAAGATGGAGGAGATTTGCATGCAACAAGTAAAACAAGTGGAAGCACCGAAAGAAGATGTGACGGAGAAGGCAATCACGGAGATACTTAAGAGGATGAAAGCCAATATGCAAGTATCTCCAAGTCCTTTGCCTATTATGAATCAACCTACTCAAAGCTCAATGAGTAAATTGCCTCTCCAAATGCCTCAACAAGGATCGTCGTCTAGTATGGGAGGTCAAGAGAATTGGGTCCAACCCGAGATGTCACTTGAGGAAGTCGCCTTCATGCAAGGAAGGAACTTTCAAGGAAATTATGGAGGGAATTTTGGGCACCAAGGAGGAGGATACCCACCTAGGCAAGGTGGATTTGGTCAAGGGAATTTTGGTGGCAATTTTCAACAATCTCGGAGGTTTGATAACTTGTCATATGGAAATCAAAGTAATGCTCTTACACTTCCATCGGGGATCAATCTGGGAGCTAAGGCTCAAAACAATGATGGAAAGCCTACGGTTGAGGATCAATTGAGCAAAATGTTTGAATTCATTAAGCAAGATAGGGAAGAGAGAAGGCAAAAGGATGAAGTGAATGATAGAAGGTTTAAAGCACTAGAGACACAAATGAGTCAAATGGCAAGTGAGAAGGGGGATAGTTATCAACAAGGGAAGTTTCCGTCTACTACCATTACCAATCCTAAGGAGCAATGCAAGGCTATCGTACTTAGAAGTGGAACAAAATACGATGAGACTCCGATGCCAAAGGAAGATGATGAGGTAGACTGTGAACAAGATCCCATGGTAGTTGAGGTTGAAAAAGGGAAACAGAAAGAGGCCCAAGATGCTAAGAATGATGAAGCGATCCCTCCACTTGATGAAGAGGAAATGAAATCTCCCAAAAAGTGGGAAGTGTAAAGAAGCAAAAAGAAAAGAGAAAGAAGAAGGCTTTGAGAGAGATGAATGGGGAATTCCAAAGTTGCCCGTAGCCATTCCATTTCCACAAAGATGTTTGAAGAAAGACTTGGATGAGAAATTTGCTAAATTTGTGGAGATGTTGAAAAAGATACACGTCAACATCCCCTTCGCGGATGCACTTCTACAAATGCCCAACTATGCAAAATTCTTGAAGGATATCTTGGCAAAGAAGAGGAGCTTGGGTGATCATGAAACGGTGAACCTCACGGAGGAGTGTAGTGCCATCATGCAAAAGAAGCTCCCTCCCAAGTTGAAAGATCCGGGAAGTTTTACTATCCCGTGTGAGATGGGCAAACATGAAAGCTACAAATTTGGGGGCAAGCATCAACTTGATGCCCTTATCTATCTTTAAGAAGTTGGGTATTGGAGAAGTTAAGCCTACATCGGTCACCCTTCAATTGGCCGATAGATCTATGACATATCCAAAAGGGATTGTGGAGGATGTATTGGTGAAGGTTGGCAAATTTGTGTTCCCCGTTGACTTTGTAGTGTTAGATATGGACAAAGACTCAAATGTTCCATTAATCATTGGACGTCCATTTTTAGCCACGAGGAAGGCATAGATTGATGTGGAGAGGGGGAGTTAACCCTAAGAGTTAATGAAGAAAAAATGATCTTCTCGTTGAAGAAAGCTATGAGGTATCCTAGGGGGGAAGGAGAGTGTAGGCGAGTCGATGTGTTGAATGATCTTGTTGAAGAACATCTACATTGCTTCCATTCCAAGGATCCTTTGGAATCAATAATGAGTCATTCTTACTCTCTTGATTTTTCTAACTTTTCTTGTTGCTTTAATGATGATGAAATAATTGATAATTTGCATTATTTGAATTCTTGTAGTGAACTTACATCGAAGGAAGCAAGAGAAGCACTTGAAAAGAAGCTTGATGATGAGCCCAAAGAAGAGGAAAAAGTTGAGAAAAAGGAGGAGCTAAAGCCTTTACCGGATCACTTGAAGTATGCATACTTGGAAGAGAATGACACCTATCTGGTAATCGTATCCTCATCTTTAACTAACTTGGAATTGGAGAAATTATTGAGGGTGTTAAGAGAGCATAAATCTTCCATTGGTTGGTCCATTAAGGACTTGAAAGGTATAAACCCCTCTCTATGCATGCATAAAATCCATTTACTTGAAGAGGATAAGTCTTGTGTGCAAAACCAACATCATCTTAATCCTATAATGCAAGAGGTTGTAAGAACGGAAGTGTTGAAATGGCTTGATGCGGGTATCGTCTTTCCAATTAGTGATAGTTCATACGTGAGCCCTTTGCATGTGGTAGCAAAGAAGGGTGGTATGACCATCGTGAGCTCCGATACTAATGAGATAATTGCCACGAGGACTATCACCAGTTGGGGAGTTTGTGTTGATTATAGAAAGCTTAATGACAACACCCGAAAAGACCATTTCCCACTCCCATTCATTGATCAAATGCTTGATAGATTGGCGGGACATAAGTACTATTGTTTCCTCAATGGTTACTCCGGGTACAATCAAATTTTAATAGCCCCTGAGGATCAAGAGAAAACAACATTTACTTGCCCCTATGGCACCTTCGCATTTAGGATGATGCCATTTGATTTGTGCAATGCTCCGGCCACGTTTCAATAATGTATGATGGCCATTTTTGGTGGATTGATTGAGAACATCATGGAAGTTTTTATGGATGATTTCTTCATTTATGGATCTTCATATGATTTGTGCTTAACTAACTTATCCATTGTGTTGCAGCGTTGTGAGGAAACAAACCTTGTACTTAATTGGGAAAAGTGCCATTTTATGTTCACGGATGGAATTGTACTTGGGCACCACATATCGGAGCATGGTTTGAGGGTAGATAGAGCAAAGGTCATAGCCATAGAACGTCTTCCTCCTCCTACTAGTGAGAAAGGAGTTAGATCGTTCTTAGGCCATGCGGGCTTCTATCGCCATTTTATTAAAGATTTTTAAAAAATTGCCAAACCTCTTTGTAAGCTTCTTGAAAAGGAAAGTACATTTAAATTTGATGAAGAGTGTCTTGCTTCGTTTCAGGTACTTGAGGAAGCTTTAATCTCATCCCCCATACTTATAGCTCCGGATTGGAGTGTGCACTTTGAGTTGTATTGTGATGCGAGTGATCAAGCTATTGGGTTGCACTTGGGCAAACAAAGGAGAAAAAGTTTAGAGCTATTTATTATGCTTCCAAAACATTAAATTCATGCCAAATCAACTATACAACCACCGAAAAGGAGTTTTGGCGGTTGTCTATGCCTTTGAAAAGTTTCGCCCCTACCTAGTTGGCACACGAACAATAGTATTCACGGATCATGCGGCCATCAAGTATCTAATGAACAAAAAGGATGCTAAGCCAAGATTGATTCGGTGGGTATTGCTTTTACAAGATTTCGATGTGGAGATCAAAGACAAGAAAGAAGTTGAAAATGTGATAGCCGATCACTTATCTAGGCTTGAAAGAGAAGAGAGGGATGAAGATTTGACTCCAATTGGCGATGTGTTCCCGGACGAGGAAATCCTTAAGGTAGAGGTTGAACAAGTGTGTGCTCTAATAATAAGCTCGCCTCCTTGGTACGCCGACTATGTCAACTATCTTGCATGTGGAATTAAGCCCACGCTTCTTAATGAGTGCAAAGTGAAGAGATTCTATGTTGAGGTGAAGAAGTATGTGTGGGATGAGCCCTTCTTGTTCAAAATTTGTGCGGATGGAGTCATTAGAAGGTGTGTCGCCAATGAAGAAATTGAGGGGATTTTAGAGCTTTGTCATTCATCTCCTTGTGGTGGGCACTTTAGCCATCACAAGACGGGAGCAAAAGTTCTTCAATCGGGTTTTGTTTGGCCCACCTTGTTTGGAGATGCCAAGAAATTTATGGAAAGATGTGATAGGTGCCAAAGGGTTTGAGGAATAGGTAAAAGAGATAAAATGCCCATGGGATTAAGAATTGAAGTGGAGATTTTTGATGTTTGGGGAATTGACTTTATGGGCCCATTTTCTTCGTCTCAAGGGTATCTATACATATTGTTGGCGGTGGACTATGTGTCCAAGTGGGTGGAGGCGATCCCCACCAAGACTAATGATGCATTTGTGGTGCAAAGATTCTTGAAAAAGAACATCTTTAGTCGATTTGGAGTCCCAAGAGCTTTGGTAAGTAATGGAGGTTCACACTTCGTGAATAAATTGATGGAGGGACTCTTGAAGAAATACAGAGTTAAACACCGGATAGCCACTCCCTACCACCCCCAAGCAAATGGTTTGGCGGAAGTCTCAAACCGCCAAATCAAGCTAGTGTTGGAAAAGACGATCAATGGGGGAAGGAAAGATTGGGCGAAAAAGCTTGATGATGCCTTATGGGCATATAGGATGGCCTTCAAAACTATTCTTGGTGTTTCTCAGTACCAATTGGTGTATGGAAAGGCTTGTCAACTCCCCATTGAGTTGGAGCATCGGGCATTATGGGCAATCAAGAGGCTCAACATGAATGAAGGGGAGGCCGGACAAGAAAGGTTGCTAAAAATAGTGGAGTTGGAAGAATTTCATGAAAGAGCATACGAAAACTCCACCATTTATAAAGAGAAGGTGAAAAAGTGGCACGATGCCAAGATTAAAGAGAAAACATTTGCCCCCGGAGATAAGGTGCTAGTGTTTAATTCAAGATTGAAGTTGTTTCTGGGAAAGCTTAAGTCGAAATGGATGGGCCCATTTGAGATGTTGGAGGTCATCGGAGAACATACATTGAAACTCAAAGGGCCAAATGATGAGTTTGTAGTTAATGGGCAGCGGGTTAAACATTACCTATCTCCTTCTCAAAAGGAGATAGTGTATGTGGATACCCTTCACTCTTAAACTCATTTTGATTGGTAGTAGAGTAGGATTTTCTTTTGTTTTTGTTTTCATGTGTTGTTCGTGTTTTGGTGGTATAGGGTTGCACTCTAGTGGAGGGAATGAAGAATGGATTACGAGAAGCGCTACATTGGATGCGTCAAGGATAAGTTTCACTACTTTCACAAACTTAATTCTTTCATTGTCAAGATTTAAGTTTGGGGGGATGCGTCGTAGCATAACTTGTATGTGTTTGTTGGTTGAATCCGTTGGAGTGCATTTGTGTTTTGTTAATTTGTTGTGTTCTTGTTGATTATTTTGTGGTTGTTGTTTGTTCTTTTTGTGATCTTGTTTTTTTATTTTTTATGAGAGTATTGAGTTATGCTTCATTATTTATATTGGATTTGAGCTTAAATCATATGCGTATGTGCTTGGTGAAAGTATGGTAAGGTAAGAAAAAGTGAGAAAATTTGGCTAAGTATGAAAGGGAAGGTGAGAAAAAGCAAAGAAATTGGCTAAGTATGGAAAAGGAGAAAAACTTCCAGAGAGCTGGAAATTGGCAGAAAAACATGGACGGAAGCAGAAAAACACGACTGTATTTTTATGAAGCTAAACCGAAGAAAAATCGGGTCCAGGTAAGTCAAACTGGAAATTTGCAGAAAAACACGGGCAGATGCATAAAAACACGCCCGTGTTTTCATGCAAATTGCGGGCTCTCTGCCCTTTTCTTCCCCTTTCTTCTTTTTCCACTTATTCTTCCTCATTTCACTCCTCACACACTCCCGTCTACTCTTCTACCCTACTCCCCACTTCCCACCGCCTCCGGCCGCCGGAACTGCCACTGGAATTCTTTCTCCCCTCTCTTCTCATTCACTAAGTGAAAATGGTATGTAATTCTACACTTTTCTCTTAATTCTTTTGTGAAATTTGAATTCTAGGGTTTATGCTAGAGTTTCGAAATGTTGTTCCATGAATCTTTAAGCATGAATTGTGTTGAAGAATGATGCTTTGAAGCTTAATATCTTGTTCAATACACATTGTTTGAGTGAAAAGCATGAGAAATGAAATTGAAATTGAAAGTGAGTATTGAAGTTGGGGTGAACGTTTACTGTCGCTTGATTAATTCACATAATGAAATGTATGAGGCATAAATGGTGCGATGTGATGGATTTTGACATAGTCTCTTGAATAATTTGGGTTTTAAATGTTCAATAATATTTAAAAAATTGTGCTTGAAAAATCATGCCCACCAAGTGTTTGATAAAATGTCACTTAGAAAAATTTTCAACTTTTTGAGGTTTAAAGTGCTTGATTATGCATGTCATGATTGTCATTAGTTGTGTAAGCTATGAAACACATGAGAAGTTGTGCTCATATGATTTAAGAAGCATGAGTTGGCTTACAATGGTCTAGAAAAAGACATGATTGGTGCATTGTTGAGTATTCCTGAAGAAGAGTTGAAATATTTTCTAAAATAATTATTGATGCACTTGTAGAATATTCACTTGTGACTAATTAGTACTTCTCACTTGAGATAACACTTCTTGTTGGTTCTGTAGGATCATGATGAAGATGAGCAGTTGGGCAATGTTGAAGAAGTGTTAACGAGAGAAAGGTTTACAGAAACTAATCATCAATTAAGGATTCAAAGATTGCATCCAGATAACTTTGGGGTAAAGTTTGGAGAGGAATGGTGGGATATGTGTTTGAAATGGAACAAGTTGGCCTCCAAAGTCATTAAAACGAGGTATGCTGATCCGGAGGCAATGGAAGTGTTGGGAATTACTCGAGACATTGAAGGGATGTTTGAGAGAGTTGAAATGAGTGAGTTCTTAGGAAATAGGTCCGAAATCTATGTAGGACTAACATTGGAGTTCATGTGTTCACTCACAGTAAAAAAATTTCTCAAGGACGTCTTTTCCATAGGAGATCACTTTTCAAATGATGAACGAGAAACTAAAGATGGAGACTCACGTGGTGAATGAATTCTTGGGATGCCCACTTCTTAAAAAGATGCAAGATTTCCCGGATAAAGAGAATTGGAAAAGACAAGATTTTTGGGGAATGTTGACTCTTCGAGAGGAGAAAGGTAAGCAACTGTGGTACAATTCCTCATCTAATTGCTTGTAGATATGTTAGAGCTCATGTTGTTTTGTAGTTTGTATCTAGGTGAATTTTTACTCCTTCGTTCTTTCACTTTCGTTGCTCGGGGATGAGCAACACTTTAAGTTTGGGGGATTTGATTGTCGTCTAATTCACCTAGATTTTGTATCATTTTTGTGTGTCTTTTTATTACCTTATTCCGTATTTTTGCATCTTTTGTATATAGTATTTTGGGAAATTGATGATGATGATTTTCATGTCTATGAATAGGTGATTATGAGGATAAATGATGATAAAAAAAGCATGAAGAAAGGAGAAAGTAGAAGAAAATAAAAAATTGGCCAAAATACATAAAAACACGCCCGTGTTTTTATGTAGTGCCCGTGTTTTTCTGCAAGTGTCCAAATATACAAAATGCTGAAATTTTGCAGAAAACACGGGCAGGTGCAGAAAAACACAACACGCCCGTGTTTTCTTGCACTTTGGCCAAAAGTCATGTTTTTCTCCTTTATGCGATTTCCAGGTATGTCGAGAGGGTATAAATACCCCCAATATCAACATTTGAAGGCAGATTTGCAAGGGGGAGATTTCAAGAAACACACCACACACACTATTCTCTACATTTTACACCTTCATCATCATCCGTCCACCATCCTATCATCCATCTTCTCCATTTTCTTCATCTCTTCACCACTAGTCTATTGAGGATTGAGGATTGAGATTGGGAGCTTACAAAGTGAAGGAAGACATCCAACCTACCTCAAGAAGGGAAGATATCTTGCTTTTCTTTTGTAATCTTTTTGGTTTGTGTTGAAACAATGAATATATTTAAGCATTTTGGGGATGTTTTGATAATTTTATTGTTGGCTAGATCTCTAGTGAGGCTAGCCACAAGATAGATTAAGGTTTAGTGGATTTGTTGGATTTTAAATGATAGTTGATATGATATTTAGTTTTTCTTACATGATTTATGATTCACTTTACTTGTATTATGACTTGTGTGATTGAAATTTTTATTTATGATGTTAGGAAAGCCATTCCAATATTATAACTAGGATTTTGATTGAATCATGTTATAGTATGAATTGTGTATGTTAGTATGTGAAGTATGTGGTAGCATCTTTATATACTTAGAACATTCATGTGAGGACACTTAGTTAATGGATCTAGATAGGTTATTAATTGAGTGAGAAGAACCAATCTTATAATCATAGTACCCTTGAGGGAATTGAGAGTAAGGGACAATCTTTTGTGCTTAAAACTTGTAATGAGTTTAGAACCTAATTACTTTGGCCATAGGGATTAGGGGAACCTTTGTGATTGCTTCTAGTCTATTTATCATTGATACTTGTCATTTGAATCTAACAAGTCTATATAATACCCTTAATCTTGAATGTGGTTAGCCTTGCTCTTCTTTAGATTACTTGTCTTTCACTTCATTTTCATTCTTGGTTATTTGTCTCTTGCATCAATCTCATTTAGTTGTTATTTAGTTTACTTGCTACTTGAGTAGATAATTTATCTTTTAATTCTAAAACTCACAAACCCGATCACTCCTATAAAGCATGGTTAAAAACAAATCCGGATACACCTCGGATTGAACTCTCCCTTTGATCGATATTAAAACTGGGTCAATAACTACATACGATAACGTACGCTTACCTTGTTCAATTATACCGAAATTGGCTCTAAGTTCATCAACGTACCCTTCCGGTTGTAGTACATAGACTTCATCATTTAAGTCACCATTGAGAAATGCTGACTTTACATCCAATTGATAGATTGATAGCTCTAATTGTGCAGCAATGGCTAGAACGATCCGAATCATTTCCATTCGAGCTACAGGTGCAAACGTCTCTGTAAAATCAATACCGGGCTGCTGAGAGTATCCTTATGCTACAAACGGGCTTTGTGCTTGAGAATTGAACCATCTTCTTTGAACTTTGTCTTGTAGATCCATTTCACTCCAGTCACGTTTTTTCCTTCAGGTGGATCCACAAGTTCCCAAGTCTGATTTTTGTGAATGCTTGCAATCTCATCATCCATTGCTTCTTGCCAACATGTTTCTTTTGCTGCTTCATCATAAGATTGTGGTTCACAAGAGAATAGAGCCACACTACAAGCATCATAGATATCAGCCAAGCTTCGAAATTTCAAAATTAGACTTTCGGAGTCGGCATGCAACTCTCCACGTGTACATGGACCAGGAGTACATGGGCTGCTGCAAGTTCCACATGAGCTAGGATCATCATTCTCCTTTGATGAAGTAGGCATGATAATTGCTTTCCCTCTCTGATTTTCATTCTCCCAATTCCAAGAACCCATTTCATCAAAAATAACATCACGTGAAGTAACAAGTTTGTTGGTCTTTGGATCAAGTAGACGATATCCTTTTGACTCGTCACTATACCCAACAAATATAAGCTTTTCTCCTTTTTCATCAAACTTTTCTCTTTGCTGTGAAGGAATATGAGAATAAGCAATACAACCAAACACTTTGTAATGATGTACATGAGGTTTTTTCCGATGCCATGCTTCATACGGAGTCATGTTTGGTAGAACCTTCGTAGGTGATCTATTGAGGATATAGACGGCTGCATTTACAGCCTCAGCCCAAAAAGATTTCGGAAGACCTTTGCCCGTCATCATGCTTCGAGTCATTTCAACAATCATTCTATTTTTCCGCTCCACAACTCCATTTTGGTGTGGGCTGTATTGAACTATTAGTTGCCTTTGAATTCCTTTGGTTTTGCAATAGTTCATGAAAGCGTTCCAATAAACTCGCCACCTCGATCAGTACGGAGACACTTGATTTTTTGCCACTTTGATTCTCCACAAATGTTTTAAATTCCATGAACTTGGCAAATGCTTCAGATTTTTGCTTGAGAATATACACCCACATCATTCTCGTGTAGTCATCAACGAACAACAAAAAATACCTGTTATCATTGAGAGAAGCCGTCTGTGTCGGGCCACAAATGTCGGCATGCACAAGCTCAAGAGCATCTTTAGCTCTATAAGATGTTTTTGGGAAGGGAAGACGATGCATTTTGCCAAAAATGCATCCTTTACAAGGGCCACAATCTTCCTCAATGTTAGGAAGGCCCTGCACCATATTTTTGCTCCGCAATAAATTTAAACCTTTGAAACTCAAATGTCCATACCTTAGATGCCATAGCTTGTGATCTTCATCTGTTGTGCTTTGGAGCATAAGTTTCTCTGAATATGGTAAGTTGAGAGGAAAGACCTTATTCATGCTCATCTTCACTTTCGTCATCATAAGATTCTTTTGTGTGTCAATAATGATGCAATGATCATTATTGAAAACCACTTGGTAGCCTTTTTGCATAAGCTGACCAACACTCAACAAGTTTTGAGTCAAATGAGGCACAAAGAATACATCTGTAATCATGCTTGTATTGCATTCCTTAGTTCGAACGACAATAGACCCTTTGCCATTAATCTCGAGAGCTTTTCCATCACCAAGTTTCACTTCTGATGAATAAGATTCATCCAAATCCACAAAGATTTTCTTATTTTCGGACATATGATTACTGCAACCACTATCAACATACCAAACATTCTCAAGAGGTTGTTGAGAATTTAAGTGATAGGTTGTCGCCTGCCTACCAAAATATAATTTATTTCCGACTTACTAAAATACTTAGTATAATGGCAAGTACGGGTCGAACCCAAGAGAGTATAATGAATTTTAATTAAATCTAAGTGCTCAAAATGATTAAAATAAATAGGGGGTGGTTTTGTTTGTGAAAAATCGATAAAAACTCAAATAATAAATCAATTCAATATTTAAATAACAAAGTAGAATAAAATTAATTATAAACTTAACCAATTGATAAAAGCCTAGTTTAGGATGACGATCCCCTCCCGTTTACTAAATTAATTAACAACAGGAATTAAACATCTAGCCTAATGCGCAAACTCAAATCCCTAGATTGACGGTACGACCAATCAATCCGAATGTTCTTAAGTTTATCAATTAGGGTATGACCACTAAGTTGAACTGTCTATGAGTGGCCCTATGGATTCGAACTCATAAATGCATTAAAACTCTAAACATAGGATTACTAGGCTACGAAATCCGGCTAGGTATCATACAACCTAGATCCTATTACACCTAGAGGGAATAATCTCTATTTGCTACTTAATCCAATTCCTACAACAATTACGGATTGTAAATCATGGAATAACATTAAGCATTAAAACAATTAATCTAATTGTTCAGGTTAAATTAATTATCAAAGTGCTATAAAGAACATCAAAGCATGTAATAAGATAAATTCACACAAAAGATTCAATAATAAAATCCTTAATAATTAACTAACATTCAACGGAAGGTTCTCGCAATCTTAAACTAGAAAAGGGGATAAGCCCCGCATGTTCATAGCAAAAATAAAATTAAAAATATAATAATAAAACCAGGATGGTGTTTGATTATCTTCAATCTTCACGCCAATCTGCACGGGAGAGAACTCACTGCTTCACGCCCATCTGCACTCCAGAAAATCACATTCTGATCTTGATCTCCTCCCCCAAAAATAAATAAATATCTCCCATAAATATCTGTGTCTTGATCCCTAAGTAATCCTGCTTGATCTCTTTCCTTATCTATTCTCTACCAAAAATATCCCCAGGATCTCTTTCTTATCTTTTTTTTTTTTTATTTTGATCGATCATGCCACAGATTTGGGGAGATCCGATTCCAAAAATATGTTGGCTGATTTATTTTCTTATTTGCTACTTTAATAACCTGTTTCCACATTAATTCAAATAATTAAATTAATTATCTCCCAAAAATAATATAAGTCAATATTAGCACATAAATATCATATAATTAAATCAATAGACTTGAATTTCCACTAAATAAATATGCTAATATATGACTTATCATTAAGCAAGAGTAGAATACCTGTTCATCTTCCTTTTCAGTAAAATTTGCCTCCTTTGATCTACCATCAGTTTGATACCAGCAACCTTTTTGACAGTGATTTGGATTTTTACATTTCTTGCATTTGTTCCAGCAACTTTCGGTGTCGTGCCCATTCTTTTGACAAATACGACAATAAGAATCTGGATCATAGTTATTATACCTCGAGTTACTGGAATCTCCTCGTCCTCGGCCTCTTCCTCGACCTCGACCTCGGCCTCGGAAGGTATTGTTGCCTCTGCCACGACCTCTTCCTCTACCAGGTTGTATGGAAGATTTGTTTCTGTCAGAAGATGCACCATCTTTTGAAGATTCTGAGATATTCACCTTCCCTTGAAAGGCTTGCTCCATGCTTTGATTTGAGAACCTGTTCATCCTCTTTTCATAAGCTTCCAATGAACCCATTAGTTCATTCAACGTTAGCTTGGATAGATCCTTTGATTCCTCTATTGCTACCACTACGTGTTCGAACTTCGCCGGCAAACAATGTAGCATCTTTTTAATGATCTTCTTATCTTCTAGTTTGTCACCGTAGCCTCTAACATGGTTGACGACAGTAGAGACTCGAGATAAAAATTCTTGTATGCTTTCATTTTCTTTCATCATTAAGTTGTCGAAATCTCGCCATGAGTTTTGTAGCTTGATAGAGATGACTTTCTCATAGCCTCCGAACTGATTTTTCAGAGTCTCCCAAGCTTCTTTTGATGATTTTGTACTTGTAATGCGCGGAAGGACTGATCGACTTACCCCTTGATGCAAGAAGGACAAAGGTTTTGTTGAAGTATTAAACTTAATTTTGTAATAGATGATACTAGAATAATAGAGAAAATGCATATGTGAATGTTTTAGATTGGTGGAGATTGTTGTAGAGTAGAAATCTCTAGCATATAGATATAATTAAGAAAATGAGAGAATAATCTAGATTAATATAGTGATAGAATTATCTAGAAGAACATGTGATCAAATTAGTGAAATATCTAGATTAATTAGGAGTTAATGTAGAATTATCTAGAATGCTTGAGAATCCACCATTGGATAGTATAAATAGGTGGATGGTGTAACATTTTGAAGTAGAAGAAACACAACCAAAAAGTTTAGTAAAGTGTGTTTATTATAAAACTTGTTCTCTCCCTCAAATCTCTTCTATCTCATTTTATTTACCCCACTCACCAAATTCCTATACCCATCCACAAATACCTACACATATCCCTCCAACTTTTTTCTCCTACAAAGTGGTATCCGAGCCATAAGATCCTCCTGTGAGAGATGGCTAACAACCTTCAATCCTTTCAAGTCCCGTTGCTCAACAAGAGCAACTTTGATAATTGGAGCATCAAGATGAAGGCACTCCTAGGTGCTCATGATATTTGGAAAATTGTAGAGAAAGGCTACGAGCAACCGGAAAATGAGGCGACACTATCTCAACAACTAAAGGATAAGTTGAGATATTCAAGAAAGAGGGACAAGGAGGCTCTCTTCCTCATCTACTAAGCTTTGGGAGATGATGATTTCGAGAAAATCTCGAGTGCGACAACCGCCAAGGAAGCATGGGATAAGCTCCAAGTATCATGCAAAGGAGCCGATCAAGTTAAAAAGGTACGCCTTCAAACTTTAAGAGAAGAGTTTGAGTCTCTACATATGAAGGAGTTCGAATCTATTTCGGATTATTTTACAAGAGTTTTGGCGGTCTCAAATCAAATGAAAAGAAATGGTGAAAATTTTGAGGATGTTAGAATAATGGAGAAAATATTATGTTCGTTGACTCCCAAATTTGAGCATATTGTGGTGACTATTGAGGAGACTAAAACTTTGGAGGAGATGACAATTGATCTCTTAATGGGGTCGTTACAAGCTTATGAAGAGAAATAAAAACGAAAGCAAGATATGGTGAAATAATTGTTAAAATTGCAAGTGAGTGCAAAGGAGAAAGACGAAGGCCTAAGTAGCGGTCAAAGTTGTGGCCAAGGACAAGGTCGAGGCCGTGGACGTGGACGAGGAGGCTATGGAAATCATGGAGAGAAAAAAGAATTTGGTCGAGAAAGAAGCAACCCAAAATCGAGGTACGATAAATCTTCTATAAAATGCTATAATTGTGATAGATTTGGGCATTATGCTTCCGAGTGTTGGAAAGCAAAATAAAAGGTTCAAGAGAAGTCCAACTTCGTTGAGAGCAAGAAGGAAGAAAATGCAAGTGTGCTCTTGGCGTACAAAGGAGAAAATGAAAGACAAGATGATACTTGGTACCTTGATACGGGAGCAAGCAACCACATGTGTGGCAAAAGGAGCATGTTTGTGGAGTTGGATGAATCGGTAAGTGGCAATGTCTCATTTGGTGATGAATCTAAAATTCCAGTGAAAGAAAAAGGGAAAATTTTGATTCGCTTAGAAAATGGAGGTCATGATTTTATCTCTAATGTTTATTATGTGCCCAACATGAAAAATAATATTTTAAGTTTGGGACAACTCTTAGAGAAAGGTTATGACATTCACATGAAGGATTATAACCTTTCAATAAGAGATAAGGAAAATAATTTGATAGCAAGGGTGCCAATGTCGAAGAATAGAATGTTTCTACTAAATATTCGAAATGATGTGGCAAAATGCCTTAAAGCTTGCTTTAAGGATAAGTCTTGGTTATGGCACCTACGGTTTGGGCACTTAAATTTCGGAGGATTGGAGTTATTATCAAAGAAGGAAATGGTAAGAGGATTACCATCCATCAAGCATCCCGACCAACTATGTGAAGGTTGTATACTCGGGAAGCAAGCTAGAAGGACATTCCCAAATGAGTCAACCTCACGAGCAAAGAATCCGTTTGAGTTAATCCATGCCAATGTATGTGGGCCGATCAAGCCGAGTTCTCTTGGTAACAACAATTATTTCTTACTCTTCATTGATGATTTTTCTAGAAAAACGTGGGTGTATTTCTTGAAGCAAAAATCAGAAGTATTTGAAGCCTTCAAGAAATTTAAAGTTGCCGTTGAAAATGAGAGCGGGCTAGATATCAAATCCATGAGAACCGATCGAGGTGGTGAATTCACATCCAAGGAATTCATGGCGTATTACGAAGCAAATGGGATCCGGAGGCCTCTTACTGTTCCAAGATCTCCTCAACAAAATGGTGTGGCGGAGAGGAAGAATAGAACCATAGTGGAGATGGCGCGCAGCATGTTGAAGATAAAGAGACTTCCAAAAGAATTTTGGGCAGAAGCAGTGGCGGTGTACCTATCCAATCGATCTCCAACTCGGAGTGTATGGGGAAAGACTCCACAAGAAGCATAGAGTGGGAGAAAGCCCGGAATCGCTCATCTAAGAGTATTCGGGAGCAAAGCATATGCTCACGTGGCAGGTGAGATAAGAAGAAAGCTCGACGACAAGAGTGAGCCATACATTTCATCGGGTATGACTCTAACTCTAAAGGTTACAAGTTATATAATCCCCTCACAAAGAAAAGTGTGATAAGTCGAGATGTGGAGTTCGATGAAGAAGGTGCTTGGGATTTTGGTTCCAACATCAATGATCACAACTTTGTAACTCCACAATTTGAAGATGAAGAGGAAATCGAACAAGCAGGTGAAGGTGAAGAGACAATGACTCCACCCACTTCACCGACAAGAGAAGTTGGAGACTCACCACCATCTTTCCTGAATGAAAGAAGCGCATCGCGTGTGAGGAGCTTAGTTGAGATTTATGACGACACTGAAAGTTAGAGAATCTCACCTTACTTTGCTTATTTGCTGATTGCGAGCCAGTAACTTTTGAGGAGGCTACACAAAGCAAGAGATGGAGAGATGCAATAGACGAGGAAATTAAGGCCATTGTGAAGAATGATACATGGGAGCTTGCAACTTTGTCTAAAGATCATAAGGCCATTGGAGTCAAGTGGGTGTATAAAGCAAAGAAGAACTCCAAGGGTGAAGTAGAGAGATACAAAGCAAGGCTTGTCGCCAAAGGATATAGTCAAAGAGCCAGAATTGACTATGACGAGGTATTCGCTCCTGTCGCCCGCCTAGAAACAATCAGACTAATCATTTCTCTTGCAGCCCAAAATAGATGGAAAATCTATTAGATGGACATGGAGTCAGCCTTCTTGAATAGTGTTCTTGATAAAGAAGTCTACATCAAGCAACCACCAGGCTACGAGGTGAAAGGGCAAGAAGAAAAGGTGTTGAAGTTGAAGAAGGCCCTATATGGATTAAAACAAGCACCAAGGGCATGGAATAATAGAATTGACAAGTATTTGGAAGAAAATGGTTTCACCAAGTGCCCACATGAGCGTGCCCTCTACGTCAAAGTCAAAGGTGATGATATCTTAATTGTGTGCTTGTATGTGGATGATCTTATATTCACAGGAAGCAACATAAAGATGTTCGTGGAATTCAAGGAGGCCATGACTAAAGAGTTTGAGATTATTAATATTGGGCTCATGGCATATTATCTTGGAGTTGAAGTCAAGCAACTTGAGGAAGGAATCTTCATCACACAAAGAAGGTTATACGAAGGAGATCCTCAAGAAGTTCAAAATGGAAAATTGCAAGCAATCAACACCCCAGTGGAGTGTGGATGCAAACTTTCCAAGCATGAAAGAGGAGAAAAAGTAGATCCGACGCACTTTAAAAGTTTGGTTGGAAGCCTACGGTACTTAACTTGCACGAGGCTAGATATACTCTACGCAATGGGGCTTGTGAGTAGATTTATGGAGAATCCAACCACAACGCACTTGAAGGCGGCAAAGAAAATTCTTCGATATCTCAAAGGTATGCTACACTATGGCCTACTTTATTCAAATACTAATAACTATGAGCTTGTGGCTATATTGATAGTGATTGGGCTGGAGATAATGATGATCGAAAAAGTACAAGTGGATTTGTGTTCTTTATGGGAGACACCACTTTCACTTGTATGTCGAAGAAGCAACCAATTGTCACATTATCAACGTATGAAGCCAAGTATGTACCCGCCACATCCAGTGTTTGCCATGCTATATGGCTTAGAAGTTTGTTACGAGAGCTCGGATGGATACAAGAGAATCCTACGAGGACTTTTGTGGACAACAAATCGGCAATTGCGTTAGCAAAGAATCCGGTATTTCATAATCGGAGCAAGCACATAGACACTCGCTTCCACTACATCAGAGAATGTATGAAGAGTTCACAAGATCAAGCAGCCGACATCTTCACAAAGCCGCTCAAGTATGAAGAGTTCACAAGATTACGGAGTATGCTTGGAATGCAAAATCAAGTTTAAGAGGGGGTGTTGAAGTATTAAACTTAATTTTATAATAGATGATACTAGAATAATAGAGAAGATGCATATTTGAATGTTCTAGATTGGTGGAGATTGTTGTAGAGTAGAAATCTCTAGCATATAGATATAATTAAGAAAATGAGAGAATAATCTAGATTAATGTAGTGATAGAATTATCTAGAAGAACATGTGATCAAATTAGTGAAATATCTAGATTAATTAGGAGTTAATGTAGAATTATCTAGAATGCTTGAGAATCCACCATTGGATAGTATAAATAGGTGGATGATGTAACATTTTGAAGTAGAAGAAACACAACCAAAAAGTTTAGTAAAGTGTGTTTATTATAAAACTTATTCTCTCCCTCAAATCTCTTCTATCTCATTTTATTTACCCCACTCACCAAATTCCTATACCCGTCCACAAATACCTACACATATCCCTCCAACCTTTTACTCCTACAACTTTTGCATCTTTCGTCTTGTTCACCTTGTACTCTCTCTTCAATGCTGCTATCAATATTGCTTCTTCTGCAGCAGTGAGAATTTTGAATCCATCGTTAATAATATCCCATAATTCATGAGATATGAATAATGTCTTCATAAATATGCTCCATAGCTCATAGTCTTGTCCCGCAAAAATCGAAACACCATGTTCAGAGTATGTGAATGCGAGATCGTTGCTGCTCGCCATGCTTGAATATTTAAAGGAAGAACAGATATATGGTTGGCTCTTGATACCAAAAATATGTTGGGGTATGAATATAAGATTTGATTTAGAAGTGCAGATATAGGATCATTTGTGATCTGGTAATATTTCTTTCTAATATTTGTGCTTATCATTTCATGGCAGGATTACATCTTTTTAAGAGAATTTAATGCAAGATTTAATTAGCACATTCATCTAGCAAAGTTCTTGAATTTTCTATGGTCTTCAATCTTGACTGCCTCCTCGGATGCTTCCCACGGAGTTGGACCATCATTACAAATTACTTTCAACATAATCTGCTTTTGATGGGAATTCAAAATTATGTGGGAAACCTCTCAAGTTGTGCCCAGGAGACGAACTCGGACCACCCGTGACCAGTGCAGAACAAGATAATGATGGATTCTTTACCCTATCCTTCATGCAAGAATTTGGTATATCAATGGCATTTGGGTTTATTGTGGGATTCTGGGGGGGTAGTTGGTTCATTGCTTCTGAAGAAATCATGGAGAATGGCATACTTTAACTTCTTTGGTGCCGTTGGAGATTGGTTGTATGTGAACATAATTATATATTTCAATAAATTCATGTCAAACTAAAACAAAGGTTTTGTAAGTCTTGTAGATTTCTTGTAAAATAAAGACTCATATTTTAGGATTGTTTCAAGTCAGGTGGTCTCTAAAAATGTTGTATACTATAATTGCATGTGATGTGATATTTGCTTACTCCTTGCATGTTATAATTTGCAATTCACAAACTTTTTTGAGTTTATTGGTGTAAGGAATCACCGAAAATAAAATGCTACAAAAGAAAGAGCGAGGGAACAACAAAATAAAAAAAGAGCAAGCTTCCTTGTATAAGATCGTTTCACTTTTTCTTTATTAGTTATCACTTTTTATTAAAGATGTTATCAACTCAGAAAAGGGATCGAGTTCAAAAACTATTTTCCATCCATGATATCAATCACTGATGAAAGTGGAAATTTGCATCTTTTTGATCTCACAATACTTTGATTTTGTTAGAATAAGACCATATATTCTTGTCTAATTGCGTAGCTTATATATTTTACATGATTATGGTGCTACTAATGGGTTTTATTGAGTTTTGAAGATTAAAACAGGGTAAAACTGAAGACGGGCGAGAAACGAGCTCAAATTGGCCTTATTCGAGTTGCAAGGATCAGTTCGACTTAGCAACTCGAGTCGAGTAAGGTGGCGTAGAGGGTCAGAATTGATCAGTGAGCCAACTCGACTTCTCTTGAGCAGCTCGACTTGCAGCTCGAGTCGAGTTGCGTATGGGGCGAGTCGAGTTATATGTGGTGTGAGGCAGAACAGCGTCGAATTTTGTCCAGTGAGCCAACACGAGTTGACAGGCGAAGACTCAAGTTGCAACATAAGGCAACTCGAGTCATGTTGGCAACTCGAGTTGGTCATTCCAACTCGTGTTGAGTTAGTTTGGGCCAAAAATTGGGATTTTTAATCCCCTGTGCGTGACAAACGTGAAGAATAGCCCAGCAAAGTCAGTTTCGTGGCCCATGGTATAAAAAGGGGATCAAACACTTTGAGGACCGATCATTCACCATATAAACACATCGTGAATTCGATTCACGCACCATCCATCCACCCACTCACATCATAATTCATCCATCCATTCATCCCATCGGTCCGAAGGAAGAATCAAGTGTGGTTGAGAGAGCAATCCAATCGGAGAGACGGAGGAAAGACGCAAGCCACGTGACACTAGGATTTCGTGTTCTTTTCTTAATTTCTTCTTTTGTGATTTTGTTATGTATTTGATAGCCATGAGGGTTGTTTGTGACCTCATGGGCTAAAAACTCTTTACAGTTCTAAGGATTGAGGGTTAGGGTAGTTGATTTGGAACCCTAGACAAAGTATTGTGATTTCATGCTATTGAGATTCTTATTTATTTGATTTATTTCAGATTATATTATATGTTTGTAACGTCTTCATAGCATGCTATTGATATTGCCCGTGATGCTTGGTATGTTGTGTTAGCTTGTGTGCATTCATACTTAATATTGTCTGTTTGCTAGGGATTATAGTAGTTTGCCCGTGAACACGATAATCCTAAGGGCTGGTAAATAAGATGCTTGATTATCTTAGTGGAACAATGCAATTAGGAAATCAAGTAGGAAGTGAATAAGTTTGAGTATTACTTTCAGAGAATATATGTTAGTCGAATTGGCCATCCGGAGGTTTATGAAATTCGCCTTATTAGTATCTAGGAAGGAGGTTCAAAACTGTTCGCGCATCATCTTATGATGTATTTTCATTGAAATAGCATGAATGAACAATAGGACGTCTAGAAAACCAAATCAATTGCACTACACCTGAAACCTTAGAGCTGTTACTTCTCTCTTGATTAATCTTGAATTACTCATTGCTTTTATTTATTAAGTTATTTAATATTTCAATACTTTAGATTATAATCATATTCAAACAATTGGGAATTGGTTACAATAGTTCTAATTGAATAGTAATATAAATTAAATAAATAGTTAGCTATCTCAGTGGGAACAATATTATTTTTAACTGGGGGTACTTGACTCTACAATTAATATCCCTACACTTGGGGATTTAATTGGAGTACGTAAAAAACATCTAACAAGTTTATGGCGCCGCTGCCGGGGGCAGTAAATTATTTATTTGCTTTTATTACTTATTTGATTAGAATATTCTTTTTGAGATTTAATTGTCTTTTTCTTTGATTTTTCTTGAAGTTGTATGCACCAGTTCAAAGAAGGGAACACAAAATCTTGAATTTGATCCGGAGGTTGAAGCATCTGCTAGAAAAAGAAGAGGAGTAGAAAAAAATCTTGACGCACCTTCTAAGGCTGTTAAGGCACCAGTTAGTAGAAGAAAACAGACAAACCGGAGCCCAAAGCAGTTGTAGAGGAGAAAGAAGAGCGAATTGAAAATCCAGTTATCCCAGAAAATTTTAAATCAGACTCAGAATCAGTAGTTATGGGAGATAGAACTGATGAGGATGACATTGTTATCCGGGAGACTTTCAACTCCACCAACATAGAAGGATCAGGCGTAGTTGGGGCCATTCAAGCTGATGAAACGAATGACATAAGACCAGCCCTGATACATATGGTGGAGAAAAACCACTTCACGAGAGTCGTATTTGATGAACCCTCTGGATACTTGAAGCGCTTCAACAGCTATATGGATATAGTTAAAGCCACAGATGCTACTAATGACAGATGGAAGATGAGGCTTTTTCAGTTTTCATTAGTTGACAAAGCGAGAAAGTGGTATGACAAGCTTAAAGGAGACAATTGCTCTAATTGGACTGAGTTGCAGCAGCTGTTTGTAGATCGGTTTATGCCACCTGGCAAGATTCTTGCACTGAAGCAAGAGATCAATCAGTTCAAGCAAAGAAGAGATGAACACTTTGGATAGGCTTGGGAAAGATTTACTGATCTATTGAGAAGATGCCCACAACATGGATTAAAAAAGTCTCAACTGATCAGTGTCTATTACAATGGCCTTGACAATGATTTGAGAGTGTTAGCTGATGCATCTGCTAGAGGAACAATTTTTGGGAAGACTTCCAATGCTGTGGAGAAATTTTTCGATGAGATCTCTATGAATTCTAGAGATTGGCCTTTGGAGAGAGTACGTGGAACCTACATTCTTGGTAAAGTTGCACAAGTTGAACAGAAGTTTTCTGAAGCTGATAAGAATGACAAGGTTGTCTCCCAATTGGAGCAAATGAACAAGCATCTGGTTACTTTGATATCAGGAAATATTGGGGGAGGCAACCAAGGGCCTGCGACTGATGATGTAGTGATGAATGTTCAAGGAGTTAAGGACGCAAATTGGGCTATGGGACAGAGTCTCCAGGGTTCAAGGGCACCTCAAAATTGGCAAGGAAACAGATACCCTCAAGGTAATTCCAACCAACGGAATAACCAAGGGGGAGGTCCCAGCAATCAAGCAGGCCCCAGTAACCAAGAAGGTTGGCAGAATCAGCAGAGGCATGAGAATTTTGCCTACTCTAATCCCAACAATGCAGTTCAGTACCCTCCAATCTTTAATCATGGAGCGAAGACTGAAGAGGGGAAGCCAAGCGTGGATGATGTGTTGGCGAAGTATATGTAGAAGAATGATGTTGCCATCAATAAGATTAATAATTGTATAATGCTTATGGACTCCAACATGACTAAACAGAATGAGGAAATGAGTAAGCAGTTGCAGAGTTTCACATACTCTATGGGTCAGATCTCCACAATGGTAAATCAGCAGCAGCAGCAGATTATGAAGGGAAAATTTCCTTCAGATATAGAAGTCAACCTGAAAGAGAGTGTAAATGCGATCACTTTGATGTCTGGAGAGCAGTGTAAAGGTCAGAAACTAATGCAGGACATGACAGAAATGAGGAAAAATGGAAGAGAAGATGAGCAAGTTCGTTTAGCCACTAGCTCGGCTCTTGCTCGAGCAGAGTCAGGATTGGGGGTGATCAAGTCGAGTTTCAAAGTGAAGTTCAACCCCAACTTGATACAAGTTCACCTCCTGGGTTCCCTGAGTTTCCAAATTCTATAGTGAACCAATCAGATCAAGCAATAGCTGATAAAAAATGGCAGCGGGCAAAGAGGTTGAGAGAAATGAAAGAGGTTTTCGAGAGAGACAGTTTGGGACTTCCAAAAACTAAGGTACCACTTCCATTTCCTCAAAGACAATTGTTGAAGAGCTTGGATGAGAAGTTCAAAAAGTTTGCTAAAGTTATGAGGGATGTCCAAGTCACTATTCCATTTTCAGAGGCCTTGGATCAGATGCCACATTACGCGAGGTTCATTAAGGAGCTCATCTCCAGGAAAAGAAAGCTGAACAGTGTGGAGACATTGAGTTTGACAGAGAACTGCAGTTCTATAATCTAAAGAAAGTTACCTGAGAAGCTAAAGCATCCTGGTAGCTTCATCATTCCTTGTGAGATATGAAAAGAACCGTCTAGAAGGGCATTGTGTGATCTGGGAGCCAGCATAAACTTGATGTCCTTATCAGTGTACAAGAAGCTTGGTTTGGGGGAGTTGAAACCCTCATCTGTGGCCTTACAATTAGCAGATAGAACACTGACATACCCTGAGGGAGTTGTGGAAGATGTGCTGGTGAAGGTGCCCGATTTGATTTTTCCTATGGATTTTCTAGTACTAGACATAGAGGATGAAAAGGATGGTGCGCCTCTTATATTAGGGCGTCCATTTCTTGCTACTAGAATAGCTCAGATAGATGTATTCAATGGGAAGTTGAAGCTTAGCGCCAATGATAAGGAAGTGGTTTTCTTGTTGAATAAGGAGATGCAGTGGCCTAAAAATCAGCAGCAATGTAAGTCTATGGATGTAGTAGACACAGAGCATGATGAGAACTTTGCCTTGTCTGATGCTGAGTTTGAGAGTTTGTCCAATGATGCGAGTATTGAATACCTTGAGAAGTTACTTGCACTAGGTGATGCAAGGGATGAACAGAGAAGGAAGGGTGTTGATGACAAGAGAAGGAAACCTGTGGCAGAGAAAGTTGAATATGAGGAGAAGAGAGTTGAAGTAGTAGAGGAGATCGACAAAGCAAGCGGATCTCTTACTTATCCTATTACTAACTCTAATGTTATGTTTGGTAATGTTTTGGTTGCAGGAATCATGGATGATCCATATTTGAAGCCTCCGGACTTACCTTCGGATTTTCCTTCTTATATGGGTGTCGAAAATTTTATCTTGTTCAGTCCGTGTGTTGCCATGGAAGATCCTGTATCAATGACAAAGAAAGGTGAGGTAGTTGCACCTGCCAATGATAGAGGAAGGAAGTACTTGAAGGTACGAATGCGAGAGGACTGTGCTCCGACTAAGTAGTCAATAAGAGGTATCCGTCGTGACTCTCCGACGTTAAACATGAGCGCCTGTTGGGGGCCGACCCTCCCGTTTTATTTGCTTTATGGAGTCTTTGTCAATGTAGTAATTTTATTATGTGTTGCTCGACTATGGTATACACTTCTTTACAAACTTATGCTCTCACTTAGTTTGATCAAAGTAAAGTTGCTTCATTGTGTTGTGTGCTTGGATGATTAATTTTTTGTGATTTTTTGGTATTTTCGATTCATTTGATGATATTGAGATGTCGATTTTTTGTGATTGTCCAGGTGTGTGTCATTTAGTTGTGTTTGTTGCGTGTTTATCCTAGTGTATGTGGTTATATTTATGGTTCTTGAGGATGATTGATTGCTTTGCCTAAGCACTTGATTGAATTGAATTTGTGATTAATTGATAATGTGATGTTATGAAATGGATAATCCAGCTAGTGATGTGTACTTAGATGTTGGAATACTTTAAGTTGTTGCATGTATTAAAAATTAGTTCACTAACCACTGTGAGATTTGAGCTTTGATAGATCATGAAATTATACATGATTGGTTTTATTTTTTTTAGAGCATCGTTTACATGCATGTATTCTAGAACTTGACTCTTAATCTACTTGAGGCTATATGATTGATTAGATGATGAGAAATGATCTTAGGCCATTTTGTTCTTTATTGAGTCACGAGCCAAATATTTATCCTACCTTGAAATTTAATCCATAGTTTCCCATTTGAGCCTGTAAGCCTTTTTCGTTGGAAACCTATGAAGATAGCCAATTTAATCCTTCAAAAGCCATTTAAATACCTATCCTAGTAGAGAAATAAATGAGATGGATTGGTGTTGTATGAAAAGAAAGTTGGGAAGATGAACGTGGAGGAATGTGATTGAAGTGCAAAATAGTTAAATCTTGTGAAAGGGGGGTAGCGACTGAAACTGGTACCCCAGTTATAGGGTAGTGCCTGAAACTGGTACCCCAGTTATAAAAAAAAAGAAAAAAAATGAAAAGAGGATGTTGAGCTTGAAAGTAAAGGGAGGATTGAAATGATGAAGAGAAAAAAAAAAGAGATTGATTTGAAAAGCATATGTGTGAAATGTATCTCTATTGTTGATTCTCTACTAGTGATTGAGTCACTTATCC
Source organism: Pogostemon cablin (assembly GCA_023678885.1). NCBI lineage: Eukaryota > Viridiplantae > Streptophyta > Magnoliopsida > Lamiales > Lamiaceae > Pogostemon > Pogostemon cablin. The sequence goes on from CM042951.1 coordinate 34,729,069, forward strand.
TATATGTACCTACCCTTGTCCAAAGAGCCAACGTTACAACCTTTAGCAAGTCCTTTGTGATCCCATCGTTAAGTTTTTTAAATTAGTGGAGAGTTTAGATAATTGTCAAGCTTATGGTTATGAATGCATGTGAATTGATTTGAGTGCATATATTTTAGCCTTGAAAGTGTACATCTCATACTTGAGCGATGAGTGTAAACACTATCAGTGAGAGTGGATGATGAGCATTCTGAAATAGGAAGTGACTAATTTGACGTGCATGTTCAATTGAATAGTAATTTTAGCATTTGAGTATATTATCTTGGTTGGGATATATGTGATCCCTTATTTGCTGTATAATTTCAACTCTCATCTCTCTCTTGTTTTGAATTCGTTGTTCGGGGACGAACAACATGGTAGTTTGGGGGTTGGTGAGAGTGGAAATTTACGTCTTTTGATCATTTTGTTAGAATAAGGTCATATATTCGTGTCGGATTGCGTAGCTTATGTATTTTACATGATTATGGTGCTACTAATGGGTTTTATTGAATTTTTAAGGTTAAAACAGGGTAAAACCGAAGACAGGCGAGAAACAAGCTCAAATTGGCCTTACTCGAGTTGCAAGGGTCAGTTCAACTTAGCAACTCGAGTCGAGTAAGGTGGCGTAGAAGGTCAGAATTGATCAGAGAGCCAACTCAACTTGTCTTGAGCAGCTGGACTTGCAGCTCGAGTCGAGTTGTATGTCGTGTGAGACAGAGCAGTGTCGAATTTTATCTAGTGAGCCAACATGAGTTGACAGGCGAAGACTCGACTTGCCAGCTCGACTCGTGTTGGTGTACGGAGAAAAATTAGTTTCAGAGCATGGCAGCTCGACTTGACAGACGGACGCATGACTTGGTAGCACGACTCGAGTTGGGTTACTCGAGTTGTAACATAAGGCAACTCGAGTCGTGTTGACAACTCGAGTTGGTCATTCCAACTCGTGTTGAGTTAGTTTGGGCCAAAAATTGTGATTTTTAATCCCCTATGTGTGACAAACATGAAGAATAGCCCAGCAAAGTCAGTTTCGTGGCCCATGGTATAAAAAGGGGGATCAAATACTTTGAGGACCGATCATTCACCACAGAAACACACCGTGAATTCAATTCACGCACCATCTATCTACCCACTCACATCATAATTCATCCATCCATTCATCTCATCGGTCCAGAGGAAGAATCAAGTGCGGTTGAGAGAGCAATCCAATCGGAGAGACGGAGGAAAGACGCAAGCCACGTGACACTAGAATTTCGTTTTCTTTTCTTAATTTCTTCTTTTGTGATTTTGGTATGTCCATGAGGGTTTTTTGTGACCTCATGGGCAAAAAACTCTTTTACAGTTCTAAGGATTGAAGGTTAGGGTAGTTGATTTGGAACCCTAGACAAAGTATTGTGATTTCATGCTATTAAGATTCTTATTTATTTGATTTATTTCAGATTATATTATATGTTTGTAACGTCTTCATAGCATGCTTTTGATATTGCCCGTGATGCTTGATATGTTGTGTTAGCTTGTGTGCATTCATACTTAATATTGTCTGTTTGCTAGGGATTATAGTAGTTTCCCCATGGACACAATAATCCTAAGGGCTGGTAAATGCTTGATTATCTTAGTGGAACAATGCAATTAGGAAATCAAGTAGGAAGTGAATAAGTTTGAGTATTACTTTCAGAGAATATATGTTAGTCGAATTGGCCATCCAGAGGTTTATGAAATTCGCCTTATTAGTATCTAGGAAGGAGTTTCAAAACTGTTCGCACATTATCTTATGATGTATTTTCATTGAAATAGCATGAATGAACAATAGGACGTCTAGAAAACCAAATCAATTGCACTACACCTGAAACCTTAGAGCTGTTACTTCTCTCTTGATTAATCTTGAATTACTCCTTGCTTTTATTTATTAAGTTATTTAATATTTCAATACTTTAGATTATAATCATATTCAAACAATTGGGAATTGGTTACAATAGTTCTAATTGAATAGTAATATAAATTAAATAAATAGTTAGTTGTCTCAGTGGGAATGATATTATTTTTAACTGGGGGTACTTGCCTCTACAATTGATATCCCTACACTTGGGGATTTAATTGGAGTTCGCAATAAAAGCCTAACAATCACCCCTCAAATGTCTTTAAAAGAAACTATTATCCATGCATGATGAGGTACTATAATTCAGAAAAGGGAGTTTAAAATAAAAATGAAACGTACCGTATTTTTTTACTTTATTAGTGTTGTGAATCGATCAAAGAAAGAAAAGAAAATGATAAACACAATCGTTTATAGTAGTTCGACAAATTGCCTACATCCACTCTTAAGGGAGAAGATCTTATTGATGAAGATTACAACGATGATGAAGAATAAACTTAGATCTCATATAAACCATAATCTTATGGGAAATATGGATGATATATGAACTGCTATATCTTACCTTATATAAGCTCTTTAACTTGCATAGCAAGCCAAAATCCACACCCATTAACATTGGCGGCCAATTCTTTCAACGCTCGATCATAGCCCTTGATCATATATGTTGATCATCCAACCTCTAACTTCCACTTGTTGTATTGCTGACTCAACATACGCAAGCGTCTACCTTTCAACAATACTCCACCTTGACCTTACACCTCTCAACAATACTCCACTTTAGACCTTGCATTATGACACCAAGGTTCTTACTTCTCTTCTCCCACCTGCTACTTTGCAGCCACCATATGCTACTTTACTGTGCAGCCACCCTTATCCACTGTTTTAACGAGTGCATCAAACTCCTCTACTATTTTTAATGAGTCCAGCAAACTCATCCATTGTTAAAAGGGAGCAACATCCCTTCTTTTGCATCACTACACCACCTTGAGTAACACCTTTTACCATTGCTCCACCTTGAGCAATATCCTCCACCTCAGCAGTTGCGTTCTTAACAGCACCATGAGGTTCTGATCCTTTGCCCCGAGCCATTATCATTCATCGATGAAGAGAAGCTGCCACTTCCGACCATTTTCGAGCGCCCAGTTTCCTTGCTGAAGCGTTGCTCGCCTAGGATGGACTTTAATCTGAATTCAATCCCTTCCGAATTGTACATGTGAATCGTAAAATCCACGACCCAACTCCCACAATTCTCCAGGGATCCCGTCAATGGTCTTTCCCCATTAATATCCTTATCTCGTTGAGAAGAATTCCAAGAATTCATCTCTTCGAATCGCCGTAAAAAAAATGACGCCTTATCCCTCTTGTTGATCTGCAAGAGTCACCTTATTTCTTGATCATCCATCACTTTCTTCATCTTCACTCAGAAATCCTCCGTGAACTCCTCAATGTCGAAACCAACAACACCAATTGCAGTTCAGTGTTCACAATTTTTTGAACCTTAAAACCCGATCTCCACCATTCAGAGTCAACGTCTATGAGTCCTGAATGTTATTCCAAATTACAGATTGATCCAATGGTTGGTTTGTGAGAAATGACCATTTAACCACAGCTGCGCAGAACTGAATTGCCCAAAAACCTAACTTTTGTTTTTGGTCGGGAAAATATCAATTTTGGTCTTCTAGGATATGTCAAATCCTACTTTAGTCCTCAAGTTTGGTAATTTCTCAAAAGTGGTCCTCCAGTGTCCGCTTTTAGTCCTTTTTGTCTACTTATGGTCCTTATTTGTCCACTTTCGGTCCTTTTTATCTACTTTTGGTCCTCTAGGATAGGCCAAATAAGGACTAAAAGTGGACAAAAAAGGATCAAAAGCGGACACTGGAGGACCACACTTGAAAAATTACCAAACCTGAGGACTAAAGTTGGATTTAGTATATCCTAAAGGACCAAAATTGATATTATCCCTTTTTGGTCTATTCCCGTCAACAAATAGCTCCAAACATGATCTCCACCGTTCAGAATGTAGTTTCACAAGTTTTTAACGTGCTGACAAACTTTTACCTCGATCCGATGGTTGAAATTCTGGATATGGCCTCTGCAATATTTCTGCGCTCTTGGACTCTCTCAGAAACGTGAATCTATAGTGTTTTGCCAACACTTTTCCTTCTCATTCTTGCCTTCTTTTCCAAACCTTCCTGCTTCTTCTTTCTTTGATCGTCCCTTTGCACTTTCCAACAAATGGTGTTAATTAGAAATGATCTTACAAAATTGCAGGAAATGGTGGAAGACAAGTGGATATGGAAACAATCAGCTAATGTAGTATACTCAAGTAAGAGTGCCTACGATGCTCAATCACTATCCACCCCGATGAACTCAAATTTGGAGGGAAAACTTGCCTTAGCTTTTCCTAAATTTGGAATCCGCTGATCCTATCCAAAATTTCAGCATTATCTTGGAAAATCTTGAGAGAAAGACTACCCACTCAAATTAACTTGAAGAAGAGGAAGGTCTTAGGAGATTGTGATGATCATCTTACTTGTGGTCTTTGCGAGCAATTTGAAGAGTGCACTCGTCATCTCTTCTTCGATTGTGTCTTCTCACATCAGGTATGGTGTCTTTGTTATTCATGGTTAAGTACTCCCATGGCGTTGAACAACAAACCAGCATCACACTTGGAATATTTTGGAATACTTGGTCAAGAACTAAAGAATTATGTGTTGGAGTGCATTTGGTCATGCAGATTTATCTAAGCAGTTGGAGGACCTGACTTTGATTATGGGGCAGATGGTTGGGAACGTGAATCAATTTACAAAAACATTGGAGAATAATGTCATCACATTGAGGTCCGGGATGCAGTACGAAGGTCCGATGAAGCCGGTGAGTGAAAATGATAAAAATAGGAGAACTGTTCGACCAACACAACCTTATTTGACCAGATCTGATGGTCGAACTGAGGTCGAACAGCTTTCGAAAAAATAGAATCCAGATGCTCTGTTTTATGCTCCACTGTTCGACCAAGACACCCTTGCTCGACCAGATCACTCTGGCCGAACCATGATCGAACGAACAGCTGTGGAGGAGAAGGATCGCATTCAGTATACAGGGTCTTCATTTGACTAGACTAATCTTGTTCGACTAGACCATTCTGGTCGAACAGGCGCTGAACAAATGAAACCAGCTTACAGATCCTTCGTTCGACCACACCATTGTTGTTCGACCAGACTACTCTGGTCGACAGAGGTCGAACAACTTCATTCAATGCCCATTTTGATACCAAATGTTACACATGTTGATCAGAACATCTTAGTACCATATCAAGAGTAGACTAATAAAACAGTAGTTGAGAAGAAGTGGGAAAGAGCAAAGAGGTTAAGAGCTGAGCAACTTAGACTGCAGATGGATAATGAAGATGTGGTTTTCTCTCTTGATCAAGCAATGAAGATGCCCATGGAGACTCAATCATGCAAGAGCATAGATGTGATTTCTAACTTGTTTAATCTTGATTTTAATAGGATAGATGATTCTGAATTTAAGTAGAATATTGACAAAGAGGTGTCTAGACAGCCATGGGAGGAAGAAAATTCTGAGGATCATATTTTTGTGACTAAGAAAGGTGAGGTGCTGCGTGTAGACAAGAATAGGGAAAGAAAGTACTTGAAGGTGAGGATGCGAGAAGATCGCCATCTGATCCAGTAGTTCAAAAGGCGGTATTCCATCGTAACTCTCCGACGTTAAATATGAGCGCCTGTTGGGGGCTTGCCCTTCCATTTTATTGCTTTGTTTCTATTGTGTGAGTAAGAAATTTTTATATTTAAGGTGCTTATTAATCGACAATTACATCTCTTACTGAGTTTCAACTTATGTTTTACTAAGTTTGGGGGGTGATGTTATTACCTCATTGAAGCACCAAGAGTATAATCTTTTCTTTATAATGTTTGATAGGGAAGTTGATTTTTTGCGGTATGTTGAAACATTAATTGGTTTTGATGTGTAGATTTTTTGCAATTTGCCTAGTGTTCAGTGGTGCTCCCAGTTGTGGAGTCAATTAGATAGTCAATTGAGTCTTTCTTATAGTTCTTTTATATTATTATTTATGAATCATGTGATGATGAGGTATGTTGAGTTTTGATGATAGAAATAGGTAAACTGAGGCTTGACTTGATCGAGTTGAACAACTCGAGGAGCTCGTGCATACTTTGAAGGAGAAATCATGTGTCTTTGTTTCCTTATTCTAATTTTTATGTGCGCTTTTAATTAGTAGGAGTGGAAGGATTGAGTTTTTGGTGGTGATCCATGTGAGCTTATATTGTTTTTAATTGTGCCTGAAATTCATATACTCTTAAAATTGATGAAGGAATCATACTTGAGTTATATTGTGGTATGAAGTTCTATGTGTACTTGTGGGATATTGCTTACTATGAAGAGTGCTATGTTACTTGTTAAAAACCCATGTGAGAATTTGGGCCTTGTTGATCATGTACATAATCACATTATATTTTCTTTTCTGGTGAGTATCATTCTTGTGCATGTATTCTAGAACTTGCCTTGAGTCTTCTTGAATATTCAAGATTAGTCTAGCGGATTATGGAGATGATATTAGGCCATCTTTGAATAGCCCATATTTTTCCATATACTATACCTAAATTCATTAAATCCTTAGTCAGCCCGCTTGAGCCTTTGTGCATCTATTCTTTTGATAGTCAATGAAGTTTAATTAAAGAGAGTGGTGATTTGAGGAATGATAAGGATGATGAAAGAATAGTCTTAAGGATTAAAAGAAAAATTCATGGAATAGTGCTCAAATCTAGTACTCCATGGAAACAAACACCCTAGGGTAGTGCTTAAATCTAGTACACTATGGAGGATACTAGGAGATTACGAGGCCAAAGACCAGCAATTAGCAGGCTACCAAAAGTTAGTAGCAGATATGATCCAGAAATTCGATCACATATACATCACACGAGTTTCCAGGCAGCAGAACACACAAGCGAACACATTGGCCCAGCGGGCGACTTCAGAAAATGCTGAACAACTGGGAAGCATCAGCGTGATAAAGCAAGAAGCCCCGAGTGATAAATTGATCTGGCAAATCGATGAAGAACAGACATGGATGACTCCCATCAAGGCTTTCCTAAGAGAAAGAAAATAGCCGAAAGACAAAATGGAAGCTAGGCGACTATGACTCCGAGCTGCAAGGTACACCATGATAAATGATGTGCTGTACAAAAAAGGGTACTTGATGTCGTTACTAAGATGCTTAGATAAAAAAGAAGCTGCTAAAGTCCTGGCATAAATCCATGGAGGAGTCTGTGGGAATCATTCAGGAGGTCAAGGTTTAGCCCTGAAAATAATCAGACAGGGGTATTTCTGGCTACCCTCAGGAAATACGCGATCGAGTTTGCCAGAGCATGCAAAAGCTGCCAGACGTACGCCCCCATCATCAAGTCTCCCGCCACCAAGTTGGTCACTACGGCCGCTCCTTAGCCCTTCACAAAATAGGGAATCGATCTAATAGGCTCATTCCCACCGGGGAAAGGAGGCATCAAGTTTGCGGTTGTCGCAGTGGATTATTTTTCGAAATGGGCGAAGGCTGAGGCATTAGCCACCATCAGTGAAGCCAATATGATCGCCTTCATATGGAAAAAAATTATTTGCCGCTTCGGAATACCCAACGCCATAGTAACTGACAATGGAAAACAGTTCAAGGGAGCGCGGCTCCAAAAATTTTATGACGGTTTGGGAATCAAAAAGCTATTTTCATCGTCGTATTACCCCCAGTCAAATGGACAAGTCAAGGCGGTAAACAAGGTGATTAAACACACTTTTAAAACCAGACTTGAAAGCCTCAAGAAAAGTTGGGCCCCGCAGTTACCTGGAGTCCTCTGGTCGTACCGCACTACAGCCAAGACGTCTACTGGTAAGACCTTCTTCTCCCTAATATACAGCACGGAAGCGATTATCCCAGTAGAAGTAGCTTGCCTGACTTTTCAAGTATCCCACCAGCAAGAGGGCACCAATCCTGAGGCATTTGAGCTCAACCTTAATTTATTGGAGGAGCTTCGGCTATAAGCGGCGGAGAGGCATGCAATCTACAAGTTAAGACTGGAGGCCCAGTACAATAAGAAAGTGCATCGTAGATATTTCGTGGCTGGAGACCTAGTCATGAGGAAGATCAGTCAACAAGGTGGTGGAGTGTTTGGTGCGAATTGGGAAGGCCCGTACTTAGTAAAAAGAAAATTGGATAATGTAGCATATGAGCACAGCGAACTTAATGGCGAAAATATTAAGCATCTGTGGAACGCCCAGAATGTAAAGCGCTTCTATGCTTAAACACACCTAGTCAAATCGCTACATGTACAAATTGTAGAAAAGGTGGTAAGGCTGCATGAGCATAAGGCCATGTGAAAGCCCATAATTAGCAAAAGTGCAAGAAAAAGCTGAGATGCACATTGTACCACAAAACCTACTAGAATATTATAACCTAAAAAACATGTTTATAATACGCCCCCAAGGAGGCTACAGAAAAGTCCATTAAGGACCTAATAAAAAAATAGAAAAATGATGAAATTAAAGAGGCCTCCATCAAACGCCACTGGGAACGGCACCACTGGGACCAGCACCGTCGCCACCACCAGAAAAGTTGTGAAGACTCCTCATCCACACCACCTCCATGTCAAGTTGAGCAACACACTCCCTTTCACGCTCCAATTCATGTTCGGCCAGATAGCGGGCAACCTCCAGCTGATGAACTTGGCTTTCAGCCAATCGTGCTCTGCTCTCTCTCCATAAGCCGTAGCCCGAGTATTAGCGGTGGTGATGAGTTGCTTGGCCACCATAGTCTGACGGGCTTCCTTTACTAGCCCTTCAGCACGAGTAGAAGCCCCCGCACTAAGACCAACACTAGGAGGGATGGCCTGACCAGACTCCGTCAAGAGAAAAAAGCGGCATAGGAAAGTCAGGGCTTGCCCAACACTCACCAAAGTGGCATTTTCAATTTCATGGGGCCTAGTGCTTTGCAGCCAGTGAGACAACATTGGATTCCATGAACGAGTGGGAACGAAGCCGGCCTCCAAAACGCTCAGCTCCATTTCAATTGCCGATCGAGCCTTGCCCACACTCTGCAGTCGTAGCAATTCCTCCAAAGCAACCAAGGAAACCCCCCGCCAACACTGCCTTCTGTTGCGCGAGCCTTCTCTGCTGACGGATGCTACTGCCAAGCCTTTTCCCCTAAGGATCAGATCGTTGTCGGTACGGATGGATTGAGGCTGGCTGGTATCTGGTGGATCCTCGATAGGGTTTATCCGAATACCGGTACTCTTGCCGGCATGGAAAACGGGCTCAAAAGCATCGCTCTTACGTGTCTCAACCTCCTCCATCGGGGCTTTCCCCTTATCTGATGGACGAGCGTGTACCATTTCGCCAGTGCCAATGGAAACCCTATCTACAACTCCAACCATACTCTGCGTGCCTCCGGTATCGCTTCCTTAGTCCCATCAGCGTTAACAGACACCACACCACGGAGCCTAGATCTGCCCCCAACAGCGACGGAAGCACCTTCGGCTGCGACCGAACTCGGGCTGGCTTCTTAACGGGGTCTTCGAGATAGAGGATACACAACCTGATCGGAAAAATATTCATCAAAGCTGGCATCCCAAGATGTGAAATTATCAATTACTCTCCCCTCGAAGCTTACCGGAGGAGCCCGAGTCGGATCTTGATAAAGGTTGGCCTCCAAGAGCCGTTTGTCAGTCAAGAGTGAAGAGACATCACGAGGAATGGTCATTCGGTTGATCACATTGAAAACCCGACAGAAACTAAGAGACAGTTCTTCCTCAGCCGGACGGAGTGGGGCTACCAACTAATACAACACAGGTTAGAATCAAAACCATAAGTGACATATACATAGGGAAAAGATGCGGTAGGAAGGCTTACGAGACTCAGGAGTTTGAAAGGCATACGGTACGGGCAGATAATTTTCAAGCGGGTCTCGACATTCAAACCCTCAATCCCAAAACCACTGACATCTCTAATGCTGGCTGCCAATGGAGTTTATATTAAAACAAGGACGAACCTCCTCGCTAATGTAGTATACTCAAGTAAGAGTGACTACGATGCTCAATCACTATCCACCCCGATGAACTCAAATTTGGAGGGAAAACTTGCCTTAGCTTTTCCTAAATTTGGAATCCGCTGATCCTATCCAAAATTTCAGCATTATCTTGGAAAATCTTGAGAGAAAGACTACCCACTCAAATTAACTTGAAGAAGAGGAAGGTCTTAGGAAATGGTGATGATCATCTTACTTGTGGTCTTTGCGAGCAATTTGAAGAGTGCACTCGTCATCTATTCTTCGATTGTGTCTTCTCACATCAGGTATGGTGTCTTTGTTATTCGTGGTTAAGTACTCCCATGGCGTTGAACAACAAACCAGCATCACACTTGGAATATTTTGGAATACTTGGTCAAGAACTAAAGAATTATGTGTTGGAGTGCATTTGGTCATGTGTTGTATGGTATATATGGAAAGCAAGGAATAACAAAATCTTTGAAGATATGGAGACGAATTCGAAAAAAGTGTTTGAAGAAATCAAAATAAAAACATGGTGTCTTTGCAATTTTAGAAATTGGAAAATTACTCAAATCTCTTTTCAAGATTGGTGCTCTAATTCTAGGCTATGTTGGGGTTAACATCAAGTTTGGTATTGATATTGCTTGAGAGGCTACTCTTATTTACCTTGTAATTCCTGATAGAGTAAATATCAAAATCGGTCCTGTAAGTATGGTCTTTTCCAACTTCAGTACTTTTTTTATTGTATTTCTCACTTTTGGTCCTCCGGGGTCCGTTTTTGGTCCTTTTGTTCCAAATTCAGTCCATTTTCGCCAGAAATTTAAAAAACTCACCGAAAAATTATGCGTGAGTTGCACGCGCTCAAAATTGATCCTGTAAGTATGGACTGTTCCAACTTCAGTCCTTTTTTATTGCAATTTTCACTTTTGGTCCTCCATTGTCCATTTTAGTCCTTTTTGTCCAAATTTAATTATTTTAAGCCGAAAATTTAAAAACTCTCCAGAAATTATGTGTAAGTTGCACGCGCCAAGAAAAAAGACATTAATAATAATAAAAAAAGAGCAGGGGTAACCATGTGTAATGAGCAGCGAAGAAAAAAAAATTAAAAAAATTACAGGGTGAGAGTAGCGCGGGCCCGCGTGAGAGACATGCGCTCTGCTGTTCTACTGTGACTCCCACCCTCTCTTCTTCCATTCTCTCCAATTTTATAAAACTTGGATGGTGAGCAGAAAACTCATTAAAAAAACATTTACATCTTCTAATGCAAAAAACCTATTATTTATATTTTTACTTTTGCCAATGATTTATATTATCCATTTATTTAACTAAATACATTTAAAATTAAATTAAAAATAAATTAGGAAGAAACAAGGGCTCCGTTTTGCTTACGACTCAAAACACTAACCAATTAACGCGGTGAAAGCCCATGATTAATTAACCATTTCATTTTTTTTAATTTTATTATAAATTTATTATCATATTAATTGCTTTTAATAAAAAAAATTATTATAATGATAATAATTATTATTATTATTTATATTAATCGTTTATTAGATAATTCAATTGTTCTATTATCAATTTATCTTAATCAAGCATTATTTTACATTAAAAATGTTATCACTTTTTATTCTTAATAAGGTATTACTTTATATTAAAAATGTTATCACTTTTTATACAATGGTTCATAAAATAATTTAATTAAATAGCTATCACTTTTCCCTTTATCATGTCCCACTTTTTTTTATTAAAAACGTTATCACTTTTTATTATTCTAGTGAATTATTCGTGAAATAATTCAATTAGATGAATTTTTTTTATTATTAGGGATAATTTATTACTCCATTATCATATTTTATCCATTCGATACAATAATGGCGCGTGCAACTTACGCATGATTTCTGGAGAGTTTTTTAAAATTTTGGCGAAAAATAATTAAATTTGGACAAAAAGGACTAAAATGGACAATGGAGGACCAAAAGTGAAAATTGCAATAAAAAATGACTGAAGTTGGAACAATCCATACTTACAGGACCAATTTTGAGCGCGTGCAACTCACGCATAATTTTCCGGTGAGTTTTTTAAATTTCCGGCGAAAAAGGACTGAATTTGGACCAAAAAGGGACCCCGGAGGACCAAAAGTGAGAAATACAATAAAAAAATGACTGATGTTGAAAAATGTCATACTTACAGGACCAATTTTGATATTTACTCATTCCTGATATATAAAAGCTCTACTTCTTGAGTAACACTAGTACGTACTCTTTTAATAAAATTTATTTTTCCTAAAAAAAAAAGAAGGAAAAGAAATGGTCTTACAAAAGTTTAAAAAATGAGTTTAGTCTTGCATCTTTTATAATTGTGTCAATATAGTTCATTTTTCTTTTGGAAATCGATAAACTTGAGCTATATTGACGAGTTTCAAAAGGTGTAAAACTAAATTGACATTCTTAACTTTTGTGGGATGTTTTCGAATAATATATAGTGAGACTTTTTTTTCCTTATTATTTTAACATGAGTTACATGCACTTTTAGTCCCATAATTTTTGTCAAATACGATTTTCGTCTCAAATTACTCAAATTTTTTGGTTTAATCCCGTAGCTATCTCAAAATTTTAGATTTCGTTCCAGAACTAATTTTTCGTCGCAAATCATCCTATAACTTCTTAAAATTTTTCAAAACTGTCCCAAATTTTGAAAGCTTTCAAAATTTGGGATAGTTAAAAAAAATTAAGAGTTCATTTGGGACGATTTTGAAAAATTTTCAGGAGTTATGAGACGATTTACGACGAAAAATTAGTTATAGGAAATCTAAAAATTTGAGATAGTTACGGGACTAAACCAAACATTTTAAGTAAAAAGAGTTTAAAATATAAATTATCCCGTATCTTTTTACTTTTTTCGAAAATATCCTAAAATAATTAGAACATTTATTTTTCGTCCCAAACCTTTCACTTTTGCTCCGATTTCCTTCCAAAACAATACTCCCTCTGTCCTTTTAAAGAGGGTTTTTTTTCCATTTTGGGCGTCCCACCCAAAGAGTCTCATTTTCTTTTTTACACACATGAGACCCACACACACTCACTAATACAATTAAAATATGGGGCCACACTCCCACAAATACAACTACTCACTACATATTAATTAATAATACTACTTAATCCACGTGCAAAAAGTAAAAGGCCCTCTTGCTACGGGTCTGGAGGGAGTATTTTTTTTTACCAATTTTGTCTCATAGCTTTTTAAAAGCACCAATTCCGTTACATCCTATGGAATTAGAAATTTTGAAAAATTTTAACTAAAAAAGTCTATTTTAGAGAGAATTTAAAAGTTATTGCACTATTATGGACAAATTAAATTTTTTTGGATTATTTGAAAAAAGTAAATTTGTGTATGACGATTTTGATTTTAAACTCCAACAAATGCATTTGAAAAAGTTTAGTTATGTGAAAAAGCATATGTCCGTTGGAAATCAAGAAAAGGGAGAAAGAGAATCAGCATAGAGAAGAAGCAGGTCAAAGAGTGACAGAGTCACACAACGAGCGAATCATGTAATTATTATTAGGGAATATTGTATTTAGTCCCACATCGATTGTTGTATACATTCTTTCATAGTTGTAATCTGTATATATCTTTTCCAATTTTATCAATACTATCATCATCTTTCACTCTATTTCTATAATTATATACGTTGACTGCTATTTTTAATAAAAAATCACAAGCATATTATAGTAAAATATGAACACAACGTGAAGGCCTTCAACTTTTAAAAGTTTCTTCCCTTAGCACCAATGAAATTCGGTTTTGAAATCACCCACACCTAAAACCTGCAAATAAACTAAAGCACCTGCCTCGTCTAGAAAACTTAAGTTTGTTGAGATATGTGTCATTTAATATTTAATCAAGTCATTTATACATATATAATATAATAGAAATAACATAATTAAGAAAAACAATCATAAAAGTCCTAAAAATATCTGTTCAAGGTGCAAACAAGCTTGCTCCATTTTCTATAGTGCATAATAATTTTCTCCACGTCCACTTGCATTTTAATATTTTTTTATTTTATTTTTAATACTTCTATTTATTTATGAATTTAATTATTCAAATATTAAATGTCATTATTTTGATTATCATTCAAATATTTTTATTTTATTTTTAATACATCCATTTAAACGGCAATTTCTTATTATTTTTTTAATTTTTTAATTAATCCATTAATAAAATGTAAAAAAAAATTGATCGGAAAATGAAATTTTATTAGTGAGTACCAGAGGTACTCAAAAAATTACATGAGAGTACAAGGAAAATAGGAATGATCTCCTTAGACAATACACCAAACATTATTTTAAATACAACACAATCTAGGATTGCAACTCCTAACAAATGAATAATTGATAGGAAATTTTATTATAATACAATATTATTATTATTATATTTTTTATGAGTATAACAAGATATATATAAGCAAAATATAAGATGTAATAAATTATAAATACATGTTGTTTCAGAAAGGAATTGAATTTACATTTTATAATTGTTTTTTGAAATCGGGCATATAAAAAATTTTAAAAAAATTTTAATAAATATTTGGTAATGTGTATAAATATGTTTGGCAATGGTAACTCAAATACTAATAATTAATCGTACTTAGAATACGTGGAATAAATACACCACTGGAGATATTGCGCTTAGCACATATTCCACACCACTGGAGATATTGCGCTTAGCACAAGAGACGTGCTAATAGATAATACACAAAAAGTGAGAGTAAGAGTGATGATAAGGAAACTAATTAAGTCTACTGTAGTTGACCGGGTCTCTTCATTAGCATTCACTGCCAGTCCCCCTTTTTTTTTTTTTTTTAATTTCATAGACAAGTTCAAAATTTGTCTTTCAACAAAAAAAAAAAAAATTACATAGATATATTGCACCCCAAAAGATAAAATGAGTATTCTATAGGAAATAAATGCATAGATCCTAAACTTTATATCGTATTACAATTAAACAATATCTAAATCGTAAAGTGGAAGCGTATCTTGATTCATTGGGTCCTCTAGGCGGAAGATCTAGCGGTATTATGACCATTCGCTTGTTCACCTTTTTACATGTGTCCCCAAGTGTAGGGAATCAATTGTAGGTGAGCGTGTGACCAAGTAAAAATACGGAACCCAAGGAATTAGCGTTAAATAAGATACACACTAACTAATTCGCACCACTAATAATTAAGACAAAGTAACCTTTGTTGATTTTGGAAATTATTAAACTATTTATAAAGAAAAATTAATATTAAATAAAATAAATAAAAATAAAAACCACAAACAATCACAAGTGTTTCAAGAGAGAAGACAAGATAGCTCTAGGAAATCCAGTTTAAATCGGTCAAACTAAATTACTAGACAATCGGTTAGAATTCCTGCAGATTTTATGAAAGCAATCACTTAATTATGTTAAATCTCTTTGGTGAAGTAAACTTAATACATAAATCTGGTTCAAAACCTCAAATGCAGAAGAATAATTCATATTCCCTTTCTAGATACTTCATGCAAAATTCTATTAAAAGGCTAGATCACTAGACTTCCCTTTATAGGTACTTAAGAATTAATCCTCAATTCCCACCTAACAATCTAAGAAACCAAATCATCTTGAATGGTAATTAATAGATATATTAAGTGCCCAATATTAATTATTCTAATGAGTAAAGGTTATATGGGTAAGTCCCATTTACCCATAACTAGGTTGACAAGATTAATTTCTTTATGGCACAAGCAATAAGCATAAATATGCATAAGACAATGACATATCATGAATGAAGGCAGACCATATAAAACAAAAATATAAGTCTCAATCAAAGCATTAATAAGGGAATAAGAATACTGCAGAAATTCATAACCTAATCTAGGTCATCAATTCAACCTTCAAAATCTAAAAATATCCAAAAAAGTAATAGCCCATGGTGTTACAAGCAACACTCATGGTTAAAGATGAAAATTTGCCCATGAGTCTATAAATCAACAATAAGAAATTAAAGAGGGAAGAAAAACCCTTGTCTGGAATAATTCTTCGTCTTCTTTTTCTGTCTTGATGATCCTCCTCGATTCTCCTTCTCAAGTAGCAAACACCGTGATTGAGTGTGATAGGTGAAAAATGAGTGAAGGGTAGAGATGGATGGCGGAAGGTGATGGGTGAATATTTGTAAGATTGTGTAGCCTAAAGGGTGTGGTAGAGAGTTATGATTCTTATAGAACTCCCCAATGGCTCCTTTTATAGTTGAGGGCTCCTAAAATTTAGAGTCCACCTCAATCCTTAAAATAGAGCTTTTTCACGTCAACAACACGAACGGGCCAAAAATTGGGCTGCTGGGTCGTGCCACTCGTCTGCAGATTGCGCGATCTCACTAACTTCTTCATACAAACTCTGATTGACGTGATTTTTGCGCTTACGTGATCCTCTCTTCCTTGGCTTTCTATCCATATAAAGAACACATAAAAACTCTAACATTTGAGGGGCACGAGTCGTGCAAAATGGCACGAGTCGTGCAGGGTCAGTATAGCTTGTGCGACTTCACCGTTTTGATCAGATCTTCCTTATCTGAGCTCTGATTGAGGTGTTTCTTGAGCCAAAATGACTTTCTCTTCTGTACCTTTCCAACCATATATCACATGATCAGTTTGGACTTTCACAAAGATATAGAAAATTTATATAAAAAGGACATGCATTTTTCAGCATTCTTTCATGATTTCACTCTTCATTCCAACTTTGCACTTTTAATCTGTTTTCCACCTAAAATACTAAATAACACATCAAATGCACCAATATCTTAAATATATGAAAATGACCCATTAAACCCTAAATACGAACATAAATTCCACAAAACGGTGCTAAATCAGACCATAAAATATTTAGATTTTCACATTAAACAACCTTCTTCAACTAAGCCTCTTTATTCTATCAGGACCATTGTTATCTCTTCCGATTGAGAGAAGAGAAGACTTTTTGCTGCTTAGTATATTGGAGACCATAACTTGGGGGGTAACTGATAAGTCATATATTAGCATGATTATTTGGTGGAAATTCAAGTCTATTTAATTTAATTATATATTTTTATGTGCTAATATTGACTTATTTTATCTTTAAGAAATAATTATTTTAATTATATGAATTGATGTGGAAACAGGTTGTAAAGTGGAGCAAATAAGAAAATAAATCAGCCAGCATATCTTCCATATATTTTTGGGATTGGATCTCTCCCAAATCTGTAAAAGGCTCGATCAAAAGAGAAGAAAAACATGGTAAAAAGACACTGGAGATATTTTTGGAAAAGAGAAATAAGGAAAGAGATCAAGCAGATTACTTGGGGGGACAAGAAGTTAAATAAGGAAGAGATATTTATTTATTCTGGGATCAGCAGAAGAAAAAAAATACATGTGAGCTCCTGGAAAATAAAGAATAGGCAGCAGCGGTCTCTCCTTCCCCAAGGCAGAATTGGCGTGAAGTTCAAGATCATCAGACATCATCGGTTTTTATATTTTAATTTTATTTTTGCTATGAACATGCGGGGCTAATCCCCTTTTCTAGTTTAGGATTTCGTGAACCTCCCATTGAACCTTAGATTAATTATTAAGGGTTTCTCATTGAATCTTTTGTGCAAGTTTATTCTATTACATGTTTTGATGTTCTTTATAGCAATTTGATAATTATTTTAGCCTGATCAACTAGTGTAATTATTTTATTGCTTACTGCTATTTTATGACCTACAATCTGTAATTGTTGTAGGAATTGGATTAAATAGTAAGTAGAGATTATCCCCTCTAGGTGTAATAGGATCTAGGTTGTATGATTCCTAGCCGATTTTTGTAGCCTAGTAATTCTATGTTTAGAGTTTTAATGCGTTTACGAGTTCGAATCCATACTGTCACTCGTAAATAGTTCAATTTAGTGGTCGTACCCTCATTGATGAACATAAGAACATTCGGGTTGATTGGTCGTACCGTCAATCTAGGTATTTGAGTTTGCACACTAGGCTAGATGTTTAGTTGGTAAAATTAATTAATTTAGTAAAAGAAAAGGGATCGTCATCTTAAACTAGGTTTGTCTCACTTGGTTAATTTATTAATTAAATTTTGTCTAAGTATTTTATTATTTAAATTGAGTTTATTTATTCTCATCATTATTATTTTAAATTTATCACCAATTCAAAACCCCCTTATTTATTTTATATGTATGCAACACTTGAATTTAATTAAAATCTCATTATACTCTCTTTGGTTCGACCCTACTCGTTGCTATACTAAGTATTGGAGAGAGTCGGAAATTAATTTATTTTGGTAGGCCGGCGACAGCCTTTCAGTAACTTTATCTACTACCCAACTAGGTCACCCATAATCATCTAGTCATGTAGTATTGGGTATCTACTCAATTATCCCATATCATTATTATTACAGCCCATGAACTTTTTAGCTTAATTAAATCACTTAATTAAGTCCATAAAATAATTGAATCGCTAATATAATTGCATATTAATATATTGTTCACAATTAGATTATATATAGAAAATTAAAAATTTCCTAACAATCTCCCACTTGGGTCATATATTTTTCCCAAAGCAATTATATCAGGAGTTTTTAATTGCGCAACTTTATGCTATTCATTTTCAGGCTATACTTAACAATTTGGTCCATCTTATATACTAATATGGAATCACCACGGCATTCACCACATTACAAATCGTGGTTAAACCCCGACAATAACCGTATTAATATACTTAACATAGATCAAATATAGTGAGTAGCATGGAAATTACATGCAATGTGATCAACATCAAGTCTATTTTCAACTGGTCCAACTTTAATCTTTAGTGAGATTAATCCATAATGTAAAATATTACAAAATAAAATATTAACTTTAGTGAATTCACAATGAATTTAAAGTCATTCAAAGCATTAATAATGGAATAAGAATACTGCAGAAATTCATAACCTAGTCTAGGTTATCAATTCAATCCAATTCAAACCTTTAAACCCTAGAACTATCCAAAGAAGGACTAGCTCATGGTGTTACAAGCAACACCAATGGTTAAAGTTGAAAGCATACTCATAGGTCTATAATTCAAAAAATGGAAAGAAATAATACGATTAACCCTAGATGTGGCGCAGATCTCCTTTCTTTCCTCCGTGGTTGTGAATCTTCTCTGTTCTCCTTCTCAAGTAAGCAACACTGATGAACTCTCCAATGGCAGGATAGATGGATGAAATGGTGAATCTTGATTTTGATATTGTGGCAGGGAAAGGGTATGAAAAGTGATGAAGAGTTACGGAGAGTTATAAATAAAATTACCAACGTGTCTCTTTTATAGTTGAAGACTGATAATTCTCGAATTCTGACTCAACAGTGGGCTTTTTCATGTCAAAAATACGAATGGGCCAAAAAAACACAATCTGGAAATGCTGGGATATGGCACTAGTCGTGCCGTCCATGGCACGGGTCATGCCGGCCATGGCACGGGTCGTGCCGCCAACTCGTGCCGCGCGTCTGAACGGATCGTGCCACCTGTTGGCAGTCTGCGCGACCTCACAGTTTTGCTCATAACTTCTTCATTCAAACTCCGATTGAGGTGATTTTTTTGCTCATGCGATCATCTCTTCTTTGTCTTTCCAACATATAAAAAACTCATGAAAAGTCACTCATTTGAGAGTGGCATGAGTCATACTCTTCCGGGATGTGTTGGGCAGTGGTGGCCTCTCGTGCTGCATGTTGCCGGCACGAGTGCTGAATGTGGTCAGCTTGAGTGCTAAAGTTGCTGGCACGAGTTGTGTCATGTTGCACCAAATCCTTCTTCAGCTCAGTTTCGACCTCAACTTTCGATTTTTCTCTTTTTACCCCTGTTTTCCACCTAAAAATACGAAATAACATCTCACAAGCATCTGTAACACAAATATATGTAATTCAACCAAAAGATGCTCAAATACAGATATAAATACCATAAAATGGTGCTAAATCGGATCCTAAAATACATAAATTTTCACACTAAACACATCAATTTTATTCTGCAGAAAACTGAGTTATCCAAATTAAAGTGTCTTGAAAACTTAAAGAGCAATGAATATACACTCCCACTAAACCAATGTATTCTAAAATCATATAACACCCACATCAGTAGCTAGCTCATAAAAATTACAGGTCGTTGAATGCATGGTTGACGGATCCGTAATTAGAGTCTATCACAATACGCTCTACTGAAATTTATCCACTTAAAACACTTTCTTTAACAAAATAGAATTCTGTGTCAATATGTTTGACTTATAAGTACTCTTGTCGTTAATATTTTCACTACAAGAAACTGTCAGATTACCGACGGAAATTTTCGTCGGTAAAATATGAAAAATCCGTCGGTAAACTGTTTACCGACGAATTACCGACGGAAATAGAGTTGTCGCTAAAATCATGGTCGGTAAATTTTTACCGACGAAAATTTAATTCCGTCGCTAATTACCGACGGATTTTGAGCGTCGGTAAATAAATTATCCGTCGGAAATCATTCATTGCCAATTCGTCGGAGATCATAAAATAGTGACGATTTTACCGACAGAATTTTCCGTCGCTAATTAACGACGAAAAAATCTGTCGGTAAATTAAAATGAAAAAACATAAAAATAATAAATTACCGACGGAAAAATCCGTCGCTAAAATTACCGACGGAAAAATCCCTCGGTATTCTAAATATTTTTATATGATTTTTTTTGTTTTATCGACGAATTCATCTTTCGTTAATTTATATTTATTTTATTATTATATTTGAAATTTCAATAATAAAACCTTTTAAAAAAATTAACATTTTAATTAAATAAGCATTCAAAATACCAACATAAATTTATCATTTAAATTCAAATTATAATCTCCACAATTTCAAATTCAAATGATACAAAAAATTGAAACACAAAACAAAAAAAACATGTCATCAAACATTTATATAAGACAAAATACTAATAGAATCTGCAAGTCTTTGAATAGGTGGCTTCTCGTCCTTGAGCATCCTCTACCTTCAAAACAAGGAGTCAAAACATGTAGGATTTATTTAGAAAATTCCAATGTAGGGGATTTTGTGGGTAATGCATAATGAGTATAAGAAAGCTTTATAATGTAAACTATACCATAAGTTGCATGAGATGACAATATAATTTATAAAGCTATGGTAATAGGGAATGCCACGTGTATCATTGAAATGATTCATCAATCTAAGGCTAAAGCAGCCATAAATTGATCCTCACTATAGAGATAGGCAAAACTCTTGAACTCTGTGCTGCATCATATAACAGACATTATAGAGATTTAAAAAATAAATTTAGATAACATTCAAAAAAATATGGTAGAAGCTTGTATTCAAGCAACATATGGAATCAACCTGATCCCTTTGCTACTTGTTGTTGATTGGATCTCATGAATGACTAGTGTAGCATTCAGAAGTCGTGGAAACCCCCTCGTATTCTCACGAAAATAAATCCATTGGTCTGCAAAGGAGGAGCTGCAAGGTATCCAAACATAGTTAAACAGCAAGCAACATCAAAACAAGAATACCATATTATACTGATTTCTATTTCTAAATATAATACTAGATATAAAACAGGAAATCACCAGTAACTTCCCATTTTCAAATGTAACCAAGTTCATGACATTTTGTTTGCATGTCAAAAGTCGAATAGACAATAAACATCCCTATAACAGACTAAATTTTTGTAGAACTTTCAGAGAAACAGAAGCATTCCATTAGTTCTTTTGCATAACATAGCCCAACTTAGTTAAAGCAAATAGAAGCAGATCTAACCTACATAGTTTCCCCTTGGATTTGCATAGGGATGCATAGATTCAAGATGCTTCACAGGGGCCCAAAGTCTTCTGTACAATGCATTCTGCAGAATGGAGATTCATGAAATTCAAATTCATGAACAATTAGCAGAGTAACATTAAATTAAAACAAAACAAGAATAGGTAATGGATTCAGAAAAGGAAATCCAGATAGCCAAACAAGAAACACGGACAAAACATCCGCAAAGCAAACATTATGATTTGGAATCACAAAGAAAAAAAGGAAGTATACATTGGAAATCCAAAACTAAACTTAAAGCAACCAAAAAGAACAATTATTTAAACTAAACCCCTGAATATTGACCCACTAGACCCCACTAAACACCCCCATTAAACGACCACCAAAGTCAATGGAAAACTTCTAGCCAGATTTCTTCTCGACTCAATAGTAGTTTGGACAGATCAAAAGTTTGTTTTAATTTAAAAATAAAAATTAAAAGTAGTCTCAACTCAATCAAAAGTTTGGACAGATCCCAGAAGTTTGTTTTAATTAAAAAATAAATTAAAAATTAAAAAAAAATCTTAATCAAACGCCATTTGTAAACAACTAGTATTACTCATTTAATATTTCAAAGCAAAGATTGGAATAAATTTTAAGAGAACAGCAGTCATTCATAGCCTTTAACCCCCAATCCTTCAAAATAAAAACGTCAACAATAAAAATAATACTTGCGAGAGAGAGAAAGACCTGTTCTATGTGACCCTGAGGGAAATAGAAAACAAGCTCGTTTTCACGAGGCACAGTCACCAAAGGACCAGCGCAAGCCTTCCATAGCTCGGTGAATAACGCCGTCTCATTATCCACTAAAGAAGAATCAAGCAAACAATTAAATAAAAATTTACGAGTCAATCGTCAAAAGAATAAAAAGCAATAAAAGGTAATTCGACAGGACTACCTTTCCCGGTGCCGGAATTTCCTTTTCCCGGGCCGGAATTACAGTCAATCGACACCTCAGACGCTCCCATTCCTCCACACTCTAATACCAACTCAGATCTCTCATTTCCCAGCTCCAAGAAAGATTTCACACAAACCCACGAACTCGTAACCAAAAGTCAGCAAAATTCACACAGCTAAACGCGGAAAAAGCAGGAATTCACACGCGCGTGGGCAACAAAACAGAGAATTTGGGATGGAATCGAGAAGAAATCTGGCTAGAAGTTTTCCACGTGGTCGTTTAATGGGTTGGTCCTGTAGAGACAAGTATAGTGAGTATCGCTTGAAACACGGGAAGGCAAATTGTTGGTAGTAAAGAGGGTATGGGAGGGGAATAACGAAGGAGGGGGTGGTAGTGCTACACTCCTCGCACAATCTCACCTCCGATTCCAGCGGATACACTTCCCCCGTCGCCACCGAATTCCTGAAGAAAATCCGAGCGTACGACTCCGCCACAACAGCCGCCACGCCGGCGGCGCCCAACGCCACCGGAGCGTGCTCCCGGGACGAGCCGCACCCAAAGTTATCGCCGCCGATTACAATTGAGTATTTGGTTTTGGTGGAATCAGGTTCCACGAATCGGGTTTGGTATGTGGAGGGCAATCCAATTAGGGCATAAGCGCCGAGCTTTTCGTACTCGTCCGGATTCGAAGGGACTAGGGTCAAGTACTCCGCGGGGATAATTTGATCGGTGTCGATGTTGTCTCCGACGACGTAGCACAGGCCGTGGAATGTGGTGGCGGCGCTGGAGGAAGGGGCGGTGGCGGCGGTTACAATTAGGGCATCGGGGGGAGGGGGGAGAAAAAAATAGAATGAGAAAATACGCTCCCCCTCCCTTGAAATATGAGTAGGTTTGATAATTTGAGTAAAATAAAGTTATATTTTACCGACGGATTAAATCCGTCGGAAAATAAATAAATAAAATTTAATTTTATTTAAATTTGCTGATAAATAAATAAATAAATAAAGATTAATTTTTAAATATTATATATATAATTTGATATATTTACCGACGGATTTACTCCGTCGGTAAATTAAAGACTAATTTTTTTTAAAGAAAATAAAAATTGATATATTTACCGACGGATTTAATCCGTCGGTAAATATATAAAAAAAATTAATTTTATTTACCGACGGATTAAATCCGTCGGTAAATTAAAGACTAAAATTAATTCTTTTAAAAATAAAAGTTGATATATTTATCGACGGATTAAAACCGTCGGTAAATTAAACACTAAAATTAATTTTTAAAAAAATAAAATTTAATATATTTACCGACGGAAAAATTCCGTCGGGAAATTAAATACTAAAATTATTTCTTAAAAAATTAAAATTTAATATGTTTACCGACGGATAAATCCGTCGGTAAATTAAAAAACTTAATTAATTTTCTTTAAATAAAAATTTATATATTTACCGACGGATATAATCCGTCGGTAATCTTCCGGGATTTATTCCCTCCAAAATACCGACGGATTTACCGACGGAATAAATGTTCGTCGCTAATTCCATCGGTAATCCGTCGCAAAAATCGTCGGAAATTTTTATTTATGATTTTTTAAAAATAAATCCTATTAAATAAATAATCCGTCGGTAATTCGTCGGTAAACCGTCGGTAATTACCGACGATTTTTTTTCCGTCGGTAAATCCGTCGGTATTCTGTTAGTTTCTTGTAGTGTTTACTGCGAACTAACTGTCACAATAAACTTTATGTGACAAAACTTCACAACTTTTTTTCATGTTTGAGTGCCCCTTAGTGAGTTACTAATTCGGTTGTCATGGATAAGGAGCTACAAGTATTTGCTTAAAATTTTCACTTTTATATCTCTCCAGACCAATAGAATATGTAGCCTGAAGTGGATCTTATACTGTATTAGCATCCAACAAACTCAGAATCAGAATTCCTTACAATTTCTAACAAATCTAATCCCTAATGTGCAAGTCTGTTATCCTTAGTTCTCTATAAATACTTTATAAAGATCCATTACTAGAATTACTTAAATTTCTACTTAATACACCAACAACAGAAGTTAAATTAGGTCTTGTACAAACCACATCATACAACAACTTCCAACAATCAAAACATATTCTATATTTTTTAAATTTTTAATTTAACTTTATGACACTTGATTGAGACTGCACTTATCTCCCTTATTTTAACTTAAATCTCTCCCACTGAATCACACTACCATCTACATTAGTCTCAAATCCAAATAAGATAAAAACTGCATGATGATACTTGTGATTCCTTTATGGGAAATTTTACTTTAATGCATAGATGGATTTTCTTTAAGTTATTAAACTTTTGAGATCCTCTTTCGAGTATTTGGACCATGCATGGCTTGATGAATATTGTTTTATTAATGTTCTACCATTAATTCTGTAGTGTCCTCATTATTTAGGAGAAAAACTATATAATTATCCAAATTGTCTTTCTTCCAACTCTAGTGGTTTAAATGAACACGTACGTAGGGTTCCCACGAATCATCTGCTTATACATAATGATTGGATTTTTCACCACCATTTTCAGAGGGTTCTTATTCTCCTCAATTCAAAATGATGACGGTTTAGCAATTCAGATGAGGTTTCTGTTGATAATGGTAGGGTTGATAAATTTTGGGATATTATTAATATGTTTAGTATAAATTTTGGGGTTTTGTTTAGTAATATATTTAGTATTAATACATTTTTATAAGGTATTTTTTAGTTATATTAATTATGAACATTTTAATTTAAATTTTTTGAGGGTATGTTTAGCAATTTCAGGGGTTTGAATAGCGGTACTTTATTTTAATAAGGTTATAAATGTCGTATTATTTAAGGATATTTTAGTTCTAATTATTTATAGGAAGAGTAGGTATAGTGTACAAGAGTTTTTAAAATACAACAGATTCGTATTTACAAAACGGGTCAGATATATAACATTCCAAAATACCCAAATGGGTTATTTCTTCTTCTCACGGTTGGTCCCCTCCTCTCTCTTTCTCTTCTCTCTCCGTTTCTTCTTCATCATCGCACTCTTCTCTTCTCTCTCCGCCGTTGGCTATGCCTCCTCCTACTCTACCTCCGCCGCCTCTCTTCTCCTCTTCATGTCACACACTACTCTACTTCCGCGCTTCCGTTGATTTGTCTCCTCATATTAGATCTCACGCCGTTGCTGTTTCCTCATCTCTCAACTTCCGTCCACCATCTGCTCTAGCGCACCGCCTCCGTCCCTCAGATCTCAATTTTTATTTTCCGCCTCGTCTTTCTCGCTCCTCCGTGTCAAGTTATTTCTCTCATCCCGTTTCAAATTGTAAATTATTTATTTCAATCTGTAAATTTGTAAATTTATAATTTTAAATCAAAATCGATTATAGATGTTGGTTGGTGTAAAATTGAGATGTTGGATTATAGATTGAGTTGGCTGGGTGTAGAATTGTGAATTTGATCTGTGCTGCTTGGGTGGAGGAACATGTCGTGTAAATTTAGATGTGGAATACAATAATGCATATTGTACAAGATTTTATTAATTAACGTATACATTTAATTTCATAATTGTACTCTTTATATTAAATATAAAATTATAAAATGAGTAACTATTTCTTAGATGAGGAATACAATAATGTAAATTGTATAAGTTTTTATTAATTAATTTATACATTTATTTTCATGCGTGTATTCTGTATATTAAATATATAATTATAAAATGAGTAACTATTTCAATATAAAAGTTGATACAGACTCATAGGTGTAAAAATAAGTAAACGTTTTCATATTGTATTTGTTTAATAACTATATTATGTATTTGTTTACATAAATGTAATTTTTATACTAAATGTAAAATTAAAAAATAAATGTTGAACAGGATCGATGTATACTTTTCAATTAGAAAGTGTATAAGATTTTATTGATAAATGTATATTTTGAATTTACTAAATATAACAAACTACAATACTGAAGAAAAAGTACACTATAAGTATAAAACTTATACATTTAATTATTAAAACTTATACAATTGGTCACCTAATGGAGTTAATTTACACTTCTTCAATTTTCCTTGCCCAAAATTCATTTAAGCCATCATCATGAAAATCATTATTCCTTTCAAAGATAAATCCGTATTTAAAAAATATTAAACTCGCAAATCGAATAAATTTCAATTAAAAATTCTCATATATCAAATTTCAGCTAATACAATTATTAAGAAAAACATATGCATTATTGAACTACATCTAATACAGTATAAAAATTTACAGAATTGAATACTTTCAATTTTCAGTAATAATTAAATTCCTGACACTTGAACATTGACAGATCTGAACATGAGTAATGAAGATCAGAATACTTGCTAAGATCTGAACATCATCGATGTCCGACCTAAACCTTGTGACCGATGGAGATCTGAAAATGTGATATACAAAGGTAGATCTTAAGTGATTGGAGGAGATTTCCTGTGAATCTGAAAGCAGCGATGAACTGGCGGTAATGGTGGTGGAATATCAGAGATGAAGATGACAAAGATGAGAGAGATGGTGAGATGAGAAGGGGAGAAGAGAGACAGCGGTGGTGGTTGCAGATCAATGGAAACTATGGTGGTTGCAGATTGGTGGAAACTTGTGAGAGAGGAAGAAGACGTGAGAGAGATGAGGAGAATGAGAGAGAGAAAGAAGAGTTAGAGTTAGAGTTAGAGAGAGAGAGAGAGAGAACCGGGGTTAGAAAGATAGATAATTAATGATCTATTTAGGTTAAAGTTCATATAAGTATAATGGGTCATTGGTCAAAATTAATCCGATTGGACCTTAACAATTGGGTTTGGGTACAGTAGACTTTGTCTTATGGGAAAGCGGGGGTGCGAACAGCATATAATAATAATAATAATTAAGAATATTTTAGTTTTGATTATTTTATATGAATTATTCAAAATAAAGAAAAATAATAATATATAGTGAAAATTATTTATAAAAAAAAAAAGAAAAAAAATTAAAAAGACCTTGCCCAAAAGTACCTCCATTTTGTATAGTGCACAATTATTTTCTCCGAGCGTGTCCCTGAAGCATCAAACTTGACTAAAGTTGACTTAAATACTAGAATTAATATATGGTCAACTTTTTTTTGATTGAATAGCGTTCTAATATTGAAGATAAGGAAAAACTAAGTGGAATGGAGTTGATGGGTCTCTTCAAAAGCAATCACTGTCAGGCTAATATATATATCCTCCATTGGAGTATTTTTCATACACAAGTTCTTGATTAGCGATCTTTACCAAAAAAAGAAAATAATAATAAAAGTATGAAATATAGATATATTGCACCCGAAAAAGATAAAATGGGCATTAATGATGATAAAGGAATTAGTATTAAGTTAGTTGGGTTAGTGATGCTTGTTGTAGCTGTTTCAATATGCATGAGATGTGAATTTCAATTTGTTGATGCAGGAGAAACAGTGATGAGATGCGTAGACAAGGAGAGAGAAGCCCTTGTGACCTTGAAGCAAGGCCTTATTGATGACTTAGGTGTTCTGTCGTCATGGGGAAGTGAAGACCACCAAAGAGAATGCTGCAATTGGTTTGGTGTTACGTGTAGCAACACCACTGGCCACGTCACTACTCTTATACTTGAGCTGGGACATTTTAAAGGTAATATTAGTTCTGTCTTGGTTGAGTTGCATCATTTGGTTCGCTTGGACTTGAGTTTTAACGATTTTGGAGGGATCGGAATTCCAAAATTCATTGGTTCCATGAAAAGCTTACAAGAATTGGATCTCTATGGCTCCAATTTCTCAGGGATGATTCCTCCTGAGTTAGGGAACCTCACCAACTTGCGCATGCTTAATGTGTCGAGTAACAAACTTTGGTCGAAGAACCTTTATTGGCTTTCTAATCTCTCTTGGTTATCCGATCTTCGTTTGAGTTATTCTAACATAAGTGATACCAATTGGGTGCAACATACTCTACTGCAGCTTCCTTCTCTACAGAGTTTGGAAATGCGCTTTTGTACACTCACTTTTGAAGGTGAAATTCCAAAATCATTGGGGAAGTTGATTCACCTCGAGACTCTAGACTTGTCAAATAATCAACTGAGTGGTTCAGTTCCCATAGGTCTTGGCCAACTTTCCAACCTTTCTTCTCTGCGTCTCTCCAATAATAATTTACAAGGGACAATCTCAGAAGCTCACTTTATCAGACTTCACAACTTGGATGAATTAGATTTATCCTTCAATTCGTTGACCCTTCAGCTGAGTCCCGATTGGATTCCTCCCTTTCATTTGACATACATATTATTGGCTGATTGTATCGTGGGGCCTTTCTTCCCTAAGTGGCTTCACACTCAATGGGATTTCTGGGCTCTTGATCTTTCAAGTAGCGGCATATCTGATGAAATACCTAAATGGTTTTGGAACTTGTCTACTTCTATGATATACTTTAATCTCTCTCATAATCAGATTCGAGGCACCATTCCTGCATCCATGTTAATTCCTAGTGTAATAGATATTAGTTTTAATAAGTTTTCAGGCCCTCTACCATCACTCTCTCTATATACAGAAGTTATCCAGCTCAGCCAAAATATGTTTTCAGGATCAATTTCATCTGTTTGTTCAATCAACACAGATCTCATGTTGCTCGACCTCTCTAATAACCAATTGGCAGGAACACTTCCCGATTGCTGGGAAAATGTGACATTGTTAGAGGTTCTCAATCTCAGCAACAATTATCTTTCTTCTGAAATTCCACCTTCTTTGGGCTCTTTATCCAACCTCAAATCATTGCACTTGGGACGCAATACTCTTTCTGGGGATTTGCCTTCTACTTTGAAGAATTGCAAACTTCTACAGCTAATAGACGTTGGAGGCAACAACTTAACCGGAAATGTCCCACAATGGTTAGATGAAGACTTCACAAATTTGACGTATCTTAACTTACGTGGAAATAGATTTCATGGTGGTATTCCTCCACAAATGTGCAAGCTTACCAAACTTCAAATATTGGATCTCTCTAGGAACAATCTATCAGGAAAAATTCCTCCTTGTTTCGACAGCTTCACCTCATTAGTTGACAAGAATGCAACAACTACCTCCACAATTCGCATTACTTACAGTTACGATGGCTTCATTGATTATGCACTGGTTCAATGGAAAGGTCAAGAATCGGAGTACAAGAATATCCTGGGACTTCTTAAGCTCATCGACCTCTCAAGCAACAAATTAATTGGAAACATTCCCCATCAATTTTCCAAACTGAGGGGACTTATTTCTTTGAACCTGTCAAGAAATAGCTTGACAGGAAACATTGATCAAGGAATTGTCGAAATGGAGATGCTAGAATGCCTGGATCTATCAAGAAACCATCTCTTCGGTGAGATTCCCACTGGCTTGGCGCAATTAAGCTTCCTGAACACTCTTGATTTGTCAAACAATAATTTATCGGGTAAGATTCCATTGAGTACTCAGCTACAAAGTTTCAATGAATCTGCTTTTGATGGGAATTCAAAATTATGTGGGAAACCTCTCAAGTTGTGCCCAGGAGACGAACTCGGGCCACCCGTGACCAGTGCAGGACAAGATAATGATGGATTCTTTAGCCTATCCTTCATGCAAGAACTTGGTATATCAATGGCATCTGGGTTCATTATGGGATTCTGGGGAGTAGTTGGTTCATTGCTTATGAAGAAATCATGGAGAGTCGCATACTTTAACTTCTTTGGTGCCGTTGGAGATTGGTTGTATGTAAAAGCAATTATATTTTCAAATAAATTGAGGCCAAAAGCTGTGAATTGAAGACTTATATTTTAGTATTTCTTTACAAAAGTTGTATCCTATATATAATTGCATGTAATTTTGATATTTGCTTGTTCCTTCATGTTATAGTTTGCAATTTCCGATGAATGATATATATGAATCCTTTTTCATTTTCTATTTTTATTCTGTAAACGTATTTAGCTTATCAGAAATAGGTCCGGATTTATTATTTTTATTATAAGAGAGTAGTCTGAGTAGAGCATGTGATACTCAAATGAGAAAGTACTAACACAAAAAGAATAGAAACCATATATAATGTGTCACTGATCAATTACTTGATGATGTTTCAATATTTCATTCCTGGTAAAAATGAGAGAGTAATGAAGAAGGAAAAGATTTCATTGATCCTGTGTTATATTTACAAAGTATAAACTACAAGCCTATTTATAGAAGAAGTGAAGAAACTAGTCAGTACAAAGTTAATATATAGCTGTTGTAATTGGAGAACAAAGATAATAAAGTAGACTTAATTTCTGGAAGAAAATGAGGACGATGTTTCAATCTTCAACACTCCCCCTCAAGTGTAGGGTGAACGGGTTGATCACTCCTAACTTGTCAAGAATGAACTTATGTCTTGATTTGTCCAAGGCTTTATTGAATATGTCTGCAAGTTGATCCTTGCTCTCAATATAAGGTGTTTGAATCATCCCGCTTTGAACTTTGTCTCGAACGAAATGAAAATCCACCTCAATATGTTTTGTTCGCTCGTGGAACACCGGGTTTGAGGCTATGTGGCGAGCAGCGTTGTTATCACAATGCATTTGAATTGCTCCTTTGGTTTGAATGTTCATATCCTCAAGTAGTTGTTTTATCCAAGTAAGTTCACTAGCAGTTGATGTCATTGCCCGGTATTCTGCTTTGGTACTTGATCGAGCCACCATGTTTTGCTTTTTACTTTTTCAAGTTACTAGATTTCCTCCAACCATGATGCAAAAACCGGTAGTAGAATGTCGATCAAAGCTTCCGGCCCAATCTGCATCTTGTGTAACCTTGAATGCTTGCATCATTGTTGTTTTTTATCCAAATCCCTTGTCCAGGTGTTGATTTTAGGTATTGAAGAATCTTATTAATCGCAGCAAGGTGAGTAGTACGAGGTGCCTGCATAAATTGACTAACAACACTAACAGGAAAAGTAATGTCAGGACGAGTGATGTTAAATATATGAGTTTCCCTGCAAGTCTTTGATACAAGCTCACATCGTGAAGAGGAGATCCTTCTTCTGAGTTTAGTTTAGTATTGGTTTCCATAGGAGTACTAGCTGGCTTAACTTCAAGTTTACCAGTTTCTTGAAGAAGATCAAGAGTGCATTTTCTTTGTGAAAGGAATAATCCTTTTTTAGAGTGAGCTATTTCAATCCCAAGAAAATACTTAAGAATACCAAGATCCTTGATATCAAAGGTTTGTTTGAGGAAGTTTTTAACATCTCGAATTTTATTTTCCTTATCACCGGTAATAATGATATCATCCACATAGACTAAAACAATAATAGAAGAATTTGAGGAAGTGCGGCAAAATAATGAAGAGTCAGCAGAACTTTTTTGAAAGTTTTGAGAAAGTAATGCATGACTGAGTTTAGAATACCAAGCTCTGGGGGATTGTTTGAGACCATAAATGGATTTATGAAGTTTGCAAACAAGAGAAGAATCTGAATTCTTAAGACCTTGAGGAAGAGTCATGTATACTTCTTCTTCTAGATCTCCTTGTAAAAATACATTTTTAACATTCATTTGATGAAAAGATCAATTTTTGTTAGTACCTATAGAAAGAAGGATTCTGACTGTACTCATTTTTGCGACGGGTGCGAATGTTTCTTCATAGTCAATTCCATAAGTTTGGGTGAAGCCTTTAGCAACAAGTCGAGCTTTATATCTTTTAATTTTTCCCAAACTATCAAATTTTACTTTGTAGATCCATTTACACCCGACTGCCTTTTTACCTTTAGGAAGAGGAACGAGAGACCAAGTATTATTCTTTTCAAGAGTGACTATTTCTTCTTCCATTGCTTTATGCCAAGTGGGATAAAGATATGCTTCTTCAAAAATTTTGATTCTAATTGGCTTATGCAATTTAAAAATGCATGATGAGTTTCAGAAATGTGAGAATATGAAAGAAAGTTTTGGATAGGATACGATACCGAATAGGTGATGTAGTCTTTAAGTCTGATGGATGGTCAAAACTGTCAAAGAGATCTCCGAGGTGAGTTTGCTCTAGTCGAGTTTAGGTTTTGGTTTTGATCTCCCCCTATCAGAGCATTTTCTTCGACTGGAATTTGATCTTCCCCTGTCAGAGCATTTTCTTCCTCTATCGGAGCATTTTCTTCGACTGGAATTTGATCTCCCCCTGTCAGAGCATTTTCTACCTCAAGAGGAATCGGATTAATCAATTCGTTTTGATGATCCTAAGATAGATTAACATCATTAGGAGCTGAAATAGGAAAAACAAGGTCATTAGTATCCATGGAGGAGTTATCAATAGTATAGTAAGGATCATTTTTTTTAACGTAACATCTCGTGAAATGTAGAATCATAGCATTTGTAGCCTTTTAGAGATACGGAGTATCCAAGAAAAATGGCTTTAACTGAAGAGGGAATAAATTTATCGGTGCGATTAATGTGAACAAAAATTGTGCATCCAAAGGTGCGTAAGTGATCAAGGTTGATTTCTTTTTTAAAAATGATTTGGTGAGGACTAAGATTTTTGAGATTAGGAGAGGGTCGACGGTTAATAAGATAATTGGATGTTAAGATAGCATCTGACCAAAACCGTTTTGGGACATTGTTTTGTAAGAGTAGAGATCGAGTGACTTCTAAAAGATGACGATGTTTTCGCTCTGCCACTCCATTTTGAGAATTGTCTAAAATTAATGAATTTTTTAGAAAGATAGAACGATTTTCGGTCATATGATCGGTTGCTCCGGAATCAATTACCCAAGTTTTAGAGAAATCATTTAAAAAATTATTTGATGAAATCATAGAGGAGCAAATAAAGGATTTTGTTTTTAAAAAATTAAGGTTTTGAAAAATATAAGAATAAGTGGGCCCTTTTTCAAAATTATTTTTTAAGCCATTTTGGCCCAAGGGATTATTTTTAGATAGAAATGAATTTTGATGGGTAGAAGAAATAGGACCTGCATCCACTGTTGTAGTGGACTGAGAGCAATTTTGGGCTTGGAGTACTTGGGCCACTTGTGCCACTAAAGAAGAAAATTGATCTGGGCCTAAGTGTTGAGGAAGGTCTGCATTGATAGTAAGAGAGCCTGGCCCATTTCCTTTTGATATATTCGACATTTGATTTCCTAAGCATCCGCCTCCCTTGCCGTGCCCTAATTGACGTTCTGCTGCAAACCCACGGTGGAAGTTGCTGCCTTTTCCCGTTCTCCCACGATCCTGCTTGGTCGGCCGGAGTTCGGGTGGAGACGGTAGCACTCGTCCTTAGTGTGGTTTGGTTTCTTGCAATAAAGGCAATATTTCTCTTCTGTCACCGGTGGGTTGTCTTTCTGTTTCTGTTGTTTCTGTCGATTTCCGACATAGCACTCTACGATTCCACCTTGATTCGAGGGAGTGTTGCGGGCTCTATGTGTCCCCTCCTGTTGCAGCCGTGCAACCACCTCCTCGTACGGTGGAAGTGTTTCCGCCATTAGAATTTAGCTTCGGGCAGTCTCCTCCCACGAGTCATCCAGGGATGCAAGCAGTTGGTAGACTTGTTCTTGTTCCTTCCTTTTTTTTTATTTTCGTTATGTCAGTGGTTCTTGGTTGATACAATCTCAATTCTTGCCTTCTTCTGTCGAATTGTTCTACAATTTCGGCTATAGAGGCTGTCCCCTTTTTGAGTGAATAGAGCTCTGCTTTTAAATGAAAGATTTGGGCGTGGTTCTGACTGTTCCCGTAGATCTTCTTGATCGAGTTCCATATGTCATAGGCTGAATCCTTTATGATGTATGTGTCTCCAATCTTGGGCTCCATTGAGTTAACAAGCCAACTGAGGACTTGGGAATCTTGACATTCCCAATCATCAATGGCATCTTGTACTACTTTGGTTGGTTTATTTGGGTCTGCTGCTACAGGTTTCTTTTTTGCTTCCAGTGATGTAGCCTTGCATCTTCTTGTATTTCAAAAAACTTCCACTGATTTGGACCATGATATATAGTTTCATCCATTGAAAACGACATTCGTAATCCTCCGACTTGAGTGACCTTCGAAAGTGTTGCTCGCCATGAGAATTCGAATGATTGATGGTGATGAGGATTAGAACAGTTGAGAATAAAAAAATTGATTCAATGAGACTGATTTTCAAGTCTGAGAACCTGATAATGAATTCTTTATGAAAATGAGTGACAAATGAAAAGAACAGATATGTGGATTCTGAAGGTTCAGTGATGATAGACAACTTCTGTATTTTGAACTTGAGATGTAGTAACAGAAGTTGAAATAAGATCAGAAGAGGTTGAACCTCTTTTAGAGACAGGACACCTTAAAGGTGTTTTATGGAATGTTGGACAGATTTTGATGAAGAGGGTTAAGAGACAGGATTAACCTGCTCTGATACCATGATAAAAATGAGAGAATAATGAAGAAGGAAAAGATTTCATTGATCTTGTGTTATATTTATAAAGTATAAACTACAAGCCTATTTATAGAAGAAGTGAAGAAACTAGTCAATACAAAGTTAAAATATAGTTGTTGTAATTGGGGAACAAAGATAATAAAGTAGACTTAATTTCTGGAAGAAAATGAGGAAGATGTTTCAATCTTCAACAATTCCGTATCTTGATGTTGTGCCGATAGACATATCTTTATCTGGTTAAATTGAATTATCCGGCAAAATTTTGACTATTATCGAGCAACGTCAATAATTATGGGACTAAATTGATAAAATTTAACTTTTCGGAACTGAAATTACATTTTGGGTGATTTTAGGGTGCACATGGTGTAATGATGATTTATAGACCAAAAGTTGGGGGTGGTGAGTAGTTTTCTATTTTATTTTTTAATTATTTAATTTAATTAATGATAGAGATTAAATTAAAATTTGATCGAACGGTTGAAATTGTTAAAATACAACGTAATTGAACTATTAAATTTTTACTTTGTTATGGGTCTAAAAATAATTTAAACTCATAGTAATATGCATGTAAACAGTATTCAAGGTTATCATAAAGATGGCAAAATAGAAAATAACATTTTAATCTCAAACTTTAACACTTTAATCTTAAAATTACCGTTAGTGTTTAACCCACATAAAATATTTTATACTTTATTTTTATTTTAAAAAATACCAAATAACCCATAAAAAGTCAATATAATTATATATATAAAAAATTCTTAAACGTGGTGAAATAATAAATATAAACGGGTGGAACCAAAGTAGCAGAATATGTAATAAGCCATTACACGTCCGTCCAATCTGGAGAACAGTTTGCAACTAACTATATACTCCCTTCATCCCATAGAAATTGACACACTTTTCTCTTTTGTTTGTCTCACTAAAGTTGACACATTTTCTTTTTAATACATGGACCCACACAAAAAATAATTAATCTATTCTCATGGGCCCCACATATCACCTCTAATACAACTACTCACTACACATTAAATATTATTTCTCTCACTTCACTTTACTCCACTTTACATTAAATTATTATATTCCTTAATCTCCGTGCCCAAAAAATATTATACCAACTTTTATGGGACGGAGGGAGTAGAATTTAAAGGATGTTATAATATATTTAGGTAAAAAAATTATACATGATTAGTGAGATTGACAAATTTTAAATTAAAATAATTTTTGATGTTAGGTATAAAATAGGGAAAATAGATTTTTTTGTCCGCTAACTTTGCCCAATTTTGAATTTAGTCCATAAGTTTTTCACTTTTTGAAAATCGTCCATTATATTTGCAGAATTTTGAAAATCGTCCATTATATTTGAAATTTTTGAAAATCATCAATCATGTTTACCAAGTTCAACAAAATCGTCCGTTTCAACATGTCATTAGCAGGTTATTCAAAAAAATAAAAATAAAAAATATGTAATATATATACTATTTTTAAAAAAATAGCCTCCACTAAGAATTTATATTATACTCTCTCCGTCCGCTCGAAAGAGGGCATTTTGCTTTTGTGCACATTGATTAAGAAATATTGTTATTTAATGTGTAGTGGGTAGTTATATTAGTGGGAGTGTGGATCTCATATTTCAATTGTATTAGTGGGTGTGTGTGGATCTCATGTGTGTAAAAAAGGAAGTGACCCTCTTTGGAACGGACGACCAAAATGGAAAAAAGACCCTCTTTCGAGCGGACGGAGGAAGTATCAATATTTAGTCAAATTTGCTCCACTTTAGTAATGAGATTAATATTGTTTGTTTGGTATACGGAAGTGAAAAATAAAAAGTGAGATAAAATTGGTTAAATAAAAATATGATATGGATTAATTAGGGTGAAAATATTTAAATTATCTGCCATAGCAGGTCAAATGACCAAAATGTTGAATTTTATGAAGTTAATGGACTAATTTCAAAATTGTTATAAAATTAACGGACTAATTTCAAAATTAAAAAAGTTAATGGATTAATTTCAAAATGAATGAAAGTTAGTGGACGAAAAAATCTATTTTCCCTATAAAATAAGTTGTTTCATAGATATGAAGGATAGTACGACACTGAAAAATATAGTGTCAAATTTTTTTGAGAGAAAAAGAGTATTATTTTGCTCTTATCGATATTATTTAAAATAGCAAAGACTTGTGCGAGACCGTCTCACAAGTCTCATCCCATAAAACGGGTCAAAATTTAAATTCATTTAAAAGACGCGAATCTAGCCCAACTTGTTACCTGATACGCTGTGTCCACTAAGATCAACTAATGTGTTCCTCACTTCCTTTTTTTGCCATTTGACGTGCTTTTTTTTCATCTTTTTTTTAATTTGTTACTCTTTTTCCTTCTGAGTGGTTAATTAATTATCAATTTTTATTTATTATATTAATATTTCATCATGAGAATAAATCATTTAATTGATTATCACTTTTCTTTATCAAGCATTATTTTTCATAAAAGATATTTTCACTTTTTATTTTTTAAAAAATATATTCATTAAATAATTTAATTGGACATTTATCACTTTTTTTTATCAAATATCACTTTTTATTAAAAATGTTATCACTTTTTATCCGTCCTATAAAATTTTCATTAAATATTATAATTGAATGTGTATCACTTTTTCTTAATCAAATATTACTTTTAATTAAAAATGTTATTACTTTTTGTTTTTCTTACTAATTGTTTATTTATGTAATAATTTGATTAATCAAATAAAAAGTGATAATATTTTTAATAAAAAGTGATATGAAAAAATAAAAAAATGATAATCTTCCAATTAAATTATTATGAAGAATTCGTATGATAAGTAAAAAAATAAAATTATTACTAGTAAAAAGTGACTTGTAATAAAGCAAAAGTGATATAATTGAACTATTTTGTGCATAAAAATTTATAAGAAATATATAAAGTGATAACATTTTAAATTAAAAGTGATACATTATTATAAAAAAGTAATAATCAAAATTAAATTATATATTTACTAACAATTCATACGAAAAAAAGAGTTCACTTCAAAGGTATCAATTTTCCTTATTTTATAAAATGTGATACTTTATTTTTTAAAAAAAATTGTTCAATTAAGTTATGTCAATAGAAAAATATATTTAATTTATTTTACATTTTAGGAAATATTTATATTATATTTTAATTAAAATTATTAAAATAAAATAATTAAAATTAGTGTAAATATTTTTTTCTAAGTAACAAAAAACCAAAAAAGGTTAGTACAGCAAATAACAGGGCCCGGCCAACCTATTACCTAATTTATTTGAAAACTACCGGTTAATTAACAGAATACCGTATCTTTTATATATTTATTTTTATTGTTAATGGGTTCGGAAGGATTCGTTTCACACAAGACATACCCATTTAAAATTGGTTTTTGCACGACTGCATTTGACTGTGACATTAAATATTTTAATTGCAATGAAATTCAAAATAATAATAAAAATATTGAGTATGTAAAATTTGTTATTCAACATAAAAATAATAAAACCCATATTTCATGTAAAATAAAAAGTAAAAAAAAATATACTTTTATTGTTCACAAGTGTAAAATCTACACTATAACATAAAAATAATAAAATTCTCATATACAAAATAAAAAATAAAAATAATATATATGTAAAATCTACCATTCAACATAAAATAAAAAGTATCAATGGCTAAAAATAGCTAAAGAAAGAAAAATTAATACCAACTATATCATTTAATTTAATTATATTTTTTAATTAATTGATATTTTTTTTACTGTATTACTCCTCATTGTATTCTAATCTACCCTACATCCACCACCATCTCCGGCGGCGGCGGTTGCCGCCGGTCACCGATTGGTGGCGGAAGGGTGGTCAGCGGTGGCCGTCAGTCACCGGTTGCCGGCGGAGAGGTGGCCGACGGCAGGTGGGTGGGTGGGGGTTTTAGGGTTTAAGGGTTTGGGATTTATTAGTGTTTAGGGTTAATGTTGGAGGGTAATAGTGTCCAAAAAGTGTTTATTTGATAGAATTGATAATTTCAGAATAAAAGTGTTGGTTTTAATTTTCAAAATTAAAATTTGTATAAAAATAAGTTTCTCCCAAATAAAAAATAATAAAACTGATCATATGCAAAATAAAAAAAATTCAAAACAGATTTTTCATAAAGATAATAAAATTAAAATTCTAAACAGATCGACCAAGTTTCATATTGTATTATTACGAGTATCGCTCGTATAATTGGTTAGATAGAATTTGTAAAGTTTGCATGATTGTATTGTAATTCGTTTATGAAATGGTAGTTTACAGAATGGTGATCATCAAGGTGTCCGTTTACTTTATGCATGTGGATTAAAGAGTATTATTATTATATCTAAAGTGAGTAGTTGTATTAGTT
This sequence comes from Pogostemon cablin, assembly GCA_023678885.1. Lineage (NCBI taxonomy): Eukaryota > Viridiplantae > Streptophyta > Magnoliopsida > Lamiales > Lamiaceae > Pogostemon > Pogostemon cablin. Next base: position 34,768,554 of record CM042951.1, read on the forward strand.
GGAATTGGTGACCCATATTGTGTACATTTTTATTAAATAGGGGAAATTGATACCTTTGAATCGGACGTCAAAAATAGTAAAATTGCACCTTAAAAGCGGTCGGAGATAGTATTATTTTTTTTATTCAGTTTGAATGAGTTTTGTAATACGGTTTCATGCAAATTTATTTTTAAGGTATAGGGTTTTTTGTTTATGATAAATACAAAATGGATGTAAATTTCCTTATATGCCCTTGTATATACAAAATGTAAGTTTCACATCCGTCATTAAATCATCATGATCTTCGTGTGTATATTAGATTATAAATATATAATCCCTCCATTTCACGTTAAGGTTTACGTTTTTTATTTTAGGTTATCTCAAATTAAGGTTTACGTTTCATTTTTGTCAAGTTGGGCCCAAACAAAAAAATCAATTATTTCATATAGGCCCACACACAATACAAATACAACTATCCACTTTATATTAAATATTAGGAGTTGATATTAGGTGTACCTGGGTACAAGGTGCACCCATATGTGTGTATAACTTTTTATTCTATTTTGTATGGAGTACATATTATTCTATTTTGTATACGTGTTTCTTAATAATTGTATATTTTTTTCACACTGAGTTTTTTATTAAAAATACTAGCATCCATATGTGTATAACTTTTTATTTAATAGTGTATACATATTTTTTAATAATTATATATTTTTTACACTCAATTTTTTATTAAAAAACTAACAATTAAATTGTATATATTTTTGTTTATAATTGGGCAAAAACTTATGTGCTCCCGGGTACACGGGAGCACATTCCGTACGCCTTTAGAATTTTGTGTTAAATTGTATACCCTTTAGTATAAAGATGTGTACCATGGCAAAAATTTGTGTGTTCCCGGGCGTACGGGAACACATTCCGTGCGCCTTTAAAATTTTGTGTTAAATTGTATATCCTTTAATATAAATATGTGTACCCTTTATTTTCTGAAGAAAAATAAAAAATATTAATAAAATGTATACCCTTTAGAACAAAATGGTGTACCTTTATTAATTAAAGTGTATACCCTTTAGACCAAAGCAATGTACCCTTACCCATAATACTAAATTCTAAAGGCGCAAGGAATGTGTTCCCATGCGCTCGGCCGCACACAAGCCTCACTCTTATAATTTTATATATTTTTGTTTATATTTGTATATGTTTTTTGAAAGTGGATGCACAGTATAATTAGCCAAATATTATATTATTTCTTTTACATCACTACACATTAAAATATTTTATCTCTTAATCTATGTGCGAAAAGCAAACACCGGACGGAGGGAGTATATTCTATCAAGAGTTTACCATATACTCCCTCCGTCCGATTTTAAGGTGTCCGTTTATTTTTTGCACGTGGATTAAGAAGTACTCCCTCCATCCACTGTCAATCTATCTATTTTACGGCCGTTGGCGTATTTTAGTGTCCAATATAACATCTTTTTTATGAGAATGATTGTCATATATTAGCACGAGTATCTTATATTCAATATATTGGAGAAAAAGGTCGACTTGAGGTATTTTGTTGTGTTTTAGGTGGAAAAAAGATTAAAAGTTCAAAGTTGGTGAAGAGGTGCAAATTGTGCAAGAATGCTGAAAACGCAAGTCCAACTTGTGTAATTTTTCTGTGTTCCTATAGAGCCCTGAATTAGAAGTGTGATACATTTTTGGAAAGCCACAAAAGATAGGGTCGTTTTGGTGTAAAGAACACCCCAATCGGATTCCAAACGAGAAAGTTATGATCAAAGTGGTGACGTCGCGCAAGTTGTGCCGAACAAAATGGCTATTTCACTATTCATGACTTTTTACACCTTCAAATGTTAGATTTTCTATGATTTATTTACATTGATAGAAAGCCAAGAAAAAGAGGATCACGTGAGCGCAAGAATTACGGAAATCGGAGGTCAAATGTGGAAGTTATGTGTGAAAGGGTGAGACGGCGCAAGATTGTTCGACCAGTGGGAGTCTATTCGACCAGAATCATCTTGGTCGAACGGATGAAGTTTGGTTAAATAAAATGTCCAAATTCTTACAGAAAGGTTGTTCGACCAGCATTCACCCAGGGGGGACTTAATCGACCAAAATTGATTTGGTCGAATAGAATTGCGCTGATGCTATTTTTGGTAATTCTGGGTTTCTTTTGCCAAATTTGACGTATATCTCAAGTAAAAGCCCATCCAAGGCCTATAAGGAGAGCTTACAAGTATAAAAGGGGTGTAGATCACATCATTATTCATCATATTTGATATTGGATTGGAGAGATGCCACAACGATACTACACCCCACAAGGGGGATCACCCCCAACCATCATCAACATCCTTTCATCCATCCATCTATCACTTTGAAGATTCGTCTGTGGAATCAAGAGGAGAATTCAAGATGGAGAAGGACGCAACGATGCCACATCTAGGGTTTATTTCATTTCCTAATTAATCTTGTAATTTTCCAGACATTTGGGTAAGATCTATCCAACACCCATGATTGTTCTTCGTAACATCATGGGCTAGAGCTTTTTTGGTAGAACTAGGATTGTGAAAGTTTTTACGAATTAATTGAACTTTCGTGTGTAAACTTCGTACAACACTACTTGTGTATTTATTTTATATATTATTGTGCTTTCTTAATCCATATTCACGGTCGTTTTGTACATCTTCAATTGGTATATAGAGTCTGAATATATATCTTGGTTGTAGATTGAGTGCGTTCACCGCTAAATAGGATTCCATGTTATGATTCTAAGTGAGGGGACTCCGAAACTTCATTAGAACTATCATATATGAATACTTATTAATTGAATTGAATTCGGGTTATTAAGTAGAATAAAGAGGATAATTTTATAGTACTTATAAAGGGAGATCATATCGGGTTAGAGTACCAATTGGCCAGGGAAATAATTGATACTGATAGTACCTAGAAAGGGGGATGGAATTATATCTCTTGCTCCGAGATTATCCACACGTGTTACACGTATGTTTACTTGTGTCTATAGAGTAGATATGCATGGTTTAGTGATGCGTCCATATCCACATGGTAGAGTCGGACATCAACACACGGAAGGGAAATTAATGTGTGAAACTAGATTATCCTAGAGCTACATGTTCTCCTACTTGATCCACTTTCGTATTATTCGAGTGATATTTTATTTTATTTGTTATTTTAATTAATTATTTATTAGTTATTAGATTAATTCCACAACTTTTATTGTCTTACGTCTTAAATACTTTAGTAAATAATTAAATTGATAATATGCCATCCTTTGGGTTTGATATTTCACTTGGTCGCTTGCTTAAGCTGCAATTGATATCCTTAATACTTGGGGATTAATTTTGCATGCAAAGAAAACGTACATCAAGTTTTTGGCGCTGTTGCCGGGGACGGTTATTATTATTGATTTTATTATTTCTAGTTGATTAAGACTTCTATTTGTGATTATATATTTTTATCTAACCATAAATTTTTCTAAGGTACTTGTGCACTAGGAAAAGGAGAGGAAGGAAAGAAGGAATAACATATTGAGCTAAATATGGTCGGAGTAAGACAGAATTCGGATGATGTTGCCATACGTAAAATTTTCATGAACTATGGGATTGGCAACATGGGTTTGATAGGAGCAAGGGAGAAGATGATGATTTTGAGATACATCTCGCTCTTATTAACATGGTAGAGAAGAATCCCTTTTCTGGAGGTTGTTTTGAAGATCCATATCAGCATCTCAAAAGATTCCTTGGTTATGAAAACACTCAAAAGGGTGCTGGAACTAATGATAGTGCTAGGCGGATTGCTCTATTTAAGTTCTCATTGATTGATACGGCGGAGGCTTGGTATGAGACTCTTGATGCCACGGATTACACTACATAGGGCCAACTGCAGCATAAATTCTTGGACAGATACATGCCACCCTCAAGGATTTTAAGAATGAAGCAAGACATCACTCAATTTATAATGAATCAGGGTGAACAATTTCATGAGGCGTGGGATAGGTTTAAAGATATGCTTAGGAGGTGTCCACATCATGGAATGTCAAAGGCCAATATATAAGCATCTTCTACTATGGATTGGATTGTGAGTCGCGTGTTTTTATTGATGCATCATCAGGAGGAGCGCTATTATATAAAACAGCACTTGAAGCAGAAAAATTATTTAAAGACATCTCTACGAATTCACGTGACTGGCCTGTAGAGAGAGATAGAGGATCATATGTACTTGGCAAGATGGCACAGGTTGAACATCAAGTGGTAAAGGCGAATAGGGATGATGAGATCGTCTCTAGTCTAGCTAACATCAATAAGCTACTAGAATTCCAGCAAAGGCAGATTACAAAGTTGACACAAAGGGGGCCTAGTATGCAGCAGCAAGAAGTAAAGAGTGTTGAAGATACCTCCAATCGATACATGGCTGAGAATGATGCAAGGGTTGATCGTCTTAAGGATACCATGAATGTTGATCATGCAGATTTATCTAAGCAGTTGGAGGACCTGACTTTGATTATGGGGCAGATGGTTGGGAACGTGAATCAATTTACAAAAACATTGGAGAATAATGTCATCACATTGAGGTCCGAGATGCAGTACGAAGGTCCGATGAAGTCGGTGAGTGAAAATGATAAAAATAGGAGAACTGTTAGACCAACACAACCTTATTTGACCAGATCTGATGGTCGAACTGAGGTCGAACAGCTTTCGAAAAAATAGAATCCAGATGCTCTGTTTTATGCTCCACTGTTCGACCAAGACACCCTTGCTCGACCAGATCACTCTGGCCGAACCATGATCGAACGAACAGCTGTGGAGGAGAAGGATCGCATTTAGTATACAGGGTCTTCATTTGACTAGACTAATCTTGTTCGACTAGACCATTCTGGTCGAACAGGCACTGAACAAACGAAACCAGCTTACAGATCCTTCGTTCGACCACACCATTGTTGTTCGACCAGACTACTCTGGTCGACAGAGGTCGAACAACTTCATTCAATGCCCATTTTGATACCAAATGTTACACCTGTTGATCAGAACATCTTAGTACCTTATCAAGAGTAGAATAATAAAACAGTAGTTGAGAAGAAGTGGGAAAGAGCAAAGAGGTTAAGAGCTGAGCAACTTAGACTGCAGATGGATAATGAAGATGTGGTTTTCTCTCTTGATCAAGCAATGAAGATGCCCATGGAGACTCAATCATGCAAGAGCATAGATGTGATTTCTAACTTGTTTAATCTTGATTTTAATAGGATAGATGATTCTAAATTTAAGTGGAATATTGACAAAGAGGTGTCTAGACAGCCATGGGAGGAAGAAAATTCTGAGGATCATATTTTTGTGACTAAGAAAGGTGAGGTGCTGCGTGTAGACAAGAATAGGGAAAGAAAGTACTTGAAGGTGAGGATGCGAGAAGATCGCCATCTGATCCAGTAGTTCAAAAAGTGGTATTCCATCGTAACTCTCCAACATTAAAGATGAGCGCCTGTTGGGGGCTTGCCCTTCCATTTTATTGCTTTGTTTCTATTGTGTGAGTAAGAAATTTTTATATTTAAGGTGCTTATTAATCGACAATTACATCTCTTACTGAGTTTCAACTTATGTTTTACTAAGTTTGGGGGGTGATGTTATTACCTCATTGAAGCACCAAGAGTATAATCTTTTCTTTATAATGTTTGATAGGGGAGTTGATTTTTTGCGGTATGTTGAAAAATTAATTGGTTTTGATGTGTAGATTTTTTGCAATTTGCCTAGTGTTCAGTGGTGCTCCTAGTGTGTGGAGTCAATTAGATAGTCAATTGAGTCTTTCTTATAGTTCTCTTATATTATTATTTATGAATCATGTGATGATGAGGTATGTTGAGTTTTGATGATAGAAATAGGTAAACTGAGGCTTGACTTGATCGAGTTGAACAACTCGAGGAGCTCGTGCATACTTTGAAGGAGAAATCAGGTGTCTTTGTTTCCTTATTCTAATTTTTATGTGTGCTTTTAATTAGTAGGAGTGGAAGGATTGAGTTTTTGGTGGTGATCCATGTGAGCTTATATTATTTTTAATTGTGCCTGAAATTCATATACTCTTAAAATTGATGAAGGAATCATACTTGAGTTATATTGTGGTATGAAGTTCTATGTGTACTTGTGGGATATTGCTTACCATGAAAAGTGCTCTGTTACTTGTTAAAAACCCATGTGAGAATTTGAGCCTTGTTGATCATGTACATAATCACATTATATTTTCTTTTCTGGTGAGTATCGTTCTTGTGCATGTATTCTAGAACTTGCCTTGAGTCTTCTTGAATATTCAAGATTAGTCTAGCGGATTATGGAGATGATATTAGGTCATCTTTGAATAGCCCATATTTTTCCATATACTATACCTAAATTCATTAAATCCTTAGTCAGCCCGCTTGAGCCTTTGTGCATCTATTCTTTTGATAGTCAATGAAGTTTAATTAAAGAGAGTGGTGATTTGAGGAATGATAAGGATGATGAAAGAATAGTCTTAAGGATTAAAAGGAAAATTCTTGGAATATTGCTCAAATCTAGTACTCCATGAAAACAAACACCCTAGGATAGTGCTTAAATCTAGTACACTATGGAGGATACTAGGAGATTACGAGGCCAAAGACCAGCAATTAGCAGGCTACCGAAAGTTAGTAGCAGATATGATCCAGAAATTCGATCACATATACATCAAACGAGTTTCCAGGCAGCAGAACACACAAGCGAACGCATTGGCCCAGCGGGCGACTTCAGAAAATGCTGAACAACTGGGAAGCATCAGCGTGATAAAGCAAGAAGTCCTGAGTGATAAATTGATCTGGCAAATCGATGAAGAACAGACATGGATGACTCACATCAAGGCTTTCCTAAGAGAAAGAAAATAGCCGAAAGATAAAATGGAAGCTAGGCGACTATGACTCCGAGCTGCAAGGTACACCATGATAAATGATGTGCTGTACAAAAAAGGGTACTTGATGTCGTTACTAATATGCTTAGATAAAAAAGAAGCTGCTAAAGTCCTGGCATAAATCCATGGAGGAGTCTGTGGGAACCATTCAGGAGGTCAAGGTTTAGCCCTGAAAATAATCAGACAGGGGTATTTCTGGCTACCCTCAGGAAAGACGCGATCGAGTTTGCCAGAGCATGCAAAAGCTGCCAGACGTACGTCCCCATCATCAAGTCTCCCGCCACCAAGTTGGTCACTACGGCCGCTCCTTAGCCCTTCACAAAATAGGGAATCGATCTAATAGGCCCATTCCCACCGGGGAAAGGAGGCATCAAGTTTGCGGTTGTCGCAGTGGATTATTTTTCGAAATGGGCGAAGGCTGAGGCATTAGCCACCATCAGCGAAGCCAATATAATCTCCTTCATATGGAAAAATATTGTTTGCCGCTTCGGAATACCCAACGCCATAGTAACTGACAATGGGAAACAGTTCAAGGGAGCGCGACTCAAAAAATTTTATGACGGTTTGGGAATCAAAAAGCTATTTTCATCGTCGTATTACCCCCAGTCAAACGGACAAGTCAAGGCGGTAAACAAGGTGATTAAACACACTTTTAAAACCAGACTTGAAAGCCTCAAGAAAAGTTGGGCCCCGCAGTTACCTGGAGTCCTCTGGTCGTACCGCATTACAGCCAGGACGTCTACTGGTAAGACCTTCTTCTCCCTAACATACGGCACGGAAGCAATTATCCCAGTAGAAGTAACTTGCCTGACGTTTCAAGTATCCCACCAGCAAGAGAGCACCAATCCTGAGGCATTTGAGCTCAACCTTAATTTATTGGAGGAGCTTCGGCTATAAGCGGCGGAGAGGCATGCAATCTACAAGTTAAGACTGGAGGCCCAGTACAATAAGAAAGTGCATCGTAGATATTTCGTGGCTGGAGACCTAGTCATGAGGAAGATCAGTCAACAAGGTGGTGGAGTGTTTGGTGCGAATTGGGAAGGCCCGTACTTAGTAAAAAGAAAATTGGATAATGGAGCATATGAGCACAGCGAACTTAATGGCGAAAATATTAAGCATCTGTGGAACGCCCAGAATGTAAAGCGCTTCTATGCTTAAACACACCTAGTCAAATCGCTACCTGTACAAATTGTAGAAAAGGTGGTAAGGCTGCATGAGCATAAGGCCATGTGAAAGCCCATAATAAGCAAAAGTGCAAGAAAAAGCTGAGATGCACATTGTACCACAAAACCTACTAGAATATTATAACCTAAAAAACATGTTTATAATACGCCCCCAAGGAGGCTACAGAAAAGTCCATTAAGGACCTAATAAAAAAATAGAAAAATGATGAAATTAAATAGGCCTCCCATCAAACGCCACTGGAACCAGCACCGTCGCCACCACCAGAAAAGTTGCGAAGACTCCTCATCCACACAACCTCCACGTCAAGTTGAGCAACGCGCTCCCTTTCATGCTCCAATTCATGTTCGGCCAGATAGCGGGCAACCTCCAGCTGATGAACTTGGCTTGCTCTGCTCTCTCTCCATAAGCCGTAGCCCGAGTATTAGCGGTGGTGATGAGTTGCTCGGCCACCATAGTCTGACGGGCTTCCTTTACTAGCCCTTCAGCACGAGTAGAAGCCCCCGCACTAAGACCAACACTAGGAGGGATGGCCTGACCAGACTCCGTCAAGAGAAGAAAGCGGCATAGGAAAGTCAGGGCTTGCCCAACACTCACCAAAGTGGCATTTTCAATTTCATGGGGCCTAGTGCTTTGCAGCCAGTGAGACAACATTGGATTCCATGAACGAGTGGGAACGAAGCCAGGCTCCAAAATGCTCAGCTCCATTTCAATTGCCGATCGAGCCTTTCCCACACTCTGCAGTCGTAGCAATTCCTCCAAAGCAACCAAGGAAACCCCCCGCCAACACCGTCTTCTGTTGCGCGAGCCTTCTCTGCTGACGGACGCTACTGCCAAGCCTTTTCCCCTAAGGATCAGATCGTTGTCGGTACGGAGGGATTGAGGCTGGCTGGTATCTGGTGGATCCTCGATAGGGTTTATTCGAATACCGATACTCTTGCCGGCATGGAAAACGGGCTCAAAAGCATCGCTCTTACGTGTCTCAGCCTCCTCCATCGGGGCTTTCCCCTTATCTGATGGACGAGCGTGTACCATTTCGCCAGTGCCAACGGAAACCCTATCTACAACTCCAACCATACTCTGCGCTGCCTCCGGTATCGCTTTCTTAGTCCCATCAGCGTTAACAGACACCACACCACGGAGCCTAGATCTGCCCCCAACAGCGATGGAAGCACCTTCGGCTGCGACCGAACTCGGGCTGGCTTCTTAACGGGGTCTTCGAGATGGAGGATACACAACCTGATCGGAAAAATATTCATCAAAGCTGGCATCCCAAGATGTGAAATTATCAATTACTCTCCCCTCGAAGCTTACCGGAGGAGCCCGAGTCGGATCTTGATAAAGGTTGGCCTCCAAGAGCCGTTTGTCAGTCAAGAGTGAAGAGACATCACGAGGAATGGTCATTCGGTTGATCACATTGAAAACCCGACAGAAACTAAGAGACAGTTCTTCCTCAGCCGGACGGAGTGGGACTACCAACTAATACAACACAGGTTAGAATCAAAAACCATAAGTGACATATACATAGGGAAAAGATGCGGTAGGAAGGCTTATGAGACTCAGGAGTTTGAAAGGCATACGGTACGGGCAGATAATTTTCAAGCGGGTCTCGACATTCAAACCCTCAATCTCAAAACCACTGACATCTCTAATGCTGGTTGCCAATGGAGTTTATATTAAAACTAGGACGAACCTCCTCGCTGCACCTATAGATAATATGGCCGTGGCAATCGGGATCACGAACGTAACGGTAAACATAATCAATATCTCGTGCAGAATGAGAAAGTCACCCATTCTCATGAAGCAACACTAGCAAACCTATCAAATTAGCCCATGTTGATGGGATTATCTGCATTGGGGCCAAACCCCAATTGATCAACAGCTGTCCAATGACGTGAGCCAACAGCAGCCTAACGCCAGTGGCAAACGTACCCGTGTTGAAGGCGGCATGGTCAGGCTTGCCGCTCCAAGGGCATTCACGATAACCAGGAGTCCCAAATCTAATTCTGAGGTAACTATAAAGGATGAAGGCACCATCTACATTCTCATTCTGCATGCTGGTGGAATAACCCCTCAAAGAGGAGTTAGTCACCGCATGACCCCGACCGGAAGGATGGCTCATGCTGTCAGGTTCAGTAGAATCCTCTAAGTTCACAAAAGAAGGGGAGGCCCGACCTTTAGTTTTAGGGACTACGCGCCGCCGCGATGATCCTTCTCCAACGGGAGTAGATTCTCGAGTAATTTTATAATGCGACGGCAGCAGAACTGAACGGCGGCCACTTCAAGTTATGGGAGCAACAGGAGGAGCCCTAGCATTGCTAGCCTCTTCGTCTTCCTCAGAATTGAGGAACTCCTGAGAGGATCTTGAATCGACAGCCATAAGGGGAAAAAAGAGACCAACAAAAAATAGAAGGGCAAGCATAAACACACTGAAATGAAAAGTAAGAGACATGGCAAAATATGTTGCAGAAGTGATTAAGAAAGAAGATGGGTTACAGAAATAGCAAAGGGAAGAATTAAGCGTGGCCTTGATGTTTGCATGACTTCTCGCTTTTATAGAAGAAAAAAGGGGGAAAGAGATGAGATAACTGCCCTCCCCTCCTAGAATTCGAAACGATCAACCAAGGGCGAAATGAGAACCATCGATTTTGACACGTGGCCGCAATCGAATAAAAAAATGTGGAGAGAATGATAACCGATGTGACAGTTTGAAAAAATAACTGGCAGCGAAGATATGGGAGGATCAAATACATTAAATGCATAATTAATGCATGTCAGAACCACTATTAAATGCAATCATTGCCATTGAAGAACAAAAATACAAGCTAAGTAAAAATCAAAAATGGGAAACTAAAATAATACAAAGGTTTTCATCCTAAAAAACTAAGTCCTACCAGAAGGGCCAGTCGGAGCAGGAGCAGGAGCAGGATGAGAAGGAGCCACTATATAAGTCGATGTTGTGGACGCCTGAGAGGCCACCTGACTACCAAAGCCTGGGACGAGGAAGAAGTCAGACACATATCCAAGTGGAGCAAGGTTCATCCCCTCCGACTCCCAATCAATACTAGTCAGTAACACCGAGGCGGCAATCCGAGCGTATAGCATCCTGCGAAAATTTTCTAAAAGGCCAGTAGACCCGACCCTAGTAGCCAAACACGCAGAGTGCGCCAAAGCCTTCGCAAACCCGACTATGCCGGCCACCTGCCTCTTGGAATTTATCAAGGCTGAAAAATCAGCCTGATATCTGGCAGTGACAGCATTCGCTTCGGTTGCCTTCGCCTCCAATTCCCTCTGACACTCGGTAAGCTGCTTGTTAGCCTCTCCCAATTCTTGAACAAGATGCTCGGCTTTATCTTCCGACTCCTTACGCGCCTCTTGAGCAACCTTCAATTCTGCTTCGAAAGAAGGCAACTTCTCTTCCGCCAGCTTTAACTCCCCCTTGACAGCGTCCAAAGCCTCCTCCAACGCCTTACGCTGTTGGGCCGACTCTTTCCGCATCGCTGCAAGGTCGCCTGAATGCCTCTGCTCAGCCTCCTCCATCTCTCGCCTCACCTTGGCCAAATCCACCTCGAGTTGATGGCTCAGAGCAGCCGACTGAGCCATGTCCTGACTCCTACGGGCCAAAACAACTAATGCCTGGCTCATATAACTCAGAGCCCGAGACTGATACCCAGTCGCTGCATGAAGCAAATCATCATAATTCAAAGACTCCATGGCATCACTCTCTTCCTGAGTGAAGCTTACCGGAATAGACTCCATGGCCCTCTGCATATAGATGGCAAATCCAACTAAGGAAAATTATAAACATCCGACCTATAAAGGCTGCGGAGTACCAGCGGGAGAGGGTGGACATTAGACGGAGAAACGTCGACCTTGAAACCCAAATAAGGGATCTCGATTGGAGGGACCCCAGAAGGGACACTGCCAGTAAAAAGACCAAAGCTTTCAACTCTAACTCTCTTACATGGGGGCTCAGAAGGATCACCGCTTGACGGAAGCTAATCGACCAAGAAAATTCCACTGGAATCCCCATGACGTCGTTGTACCAAACTGACGACTGGAGAGGAATAGCCAAATTTGGGAAGCAAAAAATCCTCCTCATGCTCTCCTTCTGAAGTGTTATCATGTCGTCGAATCCCTTCTGTTGCGTAATGACTGGAGCCTCATGACCCATGCCTTGCCGAGTGGCCCCCTCGCCAGTGTGGGCACCAGTCTCTGAGTCCAACACGATTACGCCTTCTTGAGGAGCCTGGGGGTTTAGACCCACGGGAGAGGCCTCATCCACTTCAACTATTTCTGCTAAGGCGTTCGGCCTCACCACCTCTGGACCCGAGGGGACGGATAACTCTACTGGAATCGTTGCTACACCAACAGGAATGTCCGAGTCAACAAGAGAGTTCCCTTGAGGCTCCAAACTCGCACCGATATGAGCATCCACAGTCACACCCGATGAGGGAGCCGGTTCTTTTGGGTCCACCATAAGTCCATGCTTTATCAAGAGCTTGTCGGTAATAATGTTGGTGCTTTTCTCTTGGGCACTCATTTTGCTAATAACGCCCACTAGCTCCAAGAACTCTTTAGAAAGGGGAGGTCCTGGACGAGTGTCCCTATCTGTGGATGAGGATAAAAAGCACAATCACTACACCTCTTAGACAAACGGAGTCAAATGAAAGTATAGACGTACGTACCTCCACGAGAACGAATAAGCTGAAAGGCAGAGGGAACCCTAATTTGCGCCGGCTTCCACGCGTCCGCCACCCAGCACCACCATTCCTTCCAATTCTTTATGGAAGAAGACTTCCTTGAGAGAGTTATTCCGCGTGAAGGATTGACTTGATAAAATCCTGTATGCAAACTTTCCTTCAAAATACGATACAGATAATCGATTTCCTTAGGGGATAAATGGCGATACCCCTTCTTACAGAACAGGAGAATAAATCCAATTACTATGGTACATGTATTTGGGGATAGCTGAGCCGGTGCCAAATTCCATTAATCGAGGAGTTCTGGCAAACAAGGATGAATGGACAGACGAAACCCTAGCTTCAGCATCTGGCCATTCACCGCCACCCGCCCTTGAGTCGGCTTGTTTTCCCTATCATTCTCGACTGGTCTAGTGAATTACACCCCTGACATCGCGTATTTTGAAGAAAGTTCTTCAAATTGGGAAAGAGGAATCGAGCTATCCTAGAAATAGGCCCACATCCCGTTGTGGGCCCCATCGTGCGAAGCAATACGGGCCCATATGTTCTCCGGGTCCGGCACATCCTCCGCCATCGCAAACGAGGTAGGTAGGGAGCGAGATACCGCCGGAAGTCTCCACAATAACAAGGATACTTCAGTTTCGTCCTGCAGGTCCCGGAAGGCCCTCTCAAAGGATTCCAACACCCCCTCTCCGCCACTTGTCAGTCGTCTCGAGTCCGACTGACCTACAGAATGGTCGTCTGGATTCATTTAGGGTGTTTAACAATTGAAAGAGGAAAACTGATTGAAGGTAACAAATCAAAATCTGGAACAGCAAGAGGAATACGAGAATTGCAGTGGAAGAAAATGCCTTTTTATACGTCTCCCCTCGATCGACGTAACCCTTGGCAGATAAGCAATTAATGAATAACACCCTATTAAGCAACCTAATGATGAAAGGGCCCATTGAGAAGGCAATCCAAAATCTCGAAACGTCGCCTCAGAATCTTTGGGACGTCAACGTATCAATTCACAGATTTTAAATTTTAAAATTGGGAAGCTAGGGCGCACGCGCCTATTAGAGCAATCCCCGCTCTCACTCACCCAAGCCTCGTAACAACAGGGCCTGGGGGCTAATGTAGTAGGTCCCAAGGAGCTGGGCCCTTGGATACGACAGTTGCGGCCCCGAGGTTAGGGCCCAAATAAAACACCGTTGCGGTCCAAACTCATCAGGCCCATTAGCGAAGGTCCCGACCCTGCGAGCGTCCAATTGCGTGTCCACCACCCATTGGGCCGTGACGACTCGGCCACTCTATTCAAGTTGGCCACTTGCTCCCTTCTGCTAGGAAGCTATACGGATATCCCCTAAGATATCTACATAGGGGATATCCAAAATTGGATCCTAGAAATAGGCACGAGAGGCTAGCGCATTTAATGGCCACACTGTAGGCATATATTGTGATGTGACCTAACGATATATCCAGATACGGATGATGTAAAATCATACAATATAAATATGGGAATAACTCATGACAATAACAACAACATTCACCCCATAAAAGGCACACAACTGCCTGGGGGCAATCATCTCTCTTACATATTATGTTAGATTAGTACAGATAATCCCCTAACTACCCATAAAAAGCCACATTAATCCACCATTAGTAAGGAATTAAATCTGGCTATCTACAACCCTAATTTATATTAGTACAAATAAAAAGTGATAACAGTTTTTATAAAAAGTGATAAATGATCAAAAAAAAAGTGATAATCAATTCTACTAAATTATTTCATAAACAATTTATATAAAAGATAATAAGTGATAATATTTGTTATAAAAAGTGATACATATCAAGAAAAAGTGATACTCTATTAGTTGAACTACTTCAAATATTAATAATTTATAATACAAATATAAAGTGATAATAATTTTAAGAAAAAGTGATACATGATTATAGAAAAGTGATAATTATCAATTAAATTATTTTTTTCATGAACAATTTTTAGGACGAATAAAATGTAATGTCTTGTTTAAAATAATTTAATTAAATATATGGTAGGTCTTGTATGAGACTGTCTCACGTAAGCTCTTACATGAGATGGATAAAAATTGATAATAGCAAAAGTGATACTCTGAATTGTTTCATGAACAATTTATAGTATAAATAAAATGTGATAATATTTTATAGCGAAAGTGATAATAATCATATCATTTTTTATCCGTCTTACGCAAGGATTTACGTGAGACGATCTCACACAAGTCTTTGCCTTAAATATATTAACTTTATTAAAATAAAATACTAAATTTGATTAATTTTAATTTTATTCAAGTATTTATTTTATATTTTTATTAAAACTGAAATAAAGGAATTAATTTACATTAAAAAATAATAGAAAATAATGAAAGAGAAGAAAACAAAAAAAAAACTTTTAAAATATAGAATAGGCTGTTAACTGTTTAAATAAATAAATAATTGGATTAAGCATTTATCGGAAATTAAGTTAAGAGATATACTCTTGTGAGATGGGTAATTTATAAGATGGGTGTGTGACGAGTCGATCCATCATTAAAGTATGCTTATTGTATATATAAAGTATGTTTATTTACAGTTAAAGTATGCTTATTGTATATATAAAATATGTTTATTTGCAGTTAAAGTATATCAATAATAAATCAAATTATAACACACTAAAATCATACTTTAATGCATAATCCAACTTACTTTAGAAAACATAGTTTAACAACCATTAAACATACTTTATCTAAATAACAGACATACTTTAACACGTCTCACAAACCGTCTCATGTAATTAACGTCACACAAAATACTTTGTCGTAAGTTAATTGCATTTACACGCTAGATAGGTGCTCACAGCGTTTTTATTTTTTTAAAAGAAAATTATATAAATGGGTTGGTGAATGATTCGTATCACATAATAAGATCCGTGAGACGGTCTCACCCAAGATTCACCCAAAAATAAATATAATTAAATGCTTAATTTAAAGTGTTTCTACACCTTTAAAAATAAAATATTATAACACTTATCAAAATAGATAATAAGATCTTAAAAATATATAATCATCATTCGAACTCTATAAATAATCGAAATAAATATTCATAACATAAAGCAACTTATATTAAAATTATTTTTCGATCCAAAGTATTTAACCTTGTGTATATCTTTGTATTTTTAAAAATACATAAACAAATATATATATATATATATATATATATATATATATATATATATATATATATATATATATATATATATATATATATATATAATTTATATAATATATTTATAATTTATATAATAGATTGTGGTACGGTGTAATTTTACATGAAAATCGAAATTGCATCATTCAAGCGGTGCGATTTTCTTCGATAGAATTAACCGCTGTTAGGTGAAAAATTACTAAGTGAAGTGCAATGCGGAGTGGCTCGATCGATTTTAGCGATTTTAAAAAAAATTTACCCACCCTACCCACTCCATGTAAATTAATAATACTCTTCACTCGTAAAAAATAAATGAGAATTACAAGTATAATTTGTAATGGTTGATAGTGAGTTTAATCAGCCTTTTAATAGACTCATTCCAATTATTAATTTACGTGCAGATGACAAACGTAAAATTTACTTCAAATGAAAATAGTAATATTTTAATAAAAAAATAATGACCGTTCAATGAAATATTTCGTTAACAACTCTCCTTTTCTCTTTTAAACTTTTCAGGGTAAAAAGTCAAATTGGACCCTCATCTTTTTCCAGGATCAAGTTGGCCGGTTTGGATCTTCTGTTACATTTAGTGTTACATTTCCTGTTACAAATCGTTGGATGATTAACACGTAGGATAGACTAATATATACCCTAACAATTAACCCTAAGGGAAAAGATTGAGATTAATCTCTCCGCACACGTGTCACTCATCTAACATGTGTAACAGAAGATGTAACACCAAAATGTAACAGGACATCCAACGCCCAAGTCGGCCCCTCACCTAATTTTTTGCTCATTTAGGCCCTCAATCAATTTTAATGGGCTCATTCAGACCCTCAATCTATTTTAATGGCTCAAAGTCAAACGGCCTTTCCAGAAAAATTAAATATTAAATAACTTTTTTTTCTTCTCTACTAATTAATTTTCGTTAAAATTTGATTAAAGCCAAAAATTGGATCACTGGCCACCGCTTCTTGTCAAATCTCTATCTAAAACCTACAACCAACCGCCACTCTAATGTCACCCCACCGGCTCTAAGAACAAGCCCAAGCTTCTGATTATCACTATGCAGATACCCCAAGGGGTTAGCAGTGGCGGCGGCACCGTCCCAACGTCACTCTACGCCTGACAAGGGGCCTGAGATCACGCTGCACGTTAGTTTCGTGATACTCTCTATTCCGGCACGGTGTTGCCGCCGCCAGCACCGCCGGGTGCGAGTGGGCTGTCAATATTTATCTCTGTTGGGCAAGGGCAGGGAGGAGGTGGTGGCAGGTTAAAGGGGTTATTGTCTTTTTTAATCCAAAATTAATTAGGAGAAAAAAAATATAACGATTTTGATATTTAATTTTTTTTGGAAAAGAGGTAGTTCGATCCCCCTAAAATAGATGGAGGGCTTGCATGAACCAAAAATTAATTGATCTTTTGGAATAAAATTAGGGATCTCTGTTGACCCTTTGCCCAAACTTTCCATTTTTCCTGACTTTTCATAAATTTAAAGAAAAACTCTATTGTGAGACGGGTTATTTGTAAGACGGGTGTGAGACGAATTAATCCATCACTATAGTACATATATGGTAGAAATAAAGTATGCTTATTTGTAGTTAAAGTAGGTCAATAATAAATTATTTATAACACATTAAAATCATACTTTAACCCATAATCCAACATACTTTACAAAACATACTTTAATAATGATTAAACATATTTTAACTAAATAATAGACATACTTTAACACGTCTCACAAACCGTCTCACATAAATAGCGTGTTTATCAAATTTAAATTTACTTTTCTTGGGATTAGAAGGGTTAACAAAATCAATCGCATACTTTAGAGATAAATAAATAAATAATTATAAAAATAGTAATGTATAAAATACAATGGTGATACAACGAATCAGTGTGCCTTCAACAGCTTCACCTTATGTTCCTCACTTGTACACGCTATATATTCTGAAGTTCACACCTAATATATACAAATGGACCACATTTGTAATAACTCAGTTCTTGCCCTGAACACAAGGATAATAATACAGAAACAAGAACAATGAGCAGTTAGCTACCTTGACTTTGTCTCTTTCATGGTTCAAAAGTAGGGATCGAATCCATCGGGGCAAGAAACGTTCGATATACCGTCCTGTCAACGATACCTCTGTATGGGTCTTCATCCCTCTTTCTAAGCAGGTACGACATGTTCGTTTCTACCTCAGATTTTATTTGCAGGTAGAGTTCCCTTGCCGTTTCTCTATCTTTTA
The DNA here is from genome assembly GCA_023678885.1 of Pogostemon cablin. Classification (NCBI taxonomy): domain Eukaryota; kingdom Viridiplantae; phylum Streptophyta; class Magnoliopsida; order Lamiales; family Lamiaceae; genus Pogostemon; species Pogostemon cablin. The sequence goes on from CM042951.1 coordinate 34,786,795, forward strand.
ACATCTCCTCCTTCCCTTTTGTGTGAATTGGCTTTCCAAACAGGTAGTAGAAACGTCCGGGAACCTTCGGTAGAAGTCCCGGAAGATACAGTTTTTGATTGGCGACCTCACCGCTCACTCCAGCTCTAAGGCCATGCAAAAACGTTAGATTCAGCTTTGACGCTAATCAAAAGAAAATGCACTGGAAAATAAGATGAGTATAGCGTAGGTAGTCGATTTTTACCTGAAGTTGAACGATTTGTACTTGTCGTTATCACTTCTTATACGGTCCCTTATGACAGGGATTTTCATCAGGTCATTGTAGTCCAATACCAGCTGCCAATACATTCGAAATGTAAGTCCACTGATCATCATTAAAGTTTTTTCATGCTTCAGTTTCACAGTGTACACAATAAGTGTCCATATATTTAAATTCACGCGCCTCTCTGCATTTCATCCAGTCATCATAGTCGATTCATAGCTTGCTACGAATTGAAACATGCTTGTGGAAAGCATTAAGAATGATAAAATGGCCTTCATTTGAGTTAGCAAGCAAATCAGCCATTCTTTTCAACACTAACATTCAACTTCAATCTACCGATAAAATATCTACATTTTTTATAGGATACAAATAAAGACTATACATATATTTTCTAACAGAGAACATAATATGCTATTGTTAATATATATATATATATATATATATATATATATATATATATATATATATATATATATATATATATATATACATGGAAACATCAATTTATTCCATATTTTTTTTCCTTATTCCTTACCCTAGGTATCTTGCTAATTTGAAATAAATGAACAGGGTTAAAAGAAAATTATACTGTGCATTCTTTTTATTACAAAATGGAAATTTGGAAGTGTTAACTCATTAGAGATGAATTCTGTAACAACATAATATCAAATATGGGGCTTAAAACCATTAGTAATCAAGTTCCACTTTTAGATTTTATAAATAGCTAGTCTCCTGTGAATCACAACGTATGGTAAACCCTCCTTATTATGAGTTGCAAAAACACTTGTACCCTTAAATATTTTAAACCCTAGGGATATAATAGGACATAAAACACTATGAACCCGGTGCAAGGAAAATTTGCTATTTATTACAGTACAGATAAAAACATAGATTAAGCCTAGGTTAACTATGTCAATTTAAAAAGTAACTAAATATGCAAATGCGACTTTTTATAAGAGGATTTCACTTATTCGGTTGTCCTGTGCCATCACAACATATTATCTCCTTAACCAGGCTGTTGGATGGGTAGGAGACAAAGGAGTATATGTATGTTTGTTTTGGATTTTGAAATCAACACTTGTTCTAGTTTGCGTTTTTTAAAACAAGCATTTATTGCATGCAACAAGGTGTACATATAACTTTTTTATATATATGAGTTGAAAAGACAATTATACCTTGAAAATTAAAACTACTCCATATCTTAAGGGTAAATCCTAACCATGGGGTAAAATAGACCATGATTCATATAGACATAATATTACATGTACCACGTGTGAAATTACAAATTATGCCCTTAAAATAAGTCACGGGCCATAAATATAAAAATGTCATGAACTACAAGATTGTACACAATACTTCGCCTTTTATTTCAAGGACCACCCTACATACATCTACAAACCTTATTAATTCTCAATCCACTCATCTTCCACAGAATCTCTCCAGTCAATTAGTACAATTTCTCTTTCATCTCTCGTCTCTAATCTCACATCAACTAATACTCTCTTACACATATCATCACTTACCTCTTACATATTGGTTTAACATAAAGTTAAAACCTAGCTTACAAAAGGGTCTGGATCTTCTGTGCCACTTTGGTGTGACATCTCTTGTGTCACTCCATTGGATGAGTGACACGTAAGAGTGATAAGGGAAACTATTCTCTAAGTCAACCAGTCAACCCTTGGGGCAAGGGATTGGATTTCTCCACCCCGACACGTGTCATTTCATAAGCAAGTGTCACAGGAGATGTCACACCAATGTGTCACAGAACATCTCGTGCCCTTAAAAAAACTCAGAAAAAGCATAGACTATTGGATTTCAAAATTCAAAGTCTTCAAAATTAGGTATTCTAAGCCCACATAAACCTCAAACGAACATCCTAAGAAAAAGCTAAAACCTAGGGGAAAGGGTTCAAATTTTATTCAATGTCCATGTTTTGCTCATACAACGAGCGGCGCGGGAAATCCCATGTTGGGTTTCATGGATGAAGATATTAAACCAATTCAGCATCAAGCATAGGCAAGTACAATTCACAGAAGTGAGAATACCTCAACTAAGTCATCCTCTCCAATGACTCCAAATGGTACAATTGTGGCCCCAAATCTTGCAGCCATCCTCACGAACTCTGGCTGGTCGGGCCAGAACAATTTATACTCTTCACCCTGATCATATATAAACTTCCATTAATTTCTCTAATTCATGCCCACAGAAAAATGGAATTCATGGACTCGGAACAAACCACTTCAAAATTGTATACAAGCAATACCACCATAACACATTGCATCATTCAAGTTATATTGAGGAGTGTTCACATGAATAGAGACAAAAGAATGTGATATTGAACGAGGAAATAACAAAGAATATATCGAACCTTAAGGTGCAGAGCCTCACGAGCACCACCAGGATATAACAACACGTGCGACTTCGTTTTCAACAACTTGAAAAGATTTTTTGGGCTCACGGGCAATGCACCATATATCCTTACGTAGTCATAAAATGAAAACTCATTACCTTCACCTTCAATGACACTAGAAAACAATGTGGGGTGTGCTATACCACGCACCAAGATCTTCTTCTCCTGTAGAAATTCTTCGACTAACGGAACAAGTTCTATACCCATAAGCATGTGATAACCAACTAAAATGACCGGGCCTTCATCCGGAACTCCTGCCAGCCCCCTCACTATCTTCCCATCTTCCATAGTAGACAATAGTACTGGACTCGTAAAATTGCGTAGAACTCTGCATTGGATTCACTCAACCTCAGTTTTACGAACTCAGGTACAACATACTGAATATGCAGTGCACAAATCCTTTAAAAGGCAATCATTTATTCAGAAAGCAAGCATCATTAAGTCTTCTTGGCCAAGGTCATTTATCAGAAAGAATATTACTATTAAAAATGGAAGTATGAATATTTTACCTATTTCCATCGAGTGCTTGCTTAAACTCAGACTTACTAGGAGGTATGAAATCCACGACATAGTCATGGTTTCTTGAATGGCGATACTTGCTAGTACCTTTAATAATAGTCAACAAATTAATGCCGTCCTCCTGCAAAATGTTAACCTGGTGGTTCAGAACTGTGGCATAGATATCCTAAATACGAGTACAATGTTTACATACTTTAATGTTTTAAGAGGCATTTTAGAAATTCAAACCAGTATGCGATGAACAAAAATGAATTCAGACATTTATCTCGTAATCATGAAGGCATGATAGTAATTATAATCTCTGAGAAAACCCAGATAAAATCCTCACCTACCATTAATAGGGTGTGCCCATTGTCTTTAAAATATTTTATTTTGCACTTCTGTATTGACTTTGAAAGTCTCCAAGCTTCATCTCTACTGGGAAGCATGTTATCCTTACCACTGAAATGCAAAGTGTTCATTTTTCTCAATTTTGATTTACAAATATGCATCGTAAACGTCATGCATAGAGAGCAAGACACGAAAAATACAGCATACAAAAAAAATTAGGAAGATACCAAATAATACATTAACAGCACTCTGATTTCAGTACATTAACAGCATGACACCCACTACCTTCTATCATTCCATCTTTCTTTCTACATCTTTTTTTTTCTTTATTATTCATTCTATAGAGAAACCAAGTTCTCATCTTCTGTGACTTCAAGTAAGATTGTCCTAATCCTTATATATAAGCCTGAAGAGAATTCTTGTAAAATGAAGAGTGTGGTGTCTTCTCCTCATGACCATCAGAAAAATAAATTATTAAAAGATAGAGAAGATACCTAGCAAGAAGGAGTACTTCAGCTTTAATCGCATGAAGGCGAGAATTAGCATAAGCAGCACCATCTCTGAGTAGTTTCAGTTTCCAAAGCATGGTTTCTTTCGGTAAGATATCAGCCAACCCCTATCCAAGTTCCATTGAAAAGTGTAAGTACTTTCAAAGAGACTTGTTGTATAAATACGTCCAGTAAGAATTATTAATGAAGAAACATGAATCCCACAGTAAAACAGCTTTATTGAGTATGATGATTGACGCAGAAGTTCTAAAGAGCACCGTTTTTTGCTTCAGATTTCCTCCTAAAAATTTTAAGAGTATTGTAGCAAAGTTCCTAAAGATGAATCACCATCCCAGTTGACACTTTATTTTGAAAACCAAATTTAGATTAACTCAAGAAAAGCGTGCGGGTGCTTACAGAAAGACGTGGAAGCAAAGCAGTCATGTTGCCTGCTAACTCTTCAAAATACTGTGGGGAGGGCAACACTTTATTAATATTTACAGCCGCCATCTTCACTGGGTCACCTGATATATGAGAGAGAGAATGTTTTGGATCAAGTAAATTAGAGGAACAAATAGCCTGAGTTTCTGGACCCTGTACTTTCAGCTTAAGAAGTTCATAAAAACAGCAACAATGTCCAGCTGTTAGCTAGTTCAAAGACAAGGAGACGGAGGTCTACAATTTCTAACAAATGTTGAGAATTTCTACAATATGTGTAAAAAAATCTATATAGACAAGAAACCTCTTGAGTAATGACTATGCATGATAAGGGACTAGAACACAGAAAAAGTTATGAGGTATATAACGGTTGTATTAAGCACATGAAGGTGGTGCAGCATCGAGTAAGTTCTATCTGTTTCAAATTTACTCAGTTCAGAGGATTTCTAACATTCTGTTACAGGATCGAACAAAATGGTTTAGCGGGTTGTACTGCATCAGTTTACTGATATTCATAATTTGAGACTTCGCCATAACAAATGCATCTGAAAAAGACACATGGGAGAAAGGGCTTTAAAGATGAAAAGCTTAGTTAAGTGAAAAAGCATCTGTCTCTTGAAATCAAGAAAAAGGAGAAAGTGATCAGCAGAGACTTGGAGATCGTCAAAGAGACAGAGTCACAGAACAAGTGATTCTCATGTTATATACGTTTAGAGTGCTAACTTTTAGCAAATATCACAAGCACATCATAATGACAATGGCTGAGAACTTTGTTAAGTGATTCTCAATAATGAAAATGGAAAACAAGAAAAAAATTTGTACCACGTAAAGGTTAACAAAGTTATCACCTATTCTACCATAGTTTATTAGTAACCCTCTCAAAAAAAAAAAAAAAAAAACTCTGAAATGTTTCAAACCACATCGTAATGGTCTAACAAATGTTCATATTATAGATGATCACATGATGCTTTGGGATAGTTGCACTATCACTATCTAAAAGATATTACCCAAATCATGCAATATATAAAAGTAGTGAGTAATGTACCCATAACAAAACTTAAGAGATATGGAACTGTGATATGAAGTTGATCAGGCAATGCTTCCAACAAAGGTAGAAAAGGTTGCAGTTGTGACCTGCCAAATGAAGTTGCTGAAAGAATGATTTATCAGTTAAACTTCGTACACCAAAACAACAGCTGCCGCAAGAGAATAACGAGAAATTATGACAATGCACAAACCAGGATTGCTCAGTATTAGTACAAGGTCAATATCAGGGTTTCGTGCTGCAACTGCAAGTGCCAAGCATCCACCAAATGAATCACCAACCAAATAAATAGGTTTACTTGGAGATGAGGAGTACTCAGCTCTGAGAGATTCTTCAACCCATAATACCAACTCTGAAATTTTATGAAAATAAAGAAGAACGTAGGGAATCACCGACAATAATATGCTACAAAAGAAAGAGCGAGGGAACAACAAAATAAAAAAGAGCAAGTCTTGTGTGAGATCGTTTCACTTTTTCTTGATTAGTTATCACTTTTCATAAAAGATGTTTCATTTATACTACGAATGTTCATGAAATATTTCAATTGAACAGTTAGCAATCACTTTTCATCAATCAAACATCACTTTTTATTAAAAGTGTTATCACTTTTTTTATCAGTACCATGGAACTCATTTCATAAGACGATCTCAAACAAGTTTTTGCCAATAAAAAGATGTGAATATCACACCACTCTATATGACTTTCTTTCGGGAAGAAAGTGAAAGATGACCAATATTAACTTATTGAAAGGAATAAAAGAGGACCTTCAAACGGGGTTCGATCCTGCACAGGAATATGCATACACCGCATGTCAAAGACCCTGAGACCAAAGACAGAGCCACTCTAATGAACAATAAATGAAACAATGATTGGTCAGCATAAATTCCAGATTCTAATCATCATAAGCAGTTCTCCTACATCTACAACAATGGATATAATTGTAACAAAAAAGGCCAACGCAGCAGCTGTTCTTATTAAAGAATCAAGAAAAGTATAAATCAATAAACTCATGCACTTGATTTGTTTTACTATTTTTTTTTTTTTTTTCAGCAACCACAATAATGAATTGTACTCACTACGTTTGCATATATATTCACTTCCCAAATGATTTTAACAGAAACTCACTTTCCAAGGGACTTGTGATGCAGAATAAGGCCAAGCCCGAGCCCATCCATTCCTGCATCAACGGGCCTACTTTGTTATACATGTAATAAATTCAATGAGACTTTCTACTTCCTCATGATTTAATCAATCAATTACCAGGTAAGAAAAGCAAGATTGGAGAGCCCCTTAAATGAGGGCCACACGTAATCGGAGTGAACCACCGGGCTGGGCCTCCATCGGGCTTAACAATGTCTTTGGCATAATCAAGATAATCTTTCACTGTTTCAGTCCCATATCCATCATCCCACAAAGGGTCCAACTTTACCTCCTCAAAACCCTTCTCTCTCTTCTGCTCCTCAATAACTGAGCTTGTAAGAACACTACCCCATTTCTCTCTCTCCTCCTTCACTGCAGAAGACACTCCATTTACTACCCCATTAACTTTAACTGAATCAGATTTTTGCTCAGCTGTTGAATCCCTGCTAGCCAAACACCTAATTTGATATCTAGAACGGAATTTCTTCTCCAAATTTAAAGTAAAACAGGGTGGTAATAACCCAAAATTCTTTACAGCTGAAGCCATGGAAATTGAACACTCCAAGCTTCAAGAAATTATGATAAAATGAAGAGCAGAGAAAATGGGCTCTCAGTAACACACTCTTCACGCAGTGCTTGAGAATCGTGTCCTAAAATGTTGTTTTAAAAAATAGAAAAATTCAAATGGGACAAGAAGCAAAAATGGACAGTTATAAATCAAGAATCCTGCAAGCCACACACATAATGTGTTTTGTGCGTGATTTAGGTGTCATTACGTGAAGGAAACAAACACCACAACTATAGCAAGCACGTCCACCGTTCAACTTCCAGTCGATGTAAACTTTTACAAAAAAAAAAAAGAATTTCGATAAAGTATGCAAGATTTGAAGCTGGAAATGGAGAAAGCCGAACTAACCACGTGGGGTCTGCAATCCTGCACATGAATGATTAGGGTGAATAATGATGTGCAATACAAATATTAAAAATTAATTTAAGAAAGGGATTAATATTATTACTAAGGAGGTTTATTTTTAGATACCACATATATCCTATTCCGCCCGAGATATACACACTTTTTTTTTTCACGTAGATTAAGAAGTATTTTTTCACGTAAATTAAGAAGTATTATAATTTAATATGTAGTATGTAGTTGTATTAATGGGTGTGTGGGACTCATATATTAAATTAAATGTATTAGGAATGTGTGTGGTCTCATGTGTTTAAAAAGGGAAATATATACCTTTGGGCGAACGTCCAAAATAGCAAAATATATATATTTACGGTGGATGGAGGGAGCATTATTATGGTTACAATTTAAATTAATAGATACAATATTATACTACAAAAATTCAATTTTACCCTCCCAATTTATTTTCTATAATATATATCATGAAAGTTACAACAGATTGTACCATCGTCCCGTATTTACAGTCAATTTGTGATTAAAATGGTATTTATTTTTCATAATTAGTCATAATCATTAATCAGTAGGATGTAATTTGCATTCTTAATTTGGAATCGGATGGATTTGAATAAGACTCCTTGTCTACATATATATTTATAATGGTTAGGTCTTGCGTGAGATCATTTTATACTTTTTTAAATAATTATTACTTTTGCTATAAAACATTATCACTTTTTACTATAAAATGTTATAAATTTTCATTCACAAAAGACCCACCTTTTACATACGCCCACATAAAATGCTTATCATCTCGCTCACTTCTCGTTCTGTCTAAGCTTTTTATGTCTTTTTGACAGTAGATTTCACTTCCGGCTTTAGGCCTTTTATTCGTTAGTCCTGGTAAAGCCCCAAGGGGGCGGGCGTATTTTTTTGAAACTCTTATGGCTAATCCAAGAGAAAAGGGTCTAAAGACAGGAATTCTTGCGTTATTGAGGCCGATCAGCTTCGGCGAAAACTATGATAAATAAATATGAATACGGCAGAAAAAATAAAAAGAGAATTTATATTATAAATTGTTCATGAAATAACATTATCACTTTTTTATTAATTTATTATCACTCTTTCAGTATAAAAGTTATCACTTTCTGACCGTCTCACGTAAGGGCTTACATGAGACGGTCTCACACAAGTCTTTGCCATTTATAATTTGTGTGCACAACTAGCTTCGTATCTGCACATCTCAATTTGCGAATAAGACTGTACAACTAGTTTTGTTTCTGCATAATTTCTGTAAAAAGCTGCACAACGTTACTATTATTGAAAGTGTATTTATTTGTAGGAAATAAATTATACATATATGTTTATTGAATTTTCTGTTTTTGTGCGTAAATTGGTTTGCCACACAATAAATTAAATTGTTGCACAATCTATTATATTGTGGCACAAGTTAAAAAGTATGCACGATCCATTATAATACAGCAAAATCTTTCCAGACCCACCATAAACACAATAGGAATCACCACAGATAACCAAAACCAATTCACCATATGTGTAAATCAATTAAGATCATTCTCAACTAAGCAGTCCAGTAATAAATGCCCAATCATGGAAACCAAGCAAGAGCCTCCCATACGCATGCCTCAACTGCTCTATTACTCGCTAAATCTGTACTATTTGGCTGTGGACGCGAGCGGTCAGGAATTGAATATCCCCTGCATTGGATGCGACCAAACTATGAACCAAGGCGTGGTGATTCACACGGGATTCTTAAACTAGCTACTGTTCTGTCTATTAATTAGGCGCGTACCAAGGAGGGATGGGGTTGATTATAAATAAATTTTAATTTTAAAATATTTAATTAATATTAAGGTTTTATTAGGTATATTACTTCAACTTTTTTTTATCTAATAATAATAAATTTGAATATATGTATCTCACGATAATAGTGTTTAATACTTTGTATTAGAAAGTAATTAATTAATATTACTAATATATAAGTGAAATTACTAATACTCTAATACATACATTGATTCAAATTATTACACATTAATAAATTGTGTTATATTTTTATTTTCGGCCTTACTCTTATTCTCTAATTTTAAACAAATATTAATATTTCATAAATAATACTCTCTGTAACAACAAATTTTGTATTTATAATAATATAAATACAAATATTGAGTACAAAGATAATTTCTGATGGATTTAACTTGAAGAATATGTAAGCGGTTACAATCTCAATCAATCCTCTGATTCTTCTCTCGAACCAATGTGGCTTTGACTTGACTTTGACTTGACTTGTGCTTCTTGACTTTAACTTCTTTGACAAAGTGTATGCTGACTGTGTTGACAGCGTGTGTTGACTTGACTTGTGTGTTGAGTCGGATCTTCAAAGGAAGCTTGTCCGAGCTCGAGTGTGTAGTCTTGAACGTTGACCCGGAGGCGTTGAACCTTTGTTCGGATTAAACGTTGACTGAGAGCTTTCCACGAAGAACACTTGATCTGGGGGACTTGGAGCCTTAATCCCGGATTAGTAGCTGTTCTTGACTTGAAGCTTGAAAATGCTTTGAGGCTTGAAGCTTTAGAGGCTTGAAGACTTGAAGCTTTGTTAGAGATCTTGAACTTGAAGCTTTCGAGGCTTGAAGACTTGAAGATCTTGGGCTTGAAGCATTAGAGGCTTGAAGACTTGAAGACTTGTTGGAGATCTTGAGCTTGAAGCTTTAGAGGCTTGAAGACTTGAAGATCTTGGGCTTGAAACTTTAGAGGCTTGAAGCTTTAAAGACTTGTTGGAGATCTTGAGCTTGAAGCTTTAGAGGCTTGAAAACTTGAAGTTTTGTTGAAGATCTTGAGCTTGAAACTTTAGAGGCTTGAAGCTTTAAAGACTTGTTGGAGATCTTGAGCTTGAAGTTTTCGAGGCTTGAAGACTTGAAGATCTTGGGCTTGAAGCTTTAGAGGCTTGAAGACACTTTGAAGATCGCTTGAAGACTTGAAGATCCTCGAACGTTCTTCGCTTGAAGCTTTGAAGATTTGAAGACGCTTTGAAGATCGCTTGAAGACTTGAAGATCCTCGAACGTTCTTCGCTTGAAGATGCTTTGAAGATTTGAAGACGCTTTGAAGATCACTTGAAGACTTGAAGATCCTCGAACGTTCTTCGCTTGAAGATCTGGAGGGAGCTTTACTCGTGTTCTCGATCTCTTCAAGTGCGTCGTCTTCGAGTGCTTGAATGTGTGTGTGTCTCTCCTCCTCCAAATGAATGGTGGAGACCCCTTTTTATAGGTGAGAAGGGAGGTCCAGGCCATTGGGCCTCACTTAGTGGGCTTGGGCTCCATCTTGATTGAACCATAATTGAACCTATTTGATTTGGGTCTGCTTTAATTTATATGGACTTGTTTGACTTGGGTCAGGCCTCATTTGACTTGGGCTTAATTGACTTGGGTCTGGCCTCATTTGACTTGGGCTTAGTTGACTTGGGTCAGGCCTCATTTAATTTAAGCCTATTTATTGTATTGGGCTCAAATTATTTATTAATTTACTTTAGGAATTAATTTATTTAAATTCCAAAATAAATTAATATTTGTAAGCAATTAAAATTTACGGTCCAATTAAATGGCGACACGTGAATTATGCCCCCTTGCGATTTGTTCACGGACGTCAGGTCTTGATGTGAAGGAATCGCAAAAGTTCCTTTCTTTTCTCTCATATTTGTAATTTTGGGCTTTGAGAAATTACTTTATCCAAATAATATTTTCTTTTCTTTTGGCCCAACCTTCTATTTTCTCAAGCGGCCCAATCTTAATTTCTCAAGCCCACATCAACTTATTCTCTGCTCAATTTTGAAATCATGAGAGAAAATAAATATGGAGTAGATTTACTTCTTGTTCACCAGAGGATTTTGTAAATCATTTTCAAATCAATTTACCTTCTCAGATGATCTTCATAGATTGAATTCAAATCAATCAATTTTATTTGTAGTAAATAATCTCCTAAAATTTGAGAGATTTTAATCCTACAAATAATTGCCATAATTTGCTGCAGTCTCCCACTATATAATGAGAGACGTAGTGCACTTGGTTTCTTCCTTCACTAAGAATTAAAATTCTTGTTTCTCTTCTTAACATTTTTTTATCACTGTTTCTAATGCATTGATGTATTTTCTTTGTCTCTCACAGCTTTATTCCAAAGATCAATAATCCAGAAAACTTCTCTGTCTCTTGCAGCTTTGTTTCGGGAGATCAATAATCCAGAAGAACCTCTCACTGTAAGTCCTTAATTTATTATTATTATCATTTTTTTTTCGGTATGATCACCCACATCTCGTGATATCACACAAAATTCCACATGTTTCATGAGAGATCCTTATTACTGGTATGGTGACGGAAGTATCGACTTCTGAATCACATCATCAGGAGTAAGCATTAAGGAGCCTTCCATGTTGAGGCGATCTGCCACTGGGGTGAATTGTAGCCAACAACTATGGCTGGTGAGCTTGCGTTCCCAGCCGTATGGTCGACGGTTAGATCTTTGGTATTGACGTGATGACGATGCTATCAACATCATGGCGGATCTCCTTATCGTGGTAGCTATAGAAGTGACTTCGCGAGGGGACAACGCTAGCGACTCGACGAAGCGAAGGGTACAAAAAAAAAGATGGCAGTTTTCTCCACTGTGGATGGTGTCGATATGGATGGTGTCAATTCCTGGCAGCATGTGGTCGATGAATGGTGAGCGGAATGGATTTGCAGCAGTTGGAATGGTGGGACTTGGCGGCAACTGACGATTGGTCGTGGAGTTGCAGCGACGACTGATGGTAGAGCGCAGAGCAGGTGGCGATGGGATTTGGCAGCTGGCTCGCAACTTCTGGCAGTGAGCAGCTCAAGGTGATGGGGTTTCTCCGGTTTGGCGGCTAATGTGAGCAGCGGAGGTGTTGATCTCGCGACAAGCTGGCGAGGCTGCTCTCCAGCGATGGCTTTTTGCAAAGGAAGGATCGTGATTTCGGCAGCGCGATGGCGATGGGTACCTTGACGACACTGGCATCGCAGCGGTATGTGCAGCGTTAACCGGTTGCGGCTGATGCGGGCGCGTGGCAATTGGAGAACAACGACCAGTAGCGGCGAGTCCGATGCGGCTGTGGTGTGAATAGAGTTACGACTATCCGATGGTGGCTTCTTCAACGGCTGACTAGTGGCAGGCAACTCGCATCTCCAGGGGCTTTGAAGGATTACGACGGCTGGTGGCAAGAGATTGACAACTGCAGCTGCTTCGACGGATTTCAGCAGTGGTTTGCAACGGCAGATGGCTGAGCAGCGGGAGGCGATTTGCAGCGATGACCAGCAGTCTACAGCCGGTGGCGACAGTGTGAGCACGGCGGAGAGAAGGGGCCGCGACGAAGCACGAAGTGGCAGCGAGGCGTGGTGAGTGGAGAGCAGTAATGGCTGAAGCAGCGACGATCGGCGATGTGGGTGTGATGCAGTGGATCCGAAGCGGTGACGGGATCCTGGTGGCGACTTGCAGCGGTGAACGGCGGCGATCAACTTGAGGTGCAACGCGGCTGTCCGAGATGAAGACAAGTCTTCAGCGTGGTGGTCGGTGGGAGGGCGTGTGCAGTGGCGAACAGCGCTGGTTGGAGGCTGTTTCCGGCGGGAGATCTGGTCGGACTCGGCGTTGACGCTGCTGTAGCTGGCTTGTCTTGCCTGCAAACGACAACAGATGGTGGTGTGTTAGCGGTGCTTTCGGCAGACAATATTGGATCGGTGTGATTGGTGATGATCGAGTGGTGGTGTTGCTGCTGAACGGCGATCCAAATTGAGGGGGATGGGCGGATCCGACGGCGATCGACGATTGAGGGGCGAGTCCGTGAGGCCGCAGCAAGGCGCGACGATCGGGACAGATGGGCAGTGAAGCAATTCTTGCTGGAGATTAATCTCCTGTCCGACCCCCCCATTTTGACTTTTTAAGTCAATTTTGACTCCCACCTGGTCCAACTAATTTTACTTTGGGCTTCAAACTTTGTTGGATTTATTAATCAAACTCCAGTGGCCCAAATTACTCCAAACATCAATGAATTTGGGCTTTCTTTATTATTAAATTTAATTCATATTATAAGTCTATTCCACTTATAAATATAAATTAATTTAATCACTCATCATCATCATTCTAACCACCTTCATCATGTATGTTTAATTTATAATCTTGAATTTAATAATTAATTGACCCTATGAATTTATTTAGGGTCTTTTAATTAATTAAATCCATAAATTAAAATTAATTTCAACCCCTTATTTTTTCTTGCAGAACTTCTATCAACGAGAAACAATACCAGCATTGCCACTCTTCTTTGATTTTCTACTTTTAGATGGAATTGACGGTGCAACATTGGCCTCACCATGAAATAACATCAACATCACCACTCTTCCTTGAGATGGATTTGACAAAGCAATATCAACATCGCCACTCTTCCTTGAGATGGAATCGACAGAGCAACAGAGTAGCATCAACATCGCCATTCTTCCATCAGATGACACTTTTGCTTCTTTTCCTTGCACTTTATTTATGGCATGTATACTTCAACTCTTTATTTCTCTCACAAGCTTGATAAGAATCACTTGAATCATGACTGAACTTAGTGAATTACTAAGCTGCCTACGTATCTCTTTAAAGAGAATCAAGTCATTTACGTAGTTCAAAGGGACCTGGTGTAATTTGAATGGGGGGTTGTCGTGCACAGTTTATACTCATGCGGGCTAGGAGTGTGTCGTACACAGTTTATACTCGTGCGGACCAGGAGTTTGTCGTACACATTTTATACTCGTGCGGACCAGGAGTTTGTCGTACACATTTTATACACGTGCGGACCAAGAGTTTGTCGTACACAGTTTATACTTGTGCGGACCAGGAGTATGTCGTACACAGTTTATACTCGTGCGGACTAGGAGTTTGTCGTACACAGTTTATACTCGTGCGGACCAGGAGTATGTCGTACACAGTTTATACTCGTGCGGACCAGGAGTAATATGCAGTTTAGGCTCATGCGTCACGGAGCAAGGTGTTTGAATTTGCTGACAACTAATACTCATGTCAATGAGTCTTGAATTTGAACTTGTAGACAGTTTATACTCGTGTCAAGGAGCCTTGCATTATTTGTGTCAGATAGTTTAAACTCATATCAAGGAGTATCATGTGGACAGTTTTAGCTCATATCAAGGAGCGTAGTGTTATTTGTGTTAGATAGTTTAAACTCATATCAAGGAGTATCATGTGGACAGTTTTAGCTCATATCAAGGAGCGTAGTGTTATTTGTGTTAGATAGTTTAAACTCATATCAAGGAGTATCATGTGGACAGTTTTAGCTCATATCAAGGAGCGTAGTGTTATTTGTGTTAGATAGTTTAAACTCATATCAAGGAGTATCATGTGGACAGTTTTAGCTCATATCAAGGAGCGTCATGTGGACAGTTTTAGCTCGTGTCAAGGAGCTGAAAATTTGATTTGGGAGATTTTAGATAGTTTAAGCTCGTATCAAGGAGCATCATGTGGACAGTTTTAGCTCATATCAAGGAGCGTAGTGTTATTTGTGTTAGATAGTTTAAACTCATATCAAGGAGTATCATGTGGACCGTTTTAGCTCATATCAAGGAGCGTAGTGTTATTTGTGTTAGATAGTTTAAACTCATATCAAGGAGTATCATGTGGACAGTTTTAGCTCATATCAAGGAGCGTAGTGCTATTTGTGTTAGATAGTTTAAACTCATATCAATGAGTATCATGTGGACAGTTTTAGCTCATATCAAGGAGCGTAGTGTTATTTGTGTTAGATAGTTTAAACTCATATCAAGGAGTATCATGTGGACAGTTTTAGCTCATATCAAGGAGCGTAGTGTTATTTGTGTTAGATAGTTTAAACTCATATCAAGGAGTATCATGTGGACAGTTTTAGCTCATATCAAGGAGCGTCATGTGGACAGTTTTAGCTCGTGTCAAGGAGCTGAAAATTTGATTTGGGAGATTTTAGATAGTTTAAGCTCGTATCAAGGAGCATTGTGTGGACAGTTTTCTCTCGTGTCGAGGAGCTTTGTCTTTGATTTATCAACAGTTCATTGCCCCCAATCCTGGGATGCATTGCTTTCTCTTGCTTCCACTTTATTTCTATAAATCTTTATGGAAACTGCAGTCTTTGTTTGTAGTTCGTCTTCCACGAGCTCATCAGAAGGCATGTCCTCAAACTCGTAGGAGTCTTGAATAGATGGCCATTCAATATCATTTGATATCAAGCTCAACTCCATGTCGTGAGCTCTTGTAGCCAACTCTTCAAAAGTCTTTGGCTGAATTCCTTGAAGTATGTAGCGAAGATTCCATGGCATCCCTTGAATGCACATTTCAATAGCTGAAGTTACTGACAGCTTCTCTTTGCAATTGAGGCTGAGGCTCCTCCATCTGTTGATGTAGTCGATGACATATTCTTCATCACTTTGACGAGTATTTGTTAGCTCCATCATGCTAACAGTTCTTCGTGTGCTGTAGAAGCAGTTGAGGAACACTTCTTCCATTTGCCCCCAACTGTCAATGGAGTTGGCTTCTAAGTTGATATACCAATCGAACGCATTTCCTTTAAGAGAGCGAACAAACTGTTTCACCATGTGATCTCCGTAGGTCCCAGCATCATTGCATGTCTCGACGAAATGCGCCACATGTTGTCTTGGGTTGCCTTTGCCGTCAAATTGTTGAAAATTGGGAGGTTGATAGTCAGCTGGCATCCTCAAGTTGTCAATTTTCTTTGTATATGGCTTCTTGTAGGCAACAAGGGATTTTGAGCTCCCTTCAAACTTGTCTTTTATCGTTTCTAAAACGATATTTTTCAGTTGGTTCACAGGAAGCATTTTGTCAGTTGAAACTTGTATTTTTTCTTCAACTGGCTTCCTTTCAAAAGGATGGTGTTTCGCTGAGTCTACTTCCTCGCGCTCATCCTCAACTTGTTTTTCATTTGTATGACTTGTCTCCACATTCTCCATTTTCTTCATAAGTATGGAGATCTTTACGTCTTGAGCTTCAATGTGTTTGTTGAGTCCTTCAATGGCTCTCATCATATTTGCGAGTTGATCCTCAATGGTCATAGCACTTATCGTCATCACTGCAACTTCAGTTGAGGTAGATGATGAGCTTGGCGTGGAGCGAGGAGTTGAGCAAGTAGAAACATTTTCACCACTCTTGTCTCCGTGCAATGGCTTGTTGAGAGTAATCCCCACTATATGGTTTGCCTCTACGGAGTCTTCGGGAATACTTCTTGTAACGACTCCAACCTTTTCAGTTTGCAACTCTGGAGGCTTTGATGCAGCAGGCCTCCGTATCGCAATCTTGAGTGGAGTTATCTTTTGAATCTCTTCAGTTTGCAGCTCTGAATGCTTCAAGGTAGAAGGTCTTCTTATTGCAATCCTGAGAGGAGTCATGCTTTGTATCTTCGAGCTTGTAGAGAGAAGAGATGAGAGGTAGAGACCGTCCCACTGGGCGTGCCAAAATTTGTAACAACAAATTTTGTATTTATAATAATATAAATACAAATATTGAGTACAAAGATAATTTCTGATGGATTTAACTTGAAGAATATGTAAGCGGGTTACAATCTCAATCAATCCTCTGATTCTTCTCTCGAACCAATGTGGCTTTGACTTGACTTTGACTTGACTTGTGCTTCTTGACTTTAACTTCTTTGACAAAGTGTATGCTGACTGTGTTGACAGCGTGTGTTGACTTGACTTGTGTGTTGAGTCGGATCTTCAAACGAAGCTTGTCCGAGCTCGAGTGTGTAGTCTTGAACGTTGACCCGGAGGCGTTGAACCTTTGTTCGGATTAAACGTTGACTGAGAGCTTTCCACGAAGAACACTTGATCTGGGGGACTTGGAGCCTTAATCCCGGATTAGTAGCTGTTCTTGACTTGAAGCTTGAAAATGCTTTGAGGCTTGAAGCTTTAGAGGCTTGAAGACTTGAAGCTTTGTTAGAGATCTTGAACTTGAAGCTTTCGAGGCTTGAAGACTTGAAGATCTTGGGCTTGAAGCATTAGAGGCTTGAAGACTTGAAGACTTGTTGGAGATCTTGAGCTTGAAGCTTTAGAGACTTGAAGACTTGAAGATCTTGGGCTTGAAACTTTAGAGGCTTGAAGCTTTAAAGACTTGTTGGAGATCTTGAGCTTGAAGCTTTAGAGGCTTGAAAACTTGAAGTTTTGTTGAAGATCTTGAGCTTGAAACTTTAGAGGCTTGAAGCTTTAAAGACTTGTTGGAGATCTTGAGCTTGAAGTTTTCGAGACTTGAAGACTTGAAGATCTTGGGCTTGAAGCTTTAGAGGCTTGAAGACACTTTGAAGATCGCTTGAAGACTTGAAGATCCTCGAACGTTCTTCGCTTGAAGCTTTGAAGATTTGAAGACGCTTTGAAGATCGCTTGAAGACTTGAAGATCCTCGAACGTTCTTCGCTTGAAGATGCTTTGAAGATTTGAAGACGCTTTGAAGATCACTTGAAGACTTGAAGATCCTCGAACGTTCTTCGCTTGAAGATCTGGAGGGAGCTTTACTCGTGTTCTCGATCTCTTCAAGTGCGTCGTCTTCGAGTGCTTGAATGTGTGTGTGTCTCTCCTCCTCCAAATGAATGGTGGAGACCCCTTTTTATAGGTGAGAAGGGAGGTCCAGGCCATTGGGCCTCACTTAGTGGGCTTGGGCTCCATCTTGATTGAACCATAATTGAACCTATTTGATTTGGGCCTGCTTTAATTTATATGGACTTGTTTGACTTAGGTCAGGCCTCATTTGACTTGGGCTTAATTGACTTGGGTCTGGCCTCATTTGACTTGGGCTTAGTTGACTTGGGTCAGGCCTCATTTAATTTAAGCCTATTTATTGTATTGGGCTCAAATTATTTATTAATTTACTTTAGGAATTAATTTATTTAAATTCCAAAATAAATTAATATTTAATCAATAAAATTCACGTGTCGCCATTTAATTGGACCGTAAATTTTAATTGCTTACACTCTCCGTCCCGCACCATTGGTCTATTTTTTCCATTTTGATCATCACACCCAAAAGGTTCTCTTCCCTTTTTTACACACATGGATTCCACACTCATCCACTAATACAATTAAAATATGGGGTCGACACTCCCACTAATATAACTACTCATTACACATTAAATAATAATACTCCTTAATTTATGTGCAAAAAAGCAAAATGCACAATTGTGGGACGGATGGAGTAACCTAAAACTTTGACTACACGAATTTCTCAAATAAATAACGGTAAACAATGAATCTCTCTTTAAAACGTACGATGATATTTGTTAAATGAAATATTTGTTAAATGAAAGAAATTTCACGCTAAAATCTTAAAAATTGTAGGTAAACAAATCTCTCTCTTAAACGTACGATGATATTTGTTAAATGGAATAAATCACACGCTAAAATCTAAGAAATTGCATGGAAATCAAAGAAACTGCACAAGTCTCTAGTTTTCATAATTTCAAATTCCATAGACTAATGTTCATGAATTTCATGGAGTAGTGTTGTTTTATGCATAAAAAATATATTCCAAAAACGATTGATAATTGCACAACCAATAAACATGAAATGTAAACTAATATGCATTTCAATTTTATATATAAAATCAAGTTCCTGAAACAGTAGACATTTCTTCAGCTAATAAACATGAAATAGAGATTTTTGCCATAAACTAAGATGCATTACAATACTAATATTACCAGTGTAGCAACTTTAAATCCTATTATCATATTTGTCTCACATAAGCTTCGCACCCAAAAAAAAAAAAATACTCCCTTCGTCTCGTTTCAAAATTTATGTTTGCTTTATACACAGAAATTAAGGAATATAGTATTTTAATATATAGTGAAGTGAGATAAGTAGTTGTATTAGTATGATGTGTGGGCTCATGAAGAGATAAAAAAATTAATTTGTGTGGGCCTCATTTCCCAAAAAAGAAAATGTAAAGATTGAAATAAGGCACCCAAATTAAAAATATATAAAGGTTGAAATGAGATGGAGATAGTAAAATTTTATCTGATAACTGTAAAAATTACTTTAATTTCAAATTTGACACTACTTTTTCACACTCATGACACCATTTTACATTTTATTTATTACCTAAAAATACTAAAATACTCTTAAAAGTCAATAAAGTTAATAAAAAATAAATCATTAATATACTAATTAAGAGTTTTTTTGCCTACGTGTCGCTTCCAGGAGCCTCCGCGGTGACGTGTCAAATTGTGGTTTATTTGAATTAATTTAATTAATTATTTATTTATTTATTTGATTTAATTATTTTAAAATATAATATCTTTAAATTTACAACTAAAAGATAAATGTTTAAAATATTTTATATTTATCTTAAAGAAAATTCTTATAGGATCCATACTTAATTAATTTTAATATTTGATTTGATAAAGCTTTTTAATTTTTTTTAATAACAAAAATTTATATAGATAAATACATATACTTATCTCCCCCACCTATAAATAAGGTTCTCCTCGACACACAAACTATACTATGAAAGTTTCTCCAAGTTCCAAAGAATTGACGGTATGTGATTTATTTATTTATAATATATATTTTAAATTATATTTCTTTAACTAATTTGTGTATTAATTTTGGTATACTTATTTTAGTTGTCAAATTTACAATATGTTTTGTATTTTTAAATTTAGTTTTTAATTGATTTTATTATTATTATTTTTGGTTAATACATATAAAATCATATTAAATTAAATTCTTTTGAATTTTTTAATATTTTTTTCTTCGATTCTCAAATTCATAAGGTATATTTTTTAATTTTTATTAATTTATTTATATTTTAATTCATCAGTATGATTTTGTGTTTTTTAATTTAATTTATTTTAATTGATGTTATTATATATTTTTTCATACATATGATAAATTAAATTCTATTGAAATTTTTTATATATTTTTTCTTTAATTCTTAAATTCATGGAGTATTTATAATTTTTATTAATTTCTTTCTGTTTTTAAAATCTTTTATTAGTAAAAATTTTTAGAAATACTATCTTGTGAGACGGGTTTTTTTAGAGACGGTTGTGAGACGGGTTGACCTATTACTAAAGTATGTTTATCATATAGGGAAATTACGTTTATTTGTAGATAAAGTAGATTAATAATGAATCATATAATAACACTATAAAATCATGCTTTAATTCATCATTTATCATATTTTAGAAAATATACTTTAACATAGGGGTGTGCACGGATATTGGATTTAACCGAAATCGCACCGAATTAATCCTGAACCGAAAAACTATTTTTTAACTTTTTTCGAACCGAACTGATTTTCGTTTGGTACGAACTTGGATATTTTTCGCTTTCTCGTACCGAATATTGAATATAACCGGACCGAACCGTACAGAACCGTACCAAAAACTAAATTAAAATTATATATAATATATTTATCTTATTATTTATAGTTTATACTTTATATGTCATGAATTAATTAATTTTACTCTACTAAATATAATGTAATCATAATTAATAAATTAAAATTATTTATAATATACTACCAAATAATAATTTAAAAATATATCTAATGCTCTAAATATTTATTTATTAGTGTATATTAGAAAATATGTATTTCATAAAGTAAAATAAATTTCTAAAAAAAATAAATAAATAAAATAATATGCTCATAGTATTATTTCAGAGAATATAATGAATAAAGTAAATGGTATCTCCAAAGTCTAAATTCAATCGTAAATTTAATAAATAATTATTATATTTTATATTTATTTAATGAAGATAAAATGCAAAGATTAAATGATAATCCATATTTATGTCTAAAATATTAGTATTAGATACACTTTAATTGAAATACACCTTAAATTTAAAGTTAAAGATTTAAAAAAAATCTAAAATTATTAATTTTCTTTATCTTAGTACTATTATTATTTAGGGCAACACAGGATATGAATCCTCTCCCTTTACCTTTCTGTAAATTTTCTCAATTTCGTTTAATCTGTGTCGTTTAATTAATACTTCCTCCATCCCAGGTTAAGAGGGTCAGAGACCTTATGTTAAACATAAGGTCTCTGGCCCTCTTAACCTGGGACAGAGGGAGTATCTATGAATATTAATTTGCCACGTCACTACAAGTATGATGTGAGAAAGATAAAAATAAAAAATTCAATTAAAATTTAAAATTTAATTAGATAATGGCGGATGACATGTCAAGTAGTGATTGGTAGAAATTACTATTAGAGAAAATTTATGTAAATTGACGGAGTATGAAATGGAGAGGATTCAGATCCGGACAACATATAAGGTCATGTTATGTAAGACTATTTTATATTTTTTAAGTAATTATCAATTTTTATTATATATATTATCACTTTTCATTAAAAGTTTATCATTCTTTATATATAATATGAATTGTTTATGAAATAATGCAATGCACTACTCTCACTTTTCATCAATTCGAGTATAACTTTTTATTCAAATATTATCTCTTTTTATATGTCTCCTGAAACTCTTAATGTGAATTGTGAAGCAGAATTACAGAAGTATTTTCTTATTTTTAAAGTATTATTACCTTTTATTAAAAAATATAATATTATCTTCGATTCGCTCCGCACCGTCAAAATCCGTTTTGCCGAAAATCTATTCCGAATCGAATCAAATTTCAGTACGGATTCAATATCGGATTATTTTAAAAATAAAATGATTCGAATTTCGATACGGATTTTTTAAAATCAGTACCGATTCCCGATCCGCGCACCCCTACTTTAACAATCATTAAACATACTTTATCTATATAACAATCATACTTTAACACGTCTCTCGAACCGTCTCACAATAGAGTTTGTCAAATTTTTAATCTATTAATTTTGTTTCTTTAAAGTTTTTATTAATTTTTATTTAAAATCACATTTAATTTTATTTATTTAACTATAATTTTTTTAATCTCTTTTATTAATACCAATTTTAAATTAATTTACTTTTATTTAATTTTATTAGTATATATAATAAATTTATTATAATTTTATAACACAATTACAAATTGATTTAATTATTAAATAAAAATATATTTTTTTTAAATAATTTTATCCCGCGTATTACGTGGGATTTTGTACTAGTAAATTTTTTAAAATAACATATAACAGTAACGACATGATTGATAGGTTGGAATCGATTAGGAATGGAATCACAATTCCTAATTTCATTCCTAATATAACGATTGGTATGTTCAAGGAATGGGAATCTCGATTCCAAATGGAATCATGATGAGTATTTTTCTCAACACATAATTAATCTCCAAGTATGAATGATGTTATTATAGCTTAGATAAGCGACCAAGTTAAATATCGAACCCAAAGGATGGTGTATTATCAATTTAATTATTTACTAAATTAATTAAGGCAAAAGTCAATAAGGTTGGTAGATTTAATTTAATTTAATGCGAAAGTGGATCAAGTAGGAGAATAGGTAGCTCTAGGATAATCCAGTTTTACTCATTAATCTCCCTTTCGTGTATCAATGTCCGACTCTACCTTGTGGAATATGAACGCATCACTAAACTATGCAAATCTACTCTATAGACACAAGTAAATATGCGCATAACACGTGTGAATAATCTCGGAGTAAGAGATATAATTTCACCCCCCACTTTCTAGGTACTATAAGTATCAATTATTTTCCGACACGTTTGGTACTCTAACCCGATATAATCTCCCTTTATAGGTATTATAAAATCATCCTCGTTATCCTACTTATTAACCCGAATTAGATTCAATTAACAAGTATTCATATATGACAGTTCTAATGAAGCTTCGGAGTCCCCTCACTTAGAATCATAACATGGAATCCCGCTCAGCAGTGAACGCACTCAATCAATAACTAAGATACGTATTCAGACTCTACATAACAGTTAATGATACATAAAACAACCCTAAGTATGAATTAAAAACGCATAGTCATATATAAACTAAACCACAAGTAGTGTTTTACGGAGTATTGTTAGGCTTATTTTGCGCACTCCAATTAAATCCCCAAATGTAGGGATATCAATTGTAGAGGCAAGTACCCCCAGTTAAAAATAATATCGTTCCCACTGAGACAACTAACTATTTATTTAATTTATATTACTATTCATTAGAACTATTGTAACCAATTTCCAATTGTTTGAATATGATTATAATATAAAGTATTGAAATATTAAATAACTTAATAAATAAAAGTAAGGAGTAATTCAAGATTAATCAAGAGAGAAATAACAGCTCTAAGGTATCGGGTTTAATGTGATTGATTTGGTTTCCTAGACGTTCTACTGTTCGTTCATACCGTTTTAATGGATTTACATCATGATTCAATGCGTGAGTAGTTTTGAACCTCCTTCCTAAATACTAATAAGGCGAATTTTATAAACCTCCGGATGGTCAATTCGACTAACATATATTCTCTGGAATTCCTATTCAATCTTATTCACTTCCTACTTGACTTCTTAATTGCACTATTCCACTAAGATAATCAAGTACCCTATTTACTAGCTCTTAGGAATAATGTGTCCACGGGCAAACTACTTTAATTCCTAGCAATCAAACAGTATCAAGTACACATGCACACAAGCTAACATAGCATATCAAGCATCACGGGCAATATCAATAATATGCGATGAAGACGTTACAAGCGCATGACAAAGTTTGGATGAAACGAATAAATAAGGATTATCACATTATGAATTGACCAGTTTAGCCTAGGTTCCCTAATCAACTACATCTAACCCTCAATCCTTAGAACTGTTAAAGTATTTAGCCCATGAGGTCACAAACAACCCTCATGGCTATCAAATACATAACAAAATCACAAAAGAAGAAATTAAGAAAAGAAATCAAAATCCTAGTGTCACGTGGTTCGTGTCTTTCCTCCGTCTCTCCGATTGGAATGCTGTCTCAACCGCACTTGATTCTTCCTCTGGACCAATGGGATGGATGGATGGTTGGATTTTGATGTGTGTAGATGTGGGTGGATGGTTCGTGAATTGAATTCACGTTCTGTTCTGTGGTGAATGATCGGTCCTCCCTCTTCAAGTGATCTGATTATTTTTATACCTTAGGCCACGAAACTGACTTTGCTGGGCTATTTTTCACGTTTGTCACGCACAGGGGATTAAAAATCCTAATTTTTAGCCCAACTAACACAACACGAGTTGGAGTGACCAGCTCGAGTTGCCAGCATGACTCGAGTTGCCTTATGTTGCAACTCGAGTAACCCAACTCGAGTCGTGCTACCAAGTCGTGTGTCCGCCTATTAAGTCGAGCTGCCATGCTCTAAAATTGATTTTCCTCCGTACATCAACACGAGTCGAGCTGGCAAGTCGAGTCATCGCCTGTCAACTCATGTTGGCTCGCTGGACAAAATTCGGTGCTGCTCTGTCTCATACGACATGCAACTCGGCTTGTTCCATATGCAGCTCGACTCGAGCTGCAAGTCGAGTTGCTCAAGACAAGTCGAGTTAGCTCACTGACCAATTCTGAACCTCTACGACACCTTACTCGACTCGAGTTGCTAAGTCGTGTTGACTCATGCAACTCGAGTAAGCTCCTTTTCAGCTCGTTTCTTTTCCGTCTTCAATTTCACTTCATTCTTACCATGTTTTAACCTTCAAAACTCCATAAAACTATTAGAAGCACCATAATCGTGTAAAATACATAAACCATGCATTCTAACACGAAAATATGGCATTACCCTAGCAGAAACACGGTAATAAATGATCAAAAAGACGTAGATTTTCACTCTCATCAAGTATACACACGAAAGTTCAATTAATTTTTTAAAACCCTCAAAACCCTAAATCTACCAAAACATTTCTAGCCTATGATGTTGCGAAAAAAAATCATGAGGGTTGGATAGATCTTACCCATATATCCAAAAAATTAGAAAGTAGAAAAAAAGAATTAGAAAAACCCTTGGTGTAGAAGTCTCCTTCATTCTCTCTTCCGTCTTTTAAAATCCTCTTGGTTCTCCTTCTTGATTTCACAGATGAATCTTCACAGTGATGGATGGATGGAGGAAAGGATGTGGATGATGGTTGGGGGGTGATCCCCCTTGTGGGGTGTAGGATGATTGTGTTGCAGTTCTCCAATAATGATGTGATCTACATCCCCTTTTATACTTGTAAGCTCTCCTTATGGACCTTGGATGGATTTTTTCTTGAAAAACATGAAAATACACGTACTGAGGGTGTAAAACCTGTAGAAATCATAATTCCGT
Source organism: Pogostemon cablin (assembly GCA_023678885.1). Lineage (NCBI taxonomy): Eukaryota > Viridiplantae > Streptophyta > Magnoliopsida > Lamiales > Lamiaceae > Pogostemon > Pogostemon cablin. The sequence goes on from CM042951.1 coordinate 34,812,578, forward strand.
GTCCCAGTTCGACCAAAGTGGTTTTGGTCGAACTGCATGTCTGTAAGCTGAAACTGCATGCGCAGTCTCACCATTTCGCGCATAACTTCCACATCCAAACTCCGATCTGAGTGATTCTTACACTCACACGATCCTATCTTCCTTGACTTTCTATCCATAAAAAGAACTCATAGAAACTCCAATATTCGAATGTGTAACAAGTCATGTAAAGTGGCACAGCCGTTCTGTTCGGCACAGCTTGCGTGACGTTACCATTTTGATCATACTTTTCTCGTTTGGACTTCGATTGGGGTATTCTTTATGCCAAAACGACCTTCTCTTCTGTGGCTTTCCAACCATATATCACACTTCTAGGTTTGAGCTCCACATGAAAACAAAAAAATTGCATGAGTTGGACGTGTGTTTTTCAGCATTCATACACAAGTTGCACATTTTCTCCAACTTTGCACTTTTTATCTTTTTTCCACCTAATATACAACAAAACACCTCAAACGCACCTTTTTCTCAAATATATTAAATATAAGACACTTGTGCTAATATATACAATAATTCCCATAAAATATGTGTTAAATTGGACACTAAAACACGCTTATTTTCACTCTCATCAAATCACCATTCTCTCAAACATGGGAATGTTGATTCATCTCACCCTCATGGTATTAGCTATTCCACACCATTTGTAATCAATTTTTTATTTTTATTTTTTCAAATATATGTAGCTAAGATATATAAAAAGTTGTAAATAATATTTTTTAATTTTTACCACATTACATATATGTAATTAAAAATATTATAAATAAATTAAAAAATTTATGCTTAAAATGTAATATTAATTAAAAATTTTGATATTAAATTATTTAATAAAAAATAAAATATTAAATTATTTAAAATCTAAATAAAAAAATTATTTATTTTTATATGCTTATCTCATTAGAAAAAATATAAGAGATACTATCTTGTGAGATGGGTAATTTGTGAGACGGGTATGAGATGGGTAGACCCATCACTAAAGTATGCTTATTGTATAGATAAAATATGATTATTTGCAGTTAAAGTATGTTAATAATAAATTAAATTATAATACACTAAAATCATACTTTAATTCATAATCTAACATACTTTAGAAAACATATTTTAACAACCATTAAACATACTTTATCTAAATAATAGACATACTTTAACACGTCTCACAAACCGTCTCACCTAATTAGCGTCTCACAAGAGACATTGTCAAAACATAAAATTAAATTAAATTCTTAAGAAATATAATAAAATTTTATATAATTAATTTAATATTTATTCAAAATAAAAATTGCTAAATTATTTATAAAAAATAATATTATTAATTATATATATATATATATAACATTACATTTCAAGCAGAAAAAATATTAATTCATTTATAATTTTTTTAATTACATATATTTAATGTGGTAAAAAATTAAAAAATATTGATATTAAATTATTTAATAAAAAATAAAATATTAAATCATTTAATATCTAAAGAAAAAATATAAAATTAAATTAAATTCTTAAGAAATATAATAAAAATTTATATAATTAATTTAATATTTATTCAAAATAAAAATTACTAAATTATTTATAAAAAAATAATATTATTAATTAATTATATGTATATATTATATAACTAAATATAAATTATAATTATTTTTGAAAGTTTAATAATATATAAAAATTTTATTTATAGTAGATGTTTTATTTATATTTTAATAATATTAAAAAATTAATTTAATTTTTGTATAATTATTAAAATAATTAAAATTTTCATTAAAATTTTAATTAATTTAATAATTTTATATAAATTAATTTAGTATTATAAAAAAAATTGACACTCTCCTGTGAGACGGTTTATTTGTGAGACGGGTGTGAGACGGGTCGATCCATCACTAAAGTATGCTTATTGTATAGATAAAGTATGCTTATTTGCAGTTAAAGTATGTCAATAATAAATCAAATTATAAGACAATAAAATCATACTTTAATGCATAATTCAGCATACTTTAGAAAACATATTTTAACAACCATTAAAACATATTTTAACAACCATTAAACATACTTTATCTAAATAACAGACATATTTTAACACGTCTCACATAAGTAATGTTTCACAAGAGACTTTTTCTTAGGTTGTGTTTGGATTGAGTCATTTCAAATCAAATGGATTTGAAAATGAGTGAATTTTAAATTCTTTGAATTTTAAATCAATTCATTTGAATTCCCCTGTTTGGATAAATTATGGATCTTTGAAAGGATTTCAAATCCATTATTCAAAAATTATTTTTAAAGTAGAATTTTATTATGATAAATAAAGATAATAAAATTTTATTATATTAAATATTAAAATTTTATTAAAAATAATTTTTTTGGGAGAGTACTCTACCATCCAGCCTATCCCCTACCCACCCCCACCCAAAAAAATTTTTTTTTATAAAATTTTATATTTTTAATATTTGAATAATAAAAATATTACCACCCAACCCTACCCACACCCTCCCAAAAAAAATTTTATATAAAATTTTACTTTTTAATATTTAAATAATAAAAATATTATCGCTCAATCCTATCACTCTATCCATCCACCCACACCCACCCCTCCCACCATCCCCACCTATCAATTTTTTTTAAAAAAAAAATGATTTTAATATTTAAAAAATAAAATTTAAAATTTTATTTTTAATTTTTTTTTGGGGGAGGGGTGGTGTAGGGGTGTGGAGGGGGTAGGTTGGTGGGTTGGGTTTGGGTGGTGTTAATTTCATTATTTAAATATTAAAATTTAAAATTTTATATTTTTTTTTTGGGGTTGGGGGGTGAGGGTTGGGTAGGGGTAGGTTTGGGTGGTAATATTTTTATTATTTAAATATTCAAATCTAAAATTTTATTAAAAAAATTTTTTGGCTTGGGGGTTTGGGTTTAGGTGGGGTTGAGTGGTAATATTTTTATTATTCAAATATTAAAAATTTTAAATTTTATAAAAAAAAAATTTTTGAGGGTGGGAGGGGGTGGGTAGGTAGGAGTAGACTGGAGGGTAGAGTTTGAAATAATATATATATATATATATATATATATATATATATATATATATATATATATATATATATATATATATATATAAATTTATTAATTTTTTATACTATTTTTATATAATATAATCAATTACACACTAATGGAAGGATTTCAAATGACACGGTTTGAGTAAGGATTTGTAATCCATTCAAAAAAAATTAAAAAAATTCAAAATCAAATCCATGATTGAAATCCATTGATTTAAAATCTTGGATTTATAAATCCGTTGATTTCAAGTAGCATCCAAACATGATGGATGGATTTGAGGGAGAGATTTATAAATCCTTTCTCAAATCCGTCCATCCCAGCCTTAAGGAATATATATTTTCTATTCATTGAGTAATTCTTGAACCATGTCAATCATAGTATAAATAATTTTTAACCATTTCTTTCCTATCTCTATTCCACAAAATATTAAATTCATGTATTTTTTGAATTTTTTTATTTCTGAATTTCTAATTATTCTTGGTGGCATTCACTCATCGTTATTCTTTTTGTATTTCTTTGTTAATCAGAAAAAAAATTATATTGAAAGTTTTCATTCCATCATAATTCCATTCAATCATATCAATCGAGCCGTAAGTGTGAAACCTTTAACGAGATGGAGAGAGTTTTTTTTTTTTAAATGTATATTTTGTATATAACCTTATGACGGATAGAGGGAATCAAATAAATAGAAATTGTTTTTGTCAAAGCCCATAACTGTGTGAAACCTTTAACGAGATGGAGAGAGTTTTTTTTTTTTTTTTTAAATGTATATTTTGTATATAACCTTATGACGGATAGAGGGAATCAAATAAATAGAAATTTTGTTGTCAAAGCCCATAAGTGGGCCCAAAGGCTGCAACTTGTTGGACTATCCTTAGCCCAAGAGCCTCTTCTCATTTTGATGGGCTTGAAGCCCTTTAAAACATACTGCCACAGATTTAGGGTTTCGCAAAGCTGCAGTGAAGAACGTAGCGGTGGTGATAACCAGCATCTCACAACAATGGTTCTCAAGTAAGTGTTTATCTGAAATCATATTAATATTCATTGACGTGAAATGCGAATTCATTTTGTTTATGTATTTTTATTTCGACTTCTATAATTTGATGTGTGTGCCATTTCTGAGCTTTTTAATTATTTGAATTTGTCTCCCAGTTTCTGTTTACAGTCCTTGTAGTATATAATGGGTTCCTTCGGCTGTTAATTTTGATGTTCATATGCATCCATTTTTTTAAGAGAGAAGAATCCGTATGAATCGCGCGGTATACATCTTGTTGATCGCTTTATGGGTTTTGAATCTTGAATGGGAGATGTTGTGATCTAAACAATAAATGATAAATAAATTATAATGGCGTTCAATAATTTATGATTGCGAGCCCCTTCCTTTAGGTGAGGTATGATGCTAATGGAGATGTCAAAGCCAATTTAGGCAGCGTAATTTGCTTGACATTGTTGAAATTGTTCCATTCTTGGATTTTAGTAGTGTACATTTGGATTTTGAAAATCATTTTATGTTTCAACACCTAATTTTAAAAACCATAGCTATGTACAACTATAAATCTTATTAATTCTCAAGTTTCAAGTCATCCACCTCCACGTTACATTCATTTTTTTCCAAAATTAACATTTTTTCTCTTTTTCTTTCCATTTTCTCATCTATTCTCTCATATTCATGGTTTTTAAACCCCCTTATAAATCAAAAACAAACATAGCCCAACCTAAACCAAACATAGCCTGAGGGTTAGTTCATTTTTCTTTAGATTATTATGTACAAGTTGATGCATTTTGGTTTGTGGTGTGGATTGCGTTCGGTTTAGCTAAGTTATCTTCCAAATACTTGGATCCCGGATTTAATATCAGATCTTGTATTATTTGGTGGATTCATCTGCTTACTGTTGGTTTGTCTTGGTTTATCAGGACCGAGCTCTGCCGATTCAGTGGTGCCAAGATATATCCTGGAAGGGGCATCAGGTTTATTCGTGCGGACTCCCAGGTGGGTTAAAGGGAGGTGGTTGCGGGTTCTTATGGTTACTATGTTCTTACATTTGACAAGAGTAGTAATTATTTGATTTACTGATCAATGTAACCTTACATTTGCCACTTCATTTTGACATTGTATGAGTAATTTTTATCCTCCTGCCTCATGATTTCGTGTTGATTTAGGTTTTCCTCTTTATCAACTCAAAATGCAAGAGGTACTTCCACAACCGCCTGAGGCCTGCGAAGCTCACCTGGACTGCTATGTACAGGAAGCAGCATAAGAAGGTAAAAACATGATGATTTTCCGAAATTTTTGGTTTTGCTACCATTATCTTTGCACCTCCTTCATTTTCTTGTTCTTGTCCTTTGAACTAAATGGTTCTGTGACTGATTGTATGTGTAGGATATTGCTGCTGAAGCTGTAAAGAAGAGGCGCAGGGCCACAAAGAAGCCATACTCAAGGTCCATCGTTGGTGCCACATTGGAAGTTATTCAGAAGAAAAGACAGGAGAAACCAGAGGTCCGTGATGCGGCCCGTGAAGCTGCTTTACGGTATGTATGCATTTCAATTGTCGGGTGATAACAAGTGAGCTGTTGAACTAGAACCCTATATGAACCTTGTTTATCTATTTTCAGTGAAATCAAGGAGAGAATCAAGAAAACCAAGGATGAGAAGAAAGCTAAGAAGGCAGAGTTGGTATCCAAGCAGAAGACTTCCAAGGGTAATGTAGCCAAGGGTGCTGTAACCAAGGGTCCTAAGATCGGTGGTGGTGGTGGAAAGAGATAAATTTTCTTCCAATCTTATTTGTTTAACTACTCTATCATGAAGGTTATTGAAATGGACATTTTGATCGAATCCATTACTTTTTGTACCGATCTAGTTTTGACACCCTTCTTGCTCCTTGTTTCAAGCATATTAGCTTGTAAGATTGATATGACATTGGTTTGTTTTGGTTAGAATACATTGCATTACTTCTTATTTTACTATGCTATCCCTTCGTTATCTTCTCAATATCATCATTGGGCTTCATGTGACTGGAGTCCATACTCGTCTCATAACCTTCTTGAACCAGACAAACCCAGAAATTGATTGGTCTCCCGTATGTTTCGTTGTTTCTTCCATGTGATGTTCAGTCTACTATGTGTCTCCACATAGTAGATTATGTTGTGCAACATTGGATATTGCTTAAAATGATGCAATTAGGCAAAGATGCAATTACCAATTTGTCCATTTCTTTTGCCTTAATCTACTCAGCCGTGCCTTGGGGTACACATCACTGAAAGGCCATGCTACACCTATAACATGTGTGTATAGTTTTGATATATAAATTGATTAGATGTAGTACCAATCTCCTTAGGTGCCCACCTAAACAATACTTACTCTTACTATATTCTTTTTGGTCATACGTCAATATGATAATGTAAAGGGCATGTGTTGCGGCAAATTTAATAATACTATGAGTGATGTTTCAAAAAAAAATTATCAAATTATATGAGGGAATTTTTTTTTTCTTATCAAATTAAGAAAAGTCACCATTGTGACAACTAAGGTACGTGAATAATAAAGTCACCACTACTAGTGGTGATCTGTGGTCTAATTTGTGGTCTATGGTCTTTTGCAGTAAATTTTTTTTACTAACACAATAATGTTGAGATGATAGATTCTCCATTATAAATGAGAGGAGGTAGTGAACATGATTTCACTTTCAAATTTTTTTCACTCGACCAGCTTCATGGAGACTTGAGAGGCTTATTACACATTGTGGTATTTTTTTATTCATTTAGTTTCATTCCTATTAAAATAATTTTAATTATTTTTATTATGCATCTAAATAAAATTATTTTAAAAGTACGTACAATTTTTTAATATTTTGAATTATTTTTATTCTTTAAATTTAATTTACTTTGTTGACATATAAAAGAGGTTGGGTAGTATAGTTGGGATAGTATCGTATTAGCATTTTGTATCGTGAGCTTTGTAACGCTACAAAACCTGCTAAGGCACTTATTCGTGGTGCATTGGGGTAACTTAAAACCTAAATTTGCAATTAAATAAATATTATTAACTTAACACTATGTTATTTATGCAATTGTTATTTTAGATTTGGGCATGGACAATAATAAATACCAATTCAAACGTGAGAATCTTCAAGAGATGCACTTTTTGGATACACTATAAATACATAAATAAATAAATTTGAAAGAATATATATTTAATTAAATATCCCATGTATTGCATACAATAAATCATTCAATTGTGAGGGTATGTACAACCTTTTCAATTGTTAAATGAAAAATACCATCATGCCTTAAAATTTGTATTAATATACTCTTTAAGGTTTTAGTTTGCGGTTTTGAAATCGGTTATGAGTTTTAAAAATCCACACCTATTTTAGATGAGTTTTAAACTTTTTTATATATTTTTATTAAATATTTTAATTTTTTTTAATTATTAAAGATATTATCACTTTTCATTTAACTATAAATAATTTATGAAATAATTAATTTTAAAAATGATCACTTTTCATCAATCTATCACTCCTTATTCGAAATGTGAGACGATCTTAATAAAGGTTTGCCAAAAATTTAATTGTATATAATCAAATAGAGCTACACATCACAATTAATGGGCACTTTTTTGTGAGATGTGTGTATATCAAACGGGTTAACTCATTATCCAAATATGATAATTATATATAAGTAAGTATAATTATTGGGTAATTAAAATATAATTTATTAAAATATAAGAAATGGTGCATTAATGTATAATTTTAATATGTTATACTCCCTCCATCCCGTTAAAAGAGTTACACCTACTTTGTACTTACAAAGGAAGTGTAATTCTTTTAATGGGATGAAGCGAGTAATATAATTCACTATCTACTAATTATATTTTAATAAATCGTACAATATCTTAAAATCACACTTCAATACATCATTCATCATATTTTACTTATATAATAATTATACTTTAATAATAGGTCGTAATTAATATATCATCCATTATATTTTACCTATATAATAATTACTCCCTCCGTCTCGTTTTATGTTTACGTTTGCTTTTTGCACGTTGATTAAGAAGTATAATATTTTAATAGATAGTGGGTGAAAAATATAATATTTAATGCAAAGTGGGTAGGTGTATTAGTGTTGGATGATATATTAATTGTTTTAGGAGGGTCCCATATCCAAAAAAAAAAACGTAAACAATAAAATAAGACGCGCAAAATAGAAACGTAAACATTAAAACGGAACAAAAGGAGTATACTTTAATAATAATTTGTACCTTAATATATCATTCTTACCTATATAATAATCATACTAATAATTGGTCAATGGACAGTATACTAAAGGAAATTTTGTAATTAAAATATAATTAAACTTAAATCTACCAACATACTACTAAAACAGCGTTTTTATCTTCACATGACGTCTTCACTATTATTTTCACATTAAAATCTAACACCACTACAAAAAAAACTGTTTTTTACCAATTGAATATTCCATTGATAAAAGTCTTAATTTTATTGTTAAATTGGTTTACCAACGGATTAGCAACGAAATCTGTTGGTAAAATTCCGTTGGTAAAGTGGTGGTTGCTAAATTTTTAGTAACGAAAAAATAATTTCGTTGCTAAATAATTCCGTTGGTAATTCGTTGCTAATAATTCCGTTGGTAATTTATACAATGATTTCCTTAGTAATCCGTTGGTAATTAGCAACTGATTGATTTCTGTTGCTAAAATAGAGAATAATTCCATTGGCATTCCGTTGCTAAAACAAAAATGTCATTTTTATTGTTAATCCATTGGTAATTAGCAACGGATTGAATTCCATTAGTAAATTCAGTTGCTTAAAAATACATTTTTTGTAGTGCACGCCAAGTTTAATTTAATTTATTTTGAATGATCATATCTTTGTACCTCCAATCAATTAATTTTTTATGTATATCCTCAAATTAATTTATTTTTGTATGAACAAGAGATTTATGGCTCAAGAAATAAACATAATAAGTGAGTCTTGGGGCGCACGCAGTGCTCCTTTAGAATTTAGTATTATGGATAAGGGTACATTATTTTGTTCTAAAGGATATACACTTTAATTAATAAAGGTACACCATTTTGTTCTAAAGAGTATACACTTTTCATTATATTTTTTATTTTTCTTCAGAAAATAAAGGGTACACATCTTTATACTAAAGGGTATACAATTTAACACAAAATTCTAAAGGCACACGGAGTGTGCTTCCGTGCGCCAGGGTGCACACAAGTTTTTTCCTTATATACACATCTTTATACTAAAAGGTAAACAATTTAGCACAAAATTCTAAAGGCACACGGAATGTACTCCCATGTGCCCGGGCACACACCAGCTTTTGCCAAACATAATTTAAAAGTTTCTACATTTTTTTTTCTACTATAAAAGAAGTCAACTTAATAGTTATAGATTTTTATGTGAAGAAATATGCGTGAATTTGTGCAAAATTATAATCGCGTAGTCGGCGATCGGAATCCTGATCGACTTATCACGCGTTTATATCCAAATAATGAACTATCGCCAAATGGCGCTTTCTCTTTTTCGAGTGTGTAAAGCGCGTTTGCGCGTTCATTCAGTGCATAAATGAATCGCATTTTAATTCATCAACGCGTAGAATATTACGTAACCATATCAATTCTTATGGTGTATTCCACCAAAGGGGCCCACAGCCCTTCTCTGTGGATTGGTGGAGGGGGTAAATCGCAAGATGTGCTTCAAGTGTCTTATTGACAGGGCTCACTATTTAACTTGTGCTTGTAAGGGGCCAAATTCATGTCAAAGGCAGGATTCGAACCCACACTGCAGCTACAAGTTCCGTTGAAAGGTCTTTTTTGTAAACATATTAATTCTTGCCTGAATGTATAGATATTCACCCGGGACTGTACAGTTCCAAAAAATTAATCGGAATTGAATTAATTTTAGGACGGTTTCGATTTTGATTTGAAGCCGTCGATTTCGATTTGAAAAAATATCGTCAAATGAGCACTTCATCTAATAACTAAAGCTTGTAGAGAGAAAATTATTCAATAATTAATTAAGTCACTCTAATACGCACTATGTAGACACTGAGTAGTTCAAAACATTCCTAATATATCTTACATCATTTATGCATAAAAAAGATTAATAAACGTGTAAATTTTTTTATACTAAAAACTAAATTAAAATGTTAGTTGATGTAGGATTTTATGCTGAATAACTATTTCAAATAAAGAATATTTTTTATTTGAATAACTTTTAAGAGATGCTTAACAATGTGCTCTTTATGGTCTTAATCTGGATATTCTTCAATTCAATTTTTGTACATCAATAATACGAATGTTAAATAAATTAAATGGAGTACAATTAATGCATTCTTTCGGCTTACGCTGTATTAAAAAGGCAGTTTGCAATATTTAAAATGGATTTATTTTCGTTTTCAATTTATTAAGGTAAAAACTTAAAAAATGATAACTTTTTATAATAAAAATTTACCTTAATTAATGAAAAGTAATAATAATATATTAGTATAAATGAAATAATGGAGTATCATTTTATAGCGAAAGTAAGAATTATTTAAAAAAAATGTAAAATAATCTCATGTGAGATGTTCTCATACAAAACTTACCCTATATTTAATTGTTTATTTCCAAAACTCAATTATTAAAAAAAAATCGTGGCTAGTAGGATTCAAGTTGCACTAATAAATGAGAGTAAGAAAGACAAAGTCAGCCCATGTAAGAATTTTGTTATTCACGTTATCTTGAAAATGTTGGTCATTTAATTGCATTACACGCTATTTCAATGTAAATAAAGATGTATTTCAAAATAATAGGGTGTAAATAAAGTTGTTTTTCAAAAAAATAGGGAGATTCTCCTGGGAGAGGATGGAACACGGCTAAAGTATATTTATTGTATAGATAAAGTATATTTATTTTTAGTTAAAGTATAATATTAATAATAATTCATATTTTAGCATGCTAAAATTATACTTTAATGCATAATCAAACATACTTTAAAAATATATTTTAATGATCATTAAACATACTTTATCTATACAATAAGCTTTAATGATGGGCGAACCAGTCTCACAAATAACTCGTACGGGATCATTTAATTATTATTTTTAATTAAAAAGATTTTATAATTGATTACAATTAGTATACTAAAATAAATAAATTATTATAAGTGTATAAAGAATAAAGATATTCATAGATTATTTAAAAAGAAAAATATAGAATAAGGAAATTAAATGTAAGTAAATAAAGAAAATATAAAAAAAAATTAAAAATATCATATCACATCTGAAAGCTCTGGAGACGAGGTAGGCAGAAAATATCATTACTTGTTGTCTCCAGAGCTCTCCAATATGACGTGTAATTTTCTTATTTTCTTGATTTTTAAATATTTTTTTAATATTTTTCTTATTTAGTTTTAATTAATTTTCTTATTTTATATATTTTTTTTTAAATAATGTATTAATATCTTTATTCTTTATACACTTATTTATTTATTTTAGTAAATTAATTACAATCAATTATTAAATCTTTCAATACATATATAAATATATTAATTAGGATCAAATTAAATTAATATATGGAGGAAAAAATAGAATATTTCATAATATTCTCTCTTATGTTACTTATAAATAAGTTTTTTTGTCATTAATTATAAACACACATGTTCGATTCTCCTGAAAAACTAAGAGCTTTTTTAAGTTTCTCTAAAGAATTGATTCAAGTCAGTATAAAAATTTAGTTCGATTAAGCAATTCAAGCAGGGAATAATATTTTTCAAGAGTAATAAACTATTCTAGTATATGGAGCAATTGAAGTTGAGAATAATATTTTTCAATGCGATCTTTTGCTTTATAAATAAAATTTTAATGATTAAGATTAATCACCTCCAAATTTAATGGTTCAAAATTGACTTAGTGGACAAACTCTTACTTTTGTATCAATTACATTTTTGAAATTATTACTATTTAATATAATTTATACATTAATATTACTCTTAGATACATTAGTATTAACTTTCAAAAAATAAAAATACATTAATATTAAAGTATTATTACTACTGAGTACAAATAAATAGGATGATATACTTCATATATCCCTGATTATCCTAATATATTTCTAACTATCCTAGATGGATTATAATACTTTTAAAAAAAAATCGAATGTTTCTATATTGGTTTCTTCAAAACCACTCATCATTACTGTTCAATTCTCACTTTCCCACCATATGCAAATTGTACATCTACAATATTGTGTATAGTTATGTAATTTTCCCACGTTCTCTCTTTAAATTATTTCTGAATATAAAAAATTGAACACGATCATTCTATATATATTTAATCCCGAAATATTTTTGAATACCGAAATATTGAACACCGTCATTATATATAATTTTGAATACTGAAATATCGAACACCATCATTGCATATATTTCTGAATACTGAAACATTGAATACCATCATTGTATATATTTCTGAATTCCGAAATATTGAATAGACATACACGAGTATGCAGGATGTGGGAATGTGGGAGTATCTCACGGTCTCAATAAATTTTAAATTCTTATGACTTTTGGAATTGCATTAAACTTCCACCTATTTTTAGGAAGAAAATCATGGGATGATATTTCACTCATTACTAATATAGTTATGTACCTATTTGTAATAATGGTGCTTAGAATGTATCTATAAGTAATGGAGCCTAAGATTTTTTTTTTCTTTTTCTTGATTATCTTGAGAGTATAAACTATTTGTCTTGATATTTCTTTCACTGAGTTTATGAAGTTTGATTCTTTTAAACTTCTTGACACGAATTGGTAAATTTAAAATGTAAACTAATTACAACAATGCCTCACAAGAAATACATTGCCAACTATGGAGAAATTGTTATTATTTCGGAAATAACAATGATACCTTTTTAAATCACAACTTGAGAGTATATGCTTATATGTTTTACTAAATTTCATAACAGTTGGTACATTATAACAAATCATTTTACTTGATAAAATAAGACATACTCCACGTAAACTTATACCTAACCTCTTTGCCCCTTGATATGATCAATTTTCGGTTTTCCAGAATATAATAATTTAATATATAGTGAATTAAAATATATAATATTTTAATGTATAATGTTTAATTGCATTAATGTTGAAAAAAAAATTAACACTTTATAATAAAATGAAGGATTAATTGCGCCAAAAGTCCTGACATTTTCGCAAATTTTAAATTAGTCCAAGCTTTTTAATATTTACAAATAAGTTCTCGACCTTTAACCATTTTTTCAAATCAAGCCAACGGGCATCGGGAGGCCTGCCCGGTGGATGACGTGTCACCGTTTATTACACGTCCCCACCCACGACTCCAAAACGACACCGTTTTGCACGACATGTTTAATCCACGTATTTATTAAAAAAAATAATAAAAAACGACTGTCAACACCATCTCCTCCTCTCTCTCCCCTGCATAATTTCCCAGCCATGGATTCCGGCAACACTCTTTCGGCTGTCAACACCCAACCATGAAAACTTTCGCCCTCACCCCCTTTAACCCAAACTTCCCCCCACACCTCCTTCCATCAATTATCATGGAGGAGGTTCGGGACCGAGGCGTCGGCGGAGGTATATACAGTGAGAGAGAAAGAAGGGGGTGCGGTGGAGAGTGAGAAAGGTGTTGAGAGAGTGGTTATGAGTGCATTAAACATATTGTGCAAAACGGCGTAGTTTTGGAGTCGTGGGTGGGAACATGTAATAAACGGTGACATGTTAGCAAGCGGGCAGACTTCCCTCTACCCGATGGCTTGATTTGAAAAAAAGGTTAAAAGTCGAGAACTTATTTATAAATATTAAAAAGTTTAAATTAATATAAAATTCACAAAAAGGTCAAGACTTTTGACGCAATTAACACTAAAATGAACCAAAATGCTAAAATAGATTCCTCTCAAAATAACGAGTGAGTATATCCTGTGACACATGCTCCATTTATACTTTTCTAGTATATAAGATGAAAGAAAAATATTATTATTATTATTATTATTATTTGTGATAAGCTATAACTCTTGCAAAAAGAGTAATCATCTGAAATTAAAAGGCAACATTCTATATTAGTGAAGGTACATAAGAAAGAGGTAAAATTCATTCATACCCTAGGAAAATATAAACATAAGGAAAAAGGTTTTTGACATTTTTTTGTGCATCGATCTACATTTCACTACATATTTGAAAAAAAATAGAATAATACCAAAATGTAAATAATAATAATAAAAATATAAACATCGAAAGTTTATGCGCAATTAGCCAATTTAGTGTGATATGTAAAAGATTGGGAAATTTGCAAATAAGTGTGAAACTTGGTCCACTATCTTAGTCAAATCGAAACCGGAAAGCTGTCCAAAACTGCAATACCCTCTTCCATTTTAACTTCTCCAAAACTGAAAACCCCACCCCACTTCCCCTCTCCCCCTCTCTCTCTCTCTACCAGTTCTTAGAATTGTCCCGAAGCTACTCCACCCCCCCCCCCCCCCTTTTGACATAAATAGGGCAACTGCATAGCCCTCAATAACGCCTGATTGTTGCAACAAAGATGGGGGATGGAGATCTGGAGCGAGGGCCACCGTCTAAAACCAGAAACCCTCAGACCTACTACGCAGCAGGGGGAGCAGGGGCTTATGACATGGAGTATTCCGACACCCAATGGACTTCTTGGCTTGTCCCCATGATCGTTGTCGCTAATGTTGCCATGTTTGTGGTGATCATGTTCGTCAACAATTGCCCCAAGAATCATGATCGCCTTCAGGGTGATTGTGTCGCCAGGTTTCTTGGCAGGATTTCCTTTCAGCCTCTTAGGGAAAACCCTCTCTTTGGCCCCTCTTCTTCGACGTAATCCCCCTTTTCTATCTTTCATCATTGATTATTGTTGTCCTTCCGTTTGTTTGTGGGGTGGGTTGATTTCACCGTTTTTTGGATTGAATTCTTTGATTTGGATTTATGGGTTGAGGTTTGAATTGATGCTTTTGAATGGGGGAGGGGTTTTGAGAATTGATTGTGGGCTTCCTTTTATGAATTTTTTCTTCTGAAAAAGTGCTTTTGAATTTGGTGTTGGATTGTAGGGTTCTTGTGACCAACCAACTTTTAGTTGTCCACCACAAATGTATTCCATTTATGGACATCTCAAAATGCTTACTTTTGGATATCTAGGTTTTGTTATGTTGTTCTTCTTTATTAAGCCTTCATTTGTTCTTTATAATTAGTTGGTGGCTAAATCTTTAATGCTAATTAACATCAAATCTGAGATATTGAGTTCTTGCATCTTATCAAGAAAGGGCTGTGAATTTTGGATATGAAATTTCTTGATTTCAAACATGATCTATTTAGCTGCAATATTTGCGTTATAAGTTTGATCGTACCTTGGATTTACATAATTACATTTGGTGAGATGGACTACTTTCCTGGTATTTTGTTTTTGTGATTCTCTGATGCATAACATGTGATGTTCATTCCTGATTTAGTGCCTTTAATATAATGTGCCGTTGTGCGATCAAGCTGTTGTTAGCTTATAGTATGTTCCACGTTTATGGATCTTGAGTTTCTATTGTGCCTTGGTGTAGCTGATTATGAAATTGGTGTACCAAAATTAGGTGGCCAAATAGGTGTTTGGATTACACAGATCATTCAAACAAAGTAAAGCATTTAAATTCTGTTTTGGTGGTTGGATTTGTCATCATCCAACCAAAGTAACATAACAAATTCCTGTTTTGGTGTTTAGCTCATGTGTATAGAAATAGTAAAGGTGTCTGGAATTAATTCTTTACACGATATTCACATTTATACATTTATTTATAAATTCTTAATTAGTATCAATAGTATTGTTGTAGATGTTGAACATTCTTACAAATTGCGTACTTTTGAAGATGATCTGACGAACTCGATGTTGAGCTGTGAATGATCATAGAAATTATGTTTAAGTCACTTTCTGATAGCTAATATAATGATATAATCATGCATAGTGTATCTATTTTATTTAACTATACCTTCGCTTTATTATTGAGAAACTCTATACCTTGATATGTTATTAAGTCTGAAATACAAATATATGGATTTTTCAAATATTTTAAATATATATACAATTTTATCCGGACTCCGGAAATTTACATTTGCCTTCCTTTTGAACCTTTACTTTTGTGCTATAAGAGATTTGTAAACTTGATTTTTCTTAGCTTATGATGGCTTCGGAAAGAAGCTTAATAACGAGAATGTACGGATTGTTACCTTGTGGTTATTTATGATTCTAACATTCCAACATATAGACAGTCCTTTTCGGAATATGTTTTCTGTTAGTTGTCGGTTGTCGCTTCTGATGGAAAAAATGTTGCTTGTATTTTCATTTACCATCACCAGAAATTCAATTACTCTTGTGCCCTTGCAGATTGGAAAAACTGGGAGCACTCGAATGGAACAAAATTGTGCACCAGAACCAAGCTTGGAGGCTCATAACTTGTATCTGGCTGCATGCTGGTGTCATTCATTTACTTGCAAACATGCTGAGCTTGGTTTTCATCGGGATCCGTCTGGAGCAACAATTTGGATTCGGTTAGCATCTTCAAAAAATCTTGATTCTTCTATACATTTTAATCCTACAACCATATTTTGGTCGACCTTTCTGCACTGGCTTTCATTACTAATGGAAGTTCCTTGTCTGTGATTCAGTAAGAGTCGGGGTAATATACTTGCTGTCGGGAATTGGGGGGAGCATTTTGTCTTCCTTATTTATTCAGAAGAACATATCTGTGGGGGCTTCTGGTGCTCTGTTTGGGCTTCTTGGAGCAATGCTATCCGAGTTACTTACCAACTGGACAATCTATACTAACAAGGTATACATGTTCTTACCACATGCTAAATGACAACAGAAGAACTTTTACCTAGTGTTAGATTCTTGTTCGAAATTTACTTAACTCATTTATCTCGTCCTTCCTATAGGTTGCGGCTCTGTTTACTCTGTTGGTAATAATTGCAATTAACCTGGCTGTTGGAATTCTTCCACACGTGGACAATTTTGCGCACATTGGAGGGTTTTTGAGTGGTTTTCTCCTGGGCTTTGTGTTTCTGATCCGACCCCAGTTTGGTTGGTCGGGAGGGCGAACCCGTCCAGTAGAGTCCCATCTCAAGTCCAAGTACACGGTTTACCAATACATTTTCTGGATTGCTGCCATAGTTCTGTTCATCATAGGGTAAGATCACATACCACATTTGCCATTTCATCCTTTGTATCCCGTCTGAGATCACATCCATTCCCTTTCCTGCAGATTCACAGTCGGGCTGGTGATGCTGTTCAAGGGCGAAAACGGGAACGACAAATGCAGCTGGTGCCATTATTTAAGCTGTGTTCCAACATCAAGATGGAGCTGTAACAATTAAGGAATACTCCAACATCTGTTTTATATTACTATGACTCTTGATCCTTGTCTTCTTCTCTTACAACTTTGGTTGTCTGTATATTGTTTACAATCACGTGCTCTCTTATGTATATTGCCATAGCATCCCTCATGTTATACCTTGTTTTCTCACCCACTTTTCATACCTTATGTCTTACTTTTTTAATTTTTATGAGAGAATACTATTCTTTTGTTTTAGTACTCTACACTGCTTATACCTTGTTTTATTCTTTTCCCAGACCCACTATATACACACTGGAATATTGGACTAAGTAAATTTTATATAAAAATGATATATTTACCTATTACTTACATTAGATTACTGAGAAAATTAATGAAACCAAGAATGTTAACTTTGAATGCAAGATTTATTTTTGATGGAAATGGGAATGCTTTGCATGAAGATAATGTAAAACCTAAGGAATTCCCAAATAAATAGTAGTGAAAATCACAAGTATGATAGGTAAATGAAATGGGAGGGGTTAAGAAAATGTTGGTAAGTATTCTTTTGGAAAATAAAAATGAAGTATTAATGTGTTTACCAAGATGGAGATTTTCACCTGTAATCTTTTAATGGGTGGAAGAATATATGAAGAATAAGAATTAGTAGAAAGTGCTAGTAGTATGGGTAGTTGGAGATGATCTATAATTTTCAAATATATCATAAAAATTGCCAATAGAGGTATGCCAGAGAGAGAAAGAGGTGACTACTTTGCTGGATATTTATAGGACGGTAGATTTATTAATTTTGGAAGTAATCGGAAGTGGCAACTAACGCAGGAATGCTCAGATGGGAAGCTCATTAACTCATTAGATCCCATAGAAGATCTTCTTCACTTGAAACAAAACTTATGACATGGAGTATATGATAGTCGAGATCACATGAGTTCCAGGTTGTTTAATAACAATCGGGATACTAGTTTGGGGATGGATTACTCTTAAAAAGTATATATTGTTGAAAAGAGAAGATATTTAAAAGTGGAATGAAGATATTAAAAATTTAGTGTAAAAAAGTTAGAAATTGTGACCAAGAGGAGATGTGCACTGTGTTCTTGTAAGTCTTCTATACTTTTCGCTGCTACTTGTTGTTCTACTGATGTAATAAGTGGGTAAATTTCTTACCCTTTGTTTTAATAAAATCATTTTTCTTGATTGCAAAAAAAAAAAAAAATAACAATAGGGATACAACAAGAAGAAAGCGGCTATTGTTCTAATATTAATGAGAGGCGCACCTACTTATTTTTCTTCAAAATCTGTTTATAAAAGAATAAGAGGCCTTATAAAATATAATGTAGAAAGTGTTGTGTCACAATATCACATTCAATTAATGAAAAATTAACTACAATATAGTCAAATAAAATCAAGGAGAAAGTTTACCTTGTTCGGATTTTCCCACTTCAGTGTATTTTTTCTTCCATGTGTGACGCGTTATAAATTCCTTTAAGGTGATAGAATTCTTAAATTCTTTAAATAAGACAATTGTTAAAATTCATTTTTCTCAAGTGACAATCAAATAATCACGTACTAATAATAGGGCCTGCCTTTGAGTACATTAAAATAGGCCCACACCACAATTCCGGTGTAGTTGGCTGCCTACCTAACCATTCATTTGCTGCTATCATCTTCAATTTACTACTCTTGGAGACCTAATTTAATATCACATCACTATACTGCACCCAAGAAAGAAACTGGAAATAGCCATTTTCCATGTATACTGGTACACCCATATCCTCTAATCAGGCCTAGCAATGAATCCACCAAAGTACAACCAATTAATGCACACCTTTCACATCATACGTACAACCCATTTCAACTCATGGCAATGTTAATGTAAACTGATGAAGAAAATAAAATTTAACCAGAATAAGTTATATTTCTCCACAAGTGACATTTCCCATGTTATAACTGCATGCTTACGCTAATTTTTAACATCCAATTACCATAAATTTGATCTACATATATTAGTGAAGATCCATTGGGACAAGTTAACTAATATCTCTGCCACTGGCCTCCGGTGTGTTCACCTCTAACCGGCATTCCAAGCCGGTCCAACCGGCCTGATCCCAGATAAGCTTTGTTTGTGAACTGTGTTGATCTTGAGTCTCCATATCCATGAACTGAATACCTCTTTGCAGAGCTTGATCTTTCGAACTGGGGCCGCTGTTTAGGGGCACTCAGGGACCTCACCTTAGCTTTCGATGATTTTGTTAAAGCCATGTAGTTAGGATGATCGGAGTAACCACTAAGGCAGCTCCTTGAACCATCACTCTTGGTCGGGGTAAACACTCTTCTCTTTGTGCTTCCATCTCTGGATGATACCGAATAGTATGTCGGGCTGTTATAAGCAGTGCAGAAAGCACTTTCATCCTCATGCTCTGCATATTTCAAGGGGCTCAAAGATTGAACTTCACCAGATGATGGGCTCAGAATGGACTGACGGGCTGTGGAGTCCTTCGAGGTTGAAAAGCTTTGGCAGATTTGATCCGAGTTCAGACTAAGATGAGAAGAGTAGAAGAGAGTCCTATGCTTGGTGGTTGCGTGTGAATTCCCCATGTCCACTTCAAGAATCTTATAACTCCTGTCATCTTCCATGGGATGAGTTCGAGTGAAAGATCCATGTTCCGACAATCTCCCACTCGTTCTGTTGTCAATTAACCGGCGGCTAGCTCGTGATTTTTCTGGATCATGGTCGTTGCTGCTGTTTGGTTTTGAACCATTTCTCTGCATTCATCACGAGACAATTAGGTACATAGTTGTAAACAAAACCATGTTAACTGAATAAAGAGAAGCTTCTGATAACAAACCTTGAGCATCACCAACTGTTCGTGCTTCGCGCTCCTTGCTCGATTAGCATGCTCAAATTTCTCAGGAGTTGCTGGTCCCTATAAGTTCATCAAGAGGTTTAAGCATCCTTTATTAATTGTATCAACCAATATTAGTATGGAGTATCAACTTATTTTCAAGTATGTCGGGTGTGGGGTGGGTGATCTTTTATTGACTCAGTTTGTTGCATGATAAAAGTACAATATTTTCCCCCTAATCCCCTATGTTCAGTGGAATGGCTACCCACTTTTCCCTGCTTCAAATTCAACAATGGGGGCCCCAATACTACTTCATTAACCTTTCTATAATCCCATCAAACTATTAATTAAAGTTCAAACAGCTGGGAGGGAAATATAATTTTGACTTACTGGATAATTGAAGTGAGAGGCCTTCATGCTCGAATGTGGTGATTCAGAAATTGGGGTGCGCCCTGCCCGAGCTCTTGCTTGCGCTCGTACAAGCGCCTGCAATCGTCGAAGAGCATATGCTGTTTGCTTCCTCACAAGGTGACCTCTAACCAGCGCTTGAAGCTTCACCAATGCTTTCAATGCCCGTAATGCTCTTCTTGACTAAATATTTTCATCAAAAGATTAATTTTAGATACAGCTTATTGAAGCTAAACACCAGATTGGTAAATAATCAGAATAAAGTCTAATAGTAATTTTCAGTAAAAATGAAATAAAGTTAAAAATAGTGCATCCAAGTAACTTCAGGCTATACAACCAACCACCTAATGAGGAAATAATGTGGGATTACGCAGACAACAGTGAATTTTTTTGAAACTTCTTCGTTGGCGCCACCAAGGAAATTGATATTTTTTACTTTATGCTAAAAGTCTGACATCATAGAAGATAGAGACATGTCATTCAAAAAGTATTACAAAGTGAAGAAAAAGTAAACCAAAGAGCTAAAGATGTACTATTAAATAATATAAAGTATAATTCTTACTCAGTCAACTTTATATCCAAACATATGCAGAAATCTTCTTGGAGGTTAGATATAGGGGTTCTGTAATTGTTAGCCTTTTGTTAATAAAATGTTACACCCTAAAGGCTTAAAAGTATCCATCACTCATCTCATCCTATAAACATGGAGTAAATATTCCTAATAAAAAAAAAAAGAGTAGTACTACTATAAACTATACAACATTTATGCCACTTCCACATGAAATAAATTAATTAGAACAGGATGTGAGAAGATGTAGAAGGTAAAATCTTCACATACTTTCCATTGCCCAATAGAAATAGAAAATAATACTAGCATAAGAAATTAATGCTCAAGTGCTGGACAATGCATTAATACACATGCAGTGTGAAATCTTGACTTCAAATGATAGTACACAATTTAAAGATAATATAATATGTACAGAAAACGAAATGTTGCACCGACCCAAAACAACCATGTCTTAGACCAAATCCATTAAATATTCATCAACTCAAGCAATTAAAAAGTACAATTTGATGATCATTCCACCCTCAGTGTGCTTGAAAGCTCCACCACAACCACATTTATATTTGGAATGAAAAAATTAACACCAGTGTGAGACAATTATTAGAACCAGATCTTTGTTAGTCCACACGCTTCAACATAGCATTGACCCATAAATCTCCACATCCAAACTTAAACAAAAGATACATACATACACAGAGAAAAGTTGTAGATGTACATGTATATAAAACCAAATGACCAAGAAAAGCTAAGATTAAAGACTCAACAAGCAGATAAGGAGGTAAGTAAAACGACAAATTAGCCTACGGATTCAAGATGTGGCTGATGCAATGATTTAATCTGGAAGTTTCAGCAGCATGAAAACTTGGGATAAATAATTACGTCGTCGTTTCAACGCGCACGTGAACGACATTCACTGTAGTATTATTTTTCACTTTCCATTTACACACAATTCACACATTCGTAGGTGTAAATCTACGGTAGTGGTGGAGTTCGCCGGGCGGCGGTCAGGGAGTTTTCACCGGAAAGAGAGAGTTAAAAAGACATTTCTACCCCTCGAGGACAGAACTATTACTATTCGTGTTAACATTCCGAAAATTGAACGATCAAGGAAGGGCATAAATGGACAATAAATGGCTATAACGGCATGAAAAATGTGTGCAGAAAAAACTAACCAGATAGGCACGAAAATGTGACTGAATCGTAACGGCCGCCCACTCCTCCCGGCTCAGGTAACCCGACCCGCTCTGTGTAACGGTCGACGCCGTACCGCTCACATCACAACCGCTCCCCGGCGTAGAAATGTTCCGGCCGCTGCTCGTGAGCTGGACTACAGCGGCGGCAGCTTGAGCGGCGGCAACGGCGGCCTCGGCGACAGCTGCGGTGGCGGCGGCGACGGCGATAGCGTGCTTGCTGGCTTCATCGTCGTCCTCCGCACCTGGAATTGTGGAGTGCTGAGACTTGTGCCGATCCTTCTGAGACTTAGAGAGGGTCCATTTCTTCCTGGTCGGCGGTTTCTGAGGCTGGCTGTCGGCGGTCTTGAGTCCGAGAAGGCCTCTGAACCACTTGGAGGCCTTGCCCATGGGAGGGAGGGTTGCGATTCAGAGTAGTGAGAATAGCTAGTTTGACTAAATAGAGAGAGAATGGAGGAGAGAGAGAGAGAGGGGCAGAAATGGTGGGGGAGCGAGCTTGGTAAGGTGACGAGTCAAATCGACTGCAACTCTTTCGGATCCGCTGTTGTGAGGAGTATAAAAGTGAAGTATATGGGAATTATATTGGAATCAGTTATTTTTTTATTATTTCATATAATTATAAAAATCTCATTTATTATCTTCTTCAATAAAATTCAATAATTTTTTTATTTTTTATTTTTTAAATGTGATTCAAATTGTAACGTTTATTAATTTAACTTTATCGTTATTACAATTTTTTTAAGTACGAGACTAAATTAATAACTCAAATTTAAAAATAAATAATGGAGCATGACAAAAAGAAAAATGTAAAAGAAGCCAATTTTAGTATCCGTTAAGTTCTTATTTTCTGCTCATTAATTGAGTCAAAAAGTAATTTAAATTTATTTCCGTAGGCTTTACTCTATATATATATATATATATATATATATATATATATATATATATATTTTTTTTTAGTTCACATTTTATTTCCCCCTAAATGTAAATATGCGACCATATGGAATATATTTTGGAAAACTGAGAAAATACTATTCTCTCCATCGGCTATATATCCATTTTGCGATTTTAATAAAAAAAAACTCTAACATATAACACATTACTCATTATTTAATACAACTACACATGCGATATAAAATAAAATTTACGTACAAAAATAAATAGTTACTTTATTGATGGACGGGGAGTATATATTTAAATTTTGAGTCCAACTGTTGTGTATCTGATGCACCTATATGATCTTAACCGTTAAATTAAATTTTAATTTGATCTCCACCATCAAATAAAATAAAATAATTAATTTTTTTTCAAAATAACTACCCATTACCCTTATTTTTAACATATTAATCCCAGGTGGACCAAGTGCACTGCAGAATCACCCTTAAATTTTAAAATTATTAACCATCAATTAGATTTATTGTAATTTTACACACTTTACAATTTTTTTGATCTAAATACCCCTCACAATATATTTTTTAATAATTTAATTGTTTAATGTCAACTAGGGTATCAAATGATCGACGCATGATACCAACATCATATTCGACACCATCATCAAAACATCAAATATCGGATTCAATGTCAATCATGGTGTCGGAGTCTCAACACAAAATAGCAATATCATGTCCAACACCATCATCATAGAACCAGATATTAAAGCCCAACAAAATAATACTCCATATATTTGGATTTTTAAATAATCTAAATTTGAATTTTGAGTGATAATGATTTTTCACTTTTGATATATTTGACAAAGTTTTCTTAAAATATAAATACGTGCACTCAAATCTAGACACATATATTTTAATTGAAATCGGTTAAAATGAAATCAAAATTGAATATATTTTGGTTTGTTTTTAATTTCTTAGTATTTTGTAGAACCGACAATTCATATATATATATATATATATATATATATATATATATAAATGATTTAAGGATGAAAATTTAAAATAAAAAAAATAGGAATTGGAACCGGCCATTTCAACTCAAACCGAAATTATTCTAATACTGATTTGATTTCGGTCCTAATTTTCCAAAATCGGAACCAATAGTTTGGATTCAAAATCGATTCCGAACTGCATACATGTCTACTCAAAACCCGATCAATCTAAGAAGTAATACAACTATTAAATTATGGAGTCGTTTTATACTCCACTATTAAGCGTAAAAATTATTACCTTAATTTTTAAAATTAAGGAAATAATTTATTAATCAAAATACTCTTGAATTTCAAGAGAAAGTCTCTTTTAATAAAAAAAATAAAAAAATAATGATCTTATTAAATAAATAAATACTTTTAAAAAAATAGTATATACCCTCGCTTGAAATTGAGTATAAGTGATCTATGTTTTCGATTTTGAAAAATAGATTTTTATTTTCAAAATCACACTTAAAAAAAAAACTACCTATAAATATACACCTACAAATTATCTAATCATTCATCTCTCATTAGAGTTTTTTTTTTCTTTGTCACTTCTCTTTCATCTCTTCTTTTACGTTATAAACAAATAAAATTTTTATTATTCATTAATTTGACATATAATTAATACTTTACTCAATTCAAAATTCAAAATAAATATATACTTCACCAACTCTGTTTGTCTTGAGTGTATGTAAGGTTTGAAAATTTATTCTTATATGAAGTATTTGTTTTTGTTTTTGTAGAGTAATTTTTAAATTTAAGCCAAATTAATGTGAAAATATGTAAGTAGTGATACTAATAAAAGAGTATTATTAATGTGAAGAGAAGCAGAAAAAAAATATTAAAAAAATGTATAAATGTGGATGAAATGGAGTTTAATATTGCTAATAGATGTATGTATGAATGATATTAAAATTTTAAGAGGGGTTATTTTGTGAGACGGGTTTATGTGAGACTGATAGTAAAACGGGTCAACTCGTTGTTAAAATATGATTGTTATATATAAAGTATATTTAATAATTAAAGTATGTTTATAGTAAATCATTTTATAACACTTTAACAACATCTTTTAATTCATTATTTATCATATTTTAAAGAAGCATATTTTACCTATAAATTAACATACATATAACAAGTATACTTTAATAACGAATCAACCCGTCTCATCAACCCGTCTCAGCTCGTCTACAAGAGACTTTGTGAAATTTTAAATGTAAATTTTAATTATAGAAAACTGATTTAAAAACTAGAAAACAAACATGGCATGTGTTGAATAGGGATTGAAACTAACAATTCAACCATAGTTTATCGGAACAGATATATTCTACAATTTATATTATTATTATTATTATTATTATTAAAGTCATGTGACACTGTATTTATTTTTGTGATACGCTTTATGAAATATATTAAAATATAATTGTTATATAAATAAAATATGCTAATTAAAGTATATTTTTTTAAATGTATGGTAAATAATGCATTAAATTATTATTACAAAGGAGTAATATACAAGTATATTTTAATTTCAAATAAGCATATATTAAATAATTAACTACAAGTGATGGAGATACACAATTTAAATAAAGAAAAATCCAATATTTAAAAATAGCAACGAGAATAACTAGAAAAGTGGAAACAAGACCGTATATAATTTGATTATTATGACCAAATCCAAAATCTTTTTTGTGAAAGATCCCGGCTTTTGTATTTTGGTGGACCCCAAGGTCCTTTTGATGACCTATGTTGAAGGGATATCTATTTATTCCAATGGATTGTGAAAAGCTCGCGACAACTAGTAATGGAATCGAGAAAAGTATACAAAAAACAAAGTTTCTTTTCTATTATATTAGTCTTTTCTATTATATTAGATTAGTATTAGTTAGTGATTTAGATTAGTTAGTGATGTCGGCTTGGTGAGTTACTCCTGATGTTGGCATCAGTTCTACATTTTGTCTATGTGTGCCAAAGGAGAAAAGGGGCTCATTGTGCACATGAGAAAAACAAAGAGATCAATTTTTAAATAGACAATATGGATTGGCCTCTGGCGATCCAAATGAATCATCCTTTCTATATAGATAAATCTTATTATTAAAAATATTTAAAAGTTCCTTTTAAAAAAAAAACTTATAGTGAATGATATTTTTTAAAAATGAATTATTAAAATTGACGTCGATTGAGATTAATAAGCTTTAAATTAAAGATAAAAAATTACTTATAATGATTTAACAATATATAGAATTACGGATAATAATAACAAGAGTTAATTGTAAAAAAAAAAATTCAACTTTTACTTCTATTGCAAATAAATTTCAACTTTTGAAAAATTGCAAAAAAATCTCAACTTTTTGGTTTCGTGCAAAACGCACCCAACGGGCAGGATAGGGTTGCCCGATGTATGATGTGGCGTTGACCTTTGCCACATCAGCTTTGAATTATTGCAAAAAAAAAAATCTCAATCTTTACTTAAATTGCGATTTAATCCTAACCTTTAAAATTTTGCAAAAAAAAAAGACCATTATTTTTTATTTTTTATTTTAAATTTCACGCATTATATTTTATATTTAAATTTTAAATTCTAAAAAAATATTAAATAAAATAATAAATTTATTTTAGTTTTTAAAATATTTTATGCATTACAAAATTTTATAATTTATAAAATCAAAGTATTCTTAAACATGTCTTAATATTTTTTCGTAATTTCATGTTATATTTAATATGACAATATATATATATATATATATATATATATATATATATATATATATATATATATATATATATATATATATATATATATATATATATATATATATATATGACAAAAGATTTATACAAAAAATAGTTTATAATTTATGTAGACTTAATTTATAAACTCATAGTTTTATACTGATAAAAAATAGTATTAGTTATGTTTTAATTTATACAAACCAAATTTTCATGTACTCTTTTTGGCATTTTATTTCAATCTTTATATTTCTCTTTTTAGCATATGACCCACCTAAAACCATTAATATATTACCATGAGACCCACATACAATAATAATACACTTACCTACTTGCATTAAATATTATATCTTTAAACTCACTATCCATTAAAATATTATACTCCCCCGTCCTATTTCAGATGTCATACTTTTCATTTTGGGTTATCCCACAAAAGTTTGCGCATTTCTAAAAAAATAAAAAGTCAATCACAATCACTCTTCTCCATACAATTTATTTACAAAAAAAATCATATTTACCTAACACACCAAACATACTTTATCATTTATTTATTATTATAAATACCATAATACCCCTAAAAGTTATCACTTTTCTTAATCTCCGTGCCGAAAAAAACATGCAAACTTTTGTAGGATGGAGGGAGTATTCCTTAATCAAAGTGCAAAAACAAACGTAAGCTAGCATTAAAACAAACGTAAGCATTGAAATGTAAGTTTTAAATATTACTACATAATAATTTTTGTGAATATAATTTTAATATAAAATGTAATTTTTTTATTAGATTTGTGCAATTCTTTTTAAAAAAAATTTTGATGGTTATTTTTGCCAAAATCTCAAAAGTTGGGATTTATTTGCAATAGAAGTAAAGGTTGAGATTTTTTTGCAATAAACTCAAAACTGACATATCAAAGGTTAATGCCACGTCAGAAGTCGGGCAGCCCTCTCCTGCCCGTTGGGTGCGTTTTATACAAAATTTAAAAATTGAGGTTTTTTTTTGCAATTTCTCAAAGGTTGGAATTTATTTACAATAAAAGTAATTGTTAATTTTTTTTACAATTAACCCTAATAATAATGATAAATAATAATAGTAGTAGTAGGGTGTCACCTAAAATATTAAAGTTTGGTGAGTAGTTTATTTTTTATTATTTCATTTTATTTAGTAGTTGGAATCAAATGAAATTTTAATTTAATAATTTAGATCATCCATATGCATGTAGCGATAATGTGTAATGCAGTTTAACTCATAATAATAACATTTTTCATTATGTGCTGTCTTACAAATGTTTGTATCCTTAAAAAATTAACAAAAAGCCAGAACAATCATCTTCACTACTTTATTTAAACAAAATCGTCTCGATTTAACACACTTAACATACTTTATCATTTATTATAAAATATTTATATAATATTCCTAAAAGTTGTTATTTTTCTTAACATTTTTTTATTAGGTAAATATTAGTTGTTAGTGTAGTTAAAAGTTAGTTCACTAAGCCCAAATATTTCAAAATTTCTCCAAACTCATCTTATAACTCCTTTCTTAATTAGTTTCTAACGAGAATCAAACTTGGATTACTCCAAGATTTTTCTTAACATATACTTTGTCATGTACTCCCTTCATCTGCGTTAACGTTTACATTTACCTTTTGCATTTAGATTAAGAGATATAATAATATTTTAATAAATAATGAATTGAAAAATTATAATATAATGTTTAATATGTAGTAGGTAGTTGTATTAGTGTTGTGTTTGTCACATATAAAATAATTATTTATTTTGTGTGATCTTACTTTAAAAAAAATGTAAATCTTAAGAATCAAAATATAAAAAAATTAATATTAATGCTGGAGGGATGGGGTATCATCTTTGGTTTATTTATATCTTGAACCCTGTAGAAAAGCAGCAAAACAACAAATAATGTTACTATCTCATTACAAAAATCTGACCATGGAATCTACAAATATTACGTCACCTCTCTCCCACATCAC
Source organism: Pogostemon cablin (assembly GCA_023678885.1). NCBI lineage: Eukaryota > Viridiplantae > Streptophyta > Magnoliopsida > Lamiales > Lamiaceae > Pogostemon > Pogostemon cablin. The sequence continues at coordinate 34,841,681 of CM042951.1, forward strand.
ATGCACTGCCTTTAATTCAGTGTATTTAAAGTACGAATTTCCTAATAGTATTTAGTAGTATTTATTTATTATTGTTATTATTATTAATATTTGGCAAAAAAAATTAAGAACATTACTGAAAAGGATGAAATTGCCCGTCCCATATCCACCACCCCACAATCCTACAAATAGTGGAGAGTAAAATACAGTTAACTAATTAGAGACCAAAAATTGAGAATATTTTGAATGATTTTATTAGAGAAAAAAATAACAACATTTTAATTAAAATAAATTATAATATCTAATCGATGCAAAGTTATAACTTTTCAACTGTACTATGTAATAAATAATTTTTAATATAAAATAAATATAAAGTGATACTTCATTTTAATTAAATTTGATAATATTTTTATTAAAATGCGATAACTAATTAAAAGAAAACCATCTCATTGTGAGATGATCTCACACACGTGTATGCACATTATTTTGGATATTAATTAATTCATCCTTAAAATATATTCATTTTATCCCGCGTTAACGTTGACGTTTGCATCTTGTACGGAGATTAAGAAATATAATATTTTAATGTGTAGTGAGGTGAGAGAAATAATATTTAATGTGAAGTGGGTAGTTGTATTAGTGTTGTGTGTGGGCCTACATGAAATTATTATTTTGTGTAGGTCCAACATGTAAAAAAAAGAGATGTAAAACCTTGACTTGGGACAATCCAAAATGAAAAATGTCAAAAAAAGAAATGTAAGCCTTAACTTGGGACAACCCAAAATGAAAAATATAAATCTTAACGCGGGATGGAGGGAGTAGTAATTTGCACATGATACAACACTTAAAAAAAGTTTTTTAGAAACAGAATTTATCAATTTACTCCGAACAAAAATTACAATTTTCTTCTAGCAATGAAATAAAACGGATTTATTCAGGTTTTACCAACGGAATCATTATATAAATTAAAAACAAAACTATTAAAATGAGAACTACCAATGAGATTATTTATCAACAGAATTGAATTTTAGTTGCTAAAATTTTACCAACGAAAAACTAAATTCATTAATAATTTAATTTAACAATTAAATTAAAATTTTTAGCAATAAAATATTTCATTCATAAATTTTCATTTTTTATTTTTTTAATGTGCGGCCAATAGTTGTATGATCCTTCTACAGTCTTACTTAGTATTATATTCAGATAACTTGGACTACGAATCATTCAGATAACTTGGACTACGAATCAATGATTTATGATACTCCAATTTATTTGTAAATTATTCCGATCCCAATAAATTATTTATAATCCTATATATAGTTGCGTTGCGTACACATAATTTACTACAAATTAGCGGGAGAAACATGCAAATATTATGACTTAAAACTTGATCAAGATTAGAAAAGAAAAAAATGAAAATAAAAATAGATTTAGTTTGATGTATTTATGGAGATGCACTAAATTTTGGAAATGTCGTCGTTCAATAAAACGTGTTAGACTAATGGAAACACATGTCAAGTCAAATACGACGACTTGGGCCCTTTCATTTGTAGGAGTTTAATTTCTATATATTGTCGGGTGAACTAAAGTCTATGTCTAATTTTTAGCTACATTGGGTGAATAAGTTGTACATATATTTAAATTTTATTTTTTTTAAAAAAAGAGTTAATTGTAGGGTTAATTTCATTAAAAGTCTCAACTTTTTCGCCGGATTAGTCAAAACTTTTAAATATTTATAAATAAGTACTCGACCTTAAGCTCATATTACAAATCGAACCACTGGGCAGCTGGAGGCCTGTCCGGTGGATGACATGTCATTTTGACTCCCAAATTACATCCTACGTGTCAAAATGACTTTCAAATTTATCCCATCTGTCATGAAATTAGTGCACCATCTTATCCCCCTCCTCCACATCCACCCACGACGACGACTATATCCCCACCGCTACCCTCGCTCTTCCCTCCACCTTCCTTTGCCTCATCCCGCCTTGTTGGTCCCCTGAGGAGACCGTCACCCTCATCCACAGGCAAGAGGTCGCCGACGATGTCGCCGCCAGATGCCCCACCAGTCCACTTCCAGAACATGCACTCCATGGAGAAGGGCCCCAATCTCCTCCATTGATGACGCTGATTTCAACAACAGCGTCAATCGTGTTCACGGTTGTGTAATAATATTTTGTTCAATAATGGGATACAATTATAATATTTTGCTTTTATGATGGAGTTACTGTTAAAGATGGAAACAAGCTGGTGAAAAATAATCATCAGAAATTAGGATCTGCTGGACTTTCACTACATTATGCAAATATAATTTCCCAGATTGATACACTTGTGAGTTCGTTCGTCATACTTATTCTGGTAATTCTTATTCTTATTCTGGAAAATGTGGAATGAGTTACAAAATTGTGAAAACATTGTTCTCGCATTGCAATTCGTAGTTGGGATCGCCGTAGTAGATGGTAAGGTTTGATGGTGCGCAGGGTTGGGGGAGCTTGAGGACGACGACCGCCATTGATATCCCCATTGTCGGCCATCTGATTAAAAAAACATTGGATCTTCAATTGTGGTTAATCGAGAGTTAGAAGAAACAGTGACACGTCAACCACCTAGTTGTTCGGTGACTTGATTTAAAAAATGGGTTTAAGGTCGAGTATTTATTTGTAAATAGTATTGAAAAGTTTGGATTAATCCGCAATCGACGAAAAGGCTGTAACTTTTAATATAATTAACCCTTGATTGTATATAAAACCACTAAATTTCTCGTATTACAAATTAATCCTGACTTTTGTGAATTAACAAATCAAAACTAGACTTTTAAGGCTGCCAGTTGGGTGCATTTGCAATAATGCTTAAAGTGGGGGCCTTTTTTGAAATTCGTGAAGATTAATTTACAATTACTCAAACTTTATGATTTTTCTTGCAATTAAATTTCGTGGTTTTTATTACAATTAGGTCATATTTTAATTGAGTGCTAAGTATTTTCTCTTAAAAAATATATTACTCCCTCCACCCCACATTAAATTGCACCTCGCTGTAGATGAGGAATTTAAGAAAATATATTTTTTAACTAACTTTATTAACTTTTGGAGGGTAACATAATATTTTTAAATAATAAATAAATTATAAAGTATCTTATGTGTGTTAAGTGAGAGATAAATTTGTAATTAAAATGTACGTTGAAAATTGATATAATGTATCCTCTTTTGGGTGATGAAGTTTAATGTGTGATGAATAAAACAGAAAGTGTAAAATTTAATGGATTGATTAATAATAATAATAAAGTAAAATAATTACTGATGAGATTAATGGATTGATTTATTATTTATTGAATTGATATCCAGTGCATTCGGGTGTACACATGTACTCATATTTTTATTTATTTTTATCAATAGTGTATATATTTTTCTTAATAATTGTATATAATTTTTTACATTCAAATTTTCATTTAAAAAGCTAACAAAAATTTCGTTAAAAAGATGTATAAATTTTTATTCATTAGTGCATATATTTTTATATAAATTTCTGAATGTGAATGTACGGGATAATTTGCCCTATCTATTTAAGATAATAGTTGGTCTCTTGTGCATCCGGGTGCATAGGGTGTTCAAGGAAATAATATTTTGCTCTAATGGATATACACTTTAATTAATGAGAGTACTATTTTTTCAATGAAAAATCCTTGAAATTAATATGAAGAGCATCAAAATTTAAATATATATATATATATATATATATATATATATATATATATACACGTATACCTTGTTCCGGGACGGAGAGAGTATAAAATTAGATTTGGTTAAACAAAACTAGCTTCGTGTGCCCGTGTGCACGTAAGACATTGCCTAAAGATAAATGTCATATATTTTATAATTAAATTAAAATAATTATATCTTAATGAGGTACTTGCGAGAAAAATTACGAACTTTAATTGCTAGAAAAATCACGAACTTTGAGAAATTGTAAATTTAATCCTCACCTTTGAAAAATAGCAAAAAAGACTCACAACTTTAAGCATTGTTGCAAAACGCACCCAAGGGGTAGTTGGGTGCAAATTGCGCGAACCCTAAAGGTCCCGTCCTTTTTTGCTAATTTACAAAAGTCAAAATTAATTTGCAATACGAAAAAAGTTCATAATTTTATATGCAATTAACCTTAAATTATATTTAAGGTCAATAAATTATTATTCTTTCAAAATAATAAATTATTATGTTAATAGAAATATAAAATCATAATATAGTAGAATTTTAAAAAAGTAATAATCTTTGACAAAATCTCTTGTAAGACGATAATTACACTGAATTAAAATTTGTTGAAGTATTATAGAATAATTAATTATAAACATATTTTAATTATTAATAAACATACTTTACCAATATAACAAATACTTTAATAACGAATTGACCTGTCTCACTATCCGTCTTAATGGGAGTCCTTCATATAGATTATTTAGGAGAGTATAAATTCAATATTCTAAAAAATAGTAATATTTCTTGTTTAAGAGTAAAGTTTAGATATATGCACACTCGCATGCAAAAATAATTTGACTTAATTATTTTTATTGGATTCATATTAATATTAATAGGGAAAAAATGCTTCTTCTTTTCTTTCACATGAATATAGACTTAGAATGTCTTTGTAAGAGATAAAAAGTGATAAAATTTTAATAAAAAAATGATATTCAATTTATAAAAAGTGATAAGCAAAGATTTGTGTGAGACCGTTTTCACATAAAACCTTACATGAGACGGATAAAAAGTGATAACATTTTAATAAAAAATTCAATTGGTGAAAAGTGACAGCAAAAACTTGTGTGAAACCGTCTCACGTAAACCCTTACATGAGACGTATAAAAAGTGATAACATCATTATTAGTATTTATCACTTTCGCTATAAAATGTTATTACTTTTATTAATATTATGAATTGTTCATAAAATAGTTTATTGTATATTATTACTTTTTATTGATTTAGTATCTCTTTTCATTGATGAAGCTATCATTTTTTATCCGTCTCATGGTTTACGTACGTGAGACGGTCTCACACAAGACTTGCCCAAAGTGATAATAGTGCAATAAACTATTTTATGAATAATTTATAGTATAAATAAAAAATGACAATATTTATAAAGAAAAATGATAAAAAAAATTAATAAAAAGATAACTAATTAAAAAAAATATAAAATGGTTGTAAGACTGTCTTATCCAACGCTTCTCCAAACAATTAAAAACAAAACTTAAATGTTTATTTTGAAAATTGAAAATTTATATATCTCAATTTGATAAAAAAAAAAACTGACATAAATGTTTTTATTATTTTTTTAAAAAATCATCCTATAAACACACTTGTAGATATATCTTACACAAAAATAATAAATAAAAATTTAGTTAAAAATATATAGTAATTATTATTGATAGAAGAGAGATTGTCTGTCATCTACAAAAAAATGATTTCACCATTACTTTTTATGGAACCATTGCACGTAGTATACAAATTTATCTAACACTTCCAAACGTTTTCGACTCTATAATGAAATACAATTTGGCAAAAACTTGTGTTCGACTCTATAATGAAAAATTTGGTAAAAACTTGTGTGCACCTGGGCGTACAGCACACTTCGTGCACCTTTATAATTTTATGTTAAATTGTATAATCTTTAATATAAAGATGTGTATCCTTTATTTTCTGAAGAAAAATAAATTTTTTAAAAATAGTGTATCCCTTTAGAACAAAATAATGTACCCTTATCCATAATACTAAATTATAAAGGCGCAAGCCTCACTCATAAAATTTAATAGTATATATATATATATATATATATATATATATATATTCTTAATTTTTTAAATAGTTAAAATAAAATTGTAAATTTTAAAATTTCCTAATTTTGAAAAAAGTTTGATGTTTGGGGTTGATTATGATGTACTCCCTCCGTCTCTAAAAAGCTTGCATTCCTTTTTTCGGCACGTAGATTAAGAAATTAATAACTTTTAGGGCTATAATGGTATTTTTATGTAATATATAAATGATAAAATATGGTAGGTAGAGATAGTTTTTTTGTAATTAAAGTGTATGGGGAAGAGTGGTTGTTTTTTACTTTTTGCTTTTTTTGGAATGTGCAAACTTTTGTGGGACAGCCCAAAATGGAAAGTGTGCCATCTGAAGTGAGACGGAGAGAGTAGATGTGATGCCTTGATTGCAGTGAAATCAAAATTGGGTTTGGGATAGATCTACATCTTTGATACATGAAACATAATATACTCCCTCCGTTCCAAAAAAATTTGTGCCCCTCTTTTCGGTACGGAGATTAAGAAAGTGATGACTTTTAGGAGTATAATGATATTTTTTGTAATAAATAAATAATAAAGTATGTTAGATAGAGATGATTTTTTTTTGTAAATAAAGTGTATAGAGAAGGGTAATTGTTTTTTACTTTTTGCTTTTTTTGGGATGTGCAAACTTTGTGGGACAACCCAAAATGGAAAGTGTGCCATCTGAAAGGAGACGAAGGGAGTATATATTCTTAATTTTTTAAATAGTTTAAAATAAAATTGTAAAAAATTTAAAATTTCCTAATTTTGAAAAAAGTTTGATGCTTAGAGTTGATTATGGATGTGATACCTTGATTGTAGTGAAGTCAAAATTGGGTTTGGGATAGATCCACATCTTTGATACATGAAACATAACCAACAAAACATATTTAGTCCAACATCAACCATATTTAGTGGGTAGTTATTTTCAAATATCTAAAAAGTTTGTACTATTTTATAATTAGCAAAACTGTTCAATTTTTTCATGTAATAAACCCTTAAAAAAAATAATAGGGTTGTTGTCTTGTACCTTGGATGTATAATATGTATAGGCTAATTATGTGAACTCGGGTGTACTCTAAGATAAGGTGCACTCACTTTAAAAAACGTATACAAATATAAACAAATACATATATAATTATGAACAAAAATGTATACAATTTAATTGTTAGTTTTTTGAATGAAAAATTGAATTTAAAAAGATATACAATTATTAAAAAACAAGTACTCCCTCCGTCCCGACGTTTGTTTTTTGCACGGGGATTAATAAATATAGTATTTTAAAGTGTATTGAGGTGAGAGAATTGATAATTTAATGTAAAGTGGGTAGGTGTATTAGTGAAATGTGTGGGTCCATGGAGAGAAATAATTAATTTGTGTGGATCCCATATTCTAAAAAGGGAAATGTAACCATTAGGATGAGACACCCAAAATGGAAATATGTAACCATTAGGATGGGACGGAAGAAGTATACACTAATGAATAAAAAGCTATACACATATAGATGCAGTGACGGACCCAGGATTTACGGTCAGGGGGGCCCAAATTTACTACAGGGAACAATTGCGTGAGATCGTTCTTACATTTTCTTAGATAGTTATCACTTTTTATATAAGACATTAATAATTTTTATTAAAATTATTATTACCTTTTATTTATAGTACAAATTGTTCATGAAATCATACATTGAACTATTATCACTTATCTTTTTTATTAAAATGTTATCAATTTGTTATCCATTTCATAGAATTAGAGAACAAGAGAGAGAGAAAAAATATAAAGAAATATAAAAGAGTAAGAAGAAAATAAAAAAATTTATAAATATAAATATAAGAAACATAAAATAAACTATAAAGAAAAAATAAATATAAGTAAAGGAAATAATAAACTAAAGAAATAAAGAAAATAGCCTTGTTATTGCAAGGGATTGAACACGGGACATCCAAACTCATTGTGGAGGCGCAAGCCACTTGGCTATTAACAAAATTAGAGATTTATACTATATATATAGTAAATATTTTGGAATTCTCAGGGGGGCCCAGTGCCCCCTGTCCCTACACTAGGTCCGTCCCTGTATAGATGCTAGTTTTTTAATGAAAACATAGTGTGAAAAAAGTATACAATTATTAAGAAACACGTACTATACAAAATAAAATAACATGTATATAAAATAACATGTACCTAATATCAACTCATATGTATAAAGGTATAACATTTTATTTTAAGGATATACACTTTAATTAATAAAAGTATGATTTTTTTTATTAAAAATATTAGCTAAAATATGAAAAGTATATATGTTTGATTAAAAAAATTTTAAAAAAATTTCCTTCAAAAATCAAAGGTATTATACTAAAAGCCATAATAGTACTCCCTCCGTCCCAAGAATACATTCGCGTATTCTTGGGCACAGAGTTTAAGAAAAGTAACTTTTTGGTGGTGTGATGTAAGAAAGAGAAGGGGTATTTTGGGTAATTGAGTTGAATAAAGTGTATGATATAGTTGACTTTGACTAAATTGTGTGTAAAAAGAAGGTGGCATTTTTGTAATATTGTAGTATTGTAAGGTTATTAATATTGTGTATTGTTTCCATTTTTAGGGGGCGAATGTATTCTTGGGACGGAGCAAAATGGAAAGAGCGAATGTATTCTTGAGACGGAGGGAGTAATATTCTCAATCTGAGGCCTGTACAACTTTAAGCATCGAATTTGAGGGTACGGTATGCTGAGAACGATCTTATCAAAATATTCAAACTAGAAAAAGCTTATCCATTAAGATTTATTTATATTTGCTTATGCATTAGACAATGTCTTCCTGAATATTTTTTTAAGAGAATATTTTATTCAAATGTTAATTTTTTTTTTTAAAAAAGGATAGTATATATATATATATATATAACTTAAATTACTTTTATGTTTATGTATTATATTAATATAAAATTTTAAGCAAAGGCATTTTATTTTATTTATTATTATTATTTTCAATTTTGGGTCATTGGAGTTTTTTAGGAGAGTCTCATTTTAATATTCAAAATTTACTTTTTTTTTCTTTTTTTTTTCCCCTTAAAATTAAGAATTTTTTGTAGTTTTTTTTTAGTTTAATATAGAAATTATTAATAAAGTTACATTTATTCAATATTATTATTTAAATTAAAGGTATATATTTTTTTTTCATCTATTTTGTATGAATTGAATTCATCAAAAAATAAATGTTACTCCCGGGTGGGATGTTGCTAGTGTCATAAGCCAGAGAGGAAAAGGAGGATTCAGGGACCATAGATTGATTCTACGGCAAAGTCTGCTTATCTTTCGAAGTAGACTCAACGGTTTAGAAACGAAAAACTCAGATTTAATAGCAATTTTCAGTCAGTTTTTGCACAAAAAGAAAAGAAGTTTGCCTTTTCTTTTGGAACGTTTAACCTTTTATTATTATTTTTATATATGTTATTTTTACAAATAAGTACAATTTTGATTTATAAATTGTAAAGTTTTATTATTTATCGGATATTCAATTTGAGATTATATATATTTTTATGAAAAATTATTCTGTGCACCCGAGTCATAACATATAAAATTTAGGGTCTATTTATATCATGATTCCATACAATTATGCTTGATTTGAATGTTTAAAATTGTTCGATATTTATAAATATTTGAAGAATTGATACTCTGATGGAATTTTTATGATTTTTAGATATAAATGGATTATAGAAGAGAACGAGCCAAAACAGTGAAGCAAGACGAAGCTATCACTAAAATTCGACCTGCATCATAAAAATTCGAGCGAATTTTTGTGAATTTTTAGAAAAACAAGGACCAAACAGAGCATCAGAGGCTAGGCACGCTGTAAGAAAATTCGACCAGCAACATAAAAACTCGATCGAATTTTACTGCAGCTTTGCAAAAAAATTCGACGTCCCTCATGTTGAATTTTCTTGAATTTTACCACCTGTTCAGAAAATCAGTTTTAATTCCCATTTTTTAAACTTTTTCCCCAAGTTTGATTGAGAGAGAATTGGGGAAGACCAAAATCGCCCACACACACTCATTCACCATTTTTTCACACACTATCATCCCCAATCCATTTTTCACCAAATTTTCACTCAATTACTCTTCAACATCCATGGATCTTCACACCTTCCATCTACTCATCACAAATCTATGGAGAATTGAGACTTGAGGAGTGAGATTTGCAACTTGAAGGGAAGATTCAATCCAAATCCAAGTAGGGGATAAATTTGTCTTTACTTTGTAATTTCTTTGTTTTGATTGCAACAATTGATATTTGTAAGTATTGTAATTATGTTTTCATGATGTTTGTTGTTGGCTAGACCTCTTGTGAGGCTAGTCACTTGATGGATTAGGTGTCTATGTATTTGTTGAATTTTTAATGGTTTAGTTGATATGATTTTGAAATTTCTTACATGATCTATGATTTACTCCCTCCGTCCCGGCACAAGAGATGCATTTCTTTTTTGCACATAGATTAAGGGATATAATATTTAATAAGTAGTTGAGGAGAGAAAAATAATATTTTAATGTATAGTGGAGAGGTGTATTAGTGTGATGTGTGGGTCCCATGAAGATATATTAATTGTTTTGTGTGGGTCCCATTTACTAAAAAGGGAATGCACCTCTTGTGTTGGGACAAACGAAAATAGCAAAATGCGCTTGTTGTTGTGGGACGGAGGGAGTACTTGATTTATATTATGATGTGTGTGGTTGAATTTTCTATTTATGATATTAGGAAAGCCATTCCAATATTGTGCTTAAGGATTTGATTGAATCATGTTATAATATGGATTTTATATGTTAGTATGTGAAGTATGTGGTGGCATCTTTGTATACTTAGAACATTCATATTGGAACATTTAATTGGTTTATCATATTTAGTTGATTAATTGAGTGAGAAGACTATTCTTATGATCATAGTACCTTCTAAGGGAATTGAGAATGAGATACAATCTTATGTGCTTGAAATTTGTAATTTGTTGAGAACCTAATTACCTTAGCCAAAGGGATTAAGGGAATGTATGTGATTGCTTCTATTTCATCATCATTGATGTTTACCATTTGAATCTAACATATCTATGTTGTGTCCTTGATCTTGATTGTGGTGAGTTGCTCCTCTTTAGATTTTTACTTCATCCATCTCATATTCCTCCATTCATCCATCATTCCATCCTATCCTTTACCTATCCTTTATATTTTGTATTGCTTATTTCTTGCTTTAATTTCTTTTATTAGATCTTATCCCCCCATCTTATGATCCTCCTTATAAAATCACAATAAACTTGAGATCGCTTAAACTTTAAATTGCTTGAATTCCCATGGATTGATAATTAAACTTGCTTGTCAATAGCTACTACGATAGAGTACACCTGCTCTATAAATCGCATAAAGAAAATAGCGATCAAGGTTGAATTGGGTGATTATTCTTCATGGTGTTGGTTTAATTGTTGATTTGTAGTGTTAGGAGGACATATACATGTTAATTCATTTGGGAGTTTTTATTTCGAACTGAAAAATGGCTCAAATTGGATTGCAATTGTCGATACTGGTTTGGCAAAATTCTTCCCTCCAGTCGATCGCTACTGGTCGACGACTTCCCCTATCGGTCGACCCCCACTGATCGACGGCCTAGCGTCTCAGTCGTCCACTACTGATCGACGACTTTGCCTATTGGTTGACTGTCACTGGTATTTGTGGTTGAAGTTTCCAGCTATGTATGTTGAAGTTTCTTGATGAGAAAGGAAATATAAGAAGGAAAGAGCGGTGGGAATGGTAGTATATTCTTAATAAGGGACATAACCAGTTAGACTTTTACATTAACGCATTCTACTGTAAGAATTGTAAACTCATAAATATCCTTTTTAATTAGCAGTAAAATTGGAGTTAATAAATTTATTTGTTGTAATTGTGCAATTTTTTTTCGTTTCGCTCGGACCAAGTTGGGTGATGATATCATGCTTACAAGGGGGTGGGGCAGGGGCTGATGGTGTTGGGTTTGGGGTGGGGGGTTGGGGGTGTGTTGGAGACTATACACGTTAATATGTTTGTGGATGAGTGAGTGTATGAGTCAGTTTTAAATAAATAGTGACTAAAAGGTGTGAGTATGATTGTAATTTGTTATGAAGTGTATTTTTGACATTTCCTATTAAATATTACTGAAAGTAGACGTATTCGTTAAAACAGTGTGTCCGATAGCCATAGCCTTTATTTTATGCATGCATATCACCATATATTTCATACATATTGATTTGATATAAAACTAAATACCTACCATATCAAATCCTAACATAAATTATCACCATTCATTGTTTTCACACCCTACGTATCCTAAAGGTATAATTAAAGTGCCAAGAAATATAAGATAAAGTATCCAAAAAAAAAAAAGTCTCTGAAAGATAATGATATTCTTTTATTGAGGGTGTGTCTTAGGCAATTATGTAGTTGAGTGAATAACTAAGTGAAAAATGTGCTAATACTACGAGACTAATGTGTCCTATGGAATACAACTTAGGAGAGGTGGATTACATTACACAACTAACGAAAACGTTCATGCTCGCCCTTTGTTTCATTAATTTACAAGCTTTATTAACCTACATATAAATTTTATGAACCAAACATACTCTAAAGTCAATATGTTTATATACATCAATACTCTAATAGAAGAATAACACATAAAAGTAGAAAGGTCAATAGTGTAAGGTTTATGTGCTAAAGACCATTATGCTAAATACTGTAAGATCAATGTGCTAATATTCTAAAGTCAATATGCTTATACTTTTGCTGAAAAATTACACACAAAAATATACTAAATTAATACGCTAACGAAGCGTCTGGTTCATATTGAGTTTTAAAAAAATTACTAAAAATAAGGGTGTTTATACACTAATTACACTTAATCGGGCTTGATTTCCTTCTAAGCCCGTTACTTGAAAACAAGGGGCGAAATATGATTTATAATATCCCATGAAACTAATAGAGAATTAATACAATTCTCATGTTCATTCATCTTTTACATTTTCAAACCTTATTAATCTACTTAATAATTTTAATGAACTAAACACTTTCTAAGACCAATTTGTTAATACTCTAAGACCAATGTGTTGAATGGATAAGGTCGAATCCAGTTATATCATATCCACGTAACTTGTACACACAATTGCAACGCATCAGTTAAAGTGGTTAAATAAACGTAGTTTCTTATTTAAAAAATTGAACAAAAACCCAAGATTAGAGGGCATTCACTATGAGAAAGAGTACTATAAACCAAACCAAAATATTAATGAGAGGGAGAAAGGTGCTCTTGTTAGTAAGGATCACAATTCTAAGGCAAGGGAGGCGTACTTCAGGGTGCGGTTCCAACACCTTCATGGACTAAATGTGTCATTCTATGGATGATGTGTTCGAACGACGGACGACTCTTAGGGTTGCTGCAACCAAGATGTGATTCATTCATTCAAAACATATGATTGTCGATTGATTCATATTACCTAAACTCAATAATAAAGTGAGTTGATGGATAACCTTTGCCAGCATTCGGAGATGATGGAAGAAACTCTGGGGTCAATGTTATCCGGAAGGTCTAGTCTACCATTATCGAATCCGACAATTGCAACAACCTTAATGAACATATTCAAGAGGGAACCACAGTTCACGAGTTATAACTTTAGAATGACGAAGATTGTGAGGACCAAGGTTACCTCTAAGGAATCGAAGTCGCTCCATGGTACAGACTCTGTCATTAGTTCCCACAGTATCACGCCAAAACTGAACACATCCGACCTGTTCAAAGGTTGCACACATGATACACATGTATATATAAATATATTAAAGGAGGTAATGTTTTTTTGATACTACATACGACAACAAAAAAATTGTGGAAATAGTTGTGGTATAATTATTATGATGATTATTATTTTCATGGATAGTCAAAGGTTAGTAGTGATCATCTTGCTTCTTTTTCGTTAATATATGAGTTCTCAGTGATTTTTGTTAGAAAAAATCAAAAAGATAAATTCATCGAGATGGACCAAAATTCATTGTTGATGCTTCAATTCATGCAAGTCTTTTTAGCTCCTCCACAATATGTATCTTTTAGTCATTGTTTAGTCATATGTGCGATAATGAAGATCAGTTAAGAGATGATTACTTTTCAGTTGACGGCTCATTCCGTAGTTCTTCAGGTGCCATCCACGCAGGCTGTAATAATTACACAGAAACTGATATCAGACGAGGGACTAGAAAGAGAGCTGTAAGGGATATAAAGGAAGCTAAGTGATGAAATAAGAGATCTGAACTGTTCCTATTCCAGATTTTGCTGTTGACAATGTTGCTAATTTCAACTTCGATAAGCCAAAGTCTCCAACCTGAAAAATGTGCTATGTGATATCTTAAGATAATTTGGCTGATATGATCTGATATTCTGTTACAGAAGAGTACCTTGACATTCCAGTTTTTATCAACAAGAAGGTTAGAAGATTTCAGATCTCTATGCACAACGGCTGGATTTCTGCTATGCAAATAGTTCATGCCTCTTGCCTTTAACCAAGATGAAAGCAGGTGAATAAATTCAGCTGCACTAATAATGAAACAAACAAAATATAGGAAAACGAATTCAACTCACTACATCAATAGCCATCCTCAGACGTCGTCTCATGTCCAATGATTGGTTGCTCTTATGAAGGGTTTTGAAGAGACTTCCCCTGATCAAATCAAGTAAACCATTGTGGACGTGAATATTTTGGGGTTAAAAGAAGCACTGGAAACTTGCAAGACTTACCTGGTCATGTATTCGGTGACCATGGCAATTCTTTCCTCAGAAATCACTGCTCCCATAAAAAGTAGTACATTTGGATGCCTCAATCTTCTCATTATATCAATCTTAACATGTTGTAATTCAAGAGTTAGCGCTCGTGGAAACATTTCAGACAATTTGTATACAGCATATGGACATTAATGCACCTCTTTTTTGGACTCGAGCAATGTCTCTTTGGGGTACTCATTTTGACTAAAAACCTTAATTGCAACAACCTGAGAAATGTAAAGAAAAGAATATGCTTAAGACAAAGACCTGTTACTCGTAGTTATCAGAGAACTTATGAATAGGGTGACTTACATCAGCATTCCACAGTCCACGGTATACAACTCCATAGGAACCTGATAGCAAATTTATTAACTCAAAATGAATAAACATATAAAATTTTGAAAGTGAAATGTGTTCAATTTAGGAATGTGCAGACAAGCTTCCAAGTAAAATTTACTTCAACTTTACCATGCCCGATTTTCTCTCTCAGCTGAAGGTCCTCCCACCGAATCTCAGAGTTTGCAAACATATGTGAATCACTGAGACGTTTTCTCAGTAAGCTTACAAGTGCACCACCTGAACATTCCCCTGAATTCGGAATCTTATCAGAATCTGCTTGCCGAGGAGATGCATCTCCTAAATACACTGATTTCATATTTGGCACATTTGCCACTAACTTGCTTCCATCAATATGATAGATATCATTAGTACTCTCCATTAATACTCTAGGAGAGTACGTTACATTTGCTGCGTCATTCTTCACTAAACTATCTGCCGAAACATTTTCATCCACGGATTTTCCCAAGTTGCTGAATACTCCGGTACGCAACTTCTGGAAGAATTTCACTCCCTGCAGTTTAGATATGCAAGGCCTATCAGATATAACCATTTACAGGCACATATACCGCCACTGGCCAAATGGATAAACTTCTGAACAAACAAACCGATTGATCAAGATCATTATACATCAGATTGGTTAATATCAGATATATTGAAACAAAAATCAATCAAAATCAACTAAAACAAGATTGGGCAATACTATGTTTTGAAACTGGAATGAAGAATGAGTGATCAAATATTTTAAATGAGGATAGAGGCGTCTGCAGATTGGAGAAAAACAATCGCACCTCTTTAGGCTGGCTTTTGTGAACTCCCACAAGAAGCCAAGAAATAAAAGTTTTCAACACTTGGTCAATAATTCTTTAATTATGTATACATTTACTAAACTGCACTAACCAAGTCAATTTCATGCAGTTCTTACGATAAAACAATGCATGCTTTATATATAAGATTTCTCCATAGACCCAGATTAAAATTCTTCACAGAAGCACCTATAAGCATCACAAAACAATACCATCCAAATAAAATTTAGGGCCCAATAAAACATTGAAAATGTGCGAAATGTATAAAAACAGTAACAGAGACAGTACAGTTTTCAAAGGCTGAGCGAGTTCAGAAACTGAATCTTCCTTGACCAAGCCCATAGCCTCAGTTCTGCTCCCACCTATAGACATACTAACAGCAGGTCGTGTGATCTGCAGCAGTTATAATATTTTTCTATTCATTTATAATCCATAACAATAAGATCAATTCCACCAATTAAAACTTACAGGGACTTTTGGAGGTCTATCTGCTTTGACGTCGTGCCTTTCTACTTCAACTTCCTCAAACTCCCTCATTCTCAAGGTATCACCTGAAACACCCCCATGTTTCCGAAATAGAACTTTCGAAGCCTGACCAATCATTACGATATTCAAATGCATCCAAAAACAAGGACTAACACATGAGATAGAAAAATGATAAGATAAGTACCAAATTGGAAACTGAAGATGCATGTTGGGGCACTGCTGCAGTTTGTGGCTGGGAACGCCACTGGATTTTTCCAAAATTTATTTTATCAGATTTAGATCGTTCATAAGCATTATCTCGATTTGTTCTCATATATCCTGTGTTTGTGTTATTAAATACACCTGCATCACTTGATACAGTGACGATACCAGTTAACTCACCGTCCTCATACAATGGGCTCATGGTAACCAGTGCCATAAAACTTTGACCAGACCTCTTCCTGAGACGAAATTGACCCGACCAGCCTCTTCCCGAGTTCAGGCTCTGCATAATTGCTAGAGCTGAATGAAAATGTTCTTCATCAAAAAGAAGATGAAGGATTCTCTGTCCCACTACTTCATAGTCTTTATAACCAAAAAGTTTTTCAGCTGCTAGATTCCTACAGCATAAGAGACCTTATGATATGCAATAGGATGCAGGGTATATATTAATTATTATAGAACAAAATGATGGTGGATTTAACAAATGTCTCAACTAGAAGGATCAATCTTATTCAACCCTTCTGGAGGGGTTATGGGCTACAGAATTTTAAGCAGCTATATATATTGTACATTATACATAGTTTTGATCCATAAAACCTATAATAATCACTATTTGCAATCTATCTAAAATGTGAAGACTTAAGATATAGATTCTATCACAATAGTTGAAATCAAATCGCCTTCATCTAACAATTAGTGCAAAAAACAAATGAAAATATATCAAACACAATGAGGCGTTATTTAATTTATGACATGAGAACCAACAACAACTATCTAATAAAGGGATGTGGATCCTTTGCTGTACTGCATTTATTTTTCTGGAGAGAGATAGACACGTCTATAAGCCGTGTATTGTATACTATTTAATCATATCTGCCTATCTCACCAAAAATTCACAGTAAAATATTGGAGAAGATCCATTTCCTACTGTATGTGCACTAGGTAAATTCCACTCTCATCATAGAATAGCCCCCAAACCACATGAAGGAAGCATTGTAAACGCGATTTAAGAAATTTAAGCCAAGTTATTTTTTTGAATCAAACAATGGTTACCAGACTATCAACTATACCATTATTCGTAATCCTCACACACGCCCAACACCCAAAAGACATCCAACGGAAAGAACATAGGCCAACAAGTTCATACTTCACATCAAAATTAATGCTTCAAAAATGAAAAAAAAGTTCGGAAATAGTATCTAATTAAGAAGTCTTCTATTACTATTGCCTTCTCCAACACTTCATATGCATATCAGGACAGTAAACCCTTTGAAATCCTATCCGAAATTGCAGAGAATTAAAGACTTCGATGTCTGGATTTTTCGTAGTTCATAAAAAATAAATTGCATCAGTAATAATCCATTAAACAAACTAAACTAATGAATCAAATGATCAAGAAGTAAGCAGACTGCAATTCCCAAATTAAACATCACAGATTAAACCAATAGGGGGAAACTGAATCAATACCAGTACATGATCTCCCAAGAGCCGGTTCTGCTCACATGAATCGCATGACCCAAGCACTCCAACACATTTCTGTACGGACTCCCCGTGTAAAAAACTCCCCGGATGTCTCCCCATTCCGGAGCAGACCATAAACTGGAATCTAGCGTTGCCTCTTTCTCATCCGTGCTAACATTATGGGACTTCTCTTGAACGACTAAGTCAAACTGTTCTTTGAGCTTTCGATGACTGGCCTCCAGGCCCCTGCACCTATCGAGCAGGAGCTGAAACATATCCTCCGGCAACTTGTCTCCGCCGTCCATGACGGTTGGGGTGGTGGCATGTAACAGGCATATAGTTTAGGGTGGGTGGGTGGCCGTAGGTGTTTTGTAGTAGGAGAGGGAGTAGTTTTTAATGATTAAAAAAGGCGGTTTATATATAAGTCGTGGCGCATAAGTGTACCAGCCATGTGGCAGCTTCCTATTGCTCAAACGGGCATTGGACGACAAACTGTCGCCTATCGCTCAATTGGGCTTTGGGCGATTTCAGTTTATCGAATTTGGAAGTGTGTGTGCCATGTGGCATCTGCCTGCCTATCGTCGAACGAGCATTAGACAATATACTGTAGTCTATTTTGCGGGCGTTTGGGCGATTTTATTTTATCTGAATCTATTTTTGACTTATTCGGATTCGATTTGAATTTTTTATTCGAAATGAATAATTTGACCTAATATGTTTAAAATAGAGTTCGGACCTAAAATGAGATGTATTGTGAACCGCAATTATTTTTCAATTATTTCATGATCGCAAATTTTGAAAGTAGGTGTTAGGGTTGCTTGACAAATAAAATAATCCGTCAGACAACCGCAATTATTTTCCAATTATTTCATGATCGCAAATTTTGAAAGTAGGTGTTAGGGTTGCTTTACAAATAAAATAAATTTATTTTTGATACACTCTTTTTATTCTTCTCAAATAGTTTTATTTTTTCATTTAGTATGTCCGTTCTTAAGGGTGTCATTCTCCTTTTTATACATTCGGTCTAATACAATTAAAAATTGAGGTCCACTCATTCACTAATACAACTACCTACAACACATTAAATAATTCTCATGGTAATTTGGAGCCCACTCACTCTTTTTGAATCGGAGAGGGAGTAATAAACGAATTCAAAACTTCATGCAATTGTGAATATCCTCACCCACTTCCACTTAAAAACTTTTTTTTTATTAATGTTAATTTATTTTTTTCCCCTAACCCCTATTTATATACATCATATCCACTATTCCTAATACATGTTAATTTATTTTTTTCCCTTTCCCTTATTTATATACGTCATGTCCATTATTCCTAATACAAAATATCAGATTTTTTTAAATTACTATTCCTAATACAAAATGTTAGATTTTTTTTTGGAATATAGGTGGATCTTTTATTATTTCTTTCATAAAAAAAATCAATTCAACCATCATAAAATAATTTATACTTTAATTTAAATACTTATTACAAATTAAATAATTTTTAAAATTACCAAACATAATTATAAAATAATAAAAATGATCAATATTATTAAATTATTATACACTATATATTATTATTATTATTATTATTATTATTATTATACTACACTTGTATTGATAAGTTTTGTATAATATTTTAAAATATATATAAATGTTTACTTACTATTTATAAAATAAAAAATATTATCAAAAATAGAAATATCACATACTCCCTCCGTCCAAGGAAAGATAGCACACTTTCCATTTTGGGTTGTCCCACAAAAGTTTGCACATTCCTAAAAAAGCAAAAAGTCAAACACAATCACCCTTCTCCATACACTTTATTTACAAAAAAATCACCCCTACTTAACACACATAACATACTTTATCATTTATTTATTACAAAAAAAATCATAATACCCCTAAAAGTCACCACTTTATTAATCTCCGTGCCAGGAAAAGGGTGCAATCTTTCCTGGGACAGAGGGAGTAAATCATTGTAATGTCTTATGTCAATATATAATATTTTAAAAATGAAAATAATTTAGTATAAATATATATTTTTAAATTTAAAAATATATTTGTGTCGATAAAAATTATTTAAATTTTATTACAATGATTAAGTTTAACATCAAATATTCAAATATTTGAAAGTATTAGTATATATATAAAATAAAATTTTAATAAATTTCAGAACCTATATAATATAATAAAATGCATATTATAAAATGAAAGAAAAAAACTAACAATTTATTTTCGTGAAAGAAGAATAATAATATATCATATAAATACAAATATATTGAACCAAAAAATAGAATGAATACCATTTAAAAGGGATATTGTTGAGAAAAATGGAACGAATACCATTTAAAAGGGATATGGTTGAGAACTCATATGCATTATTTATGAACTATTTCTAATTTAATTTGATGGTTATCAATGAATACAATTTAAAAGGATATTGTTGAGAACTCATATGCATGAAATACTTCTAATTTAATTTGATGATTATCAATTTTTGGTGGCCAGTTATCGTTTTTTGATACTTCTAATTTAATTTGATGATTATCAATAGTTGTATATTACCTCTTCCACTTTCTATAACCTCTAATCACTCATCATAACTGAAAAAACTGATGAAAAATGTGTTATCAGATACAATAATGCATAACAGAACACTCTTATTTCTACGATAAAATAGGATTGTGGACAAGATAAACAATTCGATTTGTTAAAGTTAACAGGTACAATGATTTCTATCTTGATTCGATATAATAGAGGAATTTGTACATGTAGGCTAACTTAAAAAATATTATAATGTTATTTATCATTTATTAGATGGTTAGAGAATGAAGTGGATGCATGACATGGGTCAACAAAAAGTAACATATAAAAAAGTTTCATTGATGTTCTATTTGTTTAAGGTTAATCAATTTCAAAATTCATTTCGTATTTGCAGTAGAATTCCTTTTCATTTGAATGACATGAACATGTAGTCTTGAGTTTGTGATGAGATTGGACTGTTATGAGTTGAAAATTAAGCTCTGATAGGCTGTCGCGGCCTACAAAATTATAATTTTTTTCCGACTCAATCCAATATAGAGTATAACAACGAGTACAGGTCGAACCCAAAGGAGTAAATCGAAATTTAAATTAGATAAATGTGTTAAAAACAAATAAAATAAATAAGGGGGGGTTTTGTTTGAGAGAAATCGAAAATAGGACGAACAATAAATCAACTCAAATTTTTTATATAGCAAAGTAAACGAAATTTAATTAGAAAATTAACCAAGTGAGAAAAATCTAGTTTAGGACGACGATCCCCTCGCGTTTACTAAATCAATTAATTACAGGAATTAAACATCTTACCTAATATGCAAACTCAAATTCCTAGATTGACGGTATGACCAATCAACCCGAATATTTTTAAGATCATCAATTAGGGTACGACCACTAAATTGAACTATTCTCGAGTGACCCTATGAATTCGAACTCGAAAATACATTAAAACTCCAAACATAGAATTACTAGGCTACGAAAACTGGCTAGAAATCATACAACATAGATTCCATTACATCTAGAGGGAATAATCTCTAAGTGCTATTCAATTCAATCCTCACAACAATTACGGATTGTGAATAAAAAATAGCAATAAGCAATTAAACAATTAATCTAGTTGGTTAGACTAAAATAATTATCAAACTACTATAAATCAATTCAAAGCATGTAATGGAATAAATTCACACAAAAGATTCAATATAAAAATCCTTAATAATTAAATTAACATTCAACGGGAGGTTCACGAAATCCTAAACTAGGAAAGGGGATTAGCCCCTCATGTTCATAACAAAATATGAAATAAAATTAAAGAACCGATGATGTCCAATTGTTCTTCACTTTCACGCTCCAGAATCTGCCTTAATAGTCGCCTCTTTTCCTTTCTCCAGAAAAATTGTGTGTAGCCTTGCAGTCAACCAACCTTCCCTATTTATCTTCTTATCCAATAAGAAATCCTACTTCGATCATCCAACAGATTTGGACAGGATTTGGCTGTGAAAATATGTGGAAGATATGCTAGCTGATTTGTTTCCTTATTTGCTCCACTTAACTAGGTGAGCAAAAATAAGTAAAAATCGAAAAATCGAGCTGGACCAAACCAAAAAATCAGTTTTTTGGGTTTAAGGTTCGGTTTCGATTTTCATGTTAAGAAAATTCAGTGGTTCGGTTCGATTTCGATTGTGAGAAAAAAATTCTCAATTAACCGAACCGAACCGATATACTCCTATTATACTATTAATTAATTAATAATGGACATTCAATTTTTTATTTTAAACCAAAACTAAACATAATCCCTAGCCCATAATATTTGAAATTCAATCCAGTAGCAGAAATCTCACAATTCGCCGTCTTCCGCAATCTCCCGCCTTCGCCATCTTCCTCTCTCGCATGAATTGAGTTCAAAACTCCATCTCTTCACAATTCGTTGTCCCTACTCTCTACTCTTTTTGCCATTGTATCAATTCAGTTCACGACTTTATCTCAATTTGCGTTTCTCTATCCTCGCTTCTTCCAGCTGCAAATTGGGATTTCTTCACGATAAGTAAGAAAATTCCTTCTGGTAATTAAGATTTCTTACTACAATTGCATTTTAACAAATTGGGTCTTGTTTGATACTTCTGAAGAATCCTTCCTCGAATCACATACCTTATCCTTTAATGTGTCTTTTAGTGGAGGTAACAGTGAAGGTGTGGGTTTTTGTAATTTATCAATTGAATTAAAGAATATCTCAATGGATGAAATGGATCATTAGTAGTGGAATTTGCAATATAAATGAGAATGGATCATTGGTGGTGGAACAACTTTTTGTTTTTAACTTGTATTGCTGGAAAGCTTTTTGTTATTTTTTGGTATTTTATAAAACTCGGTTTAATCAGTTTTCAAACTGTATCGAATCAATAATTTTGGTTCGATTGTGTACGGTTTCTCTCATTATTCGGTGTCGGTTCGGTTTGCCATATTTAAAAAATTGGTGTTCGATTTACAAAATCAGTTCGGTTCGGTTCGGTTTTCAATCGATGCACACCCCTACACTTAACAACCTGTTTCCACAATAATTCATACAATTAAAGTAATTATTTCTTAAAGACAAAATAAGTCAATATTAGCACATATAGAACATATAATTAAATTAAATAGACTTGAATTTTTACCAAATAATCATGCTAATATATGACTTATCAAATCTTCCCACATCTAAACTTTGCTTGTCCTCAAGCAAATCAAGACCATGGAGAATAGAAAACCAAAGAACTTCATCTTAAAAGTTAAATGAAAGTTACAACACAACAAGAGAAAAGTAACCAATGCGCATTCAGAACTAATATGAAAAATGACTTTTCACTCAAAGTTTGCAACTTTCATGTCATCAAATCTTTCAAAATTCCATGGCCTCACAAAGATTCACTCAATAACACTAAAGTGTATGATTAGGTAGCAAGATCACTAAAAAATTGAACAAGAAAAGTCATTACCATAGGCTTGCTCCCAAATCAAATCTCCACCATTTTTAAATAGATCATGTGCAACAATCAAAGGGTCTTTGATAGGGTTGTAATGGGGCCTTAGGACAAGGTGAGGTAACTGATGAGTGTGCAAATTCAAATGTTTTAAACTCTGATTCGTGCGATAATAATGTAAGATTTGAACTTAAGTCAAGATAATCGAGTTATATTGTAGAAAGACATGAATCCAGTGTGTTTGAGTCCGTTTGAGTGGATTTTCGAAAAAAAATGGGATAGAAGTGATCGAAATCGGAGAAAAGATGTTAAAGGCACCCGGTTCTACCAAGTAGAAACGTGGTTTGACTAGCAACAAAGTGGTTTGACCACCATCCCTGGTCAAACCAGGTGAAGAGAGGCGTCAGGAGTGTGGTTCAACCAAGCACAGTGGTCAAACTATGGTCGAACCAGAAGCATAAGTTTTTGCAGTTGCAGTTCGACACGAAGCTTCCGGTTCGACCTGACATTTGAGTCGAACTAGCTATCTTTGTGAATTGACCATATAACTTTATTCGTCTTTAAAGAATTAGTATAAAATATTTTAAAAAAATTATGTTAAACACAATCTCATGCAACGCACAGGTCAAAGTACTAGTATGAGTTAAAAATGTATAATCATATATAAAATAAATCCATAAGTAGTGTTATACAGAGTATACACAAGAGAAGTTAATTAATTCATAAAACTTTCATTAATCCTAGATTTACCAAAACAATTCTACACCATGGTGTTACAAGCAACTGATTGGTCATTTGTAGTCAGGATGATCAATTAAAGAAATTATCGAACCAGAGGGAGGAAGGTATTAGAGTTTAAGCGATCTCAAGTTTATCGTGATTTTATAAGGATGACAGAATGGGATATATAGCTTGCAAATGAAGCAATTACACTAATGTAAGAAATATTAATTAAATGAATGCAAAGATGAATGGGTTTCAAATGATGCAAGGATGAGATTAGCAACAATCATGACATAGATAATAAAGAAATCATGCAATTAATGTTAATCTCTCATGGACATGGCATAGAAACGATCACTAATTTCACCTAAATTTTCTATTGAGATGAATAGGATGTAGACCCTCAATAAGGCTCTCAAAAGCACATATGATCGTGACCAAAGCAAACACCTCCCACTAGGTACTAATTA
This sequence comes from Pogostemon cablin, assembly GCA_023678885.1. NCBI lineage: Eukaryota > Viridiplantae > Streptophyta > Magnoliopsida > Lamiales > Lamiaceae > Pogostemon > Pogostemon cablin. The sequence continues at coordinate 34,866,260 of CM042951.1, forward strand.
CTCTACGAGTTCCCTAATGAGGTACTAAATCATAGGTAATATTCCCTTTTAAGGTACTACGATTCACTAATAGCTTGGTTCTCCTCACCTAATTAACCAATCTCTAGATTAAGCTAATCAAATGTTCTATCAAAGGGTTCTAAATCTAGAAGGATATCTCTATCTCATTCTAAATCAATGCACATGAAGTGTATGATGAAATGATTCAATGAACTATCCTAAACACATAATTGATTTCTCAATCTAATCATATGCTCATGACAATTAATAACACAAATCATACATATACATCAAGCATTCACATAAATGATAGAAATAACATAAATACCCAATTAAGATTAAAAATACAATTGCATAAAAACTAAACTATCCAACACCAATTATGGAACTAATCTCACAGAGGAGATTAGTCTATCATAGTCTTATAGAAAACAACTAAGACAACTGAATCTACAAATTCCATGATCAAACTATAAAGAAGTTTATAAAAATTAGAAATAGATTCCTCCTTTGAAGTGTTTCAATGGAGATCTCCTTCGTCTTCTTCTTGAAATCTTCACTCCCCCTTACTTCCTTGATCACTTGGATGGTGGATTTGATGGAAGAGATCAAGTGTAAATGGATGGATGAAGAATGGATGAAGATGATGGTGTAAAATAGAGGAAATGGTGTGTGAAACCCTTCGAAAGATCTCATCAAATATTGAAGTATTAGGTATTTATATCCAATACTTCAATATTACACTAAAATCTAGGTAAAAATATCACTCATCAGCAACCGCATGGGGGTTTGATAGATCTTACTCATAATCCGAAAAATTAGAAATAAGAAGAAAAGAATTAGGAAAATCCTTGGTGTAACGAACTCCTTCCTTCTTTCTTCCATTTCTTCAAATCCTCTTGGTTCTCCTCCTTGATTCCACAGACGATTCTTCATAGTGATGGATGGAGGAAGGGATGGATGTGGATGTATTAAAATATTTAGTAATTAATCAATCATACATAAATAAATAATTAAAATATTGAAAATTTAAATCATTATTAAATATAAGAAACACATCTATATATACATATATAATAGCAAACATAAGAGTCTACTTTTGTTTTTAATTTTTTTTAATCTTACTCTATTTAGAAATAATTCAATTTTAATCTTGACCGTCCAAATTATGCTTTTGATTTCAATCATAAAATTTAATTATACTAATAATGATTTTATTATTTAAATTTTACTTTTTTATTTTACAATATAAATTGGGTAAATATGTGATATATTTTTTTTGCATATTTGACTAATTTATAACAAATATATGTTTAATTTATATACATATATAAAAAACAAACTTAATTTCTATTTTTATCTTCAATTTTTCTCAATCTTTTAATTTTAGTAAATTTAGTTTTCATTCAATTTTAATCTTGACCTTCTATTACTTTTAATCTCAATCATGAATCCTATTTATGCTAATAATAAATTATTTATTTTTTAATTAACAATATAAATTTGATAAATATGAATAATATTATTGACATATATTCTACTAATGGTCAATCAATATACTAATTTTGATAATATCAAATCTTTCAACGCTATCTTTGGTAATTTTTCACTTTTTTTCTTATGTTGTTGATTGCTTTCAATCACGATCGTTCATTTTTTCATATCATTATATATATATATATATTTATTACCTAATCAAATCCTTACTCTATTTTTTCCTTCTTCCTTTTCTTCTCTATTTCACTTTTATACTATTTCTAAAGTACTTTAATTTATTTTTTCTTTCATTCGTTCAATCATTCTCTGAGGAATCATACTTCTTTCTTATTTTTGCTTTTTTTTCTTCGATTTTTTTGTTTTATTTATATTTCTATAAACCCTATTTATTTATATACTTTAATTTATTTTATCTTTTATACTTTTATTTGATCTTATTGTTATGTTTAATCATTCTCATATGTGATCTTTTGTGCAGGTTCAATCATTCTCGTTTGAAGTATCATTCTTTTATTTTAATTTTTGTTATCTTATTTTAATTTCTCTACGATCTTTATATTATTTTAAAAAAATTATAAAACCATATTTATATACTTTAATTAATTTTAACTTTTATACTTTTATTTGATCTTATTTTCAAGTTCAATCATTCCATTTGAGGTATCATTCTTCTTTTTTATTTTTTGTTTATCTTATGATTTTTTTCTTTGTTTTTTCTGTATATTCCTTATATTCTATAAACCCTATTTTATAATTTTTTAATCTTATTGATTTTTTATTTGATCTTATTTGCAAGTTCAATCATTAAAAACGAAATCAATGTTTGAAGTGATGAATTTGGACAATCCATAATTAACTCCTGAATGTTTTCTTTATAATTTTATAAACTATATTTTTATACTTTAATTTATTTTATCTTTTATATTTGGGAAAATAGATTTTTTCGTCCGTTAACTTTCACTCATTTTGAAATTAGTCCATTAACTTTTTCAATTTAGAAATTAGTCTGTTAATTTTATAACAATTTTGAAATTAGTTCATTAACTTCATAAAATTCAACATTTTGGTCCTTTGACCTGCTATGGCATGTCATTTGAATATTTTCACTCCAATTAATTTATATCATATTTTTATTTAACCAATTTTTTCTCACTTTTCATTTTTCACTTCCGTATACCAAACAAATAATATTAATCTCAATACTAAAGTGGAGCAAATTTAACTAAATATTGATAATTCCTCCATCCGATCGAAAGAGACTTTTTTTTCCATTTTGGTCGTTCGTTTCAAAGAGGGTCACTTCATTTTTTACACAGATGAGATCCACACACACCCACTAATACAATTAAAATATGGGGTCCACACTCCCACTAATACAACTACCCACTACATATTAAATAACAATACTTCTTAATCAACGTGCAGAAAAGCAAAATGCCCTCTTTCGGATGGACGGAAGGAGTATAATATAAATTCTTAGAGGGAACTTTTTTTTGTAAAATAGTATATATATAGATATATATTTTTTACATATTTTTTATTTTTATCTTTTAGAATAACCTGCTAATGACCTGTTGAAATGGACGATTTTGTTGAACTTGGTAAACATGATGGACCATTTTCAAATATAATGGACGATTTTCAAAATTTCAAAAATATAATGGACGATTTTCAAAAAGTGAAAAACTTATGGACTAAATTCAAAATTTAACAAAGTTAACGGGCGAAAAAATCTATTTTCCCTTTATATTTTTATTTGATCCTATTTTTATACTTTAATTTATTTTATCTTTTATATTTTATTTGATTTTATTTTCAGATCCAATCATTCTTCTTTGAGTTATCATTCTTTTTTTTGTTTATCTTATGATTTATGATTGTTCTTCATTTTTATTATTTTCTTTATATTCTATAAAATCTCTTTTTATAATTTTTTAACCTTTTTGTTCTTATTTTTATTTGATCGTATTTGTAGCTTCAATCATAAAAAAAAATCTTCAGGAGTGATGAATTTGGATAATTTAGAAATAATTTCATAAATTTTAGAATTGAAGATTCAAAGAAATTATATTTCTATTAGGATCGTCTCCATAAATATTCGTATGAAATTTATTTTTAAAATTTTGTGATTTATCTTAATTTTATTTTCATTAGGATCATCTTCATAAATATTATTATTGTAATATTTATAATTTATTATATTAAATAATATTTTATATTTTATTTTATCCATGTGTTATTCAATTAAAAATAAAATATAAATTATAGTATACTATATCTTTCTTAAAAAAATAGTAATTGAGTTTTACAGAGAGATTATATATTTTTTTTTAAAAATAAATAGATATCAATTAAAATAAAAAAATTAATATAAGTAATATTAGAAAGTTAATATATACTCTATTTATCTTAAATAGCGAATCAAATTTAATGTTATAAAAAATAAGCATATAAACTATGAGATTTAATTGATAAATTTAAAATTATGTTATGTTATAAAAAATACTACGTTTATATAAATAAATAAACGATGAGAGTGGAAATTTATGTCTTTTCTATCTCACAATACACTGTTTTTATTAGAATAAGGTCATATATTCGTGTGGGATTGCATGGTTTACGTATTTTGCATGATTATGGTGCAACTAAGGTATTTTGTTGTGTTTTGATAGGAAAAAGGGATTAAAAAATGTAAAGTTGGCAAGCAAACAAACGTCCACTTTCCATAATTTTTCTGTGTTTGTGTGGAAGTCAAAACTGTCGTGTGAGACATGTTTGGAAAGCCACGGAAGAGAGAAATGCGTGGCCGCAAGAATCACCTTAATCGGAGTTTGAATGAAAAAGTTATGACCAAAACGATGGGACTGTACAGCTGTTGACAAAATTTTCGAAACATGTTAAATTTTGGCCCAAAATAAGACCTTTGACACATGTACTGCAAATTTGGGCTTTAAAATGTGATTAAGTAGCAGCAACATGAGAAGTCAGATTAACTTTTTAGTGTATGTCAATATATTAATTAGTGGGGCCCATGTATTACATGATTTTTCAATTGAGGCCACGTAGCATGGCTTGGTGGGAGTATTGATTGCAGCATGAAGAATTTATTGGGCCAACACATCACAACATGCATGATTTGAAGAGGCCCATGTGGTGTGCTTGTTACTTAAGCATTAAAAGGCCCAATTTTTGCTTCATCACATGTGAATGGGGCGGCCCAAAATTCTCATAGAGATATACACCCAGTTGAGGAACAGAACAGGGGATAAGGCAGAACTCCCGCATCAAAATAGAGCTACGATCAGAATCACGGTGCGATTTCTAAAAGACGCCCGCCACCGTTCCACCACTCACATATACACGCTATTTTACCTCACTCTATCCATCATCACGCGTGTGCCAAGTTCAGTTGAGAGAGTCAATTCAATTGGAGAGACGGAGGGAGGACGTAAACAACGTGATACTAAGGTTTTGTATCTTTCTCTTTAATTTTCTTTTGTTGATTTTGGTATGGAATTATTAGCCATGAGGGTTGTGTGTAACTTCATGTGCTGAAAACCTTTTACAGTTCTAGGGATTGAAAGTTAGGGTAGTTGATTTGGAAACCTAGACAAAATATTGTGAATTCATGTTATTAAGATTCTTGTTTATTTGATTAATTAAGACTTTATTTATATGTGTGTAACATCTTCGCAATATATTATTGATATTGTCCGTGATGCTTGGTATATTGTGTTAGCTTGTGTGCATACGTAATTAATATTTTCTATTTGCTAGGGATTATAGTAGTAGTAGTTTCCCGTGAACACGATAGTCCTAATGGCTAGTAAATTGGATATTTGGTTTTCTTAGTGGAATAGTGCAATTAAGAATTCAAATAGGAAGTGAATAGGATTGAATAGTACTTTTAGAGAATATATGTTAGTCAAACTAGTTATCCGGAGGTTTCTTAAGTTTGCATTATTAGTATCTAGGAAGGGGGTCAAGATTACTCACGCATCTTTTGTGATTAATTGAATAATATTATTAACTTGAAATCAAATCATATTTAATGGGTTAATAGGGTCTTGTGATGTATTTCCATTAAAATAGCATGAATGAATAATAGGATGTCTAGGAAACCAAATCAATTGCACTAAACCTGATACCTTAGAGTTGTTATTCATCTCTTATCTCACTCCAGAATCATTCTTTTTTGCTTTTTTTATTTAGTTATGTGTTATTTCAATTTTTTTAATTACATTAAAATCCTGAAAATTCGTTGCATTAATTCTAGTTGAATAGTAATTTTTAGTGAAATAAATAATTAACTGTCTCAGTGGGAATGATATTTAACTGGGGTAATTGCGTCTGCAATTGACATTTCTATACTTGGGGATTTAATTGAAGTGCGCAAAATATGCCTAACAATAAATAATTATATATATATATATATATATATATATATATATATATATATATATATATATTATGGTCAAAATAAAAAAAACTAAATATAAAAGTATATAATTGTAATATACTTTAATTCTTTTTGTGCAATGCACGGATGTGTAATATCTAGTTTTATTTAAAAAATAATAAGGAAGTAATTAAAAGTAAATAAGGAAATATTAAAAAAGTATTAAAAATAAAAAAATAAGAAAATTACACGTCACATTTGAGCGTTCTGGAGATGACACGTCAGAAAGAAAAGTTTATGATATAAACCTTCAAAATGTTAAAATATATGCCGAATGAAAAAGTATATGCTATATTTTTTAATTATTTAAAAAATAAAATAATATATATACATCTCATATTATAGTGAAAATCGATCAAGTTGTCCACTTTCAAATGAAAATCCTTTTGGTCCACCTAAACTAATACTCCATCCGTCTAATATTAAATATCACAATTTTCGCTTTTATATGTTCCACATTAAATTTCACCACATAAAAAAGGAGAAATCATCTAAATCTTCAATCTTAAAAGTATATTTTAATTACAAATTTATCATTCCAACCTAATACATGTCACATACTTTATAATTTATTTATTATTTAAATATTATATTACCTTTCAAAAATTAGTAAAATTGGTCAAAAAATAATTTTTTTAACACTTCGTATCTTCTGTAACGGTGCAACTTAATGTGCGACAGAGGGAGTATATTTTTTATCCATGTTAATATTCATTGCCCAAATTACCACTAGTGATTGATAGTACAGCCTGCAGAGACAATAATAATAACAAAGTGGTGCTTTATTTCTCTAATTCAAAAGTTGTTGAGGTACTATTTAATTAATTCTGACTGGAGTAATTACCCTGAAAACATATAATTTTATAAAACAACCATTGTACATTCTTAGGTAAAATGGTAATAAAAATCCAACCATTGTACATTCTTAGGTAAAATGGTAATAAAAATCCAAGTTAAAATTTGTTTATAAATTAAAGGGCAAAGGATCATGTAGACCCTCTATCTTAGCTTGTGGGATCAAATTAACCTCTAAATTTTTGTTTTGATCATTGAACACCTTTATATCTGGTAAATTAGATCAAATTAGACCTTTGATTTTTTAAAATGATACAATGAGAAATTTTTGTTAAGAAATCAAACGGTGTTAACATTGCAGATTTTCTACCATTTGCCTGTTGAGGTATTGATCTTGATGAGTTCCATGACAGAGTAGAAAAGCGAGTAAAAAAGGCAATTTCTCTTCAACTTCATGATGGATTTTTGGCCCGTGGCGGTGATGCTCAGAAGGGGAACATGATTCCGACTCACCATTGAATTACCCATTGAATTAGAAATAGAAAGGGTTTCGGATCGCATCGAGATCCGGGATGGTGATGAATATGAGCATGATTGCTTCCATGCCGACGATGTAGCCAAGAACTACCCATTATATATTTCATGGTCTAATGCCACGAAAGTTAATCTGTGAGAGAGGGAAAAGGAATTTGAGAGAGACCATGAATGTTAATTTGTGAGAGAGGGGTAGAGAGAGAGAGAAGGGGTTTTGGGTTGGTGATGGCATGGAGACAGAAGAAAAACGACAGAGATAGAGAAACGATTTTGGGTTGGTGACGGCATGGTGAAAGAAGAAAGCACCGTCATGTGATTTTTAATGGAATGATTTTGATGTACTATTCTAAAAAGTTGAGTGACCCTATTGAACTAACTAATAAATATAAAGAGTTTGAATGAATAAAATAAAACATTATGGACTAATTTGATCTTGTTGGATAAGAAGGAGAGTTTAAATGACCTTTTGCCCTAAATTAAAGAAAACTCACAACAATTTCACAACGAATTTTTTTTTACTACTTTAATGTAACAATTATAGGAGATTCAGATGAAAATATGTTCTCATCAGCCTTACTCTAATGATTGAATCCACTAGATGCGTTATTTGTTTTAAATTGGTGTTGCTAAAATATACTTTATAAAGATATTTACTTTTAATTATTCATATGTTTTGTAAAATCAATTTTGTTGAAATTGAATATTAAGAATGTTAATGCTTTAACAAATGATGATTTTTTGGAGTGAAATTTGATATTGTTATAAAGAAAATTTGATATAATAGGCTTAAAAATGGATCAAAGTGGGCTGAAAGTGTATTAAACAAAAGAATAGCTTAGAAAAGTGAGTATAAGGAAAATACAAGTGGACTGAAAAGTTTTGAAAACGGGTCGAATAGAATTAATATGATTGTGGACCAAATAACATTAGGAGTGAATAGTAGTATAAAATGGGATTAATAGATTCTTTTCATTAAGTATTGAGTGGAACAAATAGTGTTGAGTGGAATATGTTTAATTTTTTTTCGTTCTATTAATTTTTTTTGTTCCATTCATTTAATATTTTCCTCTTCAGATAGCCACGCTTTAAATTTTCCGAAGGATTGATCCTTAGATTTTAGAATGTATGTCCATACTTTTATAGAAAAATTATCTATAAAAGAGATGAAATACTTAACCCCTCATTTGGTTTGATTCTTGGCTGGTCCCCACAAATCAAAGTGAATATAGTTAAGTATAGATAAAGATGTATGTTCGCCAATACCAAATTTTCATCCTCTTGGCCCTTCCCATCACACGATGCTCACATAGCTCCAATTTTACAGAAGTTTTCCCACACAATAAGTTCTGTTTAGCTAGTTCTTATAGCCTCCTTCACTCATGTGTGCCAATCTTCCATACCATAACAAGAAGCTACTCAGTTTGTTAGTTGTACACATATGTCCAGAGATAATGTTTCTACTAAGGAAATATAGATCATGTTTCCTGATTCCCTTCAAGAAAACCTCATCATCCTTTGTGATAGTAAGAATCCCACTCTGATTGAAGCTTATAACCCATAGTGTCAAGCATCTAGGGGTGTTCGGTATGGGAAATGGTACGGATTTTTTAAAAATACCTTAGTAAAAGTTTGTTACGGATTTTTATAAATAAAAATCCAAAACCATACCGAATTTTAGTCAAGTAACGATATGATTTTTTTTATAATTCGATATGGTTCAAAATGAATTTTTGTTTGTATTTGGATCGGTATGGTTCGGATCGGTGCGGTTCGGTGTAATGGATTTACCAAAAAAATTCATTAAAAAATGTTTAATTTTCTTTTTTAATATTTATTATTAAAAATAAGATGTAAATGTTGATTTTTTTTTTTGGTTGGTAAAAAAGAATATATTCTAAGAATTAGGTATAATAAATACCTAAATGACATAATCAAAAGTAAGAAAATGACCAAAGAAAATTACAATATCAAACACCTAAACACTCTCTAGAATTGACAAGCCATTCATTAAACGAGAAATCATGACAATTATATTTACGAACTACAAACCAACTCCATAACATTGATTTGAACTGTAAATGTTGATTTATAATTAGTGATTTTATAAGCACATTTTAAATAAATTAAAATATTAAATATAAACATATTTTAAATTTTATTTAAAAATATTATAGCTAATACTATATACAAATAATTATTTAATATATTAATCCTATCATATTATGTAATTAAAGAAAATAATTTATAGAAGTAAAAAATTATGCATTTATAAAAAAAATGGAATAATTAATATTATTTTAATATCTAAAGCAAATGATGATTAACTTTTATAATATGGAGTATAAATTATTAAAAAAATATATAAATATTATTTTAGTAAGAAGAATTAAGTTAAAGTAGAGTATAATGCTTATTTTTCATTATTGAGTTTTAATAGGTATAGAATTTTATTTAAAAGTATATTTGTATTTGTTTTTTAGCTCGGTATGGTTTATCAGACGATATCCAAGTCTATACCATAAAAATATTTCGATTTGGTTCGGTTCGGGAAAGTCAAATAGTCAATGAATTTTTTCAATTTGGGACTTTTCTGGTTCGGTTTCGCACGAATTTGGTAGTATTTGATTATCATACATAGCCCTAACTGCATCCCAAGGGAAATCATATTTCTTCTTAAATCTGGAACATACCTGACATTGTTGAGAACTCTAACTGATCCATCAAATATTTGTAGCCTTATGGATCCTGTTCCCTTGATATTACATGCTTGATTATTCCTAAGCAAGACTGAGCCTCCATTATGATGCTAGAAATCAAGAAATTATTGCTTTATTGGAGTCTTTTGAAAAGTACAGCCTGAGTGAATTACCCATTTTGAGGAAACTTGTGAAGATGTTATTAAAAGAGCTTCAACAAAGTCCAATGCATCTTTTTAAGTATTACAAGTCTGATTTACGTGGTTCTTTGGTCCACCCTCTTTGCTTTTGTCAACTCCTTTGCCCTTGGTAGTTTTTCACTTGCAACAATTCCTTTTCAGATGGCCAGGTTCATCATGGCAGTGATAACATTTCTTCACTTTTCCTTCCTTGGATTATTCTGCTCCTTTTTTGTCTTGCTTGTCTCCACTCTGATTGGCTTTCTTCTTATTGTTCTTCTTGACAACCAATCACTCTCCACCAGAACCGGACACATTCTCAGTCTCTCTTAGCAGTTCCTTTGATTTGAGTGCAAACTGCACTTCTTCAAACCGGATTGTGGCCTTGCTGCCATACAATAATGTATCTTTAAAATTCTCCAAAGACCTTAACAGGGATGACAACAGGATAAATGCTTTGTCTTCATCAACAATTCTTACATCAACATTTTCAAGATCATCCAAGATCTTTGAAAATTCTAACTGGACTAATGGTGGCCTTTCATCAATCATCTTGAAGGCATGTAACTTCTACTTCAAGTACAACCTATTAGCCAACATTTTTACCATGTACAAGGACTCCAGATTCTCCCAAACACCAACGGTAGTGGTCTCCCTAGCTACTTCTCTCAGGGCTTTGTCCCCAAGGCATAAAATGATGGTGGAATATGCCTTCTGAAGGACTTGATCATCCACTGCTCCCCTTACTAGTGCAGTTGTTGCTTGAAGATCCTTGATTATCTTTGTCTTCACCATGAGAGGTGGCTTCAACGCATCGGCCAATCCTTGTCGAATTAATATTTCTCTCATCTTCAATTTCTAAAGGCTAAAATATATCTTCTCAAATAACTTTTCAATGTCAAATCTGTTGGTGTACATCTTGATCTTTATTTCTTCTGAATTTCCCATGGGACGACTCCACTTGTTATGAATATGTGGGCTATCGACACTCTCGGCTGTAGCTCTCAATCACTCAAATGATTCAAGAATCCCCTCAACACTCACTCACATTTGATGAAACGGAAAGATATCAAGAAAACTGAAAAATTAATAGGAAGAATACTAAAGAATTTTAAGTGGTTCGATCAATCAAGGATCTACATCCACTTTAGATGATATGACTTCTTTTATGGATCACTTTTACAATCAGATCGAGAAATGATTAGCTAAGATGGTCTATACTTAAAAATCGAAAAACAGAAGAAGAAAACTGAAGAATCAAATCTGATTATCTATGGCTTGTATGCGATCTTTTAAAGCTGTTGCAGCTTCTAAACTACCAGCTAAGGGCTCTAATGAGCAGTTGAGACACCATACAACCCTTAGCAACTAACTCAGCTGTCTAGCCTAGAACAACTACCCTTATCTAGTTCATTTAACTCCTTAACTGACCTAATATGCCAAAAATAAGCAATCTGCTGTGCATGCTTCTTGTAACAGTTCCAAGGTTGAATCTTGGTATGCTAATTCCATGCAATATGTTCATATCGTCTGTATCTCCCTTAGCTACAAGGCTACACATATTGCACGTATAATGGATCATGTTTTACGCACATGTTCCTAAAAGAAGGAAAAGAAGATTTGGATTTTTAAACTTATATAAAGCACGTTTAGCAAGGTGATGCTTGTTTTTGGGTTTAAGTAGAAATAAAAGATTTGGATTTAGTAATTAGCTAGATTTAGTAAATTTAAATCTATGTTGTTTTGGAGGGATTTAAATATAGTAGATTTTAACTTTTAGTAAATGCGTAAGAGTATATGGTAATGTGTGTGAGATAATATGATGTGATGTAAGAAGTAGATGAGATTATATTAATCTTCAACAATAACAAGGAATGGATTATATTATCCTAAATTTGAAATAGAAAATCGAAAATAAACAAATTTATGGATTGGTTTGGACACACAATAATTAAGTCCATGCATTGAACACACAACAGTCCAACTCAAAGTCAAAATAACCAAATTAAGGTGCACTGGTGTACCGATGCAACTAGTTAATAGGAATTTTAAGATTAAAAAATTGAACAATAATCACCTTTAAATCAAATTAAATAATTAAAAATTTTAAAATAAAAATAATAACACCTTGAAAGCCTAATCTATCAACTCTAGAGAATACAAAATTATCCTCAAACTTGATATTTTCTCCATGAGTATGACTTGGGTGGAACCAGTTCCACCAAATAAATTGGTGGAACCTGTGTCCCCACACTTCTTAATTAATTTCTTCTCCTTATTTTATTTTTAAATATATTATACTTAAACGACTATTATATCCTAAACCCTGAACCCTACGATAAATTATACCCTAAATCACAAGAGTAAAATTATAATTATATCCTAAACTCTAGAGATATATTATACTCTAAACCGCAAGGGTAAAATTACAATTATACTCTAAATCCTAAACCCTAAGGATAAATTATACCCTAAAGCACAAGAGTAAAACTACAATTATAACGTAAACTCTAAACTCTAAGATTTAAATATACCAAAAAATATACAAACAACAGTAATCGTAAAAAAAAAAAAAGATAAAACACTAAAACACAAATGAAAGGTGAACGAAGAAGATGGCAAGATTTAGATTTTGTGGACTAACTCTATCCAAAGTTTTTACCTTTCTCCATAAATACCTTGGAGAGAGAAAAGGAAAGAACTGTCGAAATTGTAGAATACAAGCACCGTAGACAATACGGCTATATAAATAGTGTATCACATCAACTCCAGCAGGTTACTGTCAATCACCACGCCCCTTCGGTGCGCCTCGTATCACTCTCTCTCACTCCACAACATATTCTGAAGCTCTCTAATCAATTTGTTTAATTCATCAGCTTTATACTCATACATTGAAACTGGTTTTTGATTCTATCTTCTAAAGGTAAATGCAATTTATCTATTTTTGTTTTTGTTAATTCTTGTTGGTTGAGCGGATTGGGAGTTCTTTCGTTGATCCTTTTGTTCTTGTATTAGGGTTTTATGAATTTGATTTGAACATGCATGCATTTGATTTATCTCTCGATTTGAATTTCGATTTGATTATATGGTTATTATTATTATTTTTAATTGATTCTTTTTTCTGGTTTTGGCAATTGCATGCGATGCAATTGGAAGTTCACCTTAGTTCAATATTGACTTTAGCGTTTTGTTGATTACATCCACACGCTGATTTGGATAGGGGGATGATGTGGTACTTATTTGCATAATATTTGAAATTGAGGTTTTGGGATTTGGTTGATTTAAAGAATGATGTTTTAATTGGTCATGATTGCAGGTATTGATTGAAGCATTTTGATTTATAGGACAATCAAATGCGTGTTCATGAGAAATGTTCATGAAAAAATGCAAATGCAAAACTTTTTAGTGTTTTGACTTGCAAATAAGTAGGCATATCCTTCCAAATTTGGAAGTTTGGATATAAGTGTCCAGGTTTGCATGGAAAACCCTTTTCGTAAACTATTTTGTGACCAATTTTTAAAAAATTATCAGCATCTTAGATATGTGGCTTTTTAGGCCTCATTTTGTGTTAAAGATATTGGTTTTAGTTGCTTTGAAGTTCAAGATGCACACTTTATTTGTCCAATTTTAGGATAAAAGACTCCAGACGTGTCATTTACATGTATGCTGTTAAGGGTTTCAATAAATTTTTATATTTAGTTTAACAACCTGACCTGGAGGATTATTATTAAATTTGCTTATCTGGTGATCTGGGAATGAGCACTTGTTGTTTTCCCTTTTTGGCATGCCCAGATGGACAGAAATTTATAACAATCACGCAGCACGTGCGGAGTGGGGGAAGTTGGAAAATTGTTGATAAGTGTGGATTATGTTTAGGTGATAAAGTCTATCAAGATGCAATCAAAAGGTTGCCTATTGAACCCTACTTCGTGTAAAATTACATAAATTCCACATCATCCTGGGGTGTCGTCTTCAATCGCTGCCAATGGAACACGGAGCTCATGTGACTGCAAACAAACTATTACTACACCTAACTAGATGTCCTAAGACTTAAATCTTGTATATCAAGATATCAATAAATTACTGTAACCTGGTTGAACAGTTAATGAGGGTGCTATTTATGTTTGACATTACACTCTTGGGGCTTGGTTGTGATTACTTTCTAAAGAGGCTCATATTAAATAGCTCTGGCAGACATGTGATATTAGCCTATAAATTTATTGACTATTGAGCTTGCAGTTTTCCTTCAGTCCTTATCTGTTACACCTAGCAAGGCTAATGATGTGTTGTCCTACAAAGCAATTTGTACTTTGTTAAGTACAATTATATCAATTTAGGGACCTTTAGTCTCTTTGTTGGACTGAATTCTTGTCATTTGAGATTATTTTCCAAAAGTGATTATCCATTTTCATATTTACATGAAGAGCGTTGGCATTCCACCACCATGTTTTTAAACGATTATTGATTTAGTAGGTTTTTTCCTTGTGGACTTAATATCATATAACTTCTTTCTTCATTAGGTTTCTCGTAAAAGTTATTAAAGGTTTGTAATACTGCCTTCTGGAAAAGAATGATCGTTTGCCTTCTCTTGTGAGGAATCAAAATGTCGGGTATACTTAGTGTAAGCTTCTTACCTTTTATTTTTATGCCTATCAATTTGCCTATGTGTCTTTAAATCATAATATATTTGGGGCGAAGAAAAAAAATAATTAAAAAAAATGTATATAGATACACACACACACACACTCTTTTTTATTGCCTTGTGTCCCTTGCTGGACTTATTTTAGTATTTATTGCCGAGAGAAATCTGAGAAATGTATTTGTATTTGCTTTTAATTGTAACTTCACTAAATCCACGTGGAAATTACGGATGCAGTCAGGGTTAAATGGATCAAATTCAAACATTACGGATAACACTGGAAGAGCATTCACAACTTCATTTGCTTCTCAATCTGGTTCCTCTGGTGCTGTTTTAAACCAGTCTGGTGGTATAGACATGAGTTAATTGAGATTTATTATCCGTTCAAGATGAATTGAATTATAAATTACTTCTCTCATTGGAAGGTAACATTCAAGGGCTTCACAATATACATGGTAGCTTTAACATGTCAAACATGCCCGGCCCGTATGCGTCAAGAAATTCAGCAAATATTGGTGGTCTTCCAAATGGTGTCCAACAAGCTCCAGGGAGTGTGTCTAATGGAAGATATGCAATAAATAGTCTTCCTAATGCACTTTCTCAGGTCCATCTATTTATCAAGATCTACAACGAGATTAATTCTTCAAGATGTTCATATATGATCCCAAGAACGAATTTTATGTGCATGCTAGTGCAATGTTTAACTCTGTGATTGATCGGAGATGCTTAATTGCAAGTTTACTTTTTGATACAGTTGTCACTTGGAAGTTCACATGGACATTCAGGTGTTACGAATACTGGGGGTATGCATATTTGATAATCAGTTAATAAGTGTTCAGGCTTGTGTTCATCTGGACTCTAATTTCTCCTTTTGCATGATTAGGCCCAGGTGTGCTACCAAATATGGGAAATACGGGGCGAATTACAAATTCCCTAGGTGGTCTTGTGGGCAGCGGCAATGCTTCAAGGGGTGCAAACTCTTCTGGCATACCGGGTCTCACTTCTCGATTGAACCTGACTGGTAAATATATATCATTTCTGCTTTTTCTGGTTGTTATTTGAGACTCTGAACTATTAGGTTGTTGTGCAGTGCAATTGATATACAGTAGATATTGAGAAAGGCATATTTTTCTAAGCAGCTTGTCCTTAAAGTGAAGGCTTGCTGGGAATTTTTTTGTCAACGTACTGGATGCTTGTGTGCATTTGGTACTTCCCATCTTAGGATTTAAGTAATAGTTATTGTGTATGCCATGTCATGCTTGTTACAATTTTTTTTAAGCATCATTCTTTTTATACCCTAATACCTTTTAATTGACAAAGAGATTTTTCAGCTCCGCAGGTGGTATCCATGCTAGGCAATTCTTATACTGGTGCTGGTGTGCCGCTATCACAAAACCAGTTTCAAGCTGGGAATAATAATTTTAGCTTTATGGCACTACTAAACGATTCAAATGCTCACGATAATGCTGCTTTTGATGTAAATGACTTTCCTCAATTATCTGGACGTCCGCCTTCTGCTGGTGGCTCTCACGGTCAAATAGGTAATTTATTTAAATTGAAGCACTTATATTTTATGAGCGACTTTTCTTGTTATTATAATGGAACATTAAATTTTATTGCCTTGAAGGTTTGATGCAAAAACATAATATCGGTTTTGGCCAGCAAAATCAAGAGTTCAGTATTCAAAATGAAGATTTCCCTGCTTTACCAGGATACAAAGGTGCTTAAATTTTCATAGCAGTTGGCAGGACATGTTTGCTGGAGTTCTTTTGAGGAAATCATGACATTATTAATTTGAATTTTGAAATGTTTTTCATTTGCATATCTGCTCTCTGCACAGTGTTGAATTCCCTTGAATAGACTATTATTTCCCATTTTGTAAGATAGACATATGTTTCTAGTGTACCTTTTTGATGCATGAGTGTTAATTAGATTCTTTTGAGGAGAACCACACAATTATAAATTGAAAGTTTAGGTTGTTTTATTCATCCTGTATAATGTGTTATTTTTAACAGACAACGATTTCCCATTAAATTGTTATCTATCTACTACCTTTTATCTAAAGATAGCCATATGTTTCTTGAGTGATTTCATATTACTTTAATAGAAATTTCGGATCTTATGGTGAGTCATTCTATAAATATGTTGCCTCTGCCGAGTCATACCTTCTTTCCACCTTAATTCTCTTCTTTTGGTTTAGTACATTTTGGAATTCCCTTCAATAGCAGTCGTATAAGATATATTTAGAGTCCTTCCACTAGTTTTAATTTTGCTGATATTTACAAAATATTAGGATCTTTTAGTGACAATTTGCGGGTTTCTCATATTAGTTATCATTAATATGTTGGACCAACTACAAAATATAAAATATCATGGATAGGTTATGTCTGCATAAGAATAGATATGTAGAATGTATACAAGAGGTCAGGTAGTCTAATTAGGTTGTCTAGGTGTAAAGAGGACATTAAACAGGCAATGGAGAAATTAGTCTAATATTTACATACCAGGAGTAGTGTCTTAAAAAATGCAGTTCAAAGATTCTTTGGCTTGAATTTGAAAATCTCGGAATAGTTTCTGTAGAATGCCTTTCATTTCCATATCTATGATTTCTTGGAGTTTGTTAAACCATGTGATTTGCAACTTCCACTATATAACTTCTGAATGTTACTGCTATTCTATTAAACTGTAATCTATATTGGTTCTTGTTGGAAGTTGAAATTTTGTTTTGGTGACCTTGAGTGTTGAGACACTGCAAGTGTTTATGTCCTTCTGTTAATATGTTGTGCAGGTGGTCTTAATGTTGGAGGTAGTGCTGACTATACCATTAATGCTCACCAAAAGGAACAGATACATGATAGTATGACTAATCTAATGCAGTCACAGCAATTATCTGTGAGTTACTGTGTTTAATAAGTTTGTGAATTGTGAATGCCATATGATGATTAGATGCATTTTGTTTTCCAGTTGGGTAGGTCTTCTGGTTTTAACTTTGGGGGCTCTTATTCATCACACCACCCTCAGCAACATCGAGGTTCTTCAGTAAACGGTACAGGGGTTTCCTATCTAACGTCAGGCAATCAAGATCTTCATTTCCATGGTTCAGAGGTTTGGGCATGACCTATGCTCCATATACCATACTATTTTATGTGCATCAATAATTTTCTGAATATTAAATTTAAATATATATCTTATTAGATTTTGATTTTGTTATTTCACAATTTCTTGTTGTGAATGATCATGTTCTCTTAGTTTTATGAGTAAAACATAATTTTCCAATTCTCAAGTCTCATGTCATACAGCTGGCAATTGTCTAAGGACTTCTTAATTCTTGGGATCTTATAATCATCTTATGCAGCAGTACCAACAATTCCAGCAGTCCCAATCTCGTTTCATCAATCCATTTAGAGATAAAGACATGAAAGCCACAACAGGATCCCAAAATGTACCTGATCAATACGGAATGCTTGGTTTATTAAGCATCATTAAAATGGTCAATCCAGCTTTGACGTCTCTTGCTCTTGGGATTGATCTGACGACCCTTGGTCTAAACTTAAACTCCTCTGAGACTCTTCACAAGAAGTTTGCTTCTCCATGGTCTGAAGAACCTGTCAGAGGAGAACCTGAGTACAATATTCCTGAGTGTTATTATGCTAAACAAAGTCCTCCGTTGAAGGTGCAAATTTGCATGAGACTTGACTTATCATACTAAATAAGTTTTTTAATTGAATATCAGTATGTTTAAGATGTTCTTTTGTACCAGTCTCACTTAATTAGTGAAATAATCATTTTGCAGCAAAGTTATTTTGCGAAATTTCGGGCGGAGACATTGTTTTACATCTTTTACAGGTATTGTTAGTGGATTTTCTAACAATTTGATATTTAATCTATGCTGTACTAATTTTGGTGGTTCCTATTCCCTATTTGTAAGCATGCCAAAAGATGAGGCACAACTCTTTGCAGCAAACGAACTGTAAGTTTTTCCCCCCTCTTATTAGCACTCCGTCTCACAGCTTTATTCTTGCATTTTTTACAATGTTGAAAATTTTCTTTTCTCTTCATTCCGGAGGACACATAATGGTATATGCTGATTGAATAATATTTTTTATTCACATTTTAAACACTTGTCTAATCTTATGATTATTATCCAATAAAAACAAAATTGTATTCTCAAGTATTATTCAACGATAACAATTTGCATCTTCTAATTTTAGTTTCTTGATTAAGATTTCTGCTAGAGTAATTAATAATAATTAAATGTTCCTATAAAATCATAGTCGAGAGATAGATGCTCTGCTGTCTGTATAGATAGATGGATATCATGAAGGCAACAAAAATGACAAATGTTGTTAGATTGAGAACTTCAGGCACCTGAAGATGAATCATGAATGACTTGTATCCTGCAGTCTTGCTTACCTCTATTAAATAGTACTCCCTCCGTCTCATTTCAGATGACACACTTTCCATTTTGGGCTGTACCACAAAAGTTTGCACATTTTCATAAAAAGCAAAAAGTAAAAAACAATCACCCTTCCCCATACACTTTATTTACAAAAAAACCATCTCTACCTAACATACTTTATCATTTATTTATTACATAAAAATACCATTATACCCCTAAAATTTATCACTTCCTTAATCTCGGTGCCGGAATTGGGGGTGCAATCTTATGTGGGACGGAGGGAGAAATTAATAATGTTAGACACACAGAAAATTAACAGAGTGCCCAATCAAAAAATAATGATAATGAAATTAACAGAGTGAACTAGTTTGGTGGTTGCATAACTAGTAAAACCAGTTAATTCTATAATTCAATTAATCACTTGAATTCAGGTGATATCAAGTAGCATGACTTGGTCGAACAGACCTTTTTTTGCATTTAGAAACTTGGAAGTCCCCCTGATAACTGCTGCTCCTTCCATCCCAGAACACCCTTCATGTTAAGTGCTCCACATTTTCAAAAATTTTCTTTTTTTAACAACTTTATCAACTTCTTGGGATAATTTGGTATTTTTAGGTAATAAATAAATTGAAAAGTATGTTATTTGTGTTACGTGGAGATGACAAATTTGGAAGTAAAGTTTATTTTGAGGTTATTGGATTGATTTTGCATATCCTTTTTTTGGGGTGTTGTGAGACAAACCAATGAGGAAAATATTATGGGATAGAGGGATTATTATTTTATTTTGAATTTTGATTCATTCTTTTGATAAATGAAAGTGAATATTGAATCATTGATAATATAATAGAGTCAAGGGTATTGAATGAAGAACAAAGATAAAGAATATAAGTATATTGGATAGAAGATAAAATGAACACAAAGGTTCTCAAAAAGATTCTAGAAGAATCCTCTGCCCAAGCATAAGCCGAAAACAATTCAGAAGTTTTGCTACCTCTTATCGGCTATCATGAGTTTATGGACTTATGGTCTAGAGAAGTTTGATAGCCATATAGCAGCTGTAAATAGATTAGATTGTTTGTCCTCAAGGTGGAAATCTGGATATTGATCACATAAATCCTCAATATTTACCAAAGTTCTGTCAATGGATTTCCCATGCAAGACTTGCTTGCAGTTATCATCCCCTCTCCAGTCTCCTCTCCTCCCAGGTTTGTAGGAAGTTTCGAGACTAGTTGGTGTTATCCCATTTTCTTTAATAAAGAAATGCAAAGGCTAGGTGTAGACTAGATCCCTCTGGCAGTTGCAACTTATGTGCCACTTGCCCAACCCCATCCAACACCATATCTCCTTTGGAAAATTGTAGATCTCAGCGTAGACGATTTGCTTGGAACGACTTGCCCTCGTCTTTGGTACATCGAAGACGGACATTTTTTTGTCTACAGCTGCCTGGTTAGTGGCTTGGCAAGCTTGCCACAGCCTTTCATGAAACGGCAATGGTAGCTTGTGATCCGAAGACAAACACGTATCCCTCGCGAGGAAGTAGAAATCGGCCACTGTAGGATAGCTGAGAATTTTCCTGGGTCTTTATCACACATGCATTCACTAATCTCCCAGTTCACATCTTGTTTAAGAGTAAAATCACACACCAAAAGTTAGATATTTATATTTCATGCACTAGGAGAAAGATAAACTCATTAACATAATCATTAATGGTCCCAGATTGTAAGGTAGATAGGAGACTCTCAAATGGACTGGCCATGGGATTTGCTCCATACCATCGTAGCAACTATATCTTAAATTCTCCCAAGTTATTTGGGGATTTCGTCCTTGAACCCATTGGAACCAAAATTGGGCAGCACCTTCCATGACAACTAGCACTAACTCAACACGATTTGTATCTAGAATCATTTTTTAACCTGAACTATTGTTCAGTTTGTGAAATCCATCTCTCTAGATGGGATCCATTGAACATAGGAAACTCCAAACCTCGCCCTAGTGTTCTGGTTTCCACCATTTCTTCCGTGGGTGAAAAATCTGCAGTCAATGCAAAAAACCCTGAATGTGGTGCCTCGGTGTGGGGTAGATTTGAATTTGCGATTCCTTGTCACTTACTATAGCCTGAAGCATCGTATGTAGCTCAGCAAATTGAGTATCCAATATCGCTAATTTTTCCATGTGTGGCCGCCACGGAGCTATTTCAGAAGACAATGCCTCAATACCTTTCTCCATGGTAAAAAGATGATTTTTAATGGGTGTGTTTGTCATATCCGGCAGGTCGGACCAATTGAGCCTCTGTGGCCTCCTTATCAGGGTCTCTTACACAGGAACCGAATAGAGTCAAAGGTATTGAATGAAGAACAAAGATAATATATATTGTGGATGGAAGATAAAATGAACACAAAGGTTCTCAGAAAGATTCTAGCAGAATCATCTGCCCAAACAATTCTGAAGTTTAATCTTGATACCTCCTATCATTTACTAGGATGAATTTATAGACTTCTGGCCTAGAGAAGTTTGACAGTCATATGGCAGCAGTAAATACTCTATTTAATATTTATTTGACCTCTCATATAGATGGCTGACCTTCTTGCCTCCTTACCTTCTTACATAAATGTAATCCCTAACATAATATTCCTAATATTACTCGAAAGATTTAATGCCAGTGATACTACTTCCAGTTGAAGAAAAATGTTAGTCCAAGGAATGACGAATCCTTTTTGAATATTATTATTGAAGAATTTATAACTTTTTTCTGTTAGTAAATTGTAATTGAAGCCCAGCTGGTTTACATTGATTCACAGGTACAATAGAGGTTGGTTTTACCACAAAGAGCTCCGATTATGGTTCACCAGGTCGAAGAATATGGAACCTCTTGCCAAGACAAACACTCACGAGAGAGGTTCTTATATCTGTTTCGATCCCAATACATGGCAAATGGCCAGGAAGGTTTGCAAAACTTTAAATATATTTTGGCATTGGGATTTGGATGCATGTCTATAGATGTTCCAAAATGACAGTTTTCTTACTTATTTACTACCTTCCATTATGCAGGACAACTTTGTGCTGTATTATGATATGGTTGAAAAAAGGCCTGCACTCCCTCAGCAGTCATAATGTTTTCTTCTGTGTAGAATTTAATGTGGAATTACATTTCTTCAGAAAAGAAAATTGAGCAGATGCTATTGTATTTTGAACCACATCCCTGTTTAGAGGAAAATTTTTCCAATGATTAAGGGAAGAAAAAACTTTTGACATTCATTTTAATGTTACTGATGCTGTTTCTCTCTCTCTCTCTGGTTGTTTGGGATGCGAAATGATTGCTCGAGTGAAGGTGAATTATTGTGTCAGGTTGGCCTTTCTGACTACCTATTGCTGTTATATTTATTAACTATGTATGGTTCCCCCTGATCTGGCACTTCTTTGTTGTTTAGGAAGCTTTATAGTCTAATTCTTCTACAGTGTCGTTTTGGTTATATCTTTGGTGTGGGATTGAAAACGTGTTGCAAATGAAAATGAATTTGTTAAGTATGAAGTGATGTAGTTTTGGAGATTTTTGGAACAATTAATGGACAGATGCCTTATTATTGCTTTGTTGTGATTTGTTGAAGACATAGGGTGTGTTTGGTTTGATCTTAGTTAGTTGGTCTTGTAATTCATGAATAGTGAAAGGGGATTTAAATCATAAAGTATGTTTGGTTTGGTGAGTTACCCATTGGTTTGATTTTGTGAATGTTATAGTATAAAGGTGCTTTAATGGTTGAATGATTTAACGGTGTGAGAGAGATCAAAAGTGGTATTGAGAAAATAAAAAAATGAGAGATAATGTGTTGATTCTGTTGAATTTAAAAAATAATGTCTAGGTCAGATCTTTTTATGTTTTAATTAGTTATTACCTTCCAGTAAATATGATATCTGCATTTAATTGAAGATGTTATTACTTCATATTTATATTACTTTTTTATGTTTTAAGTAATTAGTTATTACCTTCCAGCAAATATGTTATCGCATTTAAGTTATTATTTTTTATTTATATTACGAATTGTTCATGAAATAGTTTGTTTGAAAGATTATAATTTTTCATCCATTAGTTATTAATTCCTCTATGTTTACGCATTTTCTGGGTGTTGTTAATTATAGCAAATGAGATTTACATAAAACTATCAATATATCTTTATGAGACTTAGATACAACATTAATACAACTGTTACTAAAATATTACTATATCTTTTATTCAATTATGCATTAAAATATTATATTTTATAGTGCACGTGCAACAAATAAATGAAAACCTTCTAATGATGAGATGAAGGGGTTATATTTTATTAAAATTTTATAATGAAAGTCACACATGAAATGATTTTATACAAGTTTTTGCCTTAAAAGAAAAAACCTTTAAATTAGTACTAGGTATTAAGGGTAAGGATGGTGTGAATTTAAAAGTCAGACTACATAATCTAAACAATAAGAATTTTAGCTTAGAAAGCAAAATCTTAATTGTCTTAATAGTTTCGTTGTAGTTAGCAGGGATTTGAAGTTTTTTTTTTTCGGGTTTAATTATTATTGTTATTTTTTATTACACATTTTGTGTGACTAGCATTTTTTACCCCAAAAGTCAGCTTTTAACAGGAAACAGAGAAAATTTATGGATGATAATTGTGGCATAACCTTGTAGTTTGAAAAAGATTTGATACTCCATCCTGGATATAACAAATGAGAGTGTAAATGCTGATATATTATAATTCCAATTTTATTAGAAAAAACTCTAATAAACTAAGAAATTGAGTAGGAAGTTCATAGACAGATACAAATCTTGATATATCTGTAAGAAACACAAAGAGTATTATTCTCATCAAATATAAGTGGAGATATCATAGGAAACAGATTGATGTCACTCCATCGAGTCGGCTTGCGAGCTACTCTTGGTCGACTTGAACTTTGATCAAACTCGAATTTCTGGATTTGAATTTAATTGAACTTGAATTATCTGAGTTCAAGCTCAATAATACTACGACTCAATTGATTCATCGGCTTAAATATTACAATGCTGCCCTCAGTGCATTATTATTATTAAAGTACACTCTTGAACAGTATCAAATTAGTCTGTTTATTCTTGCTTGCGAGTGTTATCGAGTCGATCTCAAAGGTTCAAAAGAGCTCGATTGAGTCAAGTTTCAAGTGTTGTGTTTTCCAATTGAGAGCTTGATGCTACTTGACTTTACACGTACAAACAGAAAAAATATATGCAATAAAGAGATATAGAAACATGTCATAGCAAATCTTACATAAAATATCCTATACATCTAGGTTAATTTTCTTTCTTTTACTATAATTCTAGGCCTACAACTTTCTATTCTCAGACAATGGATAGGAACCAAAATTTTCTCAACACTAGAGGAGAAAGGACAACATAATCATGTCCTTTTTTTTTGTAAGAAAATTAGAAGAGTGCATCCAACTCATTCATCTGGTTTCCATGCTTCTTAGCCATCAAAGCAACTTTTTTTGTGCATTACCATGCTTCTTAGCCATCAAAGCAACTTTTTTTGTGCATTACAAATTAATCTCTTTTAGTGATCTGAATGTGAAATCCATTTGGAAATTGTAAACCTGGTGTTCTAAGAATCTCTCCTCCTTTGATTGGTTTCAACCTGATGGATGGATGAGATGGATTCAAAAACAGTTAGCATGGACATTGCATTCATTTTAGTGTGAAGATAAGATATGGTTAATTCTTACTTGTAGTTGGTTACTAGACAATGTAGAAATGTGGCCATCTGAACTTTGGTGAACTCTGTTCCTACACAGAATCTCATCCCACCTCCAAATGCCATGAAGTTTCTTGAACCACCATTTGTATCCACTCCCTGCAGTGTGTGTTAATTTGATGATCAATATCAACTGGTGTAAATAAAGCAGGGCTAATGTAATGTAATGTTGTAGAAATTCTTAATTTACTACTTGCCTCCCATCGCCACGGATTGAAGTCGAGGGGGTCGTTGTACTTTGTTGGATTCAAGTGCACGGCTGGAGGGCACACCATGATGGCCCAACCGGCTGGAATCGTGTATCCTGCAACACGAGCAAGCGTTTGTTAGGTCCGGATTGCCAATTTTTTATGTGCAACATGCTTTTTTTTAGATGGAGTTAGTTATACCTTTGAATTTGATTTCTCTTAGTGCTTTTCTGAAGATCCCAGGTACTATATTTGCTAGTCTAACTGTTTCATTGATGAACTGTACGTAGCACACATGTAACAAGGTTAGTTAGCACTTCAACTAATAGAACAATGAATGATAGATATCCTGTAATGACAGTTAACCTGGAATGTGAACTTCATTGATTTGTACTCGCTCCATGTAAGGCCTGAATCTGGATTCACCCTTGTCTTGATGATCTCATCGTGCTCCTTCTGAGACATGGTTTCAAGACTGTTAAACGCGGAAAACAAAGACTTGCAGGAGACCGTCTGATAATGAGTAGAGTAGTTCTTACAGTGAGTTCTTCCAAGACCAGTGGATATTTTGTGAGGAACTTAGTAGCTAGAGTGAGTGCCAACGAGGTTGTTTCGAAGCTAGCGAAGAGCAACACGAACATCAAGTCCAAGGCGATCGCCTCCGTGAGGACAGTGTCCTTCCTCTCGAGCTCTTCCAGCACATAGTCAAAGAAATCAATCTGCTCTTTCCTCGGCCTCTCGCGCCTCTCTTGCAGCATGCTTTTCAGCATCTTCATCGCCTTCTTCCTCCCCTGATCATCAATCAATCAAATCAGCATTCATAATCCAACATTCTAACAATAATCCAAACATACATACCTGCAAACATCTATGATAAGCTGTTCCAGGAATGTCCAAAGGAAAGGAGATCAACCCCTGTATAAAAGCTACAAAGTTCTTCCTCAGATTCTCACGACACTTGTCTGAATCATAACTGATCAGCTTCTTTGCTGTCAGATTAAAAATCATCTGCAAGAAACAGATCATTAGCAAATCAACATATCATTTTCTTGATCATCAGCAACAACAACTATCTACCTCTGCAGTTGCATCCTTAACATCCACAGATCCCTTGGATAACCATCTCTCGATGTGATTCCTCGAGGCCTGCTCGATCTCAGGCAGCATCTTCTTAAGCCGTTCGGGGCCGAACAGATTGAGCACCATGTTCTTGAGATACTTGTACATGAATCCATGCAAGGAGCCAACATTTTGGCTCCCAAAGATCCTAGTGAATGTGTCAGGATACCAGCTCTGAAACAGCTGTCCCTCCTGTTGAAAAATGAAGTAATTGAGATCTGCATCAGTTGACACTATCACAGGCCTCCCAACCAGACTAGTCTTGAAGATAGGCCCATATCTGCAATCAAACACATCATTCAATAAGATCAAACAAATTCAAAAATCAATGCCAACTCATTCTACATACACATATCACCACCACCTTTGCATCCTTGTCTTAATGAAAGGAGGGATGTCAGAAGTAGTGTTGGGAGAGAAGAAGTGAAGGGTTTCTCCTAAGATAGGCCATCCCATTGAACCAGGTGGGAGGACTCCATTGTTACACCTTGGGTTTCTCCATTTGTGAACAAGATTGACAATGGCAATGATCACAAGAAATCCAACCAAGAGGAAGAATGGAAACATATCCTTGAAACTAGCTAAGGATTAGTCAATTTACAGACAATGAATGAATTAGGTGGTTGATGAAGGAGAAGAAGAGTTTGAGGGAGAAAGAGGAAGGAATGAGGAGGAGACAAGATTGAATAGAATACAAAGTTGATGCTGTGTATCTCACACAACTGCCGCTTAAATAGGGAGCCAAGAATCTGCAACTCTTTTCAATTTTATAACTATTATTTTTTATTTATTTTATATTCTGGTCTAAATGACAAATAGAATAATCAGAATAATTCTGTGGACATAAATAAAGATACAAGGCATGTATTATATAGGTATAGAAAGCCTAGCATGACAATGAAGTTTGCAGGATACTCACCCCCCACCCCCTTATATCTTGTTTTACAATTTTTTACTCCATTTATTATTTCTATATTCACTAATATATGTATATTTTTGTTTAACTATTTATTTATACTCCCACTATCCTAATAATTGTTTGCACCGTTCATGTACCACCAATTTTACATATTTCTATTTTTAGGTGTGACAATTAAAGGTTTACAATTTTTTTTAAGCAAGACTTAAGATTTTATAATATTATATATTGATTCAAATTAAAGTTCAAGATAAAAAATATAAGTGTTCTTCAAAGAATCCCCTTCGTTACATGATTTCTTCTTCATATAGATAGATATAGGATCTATGGGGCAATTACTTAGAAGTACATTTTGTGCTACAGCCCTTCCTATCTGATAGAAAAGGATCCCATGATCCTGAACCGATCTTACCTGGGATCGCAAATCCCAAGTTTGTCTATGAAGAGCGGATCTAATTGTATTAGTGTCTATAATTGATTTCTTCTGTGTAATACTAATCGATAGGGCCTCATTGGTAAGTGCTACAAGATCTCTTGCATTGGAACCCACGGTTATGGACCCGAATCCGTTAGTATGGAACATTTTCTTTTCCAAGTGAAATCCCCTAGTATATGAAAGAGTGAAAAAGTGCTTTCGTTGTTGTGGAATAAGAAGCCTTCGTATCTTAATGCACGTATTTAATTTATTCAGAGCTATTAGAGCGGGATCCACTTTTTGGGGAATATGAGTCGAAGCAATAACAAGAATATTTCTAGTGGAACATCTTTCAGAGAGATGGTTCACTAATAGACCGAGGGATAAGTAATTCGACTCATTCACATCCAGATCATGAATGTTTGGAATCCATATTATGCAAGGAGATATTGCTTTTGCCAATTCGAATTGAAGGGTGATATAAAATCGGTCTATTTCCGGCATCATATCCATAGTTAGCGCATTCATCATAGTTAGCAGTTCCAGCTCCGTATCAAGGTCACAACCATATTGGATGTTTTAAGCCGAACAATAGAGACTTGATTTAACTTAGAACGAGCTAGGCCAGAGGCAGACCTACGTCAAGATAACCCCACCTTGAAACACTTTGGTAGTGCTTCTGGATCAGAATCCCAAATAATGAATCAGAGCACGTGGAGCCATCTCCTTATCTTATTTTTCTGTCAAGAACAAATATGGCGGATTGGCTGATATTTCTATCAGTTAATGAAAGAGCCCAATGCAAAAAAAATGCATGTTGGGTCTTTGAAACAGTTCAGATCATTTTGATAATAATAAGTTTGATCTGTTTTACCGAGAAGGTCTACGGTTCGAGTCCGTATAGCCCTAGAGCCCTATACAATAAAATGAAATAAAATGAATAAAATCCAAATTTGAAATACAAAAATTGTCTAATTTTCATTTCTTCATTCTTGTTTGTTGCTTGTAACTGACCGCTTGGTTCATCGAAACCAAATTTGTCCTAGAAACTCACTCAAAGGAATCGTTTAAGGGCGAACAGAAAACTGAAAGAAAAACGTATTTCAAGAGATCGAATCAATCCTTTTCCAATCGTCCAAATCGTGGATAAACAAACCAACCCTTCGTCATTAATCTTCGGAGGGAAATTCCATATGAATTTTCCTGTCCATAATACATAATAAAGGGGTTAAGCTAGTCATACTCCTTTTTTTGGTATACCTAACTAAGAGTAAGATTCGAAATCCTGAGATGGAAATACCTACCCATTCTCTTACATTTGAATACCCGTTCTATTCTAAATCACTAAGAAAAAAAAAACGACAAAAAGACCTCCCAATTCTATTCCTCAAAAATCAAAATCTATGGAAGAATTCGATTTTATTTGGAAATCGCTTTCTTTAGCAAGAATCCTAAACCTAGGTGAAAACAAGAAAATTTGTCTAAGCGTAACATATGTAGTTATACTAACTAAAGCACTTAACTAAAATGGAAATCAAAAAATGAAATAGACTCGAAGTAGACTGGAAATAGGATCCCGGTCAAGTCAGTTAATAAATCTTGAAATGAGATATGTCCCGCTATGGATGACTTTACAAATTAAATTCGAATCAACCAATCCGGCCTATTTTCCACGTTCATAGGAGTGCGTCTATGTTTTTGCTTTACGAATATGATCTTTTTTGGGCATTTCTAATAATATCAAGTCTTATTCCTATTTTGGCATTTTTAATTTCCGGGATTTTAGCCCCGATTAGGAAAGGGCCGGAGAAACTTTCTAGTTATGAATCGGGTATAGAACCGGTGGGCGATGCTTGGTTACAATTTCGAATCCGTTATTATATGTTTGCTCTCGTTTTTGTTGTTTTTGATGTTGAAACGGTTTTTCTTTATCCCTGGGCAATGAGTTTCGATGTATTGGGCGTATCCGTATTTATAGAAGCGTTAATTTTCGTGCTTATCTTAATTGTTGGTTTAGTTTATGCATGGCGAAAGGGAGCATTGGAATGGTCTTAGCTCCTGAATATTTTCAGACAATAAAAAGAAAGGGGAAAAAAGATTGAAAAAGTTATGAATTCCATTGAGTTTCCTTTACTTAATCGAACAGCCGAAATTTCGGTTATTTCAACTACATTAAATGATCTTTCAAATTGGTCAAGACTCTCTAGTTTATGGCCGCTTCTCTATGGTACAAGTTGTTGTTTTATTGAATTTGCTTCACTAATAGGATCGCGGTTTGACTTTGATCGTTATGGACTAGTCCCAAGATCGAGTCCTAGACAAGCGGATCTAATTTTAACAGTCGGAACAGTAACAATGAAAATGGCCCCCTCCTTAGTGAGATTATATGAGCAAATGCCCGACCCAAAATATGTTATTGCTATGGGAGCGTGTACAATTACAGGAGGGATGTTCAGTACCGATTCTTATAGTACTGTTCGGGGAGTCGATAAACTAATTCCCGTGGATGTCTATTTGCCAGGTTGTCCCCCTAAACCGGAAGCAGTTATAGATGCTATAACAAAACTTCGTAAGAAAATATCTCGAGAAATCTATGAAAATAGAATTAGGTCTCAACAAACAAATCGGTGTTTTACGACCAATCACAAGTTTCATGTTGGGCGCAGTATGAATACTGGAAATTATGATCAAAGATTCCTCTATCAACCGGCATCTACTTCAGAGATCCCTACTGAAAACTTTTTCAAATATAAAAGTTCAGTATCTTCTCATGAATTGGTGAATTAGGCAGGACTCCTTTGTACAGAATAACAAGCAGCGGGTCAATCTTCATCAATTTGATCGAGAATGCGAAATATTCTAAATAAAATAAAAATGTGGGAGATAAAAAAGATGCAGGGTCGTTTGTCTGCTTGGTTAGTTAAGCATGGGATAATTCATAGATCTTTGGGCTTTGATTATCAAGGAATAGAGACTTTACAAATAAAGTCCGAGGATTGGCACTCTATTGCTGTGATTTTATATGTATATGGTTACAATTATCTACGCTCCCAATGTGCCTATGATGTAGCACCCGGCGGACTGTTAGCTAGTGTATATCATCTTACCAGAATAGAGTATGGTGTGGATCAACCAGAAGAGGTATGCATAAAAGTGTTTGCCTCAAGGAGGAATCCTAGAATTCCGTCCGTTTTCTGGGTTTGGAAAAGCGTGGATTTTCAAGAACGAGAATCTTATGATATGTTGGGAATCTCTTATGATAATCATCCGCGCTTGAAACGTATCTTAATGCCTGAAAGTTGGATAGGCTGGCCCTTACGTAAGGATTACATTGCCCCCAATTTTTATGAAATACAAGACGCTCATTGAATGATAAGAAAGTCATTTCCACTTATAAAATTTCAGAGATTCAAGGATTGGCTTTCTGTTCTAGATTAACCAGAATAATTGCGGTCTCTTTTGTATTTATATTAGGGAGTAGATAGGCTAACAAAAAAGGTCGAATTGAGGATTCGTGGGGATTATTACATTTATTTGGAAGATACTTATTTCGTATGAGCCGAACCAATAGCATGAATCAAACGAGTTCTGCGTCATGAACCTTGTACTGCGCCTATTGCTTAGACCGGTTCTAGAAAGTCATGTCGAGACGAATTAGGAAATCGAATAGGAACGAAAATACTAATAAATTAAAGGGTATCCAATTCGATTTCTTTTTATTGTATCTGAACGGAATCTTGTGTATTTCAACTTTCACTTTTTGTTCTTTCAACCAACTAATTGAACCTTTCAAATATGAAATACGAGGACCAGGAAACCACCCGACCCCGTACATCTGTAACCGTGACAATAGTATTATTGAAACTTGCTTGAACATGAATAACTCCCTTTGGTATTCTACGTGCACTTTTGCGTGAACCAATACGTACATTTCTACGTGAACCAACTCTCGGTATAGCTTTTGCCATATTGTATCATCTCATAAATATGAGTCAGAAATATATGGAAATGGAATATGTATAAAGTATTAACATTCTTTTTGAACGAAAGAAAAAAAAAGAGAAAATAGAATTTCATTTTTTTTTTAATAATTTAAGAAACTCTACCCATCTATAAAATAGATGGGGTATATCTCGCCAAGATAGATAAAAGTATGTATTATGATCCAGATTCAAAATCAATATCTTGCTCCATAGCAATGAATTTTTAAAAGAAAGACCTCATACAATTTAACCATGTGCCAGGAACCAGATTTGAACTGGTGACACGAGGATTTTCAGTCCTCTGCTCTACCAGCTGAGCTATCCCGACCATCCCCAATGTAGCATCCCATCTTCATTTTATTAGATGACTGAAGTCTATGTCAATTAAAGGGACAGGGGGGATTACAAAGTTTTCTGCAATTTCAATACTATTGATTGTGAATTATTCAAATAGGGATTCCTTGCTTAATGCTTAGCTTAATGCTAAATTTCTTTGGATGTGTATTCTATATCACATGTGGTAAGAGATAGTCATTTACGCCCAAATACGAAAGTCAAAGAATCAGAAAGATAAAGGAATTTGGAACCGCTAACGAAAAGGGGGGGCAGGATAACTATTTTAGTAGTAAAAAAAATAGGCTTTGTTGGGGATAGAGGGACTTGAACCCTCACGATTTTTAAAGTCGACGGATTTTCCTCTTACTATAAATTTCATTGTTGCCGGTATTGACATGTAGAATGGGACTCTATCTTTATTCTCGTCCGATTAATCAGTTCTTTAAAAAAAAGATTTATCGGACTATGGAGTGAATGATTTGATGAATGAATATTCTATTTTTTCTTCAATGTAGAATCAATTCACACCAATTCTTCCATTTTTCATATTCAAAAATACAGATTCGGGCCATCATTAATCATTTGATATAGTATTCAATAGATAGGTTTATCCTTTCTGAAGTTTCCGTGGAAAGGATTCCTCTACCAACGTAGTCAACTCCATTTGTTAGAACAACTTCCATTGAGTCTCTGCACCTATCCTTTGATTTCTTTTTCTGAACCTTTGTTTTGAGAAAACAGGATTTGGATCAGGATCGCCCATTTTTATTAATTCCGGGGTTTCTCTGAATTTGAAAGTTATCACTTAGTGGGTTTCCCGCACCAAGGCTCAATCTAATTATAATTAAGTCCGTAGCGTCTACCGATTTCGCCATATCCCCTCTTACTTTTCTTTTTGTTTTGAGATTAGGATCTTATTACGATATCATTCCTTTTTTTCTTTCATTTATACTGGAACCCTTGAATTTAATTTCTTAGATAGCGATTACTATCTCGAAAAAAGTATTTTCTTTCTTACCTAGAGGAAGCCCATATTGGATCCAATCCGATTGGATTTTATCATTTCTGTATCGGCAATTCAATATAGATTCATATATACCCCATATATCTCTTTCTCTTCCTGCCATTTTCCCATCCAAGGGGGGATACTTGAAAGGTCGATTTTTTCCCTTTACGAATAAAAGCCGAGGAATGTCTGATTAGTTATAACCAATCAATCTAATTCAAAAGAAATATAGAATTAGAAATCTATAGGATAGAAAATATAGAAGTGTAATAAAAAGAATTTCAAATGTCATGTGAATTCAAAATAAAAAAGAAAATTTGACTAGACTCTCTAAAAATATTTCAGATTTACTATCGAATAGAATAATAAGTGTTCTTCAAATCTAATTACTACACATTAAAATATTATATAATATACGTGCACAAAGCAGACAAAAGGAGTATATCATAAAATTTTATAATATTACACAATTTATCATCGATTCAAATTAAAAATGAGAACATAAAAATAAAAATAAACTATCCACTATATATTAAAATTTTATATTCCTTAATATACAGGTAAAAAGTAAGCATCAAATAGGGTAGAGGGAGTACAAAGTTTTTTTATTAACTATTTTTATATATATCTCTTTTAAGGATAAGGTATTTTATAATAAATAAAGTATAAAATATATTCATTCATCCCGTCTAAAATTTACATTTATTTTTTTGAACGGAGATTAACGAACACGATGTTAATGCATAGTGTGTAAATTATTATGATATTTTAACTTTTTTACCTCAAACTTTAATTTGAATCGATGACAAATTGTGTAATAATATAGTAAAATTTTTAGTAATATTAATATTAAGGTGTGGGATCCATATTTACTAAAAATAAAATTATAAACCTAGGTAGGGAACTTAATAAAAGGATAATATGTACTAAGATCTTATGATGGGATAAAGGGAGTATTATATTCTTTCTTTGTCCTTGATACACACATTTTTTTTTACGGAGTATAATTTTTATGGTTAATATGTAAGTTTCAAAGTTTATTTTATCCTTTTGCCCTATATTTTTTATTTAAAAGTATTTGGATTTCATATTTATTTAAAAAAAAATACTATGTAGTGATTTGTTAAAGTGGCAAAATGAATAAATTTGAAGGGACGGAGGAAGTATATTAGTTGAGAGAGAATGATAATTTTAAAATTAACGTATATTTTAATAGGAACAACTATTTGCATTCCCAAACTTACTAAACGAACCCCATTAATTTATAAATTTAAAATATGTTTATGTGAGAAGACGTAAATACCCTTATATAAATAATAAAATAAAATTAGTTATGACAAATTGTTATATAGACCTCAATTAATTTCTAAATGCATCCCATTGTTATAATCAATAAAATATGATGAACTCTAAACCCTATAAATTGTGCATCAGCGTAGTGTCATGGAACAAGCAAAAATAATGAAAACTGAGAATGATGATCATCCGGAACAAGCAATAATCGTAAAGGAGGAGAATGATCATGATGAGGACAATGAGGTCAGTTTTTATTTCTGAAATTAAGTTAAACAGAAGTTTTAGTTTGTAGTTGAATCGTAAATTGTATATAGAGAGTTTTTTTGTAATTTTAATTTTAAAAATTGTCATATTCGACCGCAACAAACAAATAGGGATTAGAAGTTTTATGGTTGATACTAGCAAACAAGTTGAGTTGAATAGATTCTGCGTAGTCGAGTAATGCGAACATGTTGAATGGATTCATTGATAGGCGACTACGTTACATTGTTCGACGACAGCGGTCAAACACGTAAATGTGTTCAACTTTTGTGATCGAACAGATGACGTAATATTTTCTCACTGTTCGCTTCCTATAACCGAACATATATTTTTGTTCAGTTATAGTGACCGCACACTCTCTTTTTTCTTTTTTCTTTCTTTTTTGGGCTACATTAAAATATTGATTTCTTCACGAGCATAAATATTTTTGAGTTGAGAGAATAGTTAGTTGAATGGGTTCGTTCCATAGGATTAAAAAATTACATGGTGATCATTATAAGGAGATCTAACATAAATGAAAATTCAAGAACACCTCGTGTAAATCTATGGTGCGAGCATTGTTTGCCTAATTTTATAGCACTCACGAGCAAGAATACTCGATCGTTGTAGTAGTATATCCCAAGAAAAATTATCAATCCAATAAGGAGTTATGTTCGGACTAGCAAAATACGTGAGCTCATGTTCATGCTGTTTTTATAAAGATGATCGGGGGTTTTGAGATTGATTAACAACTAAAACAAGTAACAAGTAAATAACAATATCAAATAAGTAGAATGACAAGAATAGAAAATGGGTGCTAAAGTTCAAGTAATGAAAAACATGGGATTAGAAACATCCAAGCATACTCAATTCATATTATCATGCAAAAGGAATTCAACTCAATTGATGTAGACTAAGGGTGATCACGATTGTATCCTAAGCTCCCTTTCGGGTTACAAAGGTTGTTGATCCATTTTAGACTCCCAAAAGCACTTAAGATCAAAGCCCAACATTAACCCCTTCCATCTAGGTACTAGTTTGATTAAACTCTCCCTTTTTGTGTACTAAGGCCAACGAATGGATTGGTTCCCCTCATTGAATTCAAATATCCTTTCGGTCAAACCCAAACTCAATGTCTATTCATGCTTTCCTAATACTATAGAGGGTCGTTCCCGTCTCACTCCAAGCAATACATACATGAACATCATGATAGCATTTAATTACCACAAATAATCCATTGATCAACAATCCATTAAACCAATAAACATTCATGAATAACAAACCATGCCATCACAACATCAAGACAATTAAACTCCATGAATAGAAATCAACATCAATTAAATCAAAAACCAATTTAATCCACATGATAATATAAATCTAATATGATCTTCATGTTCCTAATCCCACTAGAGGGATTAGCCTATCATAGTAAAAGTAACAAAACAATTAAATGATTCATTACAATTACCCATAGTCTAAGATCTAAAGAAATACAAAATGAATGGATTCTTCCCTATCAATTTCTTGAAGAGAATCTTCTATTCTTCTTGATCTCCACCTCTAGCTCTTGATTTTGAAGTCTTTAGCACCAAAAATGGAAGATATGATGGGTGGATGAAGATGGATGAAGATGGATGAAGATGATGGTGGAAAATGGAAGAAATGGTGTGTGATGTGTGTGTAAATGATAGGATTTCGGATTTCCTGCCAATTGTTGAATAAAGGGGTATTTATACCCCTTTGGAGGCTTCTAGAAGGATCTGGAAATTTCTGCAGGAAAATACCCAACACGAGTCGTGCTCTGTAACACGGCCACGGGGTGGCCGTGTTGTGTCTTCTGATGCTGCCGCACGGCCTCGCCTTACAGGGCCGTGTTACGCAACACGGCTCGTGTGCTGCAACACGAGTCGTGTGTTGTAACACGGGCACAGGTGTGGTCGTGTTGGCTCTTCTGATGTCGCCACACGGCCACCTTCTTACAGGGCCGTGTTGGCGACACGGCTCGTGCTCCCGACTCGACTCGTGCAACTGGACACGACCTGAAGTTGCCCGTGTTGAGTGACTAGATGTCGCCACACGGCTAACTCTTACAGGGCCGTGTTGGCTACACGACTCGTGTGCTGGCTCCTGCATTTCTTCACTATTTTGGCTCGTTCTCCCTCGTTTCAACCCCGAATTGAGATCCGCTTTTTCCTACATCTTCCTTATCATGTTTAGCATCCAATAAAAAGTGAAAATCTTACGTTTAAGCTCATTCACACATATTTCAATAAAATACAAAACACAACCAAATAACATATAAAATACGGATAAAATAATACGAAAATATATATAAAAAGACACTAAAATCTAGGTGAAAATAGCTCTAATCAACCCCCTAAACTTAAGGTGTTGCTCGTCCCCGAGCAATGAAAATGACAAATCAAAAGGAGAAATTTTCACCTAGAAAAAACTAAACGAATATAAGCAATAACACATCGTTAGCAATAATAAGAACAAACTATGCTAAGTCATCCTACAACATTAAAATCATGACATGAGAAATTAACAAGTTCAATCAAAAGAGAATAAAGTGTAATATAGTTCCTTTTAAGTCAAAGCCTCACAATGGATCTTAATGTCTCTCAACACTCTTTTGAAATAGGGTAAATCACACTCATTAATCGATTGACTCGACTCGCTATAAGCTTGCTCGCGGACTATATTCACAAACCACCAAAGTTTCAATTAATGATCAAAAAGGTCTTTAATTAGGATGTAATGATAGGCTCTTTGGTAGGGTAAGAAGTATATGGATAAGAGTGACTCAACAAGTGTAAGTAATCAAAGAGATGGCCAATTTCCTCAACTTCTCCACTTTTCTTTCTTCCTTTCTTATCTTTACAATCTCAAGCACTATTCATTAACTTTCCTTAGATTGAGCTTCTTTTGATGCATATTTCCTTTCTTTGAATTTTGTTTATTTGAGCATTTTGATGTTGATTTGCTCCTTTCTTACTTTGAGGTTGCATGTGCCTTTTTACTTTTGCTCTTTTCATCCTTTTCTTTGCTTGTTTACCATTTCCTTTTCTTCTTTTGCTAATCAATCAATCCTTTCTAGCTACCATCTCCTCAATCACCCACACAAAGGTATATATAGGCTTGAATGGGTAATTAAGGCTTGAAATGTGCTAAATTCACAAGAAATAGGCTTATAGGCTCAAAGTGGTTAACTAAGGATGATGTTCATGGTAGGGAACATATATGACAATGACTATAATAACAAGGATGGCCTTAGATCATTTCACCAATCTCCACTAATCGGGCTCGTTCCTATAGTCCTTGAGCAAGTTCTAACTTATCAAACACAACCGATCCACTCATGAAGAAATACCATGTATGCATGGTTGAGGCTCAAATACTCACAAGCTTGTGCTCGGACCCTAAGGAACTTATTACACCACATTCATCTCAAAATTGAACAAGTTAAGTAAAACATGTCACAATTTGAAAGTGTAGAGATTCTTAATCATAATTTGTCATCACTTATCACCACAACATATCATCACTCACATTCAAAAATGACTCACGACATCCCTAAACAAACCACCAAACATCCCAAGACAAGAATGAAGATACACAAAACATACAAATAAGGACTCAACAAACAAGACACAACAAAAACACAAAACATGCAAAAACACAAAATACCATCATCCATAAGAAAATTAAGCACACATTCATCCCAACCCTTATTGAAAAGGAAATCCTAAGTTACAAAAGTAAACCTCCCATAAACATAACAAATGAAGTAGCATGCTAGTCACAACAATCCAAATCAAACTCAATTCATTTCAAGTAGTAAAATGATAAGGTGTAGAGTACTCCCTCAATAGGTATTTGGTAAGGAAAGCGTTAGCTCCAAGCTCCATCTTGCTTCCAATACCTCTCATTCATGCTCAAACACTCAACAAACACTATTATTTCAACAATTTCATTATAAATATGGACTATCATGCACTTCAACACCACCAATCATGCCAAAATCAACCCAAACTCATGAGAAAAATTTTAAATTTATCCAATTTTACAAGAATCATACTCAAGTGGTGAGTCACACCACACACTCTCCCCCCAAACTTAAATCGAAACAAGAGTTGAGACTTAAGTTTGCAAAAAGTTGTGAGACTTACCCTTGTAGTTTCCATTGATGATCTTCTTGTTGAGAAGTAACCGCATCCACACGACTCAAGCTATGCCCACCACGCACTATCACCCCCCAAACTTAACTCGAGACAAGAGTCACGAATTAAGTTTGCAACAAATGGTGGAACATGTCAACTTGAATCCATGAAGCATTTCTCTTTTCTTCAATGTGCATTTTTCTCCATGAGCACAATCAACCTACAAGGCCAAAACAACAAACAACAAAAGATAAAAAGAATGGGTTGCCTCCCATTTAGCGCTAAGTTTAACGTCTTCAAGCCGGACGAATGTAAGCTCTTAACAGTCGGAGAAATCCAAGACCCCATCGGGCCGCATCTTCACTTTAAACATCTCTTTAACAACCTTTTTATCCACACTTCGTGCTCCTTTAACACTTGAACTCACCTCGTTTCCTCTTTTCCTCACATTCTTAAATCCCGGAGGCCCTTTATCAATCTTCAAATCAACATGTGGATCTCCCCCAAGCGTATTTCTTTTTGAAGAGAAATTTCCTGCAATTTCAAGCATAAAGTTAGTTAATTCTTCATCTTTTAAAATCGCACTTACCACTTCATCTCGAATATCCGGAGGCTTAATGGGTGGCTTCAAATGAAGATTTCGCCCTATTAAATTCTTGCTTGATAACACCAATTCTCTTTCCTGTGATCGGAGTGTGAGTTCCTTCTTATCCATATCAAATTTTGCTTTTGCGGTTGCCAAAAGCGGCCTTCCAAAAATTAATGGAATCCAAGGATCCGCTTGCTTCTCAACTATCATAAAATCCACCGGAAATACAAAATCCTCTATTTGCACAAGCGTATCCTCCACAACTCCATGGGGCTTTATCATTGAACCATCCATTATTCCGATTTCCACATCCGTTTCCTTTAACCTCCCAATGCCAAGTTTTTCAAAAATCTCCAAAGGCATTACATTAATGCTCGAACCAAGATCACATATAGCATTAAAGTTTTCCCCATTTCCAATTTTACAAGTAAGAACGAATTTACCGGGGTCTTCCACCTTTAATGAAGCATGAACCTCAACAATGTCATGATCTTGTTTCAACATTATCTCTCCATCACACTTACTTTCCTCATCCAACAAAGACAAAAATTCACCAATTATCATCTCATCATCCAAAGACCAATCTTCATCAACGCCAATGTCCTCCTCAATTTTTGACACCACTTTATCACCAACTACTTCTTCAACCTTAGAAACAATGTTTGTTGTTTCCACCAACCCTTTCTCCACCTTACTTTCCATGTTGCACACGGTAACATACAAACATTGCTCCTTAGGATTAGTTACCGTGGTAGAGGGGAACTTTCCTTGTTGGTGTTGAGATCCAACGGAGGAAGCAATTTGCCCCATTTGATGCTCAAATGCTCTCATCCTATTGTCGGATTTCTTTTCATTTTCATCCATTCTAGCTTCAAACTTAGCATCTCTCTTTTCCATATAAGCCCTTGTATCTTTCATGAATGCTAGTAATGTCTCTTCCAATGATGACTTACCTTCTCCATTCAATGGTTTGGCACTTGGATCGAATCCCGGAGGAAATGACACGGTGGCTTGAGGATTAGAGTAAGAAAGATTTTCATGCTTCCTTGGAGCTTGATAATTTCCACTTGATTGATTGAAATTGCTTCCCCGAGCTTGCCCTTGATATCATCCTTGATAATTACCTTGGTTGGAAGGATAGTTACCTTGAAAATTCCCTTGACGTTGAAAATTTCCTTGGTAATTTCTCCCATCTAAATAGGCAACATCCTCTACATTTTGCATAACAAGGCTCTCATCATTCACAATGGCACTTGTGCTTCCCCCTTGACTCACTCCTTGAGTGATCAAATTCAATTGCTTAGTTAAAGCATTGATGCTTTCATTAAATTCTTTCATGCCTTGGCCTTGAAACACATCGCTCTTCACTTTATGCACACTTTCCACTTGAGCCACCTTTCCGTATGCATAACCTCCCAATATCCTCTCGGACGGCCATTGATAAGCATTCATCGCAATGTCTTCAAAAATTTCCATAGCTTTCATCGCATCCACTCCGAATATAGATCCTCCGGATGAGGCATCTACATGCATCCGATGTTGTTGGCTCAACCCTTGATAGAAGAAAGCCACTTGTTGATTCTCATGAAAGTCATGTTGAGGGCACTTTCTTAGCATCTCCTTGTAGCGTTCCCATGCTTCATAAAAGCTTTCATCCGGAATTTGCTTAAACTGAGTGATAAGGCTCTTCAATTGGAGTGTCTTTGAAGGAGGAAAGTACTTGTTTAGGAACCTTTGCTCAAGATCTTCCCATGTGTTACAACTTCCCAAAGGAATTGCATTATACCATGCCTTAGCCTTGTCTCTTAAAGAGAAAGAGAACAACCTCATCCGAATAGCATCTTCCGATACTCCATTCATCTTAATGGTATTTGCAACCTCCAAGAAGCTAGCTAGATGCATGTTTGGATCCTCAAGAGGACCTCCCCCAAACTGATTTTCTTTGACCATGTTGATCAATCCGGTCTTGATTTCTAAATTGTTGGCTTGAACCGGAGGAACCATATTGTGTATGGCTCTCGGTTGGAAGTAATCCCGGATTGCTCTAGGCCTTGGCCTCTCTTGAGGTATTTGCACATTTCCTTGCATTGCTTGGTTATTGAACATATTAACCATCTCTTGGACATTTCTACGAACATGTGGTTGTGCCTCTTGTTGTTGGAGTATCCTTTGAGCCTCTTGATTGGCAAGCAATTGCATATATTCTTGATTTTGAGCAAAGAAATTCATCATTATCTCCGCTTGATTCTCTTGCACTCCTTCTTGTACCCCTCTTTGATCTTGTAAAGGATCTTGGGGTGGGTTATAATTAGCATTCTCTCCACGTTGATTCTCCATCTTTTCTTTTCTAGCTTTACGCCTCTCTCGCTTCCTTTGTCGTGTGGTCCTTTCAATCTCCAAATTCAAAGGAATGATCGATTGATTTCCCTTTGATCTTGTGATCATAAAACACCTACGAAAAGGCCAAGAGTGAGACCACAAACAACAAGAGTAAATAAAATAAAATAAAAAAAAAATCCTTATCAAGAACAACTAAAACAATAACACAGTACTCGACTAGTCCGTCAAACTCCCCTTTGGCAACGGCGCCATTTTCTTGTTTGCCTAATTTTATAGCACTCACGAGCAAGAATACTCGATCGTTGTAGTAGTATATCCCAAGAAAAATTATCAATCCAATAAGGAGTTATGTTCGGACTAGCAAAATACGTGAGCTCATGTTCATGCTGTTTTTATAAAGATGATCGGGGGTTTTGAGATTGATTAACAACTAAAACAAGTAACAAGTAAATAACAATATCAAATAAGTAGAATGACAAGAATAGAAAATGGGTGCTAAAGTTCAAGTAATGAAAAACATGGGATTAGAAACATCCAAGCATACTCAATTCACATTATCATGCAAAAGGAATTCAACTCAATTGATGTAGACTAAGGGTGATCACGATTGTATCCTAAGCTCCCTTTCGGGTTACAAAGGTTGTTGATCCATTTTAGACTCCCAAAAGCACTTAAGATCAAAGCCCAACATTAACCCCTTCCATCTAGGTACTAGTTTGATTAAACTCTCCCTTTTTGTGTACTAAGGCCAACGAATGGATTGGTTCCCCTCATTGAATTCAAATATCCTTTCGGTCAAACCCAAACTCAATGTCTATTCATACTTTCCTAATACTATAGAGGGTCGTTTCCGTCTCACTCCAAGCAATACATACATGAACATCATGATAGCATTTAATTACCACAAATAATCCATTGATCAACAATCCATTAAACCAATAAACATTCATGAATAACAAACCATGCCATCACAACATCAAGACAATTAAACTCCATGAATAGAAATCAACATCAATTAAATCAAAAACCAATTTAATCCACATGATAATATAAATCTAATATGATCTTCATGTTCCTAATCCCACTAGAGGGATTAGCCTATCATAGTAAAAGTAACAAAACAATTAAATGATTCATTACAATTACC
Organism: Pogostemon cablin; assembly: GCA_023678885.1. Classification (NCBI taxonomy): domain Eukaryota; kingdom Viridiplantae; phylum Streptophyta; class Magnoliopsida; order Lamiales; family Lamiaceae; genus Pogostemon; species Pogostemon cablin. Next base: position 34,908,961 of record CM042951.1, read on the forward strand.
CATAGTCTAAGATCTAAAGAAATACAAAATGAATGGATTATTCCCTATCAATTTCTTGAAGAGAATCTTCTATTCTTCTTGATCTCCACCTCTAGCTCTTGATTTTGAAGTCTTTAGCACCAAAAATGGAAGATATGATGGGTGGATGAAGATGGATGAAGATGGATGAAGATGATGGTGGAAAATGGAAGAAATGGTGTGTGATGTGTGTGTAGATGATAGGATTTCGGATTTCCTGCCAATTGTTGAATAAAGGGGTATTTATACCCCTTTGGAGGCTTCTAGAAGGATCTGGAAATTTCTGCAGGAAAATACCCAACACGAGTCGTGCTCTGTAACACGGCCACGGGGTGGCCGTGTTGTGTCTTCTGATGCTGCCGCACGGCCTCGCCTTACAGGGCCGTGTTACGCAACACGGCTCGTGTGCTGCAACACGAGTCGTGTGTTGTAACACGGGCACAGGTGTGGTCGTGTTGGCTCTTCTGTTGTCGCCACACGGCCACCTTCTTACAGGGCCGTGTTGGCGACACGGCTCGTGCTCCCGACTCGACTCGTGCAACTGGACACGACCTGAAGTTGCCCGTGTTGAGTGACTAGATGTCGCCACACGGCTAACTCTTACAGGGCCGTGTTGGCTACACGACTCGTGTGCTGGCTCCTGCATTTCTTCACTATTTTGGCTCGTTCTCCCTCGTTTCAACCCCGAATTGAGATCCGCTTTTTCCTACATCTTCCTTATCATGTTTAGCATCCAATAAAAAGTGAAAATCTTACGTTTAAGCTCATTCACACATATTTCAATAAAATACAAAACACAACCAAATAACATATAAAATACGGATAAAATAATACGAAAATATATATAAAAAGACACTAAAATCTAGGTGAAAATAGCTCTAATCAAGCATAGTGGTAATTATAGAAAAATTAAAAAAAAGATAAAAGATGCAGATCGACTGAAGGTTGATAATAAGGCAGATATTAAGGGTGGTAAGAGCAAAACTCGAAAAATTAAAACTAAGAAGTGTAGTTGCCCGTTCACTACGAAGCGTTCAAATAAACAAAGATGGGAAATGGAAGTTGGAGGTTATAAGTTATATACATAACTATACAATTCCCAATTATTTGAAAGGTCATGCATTTGCTGGTTGATTAATTTACTCGTCCTGTCAAGATTTGGGCAGCATTATTTGCAGAGTATCCTGGAAGTGTGACCACGTTCAGGACCTTTTGTAATTTTCGACAAAAGTATAAAGTTACACAATAAAAGGGTCAGTCTCAACTGCAGCTCTTAAGAGGTAAATTGGAGGAGCATGAATATATTTTCCGACAATGTCCTAAGACTGATGTAGTGAAAGATATATTTTTTGTCCATCTTACCAGTGTTGAGACGTTGCGAGTTTTTTCGAATGCGTTGTTGATGGACTGTACATACAAGACCAATAGATATGCCTTGCCATTGTTGGAGATGATTTGAGTGACATCCACAAATAGGACTTTTTCTATTGCCTACCTCATGTGGAGTCCGAGCATGAGGATAACTATTTGTGGGCATGCATTTGAAAACATTGATGGAAGAATCAAAGTTTCCTACTGCGATTGTCACTGATCGGGAATTGGCATTGATGAATGCGATTGAAAAAATATTTCCCTCCTCAAGGCATATTTTGTGTAGGCTTCACATTTTGAAAAATGTTTTCACAACCGCGGGAAACTATTTGATGACGACGAGGAATGGAAGTCGTTTAATAGTGCATTTGATGAATTGATGTATGAAAGAGATGAAATTAGTTTCAATGTCCTGCTTAAAAGATTTGAAGTTGACACAGAATGGTCAAACGAGGTTGTATAGTACTGCATAAATCAATGAATTAAGCCATACAAATAAAAAAATTATTGCAGCTAGGACAAATAAAAGTAATTTAAAATAAATAAAAGTACCACTATTTCAGTGTACTCACACAACACTTGGTCATAAAATTTAGGTCTATAGAATAATTTTAGATCCACGTAAGATTGTCATTGTATTGTAAGTGTGCTAAGATGCCAAAATTAACCCTAACAATATTTGTATAAAAAAATAATGTTTGTCTCCAAGATTTACATACAATTACTGTGTATAAATGGCAATGTAGACGACAAAGCCACCCCTTTGAGCCACGGGCTTAAAAAACGTTCAAACACTTCTTCGGTTCTTCTTATAATTAAATTGTTTTTTTTTTTGGACGATGTATCATGATTTATGTGGGCTCATATATAAATAACTTATAACTAATGCTATATGGAATACGTGATCCATTTATTAAAAATTTGCATGTTAAGTAGTTTTACTATAAAATTTTCATTACAACTATTACAAAGCCGTGCATTCCACGGGATAACATTTTAAATAATAAGATAATCTATTACTATAATTATAAAAAAAATTAGGAGCGTGAATAAATATGTCATGTCTAATTTTTAATTTTTTCAATTAAATATATATAAAGAGAATATGTTAATTAATTTTTATTTTATAATTTTTATAAAAGTCAGTATAATCTCATTTAAATTGAAATTGTCTTAAATGCTAATTTATATGTGCTAGTCATATACTTTCTTAAGTAAAATGAAAAAATATATTATTAAAATTTAATAACTAATATACAAAATACGAATATAATATTGAATAATCTCAACCTTTAGATCATATTTTTATTTAAATCTCACCACAAAATTAAATATAATAACTTAAAAAATAACTTTCGTTATACCTAAACTTTTACCGTATTATCCCCATGTATATAGATGCACCTCAAAGTTAGGCACAAAGTAAATTAAATTTAAATTATAGTAAAATTGAATCATAATAAAATTATAGCAAATTGATTATAAATTGATCAAATCATACTCCCTTCGTCCAACATTAATCTATCCGTTTATTTTTTGCGCGTGAACTAAGGAGTATTATTTTATGTGTAGTGGGTAGTTGTATTAGTGGATGTGTGGGTCCCATATTTTAATTGTATTAGTGAAGGAAAATTGGGAGGGTAAAAATTGAGAGGGTGCAATTCTTATTGAAAATTATTAATAATCTCGAAAAAAAATAATTCTTAAAAGAAAAAAAAAAAGGTTAAATTCATAGATAATAAATACTAAATAATAAATTAATGATACTAAAAAATTAAAGATTATAAAAAAGGAAAAAATAACAACTTCACAAATTATAAATAATAAATAATATTAATTCATAAATAATTGTATGATCAGAGATGTGGGACAAACTCAAATTATATTAATTAGTAAAAATTATATATGGAAAGTAAAATTTATTAATCATTAATCATAATTAATCAAAATATAAGGAGGGTGTGATAAAAAGAGTAAGTTGGGGCAAAAAGAGAAAATAAAGAAATAAAAATATAAAAAATAACAAAAAAATTGTGTGAACGATAGCATGAAAGTTTTTGAGGGTTGTCACATTATCATCTCAAAAATTCTCTAATATTATTATAAAAATGTGGGATTAATTTCAATTCATGGGTGCTTTCTTTTAATTGTACAAATCTCGTGTATATTCTTATGTGATTTTGATGTGACATTTTTTTATCTCGTTTGATGAATAAGACGTAGAAGAAAATAAAATTATAATCTAAAATAGAGTATTAACTTTAGTTGAATTTTTTAAATCACTCGAAGCATCACACCAGACATGGAGTTTAAACCCATTCTCTCTCCACCACCTCACTTTTTACATTTTTCAATTAAATTCAACTTTCATTTATATTCATATTTTAGTTTAAATTGATTATTTAAAATATTATTTTCTTCTTCTAGTACTTAAATAATTATATTAATTAAATTTATATACCTATATTTTCTTCTTTTGTTTATAAATTGGGTTTATGGTAGTGAACTAGGAGTACTTGTGGCTTTAAATTCATCCACTCACATGAGTAAAAGTTTGATATAATTGGGTTTAAACTACTCCCTCCGTTTCATAATAGTTTTCACACTTTTTTCATTTGTTTGTCCCACAATAATTTTCACATCCCAAAAAAGAAAATATCACTTTATCCAACAACCTCAAAAGTTACTTTAATTTCAAATTTACCACTCTTTTTTCACACACATAACATTACTTTACATTTTATTTATTACCTAAAAATACTGCAATACCCTTAAAAGTCAATAAAGTTGGTCAAAAAATCAACTTTTCTTAAACAACGTGTAACAATAAGTGTGAAAGTTGAAACGGGACAAAAAAAGTATAAAATTTGCAAGTATATGCCTCATGAGTAACCTCTTTTATATATATATATATATATATATTTATTTATTTGTATCTATATTTGCACAGTTATCAAGAAACTTTGTCCAGCATTTGTTGAGTCAATCCCCTCAACACTCGTGTGCAGATTGACCTTTATACACGCAGTTGAAAAGCATATGAACACTTGATAATAAATGCATTAAAGAATTTAATTAGTTAAAATATTATGGAGTAAATTTACTGGTTAACTGATCTTGGCTTTTGGATCTGCTTGCCTATATACAATTTTTTCTAGTCATTTTTAAAGAAATTGGTCAAAATACTTTTTAGGAGGACCTACTTTTCATATGTTTGAAGAATGAGATTCCACGTTTTTTGACAAAAAATACCAAATGTACAGTAAAAGAATCAAATTCCTCTTTATTTCTGAATAAAATGGCAAAATACAATACATAATAACTAGTACTCCTATATAGGCATGTGCTCCCTCATACACATACAAAAAAATAAGGTATATATAAAAATGGTGGTCTAACATTTATTAAAAAAAATTTCTACGAGTTATTTTAGAGATTGATCATTTGAAAGCAAATTTCTAGTTTTTTAGAGAGGTGTGAGATTTTGGGGAGCAGGTGTACAAGGTATGTTTAAACTTTTTTTAAAAATTATGAATGCCTTAATTTTATAATTTTTACATGCCTCATGAGTGTATTTTATTTATTCAACATTTAAAAAAAAATTGTATGCCGAATAGAATAATTTTGTCACATTCAAAATTCTTTCCACATTAAATCTTCACCACTCATGTTAGATTGTATTTTTATTTAATCTTTACTAAACCCTATATTTAGTCTATAAAGTACTAAGTGCACCCGGTGCATTACATACTAACCGTAGATTTTGTCAAACATTTAAACAATGGTGAGTAGGTCGAATAGAAGAAAACTTGTTGGCCGATTAGAACAACTTTGTAGGCCGAATATTAGAAATGTTAGCCGAATAGGCCAAAAAGTTCTGTTAATTTTAGAAAATTAGTAGGCCGAATAGAACAACATTTGTAGGCCAAATAGATAAACACTGTGGGCTGAATAGAAAGGCGTAGGCCGAATAGAAGAACTAAATTTTCCAGGAATTCTTCATTTTAAAAAACACGTAGGCCGAATAGAGCAAGTTTAGTAGGCCGAATAGGAGAACCTTATGGGCCGAATAGAAGAAATATAGGCCGAATAAAAGAAAAAAACATACTAAGACTTTTTAAGTTGTCAAGGTAGATCGAATATTGAAACAGTGTAGGGCTGCATACATTAATCTGTTGGCCGAATAGAATACAATATGAGTGTAATTTTCTAATGTTTTAATGTTGCAACTAATTTTCTAATATTTTAATGTTGATGTCATTAAGGTTTTCTTGAAAAAATGTGCAGATGAGTTATAAAAAAGTTAGGATGTGTTGGGGTGAAGCTTGGGAAGGATTGATATACAAAGGTGGAGTGGTGAACTGGTTATTCTTGCCAGAGGACAGTCTGTGTTATAGTAGTTTGCTAAAAGAAATTCATGACATAGTACAAGCTGATTTGGGTCACTGGTGTTATGTAGTTCATTCTCTAGTTGATTACGATGGCCATTTGTCTAAATATAAGATAAAGAATGATGCACGTGTGGCAGAAGTGTTCAATTGTGTTGATGTAGGAATGGTGTACGTGACACTCCATCCTATCGCGGGTGCAAGGAGTAGTATGGTTTCAGGAATGGGTTATGATGACGGAAGTGCTGGTACGAGCAATGACCCACGTACGAAGGCACATTCTAGTGGGAGGCCTGATTTTGATTTGAATGTGGAGTACAATCCGGCCTCAGAGATGCAGAGGTCTGGTTTTAGGGAATCTCTAGATGTTGAAGCCGATGACGTCTGTGGTGAGGGTGAGGATGATGTAGATGGTTATAATGATGATGATGACCCCGGGAATATGACCGTCGAAGAAGAATATCACATACAGCAAGTTTCTATTTGGTCTTCTAGCAAAAGCGATGATGGTGCTGAGGAGAGAAGACTCCAATTGTATGAAGAAATATGTGATTATATACGTAAGAGAGGCGGCCCTAGTTTTCTTGAACCTATTAATCGTGACTTGCCCCTACCTGAAATACAGCCAGAAGAGTTGCGTAGTATATAGCCCAACACCCATCCTTGGTTGATTCCAGGTATGAAAACTATGTATATTTATAATAGAAATATAACTAAAGTAAATTTTTATGGGAAACTAATGCACCTGCCATGTTCATAGGCATTCTGGATAAATCTGAGAGAGTAGATCAGTTGACTGACCCTGACTTTGATGCGTCTGGTGTTCTTCATGAGAAAAGTGTATTTAATACAAAAGAGAAGTTGCAGATAGCCGTAGGAATATATAACTTGTGGAAAGGAGTGGAGACCTATGTTGAAAGATCTAGCACGACTAAGTATAACGTTGAATGTAAGTTAAAAGGTCAAACAAGGTATCCATTTAAGATGCACGCAAGAATGAGCTATGGGTTGTGGGGAGTAGTTAAATTCGTCGAACATGGTTGTTTAAATGATCCAGACAGGTTTGCTCCTACACATGTGTCATCAAAAGTAATCGGTCAATATTTTGATGCTAGGCAGTTTGATAAGATTACTGGCCTCCGACCCCAGACGATGAGAGAAGAGATCATGAGTGATTTTGGGTTCGACATTAGCTACAATGTAGCGTTAAAGGCGAAACACTTGGCTGTTGGACACACGTACGGGGATCACGACATCTATTTTCATATGCTCTATATGTACATGTATCAGTTGGAATACACAAATCCCGGTACGCACACCCAAATCTCTATTGATGAAGATGACCATTTAAGATTTGCATTTTATGCACTTGGAGCATCGAGGCGGGGTTTCTAGAGTTTGGTCGTCCAGTCATTGTCATAGACAACACTTATATGAAGGGGAATCACAGAGGAGTTGTGTTTGTCGCAGTCACGCATGATCCAAACTATCAGATTTTTCCACTCGCCTTATGCACTGGCGATGTTGAGAGCAACATTTTGTGGACGTGGTTTCTAGAGAGGCTACGAGAGGCATACGGATGTCCACGAGATCTGTTGATAGTTTCAGATGGTCATCGCAGTATTGCACGCGCTATTTCTACTGTCTATCCTGATGCCCATCACGGTCTATGCGGCTACCATTTAAGGAACAGATTGGCCAATTTTGGAAAGAACATTTTGTATAGATTTCAGAGTGCGATGGATGTATACCTATCTACAAATTTTGATCAGTTAGTCTGCCAACATCTACAACTTTGTAATTTTACATTTAAGAATGTCATCGGTAAAATGTTTTTTTAACTAATGTTCCCCCTTCTATACTTGTTATTTGCAGCTGTATGAACTCAATGAAATGTGGTGCCCGATTGCAGGAGTTAATGGAATTGGTTGGATCGTGGGGATATGAGAAATGGTCAAGGGTGCATTGTCCTGTCAGAAGGTACGAGTTTATGAACTCAAATGCAGCTGAGTCATATAACAAAGCCATCCTCTGGGCACGGCAGCTACCTATATGCACACTGCTAGAGATTGCCCGCACAATCACTGAGAGATAGTTTTACGAATGTCGAACTCAAGCTGAGCAACAGAGTACCATACTATGCAAGCGTCTCAATGACGTCTTAGTGGTACTTTCTCATACAACACAAAAGATATCTATTTCCAGACTCATTGGAAATAAGTTTGCAATCAAGGATGGTGATAAGATATTCACTGTTGATTTGAACGACAGTACCTGCACATGTGAGAAGTTCCAGAAAGAACTTGTTCCACGTATTCATGCGATGAAAGGCAATCGTGTACGCATACCGATGACTTACTTACTTGCATTGATCTCCTCATTATGTGTTTCTTATATTATACATTCTACAGTACTTGCAGGTTGCCAGCCAGTGGCTTTGTGTCTCAGTATTCTATCGCACCAGTGTATTCGGGATGTGGGCCAGTCCAGTGATGCCTGTTCCCCACTACACTCAGTGAGACACACCTGAAGGAGTGCTGTCACAGCGTGTGAACCCCCTGCCACACAGACAGGCCGGACGACCACGAATGTCTCCCATAAGGTCAGGTATCAAGTCTCCAGGAGACCTCACAAAGAACATGTGTGCTCCAAATGTCGACAGCTAGGTCACAATCGAGTAAATTATACTGGAGTTTTATCGTCACATGACGATCCACCTCCTCCTGTGACGGATGCCCCTAATACCCGTTTACGTAGACCAAAAAAATATGGCATTTGTGGTGAAATTGGGCATACTCGTCTATGTTGTCCTTCTCAATTGTAGCTGTAGTGTATAACTTTTAAATTTTTCATATATGGAATAGAGATTAGAATGAAGTTGTGAATGAAATAGAGGTGAGAAATGAATGAAGTTTTGAGAATATAACGAAAAAAATGTCATCACTTTTGATTAGTTCTAGTGAAAATATAAGTACATCATGCTCTGGCAATCATGGTACCAGCTTGAAAGATTAGAAATGCAATGTGCCTACGAAAACGCAACATATGATCAGGGGTGTTCCAGTTAAAGTTCCTCGTTAATAACCCTTCTATGGTCCTGAGACACGCTGGTCCGCAACTGGAGTCGTCCTCCTGTCTGTAATAAACCTCTCTGCGAGCTGGTATCAGAGGAAAAGTGTGCGGAACCCCTCGGTGGTCAATCTCGCGCATCAAAGCTGGCATGACATGTCTGAATGGTAGAGTCTCCAACATCCAGTGTTCCCTCATGTCGGCCTCGTCATCCCATCTATGCCGGAACGAGTTAAAATAATAGAATTTCATGTCCTTCATAATCAGTGCACACGGGTAGTAGTGTGCTGTCGTGTGGATTATGAACAATATCTGCGAAAGTAAGTTAAAAAGAATACAGATATTAGATGTAAAACACATGGTCAAAGTATGAGATATTATTATTTAATTACATCAAGGGTTAAGATAAAATATCACGTCACACTCTAACCATGGCCTCGACCCCCCTCGACACGGGCAATCGCCCATGGGCGTACTCACGATGATCTGTCAACAAGTCATCAATTATATTGGCAAATGTCATTTTGTCATCTTTGTACCACCTCGTGTGCTCAGCCCATACAGATTGAACTCAGACCTTACAGGAAAATCATTGTATAATATTAGTCTCAAACTTAAATGAAAAATTTTGTGGTCCATTGTAATGTGGTTGTTATGTACAGAGAATTGCATGTCCAAAATGCAGTAGGACCCAACATTCTCTTGGACGTGTATGCCTACGTCAGCTGGTCGCTCTGATAATAACCGGAGGTATGCATCCAGGTGCTGAAATATATAGAAATATATTACAGAAAAATGTGAAATAATGAACATATTTACAAATTAAGTATACACATGAACAATCTCTCAATTACCTGGTCGCCAAACCAAACACTGGGGTCCTCCATCCCAGTGAAAAATTCACTGCCTACTCCATACCCGAGCCCCACGTCGACCCTGAGTTCAACAATGCATTAACAACAGGTGTCATGTATTTAAAGTGATATATGAAAACGTCTTAAATAGTACACTAGCACTTATAGATCTCTGCTTGTCTTAAATCGCTGGTACATTTGCCAGTAATGCTCTCGTTCAGTGGTTGTGAATGGTGACTGTAACTCTGCAGTTGGATTTCTGGACCGTTTAGCACGCATCAAACCATCATCAGCGATGTCAGGTGTGGGGGCCATCGGACTCACAGGATCCACCACTCTAGAAGAGGAATATCTAACCCCTGACCTCGAGCTCGATGGCTCAGCCTCAGACAATCGGGTCCAGAAAAGATTAGCTCGAAGGCGCTTGAACTCCAGCGTAAGCGCCTGTCGTGTACTGTCTGACTCTCAGACATAATCTGACAAGCAATCTGGTGTAACAACTCATCCTGCTGATCCAACTTACAAAAGACCCTTTCTTTGAAATCCTGATCATGTACGTGTTCTTCTTGATCATCTACATGGGCGTCACCCATCCCATTCTCATGAAACACTAGGGGCTCATCCACTCTAGCGTCATGGTGTTGCTGTCCGTCATGCTCATTTACAAAGTGAGCATGCCAGCTACGAGCAGATGAAAGAGGAACATGATTCGTCGGATCACACAAACTGGGCTCAGCATACCTCGTCTCCCCTAATGCATGTCCACTATGGTCAGGGCTAGGAGTATAGAGAGGTCGGTACGAATGCGGATCCCAATTTGATGTCCACGCTTCATGATCATCCGTGCCCTGGCCCTGCCACCGATCCTCAACATCCACACCCAAATAGTACTGCTGATCCCATAGATTACTAGTAGGATCGTATGCTTCCCTTGCGGTATGCTGCTCCAGATGTGAGTAATCAGGCCCCCGGACGACCTTTCGTTTGGGGTTAGAAAATATCTTGGTGTACATCCTCATAATTAACCCCTCCAAAGGATCATCCTCTATGCCAATCCAATACCCCCTTCTACGTTCATTAGCGAGGACACGCGAAAAATCCACCACATCAAGATCCTAATGCAAAAAAAAAAACCAATACATTTATGTACAATATCACTGATTTATCTTCACTGAAATGGATTAATGATTCATACCCAATTAAACAGATTCCTATCAACCCTCTTCACTTTACGAATAATCCATCGCAAGCAAAGTGGCATTAGCTTCTCCCTATCGCTAGGGACATGGCCATACGATACACAACAAGGGCAGGTAGACGTTCGTACGCACAAACCTGTCATACGTAAACCACATATGTTAGATAATTACTGTTGCTGAAACTAATAACACTCTATAAGCTTAAGTAATCTAGTGAAACACGTACCAGGAGCGCAAATGTGCACGCGTAAAAGTGGTATCTGTACTGATCGGGGTTTGCTCCAGCTGGAAGTTTGGTCAAAATGTGGTCCATAAAGTGCAGTAGCGTAATATAACTGACCTGCCCCCAAGGGAATAAATCCCATCTCTGTTCGTCCTCTACGAGCACCCAGACCCAATTGTCTACACTCACCATGGTGACATCAGACCCAAGAACAAAATAGTACAACAACAGCACCTTGGCAATTTTAACCTCGTCCTCGGGGCTAACATCTGTAAATCTTCTACCTTCAAAGTCACGAGCAATCTCACTGACTAATGGTCTCTCGCCCTGACCATAATACATATCGTACACCCCACCAGGCGAGATACGATACGACACATTCGGATAAAATCCGACTCTATCCCAAAAGCAGAGTCCCATTATCCTCATGAACTCTACCCTACTAAATATAAGGCACTCGTTCCCAACCTGAAAAAATAGCAGTTAAATCGTCCCCCTACATATAATCTTCCGTGTCATGAGAGTGTGGATATGAGCATTCGCGTTCCAATCATCGTTGAGATCCCAGTAATGACCAAAACATGGTCTCCTGAACATCTCCTCCGCATTACCCCCAACCCTTGTTAACTGCCTATGGATAATTTCCATAACAACCCCAAGTTTGCAGTAATTATATATACTGCAGTTCTGGCCATGCATAGATGGACGCTTCCAGTCACCCTGCACAAATTCAACCAGCTTACTTAATAACACATAAACTCATACTTATATGCAAAAAATAATAAGTTCATTGCAGCCACTGACCAAATATTGACACACTCAAACATCTGTTCTATTCGGCCTACAGTTCCTTCTATTCGGCCTACAATATTGCTTTATTCGGCCTACCAAATATGCTCTATTCGGCAAACCAATATTTCTAAAAAATTAAAAAAAAACAACTCCTAAACCTTGATATATTCGGCCTACACTTGTTATATTCGGCCTACAAAAAAACTCTATTCGGCCAATCAAAATTTCAAAAAAATCAAAATAATTACTCCTACACTTTGATCTATTCGGCCTAAATATTTATTCTATTCGGCCTACAAAAAACCACTATTCGGCCAACCAAAATTTTTTAAAAAAATGTACACCGCCACTACGGTCCTACATTCAACACATGATGTATACACAATTAAGTCATATTCAACACATTACATTTCCAAACCACAACATGTACGAAACATTATACAAAATTAATTCACATTTTACACATATGAATAAAACCACACAAAATGTAGGTCATATCCTCGAAAACGAGTACTAAAAATCAGTGTAGGAAACATTATACACAAATAACTCACAATTTAGAGATGTCAATAACACTGCTTTTATACATACCCAAAAATTTGTCATTTACAAAATTCATCGGAATGCACCTAGTCGGAAATGCCTATTCCGATCGATGGATAATGTGGGAGACCGCAAATGGAGAACAGAAACTCAAGGGGTCACACTGTGTTTGACACTTTGGGACGAAAGGGAGAGAGACTTTGGAACGAAAGGAAGACAAGAAGAGAGAGGATGTTGGATGGAAGATGAGAGAGAAAGAAAGAAAGAAGAGAACTAAAAAATTGGACCCAACTTTTTTTTGTAATGATATAAAGAAGAGAAGAAGTATTTGAGTTCTTAAATAGAATAAAATATACTCCCTCCGTTCATAGGTAAGAGTCTCATTTTATCATTTTGGTTGTCCCAACCAAAGGATCTCATTTCATTTTTTGGACACATGGGACCCACCCACACCCACTAATATAATTAAAACATGGGGTCCACACACCTACTAATACAACTATTCACTACACATTAAATAATGATACTCCTTAATTCATGTGCCCAAAAGTAAATGGAACTCTTACCAAAAGACGGAGAGAGTATGATATAATTAATTTTGACTAAATTATATGTAAAAAGAATGCGACATTTTTGCAAGAGACATAATAAAAAAGACCTAATTTGAAAAGTATATAATTTTTTTCTGCCCACTATCTTTAAAATCATAAAAAAAATGTCCACTATTATGATCACGTTCCTAAAATGTCTTTCGTGACTTTCACTGATAGATAGAGAGCTAAAAATATAGGTTGGGACAAATATAGTATGAATAGATATATTTTGAACTAATACAAATGTAAGAAAATTAAATAGTTCTATTCGGGCTAAAATGCTCTATTCGATCTAAATTTGTCTGTTCATTTTGAAATTAAACCAATACATATTAAACTCTTATTACTTTATATACTAACACGAATTATTAATTTTTTGCTTAAAAACATTAAAATCCACTTCCATAAAACATCAAGATATTAAAATATAAATTTTAATATATTTCAATATTTAAGTTAAAGTTATAAAAAAATTATATATATATATATATATATATATATCTATATATCTATATATATATATATATCTTTAATATACTAAAGGAGAATTTAATTTTGATGAGGTGTCATCACCAGAATTAATCTCAATTATTTTAATTTTTAATTAAAATTAAAAAATTTAATTATTTTAATTATTAATTAAAATTTAATGTAGATAAATACATATATTATTTTAAGATTTGATATGATATTATAAAATCAAAATTAATTACTTTTAATTAAAAAAATAATATAGATAAGTACATATATTTACTATAAGATTTAGAAAATTTATCATTACTCCACCTTTAAATAAGACTCTTTATTCATTCGTTTTACCCACTTAATTCATTCATCACAACAAACAAAAGATTTCTTCAAATTAAAGTAAGGTATCCATTTATTGTTATTTATTTATTCTTTGATTTTATTTCTGTTTTTTCATTTTTTAAATTGTTAGCATGTAATTTTATAATCTTTTGATTTTTTACGTAATTAACTTATTTTTCTTTTTTATATTCTCTTTTAATTATTTTTTTGTTTTTATTTATTTTTTTATTTTTTTAATTGTTAGTATATAACACTTTTGATTATATTTATTTTATTTAATTATTTTTTGGTTTTAATTCTGTTTTTTTATTATTAGTATGTAATTTTTTTAAAAAAATTTACTTTATTAATTTTATTTTTCATGCTTTTACAAATTTATTTAATTAATTTTGTTTTGATTTCTTTTTATTTTCTTATTTCTTCGAATTTATTTATAATAATTTTTTTTAAAATATATATTAATTTATTATAATTTTTCTTTAATATTTTTCTGACGTTTTTTTTATAATTATCTTTAGTATTTTTTAAATTTTATTTGTTTATTTTTTATTTTTAATATATTTTCACCAACATTAAAATTTAATGATACATAAATTAGTTTATTTTAAGATTGAATATGGATATGATATATATAGTGTATTTTTTATAAATTTTAAATTCTCATTTGATTAACTTTTATTTTTATTATTATTTTTATTCTGTTATGTTGTTTTAATTTTTTTAGTATATAATTTTTTAATCTTTTATTTTTTTGTTAATAATTTTTTCTTATTATTTTTTTAATTAAGTTTTTTTAGGATTTTTTGTGGATTATTTTTTCTATTTACTTAATTTTTTTCGTTTTAATTTGGATTTTTATTTTTATTAGTAATTTTTAATATTTGATTTTTAACATTATTAAATTTTTTTCATGATTAAATTTACCAAAAAAATTAAATTCTAATCTAAATTAATTTAAATTTTAATAATTACTAATTAATATTTAATGATAAATACATAATTTTTCTTAAGATTCGAATATTTATATGATTAGATCAAATACAAATCAAATCAAATCTTATATATATATTTTAATAAATCAATTTAACGATGAAATTAAAATTTTACCAATGAAACCAAATTCACATTTGAGTGCATATAAATCGAATTTACTTTTCAATTTAAATTATATTATATTATAATTGAATAGATAATTATATTAAACTTAAATTATATTTTTTAAAATTGTAACTTTAAAACCCGTGTAATACATGAGATCCATACTAGTATATATATATATATATATATATATATATATATATATATATATTTCAATATTTTTATGCATTTTTATTTTATGGTTCGTTTTATCAACAATTTATTTAGAATTAAATTAATCATATTTTTTGTGGAAAGATATGATATACTATTACAGTATTACTACCTAAGTTCCATATATGTATTTTTAATTTTATTTAGTTCATTTTCAAATGTCGCAAAGAAGCTTTTACTTTTATAAAATAGTAAAAGTGTCGAAAAAATTAACTTATCTCTTACACTTTATTTATAAAAATATAAATGTGAAAAAAAAAATTAAACGGTGAAATACTTTTCCTTATGGTTTATACCTTATCATTTATCTCAAAAGTGAGGAATAATTTACAATATGAGTAAAGTTTGTGATTTTTTTTGCAATTAACCCTTTAGAATTTTATCATTAATTCATTCAAAATTAAATGTCTTTGCACGAAATTATGATCTATGTAACATGTGCACACAAGTGTCACTCAAATAGTATTTATTTACTATTTTACGATATACTCCCTTCATTTTGAAAGAAACCTAGTCTCTTGTAAACCGAATTTACATCATAAATTTTTATAAATCTTATGATCTCTTTTAATTTAAACATAATATCAATACATATGGTATATTGAATTAGAAGAGGGGACCACATTCCACATAATTTAAATCGTGAACCCAATTTACATCAGTTTTGTGTTTGAGATATTCTTCAAGATTACTATATTACGAATATTAAAAGAAGTTAATTCATTGACTAACTTAATTGATATTTTGGGGGTATTGTATATTTTAGGTGGTGAATATAATGTAAAGTACGCTATGTATATTAGATGGAGATGCCTTATTTCAAAATAAAATGTATTTTGAAATTATTAGATTATTGAACTATCTCATTTGGGGTGTAAAATTTATTATAGGACAAACAAATACTCCCTCTATCTCATTTCAGATGACACACTTTTTAATTTTTGCTGTCTCACAAAAGTTTGCACATTTCCAAAAAAAGTAAAAAGTAAAAAGCAACCACCATTCCCCATATATTTTATTTACAAAAAAACTATTCCTATCCTAAAAGTTATCATTTTCTTAATTTTCGTGCCGGAATTGGGGTGCAATCTTTTATAGGACGAAGGGAGTAAAAAAAGGAGTAGACTATTTATATTTCATAAATTGCTATATATATATATAATAGCCCTGTATATTTTGTGGAATGGATTGTGTATGTGTTTGGTCAAATCAGTCCAATCAAAACACATTGTTTGATTATCTCCATCGAACGCAAGTGTGTTGTTCATTTATACTAACTGAACTATTAAAAAGTTGTGAAAATTTCTTATTCCCTTTTACTGTGGTTTAATCAAAATTAATATTTTTAGAAGTTCTTTAACTCATATTCGCACTGAGTTTGACATCAAAGATTTGGTCTTCATTATTTCTTTGGCCTTGAGATTCATTACACATCTGACACTTTATTGCTCAGTCAGTCCAAGTATACTTGTGACATCTTGGTTCGTGCTCAATTATTGAACTCTAAGCCGATCTATACTTCTTTGGCAAGTGATGTTTAGATCACGACTTCTAGGGATTCCTTCTCCGATTCTACACTCTATCGCTCCTTGGTTAGGGCTTTACACTACCTTACCATTACTGGCCAGGATATTGCTTATGCCTTTAACTTCATCAGTCAGTTTCTTCTATCTCCAACCCTTGACCATTTTCAGGCGATAAAACATATCCTTCGTTATGTCAAGGGTACAATGTATTTTGGCATTTCCTTTGATCGTGGCTTGTCACCTAAGATTCTTGGATACTCTGATACTGATTGGGCTTGTTGCTTGGAGATTCGTCGTTTGACTTATGGTTATTCAAATTTTAAGTTTCTTGGTGTGTGAAAAAGTAGCCGATTATTGCTCGTTCAAGCTATGAGTCGGTGCTATGGCCAATACTGCTTTTGAGATCATATGGCTTACCTATTTGCTTCGTGAGCTTCACCTGTTTCCTTCATAGCCTCCTCTTCTTTTTTGTGACAACAAGAGTGCGATTTTTTTTTAGCCAGAACCCAGTCACTCATAAACGCACAAAGTACATTGATATCGATTATCATTTCGTGTGTGAGTTGGTCATCTCTGAAAAACTTCAATTTGTTCCCTCACACTTGTAGTTGGCAGATATCTTCACCCAAAACACCTTTGTTTATATTCTTTCTATACAAGCTTCTCATTGGTCCTAATCCCACACTCCTTTTAAAAAGGTGTTGTGTATCTTTTCTTTAAGGTTGTGTTTGGATGGAAGGATTTGAAGATGGATTTATAAATCCCTCCTTTATATTTGGATGACACTTTAAATAATGAATTTATAAATTCAAAATTTTAAATTAATAGATTTCAAATCATTGATTTGATTATGAATTTGTTTTAGTTGTTTTTTAATGGATTTCAAATCCTTACTCAAACCATATCATTTGAAATACTTCCGATATGTAATTAATATATTAATATTTAAAAATATTATATAAAATTAATAAATTATTTAAAAAATATATAAAAAAATATTTTTTAATTATAAACCCTACCACCCAGCCTGACCCCACCCCAACCCCTCAAAAATTTTTTTTTATAAAACTTTAGATTTTAATATTTAAATAATAAAAATATTACCATCCAACCTTACCCCTATCCACCCACCCACCCACACCCCGACCCCCGCAAAATTTTTTATTTTAAATTTTAATATTTAAATAATAAAAATATTATCACTCAACCCTAACCTCCTACCCACACACCAACCCTCCCACTATCCCCCAATTTTTTTTAAAAAAATAAAATTTTAGATTTTATTATTATTTAAATAATAAAAATATTACCACTAATTCCTATCCAACCACCCCACCCCCTGCCACCCTCTTCCCCCAAGTTTTTTTTAAAAAAATAATTAAATTTTAATATTTAAATAATAAAAATATTACCACCCAACCCACCCCATCCATCCGTGGGGGTGATGGCAGGGGATAGGTGGGTAGGTAGGATTGAGTTGTAATATTTTTATTATTTAAAATATTAATTTTTTTAAAAAATGTGGCTGGTGGCGGGGGTGATGGGTGGGTTGGTGTGTGGGTGGATAGGGGTAGGGTTAGGTTGTAATATTTTTATTATTTAAATATTAAAATTTAATTTTTTTTTAAAAAATTGGCAGGTGGTGGGGGTGTTGAGAGTGAAATTTCACGTATTTTAGGTCTCACATTACATCATTTTTGATAGAATATTGCCATAATTTCATGTAAGATTGCATGGTTTTCATATCTTGCATACATAAGATGCTACTAAGGTGTTTCGTTGACTTTTGAAGGATAAAACATGATCAAAAGTTCAAAGTTGGAATAAAGAGTGAAAGTGTGAAGGAATGCTGAAAAATAAACATCCACATTGTGTAAATTTTTTGTATTCTTTTGGAACTCAAAACTAGTGATTTGATATATGATTGAAAATCCACGGAAGAGATGATCGTTTGGGTGCAAGAATAACTCAAATCGAAGTCCGTACGAGGAAGTTATGCTTAAAATCGTGGAGTCGCATAGCTGCCGATGAGAATTTCCGAAAATTTCTGAAAATTAGCCCAAATTTCCTATTCTTGTAGCACAATTAATTTTCTTATCTCATTCCCTTATCACACCTATATATATTTCACATCATTTTTCATAAGAGACACCACCCTCCACAAGGGGATCACACCCCATCTATCATCTACCATCTACCATCTACCATCATCCACATCCATCCCACCATCCATCCACACCGAAGGAGATTCAAGGGTTATTCAAGAGGGAGATCAGTCAATCGGAGAGACGGAGAAGGAAATCAGAATAACGCCGACACTAGTGTTTTTCTATTTCTTTCTTTTATTTTCGTTTATCAAGACTTCTGTATGAATTTGATAGCCATGAGAGTTGCTTGTAACCCCATGGACTAATTTTGTTTACATTTTTAAGGTTTGTAGAATAGACATAATTAGTTTGATAAACTAGACTGATTTTTGTGAATTCATGTGGATTATTATTTTGGTTTATTTGATTCGTATTGAGATTTTGAAATTGTGCTTCGTAACATCTTCATATTAAATTCATGACATCCACTATAATGCTTGATTTATTATGTTAGCTTGTATGTGTTCATGAATTGAATTGTCAATCTGTTAGGGATTAAGGTAGTTTGTCCGTGAACACGTTAATTCTAAGAACTGGTAAATCAGATACTTGAATTATTTAGTGGAACAATGCAATTAGACATTCAAGTAGGAAGTGAATAAAGTCTTGTAGTACTTTCAGAAAATATCTTATTAGTCAAACTTGTCATCCGGAGGTATTGTTGTTTGCGTTGATTAGTATCTAGGAAGGGGGTTTGGTAATATTCACGCACCTTAGAGTTAAACCAGATTTACTATTAGCTCTGAATAGGGTTATGTTGTGTATTTTCATAGAATCTGCATGAATTGACAATTGGAAGTCTATGGATTCGGATTAATTAGTCTATACTGGATTGCCTTAGTACTGTGAATTTTCTCTTGATTAGATCTTGAATTCTTTCTTCTGTGATTTATTTTAATAGTTATTTTATTTTCAGTCTTTAAATGATAATTCTCAAAATTGAAAATTTGTTACTTGTTCTGATTAAGTTATAGATTTTAGAAGTAGATAATTAGCTGTCCCCTCCAAGAAATGAAATAAAGCAAGAAATAAGCTTTAAATCTAGGTAATATTCCAATCTCAGTCCTTTTATTTAATTCTAGTATAATCTAGCTTTGCTCGATCTTCAAAACAAAATATATTTAAGTGATCCACATATGTAATATATATTATTCAAGATGATTAGAATTGCGAATTATATAAAATTTATAATTCCAAAGTTTAGCATGGTATGTACACGCGTTTATTAGTCGTGCATAATAATAATAATAATAATAATAATAATAATAATAATAATAATAATAATAATAATAATAATAATAATAATAATAATAATAATAATAATAATAATAAGGCATAGACTAGAATACAACTGTCTTATCAATTCCAGAATGTACAACTTCCTTCCTTATGTGTTTTCCTCTTTTTTTTTTTTTTAACGGTTGCTGTTACTATTTTTTTATTTATTTAAATTTAGGGATATAATTGTAATTTTACCCTTGTGGTTTAGGGTATAATTTACCCTAGGGTTTAGGGTATAATTGTAATTCTACTCTTGTGGTTTAGTGCATAATTTATTCCTAGGATTTAAGGTTTAGGGTATAATTATAATTTTACCCTTGTGGTTCAGGGTATAATTTATCCCTAAGGTTTAGGGTTTAATAGTTATTTAAATAAAATAAATTTAAAAATAAAGTAAAAAACAACATTAATGAAGGAGCAAGAATTAATTAAAAATAGTGTGGACCAAGGGTGTACCAATTGAATTGGTACCCCTGGTTGTATCCTAGTCCCTCTCAATAATAATATGGAGTAGTATTTAAAGTAGGCAAAATCTATTGTACCCAATTGTTAAGGTACAATCGGGTCAAAAAAGACCCACGACCCAGAGTACTTATACTGAATTCAACCCATAGTTACAACAGCCCTAATTTATTTTCTCCCTCTACCCACGTTCTCGCTACTCTCTCTCCCAATATCTCTTCTTTCTTCAAACGCCGCTCTCTCCGCCATCGCTCCACCGCCAACACCACCACTCTACTGCTACCGTTCTGTCACCGCTCCACCGCTGCTCCTGCTGTTCCACTCCACCACTGCTCCTGCTATTCAGCTCCACCGCTCTGCCGCTCCACAATCGTTTTCTTCCAATCTTCTCTTCACACCGCCGCTCCACCACCTCCTCACTGATTCTCTCTCTCCCCCGTCCCATTTTCTCCACATATTTCTTCATACTTTCTCTCCGATTCTACCCTAATTTTTGTACTTTCACCCAATTTTTACAATCATGCACTCTTTCTTCATTTACTATTTGAAATTTTAAATGTCTTAAATTTGGATAATTGAAACATTGAACTAAAAATGAATCATCAATTCTAATGTCTAATAGAATTTTTACTCTCCGTCCTCCAATTCTAATTATTACTGTTATTGTTTGTGATTTGCTTTTGAGATTTGTATGTCTCTTTTTTCTTATATAGGCAAACATGTAGATTTTTCACTTGAGAAAGCAAATGAGTTTGAGAAATTGATAAATTGATTTTGATGGTGGAGCTGCATTGGTTCTAATGGAGGAATTGAAGAGTTTTATTTGAAATAAAAATGTGTGAATATTTTTTAGTTATTTAGAAAAGCCACTAGTGTATATGTTTTTTAAAATAAATGTATTACATTTTATACTTTAATGTATAATGGTGGAATTGAAGAGTTTTATATCAAACATTTTTTAGTTATTTTGTAGAAGAAAAGCTACTAGTGTACATGTTATTTAAAATAAATGTATTACATCTTATACTTTAATGTATAACTTATTAATTTTGAATATAAATATGTCAAATGGATACATTAATTCTGATGGTGGAGCTCATGGATATATTTCATCAAATGAAACGGTGGAAGTAGAAGATGTGGGCAAAGAAACATGCAAGGAGTTAGTTTTGAGATCTCTTTTACAAATGAAAGAAGATGGAATACTCCACATGCATGATCTCGTTCCCCGTCAGTCATGGAGAATAAAATTCCTAGCAAGCAAATGGCCGAGGAAAGTGTTGACAGTGCGTCTAACATTTTTTAGTTATTTTGTAATAGAATAGCCACTAGCGTATATGTTATTTAAAATAAATGTATTACTTTTTATACTTTAATATATAATTTATTAATTTTTAATATAATTGTATCAAGCATTTTTAGTTCTTTATTTATGTCTTTATAAGTTTTAATTAACTAGTGTATATATTATATACAGTAAATGTATCATTTTCATTCTTAAATGTATTTGTTATTTAATATGTATGACACATTTTGAAATTAATTGTATTAGTTATAAACCAATAATGTATATTTTATTCTTAATAAACGTATTACTTTTTTTATTTTTAAAATTTCTAATATTTTCCTTGTCGTCCATTTATATTTGATTTATATATTGGTACTATAAAATGTCATACATTTATGAAATAAAACACATATATTAATTAATAAATAAAAAATAATATATTTATTTAAAAATATGTAAATTAACAATCGAAATTAATTCCACAAATTTGAGGACATCAATAATATAAAGAAAAATACATTTATGTAAGCAAAAACATACAATAATGATAAAAATTAGGCCCCGGCTATTCGCACCCACCATTTTACTTCATACACCCAATTATATCTACACACATAATTATGATATATACACACACTTGGAAAATACTACTTTACCCTCAATGAAATACACCCATATACATATCTATTTCCTCCCAAAATCACACACCCACTTCACAATTCTACATTTACTCCCAACAACTTAAATTAAACACCCACACCCACCTCACCCACCTCACCCACCTCACTTCTGCAAAAAAGAAAGAAAAAGAGGAAAGAAGAGAAGAAGGGAGGAAGAAGAGAAGAAGGGAGGAAGAGGAGAAGAAGAGAAGACTGTGCCATTAAACCTTGTAAAATGGCGGGAGGAGTGTCATCGTTTGTTAGCAATGTTGTTAGTAAGTGATTCCCCCTTCCAATTTGTGTTCTAAAATTCTAGGGTTTAGTATTATGTTTGAAATTATGTTAAATATTTGTAATTTTTATGTGGGTAATGTTGTGGGTAGCATGATATTTGTTGTAGTTGGGGAAATCAACATGGGTAGTTCTAAGAATGGTGCAAAACGTTGATGGTGAACGAATGGCGCTGGTCGACCCTGGTTCGTCGCCATTTTATGGTCTGTTCGACCATCAATGGTCGACGGAAACATGAAATTTCGACCATAGATGGTCGAATGAGAGTGAAATTTTCGACCATTCTTGGTCGAAAACGTGAGGAAATTTCGTCCACTCATGGTCGAAAACATTAGGAAATTTCGACCACTTGTGGTCGAAAAAGTTAGGAAATTTCGACCACTTATGGTCGAACAGAATGATATATTGCGTCCACTGGTGGTCGAAAAGTTTGCCAAGTTTCATCCACTTATGGTCGAACAGTGTCTATTTTGAGTTTATAGTGTATTTACTATCCCTAATTATCACCTATATGGTTTATTTGGTTGGGCATGTTTATATTGTAATAGTACGTTGTTGTATATTTGATTGTTGTATACAGTGTAGTAGTTTGAGCATGCTAGTTTCATTAGGTATGCGTTATCACATATATGTTGTTGAGCATCATTTTAATTATTTTTCGCAGATAGATATCGCCGACGTAATCCTCCTACCGCATCCAATAGATGAAGAGGGATGAGGGATGATAATGATGCATTGGCTGAAGATGCTCCACAACCACAACCACAACCAATTCCTCTTCCCGAGCCAATGCATCACAACGAGCTAGAAGCACAACCTCAACCCATTCATGACCAACAACTAAGTGATTATGAAAGTTATGGTGGCGAAGATGAAAGCCAGGATGGTGAGGGTGGCGAAGATATTATGTATTTTGCGAAATGTGGAGGCAATGCATCAACACAACCCAAAAATAGTCTTCCCTTTTTTCCTCCTCCTCCACCATTGTCAGAGCGTTTCACTACAACCACCATCTGATTATCTAAACCAATATTTCGCGCCCATTTTATCAAATTCTCTCTTGTATCAAACCATTGATGAGTTTCAAATAAGTCCGTGTAATCCTCAACCATACAAACATCTGTACTAAGCTCATTCCCCAATAAGATGGCACTACATTTAGTAGAAGAAAATGATTCCTGTGTACAAAATAAAGGGGTTAAAATAAGAAAACAAGTAAAGTGCTGGAAAAATACACACTGTTCGCCTAAGGGTAGTCGAATTTATTTAAAAAAATTGGCCATTTATGGTCGAAATATTTTCTAAATTTCGACCATATATGATCGAATTAATTAAGAAATTTCGACCAAGAGTGGTCGACAGAAATCAAAAATTTCGACCACCTCTGGTCGAAATTACCACAAAATTTCGACCAATGTTGGTCGAACAAATTAAAAATTTTCGACTCTGGTTGGTCGAAAAAAACAGCGACGGGAAAAAAATAAAACGCGAAAAACAACATTTTAATCGGTCTAAACATGTAAATATACATACCTTTACGTCCTTAGGTGTTTCTTCTTCCGTCATGTTGATCATATGACCAAATGTGAGTATTGAATGATGGGGGAGAAAATCTAGGGTTTTGGAGGAAGAGATGTGGAAGAAGAAGTGAGTGGAGTGGGTGTGAGGTTTGTGTTGTTTTTCAAATGTTTAATGTGAATGTGATGTGTGTGTATTATTGTTAAAGTGTTTGGTGTGTGTATGTTAATGTGATGTGAATGTGATGTGTGTATATTGTTTTAGAAATAATTTTGTATTAAATTAAATGTGTGTATATCAAAAGGCTATTTTCGTAATTTACTATATGTATTTATTAATTTAAAATTCAAGGGGGTGTATGGAAGTAAAATGGTGGGTGCGAATAGCTGCGGCCTAAAAATTAATACACTAATTTAAAAATGCATAATCTCAAGATCTGACACAAACGATAGGTTTGATTTTGAGATGGAGGAATAACAAAACAATAGATCTCCCTTTTCTACAGAATTTCTAATGTAAGAACTCTTACTCATCGTCTACAGAAAGAATCAAAACACAAAAAATAATGAATAATTAAATTAAAAGAAATTAGAAATAAGATATTGCTGAATTGAAAGAGGGAGAAAAAAGTTTAAACTCTAATTTCAATTGTAGAGATTTGAGACGTGGTAGTGGACACGCAATGGAGGTGGAGCCTGGGGAGAAGTTTAGAGTAGCAAAAGTGTAGGAAGAGGAAGGAGAGGCGAGTGGCGGCGGCGCACCAGTTTGGAGGATGGAGAGACGAGCAGCGGCGGTGGAGCAGAGGAAAAAGAAATGGTGGAGCGAGAGGGTGAGGGAGACGGAGAGAGCGAGAATAAGATTTGAGATTGAATGAGAGAAAATTGAAATTCAGACGGGTTAGTGCTTTATATACATGATCCATTTAAAATATGGGTTAGGTACATTTAGTGTATACTTGTGTATAATAGATCAACTTTTTAAAATATAATGAGTGAGGCTCTTGTGCCCCGGGGACACCGTGCCCCTTTACAATTTAAACCCTTAGCAATATACTCCCTCCATTCGGTTCTAAGGTATCCATTTGTTTTTTGCACGTGTTCGGTTCTATGGTATCTATTTGCTTTGCACGTGGATTAAGGAGTATTATTATTATATGTAAAGTGGGTAGTTGTATTAGAGGGAAATGGTGGGCCATATTGTGTATTTTTTACTAAATAGGAGAAATAGATACCTTTAAAGCGGATGCCAGAAACAGTAAAATGAATACCTTAGAAGCAGACAGATAAAGTATAAATTTAAATAGAATATGGAAGGAATGATTGTATTCCATAGAGACACGGTGTGTCGGGGCACATGAGGCTTTGCCAAAAGCATAAAAACATTAATCAGATCTAAATTGATACCCTATTGTATCGCATATTGTTATATTAAGAATCTCAATTTTGAATCGCTTAAAAATTCATAATTTTAATTACAAATTTAATTCTACCAATTATTTTTTAATTTAACATACCACTTTTTCTCGTACACAACAACGTCATTTACACGAAATTAGTAATTGTACAATTGAATTTGATCATATTCAAATTCAATTTGAATTCGGACCTAAATATAAAATATTAAAAATTAATTAAAAAAAACTACGAACTTTACTCACATAGTAAATTAAATTATCAAATTAAACTTTTTTATTAACAATTAATAGAATATAATACTCTCAAAAGTGATAAAGGTTTAATAAAAAGATACTTTTTAGGACAATTTTAACAATCTCATTGTAAATTAGTCTATATAAAATTTTATTAAGCAGTGTGAATTGACAAGTTAATTTTTATAAGAAATATAGCACATAACATATGCATTAGTAATAATGGATTATTGAGCAATGAAAAATAGAATTAATTGAAGAATATGTGTAATTATTAGCTTTATTATGGTCCCTTGAAGAAGTTGCTGGGAAAATTAAGACAAACATCCTGGTCAATAGGCGAAAGATGCAGCAATTAGTGAGCTTTTTCACTTCTCCAAAAAGGGCATAAATAATAATAATTATAATAAAATATAATAATTATAATCCCACATGCCCAAATTCTGGAGAAATTAAAGTGATGTTTAATCACCTAGGGGTAAATTTCTCGAATAGGATGATATTTTGAATTATTAAGATTGACCTAAACAGTAAGATTTCCAAATTTGTCAATACAAAAACGTAGGTGCTAATTACACTATCTAATTTTCGTGTGTTTTAAGATCTTGTTCAATGTTTTGTTAATATTTTACTATTATATTATTGATATTTTAACAAAATTTGTTTAACCTGATATATAGGATAAAGTAGTAAGAAACATGGAAACTAGTCCGTATTATTGTTGTTAAATACGTTAGACCAAACATTAGTAATATAATTATATATATATAAACCAAGTGGGCTAGCTGGCCATTGAGCTCAGACAACTAATTTTATTCGATAAAAAAAAATATAATTATAAATTATTAATGGCCGTACCATAAAAATGATATGCAAAAATTAAAATAATGTAATTGGTGGACATAAGTCTTGCTCTTGTAAAATGAATAAATAAGAATTAATTATGTATGTTACTTATTTTCTATTAATTTCAATTATTATACTTTTTATAGGTGGTGGGTGATCGTCACTATTTTCACCTAAATTTTAGTATTGTTGTATGTATATTTTCGTATAATTTTATCCGATTTGTGTATCTTTTAGTGATATTTTGTGTTATGATGGAGATATGTGCTATAAATTAATAAATATGTAAAAATGAGCTTAATTATATGTGAAACAGGTGAAAAACAAAGCAAATTAAACGAAGTCGGAAGCCGAACAGGAGAGGAGGGCAGAACTCGACGAGCCTCGACTCGAGTCACGAGCTCGAGTCGAGTTGGTGCATGAAGCCCTAGTCGAGCTGCGGAAGTCGACCTCCGATGGTCGACTGTACATATCAGAAACACCTGCTCAACCTCCCCTATTCGTCGAGTTCGGAACTCGAGTTGAGCTCCGTCAAGCGTTGGAATCCGACGAGAAATGCACATCAGCTCGACTCGAGTTCGACCGAAAGTTGCAAATTAAATCAACGCGTGTTTTAGAAGGTTCCAGGGGTATAAATATGTGAATTGCTTGAAAATTACGGGAGATATTCATTTTGGACAGTTTCCATATCCATTTCACACACTTTCTCATCGTTTTCCACACACACTATCTCTAATCTATTTTCTATCCAATTTTCCACCAATTTCTATATATCTTTACACCATTCATCTACTCATCTCATTCCTAAGGAGAATTGAGGCTTCAAAAAGTGGAATGCATCTTGAAGGAAGAATTCAACACAATGCAAATAGGAAATTCGTATTTTCTTTGATTTGTTTGAAACAATGAATTCATGTGGGCATTGTAATTATCTTGGCATGATATTTTTTGTTGGCTAGACCTTTTGTGAGGCTAGCCACATGATGGATTGCGGGTTTTCTAGATAGATTGGATTTTAAATGGTTTAAATGATATGATTTTGGAATTTCTACATGGTCTATGATTACTTGATTCTATTATAATGTGTATGGTTAAATTCTCTATTCATGGAGTTAGGATGTTCATTCTAATATTATGCATAGGGTTTTAATTGAATCATGTGATAATTTGAATTAAGTATGTTAGCGTAAAGGGAGTTGAGTCATAACCTTCTTGTGCTTAGAATATCCATGTTAGAATATTTAGTCAATTGATCTTAATTGGTTGTTAATTGAGTGAGGAGAGCCAAACTTATGATCATAGTACCTTCTTAAGGAATTGAGAGTAAGAACCAATCCTTGGAGCTTGCAACTTGTTAAGAGTTTAGAACCTAAACACCTTGGCCATAGGGTTTAGGGGAACATGTATGATCACTTCTATTCCTTAATCATTGATATATGCCATTAGAATCTAATTTGTCTAGGTTATGTCCTTAATCTTGATTGTGGTTAAGTCTTGCTTCTTCTTAAATCGTTACAACATCTATTCCATTACATCCTTGGTTACTTGATATTTTACTTGATTAACTTAGTGTTAATTGCTTTTATTTGTTACTTAATAGCTTAATTGGTAGTTTAATTCTCAAATCCCAAAATACGATCACTTCTGTAAAGCATGATTAAAAATGAATTCGGATACACTTTTGATTTTTATCACTCATGGATTGATAATTTACTTGGTCACTCACGACTACTACAATAGAGTACGCTTGCTCTTATTAAATATAATGAAAATCCCGATCAAGTTCAGTGTGTACAACAAAGCTATTGTATATAATACAATTGAGTTTGGTCTATATCATTTAATATTACATAATAAACATTAAAATTTATTTAAAATAAGAAGTTTATACACTCTTTATACTAATACGGGCTTATTTATATTTTAAATTCATTAAAAAAACAAGGGGCCCAGTAAATATAACTTAGGGATGAGTAGTTATAATATCACATGAAACTAATAAAAAATTAAAGAAATTAATCTTATTACACATCTCTTATTTAACATATTTATAATTTTTTGTTAATACGAGGTAATTGTAAGACTGATCTCGTTGGAAGGAGGGCATGACAGACATGTTCCCAGAGCTTGTGATTTTGTTTACATAGAATTTCCTCTTTAAAACTCTATTAAAGTTAACATAATATTCTGATCCGTTAGTAGGACTGAAAGTGAAACTTGTATGTGATCCCAAAATTTGTCAAAATAGTCTAAGATATAGACCTTATATTCTATTAATTCTTGACAAGATTTTTTTTTCTTTCCGCCCTTCAAAATGATATCAAAACAATATGTTTATTTATTTATAAATAAAATTTTTATTATAAACTCTTATTATTTAACAAAAAGATAATTTCAAAAGATATATGGATCCAAATGAGAGCTCGAAATTCGAGTATAGTAGGATTATTACCTTGTTCAAGAAGAAAACTCAAAATATTTTAAGATTTAGAGAAGGGAGAAGTCGGATAAATGCGACAAGATTGTCCAAAAGGCATGGATAGGAAGTTAACGTGCAGAGGAACATGCAAAATTGTATTTCAACTCTGCAAGTTGGATGAAGGAGGAGTACCAGAAGCGCAGAGATGTTGAATTGAGGTATTTCAAGGAGGTTCCAATTAATGAATTTAACCTTATCAACTTCACCTAGATGGAGTGGAAGGAGATCAATGCGGTCACCTCTGAGATAAGTCAAAAATCTCAGAGAAATACAGAAGACATACAACACTTCGTTGAGTACAATCATTCTGTACCAAAAATGGTATACGAGATCCATCTCCATACGGAGAAGGTTGTGAAGATGCAGAGGCAATAGCTTGAGATAATCAAGAATGTTCAAGCACGAGTAAAGTCTCTAGAAGATAGACCAACTGTTGAATTGTATACTAAAAGTCTAACTTTAGTATGAACAATGTTATAATAATATTTGAAATGAGAATCATTGATCAAATGATTGCGTCTTATAATTTATTTATATGTCCGATGCAATAGTTCACTTACTTTATACTATAGATAATATGTTGCACGACAACATGCGGAAGATCATATTATCAATTTTCTTATAAAGTATAAACAGATGCTCACAACTGAGATAGTCAGGGACTCTCTATCGGGATGGTTGTAGTGTGATTTTATATTAGTTTGTTTTGACTATAGAATCACATTAGTACACTTTGTGTATATTGAGCAGAACCGCTTGAGATCGTTCAACTTATACTGACTATATAGGAGAACTTGATCTCTGTTATTATGGATGTTCGTGCTCTTAATCCCTATACAATAATCTCGACACGTAAGGCAGTATGTATTTATTTGATTCATCAATGAAATAGATTTACATGTAATTAAATCAACAAACTCGGTGAGTTGGGAAATAGTGATGTCTTTATGGTGTGTTGTTGATTGTAGACGGAATCCGTGTCCTATTAAATAGGTTGATGATGTCCCCTTGAGGAGCTAATAAGGATTATCATGTAAACCCTGCAAGTGGATTGATTTCGACATGATAATGAGGTTGAGTGATACTACTCTCGAATGAGATATTAATTAATGGAGTTGTCAGTAACTTAATTAATTAATGGACATTGTATATCTTAAACATGGGGAGACTAACAGACTCATAATAAGAAGGAGCCCATAACGTAATTATGGGATTAGAGCGGAAATACATTAATAATATTTTAGTGGAATATATTATTATTATTGGACTTAAGTATAAGTTTTGGGCTAAACTTGGATACTTAAGCCCAATGGAGGCGCGACTCTAATTTCTCCTCCTAGTCTCTGTTGTAGTCTATATACAGCAGAAGATTAAGAGGTCATTTGCTGCTGTTGTTCATCAACTTCCATAATTTTTCTGAATTCGTTTGGAACTCAAAAATGGTTATATGATACACCGTTTGAAATCCACGGAATAGAAAATCATTTTGGCATAAAAATCACTCAAATCGGAGATCAGATGAGAAAGTTATGCTCAAAATTGTGAGTCTGCGCATGCTGCAGATGAGAATTCATTCTCTTCTTCAACATGCCCTGGTGAAAGGTAATATGATTTTATGTTCTTGCTTCCGCTGATATAGAATCGTATAGAATCTTAACGGTTCACGTTAACTAAAAGATCGAACGCCACCAACACCATCAGGGAAAAAACCTGGAGGGTGGCTTGCCCCATCCTATAAAAAGGAGCCCCTCCTACATTAAAAGGGGAAAACCATGGAGGTCACCAGACAAATAGCATGGAGTAAAAAATGATTGTTGTCCTTCGAGAAGAACCTATATCCTCTAATGGAAAGAGCAAGTTTTGAGAAGTGACAAGATTTATACGAGTCCTTTAAGGATGGAAGTAGCGAACAAAGTGACAATCAAGATATGCTTTATTCGAGAATGGAAATCGGATTATCACAGAGATAAGTAGCGTCAATATAATCACTGTAGATTACAGGCATAAATGTAGTAGGAACATGCATTTCAGAAAGAAGAGAAGAAACACATTGAACTTTAGTGGCAGCGGAGGCGATGACACGATACTCAGATTTAGTAGAAGAACGGTAAAAGATCGTTGTTTCTTGGAACTCCATGAGATTTGATTTGGACCCAAGAAAAGAACATAAACATATGATGAGGTCAGATCGTGACAATTGCGCGCCTCTCCAATTAGCATCTATGAAATAATATAAGCGAAGAGAATCATGACAACGAAGGTCAAACCACGATCACGTGTACCGTTTAGGTATCGAAGAAGACATTTGGCCGCAATCCAATGAACATTTGACTGAGAGCGCATGAAATGGGAGAGCTTTTTTACTGCATAAGAAATGTCCGGACGAGTCATGAGAAGATACTCCAAGGCCTCCATGACTGAGCGATAGAGTGTAGCATCAGTTAGTGAACCAGAGTCATTAGTTAAGAGAGGTCTACCAACAGCAAGAGGAGTCAACATCGGCTTGGAGTCAAGCATCCGGTGTCGAGCCAAAAGATAAACAATGCATTTCTTTTGTGATAGAAAATAAGAATCACCACGCATTAGAACTTCTACACTTAGAAAGTATGATAACTGACCAAGATTCTTAATGGAAAATCAAGCACCTAATGCCGCAATAACACGTGAGGGAAATATGAAGTCATTACCAGTGACAATAAAATCATCAGTATGATAAACAAGAAAATATACAATGATGCCATCTTGAGAACAAATAAATAGAAAAGTGTCGAACTTGGCATTCGTATAGCCAAAATCAAGTAAAAAATCACGAAGTGCCATTTACCAAGCACGAGATGCTTGTTTAAGCACATAAATTGCTTTCTTTAGCTGACATATATGTGATGAATAATTTGGATCAATGATTCCAGGCGGTTTGCACATGTAAACCTCTTCAGTGAGATTCTCTTGGATCAAGGCATTATTAACATCAAGCTGACGAAGAGGCCACTCCGGGAGATGGCTATACTTAGAACAATTTGAATGGTTATCGATTTTACCATAGGGCTAAATGTGTCAAAAAAATTCACGCTGGGGCATTGGTGGAACCTCTTGGGTAACAAGCGCGCCTTGAATTTAATTGCACTATTAGTGTAGCTATGAAGTTAAAATATTTTTTTTACTAACTTTATTGACTTTTAAGAGTAATGTAATCTTTATAGATAATAAATAAATTCCTCCATAAAGTTATTTTATGAGTTATGTGAGAATACTAAATTATAATTAAGATGTATTTTTAAAATTGAAAATTCTATGAGATGTATTATTTTTATAGTACATTTTAATGTCACTACAAAAATATTGCTTGTTTGTAACGGCCTTAGTGACGACTTGACGGGCTTTGTGACGGTGTTAGTGACGGCTTTGTGGTCGTCAGAATATTGGTCCTCACTAATTTTTTATGACGGAAGGCTGTCACAATTGTGACAGCTTCTATGACGTATAAAGTTTGTAATACCCACAATATATATATATATATAGTAACAAATATGTGGATATATATATATATATTAATTATAATAATATTATAATGAAAGAATATCTTGTTGGATTTTAGAAAGTACATGGGTGACGAAGCAACTTACGCAAGCTTTAAATTTAAGAACATTTTGTATTGGATAAGAATGGTGAATCCCCAAACTACTTATCCAATATTTACCCTACTATATATATATATATATATATATATATATATATATATATCACCTCTTTCACTGTAATTGGGGGGGTGAAGAAGACACTTTGATTTTTAAGAGAAAAGGTAATCATCTCTATAATTTTATTTCTTAAATAAGTACATATTTAGTTTATTTCTACTCAATCAAGAACAGAGAAACGATAGATATATGTATATGAGTATAAACGTGTGTATATATATACAAACACAAGCTTCTGTAATTCTTAGAGATTTCATATTCAGAGTCAATCTTTATCATGTTATATACGTAAATGATCATCTTGATGCGTAGATTCCATATATATAATTCTTTTGTGAAATGGATTTCATATGAATAAGTACATGTTTGTTTGATGACTTTAAAAGTGTGGAATGAGATTGATAGGAAGGCATAATGTTTGTTTAATTACTTTGATTCCTATCTACAATGAATTCATATATGAAAAGTGGGGAATGGTGATTTTACTCCCTTTTTCAGTACTTTGGGAATCATTCCATCCAAGAGAGGTACAATTTTTTAATTTATTAATTAATTTATTTATTTATTTTTAAATATTAATATTTAATATTAATAAAAATATAATACTAATTATAAAAATAATGTTTTTAATTGAAAAAATATATAATAATTCCATTTCCACACAAACCAAACAAAATCAAAGAGTATGATAGTGATTCTTTTCATCAACCAAACAATACACACATAAACATCATACCCATTCACATTCCTTAATACTATTATTCTCATTATCATTCTCATTCCTTTTAAAATATCAAACGTCCCCTAAGAAAAACTCCGTCGAAGTTTTTAATCCTTTAATGGCATATTTTGTTTTGGTGTGACATATTTTTGATATTATAGGCTATTTTGAAGCACTCCTCAAGAGGATCACAAACATATAATTAGTTTTGAGTTTGAACTTGAAATGAAGATGATGGGAAGAAACCCACTTCGAGTTAAAATTTGTCCCCTTTAGACTTCGTTATTTTCATAAAAAATTGGTATGCATGTGATCCTCACCTTGCGAGGACTCCATACGTGCTTTCAGATTTTCAAATGGAGTTGTATAACTCAAGTTGAGTCTTTTTGTAATAAAACTAAAGTTTAGGATAAGTTTAAATAAGAATTTAATATAGTGTAGGAATTTAATTATAATTTATAAATATATATATATATATATAAATATATATATATATATATATATATATATATATATATATATATATATATATATATATATATATATATATATATATTAAATAAATAAATTCGAAAAACTTAAAACATACTTAATATGTATGCAGTATACAGGAGTATATAGTTTAAAATTTTACATAGTTTTAAATTTAATGTATGGATGCGTGCGTATTATTTTAGTTTCTATTATTATGTTTTTATTTATTTATTATTTATCTTATCTTATCTTATCTTATTTTATTTTATTCTATTTTATTTATTTAATATATTTTTTATTTTAATTTAACTTTTTATATTAAATGTTAAATACTATAATTTTGTCACTATTATTATTTTAGGTGTAGAATCTTTGTTTTATATCCGTTTTTAATAAAATTAATGTCATTTGTATCCATATTTTTAATAATACAATTTATTACTTAAATTGTAGGTTAAGATCGTTAAATTACTATTTTAATTTTTAAAAGAAGTATGTATTTCTATTTATTATTTTATTTTATGATTAATTATTTATATTTTCTTAAGTTAATAATTAGTTTATTTTAATTATACTATATTAGAAATTTAGTTTAAGTACTAGGAATTATTATTAGAAGTAGAACTCAATTTAGTATACCCTTGCAAGTATACTTGAGATTGAATAGCAAGTCTAGTCACTTTATATACTTTCAATAAGTTTAAGGTTGGTTAATTTTCACTCTTCACTATGGGTGTCAACGGGCCCCCGGCCCGCCCCGCACGTTTTGGACCGGCCCAGACCCGGCCCGTAGGAGAAATGGGGCGGCCCGGCCCGGACCCGTACATATAAGGGCGGGCTCGGGTATTAACTTAGACCCGCCCCGTATATAATATATTAAAAATTAATTTATATTATATATATATAGTTATATTTTATTTTAATATTTACCATTCTATCTAGGGAATGTAGGCATAGGAACTATATGATATATATATATAATTTTTAAATTATAATTATATTTAATATTCTTATGATTATTTATTTAAATATATGAATAATTTTTGTATGATTTAAATTTTTTTAGGATTAATTATTTTAAAAAAATGGGGCGGGGCGGGACGGACCCGCCCCGTATGGGTCTGGGCATGGGTCCGGGGCAGGTCCTCCAGAAATGGGCCGGATCCGGGTAGTTAACTCCCGGCCCAGACCCGGCCCGTTGACACCCCTACTCTTCACCGAGTGCAACTTTCATGTCATGATTGCTATGTTATAATATGATATGAGTACTTATATGTGATGTTATGTGTCATGTGTGCTTTTAGTTCGATGATAAATATTTTCTTACTAACACTTGTACAGGGTGACGACTCGGTGCACATATACCAACTAACACAAGTTATCGGGTGATGGTTCAATACTAAAAATATTTCAAATCTGCCAATACTTGTATTGAATGACGATTCGATGAACATATATCAACTAACACAAGTTATCGAATGGCGGTTCGATCTAAAATATTTTCAATGAGTTATCGAACGACAATGTGCAAAATATTTTAATAAATTGGCATATGTTACATTTTATATTATATTTGACATGCATATTTATTTTTAATTGTGCAATCATCTAAGTCAACCCAATGAGTGTATTTTAAACGTTCACCCCTTATTGATTTTCAGAACAAGGTTTAGCTCAGAACAAGGACTTTATATTATGACTTATATTTTAGTCGGGTGGGTGAATAGACGCTAATATGTAATAATCTCTATGCAACTTATGCTTTATTATATTATCGGCTTGGGGATTTTTATATTATTTTCGTTGTGCATTCTTGACCCCTTTATTATTATAATGGAAAATGTATATCTAGTAGCGTCTCAATTTCATAGCGTAACCCGGGGCGTTATAAAGTTTGTGACGGCTATTGTGACGGCCTTTTGTAGACGGACTCATGTGGCCGTCGGCTTATTACCCGTCACTAAAGCCCTCACAAATTTTTATTTTTTACCAAAAAAGAGTTCGAACCCTAGCCAACTGAGCGATCGAACCGTGCTCAAGTCACCTGACCCAACGGCTCACTTTTTTTTTCGAATTTGTATTTAATTTTGGTGCTGGAATATCCTCCCCTTAGGAGATTTGAACCCTTGACCTCCCATGTAATAATCTCTATGCAACTTATGCTTTATTATATTATCGGCTTGGGGATTTTTATATTATTTTCGTTGTGCATTCTTGACCCTTTTATTATTATAATGGAAAATGTATATCTAGTAGCGTCTCAATCTCATAGCGTAACCCGGGGCGTTACAAAGTTTGTGACGGCTATTGTGACGGCCTTTTGTAGACGGACTCATGTGGCCGTCGGCTTATTACCCATCACTAAAGCCCTCACAAATTTTTATTTTTTACCAAAAAAGAGTTCGAACCCTAGCCAACTGAGCGATCGAACCGTGCTCAAGTCACCTGACCCAACGGCTCACTTTTTTTTTTCGAATTTGTATTTAATTTTGGTGCTGGAATATCCTCCCCTTAGGAGATTTGAACTCTTGAGCTCCCATGTGGGAGAGGGTTTTAAGGGTAAGGGACGGCCACTTGAGCCAAGATGATTCTTGTTTCATATTTAATATTTATTGTATATATCATAATTTTACTATGTAATGTTGTACACTCATAATTCAATAATAAATTTTCTACTGTATATAAATCATATTTAAAACATTAATATATTAAAAACTAATATATATATATATATATATATCAAAATATATATTCTGCATTCATTATATATTATAATAAATAAATTATCATGAATGGTTGTTTTCTTTTTTTAATATCTAGCCACAATATTTAGTTATGTATACATATTTAATATATAATTATTATTATTTATTTCATATTTATTATAATAATATACTCCCTCCATCCTGAAATTTTTTGCACACTTCATTTGTAAATTACAAAGGAAGTGTGTAAAAAATTTTGGGACGAAAGGAGTATTAATTAGCTTACTTATTTCACGATCTATATAATGTTTTAGTAAGTTAATTATATTAATAATAATTAGTATACTACATTCTCTCACATTAATTGTTTTTGTCTATTAATATCTCACATCTCTTCCTTCGTCCTTATATGTAATATATTTCATATATTCATTTGTATATGTTTATTATAATATATTTCATATATTCATTTGTATATGTTTATTATCATATATATTTATACTTATAATGTATATATACTAATTATATACGTAAAAAATAATGTATTACACATGTATATGCATTAATTTTCTATTTATACTCATAATTCAATAATACATCTTATACTATATATAAATCATATTTAAAAGATTAATATATTAAAAAGTAATGTGTGTATATATATATATATATCTGCATTCATTATATTATAATAAACAAATTATTATGGTTGTTTTCTTTTTTAAATATTTAGCCACAATATTTAGTTATGTATACATGTGTAATATATACCTATTATTATTTATTTCATATTTATTACAATAATATATTAATTAATTTGCTTATTTATGGTGCCGTAGCTAGATTTCATGATCTATATATATAATGTTTCAGTAATTAAATTATAGTAATTAGTATACTACATTCTCTTACATTAATTATTTTTGTCTAGTAATATCTCACATTTCTTTCTTTTTCCTTAGATATAATATATTTCATATATTCATGTGTATATGTTTATTATCATATATAGTTATACTTATAATGTATATATACTAATTATATACATAAATATAATGTATTACATATATGTATGTATATAGCAATATGTACCACTATGTAATTTATAAAGATTATAGTATTATGATCGGCCATAATTAATTTTATTAATCAATTTTAATTTGTTAAAATTTTTAATATTCATCTGAGAATACATTTAATATAAACATTAGTAATTACCTCATTAAGTAGGGTCATTACACATTTTCTTTTATTAATTAATAATTGGTACACATAAGACCCCGATTACTATAATTAATACACAGAAGACACCAAGTATAATATATGAAATGTTATTTTATGAAAAATTTGACAAGAGTTCCATCTATTAATCTCTCATATCATATAACCTATAACATAATTAAGATATATGTATTACTCAATGTTTGATGCATATATTCAAATATTCAATAGTAATGCATATTTTGAATTCTTAATATAAGAGCATCTATTTAAAGTTCTAAATATATTAACAATTATCATTAAATTAAGAACGATTGTTTTATTTAATATGTAGCCGCAATATATATATATATATATATATATATATATATATATATATATATATATATATATATTCATTACATATTTATTACAATAATATACTTATTTATGGAGGCGAAGTGAAATTTTCGATGTATGATGCTGCAGTAATTTTATCATAGTAATTAATTAGTAATAATATATGTGGTATAAATTGATTTATCTCCTATTAATTTGGGTAGGTCTTGTCTTTTTTTTTTTTTTAAGTTTTACTGAAGATATTGTCACTTTGCTTTTAAAATATTATATTTTTTTATTTATATTATAAATTGTTCATGTAATTATTATCATTTTTCATCAATTGAGTATCAAATTTTATAGTTTTATAATATTTAAATAAAAAATAAATTAAATGAATAATAAGTTAAAATTAATAAAATTTTAAATAAAATAATATTATTAAAAAAAAAAATTTTGTGATGACTTTGAAGCCGTGACAACGAATTTGGGTTGAAACGGTATTGTTTCATGCATTCATTACTTTGTGAAGGTCAAAAGTCATTACAAAATTTTAAAAAAAAAATTGTGAAGGTTTTGAAGCTGTCACAAACGAATTTGGCCGTCACAAACGAATTTGGGTTGTGACGGCCAAAAGCCGTCGCAAAATTTTAAAAAATAATGATAATAATTTTTGTGAAGGCTTTGAAGCCGTCACAAACGAGTTTGAGTTGAAACGGTACCGTTTCATGCATTTATTACTTTGTGAAGGCCAAATGCCATCACAAAGGGTCGTCACAAAATTTAAAAAAAGAAAAATTAATTTTTGTAACGGCTTAAAGGTCGTCACAAACAAACACCATCACTAAAGCCGTCACAAACTGGGTTTAGTCATGATTCTGTCAACGGTTACAAAAATGCCGTCACAATTCGAAAAAGTCGTCACGAAAACCGTTACAATTGTGACGACTTCATGGCCGTCACAAAAAAGCCATCACAAATCGACTAGTTTTTTGTAGTGTTATGGGACGGATAAAAATGAAAAATGTCGAATTTAATGTGGTACGGAATAGATATTATTTTAAGAAAGGTACTCTTCGTACGTATGAGACTAAAAATACAGTTTTTTCCTTAAAACAAACTAATCAGTGAGACAAAAATTGTAAAACTCTTTGAGTTTATTTATTATTAATGAATATCGTAGGGGATCAAAAATATATTTTTATCGATCGTTAAATAATAGGAAGAGTTGCATAAATTCTACTATTTGTAAGTTTTGCGTGAAATCATTTTACATGAGACTATTTTACAATTTTTTGAATAGTTATTATTTTCGTTATAAAACGTTATTATCAATTTGACTACAAAATATTATCATTTACTATTTATGCAATAAATTGTTCATAAAATAACATTATCACTTTTTATTAATTGAGTATTACTTTTCATTATAAAAATTATCATTTTTTATTCTTATCACATCAATCTTACTTAAACATTCTCACACAAATCTTTTAAAATTTTATCTCTCTTGATTGAACCCATCCCCAAATTCGGACAAACATGCAATAGTTAGACTTATTAAAAATAAAGAGTATGTATAGCATATAATAAATTTATATATTGAAAAAACAATTAATAGTAGAAATTAAATAAGCAGTAATATTCTTAATTAGTATAAATTTTAAATTCTGAAGGTAAAATAAATTATGAACCTTGAAGATATAATATTACACGAATTTTAATTATACTTTAAAGTTAGTATTAAATTTAAAAAATAAACTACTTAAACATATTAAATTATTCTAAAAAATAACACCTTTTCTAATCTGTATTATTATAAAATAAATGAAGTAAAGTGACTAATTTATGCAAGTCTCCTTACACATTAATTAATAGGGTTGACCATTTACTGCTAAGCACGTTATTCATTACTAATTATGTCGTACTTTATTCTTAGATATAACTTAACTAATTCACTTTCTTACACAATATAAATATATAAATTAAGGACAAACCTCGTCTAAAAGAAGGTTTTCTACAATGAGTTTAGTAAGTTAAAAAAGACACACTATATGTATCATCCATATTTATATTTACTCACGATACATTAAATATTATATTTTTTTAAAATTATTATTATATTTTTTAAGTTATGTGAAAAAAAAAACAAATAAATAAATTATATGGAGACACATGAAATATTTTATAAAAAAAATAATTTTATTTTATAAATAATTTATAAAATGAATAAAAAATAATATCTCTTATTTTAAAAATGAACTAATAACGTTTACTAGAATATATTTTTCTAATAGTGAAAAAGCGATAATCATCTGAAAATACTCATCCGTAAAGAAGGATAGCAAAACAATTTGTTGCCAAAAATTAATATTAAACCCAATCAATTATATGGGACATTTTATGGAAAATCTTTAAATAAGTAAGAAATTATAATATTTTAATAAATCGTGAGTAATATTATTTTACACAAATCAAAATATAAATAAAAAGTGATAATATTTTTAATAAAAGTGTCAATATCA
This sequence comes from Pogostemon cablin, assembly GCA_023678885.1. Lineage (NCBI taxonomy): Eukaryota > Viridiplantae > Streptophyta > Magnoliopsida > Lamiales > Lamiaceae > Pogostemon > Pogostemon cablin. Next base: position 34,949,936 of record CM042951.1, read on the forward strand.
TTAATTAAAAAAATATATAATTATTTTAAAAAAATATTAAAATCGGCTCACACAATCATTATACACTAAATAAATAAATAATTGGTCAACTAAAATCTGTAAAATATTAATTTTTTACACATTTTGAGCCATCCAGTATTAGTATACCCCTTCATCTCATCCGGATATCATAATTTTACTATATTAGGCGTTCCAACCAAATTGTAATATTTTTCCCTTTTAGTACAAATGGCCCATCAATGGCCCACCTCTATACTCATCACATCTCTCTAATACATCTATCCACTTTACATCATTAATTATTAATACTATTAATTTACAAATGCTTGCCAAAATTAAAATATTGGATTTGTGTATGTGGCGGCACCACGTTGCTCCATAAAAAAATTTGTGTAAGAGGCGTCGTCACGTTCGTCCTAAAAAATATTTGTGTATGTGTCACTCACACATTAATCCTGCAGTTAATATTTTATTTTAAGTAATGTACTCCCTCCGTCCCAGAGGGTCAGAGATCTTATGTTAAATATAAGGTCTCTGACCCTCATTACCTGGGACGAAGGGATTAATATTTTAAATATTGTTTTATATAATCTCTACTTTTAATATTCTTATTTGTCATTAATATTTTATTTTAAGTTATTTAATATTTAAAGTATTTATAATCTTACAATTAATATTTTATTTTGAGTTTTTTAATAAAAATTTAATTTAATTTAATCTAATAAGAATATCATAATTAATACTATTAATTTTGTATGTGGTAGCGTCACGCTTCTCTTAAAATTTTTTGTGTATGTGGCATCATCATGTTCGTTCTTGGAAATATTGTGTATGTAATGCTCTCACATTAATCTTTAAATTAATATTTTATTTTAAATAATTTAATATTTTAAATATTATTTTGTTTAATCTCTCTCATTAATAATCATCATAATGTAATTAATAATTTATTTTAAGTAATTTAATATTTAAAGTAATTAATATTTTATAATCTTACAATTAATATTATATTTTAAGTAATTTTTATAATGATTTAATTTAATCTAATAAGAATATTTTATGTATTTTTAATGAAAATTTATTATTTTAATTATAATAAAAATTTTAAAATATTTTTAAAAATTTTAATCTTACAAGTAATATTTTATATTAAGTAATTTAATATTTTAACTAATATTTTATTAGGTCCCTCTAATTATTAACTTATAATTAATATTTAAAATAATAAATAATGACAATAATTTTTAATATATTTTTACATATAAATGTTTTAGTTGGGTTATTCAATTAAAAAAAAAATAAAAGTAAAAGTAAAAAAAAAAGAGTGAGGCTCGATTATTAATTAATTTACAACTAATAATGATTTGATTTTTACTTTTAATGATTTGGTTTAGTTATGCAATAAAAAAATAATTGAAAGACAAAAAGAGAGATACTTGATTATTAATTAAACTTACAACTAATCATAAGTTTAATATTTTTGTAAAAATACATTTAATAGTAAAGTAAGATGAAAAAACAAACATACAAATATATATATATATATAATACAATATAAAAATATATTTTTAAAATAAAGATATCACACATAATAGAACTCGCGTCGTTCGCGAAAGACAAAACTAGTAAAATAATAATACTCTTTAATCTACGCGCAAAAAATAAATGCATATATTTGGACGGGGAGGGAGTATATTTTTTGAAAAACTCTCCAATTGTGGGAGGAATGACATGTGACATGTATTAAAGTATGAATATTTTATAAGTGAGTCATTCGTGCCGCTTTGCAATTTTCGTGCTCCTTTAGAATTTAAACTCCCTAACAATACATAGGTTTAAATAGAATAGTGATGTGTTCACAAGTCGTGTTCCCATGTCCCCGAGGGCGCAGGAGCTTTTACCATGTTTTATTGATAAAGTATGCTTATTGATAGTTAAATTATAAAATATAAAAATTAAAATATTAAAATATGATTTTAGAGTGTCATAATATAATTTACTATCAATATGATTAAACTATCTATAAATATATTTTATTTATATAATAAGCGTACTTTAATATTAATATAATTTAACTATCTATAAACATATTTTATCTATATAATAAGCGTAATTTAATAACAAGTCGGCTCATTTCACAACTAGTTTTACCATTTTTATTTCACAGAAAATTCACACCACATCCCAACCCAACCAATTTTCAATTGAGCATTTAAAAGTTATATCTTGATTTCAAACTAAATTAAAAACGAAAATGATTATCGTTCATAGTTCATACTAATAACTAATTAAATCTAAATAATAGTTAGATTTAAACACAACGTGTATGATGACTATGATAGTTGCCAGTTAATTAGTTAATATTCAATCTCTAAAATTCTTAAACAGAGTTCGGATAAATCTGGTTTATAGCTTATAAAATGTTGACATTATAAATAAACTATTATTTGATTTTTGTTGACAGTATAAAATAATTTAGTAAGCAAAGACGTGGCTTATGTGTCAAAATAAGCAATTAAAAGTGCGATATGCTGGAAATCTAAGATAAGATTGCAAGTGGGATTTTGGATCTGTACAATTCTATTAGTACTATTTAATTATAGAAGAGATTTGCAATATAGGCAAATTAAGTGTTATATGCACTGGATCGAACAATCTAGTTTTGACGCTCAAATTTAATTTAGTATCTTTTTAGTATTAAATACTATATTATGCTTTTAGTATAAAAATATAGTATATATTCAACTTTAAAAAAATAATAATAATCAAACATTAATATTCCTCATATTTCAACCATCATTTTATCGAAAAAATAATACTTTTAATTCATATTTCAACCAATATTTTTATTGAAACAATAATATTTTTACAAATTAAAGTATATACTTTTTATATCAAATTTTTACTCCCCCTATTCTGAAATTTTTTACACAAAAATTAAAAAATATAATATTTTATAAGTAGTAAAGTGAAAGAAATAATATTTTAATGTATAGTGATTGATAGTTGTATTAGTGTAATGTATGGGCTCCATATAAATATAATAATTATATAATATGAGTCTCATCTACCAAAAAGAAAAATGTGTACTTAATTTGTTTTCGAACAAACCAAAATAGAAAAATGTATGACTAATTGTGATACATACTTGAACACTTTATATACACAAATGCTCAAGAGTCAAACTATACAAGACTACAATGTATTAAGCTTTGATTTATATACACCTGTAAGCAATTAAAATTTACGGTCCAATTAAATGGTGACACGTGGATTTTATTGATTAAATATTAATTTATTTTGGAATTTAAACAAATTAATTCCTAAAGTAAGTTAATCAATAATTTGAGCCCAATAAATTAAATGAGCTTAAATTAATTGAGGCCTGACACAAGTCAATCAAGCCCAAGTCAAATGTGGCCTGATCCAAGTCAACTAAGCCCAAGTCAAATGTGGCCTGACCCAAGTCAACTAAGCCCAGATAAATTAAATCAGGCCTAAATCAAATAGGCCTGATTATGGTTCAATCAAGCTGGAGCCCAAGCCCACTAAGTGAGGCCCAATGGCCTGGACCTCCCATTCTCAACTATAAAAAGGGGTCTCCACCATTCATTGGAGAGGAAGACGGGCACACACACATTCAAACACTCGAAGACGACGCACTTGAAGAGATCGAGAACACGAGTAAAGCTCCCTCGAGATCTTCAAGCGAAGAACAAGTCGAAGATCTTCAAGCAGCCTTCAAGCGATCTTCAAATCTTCAAGCTTCAAGCGAAGAACAAGTGAAGAACGATCTTCAAGTCTTCAAGCAACCTTCAAGTGGTCTTCGAAGATCTTCAAGCCTTCAAGCGACCTTCAAGTCTTCAAAGCTTCAAGCCTCCAAAGCTTCAAGCAGCCTTCAAGCGATCTTCAAGTCTTCAAAGCTTCAAGCCTCCAAAGCTTCAAGCAGCCTTCAAGCGATCTTCAAGTCTTCAAAGCTTCAAGCGAAGAACAAGTGAAGAACGATCTTCAAGTCTTCAAGCAACCTTCAAGTGGTCTTCGAAGATCTTCAAGCCTTCAAGCGGCCTTCAAGTCTTCAAAGCTTCAAGCCTCCAAAGCTTCAAGCAGCCTTCAAGCGATCTTCAAGTCTTCAAAGCTTCAAACCTCCAAAGCTTCAAGCAGCCTTCAAACGATCTTCAAGTCTTTAAAGCTTCAAGCCTCCAAAGCTTCAAGTGGCCTTAGAGGATCTTCAAGTGTTCAAGCTCAAGATCTTCAACAAATATTCAAGTCTTCAAGTCTTCAAAGCTTCAAGCCTCTAGAACTTCAACAAAGCTTCAAGTCTTCAAGCCTCTAAAGCTTCAAGCCCAAGATCTTCAAGTCTTCAAGCCTCTAAAGCTTCAAGCGATCTTCAAAGTGTCTTCAAGCCTCTAAAGCTTCAAGCTCAAGATCTTCAAGTCTTCAAGCCTCGAAAGCTTCAAGCTCAAGATCTCCAACAAAGCTTCAAGTCTTCAAGCCTCCAAAGCTTCAAGTCTCAAAGCATCTTCAAGTTTCAAGTCAAGAACAGCTACTAATCCGGGATCAAGGCTCCAAGTCTCCCAGATCAAGTGTTCTTCGTGGAAAGCTCTCAGTCAACGTTTAATCCGAACAAAGGTTCAACGCCTCTGGGTCATCGTTCAAGACTACACACTCGAGCTCGGACAAGCTTCGTTTGAAGATCTGACTCAACACACAAGTCAAGTCAACACACGCTGTCAACACAATCAGCATACACTTCGTCAAAGAAGTCAAAGTCAAAGAAGTCAAAGTCAAGAAGCACAAGTCAAAGTCAAGTCAAAGCCACATTGGTTCGAGAGAAGAATCAGAGGATTGATAGAGATCGCTTCCTTAATTATCAAGTTTAATCCTTCTGGATTATTATTGTAATTAACTTGTATTTATTTTATTATAAATACAAAATTTGTTGTTACAAATTTTGGCACGCCCAGTGGGACGGTCTCTACCTCTCATCTCTTCTCTCTACAAGCTCGAAGATACAAAGCATGACTCCTCTCAGGATTGCAATAAGAAGACCTTCTACCTTGAAGCATTCAGAGCTGCAAACTGAAGAGATTCAAAAGATAACTCCACTCAAGATTGCGATACGTAGGCCTGCTGCATCAAAGCCTCCAGAGTTGCAAACTGAAAAGGTTGGAGTCGTTACAAGAAGTATTCCCGAAGACTCCGTAGAGGCAAACCATATGGTGGGGATTACTCTCAACAAGCCATTGCACGGAGACAAGAGTGGTGAAAATGTTTCTACTTGCTCAACTCATCGCTCCACGCCAAGCTCATCATCTACCTCAACTGAAGTTGCAGTGATGACGACAAGTGCTATGACCATTGAGGATCAACTCGCAAATATGATGAGAGTCATTGAAGGACTCAACAAACACATGGAAGCTCAAGACGTAAAGATCTCCATACTTATGAAGAAAATGGAGAATGTGGAGACAAGTCATACAAATGAAAAACAAGTTGAGGATGAGCGTGAGGAAGTAGACTCAGCGAAACACCATCCTTTTGAAAGGAAGCCAGTTGAAGAAAAAATACAAGTTTCAACTGACAAAATGCTTCCTGTGAACCAACTGAAAAATATCGTTTTAGAAACGATAAAAGACAAGTTTGAAGGGAGCTCAAAATCCCTTGTTGCCTACAAGAAGCCATATACAAAGAGAATTGACAACTTGAGGATGCCAGCTGACTATCAACCTCCCAATTTTCAACAATTTGACGGCAAAGACAACCCAAGACAACATGTGGCGCATTTCGTCGAGACATGCAATGATGCTGGGACCTACGGAGATCACATGGTGAAACAGTTTGTTCGCTCTCTTAAAGGAAATGCGTTCGATTGGTATATCAACTTAGAAGCCAACTCCATCGACAGTTGGGGGCAAATGGAAGAAGTGTTCCTCAACCGCTTCTACAGCACACGAAGAACTGTTAGCATGATGGAGCTAACAAATACTCGTCAAAGTGATGAAGAATATGTCATCGACTACATCAACAGATGGAGGAGCCTCAGCCTCAATTGCAAAGAGAAGCTGTCAGTAACTTCAGCTATTGAAATGTGCATTCAAGGGATGCCATGGAATCTTCGCTACATACTCCAAGGAATTCAGCCAAAGACTTTTGAAGAGCTGGCTACAAGAGCTCACGACATGGAGTTGAGCTTGACATCAAATGATATTGAATGGTCATCTATTCAAGACTCCTACTAGTTTGAGGACATGCCTTCTGATGAGCTCGTGGAAGACGAACCACAAACAAAGACTGCAGTTTCCATAAAGATTCATAGAAATGAAGTGGAAGCAAGAGAAAACAGTGCATCCAAGGATTGGGGGCAATGAACTGTTGATAAATCAAAGACAAAGCTCCTCGGCATGAGCTAAACTGTCTGCACAACGCTCCTTGATATGAGCTTAAACTATCTAAAAATCCACAAGCAACGCTCCTTGATATGAGCTAAAACTATCTGCACACACAACGCTCCTTGATATGAGCTAAAACTATCCACATATTACGCTCCTTGGTATGAGCTTAAACTATCTAAAATCTCTCAAGCCAAGGCTCCTCGATATGAGCGAAAACTATCCACATAAAGCTCCTTGACAAGAGCGAAAACTGTCCACATTATGCTCCTTAATATGAGCTAAAACTGTCCACACAATACTCCTTGATATGAGTTTAAACTATCTAACAAAATGCAAGACTCCCTGACAAGAGAGAAAACTGTCTACACAGTACTCCTCGACACGAGAGAAAACTGTCCACACAATACTCCTTGATATGAGTTTAAACTATCTAACACAAATAATGCAAGACTCACTGACACGAGTATAAATTGTCATCAAATTCAAATTCAACGCTCCATGACGCATGAGCTTAAACTGCATGTTACTCCTGGTCTGCACGAGTATAAACTGTGTACGACAAACTACTGGTCCGCACGAGTATAAACTGTGTACGACACACTCCTGGCCCGCATAAGTATAAATTGTGCACGGCACACCCCAATCGAAACCATGTCCCTTTGAACTACATTATGACTTGATTCTCTTTAAAGAGATATGTAGGCAGCTTAGTAGCTCACTAAGTTCAGTCATGATTCAAGTTATTCTTATCAAGCTTGTGAGAGAAATAAAGAGTTGAAGCATACATGCCATAAATAAAGTGCAGGAAAAAGAAGCAGAAGTGTCATCTCAAGGAAGAATGGCGATGTTGATGTTGCTCTGTCGATTCTATCTTAAGGAAAAGTGGCGATGTTAATGTTGCTCCGTAGATTCCATCACGAAGAAGAGTGGCGATGTTGGTGTTGCTCTGCCGATTCCATCTCGAAGAAGAGTAGTGATGTGGTTGTTGCGATGTCGATTCCATCTCAACAAAGAGTGACGATGCTCATGTTGCTTTGTCGATTCCATCTCAAGGAAGAGTGGTGATGTTGATGTTGCTCTGTCGATTCCATCTTAAGAAAGAGTGGCGATGCTCATATTGCTCTGTCGATTCCATCTCAAGGAAGAGTGGCGATGTTGATATTACTCTGTCAATTCCATCTCAAGGAAGAGTGGCGATGTTGATGTTGCTCCGTAGATTCCATCTCAAGGAAGAGTGGTGATGTTGATGTTGCTCTGTCAATCCCAACTCAAAGAAGAATGGCGAGGTTGATATTGCTCTGTTGATTCTATCTCAAGGAAGAGTGGCGAGGCCGATATTGTTCCCTGGTAATAGTCATTCATCCACTCTGCAAAGGAAGATCATGAACACCAAATTCATTAGACGAAAAAGTTCAAATTAATTTAAGTTTATGGATTTAATTAATTAAAGGACCCAAAATAAATTCATGTGGGCAATTAATTATTAAATTCAAAATTATAAATTAAACAAGATCAGGATGATGATGATGGGTGATTAAATTAATTCATGTGTAAGTTGAATTAATTTAAATTCAACATATAGCATGAATTAAATTTAATTTAGGCCTGGAAGCTGAAGATATATTGTTTGGAAAAAATAAGTTGTTTAAAGTTAATCTAGTTGAGCCCAAAACATCTTCACACTCAAATGTTTAAAATATGAGCCCAATCTAATAATTGGAATTTGGGCCCAAGTTAAAACTGCAAAAATGAAGAAAGGGTTTAAAAGCCCAAAGGATATCCACTTGTTTCATTGGGTTACCATACTTAAAAAGCCCAAGTATCAATTCAAAGATTGACCAAATTTGAGGTAAGTCACGTGAAAGATATAAGTATGTGATCTGTCACATTCTCTCTCCTAGAAGAATGAAAACGCATGAGAACTCTTTCCCAGGAGAAACCGATCTGCTTTCCAAAAATAGAAAAGGGAACTTCTCCTTCCTTTTCCACAAATCACGATCACTGCTCCTTCCTTTTTCACAAATCACGATCTCGCCACTCCCCGCCGTGTCACCACCATGCTGCCGGAAGAGCGCGAACTCTCCGGCTGCTCCACGCAGTTCAGTTGCAGTCGCCGGAGAAGACCTGCTACCGGATCGGTTACGGCTGCGTGCTCTGCCGAACCGCCAGCAATCACGCACCGCCGGGGTCATCAACTGCTTTTAGTCGCCGCTATCCCTTTGCCGGATCCACTCACCACCGTTGATCGACCACCGTATGTCGAGGTCTGCCGCCACCGTCGTTGTTGCGCGCCTCGGGATCAGCCGCCACCGATCGCCCGCACCGCTGCACTCGTCCTTTCCAACAGACGCCACCATCACCGAGAAATCTGCTCCACGTCAAAGCCGCCGTCTGCCCGTTGCTGTTGATGGCCGTTCGCCGGAGAACACATCACTACCATCTCTGCCGCCCGGAAGCAGTCGCTTCGAAGCGCCGACCCGCTGCAAGGGTTGATATCCGAGTACCATTGCCATCTGCTGTCAATTACTTGTTCATCATTGTTGCTCGTTGCCAAAGCTGTCCATCCACTGTATCAGTTTGCCGACGCCGTTCGCAGCCGAGAGGAGCCACCAACATACCACCACAGAAGCTTGGACCACGCCGCAAGTTCCTCCAACGACCGGGACTGGATCTGCCGTGTAGCCATCTCGCTGCTGGAGAATTGCAGATTCCTCGCCTGCTTCACGTAGGTCAGCAGCAGTCACTGGAGATCCACCGCGAATCATGCACGCCACCGCAGGCCATCTTCTCCGCAAGCAAGCCCGTCGACGACGCTAACACATCGACGGCGGCTGTCAGCCGTCCACCAAGCTCCCCCTCCGCGACGTTGGATTGGGCACTCTCGCCGAAGAGGCACCATCGTCAGCCAGATCAGTCTTGCTGCTGGTTGCTTTTCGCCATCTTCCATCCATCACCGCTTCGTACAGGTTTGTTGTTTCCTTATTCAGTCGTTGCCAAGTTGCCAAGTGTTGATGCTCCTCAAACGGCTGTTGCTTTTCTCCATTTAGCCCGAAACGTTGGAACTACACAGGGGAGATTGCCATGCTATTCTTGCACAGGGACAGTATAGAGTTGGTGTAATATTACAGAATATGAGTAACTATGAGTTTGTGTGGTATATCTGATTATGAATAATCAGATACGCTTCGAGGTGTGTTGTAGAAGCCATTAAAAAAAAATGCTATTGGAAATAATAGACAGCATACTCTATTATGATATAAACAGATTAAGAAAAAAAATGGAGGACTTACATGATGATACGGATTTCCCTCTGTGTGGTGTGCTCTGGCCTGGTAATCTCCAGAAGAAATCTGCAAGGGAAAGAGGAGAATGCATCATCTGCATAGCTGATGAAATTTACACTGAAAAAAAAAAAAGAATTGAAATCTTACAGCCTGTGGGTGAAGAAATCAAAAGCACTACGTCTCTCATTATATAGTGAGGGGGCAGCAGCAAATTATGGAAGTTATTTGTATAAATGAAATCTTTTAAAATTTTAAAGATTCGTTATTGCAAATAAAATTGATTGATTTGAATTTAATCTAAAATCGTCTGGGAGGTAGATTGATTTGAAAAAGATTTACAAAATCTTCTGGTGAACAAGGAGCAGATTTGTGCTATATTTATTTATTTTCTCATGATCTTGAAATTGAGCAAGGAAAAGTTGATTTGGGCCAAGAAAATAAGTTGGACCACTTGAGAAATAAATTTGGGCTAAGAAAAAGATGTTATTACTTTGTTGAATAAAATAATTTCTCGAGCCCAAAATTACAAATGTGAGAGAAAAGAAAGGAACTTTTGCGATTCCTTCACATCAAGACGTGGCGTCACTGAACAAATCGCAAGGGGGCATTTGTAAGCAATTAAAATTTACGGTCCAATTAAATGGTGACACGTGGATTTTATTGATTAAATATTAATTTATTTTGGAATTTAAACAAATTAATTCCTAAAGTAAGTTAATCAATAATTTGAGCCCAATAAATTAAATGAGCTTAAATTAATTGAGGCCTGACACAAGTCAATCAAGCCCAAGTCAAATGTGGCCTGATCCAAGTCAACTAAGCCCAAGTCAAATGTGGCCTGACCCAAGTCAACTAAGCCCAGATAAATTAAATCAGGCCTAAATCAAATAGGCCTGATTATGGTTCAATCAAGCTGGAGCCCAAGCCCACTAAGTGAGGCCCAATGGCCTGGACCTCCCATTCTCAACTATAAAAAGGGGTCTCCACCATTCATTGGAGAGGAAGACGGGCACACACACATTCAAACACTCGAAGACGACGCACTTGAAGAGATCGAGAACACGAGTAAAGCTCCCTCGAGATCTTCAAGCGAAGAACAAGTCGAAGATCTTCAAGCAGCCTTCAAGCGATCTTCAAATCTTCAAGCTTCAAGCGAAGAACAAGTGAAGAACGATCTTCAAGTCTTCAAGCAACCTTCAAGTGGTCTTCGAAGATCTTCAAGCCTTCAAGCGACCTTCAAGTCTTCAAAGCTTCAAGCCTCCAAAGCTTCAAGCAGCCTTCAAGCGATCTTCAAGTCTTCAAAGCTTCAAGCCTCCAAAGCTTCAAGCAGCCTTCAAGCGATCTTCAAGTCTTCAAAGCTTCAAGCGAAGAACAAGTGAAGAACGATCTTCAAGTCTTCAAGCAACCTTCAAGTGGTCTTCGAAGATCTTCAAGCCTTCAAGCGGCCTTCAAGTCTTCAAAGCTTCAAGCCTCCAAAGCTTCAAGCAGCCTTCAAGCGATCTTCAACTCTTCAAAGCTTCAAACCTCCAAAGCTTCAAGCAGCCTTCAAACGATCTTCAAGTCTTCAAAGCTTCAAGCCTCCAAAGCTTCAAGTGGCCTTAGAGGATCTTCAAGTGTTCAAGCTCAAGATCTTCAACAAATATTCAAGTCTTCAAGTCTTCAAAGCTTCAAGCCTCTAGAACTTCAACAAAGCTTCAAGTCTTCAAGCCTCTAAAGCTTCAAGCCCAAGATCTTCAAGTCTTCAAGCCTCTAAAGCTTCAAGCGATCTTCAAAGTGTCTTCAAGCCTCTAAAGCTTCAAGCTCAAGATCTTCAAGTCTTCAAGCCTCGAAAGCTTCAAGCTCAAGATCTCCAACAAAGCTTCAAGTCTTCAAGCCTCCAAAGCTTCAAGTCTCAAAGCATCTTCAAGTTTCAAGTCAAGAACAGCTACTAATCCGGGATCAAGGCTCCAAGTCTCCCAGATCAAGTGTTCTTCGTGGAAAGCTCTCAGTCAACGTTTAATCCGAACAAAGGTTCAACGCCTCTGGGTCATCGTTCAAGACTACACACTCGAGCTCGGACAAGCTTCGTTTGAAGATCTGACTCAACACACAAGTCAAGTCAACACACGCTGTCAACACAATCAGCATACAATTCGTCAAAGAAGTCAAAGTCAAAGAAGTCAAAGTCAAGAAGCACAAGTCAAAGTCAAGTCAAAGCCACATTGGTTCGAGAGAAGAATCAGAGGATTGATAGAGATCGCTTCCTTAATTATCAAGTTTAATCCTTCTGGATTATTATTGTAATTAACTTGTATTTATTTTATTATAAATACAAAATTTGTTGTTACAACACCATTTCACAAAATGAGTTCTCTATAAATGTCAGAAGTGATGATAATTTATAATTGAAAAATAAAATGATAAATAGTATTAAACTATTTATAAATATAATATGCAGATAAAAGTTTATCTTAATAGCTAATAAGATAAAAAGTAAAATTATCTTTCACACAAAACTTGTTCTTTCAAATATGTTTTGAAGGAGTTTTCTTATAAGGCAAGGACTTGTCTAAAATGAATAATTTTAATGGTATCAATTATTCATTTAAGTATATTTAACTTATTTCGTGGGGTATCAATTATTTTATTTTATTTTAAGTATAATATATTAGAGTGAGTTAATTAAATATTAAATAATATATCTTTCTATCAATTTAATTCTAAGTGAAATGTTCGTTTAACATGGTATTATAGTCATACACTCTTTCAAGGAACATATTGAAGTAATTTGATTAAATATTAAATTATAGTATACTTTTTTACTAGAAGTGTATTACATTAACTTGATTAAATATTAAATGATAACGTAACTTAACCGAATTTAAGCTTTATAATATATAAGGTGTCAATTTACTATTAAAATGTGTTGATGTGAAATGTTCAGATCAGTGTCGTCACATCTGGAATCATAACGATCCTCCACAGTTATTATTTAACCATAACATATTAATATACCAGTTATTATTTAACCATAACATGTTAATACTGTTCGTATAGCGTTGTACTTGATATTGATTTCAGGGTCGTGGTAGTTGAACGATGATCATGTTAGATGCAAAGATAAAAGGACCCATAAGCTTGGAGAACAATTTGGAAAGTTCTAGAAGTCTGGAAGACTCTAAAAGATGAAAATATAACTACCCGATGTAGTGGGAGGTTAATTCTTCAATCATGGGTGATTTTATATCTCCTAGCGGACCACTCACATGAAAGAGGTTGCAGCATGATTCACGACTATAAATAGAAGTTGCAAGACTTTGAAGAAATGCGAAAAAACTTGAAGAGATCCTACACATAGAAAGACGCCGAACTTAGAGTTTATCTTTAGGTTTCTCATGTAGTGTTTTCACTAATGTTGTAATATTCTGTTCAATATTACATGTATGGTATTATCCCGTACATTTTGTGTGTATTGTTCACAAGCAGTGGAAGTTCATACTTGAAGTAGGTTTAGATCTAACAATTTAGATTTGCCATTTGGGAACTTGTTTGGATTATTATCCGATTTTGTGTTCGAAGAGTGAAAGAATTATTTTCATCTATTAGAATTTATTTTTGTAATCACTTTTTCCAAGTTGGTGATATTTGTGCTATGAGGCCGTCACAAACTTATTTATAAGTTTGTGGAAAGATTGAGTAATCCGTGTATTAAGTCTTCCGCTGTACAAACTTGTAATTTCATATTCATATTTTATATTCTGATTATAGTCGGTTGTTGGTTTTTTGTCAAAATAAAATGAGGATGGTTTGTTTGTCCCACATCGGGTGGGAGATAAAAAGGGGAGAGATTTCTTAGGCTATATAAGGAGGCCCTTGGACTTGATGTTAAGTGCATCAATCAAGTACACTTTAATTTTTGTATTTGATTCTAGTTAAAATTCCTTTCTTTGATTCTCTGTTGTGAGAATGGAAAGAAAGGTGTGGATTAGTCAAAGATTTGTAAGAGTGTAGGGATTGGGGTCGGGAGAGAGAAATTCTGTGGTATTTTCTCGGTCCGTGGTTTTTCTCCGATTTTAGAGTTTTCCCCCTAAATTCTTGTGTTGTGCTTTTTATGTTCTTCTTTATTTATCCCTTAGGAATGAATGAGGATCTGCCTATCCCAACAAGTGGTATCAGAGCCCGGTTCGGGCGCTTATAAAGTTCTTAGTATACTCTGTGGTTGCAGCATAGTCTGACCTTCCACATCAGAAAAGACTTTATAAGAGGAAGAGAGTTATTCATTAGGCTAAGGGTAGCATGAAAGAAGTGGGAAAAGTTAGTGGCACAAGGGGGTCAAAAGAACAGCCGGATACGGTGGCATCTCCTTTCTTGTGGTGAAATGCACCGGACTGTGGCGACAGTGGCGTGGCAAGGCGTAGGATTTGCGGGACAGCAGTTTTTGGAGGAGTTCTTGGACCTGCAGCAATGTGAATTGCTGGAACTCCCGGTGGTGGAGTTGGCTTAACAGCAGCATGGGGTTTTTCATGGATGTCGACTCAAAGAGGTTGAATGGAACGGAATTTTTCGATAATGACGGTGGCGTGGGAAAGCGGCGATTCAATGGTGAAGATGGCGATGTGGTGGCTTGGTATCGGCTGGCGCTAGATCAGTAAAGAATAACGTGGATTCAACCGACAAGTGGGGAAAAGCATCGTGAATTTTGGAGGGTTGGAATCGGCTTCAAGTGAAGACACTTTCAGTAAGAAAAGGGTTCGGACAAACCTTGTGTAGCTTGACGGTAAAAGACAGCGATGTCATGTCGATACAGACGGGTTTTGCTCAAGGTGGAGCAATGGTGCGGTAATTGAGATGGAGCAATGGCACGATAGTTGCTTACGGTGGAGCAATGGTGACGTTGTTAGTCAAGGATGAGTTGGTGCGGCAACAACTCTGAATGCTGAGTTAATATTATTGGGGATCCTTATGACATGTTCAGTTGTCATGGAAAAGGTGTAATAATATTAGCTGGTCCACAAGTTTGCACACGGACATTGACTTGGTAGGTGATGTAGGGTGTGTGGTGGATGTATTTCGATGGCTGATGGACTTCCAGGGTAGCCAAGAGCTGAAAGTAGCACTATAAATATCAGCAGGTGTTTTTCGATATGTGTCGCAGAAAATTCTTAGAATGGTTGATTCTAAGTGGTCTACTCATATGGTAGAGTAGGATTCTCGGGATAGAGAATGATTGTCGGTGAAGACAATGAATCTTCTTTTATTTTGACAAGGTGGAGATTGTTGGTTTTTGTCAAAATAAAATGAGGATGGTTTGTTTGTCCCACATTGGGTGGGAGATAAAAAGGGGAGAGATTTCTTAGGCTATATAAGGAGGCCCTTGGACTTGATGTTAAGTGCACCAATCAAGTATACTTTAATCTTTGTATTTGATTTTAGTCAAAATTCCTTTCTTTGATTCTCGGTTGTGAGAATGGGAAGAAATGTGTGGATTATCCAAAGATTTGTAAGAGTGTAGGGATTGGGGTCGGGAGAGAGAAATTCTGTGTGATTGTAAAAAATTTTCACATAGTGATATTTTCTCGGTCCTTGTTTTTCTCCGATTTTGGAGTTTTCCACGTAATTTCTTGTGTTGTGCTTTTTATGTTCTTCTTTATTTGTCCCTTAGGAATGAATGAGGATATGCCTATCCCAACATCGATGTTGTACGAAGTATCGCCACACTTAAAACAACACCACTAAAACACACATACATCCGCTGAGCACCCGACAAAATGTATAAATTTTATGAGCAATCAGACCATAAACTTACTCAAAAAAAATTAAATTGAAAGATATAAAAGTGCTAAAGTAAATTAGGTTTTGATAGAGCTATAGTTTTAGAACTAAAACTAATATTAATTGAAATAAATTAGATGAACATGTCGTTGACTTATCTGATAGGGTTCACAGCTCAGCTCGTAATCTATTGTCTTTATTTTAGAAATATTAATAATATTTACTAAAGAAAACAATAATTTGTTGAAATGAAATAAATTTATGAGCCCATGTTCATGCTATGCAATTAGTGCTAATTTCAAGGACATTTAAGATCACTAAGTGTATTTACTTCCATAATATTAGTTTGTTGAACAAGTCTACTAGGGATGTTAAACGGGTTGATCTGAACCTATAGGGCTAGATCTATAGGGTTACGGGCTAAATGGGTCACGAGTTAAGCGGTTCATGTTAAACGGGCCGTCATTTATGCGAACCTAACCCTATCCTTAGCGGTCCTCGGGCTAAACGGGCTACTAACGGGTTGGTGAATAAAAAAAATTAATTTAATTTGAAACATAATTAAACATTAAAAATACATCAAATGTTGTTCTAACATTAACAATGAACTATAAATTTATACGTAAAAAATAAAAAAGAATTTTAGAATTTCAAATACGTTAATATTATTTGTGAATTAAGATAATTTATTTTCAATATTACTTTTTAAAATGTCTCACATACTTTATTCTTGAATTATTTTATTTTAAAATGACAAACCAACAAAAATGTAGTAAGTTAGAGGGTATTAAATTACTATTAGATATAATTATCAATAGAAATTAGTTATTAACATAAAAAATATTAATAATTTAAGTGTATTATTAATTAATTTTTATTATAAAAATCTAATCGGGCTAACCGGGCCAGCCCTATTAACCTACTAGCTAGCCCTATATGGTCACGGGCTAATCGGTTAGGGCCAAAAAGGACCTGATTTAAACGAGCCACTATTTATACAAACCTAAACCTACATTTTTCCGATTTAAACGGGCCGGACCTACGGTTCTGGACCGTATTAACATCTCTAAAGGCTACACGTAAAGTGTTGTGAAATGAACACATTAAAAATTAATTAACGTTGATATTTGTGTATGGTCCTCCCACTAATTTACGAGCTTATTGAAATTTCATCTTTTCACACTTACGTTCATACGTATCTTAGCATATGGAACAAAGGAATGACACTAGATTAGGTAGAAAAGAATACATCCTTCCATTACACATTTAACTGTAGTTGTAAAATAGATACCTAGTTTAAAAAATTTATTTTTTAACAAATTTTATTAATTTTTTAGAGTTATTGTGATATTTTTGGATACTAATTAAATAAAAAATAAAATATTTTGTGTGTATTAGATGAGAGTGATGTGTTTTAAATTAAGATGACTTTTTAAAATTATGAATTGATGTGATACTTATTTTTTGAATAGTGAAAATAAGTATGAGATATACGAAAAATAAAAAATATGAAAATAAGTGTGGACTAAATGAGAACTTTTTAATTTCGTGCAAAATTTTTTTTTTTTCATATTTTGTCTCATAGAAAAAAAAATTGGGATAATAAAGTGCAATTTATGAGAGCAATTTAAAATTATGAACCTTTATTGTTACTGTTAGTTTTTTTCTGTACGGGACCAAAATTATACTCCCGTCAAGTGGGAGGCATCCATTCTACCGTTTATAAGTAAATTAAAGAGTACCTCCGTTCGGTTCTAAGGTATCCATTTGTTTTTTGTATGTGAATTAAGTAATATTATTTTTATATGTAAAGTGGGTAGTTGTATTAGAGGGAAGTGGTGGGTCATATTGTGTAGCTTTTTACTAAATACGGGAAACGGATACCTTTGAAGTGAACGCCAAAAATAGTAAAATAGATACATTAGAAGCGGACGGAGGGAGTATTATTTTATGTATATAATAATTAATTGTATTAGTGGATGTGAAGAGAGTTATTTTTAAAAAATAAAATTGCTACCTTTCAAATTTCATTTTATTGCCCAAAATGAAAAGAAATTACTATTACTTAAGGAGTATATTGTTTGTACTTTGTATAACATATAGTAAATTGTTTAAGTCCCATAATTTTATTTGAATTTTATGGTCTTTAAATATAATTTTATAATTTTTAAAGACAAAAATTCATGTGTCCCGGGACACATCGTGCCTCCATGAAAATACAAGAGTTTTAAAACTCTTATGTTCTTATGGGAGCACTATGTGTTCCGAAAGTATAGGAGAGACCAACTATTTTTAAAATAGTAAACAAAACATATTTATGATCAAACATTATGAAACTAATATAATGGTAGGATTAACTTAAAATATTTAATGACATCCATATATATATATACTACATACATAACATATAGATCTAAAATTTAATTGATTTATAGAACTAAAGCTATATAATTCAAAAGTCTAAATCAAATCTATTACGTATTCCAAAGCATTTATAACTTAAATAATGAGAAATTGTGAAAAATACTTCAAATCAACTTTTTTTTAAAAAATTTGCCATTTTTTTAAAAACTTTTTTGCCTATCTACATTGTTGTATAATTAATATATAATCACATGTATAGTCGCACATATAATTATACATATTGCCATGTGGATCGTCGCATGTATGTTAATAATTAAATAAAGCATGTGTATAATTAGACATATAATCGCGTGTAGGATCGCATGAAAAAAAATTATATATGAAGTTGTAGACGACGTTGCAAGTAAAAATTGTGTATTAAATCACAAATATAATTGGAGGCATAATTACGGGCATAATTATGTCACGTGTCTCATGAATATTGTTTATGAGGTCGAAGATATAGTTGCATGTAGCATATTAGGATTAATTATGTTCAAATTTTAAAAAGAAGTGACAGTTTTTTTAAAAAAAATTGTAGTGAATGACAATTTTTCAGAAATGAACTGCAATAAATGTCATTTTTGTTGACGCTCCTTAAATAATTATAAAAATTAAAAATAGTAGACTAATAGATAAAATTTCAAAATTTTAAATACAAATTACCTTGAATTTACGAATGAGTACACTTGAAATGAGACTTTAACCGAGCCGACATTAGTGATCAATGTTTGGCCTTGGGCTCTTCAAGATCATATTGGGCCTCCTTTTCCCCTAATGGGACTATGTGATGGGCCTAGCCCATGGTTTATTTATTTTAAACGTTGTGTTCTCATTTGACATTTTGTCTCTCTTTTTTGTCTCTGATTTTCATTTTGTCTATACTCCCGTCAATAAAAATAAATTAAATAAAAAAAAGTAAATATTAAATATTGGATTTGTTATATAATAATAGAATGTTTTCTTATAACCTAATCCTAATCCTATGGGTCCGGCTATTAACACTCCCACCTTCATTGTACACACCTCGATAACTAAAAACACCCCAAATTAATTCTTTTAATTATAATTTCTTACTTTATACACCCCATAAAATACAACTTTACCCTTCTTACTAAATATTCCTTTTAAAACCATAATCTCCAATCTACACTTCATAAAATACGTACCATTTCTCACTTCTTAAATATTACAAGAGAATAATTATATATATGTATTTTAATTTAGGGTTAATTACATTAAAATACATGACATTTTCCTCAATTTTCAATTTAATTACGATCTTATTTTTTTATAAAAAAATACATGATCTTTCTATCATTTCTTAATTTAATTAATCACAAATTTTTTTAATCAATTAAAAAACACATTTTTTTATATTTTCTCAATTTAATCATATTTTTTTTTAAATATTTATAATTTAAAAATTTTAGAATTTAATCATAAATTATTTATTAAATAAAGTATAACTATCTTACTTAATAAAAATCAAGATATATTAAATATTTAAAATATAATATATAAATCTACATAATATAAATATTAAAAAATTATACAACAATTCATAAAAATTCATTGTGTTTTAAAATTAAAGGAACTCTATTATAATAATTGTTTTAATTTTGAAATTAATAATTCTGTATCGGAACACAGTGCAGTTTAAATAAATTCATAATAATTAAAATAATAATAAATTCTGAAAAAATAAAAAAAATCACATTGTAAGTTTAACCTTTTAATTTATTTCATATAATTGAACTGCGTAACGCCTTGCTAAAACAATTTTAATGAATTTTTTAAATATTAATATTGTAGTATTTTAAATATTCTTTATTTAATAATCTTAATTTTTATTAATTAAAGTAGTTATATATTTTATTCATAAAAAATTGTGATGAATTAAAGAGTACAAGTTTAACCCTTTAATTTATTATTACATATAATATATATGTAAGGCTAAACTTGTCTTTTTGTCTGGGGACAACTTAGTCCATATTATTATTGGGTTGTGTATAGTGAAATCGGGGATATTAATAGTCGGGGCCTAATCCTAATTCTAATCCTAATCTAATCTAATATATTAAAAGAGGCTAAGCAAAAGTAAAACATTTTTTCCCAAAATATCCCTATTCAAATTTTCCTTTTACGTATTTAACCTTAACCTTAATTATGTACATTTATTACTTTTATTATTATTTAACCTTAATTATGTGAATTTAATACTTTTATTTGTTCATATTCCTGAATTAAGGAACATTTCGTGTAACTTACCCTCTTCATATGCTGCAGTCGCTTGCTTCAGTGCCTATTCAACTCTCCGATTATGTTACTTGTACCTTAGATTCCATAGCCCGAATTGCAGCGACTTGAGTTTTCATATTTTGGTAGTCAAGAGAAAATAACTATTCGATTCCTCCCCCTTACTCTGTACAGAGAATTCTATTGTCTTCCAGGTATGAAATAATGTATTGATCCTTTGTTGGAGCCAGTCCATAGGTTTATACAAATTGACTATGCTATTTGATTGTGCGGAAAGATCTTGCTAGGGTTTTAACTTTTATGCGTGGTCTTATTGTTGATGTCACTACAAAAAAACTATTTTTTACTAACGGAATATTTCGTTTGGTAAAAGCCTTAATTCCATTGTTAAATTGGCTTACCAACGGATTATCAACAGAATCCATTGGTAAAATTCTGTAGGTAAAGTGGTGATTGGTAAATTTTTAGCAAAGAAAAATCAATTCCGTTGGTAATTCGTTGCTAATAATTCAATTGGTAATTTATATAATGATTCCCTTGGTAATTCGTTGGTAATTACCAACGGATTGAATTCCATTGCTAAAATAAAGAATAAATCCGTTGGCGTTCCGTTGCTAAAATAAAAATATCATTTTTGCTGCTAATCCATTGTTAATTACCAACAGATTGAATTCCATTGGTAAATTCGATTGCTAAAAAATACTTTTTTGTAGTGTGTGTTTACACCTGTTATAGGTTTTCTTATTGAGATTATCGATCAAAGATGGCGGTCGCCGCAGAGGCAGAGGCTATGTTACCTGTTTCTGCACAAATTTTGAGTTTCTTTTTCACTTTCCTCACTCTCTTGCGAATTCATTTTTTTATTTATTTTAATCATTTGTATGCTTAAATGCAATAGATTATTATTTCATTGTATTCTTTTTGTTCAATTCAGTTGAAATCGCCGTGTTGCTGATACAGATGAGAAGCTGAGTTGTTTACAAGCTTCTGCTCTTTTGCTTGATTTGGATATATTACAGTTGAAACTACGTCGTTTTTTTTTTCTCAATTCTTTTTGTGCAGCTATGTATTGGGAAGACATAGTTATTGGTTATAATTAGTAATGGTGAAATTTGACACATTTAGGTGATATTCAGAAACTCTGCACTGAGTTTTTGAATGAGAGTGCCTAATTCATGCTTGCTTATTTATTTATAATTTCTAAAAGTTCACTTTTGAGAGTATTTATCATTCTTCAGTTGCTTCGGAGGTTATGTTTCATCTTATGAATTCATCTTATATTGTCGATCAGAGATGGCGGTGGCAGCATAGGAATAGTCGCTGATCGGTGTCATTTTCACCTAAATTTTAGTGTATTTTTATTATGTATTTTATTGTGTTTTTATTCATTTTGTATATCATTTGGTGGTGTTATATGAAGATATGAA
The DNA here is from genome assembly GCA_023678885.1 of Pogostemon cablin. Classification (NCBI taxonomy): domain Eukaryota; kingdom Viridiplantae; phylum Streptophyta; class Magnoliopsida; order Lamiales; family Lamiaceae; genus Pogostemon; species Pogostemon cablin. The sequence continues at coordinate 34,971,452 of CM042951.1, forward strand.
GATGCGTGCTATGAATTGATAAATGTGTAATTTTCATGATTAAGTGCTTTAAATTGTGCTATATTTGTGAATATTTAGAGAATTGGTACTTTGGTGTAATTTGTGTGATTTTCAGGTAAAAATGGATTCTAGACACGATAAAGAAGATAGGGGAAAAAAAGGAGATCAATTCGGAGTTGAAACGAGAGAGAACGAGCCAAAGTAAAATACTGAAAAATACACGTCCAACTTGTCAAATTTTTTTGTATTCGTGTAGAGCTCAAAACTAGATGTGTGATACATGGTTAGAAAATAATGGAAGAGAGGATCGCGTGAGCGCAAGAATCACTCGAATCGAGATTCGGATGTGAAAGTTATATGTAAAACGGTGAGACTGCGCTGCACGCGATGAACCTACACGACCCGTCCTGCACCTACGCGATCCGTGTTGGTGCAAAAGGTAGTTTTATGATATGCACATGTTTTAGAAGCTTCCGTGGGGTATAAGGACATGTTTTGACCACAAATTATAGGATGAATAATTTTTGGATCAGCTACACACATTTTACACCACATGTTCACACACTAACTCCATTACATCCATCTCCCTTCATCCATCCAATCCACTTGATCTCCTCAAATCCATCCACCATTCCATCAATCCACCAATCTAAGAAGAGGAATTCATCAAGGAGTAAAGATTTGAGCATGTTGAAGGAGGAGAAGGCCTACTTTGCAAGGGAAGCCAACTTACCTTTAATTTGTGATTTTCTTCATTATATAGCTAAATTAGAGTATGCCATGGATTGAAGAGATTTTATCATGATTTGTAGTGACTAGTTCTCATGTGAGGCTAGCAATATGATTGGTTAGGGATTGTGTAGATTTTGCACACCACATGTTTGATGAAATGATTGTTATGAATATTTTCTATCATGAATACTTATTCTCATTTTATGTATGATTTGTGTGGTTAAATTCTCTATTCATAGTGTTAGAATGACGATTCCAATATTATGCTTAGTGGTTTAATTGAATCATTGATTACATGAGATGACTTAATTAGTATGAGGAGAGGTAAGCTATACCCTTCAAGTGCTTAAAACCTCATGATAGGACATTACTGATAATCTAGTGAGGGGAACCAAACTTATGATCATAGTACCTTAAGGGAATTGAGAGTAAGAGACAATCCTAAGAGATTTAAACTTGTAAAAGAGTTGAGAACCTAATTGCCTTGACCATAGGAATTAGGGGTACATACGTGATTGCCCTTAATATCATAACATGAAGATCATCAATGCATGTGTGTGTGTGAGTCTATATATACATTTTCTATGAATGTTGATTGCCTTACATACTTCTTAGATTGTTCACTTTCATCCATCATCCATCACATATGTATATGTTCTATCTTTAATTTCTTTCTTAGTTGTTAGTTTTAGTGTTATTCAACCACCATCCTTATTGATTAGTCTTTCTAGAGTGAAACACTTCTCAAAATGGCTACCCACTTTCGCCCTTGGGTTTGATATTATATAAATTTTGCGCTTGGTCACTACGGTCTACTACGCAATAGAGTACACTTGCTCTAATCAATTTATACCAAAATTGAAACCAAGTTCAATCGCACTAATGTTGTCTATCTTTAGGTATATTTCATTGCAGTCAAGCAACTAATAGCTAAAAGATGTATGGTTTCCTTTATTTGATAACTTTTCTTTCTATCGACTCTGGAATACGAAAGGTTCTCCGACATGTCATGGATGACCTTATTGTACTTACATTTAAGACATAATAAGCCTGTAAGTTTTCTACTGCAACAATGTGGTGTAATAAATTACTGCATTTCTCAGGTATGTAGATAAGGAAAATGCATACTGAACTGCCTACTTCACTAGTAAGCCAGGCTTGAAAGGATATGAGAGAATGTAAAGTGGTTATTATTTAGTGAGTTTTTTTTTCTTTTAAATTCTGGAGACCCACTGTTATGACTAAGATTATGGACATTTGAATAATTGCTTTCAGGGAAGAGAAATGGAAGAAAAGAGCCGTCAATGTGGTTTAATAATTTCATCTGGATATCCAAAAATGTAAAGTTGTGGCAAGCCTATTTCTTACATTCAAGAATTTGGAGATACTTGCTTCCATAAATTTATTGAATGTTTTTAAATGTCCCAGCTTTCATGTGACAGTTGCAGGTAAAACCAACAAGACCAAGATCAAGCATTGGAGTTACACTTGCGTATTACTAATTATTCTCTGCAAAATCTAATGCAACAATATTTATAAAGTAGTATGTAACTGCACTTCATGTGTCAATAGACTTGATTTGAAAGTTCTTGCTCTTCCAAAAGTAAATAAGGAAGCAAGTAGGATGAGATAAGACCATATTGTACGCATCATGATGGTTCTTTTTCCAGGGTATAAGGTACTTATATGAGTTTTGTAGCTGTTTCTCAGGATGCTGATCCATTCATTGGCCTAATTCTCCTTGGAAACGACTGAGGGTATTATTCTGTTTTAGTTAGTATTCAATTATCTACCTTTTGGATCAATATCTATAATTGAAATTCCTAAAACAAAAGAAAATCAACTCAAGATTTAAAAATGCCAGCATGATGTTGAAAAAGATATACTCCTACCAAGTAGTATTATGTGTTTACTTTTTCTCATTCTCCATATTTGTTTTGTTAGTGAATAACCATTTTTAGATACTACTAGGCGGACTTCACGTATTCATGTGCCATATAAAAGTTTTGTTAGACTATCTATTAGTTAAAGTTAAATACCAAAAATGTCCCACAGCTTTTTACTTTATCCAAAACAGTCCCAAAATACTTAAAATTTTTGATTTAGTCCCATACCTTTTCCAAAAGTTTTGATTTAGTCCCATACCTTATTTTTTTCTCCAATTTTGTCCCATACCTTTTGAAATTTCTCAAAAACCATCCCAAATATTATAATCTTCCAAAGTTTTGCTAGGTACCAACCATTCCTTTTACTATTTCAAGATTTATTTAATAAAATGGCTTTTATACCTTTACATACTCATTTTCACCCAACTTTTCATCAAATTCTTATTTTTCAAAATAGACATAGTCCATCATGACCATAACAGGTCCAGCATGCTTCCGTATATTTAATTAAACAACATTAATCTCATAACTAACCAACTTAAAATAGTAATAGTACCTTTTTTTACCGTTAATCCACCGGGTATCCGGGAGATTTTATAGCTGCTCCTCACAGCCAATCACGTGCCCCGCAGTGTGATGGTTCAATCCCGTTCCTTCAGCGGACCTCAGCACAATCTTGGTTCATTTCCAACACTGGTGTATAGGATGCTGCTACTATTTTTTGTCAGAAATTATGGAGATTAAGGTTGCAGAATAAAATGGATGGTTACATGCTTCAGGCAGCAGGCAAAAATTATTTATTTATGGAATGAAAATATTTATTACACACTCATAGTAGTCAAACAAGAGGAGAAGACTCCTCTAGCTACCTATGGTAGCTGGAACAGAAACACTCATACGAAGAAAGGAAAGAAACTATAATGTTTATTGAAAGAGAAAACAGAGGGTAATGGTTGATGCCTTCTGCTTCCTCAAACTCTTATTTATAGAGGCTCTCGGATCTGAATTCCGAACATCAAGTCTCTTAATCTTTTGTGACAACACTGCTTATGTCACCATACTTACGTCAGTAGTTACGTCATCTACATTAGATGCCAACTTTAGCAGCTGGCTGGTCCCTCTTTCTGCATCGGATGCCTTTTTTTGGGCCATCCTTCTTGTCTTTTATAGGGGTCACATGTCTGTTACCCCTTCGAAAAAGTCATCCGACTTTTGCTTTTTTAAAGAGTCATTTGTCTCCTTTGGTGTCCGAAGGGTCCTTTGGTTCTTGGGTATTTTAAAGAGATTTTACCCTCTTCTTTCCACGTGTATCCCTTGCTGGAGGTGGTTCAGCATTTCTTATTCTCCCTATGCCCAACCTTACTCTTTTTCCAAACTCTGGTTCTGTTTGGGTAGAGCAGTTTCTGCATATTTTATTCGTCCACTGCCCAAAAGTTTCATGTTACAACATTTTCGATGAGTCTGTTTACTCACATGTATCTTGTTTTCCTAAAGAAGCTCTCGTTTTTCATCGAAAGCCTTTTCAACAAATATTGTCTTCTTTACTGTTAAGGTATTTAACAGAAAAGACCCATTCATAGACTTGTGTTCGAGCTTAAATGGGTACCTTACCTGATCCATGGCTTGAATGCAGGCATACAAACCTCTCGCTCTTCGCGTTGAGATTTGAACATCGGAGTAAGTAGAAACCAGAATTGGTTCCTTTCCAAAAGACTCTTTGATTTTATTTGATGCCCTGACATCTGGTCTTCTGAGCTTGATAAAATGAAAAGCCTCGTGGTTGTCTTTCCCTACCGGTTCTGGAGCTACACTGGTGAAGTAGAGTTCTAATACATCTCCTCTAGACAACGTCATATTATTTTTTCATAACTTCACAACTGCTTTCCCTAGCCATTCTGATAGTTTTTGAAAGTTTCGAGAAACTTGGTGCAACAATATATATTGAGGTTAAAGCCCCAAAATCATACCACAGTTTTACATTGTTTGGACTTGAGCCCTCTCTTATCCAAACTTGGGGGTATTCCCCTTATATATATATCTGGCATTTTTCCAGACGAATTTCTTGTTTGGTATTTAATTTTTCCCAGCTAGCTTGGTATCCCTGTCAATGAAAAAAATCAGATATGTTAATACCATCCTTAGCGGTGCCCGTTATTGGCCTAAGACTAATCTCATCCTCTTTAACCAAGAGGTGCTGGGTTGACACGATGACTCTAGATGTGACTCCAGAGTCTCGATTTTTCCTTAGACCACTTCATTCTTTGGAAGTTCCAATCCACGACTTGTGCTAAGGGTACTTGAATCCCTTGCTCCGGGTTTAAATCCTCATTCTCGACTACTCTCTTTTTGTTGATTGCTATCAATGCCCGAAGAAGTAGGTCTCGTGTTTTCTCGAATAGACCCGCATTGTTGCAGATACAGTCTCATATGTGATTGGACACTTTGGTCCGATCAATCTCTTGTACTTTTCTGGAAAGCTCATCATTGAGCACCAGATTCTCGAATTTCCTTTTGAGTAACTCAAGGTTGTCCATCAAGTGCCCTGAAGCGATAAGGATGAAGTCTATCTCACCTCCCTCCATCTCTTGTCAGTTAATCTTCCAAAATATTATCAACAGATTTAATAATGACAATATTAAAATCATAATATTGACATTCAACTTGCCATCTTTCATTCTCCTCTAGTCTCAGTTCTCATCTGAATGATTGCTTCGTTATGTCTTCTTCGATCATTCATCTTTAGATGGCTAAGTCTTCCTTCATTATCACCACGATTGCTGCGAAATCTGATTGACATTTTTCTTTGAAAAGCATTACGCAGTCTTGGTGCGATGATCTTATGTTCACAAAGGATTGTGAAAATAAGCCTTTTTGTTGCGTTTTCTTGGGTAAAATACTTGAATGTCTGTAGAAAATTGTTTCCTAACTGAATATCTACTCCGGTATCATGAAAATATATCGGTGGAGTTTTTACCTTGTACCATGGGGTACGATCCACTCCTCCTATCATGATCTCCGCTTACTTGATTCCTCTTTTAAGGATTAGTACCCTTTGTGAGAAATCTTTCCCTAGTATTGTTGGTAAATCTTCGCCTGAGCCTTTGGGAAATGCTCCTTCCTTTGCTGTGCAGATACCGACTCCTGAATCGATGTATGCCATAAAATATTCTGCACAATGCTCCTTATATATCATCATAACGGTGATATATATCGAAAATAGACTTGTGGCTATGGGTAGATCAGAGCTTGTAACCCTGAGCTTCTGCTAGTGAACCTTATATCACTTCCCTTTGACTGTGAATTCCATTCCATCTTGTAGTCGTTCCCAAAGTTTGTGATTCTCAAGAAACTCCAAACGCAGCACTAGTTGTTCTGGGAATCTTACTGCAACTCCCTCTATAATTAGCTCAAGATCACCAAGTTTGAGCTGTTCTTGGTATGTCCCAGTTGTTGGATATTGAAGATGATATAAGATATCACAAGGAATAGAGTTTTCCTTTTTGGTGATATCGAATATTACTTCGACTCATCTACATCCTTTTGGACATTTTAGTTCACCTTTAGTTGTGAACTTCTCTGGTTACTGGATTACCTCCACGATCGGCTTCTTTTCCTATTTTTCACTAATCATTCTGTCTTCTTGGAAAGAAATCCTTCTCTACTCGAATCTGAGGCTGTCTTGCCTACTCCAGACCAACTTATCCCTGATTCGCAAATCCATATTGTGGATTGGCGATAACTCCATTATTTCTGGCCTGGTTGTGCATGTAACCCTTTCAAACACTTCTGGTATCTCAATGTACTCCTTCATTTGGAATAGATCCAAATGATGAGTGTTGGAGAGAGTAAATGAGATACTGTAGGTGATAGAGTACGATCGGTTCCCTTCTTTCATCAAATCTTTATTCTTGAAATCTTGATGAAGGGTGAGTACTCTACTGATCGCATATTTCAATATAAAAGAGGTACTCTTGTCGTATAGGCATGAGCAACCAAGTTGAATTATCGAACTGGGAAAATTTAGAATTTATGGCCTTTAGGTATAGTATCGTGATTAGTTAGGGACGATCGGAAATGAGTGATAAGAAAAATAAAAGGAAAAAAAATGCAAGGAAAATAAATCTAATTACAATATTTTTGGATGCAATGGTAGTTTCTCGATGCACTCAAACAATCATTAATGATTCCATTTTTAAACTAATCATGGTAAGGGCGATCACAAATTCCACCTAAACTTTCTCTCGAGATGAAGATGATGTAGACCCTTACAAAGACCCCAAAATAACACATAGGATCGAGACCAAAGTGAACACCTCCCAATAGGTACTAATTACGCGTACGAGTTCCCTAAAAGGTACTAAATCATAGGTAATATTCTCTTTCTAGGTACTATGAATTCACTAAGGTTTGGTTCTAAACATAGGAATGTTATGGCCAAACTCCCTCATATTAATCCTCATGCAATAAATGAAAAGAACTCACATATGATAATCATGTAAAGCAACTAAGGTGAAAGCAACAACAAGACATGTTGATACACAATACACAACCTAATCACTATACACTAATATCAAAGACATTAATCATAAATTAAAGCATGCATACATATTCCATAAACAAAACCTAATCATAGTCGGAAATTCAATTATGAAACATAATCATGCATCAATCACCCACCAAAGCAAATTAAGATAATAAGTAGGATTAGATTTCACCTAATGAAGTTTTACATCCATGAAGATCATCATTTCCTTGGTGTCCCCACCTTCTTGGAAAATAATAAAAATACTAATCTAGAAAAATATTTAAACTACGGACGGATCCCTCACCCCGAAAGGGGAAGGATCTCAACTATGGAGATCTTTAGTGAAAAAGCTCTCTTTGAATCTAATGATTCAATTTAATAGAATTTAATTGATGGAGAATTTGTCAATGGTGGCTTTCATGGAAGAGGGTATTTATAGTAGTAAGGGTGAGAGAAATTTGAGTGAGTTTCTAATGTGGGAGAAGTGGGTTCATGTAGTGGTAGTGAGAGAAATTTGTGGTAAGTAATCAATGTGGGATAATTTAGCTCATGGAACCAAAAAGAGATTTATAGCAAATTTTCCTTTAGCCCATTCTTGCTCGTTTCAACTTCAAATCGAGCTTCGTTTTCTCCCACATCTTCCTCTTCACTTGTGGAATCCATTTTTGTCTCAAAATCACTATTTTTCTGCAAAAATAAACAAAAATACCTTTTTCAAACTAATTAAGCAATAAATAGAATTTTCATTAAAATCATGCTTAATTATTAAATTAAAGCCAAATAAATCCAATTAAATTCATGTAATTAAGCCCAAAATTCTAGGTGAATTTCACGTCGATCATCTACTGAAATCTTTATCTGCCAGATTATAAGCAATCCTTGGATAGATATAGGTTGCCACCTTGCCCTCGTATAGGTTTTCTGAGATTCCTCCCAGGCATGCCTCTCTTGTATTCTTGATCCTCTTATCAAAGATTGCTATATCGATTGGTGTATCGATACCTTCTTTGAATGTTGCTTTGATAAGGATCCGAATAGCTCCTATATGGATCTAAGACATGGTCTTAGCAACTTCTCTCGGGAGTTTATTGAGGTCCTTCTTGATCTCATCAACAAGAACTAGTTGCATTTCCATTACATTTCCCGTGAGCTCCATGGGGATGGCAAATTCCCCTTCGGTCACTTTGTATATAATGTTGTGTTTTCTTCTTTTGAAGTTGAGGAACTGCTCTAATCATCCCACGATGAATCTGTCGCATAAATTGAGTCATAGGTCCTCTCTCATGATTCTCATAAGAGTCTTATAAGAGATAGATGTCCGGGAAAAGAATCCAGACATGTCCTCTTGCATCTCTTGTCTGAAGTTTTCTTCTTTACTCCGACTCATCTTCAGAGGATTCATCTTGGCTGAAGAATTTTTCTTCATAGATGCTCTCGTCTGAGGGTGGGTATATCTTCAAACTGATATACATGTACTAGATCTTGGAAGTAAATAGCTTCCTCCATTTTTGGAGTGGTTTCGAATTGTCGTACTCCCTGCTTCTAGTTTTCCAGGCAATCTGATTAGATATGCCCTTTTGTTCCACACGTGTAGCAGTTACAATCCTTGAATCTTTCATTGGCTCGTGTGGGTGCTCTTCAGAACGTCTTTCTTGTGGGAGTTCTTCCTGTACTCCTCTGGTTTGATCCCGAGGATGAGGCTTGACTTCTTGAACTCCATCTTGTTGGTCCAGACCTTTGCCCTGATTTATAGCTTCGGGCCTTTTGTTTGGACCAAAAGGATCTCGGTCTTCTGGACCTCCATTCTCCGCTCCTTTGAGTGTAAGGATGATTTTTCTTCATTCTTTTCTGCTTCCTTGGACTTCTTCCAATGATGGTTGGAAGAACGTTACTTTCGCAACATAAGGGTACTGTCTTGTTGATTCCCCTTATTCTCTTGTAGTTTTTATGTAGTGATTCTTGATGACACCACTCTGCAATCTTGGCTTTGAGGAAGGACATTCTTCTTGCTATTGAATCCAGCTCACATGGTTCATATTCTTTGATCAACATTTCTCTCCATGGGCTTGGAATCTTGGCAAAGAATAGGTGGAATACTTCCTCTTCCTTTACCTTTGACTTCCATCTATACTCTGATGTACCCATCTACGTGACATATGTCAAGTAATTTCAGGTTGTATAGGGCATTCATATACTTCTTCTTCTTTTCTACTTCCATTCCTTCGTAGTAACTTACTCCGATGAAGTGGATCTTGAAGATCTTGGCCATGTGATCAATAATATTGCCGAGGTCTTCGCCTTCCATGGCCTCCTTCTTGACTTCGTCTAAGAGCTCTTCCCAGGTGTACTTTACTGATCCCTCCAGGCTCATGGTTAAGAATCTTATGAACCCTTCTTTATCCAACTCAAGTGCTCCTCCGGCAATCTTCATAGAATTGGTCCATTAAAAATAAGATTTACTTAATTTGATCTGAATGAATTTAAACAATTGATAGCCAATTGGAATATATTAATGAGAATTTCCAATGATTGTTGGGATTAGTCAGTTGGAATATAATTAATGGGAATGAGAAGCTTGATGAAACTAATGCCCAATAATAATCGCCTTGAATTCTATTCTCCCTGCAGTAGAAACTTGAGTAGAGTAAACGCAAATAGTTAATCTTTTGTCCCAAATATTTTTGCTATGAGTTAAGAAAATTTTACTTTTTAAGTAAATCATTAAAATAAAATAATACTCCCCTTCTCAAGAAAAGTTGGATCATTACGGTAGGCACAGAGTTTTAAAAAAAATTATTTTTGACTAATTTTATTGATTTTTGGAGGGTAATTAAGTATTTTTAGATAATAAAAATATTATAAAATATGTTATTTGTGTTAAATGGGGTGATAAATTTATAATTAAGATATACTTTTAATATTAAGGATTGATGTATTTTTTATTTTTTTTTAATGGAAAAGTTTAGTATGAAACTGACCAAAATAAAAAGTGTAAATTTTAACTTGGAAAGAAGAAGTAATACTTTGGATAATTAAATGGCAAAAGATGAATGAAGTTGTTGAGTTGATTAATAAAGTGTAATAATTATTGTGATTTTGTAAGAAAGTTAATATTAGGTAGTATTATCATTTTTAAGGAAGTTCAAAAATTGTTGAAAAATTTTACTAAATATGATCTTTCTATTTTCTTTACTTTATTTATTTAGAAATAATGTTAATACACTATAAGTTTGTTTTGGGTTTATGAGGGATTTTTTTTAAATACTATATATGTTTGGTCTTTTATTTTATTATTTTTCAATAAAATCAAGGTATAAATTTTTAAAAAATCAATACCGATTCTTAAAACTCAAAACAAAAATAGTAGTAATAATACATTTTCAATGTTTGAGCAATATATCATAAATAATTAATTAAAATTTACATACACAAATGTTCACTCATGTAGAAATGAAAATGAAGAAAGAGGCCAAGAGTGAGAGTGGGCTAGAGCACTTATTGAATGCAGAAAAATAAGAAGTCAGATAAGTATGTGAAAGTTCTGGGTGTGCAATTGTGATATAACCTTATAAAAAAGTGTTAAAAAAACTACAACAAAAAATCACATTACAAAATATGATGTGCATGCGACGTGCAATATACATCTATAAAAACTAGTTAAATAAAATACCACTCTTGTTCAACGACGAAGTCAGAATATTGTAAAAATTTATATAGAACATAATAATTTTTTTATTGTGCATTTATTTAATAAATAATAATTAAAATTAAATTTTTTGACGGAATAATTAAAATTAAATTAACATGTGTCAGTATTTTAAAATTAGGGATGTATAAAAAGGAAATATTAGAAGTCAATATAAAATGGAAAAAAAATTAACTTGATTTAGAATAGTATTTTGAGATAAGTACCTTGAGGCAGAGATGATAAAATAAAAACATATACGTGTAAGAGAAGGGGAGAGGGTGAAACTACTTTTACAATATAAACATGAATGCTTAAACATGAAACATTACTTCTAAAATTGTCATACTGTGCAAAATAATATAAAATTTGTGCAAAACTTACATCATATTGTTTGGTTACATTTATGTGTTTTGATTGAATATGAGTTATAATTTGTCATAGTTTGTGTATGTTCATGCCGGTAAAGAACAATATTATAGGAATAACATGATTATACATTTTGGTAATGAATTTCGTATATAATTTTATGATATTATTCTAGTTCGATTCTGTATATATAAATAACCTTTTGAATTCACCAACAAATGAAAGAATTTTGTTTTAACATATACATTCAATTTGAGAATATGTATTCAAATTTCATTTATCAATTTGAGATTTGCTAGGATCTTGCTCTTCAAGAATTTAACAGAAAAGGCCAAAAATTTGGAGCCCGAAGCCCTATATCAAAAATAAAAATAAATAAATAAAGTGAATTAACAGTACTTAAAAAAATCGGGGAATCCATTAATTATTTAAAAGAAAAAAAACATCATGAAAGAGAATGAGTTAATATCATGGAGAGCCTATCACATACTAAATTTTAATAATTATTCAAAATATTACAAATAAATTATTTAATAATAGGGCCATATTATTATTTATGTTCATTAATTTCAAGGAACTTTTGTTTAACATCACGTTGTAATAGGTGATTTGGAGCCTATAACTACAAATAAGGGTATAACATTTGAACCGGTTCAAGTTTCCCACACGGGATCTTCTGCGCCATTTTGGTGGATTATCTTCTGTGTCACACGTTATGTGATTGACACTTAAGATGAGGAAACAAATCCAACCATTGCCCCTAGGGTTTAAGGATTAGAGTATAGTTTCTCTCTCTTACGTGTCGTCAATCTAACGATGTGGCACAGGAGATGATGTACCAAATGGCACAGAGAATCCGAGCCGCCATAATTTGTTTTCAATTAAAACATTATACTCTAATTAATGACTAATAAATTAATGACTAATAAACTTTTGCACACATGGAAATAATTTAGGCATTGATCATGACACGTTTAATACTCGGTGAAATAGGAAATAAAACACCATTGTGTAATAGGTGATCTCATTTACATTTGGACTTAGAACTGTACACCTGAACACATGCAAGACTTTATTGAAAATTACATAAATAATTAAAAAACTAAAATTGATAGAGTACTAAATATATTCATAAACATAGATTTTAGGTGTTTATATATAGACCGTTTCATAATTGATTATTGCATGATTTCAATTTATTTGTGGAGTTTTATGCTTAATTGTTATATATTATAAATTTACGGGTATTGCCGATTTTAAATCGATTTAAGGATAAAGGGAGGTATTTCAGGTGAATGTGTAATTTGGATTTAATGACATACTCCCTCAGTTCTGGCATAAGAAGTGCGTTTCTTTTTTGCACGTAGATTAATGGATATAATTTATATTTAATGGGTAGTTGAGGGTAGTTGAGATGAGAGAAATGATATTTTAATGTACAGTGAGTAGGTGTATTAGTGTGGAGTATGGATTTCATGAAAATATATTAATTATTTTATGTAGGTCCCATTTACTAAAAAAAAGAAATGCACCTCTTATTTTGGGATGAACGAAAATGGTAAAATGCAACTAAGAGAGTAATATGTTACACAAGGATAAAAGAATCAAAATGATGTAAAAAGCACCTGAATCGAAATGCGGATGAACGAAAAGTGAACATGGCATGCCACCTGTGAGCATACATGTGCATGATCGCTCTCTTATATTCATCGTAAGTGGTAGTGAGTGCCACGTAAACACTCAAATGGTAATTAATCACACACATCAAATCTTTGTATATTTTTTTATTTCTGTGCCTCATGTAAGAGGACAAAAAATTTCAATCATTATATTTCGGCTCGAATTCTCTGTGTCACTTTGGTATATCATCTCATGTATCAAATTGTTGGATGGACGACACGTATGAGAGAAGAAATTATACCATAATCCTTAAACCATAGGGGCAATGGTTGGATTTAATTCCCCTCTTACGTGTCAATCAATTAACGTGTGACACAGGAAATGATGCACGAAAATGGCGCGAAGATCTGGTATGATTATATTTAGGGTTTAAATTTTTCTTTTTGGTATTTAATTTCCCTCTTTCTCCTACATATCATGTAACACAAAAAATGATGTACCAAAATATCATAGAAAATCCGAATAGTTAATCAAAGTGATAGCCAGGTCACCACTTGTAAGTCCATTTGGCGCCTAGTTAAAATTGAGTCAGCCGAAGAACTCAAAATTTTCAGCATTTTTCGCAATTCTTTTTTTTAATTTAAATTAAAAAAGAACAAATTTGAAAAAAGAGTATCAAAATTAAAAAGGATTTTGGGTTGAGCATGTATATATTCCACATTTCACCGTAACATAAAAGAAATTATAACATAAAAATAAACATTAAATCATTGAAACATGCATGTAGCACTATTAACCTAGAAATCAAAGAATAAAATATAAAATAAAACGAAATACTACTAAAAGTAATTAAAGAATCAAATATAGAATGAAATACTAAATTGAAATAGTGAATGCACGTACCCATGATACGTAAAATTTTTCTTTTCGGATCTCCTGTTACATTTTGATGTTACATCTTCTGTTACAAATATTTGGATGATTGACACGTAAGATAAACTATTTTATACCCTAGCAATCAACCCTAAGGGGAAAGATTGAGATTTTTCTCTCCGCATATGTGTCACTCATCTAACGCGTGTAACAGAAGATGTAACATCAAAATGTAACAGGACATCCAAGATCAAAATTTTCAAATGCTTGCCATAAAATACGAATCTGTTCAAAAATTTACAATATGAAGAAGTCTCATTGAATATTTACATTCCATAATCATAATATAGAAGGTATAATTAATTAAAAAATCTGAGTTTTGGATTATGAATTTATTAGATACGAGGTTGATGGTGTACTATATAAGCAGCTCATATCCTTAAACAACTTCATCAATCACTCTCAACTTCAGTAAAACATGGATGTAATGGGCATTGGTAGCAAAGATTCAAGCAGGTGGGTTTTCACCCTGCCTGCTTTTCTCGTCTCAAAAACACTCCTCAATGAATACGTAATCATCGCTATTTTCTTCACTTTCATCTCTTTAGCTCTTCTCACATGGGCTTTCTCCCCCGGAACCGCTGGAAGAACGGCCGCAACCAGTGGCGGATCCAGAAAATCGCGATGGGGTGGGCTAAGTTTATTGGAAAAAAAATAATTAAAAAATAATATATATATATATATATATATATATATATATATATATATATATATATATATATATATATATATATATATATATATAAGGGACGAAGGATGAGCTAAATTTTAATATTTATTGTAATGTACTCATAGAATATATATATATATATATATATATATATAATTTAAGAAGATATATTTATTTTTTACCTTCATTTCGATGGACTTAATATATTTTTGGGTTGGGCTAAACTTAAAAACACAACGAAGAATTCTATATATTTATTTTTTAGCTTCATTTGGATGGGCTGAAAATATTTTTGGGGTGGACTAAACTTAAAAACACGAATTATATATAAATTATTTACATATGATAAAATGGGCTATTGGGGGACAGCCCTGGGCTTGAGCCCGGGTTGCCCCCACATACATCCGCCACTGGCCGCAATAGCAACGGAGCTATGGCCATACCCGGCCCACGGGGGCTTCCGGTCTTGGGAAGCCTCTTTACTCTGAGCCGGGGATTGGCTCACCGCTTCCTAGCTTCCATGGATGCGGTTCACAATGCCAAGAAACTGATGGCTTTCAGCCTCGGCAATACACCGGTGGTGGTTGCCTCTGATCCTCAGGTGGCTAGGGAAATCCTTACATCTCCCCATTTTGCTGATCGTCCCGTGAAGCAGTCCGCCCGAAGCCTCATGTTCAGCCGCGCCATCGGCTTCGCTCCCAATGGGACCTACTGGCGCAACCTCCACCGCATTGCCGACTCCCACGGGTGGCTGCACATAAGGAGGGGCGGCAGGTGGTTGCCTCTGATCCTCAGGTGGCTAAGGAAATCCTTACATCTCCCCATTTTGCTGACCATCCCGTGAAGCAGTCCGCCCGAAGCCTCATGTTCAGCCGCGCCATCGGCTTCGCTCCCAATGGGACCTACTGGCGCAACCTCCGCCGTATTGCCGCCTCCCATGGGTGGCTGCACATGAGGAGTGGCGGCAGCAGGACAGCGCGGCCATGTTGAAAAATATTGAGAATGAGCAGAGTGGAAATGGAGCTATGAGTTTGAGGAAGCACCTGCAGGCTGCTGCCTTGAACAACATCATGGGCAGCGTGTTTGGAAAAAGGTACGACCCGACAGAGGAGGGTTCGGAGCTCCGGGAGCTTAAGGCTATGGTGAGAGAAGGGTTCGAGCTATTGGGTGCTTTCAATTGGTCGGATCATCTGCCATAGATGTCCTACTTTTACGACCTGAACCGGATTGTTGCCCACTGCGAGGCCCTCGTCCCCCGAGTTAGGAAGCTCGTGTCCTCCAATCATTGAATCCCACAAGAGCAAGAATCAGACTAATGTAGTTTCCGATAGTGCTGATTTTGTTGATGTTTTGTTGTCCTTGGAAGGTGAGGAGAAGCTGAATGAAGACGACATAATAGCCGTTCTATGGGAGATGATCTTCAGAGGAACTGACACAACCGCGCTGCTCATCGAGTGGGTCATGGCCGAGCTGGTCCTTCACCGGGAAGTCTTATGAACGTAAACGATTAATTCTCACTTATACACTCTCGTTTACTCTCTATTGATTGACTCTTATGATCACACACACACATATGAATGAATTGAAGAACAACAAAGAAAGTATAGTGGTTCGGCTTCAAAAGCCTACGTCCACTCTCAAAGGATTTGAATCTTATTGATGAATTTATACAACTAAAGGAGATGATCTTTACTCTTATGAAACCCTAATCTACTTCATCACGTTTTATATGCACAGGAGATGAACTGCCTTGCATGTGTGATCATGCATGCTCTTGGTGTTTTGGATGGAATCTGATAACCACCTAACAAACTAACAGCTGCCCTTCCTTTCTTTTAAATTGATCACCATCTCACCTTCCATGCACAAAACGATCAATGGCTCATACTCATGCCAACACATCAATCTTCACTTATGATCTTGTGTTGGCTCAACCAATTATCTATCTCCACGTGTAATGCTTGATTACATGCATCTAATCTACATGCAATGATCTATACTTACTAACAAATCTCCACCTTATAGACCTTGCATAACCTCAGTAAGAATCAAAACCCCACACCTTGCTGTTATAAGGTACAGCAACCTCTTCTCTTCTTCTTATTGCATATAGAACATGCTCTTGCACAACTCAAATTTGAGAGTTGGAAGAGCTTTGGTCAATGCATCAGCCGGATTTTCTATGGTGTTGATTTTCTTCACTACAACAGCCCCCTTCTCAATTTCATCCCTTATGAAATAAAGCATTACATCAATGTGCTTTGTTCTCTCATGATACCCCTGATGTTTGGATAGATAGAGAGCACTTTGATTATCACAATATACTTCAAAAACTTCTTGCTGAATCCCAAATTCCTTCAAGATTTTTACAGCTTCTGTGAGTGCCACATACTCAGCCTCTGTAGTGGGCAATGCTACCACATGTTGATGTGTAGCTTTCCAATTAATATCAGTACCAAACATGTTAAACACATAACCTATCAATGACTTTCTTGTATCAAGATTTGCAGCATAGTCTGCATCAACATATCCCACAAAAGCTTCATCCCATTCTGTCCTTCTCTGAAATTTTAAACCTACTGATGTTGTTCCTTTAATATATCTCAAAGCCCATTTCACTGATTCCCAATGAATTAATTTTGGTTTACTCATGAACCTGCTGATCAGACTCATTACATATGCTAAGTCTGGTCTACAGCATACCATTGAGTACATCAAACTTCCAACAGCACTTGCATATGGTATTTTGTCCATCATTGCCCTCTCTTCATCTGTCTTTGGGCTACCTTGTAATGACAGTCTCAATCCTTGTTTTGTTGGCACCAAAACTGACTTGCACTGATCCATATTATACCTCTTCAAAACTTTGATCAAGTATGATTCTTGATTCAAGCTTAAGGTACCTGCAGATCTATTTCTCTTGATCTGCATACCTAGTATAGTACTAGCTTCTCCATGATCCTTCATTTCAAATTCCTTTCTTAGTACCTCATTTACTGCATTTATCCCTGAAATATTTCCACATGCAATCAGAATATCATCTACGTATAACAATAAGTAGGTGAAATTCCCTTCTTCATTCTTTATATATACGCAACTGTCATGCAAGCTCCTTTCAAAACCATTTGACGTTATATTCTCATCAAACCTCAAGTACCACTGCCTAGGACTTTATTTAAGTCCATACAGAGACTTGACTAACTTGCATGCCTTATTTCCTGATCTGTCAACCTCCACACCTTCAGGAACTTTCATGTATATGTCTTCTTCAAGATTCCCATTTAAAAATGCAATAGTTACATCCATCTGATGCAATTCAAGATCAAACTGAGTTACTATAGCAAGTAAGATCCTAATGGAACAGTGCTTCACAACTGGTGAGAAGATCTCATTA
This sequence comes from Pogostemon cablin, assembly GCA_023678885.1. Classification (NCBI taxonomy): domain Eukaryota; kingdom Viridiplantae; phylum Streptophyta; class Magnoliopsida; order Lamiales; family Lamiaceae; genus Pogostemon; species Pogostemon cablin. The sequence continues at coordinate 34,989,266 of CM042951.1, forward strand.
TAATCAACACCCTCCTTTTGTGAAAAACCTCTTGTAACTAATCTTGCCTTGTACCTAACTCCACCTTCTTTACTTGTTACTGATTTTCTTTTGTATAGCCACTTATATCCAACAAGCTTCTGATCTGTTGGTTTCTCAACAAGTATCCATGTATTATTTTTCTTCAAGGATAATAACTCCTCTTCCATAGCAACTATCCACTTATCTCTCTCAGCACTTGAAATTGCTTCTGAATATGTCCTTGGCTCATACATCTCAACATCTGTGGCTACAAACAATGCATAGGATACAACATCAGCTTCTATATATCTAACAGGAGCTCTTATCTGCCTCCTCAATCTATCCCTTACTAACTGATAGCTGCTCAATGTTCTTCTTTCAGCTGATGTTTGACCCTCTTCTGATGTTAGTGTGTTTTGATTCCTTACTTGTTGTTTCTTATCTGTTCCAAGCTCCAACTCAAGCTTAACATTATCTGCATCAGAAACTATACCAGCTGCTCTTTCAATTAAAGGCATCCTCTTCTCATTGAAGCTCACATCTCTACTAATAAGAAACTTATTAGCTTTATAACACCACAACTTATAACCTTTTGTCTCTTTTGGATATCCAACAAGCACACATTTAATGGCTCTTGGATCTAACTTATCATGTTTCTGATGTGCATAGGCTTGACAGCCTATAACCCTGAGATGATCATAACTAGGGAGCTTTCCAGACCATACTTCCTCAGGAGTTTTAAACTTGATTGCTGCTGATGGGCACATATTAATGAGATAAGCTGCTGTAGATACAAGCTCACCCCAAAACCCCTTGGTGAATCCTCCACTATTCAACAAGCACCTTACCCTTTCAAGTAATGTTTAGTTCATTCTCTCTGCAACCCCATTTTGTTGAGGTGTACCAAGAACTGTTATGTGCCTCTTGATACCTTTCTCTTGACAATAATTGTTGAACTCTTGTGATACAAATTCTAGTCCATTGTCAGTCCTCAAGCACTTAAGCTTGCACTCTGTCTGATTTTCAACTTCTGTAAGCCATATCTTGAATGCTGCCAATGCTTCATCTTTTGTTTTTAAGATCATTACCCACAATTTTCTTGAGTAATCATCAATGAAGGATATGAAATATCTTCCACCTCCCATAGTTGTAACCTTAGATGGCCCCCATAAATCTGAGTGAATATACTCCAACCTTGACTTAGTGTTGTGCTCTGCAGAACCAAACTTACTCCTTTTTAACTTGCCAAGTATGCAAGCCTCATACTGATTCAACACAACAGATGAGCTAAGTTTCAATAAACCTTGTCTAGCCAATTCTTGTAACCCCCTTTCACTTACATGAGCAAGTCTCCCATGCCATAGGAGTACCTCATCCTTTTCTTGTGATGCATTGATCTGTCCAGTAATGACAAATCCCTCAAGAAAATACAGATCATTTTTCTTGATTCCTCTTATAACTACTGAACTTCCTTTCAAGACAGTGAGAATTCCATTCTTAAGCCTACTTTCATATCCTAATGTATCCAACATACCAAGAGAGATCAAATTTCTTCTTAAGCTAGGAACATATCTCACTTTATTCAGCAGTTTCACAGAACCATCAAACATTTTCAACTTAATGGAACCTATACCTACAATATTGCATGCTTGATCATTTCCTAAAAGAACTGACCCCTCATTACATTCAGTCAACTCACTGAACCATTCTTTAATGGATGTCATGTGGAAAGTACATCCAGAATCTAACACCCATTCTTCTGAAATAGAATAAGATACCACAGACAATGCCTCAATAACATCATTCTTAGGTTGAATGTCAGTTATCTGATTTGCATGGTTCTTCTGATTACCAGCCTTTTCTGCAATTTTCTTGGCCACCATTATCTTCCATTTGAAGCACTGTTTCTTGTAGTGTCCAGGTTTATTGCAATGGAAGCAATTGTTGTTATCTTCACCTGTTGGAGCACTCTGAGTTTTATCAGGCTTCTTCTTGTCAGAACTGATCTTCTTATTATTATTGCTCCAATTTTCCTGCTTCTTGACAACCAATACTTCACCACTAATCTGAACATCTGGATTCTTGTGTAGTACTTTTGCTCTCAAGGCAAGTTGTACTTGATCCAGAGTAATTGTCTCATTATTACCAAACAGCAATGTATCCCTTAATCCTTCAAATGATGGAAGAAGAGCTGAAAGTAGAATAACATCCTTATCTCCTGTATGCAGAGCCACATCTATGTTCTCTAGATCATCAATTATCCTATTAAACTCATCTAACTGCCCAAGAATTTATTTCTCTTCTGTAATCTTGAATGAATATAGCTTTTGTTTCTTATACAATCTATTTACAAGAGTTTTAACCATGTAAAGTTCTTCTAACCTTTGTTAAATTCCTCTGGTTGTGGTCTCTTTTGCAACCTCCCTTAGAGCCTTATCTCCCAAGCACAGAATGATGGCACTTCGAGCTTTTGATTGCTGATCTTGTTCTGCCGCTTGTGCTTCTGCATCAACCGCCACTGCTTGATTATCAGGTAGTGGTTTGATAGCATCTGACAGCCCTTGTTGAATGAGGATAGCCTCCATCTTCATTCGCCAGAGGCTGAAGTCTGATTTCTCTGTAAACTTCTCCACGTCGAACTTTATTGTAACCATGGTGATCTTCTTCTTCAATCGGATGGCAGTAGCTTCCTTCCCACAGGCGGCGCCACTTTTTATGAATGTAAACGATTAATCCTCACTTATACACTCTCGTTTACTCTCTATTAATTGACTCTTATGATCACACACACACACATATGAATGAATTGAAGAACAACAAATAAAGTATAGTAGTTCGGCTTCAAAAGCCTACGTCCACTCCCAAAGGATTTGAATCTTATTGATGAATGTATACAACTAAAGGAGATGATCTTCACTCTTATGAAACCCTAATCTACTTCATCACATTTTATATGCACAGGAGATGAACTGACTTGCATGTGTGATCATGCATGCTCTTGGTTGTTGGATGGAATCTGATAACCACCTAACAAACTAACAGCTGCCCTTCCTTTCTTTTAAACTGATCACCATCTCACCTTCCATACACAAAATGATCAATGGCTCACACTCATGCCAAACATCAATCTTCGCTTATGATCTTGTGTTGGCTCAACCAATTATCTATCTCCACGTGTAATGCTTGATTACATGCATCCAATCTACATGCAAGGATCTATACTTACTAACAGGAAGTACAGTCCAAGATACGCCAGGAGCTCGACCGAGCCGTAGGCAACCGTACCGTCACCTACTCCAACATGGCCATGCTGCCTTACCTACAGGCTGTCGTCAAGGAGACTCTCAGGCTGCACCCTCTGGGGCCAATGCTCTCCTGGGCCCTCTTCTCTACCGCTGATGTCAGCCTCAGCAACGGCATGCTCATCCCTGCTGGCACCACCGCCATGGTCAACATGTAGGCCATCACCCTAAACCCCGCTATCTGGGAGAGCCCTCTCGAATTCAAGCCCGAGAGGTTCGTGCCCAAGATGGGTGGGGCCGATGTTGATGTCCGTGGCTGCGATCTCAGGCTCGCTCCCTTTGGGGCTGGCCGCAGGGTCTGCCCGAGGAAGAACCTGGGGATGGCCACGGTGGAGCTGTGGTGGCTCAGCTGGTGCAGCGCTTCCAATGGGCGGAGGACAAGGCTAACCCTGTCGACTTTTGTTGCTAAATGTTTTTCATTATCAACTATATATATATATATATATATATATATATATATATATATGCAATATAATTTAATGCCATCCACACTACTGGCATTCTAATCCAATAGTTAACAAAAATTCCCTTATTAGCCGAAAGGAAAATAAATTTTCAATATAGATGATCCTTATTAGTAGAAGCAAATTAAACATCACTAATTCAATGTAGATTATCCGATAAAAGTTGTCGCGAAATAGTCAGCCGAGAATCAAATGGATCCGGTTAAACGCAAGTTGAATTTCCTGTTATATTTTTGGTATTTCATTGGTGTTTCACAATATAAAAAAAATATACCCTACAAATGACCATTAAACCCTTGGGGTAAGTATTGAATTTTGGACATTGATTATGACACGTGACAATCATTTAATTATTAGAATAGGTGATGAAACACCATTGTGGAATAGGTGATCATATTCGGGTTAAACGACCACCTCATCTAAAAGTTTAAACTCATAGAGAGTTAAATCGTTTAATACTTAATCAGGTCACACTCTAACAGATCCCCTATTCCATTTAGTCAGTCGAGAATCAAATGGGATTCATGTTCCATTTTTAAATTCCATCTTCTATTCTACATATTAAGTGTTTTACACGTCCAAATTGTCATCACGTATGCAATGATTTAATAGTCATTAATAGAAAATAAGTAATAAAATAGGGAATGGAATACCATTATCGAATAGGGGATTCGAACCGACTGTGCAATTCTTAACTAACCATATGTTCATGCGACTCTATTTAGATTTCAGCAAATTGCACGTAAGAAGGTCTTACCAATATACTCCCTCCATCTTAAGAAAAGCTGCATCATTATTTGCAAACACATAGCTTAAAAAAATTAGTTTTTTATTAATTTTAGGGTTAATTATGCCAAAAATCACAACCTTTTCGTGAATTTCAAATTAGTCCAAACTTTTCAATATTTACAAATAAGTTCTAGATCTTTAATATTTTTTCATATCAAGCCACCGGGCAGCGGAAGGCCTGCCCGGTGGCTGACTTGTCCTTTTTTTTCCACGTCATCCCTCCAGCTGTGAGAACAAAGAAAAAAAATCAACGTCATTTTTGCAAGCTGTACTAAAGAAAGAAGTCTCGCCGCCATTACTCTTCACCGGAACTACCGCCAGCTGTTCAGCGCCTGCCAGATCTGCCGACGAACAGGCACCACCGTGCGCCATCGACCGCCGTCCATGTGCTCTCCCCAACCGTTTGTTAATTATGGATAAAAGCCCACCACATTTCATTCGTTTTTGTAGCAATTGCAAAAATATCCGCACAATTAATTGTAAATGGATGATGGAGAGATTTGAGTATATGATAAGGCAATTGCAGAGTACTAGAGAGAGAGGGGGGGATAGAGACAGTGGGTGGCCAGTGATGGAGAGGTTGTTGCTTTTTTAATTCTTGCCCTTTAATGAAACTTCATCCAAAAATTTGACATTTTTCCTCAACGTTTCAAGGTGACGGCAGTTGTAGATAGGTTTTGACATTCAATTGGTTGAATTGCGTGCCGTCTGGTTATGATTCTGTTTCAATTCAATGGAACTGTGGCTGAAGCGAATCCGATGGTCGGATGTTCTCTCCTGCAGTGGGTAGCGACAGTCAGCTCTGTTGCGATTGGGCTCGACGGAATTCTCCGACGAGAGGTATCCGGCAGTATGCGGCTAGCAAGAGCACACGGACGGCGGTCGACGACATGCGATGGTGGTTGTTCGTCAGCAGATCCGACGGCAGATTCTGGTGCGCTGACCGGTGCTGGCAGTAATTCCGGTGAAGAGAGTTAGTGATAGCGGTGTGACTTCTCTCTTCCCCCAGCTTGCAAGAATGACGTCGTTTCTCTCTTTTCTTTTTTTTTCTTTGTTTTTACAGCTGGAGGGATAATGGACAAGTCAGCAATCGGGCAGGCCTCAAGCTGCCCGGTGACTTGATTTGAAAAAAAGGTAAAGGTCGAGAACTTATTTATAAATATTGAAAAATTTGGACTAATTTGAAATTTGTGAAAAAAGTTGGGACTTTTGGCGTAATTAACCCTTAATTTTATTAACTTTTAGACTATTATTAATGTAATATTTTTAGATAATAAAAAAAGAGAGATTTTATAAAATGATATTACTAGATCAACTTTTATATTGTAGATAGCGTGATTTAGTCCTTCCTTAATGATGTTATAAGTTGGTCAATGTGGTTGTGTGTATGGTGATTATCACCATTAATCAAACATAATATGCAATGAAAACCCAAGACTTCCTCCCGCCCTTTTGGGAGGGAAAATATATGTGTGTATTATCGAAAATTTAGCAGTTTAACTCTCATAGGACACAACTATTTTGCAATATGGTCCCATTGTTTGCACCTTTAGTCCCAAAACTGTACAAAATTGGTCCCAAAAAATTAAAAATTTGTTGATTTGATCCCACTTAATTGCATTTGTAATCCCATAAGAATTTCAATTATATATTTGTCTCGAATTATCCTACTTAAATTAGATTATTTATAATATTAATTTTTTTAAAATATTTTGAGATGAATTCGTTCAAACTTTTTACTTCTGTTTCATATTAAAATATATTATTCACTGAGCAACTACAAAAATTAATCAAACAGAACTCTACTCACACTAATTCGAGACGATACTGAAAAAATTAACTTACAACACAATAAATACAAGAGATTAAATCTCAGTTTCTTCACCAATAAATTAACCTTCCTAAAATATTCAACACTAATAATAAAAATTTTATACAGTTGTTATCGGATTTCCCAATAATTTTTAATGAAAGTTAATTCTAATTGAATATAAAACTTTCATTAAAAAAGTTAGTACATTCATTTAAAAATGCAATATACGATTACTCCCTCCATCCATAATGCATAATTAAAGCTACAGAAAGTAAATTAAAAGAAGATTATGTATAATTGATTTAAAATAATTCCCATAATGAGAAGATTTATGACATGAGAAACCCCACTTATTGGGGGGGGGGGGGGGGGGAGGGGAGGTAAAATCGAATAATATAAGATAATTTGGGATGAAAATAAAATTTGTAATTATTATGGGACCACAAGTGCAATTGAGTGGAACCAAATCTACACGTTACCAAATTTGCAAGTAGAAAATCTTTTGGGACTAAAAAAAAAAGTAAACAATAAGACCATATTACAAAGAAGGTGTGTCCTATGAGTCTAAAACTGCTAATTTCTCGTGTATTATCTTTAGAAGTAGGCTCCTTTTATATTGTTTTTTTTCTCCTACTTGTCGTCATCCCATATCTAAAAATCTACGACAAGTCGAATAATATAAGATAATTTGGGATGAAAATAAAATTTGTAATTATTATGGGACCACAAGTGCAATTGAGTGGAACCAAATCTACACGTTACCAAATTTGCAAGTAGAAAATCTTTTGGGACTAAAAAAAAAGTAAACAATAAGACCATATTACAAAGAATGTGTGTCCTATGAGTCTAAAACTGCTAAATTCTCGTGTATTATCTTTAAAAGTAGGCTCCTTTTATATTGTTTTTTTTCTCCTACTTGTCGTCATCCCATATCTAAAAATCTACGACAAGTCACATCACATTTATTACAAACATGGTAGATCATTAAATACTATAGCCTCTTGAGGCAATCAAAACCATTTAGATTATCCTATGCCCAGATATCATAGGAGATATTTGGGTGTATCGCAAGTTATCAGGCCAAATGGCGTTGTCAGAGCAAGTGGATGAGGGAAAAGAGTAGGATCGAGATATCCGACTCCCCTTAGAGAAGCATAGCCGGCCTCCAAGGCCTTTTTGAAAGGCCGTCTCTTCCTGTAGAATACTTGATGGGCCCAAAATAAAGGGGGCCATTTGGGCCATCTGGGCCTAGTCCCTTGTTCTTTGTGGGCCATGTGGGAGGGCCCTACCACATATATCAATTTTAATCAAATGCCATTTTTTAATTTTATAATACCCCACTATTCAACTTATATCCAATATGTCATGTGGGTGAATGGGTATGGGGTGTATATTCAACTTATATCCAATATGTCATGTGGGTGAAAGTGTATGGGTGTATGTCGGTTCCGATATCGATAAGAATCTCGTGTCAGTGCGAATCTCATGTCAGTTATTACAATGGTGCAGCGAATGGTGGGCAGTGACGGCCGGTGGGAGTGGCGGAGACAACTAGGGGGCGGTGGTGGAGAATTAAAAAATTAATGGAGGTTAGTTTGGTTAAGGTGCATTCAGTAGATTTGATTGAAAAAGTTGTTTGTTGTATTGATTTTGTTTGTGTGTATTTTGGATAGATTTTAACATTGGCACATAAATAAATTATAAAATAAGTTATGTTTGTTAGGTGGGAGTGATAAATTTGTAATTAAGATGTATTTTTAGGTTGATAATTAATGTAATTTTATTTTTTTATTTTTGATGGTGAAATTTAATGTGGTACAGTCGAAAATGAAAAATGAATTTCACATAGTTTAGACTAGGAGTGAATTTTAACCTCGAAAATGACACTGTGCGTTAACTGTGTTAATTCCAATTTACCGCTAAATGATTCCATTTTTGTAGAAGGGTATTCTTGTAGAAAATATCATAGCTTTTATATATATGCCCGCAAAATATTATTATAAATTGTAGCTGACTTTAGTAAATATTGATAAAAAAATATTTTTTGCGTATTTTACTATAAATTATATATTGATTTTAGTAAATATTGATAAAAAATAATAATAATATTTGAACTCTTTAACTATCCCGTTCTTTTATATGGAACATCCTCTCGAATTTTATTACATTATTTTTTTTGAAAAGGAATATTATTGTCATTATGGTAAGAGGATTACCCAAAATAAAACAAAGAGAGTACAAATTACAAGTGAAAAAATATCTATAGTACTACCAAATATATCGTAAAACCACAAAACAATCACTGCTACTCATTTTCCAGCAACCAATCAATGTATTTAATATTTTGAGACAAACTTTTTTCCTCCATATTCACCAACTCCATACTTGAGCTTTTATTTCATCCATATTCTTCCTTAAGTTTCATTCACCATCATTAAAAACCATGTTGTTTCTTATGACATTATTATTAATGGAAATATAGCACATTTAAATTAGAACCCAGAATAGTTATCCTGAGGTCCATAACTGCCATCACCATGCAATAGTAGTCCTAGGATCAGGAAGATAAACAAATAAAATACATTTTCTAAAGGAGCAATTGGAGTAGCTCATGTAATAAAACACATTATTATTGATGGAAATATAAGTGTAGCCACACTTAAAATAGAAAGCAATCACCACAATAGTCATCCTATGATCAAGGAGATAAACAAGTAAAATACAAATACATTTGCTAAGGAACCGGGGTTGGTAATCAAGATGGTCTGAGTTTATTTGCAACATTGATGGAACATCTTTTCAAAATTTACTTTAAAACCTAATTCAATATATACTTGTTTTATTTAATTTTATTTGTTGACAAAAAAAATGTTATTTGTGAGTGACTAACGCTCAACTTGAACTGAACGTGTATGACAAAATGATTTAATTAATTATCTTAAACACGTGTTCAACTTCTCAATCTAATCACATGCTTAAAACAACAAACCACACAGACCATCATAAACATGAAGATCTAAAGTATCAATGATAGAATTCAATAAACTCAATCAACATATAAATTTAAATGCATAAATTCCAAAATTATCCAACACCATATTGATAGATAAAAAAAATCCCCTAAATTTTAACCCCCAACCTCTGTATCTAAAGAACGATAGAGATATAGGAGCCACACAACATTGTCCTACTGCTATGGTAAGAGATTGAGATTACGGGCAAATGTTATGGCAAATGTTGTTGAGAATACTGGAAGGGCAAATGTGACGGCATTGCTGTGAGAATTAACTACGCCCAGCCAAAATTGGCCTAAATTATCAAAATAAGTGAGATCTTTAGAGGTCTATTGTGCGAATATTAGAATAATTATATTATGTTTTACTAAAAATTATTTATAATTAAAAAATATATTTACTATATTGGTATAATTATATTATGTTTTATTAAAAAATATTTATAACAAAAATATATTTACTATAAATTTGAAAAAAATTAGGGGATAAATATTTGATAAAGGATGGTTAAATTTGAAAAAAAAAATATTGATACTATCATACTCTATCCATCCCTAGTATTTTATATTTTACTTTTACTAAAAATAATAATAAATACACTATAATAATATTTATTTTTTACACTCATCCCAACAAAATATCCATTTTTTCAAACATGCTAACAACTTTACACACTTTATCATTAAATTAACTAGTAAAACATTTTTCTCTCTTACTTTATGGATTACATAAAAAAATTTCCTTAAATTTCGCGCACAAAAATAAGTGAAATACACTGAGGGAACGGAGGAAGTATTATATATTCTAATATATTACTCCATTTGACATTATTAAAAATTAAATATGAATATTTAATTATACATAAATTTTTAAAATAATTATATATGGTGATCAATATTAATATTGTTATTACTATTAGTCAAATAATGACAAATTTTAAAAAATATTTATAAAGGATGTTAACTTTTAAGGTATAATAATAATTAAAAGGATTGACAATTCATACCTCAATTCTACTTATATAACAATTTCTACATATACCCGATTTCTAAATATACCCAGTAGAATTTCATTTAATTTATATATGTACATTTTACTTAACCTATTCCTTCCCCACTAAATGGCATATTTACCATTATGCCAAAAAATAAAGAGCAAGAGAAACCTTTTCAGTCTACCTCAAAATTTGATAGAACTCCTAATATGTTGACTCATGTGACATCCTGATGGAAATTAATATCTAGATTATTTGGGAGAAAAAATATTTAAATGCATCTGGTAGCACAAAAAATCAACATTCTTGCTAATAAATGGTCACACATTACATATGTAAATGACTTCTCATCTATTTTGTTAAGAAATGATGTGGGTTAAGTGGTTTCTGATATATAACACTGAATCGTGTAAATCAAACCATTTGAATTTGATTAGTTAATGCTTTGAATTTGATTAGTTAATGCGGCGCCATTACCGCCCAAAACATTTCTAAAGGCAATTAATTTTCAAAAAATTTGATTGTAAAATTTCTATTATACCCTCGCCCCTAAGTTACTAATTTTGCTAAGTCCATTCAGCATTATTACTAAGGGAACGGCTATTTGCATTCCAAAATATACTAAACAAACCCCATTAATATACTCTCTCCATCCCATTTAAAGAGAGTCTTTTTTCCATTTTGGGTGTCCCACCCAAAGGGTCTCCTTTCATTTTTTAGACCGTGTGACCCACACACCCCCTCTAATACAACTAAAATATGGGGTCCACATCCCCACTAATACAACTACCTACTACACATTAAATAATAATACTCTTTAATCTACGTGTAGAAAAGTAAAATGCCCTCTTTTAAAGGGACGGAGAGAGTATATATTTAATAGTATATATTTATGAGAAAAGACGTAAATACCCTTATATAAATAATAAAATAAAACCCTAATTAAATTTCTTAATGCACCCCAATAAAATTTTTAGCAAATACTAGAATAGGACAGACTTTTTTTTCTAAAGATGGAATAGGATCTTTTGATAAAAATGGGTTAAAACTGAAAAATTCGGATCAGGCGTGAATTTGAGCTTTTTCTTCGTCCCTTTGCGTTTCACCAAAAGGTTGTCCGTTCAATTTTCTTCATTTCCTCCTTTCCTATGGCTGATTATCACATTCGACGACGAATCTGGACTGTTCTCCGCGTTGAAATTCTTACTGATAAATTTTATCTTATCTCTACCTTCTGATTTCCCCCTTCTTCTTCTCCTGGCCACGTTCTTCATTGCAGTAAATTGTAATTTCAAAATACGCTTCTTGTGGAAATGAAGAGTCCCCAAATTCGGACCTGGCAACAGTAATGCCATTCTGATCACGGCGGCCGTTGCCACTGACGAGCTCATCTTCTTCCCGTTCGGATTTAACCTAATTTTCTGCATAAAATCGATGGATCCCTCTCACACTTCCCACCCAATTTCCACATTTTTGTCATTTCCGGTGTCGCCTCCCAAAGGGAATCTACAGTGGACAGGTGAGCTAACCCACATGATTGTGTTTTGCAGATAATGAGCAATGATATATGCAAAAGCCCTATTCACATAACTGTTGAGAATCCAGAGAGAGAGAGGAGTAGTTTGGCTATGTTCATCAATCCGGATCTTGAAAAAGAGATCGAATCGGTGGAAGAACTTTTGATGAGGAAAATGGAAGGCCAAGATTGTTCAACAAAGTAGTGAATTATTCAAAGACTTATTTCCACTACTATCAACTGGGGAAAAGGCCTATTGATGCTGTCAGAATCTAGTTACTCTCTGGTTTTTCCATTCGTAATAAAGGATTCTAAGCTTATTTATTAAGATGTTAGTATTTGTATTTTGTATTGAAGTCTCTTGTTAAATAGTTAAAGTATTTGGAGTCATATGATTTAATAATATTAAATAATTCAATTTTCTATAAATTTACACTTTTATAGAGATTAGAGATTGGGTTAGTTCCTACAGAGTGATCGATTTGGCATGTTTAAAGATGATATCTGGTATGTAGAGTTGGAGTGCATAGTTGAGAGCAAGAGAGTGTAAGAAGTTGAAGTGAAGGTTCCCAAAGGTGGGATTATTTTTGTGAGATGATCAATTTTATTTTATATTTTTCCATTGTGAACAAACTTTTAGATTATTCTTTATGTTAATTTATTTATGTTCGTTTTGTTTGGTGAACAAGGTTATTTTTTTTCTATTAATTAGATTACTCTTTATAATAAATTGGATTATTCTTTATATTAATTTGTTTATATATTGTTATATTTGATCAACATCTTCTAGGTTATGCTTTTTAATTAAATGGGCTACTCTCTACAAATATAAACAAGTTTTTGGATTACTCTTTCTATTGATTCGGTTAATCAATATCTTCTAGGTTACTCTTTGTAATGAATTAGATTACTCTTTGGTTTTCTAACAATAAAGTCCTTTTTATAATGAATTAATTGGACTACTCTATATAAATAATTAGGTTACTCTTTGAAATTTATTAGATTACTCTTTATAATAAATTAGATTATTCTTTAATATAAGACTCCGATTTTCTAATAATAAAGTCTTTTTTTATGATGAATTAATTGGATTACTCTATAAAGATAATTAGGTTACTCTTTGGTATTTATTAGGTTACTCTTTATAATGAATTGGATTACTTTTTAATTTGATATTCCAATTTTCTAATAATAAAGACTTTTTTGTAATGACTTAATTGGATTACTCTATAAAAATAAAAACTAAGTTTTAACCCAGGCCATGTGTACCCAAATCTAATCACTTGGATGTAGGTTAATTTACACTCGTAAAATGACTTGAGGTTTATAAAGGATGTAAATGTAAAAGTCATGCCATTAGAATTTTCAAGTGATCAATGTGGTGAGGATGAAACAATGATTACATAATGAGATGTGCAGAATAAAATGTTGACCATTGTTACACAAAACCAATAAAGAACAAACCAAGATCACATCTTCAATAAACAAGCAAAAATAAAAAGGCAAAATCATTCATACAAATACAGAGATGTGCTCATTTATATCTACATCCGAAATCACAGTGGCTAGAGTGAAAACCCCTCAAAGTAGACGGGAAGACAATCAATAAAAGTAAATAAAAATGGCAATTTTACGGAACACAGAAATAATCAAACATGCAAATTAATAACAAAGAAATTCGGTAGGTCTGATTCATTAACAGCCCAGAAACCATTCACACAAACACTATCATATCGAATTGTAAAACATGAACAGACACATACATATCTTGAGCTTTAAAGAGAGAGGTGGGAGGATCAAGGTGCCCTTCTTCTGAAGAACTTTCCCGATGTTGTTTCCAGCGGTGGCCGCCACCATCAAGCAGATTGACTCCCACATTCTCTCTCACCCTTCTGGGTGCTATTTTTTCCTTTAATTTTTAATTTCTTTAGAAAGAGATTAACTATTTTCGGGCAAAGATTGATGTAATTGTGTGTGTGTGTGTGTGGTGAAAAGCCTAAATTTCTAAGAGCTACAAAGATATGTGTATCATCATAGATCTCCATTGATTTTCATTAATAAATGTTTCCAGTTCCCAGATGTCGCACTGAAATACCCATCTATCGACTTGCTATGCCTTTCTCGACCAAGACCTTCCACCTGCGGCACCGAAGTCGACCCTTGGCCCTTGTCCGGCTGCATCAATAGCGGCGGTAGCTCATTAGAAAGGATGAGTTTGAAAAAAACATTGTCAACAAGCACGTCGTCGAGGTCAGGGAAGCGGAAGAAGGTTTCTGATTTGGCACGGAGGTGGTGCGCCGCCCGCGATGAGGTTTCTGGCAGGTAGTCCAAGTCAATCCGTCAAATTGGCCATAGATAAAGAAGAAAGAGAGAGGGGAGGGGAAAATACATCAAAGCTTGGTGGGTAGGGAGAAAGGATCCGCGAAAAAAAATATTGGCCCATTTAGCTCATGAAAGATCCGGTCATAAATTTAATTCCGTAGGACTGGTTCCACTGTAGTCGCTCTCAAAATTTCTAAACATCACTGGTTATGAATCCAAGAAATAAGTGAGAGAGAGAATCAGCAATTCAAATTTCATCCACCACCGCCCGCTGCAGTTATCGGAGCTCCACCGGAGATAATTGGATTCACTTTCACAAAATTTAATGAAAAAAAAAATCAAATTGCTTCTGGGGAGTCATGGGTATGGCTACTGCAGCTCTGACATAAACTATTTTTGCCAACCAGAATCCATGCAATCGAATTTGGATGAAAGTCTTCCACTCTCCATCGGTGACTGCCGGAAGGAGGTTGTTCATCTCGAGGGCCGTCTCTTCAACCAGCAAGGAGAAGAAGAAGAAGAAGAAGAAGAACAAGGGAAAGATGTTCCAAAAGAGGAGAAATTGCCGCTGGGAGTTTCTATAGCAACTATTCCTTCTGTCTCGGCGATTAAGAGTTGCCTCGACGAGGTCGGTCTGGTGGGGCTGGGCTGGAAGTTACGGTAATTTTTTTACGAAGTGTGGCGGAAATTCTCAGGGTTAGGGTAGATTTTGAGGATTACGAGGACGGACGATGATGAGGCGACGCTTCTTCTGAGAGAGGGTAGGTTCTTCACAAGATCATATATACCATACTTAAATCAGCAGATTTCAAGATCATATTTGGGATAGAAATTTAGGTGGGGTATGTATAATAATTTGTCATAACTAAGTATTATTTTATTATGGGGTGGCTATTCGCATCCTCAAAAATATTAAATACACCCCCAAAATATTTAATTTAAAATTATCTTAATTAATATGACTTTGTTACCCTGTAATAAATATATTACTAAGTTTATTACTAAAAGTTTCCAAAATTATTAAACCCTAATATCACATTAACACTAACACTAGCAGTGTTGAACATTCAACCTCATCGCTCGCACTCATTGATGGCCTTAAACGCTGCTCGAAATGCCTTTTGGATTGCTAGGTTCGGCCCTACATGAGTCGCGTTTTGGTCCTGGCAGTAAATGCAGCCGATGAGGTCACCCCTCGTACAGATAGTTTGGTTGGGAAAACCAGTGCGCGTCTGAGAAAAATTGCATAGTCGTTAGAGGGCAGTTTTTCGTCCAGCTAGGGTCGACTCAGTCGAGCTGCAAGTGGAAGCTGCCGGTGGAGGTAGCATTGACGACTACCTCCGTGGCAGAGACGAGGAACTGTGACCAGAGTGCTATTAACGTGAAATTATGTTTTCGGAATTCCCACGCTGTGCTTCTTGTTCATCTTTTGGAGTTCCAGACTTCTCGAGAAAATTACAAAACTAGTCCCGCCCGTCACAGTCCCATTTGGGTTTGGTCCCAATAGTCTTGACTTTGGTCCCAAACCTTTTTTTTGGGCAAAAGTAGTCCCGCTGTCAACTGTCCCATTAATTCTCGTTAGCAATATTGGTCCCACTGGATTTAACCTTAAATATTGGGACCAAAATTGCAAAATCTTGCAATTTTGGTCCCAAAGCACCTGTAACATCCATTTTTGGCGGTAAAATGGGATAAGTTTTGGCGCCCAAATTAAAACCTAACCCCACCCTATTCTATCCTTATAAAACAACTCAACCACAGCCCACCTACCATCACAACACAAAATTACAGAGAAGAAAGAAGATAAAAAAGAAGAAGAAGAAGAAGAGAAGAAGAGGAGAAAAATGTCATCTTCCTCCGAATCATCCGCACAAAAGAATAAGCAATACCTGGTTTGCTACTGTGGAAAAGCCACCCGTACGTACATTTCACAAAAGGCAAGGAGCTTTGGTAGATTGTTTCATACCTGTCCCGAGTTCTTGAACAGTAGTGGTTGAGATTTCTTTCTTTGGGCTGATCAATATGAAGTGGCTGGCCATGCTCAATTCCCTCTTATGCTTACTAGGATTGACAATTTAGTGTCTGAAAACTTGGAGTTAGCAACTACGTTAAAAGGCATAGCACAAAGCGTTGATGAAATGGCTAAACAAGTGAAGCGGTTGGAGGAAGATGTTCATCAGATTCGAATGCTGAAAAAATTTCTTATCATAGTCCTATTGGTGTTTTGGGCTCCTATCATTGTTCGAGGATTATTCGCCAAGTAGAATATTATCCTATGATAATCATGTATGACCTTCTATTTTGTATTAAGTATAAATGCTAGTATGAAAGGCTAAGGTATGAAGCATAATGTGTTATGTAATGTATGAATGTATGAAGCCTAATATTTTATGACCTTCTACTGTCATGGTTCAACAAAATTATCCATCACAATACAATTTAACACCAATACAATCACATAAGATCATGTTATAAGCAACATAAAGCAAGAAACATGTGAACATAGTTCTGGACAATCAGTTACAACCAACATAGTTCTGTTGGCAATTGGATCGTGTGGTTCAAACGTGATCGTTAGGATAAAAGATAAACAATAAGCAGCGGAAGCAATTAAACCGTTTACCGTACTTCTGGGTTGGTGTAGAGGATGAACTGCAGAGAACTACCTCTGATCTTCTACTGTATGTCCCAAGTGTGATCCTGCTGTTGTGTGGGCAACAGTCTGCAGGATCTCTCAATCTGCTTCTCTTCCCTTCTCTCCCCAAAAGAGGCGCAGGAATAATCTAAGGGTTCCAGGAAGCTGAGTTCACTTATATATTGGGCTACAGCAGGGACCAGGAGGAGAAATTGGGCTGGGCCTCAATTGAATTTTAATTAACCAAGCTTAGTCCAAAACTTTTAATTAAATCCAATAATAATAATATAGTCCACTAAAATATTATTACTGCACTACCCGTCCAATCCCAAAATTATGTTCTGGGCTCCTTCTTATTATAAGCCCGATTGTCTCCCCATGTTTAAGAAAAACAATGTCCATTAATTAATTAAGTTACTGACAACTCAAATTAATTAATATCTCATCCGAGAGTAGTACCACTCAACCTTATTATCATGCCGGAAATTAATCCACTTGCAAGATTTACATGATAAACCTTATGAGCTCCTCAAGGGGACATCATCAACCTATAACGGACATGGATTCCTTCTACAATCAACAGCACACCATAGATACAACACTACTTCCCAACTCACCGAGTTTGTTGATTTAATACTTATAAATCTCACCCATTGATGAATCAAAGAAATACATACTGCCCTACGTGTCGAGGTTATTGTATAGGGATTAAGAGCACGAACTTCCATAATAACAGAGATCAAGTTCTACTATATAGTCAGTATAAGAAGAACGACCTCAGGCGGTCCTGCTCAATACACACAAGTGCACTAATGTGATTCTATAGCCAAGATAAGCTAATACCAAACCACACTACAACCATACCGATAGAGAGTCCCCGTCTATCTCAGTTGTGAGCATCTGTTTATACTTTATAAGGAAACCGATAATATGATCTTCTGCGTGTTGTCGCACAACATATTATCTACAGTATAAAGTAAATGGACTATTGCATCATGAATATAAAATAAATTATAAGATGCAATCATTTGATCAATGATTCTCATTTCAAATATTGTTATGACATTGTTCATACTAAAGCTAGACTTTTAGTATACAATCCAACAATCTCCCACTTATACTAAAAGACTATGCTGTCATGTCTTCTGCCATACATCTGATTCCTACTCCTACTTACACGACCATTAAAAGCTCTCGCCTTAAGGTCCTTGTAAATGGATTACTAGGTCATCATCCGATGCAATCTAGGCGACAACAACCTTCCCCTCATCATACGATTTCTCGTAACAGGTGGTACTCGCGCTCCATGTGTTTAATTGCCTTATGGACTTGTGATTTCTTCAAGTTTGCAACTGCACCAATATCATCAATGTAAATTGTGATTACCTTGGGCAAACTTAGAAACACTTCAAAGTCCATCATGAAGTCTCTAGAGTCATATAGATACTTTGGCTGCCTCATAGGCTCCAATTTATCATCTTTCCATGATGGAGTCCGGAGTTTGAAATATATTTCTATATAACACTCCTCCACATTATGACTCTACTTCCTAAAATTAAACACATAACCTTTGAGGAGAATTTACTACCGTCTAATTTGACTAAAAAATCCGAATCTACGTAATCCACAAGAAGCAGTGAATCTGTCCAGTAAGTCCACATATAATTTCCAGTCCTTCTTAGACACTTTATAAATGTCTTACCACAGTTCATCATTCTTGTTCCGGGTTACGTTTATACCCACTGTTCATGCATTCAGCAAAACAGATATCCAACATCGTTCATAGCATTCCTTAGATTAAGCTTCCTTATTCGCCGAAGCATAAGGAACCGCTTTCATCCTCTTTATCTTCTTCTTGTGTCTCAAAGACACATTCACTTAGATAAATTTACATGCTAAACGAGTATGGACTGTATCATTTTATGAAACTTGAGATAAGCATAATATCCTTTTTTGTGATCCGTATTACCGTGATCAAAATGATGTATTTTGCCTTTCTTAAGTCCTTCATCTTTACCGCTTTATTAACCGCACCCATACGCCCGATAATACTCTTTCATTGTCTCCAATGAGCAAGATACTATCTACGTATAGTACAAGAAACACCACCACGTTTCCGTCACTCTTTACAACACACAAGACTCATCCGCTCATTGATTTAAATCCATGCCACTGGATTACCTAATCAAAACAGATGCTTCACTATCTCAAAGCTTGCTTTAGTCCATCGCTGAACAATTTTTAAGCTTACTATCAAAATGCTATTAGTATTTTGCAATGAATCACTCTGGTTGCTTCACATAGAAGTTTTCTTCAAGACTTCCAATCAGGAAAGCTGTCTTGACATCTATTTGCTGTTCCTCATAATTTAATATGAGCAGCAATGAATAAAAGAATCCGGATCAATTTAAGCATAGCTACCAGCGAATATGTTCCCTCATAATCGAACCATTTCTTTCTGAGTACATCTTTTCGCAACAAGCTTTGCTTCCAAGGTTTTCACCTTTCTGTATGATCCTCTTTTATTTCCTATGATCACTTGCAATGGCTTTTACACCATTTTAGTGATCTTTCAAGCTCCAGACTTAATTTAGAATCCGTAGATTCTATTTCAACATTCATTGCACCTTGCTAAGATTCCGCATTTTCATCTTGTAGTGCTATGTCGTATCCGTGGGATAATACCATGTTCACTAGGGATCAAGTCTCACGACTCTCCCAAAACATATATTTATGGGTCGTCATACAACCCTCCCACTATGACAAGGCACTACATGTAATTGTGTATTAGACGTGACACGCGTCGCAGTTTACCTTATGGTATATCCTCTTGTACACTTGGTACTTATACTTTGTGTTTTCCTCTCACTACCTTTAGAACAACTTATACATGGGCTTGTGATTTATTACATAGTCCTTTTCCAAAAATCTGGTGTTTGTGTTAACAGTCACCCTTCGATCTTTTGGACTAAATAAATCAACCTTCATTTTTCCAGGATGTCCCACAAACAGACAAATATTTTACGAATTACTGTTTCTAGGGTATATCCATAAAATGAATTTAATTATTCAAAATAATTCATCATCTATCTAATCATAACCATAAGAGCCTTATCCCTTCTACTCACTACACCATTCAGCTGGGGCATGCCCGGCGTAGTCAACTTGAGATTTAATCTCAACTTCTGATCAATAGCTCTTAACTATCCCAAGAGGTATTCGCCATCATGATTGAATCATA
Organism: Pogostemon cablin; assembly: GCA_023678885.1. Classification (NCBI taxonomy): domain Eukaryota; kingdom Viridiplantae; phylum Streptophyta; class Magnoliopsida; order Lamiales; family Lamiaceae; genus Pogostemon; species Pogostemon cablin. The sequence continues at coordinate 35,009,356 of CM042951.1, forward strand.
ATGACTTAATATATTTTCCATGACGCTTCACTGTACCAGCCTTACAATTCTTGAATTAATCAAAGAACTTAGACATGCAGTGCATCATATAAATATATTGGTTTCCAGAATAATCTTCGAATATTCATAACCACCTCTCGCCTGGATATTGTTAGGTTCGCTTGAATCAGAATGAACTAATTCCAACATATATATCTTCGGCTCTACACCCCACAGCCTTGAAAAGGCAGTTAATCATTTTTACTTCCAAGCAAGACTCGCAAGTCCGATAGTTTCCACTTCAGATAAACCTTACGGTCTATCGGCTATCAACTTTTGAATCCTACTTAAGTAAAATGAATTAGTCATAGACGCCAAATGTATGTTTAGTTCATTTGCGAAGGTTCCTTTCTCTTACTAATATTGGAAGATGCATTATTTAATTACTATTTATTGCATATGTGGGATGTACATGATTCAAGAGTATACTTTTTATCCACCAACGTACTTTAACGGATTATAGCCTCATTCCTCATTACTATGACCATGTCATTTAAATGAAATGAAGTGTCCATCCGTTAATACATAGAAACCGAAATCAAATTCTTTCTATGAAAACGTACGTAAAGACAATTTCTCATAATCAATTATTTATTCCTATCATAAGATAAATAAACTACTCCCACTGCAATAGCCACTACCTTCGTAGTTTTACCCATGTCATTACAATCTTATCCTTACTGAGTGATAAACATTTAGTGATTCCAGTATCTACATACTTTGTGTCAGTAGATGCCATCACTAATCATGTTTAAACCATTAGTTAATAAGATATTAAACTTGTTCACATTATGATGAAAATGGCTTTCCTTTTGCCACGTGTTTTTGTCAGAGGTTTCCCACCATTTACATCCTCTTGTAATTCAGGTGGAACTTACTCAAAACGTCTAGGCAATTATGAAGAATAAAATTGACTTAGGTTTCCCTTTCAATTTCTATTCCAAGCTTTTCCAATTCATTCATCAATTCAACCATGATCTTGCGCCTTTTTAAATTACTCAAGTATCCGAAGAGTTACATGAGATCATCATATTTCTATGAACCTCTCATCTCTTCACTAGAGACTTTAATAGGTATCATGAGACGTCCTTTGTGAGAATACACATGTATTTTCTTAAGCAGTAATTTTCAAAACCAAGATTCTTTCTAGTCATCTAATTTGGACAAGTAAATATAATGTCTTTTAGATAACAATTAGTGAAATAAAACCATTCGAAAATCAGAGAATCACAAATAAATTTACTGATCAAATCTTCGAATTTTATCCTTTTATATTGATTCCCTCAAAACAATATAAAATTAAAATTCACCGATATCTCAAGCACCGTGAGTCTGTAAGCCACGTTAGGGTGGACGTTTACAAACCCGAACATTTACTAGAGAAGGTTTTACCCATTAATTTCATTTGTCAACCTAACTTTATGACAAAATAATTAATAGTCGGTTTCTCTTTAGCCATGCAAATAATAGCAGTGACTCCGTTGGGGAGGATACTAATTATTTACACCTAAGTGTACACCATTATTTGATCCCAAGTCCACTGCGTGAACTTGTGTGCCTTACAGTTGGAGAAGTACACACGCGCTCGGATAGCTTCCTACAATCATCTATTATTAGTTTGTACTAGTGAACCGCACACAAACTCATCCGTTAGGGAGGAAGGCCAATGTCAACACGCAAGTTTGTGTGCCACATTACAAACAATAATTATTTAATGAAGTCTGTACCAGCGATCCGTGAATAAACTCATCCGTTAGGGAGGAAGGCCTATTGCCAACACGCAAGTTTACTCACATCACTTACAAACCAATAATGGAGGCCGCGGGAATATATTACCAATCCCCTCTCCCACTTAGTTATTTAATTACCGAGGGTTTTTTAATATGCATATAATATTCCAGAATAAAATATACAACTAAGACATGCTTCTATTAACAGCAATTTAAATAAATAAATCACATAGAACATGTCTTACACATATATAACAATAATTGACAATTAAATCAATTAATCAGTTATATAACATAATTAATTGCAAAATATGTTGGATCAATTAAATAGGCCCAGCCGACCCACATATCATTAGCATAAAATGAGCAGCCCATTAATTAAATAATTAAGCCCATTTACCCTGCCAATTTCTGCATTAAGGTCTAGCCCAATATTTAACCTTGACCCAACATCAATCCCACAATTAATTAAAATCCAGCAATTAAATAATAGCCCAGCAGCCCTTTATCCATTTAATTAAAATTTAGGCCCTAAAGTCCAAAAACAAATTAAATAAATGAGCAGCCTTATATATTATTACTGAATTGGGCCATTTTAATTAAACCTGCCAGCCCAATAGACACCTTAATAAACATTTAGGCCCAAACAGCCCAAAACAATTATAAGGAAAAGAGCCCTGCAATTAAACTTGGCCCAACAAGGAAATGAGCCCAATAAGTCAGCCTCATCTCATTTCCACACAATTAATATCCGGCCCAAAGGGGCAGCCCAAACCAATTGAAAACAAGGCCCAAAGGGCAGCCCATAAGCTGCTGCCCTATCTTCATTCCAACAGCCGCAGCACACACCGGGAGTTCACACCGGTACAACTAGGTGACAGCTGCTCTCGGCGGCCGGAGTACGCTTGGCGCCGTCAAGACCCGACAGCTCAACCACGTTTTCTCTGCGTCTGCCCATCAGCATCGCCGACTAGAGTTGCAGCTCCAGCCTTCGCGAAGACGACCGTTCTCAACATCCGACAGCAACCACTGGCGCAGATGGGCACCGCTGCTGCCGACGACTACCACCAGTCAGCGCACGTCGAGCAAAACCAGTAAGCCCAAACCATCGATTCGCTTCCAGTGGGCGTCGTGCTGTCTCTGATCATCACATCGTCCAGCCGTGCCGCCCGCCGACCAACAGCGTGTTAGTCCACAACGTATCTGTCTCCACGATTGTGCCATCGACCTTAAAAGACTAGCTCAGCATCACCAAGCCTTCGTCCCGTCGCGACTGGATACTCACGCCGCCTACAGCCATTCTCTCCGCCAGCCGCCGTTCACAACAGCGTTCCTGCTGGCCACTGCCATCAGCGCTGCCGCCGACAGCAAGTCACGAGCGCCACCATTCGGCGAAGACTAAACACGACTGGGCCATCAGTGATCCATCAGACGCCTCCCAGACCACCAGTCACGCCAAGGTACCATCCTTCTTCGATCGAGACAACAATACAGTCACCGGCAGGCTTGTCGATCAACCTCCAGCCAATCGCTACGCAGCGAAGTAAATTCCAGCGTGTTGTTATCGATCGGCAAGGCAGTCTCACGGATCTAACTTGCTTTCTTTCTTTGAAAAGAGAGGATGAAAAAATAGGAGCAGATCGTATGGTGGTTTCTTTCACCGTGTGTAATAGTTCTCAGAATGTCAATCAGAAGCAACCACTCATACGTATTCGTACCATGCGATTAAAATTAGATAATTCATATAATCACATACAGACTGCTCAACATGCGATTAATCCAGATTATATTCATTCAATCAAATAATCACAAAAACCCAACCTTACGGTTCACGTTTCACCACGAAACCTCGCTCTGATACCAATTGTTGGCAATTGGATCGTGTGGTTCAAACGTGATCGTTAGGATAAAAGATAAACAATAAGCAGCGGAAGCAATTAAACCGTTTACCGTACTTCTGGGTTGGTGTAGAGGATGAACTGCAGAGAACTACCTCTGATCTTCTAGTGTATGTCCCAAGTGTGATCCTGCTGTTGTGTGGGCAACAGTCTGCAGGATCTCTCAATCTGCTTCTCTTCCCTTCTCTCCCCAAAAGAGGCGCAGGAATAATCTAAGGGTTCCAGGAAGCTGAGTTCACTTATATATTGGGCTACAGCAGGGACCAGGAGGAGAAATTGGGCTGGGCCTCAATTGAATTTTAATTAACCAAGCTTAGCCCAAAGCTTTTAATTAAATCCAATAATAATAATATAGTCCACTAAAATATTATTACTGCACTACCCGTCCAATCCCAAAATTATGTTCTGGACTCCTTCTTATTATAAGCCCGATTGTCTCCCCATGTTTAAGAAAAACAATGTCCATTAATTAATTAAGTTACTGACAACTCAAATTAATTAATATCTCATCCGAGAGTAGTACCACTCAACCTTATTATCATGCCGGAAATTAATCCACTTGCAAGATTTACATGATAAACCTTATGAGCTCCTCAAGGGGACATCATCAACCTATAACGGACATGGATTCTTTCTACAATCAACAGCACACCATAGATACAGCACTACTTCCCAACTCACCGAGTTTGTTGATTTAATACTTATAAATCTCACCCATTGATGAATCAAAGAAATACATACTGCCCTACGTGTCGAGGTTATTGTATAGGGATTAAGAGCACGAACTTCCATAATAACAGAGATCAAGTTCTACTATATAGTAAGTATAAGAAGAACGACCTCAGGCGGTCCTGCTCAATACACATAAGTGCACTAATGTGATTCTATAGCCAAGATAAGCTAATACCAAACCACACTACAACCATACCGATAGAGAGTCCCCGTCTATCTCAGTTGTGAGCATCTGTTTATACTTTATAAGGAAACCGATAATATGATCTTCTGCGTGTTGTCGCACAACATATTATCTACAGTATAAAGTAAATGGACTATTGCATCATGCATATAAAATAAATTATAAGATGCAATCATTTGATCAATGATTCTCATTTCAAATATTGTTATGACATTGTTCATACTAAAGCTAGACTTTTAGTATACAATCCAACAAGTTCTTACCAACATCCTAAATCATAGTCTGAATCAACATAAATCAACAAATAGGTAAACATAGTTCAACATTCATAAAAAATTCAATAAAGTAGCAACTAACTACTTCTTCCCCTACTTCTTACTGTTTTGTGTAGCCTTTTTATTCAACTTAGATGTCTCCATAAGAGTATTAATAGTCACAAATTTCTTACCCCTTTTTCTATGATTTTTATAGCATCTTCCTTGCTACTTTGACCACCTACATTCACATTGCATCCAATGAATGTATTTGGACTAAGAAGTGTTGTGTGCGTGGTTGACTTACTAGTGCTTGTACCCCCAAAGTGCACCTGACCTCCAATGAAATTATGTGGATGAAAAGCCATTGGTGGAGAAACCCTAAACTTCACTCCAGATAGACCTTGGCTGCAAATGTCTTCTGCCATCTATTGTCAAAATTCACACATGTAAATAAGTAATAAAAATTAATAGGCTCAAACAAAATTGTTTCTTTTAATTGAATATGTACCCCAGTCACAGTTCCTTCAATCTTAGTAGATTTTTTGGCAGCATCCTTTGGTCTTGCACTAGGAGCACTCAACTTCCTCTTTCCCTTAATTAAAAAAGAATCACGCGAATATAAATATCTATATATGAACATAATCTACTTAAATAGAAATATTACCAGAGTTTGTCTTCCTCTTCTTGTTGTAGGTCTATCACTCGTAGTATGAGATTCAGTCTAAATAATAATACAAAAATAATTATGATGTATTCAACACTAAATATAATTAATATAAGAATATAAGTACAAATTACTTACGTTGATAACTTCATCTTCCTGTGTCATTGGTGGACAATCATCAGATTGTGTCATCTCTACTGGCTCAGTAGATAGTTCAGTTGATTGTGCTCGTGGTTCACCTTCTCTTTCTTGTTCATAAATAGCTCAACCTCATCAGATTGACCCAACTCATCTAATAAACTAGTAGCAATCTTCTTCAACGAATAATCTTTTTGATTGTGTCCCTTTTCACTATAGTATTTGCAAGTAACTTTGAATGATTGTCTTGGTATTCTTTGGACACCTCTTGTTCTCTTCCCTCCAATTTCATCTGCTCCTGCCCTCCTTTTACTCTCCGGTCTACCCTTCATTTTCCCTTTACCAAAATTTAGTGGTAATGGTAGAATGTACCCTGTCTTAGACCATAACTATTCTCCATTCATTGGGCTGATAGACGTTCGATAAACTTCCATGTATGTGGCCACAGAATAGCACTTGTTGACATAATCTTCCACATCATGACTCTGTGCACATATTGCACTGATTGCATGCTTACAAGGGATGCCAGACAACTCCCACAATCTGCAATCACAAGTGTGTGCTTTCAAGTCAACAGCGTACTTCTTTCCATCAAAACTTATTACCTCATAGTTGTACTTATTGGATTTGGAAGGGATATAATCTTTGCTTCTCTTCATAGCGTCATACACTAATGCTCTTATCCGCCCACAAGTTTTTTGGCCCTCCCATTTTCTTTCAAAAGCATCTCTGTTTTTTTGAAGCTTTGACATCATGTATTCTCGTATTCATTCTAACATGGTCAAGATTGGCTTAGATCTTGCTTCAACTAAAATATTGTTAAATATCTCACACATGTTGTTCACAAGGGTATCACACTTGGAAAAGACACCATAATGTGACGTCGACCATTGAGATTGAGGTTTTTCTTTTAGCCACACTAAACATCTAGGATCTTGTTCTCCAACTTTGTTCATTGTTGTGTCAAAGTCAGAGATAGTGGTAGTCTTTGTCGCAGCCCACAACAACTTTTTAAATGCATCACCCCTGTAGCCAGCTTTCTTCATATTACCATGTAAATGCCTTACACAAAACCTATGCTCAACCCCAGGCAATACACTCTCAAATGCTGGAATCAACCCCTTCTGCTTGTTTGACATAAAAGTATATAGACTCTGATTTCCATCTAACAAATCTTCCTTCAACAGCTGCATGAACCACTCCCAAGCTTCTTTAGTTTCACTCCCAACAACAGTATATGCTAAGGGATATGGATCATTGTTTGGATCCATGCCTACTGCAGTCATTAGAACTCCAGTGGTGTGACCTTTTAGGTGACAAGCGTCCACACCAATCCATGGTCTGCACCCATTCTTGAATCCCTGCTTTAGTGCACCCAAGCAAATGTAAATTTTGCTGAATCTATTGCCATCAGGTGTGTTGTCCACTTTCAATACCATAGTTGAGTTGGGATTTTTATCAATCAATGTTTTAGCATAGTCCCAGAGCTTTGTGTATTGCTCACTGTTTTCACCATCAATTTTCTTCAAAGCCAATAATTTTGCTCTATATGCTTGATAGGGAGAAACATGACACCCTATCTTCTTCGATGCTAAATGCTTAAAGCCTATGCTACTCTGCTTAGGATTGATAGGGGTTTTCTCAACACACAAATTAATCCTCAAGTATAAGGATATCAATTGTAGTCACGAAGATGACCAAGTTACAATATCGAACCCACGGGACGGATAAATATCAATTTTGTGATCTTCTAGTTTATTTTAGACTATGTTGGTAATTGTAAAGGTTTAATGGATAGTAACTTCTAATCGAATTAACAAAAGAATTAGCAAAAGTAGAGAGAAGTGAGTTGTGATCAATAAGAATGATAGGTAGTTCATTGGGTCATCCAGTTTCACTAGCAATTCGTATTTTCGTATGATGGTGTCCGACTCTGCCCTGTGGTTTGTGGACGCATCACTAGACCATGCAAGTTTACTCTATAGACACAAGTAAATATGCGTTTGACACGTGTGAATAACATCGGAGCAAGAGATATGCTTCACCCCCCTTTCTAGGTACTATCATAATCAATTATCTTCTACGTCTAGAATCTAACCCGATTTGATCTCCCTTTTTAGGTACTATAAAGTTATACTCTTCATCCTATTCATCAACCCGAATTCAATTCAATTCATGAATATTCATATAAGACAGTTCTAATAATACTTTGGAATCCCTTCACTTAGAATTATAACGATAAACCCTGCTCAGTAGTGAACGCACTCAATCAATAACCATGTCATGTATTCAGACTCTACACAACGATCATTGATGCACAAAACGACTATGAGTATGGATTAAATATGCAATCTCATATAAAACAAACCACAGGTAGTGTTGTACGGAGTTTTACACACGAAACACGAATTACATCATGAAACTTTCATAACCCTAGAACTACCAAGGTGGTTCTAGCCCATGATTGATCTAGGAACAATCATGGTTAGATGAATCATTCTTACTTGAACCTTCAGCGAACCTCTGTCACAGCTCTCCGAATGGATCACCACCTCTACTCTTGTCTCTCCTACGATTGATGATCAAAAGCTCTCTATTCTCTGTATGAGCCTCCTTTTATACTTGTAATCATGTCTCTAGGGCTTGGAATGGGCTTTCTAAGTGATCTCACGCGTTTCGGCCTCGAAAATCCGGATAAGGTAAGTTCTCACACACAGGTTCGACCACGTCAAGCAGGTCGAACCCCGAGCCACAGGTCGAACCCCAGGTCGAACCCCGCTACTGGAAGAATTCTGCACAGGTTCAACCTTCTGGACATGTCGAACCACTTAGGTCTTGGTCGAACCCCAGGTCGAACCTCAGCACTGGATAACTCTTGCTCCCGATTCGACCAATGGGCAAGTCGAACCCCAACGTCGTGGTCGAATCCTCCTTCTTGCAAACTGGTTCGACCATGGTTCGACCTGATGGCCAGGTCGAACCAACTGAGTCGTGGTCGAACCCATCTCTGTATTGTCCAGCAACATTGGTTCGACCTGCTGGAGAGGTCGAACCCTCCTCCAGCCAGGTCGAACCCACCTACTTCTTGGGCGGTTCGCGTGGCTTCGACTCCGTCTCTTCGATTCTTGGCTCTTTCACTCCGTTTTTGCTAAGAAAACACTCAAATAGCTCCACTAACACCTGATTCATGCTATTTCACAATATGTATAGGTTTTCTACCTATTCCCACATCAAAACTCTCCAAAACTAGCACAAAATATAGCGCCAAACTTGTGAATTTACACACTCATCAAACCCCCAAACTTACATGTTGCTCGTCCCGAGGCAACCAATTTAAACCACAGGAGTCGTGTATAATTCAACAAGATCAAGTACAACACATATTACACATGCCACTTCATTGAATCAAACAAGAATTACTTGCATCAAATATGTCACTCATGTAAAATCAATCTAATCACACACCATTCGGAGCACTAAGTAATCTCACTGACAAGATAAGTCTTTACTCTCATTCACTCGTGCGTGAGGCACTATAGCTAGTATAAATACTCATATCAATTCATATTCACGCGTAACCATAAGCTTGGCAAAGGTCTCAGAAATCAACTTACATTAGATTAACACTAGGATCACAAAGGACTTGTTTCTAGGTTGTAATGTTGGCTCTTTGGAAAGGGTAGGAAAATTTGGTCATAGTAACTTAATACACTAGTAGAGAGTTACCTTGGAGGTTCTTGATTTCTCATTCGCCTTAATATTCTCCTCCAATTCTTCTATTGCACTTGCAATTATCAATTTTCCTTCTCTTCCTTGCATCAACATCATTCTTCTTTTAATTGCTCGGGTACCAGTTATAGGCACTACCCTTCTCGAACATCGTCCGGCTGTTTCTTAGAAACTTCAAGCCCCATGTATAAGCAATTCGGGGTACCAATTTCAGGCACTATCCCTAACAAAATTTAACCATGCACTTTTTACTGAACCTCATTCCATCTTCCCTTTGTTTCTTCCACACTCATTCACCTTATTCTCTCTACCAATGTATAGGGTATTTTCAAAGCTCAAATAAGGTAATTAAAGCTCGTATATTTGGCTTGCCAAAGAAAAAGCTTTTAAAAGGCTCAAACAGGGCTACCAAAGATTTATAAGATCATTAGGAAAGGTGAAATTTGGCTAAGTGACTCAATTAATCAAAAATGGCCTAAGATCATATCCTAATATTTCATCAATTGTAAGTTTCACACAAGACTCCAAGCCAAGTTCTAGAATACGTTCATATGAATGATTCTCTCAAGAATAAACTATCATGATTAATCATGATAAAGGCTCAAATCCTCACATAGATAATCAATTCCTAATACTCCTCATAGCACATAATCAAAATCAATTCCTCATGAATTCCATATACTTAACAAATTATTCATGCTCTTTCCAAATGAAAATAAACATGTAAACATATGAATGCACATAATCAATAACCCATATACAGAGCAACGATACAAGATCAACTATATCAAGTACATTCCACTCATACATGAATCACACCCCAATCAGTAAAAATAAAAAGAAAAATAAGAGATAAGATGAATCGGAGAAACCAAAAGAAAACCTGAAACTACTCCCTAGGAGCATCATCATCCTCATCATCATCGTCATCCTCATCCATTCTATTTTCCACAGCTCGGCACAGACTGGTAATGTGTTTGTCCATCATATCTACTCGACTACTCACTCTACCAACACGCTCATCCAATGCAGAGTACCTTTCATTCAGCGTGGCGTAGTTGGCGTTAGCGAGCGCGAGTTGCCTGTTCGTCTCTTGCTGTGCAGCTACCACCGCGATCAGCTGCTCATGAATCAAGCGAAGCTGCTCCTGAGTACCTGGAACTGCTCGCCGCTGCTGCGGTCCTGGAGCATGCTGAGGCGCATCATGCTGCTCTCCTTCCGGAATCTCCATCTCCGGCTGCTCCTCTACCTGATCCTCCTCTTCAGACTGCTGTGGCTGAGGTGGACGAACTCTCCTCGATCAACAATCTGCTGTAACTCAGCCATCCTTCCCTCAGCACACATCTGTGCTACCGCTCTCCAATCACCACCCGACTTCGCTGCCACGGATAAAGCGGTGTGTCCTAGAGAATTCATTAGTCTATTCCTTGCTTCCCGAATAGTTGTCAAGTTGCTCACGTCGAAGGGGAACATAAATTCGAAAGGCTTGACACCTCTCGTGAAAAACCAATCTCTATTTCTAAAATGGGCAAACCCTCCCTTCGCGCACGTGCTCATAATCAAATCGGGTTCTCCTTCTACTGGTGTAATGCCGGTGAGGTCTAAGTTGTAATGCTCAGCCAAAATCGTCAATAACCCTCCAATATTCATCTTTTGAAAACCAATGGTCTTGAATCGATTCAGCTGCGCAATAAAATAGGCTCGAACGTTGAACTTTACTCCATGCAACATACACCACAAGGCATATAACTCTCCTCTAGACACAACACTGCCCTCCGAGCGGGCGAACAACGTGTTGCTCAGGATGCGGTCCATGTACCTCAAGACAGGGTTCTTTATTGCGGAAGCACGTGCCTGTCTAGTCTTGTAATCACGAATCTCCCCCGTGATCTCCCTCCAAAATCGCTTTACACTGAATGCAGCACTTTCTAAACGAGGGATCTCCAACGGTGTCTCAAACAGCTCGTTGAAATCCTCAGACGTCCATCTCCTACTCACTCCACCAAGCTGAAACGTACACTGATAGGGGTATCCAAGCGGGTCCTTCTCCATCTCAAACGAACAAACCACTTCCGCTGTAACATGGAAGTACGTCGGCCTCTTCAACTCCATGAATCTTCAGATCCCTACTTGATCAAACATCCAAAATATATCATCCCCTATTCTCATTATCCTCATCGCTTCATCATCTTGGTATCGAGTGCGAGCTATCTTATCTGAAACTTCTTCCCACTTCTCTTTAATCTCATCCCAACCTTGCATCCTAATCTTGAAGTTATCAGGTAAACGGTCTTGTAGCCTCAGTTTTCTTGTCACTTTGTCCAAGTTTGAAGGCCTGTCATGCCTCTTCTTTTATCTCTCCTCCTCTGCTTTTCCTTTTCATTTGCTTGATACTTGTCCCTTTCCTAAAAACAAATACTTCAATCCAACCAACAAGAAAAGAAAGCAAGTATTGTACTAGCACATCACATACTCTACTCAAGACTTCAAGCATCAATGCATATTCATATAAACTATCATCTCAACACCTCTTGCTTATTCAACATTTTCAAAACATCTTCAATTATACCTTCTTTAATCATCAAAACATAACCAACAAGCATGCGTTAAGCAATTCAAGCAATTCAATCAAAAATTCAACATGCTCATTCTATGGTATATTCTATATCCTTGATTAATTCACATAAAAATCCAAGTTCTATCAATAATCAATCAACCACAATCCAAGAAACAAGAATTCATATGAAACCAATCAAAATATCAACATTCACCATGAAATTCAACCATACTCAACATCAATTCTCTATTTCACATCAAATTGCTTACCTAAACCTTCAATCCTAGAGTAATTGAGTTGGAAAAAACGTACCTTGTGACTTGCCCATGGTGAAAAACCGATCGAAAACACAAAACACCCAAAAACGCGATTTCAGCCCTAACTCGCGACGAAATCCGCCCAAATCCGCGACCAAATCGATAATTCACGGTGTAATGTTGTGTAATCGGTGCGGAATCAAGTGTAATTGAAGAATTTGTGCAAGGGTGTAGAGGTTCGAAGAGGGTTCGAGGTTTGGTGTTTCGAAAAAGTGATCGAACCCCTCTGAAAATTCGAACTTAAAAAGCGTACCTGGCTTGGTTCGACCTCGGGTTCGACCACCTGTACTGGTCGAACCATGGATGGCGAGGTCGAACCTCTCTTCTGGACAAACAATCTTCTTGGTTCGACCAGGGGTTCGACTTGCTAAACAGGTCGAACCTTTCTTGAATTGGTCGAACCCCTCTTCTGGAAAACAGAGTGCTTCCGACTGACAGGTTCGACCATAGGTTCGACCTCATGATCAGGTCGAACCACTATGGCTTTGGTCGAACCTCCTCTCTGGACAACTTTCAACACCGGTTCGACTTCCTCTGCTTTTGTTCGACCTCTGGCTCTGGTCGAACCACTGCTAGACTTGGTCGAACCTACCTCCTGATTTCCAAAACTGAGTGTTCTTCATTCACTACATACTTCAAGCTTCAACACAACCTCATTAGGTACAATCTAGAGCACAACTTCAGAAATTGTTCCACATAATATCATTCATGAGTATCTCCGTATAAGAAAACACAACCAAAACCCACTGAACATTAGGCAAATTGTAAAAAATTGTCACATCAAAATCGATTAAAATTTCAACATGGCCGCAAAAACTAATTCCCCTAACAAACAATACAAAGAAAAGATTATACTCTTAATGCTTCAATGAGGTAATAACATCACACCCCCCCAAACTTAGTAAAAACGTAAGTCGAAACTAAGTTTGAAAAGAGATGTAATTGCCGAGGAGTAAGCATCTTAAATATAAAAATTTCTTACTCACACAAAAGAAATAAAGCATTAAAACAGAAGAGTAAGCTCTCAACAAGCGCTCATGTTTAACGTCGTAGAGTCACGACGGTACCAAATCAGAACAAGGTATCATCAAAAATGACACACGCATCATCCGGCGACCTATAATGCTTTAATCGATACCCATTCGCCGCGATAACGTCACCATCTTTGTCAATAAGCTCATAACTCCCCCCCTCCTAAGGCTCGATGAATCATGAATGGTCCGGTTCACTTAGACTTCAACTTGCCTGCAAAAAGCTTCAAACGAGAGTTAAAAAGTAGTACCTCATCTCCTTGCTTGAACTCCTTGTACGAAATTTTAGAATCATGCCACCTCTTCATTCTTTCCTTATAAATCTCTGAATTCTTGAAAGCACGACTCCTAAACTCATCCAATTGATTCATGTGAGTTAGCCTCAACTCCTTTACATCCCTAAGGGTCAAGTTCAAGCGACGCAAAGCCCAAAACGCTTTGTGTTGGATTTCTACGGGTAAGTGGCACGGCTTCCCATAGACAATTTGATACGGTGACATATCTAATACCATTTTGTAAGCGGTCCGGAACCCCCATAACACATCATCAAGCTTCATAGCCCAATCATTTCTATTAGTTCCTACCACTTTCTCCAGAATCTGCTTCACTTGACGGTTGGAAACCTCCGCCTGCCCATTTGCTTGCGGATGATAGGGTGTAGTAACCCTATGCCTAACACCATAATCCTTAAATACCTTCTCCAGAAATTTATTGACAAAGTGGGAACCTCCATCACTAACTAATGCTCTCGGAACTCCATAACGGGCAAAAATATGTTTCTTTAGGAAAGATAAAACAACTTTCGAATCATTAACACGATTAGGAATTACTTCCACCCACTTCGAAATATAATCCACCGCAAGAAGAATGTAGAGAAACCCATTCGACGGGGGAAAAGGTCCCATAAAATCGATCCCCCAGACATCAAATATCTCCACGACTATGCTAGGCTGCAATGGCATCTCATCTCTCCTTCCTATATTACCCATGCGCTGGCATCTATCGCAAGACGCCACATAACTCTCACTATCTCTAAACAAAGTAGGCCAATAAAGAGCGGATTGAAGTACCTTAGCTGCAGTCTTTTGCGCTCCAAAATGCCCCCCATTCGGTTGTGCATGGCAGAACTCCAGCACACTTTCCATTTCCATCTCGGGTACACATCTTCAGACAATAGAATCTGTACAAATCTTATAAACAAACGGATCATACTATATAAATGTCTCAACATCCCTACGAAATTTCGCAAGTTGATATCGGTTGAGATCCCTTGGAATTTCACCAATGACAATGTAATTAACATAATCCGCGTACCATGGATCCATACCTTGCGCTGCAACCACACATGCTCGCTCGGCCCCTTCAACAGCCACATCCATGATCTTCTCATCGGGGAACATCTCTTCAATATACTCGAAAGAATTATCACAATGCTCCCTAGTCTCCAACCTTGACAAGTGATCGACCAACACATTTTCTGTTCCTTTCTTATCCCGAATCTCCAAGTCGAACTCCTGCAGTAGTAGAATCCATCTTATGATCCTAGGCTTTGTCTCCTTCTTCTCCATCAAGTAACGAATCGCTGAGTGATCCGTATACACAATCGTCTTCATGCCAACCAAATACTGACGAAACTTATCGAATGCATACACAACAGCCAAAAACTCCTTTTCAGTTACCGTGTAATTCTTCTGTGCCGCATCGAAAGTCTTACTCGCGTAGTAAATGGCGCAGAACTTCTTCTCCCTTAGCTGCCCAAGCACCACACCCAATGCTACATCACTTGCATCACACATAAGTACAAACGGTTGCGTCCAGTCTGGTGTGATCAAGATAGGGGCATTAATAAGCGCCTCCTTCAAAACTTGAAAAGCTGTTAAACACTCATCATTAAACACAAAAGGAATATCCTTTTCAAGTAAATGAGATAAGGGCTTAGAGTATTTTGAGAAGTCTTTAATGAATCTCCTGTAAAAACCGGCGTGTCCAAGGAAGGATCGCACTCCTCTTTCATTTGTCGGTGGTGGAAGCTTCTCAATTGCCACCACTTTAGCACGGTCTACCTGTAATCCCTTAGCAGAAATATGATGCCCAAGAACAATCCCATCCTTCACCATGAAATGACACTTCTCCCAATTCAAGACAAGATTAGTTTCTTGACACCTTTTCAAAACAACAGCAAGGTTAGACAAACACATATCAAAAGAAGAACCAAAGACTGAAAAATCGTCCATGAATACTTCCATGATCTTCTCTATCAAACCATCAAAAATCGCCATCATGCATCTCTGAAAAGTAGCAGGCGCATTACACAATCCAAACGGCATTTTCCTAAAAGCAAAAGTCCCGTAGGGGCAAGTAAAAGTGGTCTTTTCTTGATCCTCGGGAGCAATCATGATTTGATTATACCCCGAGTATCCATCCAAGAAACAATAGAACTCATACCCTGCAAGACGATCCAACATTTGATCCATAAATGGAAGAGGGAAGTGGTCCTTACACGTGTTCTCATTCAATTTCCTGTAATCCACACATGTACGCCATCCCGTAGGAATTCTCGTGGCTATCGCCTCTCCATCCTCAGCATTCACTACAGTCATACCCCCCTTCTTAGCAACTACATGCAATGGACTCACATGGGGACTATCACTAATAGGATATATAATTCCAGCATCCAACCACGTAAGAATTTGCTTCCTTATCACCTCTTGAATTGCGGGATTCACCCTACGCTGATTCTGAACACCAGCTTTGGCTTCATCCAACAACCTAATCCGATGCATACAATACGAAGGACTAATACCTTTCAAATCATCAAGTGACCACCCTATTGCAGACTGGTACTTCCTCAAAACATCTAATAACTCCTCAAGTTGATCATCATTAAGGGAAGAAGATACAATTACCGGATATTGTGCATCATCACCAAGAAAAGCATACTTCAAGTGATCCGGCAATGGTTTCAACTCCTCTTTTCTTTTCTCCACTGGAGTGTTTTCATTATCCAAAGGCAAGTACTTCCTGGTCCATTTGACTTCTTCCACTTTATTTCTCTCCAATGTAAACCTGTCATCACCCAAAGCAAGTAAGTTTTCAAGAAATTCAATACATACCTCGTTAGAAAGTCCGTCAAGCTCCGTAGTGGGATAAGTAAGAAATTCCATCAAACATGTCTCAAGAGGATCCTTTGACAAGATCAAAGACATATCCTCCTTCACAATCTCCTCCACCACGTCAATACTATAACATTGGGACTCCATTGGCATTTTCATTGCTTTGTCCAAGTTGAAAAGTACTTCTTCTTTGTCAATTCTCAACTTCAGTTCTCCTTTCCGAACATCTATCATAGCTCCAGCTGTAGCAAGGAATGGCCTCCCCAAGATTAAAGGAACATTATCCTTGTCATCATCCATTTCTAATACAAGGAAATCCACAGGAAAAACTAACTTCTCCACCTTTATTAGAACATCTTCAACTATTCCTTTCGGAAACGTCATTGATCTATCTGCCAATTGGAGAGCAACAGTTGTCGGGGTCATCTCCCCCAAACCAAGCTTCTGAAAGATGGACAACGGCATCAAATTGATGCTTGCCCCAAGATCGCATAAAGCTCGCCGTGCTGGCCCCTTTCCGATCTCACAAAGAATAGTAAAGGTCCCCGGATCTTTCATCTTTGGTGGCAACTTCCTTTGAATAATTGAACTACAATTCTCAGATAAGTTTACCGTTTCAACTCCGGTTAAGCTTCGCTTCTTCATCAATATGTCTTTAAGGAACCGAGCATAATATGGCATCTCCATGATTGCCTCTGAAAAAGGGATGTTCAAGCTTATCTTGTTCATTATCTCTGAAAACTTCTTGAACTTCTCTTCCAACCCCTTCTTCACTAGCTTGTAGGGAAACGGTGGAGGTATCTTTGTTTTGGGAATCCCCCATTCATCACGATCAACCTTTTCCGCTTTCTCCTTTTCGGCTCTTAATCGCTTAGCTCTTTCCCATTTTTTCTCAGCTATTATGTCTGTACTTTGCTCATTCTGTACCACTGGAGTCGCATCAACATCAAAAGGAACAACAGGTGCATCAAACAAAATATCTCGGCGAGGTTCGACTGGGGTTCGACCAGGCTGAAAGGTCGAACCAGGACTGTATTGGTCGAACCTCTCTCCTGGAAGACTGATCTCATTCTGCTCCGGAGGTTCGACTTGGGTTCGACCAACATTGGAGGTCGAACCACTGCCCCTTTGGTCGAACCGCTTCACTGTATAATTTCCATCCTTCGGTTCGACCTGGGTTCGACCTGAAGAGTTGGTCGAACCTTCGTGATCGTGGTCGAACCGTTCCTGCGTCGAAACAGAGTGCTCTAGCCGATGAGGTTCGACCTGGGTTCGACCTGAAGAGTTGGTCGAACCCTCTTCGTGTTGGTCGAACCGCAGCTTAGAAAATTCCAACTTCGATTCCGGCCTCATCGGTCCCTCGTACTGCGTTCCTGACCTCAGTGTGATGGCATTACACGACTTTGGATTCTCTATACTCTGAGACGGAAACTTACCTTTTCCTACAGTTTGAGTTAATGTGTTCACATTCTCTGCAATTGTACCCATCAACAATGTGAGATCTTTTACTTGAGTGGACAAATCTCTGTGGTGATCATCAATCTTTTTCTCAAGCTTTGCCTCAAGGCGATTCACTCTTTCATCATTCTTTACCATGTACCGGTTCACAGTATCCTCGAACCCAGGCTTTCCTTCTTCCACCTTTTCTCCCGGATCAACACCCATCGAAAGTTGCACTGCATTGTTCGTATTGCTCCATGAAAATTCAGGCCTCCTTGGTTGCTGTTGATAACTACCAGATGGACCACGATTATTAAAGTTCCCTCGATAGTTCCCTTGGTAGTTCCGGTTTCCTTGATTTGGGTACCTCGTTCCTTGGA
Organism: Pogostemon cablin; assembly: GCA_023678885.1. Classification (NCBI taxonomy): domain Eukaryota; kingdom Viridiplantae; phylum Streptophyta; class Magnoliopsida; order Lamiales; family Lamiaceae; genus Pogostemon; species Pogostemon cablin. The sequence goes on from CM042951.1 coordinate 35,027,565, forward strand.
TACTTTGACCCATGGCATAATTTGCTTCCTCCAATTCGTCTTGGATGGTTCCATTATTCATCATCTCTTGCTGCAAGATTGGCACTCATTGGGATATCTCGCTGATCTGCTTCTGTTGAGACTCAAGTAGCTTGTTGATATTGGACAAGCTCGAAACGATCTCATCCTCTCTCTTAGTCTTCACCATTGCTTGTTCAACCTGAGCTACCTTTCCAAGAACATACGTACCTCTAACTCTATCAGTGGGCCAATCCCTCGAATTCATTGATATGTCTTCAAACAATCTCTCGGCCTCAACGGATGACTTTGTAAGCAATGCTCCATTAGAAGAAGCATCAAGTAGCACTCTTGATTCACAGTCTAATCCGTTATAAAATATACTGATATATTGGGCTTTAGATAACCCATGTTGAGGACACTTCCTGAGCATGTCCTTGAATCTATCCCACGCTTCATGAAATTTCTCACCTCCACTGATAGCAAATTGGTTAATATCTTGCTTCATCTTAAACACATTCGAAGGTGGCATATACCTCTCCAAGAATCTTAACTTCAATTGCTCCCACGTGGTGCACTCAGCTGCATTAATAGTATCGTACCAATCTCTCGCCTTTTCAGTAAGCGAGAATTTGAACAAAAGGATCTTCCTAGCATCTTCATGTTCTCCTACGTCTTTTTGAGTACTTGCATAGCCCAAGAACTTGTTCAGATGCTGCTGCGGATCCTCGAAAGACCCTCCTGAAAAGGAGTTCCTTTCTATCATGCTAATAAGAGCGGGATGAAGATCAAACGCTGTGTTAGTTCCCCTTGCTCCTAAAAGCTCATAATTTCCAGCCCCATTATTTCTGAAAACCTCACGGATGGCTAGATTATCCGGATTCGCTGCCATGTTGACTGTTACTACTTCCAAATTAACTTCAGTTGTAGCCTCAATCGCTTGCGAAATCTGCTCGTCAACCTCAACTCCAAAATTCAGAGCTTCAGTTGAGTCTATTGTCTTTGCTTTGCTCTTCTTCTTCTTCTTTCTTGATGATGCTCCAATCTCAGGATTATACGGTTCAAGATTACCTTTCTTTGATCTTGTGAGCATACACCTAAAACGAATAAGGAAGAAAACAACAAAACAAGGTAAATAGTCCTAATAAACTAGAAATAATACAAAAAAGATAGTTTACGCCGTCCCCGGCAACGGCGCCAAGAACTTGATAGGGGTTTTCTCAACACACAAATTAATCCTCAAGTATAAGGATATCAATTGTAGTCGCGAAGATGACCAAGTTACAATATCGAACCCACGGGACGGATAAATATCAATTTTGTGATCTTCTAGTTTATTTTAGACTATGTTGGTAATTGTAAAGGTTTAATGGATAGTAACTTCTAATCGAATTAACAAAAGAATTAGCAAAAGTAGAGAGAAGTGAGTTGTGATCAATAAGAATGATAGGTAGTTCATTGGGTCATCCAGTTTCACTAGCAATTCGTATTTTCGTATGATGGTGTCCGACTCTGCCATGTGGTTTGTGGACGCATCACTAGACCATGCAAGTTTACTCTATAGACACAAGTAAATATGCGCTTGACACGTGTGAATAACATTGGAGCAAGAGATATGCTTCACCCCCCTTTCTAGGTACTATCATAATCAATTATCTTCTACGTCTAGAATTTAACCCGATTTGATCTCCCTTTTTAGGTACTATAAAGTTATACTCTTCATCCTATTCATCAACCCGAATTCAATTCAATTCATGAATATTCATATAAGACAGTTCTAATAATACTTTGGAATCCCTTCACTTAGAATTATAACGATAAACCCTGCTCAGTAGTGAACGCACTCAATCAATAACCATGTCATGTATTCAGACTCTACACAACGATCATTGATGCACAAAACGACTATGAGTATGGATTAAATATGCAATCTCATATAAAACAAACCACATGTAGTGTTGTACGGAGTTTTACACACGAAATACGAATTACATCATGAAACTTTCATAACCCTAGAACTACCAAGGTGGTTCTAGCCCATGATTGATCTAGGAACAATCATGGTTAGATGAATCATTCTTACTTGAACCTTCAGCGAACCTCTGTCACAGCTCTCCGAATGGATCACCACCTCTACTCTTGTCTCTCCTACGATTGACGATCAAAAGCTCTCTATTCTCTGTATGAGCCTCCTTTTATACTTGTAATCACGTCTCTAGGGCTTGGAATGGGCTTTCTAAGTGATCTCACGCGTTTCGGCCTCAAAAATCTGGATAAGGTAAGTTCTCGCACACAGGTTCGACCACGTCAAGCAGGTCAAACCCCGAGCCACAGGTCGAACCCCAGGTCGAACCCCGCTACTGGAAGAATTCTGCACAGGTTCGACCTTCTGTACAGGTCGAACCACTTAGGTCTTGGTCGAACCCCAGGTCGAACACCTCAGCACTGGACAACTCTTGCTCCCGATTCGACCAACGGGCAAGTCGAACCCCAACGTCGTGGTCGAATCCTCCTTCTTGCAAACTGGTTCGACCATGGTTCGACCTGATGGCCAGGTCGAACCAACTGAGTCGTGGTCGAACCCATCTCTGTATTGTCCAGCAACGTTGGTTCGACCTGCTGGAGAGGTCGAACCCTCCAGCCAGGTCGAACCCACCTACTTCTTGGGCGGTTCGCGTGGCTTCGACTCCGTCTCTTCGATTCTTGGCTCTTTCACTCCGTTTTTGCTAAGAAAACACTCAAATAGCTCCACTAACACCTGATTCATGCTATTTCACAATATGTATAGGTTTTCCACCTATTCCCACATCAAAACTCTCCAAAACTAGCACAAAACATAGCGCCAAACTTGTGAATTTACACACTCATCAGGGATCAGCCCTGAATTGGTCCTCAAATCTCTTCGCCAATCAAGCTGATTTTACATTATCAACAGTATGTTGTCAAGCACATGAGTGATCTGGATTGTATTCTCTAATCTGAAACCCTTCTTTACCAGCCATTTTCAATACATTAATCCTCCAATCACAAGCTTCTTGTTTACACGTTGCATAGATTCTTCGACCATCATTCTTTGAAAACCGCAATGATCTACCTGTCTTAACACTGTGATGTGTCACAGCCTCCTTAAATAATATTTTCGTTGCAAAAATTTGCACTATGTAGAAGCTAGGATTTCTCACTTGAGATTCCTTGAAAACCATATCAGGATTCCTAAAGTTATCATCCTCTGCTTCAGAATCCTCCTCAATACTGTTAAAGTCTTCTTCATTGTCTAGGTACTCTTCTTCACTGGAAGAAGATGCAACTGTTTTATCAACGCAGCCTAAACCAGCCCACTCTACTTCATTGTCAATGTTTTCATCAAACATGATATCATCAAGAATGTCATCAACACTATCTTCCTTGTATGTGAATTCATCATCCCCTCCTGAATCATCATCATTTATTCCACCCAAGTTTACCACTGGTTCTTCTTCATTTCTGTCTCCACCAATAACTTCCACCATAATTTTTTTCTACTAATGCCTGCATCTTCATAGTGCTCTGCCTCCCCCCTCAATGTCACTATCATCACCCATAAAATCTTCTGATCTTACAGCATCAAGGAACATAGTACATATTCTATTCTTTACAGCATTAAAACACCTATCAATATCAAATACACAATCAACTATGTCCAATTTTCTATCTTTTCTCATTCCAAAGTACATTTTACTCCCAACATATCCTAACTGTTCACACATCCTGTCAAGATATCCTAAATCCATCTTGGAACAGTTAACAAAATCATATGCGCTTATTGTCCCTCCAATATACTCAAAATCATCTATGGTATTCCCAATCATCATTCCACCATGATGCAACTTAATAGTATACAGATTCGGAGAATTACCTAAAATAAAATATACCTGTTAGTCACAATAAATAATTTCACAAAATAATTTTTTTTTTAACTCAATGCCTAGCAAAGCTTTATGATAATGCAAAAACAGTTTTAAAATAAATAATTAAATAATATATAAATTTATTTATGAGACTAAAATAATTAGTGTCACATGATATTAAAAAAAATTTAAAAAAATCCTTGACCATTTTAAGTTAGCCTTGGGAATAGATTAATTATTAATGAAACAGTGTTAAAGAAAAGACCTAAAATGAATAGAAAACGTGCACCACCCAAACAAGAAATAAAATACATTCGATCATCATAATGAATTTTACTTAAAATGTTAAACTATCTATTCATCCTGACATGAAAGGTAAAAATCAAATTATTATTTTAATTTATTAAATGGTTATATCATATGGTTCTATATTCTAGTGTCATATATAAGCCACTAAACTTTGGTGAAACAGCCACATTGGTATGCCAATCAACTAAGGATATCGTCACAGGATAAATATTTCAATCCAAGGACAGTTTTAAACATGCAACAGTTGCAACTCAATCACAGTAAAGCATAACACCAATCGAACATAAAATCATATAACTCTAATGTCCCTGTTTCTCAAGTTACTTAATGTATTGACAAGCCCACTTGAATTCAACCCTACTGTATTGCTTCATCACCACCACCCCACATACAGAATGAGGATTTTTTTTTTTGAAAATGGTGTGTGAGTGTGTGCGAAGTAGAATAGAAGTAGAAAGATTCACTTACCATAATTTGGAGCCGGGAATCGAACGAGGGATTTTTTTCGCCACATTGTGCTGTCGATACTACAAATTGTTGAGAAGAGTAATGGATTTGACGGGAAGAAATTGATTAGTGAAGGGAGGGAATTACAGTGCACTCAATTTTGGAGAGAATTATTAGGGATTAGGGTTCATCTATAATTTGGGAAGAAATTGATTTGTGATGTTGAAACTCCGATGAAAATGCCGCGCAGCCTTGTCAATTGAACTCCGACGGGAATGGCGAGATGAGAGAGACTTTGACAGAACAGCGCACGAGCTTTGACAGGAACGACGAGCGGCCTTCGACGAGAACAACAGCGCAATGCGCGATGCAATTTGGGAGGAAAAATTAGGGATTCAGTTTTGGCTCATTTGGGGATATCACGTGATGTTTATTTCTATGCACCCTAACGGCCACGTGAGCCGTTCCGTTAATATTTGACGGCTTGGGGTTAATATTGCAAAAAAATAATTGAGTGGGACCACTTTTGTCCAAAAAAAGGTTTGGGACCAAAGTCAAGACTATTGGGACCAAACTCAAATGAGACTGTGACGGGCGGGACTAGTTTTGCAATTTTCTCCAGACTTCTCCATTAGTTCTGGAGTTTCAACTTGCAAACACAAGACAAAGAGAAGACAAGACATGTTGTACACATCATAATTGCCAAAATCCAGTCTTGATGAATCAATCATCGAAAGAATACACTAACCGTTGAGAGGAGACAAGAAGTGAGTCGGCTTGAGTTCGGCCGGCTAATGAATCACCTATGAAGGCCACCTTCTTACCTTGGACAGCAGTGAGAAACCTAGTCGGATCAAAACGAGGTAGTTCGCACTTGTCTGGCTTCCATCTCCAGTGAAGAAAATCAGTGTCTCTTCTACCCATTGGCGGACGTATATGGGAGGTAGGGGGGGCACTGGGCCCCCCTGAACTTTTACTAATAAGTAGTATATATATGTAAAATATGACAAAATTCCACACTGGCCTAGTGGTGAGGCAATTTAATTAATGTGTCGAGGGTCTAGTGTTCGATCCCCTTTTAGGACAAGCTTTATTTATTTACTTCTTCCCCTCTTCTATCTCTTTTGTTTTACTTAATATTTATTTTTTTCTCTCTTTTATTTATTTTAATTGATACATTATTAAAATAATATATTCATTTAATAATTTTAATCTCAAAATTATACTAACTTTTACCTAACACAACTTAAAATACTAAAATATTCTTAGAAAAATGTTAATATAAGTTAGAAAAATGTTAATATAAGTTGATAAATAAAATAATTTTTCTTATAATTTGTAGAACAAAAAACGCGAACCATTGTATGAGAAGAATTGGGCCCCCTCCATGAAAATCCTGCGTCCGCCCCTGCTTCTACCGTACAAGAATCAGTTTCTTTTGAATGGGATTTGGGTACAGACATGTGAGAACACGAAGTAATAAGTAATAACATGGAAAGAGAATCATCATTCTCACATAATTAATGAAGAAATTAATGCGCAAGTAATTTTTTTTTTTAGTATTTATAGGGGCATTTAAGTCATATTAATTAAAAGTATTTTAATTTAAATATATTTGGGGTGTATTTAGTATTTTTGGGGTGTAAATAGCCACTTTCTTTTACTCCCTCCGGCCACTTACAAGGTAACCGTTTGCTGTTTGCATGTGGACAATTCTAAGGTCTTTATTTGTTTTTTGCACGTGGATTAAGGAGTATTATTATTATAGGTAAATTGGGTAGTTGTATTAGAGAGAAGTGGTGGGTCATATGATGTATTTTTTTTACTAAATAGAGGAAATTGATACATTTAAAGCGGACGCCAGGAATAGTGAAATGGATACCTTGTAAGTGGCCGGAAGTAGTATTATTTATACAAGATTATTTACGTCTTCTTACATAAATATATTTTAAATTTAAAATTAATGGAGTTCGTTTAATAAATTTGGGGTGCAAATAGTCGTCTCTATTACTAAACCCATCCAATTTATTACTTCCTACTCCAAGTCACAGATCTGCGTCTTTTGCAGGGCGTGAAAAATTCAAAGGAAGAAAGAAAGCCACTAAAAAAAACGAGGTGGTAGTAATCAACTATGGCTTCTTCAACGCATTCAAATAGAGTATTTATTTATTTTATTTGGCATACATACTCAAAATAAAGAATTAACCAATCTGATTCCCTTACGCCCTTCTCTTCTTTTGCTTTGAGGTCGTACATTTATTCTGAGATCTCTACACCAACTGATACTATATGGAGTAATTATTTGTCCCATTTCATTTTTTTCTTTTCTTAATTATTGTTTCTCAATTTCTTTTATCAGTTCCATACGTAAACTGATTGCATTTATAATTATAGAATGGATGGCCGAGAGCGAAAACCTCCAACATATAGTTACTTTACACACAACGAGTTATCGTTCCGACGCTATTATGCAACAAATTATATTATTAAATTACAAATGAGGAATTAGGGTTCTATAATTTGAAATTCTAATTTTTCTTTTTAATGTTTATGCATAAAACAATAATGGCAAACAATTTAAAATCAACTAAGTTCGTTCTCTCTTGTTTTTGATCTTCATCTTTTTATTCTTCTCTTTTCTTCTAAGTTTTCTCTGGTATGTTTTTAGAATTTAAGATTTGGTGTATAGAATAATAATTTTGGGTGGGCTTAACAAAATTAGTAAGATAAGGCTAGTGTGAGTGTAGGCAGGAGCGGAGCTAGACAAATTATCTAGCAGGGCTAGATATAAAAGTATTTTGATCATAATTTATAATCGATCGTAGTAATACTCTTAATTAGTACGATATAAAAGCATAATTTGCTAATAAAAAATAATTTGTGAATTTTTCATACAATTCCCTATATTTATAACTATGAAAAATGTAGATGACGTTTTTTCATTAATTCAAAATAAAAAATTATAGTCTTTAATAAAGGTAAAGCTATCTATAATTTCTAGATAAACTATCAACGAAACTCATCATCCATTTTTGCTTTAAGTGTTGGTTTGATATATTTTTTTTTAATGGTTGTGCATACTCTTTTTATGATAAATGTTGATACTTATAAATACTATGTTAAAAATTTTAACAAAATTGAATACTCCCATAATCCTATTACACATTTCACATATCCTTATTTGTTGGTCTCGTTACACTTTACACAAAAAAAATATTAAGATTTTCAAAAGAATTAACATTTCAATAGACTTTACTTAAAAAATGACACTTCCAACCTAATACACAACTTATTATTATTTATTTATTACTACAAAAGACTACGTTACTCTAAAAAATCAATAAATTTTACTGAAAAACGGCATTTCTTAAACTCCGGATCTATAATAACTGTAAAAATTCTACAAAAAACAAAGGGAGTATTATATATATTATGATGTTTTAAAATAAAATTAAAATATTAAAAATACTATTATATGGAGTAGTATATATATAGCAGAGATTTTCAAAAATTTGGGGGGCTAAAGCCCCCTCATCACTACGCAAGCATTCACCCTTGAGTGTAGGTTTAGGAATGAGGATATAATGGAAATCTCACTACTATTTTATTTTGAAAATCGGGTGTCCATAGCAATATTTTGGGTATAGTGCCGTCCAGTAACTTATTTAAAATTATTAAAAACGTACTTAAATCTTCTAAAAATTGTCAAATCCAATAAACACTTAGATTTAAGTTAGTTTGAGAAAGAAATCATCACTCTTTGAGAAAGAAATCATAATTCAGATCTTGTTTAATTATATATGGGGTTGGCTGCATCATGTCATCTGCACATCTAAGAATGACAGGATGAATAAGCTTTAAAATTGTTGATAACCAAATCATAATTTAATTTTTTAAAAAAAGGCAGAATTGTCATCTTCGATATCAAAATGCAGCAATACCATCATGGTAATGAGAATGATCAATTGTTAAAGCACCCCTTTGTTTGGAAACAAATTCCTTTCAGCTTATTTTAGCAATTTGGAGTAAGAATAATTGAAGGAGTAATTTATACTAGGGATATTAATGTCTTATTGATTAAATGTATTTTAGTCAATTCATTAATGGGTATGTTTAGTAAAATTAGGATTACATCATATTATATATTGTTAGGAATTATTAAAAATTAAAAATAAATAGGGATATTTACTACTAGGTATATTGAATCTCCTTAATTATTATGACATACAAACATACAAAAAATATTATTACTAAATATATAAATATATAGTGATATTCCAATATTACCCTTACAATGTACTGCACATAAATATCTGTGTGCAGCAAAAGTTCGTGTGCAGTAAAAAAGTGTGGTGGTCTGGCGTCCGGCCGGCGGCCGCCGGCGGTGGGTAAGGGTTTAAGGTTTGTGGTTTAAAAGTGTATGAGTTTAGGGTTATATTTGGTATTTTATTTTAATATTTTGTATGTGAAAATAATTTTTTTATATCAATGTATCTCACAGTAATTATGGGTACAAAGTGTGAAATTTTTTTTCCAAATAAATACTTAATTATCATAAATTCATGACTTTACATGTTAATACTAAACTAGATACTTCATATACACAAAATTAATATTATACATTATATAATATTAAAATTTATTTTAAAATAATAAACCATGCAAAATGCCGGATTTTAGTCACTAATTGTGCTTAAGAAAAACCAATTCATAGACATTTGATAATTTAGCAATGGGCCAAGACCGTAAAATACAGCCTATATTTTGATAACTTAAAAGCATAGGCTTATGCAACAATTAAGGTATCTTATTTATTCTAAAGCCCATATAAAATTAAAAAAAAAAAGATTCTCCAACTTTTATGTATTTACCAAAACGCCCATGTTCGGTACGAAAATGACTGTCTACTCCTCACCCTTATATATTTCCCAACCTAATTTTCTCTTTTTTGTATATACAAGTTCTAAATAATCAGAATTCTATCCTTAAATCTCAGGCGAACTGTTAGTATAATCAGGAGTAAAATGGCGAGACCTGATCAAGATGCTATCAACACTTTCATGAGCATCACCGGCGTTTCTGAAGCCGTCGCAATTCAAAAATTGGAGGTATATATGAGTTTATATTTACGAATTATAGATTACTGTTTGTGTTGATATGATGAATGTTTTTCTATGTCTTGATTAATCTTCTTTGACAATGTTTTTAGTTCTGATGTCTTTTTGGACTGAATTTAAAATCGGAATCGCTGCATTGGTTTATTGCTTGAGTGTGATTAGCGTGTGAAATTTGAGGGTTTTTAGTGTTTATTTCCCTTTTGACGGAATACTGCCATTTTGATTTTATTGTTTTTTCTAATTTTACTTTGCTTATGTATATATATTATGTTCGCTGCTGTTTAATTATTTTGTCCAGTTTGTTGAGCAGCTAGTGGTATTTGCAATGAATAAAATTGATGAAGCTTATTTTCTAAAAGACTAAGGATTGTGCCTTACTTTGATCAAGTAGATGAATTTGATAATAGCGTTTTTATTTTAGTATATTTGTTTAGTTTTTGCTATTTCAGGAGTATTGGCATTTACAATGAGTGAAAATCCACATTTTTGATTTTCTTGGTTTTAAAAGTGTCAATCTGCTGAATAAATCAAAGGCACAAATCACGACTATTCCGTTACTGAAATTGGGGCAGGTTGGGGGAGGCAGTTGATACAAATGATTAATTGTTGGCAGTATGAAAAAACCTGTTAAATAATTGAATACCCTGAGCTATATGTGTGTAAGGTTTTTTATATGTATATATTAGATTCGTATTCTGAAGCCAAGGTACTATTCAGAACAGTGTTATTATTTCCTACAATTTTATCCTTCAATTATTTTAACTCGTTCATCATTTAATTATGAATTGATGTCTATATCCTTGATTAAGCAGGAGCATCATGGCAACCTCAATGAAGCTGTAAATTCATATTTCAGCGAAGGGGATAGAAACTTGTTAGTATTTTTCAAGTCATATCAATTGTTTCTTACTTTGCGTATCTAAGTGAGCACTTTTTGTGCAATAATTATGCTAAACCTGCAACCATATCTCTCTCTCTTCATGTCAACAGAGCTCAAGAGGCATCTTTTGCTGCCCCTCTGGATGACGCTATGGAAATTGATGATCCAATTCCTGTAGAATCCCACAGACCGCGAACTTTCCGACCACCATTTAGAGAATTTAATGCTTCACCTCTACTAGACCTCAACTCAGCTACGAACATATTCGATAGGAGTACTTTTTCATCTTATTCACCTTTTGTTTCTCATCCAAGAGAGGTTAGGGAGATCCCAATTGAGGTTAAAGATGGCACGGGCGCATCAGATCAGTTTGGCAGAGCTCCAATAATTGAAGATGTCACTGAAACAGCACATGATCATGGCCCAGAAATTCGCGGGACTGTCACATTAGATGGTGATGACAGAGATATTCCAAATGTGCAAATTTCAGAATTTGATGGGCATATTAGTCATGGTACTTCTGTGCAATCTGGGCCAACTGCTCCCACCATTGTTGATGTGCCTGACTATAGCAATGATATAGAAGAAGAGATGATAAGGGCTGCCATTGAAGCTTCAAAGCAAGATTCTACAGTATCAAATCAACAATATGACCATCCTGTATGTTATACGTACTATGTATAAATTGCTATGATCTATTGATGTAAACTTTTTATATCATAATTTGATGCAGGATCTGGGGGATCCCACTCCTCAGCCTGTGCAGTCTCACCTAGAAGACGCTGAGCTTGCACGTGCTGTTTCCCTTTCATTGCAGGTATGCTCTTACTTTGGGAAAAATAATTTAAGTTACTGTATATATTTGTTTGATTAACATGGGTAAATTTCAGACTGCAGAGAAAGAAAAAGTGTTAAGAGAATTAGAGGGGAAAGTAGGTGCTTCGGAACTGGAGCCTCAGACATCAACTTCACCAGATGAAATGGGGAAATTGGCATCTTCATTAGGAAGGTAGATACTTGTCTACCGTTAGTACTTTGACAGGCTCATTCTTCCACTATATGATCTAGTCATGTAATCTACTTAAGCTTTATACACTGATATGTCCTATGAACTTGATTTGACGTACTTGAGCCAATACATAATGCAGAAATTTATGATAATAGACATTCATTTATACTTCTTAATGCAGAAATTTTTTACAGAATGTATTCCACCTTATCTTCCCTTGGTTTTACAGAAATTTAGTATTCACATGGTTTACTTCATTTGCTCCTCCCTGCATTTTCTGCATGAATATATGAAGTTTAATTAATTGCATTCTGCAAGTATATTCAGTACTGTGGAGTCTATTATTACATTGTTTCTGTAGGCAACCTCAGTTAGAGATTGGAAGCACATCCATCCAAGATGACACTGAAGATGTGGAAGAGCTGCAGCTGGTTAGGCACAGGAGAAGACGTGTGACTTTAAGTTCAACTGACACACAAAAAGGCATTGAAGAAGTTGAGGACCTTGCTGTTAACCCGCCTTCAAGTCCTCCGCCAAATGATAGTGTTCATCATTCGCAACAGAATGGAAATGACTTCCCTTCTGATGAGGTAACATTTTTCTCATGATAGTCAAGCAGTCATCTGGAAGAGGATGAAGTTCCATATTTATGAATGAATATATCCAAACTCTTGCTTTTATATGTCTGTTTAAAGTGGGGTGGCATCTCATCTGAGGAACATGACGAAGCTGTAATGCTTGAGGCTGCTATGTTTGGTGGCATCCCTGAAGGCAGTGGATATCGTTTTCCATATGTACCCCATCAGCTCATGCAGAATGGTTTAGATAGAGGTGTGGGTCCTTACCCTGGGCGTATACCTCGTCCTCCATCACCTGCTCTTACTGCTCAGAGATTAATACGGGAACAACAGGTTGTTTTTGATTGTGTTAGTGGTATTTAGAGTTACAGCTGGAATTTGAGTATGTGTATATATATAAATATAATATAATGTTTTTTAATGCAGGATGATGAATATCTTGCTTCATTACAAGCGGACAGAGAGAAGGAGTTGAAGGCAAAGGAAGAAGCTGAAGTTGCTTCTGCTGAACAGAAACGCAAGGAAGATGAACTTCGCAAAAAATTGCAAGAGGAACAGGTACCTTACATAGAAGATTTCCGCATATAGTTGATTGAAGCAGATTTTCCTAACTTAGATGTTAGACATGCATATATTATTTGTAGTTTTTCTTTATTATATTAAAGGTTTTACGTGGTGTTCCTAGGGAACATAAACTTAAGACCATCACTTGCACCTTTTTTGGTCTCGAAGGTGGTTTGGGTATTTTATCTGAATGCGAACAAATTATGTGGAATAAATACTAGTATATTATTTTCACTTCCCTAGGTTTCTCTATGATGGCTTCCCTTATATTGTACAGTAGTGTTCTCCCTTATTGAGTAATCAAATTGAAGAAGCGGATGTTTCTTGGAATTACTGCTTTTTCAAAAATCCACATATATGCTTTAAATGTTTCCCTTTTGACACAACAGCAGTATGTTTACCAAGCTATTAGCAACAGTTTCTGTTTGCTTTTAGAAAATAATTTGGTTGTTTCTGTGTAGTTTTATATTTTATATTCATACGTCGCTGTTCAGGAAATTGAGAGACAATTGACAGCAAGAGAAGCTTCCCTTCCTCAAGAACCAACACCAGATGACGAGGGTGCTATCACGCTTCTTGTAAGAATGCCTGATGGAAGTAGGAGAGGTCGACGCTTTCTGAAGTCGCATAAGCTACAGGTATAAACTGTGATAGTGAGGCATGAATTCTCATGGTCCTTGAGTATCAATATCAGTCATCAGACATGGATGTGTTTGGTCTTCAAATGTCTTGTTTCTCCATGTTATGCAATGTCCTTGTGTTTACTCAATTTTGTGTATTCATATGCAGTATCTTTTTGACTTCATTGATGTTGGCAGAGGCGTCAAACCTGGAAGTTACAGATTGGTAAAATACATGGACATTGTTCTCTAATTTCCTCTCATCTTTAACTCTTTTCCTTATTAATCATCTCAATAATTACCTCTCCCTCCTACTGATGATATATTTGATAAATGTGAGTGTCTAATGTTTATAGGTGAGACCTTATCCTCGACGTGCATTTGGTGAAGAAGAGAGTACCTCAACACTGAATGAATTGGGTCTAACCAGCAAACAAGAAGCCTTGTTCCTGGAGTTGATCTAACATATTAGACCAATGGGTTACCTCAAACTTTCTTCTATTTATGTCGATTTATGAAAAGAGGATATCGTTATGGTAGGGTAAGTCATTACATTATCAACAGAGTATTTCTATGGTTTCTTTGAGCATGGTTTTCTAAACAAAGTTACATGTATATGGAGCTATAATGGACTTGCATATGATTGGTACGCCAAAATCATTGGAATTGAATCGCGTCGAGTAATTGGAAAGATCGATTAAGTTTATAGCATCTGCCAAAATTGTGAAACGGTGTTCTGTTGTGGATTTCTCATCTGAGATTTCATCACAATGTTTGTTAGACGATGAGATGAAGAACTATTTCACATACTCTGTTGCAGTTTATCCCTTGTTTTTGTATTGGGTGCATGCTTTCTGTTTCCTGGTATAATGAGAAACATCGACTCTCTACATGTCATATTTAAGCTTTGTGATACTGCTTCGATATATCTCAAAATATATCGAAAATTTTATGGATCTAAATCAAATCGAGTCATAAAGACTGGCTCTATTTAATAAGATTGCTCGGATTATAAAACATGGGTGTTTAGTATTATGTTAATGTTAATAGATTATTACTGTTCCCGTTATACAGTAAAAACGACAGTGTGGATGTTTTTGATTCATGAAGTTATTATGTTAGTTAATAAAGTAAATTAATCTGTTGAGTCGGGTGTGCATATTAATTTTTGCAATTAGGTTGTATTTCATAAGCTCTTATTTTAATTAATTGGCTCAGAATAAACTGATATAAATTTTTTTAATGAACTTTTTCTAGGTTGGATTTCATGGACTTCTTATTTTTATTAATTGGCTGAGAAAAAAATATTTCAGCACAGGTACAGTTAAGAGTGCAAACTCTTATTTTTAACAAACAATTTTAAGGTGTAAGTATAATGTTAACTCAAAAGAGGAACATATAGGAAATTAAGTGTATGGAGTTGGATCATCCATTCTAAAGGATATACGTTAAAAAAATGTAAATTTCAAGACTTGATATTCATTGAATTATGATTATTAATCTAAGTTGGGTGGTTTATTAAAATTTTGTAATAGAAGTTAAAGGAATATTAGCAACTATCGTTTTTATTGTTTAGCTTGTAAATTTTGGATTCATGCCTTTCTAATTATTTTTACTAATAAAGAAAAAATTCAAAACAAACACATTTTAATATTACTAATGTCAAGACGTGTGTTGCACGTGATATTTTGTAATGCAATCATTTCTATTATTATTAACTTTTTTGTATGTGTTTTTGCTTCTTTTTTTTTTCAATTTATGTTTAACATAATAATAATGAATTGTTTAATTAAATAATTATCGATCTATTTATTACATTAAAGATTCTTTAATATATATATATATATATATATATATATATATATATATATATATATATATATATATATTACCTAACAATTAACAATTATTTGATCTAATTTAACATTGTTATTTATTCCATGATATCCTCCTAGAAAGGACAATGTACAATTACACTCAATTACATTACATAACTAAATCACCAAAACAAACATTATGTAATTATTAAGAATAAACTATACAATACATATTATCAATTAGTAATATTCTTTTTTATTACAAAATAATTAACCAAATATCAAATTTCTAAAATTCAATAGTTTTATAATCTATATACATATATAAAAGCAAACCTAAACTTCTACTTTTATTTCCAATTTTTTTTCAATTTTACTCATTTAAAAATAATTCAATTTTAATCTTGACCATCCAATTAATGTTTTTATTTCAATAATAAAATCTAATCTAATTATATTAATAATAATGGATTTTTTATTTAAATTTTACCTTTTTATTTAACTATATAAATTGGTAAATATAAGAGATATTTTTGACATATTTAACTAATTTTTAATCAATATATGCTTAATTTAAATTAATATATCAATCAATATTCATATATTATAATTTAATTTAATATACATAGGACATATGATTTTTCTTTGATTTCAATCAATCATAAATTTTAATTATACTAATAATATATTTTTTAATTATTTAAATTTTACTTTTTTATTGATTTAATTTAACAATATAAATAAATTTGATTAATTTTTAATCAATACATGCTTAATTTCAATTAATAGAGTATCAATTTTATTTTTACTAGAATCGTCTCTATAAATATTTGCTTTCAATCACGGTCGTTCATTCATTAAAATCATTATATATAAATCTTTTCAACCTAATCAAATTCTTACTTTCTCCATTTTTTTTCTTTCTCTCTAATGTCTTTTCTTTTTCTTCTCTTTTACAGATTCTACTTTCATATTATTTATAATCAACTCTAATTTGTTTTGTCTTTTATATTTATATACAGGTTCAATCATTTTCCTAAAGGTATCATTATATTTTTTAATTTTTTGTTATCTTATTTTTTTCTCTTCGATTTTTGTATTTTTTTAATATTTCTATAAACCCTATTTTTATAATTTAATTTATTTTATCTTCTTTTATACGTATTTTTATTTTATATTATTTTTAGGTTCAATCATTCTCATATTTGATCTTATTCTTTTTGTTTTTTTTTCTCTAATGCTTCTTCTTTTTCTTCTTTTTACAGATTCTACTTTCATATTATTTATAATCTACTCTAATTTGCTTCATCTTTTATACTTTTATTTGATCTTATATACAGGTTCAATCATTCTCCTAAAGGTATCATTATATTTTTTTATTTTTTGTTATCTTATTTTTTTTCCTTTGATTTTTGTGTTTTCTAATAATTATATAAACCCTATTTTCACAATTTAATTTATTTTATCTTCTTTTATACTTTGATATTATTTTTAGGTTTAATCATTCTCATATTTGATCTTATTTGTAGGTCCAATCATTATCCTTTTTTTCTCTAATTTTTTCTCTTTTACAGATTCTACTTTCATATTATTTATAATATATTCTAATTTGTTTTGTCTTTTATACTTTTATTTGATCTTACATGCAGGTTCAATCATTCTCCTTAAAGATATCATTATATTTTTCAATTTTTTGTTATCTTATTTTTTTTCTTCGATTTTTTTTAATAATTCTATAAATATTATTTTTATAATTTAATTTATTTTATCTTCTTTTATACTTTTATTTGATATTATTTTTAGGTTCAATCATTCTCATATTTGATCTTATTGGTAAGTCCAATCACATATCATTCTTTTTTTTGTCTATCTTTTTTTCTTTAATTTTTGTATTTCCTTTATAATAATTATATGAACCATATTTTTATATTTTAATATTCTATTTTTTGTTCTTCTTTTTGTTTTTTCCCTCTAATACTTCTTCTTTTTCTTCTCTTTTACACATTGTATTTTCATATTATTTATAATCTAGGTTCAGTCATTTTTCTTAAATTTAAA
Organism: Pogostemon cablin; assembly: GCA_023678885.1. Classification (NCBI taxonomy): domain Eukaryota; kingdom Viridiplantae; phylum Streptophyta; class Magnoliopsida; order Lamiales; family Lamiaceae; genus Pogostemon; species Pogostemon cablin. Next base: position 35,044,848 of record CM042951.1, read on the forward strand.
GGTTCAATCATCTATCTATACATACATAAAAGCAAACCTAAACTTCTACCTTTGTTTTTAATTTTTTTTAATTTTACTATATTTAGAAATAATTCAATTTTAATCTTGATCGTACAGATAATGCTTTGATTTCAGTCATAAAATTTAATTATACTAATAATAGATATTATTTATTATTTAAATTTTACTTTTTTATTTTAAAATATAAATTTGGTAAATATGAGATATATTTTTGGCATATTTGACTAACTTTTAATAAGCTTAACTATATATATATATATATATATATATATATATATATATATATATATATATATATATATATATATATATATATATATATATCCATCCAATTAATATTTTTTATTTCAATCATAAAATCTAATTATACTAATAATGGATTTTGTTATTTAAATTTTATTTTTTATTTAACAATATAAATTTGGTAAATATAAGAGATATTTTTGGCATATTTAACTAATTTTTAATCAATATATGCTTAATTTAAAATAATATATCAATCAATATTCATATATTATTTAAATTTAATTTAATATACATAGGACATATCATTTTTCTTTAATTTCAATCATAAAATTTAAGAGTGAGGCTTGCGTGCGCCCGGGCGCATGGGAACATATTCCGTGCGCCTTTAGAAATTTAGTATTATGGGTAAGGGTACATTGCTTTGGTCTAAAGGGTATACACTTTAATTAATAAAAGGTACACCATTTTGTTCTAAAGGGTATGCACTTTTCATTAATATTTTTTCTTTAGAAAATAAAGGGTACACATTTTTATACTAAAGGGTATACAATTTAACAAAAAATTCTAAAGGCGCACGGAGTGTTGTCCATGTGCCCAGATACATACAATAATTTTATTTAGAAAATAAAGGGTACACGAATGTGGTCCGTGCGCCCGGGTGCACAGGAGTTTTTGCCAAAATTTAATTATGCTAATAATAAATTTTATTATTTAAATTTTACGATAATGTTTCAACTTTATTTTAATAAATAATAAGAACATTAATTAATTTCTTAAAAATTAATATAGTTAAATATTATACATAATTTAAATTATATTTATATATTAAGTATACTTAGATCACCATTAGAATTTTTGTAGGATATTATAATAAAGTGTCCAACTGTGGTGCTTTAACTTAAATATTGAGTGCCCCAAAATCTCAATATAATTAATATATCTTTATATTTTATTTTGGGCGTATCATAAATTGTCTATCTATCTATGCATATATAAAAACAAATCTAAATAACTATCTATACATATATAAAAACAAATCTAAATTTTTATTTTTATCTTTAATTTTTTTTCCTCTTTTCAGTTTTATTATATTTATAAACCATGCAGTTTTAATTTTGGCAGTCCATTTAAAATATTAAATCTTAACCATTAATATTATTTATGCTAATAATAAATTTTTTTATTTTTTAATTAACAATATAATTATTTAGTAAAGATGAGTGATATTTTTGGCATATTCTATTAATTATCAAATCTATCTCCGTCCGCTCCAAAAAGTTTCATTTTTTATTTTGGGCGTCCACCCATAAGGGTCTAATTTTTCTTTTTATACACATGAGACCCACACACCCACTAATACAATTAAAATATGGGGCCCACATACACTAATATAATAACTACCCATTACAAATTAAATAATAATACTCTGCAAAAAGTAAATGCACCCATTTGAGGCAGACAGAGGGAGTATTATTAAATGGATGTTTAAGATTAAAATTGAATAAAAACAAAATACTGTAAAATTATGGATTCGAGTAGTAGATATTTAAACGGATACGATATCTCTACATAAGCGTGTAACTTATACGTTGTCATTCTTAAATATAAGTAAAAATTAATGTTATGAAAAACTAAGCGTATATACAATACTATTTAATTGATAAATATAGAATTAAATTATGTTAAAAAATATACATTTATATTTATATAAATATTTAACAGTTTATAAGGAAGGGTATGTTCTTAGTTTGGTTTGAAGCAAATAAGAAATACCCCGATGTAAGAAAACTAACATGTACAGAATTCTCATAGTACTTTGTCTGGAAAAGCAACACGAGAAATGGGTGAAAAGAAAATTCGATAATTGGACGTTGGTAGGATCATCTATGTTTCTCCTGGTGCCAGAAAATCTTATGATTTGAGAATTATACTAAATGTAGTGCGGGGACCATCATGTTATGAAGATTTCTATAAATTTGGGAAAGAGACATAATATTTTTCAATATGCATGCTATGCAAGTGGATTGCTCGAAGACGACAAGAAATATATAGATGCAATTAAGAAATGTGCATCATGGGCTTCCAGTAAGCTATTGAGAAATATGTTTGTAAATCTATTAATTTCTGAACATATAAACATGCCAAAAACTGTGTGGGATGCATATTGGAAAGAATTATCGGTGGATATATTATACAACAAGAGAAAAAGATTGAGACACCTAGGTATGACACATTAACAAATGAAATAAACATATTTTTTGTATTTATTATTAAAATTCATATTTTCATTAAGATACTAAGATTATTTCAAATTGCAGGTTTGGTGATATTTGTGTGAGATTAATCGTGCATTGATATCTATGAATAAAAAATCTAAGAGATTTTGAAGGGATGCCAATTCCAGATCCGGAAAAGAATCTTCAGCATAATAACATACTAATATCGAGTGAATTGAGGTATAACAGATCATCACTACATAAAGAATGTCTGAATTTGATGAAGAAACTAAATGAAGATCAAAAGAAGGTGTATCACCCGGTAATGGAAAGCGTTGTCTCTGAAAGTGATAGAGTTTTCTTCGTATATGGATATGGAGGCATCGGAAAGACATTTCGGTGGAAGCCGATATTGGCTTATATTAGATTAAAGGGAGATATAGTGTTGAACGTGACATCAAGTGGAATTGCATCCTTACTTTTGCCAGGGGGGCGAACAGTACACTCGAAATTTTGTATTCCATTTTCTGTGTGCAAGGATTCAACGTGTAATGTAAGAAAGGGAAGTGATCTTGCTCAACTCCTTTCTATTCGCAAATTGATCATTTGGGATGAAGCGACAATGGTCAATAAATCGTGCATTGATGCCCTTGACAAAACCATGAATGACATCATGCAGCTTGAAAATGGAGAAGATTCAACCAAACTCTTCCGGGGGAGGACTGTATTTTGGGAGGAAATAATAATAATACTCTCTCTGTCCCGTCCTAATGATTACATTTGCTTCTTACACGGTGATTAAGAAATATAGTATTTTAATGTATAGTGAATAATTGTATTAAGATGGTAGGTGGGTTACATGGAGATGGTTTAATCGGTTTGTGTGGGTCCCATATAACAAAATTGGTAATGAAACCATTAGGAACTGATCTCCAAATTGAAAATATATAACTACAAGGCCGGGAGGACATAAAGAAAACCAATTATACATAAAAATATTTATAATTATTTCCATGCAAAACACATATGGGATAATTATAAATATAAATAAAACCGAACGAGACAAGCTCAAACATATTTGTAGAGATAAAAATATTAAAACTAAATTATAATTAACAATAATCCTATAATAAAATGTTTAAAAATTATTAGCAAAATATAATTATTTTCGTGCAAATCACATATGGAATAGTTATAAACATAAATAAAAAAATAATGCTACAACAAAATTCAAATCAGACCAAAATTGAATGAGAAAAACTCAAACATATTCATATAGATACATAACATTATTAAAAAAACAAAAATAAAATTTAACCAACAATCCTATAATAAAATGTTTTCCGTGCAACACGGACGGAAAATAATAGTAATAAAAAAGCCAAATACAATAACAACAATATATAAACACAAAAATTAGAAGATAAATTGATAAATAATAACATAAAATAATAAGTCATGACTAATTAAGCAATTTCATTACCTTATTTATTTATTATTTATTTTTGTATTTAATCATTTGATTAGGATATTTCGCTCGCATTCTCTGTCTCATATTTACGTCGTCATCATCTTATTTGAACGTTAATTCATAATAAACACATTAATCTCGAGTAGGGTTTTAAATTAAGTTAAATTCTAATTAATTTTTATATTTTTATTGAGATAAGTAATATTTTCTCCGTTTCTTTTTAAACTATACATTTTATATTTTGGATTATCCCACAAAAATACCTTTACTTTTATTAATTTCCGTGTTGAAGTGAATGTGCAAACTAAAGTGGATAGATGAAGTATATATTTTTTTATAAAGAAGAGTGATAGTTCAATACTTTAAAAAATAAAATAATTTTATTTTTTATATTATAATTAAAGAATAACATTGATAAACGTGAAGTGGACCGTGCAATGAATTTAAAAAAAGAGAAATTCTCTTGTGAGACGAGTATTTTGTGAGACGGTTGTGAGACGGATCGACCCATCACTAAAGTATGTTTATTATATAGATAAAATATGTTTATTTGGAGTTAAAGTATGTCAATGATAAATCATATTATAATACAGTTAAAATCATATTTCAATGCATAATTCAACATACTTTAGAAAACATACTTTAACAACCATTAAACATATTTTATATATATAACAGACATACTTTAATACATTTTACAAACCATCTCATATAAATAACGTCTCACAAGAGACTTTGTCTAAAAAAATGTTAATAACTAATTTAGTATGAATATACCGCGTGCAATATGTATGTTACTATGATTCCAATAATTTAATTATAATAAATCTATCGTTTCTTTTTCATTTAATTTAATGTAGCTAAAAATTATTTTATAATGCTATTTTTTTATTTTTTTTATAAATCTGTGATAGAAACATACTCTTTATATTCATGTTAATCAATGCATATGTTTATGTTTTGTGTATATAATTTTATTCATAATTTTGTAAATTAAGAAAAGTTATTTATAATGTAAGAAAAAAAAATTAAAATGCAAGAAAATTTATATTTTTAAATATAATTGGATTAATTACTACTAGGTACACACTTTATACCCCCTAATTACTACTAGACATATTGATTTAAAATAATAATTATTATATATAAAATATTAAAGTAAAATACCAAATATACCCTTAAACTCATACACTTTTAAACCACCAATCCTACCCTTCACCCACCCACCCGTCGGGCCACCGTTGACTGGTGTTGACCGGCCGTTGACTGGTGTTGACCGGCGTTGATCGGCCGTTGACCGCCGTTGACCGGCAGTTGACTGCCGCCGCCGGAGCTCCGCCGGACCAACACATTTTTTTGCTGTACACACTTTTTTTTTGCTGCACACGAACACTTGCTGCACACAACATTTATGTGCAGCACATTTATAGGGGTAATATTGGAATATCACTATATATTTTTGTAGTTAGCAGTAATACTTTTGTATGTTTGTTGTATGTCATAGTAATTAAGGGTTTTTTGTACACCTAGTAGTAATCCTCCCAATATAATTTATCATATTATCTCAAAATTGACAAACCAATGATTTTTTTATTTTTTTTTAAGTATGATGATATATTTTTATTATTTATATTTATGTCATTATTTAATTTTATTTTTTTAAAGTAAAAGATATTAATCTAAATAGTGTTTTTTTTAAATAAATTTATTATAAATATTCATTGGGCGAATGATTTAAAAGGCTATAATCCAAAATTATAAAATTCACATATTTAATCATGTAATTAATATATAATTCAACATTATATCATTCATATACAAAGGTGTATTCATTTGCTTAAAAAAACATCTATTCAAGCTATGCTACTTTATCTGGATGTACAATCATCACATTGTATCTATTTTTAAATGATAACGAATTAATGATCCGATCAAATTAATAAAAAAAAAAATCTCAAGACCTCAAATGCTTCCTACCACAACAAGCATTGAATTGAAATGGCATCACAGCACTGGATATTTTGATCCAATGGAGAAAAGACTTCAAAGGCAAAAATTTGTGTACACGGGCACACGAACCACACTCCATGCGACTTTAGAATTTTGTGTTAAATTGTATACTCTTTAGTATAAAAATGTGTATCCTTTATTTTCTAAAGAAAAATAAAAAATATTAATAAAAAATGTATACCCTTTATAACAAAATGATGTATCCTTATCAAGTAAAGTATATACCTCTGGAACAAAACAATATACCTTTACCCATAATACTAAATTCTAAAGGCGCACGGTGTGCCCAGGGCCACGAGAGCCTATTTGAAATGGAGGAATCTTCAAGCGCTTCATCGAATAGTATTCATTGATAAATTGATCAAAGTGATTTCATACATTACTTACTTATGCCCAATGCACGCATGGAGAGAATTAGTGAGGGAGGGGGAGCTGTTTTGTCACCAGTCGCAAGAAATGACATAGTTTCTCTGCCAAATTCTATCAATTTATAAAGATTGAGTACAACCACTTTGTTATAACTAACTGACCAATATAAACTTATTCAAATAATTAAAAAATATTGATTTATATTTGCAAATGAATATCAATGAGATAAGTTATACTAAAATCGAACAAAAAATTCTAATTCCTGTGGAGAGGGGAGCCGAAAGAGCAACTTCGGGATTGGGCAATAATTGAAAGTAAGACAATTTTTCAGAGACAAGGAACTTAAGAAAATTAGAAAATAGATTTATTGCATTAGTAGCATATCTCTTACTAAATCACAGAAATTCTCATACAGATAGACATCTTCACCTGCAACATATCCAAATTCTTGGAGTAACTCCTATTCTCTCACTCTTTGCATTAATTGCTCCCAATTCTTGGAGTTAACTGTCTCTTCTTATCTCTCTGGAGTATTCTCAGATGTATACTGTTTCAACAACATCTTAAAATATCCTCCGGTCTTCGATTTCGTATTCCTTTCATACCAACAAACGAATTAACAAGACATACAGCAATGGCGATCCGGTTCGACCACAGCTGCCCTTTTTCTAATCGACAACGGTGGTCGATCTGGTCGGAAACAATCTCATGGAAATGAAATTCGACTCAATTTTCGAACAGCGACATCTGCTACTATACACCAGATCTGTTTCTTCGACCTGAAAACGTTAGATCTGTGCTTCACTCTTAATGTAGATCTGTGCTGTGCCTCTTGAATTAACTTCTTTCGATCTGCTACTCCACCAACACTCTTCACTACTCCCCTTACTGAATTTCTTGATAAAATTAATTTCTTGATAAAATTAATTTAATATCGTGTAAACCAAAATGCGATATGAAATTAATCGATTTCTCTCTCTACCTCTAACTTCAAAACCCACGTGGGATGGGAAAACAAAACACAATCATGAAAAAGGATTTAATAGTATATGCATTCTATTAAATTTTTTATTTGAATTTTAGAAAAAGGTTAATTGTATAAAAATATACTAACTTTCCATCTTTTCTCAATTTAATCACGATTTTTTTATTTAATCACGAACTTTTATTTTATCGATTAAATACATGAGTTTTTTTGTATTTTATCAATTTAATCACAAATTTTTTTCTACTTTCAATTAAATACATGGAATTATTATATTAATAAATAAATAAAATATAACTAATTTGACTAATACAAATAAGTACACATTAAATATCTAAAATATAATAAATAGATTACAAAAATTATGAAACAACTTATTTATAAATATAATTTATTCAAATTTTTATTATTAATATAAATATAATTATGTAAGTTATATATTTAGAATGTATATCGGGTGCACCCGGGTGCAAGGGTGCACCCACATATGTATGACTTTTTATTCTATTTTGTATATATACTATTCTATTTTGTATACATATTTTGTAATAATTATATACTTTTTTCACACTAAATTTTTCATTAAAAAAAACTATCATTCATATGTATATAACTTTTTATTCAATAGTGCATACATGTTTTTTTAATAATTGTATATTTTTTACACTCAATTTTTCATTAAAAAAACTAGCAATTAAATTGTATACATTATTGCTCATAATTGTACATGTTTTTTGTTATATTTGTATATGGGTGCACCCTATCTTAGGGTGCACACACTATAATTAGCTATATATTTAATATATGAACCTTTTTTTACGTAATCAAAGAATTTTAAAAAAATTTAATAATTCATCTGAAAATTTTATTTAACCATGAATTGTTCTAAAAATATATATGTAAATTAATAAATATAGGTAAATTTATTAATATTATTTAATCATCAATTTTTGTATGACAGTATTAAAAAATTATAATTAAAACAATTCATGTATAAATATTATTTAATTCCAAATTGTTTTATAATAAATATATATATATATAATATACAAATAAATAAATATATATATATATATATTTAATATTTAATAGATAATTTTTTTTATTATGTTTAAATATTTAATGTGAATTGGCTTTTATTATTTGAGTTAGTCATATTTTATTAATATAAAAAATAAAAATGGTAAAATATAAAAAATTATTTATTTAGTTTTTAAAAAAATTAGTGATTAAATTGAAAAAATAGAAAAAAAATTGTGTATTTAATTGATAAAAAGAAAGTTTGTGATTAAATTGAAACAAAATGTGAAGGTCATGTATTTTTTAATAAAAAAAATTCATGAATAAATTGAAAAAAGAAGAAAAGGTCATTTATTTAATTGCAATTAACCCTTTAAAAAATATGATGTAAAGATGTATGTATCTGTCTAATAACACATTACACAGATGTCAACTCTCCACTTTCTCATTATTTTATTACATTGAAAAAATAAAAGAGTTAATATTAGCTACGTATATCCATATGTGTATAATTTTTTATTCTATTTTGTATATATATTATTTTATTTTGTATATGTGTTTCTTAATAATTATATACTTTTTTTACACTAATTTTTCATTAAAAACGTAGCATCCATATGTGTATAACTTTTTTATTCAATAGTGTATACATGTTTTTTAATAATTGTATGTATATTTTTTTAAACTCAATTTTTCATTAAAAAAACTAACAATTAAATTGTATACATTTTTGTTCATAATTGTATATGATTTTGTTTATATCCATATACGTTTTTAGAATAGATGCATCCTATCTTAGGGTGCACTCATGTAAACGTATAATTAGCCAAAATAAAAAAGTGAAAAGCGTATACGTTTTTAGAGTGGGTGCATCCTATTTTAAGGTGCACTCATGTACAAGTATAATTAGCCAAAAATAAAAAAGTGAAAAGCAAGCCGAACGCGCCTTTAATTTGCATTTCAATTTCAAGAGGTAGCGACTATCTCATCTATCCAATCAAACGCATACTTTTTTTTTCTTTTTTTAAATACTTCCTTCCTCCCATTATAATTTTCATGTTTACTGTTTTACATTGTTTAAGGAAAAAAAAATTGACCAACTTTATTAATTTTTAAAGATATTTTAGTATTTTTTGATAATAAATAAAGTGTAAATTAATGTTATGAATTTGAAAAATTAGTGGCAAACTTAAAATTAATGTAACTTTTGAGATTATTGAATAAAATTATTTTTTTAGATGTAAAAATTATTGTGAAACAAATAAATGAAGAAAGTGTGTTATGGGACTGAGAGAATATTTGATAAGGATTTTTTTTTGCCATAGTGAAATTAGAAACTTAACCGACCTGAATGAAATTAATTCAAAGCTAATGAATTGAGATTTTAGAATTATAATTTCCATTTCAAGAAGTATAGAGGAATTATTGACACTGTTAATAGATGTGGGAATATTTTTCTCCTTAATTTCTTTTAATTGTAGACTTTGTTGTTTTGATTATTGATGATTTGAGTGTTTATACACTTATTTGCTCCCTTCGTCCAGTTCAATTTTTTTTTCTTTTTACACGTAGATTAAGGAATATTATTATTTAATATATAGTGGATAGTTGTATTAGTGGGAGTGTTGACCCCATATTTTAATTGTATTAGTATGTGTGTGGGTCCCATGTGTGTAAAAAAGAAAATATGACTCTTTGAGTGGGACGCCCAAAATAAAAAAAAAAATGATTCTTTGAGTGGGAAGGACGAAGTACTTCTTTTTACTGGATACTAAAGTTAGGAAATAAAAGAATGAATAAGAATAGAATTGGAGTCTTGTGTCTCAGGTATATAAAATGTGTAAGGGTACAACATTTTATTCTAAAGGGTATATACTTTAATTAATAAAAATGCAACATTTTATTTTAAATGATATTTAATTTCAATAACTTTTTTTTTCGTAAAATATAGTAAATTAATTATGGTTGGACATTAAAGTCTAAACACCCTCAGATGAGCATTTATGGTTGGACATTAAATTATTGGGTAATTCTTGGGTGACATGTGGATCACTCTCGTGTGAGAGGGTCATGGGTGACCACGGATCACCCAAGTGATCCTCTAAATTATTAGTAATTTATTTTCTTTGAAATAATAAGACTCGTGATTAAAGAAAAGTAAATTTTTTTCTTTTTACGCTCTTTTCATCTTTTGCTCCATTATATTTTTCACATTAAGAAATAACCTACTTTATTAATTATTCCACGTTACTAAAAAAATCACATTACCTAAAAAAAATTAATAAAATGAATTTATATATATATATATATATATATATATGAGAAATACTTATATAAATTAGATTAACCTTGCATCCTGATTTCATCAAAATTATTTTTTTAGTGCATGAATTTTTTTTATAAAGAAGAATTATTATTTTTTGAATGAAAAATATTATTTACACAGTCCCAAAAGATACTTCACGAATTATTGTGTGTGGAGTTTAAGATTTTTTTTTTAATGTAGGAGTATAAAGTAGTAAGAAAAAAAAGTATGTAAAGTTATTGAGAAATATGAAAAACTGGGTATTATATTGAGATTTATGTAAAAAAAAATGAGTATTATAATAGTATTTTTTTTTATTAATTTTAGGAAAAGTAAAGTGTGGAATATTTTAGAAGAATGATAAAAAAGAAAATTGTGAAATACTTATAGGACGAATGGAGTACTTCTCAACCTTTATGTTGTGATTTTTTATTTTTATTTTTACATGAGTAATAATTTTTATTTAAAATTATAATAGTTCATCTTTCTATAGCATAATATTTCATGTACTTAAAATAATTTTATAAAATTAAATACATCGGATATCAAATATTATTCTTATGCAATAAAAGCAATTTTCTGAAAAACTCATTAGGTTAGGATATTTACTAAATACATGGGTTATAGCCCAATAAAAATATTTGTTGGGCTTAATGTACAGAGCCCAAATGAAACAGACTACTATTTCACTTAAAAGGACACACGGACTTATAGTGAAATACATCTAATCAGTTTTGATAAGATTTATTGGTGAAATACAGCAATTGCTTTAATCCGTTTTGGGGAAGACTCATAGTGAAATACATCTAATCAGTTTTGATAAGATTTATTAGTGAAATACAGCAATTGCTTTAATCCGTTTTGGGGAAGACTCATATTCGTTTTAACAAGACTTATATTAATAAAATACAGCCAATCCGTTTTGAGAATGAATCTAAATTTAGATCTTAACTATTACTTGGATAAATTAAGTTTTAATTTAATCTGCATCATTAAAATTAAGAGTCCGACTATAGTGCACTTGGACAATGTTAATCGTTAAATCAAGTTTTAATATAATCTATACCATTAAATATCTAATAATATAATTAAAAGAAAAAAAATCCACTAACACATTTTAACTATAAATATGGGTGTGCACCCCAAAATCACCCTAAAATTAAATTAAATAATTAAAAATTGAAGAAAAAAACTAGCTATTATATCCTTATTTTAACCTATCAACCACAACTGCAGTACTGCAGAATCACCCTAAAATCTATGTTCTTATATCGCTTGCTAAGATTGTATCTTGATCAAAGAATAATATTTACAAGAACCTACAATTGAATCTATTAAACTTTGATCATATTTACAAGAATCTACCATTGAATCCATGAAATCTCACGTACATAACTTTCTTGTGTACAAAAATAGATTAGGATATCCATGATCAAGATTGAATCAAGATTGAGGAGGTTTTTTGGTTGGGGTATTGGATGAGGTTAATGGGAATGAAGGTATATTAATTCTCATTAGTGATGTTTGTTTAATTTAATGGGAATCAAAATTCCCCAATAATACATTGAGAGCCACATATTAAAGTCAAGAAATTGAATACTTCAAAGATTAAAAGTTTGAACATAAAAAACATGTATTTAAATTAATTAGATAAATATTAAATTAAATAAATATAAAATTGAAATTACAATAAGTATGATGAATATGAAAAGTTATTATTTATTTAATATAATAAATATAAATTAAGTTATTAAATATTATATGTCATTAATAGATGGATGAAAGAGTAAAGATGTGTAATTTAAAAAAATAGGTAGGGATATAAATGGGAAAAAAAGTTTCTCAAATTCATCACACTTCTAATATATTAAGATTAAGATAGGATATGACAAGATGATTTTGAGATCTTAGATTTTTTTTTCCTACTTAAAATAACTGTTCACGAAGGTTGGGGATAATTTACATCTATAGTTTTTTTAAGTGCACTCAATTTTAGGGATGTAGAAAAATGTAGGGTAGGATACAAATCCACACACTATACTCTATTTTCACTTTTAAATTGAGCTTCTAGTAGTATGTGAGTATACCCACCGAATACACGAGTAATATATAGGTAAATGAATATTTGCAATTTTGACAGATTTTATGGATAACCCATCAATTGAGTCAATTTTTAAAATTCGATTCGGTTCGATAATTAAATCTAGATGCACATCCTAAATAACCCCATGTATTATCCCACTCGAGTTGTGCCTTGTTGGTTTGTAGTAACACAATTAATCACTATTACAATGAATAGAAAAATTAAAAGGAGAATTACTAATCTTTCTTACAAATCTGAATCTTAAATATCTCAGGATGATGGCGAAGACGAGACGAATAAAACTCTTCCCGCGAAGTCGAGTCGAATAGAACTATTCTCGCAAGAGAAAACACGTCTCGGGTTATGCAGATGCCTTGGATGTGGTGTATGGAATGGATGTGGTGTATTGAATGAGTGCAGAAAGACCCTATTTATAGGCTCCATAGATAACTCCCATATGACAGGATTGCTATTTTAATTAGTGATTGTGATCTCACAATTTTGTCATTGATTGTGTTCACACACAAAATCATCAATTTACTATATTTGATTAATTCCACCTGTGAGATTAATTTCACTCACTTTAATTATTATTTAATTGGTGACTAACCAATTAAATTCTCCAACAATCCCCTACACGAGTGCAATTTGATTCTCATGCAATGCAGACAAACAATCCAATTCTCATGAAACATTAATGTAGCCGGATAGGTAGCTTTGGACTTTGAACCTTCTGTAGTCCAACACTATCGAGTATACCGGTGGCTTAGTAGACACAAGGTCCTTGAACTACTCCTCTTTAGCGTATATTGAGACAACAATGTGAACACATAAATATCTCGCATTCTTCTTGTTCTCATGTTTTGGTCCGTTTCAGCTATGGACTCCCTTAGGATTCATAAACGTTTTACTTTGAAGCAGCCACTCACTTCACACTTACATAGTTGATCTCCTATCTTGAGTACACCGTTATACTCAATCAACCTTTACAATCAACCTTTACTTGGCTTTTTAGAAATCATTAAAAGTTAAAGACTTGACCTCATCACAATACGAGTTCCATACTTGGTAGTATTACTCTACCAAGGAATGGTAGGTACCAAGTTTGACTTGAACCTCTTGCTGTCCCATTGAACCAAGTTCATGGGATTCTTAGTCATCAAGGTTGGGTTTCCACTATTTTGGCTTTTTTACTTTGTGGATTTTAGTCTCAATACATCAAGCAATTTTATTGATCTTTATTTTCACATACACGATCAATTTATTGTGTATTAGACATAATCACTTTTCATCTCTAATCCAAACACCCTCATACTTGGAGTATCACACCCCATACTTAGGGTAGCACCCCCATACGTTGAGGTATTTGTATGACAGTTTACGTCCCTTCCACATGTATAACTCACACGCCTTTACGTATAAGTCTTGTTCTCCTCCTCCACAAGTGAGTCTCCTTTAAGAAAGACTCCAAATTCAACGTCATGATGTAGAGTAACATATTTTGCTGTCACCTCTTGAAATTGGCACCCTCAAGCTGCTTGGGCTTCTCCATTGGATCTGGAGCCATGAATGATCTCGACATCCCCATTGAAGAATACATCCTTGGGAAATCAGTCCCAACAAGAATCTTATCATTAACTCTCTGGTAGTTATTCGCATTGGAGGTTCAGCTCCATCAATATTCATTGCGTTAGTCATGGTGATTGATGGGTGTGGAGGCTAGATGTTTCTTCTTGCGGTTGTTGGATTGTAGGTACTTCAATCAATTACTATTGCAATGAATAGAAAAACAGAAAGAGGAATTACTAACCTTTCTTACAAATTTGGATCTTGGGTCATGGATCTTGAATGTCTCGAGATGATGGCGAAATCGAGTCGAGTAAAACTCTTCCCGTAAGAAGAAACATGCCTTGATAGTGCTCTGATAAAGGTAAAACGACTTCTTGTTTCTGGTGAAGCAATATCGCTATCACAGAAACTCCGATGAACTAAGAGAGGATGAAGGATTAGATCGTACTATAATGCAAGTACTTGTGTTATGCAGATGCCTTGGATGTGGTGTATGGAATTAGCGCAGAATAAAAATCTTATATGACATATTTCTATTTTAATTAGTGATTGTGATCACACACAATTTTGTCACTGATCGAGTTTCACACACAAATCACCAATTTATCAAATTTACCATATTTATTAATTCACTAATTTTAATTATTATTTAATTGATGATTAATTTATTAATTAATGCTTAGTAACCCATTAAACAACATGCCTTCCTTTTATTAACGAAAATGAAAGATCACATAAAAACAAAACATCAATAAATCGATTTATATAATCTTAAAACACAAACAATAACAAACACTTAAAAATAGAGATGGCAGTGGTAGTGAACAATTAATTAACTGAATATTCCTCTCCTTCCATCTAAAAGAACATGGGCTGGTAATCCATGTACTTTGGGCTTTTCTGTTGGGCTTTCGGGATGGGCTCTATCACGTGCCCTCGTTGCTGTTAGGAAACGCTCTTACACCCGGAGGGAGCTTTCTCGTTTAAAATAAAAGAGCGCCGGAGAAAGAGCTTTCGCCCGGAATACCTTCGTCGCTACCGCCTCATTAACGCATCCTTCGTCGCTTTCGGTAACCCTTTTCATCACTTCTCCTTCTTCGCTGTTTAATTCATTTCAATAAATTATTCTATTTGTTTCTGCAGCTGCTTCTATTTTCTCGCGTCTGATTTTGAATTACTGGTCCAGCTCCAACTTAATTTTTGCAGAAGTTGAAACGTTCGAGCATCTTTTCATTTTTTTTTGGTATGTTGAAGGTATCTCTGTCTTGTGTTTCTTCTTTTGTAGCACTATTTTGGAGGGTTTTGGAAATTGTTTCGGATAATGTTATTTGTCAATGATTTCTTTGCATTTTTTAATTTCTGCTGCTTTACTGCTTAGTCTTAATGATCGTGTAATGTTTTCTGGAATTTTAAGATTAGATTTGGTGAGGATGAGGATTGTTATGTATTTGGGGACTGCTTTGAGAACTGAATGTTGCTAATGAATGTGAACTGTTAAGGCTAAAGGCTCTGTATGCAATGCTGCTCGCTTTGTACATTCAATCAATCTTAACTTGTTTTTTAACCAGAGCATGATCAATTTGGTTATTAGGCTTAGAAAAATTAGTTAAAATCATTAGATAAATATGTCGAACTCTTGAAGACTTTGATTTAGCCTTTAAGTACTAGATTGTGGATTTTTATATGATTCTATGATCTCTTGGTAAGTGAAATTTTATATGGCTGTCCATGAATCCTATGACTTCTTAGGATTTGATTTATTATATATATGAAAATAGTGCTTGTAACTGGGATCATAAAATCTGTAGAATATATGTATTAAAGTAGTGTTCTTATGGTTTTGGGAACATGTTACAGTTCTGGGGTGCATTAGTTTAAACATTCTTGAATCCCGATCTACAGATATGCCTCGTTCTCTTCTTTGCACCTTATTAGCAACCTTACTAAAAAAGTTAAAGGAAAAGAGATTATTATTAAAATTTTAAATACATTTTAGGCTTTACTTCCTTGTAAGTTATATGCAAAGTTACTTGACTCGTTGGATTGTGAAACATTTTTATTTATATAAAACAAAGTTTAAAAAAAAAGGGATTTTATATCCATATATAGTGATTGTGATTTTTGCAGTTATAAAGCAGTGAGATGCAATTAAGGATGGTAAAATGAAGAGGTGAAGTAATTGGTGCAAATAATGATTATGTGTAGGGTAGTGGTAGCCTGTCCTAGTGAAGTAATATTTCAGTTGTTAAGAAGAAAGAGCAACCTATCTAGTCAATCTTTTCTTGCTCTAATGATGGGGCAACCTCATCAATTCTTCTTACTTGAACCACCCTACAATCTTAAAAAAGTAGCAATTCATTTCACTCCATGTCCTTTTATGTTCTGTTTTTTGCATTATAATAATATAATTACAATAAGGGTAATTTTGGAGTAAGAGAATCCAGTGGTATGAAAATAGAAGAATGATAATCAAAAGACAAGAGAAGTCATTGGGTCTACATGTGTTTCATGGGTGGTGTTCTCGCCTGCCTTTTCTTCTTCTTGGAATGTCCATAACTATCTCTCTCTCTCTCTCTCTCTCTCTCTCTCTCTCTCTCTCTCTCTCTCTCTCTCTCTCTCTCTCTCTCTCCCCAAATACATATTTCAGTGTGTATCATTAAGAAATTTTGCTGGCATGAAAATTGTATGTGAACATGATGTGGGACCTTGAGCTCTTAGAGTTTATACTTGTTGCTCCCACCTATATTCAATAATGATATATTTGCCTTATTTCTCTAATAATACATGTTTGTTTTGTTATTAGTTTATATAGTGTTGCATGATGGATCAATTAGCAATTTTCTTATTATAATTCATTTTTCATTATCAACTCACTTGACCCATCGTGAGTAACCCACCTGCCCCCAGTTGCAATCTACGTAAGGTTAAACCCAAAAAAAAAAAAATAATAAACAAAGCCCATCCCACTGGTGACCCACCCAGTGAATGGCCACCCCACTTGTGCCCACTTAAGAGTGGGTTGTAGGATAACTTACCCTCCAACCCACACTGACAGGCTGACAGCTCTAATTTTCATCTGCCCTTTAACATTTTAAGGATCTCAATTGTTCTTTTGGATAATAGTTGCTGTTAAGTTAACTAGTTAAGATTACTGGTAACTTGGTAGTGCTTCTCCTCTTCCTAGTCATGATTCGTTTCATCAGAGACCATGATATTTAGCTGTTTGTTATTGGAGTTTTTCTTTCTACAAGTAACAATTGGTGTTAGTACCTACTTGAATTTAGTTGTTCTATGTGCCTTTTTTTTTTTAGCTAAATAATTGTCTGTTTAAATGTATAGCTTGATTGAGAACCACTGAGCCCATTTATGGACACTTTTCTCAAGAAGCAATCTGCCAATCCATGAAATGTCTCTGCTGAAATGAACTGAATGCCTGAAGGCATATGACCTTTAGATTGATAGTTATGCATTTTTACCTAGGAACTGAACTCAGCTTTCTTTTTTAACATATTATTTGTTGATTTCTTTGCAGATGTTTTTGCTGATCTCAGCAGGTGATATGCTCAACACTTAGCAGGGAACACGAATAGCGAATAATTCCCTGAAATGTCGTTCTCATTCACTCCTCAACAGCAGCAACAGCCACAGCAATCTCTATTCCCGTCTCCGTTTCAACAACCCTCTCCATTCCAACTCCCACAGCAACAACAGCAACAATCCTCTTTCCAATTCGTCCAACCACCACAGCAACAGTCTCTTCAACCTCAACTGCAGCCGCAGCCTCCGTCGCAGCAGCCGCAGCTTTATCTTTTTACCAATGATAAAGTTCCCGCCACTTATGGTACCAAATGGGCTGATCTTTATCCTGATTCACAAAAAGTTTTGCTTCAAATCGAGTAAGTTTCATTGTCCATTGGCATTTTGATGGAATTTTATTTTTAGTTTTTACTTTTTCCTGTTAAGTTCATTGGGCCAAT
The DNA here is from genome assembly GCA_023678885.1 of Pogostemon cablin. Taxonomy (NCBI): domain Eukaryota; kingdom Viridiplantae; phylum Streptophyta; class Magnoliopsida; order Lamiales; family Lamiaceae; genus Pogostemon; species Pogostemon cablin. Next base: position 35,063,120 of record CM042951.1, read on the forward strand.
TAGGAATTGAAGTTTTCTTTGGATGAAGGGAGAGAATATTGGAGTACAGGGACGAAAGTCAGCGATTGGATCAGTGCAGCAGGCTTTATGACTCGTCTGTGTCTAACAATGGATTCGAGCTTGATACCAGCTTTACTGTTCAGGTTTTTATTAATTTCTTAATTTCATGTCCAAATTAAGAGTTAAAGACCAACTCTTGGGTTTTATTATTTTTTTGGGTGATCTAATGGCTTTAGTTATGAAAATGTAGTTTTTAAACTTCTGTTGATAGTTGTTCTGTGAGATTTTTGAAGTATTATTACGTTTTTTGAAAATTTTCTCTGATGTATTCATTGGTTCTCAGCTAGAAACCCCAACTCACAACTAGATTTTCATGCATCTTTAGTTAGATTTCATAGTCCAGTTTGTCAGCTTTCTATCGTATTACTGAAATTCGTAATTTTTTTTATGTCTGTATTCAACCTATACTCTTGATGACATGTTCTAAAAGAGTCCCTATCATATGTTCGGTCACCTCCATGAATTGCCAAACACTAGAATGCAGACATTTTACTTGTTTCTAAAATAATTCTCTGCTTTTAACTGCCACTGAATGCTAGAGTCTTGGTTCATTTTGGAGGTTTATTTTATGTCCATGCAGGAACTTGGCGGAATTAGTATAACTATGGAAAGACAGAAGGCAGCTCTACAAGAGCTAATGGTTGTTGTTAAAGATATGTTACGAAATACTGAAGTTGCTGTTCGATCCTTTATGATGTTAAGACCCAGGTTTCTTCACCAAAATAAAGCTTCTGCAACAGGTGCTGCTGCTCCTTCCCAACCTTCAGGAGTAACTGTTGCTCAAAACCAAAGTAGCCAACCTGCAGGAAATTCTATGGTTCCAGTTTATGATTTTTACAGCGGACTACCAAAGAAGCCATCTCCATTTTTGCAACAAACTATTACCAGATTTGAGAAGTATCTCTCAGAGTGTCGTCAGTGGATTGAAGAGTTGGAACAATTGCTTCTCTTAGGCTCTGAAAAACACCCTTTCAATTCAAGTTCGTCGCTGTTGCAATCTCTACCAAAAGTCATGACAAATGTTCATGATTTCTTTGTGCATGTTGCAGCAAAGGTGAGGAGGTTAACATCACCCCCCATCCCCCACCCCTCAACATTTGAATTATTCTATTTTACTGTTACACATATATCCATGACTTTTTAGGTTTTTTGGTTGGTCAATGGATGCATATATCTGATATAACTTTCTTTTCATCTTGTGATTTCATATGAGATTGCTTAGACATCCTTGAAGTTATGGAATATAGTTTTATCAACCTAGAAGCTTTTATGGTTTCACCATCGTATCATTGTATTAATACGCCTTTTATTGTTGGAGCATATCCATATGAAACATATCATTGGCATCTTTCTATACTTGAATTTTCTCAGCTAGTTCGATCGCACATAACTCCCATTTAAGTTTCCTGTCATTGCCTAAGAGGATTCCAGTACGCACTATATTTATGTTGCAGAGCTTTTAATGTTACTACTTTTTAATATGTCAACAATGTATAGTGTTTTGTTTAAATTTGAAGACTTTCCAGTTTGCTCATCAATAAGGCTGGCATTTTCAAGCCTATTCATTTATTTCTCAATCGTATTATTATAGTGCTGGATAATGCAAATGAATGTCTGTGAAAAAATTGGATTTTGGTGTGATTATGCCATGCTTCACTGTCCCTCCACCCTTTAAAGATGGGTTTTAATATTGTTAACCTCTCCATTGTTTTACCAAGTATTTGTTCTGCCTCTATATTGGCATGGTATATTTCCAGTGACTTTTTTATACTAATGATGGTTAGGTGGAGAGCATTCATCAGTACATTGAATCCATGAGATCTGCATATCTTGCTGACCAACGCTGCCGAGGAGATGAGAATGATCCATTTCTTGAGGCTGACCGCAGGGAAACTGCGAAACAGGAGGCTGCGGCTCGAAGGGTGCACCCAACTATCCATTTACCCGCAGTATCACAACCGACAGGACAGATCACTGGACCTGTTGCTGCTTCAGCTGCAACTGGAGCATCAACTTCAACAATTGCTTCTATTGTACCGGCATCAAGTGGAAGTGGATCCCTCTTTTCTACTCCTGCTACTGCCACATCAACTCCTGCTCTATTCTCTACCCCTACCTCTTCTGCTCCTTTCTCATCTTTGTTAGGAACTGCTGCTTCTCCACAATCATCACCTTTTGGTTCCTTGTCTGCTTCAACACCTGCCTTTGGCAGTTCCAACCCTTTATTTGGTTCAACCCCTGCTTCTGGAGTTTCTATGTTTTCAACACCTTTTGCTTCAGGTCAGTAAACTCTTGACATCAGTACTTTAACTAGGTTATACAGGGTGCTTGGTAACTTGAAGTGAACTGATAATGGAATGGTATGACAGACTGACAGAGGAATGAGTTTGATTCCTACCCCTTTTTGAGAGAATTTTAATTCCTCCGCAGCGAGGTGTAATTTCAGAATAACTAATTCTTCCAGTGAATTTATTTATTTTCCTTCTTCAACACCAAGCACCCATTACTATTCCTCCTCCCTCAAATCATCCAACCAAGTGCCCCTAGATTTCTATGATCACCTGAAAAAAGAAAAGGGGAAAGAATTAAAAAGATACTGATTTGAATACATAGCAATCCGGCAGTGATGATGGATCTTCGACTATAGGCGACAATGCAATCTTTAATTCTTTAATCTGAACACTTAGCTAGAAACTTGAGATAATTGTTGATAAAAATATTTACAAGACAAAAGCAACTTTAACATATTGCATCAGTCAGTAATGCCATATTTATCTAATTTATTCTTCTTGTGTTTAATTTGTATAATATGTTCTCACTTGATGCATTTATTTGTTATAGGAGCTGCTACAGGATCAGGAGCTAGCTTTGGAAATGCATCGGTGAGTAAATTTTGACCTTTTAAATTAGCGGTTATCTTTCATGTGTGTTTGGGGGAGGGGGTAAAGAAATCGTTTTCCTACTTTTCATCACAAAGCATGCACTATTTTGCTTAATGTGGTAATTCTAGCTGCATAATAGTGTAGTTAAACTGAACAATTTGGTGTACAATTTTGGTTTGTAATAATTATCTGAGTTTCAAATACTGTGATTTGCTTACTAACTAATCTCATTGACCACGCTTCTATCATGCTAAGTATGAGTTTAGTTTGAGAATTTGATATTTCTGAACATTTGTAATTACTCACTGGGTGAAGCCAGGACAAACAAACATATTTCACGCATGGGTCTGTATTCTTAGATCATGTGTCGAGTGGCTCGATTCAGTTTCTTGTTCTTGGCATATACTTATATTCAGATGTGGGTTGCTTGAGATATAGACTCATGGCTTCTCCCAATTTGTTTCTTTTGCAGAAGGCAAGAGCAAAGAATCGCACTGGACGTCGTTAACGACGAAGATAGCATCGTCTCAGTTTCTATCCATGCTCTCTCTTCAATCCCCATGAATCTCCATTCGGTTGTAGATTTATTCACTTGTGTCTGAAATGATTTCAAATCATGAACTGACATTTGAACACTTCTAACCAAAATCTCATTTTGTATTTCTGATGTTGCTCGGATGTGAACTGGCGTTTTCTTTTCTACGTTTTTAGTATTTGGTTCGCTAGTTCAAGTTCATGCTCTTATAGTTCGATTATTATTCTTGACTTGACTAGTTTTTACTTCTTTTTTTTTTTTGAATTTTTGATAATTTAAATTTTGTTAGTCATTTAATTTATTTTTAATTAATAAATTAAAAAACCTATATAAAAGAGAGGGTATTAAAAATAAAAAATTATAGTAAAATTTTTAATAAAAAAAATGATAGTCAATAAATAAAAGATCATAAAAATTGCGTGTCTTGGAGAGATCAACTCATAAATAAAAGTAATATTGCAATAATCCGAAGAACAAAGGGCAAATGTAGGCTTGATCGTTCTGGGATACTAGTGTATGTGTATCATGCGGATAAGGGGTGTGAAGATGCATAATGCATGGGATGGACTCTATAGCTAAGGAGCCGTTTACTTCTATGGCTAAGGATAACTAACAGCAGTGTTTACTTGTTCCTTGGTTGAGGTTAACCCCTCATTTCCGTAACCCATATACTCATTTACTTTACAGGTTAGAAATATATTCATTTTACTAATTTACCCTTTATAAAAATATCCCTTTCCTGCAAATTTGGAAAAGCCAGAGAAGTAGACCCTGGAACAGGAAGAAGAAAGCAAGAATTGGCACACTGGTTTTCTCACTCCTCTGATTCCGTTTGAGATTAATTGTTGATACCCCATCAAGTGGGAGGCTATTCCACAACTGTCTATCATAAAGGGTTGAAGTCGAAGAGAGAGTGCGCGCGAGAACAGATCTTTCTTCTTTCGGAACCAAGGCGGCAGCAGTGGTGGTGGTGGTCGTTTTAATTTTGAGTTGGTAACGGTTGGGCGATTCGCCGTCTTGGGTAGGTGTCAGTTACGCTGCCGGGATGAAAGGAATTCTTCCAGTTTTCTTTGAAATCGATAAGAAAGAAGCTGTCCAGGAAAATACGAAGAACCCTAGTTTTGGATGATTCCTTCTTGTTGTGAGGATGAAAGAGGGGGCAGAGAAGGATTTTCACCAGCGTAACCCTCGGGCTAATTCTTATCCCCCCAATTTGGGTGGTTTAATAAACCTGTGCAAATAGCACCGGGCCGCCCTTGCCGGCCCCGAGTGTTATCTTTCGGGCCGAACCATGAAAGTAAACACACTCAACACACCGTTTAACCAGGGTTGAGTAAAGGTTATCCCTACTTAACACTGAAAGTAAACGGCGCCTATTTGTACACACTACCTCATCCATTCAAAAGAGATTCATCATATATATCTGTTTACTCTAATTGTACTAATTTTATTATTACATATTTTCCATTATTAAAAAAAAAACATACATATTACCTACCAATCACTACTAATATAATTATACCGTATACATAAAATAATAATAATATTTAATTCATATGAAAAAGACCTTTCGAAAGCATGATTGATTGATGCGATTGAGATTATATTGGCAGCTATCATATACTAGCTATTGTGATCCTTTGAGTCGCACTACTTGGGAGCCTGGAGCTCCATTATGGTAAGCTTGACTAGATGCTATAGTGTGTTTGGATTCAACGAATGTAGTTATTTAAATTAATTAAACTTATACATGCTGAGTGTGTTGGACTTTACAAATTGATTGTGTTTGAACCTAAGTGTAGCCCTCCACTAAACTTTTAATCCACCAAAATAATTAAGCGAGCTTCAAGCCCCAAAAAGCTCTAGTCCAATTTAAACACTCAACTTTATGTACCAATTTTCCACTCACCGAAAATGGGTTTTAGCTATTAAATTACACTACGACTAATCCGATACTATTTAATTTCTCCAAAATTAAACTTGTAATCTCGATTAAATTGGTGATTTAATATTATGATTATTAATATTAATAGTCCTTACAAATAAATTTCCCCTAAACAATAGATACTCGTGAATAAGTAGGTGCATGAATCATAAGTTTCCACACGAAACCTTTTACTTGGAACGGTTCACAAAGACTCTAATCTACTTATAAATAGTAGTGAATAGTACGAAAATAGAGATGGGTGGCCTAGGGACTAGTCACAATTAGATTAAGGACATGAAGTACAATCTTATATTAAAATTGGTGTCCAATTAGTAGTTTGGCATGTGATCAATGACATTTTGATAGAGATTGAGGCATTTGGCATTATTATTATTTAATTCCACAAACAAACAATTAATGAAGGAATGAGCATGTGGTTTCTAATAATTTTGTTTGGTTTTATGCTGCCAGATATTTTAATTACTCTCATGAATCATGATCATTCAATCATGGTAGAAGAATACCACGAAACCAACGCATTAATACATCATTTTCACATAATAAATAGTTCTTCCATCTAATAATAATAGGATTAATTTGTTGGAAATTATTAATTTCCATTATAATATAATTGTGAGCAATATATTATTATACAATTATATTAGCTATTCAATTATTTTATGGATTTAATTAAAGTGATCCAATTAAGATTAAAAGTTCATGGGCTATAATAATAATTAATATGGGCCAAATGAGTAGATACTCAATACTACGTGATTAGGTGATTATGGGTGGTCTAGTCAAGTAGTATATAAAGGTTACCCGATTTTGGTCCCCAATATACTAAGCCGCACATGATCTTCCCTTCGGGAAGGATTACTACGGTCCCCATAAAGGAATTAGGAGGGCTTAGTTGAGGAAGACCATATAACCACTGATCCTGAGTTCGTGTTCCGCCTAGAGACTCATTGGATCAGGTACGCTTCCGCATTATATTTTTGATCTCGTTAATCATAATAGGGTTTAAGGTATTAAGATTTATTAATTTATTTCCAACAAGTGGTATCAGAGCCACCCTATATACGATTTTCTGAGATCTGTTAGAGTAATGTTTCAAAAAAAAGAAAGAAGTTGGGTTGAATTTGGGTTTTGCCACGTTGGATTATAAGGGAAAATAATTTTTTTTATTTTTTTATTTTTCACGTAGGATTTGGGCAGAGTCAAAATGGTCAAAATCTGACAGGTGTTCGATTTGTAATCTCTTAATAAAATCGAGTACTTATTTATAAATATCCAAAATTTTAGACTAATTTGAAATCAGGTAAAAGATCGGGACTTTTGACGCAATTAACTCATAATAATACTGCTCCACGTTGAATTTATGAAATATTTTTTTAAAATTTATTTATTAATTTTTAGATAATTTGATATTTTTAGATAATAAATAATACTTACTCCCTCCATCACTTTGATAAGTGTATATTTTGCCATTTTGGTCCGTTTCAATACAAAGTGTTCATTTCCTTTTTGGATTGATGTGACACACAATAATATTATTATACTCAACCCACTACACATGAGACCCACCCTCAACACTAATACAACTTATATTTTAAAATATTATAATTCTTAATTCACATGCAAAAAACAAATGAACACTTATTAAGAAAACGAAAGAGAGAATATATTAGTATGTGTTTTAGATAAAATATTTTAAATTTTGGATTGAAATATTATTACTATGAAACAACTCATCAAAGATACTAGATTTCTGAAAAATATTGGTACAAGAAAAGGTTTATTGGTGAAGAAATAATTAACTATAGTAACTCAATTTATTAATGGATACTAGATCACCCCTCACTATATGTAATCTCTTATTTGAGATGTAGCTCACATGTTACAAAATATCATCTTTTATGACTATTTGAACTGTTCATACAAACATTCTTAGAAAACACGATTCTATAAAATGGTGGGTGAAGGATAAAATAGTATTACCTTTCATTATAATTTATCTATTTTACAAAAAATCATATTATAATTAATTATTTCTATTTAATTCTTTTTATGTAAATACATTCTACTCATATAAGAAATTTAAAGTTATAACTCACTTATATAGAGTGCAAACCCTTTATGGGCAGAAAACTATATCAACGTTACGTGGGATAAGTTACATACGAGGAATAAGAACTAAATATTTTGTTGACATAGTTTACTTTATTTATTAAAAATAATAATTATTATGCTGAATTATTTCATAAATAATTTGAGAAATAAATAAAAATATAATATCTATAAAATTAAAAAAAATAATATAAACGATCTCGTGGAAGTGGGTGACGGTTGCCTAAGTTGTCAATTGATTTGCACATTTGGTTTAGAGACGATGTGACTTGTAATCAGTGTCGGTCTAATATTTCAGGAGCAAACTAAAAAATAAAGTTCTATATAAATATTTAAGAGAAATGGCGACGAACCCTAAATTCTACTCTACAATTTTTATTTTATTTTTTATTTTATCAAATTTTAAGTAAATTTGTTAAAATCTTTAAATTTATATAAATAGTTTTAAATCGGTTAAAATAAATTACTCAATTATAAATATTTATATCTCGAATGTACATATTTTTATGACTCAATTTTTTTTATATATTTATGACTCGATTGTACAATTTATAGTCGATTAAAGTTTTAAATCTCAAAATTTCGTCATTTTCGGCATTTAAATATTTATCACTAAACATGCATGAGACATTACAATATTTTGCTAAATCCATTTGGGGAAATTGAAATTTAAGCCTTTTTTGATTATATATTTTATGTGTATATAGATATCATTTTAATAAAAAAGTTGATATTCTGTGCACCCAAGTGCACAAAGTAAATTTTTGTGCACTCGAGTGCATGTCGGTACACTCAATTTGTATTAGTTTTAGGCTGCGATTATCCGTACGTAATTTTTTTACCCCATACATACATTACTGAATATAACTACGAAAATTATATATACACCGTTCCCATTTTTACAATAAAAGCATTGAGATCTAAATCACCTCACCCACACATTTAACATTCATTATTACTTAATACCCCATGGCCCTCCCCTCAATATAATCACCCCAAATTCCCCAATTAATCAAACACCACCGTACCCTACATTTCAAAGGAAGAGGAAGGAAAGAAGCAAGCCCTAGGACCGCCACACTCAATCACACTAACCCATTTTCATGGCCGATCAAAAACCTAATCGGAGGTTAATAAATATAGGTAGGTTTTGTTTCTTTTCCTTTTTTTTTACTTCAAAATTTTTTAGGTTTGAATATTTTTCATTTATACATTTCAATGCCTTTTATTGTTTAATACGTCATGGTGTTTTTTAAATTAGTTACATATAAGAATAGGATAACATGTGTGCGTGTAATTTGTGTTAATGCTAAAGGGGCGGGCATAGTAAGTAAAATCATACGAAAAGAAAACTCCAAAACAAAAAGATCTGCTCTTTACTCAAGTTCCCTAAGCAAGATTTCATCGATTCCGCCTTTTATTAATATTATATTATTTAGATTTTATTAATTCGTGTTATTCAACATAAATGTTATGGGAACGACGTAGGGACCCATATGTAAACATAGTATCTATTTAGATACGCTTGAATGACCAAACGGATTTGTCCAATGTATAAAGTACAAATTCTAGTGGCTTTGACCACTATAACCTCCCCGACCATGATTTTTTCTTTTTTAGGAATTTTCACAAAATGAAATCGATGATTACATAGTGGACAAATGAGCCCATAAAAAATTAGACTATGATTTCAATCTTTTTTTTCTTCCTGAAAATGAAAAAAAAATATTCATACTCATAACTCAAGTTTGATTTTTGAAATGGTAAATTGGTGAAATCACGTTTATTGTTCGACGTTTGTCTACAAAAAATTCTGACATTGTTAGAACATTGGTCGAAAATTATCATTGGGAACTGTCAACCATCACTGGTCGAACGTCATGCAAAATGTTCAACCCCTACTTGTCGAACATTGGACAATTTTTCAACATTCATTACGAAAAAACTTATTTTTCTAACGAAATGAATTCTGTTGGTTACCAACAGATTGCCAACATAAATTGAATTTTTGGCATGGCAACGGAACACAAACAGAAATTTACCAACGTAATAAATTCTGTTGGTAATTACCAACGAATTGCCAATGAAAATTGAATTTATGGCATTGCAACGAATTTCAACGGAATGAATTTCTTGATACTTATTAATGAATTGCCAATGAAAATTGAATTCGTGTTATAACAATGGAACACCAACGAATTAGCAATAAAATTTTTACCAATGGATTGGCAGCAGAATTTTTACCCTCAGATTACCAACTATTGGGCAACGAAATATTTACCAATGAATTGACAAGAGAATTTTACCAACAGAATAAGTCTAGTAACAGACAGATTAGCAACGAATATTACCAACGGGCCTCAATTTTGATTGCTAATACATTATCAACTACCACTTTAACAACTAAAATATTTGGTTGCTAATCCGTAGTTGACACGATTTAGCAATGAAATTAAAGTATTTACCAACGAAATATTTCGTTGGTAAAAAATGATTTTTTTAGTGATCACCTTCATACGTAGGTTTGATAATTTGATCTTTTTCATTGGAGTAACACTACATTTTTTGCATCTGCAGTTGTATATGAATCGAGTATACACCAAACTAAATCTAACAGACATCAGATGCAAGTTACAAAGCGAACGACAACGACGAAATGTACGATCACCTCCTTCAATTACACATCGTATAGAGTTGGTTACAGAACCGGAATGCATACCTGATTCTGAATCAAAAAATGAGGATACAATTAAAGATGAGAGGAGAGAGTGAGGATGAGAATGGGGATGGGGATAAGGATGAGTTTGGTGCATTGTTGGTTGTGAACTTCGAGCAACTTGTGGCATACTCCCTCCATCCCGCGTTAATGTTTACATTTTTTTTTACACGTAGATTAAGATATATAATATTTTAATGTATAGTAAGGTAAGAGAAATAATATTTAATGTGAAGTGGGTAGTTGTATTAATGTTGTTTGTAGGTTGTGTGGACCCAACATGATAAAAAAGAAAATGTAACCTTAATTTGAAATAACTCAAAATAAAAAATGTAAACCTTAACTTGGAATTAAGAGAGGATTTCATATGGAGGGGTTTTGAGCGACAAGTTCTAAAAGTCCATAGTCTTTTAACTTATGTTTAATTTATTTTCTTTTCCTTTTTTTCTTATCGTTATATCAAACATTAAAGCTTATATAAAAAGAAGTATTAAAGGTGCACACCAGATGTTCTGTTATATTTTAGTGTTAGATCTTATGTTATATGTGTTAAATGAGTGATACATCTGATGTAAGAAATTTTGGTTGGGTTAGATGTTAAAAGGGTTTGTAGGTTTGTTTATATAGTGATAATTTTGAAAATTTGGGTGTAGATTTGAAATAAAAAATTGGATTTCGACATTATGTTTGATTTGAATTTAAGTTTATTAAAAAAATCAATGAATATTATTATTCCATATTTATTTTGAATTTTGATAGAATAAATTTAAATTTTAGAGTTGATATTAGGTGCACCCGGATGAAGTGTATAATTTTTTTAAATCTATTTTGTATACGTGTTTCTTAATAATTGTATACTATTTTCACACTAAGTTTTTCATTAAAAAACTAGCATCATATGTATATAACTTTTTTTATACATACTCCATTTTTTAATAATTATAAACTCCCTCAGTATCTTTGAAACTTAGTCATTTGCTTTTTGCACGTGGATTAAGGAGTACAATAATTTAATGTATTTTGAGGTGAGAGAAATAATATTTTGAAGTATAGTGGGTAGTTGTATTAGTGTTGAGTGTGGGGCCATGTGTTGTCACATCAATCTAAAAAAGGAAATGAATACTTTGTAATGGGATGTACCAAAATGACAAAATAGATACGTATCAAGGGACGTAGTGAGTATTTTTTTATACTAAAATTTTCATTAAAAAACTAACAATTAAATTGTATACATTTTTGTTTATAATTGTATTTATTTTTGTTTATATTTGTATACGTTTTTGAAAGTGGGTACACCCTATCTTAAGATGCACCCGGGTGCATAGTATAATTAGCCTAAATTTTATATCATATCAAGTATTAATTGTTGTAAGAGAAAAATGTAAAATTTGGCCTAATTCTTCTTCTGATGATCGATTCAACCTCTTATCAAAAAGATAGGATAAAGAAATGTAGAAAAAATATTAATAGTAGACAGACGATGTGTGGCTGAAGATATTAGGATTTATAGATTTATACAAGGGAGATTTAAGAGAAATTAATTAAATTTAAATTTTAATAATAAACCCAAAACAATCTTTTGTTTGAAAAATTAATATTTGTATTAATTAAAATGAATATCCTTTACACTTAGTAGGTGCCTGGTTGGGGTTTAGAAGGGACTAATGGAAATGAAAGTATATTAATTTTCATTGTTGATGCTTGTTTAATTTAATGGTATCAAAATTCTTCAATCTTCTCATTAATTCAACAATTATCACTTCTCATTCTTCAATCACTATTCATTCCATTGTGATTAACCTCTTTAATGATACCCATTGTTATTACGATTGAAGAATTTGAACCAATCGACCCCTAAAATGTTATATCCATGAATATCTTGTATACCTGGATGTATAAGATATCAACCCCAAAAATAAAGAGTTGATATATCGTGTATCCTTGAACCTGTCTGTGCACCTAATCTACATTAATTTTATTCAACAATTTAAATGTGTTTCTTAATGAAAATATCATTTTTTTTAGTTATTCATTAAAAAACTAATAAGAAATTTGTTAATATAAAATTTATTCAATAATGTATATATTTTTATTAAAAGTGCATATATTTTGAATAAGAGTGCACGTACAGAATACACTAGATATTTTAAAGAAAAAAAAATTAATGGTGGAGGAAAAATAAAGATAAATTAGATATAATTACTATAGTAAATTCTCCTTTACATTTGGGTGCATTATGTATATATACATTATTATTAAATAAAAATAAGTGTATAATATGATGTACATGCATATAGGGATGATAATGAGATAAATATTTTCGAATATCCGGTCAACTCGAACCCTAATGATACGGATACGGGTAGTTTTAAATGAATTTAAGACAAGCATAAATAATGAAAAAAAAGTCACATTAAAATTTGGAACGAGTACAGATAATGCATTAATACCCAGAACCCACGATATCCGTTTATTTATATACTCCATTTTTTAAGTTTTTTAATACTAGTATATAATACTGCCTCAGTCCGATTTTAATGTGTCCGTTTGTTTTTTGCACGTAGATTAAGGAGTATTATTATTATAGTTAAAGTGAATAGTTATATTAAATATTAGAGGGAAGTAGTGTGCCATATTGTGTACTTTTTTACTAAATATAAGAAATGGATACCTTTAAAGCAGCCAAAAATAGTAAAATAGACACCTTAGAAGCGGATGGAGGGAGTATTATAGTAGTAATTTAAATATTACACCCTCCGTCCCGTCACAAGAGGTGCGTTTTTTTTTTTTGTACGTAGATTAAAAGATATTAATATTTAATGGGTAGTTGAGGTGGGAGAAATAATATTTTAATGTATAGTGGGTATGTGTATTAGTATGATGTGTGAGTCCCATGAAGATATATTATTGTTTTGTGTGGTCTCATTTACTAAAAATGAAAATGCACCTCTTGTATTGGGATAGACGAAAATGGTAAGATGTACTTCTTATTGTGAGACGGAGGGAGTACTAATTAATAGTTATAAGTTTTATTTAATCACATTTATAAAATATTTATTTAATAAGTGTATTATATTTTTTTTATATTTAGCTAGTAAAATTTATTAAAATATTAATTAAAATAATAAAAAATACTATATTAAAATAAAAATTTTAAACGGAAGTATGAATACAAAAGTTGATATTTTAACCGGACACGGTTATAAAAAATAAACGGGTATCTTACATGTTGCTATCCAACATGCATGTACTGAATTCATATTATATCAACTCAACTATATACTACTGTATGACAAAAAAAAGAAAATATCTCAGAAATCACTATATATATATATATATATATATATATATATAATATCGCAGAATATTAACTTTACACGAGCAACCCACTTTGTCTTTTATCAAAATCAGTTTTAAATACTTTTGGACATTTTCATAAACGAATCCAATTCATTACTTTCTTCAACATGGGCTCATCTTTTTCATTTCTGATTCACACCCACGCTGCCGCCGCTCCGTCGCCGGAGTCCGGCCTCGGGGATTTGCCGGAGGGCTGCGTGGCGTCGGTGCTGGCGCACCTGGACCCACCGCAGATATGCAGGCTGGCAATGTTGAATCGGACTTTTCGACAGGCCTCCTCCGCCGATTTTGTTTGGGAATCTAAATTGCCGTTGAACTACAGGGATGTTATCACGAGAGTGTTTGAGAAATACGACGTTTTCTCTGAGGGTTTATGTAAGAGGGATGTATATGCCACCCTTTGTACGCCCTATTCTTTTGATGGTGGCACCAAGGTTCTATCACTTTACCCTTTTCCGCAGTGAATTTCTCTCTTTTGTTTTCGTTTGTTATGATTGATTGGTTGTTCTTCCTGTTAATCTGTAAATGAATTGAATGGAAATTTTATGTTTCTGTAGAAGATTTACGGGAAAGGGAAATTTTTAGGGTTTTGAAAGCTGGAAAGAAACATACCTTATTTATAGATGAAATTTATATCAATGTTAATGGGGGCTTTGTTAATCTGCCCGGAATGAATGGAAATTTTCTGAATTTCTCAGGATTTTGAAAGCTAGAATGAAATGTAGTTGGTTAATAGTTGAAATCATATAAATGTTAATTTGAGCTTCATTGGTTATGTGCAGAAAGTGTGGTTGGATAAGATCACTGGCAAAACTTGTATCTCCATATCTTCAAATGGATTGGCTATTACAGGGATCGATGACAGGAGGTACTGGACTCGTATTCCAACTGAAGAATCTAGGTGAGGGTATACAATTGTTTGAGCTGCACTTGTGTTTATTTATTACCTCAAAAGGCTGAATTTTAGCCTTTTAGGTGGACTGTGTTTCTGGTGAGTATTTCGGGTAGGAAAGGCTTTAAGATTTTGCTCATATGGTAAAGGATCTTGTAAATCAAAGGGGGTTGAATCTTATATGTCTAAGTGAAAAGATTTGAATAATACTGCAGTGATCCCCTGAAATCCATGTTTGGGGGTGTTTCCTTTTGTTTGTCTCCACATCAAAGGTTCCTTTTTCCATTTGTTTTCAGTTTGCAGCTTCTGCTGAAATATTTTCAATCCTAACGGAGATGAATTATAACTTTTCATGTATGTAATTTTCAGAAGAGATCAGTTCTGTTGATATATACATTTCTTAGAGCAAACCCTGATTTGTCTTTTTAAAAGTAATCACTGTTGCTATCACCCTGTGCTGGAATGTTGTTTCTTTTGTTGGTGCTGGTTCTCAAAGTTTGTGTTTCTTTCAGATATTAGTGTTGAAATCTAGAGTCTGTAAGATTATTGATACCATGATGGATTACTGACCTTTTTTATTAGAAACCGGTGAAACATCCACAGAAGTTGTGTCGATTGTTGAGTTTCAATTCTACTTTCAGTGTTTGACATCATAAGATCTTGTTTTCAAGAAGAAAACTTTCAACATTTTGCATTACAATTACTAATTTAACTGCTTATGCATCTAATTGTAAAGCCTTAAATGCTGTTTATTCTTGAATTCTATATTCACTTGTTTTTATAGTTGGAATGGAAGATAGCGTCTAATCTATCATTAGAGCTACCTAACAGAATGGAAGAGAATACAGGGAGATACACGTGTGAAGGATTTAGTGAAAGTTTTACTGCCTTGTGCTAGTTATCGGATGTAGTATTCCCAGTTATAGTGTAACATCATGTGTTTTGGAGAAAGAGTGAACTTCTTTTGTTCAACTTACTGTACTTAGTTTCACTATCTTGCAACCAGTAAATCTATGCTCATAACTGCATTAATATGGGATTTTCAGGTTTCACTCAGTGGCATATCTCCAACAAATCTGGTGGTTTGAGGTTGATGGAGAGCTAAATTTCCCGTTTCCTGCAGGATCGTACAGCCTCTTTTTCCGACTGCAGTTGGGCCGTTCGCATAAGAGGTTTGGACGGAGGCTTTGCAACACTGAATACGTTCATGGTTGGGATAAGAACCCTGCAAGGTTCCATATCTCAACCTCCAACGTCCAACAAGTGACAAAACAGTGCAACTTACAGGAACCGGGGAGATGGATTCTTTATCATGCTGGGGACTTCACTGTCCCGAGCTCTCGCAATTCAACGAAGGTCAAATTCTCAATGACCCAAATCGACTGCACACACACTAAAGGTGGTCTTTGTGTAGATTCTGTGTTCATATATCCTATTGATAGGAAGAGAGATTGCAGCGTTTTTAATGGCAATCAATCTCTTCGTAAGAAGTAGCGTATGAATGTTAAGAGTTGTCAGTAATGAACATGTACGAGGAGGGAGAAAATTTGTCTGCTGCAAATAGAGATGTTCTGATGCAGTAACTCCTACAAGTGTATTTTGATTGTGGGGGAAGAAGTGACATTGTATTCTGTTAACTAGAAATTATAAAACAGTGTTTCAGTCTGCAATCATTTCAAAATAAAAACATTAAAACTCTACACAGGTTTTACTTTTTATGGTATTAAATCCTAGAAAACACCTATGAAATCACCAACTGAAATCCTGATCAATTCTAGAGAAATAACTTCGGAAATCTTCTGGCAATTCTTCCGGTGAACATGGTTCCAACCTTGCAGTGAATGTTTTGCTGAAAGTCGTTGAGTTTACCGGTGCAGTAACAGCAGCGCTTTTACTTGTTGCACACGATGGACTGGATAGTTTGGCAACTTCATTGCACGTCTCCTGCACACTCTTTCCTCTGTGGCTGGCCACCATCTCGCGAAGCATCTTATTGACTGAACAGCCGGAAGTTTTACCATGTTCAGATGAGGAGGAGGACGTCTCGTTCTGCAAATAGGAGTTGAACGAATGCTCACAGGACATGGCCTTGTAATGGTCCATCTCTGGAGTGTTTCTTCTTGCAGAGTTTACAGAGGAGTTCAGTTCGAGCAATTGATGGTTCTGATTGAGGAGACTGAAACCTGAGTTCCCTGTACCCGAAATTACACTGTTTTCAGACATCCAAGATTCATTTGTATGAAACCTGGGACTGGACTGCTCATCGAGTACTGCTCGATTCTGAGCACCCACTAACAGTCCTGTTTCTAGTCTGCCCTTAATCTGGTTATCAATCTTGATGCATTGGGCGTAATTGTTCAAGCTCTCTACATTAATGGAGGAGTACCACACTCAGTCCAATCATCTTTCAACTAAAACAATTAAAGAAATTTGTAAATGAGCTTTGATGTTCACGTTTATGAAAATACACATACCAATTGGCCCCGATTTCGTGGCGCGACTAAATGCCATTAGATCTCTCATGCTATCAACAACTTCAGCTATCTGCAGACAGTGATTAGAACATTACTAAACCATAATAGCAGCAATCTCAATTCTTGATCATAGAATTTTTGAGGAATTACCTGCAAGCACCTAATAAATCTTTTGGGATATCCCAAGTCATTAACCAGCGGTAGTTCCATATTTGCTAAAATTTGAGTCCCTTCTGAGATGAACCTGCCGAAGAGAAGTTCATAAATAATAAAAAAAACATACTAGTCTATCAAACTAAAGCAAAGGCTTGTCCACACCCTGGGCGATATATTAATATTATTGCCATCCTAACCTTTGTCCAAAGAAATCTAAGGCTTTATTGCCATTTCATTCTAAGTTTACGCGCAATCAGATGCTATATTGCTTTATTCTCCTTAAGGTTTTAGCTTTTATAGCCTTTTCATTCAAGTTAATTGGATCAAACTGCAATCCGGTGCACAAGAGACTCGGACAAAAACAAATTACAGCCTTGAAAGATGAACCAAGTAATTCAAATTCAACTGAGATCCCAAAGTTGAACAAACTTCCAAGTAATTTATGTATTACTACATCACATTACACTAGAAAATCAATAAAAATTTAATTGTAGATTTTCTTAAGTCAGTGCAAGGCAATGGTAAAATGAAACAACAACAATTAAAGTGCTCCTATTGAATTCAGTAACTATAGTCTACTACAAAATTTAGAGCATTCATAGTTTACCCAAATACAGCAGTTAAGTAGTCATGATCACTTTGATAATAAAACTGAACAATATAAAGCAGTTGACATACTTTTTCTACTACATATGGTCAAAGCAAATCAGAGCCAAGAGGGCTTCTGAACTTGAAAAGAAGCTTACGTTTCACAAACTTTGCGCAAATCATGTGCTGAGGCTCTAGGTGATGTGCAATTTTGGATCCATTGGCTTTTCTCCGCTGCCTGAACTAATTGATTAACCTGCCAGTACGAGAAGTCATCCATTAACTATCACATTATAATATTTACCAGCCTCAACAACAGAAGTGAAGTACCTGAGGTGAAAACAATGTACGGAGCAGAAACTCATCGTGATTTTCTATGCAAAATTCCCAGGACAATATCTGCAAGATGTCGAGCAGTGCATATGATCACAAGGCGGCTAATTTAACACCAAGTTCGGTAGATAAAACAATTAAACTGAAATCTAACTGGTTTTGGAACATTGATTTTATACCTTCAAGTCATACCCAAAAACAACACGAAGTTTACCCTTGTGAACAACGCGAAATGTTTCATACACACCCTCTTGAATGACTTTTCCATATTCGAGTGCTACTCCATGTGAAACTTTACATGCTTCGGGTGAATCTAGAAATAAAATCTCGTCGAGCATACTGCTCTCAAACTTCATCTTGAACAGCCTAGGAAATGTTTCGAAAGTTGCCTCTACCAGATGATAAGAGAAGTAAAGTTTAAGAACTATCTGGTCTCCTCAACTTGATGATGAAATTACATCATATGGAAAAATAGGAAAGTAAAACTACATAGTTAACTCAAATACACATCTTTGCATAAAATATTACATCACACAAACAAAATCCAAAAGGAACAAAGATTTACATCCTTGGTATTGAGAAAAAAATACAAGGGGCCAACAAACTGATAAGCAACAGCAAAGACGGTTGGTTCACAAGCAAAAATGAGTTGGGGAGAACTAGGCTTACCGAGTCCCTTTCCTGATTTCAGACCACATAATTGACAGCACCATGTCTCCTGAAACAAACAACTAGGCTCAGGGAAACAGACATGCAAATATATAAAGTCGATCTCCAAGAAAGTCCAATCTTTTGTCGATACAAACCCTGGATTTGGGGCAGAATACACCAGCAGCATGCAGCTCGATATTTTCATATCTAGAGAAGCACCACCTTTTCTTCGAACAAGGGGCATAGTACTCAGACACAAACTTCTTCCAGTAGGTAATGTCATTGTCCTGTAATAGAAGACAGTGTGCAAAAGCACAATTATATCCTTTATTATCCAAAGCTAGCCTAGATGGGTCATATGGAAGATGAGAAATAGTAAATCCAAGAAAAAGTGACTAACATGTCTGTTATTCCTCAAGTGATACAGATACTGTTTGAATCTCAGGGAACAAATACCACCATCAAGCAAAGGAGCAAAAATCTCTCGCTGATTAACCTGCTCCTGCAAAAGACTTCTGACTGGTTGCTTCGGCATCTGCAAGTGCAATCCGATCGGATGTTGAACCTGCATTTGCTGTCTACACTGCTTGATTATTTCCCTCATCTGTGGATTGCATTCTTGCAACTCTTTCAACAGTAACTCCTGGACAATCGTTTGCTGCTGATTGATGCTCCCTTGGTTGACCTCAATTCTTGGTTTTCTCAAACTCGGAGTTAGAGTCGCCCTATCATGGAATGTGTCCTGTTGAGCTTGTAGCTTTGTCTTGTATAAATCTGTACAACCTATATCATTTCCCAACCGTCGCCTTTTACTATCCTTGTCTCTGGATTGACATAGATAAGAATACATATCATCAGTATAAAGATTGTTCACAGGATTGCCACTTAAAAACGACATTGGATACGAAGGTAAGCTGATGTAAGGCTCCGCTGTAGTGTTTCCGAGGCCCTGAAAATAAACATCAGACGCAACAAGGCCTACAGCTTTTGAAGTTGAAGAACTTCCCAAAGTTGACGAATTTGAATCTATTTCTCTGTTCAAATGTGCCATCCTGAGAATAGTCTGTAAGTCTTCTTCGTTTTCGGGTGAGATGTATGAGGTTAAGGACTCCAAAATTCCTCCAGTAGAATCCAGAAATGCTTGCAAAGCCATCTTTTTGCAGATGCTCTGAAAGAAGCTTTACAGTTGTAAAGGATTTCCATCTAAGATCAACATGAGAACTAAAATCTTCTCAAATAGACACTTGAAAGAAATGAATGTACACTTAATTTTGCAATTATTACATCTAAAATGTTGACAGAAGTTCAAGCAATACAGCTAAGAAATTTTCCCACCTTCAAGTTCATCATGGTGTGTTACACAAAACTAACAGCCCACAGCCAACATAATTTAAAAAAAAAAAAAACACAAAATCAGAAATTAAAGCAAGTAGTAGTGTCTTTATTACAGGGAGAATAGAACACCTATTTACGGAATTTTTCTTTTTTTTTTTCTCACTGCAATAAATACACGCATGCAAACCCAAATACACACAGATATTGGCAAACACCAATTAATATGTTGCAGACAGAGAGAGACATTATGTTTTGTGAGAAAATCAACAATTTCACCCACCAACAACAATCGCCAAAACAAATTTACCCTTCTTCCAAAAAAAATTAAATTAAAAATCTGTCAAATTCATCTCTTTAATTACTCTTTTTTTTTCATCGCAAAGTAGAAGAACAAGGCAACATTCAAAGCACAAAAAAAAAAAATCTTTATTTTTTTTAAGAAAAAGGACAATTAAATATCGAAAAGGAGAATTACGAAATTAAAATCCAAAGGTGGAGAGTTGAAAAATATACCTCGAAAATTCATTCAGCTCCAAAATTCATCTGACATTTTTAATTTTCCAATTTTTTTTTAAAGAAAAAGGACAATTAAATATCGAAAGGTAGAATTACGAAATTAAAATCCAAAGGTGGAGAGTTGAAAAATATACCTCAGAAATTGATTCAGCTCCAAAATTCATCTGACGTTGTGGTACTTGTGTGCGAATATGGAACGGCAGGTTGCTTTTTATATAGAGTTCGCGGGAAGAAATAAGTTGACCGGTTGGTGCCGGTAAACTGGGCCATTTTCGACGTGTCATCACCGGTTGTCAAGGAATTTCGACACGCGTCGGATGTTTCGGTGGCATTATTCGTAACGGCTCGCTTCTTGGCCCGACCCGATGAAATATGGTAACACAACACTGTTTGATATTCTCCCAATTTTTTTCCCAATCGACCCGAAAAATTACAAGACCTTTTTGAGGTTTTTATAAAAAAATATCTTCGAGTTACCCAACCTTTAAAAATAGGAAAATGGGTCAAATTAACCCTTCAAGTTGTTATATCATGGGTTCAAATATATCTTCATCTTTATTTTTATTCAACATTGCAATTTTTCTTTTCTAATTTGTATCAATTAAGTCCACCATTTCTAAAATATAAAATTTATATGCCCTTCTGTTAACCATGAAGTAGCAGTGTTAGTTAGTGAGTGGTGCTTGCATACCCCATTGATAAAATCTCAATTAAATCCAACATTTTTTTAATTGTTTTTTTGCCAATTAAATCTTTTTCCAGATTGAATATTTAAATATCTCTGTATTTTCTTGCTTTTTCTATCATAATTTTCATTGAACAAACTTGAACCACTTTAGACCACCAGCTTCAATTTTTTTTAAGTAGTGTTTTTTTTATTTTTTTATTTTTAATCTTCAATCTCATAATTTTCTTGAAATATTTTGAAATATTTGCTAAGCATGAGGGTTAACTATAATTCTGGAGGGAGTTTGTGTTGAAGTCAACATTGACTTTTTAGAGTGTTTTGGATAATTCAGAAAGATGGAGATGGGAGGTGATAGGTCTTCTAAGTACACGTGTCTATCTAGTTGGCAATAGTGGATAAATGTTGAAAGCGGTGGATAGCAGATTAGTCTAGATAGCAGTAGGAAATGATAGTGACATCGACCCACTAAAATATTCTATAGATTGCTATAAATAAGTGGTCATCCATATATAAATGTAAGTGTGTGTGAAAATGAATTAATGGAAAGATAGAGAAATCACCGGAGCTTTATTATGTAAGAGGGATAGTGATCAGAGTTGTGTGAATATAAGAGTGAGAGAACAAGAAGAGTAAAAAGCAGAGTGTAGCAGCTTGAGAGTAAGGTATGAGTCTTGAGTGTGTTGTAATTGTAAAATAGTGTGAGCTCTTTTATATAAAAGTGTTTACTTTCCCAACTCTTGATCCTACAACTAATCCAACAAGTGGTATCAGAGCCATGACACGTTGGGAAAGGGCGAGTGGCGTACGAGGTACGTGAGGTGTCAAGGGCTAGTTGTCATTTTAAGTTGAAAGAAAATTATTAAGCGAAGTCGTCATGCACAACAGGAGTTTGTGAAGTGAGGAGGCTTGCTTGGTTACGAGAAGGTAATCCAAGTTCTCGACAGTGAACCTACAATCGGTAGGCTTGATGGAGAGGCTCAATAATCAACTACACCACGTGGAGGACCTACATGGAGTCGTATTTACAAGGTCATGATTTGTGGGAGGTAATTGGTGGAGGTGATGTTGTACAACCGAAAGAAGTCGGAGCCTTGAAAAAGTGGAAGATCAAGGTGGGAAAGGCGTTGTTCGCACTCAAGGTGACGATTAACAAAGAGCTGTTAGAGTATGTACGAGATGCGAGTACTCCGAAGAAAGCATGGGATACTTTTGAGGCGTTGTTCTCTAAGAAGAATGAGTTTAAGCTGAAGCTGCTTGAGAATGAGCTTTTATCACTCAAGCAAGGCGAGATGACGATACGTAAGTATTTCAATAAGGTACGCACACTTTGTCGTGAGATTTCTGAACTAGATCCTGCGGATAAGGTGTCAGAAGCTAAGATTAGAAGGATTATCATTCATGGATTGAGGCAAGAGTATAGAAGCTTTATTGCTGCTATACAAGGTTGGGCAATCCAATCATCACTTATGGAGTTTGAAAATTTGCTAGCTGATCAAGAAGCATTGGCTATGCAAATTGGTGATGCCTCATCCAAAAATGATGAAGAAATGCTATATAGGCATAGTAGAAGAAGACCCAAATGGAATACTCGTGGGAGAACTAAGAAAGAAGGAGACCATCAGAGTCAGTCGAGGTGTCCTCTGTCAGGGAAAGTACAAGAGAATGATGAGTGGAGCGATCAACCTCATGGGAGAAGAAGATTTAAAGAAAAGTGTTATAAGTGTGGAAAAGAAGGCCACGTTGCTAGAAGTTGTTAGTCAGAAGAGAAAAAGATTGAAAATAATATGATCGTGTTAAGTATAGAAGATGAAAGTGAAAAAGAGTAGGACTTTGAGACGTCTTGTGTTGAGGAGAAAGATGCATCCACGTTGTCGTCAAGTGTCCCAGAATTGATTGATTATGAAAGCGATTAGACGATCGACTGTGAAGAAGATTGGATAGAAGAAACATCTATGGCTGCTCCAAGATCGGGTGAGTTTGAGAATGACTGGACGAGCAGCAACGAAGATGATTGGATTGAAGAATTTGATAGTACGAGTCTTGTGACGGATGGAAAGAATAAGCTGCCGCTCGTGGACAAGAAGAAAGAAAATATTGTAGAAGAGATGATCACCAACAATCTGGTATTAGCAAATTGTAAGGATGGAGTTCACTTGCAAGCAATGATGAAAATATCCCAAAATTTCCATGATATATTTATTTTTTAGAGTACCGATATCGATGTTGGGAAAAAGATACTCCCTCCGTCCCGTTTCAATATTTACGTTTGCTTTTTGCATGTTGATTAAGAAGTATAATATTTTAATAGATAGTGGGTGGAAAAATATAATATTTAATGTAAAGTGGGTAGGTGTATTAGTGTTGGATGATATATTAATTGTTTTAGGTGAGTCTCATATTTCAAAAAGGAAAAATTAAATATTGAAATGAGACGCGCAAAATAAAAACGTAAATATTGAAACGGGACGGAGGGAGTATTTCTTTACTGATATCGAGAAAATATCGAGAAATAATGGAAAATATAGATAAAAATATTGATATCGATTTGCCACAGTTCAAATTTTTCCAGATATAGAGAAAAATCGAGGAAATATCGAGGATATATTGAAAATATAAAAAAATTGTCTATAATTTTAAAAAATAAAATAATTTTTTGTTTTACTTTTACTAACCAAATACATTTTTTGTTATTAATATGTTTAATTTTAAAAAATAAATAAAAAATAAAGCAACACTTGTGTGAAACCATCTCATGAGCTGGTACCAATAATGTTTACATGGTGAGATTATTTTACGTTTGATTAATTCGATAGAATGACGTACTAGTGGCACATTCAGAACTATGTTCAAAATTTCTCTAATTCTATGAGCTGGTACCAATAATGTTTAGATTTATACAGCATGACATGTTTTACATTTGAGCCTCATACATCATCATTTTAGTATTAGTTATTATGTATTAAACAATAAGTAGTAATTATTGTATGACTCCAGACTATTTAAATATGTTGTTATTGATTAGCTTATCATGAGTTATGAGTTCTATTGAGATTTTAAAGTGTATTTATATATTAAAATTAGTTATAATATATTGAAAAGTTAATTAATTAATTTTTTTTCTTTTTTTTTCAAGTTTCTGTGATTTTTAAAATTTTTACTGATATCGATATCGATATATTCGATATATCCATCGATATATCCGTAAATTTAAGGTACCGATATCGATATTTTCATTCTTGCTTGCAAGAGAAGATGGGGGAGAAGAAAAATGATGTTCAACTTGTTCTCCCAACTGATAAAGAAAAGTAAAAAGAAGAAGTTAGTATTGAAGATGTGACCGCTCAGAAATCAATACTAACTCAGAGTTGTGCAGCAGAAGTGGCAAGCTCGCTAGTGAAAAATCCAATCACATGCGTCGAAGGTTAAAATTTAGCTGTATGTCTATGAAGAAGCCAAAGAGGAAGAAGAAATGAAAATGGACGTATAAAGTGTGAAAATGTTGTGATGGTTTAGGTGAAGGATATCAAACCAAACAAGAAGCTCGAGAAATTCAAGTAGCCCAGCAAAATTTCAATGATGAGTGAATATTATAGCAAAGTCTAATCTGAAAGCAAATGAACATGATCAGAAGGAAAAAGTGTTGAGGGAGAGTGTTGAAGTTAACATCGATTTCTAGAGTGTTCTAATAATCCAAAAAGATGGAGATGGGTGGTTAGATCTTCTAAGTACATGTGTCTATCTAGTTGGCAGTAGTGGATAAATGTTGGAAGTGGTGGATAGTAGATTAGTCTAGATAGTTGTAGGAAATGAGAGTGGAACCGACCCACTAGAATAATCTATAGTTTGCTATAAATAAGTGGCCATCCATATGTAAATTTAAGTGTGTGTAAAAATGAATTAGTGGAAAGATAGAGAAGTGAGCAGAGCTCTGTTATATAAGAGGGATAGTGATCAGAGTTGTGTGAATATAAGAGTAAAAGAACAAGAAGAGTGAAAAGCAAAGTATAGCAGCTTGAGAGTAAGGTGCGAGTCTTGAATGTGTTGTAATTATAAAATAGTGTGAGCCATTTTATATAAAAGTGTTTACTTTCCCAACTCTCGATCCTACACCTAATCCAAAAATTTGGGCAGAAAGATATATTAGAGTTGATCTTCTAAATTAATTATGTATGTTTTTTTGAAATCATGTCGGAATAAGGTTTTGACTAAGTCTTAAAACAGTTTTGCTTATGTTAGAAATAGGGATATACAAATGTTTATTTTAGAAATTAGAGGGCTTAATTGATCCAAATCCTAATCATAATCATAATATATTAAAAGTACAAAGGACTTGGGAAATATTTTCTTCCCATTTTATCCCTTTACTATATTTTTATTTACTTTCTTAACCTCTTTATTTATATCAATACATTATTATTATTATTTTATTAATTTAATTTATATTAATTATTAATATATCTATTAGTAAACCTTTCAAATTCAAAATTCTTTTAAGCTCCCTATAATGCTTCAATAACTTTATCCGATTACATCTACCCAACACTACCATCACATCAATTGCCATTGCCTCTTCAACATCAAGACCTCTCTTCTCCATCCTCGAAGGTCCAACAACCTCCCTATCATCAAAGGTGTTCTATTTTCTTCTTCTTCTTTTTAAGATCATATAAACTGTTAATACATGAAAATGAATGTATTGCGTGTATGTGAAAGTAGACAAACCTGCTACAAATAATTTTTTGTTTGGTATATTTTATTCTTCCTTAGACTTGCCTCCAAATTTAAAGCATTATAGTATGTTTGTATGAATTAACATTAATTTGTAATTTGTATATGGATGAGTATATGGAATGAAGAGATGATGGAGAGGAAATTTTGGCAGGAGTATTTATTTGGTTGTTGGAGTTTCACTTTAATCCTTTAGGTTTCACTATTATTTTTGGTGCTTCATCATCACCTGTTTTTGGAAATTCAACCCCAACATTTGGAGCTTGGTTGATAATATTTCGATTCACATTGCGTAAGGTACAACAATTAATTATGTAAAAGAGCTTATCCATTTTGCTTTTCAGGTTAGTTTACACTAACTTTTTATTTTTTACAATATGTTTTCGGTGAGTACTATTGTATATGATCTTGACATCTATCTTGCTTAGTGATATTAATTTGGGCTCTTTAGTTTTGTTGATTACTTTTTAGTCGATTGACTGAGTTCTACAATCACATAAAATATGGTTCAAAATTAATAGAACAACCTTCTATTGATTGTTTGAATTGTCTTATCAAATGGGAGCGAAGGTTTCCATAAAATTAATTCCAGGTTACTGCGAATAGCCTTTGGCCACAAGTCGAGTCTTGTATTTTTGGATCAAACCATTTTCATCATACTTGATTTTAAAGACCCACTTTACTCCTATTATTTTCTTTCCAGCTGGTAAATCAACGAGCTCCCATGTTTTGTTCTTTTCAACGGTAGAGATTTCATCATTCATTGCTTTTATCCACTGCTCATCCTTTGATGCTTCTTCGGAAATTTGAGGTTCACTTGCAAATAAGATAGCCTCACTTGATTCATAAATCTCTCTTAGTGATCGTGTCTTTAGAGGAGGACTTTCATGTTCTTCTTCAATAGTTGGAGTAGAAACTTGCTCAACATTCTCAACTTCAGTTAATGGATCATAATAAGCTACTGAACCAATTTGATCACCTTTCCAGTTCCAAGCAGCAGATGCATCAAAGATAACATCCCGAGAAATAACGATTTTGCTTGTGGCCAGATTCAACAATTGAACCCTTTGGACTCATCACTATAGTCGATAAATAGAAGTTTCTGTCTTTTCTTATCAAATTTTCCATGATTTTCAGAAGCAATATGAGCATATGCGATGCTGTCGAAAACTCTCTAATGATAAACTTTTAGTTTCTGCTTGTACCAAACTTCATAGGGTGATCAGCAGTGTGTACAGCCTCTGCCCAATAATGATTCAAAATTCCCTTTCCCTTCAACATACTTCTTGCCATCTCCACGATCGTCCTATTTTTTTCTTTTAGAGACACCGTGGCGTTCTACTCACAGTTAGCTGTCTTTTGATTCCATTAACTTTGCAATACTCAAGAAAATGATTGTAGAGAAATTATCCACCACGATCCATCCTCAACGTTTTAATGAGAAATCCATTTTCCCTTTCAACAAGTGCCTTGAATTGCAAGAAGATTTATAAAGCTTCAGATTTTGGTTGAGGGAGAACACCCACATTATTCTTGTGTAATCATCCACAAAGAGGACAAAGTATTTCTTATTTCCAGGTGTAGGATTTTGCATTGGACCACAGATATCCGAGTGGATGAGCTCTAACGGTGCTTTTGCTCGCCAAGAAGTTTTAGGAAAAGGAAGCTTGTGTATTTTTCAAAAAATGCAGCCTTCACATACATGATCATCCTTGGTGATGTGAGGAAGTCCAATCACCATGTTCTTCTCCTTGAGTAATAGAAGACTCCTTCCTTTAAGATGCTCATATCGCAAATGCCATAATTGCGATGAATCTGAAATGGTTCTATATCCTTCAACATGGATCACTCTTCATCAATCTTGAGTGTTCTAAGACACTTCTATATTTTCTTTTTTTTTTTTACAATTTTTAACAGATTTGCTTCTAATCTCATGAATGTTTCTTAGTAATATTCTAGAACATTTTGTATGCATACTTATTTTTCTAATACAATATTTCTAGGAAAATGCATTTTTTCTCTTTCTTAATTTTATCCTATTATACTTTTAATCACATTAATTTTTTTTAATTTTGGTATTTTTTTTTTATTTTTTATGTTAAAATTAATATAAATCTTTAGTGAAAATTATATAACAAACATATTGTAAATATAATTTTTTTTTTCATACCTCTCAAGTTGATGAAATATTTTTTTAAAATATATTAAAGGACTATAAAGTTAAAAGTTTAAAGTTAAGGGATTAAAATTAAAATAAAAAATTTAAGGTGACTAAAGCCTACAATATACATTAAAATTAAGGGGAATTATTTTCTCAATACTTTCTTATTTGCTTTTTGCATGAGTATTATTATTTAATGTGTAGTGGCATGAGTAGTTATGTAATCAGTGACGGAGCCAGATAAAATAGTTAAGGGGGGAAAATTAAAAAAAAATATATAAAATAATAATAAAAAAAATAATAAATAAACATATAAAAAACAAAAGATAAAGGAAACGTTGTTGATGAGTATGTAAATTCACTAGTTTCGAGCCCAGATTCGTGTATTTATGGTGTAATAAATGGTTGTAATTCGATGTGAATCGGTATACATAGTGAAAAGTCACGAATCAGGTGTCTACAAGGCTATTTGTGCTGATTTTCGATGGAAACGAGTTAGAAGTGATCGGATCCGAAAAGAGGAAGAAATAGGTGTGCGATTCGACCACACAGGGGTCGAATTCGACCAAGAAGGAGAAAGTTCGACTAGCACTTCTGGTCGAACTGAGAGCGAAAAAGTGCAGTTCGACCACTACAAGGGAGTTCGACCAAACCACTTGGTAGAACTGTGGTCGAACTAAAAGCCTAAACAGAAGCAGTGCCAGTTCGACCAGGAAGTATTCAGTTCGACCAACACTCTGGTCGAATTCGGAATCAGAGGCCAAGTTACAGACGGATTCGACCTGGGATTCGACCTGCAGGGTAGAGTTCGACCAACTTGTTTGGTCGAATTAATGTCCGAAAACTTACCAAATTCATATTTTTACACCTTCAGTGCGTATATTTGCTCAAAAAGCTCATCCAAGGCCCGTAAGGAGAGTTTACAAGTATAAAAGAAGAGCTTTCACAGAAAAAATGAACAAGTATTCATCATCCATCCGTCTCCAAGCCCTACCACCATCCGAAGGAATCGTGAGGAGAGGTTCGTCTGGCGAGTCAAGTAAGATCATACCAACTAGCCATGATTGTTCCTAGATCAATCATGGGCTAGAACCGCTCCGGTAGTTCTAGGGTTATGAAAGTTTTATGAGTTAATTGAATTTACATGTGTAAACTCCGTACAACACTACTTGTAGTTTATTCTATATAAGATTGTGCCTTTTTAATTCATACTCACGGTCGTTTTGTGCATCTTTAATTGTTATGTAAAGTCTGAATGCATCTCTTGGTTATTGATTGAGTGCATTCACCGCTGAGCAGGATTGCATGTTATAATTCTAAGTGAAGGTCCGAAGTCTTATTAGAACTATTTTGTATAGATACTTGTTAATTGAATCGTGTTCGGGTTAATAAGTAGGATAAAGAGTATAACTTTATAGTACCTAAAAAGGGAGATCAAATCGGTTTAGAGTACTAAGTGCATGGGAAATAATTGATTATAATAGTACCTAGAAAGGGGGGTGAAGTATATCTCTTGCTCCAAGAATATTCACACGTGTCATACGCTTGCCTACTTGTGTCTATAGAGTACGCTTGCATGGTTTAGTGATGCGTCCATAAACCACAAGGCAGAGTCGGACATCAACACATGAAAAGAAAATTAATTAGTAAAACTGAATTACCTGATGAACTACTCTATTAATTACTTGATCACAATCGAAATTTCTCTTTTGCTTGTTATTTATCTTGCTATTTCAATTATATGTTATTTAATTTCATAATCAAGCCAAATCCAATTTACCAACATAATCTTAGTTAATTAGAATATAATTGAATTGATAATAATCTGTCCATTGGGTTCGATAATCACTTGGTCGCTTATTGAGACTACAATTGATATCCTTATACTTGAGGATTAATTTGTGTGTTGAGAAAATGCTCAACAAGTTCTTGGCGCCACTGCCGGGGACGGCATTAATTATCCATTGATTACTTCTAATTTAATTGAGATTATTATTCTTATTTTTGATTTCTAATACTTATTTTTCTTAGGTGTATGCTCACAAGATCAAAGAAAGGTGAATTAGAGCCATATAATCCAGAGATCGGAGCATCGTCAAGGAAGAAAAAGAAGAAGAATAAGAACAAGAAAGTTGATCCAACTAAAGCTCTTGATTTAGGAGTTGAAGTTGACGTGCTAAATCCGCAAACGATTGAAGCTGCAACCAAAGTTAATTTGGACATAGAAGCAATCAACATGGCGGCAGATCCTGATACACTTGCCATCCGGGAAGTCTTTAAGAACAATGGAGCAGGCAATGCTGGGTTGTTAGGAGCAAGAGGAACTGGAGCTGATTTTGATTTACTCCCTGCTCTTATCACCATGATTGAAAGGAGTCCCTTCTCTGGGGAAATATTCGAAGATCCTCAGCAACATCTGAATAAGTTTCTTGGGTATGTAAGCACACAAAAAGATGCAGGAGCTCATGAGGATGCGAGAAAGATTATACTGTTTAAGTTCTCGCTGAATGAAAAAGTGAGAGATTGGTACAATAATCTTGATGCTGTTGAATGTGATACATAGGAGAAGTTGAAAGTGAAATTCTTGGAGCGATACATGCCACCTTCAAAGGTGTTCAAGATGAAGCAAGAAATCAATAAATTTTCTATCTATGGCAATGAGAAGTTTCATGAAGCTTGGGAGAGGTTCAAGGATATTCTTCAGAAGTGTCCTCAGCATGAGCTATCTAAAGCTCAATATATCAGTATTTTCTACAATGGGTTGGACTGCGATTCTCGTGTTTTACTTGACGCTTCTTCTAATGGAGCATTGCTGGCGAAGTCACCCAATGAGACTGAAAGGCTTTTTGAAGATATTTTGATGAATTCTAGAGATTGGCCGACTGATAGATTGAGAGGCACTTATGTCCTTGGTAAAGTAGCAAAGGTTGAGCATACTATGGTGAAGTTGGGAAGAGATGATGAGATAGTCTCTAACTTGACTTACATTAGCAAGCTACTAGAGTCTCAGCAAAAGCAGATCACGGATTTATCTCAGAGAGTACCAATAATGCAACAGGATGGTGGCTATGAAGGAGCTAGCCAAGAGGAGATCGAGGAGGAAAATTACGCCATAGGTCAAAGTATTCAAGGAACTAGGTACCCAAATCAAGGTAACTAGAACTATCAAGGGAACTACAACAATCGTGGTCCCTCGGGTGGTTATCAACAACCAATGAGGCCATAATTTTTATGGAGCAATCCGAATAATGCGATGCAGCCTCCTATCGGTGTTGATCTAGGAGCTAAAATGGAAGAAGGGAAGCCTGACTTTGAGGATACTTTGAATAGATACATGGCGAGGAATGATGCAAGAGTAGACCGTCTTGAGGCCAAGCTAGAGAAGAAGATTGATGATCATCATAAGGATTTGTCTACACAAGTAAATGACCTTACGTTGTTAATGGGGGAGATGGCTGGAAATGTGAACAAATTGACTCAAACTATAGAGAAAGGGAAGCATGGACAAGGGCATCAAGTTAATGCTAGCCCCAAATCACATAAAGCTTTATAGTTCTCATGCTCTCCCATCTCACATGGAATAGTGAAACTCCCCGGATCTTTCAATTTTGGAGGAAGTTTCTTTTGCAAGATCGCACCACACTCCTCTGTTAAATTCACCATTTCAAACTCTCCCAAACTTCTTTTCTTTGACAAGATATCTTTCAAAAATTTGGAGTAGTTGGACATTTGAAGTAAAGCATCCGCAAAAGGAATATTCACATGTATCTTTTTCAACATCTCAACAAACTTGACAAACTTCTCTTCTAACCCCTTTTTTAAGCATCTTTGAGGGAATAAAATTGCAACGGGCAACTTAGGAATTCCCCATTCATCCCTTTCAAACTTCTCTTCTCTCTCTTTACGTTTTGTTTCTCTACATCTTTCCCATTTTTTGGATACTTCATCTTTTCTTCTTCAAGTATAGGGGTACTTTCATCTTTTTCAACAATCTCGACTTCTTTCTCTTTCCCTTCTTCATCCAATCTTTTCATAGGCTCAAGTTCACACTCTACTTCCTCTACTTCCATCGGCATAGAAGGCCCTTCGTATTTTGTTCCACTACGAAGTTCAATCACCTTGCATTGCTCCTTTGGGTTAGTAATGATCGTAGATGGAAACTTCCCTTGACGATGAGCATCCACCCTTTCACTTGCCATTTGACTTATTTGTGTCTCCAAAGCTTTGAATCTATTATCATTCAACTCTTTCTCTTGCTTTACAAAGTCAAAACTTTTATCATTCACCTTTTTTTCTTGTTTCATAAAATCAAACATCTTTGTCATTTGATACTCCATTGTAGGCTTCCCTACACCATTTTGAGCTTTTTTCCCAGAAAAATCCTACTTGTTGATCTTCGGGAAATCCATGTTGTGGACATCTCCTTAGCATCTCTTTGAATCGGTCCCATGCTTCACTAAATGTCTCAACTGGCATTTGCTTGAATTGAAAGATTTATCCTTTAAGATGCAACATCTTTGAAGGGGGGAAATACTTGCTCAAGAATCTTTGTGCAAATTCTCTCCATGTGGTGTAGGATCCCGGTGGTATAGTATGATACCAAGCTTTAGCTCTATCTCTCAATTAAAATGAGAAAAGCTTCATTTTAACAATATCCTCACTTACATCATTTATCTTGATTGTGTTGGCTAACTCCGTAAATTGGGCTAAGTGAGCATTCGGATCCTCCATTGTACCACCACTAAATTGATTTGCATGCACCATGTTGATCAATCCCGTCTTTATCTCGAAATTATTCACATTCAATGGTGGGCCCACTCCATAATTCCCATATTGTGGTTGGAAGTGATCACGGATATTCATTCCCGCTCCATTGTTTCCATTATCACGGGGTTGATTTTGCACCACCGGAGGATTATTCCTTACTTCTTGTTGTGCCATCAAGTGTTGAATGATTGCTTGTAATTATTGATTATGCAAGTGAAAATGTTGAGCTTTAACTTGTGGCACAAACTCCAGATTCACATGTCCTCCTCTAGCATTATCACCCCCTTGTTGGAAATTCCTCAAATTACCTTCTTCATCAACCATATTTGCATTATCCATTGCGTTTTCCATGACTTCCTCTGTAGGTTCTAACACTCCTCTTCATTGTCTTCTTAAGGTAGCTTCTAACTCCAAGTTCAAAGGTCCAATAGATTGAGACCTTGAACGTGTTTGCATGTACCTATAAGAATTCCCAAATTAGTTCTCCAAGTAACCAAGACAAGTAAAACAAGTAACAAATAAAAGAAATCCTCTTATCAAAACTTATCAAATTCAAACTCGTTACAACCAAAAGTTTAACATTTCCCCAGCAATAGCGCCATGTTCTTAGTCGCATTTTTAGTAAAATATTTTTAGAGTAAGAGACTCTATCATCGAGTACACATGTGACCAAGTGATTGGCACTATTTTCACCTAGATTTTAGTGTCTTTTTATATGTCTTTTCATATGATTTTATCCGTATTTTATGTGTTATTTGGTTGTGTTTTGTGTTTTTATTGAAATGTGTGTGAATGAGCTTAAACTTATGATTTTCACTTTTTATTGGATGCTAGATATGATAAGGAAGACGTAGGAAAAAGTGGATCTCAATTCGGAGTTGAAACGAGGAAGAATGAGCCAAAACATTAAAAGAGGAAGCAGGGCAGCAAGAACACGGGCCGTGTACAGCGCACGGCCCTGTAAGAAGTGGCCGTGTGCCGACATCAGAAGATCCAACACGACCACCCTGTGCCCGTGTTATAGCACACGAGCCGTGTTGCAGCACACGAGACGTGTTGCGTAACACGGCTCTGTCCAGAAAGCCGTGCGACAACGTCAGAAAACACAACACGATCACCCCTGTGGCCGTGTACTGCGCACGAGCAGTGCGCTGTCCAGAGCTCGTCGTTGACCAGAAGCCCTAGACACGACTCGGGCCGTGTTACAGCACACGAGCCGTGTAGGTGTCAAAACTGCTGAAATTTTCAGAAACTTCTAGAAGCTTTCCAAGGGGTATAAATACCCATTTATTCAACAATTGAGAGAAGATCCGAAAATTCCACCCTTCTACACACATATCACACACCTTTCCTTCAATTTCACACCATAATCTCCATCCACCTTCATCCATCTTGATCCATCTTCATCATCTCCATTAATTCTCCATCAAAACTTCATCCCTTCCATTGGGTGTGAGAGATCTCAAGAAATCAATAGCTAGAGAAGAAGATCCATGAGTATTGAAGATCTCCTACAAGAAATTGTTGGGGAAGATTTACATCTCCTTTGATTTTCTTTTGGATTTAGACTATGGATATTTGTAATGAATCATTTATGTGTTTTGTTACTTTTATCATGATAGGCTAATCCCTCTAGTGGGATTGGGGACATGAAGAGCATATGAGATTTATATTATCATATAGATTAAATTGGTTTTTGATTTAATTGATGTTGATTTCTATTCATGGAGTTTAATTGTCTTGATGTTGTGATGGCATGGTTTGTTATTCATAATTGATTATTGGTTTAATGGATTGTTGATCAATGAATTGATTTATGGTAATTAAATGCTATCATGATGCTCATGTATGTATTGCTTGGAGTGAGACGAAAATGACCCTCTATAGTATTAGGAAGACATGAATAGACATTGAGTTTGGGTTTGACCGAAAGGATATTTGAATTCAATGAGGGGAACCAATCCATTCTTTGGCCTTAGTACACAAAAAGGGAGAGTTTAATCTAACTAGTACCTAGATGGAAGGGGTTAATGTTGAGCTTTGATCTTAAGTGCTTTTGGGAGTCTAAAATGGATCAACAACCTTTGTAACCCGAAAGGGAGCTTAGGATACAATCGTGATCACCCTTAGTCTACATCAATTGAGTTGAATTCCTTTTGCATGATAATATGAATCGAGTGTGCTTGGATGTTTCCAATCCCATGTTTTTCCATACTTGAACTTTAGCACCCATTTTCTTTACTTGTTATTCATCTTTACTTGTCATTTCTCCTATTCGCTCTCTTATTTACTTGCTACTTGCTTTAGTTGTTAATCATCTCAAAATCCCCGATCATCTTTACAAAAACAACATGAACATGAGCTCGCGTATTTTGCTAGTCCGAACATAACTCCTTTGTGGATTGATAATTTTTCTTGGGATATACTACTACAACGATCGAGTATTCTTGCTCGTGAGTGCTACAAAAATAGGCAAACAAGAAAATGGCACCGTTGCCGGGGAGTTTGACGGACTAGTCGAGTACTGTGTTATTGTTTTAGTTGTTCTTGATAATGATACTTTTTATTTTATTTTTACTTTGTTTGCTATTATTGTTTGTGGTCTCACTCTTTGAATTTTTGTAGGTGTTTTATGATCACAAGATCAAAGGGAAATCAATCGATCATTCCTTTGAATTTGGAGATAGAAAAGACCGCGCGACAATGGAAGCGAGAGAGACGAAGAGCTAAAAAAGGAACAAATATGGAGAATCAACGTGGAGAGAATGCTAATTATAACCCACCCCAAGATCCTTTACAAGATCAAAGGGGGGTACAAGAAGGAGTGCAAGAGAATCAAGCGGAGATAATGAGGAATTTCTTTGCTCAAAATCAAGAGTATATGCAATTGCTTGCCAATCAAGAAGCTCAAAGGATACTTCAACAACAAGAGTTGCCAAGGCCTAGAGCAATTCGGGATTACTTCCAACCGAGAGCCGTGCACAATATGGTTCCTCCGGTTCAAGCCAATGATTATGAAATTAAGACCGGATTGATCAACATGGTCAAAGCAAATCAGTTTGGGGGAGGTCCTCTTGAAGACCCGAATACTCATCTATCTACTTTCTTGGAGGTTGCAAATACCGTCAAGATGAAGGGAGTGTCGGATGATGCTATTCGAATGAGGTTGTTCTCTTTTTCTTTAAGAGACAAGGCTAAAGCATGGTACAATACAATTCCTTTGGGAAGTTGTAATACATGGGAAGATCTTGAGCAAATGTTCCTAAACAAGTACTTTCCTCCTTCAAAGACTCTCCAATTAAAAAGCCTTATCACTCAATTTAGGCAACTTCCGGATGAAAGTTTTTATGAAGCATGGGAACGCTACAAAGAGATGCTCCAAAAGTGTCCTCAACATGATTTTCATGAGAATCAACAAGTGGCTTTCTTCTATCAAGGGTTGAGCCAACAACATCGGATGCATGTAGATGCCTCATCCGGAGGATCTATATTTGGAGTGGATGCGATGAAAGCTATGGAAATTTTTGAAGATATTTCAATGAATGCTTATCAATGGCCGTCCGAGAGGATATTGGGAGGTTATGCATACGGAAAGGTGACTCTAGTGGAAAGTATGAACAAAGTGAAGAGTGATGTGTTTCAAAGTGAAGGAATGAAAGAATTCAATGAGAGTATCCAAGCTTTAACAAAGCAATTGAATTTGATCACTCAAGGAGTAAGTCAAGGGGGAAGCACAAGTTCTATGGTGAATGATGAGAACAATGTTATGCAAAGTGTAGAGGATGTTGCCTATTTAGATAGGAGAAATTACCAAGGGAATTTCCATCATCAAGGGAATTTCCAAGGTAATTATCCTTCTAACCAAGGTAATTTTCAAGGAGGATATCAAGGGCAAGCTCGGGGAAGTAATTTCAATCAATCAAGTGGAGGTTATCAAGCTCCGAGGAAGCATGAAAATCTTTCTTACTCCAATACTCAAGCCGCCGTGGCACTTCCTCAAGGAATGGATCCGAGTGCTAAACCGCCCAATGGAGAAGGTAAATCATCGGTGGAAGAGACATTACTAGCATTCATGAAAGATACAAGGGCTTACATGGAAAAAAGAGATGCAAAGCTTGAGGCTAGAATGGAGGAAAATGAGAAGAAATCCGATAATAGGATGAGAGCTTTTGAGTATCAAATGGGACAAATTGCTTCTTCCGTGGGATCTCAACACCAACAAGGAATGTTTCCATCTACCACGGTAACTAATCCTAAAGAAGATTGCAAAGCTATCACTCTTAGAAGTGGAAAAGAGTATGAGGAAACTCCTATGCCTAAAGAAGATAGTATTGTCATTGAAAGGGAAGTGGAAAGAAAGGTTGAAGAAGGGTTGGTGCAAGAAGATATTGAAATGGAGGAAGTAAGCAAGAAAAAAGAAATTGTTGAGCAAAAGAAAGATGAAGAGAAGATAGAGAGAATTCCAAAGTGGAAGAAGGCAAAGGAGTTAAGGGAAAAGGAAGTTGAAGTTGAAAGAGATAGTTGGGGAATACCAAAGACTCAAGTACCGGTTCCTTTTCCTCAAAGGTTCTTGAAGAAGGGTTTGGATGAGAGGTTCAAAAAGTTTCTTGAAATCTTCAAGAAGATTCAAATCAATATCCCTTTCGCCGATGCTTTGGATCAAATGCCTCATTATGCTCGTTTCTTGAAGGACATCATGGGAAAGAAAAGAAGTCTTGTGGAAAATAAAACGGTTAATTTAACCGAAGAGTGTAGTGCCATTCTACAATGGAAACTTCCTCAAAAATTGAAGGATCCGGGTAGTTTCATTATACCATGTGAAATTGGAAAGAACAAGAAGAACAAGGCTCTTTGTGACCTTGGTGCAAGCATTAATCTAATGCCTCTCTCCATATTCAAGAAGCTTGGGTTAGGTGAAGTAAAGCCAACTTCCATCACACTTCAATTGGCGGATCGATCTATGACACATCCAAAAGGAGTAGTTGAAGATGTGTTGGTAAAAGTTGATAAGTTCGTCTTTCCGGTGGATTTTATTGTTCTAGATATGGAGGAGGATGAATATGTGCCATTGATTCTTGGGAGACCGTTTCTTGCTACCGGGAGAGCTCTTATTGATGTCTACAAAGGAGAATTGAAGTTGAGAGTTAATGATGAGGAAGTGGTATTCTCTCTACACAAGGCCATGCAATATCCAATGAATGATGAAGAATGTAAAAGTGTGGATGTTGTAAAGGGAAGTGTCGAGGAGAGTTGGCCTTCCATTGTAACCAAGGATCCACTTGAACTTTGCTTGAGCAATTCTCTATCTCTTTCTAATATTTCTACTACTTCGTTTGATTTAAATAAAGAATTGATTAATTGTTTGCTTGATCTAGGTGATTGTAGTGAAGCTCAAGAGGTTGCAGCCGCCATCTCAAGGGGAAATAGAAAGTTCTTACCACTTAGAGATCCAATCGATCAAGAAGAGAAAAAGGAAAAGAAGTTGGAGTTGAAGCCTTTACCCGATCATCTTGTTTATGCCTACCTTGGTGAAAGTGAGACATATCCGGTAATTGTATCATCATCTCTAACCTCTAGTCAACTTGATAAATTGCTTAATGTCCTTAAAGAGCATAAGTCAGCTATTGGTTGGTGTATTGATGATTTGAAGGGAATTAGTCCAACAATTTGCATGCATAAGATAAGACTTGAGGATGAAGGAAAAGCTTGTGTTCAAAACCAAAGAAGACTTAATCCTATCATGCAAGAAGTGGTAAAAAAAGAGGTTCTTAAGTGGTTAGATTCTAATATGATCTTTCCTATTAGTGATAGCCCCTATGTGAGCCCGTTGCATGTAGTATCTAAAAAAGGGGGTATGACTATAGTGAAGACCGAGAAAAATGAGACCATAGCCACTAGGACGGTGACGGGGTGGCGTGTGTGTGTTGATTATAGAAAGCTTAATGAAAACACACGTAAAGATCACTTCCCCTTACCTTTCTTGGATCAAATGTTGGATAGGTTGGCCGGGTATGAGTTTTATTGCTTTCTTGATGGGTATTCCGGGTATAACCAAATTCTCATAGCACCCGAAGACCAAGAAAAGACCGCTTTCACTTGTCCTTATGGAATATTTGCTTTTCGAAGATTGCCATTTGGACTTTGCAATGCACCGGCCACCTTTCAAAGGTGTATGATGGCAATCTTTGAAGGATTAATTGAGAATATAATAGAAGTGTTCATGGATGACTTTTCAGTGTTTGGTTCTTCTTTTGATATTTGTTTGTCTAACCTTGCTATTGTTTTGAAGCGATGTCAAGACACTAATTTAGTGTTGAATTGGGAGAAGTGCCACTTCATGGTAAATGATGGCATTGTACTTGGACATCACATCTCTTCAAAGGGATTGCAAGTTGACCGAGCCAAAGTTGTTGCTATAGAGAAGCTTCCACCGCCAACAAATGAGAAGGGAGTACGATCGTTCCTTGGTCATGCCGGGTTCTATCGTAGATTCATCAAGGATTTTTCTTCATTTTCTAAACCTCTATCTCATCTCCTTGAAAAAGATGTGCCATTTAAGTTTGATGATAATTGTTTAAATGCTTTTCAGGTGCTAAAGGAAGCTTTGATTTCATCACCCATCTTGATCACCCCCGATTGGAAGGAGCCATTTATATTGATGTGTGATGCAAGTGATGTAGCTCTTGGAGTGGTTTTGGGGCAACTAAGAGAGAAAAAATTCCGAGCCATTTACTATGCAAGCAAGACATTTGATGCGGCTCAAAGGAACTACACTACTACCGAAAAAGAGTTCTTGGCGGTAGTATATGCATTTGATAAGTTTCGTCCTTATTTGGTAGGAACGAAGACTATTGTATACACCGACCATGCCGCTATCAAGTATCTCATGGCAAAGAAGGATGCAAAGCCAAGGGTGATAAGATGGGTACTACTTCTTCAAGAATTTGATATTGAAGTGAGAGATAAGAAGGGCACGGAGAATGTGGTAGCCGACCATCTTTCAAGGTTAGAGTCGAGGGAGCATTGTGAAAGTACTTATGAGTTAATCAAGGAGGTTTTTCCCGATGAAGAAATCTTGAGGTGTGATTGCTATCAAATTGAGGCTTTAGTGGAGCAAGAAGGAAGCCCGTGGTATGCGGACTATGTGAATTACTTGGCTAGTGGAAGGAGGCCTTATGAGCTTAATAAGTATCAATCCAAGAAGTTCTTTCATGATGTTAAAAGTTACTTGTGGGATGATCCATTCTTGTACAAGATGTGTAATGATTTTCCTGTGCGAAGATGTGTGCCCGAGGAAGAATGGAATAGTGTGTTGGAGTTTTGCCACTCTTCACCTAGTGGAGGCCATTTTGGAGCTCAAAAGACCGCTGCAAAAGTCTTACAATCGGGGTTGTATTGGCCATTTTTGTTCAAGAGTTGTAAGAAATTTGTAGAGGGTTGTGATCGGTGTCAAAGGATGGGAGGAATCTCCAAGTGGGATGAGATGCCCCTTAAGAGCTTTCAAGAAGTGGAGATATTTGATGTGTGGGGCATCGATTTCATGGGACCGTTTCCTCAATCGAATGGATTCCTATACATCTTATTGGCGGTTGACTATGTCTCGAAATGGGTTGAGGCCATACCTTCAAGAACAAGTGATGCTAGAGTGGTCATGGGGTTTCTAAAGAAGCATATCTTCACAAGATTTGGAGTACCTAGAGTGTTGGTAAGTGATGGGGGTAGTCACTTCATAAATAAGCTCATGGAGAACATTCTCAAGACTTATGGAGTGAAGCATTGAGTGTCTACTCCGTATCACCCTCAAACGAATGGTCAAGCTGAAATTTCTAATCGACAAATCAAACAAGTCTTGGAGAAAACAGTGAGTGTGAGTAGAAAGGATTGGTCTAATAAACTTGATGATGCATTGTGGGCCTTTCGAACCGCATTCAAGACCACTCTTGGTATGTCTCCTTTTCAAATTGTCTATGGCAAATCTTGTCATCTTCCCGTGGAGTTAGAGCATAAAGCTTATTGGGCCATTAAGAAATTGAATTTTGACATGAAAGCTTCGAAGAAGATAAGATTCTTGCAGTTGAATGAGCTTGAGGAATTTAGAGAAAGTTCTTATGAAAATTCAAGGATTTTTAAGGAGAAAACCAAGAGGTGGCATGATGCTCGTTTGAGGAAGAAGAGCTTTGAAAATGGTGAAAAGGTGTTGGTATTCAATTCTCGACTAAGACTTTTCCCGGGCAAGTTGAAGTCCAAATGGAGAGGACTTTATGTGGTAAAGGAAGTACTTGATGGGGGAGCTCTAAAGGTTATGGATGAGAACGGGAGAGAGTTCTTGGTTAATGGTCATCGTGTGAAGCACTATGTGGATCCATCACAAAGGGAGACCCTCTTTGTGGATACTTTATTTGAAAGATGATCTCAAAATTCATCTAGCTTGAAGACGTTAAATTTAGCGCTCGATGGGAGACACCCCATCACTATCTTTATTGCTTTATTTTAGTGCTTTCAATTATGGTTGTGGTTTTGTTGTTTTGTATTTTGGACTTGTAGGTTGATTGTGCTCATGGAGAAAAATGCTCATTGAGAAAAGAGAAATGCTTCATGGATTCAAGTTGACATGTTCCACCACTTGTTGCAAACTTAATTCGTGACTCTTATCTCGAGTTAAGTTTGGGGGGGTGCTAGTGCGTGGTGGACATAGCTTGAGCGTTTGAATGCGTATGGTTCTCTACAAGAAGATCATCAATGGAAACTACAAGGGTAAGTCTCACCACTTTTTGCAAACTTAAGTCTCAACTCTTGTTTCGATTTAAGTTTGGGGGGAGAGTGTGTGGTGTGACTCACCACTTGAGTATATTCTTGTAAAATTGAGAAAATTTTAAAATTTTTCTCATGAGTATTGGTTTGATTTTGGCATGATTGGTGGTGTTGAAGTACATGATAGTCCATATTCATAATGAAATTGTTGAACTAATGGTGTTTGTTGAGTGTTTGAGTATGAATGAGAGGTATTGGAAGCATGATGGAGCTTGGAGCTAACACTTTCCTTACCAAATGCCTATTGAGGGAGTACTCTACACCTTATCATTTTATTACTTGAAATGAATTAATTTGTGACTAGCATGCTACTTCATGTGTTATGTTTGTGGGAGGTTTACTTTCGTATCTTAGGATTTCCTTTTCAATAAAGAGTGGGATGTTTGTGAGCTTAATTGACTAGGGATGATATGAATGTGTGCTTAATTTTCGCATGGATGATGGTATTTT
This sequence comes from Pogostemon cablin, assembly GCA_023678885.1. Classification (NCBI taxonomy): domain Eukaryota; kingdom Viridiplantae; phylum Streptophyta; class Magnoliopsida; order Lamiales; family Lamiaceae; genus Pogostemon; species Pogostemon cablin. Next base: position 35,105,280 of record CM042951.1, read on the forward strand.
GTGTTTTTGCATGTTTTGTATTTTTGTTGTGTCTTGTTTGTTGAGTCCTTATTTTTATGTTTTGTGTATTTTCATTCTTGTCTTGGGATATTTGGTGGTTTATTTAGGGATGTCGTGAGTCATTTTTGAACGTGAGTGATGATAGGTTGTGGTGATAAGTGATGACAAATTATGATTAAGAATCTCTACACTTTCAAATTGTGACATGTTTTACTTAACTTGTTCAATTTTGAGATGAATATGGTGTAATAAGTTCCTAAAGGTGCGAGCACAAGCTTGTGAGCATTTGAGCCTCAACCATGCATACATGGTATTTCTTCATGAGTGGATCGATTGTGTTTGATAAGTTAGAACTTGCTCAAGGACTATAGGAACGAGCCCGATTAGTGGAGATTAGTGAAATGATCTAAGGCCATCCTTGTTATTATAGTCATTGCCATATATGTTCCTACCTTGAACACCATCCTTAGTCAACCACTTTGAGCCTATAAGCTTATTTCTTATGAATTTAGCACATTACAAGCCTTGATTACCCACTTAAGCCTTATATATATATCCATTATGTGAGTAATTGAGGAGATGGTGGCTAGAAAGGATTGATTGAATAATCAAAAGAAGTAAAGGACATGGTAAACAAGCAAGAAAAAGGATGAAAAGAGCAACAACAAGAAGGCACATGCAACCTCAAAGTTAGAAAAGGAGCAAATCAACATCAAAATGCTCAAGTAAACAAAATTCAAAGATAGGAAGCATGCATCAAAAGAAGCTCAATCCAAGGAAAGTTAATGAATAGTGCTTGAGATTGTAAAGATAAGAAAGGAAGAAAGAAAAGTGGAGAAATTGAGAAAATTGGCCATCTATTTGATTACTTACACTTGTTGACTCACTATTATCCATATCTTCCCTACCATACCAAAGAGCCTATCATTACATCCTAATTAAAGACCTTTTTGATCATTAATTAAAACTTTGGTGGTTTGTGAATATAGTCCGCGAGCAAGCTTATAGCGAGTCGAGCCAATCGATTAATGAGTGTGATTTATCCTATTTCAAAAGAGTGTTGAGAGACATCGATATTCATTGTGAGGCTTGGACTAAAAGGGACTATATTACACTATTACTCTCTTTTTATTGAACTTGTTAATTTCTCATGTCATGATTTTAATATTGTAGGATGACTTAGTATAGTTTGTAGTTATTATTGCTAATGATATGTTATTGCTTATGTTTGTTTAGTCTTTTCCTATGTGAAAATTTCTCCTCTTGGTTTGTCATTTTCGTTACTCGGGGATGAGCAACACCTTAAGTTTGGGGGGTTTGATTGGCGCTATTTTCACCTAGATTTTAGTGTCTTTTTATATATCTTTTCGTATGATTTTATCCGTATTTCATGTGTTATTTGGTTGTGTTTTGTGTTTTTATTGAAAGCCGTGCAACAACGTCAGAAAACACAACACAACCACCCCTGTGGCCGTGTGCTGCGCACGAGCCGTGCGCTGTCCAGAGCTCGCCGTTGACCAGAAGCCCTAGACACGACTCGGGCCGTGTTACAGCACACGAGCCGTGTAGGTGTCAAAACTGCTGAAATTTCCAGAAACTTCTAGAAGCTTCCCAAGGGGTATAAATACCTATTTATTCAACAATTGAGAGAAGATCCGAAAATTCCACCCTTCTACACACACATCACACACCTTTCCTTCAATTTCTCACCATAATCTCCATCCACCTTCATCCATCTTGATCCATCTTCATCATCTCCATTAATTCTCCATCAAAACTTCATCCCTTCCATTGGGTGTGAGAGATCTCAAGAAATCAATAGCTAGAGAAGAAGATCCATGAGTATTGAAGATCTCCTACAAGAAATTGTTGGGGAAGATTTACATCTCCTTTGATTTTCTTTTGGATTTAGACTATGGATATTTGTAATGAATCATTTATGTGTTTTGTTACTTTTATCATGATAGGCTAATCCCTCTAGTGGGATTGGGGACATGAAGAGCATATGAGATTTATATTATTATGTGGATTAAATTGGTTTTTGATTTAATTGATGTTGATTTCTATTCATGGAGTTTAATTGTCTTGATGTTGTGATGTCATGGTTTGTTATTCATAATTGATTATTGGTTTAATGGATTGTTGATCAATGAATTGATTTATGGTAATTAAATGCTATCATGATGCTCATGTATGTATTGCTTGGAGTGAGACGGAAACGACCCTCTATAGTATTAGGAAGGCATGAATAAACATTGAGTTTGGGTTTGACCGAAAGGATATTTGAATTCAATGAGGGGAACCAATCCATTCGTTGGCCTTAGTACACAAAAAGGGAGAGTTTAATCTAACTAGTACCTAGATGGAAGGGGTTAATGTTGGGCTTTGATCTTAAGTGCTTTTGGGAGTCTAAAATGGATCAACAACCTTTGTAACCCGAAAGGGAGCTTAGGATACAATCGTGATCACCCTTAGTCTACATCAATTGAGTTGAATTCCTTTTGCATGATAATATGAATCGAGTGTGCTTGGATGTTTCTAATCCCATGTTTTTCCATACTTGAACTTTAGCACCCATTTTCTTTACTTGTTATTCATCTTTACTTGTCATTTCTCCTATTCGCTCTCTTATTTACTTGCTACTTGCTTTAGTTGTTAATCATCTCAAAACCCCCGATCATCTTTACAAAAACAACATGAACATGAGCTCGCGTATTTTGCTAGTCCGAACATAACTCCTTTGTGGATTGATAATTTTTCTTGGGATATACTACTACAACGATCGAGTATTTTTGCTCGTGAGTGCTACAAAAATAGGCAAACACCAAGCAATAAAATTTATAAGTATGTCGTCCTAAGGGAAAGTAAACTTGTGGTTATATCCGGATTTATCATTGATTTATGTTTTGTAAGAGTGACAAGATTAAAGGTTTGGTATTTAGACTACTTACTACGCTAATGAAGTAACTAAGATTTAAGCTAGCAACAAAATGTATCAAATAACGAACAAATGATGAATGGAATGTAGATAGAATTCACTTAAGAAGAGAGCAAGGCTAATCATAATCATGGTTAAGAATCTAGTTAGATATGCATAACTCTTGATGGTGAACTTCATTAATTTTGGATTAAAAGCAATCACGTTTTTACCCCTAATCCCTATGGCCAAGGCAATTTGGTTCTCAACTCTTTTACAAGTCTAAATCTCCTAGGATTGTGCTTAATCTCAATTCCCTTAAGGTACTATGATCATAAGTTTGGTTCTTTTCACTCAATTCCTTAAGTGTCCCCATATGAATGTTCTAAGCATAAGAAGGGTATGACTTACCTCCCCTCACACTAACATGCATGCTCATCTTAATATATAATTCAATTAAACACCTAATCATAATATTGGAATGACCATCCTAACACTATGAGTAGAGAATTTAATCACACAAGTATTGAAATGAAACATGATTCATTAATCATAAAAGAAAATCCAAAATTAACTCAATTCAACATCTCAAATCCTACATATCTGGCATTCTCCTCAACCAATCATATGATTAGCCCTACTATAGGACTAGCCACTACACATTGTGTTTAGATCAATACATTCAAAGGCTTGCTCCATTTGAGCCAAAATGAGAAGAAAATGAACAATTGAAAAGTAGATTGGATTTCCTTTCATGGAGAAAACCTTCCTTCTCTTCAAAATGCTAACATCTTCAATCCTTGATGCTTTCCTCTTCTCCCCCTCTAATTTTCGCACAAGTCATCCTTTTATATCACTTAGGGGCCTTCTAGAAGCTTCCGGAATATTCTGAAATCTGCACTGCCTTTTACACCTACACGGGCCGTGTAGCAGCGCACAGCTCGTGTAGTGCACACCTAGTTTGGTGTATTGTGCGTGCTCCCGGACACGACTCGTGCTCCCACACACGGCCTCTCCCATGGGCGTGTTGTATTTTCTGATGAAATTGCACGAATTCCTCTAACCGGCCCGTGTTCTGCACACAGGGAGTGCGCTGGTGCACGGCTCATGCGCCAGAACACGGCCTTTCTCCTGGGCAAGCTCAGTATTCTGATGTCAGTACACGGCCACCTCGGACAGGCCTGTGTTTTGTACACGGCTCGTGTCCGAGCGTGCCCTGTTCTTCCTTCTCCGTTTTGCTCCCGACTCCATTTTTCTCCATTTCTTAACCTGTTTTCCACATATTTAAGCTCATTTACACACTTCTACCAATCCATACCACATTTCTCATAATAACAATAACTCCACTAAAAGTCACACAAATACGGACAAAAACATCCAAAAATCCACAAACAAAAATACTAAAATCTAGGTGAAAATGACAACGATCAAAGCTCACTATTATGCTTCAATAACTTGATCCGATTACATCTACCCAACACTATCATTACATCAATTTTCCCTTAAATCAGTCGTCTCTTCAACATCAAGACCTCTCTTCTCCATCCTCTGCTGTCCAACAACCTCTCTATCATCAAAGGTGTTCTATTTTCTTCTTCTTCTTTTTAAGATCGTATAAATTGTTAATACATAAAAAGAAATGTCTTGCGTGTATGCGAAAGTAGACAAACCTGCTACAAATAATTTTTTATTTGATATAATTTATTCTTCTTTAGACTTGCCTCCAAATTTAAAGCATTGCAGTCTGTTTGTATGAATTAACATTAATTTGTAATTTGCATATGGATGTGTATGTGGAATGGAGAGATGATGGAGAGAAAATTTTGGCAGGAGTATTTATTTGGTTGTTGGAGTTTCACTTTGTCCTTTAGGTTTCACGATTATTTTTGGTGCTTCATCATCACCTACTTTTGGAAATTCAACCCCAACATTTGGAGCTTGGTTCATAATATTTCAAATCTTATTGTGTAAATACAATAATTAATTCTGTAAAAGAGCTTATCAATTCTGCTTTTCAGGTTAGTTTACACTAACTTTTCATTTTTTACAGTATGTTATTCTGTGAGTACTGTTGTATATAGTCTTGACATCTATCTTGCTGAGTGATATTAATTTGGGCTCTTTAGTTTTGTTGATTACTTTTTAGTCGATTGACTCAGTTCTACAATCACAGAAAATAGGATCCAACATTAATAGAATGACAAAGTCTCTTGTGAGACGCTACTTTTATGAGACGGTTTGTGAGACGTGTTAAAGTATCTCGATTATTTAAATAAAGTATGTTTAATGGTTGTTAATGTATGTTTTTTAAAATATGTTGGATTATGTATTAAAGTATGATGTTAGTGTGTTATAATTTGATTTATTATCGACATACTTTAACCACAAATAAGCGCACTTTAACCACAAATAAGCATACTTTAGTGACGGGTTGACCCCTCTCACATCCGTCTCACCAATAACCCGTCTCACAAGAGACTAACTCTAATAGAATAACCTTCTGATTGATTGTTTAAATTGTCTTATCAAATGGGGAACGAAGATTCTGTAAAATCAATTCCAGGTTGCTGCGAATAGCCCTTAGCCACAAGTCGAGCCTTGTATTTTTGGATCAAACCATTTTCATCGTACTTGCTTTTAAAGACCCACTTTACTCCAAATGTTTTCTTTCCAGAGGTAAATCAATGAGCTCCCATGTTTTGTTCTTTTCAATGGTAGAGATTTCATCATTCATTGCTTTTATCCACTGCTCATCCATTGATACTTCTTTGAAATTTTGAGGTTCACTTGTAAATAAGACAACCTCACTTGATTCATAAATCTCTCTTAGTGATCGTGTCTTTAGAGGATGACTTTCATATTCTTCTTCAATAGTTGGAGTAGGAACTTGCTCAACATTCTCTACTTCAGGTAATGGATCATGATAAGCTACTGAACCAGTTTAATCACCTTTCTAGTTCAAGCAGCATATTCATCAAAGATAACATCCCGCGAAATGACAATTTTACTTGTGGCAGGATTCAATAATCGAAACCCTTTGGACCCATCATTATAGTCGATAAATATAAGTTTTGTACCTTCTCATCAAATTTTCTATGATTTTTAGAATCAATATGTGATGCTGCCGTAAACTCTCAAATGATCAACTTTTAGTTTTTGCTTGTACCAAGCTTCATAGGGTGTTTTATTTCAAACAACTTTTGTAGGAGAACGGTTGAGAATGTACACAGCCGTGTGTACAGCCTCTGCCCAATAAAGATTCGGAACTCCTTTTTCCTTCAACATACTTCTTGCCATCTCTACGATCGTCCTATTTTTTCTTTCGGAGTCACTGTGTTGCTACGGCGTTCTACTCACAGTTAGCTGCATTTTGATTCCATTAACTTTGCAATACTCAAGAAAATAATTGTAGAGAAATTCTCCCCCACGATCTGTCCTCAACGTTTTAATGAGAAATTCACTTTCCCTTTCAACAAGTGCCTTGAATTGCAAAAAGATTAAAAAAGCTTCAGATTTTTTGTTGGGGAAGAACACCCACATCATTCTTGTGTAATCATCCACAAAGAGGATAAAATATTTCTTATTTTCAGGTGTAGGAGTCTGCATTGGACCACAGATATCCGAGTGGATGAGCTCAACAGTGCTTTTGCTCGCCAAGATATTTTAGGAAAAGGAAGCTTGTGCATTTTTAAAAAAATGCAACCTTCACATACATGATCAGCCTTGGTGATGTGAGGAAGTCCAATCACCATGTTCTTCTCCTTGAGTAATAGAAGACTCCTTCCATTAAAATGCTCATATCGCAAATGCCATAATTGCGATGAATCTGAAATGGTTCTATATCCTTCAACATGGATCATTCTTCATCATTCTTGAATGTTCTAAGACACTTCTATATTTTCTTTTTTTATAATTTTTAGGAGATTTGCTTCTAATCTCATGCATGTTCCTTAGTAATATTTTAGAACATTTTGTATGCATACTTATTTTTTTAATACAATATTTCTAGAAAAATGCAATCTTTTCTGTCTTAATGTTATCCTATTAGGCTTCGTTTGGCACCCATTAATAAGTGCTATTAATGTTTATTGTACTGCCTTTTACGTGGTTTGATAGCAAATATTCCTAAAGGGAGGGGCCCAGTACATCACGTAAAGCCTGTTACAATTTACTGTTTTCTTCACATTCCTAATACGGCAAAGGTCGTAGTATTAATAATACGATTCAGAACAGTGGTCCATATTAGACATGCACAAAAAAATTGAAACCGGCGGTTCAAACCGGGGAACCGTCCGTTTTAACCGGAACCGCAACCGCCGGTTCCGTAACCGGCCAAAAAAAACCGGAACCGGCTAAGGAAGGTTCGGTTCCGGTTCCGAACTGGCAGTTCTGGTTCGAACCGCCGGTTTTTTAATTTTTTTTTTATTTTTTACGCTTAAAATCTAAAAAAAAAATTAAAACCGGAACCGGCGGTTCAGAACCGGAACCGGAACCGGAACCGTCAGTTCCGGAATCGAAACCTTCGTACCCCGGTTCGGTTTCGATTCCCCCTATCTTGGAACCGAAACCGCCGGTTCGGAACCGGAACCGGCGGTTCCGAACCGGGGTGCATGTCTAGTCCATATTATATGAGGGAATTACCATTCTAAATCTTGAAAGATAGTTTATATTTCTCTCTCATTCGTCGTCGTCTCTTTTCACCCGCTTTTCTCACTGAACTACAACTCCCTAATCATTTGGCTTGTGAGCAAGATTGTAGATCATTGTGTAAGATTGAGGATTCAACATAGTCAACACATTAATTCCTTAATTTTTTGCAATTTTCCAGAGAGAAAGAAGGTGAGAAGCTGCATCTTCTACATTTTTCAACAATTTTTATAAGAATAGAAGCTGAGAGCCTGAGAGCAACCGTATAAAACTCAGATTTGTTGAGGTTCGTCTCTAATCTGCCTACGCTCTTAGATTGTGAAGTTACTTTTTACTAAAAACTTAATTCAATTTTCTTATCCCTTTAATTTTTAACTTAAAATTCTAATTTTATGGATTAGGGTTGTGATTTCTTGTTATGTTTCTGGGCTTCTGAATTTCTATTCCAGCTTCATTTGTCTTTTATAACTTCGTTCCCCTTATTGCTCACCGCATTTGGAATCAACTTTCATGATCGAATTATAATATTTAAAGAAATGAAGTTAGACGATAGATTTCAATGTATGTTTACAATTTATCTTAGAATTGATTTTACTGGGACTAAGTTTGAAGATCCAAAAACAAAGTGGTAATGGAAGAGTTCATATTTGAGTCTGCTACACCAAATAGCTATGTAACAAAAACTTAGTCTGTATGTATAATTTAATGAATTTTTTTTATTTCCTGTGTTTCAATCCCTTTTATGGTCCCTTCAATGATTAAATTGTTAGATATGAAGTGAAATTACTTAGTAAGCAATGTGAGTCTTAAATTTCAGATACGTTTATACATTCATGATACAGAGCAGGGCTTATCTACTGTCATAGAAATTTTGTGGCTATAGTCTTCAAATATTGGAGTAAGCATGTGAATAAAAGGAGTGTTATATTTTTTAATCTAGAATGTATTGTGCTTGTTTGGGAACTTGCAAGATATTGCTTATTTCAATATCTCATGAATTATGCACTAGTTAGAGAAAGCATAGACCTCAACTTTATTGATCATTTAGTACCCAAGCACTCATTTTCTCTTCTAAGAAAGATATATGGATAGTAATGTTACTACATCAATCCAATTCTGGGTTTTCTTTCAAATTAATTGAGTCAATCTGATTTCGATTGCACTATGCAACCTGGTACACAAGACACACACAAAACCTTATGAAAGTTGGCTAGTGTTCTTCCTAAATTCATAATCTTTATCATTTGGTCATACTTAGAGTTCGTAAACGTGTATCATTCTGCCCCATTTTTGCTCGATTGGATAAGTATTCGAGATCGGCTTCTTTACAGTTTGGCTGAGATTATGTATAAAAGCATATCCATAACTGAGTGAATGAGTGGAGTTATGGTTATTTTTGTAACGACCCTATTTCTTTATCTAAATATTTATATGCACTAATCACGTAGATGTTTGTATGTATGAATCATGTGTATTTTATTTATTTATTATTAATTTAGTTAATGCATTCAAAAAATTCTTATTTGGGATATCCATTCCTAAATTATCTCAACTCCTCAATCCCTTAATCCTGATATATAGGAACCAACTGGTGCATCGCATAAAGTTTTCAACCCCACACTACAGTTTCTCATATCATACAAGTTTCTTTCTCCTCTTCTGCGCACTAAATAAAGTCTTCACATTAAATCCACCCTTCATTCGTAGAAGGACAATAAAAGCAGTCATCCACTTCGTGTTTTCTCTGGTTTTGTTGTTCTCACTCTATAAGGCAGAATCCTTTTTTATACATATATGTATATATTTGCCACCGTGAGTCTTCTGGAATTCATTGTAGAAACACTTGACTATTAATTCACGTGTACCTTTAGTAATCAGACGGCATCTACATAGTTTTGATAAAATTCTTTAAAATTCTTTTTAATTAAATTAGATTAGAAAATCATTGTTTCTTGTTTCGTTTTCATTACTGCTGAATAGTTGGGTATATGCTGAAGTCATCCTCCACTTTTATTTTAATACAAATCATAAAATTGACTTTCTAATCAAGGGATCTCATGCTTGCCACTACCATGCTATTCTAATGTAATTTACTCGAGAGTCGATGACTCATTATCTAATTTTAATTCCTTTTGAAGTCAAACACATGGCACTTTCTATCTCAATGTTAGAATTACTTAATAAGATATTTTTATTTTTAGTTAATAAATATTTATTGAAGGTAGTACATATACACTCATAATTGCATTCACAGTCATTTTAGGACGTAGTCAGTTTAGTGGAATAATTATGAATTCAAGAAATAGTATTTTTATTACATAGTTATTTATTTATTGAATGAATAGGCAGTGAAGACTTCGTGAGCTAGAGTACCAGCTGCGTTGATTTGTGTTGGGAAACAATCCATTCAACTTATTTGCGAGGTGAGGGATTTCTTATTTATTTTTACTAAATGTTATATGTGGTGATTTTAAGTTCATGTATTATTGAAAGTTGTATTTATGAAATTATGAGACATGAAAGAAAATAGGTCTTCTGGACCGTAATAAAGGAGGAGGTCTTACGTACCTTGGTCTTCTGGACCGTAATAAAGGAGGAGGTCTTACGTACCTTGGTCTTGGGGACCTTTATAAAGGAGGAGGTCTTATGAACCTTATAAATGATGTGGGTCTTCTGGACCATTATAAAGGAAGAGGTCGTATGACCTATATAAATGAGGAAAATATTATATCAATCATGCAGTTGAGGTATTAAGTGAATAACTCAATTTTATTGTGTGACTTAATTTTTATTACATGTAATATTTGGTTCTGATAAGAAGTAGTTTCTCACTGAGCTGTGGTTTGCTCACCCCTTTGTCTCTCACATTTTCAGATGAAGGAGCTGACGTGGTGGGACTGAAGGATGATGCTTAGTACAATTTCATTTTTCTTTGAAACTTTATTACTACTTCTAAACTTTTGCTAGACTTATGACTTATCTAAATTTATTTTTAGTAATTTCATTTTGGATTTTATAACTTAACAAGTTGGATCTTTTGATTATTAAATTTATTTCTTTTATGCTTCTGCTCAAAATGATTTTTATTTATTAAATATGATGTTTTTAAATAGTTAGAAATTTAGGATGTGACAATTTTTGATAGAATGAATTGCATACTATTATTAACATAATTAAATTAAGCTTAATTATTATTAAGTGATTAAGTTGAGCTTGATTTTTGTTGTTTGCCAACATCTCAACAAGTGTTCTAAAGGAAGAATGTTAAAAGAAGAAATAGAAGTTGGAGTTGTTATATTCATTTGAAGTGCAATGAGTTTACTGATGGATGCTTATGAAGGGTTATCTTAAAAAAAATTTAGTTATTATCCTATTGCTTTTAGATATTTGAGTAATGTATAAATATTATTATGCATGTGTTATTGGTCTGTGGTGTGATTACTTAAGGTTGAGTTTGGGTAGAGTGAGACATTTTTTTGTGTAATGTTAGTATCAGTGAAGTACATATGGTATTAGAGGTGATTCAGGCTCTTGTGTTTATAATATGTATAATGGTAGCAATATGAAAAATTATTTCACTTTTATAATTATTTCATCTGAAAAATGTGTATAACATAACAATAAAAATGGACAATTATTCTACTTGATAACTATTTGTCTTGAAAAATATGTGTATGAAAAACAAGAGAACAGTGCAACCTAAAATTTAATTTTTATGGTTTATTTTCATAAACATTAATTAATACCTTATGATAAAAAATTTTAATTATTTATTTGGTATAATATTACATATATTAAAAATATATTTATCGCAATTTCGTACAACACGTTTTTAAAAGTAAACAATTTTAGTAAAATTTATTGTGAATAATTATATAAATAAATTTGGAATAAAAAGTTAAAAAAATGTGGCATTGTATTGTTGGCAAAGGAAAGTATTTGTAATTATAAAACATGTATAAGGTCAAAAAGGTATTTTAATCCATAATTCAATAATTTATACATCCTACCAAACATATTAAATTATACTTATTCATATTACACCCTTATCTCTATATAAATAATACATACTTAATATATACCCCTTTATTTCATGTTACCTACCAAATGAGCCGTTATACTTTTAATCACCTTAATTTTTTTTTTTAAAATTTGATTATAGTTCCTTAATTTTTATTTTTATTTTAATTTTTTAATCTAAAATTAATATAAATCTTTAGTGAAAATTATATAACAAACATATTGTAAATATAATTGTTTTTTTTTTCCATATCTCTTGAGTTGATGAAATATTTTTTTTTAAAAAGTTTAAACATATATTAAAGGACTATAAAGTTAAAAGTTTAAAGTTAAGGGATTAAAATTAAAATAAAACATTTAAGGTGACTAAAGCATACATATACATTAAAATTAAGAGGAATTATTTCCCCAATACTTTTTTATTCGCTTTTTGCATGAGTATTATTATTTAATTTATAATGGCATGGGTAGTTGTATAATCAGTGACGGAGCCAGATGAAATAGTTAAGGGGGGCAAATTTTTAAACGAAAAAAAAATATACTCCATCCGTCCCGTTCAAAGGGTTATTTTTGCTTTTTCCACGTGGATTAAGGAGTATTATTATTTTAATGTGTGGTGGGTAGTTGTATGAGTGAGAGTGTAAGCTCCATATTTTAAGTGTATTAGTGTGTGTGTGAATCCCATGTGTGTGAAAAAGAAAAAGGGACTCTTTGGGTGGGACGCCCAAAATGAAAAAAAGTGACTCTTTGGTTGGGACGGAGGGAGTATATATATATATATATATATATATATATATATATATATATATATATATATATATATATATATATAAGTAATTAAAATAGAGTTAAAATAATAATAATATATAAACATATAAAAAACAAAAGATAAAGGAAACATTATTCGACAGAAAGAGAATAAAATATAAAAATATAAATAACTAAAATAGATTTAAATGAAAATAATAATATTAATAATAATAGTAATAGAATAATAAAAAAATGATACACCGCCAAAGATGTTAGAACTTATGACCAGGAGATGGTATGAAGGAGTGGCACACCACTAGGACAACCAAATATTATTTAGCAAGCATACATAATATGTACTCCCTCCGTCCCGGACTTATGTTCACCGGTACTGTAGATACGGAGTTTAAGAAAAGTTACTTTTTGACCAATTTTATTGACTTTTGAGGGGTATTGTAGTATTTTTAGGTAATAAATAAATTATAAAGTATGTTTTGTGTGTTAGGTGAGAGTGGTATTTTTGAAATTAAGAGAACTTTTGAGGTTGTTGGTTTATGTGAAGTTTCCTTTTTTGGGTGGTGAACATAAGTGTGGGACGGACGAAAACGGAAAGTGTGAATATAAGTATGGGACGGAGGGAGTATTAATTATTATTTTTTCAGGGGAGCCAGTGCCCCCTAGACTATAATTGGTTGTATTAGTTATGAATGGTGGCAATATGTGGGACCCTTCTACTAAAAGAGAAAAATTGAGACCTCTGAACGTTTGTGTGGCACGAAGAGATTACATTAATTAATTTTATTATCAGAAATGTTCGATATATATATCCCAAAACTACAAATTAATGAAATACTACAAATTATCCAAAAAATCCGATACTGTATCTTATATAAAATCCAATCGTACATGGATATATATGTTTATGAAAAAAATAAATTAATTTCTAACAGATTCCCAAAACCATATTTCTTGCAGCCAAAAACTATAAATATATTCATGAACCTAATACAAATCTAAAACACACAGAAGTATCCAAAACACACAGAAGTAAAAGATAATGAAGTCCAACATGAGTATTGTAGTTCGCGAGGTGTGGGAGAAGAATTTGGTGGACGAGCTGACCCTGATCCAATGATGCCTTCCCAAATTCCTACGTATCGCTCGACACTCAGTTTCCCGGCACCATCATCACCACCAATCTCCCAAAATACATATACTCCTTCCTCCCCGTCTCCCACCTCTACTCCATCACCAAGAAAAATGTCGACGCCCTCAAACTCATCCAACTCAGCCTCACCCTCTGCGATGTCTACGTCAACCTGAACCTCCCCTCATTGGACTCCCAATCTTACATATGGCAGTTCAATTTTTGGGACTTCGACCCAACACGGATTCCCACGACTCGACTGCGATCTCTCTTCTCCAGGGTTAGGGCATCAACTTCGAGAGGATCAGGGTTGATGGGATCCAGTTCCACAGGTTTGTCATCTAGTTCAATGTGTTAGTATTGAATGTGAAGTATTGTTATTTAGAGCCGACCTGGATTACATTCACGGGGCTAATGGACATTAGTTTGTTGATAAAGATTCTTTCGGAGAGCTTTCAGGAATTTGACACGTTGATGCAGTTTTGGTTTGGTAATAAAGTGTATGACTTGTAATATATTGCTAGAGAGCAAGGGCTTTCATGGTAGCTTGGAGAAGATTGCGAAGCGGCTGGGACGGGAACGGATGGCGGGAAAGAGCCACCAGGCGGAGTCGGGTAGTTTGTGATGAGCGTTTTCTCAACACACAAAATTAATCCTCAAGTTAAGGATATCAATTATAGTTGTGATAGGTGACCAAGTGTTTATCGTACCCAAGAGATGGAATAGTATCAATTCGATTATATTCTAATTAACTAAAATTATGTTGGTAAATTTGAGTTGGTTTGATTATGAAACTAAATAACATAAATTGAAATAGCAAAGTAATTAAACAAGCAATAGAGAAATTTTGGTGGTGATCAAGTAAGTAATAGAGTAGTTCTTCAGGTAATCCAGTTTTATTTATTAATTTCCTTTCCATGTGTTGATGTCCGACTCTGCCTTGTGGTTTATGGACGCATCACTAAATCATGCAAGCGTACTCTATAGACACAAGTAAGCAAGCGTATGACACGTGTGAATATCCTCGGAGCAAGACGTATACTTCACCCCCCTTTCTAGGTACTATCATAATCAATTATTTCTCGTGCACTTAGTACTCTAACCCGATTTGATCTCCCTTTTAGGTACTATAAAGTTATACTCTTTATCATACTTATTAACCTGAATATGATTCAATTAAAAAGTATCTATATAAGACAAATCTAATAAAACTTCAGAATTCCTTCACTTAGAATTATAACATACAATCCTGCTCAGCGGTGAACACACTCAATCAATAACCAAGAGATATATTCAGACTCTACATAACAGTTAAAGATGCACAAAACGACCGTGAGTATGAATTAGAAAAGCACAATCTTATATAGAATAAACCACAAGTAGTGTTGTACGGAGTTTACACATGGAAATTCAACTAACTCATAAAACTTTCATAACCCTAGAACTACCGGAGCGGTTCTAGCCCATGATTGATCTAGGAACAATCATGGTTAGTTGGTATGATCTTACTTGACTTGCCAGATGAACCTCTCCTCCCGACTCCTTCGGATGATGATAGCGTTTGGTGAAGGATGGATGATGAATGCCTCTCCTTTTCTTCTCGTGCGAAAGCTCTTTTTTTATACTTGTAAACTCTCCTTACGGGCCTTGGATGGGCTTTTTGAGTGAACACACGCACTAAAGGTGTAAAAATATGAATTTTGTAAGTTTCCAGATGTCAATTCGACCAAACAAGTTGGTCGAACTCTTCCATGCAGGTCGAATCCCAAGTCGAATCTGTTTGTAACTTGGCCTCTGATTCTGGATTCGACCAGAGTGTTGGTTAAACTGAATACTTCCTGGTCGAATAGGTACTGCTTCTGTTTAGGCTTCGAGTTCAACCAGGGTTCGACCAAGTGGTTTGGTCGAACTCGGCTGTCGTGGTCGAACCTGACTTTTCTGAGCTAAGTTCGACCAGAGGTGCTGGTCGAACTCCATTTTTCTTGGTCGAATCCGACCCCTGTGTGGTTGAATTGCTCCCCTGCTTCTTCCTCTTTTCGGATCCGATCACTTTCAACTCGTCTTCTACTGAAAATCACTCAAGTAGCCTTGTACACTACCGATTCGTGACTTTTCACCAAGTATACCGATTCACATCGAATTACAACTATTAATTACACCATAAGTACACGAATCCGGGCTCGAAACTAGTGAATTTACACACTCATCAGTTTGCTCACCATGCAAGTCTTTGAAGAACTTGTTATTCTCATCAACGTCTACTTAGTCATCCCAGCTCCCACTTTCTAAGTATTTGTTTGAAAATTAACTTTATAAGTATTTGTTTGAAAATTTAAGTGAATAAAAGACTCATCTTATGTGATTGTTAAGTACGTTCTATGTTTTCATGTCCATAGAACACTTGTTCTTTAAATTTCGATTCGTAGAAGAAGTATGGAGTGAAGTTAAGAGGCATTTGAAATGGCGAAAACAGATTGAGATAGTTTAGGCAAGTTTTAAATGGCTCTACAAAGAGAGAGGTATCTCAACGCGTGCAAGAAAACTCCACACCATTACTCTTACGGTGAGTGGATACGGGATCTTAGAAATGAAGTCTTATTTGATTCAGAATGCTCATTCGCGTTGAAGTTAATTAATTAATAATATAATGCAAGAGGTAACTAGATTAGACGTGCTATTTTGAATTTGTTTTATTCGCCCATATTTTATGGCTTTATTTTGATTGAGTAAGATCTATTTGTAACATTTTGAACTGAAGTCTGAATAACATTTAAAGTTTTCAGAAATTTTATATTTTCATAAAAAAATATCTGAATTTAAATTCAAAATCAATTTAAATGATTGTATCAATTTATGAGGAGACCTTTAAATCTATAAATAAACTCTTCATTTTCCTTAATTCACCGTACTTAAATACTTAATAAAAATACTAGATCACAGGCACATAAGTTTTGGATTGGATGCTAATAAAGTGAAAGAAGGCAAATTGTCATAACAATTTCGTGGTACATATAATTCTAAGTTGTACAACTTCTAAAGTGGATCAAAATAAAATTTGATTCTTTTTTTTAATTCGTAGGACTACTTTCACAATATATGAATCGTTGTGTCGCACCAAAATGTGAAAATTTCATTTTAAGGAATTAAAAAGAGTCTAACTCATGTCTCGATTCAAATACAATTTTATAGTTTTTTTGTCAAATTTTAGTAATTAATTTATATATCGGAATCGATCCAAACTTAACCAAAGTATTCATTCATCCATAACACTAATATTAATAAGTCATTTTTACTTAATTTTGGGAGTAATTTTTTTAAATAAATAAATTAATGTAAAGTATGTTGAAAGGAAATTATAATTTTAAAATTAAAATGTATATGTCGTGAAGTTATTAGTTAATTGTAATCCCTTTTTATTTATGGAGGGTGTAAACTTGAGTTGAGACAAACCATAAAGGATAGTATATATGAAGTTGAGTTCGAAACAAAAAAAAGAGTATATTTTTCTCATATAATTACCCTAAAAAATACCCTACAATCATTTTACCTTATACATCTAAAAGTATAATTCTTTTTCTTAAATTATATGTACATAAATTATGGGGATAATTTTTTTAATGGTAATAATAATACTCCCTCCGTCCCAAATTCAAGTTCACTTTTACTGTAGATACGGAGTTTAAGAAAAGTTACTTTTTGACTTACTTTTGAGGGTAGTATGGTATTTTTGGGTAATAAATAAATGATAAAGTATGTTATGTGTATTAAAAAGGTGATGACAAATTTGAAATTAAAGTATGTTAGAGGGATATTAGTTTGTTGCTTTTTCCTTTTATGGAAGTGTGAAGTTGAATTTGAGACGGACCAAAACGGAAAGTGTGAAGTTGAAGTTGGGACGGAGGGAGTAGTAATAATTTTTATTATTTTTGTTGTTATTATTATTATTATTATCATTATCATTATCATCATCATCATCATCATCATCATCATCATCATCATCATCATCATCATCATCATCATCATCCCACGTATTTTTCACACTTTCTATTTTGGGGGATGACAGTTTCGCGGATTTTTCTGGGTACCAGACCTGACTAAATCGTAATGGGACAGGTTCGGGTACCTATAATCGGGTTTTGGGATGGGAAATACTTGTATGTATGTGTTTTATAGAGAGTTCGAACACTTAACCTCATATTAAAAAAATACCCCTTCACCGTTTAGACACAAGTAATTCTTGTTATATGTTTCAATATCTAAATGAATTTACAAATCATTAGTCTAACCTATTATTTTATTTTGTATATTATTTGAAGTTTGAATTGAATATATTAAAACTTGTGTGGTGATTTTATGTCATGTTTTAATTATTGTTTAACGTTGAGACCAAGAATCTTTAATATTGTAGACATATTTATTTAAATGTTTGAGACTTGAAATTATTATTTTAGGTTAAAATAATAACAGGTTTGATGAGTTCGGGTACCCACGGGTAGGAACAATCGGATACGGGACGGATACATATATTGTAAATAGTATTTTTAACGGTAATATGATGGATATGGGTAGTAATATTTTTATCGAATACGGGTTCGGGTACCCCCAATAAATGCAGTAACCTACCCGCTGTCATCCCTAATTTTGGGGTGTCCCACGTATTTATTCACATTTTATTAATATTAAAAATACACAATACATCTCACCTTTTTTTTACACTTTATTCATCAATTCAAACAACTTTATTCACTTTTCTATACTTTATTCATCATTCCCAACAACTTTATTTACTTTTTCTCTTTAAATTACCAATTTACCCTACTTGTTCTTAATTTATATCATATCATAATATATTAAAAGTACAAAGGACTTGGGAAACATTTTCTTTCCATTTTATCCCTTTACTATATTTTTATTTACTTTTTTAACCTCTTTATTTATATCAATACATTATAATTATTTTATTAATTTACTTTATATTAATGATTAATATTTTTATTAGTAAACCTTTCAAATTCAAAAAATTTTTAAGCTCCCTATAATGCTTCAATAACTTTATACAATTACATCTACCCAACACTACCATCACATCAATTGCCCCTTAAATCAGTCGCCTCTTCAACATCAAGATTACTCTTCTCCATCCTCGGCAGTCCAACAACCTCCCTATTAATAAAGGTGTTCTATTTTCTTCTTCTTCTTTTTAAAATTATATAAATTGTTAATACATGAAAAGGAATGTCTTGCGTGCATGCGAAAGTAGACAAACATGCTACAAACACTTTTTTGTTTGGTATAATTTATTCTTCCTTAAAATTGCCTCCAAATTTAAAGTATTGCAGTCTGTTCGTATGAATTAACATTAATTTGTAATTTGTATATGGATGTGTATGTGGAATGGAGAGATGATGGAGAGGAAATTTTGGCATAAGTATTTATTTGGTTGTTGGAGTTTCACTTTAATCCTTTAGGTTTCACGATTATTTTTTGTGCTTCATCACCACCTGTTTTTGATAATTCAATATTTCAATTCACATTGTGTAAGGTACAAAATTGATTATGTAAAAGAGCTTATCCATTTTGCTTTTCAGGTTAGTTTACACTAAATTTTCATTTTTTGTAGTATGTTTTCGGTGAGTACTGTTGTATATGTCTTGACATATATCTTGCTGAGTGATATTAATTTGGGCTCTTTAGTTTTGTTGATTACTCTTAGTCGATTGACTCAGTTCTACAATCACAGAAAATAGGGTCCAAAATTAATAGAATAACCTTCTGATTTATTATTTGAATTGTCTTATCAAATGGGTAGTCATTACTGCTTATTATCAACTAAAACGTACATAAAATTGTAAAAAAAAAAAAATTGGACTTGGATCCTAATCCGATTTGTTTGACATGAATGATTCCAAAATTTTAGCAAAAATTTGAAAAGATTTATTAACTTATAATAATCTTCAAATGAAGCTGTTCTTTCTCATTTAAGTGACTGAAGTTCAAAAGAATATATGATCAAATATGTATCCAGAAATAACGCATCTATATATGTGCTTTGACTTTTGAAATTTGTAAATTTGATTTTAATTACTGTTGAATGTTTTACAGCTTTTAAAAGTTCGGAAGGCAAATTATGATGGCATGCAAAGCATCATATATTTTGAAATTTTAATTTACTTTGTTTGGATAAAATTGATCTAAAAAATTACCATTTTCATTCAAACTCGAATCATTTAAGAATTATTTTGAATTCATGTCTTTCATAGAAGCCATACATGTTATCTAAGTATCCTAGAAAGGTAATGCGCTTCGTGACTATGCTTCATTGATAGAAGACCGAGCTTTACATAGCTAAGTCTTCTGAAATTTTCATATATATGTTGTACATTTCCATTGTCCATACATGCATACTATATTGTCTCTCACTCTTTCGGCTTTCAAGAAACAAAATATTGTATATGACTTTCTAAAGTGTCTTATGTATACATATGCCCTGTATTTTGAATAATTTTTTGTATTTATTTGTCTTCATTGGGTGCATCTCTTTTTTTGTGGATCTTTCATGCTCAATTGTTATTGTGGTTAGCTTAATATATCTCAAAGATTGTAAAAGTCTTCAAGCTTTGAATTATAATTTTTGTGATTTCATCTCAGACACGAGACTAAAATTGATCAATAGAGAGAATTGTTACCTCTCTAGATATATAAATTGATTTTATTTGACAAATTGTGATTATCTTGCCATTACCACAATGCTCTTGGCCCTATGTTCAGACTATGATTTGTTACCTGAATGTCAACAATTTAATGTTTTATTAATATCACAATAATTTCACTTATGTTTCTTAATTTACTTTATACGTATGTATATTTTTTAAAGATAGCATGAAATAGAACGAGTAACATGGAACGTGCAACGCATATTTTTATAACTAGTATATTAAAAGTACCATGCATATGTAAAATATTTTTACCTTATTATGTCCTTCCATTTTTTCATTGTTGGCCTCTTTATCCTTCATTATTATTCTAATAAATTATTATACATTTGTTAACTTAATTTTTAGTAACTTTATTTTTATCTTTAATTTATTTGTGATCTATTCAACTTCTAAAATCTCTTAAACTTCTTCTACTCAATAGTTATGTTTTATGAATTCTTAATTTTCTTATCTGTTACTTAATCTCTTGATCTTCTTCTCAGCATATGTATATATTTAACAAGTGCATTAGCAGAGATTTATAATAAAATTATGAATCAAGAAATATGGTTGTTTCTGTTCTTCATCCTGTTGATTTCTTCAACTCTGGACAATCATTGCCTAAACAAGGGGAACTACACATCTGATAGCACGTATGGACCGGCATGGATTGCATACAAATGGCAAGCATCCAGGTTTTAAAAGCATGTGTATGAACCAAAAGCAGGCGATTCAACGGGAAGAAGAGTGCATGGTTTGATACTCGAATGAGTCGTTGTATGGAGTGTTGGAGATGTTCCCTAGATGGTTCAGGAGCTACGGTGGGTATAACTACTTATGCATGAAGTGCTTGACAACGAAATGTGAAAAGGGCAGTTAAGTATGGATAGGAATATATCTTCTACTGTTTTTTCAGATATCTTGTGCTATTCTGCTAAGATGGATAACAGATGACTATTAAATGTGTAGTTCAGGATCTTTAATTTGTATTTACATTTTCTTTTGTATTAACCACTGCTTGGTTCCCCAAAGTTTGATGCTGAATTAGTTATAACTAATTCTTCCTTTCTCTTTTCGTTCTTTACTTGGCAGGAGAGTTTTATTGCCTGTACTATATATGATTTTTATAGAGTTTACATGTGTTGTTGTTATAAAAACTACAGGAAATGTGCTCTCCTATGAAGAAATTAAGTAATTAAATATTAAAACAAAGATTTGTCATTTTCAAGAGAGGACATTAAAACCATTCAATTGAATACTAATTTCTTCTCAGTGATAGCAAGGTTTTCGTGGACTTAGATCATGTCAATTAGAACATGAAATCTGATCTGTCTTACACACAAATGTATGTGGGATATAAAACCAGTGCTCAAGGAGCTTGGAACTGAAAAGGCAAAAAATATTGCATTACGCTGTGGTGGTGAAGACAAGACCAAAATTGAGAGATCTGCTGCTCTTGCAGCCATTATAGATGCAAGGATGAAAATCAGCATAGTAAGTAGACATATAGTATTGTAGATGCTGCAGTTCATGGAAGAGGAAGTTATAGTTGGAGGTGATAAATATTCTTAGACTATTTTAGTCTATTTATTTTATTATCTATAATATTAATTAATTCAATTATATTAAAATGTCATGTTTCTCACACTAATTTTGTAATAATAGTTATAATTTTATATCTAACAAATGAAATCTTTATTAGTTAATAATTAATACTTATTCATAAGCCCAAAAAATTATACACATCTCAATTTGATTAATTTACATATTACTATAGATTTTTTTATATATTACCCTTCATCATTTTCTTTTTAAGAAATATAATGTAAATTGTTTAGAACATATATATATTGTAGTTCGAAAAGATATATATATACAAATGCTCTTGAAATAGATATAATATGAAGAAAAGAATTGCCAATCTTATTTTATAGAAACACATTATTAAAAAGGCACCAAATTGAGGTTATATCACCGCATTTTATATACATGCATGAAAATAAAATAGAAAAGAAAAATTATATCTACACGATGAAATCCTTTCTCATGGAAAAGTGATTATGAATGGGGAATGTAGATAAATAATTGAATTTAGATTTTGGTGAAGAGGTTTGAAATGATGACATTATTAAAACAAAAAAAAGAAGTCATACTCCACCGCTCTGAGTAATGCATGACCTAAAATTAATATTACTGTATTGGTGAGGAGATTTTTTAGGTGAATAGTGGGATAAAGTGATAACAAGTGAGGAAGAAGAATGTTTTAGGTTCAATCTTTTTATTTGATATTTTATCGTAGATATGTTATAAATTTGAAGCTATCATTTGCTTTCTCTAGCAACAAGTTGTCATTTGTTTCTAGATTTTCTAATAAGAGAACAAATGTAAAACTCTAAAAATATACTACAAAGTATAATATAGTTGCACGTTTTGAAAATCTAGTAAAAAAAAAAGTGCTATGTTAAGCAAAAGTAAAAATGATGGGCATATTTAGACCAAAGATATAACTTAAATATATATGATAAAAAATTTATGAATATTGTCATATTAAATATATATATATAATACGAAATATTAAAGAAAAGAAATTAATATATTCTTATCAAAGTTTTATACAACAATTAACTCAAGGGTCACACCCCAAAATGCAAAAAATATCACATAAATGATTTAAACTAAAATATCATCAATTAATAACACTAAAATATCTGTTAAGTTAAAATATGTCAAATATCTTTATTTTAATTACACTAAATATTCCCACTACGTTATTTCTCATCTTCGTTCTCATCTTCATCATCTCTATAAATCTTAAGACTAAAATATCATCAATTAATAACACTGAATATCTTTTAAGTTAAGATATGTCAAATATCTTTCTTTTAATTATATTAAATATTTCTCATTACGTTATTTCTCAATTGTTCTCATTTTCATCATCTCATATATATATATATATATATATATATATATATATATATATATATATATATATATATATATATATATATATATATATATATATTTTATCTTCATCATCCTCAATCTTATCTCAATCATCTTTATCTTACCTTTGAAATATAAATCTGCGGCTGTTCGATTGCTCCAATCGAACCCTACATATTTGTTCTATTGAGACTGATACAAATATACGTTGTTCGGTTGCTCTAGATGAGCACCACATATTTGTTCTTTTAAGACTGCCGAACATTAGATTTATAGATACGTGAACAGATACTTAGACATAAATAACTTAGTTACGTATATCGTACAAAATTAAATTCAACCAAATCAGGAATAAAATTACTTCTATTCATTTAAAAAAGAATATGATATAGAAGTGTTAGACATGGAGAAAATGGTCTGCTCTGCTTTCTTAAAGAGAAAAGAAATCAATCAAAATACGTGTTAGTTGGGAGGTGTTCATTTGATTGTTATTTTTTTCTTCTTTTTGACAAAGAATGAGTTCATGTGGAATTTTTAATTGTCCATGAAAATGAAC
The DNA here is from genome assembly GCA_023678885.1 of Pogostemon cablin. Taxonomy (NCBI): domain Eukaryota; kingdom Viridiplantae; phylum Streptophyta; class Magnoliopsida; order Lamiales; family Lamiaceae; genus Pogostemon; species Pogostemon cablin. The sequence goes on from CM042951.1 coordinate 35,128,958, forward strand.
GGAGCTTTTAATTATAAAAATGTAAAACTGTCTTGATTGAGGTATGTTTAACTAATGTAAAACTGTCTTGATTGAGGTATGTTTAACTACATTTATATAGATTGCTTATATATATTAAGGTATATTTAGTGATTTTGGGGTGTCGAAAGCCAGTTCCGTAATCACTTAAGGGAGGTAGTTATATGTCTCTTGATTATGATTGGCTCGACTAATCTAACATAATATGACATAATAGAAATAAGGTCAATCAAAACACACAAGACTTCCTCCCAACTCTTTTTCTATGTGAGGGTAAATTATCCTTATATTGCTTGAAAATATTTGTCATAAAGTAATCTCCCTTTAGAATTAAGGGCAAAGCTTTTTACTCCATCCGTCCCATGCAAAGGGTTATTTTTGCTTTGTGCACGTGGATTAAGAAATCTTATCATTTAATTTATAGTGGGTAGTTGTATTAGTGGAATTATGAACCCCATATTTTAATTGTATTAGTGTGTGTGTGGATCCTATGTGTATAAAGAAGGAAAAATGACTCTATGAGTGAGACGCCCAAAATAAAAAAATGGACTCCTGGGTGGGACGGAGGGAGTATATATATATATATATATATATATATATATATATATATATATATATATATATATATATATATATATATATATTTTGTTTCTTCCTCTCCATTAATGCTTGTTAGAGCATTAATGGTGGTCTATTCGAGGCATTTAATGCACGCACCATTGGATGGGAGAGTATTAAATGCCCTGATGCAGCGCCCCTAGACTATCGAGCCATAAACTAGCGAGCCATCATTACACCTAGGCTAGCCAGGGGCGTGGAAATATGATGCGTGTAGCATATGGCTCCTTTAACGGTCCTCGAGCAAGTCGGCCTCTGCACGCTTCGGTTCTCTCTTCATCGAGAGTCGGGTCCGAAAGTTTTTTATCGAATATGGGAGCTAGGTCTATTAGAGGTCGTGTACAAGCCTTTCGAGTTATTGTTGGGCCTGAAGGACTGATGCCCAACACTGTGCGAAATAAAACTGGGACTTAAGTAATTGTGAGAGTTCAAGCCCATTATGGTTGATCCCCACTACATGAGGGTCTATATATAAATTTACAAAGACTTATAAGAACGTCTCACGAAATGAGATTATAACAAGTAATGGAGTAATTCTTATAATGAAAAATTATATTCATCTCATTAATGAAAAGTGATGATCATCATCGATGTATAATGTAAATAAAAGAAATAACATTTTAAAAAAAGTATGTAACATCTTAATAAAATGTGATAATCAATTATGTACCAAAGAAGTTTGCTGAATGACGAAGACTTGTGTGAGATCGCTTACATAAGACGGATAAAAAATGATAACTTCTATAAATTTTATAATATAAATGAAAAATAATAATATTATATAGAAAAATTGATAACATTATAAAGGAAAAATGATAACTATTTTAAAAGATACTCTCTCCGTCCGCTCCAAAGAGTCCCATTTTTCAATTTTGGGCGTCCGTCCCCAAGGGTCTCATTTCCTTTTTTACATATATGAGACTCACACACCCCCACTAATACAACTAAAAAAATGGGACTCATACCTCCACTAATACAACTACCCACTACACATTAAATAATAATACTCCTTAATGCACATGCCAAAAAATAAATAGCACTCATTATGGCGGACGAAGATAGTATATAAAAGTGAAAACGATTATAAAAAGTGTAAAATGTTCTCGTTACCATTAGGTGAATTTGTCTAGTGCAATAAAACTACCACGTAAATCGAGGCGACTCAATAACTAATGTCATCTCATAACTAAAAATTAATATCGGCAGTTGAGGCAGCCACTCCACCTCAGATTGACCCGATTCCAATATGGAGCTCCCGGAAATGGAATCCATGGCGTCCACCATCGGAGTCTCCGTCGCCGTCCTCCGCTTCCTCCTCTGCTTCGTCGCCACCATTCCCCTCAGCTTCATCCACCGCTTCGTCCCCGGCGGACCCACCGCCCGCCATCTATACGCCACCGCCACCGGCGCTATTCTCTCCTACCTCTCCTTTGGATTCTCTTCCAATCTGCATTTCATCGTGCCGATGCTTCTAGGTTACGCCTCCATGGCTCTTTCTCGCAAGTACTGTGGGATTATTACCTTCTTTTTGGCGTTTGGATACCTCATTGGATGGTCCGTCTGCTTTTTCCTTTTCCTATCGCTGATTTGTCATCTCCTAGTTGCTTCTGTTTCAAGCATGCTACTTTGTGGATTGAATTCATGGAATTGCTTGAGATTGTGAACTCATTACACGTTTCAATTCTCTGTTATCTTTCGTTGTATTGATACAGCTGTGACAATATGGATGTGACTTTGCATTTTCTTAGACTTTCTATTGATAAAACTATTTTCGCGGATCTTAGCTACCTTGATAATAGCAAATTGAACTGATAACAATGCAAAGGCTGAAAATTTATCATTAGTATTTTTTATTTATTTTTGGTGGGGTGCAGGGTGCTCTTTACTATTGCATATAGGATTCATTCTCATTTAATTGTTTATTATTTATATTTTTGCTATAGATAGACTCCAATATGGGACCACTGTATTTTTCCTTGCCTCATGAATGCAGGAAATTGCTTTTAATTGTTAGTTTTAAGAAGAGTGAGGATATAACCAATTAGTGTTGGGTCCTAGATCCACATAATCTTTTTGAAAAAGTATTTGGTTGTTGTTTCAACTGAAAGCTATTATAAATAATGAGCATTTCAAAAACAAATTTCAGATTCATCTTCCTTGCACCTAAGTTCTTTCTTTAGCTGTTTAGGAACACTTAAAAAAAGTGATTTTGCATATCTAAACTCCACAAAGGTTGTCTATTTAAGATTCTGAGCAAGTAAAACTTTTGATTGTTCCACAAGTCTTAGGCGCTAGTCTCAAATCATTTTAAGCCTCTTTACCATGACAGGTGATGCTATTTTTTTGTTGAGAAATAAATGGTGATGGTTCCAAGCATTAAACCATTTTTCCTTTTCTAATTTATTACTCAGAGTTTGATATCTCGTCCCAAGCGCTTATTACTTTGAACATCCAATTCAAAACTAATCTAGCAGAATCACATGCACTGTTTTTGAAGAGTGCAGAATTTAAATTTAGACTTCCCCATGTCTTGCAGCCATCTTTTTTGCCTTTATGTGATAAAGAAGTGAGGAAACCTCTCTGTTTCAGGCATGTTTCTATGCCTTTAAACTGTGAACATGAACTTTTTGTTCTTGAGGTTAGAAAGTAATCAGCGATGATGCTATGACCTGTTTCATATTTGGGTTTTTGCCGAAGTGTTTTGCTGAAAGGTGGTTTGAGAAATGCATATCTGAATGTGATGCATGTTTATTTATTTTGAGTATGTCCTTTGACTGAAAATCAGAATGTTTGGATCTATTTTGGGTGATAGAGAAGGGTTATTCTGGGGAGTAAATTTAAAGGAGAATGTGAAACATTTGTTTTTATTTTGAAGAATGAAAGGAAACAAAAATGGCTTTACATTCTAGATTGGGCTCTGGCAACTATGTCAGGGAGCAACCAATTTTACTCGTATGATGCTTAGTATTTCCTGGAGTAGTTATTTAGGTAAATTAAACTACAGCATGCCGTTCGAAACAACTTTTTCATGTTCTATGGATATGCTATGATTTGATGATAAATATAAATTGGATCCATACCTTTTTATGGGAAATGTAATTTAAACTTTTCTTAGGTTTAGAGGTCCATTTTTATTTCCATAGATGATAGGAGTAACTTAGGTGTGGTATTTATGTTGATTCTGGGATCTGAATTTTGATTAGTTGGATGGTGTTAAGGTTGCAAAGTGTTTCATTGGTTCAAATCAGAAGATCGCTTGCTTATACATAATGCCTATATGGCAGAAAAGACTAACTATTCACATACATGTGCAGCCATGTATACTACATGAGCGGGGATGCATGGAAGGAGGGAGGAATAGATGCTACAGGTGAGCACTTTCTCACTTGTTGCTGAATAATTTCTTTCTTCATTTGGTTGTACTCAACATGCATCTTTGTGGTTAATAATGTTCACCTGAATTATTGGACCCAGTCCATTCTCTAGGAAGTTTTTTTTTTTTTTTTTTCAAGCATATGGTTTCAGAATCTAATGGTAGGCTACATTTCTGCACCAATATACATTTCTACACTGAAGATTGCTTAACTCTTGGTTCCATATAATTCTTTCTTTCGATTGAAAATTTACTGGTTGGAGCAATTGCAGTAGGCACTATGATTCTTACCATCTATATACAAACTATGTCTTCATAGGTCCTGATGCGATCTTCTTTTTTGTGTCTGACTATGCGTGTTTTTTTCCTGCTGTACTAGCATTTTTTATCCATTGATGAAAAGCATGCATTTCGTTTCATTTTTATTTTAGTATTTTCTTGCAAATTTAGAGGATGAGTTATATGATTATCTAGGTATTTAATTCATAGTGTAGTACATATTTAAAACTAATCTTATGTCATATATTGTATTACCCAGAGATGGTTGTAAGCATCTCTTTAGCTACTGTGACTTTAATACTCCTTTTCTAACATGTGATGTACTATTTGATGAAAAAAAATATATGAGAAATCCTAATTCAAATATCAGCATTATATTTATTTCCACTGAATGTATACTTGAACACCTGTTATTGGAAATGCTATATCACTCCCATCTTACAGTCAGTTCAAATGGATGACAAATATGCGAGGTTTTATACCTGCTCTTTGTGTTCACAATTTGTAGGTGCTCTGATGGTGATAACATTGAAAATCATATCATGTGTGATAAATTACAATGATGGTATGCTCAAAGACGAAAATCTACGTGAGGCACAAAAGAAAAATCGGTTGCTCAAGTTGCCATCATTACTTGAGTACTTTGGTTACTGTCTCTGTTGTGGAAGTCACTTTGCTGGACCCGTGTATGAAATGAAGGATTATCTTGAATGGACTGAGAGGAAAGGGGTATATTTCTTTTAAAAGTATCATATTCCTTTTACATGTTATGTATTACTACCACTGCTATTAAATCAATTCCAACATTATCTTTGATAGATCTGGCAACCTTCAGCGAAGGGATTGTACCCCTCGCCTTATTTGGCAACTTTCAGGGCTCTCCTGCAAGGTGCTTTCTGCATGGGCTTGTATTTGTATCTTGTACCACACTACCCACTTTCTCGATTCACAGAACCATCATACCAAGAATATGGGTTCTGGAAACGATTAAGTTACCAGTACATGGCAGGTTTTACTGCTCGTTGGAAGTATTACTTTATTTGGTCAATCTCAGAAGCTTCTATTATTATTTCTGGCCTGGGATTCAGTGGCTGGACAGATTCAAATCCACCCAAACCACGTTGGGACCGTGCAAAAAATGTTGATATAATTGATGTTGAGTTGGCTAAGAGTTCTGTGCAGTTACCACTTGTGTGGAATATTCAAGTCAGCACCTGGCTTAGACATTGTAAGTTCACTTTCCTTCAAGAAGTGCACATCTTCTGCTTTAAGTATTCATTGTTTAAACCTGTTTTATGACAGTTGATTTATGTTCTGATTGGGCTCCGCAATCATAACTTTGACAATAGGAATAGTATATAGATGTGTACACTTAGAAGACAGAAATAATTAAAGCCTATGCTATTGTATCAAGACTCAAGAGATAGTTCATAGTTATGTTGATGCTATAGGCTTTTCATCTGTAACCCCGCCCGAACACCACATTTTAGCTGTGTTTGTTGCACACAAAAGCTTATCAGTTGTCATTGCCAAGCGTATTTTGTGATGCTATATTGTAATTGGTTTCTTAGATGTTACAACAGAAAAACAAGTAAATGTTACAAGGCTGCATGATGATTTCAAGTTTTATGGTTGTTTGTTTTTGGGATTGGTGATTATCTCAATGTTATAATATTGTCGGATTATCATCTTTATTTATTTATTTATTTTTTTGAAACCTCTATTTAATGGCATTTTGTTTAGACATCTATGAAAGGCTTATTCAGAAAGGTAAGAAACCAGGCTTCTTCCAGTTGCTGGCTACTCAAACCGTGAGTGCAGTGTGGCATGTAAGTATCAAGTTTATCCTCTCTCCACTAACTATTGTGATTTGCATTTCTTTATCAGATAATCAGCAAATAAGTTCATAAACAAAGTATGTGCATGTCTTTGTAATCTCTACATAAGGTGCGGTCATTTGCATCTCCAAATATTTTAAATGCACCCAAAATTATTTAATTCATGTGAATTTTGACCTTTTAATGTGAGCGTGTTGTTTTCTTACAATTTTTATTTGAAATGATGTCCAGGTTTATATAGTTATTTGATTTCAAAATTAAAATTTGAAAGAAAATCAGAGTTGAAATGAAAGTAGATCTTTGCAAGTATAATGACAAAACTGTAAAATTTCTGCATTAAGAGAGCATTTTGGACATTTTAAATGACTTAAATTAATGTGTTATTATATAGAGTTTTTAAAGGGTGAGAATAACCATAGCCCAAAATAAATGCTTTAAACTACACAATTTTATTATGTGAATTTTAAATCATGTTAGCCATGTTCTTTTTATAATTTTCTTTATATATTACATGTTGATATTTTATTTTTTTTATTATTCATTGAAACTTAGTATCTATAAAGAGTAAAAATGATAAACAGCTCATTTTCGTGAAAGTATATCCATGTTAAATTTAAGATTTTAATTAATGTGCACCAGTTGTATGCATTATACATCTGTGTAACTGGGCTGACCTGCCCGGTATAAAAGTATCACACATAATATGTTAAAGTATCACATCATACAAGTTCACGCTGAATAAGAAAAAAAACATCACTATTTTGTCTGAGGTCTGAGTCTATATTATCAAAAAGTAACAAATGCACCTAAAAGTATTACGAAGTATACAAGAGTGTCGCATTCAATAAGTTAAAGTATCACGATATATAGGTCATATAGGTAAGACTATCATTAAACTTATCACGGCAGTACTTTTCAGTATTATTTTAATTTATACATTGTGATACTCTTAAGTGAATTGGACAATTTTTTTTTTCTTTTTTTCAGTTGTGTTCTATGTGGGTAGAGTAGATCTAGTTGAATAAATTTGAAGTCCGTGCAACTAGCGCGGACAAGTTTTTTCTAATTTCATCATATGTTAGCTGATGTATAATTCAAGAAATGTGTAAAGCTAAGGTTTTGCTTGCAGTGGTTGTTTGTATAATTTAAGGAGTGATGCTATGGAGATTTGGGAAAGGTAGAGCAAAATTCTTTCTTGGAGGTTTTAGTGTGAGTGAGGGTGGCTGTGTGGGGTTTAGCTTTTAATTTAGGGTTTGGTTGTTGTATATTACTTATTTGATTTAAATGTGGGTTTGGGTATTTTTTAGTTGAGAGCATTAATGTCTTTTTATATAATGACATTTTTGTAAATGTAGCAAAATGGTGTATTTAGTAAAATGAAGGATGTGGATATTCGAAGCCTAATACGAATCACTTGAAAGTTATTATTGTGATAATTTGAGAGCATGTTACTTTTGGGAGATAGAAAAAGTGACAATTTGACAAACACGTTTTTAATTTAATATGAATCACTTGATTGATCGATAAACTTGTATGATATTCTTTTTCCCTTTTCTTTAAGGGGTCATTTGGGCTAAAATTTCCAAGTCTTTCCAAAACTCAGGTTTAATAGACTCATGTATTTTTTGAGGTGAAAAATAACCTTGGATTCTACCTCATTCTGCTATTACTTTCTTTATGTACTCTGTGATTCTAGTGCTGTCCTTTCTACTATATCAAACTTTACATTTGATTGTTTGCAATAACTCTTATGCCACTGTTGCGGTAGAACCTTATAATTCATGTACTATTTTATCCTTCTTTATTCTTAAGGTTTAGTGTTAATTTTTAGGGTGTAATTATATTTTTCACTTTTTTTATTCATGTAATATTTTGCCATTGTGGTCCTAGGTCTATTTTAACCCTTGATTCATGAAACCTTGTAGTATATGTATTTTACCCTTAAGATTTATTTTTTATCTTTAGGGTTTAGCCTTAATTCTAAGAACATAGTTGCAATTCATCATTGTGTTCCTGTAGTATTATATTCTTGCGGTCCATGTAATATTATATTCTCGTGGTTTGTGGTCTATTTAGCCCCAAGGTTCATGGTTTACCTTTAGGGTATGGTGTTAATAGGATATAATATTTATTTTAACTCATAATTAAGGAGGTTCTATAGTGTCATGGTTGCACACAATACATAAATTTGATTGTTCCCAAAGCGTTTTCTTTATCACCTTTTCATTTGGTTTCTTCGAAGCACATGATATCTGTACATTGTGTTTTCCCTTATTTTATCCCTCTTAATAGAATTATGTCATGTGTATTGGAATTGCATTAGTGATATATGTCACACAAGAGGGAATGGATTTGATATTTGGAATCTCAAATCTATCATTAAATTCTTCATTTTTTTTCACAGGGACTGTATCCTGGATATATCATATTCTTTGTTCAATCAGCTACAATGATTGCTGGTTCAAGAGGTGAGAATCAACGTCTCTGTGTGTCGACTCTTTTCTTGAATGCATCACTTTCTAACTTCTCCGGCCTCCCTACAGTTCTTTACAGATGGCAACAAGCCACCCAAAACAATTTACTTAAGAAGCTGTTCGATTTGATCAACTTTGCCTACACGGTTCTGGTTCTGAACTACTCAGCTGTCGGTTTCATGGTTAGTTTTCGTTTCCATACGTGCATTGCTTTACGACATCAATGATAACTCTTGGCTAAGTACCATGATGTCGTACTATGTGCAGGTGCTAAGTCTGCACGAAACACTGGCTGCTTATGGGAGTGTCCACTACATTGGCACCATTCTCCCGATTGTTTTAATCCTGTTAGGGAAAGTCTTTAAGCCTGCAAGGCCAGCTAGACCGAAAGCTCGAAAAGATGAATGAAGTTTCACTGCTTTTTTTCAATAAGCAGCATGCACATTTGAACGTCTTTTTTTATTTTTTTTCCCCCAAGGCTATTTAGTTGTATAAGGATCAGAAACGAGTGAAAATACACTATTGTTTTCGTATTTATTGAACTTTGTTTTTAAAAAGAAAATAAAAAAATAAAGACTATCAACTCCCCCTCCCCTTTCAAGTAGATTATTACTAGTATAAAATAATTTAAAGTATCATTGCATTAAAATATGTGTGAGTGATCGTTAAAGTATGACCTGTTTCATATAAACCACGACTAATAAGATCAGAGTTTGTCATAATTATTCTCTCTTGAATGTCTCACGTGACAATTTTTCTCGTGTAACTTTTTTTTAGTAGTTGAATTCAAATAAAATTTTGTGGGAGGCTACTCTTAAAAATGCGACATGATTCTAATTTCTAAATACACAGAGAAAATTTATGTTCCTTTGTGGAACGTGGCAAATGAACAGGCGATAGAAAACGACAAGACAAAGAAGTTGACATATTTAATTCCATGAATTAAGTTGAGAAGGGGTCCAACATTACAACCCTTCCCTACTGCTTTCAAAATTGTTGTCTACCTTTAAACAAATTATGAATAAGAATGGTAAGGAAACATATATATATATATTTTAAAAGAGACACTTTCTTGTGAGACAGATATTTTGTGAGACGGGTCGACCAATTACTAAAATATGCTTAGTATATAAATAAAGTATGCTTATTTGTAGTTAAAGTATGTCAATAATGAATCATGTTACAAAACCTTATTACCATACTTTAATTCATCATCCATTATAATTTAGAAAACATAATGTGAAGTAAACCATATTCATGCATGGTGAAGTGTTGAGGTTGGTTTACAGAATGAGAGCATGCATGGTGAAGGTGCATGCACACGTTAGAAACGAAGCAGCAGTTGGACACATGAAATCATGCAACGGTTGCACAGTGTGAGCAGGCTGTTTTGAAGATATTTTGCAGTAGTTATCTAGATCTTTCTAGGGTGGTTATCAACTGATTTCTATAGTTCCACACGTGGTCTATGCAAGGGAGTTTGATTCAGTTAGAAACTCAACCGTTTGGTAACCGTAATACAGATGCAAAGTTGGTTCGTCAAAACTGTCCCGTAAATTTGCAGCTGCATGAGGAGTCTATATATAGCTGTTTTTCGTGCAGTTCTTTGTACTGATACACACCATTTTCACATTGATCAATAAAGAAGCTCATCCTATAGTGGACGTAGGTCGTTCTTGATCGAACCACTCTAAATTCTCATCGCAATTTACTTTCTGAATCACACACACACACATCTTCTTCATAGTTAGGTTTTTCTCATTCAAAGCTTCTTGATTCAAAACGTTTATTGTGGAATTCATATCGAACACATAGAGTGTGGTGTGAATTCTTGTCAACTGGCGCTGTCTGTGGGAATCCAGACCTGTTCAGAAGAAATCAAGAAGGAGATTGAAGAAAGGAAGACAGCATGGTGACTACAAAGTTTGACATCGAGCGGTTCACGGAGAAATTCGATTTTGGATTGTGGAAGATCAAGATGAGGGCCATCTTAGTTCAGCAAGGACTGGTGAAGGCAATTCAATAGGCTCCTGAAAACGAAGCTGTTGCAGTGGATGCACAAGCACAGTTAGCAGACAATGAGATGCAGGAAAATGCATTGAGTGACATAATCTTGTGCCTCGGTGACAAGGCACTAAGGGAGGTTATGAGAGAAACAACCGCCAGAGGATTATGGAAGAAACTTGATGATCTTTACATGGTAAGATCTCTGGCTAACCGTTTATATCTAAAGCAGAAGTTATACTCCTTTAAGATGGTAGAGGATAGGCCTATCTTGATTCAGCTTGATGAGTTTTCTAAGGTTCTAGATGATTTAGAAAATGTTGATGTGAAACTAAGTGATGAAGATAAGGTTGTGATCTTGTTATCTGCACTTCCAAAGTCCTTTGAAAATCTTAAGGACGCTTTGTCATTTGGAAGTAGAAAAACAATAAGTTCAGAAGAGGTTGTAATGGCTCTAAAGACAAAAGAGCTTCAGAAGTTTCAGAGGGAAGCAATGGATCTGGTGAGGGATTAATGGTCAAAAGAAATGATCATGGTAAGAAGAATAACAAGAAAGGAGGGTCTGACAGGAAACAAGATAAGAAGAATGATCAATCCGGAGACAAAGAAGGTAGAAAATGTTTCCATTGTCATGAACCTGGTCACTACAAGAAGAATTGTTACAAATTAAAGGCATTGAAGGCCAAGAAAGGTGAATCTGATAGACAAGGACAGAAAAGCCAAGCAAATCAGGTTGCTGGTGTACAAGATCACAATGATCAAAATTACATTGAAGTTCTGTCCATTAGTTCAACAAAAATGGCAGATGGATGGGTACTTGATTCAGGCTGTTCATTCCACATGTCTCCAATGAAACAGTGGTTCAATGATGTTTTAGAGACTAATGAGCTATTGAATAGCTATCAGTTGACTAGAGACAGAGGGAGAAGGACCATTAGACCTCCAGCTAGATATGCTGAGGCTGATATGGTGTATTTTTCTCTATACACTGCAGTTGATGTGGATGCTTATGAGCCTAAAAACTACAAGGAAGCTGTTACTTGTAAAGAAAGTGATAAGTGGAATATTGCTGTACAAGAAGTGTTGTTGTCTTTAGATAAAAATGAGACATGGAAGGTTGTTAAAAGGCCCAAAGATCAGAAACTAGTTAGCTATAAGTGGATATTCAAGAAGAAAGTTGCACCTAAGGACTCAGGTAGAGTTGGATACAAAGCAAGACTAGTAGCAAGAGGTTTTTCACAAAGAGAGGGAATAGATTATACTGAGATTTTTTCTCCAGTTGTTAAACATTGTTCCATCAGGATCTTGCTAGCCTTGATAGCTCAATATGACTTGGAATTACATCAGATAGATGTTACTACAGTATTTTTACATGGTAAGCTTGAGGAGAAAATTTACATGGAGGTACCAGAGGGAGTTTCTGTACAAGAACCAGAAACTAAGGCATGCTTACTTCTTAGATCACTGTATGGTTTGAAGCAAAGTCCAAGAAGGTGGTATCTAAGATTTGATGAATACATAATCAGTTGTGGATTCAAGAGGTCTTGTTATGAAAACTGTGTATATTTCAAGCATGACAGTGAGTATCACATGTTCCTACTATTGTATGCTGATGATATTCTTATTGCTTGTAAGTCCATGGAGGGTATTTTAGCAGTTAAGAAGATGCTTAAAGCTGAATTTGACATGAAGGATTTAGGGGAAGCAAAGGTAATCTTGGGGATGCAGATTGATAGAGACAGAGTTGATGGATCAGTAAGACTTCATCAAAGTGTGTATTTGGAAAAGGTGCTCAAGAGGTATAACATGGACTTGAGCAGATCAGTTACAACACCAGTAAACCAAGGTATCAATTTGTCTACTATGCAATCAGCTAAAACCAGAAATGAGATAATGGAGATGGAGAAAGTTCCTTATTCAAATGCTGTTGGAAGTTTAATGTATTCCATGGTATGCTGCAGGCCGGATCTTGCATATGCAATGAGTCTAGTAAGTAGATTCATGAGCAATCCTGGTAGAGAGCATTGTGAAGCAGTTAAATGGATATAAAAGTACATCAGAGGGACACTTACATCAGGTCTGAAGTTCAAGAAATTAACTCCAAATAATGAGTTTCTTGAAGGTTATGTTGATGCAGATTATGCAGCTAATCTAGACACTAGGAAGTCTCTGTCAGGTTATGTGTATTGCCTATTTGGCACAACCATTAGTTGGAAGGCAACACATCAACCAGTTGTAGCTCTATCTACAATAGAAGCTGAGTACATTGCATTAACAGAAGCAGTAAAGGAAGGTATGTGGCTAGTTGGAATTCTAAGTGAATTTGGGATTGAACAAAAATCAGTTGTCATCAACTGTGACAATCAGAGTGCTATACATTTGTCTAAGCATCAGGGATTTCATGAAAGGACTAAGCACATAGATGTAAGATTGTATTTTCTGAGAGATATGATAGAAGAAGGGAAGGTAGTAGTCTGCAAGGTTGACACTACAAAGAATCCAGCAGATTTCCTAACTAAGGCTCTTGCAACCTCAAAATTTGAGTTGTGCAAGAATCTGATCAGTATTTGTTAAGGGAGTGAGGTTGAGTTTGTGCTGTACTCATTAAAGAATAATGAAAAGAGTGGCTGCACTCACTACCAAGCAGTGTAATAGGATTGAGGTTTGATGATGATGAATAAGGTTTAAGGTGGAGAAATTGTGAAGTAAACTATATTCATGCATGGTGAAGTGTTGAGGTTGGTTTACAGAATGAGAGCATGCATGGTGAAGGTGCATGCACACGTTAGAAACGAAGCAGCAGTTGGACACATGAAATCATGCAACGGTTGCACAGTGTGAGCAGGCTGTTTGAAGATATTTTGCGGTAGTTATCTAGATCTTTCTAGGGTGGTTATCAACTGGTTTCTATAGTTCCACACGTGGTCTATGCAAGTGAGTTTGATTCAGTTAGAAACTCAACCGTTTGGTAACCATAATACAGCTGCAAAGTTGGTTCATCAAAACTGTCCCGTAAGTTTGCAGCTGCATGAGGAGTCTATATATAGCTGTTTTTCGTGCAGTTCTTTGTACTGATACACACCATTTTCACATTGATCAATAAAGAAGCTCATCTTAGAGTGGACGTAGGTCGTTCTTGACCGAACCACTCTAAATTCTCATCGCAAATTACTTTCTGAATCACACACACACACACATCTTCTTCATAGTTAGGTTTTTCTCATTCAAAGCTTCTTGATTCAAAACGTTTATTGTGAAATTCATATTGAATACATAGAGTGTGGTGTGAATTCTTGTCACATACTTTAACGCCCATTAAACATACTTTATCTATATAACTGACATACTTTAACACGTCTCACAAACCGTCTCACATAACTAACGTCTCACGAGAGACTTTGTCTTTAAACATTACTCTTTAGAAATATCAGAGCGCTACTCTTCAAAATAACAAGTAATATTAATAATAGAACAGTTTTTAGGAGTATTTGGTTAATGAGTTTGGAGACTAGGAATGAAAAAGAGTATTTGATTAAAAGGTTTCACAATACTACCGTCATTTTCATCCTCTAAAATCAAGAAATGTTATATTCCTTGCTAAACTTAATATTACATGTTTTTCATTGAATTGGGATTCCCTATTTCACCACCTATTCCATCCTTTATTTTAAAGAGTTGGATGGATGACACGAGTAACTCATCCAACCCCTTGAAATAGGGCATCCAATCCCTTGAAATAGAGAATGTATCATATCACCCATCCAACCCTTAAATAGGTGGTGGAACAGGGCATCTAAAGATTGATATTTCATTTATATTTTGAAGAAAACTCAATCCCCATTTACTAATATATATATTCTTTTAAACCAAATTACACTCTTTTCTGTTGAGCTGCCCAATATAGTGGGCTTGATAAATGAAATAGAGCCCAACTATGTTAAGAAATATTAATGATGGCCCAATTGAATTTTTAATTCATGTGGCCCAATTCGAAACACACTTTTGGTTAATTACCTTATTGATTCATTGGAGTTAATAAAAGGGTCTTGAATGCGTGATTACCAATTGTGGAGGCGAGAGCTAGTGGCCGTCTAGAAGAGTGGCCTCTAGCTAAGCTTGGCCCATAGAGGTGGGCGACGTAGATAAGGCATGAATTCCTTCCTAGGGGAGAAATGCTGTAACAACCCAACTTTTTTATAACCGCTATATCTAATTATTTGAGAAAAATCTTTATAAGAATAAACTATATTAAACTAATCATTTAATATTTATATATATAAACATTAAGACCAAAACAATAGGTGAATATATCAAAATTCTAAAATATTTAATATTGAGAAATTTTGTGAAAAATAAATCATCATATTATAATATAATATTAGTAATGATAATATTAACTTTATGCATATAAAAAATATAGATAAGTGTAATAAATAATAGTCAAAGAAGAATTAAAGATAATAATATTTTAAGTTTCAATAAAAGTAAATTTAATATATAACATGCCCAACAACGTGAATAGCAAAATAAGCATAAGAGTCTAAGAATAAAGTAGGTATAATATCTAAAATATGATTAAATAAGATTTTATAACAAATAAGGATGAGCACTCTGATCCACTATCCACTAAACATGCCCCGTCAGCTTCTCTAATCTGAAAAGAATAAACTAAAGGAAAGGGGTGAGCAAAACCACAGGCTCAGTGGGGAACAAATCTGTCTAAAATAAATATCAATGCATCAATGTCAACAAATCAACACATATAAATATGAATTTTTGTCATGAGATAAATGACAGTATCTATAAACACATAAGTAACAGTACTCGGCAAAGTACAAATCAGATAAGTGACAGTACTCGACAAAGTACAAATAAGATAAATGACAGTACTCGACAAAGTACAAATAACCGTGGGACTATGCAGTGACTCATCAACAGACACACGACATTTATAATCAACAGATAAGTTAAGATTCCCCACCTGATGCAGAATAGTTGAAAAGCGATGAGATGCCCAGAGTCCTAATCCTTAGTAATAACTTATTTATGGAAATCATTATTAAGTATAATTGTAATGAGATATTTAATCGAACCGATTTTTTTATGTATAGGCGAGAAAAGAAAAGATCACAGAGTTTTGTTTGACAAACCTCGATGGAGACTTGTTTGACAAACCTCGATGGAGATTGAGAAGTCAGAATTCGAAGATACGCAAAAGTGAATAAACAAGAAGATACGCAAAGTGAATAGAAAAGAAAATAATTTGGCGAGGTACGTTGTTTTTATCTCATCAAAATTAATCAGCGTTGCGAGAATTGAGGTACGTTGGGAAAATGCGAAAAGTTGGAGATGAGATATAATATCAAATTTTCAAATTTAAAATAGGATAAAATAAAATAATTGATATTTATAATTTGTGAAAATATTTTTTTTCGGGTCATCACACTCCTTCCTGGTTGAAAAAATTTGGTCCTCGAAATTTAAATATTATATATAATTAAAGAGGCCAACTACGCACCTGTCTCATCCGTCATAGCATAAATACGTGCCTTTACTCCAGATGACTCTCCTTTATCTCCGGTCTCTCTATTTTGGAGAGGGCAGTGCCAAGAAGATGACTCTCCTTTATCTCCGGTCTCTCTATTTTGGAGAGGGCAGTGCCAAGAAGTGTGTCCTGATTCCTTGCACCTATAGCACTTACGTTGCCCATACAAACATTCTCCTTGGTGATTCTTTTCACAGGTAGTGCAGAACGGCTTATCACCCTGCTCAACTCTAACATGTTTATTCTGATTATTTTCTTGATTCTGATTCTCTTGACTAGAATCAAATGTATTGTGCCACTTTCTTTTTCCAAAATTGTTGTCAGCTGAATTCTGCGGTATACCAAATTCCTTGTTAGTCATTACATCATCAGCACGCCGGAGGGCCTGAGCATAAGTCATCTATCCACTGCCTGCCAGATTCGTACGTATCCTCATGCAGCCCCCACCTGAATAACTGAACTCTCTTCTCATCTGTATCAACTAACTGAGTAGCAAATCTGTTCATCTGATTAAATTTCCTCTCGTACTCGATCACAGACATGTTTTCCTGTTTCAGATTAAAAAACTCAATAGCCATACGGGTACGATACGACGGTGGGATAAACTTCTCAATCATTATACCTTTGAATCCATCCCAATTCAGAGCATTCCATTCTTCCACTGGCCTAGCTCTCCAATAAGCAGCCCACCAATGATATGCATCTTCTTTCAATTGAAATCTAGTACAAGTCACACGCTCAGCATCGGGACAATTTATCAACTCCAGAATTCGCTCAATGCTGTCAATCCATTACTCGAATGCTTCGGGGCTCTCCTTTCCATTGAAAATTGGAGAATTGTACCTGTGGAATTGCTCCACAATCCGAGCTTGGTTGTTTCCTGGGTGTTGTGCCATGTATACGCTCATGAACTCATCAAAATAATCTTTCCCACCATCAGCAGGTGCAGGAGCATGAGGAGGAGCTGGCGGATGAGGATTTTGAGGAGCTAGAGGGGCATGTGGAGCTGGTTGATTGGGAGCTAGAGGGGCATGTGGAGCTGGTTGATTGGGAGCTTGTAGAGCAGGAGGAACTTGCGGATGAGGATTTTGAGGAGCTAGAGGGGCATGTGGAGCTGGTTGATTGGGAGCTAGAGGGGCATGTGGAGCTGGTTGATTGGGAGCTTGTAGAGCAGGAGGAACTTGTGCCCGTCGTGTATTACGTACGCGTCTAGGGTGTTCCATATTATTGAATATTAACGTATCCAGTCTCTTAGAGTTTATATCGTAGAAGAAATAAATAAAAATGGAACTATTCTTATATATTTACACATATAATATGTACAGCATATCATAAGTAGACGATATCTTGAGAAATCTCAAAACCTTAGGACTATGGGCATGCAAGTATCATGATTTTATAAATAATAAGTTTATGAAAAAAAATTTCTATGAAAATGTATCAATAAAGGTTTAAGTGAATATGTGTGTTTGACGATAGAATTATGAATGTGCAGTGTCATAATTTATATGTCAATAATGATCTGTAAAAAGTATCATGTGAATATATGTCGATAAATGTTCAAGTAAATACTGTCTTGACAATAAAAATATAAAAATGCAATGAATACGTCTCTTAAAAGTGTAAATATGAGTTTGTAAATAAGGTTTTACCTATTGAGAGCTGACATGGTATGATTGGAGTGGAGAGAATGCTCGATATCTCAACAAGTTCACATATAATATTAAAAAATAAAAATATTTATTTTAAAAATAAAAATCTACATAACTGTAGTGGCTCTGATACCATTTGTAACAACCCTACTTTCTTATAACCGCTATATCTAATTATTTGAGAAAAATCTTTATAAGAATAAACTATATTAACCTAATCATATTAATATTTATATATATAAACATTAAGACCAAAATAATAAGTGAACATATCAAAATTCTAAAATTGATAATATTGAGAAATTTTGTGAAAAATAAATCATCATATTATAATATAATATTAGTAATGATAATACTAACTTTATGCATATAAATAATATAGATAAGTGTAATAAATAATAGTCAAAGAAGAATTAAAGATAATAATATTTTAAGTTTCAATAAAAGTAAATTTAATATATAACATACCCAATATCGTGAATAGTAAAATAAGCATAAGAGTTTAAGAATAAAGTAGGCATAATATCTAAAATACGTTTAAATAAGATTTCATGACAAATAAGGATGAGCACTCTGATCCACTATTCACTGGACATGCCTCGTCAGCTTCTCCAATTTGAAAAGAATAAACTGAAGAAAAGGGGTGAGCAAAATCACGGGCTCAGTGGTGAACAAATCTATCTAAAATAAATATCAATGCATCAATGTCAATAAATCAACACATATAAATATAAATTTTTGTCATGAAATAAATGACAGTATCCATAAACATGACAGTACTTGACAAAATACAAATGAGATAAGTGACAATACTCGGCAAAGTACAAATAATTGTGGGACTATGCAGTGACTCATCAACAGACACACGACATTTATAATCAACAGATAAGTTAAGATTCCCCACCTGATGCAGAATAGTTGAAAACTGATGACATGCAGGCCCAGAGTTCTAATCCTTAGTAATAACGTTACTTATGGAAATCATTATTAAGTATAATTGTAATGAGATATTTAATCGAATCGATTGTATTATGTATAGGCGTGAAAAGAAAAGATCACAGAAGATGAGTTTTGTTTGACAAACCTCGATGGATGGAGATTGAGAAGTCAGAATTCGAAGATACACAAAAGTGAATAGAGAAGAACATAATTTGGCGAGGTACATTGTTTTTATCTCATCAAAATTAATCAGTGTTGTGAGAATTGAGGTACGTTGGGAAAATGCGAAAAGTTGGGGATGAGATATAATATCAAATTTTCAAATTTAAAATAGGATAAATAAAATAATTGATATTTATAATTTGTGAAAATATTTTTTTTGGGTCATCACAAGCGCTACTAGTGAGTGTGGCGTGAATCCGTCCAGAAGCACAGACATAGTGATTTGCATGAGAAAATAGGGGAGAGAGAAGAAGTGTGAATGGAATACATCCATTTTGGTGTTGCTGTAGGAGCTGGTGGTGTTGGAGGGGCTCTAGCCTCTTGCTAATCGTGATGCTCCTCTACAGGCGGTGGGAGCTCATCAACCTCCTCTCTCTTCACTCGAGGGCCTTTATACCCTCGTCTTTGCATGTGTTCTCCCCTCCTAGGTGGATCCATCTGTTATTGAAAAAATATTTGAGTTAATACACGCTAAGCCATAATTAAGATTCACATTGAATACGTAAATTTGCACATAAAATTATTTCTTTAACTAAAAGCAAGATTCACGTTAAATACGTAATTTGCACATAAAATTATTTGTTTAACTAAAAGATAATTACTAAGAGGACTATGAATAATCCTCATCACTTATGTCATCATCCTCAACCGACTCCGAATAATTGCCTAGCCCGTCAGAGTCATATACAAGTTCTGTGTCAAAGTACTCATCATCAGATGCTGCAGACTCGTTGCCAATCTCGATCAGCTCCTCATCTTCAGCCACCAAAATAAGTGAGAGATCATCTTGATACTTAAGAGTCGTTGTGGTCAGATCTTTGAAGAAGAAACTCAATTCCTTGATTGCTAACAATACGAGTTCAAGTAGTAAGTGTCGATAAGTTATGGGTAACAACCTCTGCATGAACACATGACAATCATGACTCTTCATCCCAAATATTTTCAACTTCTTCATCTCAACATTCCGTCTCAAATTTGAAACATAATCATCTGGAACTTCAACTGTTTTACCCAATCGAGCAACGCCTGTTTCTTTTCCATATCAAGCGAGTAACAAGCCTTTGAATAGTTTTTTACTCCCATAGCCTTCGCTAACTTGGGCAGATTGACATAAAGATGTAACTCACCTCGAGATTTATATATGCCTTTTGTCTTCCCGTCAATGTTCATGACGGTATTGAAAATATTATCAAACACATTTTTTTAATATGCGACATATTCAGATTGTGTCG
The DNA here is from genome assembly GCA_023678885.1 of Pogostemon cablin. Lineage (NCBI taxonomy): Eukaryota > Viridiplantae > Streptophyta > Magnoliopsida > Lamiales > Lamiaceae > Pogostemon > Pogostemon cablin. Next base: position 35,149,152 of record CM042951.1, read on the forward strand.
GATCAAGAGATCTATCCAATATGGGAGCTGTCACAATGTCCCAAGCTTCTTCCACTCAATTCTTATCGGGGTAACTTCAAAGTTAGGGTCAATTACCATCTTTATTCCGAAATTATTGATTTCTTTAAGCATTTCCTCTCCAGTGTACGTGCGAGGTTTTCCTTTAGAAAATATCACACCAGTTCTAAAGTGATTCGGGTCATCACGATAAGGACATCCGTCCTTCGTGAACATCCGATGAAGTCGAGACATGTCATTATGCCGGGTGTACTCCACCCAGAAAATATTGCGTAGGCTGGGAAGTTGGAAATAGTCCAAAGTAGTGCAGTCTGCATCTCAAAATTTTCTTTTTTTACACAATCATATGTAGAAACTCCAGTCTCCCAAAGTAAAAGAAAATCTGTCATCAAAGGCTGTAAATACACATCTAGTTTGTCTTTGGGATTCTTCGGGCCGGACACCAACACTGTTAGAAATAGGTATTGCTCTTTCATATACATCCAAGGGGGCAAGTTGTATGGAGTCACTATGATTCGATTTTTCTTTTAGCACAAAAGAGCAAGTGTACTCTATCGATATAGTCCACAAGTAACCAAGTTAAATTATCGAACCATGGGAAATAAGAGTTAGAGCCTAAGCGATCTTGAGTTTGTCATAGCTTTATAGAGATGACCACAAAGGATAGGGTTGATCAATCAATAACAATAAAATAACTAAAAAATAAGATAAACAATAAAATAGATGAATGGAAGATGGATGGTGAACCAAGTAGAAAGAGAGTGAGACTAGAAATACTTAAGGTATAGAAACTCTAGGTATAATGCAACAAACTTATATATCTTATGCTAAGAATAAGGGCGATCACTATTTTCACCTAAACTCTCTCTCGAGATGAAGAAGATGTAAACCCTTACAAAGGTCCCAAAATGGCTCCTAGGATCGAGACCAAAGCGAACACCTCCCAATAAGTACTAGTTACTCTACGAGTTCCCTAACTAGGCACTAAATCATTGACAACATTATCTTTCTAGGTACTATGAACTTACTAAGGTTTGGATCCCCTCACTTAATCAACCGACCTCTCAATCTAGCCAACGGAGTGTTCTATCAAAGGGTTCTAAGCATAGGAGGACATCTCTATCTCATCCTATACTAATGCATATGAAGTGTATGATGAAATGATTCAATTAACAATCTCAAACATATAGTTGAATTCTCATTCTAACCATATGCCTAAGACAATTAATCACACAAATCACACATATAAATCAAACAATTCACATCAATGATAGAAAATCAACAAGCCCAATTAATATAAATATTCAATTGCAAAATACCCAAAATTATCCAACACCATTCATGTTGCTAATCTCACAAAGGAGATTAGTCTATCATAATTTTAAAGAAAACAATAATAATTGTATCTCCAAAACACATGATAAAACTATAGAAAAGTTTACAAAAATTAAAAATAGAATCCCCCTTAAATTTCTTCAATGGAGTTCTCCTTCTTCTTCTTGCAATCTTCACTCCCCATTGCTTCCCTAACTACTTGGGTGAGATTTGATGTATGGATTGATCAAGGATGGATGGATCAACAATGGATGAAACTGATAGTGAAAAATGTCTAAAATGCTAGTTGATGTGTGTGCTGCAGAATCTGCCCCTGTACTCTTGGCTGGAATGTTGAATGGAGGGGAATTTATACCCCTTCAGAAAACCCTAATTTCGAATTTGACACTTGACAGAATAGCATAAAAATACGGGTATATTTTTATGTAGTTCCCATTTTTTCTGCAAAAAACACAAGCATTTTTTACGAAAGGGTTGTGTTTTTATGCATTTTAGGATGCTCTCGTGAAGTTTGGTCACCTGTAGAAAACACGACCTGTGTAGGAAAACATGAGCGTGTTTTTATATAGTTACACCAATTTTCTATTTTCTTCGACTTTCTCCATTCTCCATGTTTTTCTTCATCATTTATCCTTATAATCACCTCAATTTGATTCCATTTTTCTCCTTTACTCTTTTTATCTCAAAATACCTAATTTTCGACATGAAAATAGCATGATTCACACACTTTCCTCCAAAAATACAAATAACACAAATTAAAGAATAAAAACCCAAAAATAAGATTAAAAAATATGCAAAAGTCACACTAACACGACTATAAAATCTACCAAATTTTCACGCTAATCACACTACCACAGGCCAGCATGAGTATTATTCCCCCGAGCTTCCAAATGGATAACCATCTATGCTCAACCCTAACCGCACATTCCTTTTCTCGCATGCAAATTCAGGGCAATGTTTGTCCAACTCTTTCTATACTGGTAAATCAGTCGGGTGACTTTGATTGCCCGAAGTATCACTAGCGCAATTTTCATGCCATGTCATGTCATTCCCTATGGTGAATGATGCATACAACCTCTGTAACCTAGGAATCAAAGAAAAATACCACATCTTTTTATATGGTCTCTTTTCATTCCTACTACACCGGCGATCCTTGTAGTGTGGGTACGAACACACCTTGCAGTGCTCAAGCAACGAGTCCTCGCCCTAGTAAATCATGCAACTGTGAAAGCAACACTGTATGATCTTCGCTTGAAGTCCCATCCTGCTCATCAATTTTTACTCTTATAAAAGTTTTTAGGGACAGTTGATAGGTGGACATATCTCACTGCATAATTCCGCTATCTGATTACACCCTCTCTCTGAGATCTTCTCTACTTTGATACTCATCATCCTAGCATTCATCGATAGTTGTGAGTGGGTGCTGCCAAGATACAACTCCTTGTCTACAACATTCAACATATCGTAGAACCTTTATGCCTCTGCATTGAATTCTTGAGATTCACAACGTTAAAGGTTGGTCCAGTCATATCTACCAACATCTAGTGGTATCGGTCATCACTTGATGAGCCTACCCCATGAACATCGACAAAACTAGGACCATCGCCCATCGTCCATCGACCCACTTCCAGAGTATGATGTACCCTCCCCACTTGCAGAGTATGTTGTACCCTTCCTGTTGGATTGTATACTAAAAGTCTAGCTTTTTGTATGAACAATATTTAAATAATTTATTTAAAATGAGAATCATATGATCAAATGATTGCGTCTTTTAATTTATTTATATATCGATGCAATAGTCCACTTACTTTATACTGTAGATAATATGTTGTGCGACAACACGCAGAAGATCATATTATCGGTTTCCTTATAAAGTATAAACATATGCTCACAACCGAGATAGACGGGGACTCTCTATCGGGATGGTTGTAGTGTGATTTGGTGTTAGCTTGTCTTGGCTATAGAATCACATTAGTGCACTTTGTGTGTATTGAGCAGGACCGCTTGAGATCGTTCGACTTATACTGACTATATAGGAGAACTTGATCTCAGTTGTTATGGATGTCTGTGCACTTAATCCCTATACAATAACCTCGACACATAAGGCAATATGTATTTATTTGATTCATCAATGTGTGAGATTTACATGTATTAAATCAACAAACTCGGTGAGTTGGGAAGTAGTGCTATCTCTATGATGTGTTGTTGATTGTAGAAGGAATCTGTGTCCCATATAGGTTGATGATGTCCCCTTGAGGAGCTCATAAGGATTATTATTTAAACCCTGCATGTGGATTTATTCCGGCATGATAATGAGGTTGAGTGGTACTACTCTCGGATGAGATATTAATTAATGGAGTTGTCAGTAATTTAATTAATTAATGGGCATTGTATATCTTAAACATGGGAAGACTGTCAGACTCATAATAAGAAGGAGCCCACAACGTAATTATGGGATTATAACGGTATTGCAGTAAAATATATTATTATTATTGGACTTAAGTATAAGCTTTGGGCTAAACTTGGATACTTAAGCCCAATGGAGGCTCAACTCTAATTTCTCCTTCTGTCTCTGCTGTAGCCCATATATAGGTCATCTCAGCTGTTCTAACCCTAAGATGAGACACTGATTGATCGTTATAGTTCAGGCGACCAAGCAACAAAATATCAAACCCAAGGATTTTTAGGATTTGTGGCCTTCAAGTTATAGTATCGTGATTAGTTAAGGACGATCGAAAAGGAGGATAAGAAATAAAAGAAAATAAAATGCATGGAAAAATAAATCTAATTACAATATTTTTGAATTTTCAATGTGATGGTAGCTTTCATGATGCAATCAAATAATCAAACATTCAACATCTTTAATTGTTTTCTATTTTTAAGCTAATCATGGTAAGGGCGATCACGATTTACACCTAATGGCCATGGTGAATAGGATGTAAATTATTTTCACAACCCCTAAAAAGCTCCTAGGATTTATCCTACTTGCAATTCCCTTCAAGTACTATACTCGTATGGATGGGGTTCCCTTCACTAGTTAAATCCTCGGGCCTAAGTGATTTTCCTAGTGTTCATTTATGTTGTTCTAAACATAAGGATTCCCTGCCAGGTTCCCCTTATATTAAACCCTCATGTAATAAATGGAAGAAACTCACATATGATAATCATGCAAAGCAACTAAGAGTAAAGCAATGATAAGACATGCCGATACACAATACACAATCTAATCACTATACACTAATATCAAAGACATAAATCCCATATTATTACAAGCATGTGAATTTTATAAATGAAATCTAATCAAAGCCGAAAATTCAGTCAAGATATTTTCATAATTTAATCAATAATCATGCTTCAATCAACCACCAAAACATAGAAAATAGAAAGATAATAAGTAGGATTAGATTACACCTTAATGAATTTTTACATTCATGAGGATCATCATTTCCTTGATGTCCCCACCTTCTTGGAAAATAATAAAAACTTAATCTAGAAAAATATTTAAAGAAATTGATCCCTCCCCCAAAAGGGGAGGAATTTCAACTAGTGGAGATCTCTCTTTCAAGAGCTCCCCAAATTCTAATCTAAAATATGGAGTGAATTGACTTGAATGGAGAATTGTTGTTGATGACCTTCATATGAGATGGTATTTATAGTAGTGGGGTGTGAGGAGTGTTGGTATGTTTATTCAATGTGGGATACTTTAGTTCAAGGCCAAAATAGGAAAATTAGGCTTTAAAAATTCGTTGCCATAAACTGACAAAAAAATTCGCTCGAATTTTTGTGAAGAGTCTCGAATTTTTGTGACGGCACGCGCGCAGCTTCACGGTTTTGGCTCGTTCTTGCTCATTTCAACTCCGAATTGAGTTCCGTTTTCTCCCACATCTTCCTCTTTACTTGTAGAATCCATTTCTACCTCATAATCACCAATTTTCTACAAAAATTATAAAAATACCTTTTTTCAAGTAATTAAGCAATTAATTATATCTTCCATAAAAACATGCTTAACTATTGAATTAAAGCCACATAAATCCAAGTAAATTCATGCAATTAAACCCATAATTCTAGGTGAATTTCACGCTGATCAAACCCCCCAAACTTAAAGTGTTGCTCGTCCTCGAGCAACGAAAGAAAAAAAAGAACAAGGAGGGGAAATTAACCTAGAATTGAACCAAGATATCAATAAGAATTGAGTCATTTCAAAACCATTTCAATTTAATCAAAACAAGTGAAAAGACATCAATTTAAATGCATACAAGTTAAGCTTAGGAAATATGCAAGCAAGTGAGACCTTCACTACTCCTCTCTAGATTTTACATTACTCTCACACTCAAAAGAAGTGTACGGGAGAAGTGTATACTCTCAAAATCTATTCAAATGCATGACATTACCATATGCTTGACAAAAGTCTACACTCTCCACCACTTGTATGTGTGTTAATTGTTGAATCAAAAAGGTCTTTATAGGATTGTAATATAGGCTCTTTGGTCTTGGGTAGGAATATTTAGGATAAAATAAGCTCAAGATTAGTAGAGAATTTACGTTGATTGATCACTTCAACTCTCATCCTCTCTTTTTTCTCTTTTCATCTCAAGGAAAATGTAATCTTCCATTCGACTCACTAGAGAACCCTTTCTTCTTTTCTTAACACTATCGAGTTTTTCTCTTTCTTATTCTAGAACTCTCTTTCATTTTTTCTAGTAGAGCTCTTTTTTCTATGCTTCTTCAAATTCAAGCATTACTCAATTTTTCTTTCACAGCCTCCATTTATTTTCTTTTCTCCTCTTTTCTTGCACTTTCACCATTTCTCTCTTTCAAAACTCTCTTGTAAGCTTAATTTAACCACTTCATCCCCATTAATCATCTACTAATCGACAAAGGTGATTAGGATATAAAATATGGATAAAAATGACTAAATTTGTAGGTTGCCAAAGAAATAAGGATAATAAGCTCAAAGGGGCAAACTATGATATGATTTCATTTGGTAGGATCGATTTGGCTAAGTGACTTGTCAAAACAAAGATGTCCTTAAATCATTTTCAACAATCTTCATACACACGTAGTTTCAAGAAGACACAATGGCAAGTTCTTGAATATACACAAAAGAATGATGCACACACAAGAAAGGAAAAATCATTTGATTTAATGATTTTAAGGCTCAAAAATCTCACGGGCTTGTAGTAGTGAAAGACAACACAAAACAAGTATAAACCATAGCTCAACAAGTATACAAACAAAAATCCATCAAGTCATAAGTTTCAACGAAATATCATAGTCTCAAAAATTTTCACAATTAAGCACAAGAGAGCCAAGAAAGATTTTCTCCTTATTGAAAACAAGAAAAAGAAAGAAAAGCGCGAAAAAAAGAAAAAATCAAAAACAATAAAAAAAGAGAAAATACGTGCCAAAGAAAAGAGTAAGGACTTAAATATGCGCCGGTGCAATATGCTCAAGTAGGAGTTCATGGATGCAATTTTTCTAATTCAAACCATAGAAAAGTCAAGTAACAAAAACAACATACCCCCCAAACTTAAATTAGACAAAGTCTAATTTAAGTTGAGAAGATATTTGTTACCTCAATTTGCACCACTTCTTTGCTCTTCAAAGCCAATACCATGGCTCCATGCTTTAGTCCCTACAAACACAACCATAAAACAAAAAACAAATCAAAGTAAAAAAATATCCCTATCCTAACCACTCAACGAACCCAAAGTCACAAATACAACTAAATTCCTCGGCAACGGCACCATCTGATTGATCGTTATAGTTCAGGCGACCAAGCAACAAAATATCGAACCCAAGAGAATTTAACATTTGTGGCCTTCAAGTTATAGTATCGTGATTAGTTAGGGACGATCGAAAAGGAGGGTAAGAAATAAAAGAAAATAAAATGCATGGAAAAATAAATCTAATTACAATATTTTTGAATTTTCAATGTGATGGTAGCTTTCATGATGCAATCAAATAATCAAACATTCAACATCTTTAATTGTTTTATATTTTTAAGCTAATCATGGTAGGCCATGGTGAATAGGATGTAGATTATTTTCACAACCCCTAAAAAACTCATAGGATCGATCCTACTTGCAATTCTCTTCAAGGTACTATGCTCGTATGGATGGGGTTCCCTTCACTAGTTAAATTCTCGGGCCTAAGTGATTTTCCTAGTGTTCATTTATGTTGTTCTAAACATAAGAATTCCCTGCCAGGTTCCCCTTATATTAAACCCTCATGTAATAAATAGAAGAAACTCACATATGATAATCATGCAAAGCAACTAAGAGTAAAGCAATGACAAGACATGCCGATACACAATACACAACCTAATCACTATACACTAATATCAAAGATATAAATCTCATATTATTGCAAGTATGTGAATTTCATAAATGAAATCTAATCAAAGCCGGAAATTCAATCAATGCATTTTCATAATTTAATCAATAATCATGCTTCAATCAACCACCAAAACATAAAAAATAGAAAGATAATAAGTATGATTAGATTACACCTTAATGAAGTTTTTACATTCATGAGGATCATCATTTCCTTGGTGTCCCCACCTTCTTGGAAAATAATAAAAACCTAATCTAGAAAAACATTTAAAGAAATTGATCCCTCCCCCAAAAGGGGAGGAATCTCAACTAGCGGAGATCTCTCTTTCAAGAGCTCCCCAAATTCTAATCTAAAATATGGAGTGAATTGACTTGAATGGAGAATTATTGTTGATGACCTTCATATGAGATGGTATTTATAGTAGTGGGGTGTGAGGAGTGTTGGTATATTTATTCAATGTGGGATACTTTAGTTCAAGGGCCAAAATAGAAAAATTAGGCTTTAAAAATTCGTTGTCATAAACTGACACAAAAATTCGCTCGAATTTTTGTGAAGAGTCTCGAATTTTTGTGACAGCACGAGCGCAGCTTCACGGTTTTGGCTCGTTCTTGCTCGTTTCAATTCCGAATTGAGTTCTGTTTTCTCCCATATCTTCATCTTTACTTGTAGAATCCATTTCTACCTCATAATTACTAATTTTCTACAAAAATTATAAAAATACCTTTTCCCAAGTAATTAAGTAATTAATTGTATCTTCCATAAAAACATGCTTAACTGTTGAATTAAAGCCACATAAATCTAAGTAAATTCATGCAATTAAACCCATAATTTTAGGTGAATTTTACGCTGATCAGACATACCTAACACATGAAGAGGGTAGACGGAATAACAGATTGATAAGATCTCGAGGATTGTCGCCCACACGACGTCGAGATTGGACTTGGGAATATAGCAGAAGATCAAGAGGTCATTTGCTGCTGCTATCTGCCAACTTGTATAATTTTTCTAAAATGGTACAGACTTCAGAATAGGATGTGTAATATACTGACGGAAAGCCACGGAAGAGAGGATCGTTTTAGCGCTTAGATCACTCAAATCGAAGATCAAATGAGAGAGATATACCCAAAACGGTGATGCTGCGCAGGCTGCCGGCGAGAGTCCTTCTTCTCCAACATACCCTGGTGAAAGGTAATACGTTTCTTGTTTTCATGCTTCCGCTAACTGTTAGAAATGTATGGTGTTGGGTTTATCCTGTCCAGGGAGCCGGGCCCACTCAATCCACTAGTATGATATTGTCCGCTTTGGGCCGCCCATAGCCCGCACGGTTTTACCACTCTGAGCATCACGCTCAAAAGGCCTCATGCTAGGGAGAGTCCATCCCTCAATTATAAACCCCTCGCCATCCCCACTTTCAACCGATGTGGGACTTTGGTTGACACCCAATCAATATTTTCCCCTTAAACAAAGTCCCGCAGCTAGACCATCCAGTTTGAGGTCCGAACATCCCACCAACCCCGGGCTGGGCCGGTTAAGTCTGGGGCCTGGCTCTGATACCACTTGTTGGGTTTATCCGCCCAGGGAGCCGGGCCCACTCAATCCACTAGCATGATATTGTCCGCTTTGGGCCGCCCACTGGCCCGCACAGTTTTACCACTATGGGCTTCATACCCAAAAGGCCTCATGCTAGGGAGAGTCCATCCCTCAATTATAAACCCCTCGCCATCCCCACTTTCAACCGATGTGGGACTTTGGTTGACACCCAACCAATATTGATTATCACGATGTGACACCCAACTAAATGATTCAAGATTAAAATGTACTAATAATATCACGATTATCTCAAAACAATGCCTTCCTTCCCTTTAGAGTATAATCCTTTATCAAGATGCAAACCTAATAATCCTGTATTGATTTATACTCATAACTTATGGCATTAACCCACTTTCGAGTATTTGGACCTTGCATGGTTTGATGAACATTGTTTGAATGTTCTACCATTAATTCCATAGTGTCCTCTTTATTTAGGAGAAAACTACATAATTATCCGAATTGATTTTCTCCGAACTCTAGTGGTTTTCTTAGTGACATTAATTCTTGAGGTTGTTGATTTTATTATACCTTAAATATTATTGACATTGTCCCATTGATATTCTGAATTTACATAATTTCTAAAAGTTTAAGTAGGGACCGTATTAACTCCCCCTCAAAGACAATGTCTCTAATATTATTCTTCCCCCAAATCAACATCCTCACAGAATACCGTATTACCCGTCTCAAATATGATCCGATTAATTGGATCATAAACTTTTATTTTTATTCATAACCAATAAAGTAGCTTACATTTATTTGAGTCCAATTTTCTTTAGTAGATCCCAATGATCTAGCTTTAGTTGGACATCACCATATGTGAAACTCAAAGAGTTCTCACAACTACTTTGGTTAAAAATTTATTGAGACCATAAGTTGCAATCTTAAGTATTTCTCACATTAGTGACCATATGTTGTGGAGTTCAGTTATGTCTTTTAACTGCACCATGCATACTGAATAATTTAATGCAGTGTATTATAAGACAATTCCACAGGCCTTTAGGAGAAAACAAAAGGTTATACTTACGTTGTCTTTAGCAGCTTTCTTAATGGGATTTCTTGTATTGCCCTTATACTTTATTGAGATTAAGTTTGACTTATTAGTCTCATCCTTATTATGGAAGTTCACTCATCAAGTATGATTTTGTTGTTGATATATGGAAAACTTAATTAGCAGACTTCTTAATTATACAGAGAATTAATGCAAAATAATTTTTCATGCTCGCATTAAACTTTATAATCTTTCAAAAAACTTTATAGTCTTTCAAATTTTAACTAAATTAGAATCATCTTGAAGATTCGAGCACAATATTAGTATCAAGTATTTGGACAAAAATTACTAATTTAAATGATGCTCTCATGCAGTAGTCAAATACTGACAATAAAACTGTCAAGCAATAGTCTTCCTGTGGGCCGACTTATTACTCACATGTCAAACCAAATAATTGTCACGTATTTACCACCACAGGTACTTGTGTATTTCTGCCAAATATTAATCTACCTGTGGGCCGATCAATACCCGCATGAAGATACACTCATACAATATTATTAATTGGGGACCCATCACAAGACACCTTGTGCAACATTAACCTCGTCTGTGGACAAAAATTAACTGCAGGGGTAATCTTGGTGTAACAATCAAGTATTGACAATAAGTTCTGTCAAACAAGAGTCTATCTGTGGACCGACTCATGTTCACATGAATAATCCAAATAATTATCACATACTTATTATCACATATGTGTTATTATTCTGTCAAACTGTGTCTACCTGTGGGTCGAACACAGAACACATAAATAATACCACACCCATCTATGTAATTTCAATAAAGCTTTTCTCCACACACGATATTGCTGTGGCAACATGGTGCTTTGATTGACTAGATTGAAAAATTACTAGACCAATTAAATAAATATTTAAAATAAATATTTATATTTAATTGAACGACATTAAAAAAATATCTCCCCAATTTTAATTTAATCAAATTCATAAACCAGATGGGACATTTAGATGATTCATACTATAATGAAAGATTTCTTAATTTAATTAAGAATTTCAAATTCTAATTTAGAATAAACTAAATTAGACAATTATCCTCCATAAATTAAATATATCACGAAATCGTTACCAAAATATGCATGCAATGTAATCGTGTATGTCGAAATAAAAGGTATTTATCAAATTCAAAACTATAAATATGGGTTTGTGTATCCCATGGATCTGCCAAAATAATCCTTTCAAATACTTTTAATCTTAATGAGGAATTATGGCAACCAATTATTAAAAATTAGTCATCCAACAAAAAACACACACCACTAAATCCAAAGTTCAAAAAATTACATGCCTATTAATTCACGAATAATTAAACACATGTCCAAGACCCCACAGTCATTAAGCATTCATAACTTTCAGAAAACTAAATCAATGTCTTAATAATCACATAAATAAAAATGGTGATTATTATTATAAATAAGAGCAGGCCACTTTGAGATTTTGATACAATTAAAATCCTTTAATCTCATCAAATTACACATGTTCAATTATCAAACTATCACACAATGAAATGTCCACGTATTACTAGTGTTTGATGAAATGGCCACGTATCGAATTTCACTTGATGCCATTGATTCATTACGGAATCAGTAATAAACTTAGCACAAGTTTCAAAAATAAAATCAACGCAGTATCAACACATCATTTAGAAATATATTCCAAAAATAAATTATTATAACTAAAAGTCTTCATCACCTTAAAATGAAACATAAAGCCACATAAATTATGTCCCATAAATTCATAATGATTTAGAGTATTTGATAGCCAAATTAACTTTATCATAGATGCACAAATCCAATATTGAAATTCATAATTCATATTAAATTAAGTAATCATGGCAAATGCATTGTGGATCCACGTTTCAAGATGATTGCCTATAAAAATATTCGTATAGACACTAATGGCATCCTGTTAATATCTAAAACATAAAACAATTCTTGGCATTTATATTAAATTAAAAGCATTCCAAATCAGCCATAACAAATTACTACAGAGGTTATTCCTCACTCGGAATACTGAAGATGAATTTTCATGCGCCAATTACTGACATTACATAATTAATAATAATAATTCTACACAAGCCGCTAAGCATATTCATGATGCCAAATAGCCGAATACGAATCTTGATTTATTAACTATAATTCAACATGAAGAATTAGTCAACTACCATATTACTCTTATATTTTGCTATGTACCAAATCAATTGTCCTTTTGATAATTATAATGGTGGATTATTTTTGATTTGATAAATCACACAATTCAAACCAAATATTTTAATCCACCCGAAACATAATTAATTATCCAAACCAATGACATTAATAATTTCAATTACAAATACAATCCATAACCATTTTTAATTAAAAATTAGACAACTATCCATGTACTCCAATTCATTCCAATTTGGTTCATATTCTGAATAAGTCACACAATTGACAAAGATTCTACTTTAGATTTTCAAATTGGAGAATTATGGATAATCCAGAAGAAATATGCGACAATATTAATGGTGTTCATAAATAAGAATTTCAGTCAAACCAAATGCTCTTACAGCCGTTTGGACAAATCGTAATTCCAACTATTCTTAATCAAACGTCATTTATTGAAATTAATCGGATCGATTAGCACAATGATCCAATAAATTCACACAGATCTTAGAGAATCATAAATAGGGTGGCTCTGATACCACTTGTTGGAAATTAATCTATGAAACCTTAACCCTATTATGATAAACCGAGATCAAAACCGTAAAGCGGAAGCGTACCTGATCCAATGAGTCTCTAGGCGGAACACAAACTCAGGATCAGTGGTTATATGGCCTTCCTCAACTAAGCCTCCTTATTCCTTATGGGGACCGTAGTAATCCCTCCCGATGGGGAGAAAGGAAGACGATGTGCGGCTTAGTATATGGGGACCATAACCTGGGAGCCTTTATATATATACTACTTGACTAGACCACCCATAATCACCTAATCACGTAGTATTGGGTATCCACTCAATAAGCCCATATTAATTATTATTATTATAGCCCATGGACCTTTAACCTTAATTGGATCACTTAATTAAGTCCATAAAATAATTGAACAGCTAATATAATTGCATAATAATATATTGCCCACAATTAGATTATATTGGAAATTATAAAATTTCCAACATATGGAACCCTAACGGTTCACGTTAACCAAATGATCGAAAGTCAGCACTCTCCACTACCAACGTGAAGTCCACGACCCCATATTCTTTTACCGTGGAAAATTCAATTGTAGTAGTGATTGACGAACCCCTTTTGATAAACATGGTCTCTCATTTCATTTAACTCAACCCATTTTTATTTCGATAATTCCTAGATTGACACAGACATCTAATTTTTCCATCTTTTATACACCTAGGGTGACTAATAGCACACTCAATTAACTACTCTAGACTGTTGATGAAGTCAGGATCATTTACTCCACCAATCCTCCGAGAAGAATAGATCCACTCACAATTGGTTGAATAACTCATGTCTCCTATATATAGTATTTAATATTTTATTATATCCCTATAAAGTAATTGTATTCATGTGTATTTTGTAAAATATTCGGCAAAGTCTACTTTGTTTCTATGCGTTCTCCATTGATTTTTAAAAAATTTAGTAGTCACCTTTGTTTTTCTATGTTCTCCATTTTTTTATAGAAAAAACCTGGTGCATCCATCGCAAATTCTAGCAATACACAATGAGTTGATCACTTGTGTCCCCAGATGTACAAGGTATGTAAGGGTACAACATTTTACACTTTAGTTAATAAGGGGTACAATATTTTATTATAAAGGGTATACACTTTCATTAATTTTTTTTCAGGAAATAAAGGGTGCACTTCCTTATATTAAAGGGTATACCATTTAATACTAAATAATATCTAAGCGCACGGTGTTCCCGGGGCACACAAGTTTTAGCCAAACACAATATCCCATCTTCCAACAACCTAAAATAGTCTATTCACTACTCAAATACACAAATTTTGATACATTACGTATAACAATAACTCAAACGTTTAGTTGAAAATTGTTTAAAGTAAACTTATAATTCCTAATTATCAAAACCTATAAATTTTTAAGAGTTTAGGGTAATTTTCTAATTGAAAAAAAATATTATGATGATCAAACAATTATATAAGAAAAAGGATAAGTATAACAATGCATCTTCTACATGCATTGTCATTTTAAATGATAATAATATTGTACATCACAATCATCTCCTATATACATGTATTGTCATTTTTAATGTACATCACAACAACAACAATAATAATAATAATAATACCATATATAGAACAATAATAAAATATATTATAAATCCTACATGCATCTAAGATCAAATTAAAGCCTCTAATTAATTTATACATACAAAATATTCAACAATGCATGAATTAAATATGCATTTGTTTAATATATTAAACACGATAAAAAGGAGAAAATCGTACCGATTAATTAAATGATGAAATATTAATGGGATAGAATCGAACAATGCGAGGCCACGAATACATAAACACTGCCACTGAACTCACTTGATCATCGTTCCATCGCCGGTGGGGGAAAGCCGCCGCAATACGCAACGAAGAGGGGTGGAGGAGAAAGGGAAAATGGGAAAGAAAGAGTTATGTCGCTTAATTCACAATTTGTGACATCTTTTGTAACAGCCAAAAGTCATTAGAAACCAGCGTTCAATTGAAACCACATCATTTCATTCATTTACTAATTAGTGACGGCTTACCAAAAAAAATTTGTGACGGCTTCTTGGCCGTCACAAACTAAAGCCGTCACTAATCGGATCTGGTCACGGATTAGCCAACAATCATCAGTTTCCCATCACAATTTGAATTTGCCGTCACAATAAGCCGTCACTAGACTAATGCTTTTTTGTAATGCGGGTATTTGTGAGACGGATCAACTCATTATTAAAATATAATAGTTATATAGATAAAGTATGCTTATAGGTACTTAAAGTATGTTTTTAGTAAATCGTAATATAACACTATAAAGACATACTTTAATTCATTATTCATCATATTTTATAAAACATATTTTAACTGCGAATCAACATAATTTACCTATTGTAACAACAAATTTTTTATTTATAATAAAATAAATACAAATTGCGTACAAAGATAATTTCTGATGGATTTAACTTGAAGAATATGTAAGCGGGTTACAATCTCAATCAATCCTCTGATTCTTCTCTCGAACCAATTTGGCTTTGACTTGACTTTGACTTGACTTTGACTTGACTTGTGATTCTTGACTTTGACTTCTTTGACGAAGTGTATGCTGACTGTGTTGATAGCTTGTGTTGACTTGACTTTTGTGTTGAGTCGGATCTTCAAACGAAGCTTGTCCGAGCTCGAGTGTGTAGTCTTGAACGTTGACCCGGAGGCGTTGAATCTTTGTTAGGATTAAACGTTGACTGAGAGCTTTCTACGAAGAACACTTGATCTAGGGGACTTGGAGCCTTGATCCAGGATTAGTAGCTGTTCTTGATTTGAAGCTTGAAGATGCTTTGAGACTTGAAGCTTTAGAGGCTTGAAGGCTTGAAGCTTTGTTGAAGATCTTGAACTTGAAGCTTTAGAGGCTTGAAGACTTGAAGATCTTGAGCTTGAAGCTTTAGAGGCTTGAAGACTTGAAGCTTTGTTGAAGATCTTGAACTTGAAGCTTTGGAGGCTTGAAGACTTGAAGATCTTGAGCTTGAAGACTTGAAGCTTTGAAGATTTGAAGACGCTTTGAAGATCGCTTGAAAGCTTGAAGATCCTCGAACGTTCTTCGCTCGAAGCTTTGAAGATTTGAAGACGCTTTGAAGATCGCTTGAAGGCTTGAAGATCCTCGAACGTTCTTCGCTTGAAGCTTTGAAGATTTGAAGATCGTTCTTCGCTTGTTCTTCGCTTGAAGATCTGGAGGGAGCTTTACTCGTGTTCTCGATCTCTTCAAGTGCGTCGTCTTCGAGTACTTGAATGTCTGTCTGTCTCTGTGTGTGTTCAAATGAATGGTGGAGACCCCTTTTTATAGGTGAAAAAGGAGGTCCAGGCCACCTTTGGGCCTCACTTAGCGGGCTTGGGTTTCAGCCTGACTGAACCATAATTGGGCCTATCTGATTTGGGCCTGATTTAATTTGTCTGGGCTTGTTTGACTTGGGTCAGACTTTATTTGACTTGGGCTTGATTGACTTGGGTCAGACTTCATTTAATTTAAGCCCCATTTAATTTGTTGGGCTTAAATTAATTATCAATTATTTATTAATCTATTTTTAGGAATTAATTTATTTAAATTCCAAAATAAATTAATAATTGATTTTTAATCCAGAACATCCACGTGTCACCATTTAATTAGACCGTAAATTTTAACTGCTTACAAATGCCCCCTTGCGGTTTGTTCACTGACGCCACGTCTTGATGTGAAGGAATCGCAAAAGTTTTTTTTTTCTTACATTTGTAATTTTGGACTTGAGAAATTACTTTATCCAAGTAATAACTTTTTTTCTACTTGGCCCAACTTTTTTTCAAGTAGCCCAATTTATCTTCTTAGGCCCAAATCAACTTCCTTCACTGCTTGATATCAAAATTACGGGAGATAGCAGATTTGATGATTTGCAAATCTTTATTCCAAATAAAAGAGATCTCTTGAAATCTCTCAAGATTTCAATCATGCAAATTTTTCATAATTTGCTGCAACCTCTCCACTATATAAGAAGGATCTCAGTGCATTTGATTTTTTTCATCTGATTTTTTTCATTTGCAGTCCGTAAGAATTGAAATTCTTGTTTCTTTTCTTTAATTTTTTTTTTACTGCATCTAATGCATCCTCCCTTCCATTGCAGATTATCCATGGGAGATCATTGCCCTGTACGATCTCTGACTCTTTGGGTTGATGTCACAAAGAAATGGGGGCAATCACGATGCGCTTTGATAAAACGTCGTGATTGGTGGCACAGCAACGGCAGCGACCTCCATCATTGATTCTAGGCCATTGCTCCCGACTGGTGGCGTGTGGCGGAGATTGAACGGCGATCTTTGGCGTCGAAAGCTACTGCAGTGTGGAACTCCGGCAAAGGACGCTACGGCCATGAGCGGTGGCAGTCGTTTTCCGGCGATGCTATGGCTGAAGGTGGAGGTGTTTTGAAGCGGCTGAAGTGTGTCGCAGAAGATGTGTCGCCAAGCTGTAGAGATGGTACCTCCGGCAATGGGTTGGCTGCGAACGGTAGTGTGGTGCCAAACAGGGATGATGTGGTGCGGCTGAAAGTCGGCAAACTGATTCTTCGGCGGGTGGCGAGTCAGCAATTAGAGGTTGATCGACTCCGGCAGGGGTGATGTGCGTCGAACAACATGGGGGAGCCGACGAGCGGTAGATGTCGGCACCAATCCTGGTTCGATACGCTGGCGGCTGGCGGACCTTCGACTGGGTTCGTTTCTCCAACATCCGGCGATGTTCGCGACCTTGGGGGCAAGTGGGTTGACGCTCTAGCAGTGCAATCACGCGTGGCAGCTCGTTGGCAGCATCCAGCATGATGGTGGTACGAGGCAGGTCCGACGGGCGTGGTGGCTCTCCCCGGCTAGAGTGGACTACTGGTTTCCATGGTGATGCCTGCTCGACGCTGGCGATGGCAACAAAGGCAAGGGCAGCGGGAAACAGCGGCAACCGACGGATGACTGGAAGTGGCGAAGGGCCGTAGTTTACGGCAGATCCGGCGGTGAGCACGGCGGTTGATGGGCAGTAGCAGCTTGAGGCCGAGAGACGAACTTTCAGCGAAGGATCTGATCGACACCGTGTGGCTGGTGGAAATCCGACAAGTCTTCTCCGGCAAAGGTGGTGGTACGAGGCAGCAGCAATCGTCAACGATTCCGGCAAGGAAAGCAGTTTCAATTTTGGAAGAGATTCACTTGAAGAGAGGAAAAGCAGATTGATTCTCCTAATTCTCCGTGCTTACCATATTGATTTCCCCTGGGAGGAGAGAGAGGTTGATTGAAGAATTTGCTTTATTGACAGCAAGCTTACCCACGTTTTTCTCCTCCTAGCAATTGGTCTTTTGACTTTTCAACTTGGTTTGCAATTCAACGTAAATTGATCAACGACCAAATTAATTTATTTGGACCTCAAATAATTAACCAAATTAATTTATTTGGGCGTCAAATAGTTAAGTTGGGCTTGCAACAATTTTCACCATGAATTCAGGCCGTGAATGCAATAATTTGGATCCAACAAATAGCTTGGGCTTTCAACGGTTGTTAAATTTAATTCATAGCTTCAAGTTTATTAAACTTAAATATGAATTAATTTAATCATTCCTCTTAGCATTTTAAACTTCATTTGTAATGGGCCTAATTTATAAATTTGGACTTAATAATTAATTGATCCCATAATTTTATTTTGGGTCTTTTAATTAATTAATTCCCTAATTATAAATTATCTTCACGACCATTTTTTTTTTGGTCTTCTAGTACTCCTTTCATTTGTTTTGGCCTTCTTTTCTTTTCTTTCAATTCTGGCAGCTGCTTAATGAGGCATGGTGACTGTCAATGGGATTTCGGCCTGGGGTAGTACGAAGTGTTTGCAGACTTCGGTGGCTCATTCTTGAAAGGAAACTTCATCATTTCGCCAGTACAAGAGTTCGGGATTATTTCAACACTCCAGGAGGTCAAACTTCTTTTAACACTTCTCCTTGTCAACTTATTGCTTGCCTCACAAACTCGATGCAAATAGCATAAATTATGACTGTACTTAGCGGGAACTAAGTTGCCTACGTAACTCTTTAAAGAGGATCAAGTCATTACGTAGTTTAAAAGGACATGGTTTTGATTTAGGGGGTGCCGTGCACAGTTTATACTCATGCGGGCCAGGAGTGTGTCGTACACAGTTTATACTCGTGCGGACCAGGAGTTTGTCGTACATAGTTTATACTCGTACGGACCAGGAGTTTGTCGTACACAGTTTATACTCGTGCGGACCAGGAGTAACATGCAGTTTAGGCTCGTGTGTCATGGAACGTTGTGTTTGAATTTGCTGACAACTTATACTCATGTCAATGAGTCTTGAATTTGAACTTGTAGACAGTTTATACTCGTGTCAAGGAGCCTTACTTTATTTATGTCAGATAGTTTAAACTCATATCAAGGAGTATCATGTGGACAGTTTTAGCTCATATCAAGGAGCGTGGCATTTGATTTGTGTTAGATAGTTTAGGCTCGTATCAAGGAGCATGGTCTTGTAGATAGTTTTAACTCATATCAAGGAGCGTGGGGGCTTGTAGATAGTTTCAGCTCATATCAAGGAGCGTGGGCTTGTAGATAGTTTTAGCTCATATCAAGGAGCTTGTAGATAGTTTTAGCTCATATCAAGGAGCTTGATGTAGACAGTTTTTGCTCATATCAAGGAGCTTGTAGATAGTTTTAGCTCATATCAAGGAGCTTGATGTAGACAGTTTTTGCTCATATCAAGGAGCTTTGTCTTTGATTTATCAACAGTTCATTGCCCCCAATCCTGGGATGCATTGCTTTCTCTTGCTTCCACTTCATTTCTATGAATCTTTATGGAAACTGCAGTCTTTGTTTGTGGTTCATCTTCCACGAGCTCATCAGAAGGCATGTCCTCAAACTCGTAGGAGTCTTGAATAGATGGCCATTCAATATCATTTGATATCAAGCTCAACTCCATGTCGTGAGCTCTTGTAGCCAACTCTTCAAAAGTCTTTGGCTGAATTCCTTGAAGTATGTAGTGAAGATTCCATGGCATCCCTTGAATGCACATTTCAATAGCTGAAGCCACTGACAGCTTCTCTTTGCAATTGAGGCTGAGGCTCCTCCATCTGTTGATGTAGTCGATGACATATTCTTCATCACTTTGACAAGTATTTGTTAGCTCCATCATGCTAACAGTTCTTCGTGTGCTGTAGAAGCGGTTGAGGAACACTTCTTCCATTTGCCCCCAACTGTCGATGGAGTTGGCTTCTAAGTTGATATACCAATCAAACGCATTTCCTTTAAGAGAGCGAACAAACTGTTTCACCATGTGATCTCCGTAGGTCCCAGCATCATTGCATGTCTCGACGAAATGCGCCACATGTTGTCTTGGGTTGCCTTTGCCGTCAAATTGTTGAAAATTGGGAGGTTGATAGTCAGCTGGCATCCTCAAGTTGTCAATTCTCTTTGTATATGGCTTCTTGTAGGCAACAAAGGATTTTGAGCTTCCTTCAAACTTGTCTTTTATCGTTTCTAAAACGATGTTCTTCAGTTGGTTCACAGGAAGCATTTTGTCAGTTGAAATTTGTATTTTTTCTTCAACTGGCTTATTTTCAAGAGGATGGTGTTTCACTGAGTCTTCTTTCTCGTGCTCATCCCCAACTTGTTTCTCATTTGCATGACTTGTCTCCACATTCTCCATTTTCTTCATAAGTATGGAGATTTTTACGTCTTGAGCTTCCATGTGCTTGTTGAGTCCTTCAATGGCTCTCATCATATTTGCAAGTTGATCCTCGATAGTCATAGCACTTGTCGTCATCACTGCAGCTTCAGTTGAGGTAGATGATGAGCTTGGCGTGGAGCGAGAAGTTGAGCAAGTAGAAACATTTTCACCACTCTTGTCTCCGTGCAATGGCTTGTTGAGAGTAATCCCCACCATATGGTTTGTCTCTACGGAGCCTTCCGGAATATTTTTTGTAACGACTCCAACCTTTTCAGTTTGCAACTCTGGAGGCTTTGATGCAGCAGGCCTCCGTATAGCAATCTTGAGTGGAGTTATCTTTTGAATCTCTTCAGTTTGCAGCTCTGAATGCTTCAAGGTAGAAGGTCTTCTTATTGCAATCCTGAGAGGAGTCATGCTTTGTATCTTCGAGCTTGTAGAGAGAAGAGATGAGAGGTAGAGACCGTCCCACCGGGTGTGCCAAAATTTGTAACAACAAATTTTTTATTTATAATAAAATAAATACAAATTGCGTACAAAGATAATTTCTGATGGATTTAACTTGAAGAATATGTAAGCGGGTTACAATCTCAATCAATCCTCTGATTCTTCTCTCGAACCAATTTGGCTTTGACTTGACTTTGACTTGACTTTGACTTGACTTGTGATTCTTGACTTTGACTTCTTTGACGAAGTGTATGCTGACTGTGTTGATAGCTTGTGTTGACTTGACTTTTGTGTTGAGTCGGATCTTCAAACGAAGCTTGTCCGAGCTCGAGTGTGTAGTCTTGAACGTTGACCCGGAGGCGTTGAATCTTTGTTAGGATTAAACGTTGACTGAGAGCTTTCTACGAAGAACACTTGATCTAGGGGACTTGGAGCCTTGATCCAGGATTAGTAGCTGTTCTTGATTTGAAGCTTGAAGATGCTTTGAGACTTGAAGCTTTAGAGGCTTGAAGGCTTGAAGCTTTGTTGAAGATCTTGAACTTGAAGCTTTAGAGGCTTGAAGACTTGAAGATCTTGAGCTTGAAGCTTTAGAGGCTTGAAGACTTGAAGCTTTGTTGAAGATCTTGAACTTGAAGCTTTGGAGGCTTGAAGACTTGAAGATCTTGAGCTTGAAGACTTGAAGCTTTGAAGATTTGAAGACGCTTTGAAGATCGCTTGAAAGCTTGAAGATCCTCGAACGTTCTTCGCTCGAAGCTTTGAAGATTTGAAGACGCTTTGAAGATCGCTTGAAGGCTTGAAGATCCTCGAACGTTCTTCGCTTGAAGCTTTGAAGATTTGAAGATCGTTCTTCGCTTGTTCTTCGCTTGAAGATCTGGAGGGAGCTTTACTCGTGTTCTCGATCTCTTCAAGTGCGTCGTCTTCGAGTACTTGAATGTCTGTCTGTCTCTGTGTGTGTTCAAATGAATGGTGGAGACCCCTTTTTATAGGTGAAAAAGGAGGTCCAGGCCACCTTTGGGCCTCACTTAGCGGGCTTGGGTTTCAGCCTGACTGAACCATAATTGGGCCTATCTGATTTGGGCCTGATTTAATTTGTCTGGGCTTGTTTGACTTGGGTCAGACTTTATTTGACTTGGGCTTGATTGACTTGGGTCAGACTTCATTTAATTTAAGCCCCATTTAATTTGTTGGGCTTAAATTAATTATCAATTATTTATTAATCTATTTTTAGGAATTAATTTATTTAAATTCCAAAATAAATTAATAATTGATTTTTAATCCAGAACATCCACGTGTCACCATTTAATTAGACCGTAAATTTTAACTGCTTACACCTATATAACAAGTATGCTTTAATAACAAATTTGCCCGCATCACAACCCTTCTCACATTATTACCGTCCTGTAATAGACTTTTTTTTATTAAATATATATATCATCTTCACCTATTTTGCCTATACTGAGTCAGTGGCTGATTGTGAATAGATGAGATTATAAGAAAAGAGAGTGTTTGTTTGTGAAGTAAAAGAGTAGTAGTAGTGATGCAGCATGCATGTGCACAACCCTCATATAATTGGTTTAGTCATATTCTGCACTCCACTCTATGAACTGGATTCAACCCCACCAAAATCATTTACATAATTAAGCTCCATAAAAATAATATTTATATATAAACAAATAAAATAAATATTTGTTCTTTAATTCTTATTTGACATTATTATATCAATAATTCAGGAATCTACAAGTACTTCATGTTGGGATGGTGAGAGCATGGACGTCCTTTCAACACAATTTTTTTTTCCTTGTGTGAATGTTTTATTTATTTATTTATTTTTAAAAATTTTAAACGGGTGACATATGTTTGATGTACCCAAGTGGTTAATTAAGGTTTAAGCGAACATGTAATGTTTTTGTAGAAATAATTTAGGCAAAAGCTCCCGTGCGCCCGGGGACACGGAAAGATGCTCCGTGTCCCCATGTGAACACAACCCTCCCCTCCAATCCTATTTAAACCTATGTATTGCTAGGGATTTAAATTGTAAAGGGGCATGAAAATTGTAAAGGCGCACAGAATCTGCTCCGTGCGCCCGGGTGCACAGGAGCCTCACCCTAACTATTTTCCATGCCATCAATTAAAACTGATAAGAATTTTAAAAAATATAATATTTAATAGATAAAAAATAATATCAATTCAATTAAATTATTTAAAATAAATTTGTAAAATAAATAATAAGTGATAAAGATTTTATTGAAAAATGATATTTAATTAATCTAGCGCAAAACTTGCTCATATTATACACGAATATGCAATTTGTTAACATCTCTTTAGATATATTAGATAAAGTTTTAAAATTTTATAAAATCAACATTTTAAAAGAAATTAGTCTTACAAAGTTATTAATTAATAGAAAACACAAATTTTGCTTGCCAGGTGCTCCATATAGTATCTTTAGGAGATATTAATATTCAAACTTCAAATAGTAATACTACCATTTATAGATGACATACTATAGCTCATAGTATGAAAAAAAAGTAACGACATTTTGAAGAACTATTGAACAAAGTATTACATGTCATGTTTATGAAATAGTTCACAATACTGTTATTATTTTTTATTAATTAAATATAATTTTTTTATTTTTTCATTATATTATTTGTTTTACAAAAGTTGGTCTAACATGTTTAATCTATTTTTTATGAAATGATTACCATTCGATATTTTTATAAGTGATCCTTGACATTTTAATAATACTTCCCAAAACTAAGAACATGTACGTACATCAAGGTCCACACAATACATACTCTTTAAAAAAATACTCCATAAATTAACTTGAGATTTAATAAACTTGATTGAACCATATATAATTTATAATTTTTGCAAATCAAAGTTATAAATGTTGAATTAATGCATTTAATATTACTAATTATGATCAAAGGGGAAAAAATCTACCTTTTTTTTTAATTTTATTTATTATTGGGTATTTACGAATAGCATGTAGTCGTCAGTAGTACATCTTTATTTTTGAATAAGCCCTTTTTATAATTGATGCACGCACTTTTTATAACTGATGTACGCATGAAACATATCGATTCGACATTATGGAAGTTAAAAAATAATAAAATTGAAATGATTACTATTAAATCTTAAAATAAATAAAGTACCTTAGTATATGTAGATTCGAAACATAAGAAATTCTTCTGTGTTTATTTATTCACAAGTCTTATGGACATCGTTTTATGTATCATTTCTATTAAATATGTTATTATTTTCCTCAATTCTATGAATTGTTATGAACATTATAGAGTTGATCTATTGTACACAAGTGTACACTAATGTACCTAACCCATATTTGAAATGGGTCACACTTTAAAGGGAAAAGAACCCGATCATCTGTCCATTTCACTACTGCCCTCTCTCTTACTCTCTCTCTTCTTCTCATATCAAATCTCTCTCACCTTTGTTATCTCTACCTCCTCCGCTCCACATTTCACCACCCTTTGCACCGCCACTTCACCGCCGCTCCACCGCCGTTATTGTAATGTTGGAGATTTTCTCCCATCACTTCATATCTACCTTCATCATAACATTGGCTCCTTACAATCTTAATCTTTTTAGATATATAGGTTAATATCACATTTTTCAGATCTGCATCGATCATAAGGTTTGGGTCGACATTGACGACGTTCAGATCTCGGCAACTATTTTGATCTCCGACGACTTTCAGATCTTAGCAACTATTCTGATCTCCATTGCTCATGTTCAGATCTGTCTTCAAGTTTCTGAAATTTAATTATTGCTAGAATCTTATCTCTATTTGATATTATTTAATTCTGTAAATTGGTATAATGTATTAGATTAAGTTCAATAATGTATAGGATTTTCTTAATAAATGTATTAGCTGGAATATGATATATGAGAACTTTTAATTGAAATTTATTCAGTTCGAGAGTTTAATATCTTTTAAATGCAGAGTTATCTTTGAAAGGAAGAATGATAACCATGTTGAAGATTTAAATGGATTTTGGGATAGAAAAATGAAGAAATCTAAATTAACTCCGTCAAATGACCTACTATATAAGTTTTAGTAATTAAGTGTATAATTTTTATGCTCATAGTGTACTTTTACTTAGAGTGTATGCAGTTTGTTGTACTTAATAAATTTATAATATACACTTATCAATAAAATCTTATACACTTTCTAATTGAAATGTATACACCGATAAATTTATAATATATATTTATCTATAAAATCTTATATACTTTCTAATTGAAATGTATACACCAAACCTAATAGAGGGTCATTTGTCTTTTCATATACTGTTTCGAAACATTCTTAAATCTAACATAACACAAATTACTTAACAATACTGGGACTGAATAGCGAGAAAAAAATACAAGTTATACACATATTAAACACTAATTATAAAATATATCCGGAAAAAGGAAAAAAATGGAAATTAAAAAGTAATACATTAATTAAAAAAAGATATATACTTCTTTAATATAAAAGATACACTAAGAAAATTAAAATTATTATAATTTTTTGACGAGTCTACCAGATTTACTGGAGTTATTTTTTTAATCTCCATCACTGGAATAATTTTCCGACGAGTCAATTCAATATTTTCTCTACCAAATCTACCTAGTTGCAAGGTGTTAATCCTCGAACCCAACGCTGCATCTAGCCACCCTAGATGTATAACTCAATTCTCATTCTCCTAATTGCAGCCGCTCAATCACATGACAGAAGTTGGGAGAAACACAACGTGATATAGTGAAGAAATTATAAAAAAATATAAAACATAATTATACGGATCTTCAACAGCGGTTGGTGGTTCTTCCTCAGGAGATTTTCAACGATGGTGAATGGAGAACGCCGCAACAAATTAAAATCAGTGTGAAACTTACGTGGACGACGACTCCTCCACTCTTCCCTTCCAGAAATACAGTACTAGATCTACGGTAGACAGATGAGTGTAGATGGGTGGAAATCGATCTCATACTGTGATTGAAGGTGAAAGCGAGAATCGTTGTGTCGATCTGGAAGTATGTGGTTGAATTCTCTAACAGATCGACGATGAGAGTAGAGAAGAAGAGAGAATGAGCAGTTGGAGAGAGAAGAAGGATGTGAATGAGTAAGAGAAGAGAGAAGACGGAGATAGTGCTGAACAGATTAGATTGGGAGAAGGGATAGAGAGAAAAATGGGTGGTACAGAAGGGGTGAGAGTTAGAGAGAGAAAGGTGGAACGTAAAAGACCCTTTAAAATTGATTGAATTATATAACTCGGGTCAATGGATCAAAATTGACCCGGTTGGACCTTAACAATTGGGTACAGTAGACTTTGCCAACATTATAATACATCTAAGCAAATTTTATCAATCAGACATTATTTATTATTAAAAATATTCTAATTACTTTAGTGTCGCACAAAACATAAATGAGATCACATATTCCACATCTATATTCCATTTTTTATTTCATAACCTAAAAAGTTGATAACTTGTGCATCCAAGTGCATGCGTGCACTTATATGTATATTACTTTTAGTTTAATAGTGTATATGATGTTCCTGAAGAATCTTGAAAAGAAGAATACCAACCACGGTGGAGAATCAAAGAAGAGGATATTTACCCATGGGAGTTCAGAACGTGTGTCCACTCTGCAAAACTGTTCCTGAAGAAGTCATCATATATTTTTCGAATGCAACAAGGTCTCAATAATCTGGCAAGAGAGCCTGAAATTGATAGCTTTTCAAACACCGTTATCAAATGATCCAAAGGTACACTTTATGCATTTTTAGTAATCTCGCATGGAAGAAAATTGAGAAAAAATTTATGGCTGGGTTGTGGATGTGTATTGTGTGGCTTATTTGAAAAAATAGAAATGATTTAGTGTTCAATGATGGTAAGTGGGAAGCAGGGCATGTAATACATGAAGTAAAAACTCAATTATGGTCTTGGTACGCTTGGAGTTAAAGAAGGTCAGTCACGTTTCAAGTTACAGAGATTGGTCAGTTTACCCTCTTAATTTTCTTGTGTAACTCTGATTGATTTTGAGTTTGTTGAAAGACATTAATAGTTTAAGTTGTTATGGTATTGGATTTGGCTTTTTGTCTGTATTTTATTCTATAATCTTGGGTACTTCTCATACCCCTTGGAATGAAAGGTCATTTTCCTGATAAAAAAAATAGTGTATATGCAATTCTTAATAATTGTACATTTTTTATATTTAAATTTTCATTAAAAAAATAATAGAAAAGTAATTAACAATGTGTATAAGTTTTTATTCATTGTATGTATTTAAAAAAAATGAGTGTATTGTGCACTCGGATTCACAGAATAATTTATCTACCCTAAATATGTCATGTCATGTGTCACAATCTATCGCCTAAATTACCATAATGTATACAAGAATTTAATGATCATTTGTTAGGATATACTCCATCCGTCCCGTTTCAATGTTTACGTTTACTTTTTGCACGTTGATTAAGAAGTTTTAATAGATAGTTGTTGGAAAAATATAATATTTAATGTAAAGTGGGTAAGTGTATTAGTGTTGGATGATATATTAATTATTTTAGGTGGGTCTCATATTCCAAAAGGAAAAAATTAAACATTGAAATGAAACGCGCAAAATAAAAACGTAAACATTGAAACGGGAAGGAGAGAGTATTATTTTTATTTTTAAAAAAATTGAAACACAAAACAATGAAATAGAATTCGGACCGCACAAAACTCAATCTCACTCAAGTCATAAACCGAAACAATTCATCCAAATCAAATCCAATTAGTTTTGGTTTGAATTTTATGATTCTTAGCTTATTTGGGTTCACATATGACCTAGGTCAATCAAGTAGCAGGTTATGAATAACCCATATATTATTTTAATTATAATCATTTTATTAAAAATACCATTTTATCTATATTTATAATGATTAATTTTAGTGTTATAAATTCTTATGTTTGTACTACTTATTTTTTATTTTACTTATAATTTAAAGTATTTTTTAATTATAATTAAATTTTTTTCATAAAATCTGAAAAAAAATTCTTAAATGAAGACTTAAATTATTTAATTAAAATTTAATGTGATTTTTAAAATTTATATATGTGTTATAGAAGTAGCTGTCTAATTACGATAGTTTTTTTAAAGCTATTACTATAGTTATTAAAAAACAAAGTTTAATATTATAATAAATATATATGTGCGTATATATTCAATATTTATGGTATATACATATATAATTAGCAAAATAAGTTAAAAAAATAAAAACTAAATTATTTTAAATTTTCATATACTCCTATGGTTTTTAAAATTATTCAATTAATTAATTAATTAAATTTTTTTATTATGAACAAATACAAATAACTCTCTCACCGACACGGATAGGTAAAATTATATACTAATTCATTATTTCAATTAATTAATTAATACGTAATTATGTGCAGTATTTAATATTAAAAGATATTGTTAAATTATGACTCTTAATTATAAAATGATGTAACTCTTTTTATTAAAATTGTTTTTTCCAGTATACTACTTAGGATTTATTATTTAACTTTTTATTAAATTTATAATGTTAATTAATTTAACAATATATAATGGCTATATATGAACACAATAATATTTAGAGTAAGGTTTGCGTTCGCCCGGACGCATGGGAACACATTCCGTGTGCCTTTAGAAATTTAGTATTATGGGTAATGGTATATTGTTTTGGTCTAAAAGGTATACACTTTAATTAATAAAAGATACATCATTTTATTCTAAAGGGTATACACTTTTCATTAATATTTTTTTTCTTTAGAAAATAAAGGGTACACATTTTTATACTAAATGATATTTTAACACAAAATTCTAAAGGCGCACGAAGTGTTGTTCATGGGTCCAGATACACACAATAATTTTATTTAGAAAATAAAGGGTACACATTTGTATACTAAAGGGTATACAATTTAACACAAAATTCTAAAGGCGCATGGAATGTGGTCCGTGCAGCCAGGTGCATAGGAGTTTTTGCCTAATATTTATATTAATTAAAGATTTAGTTAAAGTCTAAATTTATATATTTACTTGTTTTTCTTACAGTTTGCTACGCCGGATTCATTATTTTGTTTCATTTTAAAAATTGATATGCGAAGTAACTTGGTGCATAGATTCTAACAATGCACCTGGTCAATCCATATATCTCAATTACTTTAAAAAATAAAATATCACATTATTATAACTTTAGGATAATATTTTAATTATAAATTGTTGCCTAATATAATACACTCAATATACTTTATAATTTAAGTATCACTCTACATAATTCTCAAAAAGTAATAATATTAATAAAAAGATTTTTTTTTAATTCGTATTTCTATATAAATTAATACAAGACTATGAGTGTATGTAACAAATCAAATAAATATAATATATTATTTAATTCAACCACCTTTAAATTGGGTAGGTCTTGTGTGAGACCGTGTCATGTGAGACAATTTTTTACTTTTTTAAAATAGTTATCACTTTCATTATAAAAACGTTATCACTTTCATTATAAAATGCTATCACTTCTTATTTATACTAAAAATCGCTCATGAAATATCTTTATCACATTTTATTTATTTATTATCACTTTCTTTATAAAAGTTATCATTTTGTGATCGTCTCCAACTTATGTGAGACATATCACACAAGTCTTTGCCCTTTAAATTTTAATCTTAAGTAAATAAACATGTATCATATAATAAATTAAATAATAATATCCCTTGTAATTAAACTAGTACATATCTCGATATCACATAATTTTAAAAAAAATATTTTAAAATTAGTGATGTAAAATTTAAATTTAATAAAATATTGCAATTTTTCATTCTTTATTTATTAAATATATATTTACATTGTATATAATAGGGCTGTCGAAAATTTTAAAATAAGACTTGTCTCATATGATAATAATCTGCCCATGAATTAAGATCCGTAATATGGTTTTACCTAAGATTTTCCCTATTATTTTGTATTCGTCTTATTAATTGTTCATGAATAGTATGACTGGGCGGATATCACTTTGTGATGATCAAATATGGCTTCTAATTAAAATGATTATCACATATATGACTTCTAATTAAAAAAATATCACTTTTTATCCATATACGGATAGAAAGTGATAATTTTTATAAATAATTATTTTTATAAAGGAAAGTGATAATTAATTAATAAAAAGTGATAATGTTATTTCATGAACAATTTATAGTATAAATAAAAAGTAATAATATTTGGAGTGAGGCTCTTGTGTCCCCAATTTCAATTTAGCTCTTGTGTCCCCATGTTCCCAAAGTCAATTTAAATCTCTAGCAATACATAGGATTAAATAGAATGGGAAGGGGGAGAGTTAGGGGCACGGTGTCCCGGGAGTACACGAGCTTTTGCCTAATAATTTCATGTGAAACGCTCTCACACAAAATCTACACTAAATAAAAAATCGAATAAATTAAATTTTAATAACAATTTTAAATTTTTAAAAATTAAATATAATTTCAAGTTAATAAGAATAAATTGAATATATATATATATATATATATATATATATATATAAACATGATAATATACATTCTCTTCATAATTCCATGATTCGAATAGGGATTACCGATAAAATATTAGCTAAGATCACGAATTTATAAGATTCCATCTCACTAAATTAGATCTGATTAAACAAAAAATTCAAATTTATTCATATTTTTAACTAATATATAGTAATAAATTATAATTAAAAATACTTTAATTAGTAATGAATTTTCTATTATATTTTAAATTCAAATTTATTCATATTTTTAACTAATATATAATAATAAATTATAATTAAAAATACTTTAATTAGTAATGAATTTTCTATTATATTTTAAACATTTATTGTATAGTTGATATGAGTATCAAATTAATTAATGAGGAGAGATGATATGTGCTTTCATTATTTTATATTAAAATTTCTTAAACATGTAACAAGTAAAGGAGAGAGGAGAGATTTGGTAATCTAATGGTTTAGAATTAGAGATGATTGATTTAACGAATGGAAATGACCCGAGTTATATGTGGGCCGGATCCCTGAATTTTAATTACTTAGTAGTGCAAATGTTAAAACTTATTCAACTGGCTAGAAAAAAAAAACTTGGTGTAAATTGGCCAAATTTTACCATATTTAAATAAATAAACGAAGATTGGGTCAATGAATTTTTACAATTTCCTTGTTGTCTAAATTCAAAGGTTGAGATAAAAACGAATATCATCATCAAGACAGCCCGTGCCTGCTAATAGCTAGGGGCCAAAAGAAATCCTTATGAATAAAAATATTGATTAATAATAATAAATAAATAAAAACATAAATGGGGAAAATCCAATTAATTTCCACCCATATGAGTGATACATATGGTTCATGATAAGTTTGCAGGGCAATTAATGGAGGGTTCAATTATTTAAAAGTAAGTATTTAAAAAACATACACATATATATGTTTGTGACTAAAATAAATACTAGTTAATTGCATTTCACATAATGAATTTTGTAAAACGGATAAGAAATAACATTGTAATAATCTGATTGTTTAAGCAAATAATTTCATGAACAATTCATGATATAGACAAAAAGTAATATATTTGGAATAATACTTTTTTCGTATCTAACACAACTTCATAGTTTATATTTTTGTCCGTTCCCAACTTATCTTTACATTTCCATAAAAGAAAACAATAACAAATTCAATAACTTTATTATAATATAATTTCATTTCAAATTTGTCATCAACATCTTACACGAACATAACATATTTTATAATATATTTATTACATCAAAACACCAAACTAACCTTATAATAAATCAAGAACCAATTTTTCGTAATATTCGTGAAAGTCAAAATGTGTATTCGAGTTAGGGGTGATCACGGTTGGTTTGGATGATTTTTTGATAAAATTTAAATTGTCTTGCTTTGGGCGGTTCGAACTTTAATTTTAAACCACAATTTTTCAATGATAATTCATCACTCAATTTTTAACGGTCTGGTTGTCGATTTTAACAGTTTAGCAATTTTTAATAATAAAATAACGTATAACTATATAAATAATATAAAAGTTAAATATAGAAAAGTATATATGTTTCAATAAATATTATTTTAGTAATTCATGATGACGATTACATAACGTATCATTCTAGACTAGCCTAAAATGTCGATTTTCAAATAATAAAATCTCATTTTCTATTTTAAACTTATATTTCTCATTATAATCATGAATTGAAACGTCATTGTATATTTAAAAATAATGCATTATCGTTCATACTTTTGAAGAGTGATATCATTTGTTAGAAATATAGATAACCATAAATTTATAATGAGTTATAGGTTTAAAAGAGGATATATAATAAATTGATACTTCAATATTTAAATAAGTTCAAATCACATACTCCCTCCGTCCCATTTAAAGGGTAGTTTTTTCTTTTTGCACGTGAATTAAAAAGTATTATTATATAATGTGTAGTGGGTAGTTATATTATGGGAGTGTGAACCCATATTTTAATTATATTATTGAGTGTGTGTGGGTCTCATATGTGTAAAAAAGGAAAGATGACTCTTTGGGTGAGACGTCCAAAATAGAAAAAAGAAACTCTTTGGGTGGGACGGAGAATATATATATACCGCCGTCTCTCACTAAGAGGATCTTTTACTTTTTGACACGTGGATTAAAGAATATTATTATTTACTGTGTAGTGGGTAATTGTATTAGTGAGAGTGTGATGCTCATATTTTAATTGTATTAGTGGATTTGTGTGGATCCCATATCCTAAAAAGGAAAGGGAACTCTTTAGTAAGGGCGCCCAAAATGGAAAAAAAAAATTCTCTTTAAAATGGAGGGAGGAGTATGTATATATATACACGTTTTTGTACATATAAGTACATAAATATTAAGTAGTGCAGTGCAATATTATAAAATATCAAAATTGCATTGTTATGACGGTGCTGTTTACTCAAATTTAAATAAATCGTGATTTACGTAAATATATCATTAATGACCATATAATTTGGTACGGCTCGGGTGGCTCGGGTGGTTTGAGCAGTTTTAGAAATTTTTTTCTCAGCCTACTTTGAATTAGAAATAGAGAGAGTATAATTATTAAGAATAATTTAAACAACTTCACTTGTGAGGGTGTCGTAAAAGTATTCCTTAAATAAATGCATATTGGAGAGGAGTATGATGATGAGGTGAAGTGGGAGACACAACATTTGTAAAGATTAGAGGAGAGAGAAGTTGGGAAGTGAATGAAGTTTGGAAGTTCACATCAGTGTCTCTCTGGCAAATTTGATCTGACCACTAACTAACCTATAATTATCCTCACTCCTTCTGCCAGATTTTTCTAAGGCTGTGTTTGGATGACCCAATTCAGAGCTGGCCTTTCTGACCTTCATCCTTCCATTATATTCCACACTTCCTAATTGACACTTGTTTTGTCCTTTTGCTTGCACTCAATTCATCACTTCATTTAAAGATCTCACCTTCACTACAATGGGTGGGTTTGTTTGATCGGTGTAACCCCACTATTAGAAGCCACTACTGCTTCTGCTTTAAGGATTGGTGAAGGAGACAAATCGCAGGATGTGTCATTATTGCACAAAAATTTATTTAATAGAATTAATAAAATTTAAATTCCTAAGTTAAATTGGAACCTTTATATTTAATTTTTTATTTAAATATGAAAATAAATAAATATATTTGAAAATTTTACAATATTAATTACACTCTATGGCTCACTAGGATGCAATGATAAAACTATAAATATCATGATGGACAATTTTAATACTTTATCTTGTGCGTTAATGTTTATGGATGTTTTTAAGTAATGTTTATGTATGTTTTTTTACAAGAGTAAAAAATATAATATTTCATTTAATATGCAGTAAATTAAAGTATATACTAATATTTTAATATATAGTGAATAGTATGGATATTATATAGAAATATTAATTATTTTATGTGGCTTCATTTTAATATTAATATTAATTTAGGACAAATTATTACTTAATTATATCCCTATAATTTTTTTTCATTTTAAATGTCCCACATTACGTTTAGGTAAATTATTCTACAAAATCGTTTCATCTATAAATTATTATTTTTATTTTATTTATAATCTATTTTGTTCATATAATTTAATATATACCTTTAATTTAATATTAATTTTAGGATTATAATTATAATTAACCTGGAAATGATGTGGCCATGATCGCACTTTTCTTTATGTGAAATAAAGAGCAAGTGTACTCTATTGTTGTGTAGATCGAGGTGACCAAGTAATAACATAATATCGAACCCAAGGGAGAAAGTAGTATAGCCGTATTCAATAAATTCTCACTTTAGAAAGACGAATCAAATGATAGGAGTTGGAATTATACTACAATTAACAATTAAGAAAGCAATGGAATAATAAGATACAAACGGATGTACGATGGATGAAGGTAGGAACAATCTAAGAAGTATGCAAGACTAGTAACATTATGGAAAAGGCATATATAGACTCACACACACACACATGCATTGATAAACACCATGTTATTATGATATTAAGGGCACTCACTAATTTCACCTAAGATACTTAGGATGTAGACTACCTAGGGGGTTATTCACACCTAACCTAGTCCCTAAAAACCTCGTAAGAGTGTCTCAAATCCTCACCATTCCTATAGGTATTCGTGGCTAATAATATACCGGTGTAGAGATATTATCACGATGAATTTTCTCTAGTAGGCAGGGACATTTGCCAATCTTCCCTTTCTTAGGTCAAGTGAGTATTGGTTTAGTTCCCCTTGTTAGCTCAAACAACTTTCACAAGCAATTCTTTCCAATGTCCTATCATGAGATTCTAAGCATTCATTGAATGTATTTCAATCTCAAGTCACACTTAATAGAATCATATTATGCTATCAATAATTCAATTCCTTAATCATAACATACAATCAAGGTCTTACCTCTATTTCACATGTCATGGTCAAATAATCACACAAGTAATAACATAAGATGAGAATAAACATTCATGATAGTAAATATTTATAACAATCAATTTATAAAACATGTGGTGTGCAATATCTACATAGTCCCTAACTAATCATATTGCTAGCCTCACAAATGAGACTAGATGACAGTAAATATTCATAACAATCAATTTATAAAACATGTGATGTGCAATATCTACATAGTCCCTAACCAATCATATTGCTAGCCTCACAAATGAGACTAGCCTTGCAACATCATCAAAAGATCATTACAAATTTGATTACAAAATATTGTTGTTACAAAATTAGAAAATGAACAAATGAAGAGGATGAATGATTCCCTTGTTGATGAGAGTAGAAATTTACGTCTTTTCGGTCTCATAAAACCTTGTTTTTGCTAGAATAAGGCCATATATTCGTGTGGAATTACGTGGTTTATGTATTTTGCATGATTATGGTGCTACTGAGGTGTTTTGTTGAGTTTTGAAGGTTAAAATAGATTAAAATGAAGTAAAACCGAAGACGAGCAAGAAACGGGTGGAAAAAGGCCTTACTCGAGTTGCATGCCTCAACACGGCTTGACAACTCGAGTCGAGTAAGGTGCCGTAGGAGGTCAGAAATGGGCAGTGAGCTAACTCAACTCGTCTTACGCAACTCGACTTGCAGCTTGAGTCGTGTTGCATCAGAGGCAAGCCGAGTTGCATGTCGTGTGAGGCAGAGCAGCGTTAAATTTTTTCCAGAGAGCCAACACGAGTTGACAGGCGACAACTCGACTTGCCAACTCAACTTGACAGGCGAGTACTCGACTTGGTAACACGACTCGTGTTAGGTCTACACGAGTTGCTTATTAAGGCAACACGAGTCATGTTGCAACCCAAGTTGATCATCCCAACTCGTGTTGCATAAGTTTTGGCCAAAAATTAGGATTTTCACCCTCTAGTGCATGGAAATGTGGAAAATAGCCCAAGGGGAGTCAGTTTCGTGGCCCAGGGTATAAAAGGGGGATAAAAAACCTGGAGAACGAGAACCAATCATTCAACACAGAAAGACACCGTAAATTCAATTCACGCACCATCCATCACATCCATACACATAAGATTGCATCCACTATCCATTCCATGGGTCCAGAGGAGGATTAGAGTACTGTTAAGAGATTTAATCAAATCAGAGAGACGGGGAAAGAACATCAACCATGTGACACTAGGGTTTTGTTTCTTTTCTTTAATTTCTTCTTTTGTTGTGATTTTGTTATGAATTTGTTAGCCATGAGGATTGTTTGTGACCTTATGGGCTAAAAACCCTTTACAGTTCTAAGGAGTTAAGGTTAGGGTAATTGATTTGGGAACCCTAGACAAATATTGTGAATTTATGCTATTGTTGATTCTTGTTTATTCGATTTATTCAGATTATGTTAAACGTTTGTAACGTAGCATGCTATTGATATTGTCCGTGATGCTTGGTATGTTGTGTTAGCTTGTGTGCATACGTACTTAATATTGTCTGATTGCTGGGGATTATAGTAGTTTTTCACTGAACACGATAATCCTAAGGGCTGGTAAATAGGATACTTGATATTTTTAGTGGAATAATGCAATTAGAAAATCAAGTAGAAAGTGAATAAGTTTGAGTAGTACTTTCAGAGAATATATGTTAGTTGAACTGACCATCCGGAAGTTTATTTAGTTTGCCTTATTAGTAAATATGAAGGAGGTTCAAAACTATTCACGCATCATCTTGTGATGTATTTCTATTAAAATAGCATGAATGAACAATAGGACGTCTAGGAGACCAAATCAATTGCACTACACCTGAAACCTTAGAGCTGTTACTTCTCTTTTGATTCAATCTTAAATATTCCTTGCTTTTATTTAATTTATTATTTATTATTTCATAACTTTAGTAAATAATCATATTCAAACACTTGGAAATTGGTTACAATAGTTCTAATTGAAAAGTAATATAAATTAAATAAATATTTAGCTGTCTCAGTGGGAATGATATATTTTTAATAGGGGTACTTGCCTCTACAATTGATAACCCTACACTTGGGGATTTAAGTTGAGTGCGTAAATTATGCCTAACAAGTTTATGGCGCCGTGCTGTTGGGGACAGTAAATTATTTATTTGTTTTTGTTACTTATTTAATTATAATATTTGCTTTGTGGTTTAATTGTCTACACCTTGAATTTTCTTGAAGTTGCATGTACACCAAGTCAAAGAAGGGAATGCAAGATCTCGAATTTGATCATGCAATTGAAGCATCTGTAAGAAAAAGGAGAGGTGCAGCGAAGAATATCAAAGCACCTCCTAAGGCTGTTAAGGTACCGAATTCAAAGAAGAAAGCAAATACATCAGCACCTAAAGCATTTGTAGAGGAGGAAAAAGAAAAGATTGAAGATCAGGTTATCTCAAAAGAGGTTGAGTCAGAAGCTGAGTCAGAAGTTGAAGCAGAAATAGCAGTAGAAACAGCATCTATGGGAGAAAGACCTCCACATGAGGATGACATTATCATTCGGGAGACGTTCAAGTCTACTAATCTGCGAGGATCATGCGTGGTTGGAGCCGTTCAGGCTGATGAGGAGAATGACATAAGGCCAGACCTGATAAATATGGTGGAGAAAAATTCTTTTGCCGGGGGCATATTCGACAAAACCTGTGGATACTTGAAGTGCTTCAACAGCTACATGGATACAGTTAAAGCCGCAGATACTACTAATGACAGATGGAAGATGAGGCTTTTTCAGTTTTTTCTAGCTGACAAGGCGAGGAAATGGTATGATAAGTTGAATGGAGACAATTGCTCTAATTGGACTGAGTTGCAGCAGCTTTGTAGATCGTTTTGTGCCACCTGGCAAGATTCTTGCACTGAAGCAAGAGATAAATCAGTTTAAACAGATGAGAGATGAATTATTTGGGGAGTCCTGGGAAAGGTTCACTGATGTATTGAGATGATGTCCAAAACAGGGTTTCAAAAAGTCCCAGCTAATAAGTGTTTTCTACAATGGCCTCGATAATGAATCCAGAGTATTAGTAGATGCCTCTACTGGAGGGATGATTTTTAGCAAGACGTCAAATGTCATAGAGAAGCTGTTCGATGATATATCTATGAACTCTAGAGATTGGTCATCTGAAAGGATACGTGGGACTTATATCTTTGGTAAAGTTGCAAAGGTAGAAGAGAAGTTCTCCGAGGCAGACATAAATTATAAAGTTGTCTCTCAGTTATAACAAATGAACAAACACCTAGTTACTTTGATATTAGGTAATAGTGGGGGAGGCAACCAAGGGCCAGCTAATGATGATGTGGTGATGAATGTTCAAGGGGTCGAGGATGCAAATTGGGCTATGGGGCAGAGTCTCCAGGGTTCAAGAGCACCTCAAAATTAGCAAGGGAACAGGTACCCTCAAGGAAATTCCAACCAAAGGAATAACCAAGGGGGAGGGCCTAGCAATCAAGGAGGTTCTAGCAACCAAGGAGGTCCTAGCAATCAAGGAGGATAGCAGAATCAGAAGAGGCATGAGAACTTTGCCTATTCCAATCCGAACAATTCAGTTCCATATCCTCCAAACTTTTACCATGGAGCGAAGCCTGAAGAAGGAAAGCCCTGTATTGATAACGTGTTAGCAAAATACATACAGAAGAATGATACTGACATCAACAAGATAAATAATTACATAGTACTGATGGACTCCAATATGACAAAACAGAATGAGGAAGTGAACAAGCAATTGCAGAGTCTCTCATATTCTATAGGTCAGATTTCAACTATGGTAAATCAGCAGCAGCAGCAGTTTCAGAATGGAAAGTTTCTGTCAGATACAGAAATCAACCCAAAAGAAACTGCAAAAGCGATCACTCTTAGGTTCGGGAAACAGTATGAAGGTCCAAAACTGATGCGAGACAAAACTAAGAAAGAGCAAAGTCGCCCGTCCACTAGCTCGAAACCAATTCAAACCGATCCAGAATTAGGGGGTGACCAAGCCGAGCCAACCAGTGTTCAAATGGATCAGACTAAGGCTCAAGATGCAGTTCAAACCCAGCTAGATACAAGTTCACCACCAGGGTTCCCTCCACGTCCAAATTCTATAGTGAATCAATCTGATCAAGTCATCGCTGATAAAAAATAACAGCGAGCGAAGAAGTTAAGAGAAACGGAAGAGGTGTTTGAGAAAGATAGTTTGGGTCTCCCAAAAACTAAGGTAGCACTTCCGTTTCCTCAAAAACAGTTGTCAAAGAGCATCGATGAGAAGTTCAGAAAGTTTACTGCAGTAATGATGAACATCCAGATCACTATTCTTTTTTCAGAGGCCTAAGATCAGATGCCCTACTATGCAAGGTTTATCAAGGAGCTCATTTTGAGAAAAAGAAGTTTGAACAGTGTAGAGACTGTTAATCTGACTGAGAACTGCAGTTCTATAATTCAAATGAAGTTGCCCGAGAAGCTGAAGGATCCTGGTAGCTTCATCATTCCTTGTGAGATAGGAAAAGAACCTACAAGGAAAGCATTATGTGATCTGGGAGCCAGTATAAACTTGATGCCCCTTTTAGTTTTTAAGAAGCTTGGTTTGGGGGAGCTAAAACCCACATCTATTGCCTTGCAGTTAGCAGACAGATCGTTGACTTACCAGAAGAAATTATCGAAGATGTATTGGTGAAAGTGTCATACTTAGTTTTTCCAGTAGATTTCCTTGTTCTTGACATGGAGATGACAAGGATGGAGCATCTCTGATCTTGGGGCGTCCTTTTCTAGCAACTGGAAGAGCTTTGATTGATGTATTCAAGAGTGAGTTGAGGCTTAGGGTGAATGACAAAGAGATTGTCTTTTCTTTGAATAAGGCAATGCAGTGGCCCATAGAACAACAACAGTGTAAGTTGGTTGAAGTAGTAGAGGAGATTGTAGAGGGGGACTTGCCTTTGATCATGTCTAAGGATCCAGTGGAAACGTGCATAAGCTAATCTCTGACTTTTCCTACTACTGAACTTGATAAATTGTTTAATGAACTTGTTATTGATTTTCTTGAAACCTTACTAAATATTGATGAGAACAGGTACAAGAAAGAAGATACACCATTGGAGGAAGTCATGTGGACAAGGGAATATTTGCCTCTTCATGTTGAAGGTGACAGCATAAAAGAGGATAAGAAGATTGAGCTCAAGCCACTTCCAGATCATCTAATGTATGCTTATTTGGGGGAGGCTGAAACTTTTCTGATAATCGTATCTTCTTTCTTATCTTAAAGTGAACTTGATAAACTGTTGGTTGTGTTAAGAAAGCATAAGTCTGTTATAGGGTGGTCAATTGAGGATCTACAAGGAATTAGTCCTACTTTTTGCATGCATAAGATTAGACTAGAAGATGAAACTAAATGTTTTGTGCAGCATCAGTGGAGGTTGAACCCTGCTATGCAAGAGGTCGTTAGGAAACAAGTGCTTACTTGGTTAGATGCATGCATTATCTTTCCTATTAGCGATAGTACCTATGTGAGTCCTTTACATGTGGTAGGTAAGAAGGGGGGAATGACTGTGATTTTACCTGATAAGGGGGAAGTGCTTGCCACTAGGGTACCAACAGGGTGGCGTGTTTGTATGGATTATAGGAAATTGAATGAGAACAAGCGTAAGGATCATTTTCCTTTACCCTTTATGGACCAGATGTTGGATAGATTAGCAGGTTATGACTTTTACTGTTTCTTGGATGGGTACTTCGGTTACAATCAGATAATGATTGCACCGGGAAATTAGGAAAAGACCACGTTTACCTGCCCTTATGACATTTTTGCCTTTAGGAAGTTATCATTTGGTTTATGTAATGCACCTGTGACTTTTCAAAGGTGTCTGATGGCCATTTTTGAGGGTTTAATTGAAAGAGTCATGGAAGTATTCATGGATGACTTCTCTATTTTTGGTTCTTCTTATGACTCTTGTTTGTCTAACTTGGTTTTGGTTTTAGAGAGATGTGAAGAGACTAATCTCGTCTTGAACTGGGAGAAATACCATTTAGTCTTGGGACATCATGTTTCTGCTGCATGTTTACATGATCGTGCCAAAGTGGTTGCAATTGAAAAACTTCCACCGCCCACTAATGAAAGAGGAGTCGGATCTTTTTTTGGGCATGCGGGATTCTATAAGAGATTCATAAAAGATTTCTCCAAATATTCAAAACCGCTGTCCAGGTTGCTTGAAAAAGATGTTACTTTTGAATTTGATGATACTTGCTTGCATGCTTTTTAGGTTCTTAAGGAAGCACTGATAACTGCTCTGATTCTCATCACTCCGCATTAGACTCAGTCCTTTGTGCTAGAGTGTGATGCTAGTGACACTGCATTGGGAGTGGTATTGGGGCAGATGAGAGAGAAGAAGTTTAATGCCATCTATTACGCAAGTAAGATGTTTGATTCTGCTCAAAAGAATTACATTGTCACCGAGAAGGAATTCTTGGCGGTGGTGTATGCTTTTGATAAGTTTTAACCTTATTTAGTTGGCATGAAGACTGTGGTGTACACTGATCACTCAGCTATCAGATACTTGATGGATAAGAAGGATGCAAAGCCGAGGATAATCAGATGGATTCTCTTACTCCAGGAGTTCGACATGTAGATTTGTGATAAAAAAAAGGTAGTAAGAATGTCTTAGCCGACCGCCTATCGCATTTAGAGATGAAGGAGCACTGTGACAAGACTGATGAGGTGATCAAGGATTACTTTCCTGATGAGAAGATACTGATGGTGGACATCAAACATGTTTTCACAGTTTCGAAGACATACCCTGAGAAAAAAGAGATGGAAGCTCCCTGGTATGCTGATTATGTGAACTACATTGCCACGGGGGGTGAAACCTTATCAGCTGAGTAGACACCAGATGGTCAAGTTTCTGCACGATGTTCAATCCATGTTGTGGGAGGAGCCATGGGTTTACAAAATCTCCACAGATTCCATTATACGGAGGTGTGTTCCTGAGGTAGAATGGGAAAGTGTGTTGGATTTCTGTCACTCGTAGCCGAATAGAGGTCATTTCGGCACTCAGAAGACTGCTCACAAGGTGCTTCAGTCTGGTTTATATTTACCTTGTTCAAGAGTTGTCAAGAGTATGTGGATACATGTGATAGATGCCAGCGAATGGGGAATATTTTGAAGAGAGATGAGATGCCTCTGCAGAGTAGCATAGTAGTCGAGATTTTTAATGTTAGGGGATTGACTTTATGGGCCATTTCCCCATCAAGTGGATTCCTCTACATTCTGCTTGCAGTAGATTACGTTTCAAAATGGATGGAAGCTATTCCAACTAGGACGAACGAGGCAAGAGTGGTGCAAGACTTCATAAAGAAAAATATTTTCAACCGGTATGGGGCACCGAAGGCACTCATAAGTGATGGAGGAAGCCATTTTGTTAATAAGATGTTGGAGAAGGTGCTTCGAGATTATGGAGTGAAGCATAGGGTTACAACACCCTATCATCCACAAGCAAATGGGCAGGCAGAAGTTTCAAACCGACAGATCAAGAAAGTTTT
This sequence comes from Pogostemon cablin, assembly GCA_023678885.1. Classification (NCBI taxonomy): domain Eukaryota; kingdom Viridiplantae; phylum Streptophyta; class Magnoliopsida; order Lamiales; family Lamiaceae; genus Pogostemon; species Pogostemon cablin. Next base: position 35,191,870 of record CM042951.1, read on the forward strand.
GGAAAAGACAGTGGGAAGCACAAGGAAAGATTGGTTCACGAAGCTTGATGATGCTTTGTGGGGATTCAGAACAGCTTTCAAGACTGTCTTGGGGATGTCGCCATATCAAATCATTTATGGAAAATCTTGCCACCTCCCGGTGGAGATTGAACGTAAAGCTCTTTGGGCGATTAGGCGATTGAACTTGAGTATGGAAGATGCAAAGGATTTTTGTCTTACTCAAATTAATGAGTTAGATGAATTTCGAGAAAGAGGTTATGAGAATTCAAGGATCTTCAAGGCACGGATGAAGAGATGGCATGATGCGAAGATCCATTTCAAAGAGTTCAATGTTGGTGACCAGGTACTCTTATTTAACTCTCGTCTCAAGTTTTTTGCAGGTAAGCTGAAGTCCAAGTGGATTGGACCATATGTCATACATAGAGCCTTTGGAGAATTGAAGAATGAAAAAGGTGATATCATGGTGGCGAATGGTCAACGATTAAAACACTACAAATAGCTGCCTGATAAACAAGTGCTCTCTCTTGAGTACTTAAGTTAGAGGTAACCTTCGTGACTCTCCGATGTTAAACTTGAGCACTTGTTGGGGGCCGACCCTCCAGTTTTATTTGCTTTATTGAGTCTGTGTCAATGTAGGGTTTTTATAAGGTATTTTTCGACTATAGTATATACTTCTTTGCAAACTTAATCTCACACTTTATTTGAGCTAAGTTTGGGGGGAGGCTACGTATATACTTAGTCTTGCTATATCAAAGTAGAATCGCTTCATTGTATTGCATGCTTGGATGATTAATTTTTTGCGATTGTTTCGATATTTTTAATTTATTTGATGATATTGAGATGTCGATTTTTTGTGATTGTCCAGGTGTGTCATTTGTTTGTTTTTGTTGCGTGTTAATCCTAGTTTAGTGTGGTTAATTGTTGGTTCTCCATGATGATTGTTGGATTTTTATTGGCACTTGATTGAGTTGAACTAGTGATGTTTTGAGCAATGTTGATGACATGGTCGGTATGATTGAATTGTTTGTTTTAAGTTGAGTCGTTTGATACATACAAATAAGTTTTCTCTCCTTGTTCTTGACTTTGGGTGAATGTTTGATGAGTGATATATGATTTATAAGTGAGCTCAGGGAACAAACGGAGCGAAGGACGAATTTGTTGTGCTTTAGAGGCCAACACGAGTTGACAAGTCACAACTCGACTTGTCACTCGACTCGTGTTGGAAGGTTGAGGTGAACAGGTTTCAGATAGATGCAACTCGACTTGACAGGCTGATGCTCGACTTGTCTGACATGAGTCGTATTATTCAGCACGACTTGAAAGGAAGCAACTCGAGTTAGCCACACGAGTAGAGTTGTGTGCCGAGAGTTGTCCAGAAGCCTAACACGACTTGACAAGAACTGCTCGACTTGTCACTCGAGTCGTGTTGGGAGGCTAAAAATGTTTAAAAAAGTCCAGACACCCCACACGACCCCGTAAGGCCAACACGAGTTGCAGCTCGACTCGTGTTGGGCCTCCAGATTCGAAAATTTTAAGTTAAAATTGGGGGATTTGGGCACTTTCTCTCATTTCTTCTCCCCCGATTCTAACCCGTGCCGCACTTCTCTCTTCCCCCTTCGATTTTCTGAGGAACCCACCTATCTACACCACTAAATCACTTCACCCACCTTCACATACACATAATCTCTAGGGTTTTGAAGCAATTTGGGGCACAAATTAGGGCTTTTCGAATTTTATTTGTGAAGAACACTTGAAGTCCAATTCCATCATGTATAATCTTAGAGGTATGTTTCTCTTACTCATTTTATGTTTTAATTTGCGGATTTGTTGCGATTTTGTAATGGGTAAGTGTAATGAAGTGGAATTCACATGTTCAAGTTGGTTTTTAATTTGGGAATTTTGTCAAACACTTGGTATGCATGGGAAATTGATTATAAATTGAATTGTAATCATGATGTGTGATGAATTCATGACTAGGGCTTGATTGATAGTAGAATTTTGGGACATGTTGATATATGTGAAGTGAAATAATATGCCATGAATAGTTTGAATTTTGAAAATTTAAGTGCTAGCATATTGAGTATGGAGATTTGTGGCTAGGAAAAATTGATATTCATGTATATGTATTGATATTTGCTTAGCTGTGATTTGAATTACTTGATTTTGATTGCAATTGGGTGAAGTATTGTGTAGGATAATGTTGAGTATGGTTGAATTCATGTTTGACATTGAAAATATCACATTTGAGTTTTGTTAAGTGAAATTGATTGATGTCTATGTGTTGGAAATCTCATTTGATAAGAACTTGAGTTTGTTGAAAATGTTGAATTCGATTGATACTTTTCATTATTGATATTATGCATCATTCATATGGATGAATATCTTGTGTTTATGGTATGAAGAAGGTGGATGAATGTTTTGCATTTCTTTCAGGAAGAGGAAAGAAGGGGGATGGTAATGATGGAGGAAAAGGAAAATGAAAGCAACCGGATAAAGGAGACGGGCCGAGTAAAAAGAGGAAAGGTGCTTCCAGTTCTTCTGGTCAGCCACAAGATGATACAGCCAATAAAAAGATGGATAAGTAGAGGAGATTAAAAAGTCTACCATCGAACTTTAAGCTGAGCATGAACAATTGGATTGAGATAACTCCGATATGGGAGAAAGTATCAGATAAAATCACCCGTACTCAGTATCAGGATGATGGAACCATGGTAACTCTGAAAATTGCTGAGGAGATCTTAGATATGTTCGATCGAATTGGGATTCGTTGATTTATGGAGCAAAAAGAAAGAACTTATTTTCAGCTGACCACGGAATTCTTATCCACGCTGATGGTCTTCATTGATCCGATGGACAAGCTTCCTTACGCCGCTGAGTTTTATCTGGGAGGAGTACTCAGAGAGATTGACTTGGATGGTCTGAACTAAACATTAGAAGCTCTACTGGGTTTTGCCTTTACTGAGAATAAGAGGTTTAAGGCCGATGAGTTCTGGGAGTCCATCACAGGAAAAAGAAAGTTTAAGTCGATTGTGGTGAAGGGCACTTTCATCAGAAATCTAGTACTTAGGTATATGAATCAGATTTTGGCAAGCACAACCTTTTGTTGAGCGGAAGTGGGTAGCATCACCCAAGTAGAGCTGTACGTATTGTGGTGCATGGTCAACTCGGTGCAATTCAACTTGGCGGCTTACCTTCTGTATCAGTTTCACCAGTTCAAGGTATGTTCCACTCAGAAGGTGAACATAGAAGGACTGATTACTCCGATTGCCCACCATTACAATATTGATACCTCGGGGATGGAGTATATCAGGGACCCACCAGACCTTCACTTGATAGCTATGGTTCGTAGGAGGATCATGAAAAGGGACCCCCAAGGGATCATGTATGTATTTAAGGAGGATGGGATGTCGTTCTTGTTTTCCATGTCCCTGCATCAGTTCACCACAGCTAGAACCGAGGCGAATCTTCTGATGGATACAACAGACCACATGGCCATTCGTAAAGGGATAACGAACCATACTTAGCAGAATATAGCAAGGAATACACTGGCTAGGATGTTTTCGATGGCTATGGAAAAGCCCGAGATTCCAGAGCAGCAGCCACAGCCGATGGAGGAAGAGATGGGAGGATTTGGTCCAGGGGCTGGAGAGTTTGGTGAGGCTTAGTATGATGATCAGTTTGCTGAGGCACAACAGTACCCTATGCCACCTAATTTTGGTGGAGTGCCTTTGTACGGGATGGCACCGCCAGCTCCTTCGCTTGGATTTGAAGCCTGGGCACCGATGTATGATTGGTGGGGATAGCAGGCGCAGGGTGCACGTATACACAATGAGTTCTTGATGGAGGAGAACAGGCGACGAAGAGAGGAGAACATGCAAAGAGCTGCAGAGAATCGAGAGATGAGCAGGAAAATGGCCACAGTTGTGAGGAATCAGGCTATTTCTGATAGGCATCTGGGTGCATTGGTCACCACCACTAATGACATCGCTACCAAATTATCTGACTTCGAGGATCTAAGGAGAGATTTCGATGAGTAGCGGATGGGTCCAGGAGATAGAGACAGAGTTGATGATGATGATGAGGGTCCAGGTGGCGGAGATGAGGACTAGCAGCTTTATTAAGTGGTTGTACTTTTTCTTTTCATTTCAGGTTTCTGTGGTGCTTTGTAGCTAGATAGTGGGATATTTGTTAGGTTCTCGTATCTTATTTGATTGGCCTGTACTAAGTGAATTGAAGTGTGATCAATGTGATGTAAGGGTAATTTGTAGTATTGATGCATGAAGTGATTTGAAATGTGGTGTATTGATATTATAAAAAGGTGATTATCAAGCTAGATATGTACTTGAGTGTTGAAATATTTGATAATGTTGCATGTATTAAATTGGTTCATAAACCTATATAGGAGTACTCATTATTCCGTTAAACCCATGTGAGATATGAGCTTCTAAGAATCATGAAAATACATGATTGGTTTGTTTCTTGAAAGCATCGTTTACATGCATGTATTCTAGAACTTGACTCTTAATCTACTTGAGGCTAGATGATTGATTAGATGATGGGAAATGAACTTAGGCCATTTTGTTCTTTATTGAGTCACTAGCCAAATGTTTATCCTACCTTGTAATATAATCCATAGTTTTCCGTTTGAGCCTTTAAACCTTATTCGTTGGAAGCCTACAAAGATAGCCAACTCATTCCTTTTAAAACCTTATAATACCTATCCTAGCAGATAATTAAAGGAGTCGGATTGGTGATGTGTAAAAGCTTGGAAAGATGAATGTTGGTGGAAAGTGATTGAATTTGAAGAATAGTTAAAACTTGTAAAAGGGGCAGTGCCTGAACTGGTACCCCAGTTGTAGGGTAGTGCCTGAAACTAGTACCTTAGTTATCTAGAAGAAGAAGTAAATGAATAGAAAATGTTGATCTTGTAAGTCAAGGGAGGATTGAACCAATGAAAAGAAAAGGAAAAGAAGAAAAAGAGAAGGAAATTGATTTGTCAAGTATATGTGTTGAAATATATCTCTACTTTTGATTCTCTACAAGTGATCGAGTCACTTATTCCATATGTACCTACCCTTGTCCAAAGAGCCAATGTTACAACCCTTAGCAAGTCCTTTGTGATACCATCGTTAAATCTTTCAAGTTAGTGGAGAGTCTAGATAATTGTCAAGCTTATAGTTACGTGTGCATGTTAATTGATTTGAGTGCATATATTTTGAGCAATTGAAGTGTACATCTTACACTTGAGCGATGAGTGTAAATACTACCCATGAGAATGGATGATGAGCAGTCTGAAATGGGGTGTGACTAATTTGAAGTGCGTGTTTCGATTAATAGGATTTTGGCATTTGAGGATATTATCTTTGTTTGGATGTGTGTGATCCCTTATTTGCTGTAGGATTTCAACTCTCATCTCTCTCTTATTTTGAATTCGTTGTTCGGGGACGAACAACATGGTAGTTTGGCGGGTTGATGAGAGTGAAAATTTACGTCTTTTCGATCTCATAAAACCTTATTTTTTCTAGAATAAGGCCATATGTTCGTGTGGAATTGCGTGATTTATGTATTTTGCATGATTATGGTGCTACTGAGGTGTTTTATTGAGTTTTGAAGGTTAAAACAGGTTAAAATAAAGCAGAACCGAAGACGAGGAAGAAACGGGTGGAAAAAGGCCTTACTCGAGTTGCATGCCTCAACACAGCTTGACAACTTGAGCCGAGTAAGGTGCCATAGGAGGTCAGAATTAGTTAGTGAGCTAACTCGAATTGTCTTGCGCAACTCGACTTACAGCTTGAGTCATGTTACATCAGAGACAAGTCGAGTTACATGTCGTGTGAGGCAGAGCAGCGTTGAATTTTGTCTAGAGAGCCAACACGAGTTGACAGGCGACAACTCAACTCGAGTTGGGTTCCATGGCGAATCCAGTTTCAGAGCATCGCGACACGACTTGACATGTGAGTACTCGACTTGGTAACACGACTTGTGTTAGGTCTACACGAGTTGCTTATTAAGGCAACACGAGTCGTGTTGCAACCAGAGTTGGTCATCCCAACTCGTGTTGCGTAAGTTTGGGCCAAAAATCAAGTTTTTTACCCTCTAGTGCGTGGAAATATGGAAAATAGCCTAAGGGGGGTCAGTTTCGTGGCCCAGGGTATAAAAGGTGGATCAAACACCTGGAGAAGGAGACCCAATCATTCACCACATAAACACACCATGAATTCAATTCACACACCATCCACCACATCCACACACATCATATTGCATCAACCATCCATTCCATCGGTCCAGAGGAGGATTCGAGTGCTGTTAAGAGAGTTAATCAAATCAGAGAGATGGGAAAAGAACATCAACCACGTGACACTAGGGTTTTATTTCTTTTCTTTAATTTCTTTTTTTGTTGTGATTTTTTTATGAATTCATTAGCAATGAGGGTGGTTTGTGACCTCATGGGCTAAAAACCCTTTACAGTTCTAAGGAGTTAAGATTAGGGTAATTGATTTGGGAACCGTAGACAAATATTGTGAATTTATGCTATTATTGATTCTTGTTTATTTGATTTATTCAGATTATGTTAAACGTTTGTAACATCTTCAAGCATGCTATTGATATTGCTCGTGATGCTTGTTATGTTGTGTTAGCTTGTGTGCATACGTACTTAATATTGTCTGATTGCTAAGGATTATAGTAGTTTGCCCGTGAACACGATAATCCTAAGGGCTGGTAAATAGGATACTTGATATTCTTAGTGGAACAATGCAATTAGAAAATCAAGTAGGAAGTAAATAAGTTTGAGTAGTACTTTCAGAGAATATATGTTAGTCGAACTGGCCATCCGGAGGTTTATTAAGTTTGCCTTATTAGTATCTAGGAAGGAGGTTCAACACTATTCACGCATCATCTTGTGATGTATTTCCATTAAAATAGCATGAATGAACAATAGGACGTCTAGGAGACCAAATCAATTGCACTACACCTGAAACCTTAGAGCTGTTACTTCTCTCTTGATTCAATCTTGAATATTCCTTACTTTTATTTAATTTGTTATTTATTATTTCAGCACTTTAGTAATTAATCATATTCAAACACTTGGAAATTAGTTACAATAGTTTTAATTGAAAATTAATATAAATTAAATAAATAGTTAGCTGTCTCAGTAGGAACGATATATTTTTAACTGGAGTACTTGCCTCTACAATTGATAACCCTAAACTTGGAGATTTAAGTTGAGTGCGCAAATTATGCCTAACCCCAAATTATGCCTAACACTTGTCACTTGAGAAGAACCTCCCTCTTTCATGCTCAAATCCTCTTCAATTTGATTGCTCCTCCTAAAATTGATGAAGTATGAAAGATGTATGAAAGAATTTAGTAGATTTGATAGAGTTTGATGGTAGGAATTGATGGAGTGGATGGAGGAAGTGTGTGAAAATGGAGGTGAAAAGTGTGTGTTCTCGATCTGGAAGTGTAATCTGTCTTTCTAAACAGGTAGTGGGAGTTAAATATCCAAATTGAGGAAGATTCTAGAATTTCTGCAATTTTCCTTATTTTGCATGAACTCGAGTCGAGTTCGTGACTCCAGGTCGAGCTCGGTACTAGACCTCCCGCCGGGGTCGAGTTGGTGCAGTTTTTAATAATTTTATTTCGGTTCGTTCTCACTCGTTTCAACTTCGAATTGAGCTTCATTTTTTTCTATATCTTCCTTATCGCGTCTAGAAACCAATTTTACCTGAAAATCACACAAATTCTACCAAACTTAAAACGACTAATTATTTATAAATTTATAATATATTAATGTAATTTTTTATTTTTTTATTTTTAACATAATGTAGTTTTATATTTATCTATTAAATTGTATGATACGCATGCTTATTTTTTCAATACATGAATCTTGTACTTAAAGATAAAAACTTATAAGGTACACATTTTTATTTAATATTTTTTAAACAAATACACGCGGGTACCCTACTCATACCCATTACAAACTCTAATATAATTTTCTTAAACTACCTGTACCTGTCCCAATAAGGTTCGATAGAACGGTACCTAAAAATATTTGTCCCATTGCTATCTTGTACCCAACATGTTCTCCAATACTATTATTTATCCTGTAGAATTCTATATTAAGTCTTCTAATGATAAGGGTATCTAAAATATATAATCGTAGCACTCTAATATGTTTTTTCTAAAACTACCTGTACCTGTCCCAATAAGGCTCAGGTAGAATGGTGCCGAAAAATATCTGTCTCATTGCCATCTTCACTTGTATCTTAAATGCTCTCCAACATTAATACTTATCTTGTAGAACTCTATCTTAAGTCTCCTAATGACAAAACATGTATTTTAACTCAACTTTTTGCATTATATATATTTCTCTCACATCCTTCTAATCATATCTGTACCCATCAAGTTTACAAAATTCATTAAATTACATTCCAAACCCATTTATTAGTACTTGCGGATTAAGATTAACAATGAAAAAGTGTATTGATATTTAATTAGTTAAATAAAAAAGGGTATTTTAAAACAAACATTAAATTATAAAATATATAACAAAATTAAAATAAATTTAACAAAAAATTTTGAGCTCTTGAATTAAATTAAATTTTGCATAATTTAAATAGATTAAGTTGAATGTTGAGAGTAAAAATAAGTGTGTTTTAGTGTCCAATTTAATACCTTTTTGATAGGAATTGTTGTCATATATTAGCACAAGTGTCTTATATTTGATATATGTGAGAAAAATGTGCACTTGAGGTGTTTTATTGTATTTTAGGTGGAAAAAGGATCAAAAGTGCAAAGTTAGAGAATATGTGCAACTTGGTGCAAGAATGCTGAAAAATGCACGTCTAATTTGTGTAATTATTTTGTATTTATGTAGAGCTCTGAATTAGAAGTGTGATATATGGTTGGAAAGCCATAGAAGAGAGAGTCGTTTTGGCATAAAGAACACCCCAATTGGATTCCAAACGAGAAAGTTATGATCAAAGCGGTGACGTCGCGCAAGCTGTGCCGAATAAAATGGCTGTTCCACTTTTCATGACTCTTTAAATATTCAAATGTTAGAGTTTCTATAAGTTCTTTATATGGATAGAAAGTCAAGGAAAAGAGAATCATCTAAACGTAAGAATCACTCAAATCGGAGCTTGGATGTAGAAGTTATGCGCGAAATGGTGAGACTGCACATGCAGCTCGACCAGCCATTCGACCAAGACCTCCCGTTTGACCAGAACCACTCTGGTCGAACGGGGACACGTAGATCTGATTTTGAAGGGATTTTTATCCCCTGTTCGTGAATTTTCATATTTTCCAAGAAAAAGCCCATCCTAGGTCCATATGGAGAGCTTACAAGTATAAAAGGGGATGTAGATCACACCAAGAAGGCATAGATTAGTCATATTGTAGAGGAGAGAGGCCACAATAATACTACACCCCACAAGGTGGGATCACCCCCCAACCATCATCCACATCCTTTCCTCTGTCCATCCATCACTTTCATATTCTTCTAAGTGCCTTTATTTTATTTGTTATTTAATTTAAGTCTTTTAGTTCTTAGATTAAATCCTCAAACCTTATTGTCTTGTCTTAATTAATTTGGTAAATAATTAAATTGATAATACGCCATCCTTTGAGTTCGATATTTAACTTGGTCGCTTGCTTAAGCTGCAACTGATATCCTTCATACTTGGGGATTAATTTTGCATGCAAAGAAAATGCGCATCAAGTTTTTGGCGTCGTTGTCGGGGACGGTTGTTATTATTAGTTTATTATTTCCAGTTAATTAAGACTTTTATTTGTGATTATTTAATTCTATCTAACCTTGAATTTTTCTGAGGTACTTGTACACTAGGAAAAGGAGAGGAAGGAAAGAAGGAATAATACATTGAGCTAAACATGGCCGGAGCAAGGCAGAATCTGGATAATATTACCATACGTAAAATTTTCACGAACTATGGGATTGACAACATGAGATTGATAGAGCAAGGGGGGATGATGATTTTGAGATATATCCTGCTCTTATTAGCATGGGGGAGAAGAATCCCTTTTCTGGAGGTTACTTTGAAGATCCATATCAGCACCTCAAAAGATTTCTTGGTTATGCAAACACTCAAAAGGGTGCTAGAGCTAATGTTAATGCTAGGCGGATCGCCCTATTCAAGTTCTCTTTGATTGATAGGGCAGAAGTTTGGTATGAGACTCTTGATGCCAAAGACTGCACTACATGGGACCAACTGCAGCAGAAGTTCTTGGAGGAATACATGCCACCCTCAACGATCTTAAGAATGAGGTAAGAGATCACCCAATTTCTTATGAATCAGGGTGAGAAATTTTATGAGACGTGGGACAGGTTTAAAGATATGCTCAGGAAGTGCCCACAACATGGAATGTCTAAATCTCAATACATAAGCATCTTCTACTATGGATTGGATTGTTAGTCGCGTATTCTTATTGATGCATTATTAGGAGGAGCGCTGTTATCTAAGACAGCACTTGAAGCAAAAACGTTATTTGAAGATATTTCTATGAATTCACGTGACTGGCCTGTAGAAAGAGATAGAGGATCTTATGTACTTGGCAAGGTGGCTCAGGTTGAACATCAAGTGGCGAAGCCGAATAGGGATGATGAGATCATCTCTAGTCTAGCTAACATCAACAATCTACTAGAGTCCCAGTAGAAGCAGATTACAGAGTTAACACTAAGGGGGCCTAGTATGCAGCAACATGAAGTGAAAAGAATTGAAGACACCTTCAATCGATACATGGCTGAGAATGATGCAATGGTTAATAGTCTTGAGGATACCATAAAAGTAGATCATGCAGATTTATCTAAGCAATTGAAGGACCTTACATTGATTATGGGGTAGATGGCCGCAAATGTGAATCAATTGACACAAACGTTGGAGAATAATGCCATCACATTGAGGTCCGGGACACAGTAAGAAGGTTTGATGAAGCCAGTGGACAAAAACGTGGAGAATAAGGGTCCCGTTCGACCAGGCCTATGCAGTTCGACCAGACCTGATGATCGAACTGTGGTCGAATGGTTTTTAGAAAAATAAAATCCCGATGCTCTGTTTTATGCCCCGCTATTCGACCATGACACCCTTGTTCGACCAGATCAATCTGGTCGAACCATGGTCGAACAGGAACCTGTGGAGAAGAAGGATCGCGCTCAGTTTACAGGGACTCTGTTCGACCAGACTCTTCCCGTTTGACCAGAATATGCTAGTCAAACAACAACTAGAGAAGGTGAACTCGCGATCAGAGACATTATTTGACCAGCTGCACATTGTTCGACCAGACCATCGTGGTCAAACAGTGGTTGAATAATAACTCGGGGATATGAAATCGCGATCGGCAACATTATTTGACCAACCTCAGTCTGTTCGACCAGACCAACTTGGTCGAACAGAGGTCAAACAATTTTGTTCAGTGCCGAATTTGATACCAAATGCTACACCTGTTGTTCAGAACACTCCAGAGCCATCGCAAGAGCATAATATTGAGCTTACAGTGGAAAAGAAGTGGGAAAGGGCAAAGAGATTGAGAGCCGAGAAGCTTATACTGCAGATGGATAATGAAGAAGTGGTTTTCTCTCTTAATCATACAATGAAGATGCCCATGGAGACTCAATCATGCCAAAGCGTAGATGTGATTTCTAACTTGTTTAATTTTGATTTTTCTAAGACAGATGACTCTGAATTCGAGTGGAAGATTGACAAGAAGGTGTCTAGACATCCATGGGAGGTAGGTAATTCCGAGGATCATATTCTTGTTACCAAGAAAGGCGAGGTATTGAGTGTAGACAATAAGAGGGAAAGAAAGTACTTGAAGGTGAGAATGCGAGAAGACTATCCTCGGATCCAGTAGTCTTAAAAGTGGTAAACCGTCGTGACTCTTCGATGTTAAATATGAACGCCTGTTGGGGGCTTGTCCCTGCCATTTTATTGCTTTATTTTTTCGTGTGAGTAAGAAATTTTTATATTTAAGGTGCTTACTAATCGGCAATTACATCTCTTTGCAAACTTAGTTTTAACTTACGTTTTTACTAAGTTTGGGGGGTGTGATGTTATTACCTCATTGAAGCACCTAGAGTATAATATTTTTCTTTGTAATGTTGCTAGGGGAGTTGATTTTTTGCGGTATGTTGAAATTTTAATTGGTTTTGATGTGTCGATTTTTTTGCAATGTTCCTAGTGTTCGTGGTGTTTCTAGTGTGTGGAGTCAATTAGATAGTCAATCAAGTTTTTCTTATAGTTCTCTTATTTTATTATTGATGAATCTGTAATCATGAGTGTGTTTGAGCTTTGATGTAAAAAAAGATAAATAGAGTGGCAAGACGAGTTCTACACTGAGGCTTTGACTCGAGGAGCTCGTGCGTTTTGAAGGATAAATCAGGTGCTCTCGTTTTTTTTCTTCTAAATTTTATGTGTGCTTTTGATTCATGGAGTGGAATGATTGAGTTTATTTCTTTGGTGATCCATGAGCTTATATTTTTAAATTGTGCTTGAAATTCATATACTTTTTAAATTGATGAAGGAAGTGCACTTGAGTTATATTGTGATATGAAGTTCTATGTGTACTTGTGGGATATTACTTACCATGAATAGTGCTCTGTTACTTGTTAAAAAACCATGTAAGATTTTGAGCCTCGTTGATCATGTACATAATCACATGATATTTCTTTCTGGTGAGTATCGTTCTTGTGTGTGTATTCTAGAACTTGCCTCTTATCTTACTTGAAATTACATGTGTGTTAGATTATGGGAGATGATTTTAGGTCATCCTTGAAAATAATTCCCTACCAAATGATGTTTATCCGTAGTTAGCCCCGTTGAGCCTAAAAACCTTATTCTTTGGCAGCCTACGAGAAATAACCACTTTGAGCATCTGAATTTTTTGAGCCTTTATTGTCCTTCTAGAAGAGAATTAAAGGCTTTTCAAAGTGTGTTGATGGAGTTCTATAACAGATTGGGAAGGAATGAAATTGGTGTTGAAATAGTGATTTAACTTGAAATTGCATCTAAGGAAATCATGAAGTAGTGCTTAAATCTAATACTCCATGGAATCAAATACCCTAGGGTAGTGCTTAAATCTAGTACCCTATGGAAGATGCGCAAGGTAGTGCCCGAAACTAGTAGCTCAAGAAACAAAAAAGAAAGAAAAAAAGAGAAGAAAAAAATATTGTGCTTGAAAGAAAAAAAAAGTGAAAGAGTTGAGGAGGATGGGTGCTTAATTGAAGTGAGTAAGAAGAATGAAAGATCATAATAGGCGCGTTTGATTGATCCGAAATTTTGAGTAACTTATCCATATATTTCCTACCTTAACCAAAGAGCCAACATTACATCAAAAAAAAAGTTCTTTTTTGATCCTATTGTCAACTCATACTTTTAGTAGTGGAGAGTTTGAGACTTTTGGCAAGCTTATAGTTATGCATGCACTTGAATTGAATTTGAGCGTAAACACCTTAACCCATAAGTGTACATCTTTTACACTTGAATGCGAGTGATATATACTTCCCTTGAGAACATGTGAATGGAGCATTTGAATTGGTAGTGATTGTCTTAACTTGTATGCTATGAATTGATTATTACATGTAATGAAAGTTGCATGACCTAAGTTGAGGACAATTGTATTTTGAAGGGGTATTGTCATAGTTCTTGTTTCCCCACTAATTTTCTTACTCTCTCCCTCTTTATTTTTATTTTGTTGCCTCAAGACGAGCAACGGGTAAGTTTGGGGGATTATTGAGAGTGAAAATAAGCGTGTTTTAGTGTCCAATTTAATACCTTTTTGATAGGAATTGTTATCATATATTAGCACAAGTATCTTATATTTGATATATATGAGAAAAATGTGCACTTGAGGTATTTTATTGTATTTTAGGTGGAAAAAGGATTAAAAGTGCAAAGTTGGAGAAAAGGTGCAACTTGGTGCAAGAATGCTGAAAAATGCACGTTCTAATTGTGTAATTATTCTGTATTTGTGTAGAGCTTTGAATTGAAAGTGTGATATATGATTGGAAAGCCACAGAAGAGAGAGTCGTTTTGGTGTAAAGAACACCCCAATCGGATTCCAAACGAGAAAGTTATGATCAAAATAGTGACATCGCGCAAGCTGTGCCGAATAGAACGGATGTTCCACTTTTCATGACTTTTTACATATCCAAATTTTAGAGTTTCTATGAGTTCTTTATATGGATAGAAAGCCAAGGAAAAGAGGATCGCGTGAGCACAAGAATCACTTAAATCGGACCTTGGATGTAGAAGTTATGCGCGAAACGGTGAGACTGCGCATGCAGCTCGACCAGCCGTTCGACCAAAGCCTCACCAGCCATTCGACCAAAGCCTCCCATTCGACCAAAACCACTCTGGTCGAACGGGGACACGCAGATCTGATTTCAATGGGATTTTTACCCCCTATTCATGAATTTTTGTGTTTTTCAAGAAAAAATACATCCTAGGTACATAAGGAGAGCTTACAAGTATAAAAGGGGATGTAGATCACACCAAGAAGACATAGATTAGTCATATTGTAGAGGAGAGAGACCACAACAATACTACACCCCACAAGGGAGGATCACCCCCAACCATCATCCACATCCTTTCCTCCATCCATCCATTACTTTCGTATTCTTCTATGTGTCTTTATTTTATTTGTTATTTAATTTAAATCTTTTAGTTGTTAAATTAAATCCTCAAACTTAATTGCCTAGTCTTAATTAATTTAGATAATAATTAAATTGATAATACGTCGTCCTTTGAGTTCTATATTCACTTGGTCGCTTGTTTAAGCTGCAATTGATATCCTTAATACTTGGGAATTAATTTTGTGTACAAAGAAAACACGCATCATTGAATAATAAAAAAAAATACATTATCGAAATAAATGTCTTATGTAAAATAAATTAAAATATATTAATTTATATATTGATTAGAAATTGTATATTAATTGACAATTAGTTAAAAATGCTAAAAATATTTTCATATTTAAAAAATTTATATTGTTAATTAAAAAATAAAAAAATTATCATTGATATAAATATGATCCATTGAGCTCAAAAGTATTATATGGATGGCCAAAATTAAAATTGAATAGTTGATAAATATTGTAAAATTGAAAAGATGAAAGGAGAATTGAAGATAAAATTCAAAATTTAGGATTGATTTTATACATGTATATAAAGATAGATAGATGTGGTCATACACTTTTAAACATGTTTTCTGATAGTTAAAAATAAAATTTTGTTAGATAATTTGATCACAATTTTCTTAGAAATTATACTTAAAAAAATTTCTCTTCATAAATAAAATTTTAATTAATTTAATTTTTCAGTATAATAATTAAGGGCAATTTTGGATGCACTTAATGCATCGATGCACCACAAAGATTTAATGATATATTGTAGGTATAATAGTAATTATATAATTTTAAAAAAATAATTACTCATTAAAATTTAGGGATAAAATTTGACAAATTCTCTTGTGAGACATTATATATGTGTGACGGTTTGTGAGACGTATTAAAGTATACCTATTATATAGATAAAATATGCTTAATGATTGCTAAAATATGTTTTCTAAAATATGATAAATGATGAATTAAAGTATGATTTTAGGTGTTATAATATGATTTATTATTGACATACTATAATAATGGGTCGATCCGTCTCACAACCATCTCATAAAAAACCCGTCTCACATAAAATTTTCTCTAAAATTTAAGAGTGGAGATTGATTATTACAAAATTTTATAGTTTAAATCTTTCAAGTGCACCAATACAGGGATGCGCTCTAGTAAAACTCAATAATTAATGGAGTACTTTCACGGAAGAAAGCATGCATCAACTTTTACAAAATAAAATAATTATGTAGAAAGCGGAAATATTATTAATAATTCAGAAGAATTATCAAACTCTTAATTAATAAGAAAGAAAAAACACATAAATTGTTAATAATTAATTATTTACAAATTTTCCATGATAGGGTGGGCAAGTTACACCGATTCACAATTTTACGACCGGCCGTTTTCGCCTTTGCTGGTTTGATTTTCTTTTTATGTTTTTTTTATTAAAAAAATTTATTTTAAGGGTATAATTATAATTATACTATTGTGGTTTATGGTATATTTTACCCCTATTGATTTAGGATATTCACCCCTAAGATTTAAGGTTTAGAGTATAATTGTAATTTCATCCTTGTGGTTTAGATATAATTTACCATAGGGTTTAATGTATAATTGTAATTTCACCCTTATGGTTTAGAGTATATTTCATCTCTAGGATTAGGGTTTAGCGTATAATTATAATTTTACCCTAAGATTTAGGGTATAACTGTAATTTCATCATTGTGGTTTATGATATATTTTACCTTAGGGTTTAAGATTTATGATATAATTATAATTTCATACTTGTAGTTTAGGGTATATTTTACTACTAGGATTTAGGGTATGATAATCATTTAAGTATAGTAAATTTTACAAAAAAATAATAAAAACAACATTAATAAAAAATGTGAAATTAATTAAAAATGTGGGACCACATATTCCATCAATTCATTTGGAAGTTAGTCTCTTGTAAACCAAATTTACATCACAAACCCTAGTAAATCTTGTTTTTCCCTTTAATTTAAATCACTAGCAATAAATAAGGTATAATGGGATTGGAAGTGTGAGGATTAGAGAGAGAAAAAAAAATCAAATTTTACATAATAAGTTATGTAAATCGGGTTTATATGAGTGTTTGTGTTTATTTTGTGGGACTGGTTCCACCCAAATTACAATTTTTTTTTCCAATTTTTTGTTCGGCAGAATCTGGCATGATTCTAAAATATTTGTAATAATTTTGGTGAACCAATGAAAATTAAAAGTGTAACCAACTTTGGTGCATGAATGGAGAGTACGTGTTAAGTATAGTCCTAACTATACAATTCTGCTAAGATACCATACAAGAACACATTTTTCCATAAAATTAAGGTTTAGGGTGACCGGTGACAGCATCTAATTGAATGATTAGTTGAATGAGTTTGTGACGTGAATGAAAGCTTTATAGTATACTCCATTTAATAACGAATTGTGTTTCTTCGACACACTATCTCCAAATCTCACCAGTATTACTTTTTAATATTAAATAGTAATATTCTTTAGTATAAAAATTCATATTCTTGATATTATAAAAAAAAGTTTAATTTTTTAATTAAATATTTATGTTATTCATATTTTAACCGATCTTTTCAGTTAAAAATTTATATTCTTATTAATTAAAATGTACCATTTAAAACAAAATATTATACCTTTATGCATTTTGTACACCTTGGAATACAAATTACTAACTCTTGAATAAAAATAAAGTGCATAATTTATTATATAAATAAAAAGTACTCCCTCCGTTCCGGGTATTTTTACCCATTTGTACGGGCACAGAGGTTAAGACGTTTTATTTTTTTTAATATATAATGTAAGAGAAAGTAGGGATAAATTAGTAATTTAAAAAGAAAAAGTGAATAAAGTTATTGGGAATGATGAATAAAGTGTAAAAAAATAATTAAAGTTGTTGGGATTGTAAAAAATAGGTAATAAAATATTATGTATTTTTGCCAAAAATGAAATGAGTAAAAATACGTGGGACACCAAAAAATGAAAAGTGAGTAAAAATACATGGGACGGATGGGGTAATACTTTATTAAGAAAAAGACATAATTTTGCGTGTGCTCAAGTTCGATTCAATTAGAATGTAATTCCCATAATTACACAAACTTATATTCTTTTTTTTTTAAATAATTTTCTTAACAAATATCCTACATATTTCAATCGAGTTCTTCCAATGAAAAAATAATACTCCCAATTAGCAAAAATACTAAATATGAAGTAGCAATTTTTTTTTGCCAACAATTAAATAACTTGTGATTCAATTTAACCAAATTTAAAATTTTGGACTAAAATGTCCTTGTCGATTTTACCGATAGCCACCGATACCTGGACCAACGCATGTCGGTTGGTTCGTCGGTGGATCGACACATGTCGGTGGGGGGCCTACTGATGTTGGTTTGGCTCGTTGGTGGAGGACCGAAAACCACCGACACCCGGGCCGACGCATGTCGGTCGGTTCGTCAGTGGATGAACACCTCGACAGACACATGTCGATCGGCTCGTCGATGAATCGACACCCCGACCAATGCATGTCAATATTGGATCGACTAGAACAAACACTCGACCCAATATGGCCGACGGATGTTGGTCAGATTGTCGGTGAAACCGACACTTGAATTGACATGTCAACTCTATTTGGTTTAAGGGTAAGGGTATTTACATCCACAGACATTCATTTGATTAAAATATAGTATATTTTATATTTAATGTTGTCCAATATTTTCTTCCTAAAAAAGTAGTATGGCATTTGTGCCAAATAATATTTTTATTAATTAAAATAAATATCCAACTTAAATTAAATGTCCTTGAACACCTTACATTCGGATTTACGAGAAACCAACTTGATCTTACTGTAAAACGTTCTCAAACAAAGATATTTGATGTCATTGAAATTGTAATCATTTTCTATTTATTTTTTAAATTTAACTCATTGAAATAAAAATAAGAATTTTAAAAGAGATTGGATTTCACAAGTATATATTCCCTCCATCTCTTTGGTATGATCAATTTGATATGTATTCATTTACTTATTGCACATGAATTAAGGTGTATAGTAATTTATTGTGTAGTAGTTTGAAGAATATAATATTTTAATATATAACGAGTAGTTGTATTAGTATTGAGTGTGTGTAACAACAAAATTTTGTATTTATAATGAAATAAACACAGGAGAATTACAATGATAATCCAGACGGATTAAACTTGAAAATTTAGGAACAATCTCTATCAATCCTCTGATTCTTCTCTCGAACTAATTTGAACTTTGACTTTGACTTGAGTGTGTTGCGCTGACTATGTTGACTGCCCTGACTGTGTGTGTTGAGTCGGATCTTCAGTTGAAGCTTGTCCGAACTCGGATTTGGGACCTTATAACGTTAATACAGAAGCGTCGAGCCTTTGTTTGGATTAAACGTACTTGATCCGAAGAACACTCGATCTGGGGGGCTTAGCACCTTAATCCCGGGTCGTATGCTGTTCTTGGCCCGAAGAACACCGAAGAACTCAGTATAAGAAGAACGCTTGATTTGGGGGGCTCCGCACCTTAATCCTGAATCGCTTGCCGTTCTTGACTTGAAGATGCTTGAAGATCTCAAGGGAGCGCTGCTCGTGTTCTTGATCTCTTCAGAGCGTTTATGTCTTCAAGTATTTGAGTGTGTGTGGAATGAATGGAGGAGGACCCTTTATATAGGTGAAGGCTGAGGATGCCCCATAAATAACTCGCATTCTGATTGGTCCATGACAGATTTGACCCGATTCTGCGGGCTTTGGCCATTCCAAATATAACACAGCTTGAATGGTTATTGCTTAATTTGACCTGATTCTGGAACCTTCCAGACTTTATTTGACTTGGGAGTCAAGTTTTACTTAATTTAAACCCTACTTAATTTGTTGAGTTTTAAATTAATTATCAATTATTTATTAATCTATTTTAGGAATTTATTTATTTAAATCCCTTAATAAATAAATAATTAATTGATAATTATTGCATTAATTTGCCACATATTTTCCTTTAATAGGCAATAAAATTCAAGTGCTTACAAATGCCCCCTCGCATTTTGTTCACGGACGCCTTTGTGTTGAAGTGAACAAATTGCGATAATCCATTCTTGATCAACATGATTGAATTTTATTGCTTGCTTCACCAACTTGATATGAATAGCCTGAATTATGACTGAACTTAGTGAAGTACTAAGCTGCCTACGTACCTCTTTGAAGAGGATCAAGTCATAACGTAGTTCAAAGAGACATGATTTGATTTGAATGGGGAACCGTACACATTTTATACTCATACGGGCCAAGAGTAACATGCAATTTAAGCTCGTGCGTCGAGGAGCGTTGGACTTGAATTTGTTGACAGTTTATACTCGTGTCAATGAGTCTTGAATTTGAACTTGTAGAGAGTTTATACTCGTATCAAGGAGCCTTGTGTGGATATTTTTCACTCGTGTCGAGGAGTATTATATGAACAGTTTTCGCTCATGCTGGGGAGCTTTATGTGTAGAGTTTACTCTCTTCCCAAGGAGATTTTATTTGATGTGTAGATAGTTTATACTCATATCAAGGAGTATAGTGTGGATAGTTTTTGCTCGTATCGAGGAGCCTTGAATTTGATTTGTGTTAGATAGTTTAGGCTCGTATCAAGGAGCATGACTTGAGGCTTTTTAAGTTTAAGCTCGTATCAAGGAGCATAATGCAGACAGTTTTAGCTTGTATCAAGGAGTATTGTGTATGGGGGATTTTAGATAGTTTTAGCTCATATCAAGGAGCGTAATGCAGACAGTTTTAGCTCGTGTCAAGGAGCGTGATGTATACAGTTTTCGCTCATGTCAGGAAGCATTGCGTGTAGACATTTTTAGCTCATGTCAAGGAGCATTGACAATGGGGACTTTTAGATAGTTTAAGCTCGTATCAAGGAGCGTCATGTGTAGATAGTTTTAGCTCATATCAAGGAGCATCATGCAGACAGTTTTAGCTCGTGCCGAGGAGCTTTGCATTTGAGTTGGTCAATAGTTTATTGCCCTCAATCTTGGGATGCGCCACTTTCTCTTGCTTCCACTTTATTTCTATTAATCTTTGTAGAAATGGCAGACTTTGTTTGTGGTTCCCCTTCCAATGGCTCATCGAAGGACATGTATTCAAACCCGTAAGATTCTTGAATAGAGGGCCATTCGATGTCATTTGATGTCAAGCTTAACTCCATTTCGTGAGCTCTTGAAGCCAACTCTTCAAAAGTTTTAGGTCGAATTCCTTGGAGTATGTAGCTAAGATTCCATTGCATCCCTTGAATGCACATTTCTATAGCTGAAGTTTTTGATAGCCTTTCTTTGCAATTGAGGCTTAGACTCCTCCATCTATTGATGTAGTCGATGACATATTCTTCATCCATTTGACGAGTATTTATTAGCTCCATCATGCTAATAATTCTTCGTGTGCTATAGAAGCGGTTGAGGAATACTTTTTCCATTTGCCCCCAACTGTCAATGGAGTTGGCTTCCAAGTCGATGTACCAATCAAAGGCATTTCCTCTTAAAGATCGGACGAATTGTCTCACCATGTGATTTCCGTTGGTCCCAGCATCATTACATGTCTCGATGAAATGCGCCACATGTTGTCTTGGATTGCCTTTGCCATCGAATTGTTGAAACTTGGGAGGTTGGTAGTCAGTTGGCATCCTCAAGTTGTCAATCCTCTTTGTACATGGCTTGACGTAGGTTGAAGAAGATTTGGAGCTCCTTTCAAACTTATCTTTTATCGTATTTATCACGATATTCTTTAGTTGGTTGATAGAAAGCATTCCATCAGTTGAAACTTGTATCTTATCCTCAGCTGGCTTTTCTTCAGGTGAATGATGTTTCGTCGAGTCTTCCTCATCGTGCTCATCCTCAACTTGTTTCTTATTTGCATGGCTTGTCTCCGCATTATCCATTTTCTTCATAAGTACAGAGATCTTTGCGTCTTGAGCTTCCATGTGCTTGTTGAGTCCTTCAATGGCTCTCATCATACTTGCGAGTTGATCCTCAATGGTCATAGCACTTGTCGTCATCACTACAGCTACAGATGAGGTAGATAGCGAGCTTGGTATTGAGTGAGGAGTTGAGTAGGTAGAATCATCTTCACTATTCTTGTCTCCGTGCAATGGTTTTTTAAGAGCAATCCCAACCACATGGTTTGTCTCTGAGGAGGCCTCAGACATACTTCTTGTAACGACTTCAACCTTTTCAGTTTGCAACTCTGGAGGCTTTGATGCAGTTGTCCTTCGTATCGCAATCTTTAGCGGAGTCATAACTTGTGTCTTCACAGCTTGTAGCTCTAAAGGCTTTGAGGTAGATGACCTTTTTATCGCGATCCTAAGAGGAGTCATACTTTGTATCTTTGTGCTTGTTGAGAGAAGAGATGAGAGGTAGAGATTGTCCCACTGGGCGTGCCAAAATTTGTAACAACAAATTTTTGTATTTATAATGAAATAAACACAGGAGAATTACAATGATAATCCAGACGGATTGAACTTGAAAATTTAGGAACAATCTCTATCAATCCTCTGATTCTTCTCTCGAAACAATTTGGACTTTGACTTTGACTTGAGTGTGTTGCGCTGACTATGTTGACTGCGCTGACTGTGTGTGTTGAGTCGGATCTTCAGTTGAAGCTTGCCCGAACTCGGATTTGGGACCTTATAACGTTAATCCAGAAGCGTCGAGCCTTTGTTTGGATTAAACGTACTTGATCCGAAGAACACTCGATGTGGGGGGCTTAGCACCTTAATCCCGGGTCGTATGCTGTTCTTGGCGCGAAGAACACCGAAGAACTCAGTATATGAAGAACGCTTGATTTGGGGGGCTCCACACCTTAATCCCGAATCGCTTGCCGTTCTTGACTTGAAGATGCTTGAAGATCTCAAGGGAGCGCTGCTCGTGTTCTTGATCTCTTCAGAGCGTTTATGTCTTCAAGTATTTGAGTGTGTGGAATGAATGGAGGAGGACCCTTTATATAGGTGAAGGCAGAGGATGCCCCATAAATAACTCGCATTCTGATTGGTCCATGACAGATTTGACCCGATTCTGCGGGCTTGGGCCGTTCCAAATATAACACAGCTTGAATGATCATTGCTTAATTTGACCTGATTCTGGAACCTTCCAGACTTTATTTGACTTGGGAGTCAAGTTTTACTTAATTTAAACCCTACTTAATTTGTTGGGTTTTAAATTAATTATCAATTATTTATTAATCTATTTTAGGAATTTATTTATTTAAATCCCTTAATAAATAAATAATTAATTGATAATTATTGCATTAATTTGCCACATATTTTCCTTTAATAGGCAATAAAATTCAAGTGCTTACAGTGTGAATCTCATCGTGTAATTGGTTGAATATAATAATTGTTTTTTTTTTTGCTACTCAATCCAAAAAAAATGAATACTTTATAATGAGATGGACCAAAATGACAAAATAAATGTCTATCAATAACACAGATGGAATATATAAGAGGGTGCCCTAAAGAAGACGCATAAAAGAAATCTAAAATAATAATACGAAAATAAGATGGATAGCTCCAATCTTAAGAAAAACACAGAGGAAGAAGAAAAGGATGCAAAAGGTCGACGGAGTGTAAATTATTAAAATTAAAAATATCACATAACCAATCATGTTTTTATTTAAAAATTAATAATAATTAACTATAAAGCATTAGAAAATTTGAAACTATACGTATACTCCATTTGGCCATCGGCCTTTTAATTCCAAGAACATTCATTCGGCGGATTATTGAACTATCCTTTATTTTTTAAAATATATATATAAAAAAAGTTAATTTTAATGTTGTCAAAATTGGATCTAGTGGATTCAACTGATTGATTCAAGAATCGGTCCGGAAAACCTAAAAATTTCAAAATTTTAAGGTTGAACTGGATTGACTCAATTGAACGCTTTCACATTTTTTTTTATTTCTTATAATTTTTTCAATATTTTATTATATAGTATATAAATTTTTTTACTTAATTTATTTTTATGATGTTTCTTTTTTTTTTTTTGTATATTTTAAAACATAATATTTAAATTTTGAAATGAATTATATAGTATTGAATGGACATGCTAGCTATAAGCTATGTATGAAGTAAAAATTATGAATTATAAATATTTTAATTTAATTTAATTTTAATTTAAATTGATTTTTTAACTTTGTAAAATAATTTTGGTAGTTATACATTTTTTATAGATGTCGAATCTATAAAATATAATTAAAAATATGTGAAATTTAATTTTTGGATTGAACAATCAGTTGAAATGGTCCGATAAGTTAAATCTCAAGCCGTTGTCTCTGATTTAATCTATGATCCAATTATAAAAAACTTTATTCCATTTATTTAATTTTTATATTTTCCAATGTTGGTCAACTTTTTTATCAGTTACTTTTATCCCACCACTTAAATAGTGGATAAAACTAACATTGTATGTATACAAGCTATAACATATATACAGACAAATTATCATATCTGTAATAATAATACATTTATCATTTTTTTTTCTCCTTCATTTTTATCCAGGCTATGTTGTAGATTGTGATGGGAATAAAGGGATAAGGAGATGGGTTCGAATAAATGAGTAGAAAAAGGCAAAATATAGGTGTCACGTTGACACAAATTGTCATATTATTTTTCGAAAAAATTATGAAAATGAAAATAAAAATGAAAATTGTTAATTGCGAATTTGGTTTGTGGGTTTTGCCGAATAAGAAACCAATTAGGCCAATTTGGAAAAAAAAAATTGCTGATATTTTGGATTTGAAAATTGCTGAATTTATGCTCTATATTTGTTTGGCTCTAGGATGTGCTGCTTCACAACATATTGGTCCACTTTCATTGATTGGGGATGCAACATCCATGATCATTTTTTTGCCCATTCTCCTCCACACTAAACATTTGATCTCTTTAGCTACTAAGTGATTAACTTTGTTGCTTATAAATTTCCTTAAAAAAGAGAAAAAAAAAACTCACATATAATTCTTGTTGGAATTCTCCTCTAATTTCATATTTTGAATTAGTGTTGCTATTTTCATTCTTCCTGATGATATAATTACTATTTTTCATTAAAAAAAATGGAATTCTTTGGTGTATCATCCCATTAAATGTTTTTTAAATAAATACTACCTCCATCCGCCACAATGGGTGACATTTGCTTTTTGACACGTAGATTAAGGAGTATTATTATTTAATGTGTAGTGGTATTTGTATTAGTGGAGGTATGAGTCCCATTTTTTTTTTTTTTTTGATACCGAGGTTCCGGGCTTACGCCCGACTAGTCCTCGAGGAAACAGTCCCGGCCCCTCAGAACTGCCTCCAAGTAAATCGCGGTAACCACACAATGGATCACAGGTTCCTAATATCTTTAACTACTGCGCACAAGGAGTCGATCCCCAAGTGATTGCTCCATGCTGGTGATTGCTCCATGCTGACCCTCCCCCTAGCTCAGCCGCAGGTTCCCACCGAGCCGCAGGTTCCCACTGAGTTTCAGCCTCCCACACTGCCGCTTGTAGCCCTCAATTGTATTAATGGGTGTGTGTTGGTCCCATATGTGTAAAAAAAGAAATGAGACACTTGGGGGCGAACGCCAAAATGAAAAAAGGGACTCTTTGGAGCGAACGGAGGGAGTATCATTTTTTCTTGATGAGTTGGTATTGTGTGTTCCAGTAGACACATAGTGTCCCATGAGAACTCAAGAATTTTTTACAAAAATTCTTGTATTCCCATGAGGGCACGGTGTGTTTGGGGCACACAAGTTTTTGCCTTTCTTGATTGTACTTTTTTTAAGCCTTATCATTCTTTTTTATATTTTCATGGGTAAATTACCAAAAACCTCCTCGAGGTTTGTCCAAATTACTAAATAAACCCCGTAGTTTGAAAAATTACCAATTACCCCCTTTAAAATTTTTTTTTTTTAAATAGTGAAATTTAAAAATACTATGTTAAATATATGGATTTTGATGTCATTTTCATCCTTCTTTATTTTAAGAAAAAGTGTATTTTTTATAATGTTCAAATAAAAAACAAGTTAAAGGGGGTAATTGGTAATTTTTCAAATCACGGAATTTATTTCGTAGTTTGTTCAAACCTCGGGGTTTTGATAATTTACCCTATTTTCATGTATGCATTATTCAATTAAGTAGTTTAATTAGACGGCTTTTAGTTTTCTTGATAGAGCAACACTTTTAATAATTATAGAAATTATTAATGATAAGTACATATACTCTAATTATTAATTAATACATTAATCTAATATAATTACCAATAGATACATAAGGTCTAATTTATTTTTCAACATTACTCATTATATTCTTCAATCACGCTTTATAGGTTTGAAAAAAATTATTCATATGTTGCTATTTCTAAAATGGTAGATGTATTCATGCTCCAACCAGTTTCAATTTATAATTTGTATTAAATGTGGATAAAGAAGGCATATATCCAAGTAAAGAATCCAATAGTTAGAAAAGCCTAAAGGGTAAGAATCCCCATTATTAAAACTATTCAATGCAAAAATGGAAGTAGCAAATCCCCCTTCTCAATAATTTCATCTGCATTTAAATGTGCCTGCATAATCACAATTATAATTTAATCCATCAATAAATTAATAAATACCACCAAACACAAACATATTTTATGCATAAATATTAAAATTAAATAAATAAAAAAAGAGAGAAAATGGGGAGGGAGAAGCAACAACCCAACCAAGAACATATTCTCCTCCCCTAACCACCGTCTTATCTTCTTCTCCACTCTCTTTATATATCCCTTTTAAATCCCATAATCATTATTACAATATTCCCTGTGAAATTTCCCAGCAAAGTCTCCCCTAAAATGGCTGAATAACACTGATTTTGCAACAAACAAAGTGGTTGTTTTTCCATTAATCAATTGGGATTTGTATGCATACATAAAGACCATGTTGTTGGTGTTGTTGGTCTGACATTGTGGGTCAGAATTTGGTTCTTTCTTGATACATAGGTTTGTTCTTAGCTTAGCAAACAAGCACTTGCAAGAAATTATCTTCATCAACCACCCCCCACCCCACCCCCTCCACCCCACCCTGTTATAAAAGTGTCACCCAAAATGAATAAAGATTACATGCTGAGGATGAAGCCTAAGGCCAACGCGATTTCCTCGCCGGCGAGGGGCGGCGCCGCCGGGTGGGAGGTGAGGCCCGGCGGAATGTTGGTCCAGCAGCGGAGTTCGGATTCTAACGCCAATCCGAACCCCGCTCCAGACATCAAAGTCAAAGTGAAATATGGGTCATCTTATCATCAAGTTGTCATCAGTTCTCAAGCCAGCTTTGGTAAGAAAACTAGTTGATCAAATTCTTTCACACATTTTTCTTTCATATATTCTTGAATTTAATTACTTTTTTTTTTTTAATAAATTCAGGGGAGTTGAAGAAAATGCTGGCAGGGCCAACTGGGTTGAACACACAGGATCAGAAGGTGATTTTCAAGGAGAAAGAGAGAGATTCAAAGGCTTTTCTTGACCTTTGTGGGGTGAAAAATGGATCAAAGATGGTGGTGATTGAGGATGAATTGAGTAGAGAGAGAAGATGTGTGGAATCAAGGAGGAATGCCAAGATGGAGAAAGCATCCAAAGAGATTGCTGATATTAGATTTGAAGTTGATAAGCTTGCAAAACAGGTGATCATCAATCCCTTTACAAAAACTATAATCATTTCTTGGTCATACTTTTTTTTTACCACTAGTTAGAAAGATGGTTATAACAGAGTAGCATTCTCTTTTGAAATTATTAGTAGATTAATTAGTACTCCCTCCATCCGCCCGAGACATTTTGCCATTTTGAGCCCCTTTTAAACACATGGGACCCACACACATCACTAATACAATGAATTTATGGGACCCATACACCCCCACTAATACAACTACCAACTACATATTAAATAATAATACTCTTTAATCCATGTGCAAAAAACAAATGTCTACATTTGGGGCGGACGGAGGGAGTATTAATTTTATTTCAAATTAGTGTAAAAGTAATTGTGATGTTTTATTTATTTTCCTCCGTCTCTTTTAAACAATTCAATTTTTCTATTTTGGACGTTCGCTCCAAATTTATTTCACTTTTTTATACACATAGAACTCAAACACATATTAATATAATTAAAATATAGGGCTTACAAGTTAATTAATATAACTATTCACTACACATAAATACTCTTTAATCCAACGTGCAAAAAGCAAATAAGACTCTTTGAACCGCATGTACACGGGGGGAAGTATATGTGTGTAGAGTAAAACGTAGGGGATGTATTAAAATTTTAGAATTCAGATAAACCTAAATTTGGATTTTAATGGTTTTTTTTAAAAAAAAAAATCAAGAATCAGATTTAAAAACCCAATTGATCACAGCCATACACATTATTTTGTATGTAGTGCTAAGAAAATTCATTTTTTATTGATTTAATTTTTGACTTTACCATGGTGATTATATTAAAATAAGTATTAAAATTAAAATATTAGCTAGGTGTTTTATTTAGCGTAAATGTTTTGTGGATAGCTAGATATATGCATGTTTTTTGGGATGGAATATTATTTGTCTTGTGAACAATAATTAATTGATATTGGCCCTATTTTTCTTCTTTTGGTAGGTGGCATCAATTGAATTGGAAATAAATGGGGGCAAGAAAGTTGTGGAGATGGTTTTATTGAACTTGATTGAATTGTTGATGACACAGCTAATAAAGTTAGATGGGATTGCTGCTGATGGGGATATAAAGCAACAGAGAAGAATGCAGGTGAATAAATAACTATTCAAATTAAATTGCTGATATAAAATTCAATTATCCTAAAATTAATTATTGCAATCATTAAATGAATTGTTCTTAAAGGTGAAGAGAGTGCAAAACTACATTGAAACTCTTGATGTGCTGAAGATGAAGAATAGTGGGCTAGCCAAGGTGGCATTTAAACATAACCAAATTTTCTCTCTCCAAAAACACCAAGAAGTGAACAAGTATGGAAACATGAGAGAGAGAGTTAATCCAGGGGTAGTGGTGGTAACAACAAAATGGGAAACATTCTGATCCAAAGTTACTTCTCAGTTCAAGAAAGAAGCTGTGTTGATAAGATTAATGGTATAGTATATAAATATGTTATTATTTTTCTATTGAAAAATAATATGGATGATATTGGGAGGTATATATATAAAATATATATATGTATTGATATATATGTCCATTCTTTTCTGTACTCAAATTTTGGGAAGTTGTATGTTGTATTATTTTAGGATGGGATATGAGGGGTGTACATATGAAATTGGTATAAAGTGAAGTTAAAAGGCCTATAATGGCTTTATTTTCTTACAAGTGAAAGAACTAACATTAGCTGGAGTTTTATTTCAATATCAAAAAGAATGCAATATGGGAGCTTTGGTTTCTTTTTAGGTTTTGATTTAGATTTTAGGTAAATCAAACAATATACTCCCTATGTCTCCTGCAAAAGAATGATGCAACGATCATGGCATTGAGATTCTATCATAGATGGTTATATTATGTGGTCAAGTACATTATGATGATTAATAAATTTCGAATTTATCATTTTTAAATTTTATTTGCTATAGGGCAGAGGATGTCTATAATCTAATGCCATTGATTTGAGGGAGAGATGGGGATTAAGTATATTTTTCCCATAAAAATGGGATAGGAACCAAGACAGCACAAATGGACCCACCTAAACTCGTTCCAAAAGTGACTCGTGCCACCGGTTTAACTGCCCCACCACACCTCACAATTTCTTAATATATACTCTATCCGTCCTGCGTTAATGTTTACGTTTGATTTTAACACGTAAATTAAGAGATATAATATACTTCACTTTGATGTATAGTAAAGTGAGATAAATAATATTTAATGTAAAGTGGGTAGTTGTATTAGTGTTGTGTGTGCGCCCTATATGTAATAATTAATTGTTTTGTGTGGACCCAACTTGATAAAAAAAGAAGCGTAAATCTTAACGCGGGACGAAGGGAGTATGAATTACTATAATAGCCACGGATATCTACACACTTTTTTGCCTCCGATCTTATCATATTTACAAAAATATCAAAAAACAAAAAATTTATAACACCGTTATGAATATTCCCCAGTCACAAACTCACTCTTAATTCATAAAAAAAAAAAACCTTATACACCTACAACTAAAAACATAAAACACAATATACCTACACCTCTAGCTTTCACCCCTCTCTCAAACATTTACCCTCTCCATTTTTTATTTTTTATTTTTGCAAAAATATGAAAACTCTAACTCAATCCATCTCGACCTCAAAAACTCACTAAAGAAGTATAATGTCGGATGAAGAAACAATAAATAGGCTTAAGATATGTTATTTTAATCCTTTTGACCGATTTAAATGTTGTCTTTAAGCATTTGAAGTTAGCTAAAGTCGCAGATTTCACGACCAGCCAGGGACCAAAATTATTAGATTAATCGTACAATGTTGGACAAAAATATTAAGATTGTTCGGCAGACGTTAGATGAAAATCATAGAAACTCTCGTCTAGTGTGGACGAACAGTGTAGTTTCCGACGTCCAATCAGGGCCGAACATTTTCTTCCCATTTCAACATAATGAATGTTCAATCACGATGAACCAACAACTAAATCACCATATTTTTATTGAAAATAGTTTATGTGTTTAGATAAAAATGAAACAATATGACTTTACAATTAGACAACACATTTGCTTAATTTCTAACCCTAAACAATATTAACTTTTTCTTCTCTTTCTTTTCTTCTTTTTCTCTTCCATGAAGATGGTTGTAATAGAGGTGTGGGAAAAGATGTATTTTGCTTAATTTCTAACCCTAAACAATGTTAACTCTTCTTTTCTTTCTTTTCCATATAGGGGGATGTGTGTGATAGAGGTTTGAGAAGAGATGTGTGTGATAGAGGTGGGGGTATGTGGTTGGGATAATGAAGTTTGTGGGGTGGGGGTATGAGGTTAATGGATATTTGGGTATTTTTAAATGAATTTGGGTTGGTGGATTTCTTAGGGGTATATATGTCTTTTTAAGGTAGGTGTATTTTTGATTATGATGTTTATTATTTTATAGATGTTGTGTGTATTGAAAAATGGGTGTATCAGGAAACAAATGTGTGTACATGTAATTCCTCCGTCCATCAGTAAGGTATCCATTTGATTTTTCACATGAATTAAGGAATATTACTACTCCCTCCGTCCACACGAAACAGTGACGGAGCCAGAAATTGAGCTCAGAGGGGCTAGAATGACATTAAAAATAAAATATTCTTCCCGTCTTATGAAATCATTCATGTAGTTTAAGAAAATTTAACTTTTTTTACGAACTTTTATTGACTTTTTAGGAGTAAATTGATATTTTTACATAACAAATAAAATATAGTATTAATGTTTATTAATATTGTGACATTTTTAAAATTAAAATATAAGTAATCTTTAAATTTATTATTGATGTTATTTTTTTGGGTAAATATAATACAAATAAATGAGTAAAAGTGTAAATAATTTTATTAGACAAAGAGTATTATGTTGTATATTATAAATAAAATAAATTTATTATTGTTATTATATGTAGAATAAAAGTTATTGGAAAAAAAAGGAATTAAATAATCACAAAGAAAGAAGATTAAAAAAGTAAAAACAAGTATAAAATATAAAAGAAATGTATTACAAAAAAATTAAAACATATTCTTACCGCAGGTAGCAATTGAACCTAGACCTCATTTCTTGAAAAGGAGGGATGAACCATTAAGCCAACAAAGACACTTACTAAAATTTGTATATATATATATATATATATATATAGAAAATATTACTAAATTTTCAGGGGGGCAAGTGCCCCCCAGTCCTTAACTCCCTCCGTCACTGACACGAAAGCTCTCAATTTTCTTTTTTCACATGGATTAAGGAATATTATTATTTTATGTGTAGTGAGTGGTAGTCCATACGTGGAGTCCTTTCACTTAAAAAGGGAAATTTGTGCTTTTTGAGTGAACACCCAATATAGTTAAATGGGGACATTTGAAATGGATGGAAGGAGAATTTTACATAAATTTTACTCCCTCCGTCCCGTTTCAATGTTTACGTTTGCTTTTTGCACGTTGATTAACGAGCATAGTATTTTAATAAATAGTAAGTGGAAAGATATAATATTTAATGTAAAGTGAGTAGGTGCATTAGTGTTGGATGTGGGTACCATGGTGATATATTAATTGTTTTAGGTGAGTCCCATATTCCAAAAAATGAAACGTAAACATTGAAATGGGATGCCCAAAATAGAAATATGTAAACATTGAACTGGGACGGAGGGAGTATGTTGGATTTATCCGCCCAGGGAGCCGAGTCCACTCAATCCAACAACATGATATTGTCTGCTTTGGGCCGCCCACTGGCCCGCACGATTTTACCACTTTGGACTCACACCCAAAAGGCCTCATGCTAGGGAGAGTCCATCCCTCATTTATAAACTTATCGCCATCCCCACTTCTACCCAATGTGGGACTTTAGGACTTTGGTTGATACCTAACCAACATTTCCCCCTAAAAAAAGTCCCGCAATTAGACATCCAGTTTGAGGTTCGAACATCCTACCAACCAGGGTCGGTTAAGTCTGGGGCCTGACTCTGATACCACTTGTTAGGTTTATCCGCACAAGGAGTCGGGCCCACTTAATCCAATAGCATGATATTGTCCGCTTTGGGCCGCCCACTGACCCGCACGGTTTTAGTTGACACTCAACCAATATTTTCATCGATGTGGGACTTTGGTTGATACTCAACCAATATTTTCCCCTCAAACAAATCCGGTGGGACTTTGGTTGGCACTCAACCAATATTTCCCCCTCAAACAAATCTGGGTCAGTTAAGTTTGGGGTCCCCCTCAAACAAATCCGGTGGGACTTTGGTTGACACTCAACCAACATTCACCCCTCAAACAAATCTGGGTCGGTTAAGTTTGGGCCTGACTCTGATACCAATTGTTAGGTTTATTCGCCCATGGAGACGGGCCCACTCAATCCAATAACATGATATTGTCCGCTTTGGGCCGCCCCCTGGCCCGCACGGTTTTACTACTTTGGGCTCACGCCCAAAAGGGCTCATGCTAGGGAGAGTCCATCCCTCATTTATAAACCCATCGCCATACCCAATTCTAACCATTGTGGGACTTTGGTTGACACCCAACCAACATTTCCCCCTCAAACAAAGTCTCGCAGCTAGACCATTCAATCCAATAACATGATATTGTCCGCTTTGTGGCCGCCCACTGGCCAGCATGCTTTTATCACTTTGGGCTCACACCCAAAAGGCCTCATACTAGGGAGAGTTCATCCCTCATTTATAAACCCATCGCTATCCCCACTTCTAATCGATGTGGGACTTTGGTTGACACTCAATCAACAGTTTATAATAGTATTAGTGGTGAGTTGTTGATCATATATGAGGTCATTTTTCTTAAAAAAATAAAATAAAATAAATATATTTAGAATTTATAATTGAACTGAAGAAATGAATATCTTATATGCATAGGGAAAGAGTATATTTTAAGCCAACACTTGCAATAAGATGCATACAATTTTATGTGACTTAGGATATTTTTGTTTTGAATTTTCTTAATCGATTTTAGATTTTAAAATCTATGATCGTTCTACTTTGGTTTTAAAATTAACTCATACACACTTACAAATCAAGATAATTCTCAATCTAGTTCATTATATATATATATATATATATTTTTCCTCTAAAATAATATCCATCCTCTCTCCTCTTATATTTTCGTCAATTTCTTACAAATATCACCACATGCCTTTTTCTTATTGATTTGAAATTAAAACATAATGATTTCATTTATTCTCTAAATATGGTGATTTAAATATAAACTATGGATATGTTTTTTCAACATTTCTATTTCGTCGTATTATGAAGTTTTTGTAATAGTTCATTCATTAATAAAATGCAAATTTATACATTGAAGATCAATTGCATAGCTTCCCCTTGACCTAATAATAATAAATGGAACATTAAAATCTGGTCTGCATAAATATAATTATTTAATTTTGTGTGATTAGTGCGGAATAATGATTGATTTGTTTAGACAATTAATGGGGGCGTGATCATTACCTAATCTCGTGAACAAGATTCCTTAATTCGTTTCTTGTTGATGCTACATAAGTTGATGGAACAAGGGACCAACCATAAAGGGCAACAATCTTTTTGGCAATACTCAACTATTTACATAGAAATGATGAACATATATATCACACCTTTGACTTTAGGGAAAGTTATGTTTAATTAATTTTGCTTTAATCGTGACACTAGCTTTTGCATCTTGTGACTCTTTCGATAAATAGTTGATTTGTTTGTTTACAAAACCCAACATAAAACCAAATAACAACTTGTCACACGGCAGAATTGCAAGAATCTTGATTAAAAGGTTGAGTTAATAATAATCACTAAAAACTTTTTTTTATTATTAATAAAATATATTCCGTTGATAAAAATTTCAAGTTAAATTGATTTACCAACAAATTAATAATAAAATCAATTGATAAAGTGGTGTTTGATAAACTTTTACCAATGAAAATTAAATTCCGTTGATAAATACTGCTTTTGCTAAAATGTTGTTAATAGTTCCGTTGTCAATTTATATATAATAATTCTATTGCTAAATCGTTGGTATATAATAATGAATATTTTTACCTTGTAAAATTTATGTAAATCAGACTAGGGAATCCCATGCTACACTTTTATACCTAATATATACCTATTTGTAATAGAAAATTACAAAATTGAGGGAAATTGCATAATTATTCACTAATAATTTTCTTTTCTATAGGATTACATTACATTCTGCATAGATTAGAAACTAAATGCGCCCCACATTCTCCTTTCGGCAATGTGCTTACAAAAGTATGAGAGACCTGAAACTCATCGAATCCTCATTAGTAGTTAAGTTTAGCAGTTCATAGAAAGAAACTCAACTATAGATCTCAATTTTTGTACGGAATGCCATGAGTTGTCAATTTCTATTTTAGAATAACAGAAGATACTGGCGATTTTGGGAGTGTTCGATCAAGACCAAGTGAATCTTTCTAAGTTGATGCTTTGATTGAAAAGTTGCCGCCTCTTTAGAATGATTTCAAGAAATATATCAAGCACAAAAAGAAAGAAATGAGGCTTTCTGAGGCTAGGATTGAAGAAGATAATCGAAAGTCCGAGGTCCAAACATTTATAGGGAAAAATGTGATCTTGGGCGTGATGCGCGTTTCTTTGCACGTAAAATTAATCTCCAAGTATTAAGGATATCAGTTGCAGCTTAGCAAGCGACCAAGTGAAATATCGAACTCAAAGGACGGCGTATTATCAATTAAATTATTATCTAAATTAATTAAGACGAAAGACAATAATAGTTGTGGAATCAATTATCAACTACTAAACAATTAAATTAAATAACAAGTAAAATAAATAACACTAAAAGAATACAAAAATGGATCAAGTAGGAGAATATGTAGTTCTAGGGTAATCTAATTTTACTAATTAACTTCCCTCTCAAGTGCAGGCCGACTCTGCCTTATGGACAATGGACGCATCACTAAACCATGCAAATCTACTCTATAGATACAAGTAAATATGCGTGTAACACGTGTGAATAACCTCGGAGTAAGAGATATAATTTCACCCCCCTTTTTTAGGTACTATCAGCATCAATTATTTCCCACGTCTGGAATCTAACCCGATATGATCTCCTTTTATAGGTACTATAAAATTACCCTCTTTATCCTGCTTACTAACCCGAATTCAATTCAATTAATAAACATTCATATATGATAGTTCTAATGAAGTTTTGGAGTCCCCTCACTTAGAATCATAACATGGAATCCTGTTCAGCGGTGAACGCACTCAATCTACAACTAAGATATAAATTCAGACTCTATATACCAATTGAAGATGCACAAAACGACAGGTGAATATGGATTAAGAAAGCATAATCATATATAAAATAAATTCACAAGTAGTGTTGTACGGAAGACACACAAGAGAGTTTAATTAATTCATAAAACCTTCATAAACCCTAGATTTACTAAAACGGTTCTAGCCCATGATGTTTCGAAGAACAATCATGAGTGTTGGATAGATCTTACCCATATGTTCGAAAAATACAAGATAAATTAGAAACAAAGAAAACCCTAGATGTGGGCATCATCGCATCTTTCTCCATCTTGAATCCTCCTTTTGGTTCTCCTCTTGATTCCACAGATGAATCTTCAAAGTGATGGATGGATGGAGGAAAGGATGTGGATGATGGTTGGGGGTGATCCCCCCTTGTGGGGTGTAGGATGATTGTGTTGTGTTCTCCTCCAATCTAATTCAATCTAATCTAATGAATATGATGTGATCTACATCCCCTTTTATACTTGTAAGCTCTCCTTATGGACCTTGGATGGGCTTTTTCTTGGAAAATACGAAAAAATACGAACTTGGAGTGTAAAAATATTGATCCGGAGCTATTCAGGCATGTGGTTCGATCATGGTTCAACCTATAAGCTTGTTCGAACCATGGTCGAATCGAAATCGGTGATTTTTTGCACTCTAGGCATGTGGTTCGACTATGGTTCGACCTCATGGCTGGTCGAACCACATCATCGTGGTCGAACCACACTTTTACGATTTTTAGGCTGCTGATTTGACCACGACACGAGCTTCGATTTGAGAAATTTTTACGCTCACACGATCCTCTCTTTCTTGACTTTCTATTCATATAAAGAACTCATAAAAACTCCAAGATTTGAAGGTGTAACAAGCCATGCAAAGTGTCACAGCCGTTCTATCCGGTACAGCTCGCGCGATGTCACTGTTTTGAACATAACGTTTTCGTATGGATTCCAATTAAGGTGTTCTTTATGCCAAAACAACCCTCTCTTCTATGGCTTTCCAACGATATATCACAAATTTATTTTTGAGCTCCACACAAACATAAAAAAATTACACAAATTGGACTTGTATTTTTCAGCATTCTTGCACAAGTTGCACCTTTTCATCAACTTTGTACTTTTGATTATTTTTCTACCTAAAACACAATAAAATACCTTAAGTGCACCTTTTTCTCAAATATATCGAATATAAGATATTTGTGCTAATATATGACAATAATTCCCATCAAGAAAGTGTTAAATTGGATTCTAAAACACGCTTATTTTCACTCTCATCAATCCGCAAACAAAAATATTGGAAAAACTCATGTACATAAGAGCACACAAACCCTAATCGTGCATAGAGAGAAATCTCATACCTCTCACCATAGGATTATGTTGCAGCAGAAGAATACTAACAAATCGTTTGATACTCACGTTAGTATCTCTGGATCAAATCTTCAACATGGGGTTGAAAGATTATTTTTAAAGAATTTGTATTAAATTGAATGAATATGAAGAAGTGTATTTTGAGTCGTGAATATGGGAGAGAAAATACACAAGGAGAGAAGTTCTGAATACTGTGTTCTGCAATCTCTAACGCGTTCACGATAACTGCTTCACGCAGTATACTATATTCCCCAAAAGGAGGAGTTAAAAAACCAACTTTTTAACTCCCTCTCTCTGTATTATCCACACTTCAAATGTTGAATATTATTGAATAACACTCACATATGAAGTCAAAAGTCGTCAGACTCATTTTCTTCATGAATCATATTCTCATACAGATTAATATATTGTGTGACTCACGAGATATGAGTTTTAATCGCTATAACTTGTTAGAGATATATAGCAACTCAACTAGTTTATCAAAGAAACTCAACAAGTTCGCTATACTCCAGAACTCTTGAACATTTAACATAAGTTGAAATATCTCTTTTCAATCCCTTAATTTGTCAGAGCATATTCAACCCTTTTTGCAAAAAACTATATATTCATAATCAAGACCCTGCTTGATTGACTAGTCAATGAATCACAATAGTATATGTTAAATTAAGACGTTTTTCCCATTTCACTAAGTATCTACAGTCTCCCACTGTAACTGCTTTCCTAGACATGCACCGCATTGCCGTTATTAACCATAGCTCTTTTGGTAACATGCTAAAGTAGCAACACTAAAGTGAAGACTTAGAATGTAGTAGAAAGTCATAAGGGTAATAATTAGATAAGGACTCATACTTTTGAGAAAATAGGGATAATTTTCTCAATCCCGTTGGGATCAACTTAGCACAAGTCGTTTTCCTAAAACACTTGTCACAATGTCTTTAACTTCCTTCCATGAAAGCATATGTCGTATTTCATTTAATTTAGACATCATGTAAATCAGAGTTCAAGTGTGTCCCATACACTTAACCAGGATATCCTCTCTCCAATGTATAGGATCTCCGTCGATTTAGCTTTACAACAAGTTGGATTAGATTCGTGGTGAAATATATTCCGATTACATTAATTATCGTAATCTCATCTATGCGCTCCCACTTAGCCAGATGTGATTTCTCGTATGAGAGAGTCAATCATAACTTGCCGACATACTATTATATATGAACTATCACATATAATTTATAAAATATATACGTATATTTGAGCCATTAACCATTCCATTAACATACATTAACATATTCAATACATCATTTTAAATCCTTCGCAAACCCAATCCTTTTACATATCCTATGGATACATCTCTGGGAATCGGTTGGGTAAAGGGATCTGCTAACATCAAACGAGTAAAAATGTATCTAAGAATCACTTTCTTCTTGTCTACAATATCTCTAACAAAGTTGAACTTCGTATCAATGTGTTTGGTCTTTCCATGATATTTGGGGTCTTTTGTGTAAGCAATGGCTGCTTGATTATCACAATTGATTAAAATAAATCGACAGAGTGAAACGACCAAAAAAAAGTAAAGTTAGAAAGCCGTATAATAGGTGGAAACTATCTTGTACGGTTCGGGGGATAATTGGCGTACTCCGATCAGTGGGGGAAATCTTTGGCTCTATCGAACATACAGGGAATTGGAGGTAGCATTCTACCGAGACAGTGAGTGGTTGAAGCAGTTCAATTGGTATGAGACGAGGCAATGGCCTATGATTAGCCCAGAGATCTTCCTATTCCTAAGCGGATATCTTCAAATTTCTGTTCCCACTAGAGTGTTTAAGACCTCCAAGTGTTTCATGAATCTTCTCAACCAAATAGCCTCTTGAACTACAGACGCACATGCCATAACTCAACTTCCATAGTGGACAATGCTATGCAAGTCTATTTCTTGATACACCATGAGATTGCTCCATTATTGAGCAAGAAGACATAACCAGAAGTTGATTTGCGTTCATCTAAATATCCACTCCAGTCAGTGTCTGAATACCTATTCAGTGTACTGTTATTCCCTTGATAACAAAAAGAATAATCTGCAGTCCCTTTCAGGTATCTGAAAATTCTTTTAACAGCCATCCAATGCTTCTTCCCCAGATTAGATTGATACCTGCTTACCAGACCAACAACATAGTAAATGTCTGGTCTTGTACACAGCATTGCGTACATAAGACTTCCAATCGCATTGACATATGGTACTTTGGACATTTCATTCTTTTCATCTTGAGTCTTGGGACACATTTATTGACTCAATGATTCGCCTTTCAAAATAGCAGTATCTATAGGCTTGCAAATGTCCATCTTAAATCGTTCTAAAAGTTTCTTGATGTAAGTCTCTTGAGACAAACTCAATAATTTCTTTGAATGATCCCTATGGATCTTCACACCAAGTATGTACTCTACTTCACCCATATCTTTCATCTCGAAATTTGAAGATAACCATCTTTTTATGGTTTCAAGATACTCTTTGCTATTACCCGCAAGTAGTATGTCATCCACATACAAGGATAGAATCATAAAACAGTCATTGGACCGTTTAACGTAAATAGTGGTCTTCGTTTATCATAACGAAGTTATATGAGATGATAGTAGTGTGAAACCTCAAATACCATTGTCTAGAGGATTGTTTAAGTCCGTAGATCGACTTCTTCAATCTACAAACTTTATCCTCTTGACCTCAAAGAATAAATCCTACAGGCTGTTGCATGTAGATTTCTTCTTCTAATTCTCCATTGAGAAATGCGGTTTTAACATCCATTTGGTGTAATTCTAAATCCATACTAACCACTATAGCCAACAGTAGACGAATCAAGGCAAACCTCACTACAGGTGAAAAATTTCTTCGTAGTCTATACCCTCTTGTTGAGTATAACCTTTTTCCACCAAGCGAGCTTT
This sequence comes from Pogostemon cablin, assembly GCA_023678885.1. NCBI lineage: Eukaryota > Viridiplantae > Streptophyta > Magnoliopsida > Lamiales > Lamiaceae > Pogostemon > Pogostemon cablin. Next base: position 35,231,777 of record CM042951.1, read on the forward strand.
ATACCTCTCTGTTGAGCCATCAGCCTTTCTTTTGATTTGAGAATTCATTTATTCCCAATTTCCTTTCGTCCCTTCAGAAGATCTACAAGTTTCCAAACTTGATTTTTCTTTATAGACTACATCTCCTCTTTCATTGCTTTCATCCATTTCTCCTTTGCCAGACAAGTCAGAGCTTCTTTAACATTTCTGCTCTCTTCCTCATCAATAGGAGAAACATCTTCATTTTCTGGTGAAACAAAGAAGGCATGTTCTTTAATATCATAATGACTTTTGGACACATGTTTCCTAGAACTTTTCTGAGATAGCTGTTGATGATCTTCTATAGACAAAATGCTCTAATTAGGAATCGCCTGATCCTCAATCAGCAAATATCTATCAAGATCCACACCATCAGCTAAACTACTACTCGCACTTGGATCTTGTAGGTATTAGTTTTCTACTACCTCGAAAATAGGTTCGACATCCCTAATGCCCCCTCTACTTGGAAATTTAGTTTCCAGAAAATTAGCATTACGTGATTCTGTCTCAGTTAAGCTCCCATCCTGGTCTTCTATGAACACGTAACCCTTAGAATGTTCGCATTATCTTATGAAGATACACTTTTTGCCTCTAGAATCCAATTTTCTATACTGACTCGATGAATCATGTATGTAAGCTGCTGATCCCCAAGCTTTAAGGGTACTTAAGTCAGGTTTTCTACCCATCCAAAGTTCATATGGAGTCGGAGTAACTGATTTGGAAGGCACATGATTAAGAACATAAGCTGCCATAAGCAACGCATCTCCCTAAAAAGAGATCGGTAGATTAGCTTGTGCCATCATGGATTTCACCATCTCCAAGAAAGTCCTATTCCTTCTTTTGGCAACATCATTTTGTTGAGGCGTATAAGGAATGGTTAATTGTCGGATTATACCCTTTTCATTAGAAAATTTCTTGAATTATTCTGATAGATATTCATGTCCTCTATCAGTTCTTAAAACTTTGATAGATTTGTCCTTTTGATTTTCAACTTCACTCAAGAATCATCTAATATAATTCAATGCTTCAGACTTATGAGATATCAAATAGACATTTCCAAAATGTGAATAATCATTAATGAACGTAATAAAATAGTGAGCTCCATGTCGTGCTCTCACATTTACAAGACCACATATATCGGAATGGATTACTTCTAATGGAGATTCAATCCTAATATCTTTACCAAAAGGTTTTCTAGTTATTTTTTCAGCAAGACAATGTTCGCATTTGGATAATTCAACTTTTGAAGAAAGACTCAACAATAATTCTTTTACAAGTCTATTCATCATATCTTACCCAATATGACCCAATCTAGCATGCCAAACATTATCATTCACATTTTCATTACTAGAAGAACAAGCATTTAGTAAATATGAATAATCATCATAATAACTAAGTCATTCTATTACAATTTAAAATCATAAAACCATCAGTCATATGTCCAGATGCATAAAAAGTATCATCAATGCTAATTACTGTTAGATTGTATACTGAAATTCTAGCTTTTTGTATGAACAATGTTTTAACAATTTAATTTATTTGAAATGAGAATTATGTGATCAAACGTTTGCAATAATGTTGTTGTAAAAGTCCATTTACTTTATACTATAGATAATGTGGTGTGCGGCATCACACGGAAGATCATATTATCTGCTCCTTATAAAGTATAAGCAGATGTTCACAACTGAGATAGATGGGGACTATCTATCGGTATGGTTAAAGTGTGATTTGGCATTAGTCTGTCTTGACTATAAAATTGCACTAGTGCACTTTGAGTATTGAACAGGACCTCGTTGAGATCATTCGGTTCATATTGACTATATAATAGAACTTGATATATGTTATTATGGATGTTCGTACTCTTAATTCCTATACAATAATCTCGACACGTAAGCCAGTATTTATTTCTTTGATTCATCAATGGGTGAGATTTAATAGTTAAATTAATATGCTCGGTGAGTTGGGAGATGGTGTCGTCTCTATGGTGTGCTGTTGATTGTAGAAGGAATCTATATCCTAACGGAATTGGTTGATAATGTCCCCTTGAGGAGCTCATAATGATTATTATGTAAACCTTGCAGGTGGATTTATTCCGAAATGATAATAAGGTTGAGTGGTACTACTCTTGGTGATTATATTAATTAATGGAGTTGTCAGTAACTTAATTAATTAATGAGCATTGAATCTTAAACACGGGGAGATTAACAGGCTCATAATAAGAAGGAGCCCATAAACGTAATTTGGGATTAGGGTGGCAGTGCAATAATATTTCTTTAGTGGAATGATTTATTATTATTAGACTTAAGTATAAGTTTTGGGCTAAACTTGGATGCTAAAGCCAATGGGAGGCCCAAACCCTAATTTCTCCTCCTGGTCCCTGTTGTAGCCTATAAATAGCCAATCTCAGAAGCCCAGTAACTTGATACACACGACATAAACATCATGAGTTTGAGGGAGCTACAGATTGAGATCGTCTCGTAGATCATTGCCCACACAACGTCGAGATGTGGCTTAGGAATACAACAGAAGACCGGAAGGTCGTTTGCTGTTTCTATCCGCCAACTTCCATGATTTTTATAAAATAGTGCGTAAGTACAAACTAGACGTTTGATATACTGACGGAAAGCCACAGAAGATATGATCATTTTGGCATGTAGATCACTCAAATCAGAGATTGGATGACGAAGTTATGGCCAAAACCATATGACTGCGCAGGCTGCCAGCGAGAATCTTTCTTCTTCAACATACTCTGGTGAAAGGTAATACGTTTCTATGATTTCTTGCATCCGTAAAATTAAAAATGCATGGAACCCTAACGGTTCACATTAACTAAAAGATACAAACTCCAACAATTGGTATCAGAGTGTAGGTTCTATAGCTAAACGTGACACGTTAGGCTAGGGTTTATGTGCATATGTGATTTACTTTATAATTGAATCACATGTGGCTAGTTAGGGTTTTAGTTTTATGAATTAATTCATGGATATTCCAATGTGAAAACCCCATGTTGGTTATCGGCTGGTGAATGGAAATCATCGTGAAAGCCTGTTTAATGGTCTACATGATGAAAACTCTAAACCCTTCACGGCTGCAATCGATGGTGATACCTGAGTGCCGATGGCGATGTGGAATGGAAAGGCTGGGCCTGGCTGACGGCAGAAGTTGCCATGTTAGGCTGCAACTTTGGATGTCAGAGACATGATGATCTAGACATGTTAGTTGTCGGACTTTCTGCCCGATTCCAAGCATGAAAACTGGTAGCAAGGTGGCCGGACCATTCAGAGCACAACTGTCTTAAAAGCATAGGCGACGACTTCTGGTGGTGTTTTGACCACCGGTGCAGTGATAGTCACGTCTGCCAGTGATAAAAGTTGCGATCTGCGACTGCTTTCGAGGGCTGTTGTTGGCGAATAATGGAACGACTAGATTTGTACAGCAGCAGAATGATGCTTGTTGGTAGTGATGGCGGCTGAACGATGGAAATGATGGCGGGCAACGGCACCTGCGCCGTCGATATATGGCGCTGGTAGCTGGGCGCTGTGATCGCCGCAAGTTGGAGATAGATGATTAATCTAGCCATGGTGGCTTGTGGTAGACATGAAAGGCAGAGGACAACATGCGCTGGATGAAGTCGTGATGAGACTAACAGATGAGATGCAAGGCACCATGATGGGGCTGTCGGCGGATGGTTGTCGCTAGTGGTCGGTGCAACCATCAAAAAGTCATGGGGCTCTCGCATGGGTGATACCGTCCATCATCGTTAGCACATGATTGACTCACGTTGGAGGCTTGATGGAGTGACAGGCATTTCAGGAATGGGCCTGTCCAGGTCTTGATCGAACTGGTTGCCATTTTGAACGGTACATGTAATTGTGTATCAGACATGACACGCATTGCAGTTTACCTTGTGGTATATCCTCTTGTACACTTGGTACTTATACTTTGTGTTTTCTTCTCACTACCTTTCGAACAACTCATACATGGGTTTGTGATTTATTACATAGTCCCTTTCCAAAAATCTAGTGTTTGTGTTAACAATCACCCTTCGATCTTTTAGACTAAATAAATCACCTTCATTTTTATAGCATATCCCACAAACAAACAAACATTGAAATGAATTACTGTTTCTAGGGCTTATCCATAAAATGAATTAAGTAATTTCAAATAATTCATCATCTATCTAATCATTACCATAAGAGTCTTATTCCTTCTATCCACCACACCATTCAGCTGGGGCATGCCCGGTGTAGACCACTTGAGATTTAATCTCAACCTATGATTAATAGTTCCTAATTATCCTAAGAGGTACTCGTAATGACGATTAAATCGTCATTATTTGATATATTTTCCATGATGCTTTACTGTACCAACCTTGTAATTCTTGAATAAATCAAAGAATTTAGACATGCAGTGCATCAAATAAATATATCGATATCTAGAATAATCTTCGATTATTCATAACCACCTCTCGCCTAGATAATATTAGGCCCGCTTGAATCAGAATGAACCAATTCCAACATATATATCTTTGGCTCTATACCCCTTTACCTTGAAAAGGTAATTAATCAGTTTTACTTCCAAGTAAGACTCGCAAGTCCGATAGTTTCCACTTCAGATAAACCTTACGGTCCATCTGCTATCAACTTTTGAGTCCTACTCAAGTAAAATGATCTAGTCTTAGACGCCAAATGCATGTTTAGTTCATCTCCGAAGGTTACTTTCTCTTACTAAGATCAGAAGATGCATTATTAATTACTATTTGTTGCATCTGTGGAATATACATGATTTAAGAGTATACAAATTGTCCATCAACATACCATAACAGATTACAACTCTATCCTTCATTATAATGACCATGTCATTTAAATGAAATGGAGTATCCATCTATTAATGCATAGAAACCAAAATCAAATTCTTTCTATGAAAACGTAAGTAAAGACAATTTTACAAAATCAAACGTTTATTCATATCGTAAGATAAATAAACAACTCCCACTGCAATAGCCACTAGTCTTGTAGTTTTACCAATGTCATAACAATCTTATCATCACTTAGTAATGAACATTCAGTGATTCCAGTATCTACACACTTCGTGTCAGTAGATGCCATCACTAATCATGTTTAAACAACTAGTAAGTAAGATTCTATCCTTGTTCACTCCTTTTATGAAATTGAATTTCCTTTACCACATGTTTTTTCAGGAGTTTCCCACCATATACAACCTCTTGTAATTCATGAGAAACTTACTCAAAACATCTAGGCAATTATGAAGAATAAAATTGACTTAGGTGTCCCCTTCAACTTCTATTCTATGTATTTCAAATTCATTCATCAAATTCAATCATGACCTACCGCCTTTTAAATTACTCAAGTATCCGAAGAGTTACATGAGACCATCATATTTCTATGAACCTCTCATCTCTTCACTAGAGATTTTAATAGGCATCATGAGACGTCCTTTGTGAGAACACACATGTATTTTCTTAAGCAGTAAAATTCAAAATCAAGATTCTTTTCTAATCATCTAATTTGGACAAGTAAATGTAATTTCTTTTAGTTAATAATAAGTGAGATAAAACCATTTGAAAATCAGAGAATCACAAATAAATATACCGATCAAAACTTCGAATTTTATCCTTTTATATTGATTCCCTCAAAACAATATAAAAATAAAATTCACCGACATCTCAAGCACCGTGAGTCTGCAAGCCACGATACTGTGGACGTTTACAAACCCGAACATTTACAAGAGAAGGTTTTACCCATTAATTTCATTTGTCAACCTAACTTTATGACAAAATAATTAATAGTCGGTTCCTCTTTAGCTATGCAAATAAAAACAGTGACTCCGATGGGGAGGATACTTATTATTTACACCTAAGTGTACACTATTATTTGACTCCAAGTCCGCGGCCCAAGCTTATGTGCCTTACAGATGGAGAAGTACACACGCGCTCGGATAACTTCCTACAGTCATCAATTATAAGTCTGTACAGTGATCCGCACATGAACTCATCCGATAGGGAAGAAGGTCTATGCCAACGCGCAAGTTCATATGCATCACATTACAAACATAATTATTTAAAGAAGTTTGTCCCAGCAATCCATGAATAAACTCATCCGATGGGGAGGAAGGCTCTAATGCCGACGCGCAAGTTTATTCACATTGCTAACAAACCAATAATGGAGGCCGCGGGAATTTTTACCAATCCCCTCTCCCACTTAGTTATTCAACACCGAGGGTTTTTACATGCATATAATATTTAAAAATAAAATACGCAACCTAGCATGCTCATACTTCCAAATATATAACAATAATTGACCAATAAAACAATTATAGCAGTTATATATAAGGAAATAAATTGTCAAAATAAGTTGACTTGATCAACAATCCAACATACATGCATATAATATACCAAATATAATACGCAATCTAGCATGCTTCTATTTAAGGCAATAAATCATAGAGAATCATTCATACATATATAACAATAATCAATTAATAAATCAATTATAACAGTTATATAACAGCGAATTCGATTGTTCGCCACCAATCACGAATGCGGACAACTGCGATGGGGATCGACCTCCCCGCAGCTTGCTCCACCACTCTGGCATCCTGCCCGATCATATTGTGAAGACTCACGCGGAACCTGATGCAGACCAGTCGAACTTGATGCAAACCCGCTCGAACTTGGTGCAGAGTCGATCAAACCTGATGTAGACCAATCGAACCTGATGTGAATCCGCTCGAACCTGGTGCAGCATTGATCGAACCTGATGCAGACCAATCGAACCTGATGCAAATCCGCTCAAACCTGGTGCAGCATCGATCGAACCTGATGCAGACCAATCGAACCTGATGCAAATCCGTTCGAACCTGGTGCAGCATCGATCGAACCTGATGCAGACCAATCGAACCTGATGCAAATCCGTTCGAACCTGGTGCAGCATCGATCAAACCTGATGCAGACCAATCGAACCTGATGCAAATCTGCTCGAACCTGGTGCAGCATTGATCGAACCTGATGCAGACCAATTGAACCTGATGCAAATCCGCTCGAACCTGGTGTAGTATCGATCGAACCTGATGCAGACCAATCGAACCTGATGAAAATCTGCTCGAACCTGGTGCAGCATTGATCGAACCTGATGCAAATTCGCTCGTCCAAGGGCCTACTTGCACGGAACCAAGTTCAGCCCAACGCGCAACATCAAACTACACCAACTGTCGTTCAGGGTTCGCAACTTTAGGAACCTGGGAATCCAATCTCCACCGTCCAGAATCTACTCCTATGAGTTTTGAACATGCTGTCCAAATTACAGGTCGATCCAACGGTTAGATTGTGAGAAACAGCTTTTTTCCCTCGACTGCGCAGAACAGAATCGCCAAATAAACTGCTTCTGTTTTCGGCATATTCCCGACAACACAAAGCTCCAAATACGATCTTCACCGTTCAGAATGTACATCCACAAAATCCAAACGTGCTGACCGAAATTCAGCCTGATCCGACGGTTGAAAATCTGGTTATTGCCTCTGCAATATCACTGCGCTGGATTTTCTCTCAATTTCTTCCTTCCATGTGAAATTGACGAACAGTTTTCGTCGAATCCTCTCACACACAACCATCAACGAACAGATATGATATAGAGTATATTTCACATAGGGATATTCATGGTTTGCGCAGTAAAACCAAAACCCTAAACATGCGATCCTAATTTCGAAAAATTAACCACATAAACCCTAGTCTAACGTGTCACGCTTCACCACGAAACCGAAGCTCTGATACCAATTGTTGGCGCTCGATCGTTTGGTTAACGTGACCCGTTAGAATACCATGCATTTCTATCACAGCGGAAGCAATAAACATAGAAACAATTACCGTTCACCAAGGTATGTTGATGAAGATTAATTCTCGCAGGCAGCCTGCATAGTCCCACGAAAATGGCCATAACTTCCTCGTCTGATATCAGAATTGACTGATCTTTACGTTCAGACGATCCTCTCTTCGACGGCTTTCTGTCAGTATATTGATCATCAAATTCTGAGCACTATACGAATTTATACAAATTTCGCAAGGTCGCGGACAGCAGCAAACTACCTTCTGATCTTCTGCTGTATGTCCCAAGTCCGATCTCGACGTCGTGTGGGCGACGATCTACGAGACCTCCTCAATCTGCTCTCAACCCTCATCACACGTGAATAATCAATTAGATTAGATTAGGGTTCCAGATAAGGTGAGGTGACTTATATACATGGGCTACAACAGGGACCAGGAGGAGAAATTGGGTTGGGCCTCCATTGGGCTTAAGTATCCAAGCTTAGCCCAAAGCTTATACTTAAGTCCAATAATAATAATATATTCCACTAAAATATTATTATTGCACTACCGTACCAATCTCAAAATTACGTTTTGGGCTCCTTTTTATTATGAGCCCGTTAGTCTCCCCATGTTTAAGATATACAATGTCCATTAATTAATTAAGTTACTGACAACCCAATTAATTAATATCTCATCCAAGAGTAGTACCACTCAACCTCATTATCATGCCGGAATAAATTCCACCTGCAGGGTTTAAATGATAATCCTTATGAGCTCCTCAAGGGAACATCATCAACTTATGACGGACACGGATTCCTTCTACAATCAACAGCACACCATAGAGACAGCACTACTTCCCAACTCATCGAGTTTGTTGATTTAATTACATGTAAATCTCACCCATTGATGAATCAAAGAAATACATACTGCCCTACGTGTCGAGGTTATTGTATAGGGATTAAGAGCACGAACTTCCATAATAACTGAGATCAAGTTCTCCTATAAGTCAGTATAAGTCGAACGATCTCAAGCGGTCCTGCTCAATACACATAAGTACACTAATGTGATTCTATAGCCAAGACAAGCTAATACCAAATCACACTACAACCATCCCGATAGAGAGTCCCCGTCTATCTCTGTTGTGAGCATCAGTTTATACTTTATAAGGAAACCGATAATATGATCTTCCGCGTGTTGTCGCACAACATATTATCTACAGTATAAAGTAAGTGGACTATTGCATCGAACATATAAATAAATTATAAGATGCAATCATTTGATCATATGATTCTCATTTCAAATTAATTGTTACAATATTGTTCAAACAAAAAGCTAGACTTTTAGTATACAATCCAACACTACTCGCCCAGGACCAAGGGTGAGTTCCGTACTCGAGCCATGCAGGAGGCAGAAGCACGGGTCGTGTGCTGAGCACGGCCCTGTAATTGATGGTCATGTGCGAGCATAAAAAAATACTACACGCTCATGACTGAGGGTGTGTACGGAACACGAGCCGTGTAGTGTTCAAAATCATATTTTAAAAGGCCCAATCTCAGAACAGTTTAAACACATCCCTCACTCCGTATGCACTGAGAAATGTGAATTTGAGTCCAAATACACTTCAATCTTCACCCAATGTTCATAAATCTCCATTAATAAGGTTAGTTTGAGCGATTGAGAGTGAATTTCTTCAAATTTCAACATCAAAATCTCATTCAAGCCCTCAATTGAAGGTATAAACTTTATGAACCCTAAATTTCAAATTCGTTGAGATTTTGCTAGAATTGAGCAAATTGATGCATGGGCTTTGTGCTATAGTGATTTTAGAATGTGCTTATGATTGTTGAACATACATGTGTCAATTTAATTGTTAAACTGAAGTGAAATTAGGGTTCATGAGATATAAATTTGGGAATTCTTGAGTTTGGATAGATTGAGTGATTATAACATGGCACATTGATTGGGAATGTTGTAGAATGATGAAATTGACATGAAATAGGCTTAAGTGATGAGAATTTGGGCATGAGGTTATATGAATTTTATTTTTGAAGCACATTGACATGTTGTGCATACCAAGTGTTCGATGAAATGCCTAAGTGATAATTTTATGTAATTTTGAAATCATATATGCATTTTAAGTAGTGATGGTTTAATTGAAAACATATATGAGAAAAATATGTGCAAACATGATATGAATTGAGGTGTAAACTGATGGATGATTGGAAGGATTGATAGTGAAGTGTAATATTTGTTGGTGATGCTTGAAGCTATGATTATGTGATTGGGTAATGCTAATGCATAGTATAGTTCACACTTAGTTGAATAAAAAGTGTTGAGTATAATCCTAATGCATTATCATTCCTAATGATGCAATTGAGTATAACTTGAGCTTGTGTAAAATTGTAGATGGCCGAGAGGAGAGTAAGAGCAAGGAATGAGGACTTCATCATCATTACCGATTCGGGGGAACTAGCTAATCTTGATGCTAAATTAATGGAAGATGAGATTCATCCGGACTACTTTGGGGTAGAATTTGAAGAGGATTGGGAAAAGTATGTGCTCTGTTAGCAAACACTTGCCCCTAAGATTAAGCCAACCCAATTCCAAGACACAACAACGATGGAAGGGTTAGGAATAGAGGAAGATTTGAGGAAGTTGTTTAGGTTTGCACAGATGGAAGAGTTCTTCGATAAAAGGCCACCTACTTACTATCATCTCACTGATGAGTTCATGAGTACACTCCAAGTAAAGAAAGATAGAAATAAGTTCCTCATTTCCATTACTTTTCAGCTGGATAACATGATGATAAGGAAGATTCCTCTATATGTTTTGAACCGATTCTTTGGATGCCCACCATATGAAAATCATAGAAGTTTTTATGCAGGCGGGGGTTTTAACCAGCAAGATTGGTGGAAGAGATTGTAAATGATGGGACATAACAGGCAGGATATGTTCCCAATGCTTCAAAAGGTACGGCAATAAGGAATTCGATAATAAGATACTTAGAGAAGATTGTCTCGAACACTGTTCTGGGAAGGTTTGAAAGTGGAACAGTAGGTGAGAAGCATCTATATATCATATATTGTCTATATAATGAGCTACCACTAAACATGGCTGCGCATTTTGTTCAACATGCTGAGAGAGTTGCCAAGAGACAGACTTCTCAAGGATTGATGTTAGGAGGTATGATCTCTATGATAGCTCAAGGATTGGGAGTTAATCTTGCAGGGATTGAAAAAAAGATGGTGAGTGAAGGTATGAATTATTAGCAGTTAATAAGGATGGAGTTCTTGTCTGTAGCTGGGAATCAGTATTGTCTGAGGCAAGAAAAAGAGCTCCATTTCCTTTACTAGCTCCAGAGCTCACTACAGTGTACACTCGAAGGAACACCGCCAATATGGCAATGGCTAGTACTAACCACTCCAAGGTGATAAGAGCATTCTATAGAAAGAATAGAGAGGAAGTGGAAGAGGTTTTCAGATAAATAAGGGTGAGGAGAACCTCGAGCTAGCCAATTTGAGAGTGGAGCCAGTACCTATGGAAGGAGATGAGGAGGATGATGGGTGTTTTCTCAACACATAAAATAACCCCCAAGTATAAAGGATATCAATTGTAGTTTCGATAGACGACCAAGTGATTATCGAACCCAAAGGACGGATTATTATCAATTCAATTATATTCTAATAAACTAAGACTATGTTGGCAAATTGATTTGTGGTGATTAAGTAACTAAATAGCAAGTAATTTAAATAGCAAATAAAATAAACAAGCAATAGAGATAATACGACTTTGATCAAGTGAGAAATTAGGTAGTTCTTAGGGTCATCTAGTTTCACTTATTAATCTCTCTTTCATGTGTTGATGTCCGAGTCTGCCTTGTGGCCTATGGACGCATCACTAAACCATGCAAGTTCACTCTATAGACACAAGTAAACATGTGTATGAAACGTGTGAATATCCTCGGAGCAAAAGATATAATTCACCCCCCTTTCTAGGTACTATTAGTATCAATTATTTTCTGTGTACTTAGTACTCTAACCCGATATGATCTCCCTTTATAGGTACTATGAAGTTATACTCTTTATCCTACTTATTAACCCGAATATAATTCAATTAACAAGTATTTATATAAGATAGTTCTATAAGACTTCGGAATCCCTTCACTTAGAATTATAACATGTAATTCTGCTCAGCAGTGAACGCACTTAATCAATTACCAAGATATTTATTCAGACTCTACATAACAGTTAAGGATGCACAAAACGACTGTGAGTATGAATTTAAAAAGTGCAATCTTATATAAAATAAACCACAAGTAGTGTTGTACGAAGTTTACACATGAAAGACAAACTAACTTATAAAACCTTCATAACCCTAGAACTACCGAAGCAGTTCTAGCCCATGATTGATCTAGGAACAATCATGGTGGTTGGTAGGATCTTACCCATAGTCTTGAAAATTATAAGATAAATTAAGAAGCAAAGTAAACCCTAGATGCAGGTGCCATCGTGACTCTCTCTGTCTTGAATTTTCACTTGGTTCTCACTTGGTTCGACGGGCGAACCTCTCTCCACAGCTCCTTCAGATGGCAGTAGGGTTTCGGTGATGAATTGGTGTGTGCGTTCTTTTTCTCCTACGAAAGCTCTTCATTTATACTTGTGGAACCTCCTTATGGGCTTAGGATAGGCTTTTGCTTGAGGCACACATCAAATTTGGTAAAAGAAATCAGGAATTACCATAAATAAAAGTGGCAAGAATCCGTTCGACCACGCCTTGACTGGTCGAGCAATGCCTCCTGGTCGAGCAACGGTCGAGCAAGCCTTTTGTAAGTTTTTGCATATTTTGCTCGACTTAACCTCATCTGCTCAACCAAGATGATGCCGATCGAGCAACATCTCTTGGACGAGCAAGCTCTTTTGACGAATCTGTGTATTTTGCTCGACTTGACCATCTTGTTCGACTAAAGTGATAATGGTCGAACAAGGTCCTGAGGTTGAACAGTCTTCAAAAATCACCTCAAAAATTGTTTTCCAATTCCGAGCCCTTTTGATCTGTTTACATGTACAAATATGCTCAAAAAGCCCTAGTACCCTCTGATTAATGGCTTTTCCATAAACATACCGATTCGTCTCAATAAAAGACTCAATCGTACTCAATTTCCATGCAAATCAAAACCTAAAATACGTGAATTTGCACTCTCATCAAACCCTCAAACTTACATGTTGCTCGTCCCGAGGCAACAAAAATCAAAATAAATCCAGAGAGTGTAATCAAGAGATCAAGCACAACCTATCCTAACACATGTAATTATATCAATTTCGAAACATGCAATCCATCATACCTTTCATTCACACAAAAGCATCAATCAATCACAATACTTCTACGAGTGCTAAGTCATTTAGCTCAAGGGTAAGTGTTTACTCTCTCTCTCTCAGGTGTAAAAGATGTATACTTTATGGGATAGTATCGACACTCAATTTCAATTCAGATACTCGCGTAACCATAAGCTTGACAAGGGTCTCAAAAATCCATCCATAACTATTTCAATACTAGTATCACAAAGGATTTGCATTTAGGTTGTAACGTTGGCTCTTTGGTAAGGGTAGGAGAATATAGATAAGTAACTAAATTTACTAGTAAAGAAGTACCTTGGAGATTTGCTTTTCAACAGCTTCTTTCTTTTCTCCTTCGTCATTCTTATGATCACTTCAATACACGTTTTCTCCATCTTCTCTTAGATCAACATCTTTTCTTCACAGTAGAATACTATTTCCGGTATTCTTCAAATATAAGGATACCAGTTTCGTGTACTACCCTTGCAAGCATTAGGGATACCAGTTCCAGGCACTATCCCTTGCAAGATTTAACCACTTGTCTCATGATTCTTATTACATCAAATCTCTCCTTTATATTCTTCTTCAAAACTTCATAAAGCATTTATTTACCTCTATTCTTTACTAGTAATAGGTGTTCAAGGCTCAAAAGGTAAACGGATATTTATCAACGGCTTTCCAAAAAAAAAGCTTAAAGGCTCAAAAGGGCTTCCAATGATAATCATGTAATAAGGTAGGATAAATTTGGCTAAGTGACTTAATCAACAACAATGGCCTAATATCATTTCCTAGTATCTATCAATTATAGACTTCAAACAAGACTCCAAGTCAAGTTCTAGAATACGAGTATACAAACGACTCTAAAGAATAAACTATCATGCTTATAGCACGATCAAAAGGCTCAAATCCTCACATGGTTAATAGAATCCTAAGCACTCTTCAAAGCATGTAATCAACATCAATTTTCTATGAACTACAAGTAAGAATAGAACATGCTCGTCATCAACAAATCAACATGCATCAAAATACGGTACATGCATAACATGAACAATCCTCATCACTAGACAATCCAAAACAAATCCATGTAAACAACTTTCACCAATTAATCACCCAATCATCATCAATATTATCAAATACATACCACTCACACCATAAATACCCAACCTGTAAAGATAAAAGAGAAAGGAGATGAGATGAAACAGACGAATAAAAAACCTGATGCTTTCTACTCCTCCGGAGCATCATCATCATTCGCACCCTCTTCGTCATCACCATCGCCCATCTCCAAGTGCAACCGATCTATATCTCTAAGAAGAGCATTAAGCTTCCTATCCAACTCACGCTCGTCGGCATGCTTCTCCCTAATCTCCTATCCATTTCAACATAGTTTCCCTGCAGCGTGTTGTACCTCGCATCAAGTGCGGCATAATTTGCATTCACCAATGCCAGCTGTCTATTCGTCTCCTGCTGATTTGCATTAAGCGTGGTGAAGTGCTCATTTATCAATCGGAATTGCTCCCGATAAAACTGATCCTGAGCTCGCCAAAAATCTTGCTGTTGCTGTGGCGGTGGCTCATAAAACTCCTGCTCATATGGCTGTGGCTGTGGAGGCTGCACTGGAGGAATACCCATCCCGAATATATAAAAATTGGAGGCGACTGCGGCTCTTCCTCTATAAAATCGACTGGATATCCTATCAATACCATATCCTCATCTAAGACGATCCCCTAAGCACGATGTAACTACAAATTTTATATTTATAATAAAATAAATACAAATTGCATACAAAGATAATTTCAAATGGATTTAATTTGAAGAATATGTAAGCCGGTTACAATCTCAATTAATCCTCTGATTCTTCTCTCGAACCAATGTGGCTTTGACTTGACTTGTGTTGGTTGACTTTGACTTCTTTGACGAAGTGTATACTGACTGTGTTGACAGTGTGTGTTGAATTGACTTGTATGTTAAGTCGGATCTTCAAATGAAGCTTGTCCGAGCACGAGTGTGTAGTCTTGAATGTTGACCTGGAGGCTTTGAACCTTTGTTCGGATTGAACGTTGACTAGAGAGCCTTCCTCGGAGAACACTTGATCTGGGGGACTTGATGCCTTGATCCCAGATTAGTGGTTGTTCTTGACTTGAAGCTTGCTTGATGCCTTGAAGATCTTGAGCTTGAAACTTTGGAGCTTGAAGATTTGAAGATTCGTTCAAGATCTTGAGCTTGAAGCTTTAGAGGCTTGAAGACTTGAAGCTTTGTTGAAGATCTTGAGTTTGAATCTTTAAAGATTCGAAGGCGCTTGAAGGCTTGAAGATCTTCGAAGATCACTTGAAGACTTGAGCTTGAAGACTTGAAGATTTGAGTATTCTTAAATTGATGATCTTGAGCTTGATCTTCGACTTGACTTGATCTTCACTTGATATTGATCTTCGCTTGACTTGGGATCTTGATCTTCACTTGATTTGGATCTTGATCTTCACTTGACTTGGATCTTGATCTTCACTTGACTTGGATCTTGATCTTCGCTAGATCGGAGGGGCTTAGAACCTTGATCTCCAATTAGTGTATATTACTTTTGAAGAATTCCGGATCGAAGGGGTTTAGAACTTTACTCTTTGATTTGGCGGCTATTACTTTTGAAGAACGCCGGATCGAAGGGGTTTAGAACCTTACTCTTTGATTTGGCGGCTATTACTTTTGAAGAACGCCGGATCGAAGGGGTTTAGAATCTTACTCTTTGATTTGGCAGCTGTTCTTCGCTTGAAGATGCTTGAAGTATTCAAGGGAGCACTGCTCGTATTCTTGATCTCTTCAGAGCTTTTGTCAGATATTTTAGTATCTTTTGAATGAATGAAGGAGGGCTCCTTATATAGGTGAAGGATGGGGATGCCCCAAAAATAACTCGCATTCTGATTGGTCCTGTTTTGACCTAATTATGCGGGCTTGGGCCTTCCGCTTGCTTAGACGTTAAGTCAAGATTATTTATCTTGGACTTGCTTTATTTAATTTAAACCCCCTTTAATTTGTTGGGTTTTTAAATTAATTATCAATTATTTATTAATTTATTTTAGGAATTTATTTATTTAAATTCCATAATAAATAAATAATTAATTGATAATTATTGTAATATATTGCCACATATTTTTCTTTAATAGGCAATAAAATTCAAGTGCCTACAAATGTCCCCTCGCATTTTGTTCATGGACGCCTTTGTGTTGAAGTGAACAAATTGCGATAATCCATTCTTAATCAATATGATTGAATTTTATTGCTTGCCTCGCCAACTTGATATAAATAGGCTGAATTATGACTGAACTTAGTGAAGTGCTAAGCTGCCTACGTACCTCTTTGAAGAGAATCAAGTCATAACGTAGTTCAAAAAGAATATGATTTGGTTTGGATGGGGGGTGTCGTACACATTTTACACTCATGCAGGTCAGGAGTAACATGTAGTTTAGGCTCGTGTGTCATGGAGCGTTGAACTTGAATTTGCTGACAGTTTATACTCGTGTCAATGAGTCTTGAATTTGAACTTGTAGACAGTTTATACTTGTGTCAAAGAGCCTTGTGTTGACAGTTTTCTCTCATGTTGAGGAGTATGGCATTTGATTTGTGTTAGATAGTTTAGGCTCGTATCAAGGAGCATAGTGTGGATAGTTTTCGCTCGTATTGAGGAGCCTTGAATTTAATTTGTGTTAGATAGTTTAGGCTCGTATCAAGGAGCATAGTATGGACATTTTTCACTCGTGTCGAGGAGTATTGTGTGAACAGTTTTCGCTCGTGCCGAGGAGCTTTATGTGTAGAGAGTTTATTCTCTTCCCAAGGAGATTTTATTTGATGTGTAGATAGTTTATACTCATATCAAGGAGTATCGAACATGTAGAGAGTTTTGCCTCTTCTCAAGGAGATATGATTTGATGTGTGGATAATTTATACTCATATCAAGGAGTATAGTGTGGATAGTTTTCGCTCATATCGAGGAGCCTTGAATTTGATTTGTGTTAGATAGTTTAGGCTCGTATCAAGGAGCATAACTTGAGGCTTTTTAGATAGTTTAAGCTCGTATCAAGGAGCATAGTATGGACATTTTTCAATCATGTCAAGGAGTATTGTGTGAACAGTTTTCGCTCGTGCCTAGGAGCTTTATGTGTAGAGAGTTTATTCTCTTCCCAAGGAGATTTTATTTGATGTGTAGATAGTTTATACTCATATCAAGGAGTATCGAACATGTAGAGAGTTTTTTCTCTTCTCAAGGAGATATGATTTGATGTGTGGACAGTTTATACTCAAATCAAGGAGTATAGTGTGGATAGTTTTCGCTCATATCGAGGAGCCTTGAATTTGATTTGTGTTAGATAGTTTAGGCTCGTATCAAGGAGCATAACTTAAGGCTTTTTAGATAGTTTAAGCTCGTATCAAGGAGCATGATGTAGACAGTCTTTTTGCTCGTGTCAAGGAGATTTGACTTGGGAGATTTTAGATAGTTTAAGCTCGTATCAAGGAGCCTAATGTAGAAAGTTTTCTCTCGTATCAAGGAGCTTCGTGTTTGATTTATCAACAGTTCATTGCCCCCAATCTCGGGATGCACTATTTTCTCTTACTTCTTCTTCATTTCTATTAATCTTTATAGAAACTGCAGCCTCTGTTTGTGGTTCCTCTTCCAAGGGCTCATCAAAGGACATGTATTCAAACTCGTAAGAGTCTTGAATAGAGGGCCATTTGATGTCAGGCTTAACTCCATATCATGAGCTCTTGAAGCAAACTCTTCAAAAGTTTTAGGCCGAATTCCTTGGAGTATGTAACTAAGATTTCATTGCATCCCTTGAATGCAAATTTCTATAGCTGAAGTTTTTGATAGCTTTTCTTTGCAATTGAGGCTTAGACTCCTCCATCTATTGATGTAATCGATGACATATTCTTCATCTCTTTGACAAGTATTTGTTAGCTCCATCATGCTAACAATTCTTCGTGTGCTATAGAAACGATTGAGGAATACTTTTCTCATTTGCCCCCAACTGTCAATGGAGTTAGGTTCCAAGTCGATATACCAATCAAAGATATTTTCTTTTAGAGATCGGACGAATTGTCTCACCATGTGATCTTCGTAGGTTCCAACATCATTGCATGTCTCAATGAAGTGTGCCACATGTTGTCTTGGGTTACCTTTGCCATCAAATTGTTGAAACTTGGGAGGTTGGTAGTCAGTTGGCATCCTCAAGTTGTCAATCCTCTTTGTATATGGCTTGGCGTAGGTTGAAGAAGATTTGGAGCTCCCTTCATACTTATCTTTTATCGTATTTATCACGATTTTCTTTAGTTGGTTGATAGGAAGCATGCCTTCAGCTGAAACTTGCATATTTTCTTCAACTCGATTCTTTTCAGGTGGATGGTGTTTCGCGGAGTTCTCCTCCTCATGTTCATCCTCAACTTGTTTCTCATTTGTATGACTTGTTTCCGCATTCTCTATTTTCTTCATAAGTTCGGAGATCTTTAAGTATTGAGCTTCCATGTGGTTGGCGAGTCCTTGAATGGCTCTCATCATACTTGCGATCTGTTCCTCAATAGTCATAGAATTTGTTGTCATCATTGCAGCTACAGCTGAGACAGATAGCAAGCTTGGCATTGAAAGAGGAGTTGAGTGATTAGAGTCATCTTCACCATCTTTGTCACTGTGCAATGGCATACTGTGAGCAATCCCAACCATATTATTTGTCTTTGAGGAGCTTTCGGGCATACTTCTTGTAAAGTCTTCAACCCTGTCAGTTTGCAACTCTGGAGGTCTTGATGAAATTTGCCATCGTATCGCAATCTTTAGCGGAGTCATAACTTGCGTCTTCACAGCTTGTAGCTCTAAAGGCTTTGAGGTAGATGATCTTTTTATCGCGATCCTAAGAGGAGTCATACTTTGTATCTTCGAGCTTGTTGAGAGAAGAGATGAGAGGTAGAGATGGTCCCACCGGGCGTGCCAAATTTTGTAACAACAAATTTTGTATTTATAATAAAATAAATACAAATTGCATACAAAGATAATTTCAAATGGATTTAATTTGAAGAATATGTAAGCAGGTTACAATCTCAATTAATCCTCTGATTCTTCTCTCGAATCAATGAGACTTTGACTTGACTTGTGTTAGTTGACTTTGACTTCTTTGACGAAGTGTATGCTGACTGTGTTGATAGCGTGTGTTGACTTGACTTGTATGTTAAGTCGGATCTTCAAATGAAACTTGTCCGAGCTCGAGTGTGTAGTCTTGAACGTTGACCCGGAGGCTTTGAACCTTTGTTTGGATTGAACATTGACTAGAGAGCCTTCCTCGGAGAACACTTGATCTGGGGGACTTGAAGCCTTGATCCTGGATTAGTGGCTGTTCTTGACTAGGAGCTTGCTTGATGCCTTGAAGATCTTGAGCTTGAAGCTTTGGAGGCTTGAAGATTTGAAGATTCGTTGAAGATCTTGAGCTTGAAGCTTTAGAGGCTTGAAGACTTGAAGCTTTGTTGAAGATCTTGAGCTTGAAGCTTTGAAGATTCGAAGGCCGCTTGAAGGCTTGAAGATCTTCGAAGATCACTTGAAGACTTGAAGATTTGAGTGTTCTTAACTTGAAGATCTTGAGCTTGATCTTCGACTTGACTTGATCTTCACTTGATCTTGATCTGCTTGACTTGGGATCTTGATTTCACTTGACTTGGATCTTGATCTTCGCTTGACTTGGATCTTGATCTTCACTTGACTTAGATCTTGATCTTCACCGGATCGGAGGGGCTTAGCACCTTGATCTCCAATTGGTGGCTATTACTTTTGAAGAACGCCGGATCGAAGGGGTTTAGAATCTTACTCTTCGATTTGGTGGCTATTACTTTTGAAGAACGCCAGATCGAAGGGGTTTAGAACCTTACTCTACGATTTGACGGCTATTACTTTTGAAGAACGCCGGATCGAAGGGGTTTAGAACCTTATTCTTTGATTTGGTGGTTGTTCTTTGCTTGAAAATGCTTGAAGTATTCAAGGGAGTACTGCTCGTATTCTTGATCTCTTCAGAGCTTTTGTCTTCAGATATTTTAGTGTCTTTTGAATGAATGGAGGAGGGCTCCTTATATAGGTGAAGGATGGGGATGCCCCAAAAATAACTCGCATTCTGATTGGTCCTGTTTTGACCTAATTATGTGGGCTTGGGCCTTCCACTTGCTTAGGCGTTAAGTCAAGATTATTTGTCTTGGACTTGCCTTATTTAATTTAAACCCCCTTTAATTTGTTGAGTTTTTAAATTAATTATCAATTATTTATTAATCTATTTTAGGAATTTATTTATTTAAATTCCATAATAAATAAATAATTAATTGATAATTATTGTATTATATTGCCACATATTTTCCTTTAATAGGCAATAAAATTCAAGTGCCTACACTCGCATCTCAGAAAGAAGTCTCCAATCTCCTCTTCCCAAACAAGTCTCTGAGATCACCTTATGCTCCGTGGTATTCATCAATAAGTTGTTGTCGACCCTAATAGAAGTGAGATCAACAATCGCCAGTGGAAATCTGAATGTACTAGGATTCTTTCCTCGGATGAACATCCAAGTATCATTTAACCGCTCAATCAGCCCCATCCTCACACATGACTTCAGAATCAAGTCTGGATCCCCTCGGATAGGCATGTGCCTGCTCAAATCGACTTTATAGTACTCAGCTATCAAGGTGATGAGCCCTCCGATGTTCACACGCTGAAATCCGTGGGTAGTAAACTTGTGAAGCTACTGGAAGAAGTATGCCGCTACATTAAAACGGACTCTATGTAGCATGCACCATAATACGTACAGCTCCCCCCTTGGAATACAACTCCCCTCAGACCTTGCAAATAACGTGTTGCCCAAAATTTTATCCATATATGCTAACACAAGGTTGTGGATGAAAGCAACCTTGGAAGTATTTGAATTATATCTCTCTCGCCTCCCTGTAATAGCTCTCTAGAACTCATCCGGCTTGAATCATCATGCTCCACATCAATCTCATTCTCACAGCCAATCAATTCATTAAACTCTCGGGCCCACATCATCTGCTCCTGCCCGCCAATCTGCATCTGAATACCATAAGGAAGGTATCGGTCTCCACGCTCAATCCTTAACGTGCATAAGACCTCCGCAGTGATATAAAAATAGGTCTCTCTCTTCATCTCCATGAACTGAGTAATGCCTACTCGATCGAACATCCAATGAATATCGTTGATAATGTTCATCTCCATCATTGCATGATCATCCTGATACCGTGTCCTTGTGATCTTTTGTGCTATTGCAGTCCACATCTCCTTCTTCTCCTCCCAATTTGGAATTTTGATGCCATAATCGGACGGCCTCCTCTTCTTCATCCTCATTTTCTTTACTATTTCACCAAGCGAAGGTGATTTAGGTCTCTTCCTCTTGGATGAAGAAGCAATCTCTTTTCAGGTTGGAATCGGTGCTCGAGAGAAGGTAACAGGAGTATGTCGAATGGAATGAGAAACTAACCTTTTAAAACTAACTCCGGACTCCGTTCGACTTGAGAGGATTAGTTGAATAAGAGGTGAAAGTCGAGCAACCTGGAATTGCCCTTTAAAATTAGCGTCGTTCGACCTCCGTTCGACCAAAATATATTGGTCGAACAAGTGCTGGAAGTCAAGCAACCTACCTGGTCATGCCCTCTGTTATTCTCTGTCCTGCTTGACCTTCGTTCGACTTGCAGTCTTTGGTCGAGCAACCCTTGCTTGGTCGAGCAAACTCTCTATAAGTTTTGTACATTTTGTTCGACCAGTGCTCGACCAAAACACCTTGGTCGAATAGCATGGTCCAGGTCGAACAACCTCTCTGAAAGAATTTACACATTTTGTTCGACTTCAATTCGAGTTCCCAATTTAGTCGAACAACCTTGTCTAGGTCGAACAACCCTATTGGAAGAATTACACATTTTGTTCGACCATTGCTCGATCAAACAGCATGGTCGAACAACCTCCTGGAAGTCGAACAACCTCTTGAACTCCATAAACTTCATTCTTTTCTCGTATTTTCCTGCAACAATTAAACTATAGGACAACATCAAGTATCAAGATAGCAATTTCTAAGCTCGAGAACCACTTTAGACCATATAACATCAAGTGTAACTCCGCAATGACACTTAAAAATAAAACACCACTAAACACTAGGTAAATTACAAAAAATTGACAGATCAAAACCGGTTAAAGTTTTAATATACCGCAAAAAATCAACTCCCCTAGCAAACGTTACAAAGAAATGATTATACTCTCCGTGCTATGATGAGGTAAGTACATCACACCCTCTCCAAACTTAGTAGAAACTATAGTGGAAACTAAGTTTGCAAAGAAATGTAATTTACGAATAATAAGCACGTCGAATATAAAAATTTCTTACTCACACCAATGAAAAAAGCAATAAAACGGGAGGGAAAGCCCCAACAGGCGCTCTTATTTAACGTCGTAGAGTCACGACGGTACCAATCTAGTGCAAGGTATCTTCAAAGATGATGCAAGCATCATCCGACGACTTGTAATGCTTCAGACGATGCTCATTCGCCGCGATAATGTCCCCATCTTTGTCCATAAGCTCAAAACTCCCCCTCCATAGGCTCTATGGATAATGAACGGCCCCGTTGATGAGTGTGTAAATTTACGTGTTTTGAGGCTGGATTCGTGGAATAATGGAGAGTTAGATGGTTGAAATTCTATATGAATTGTTATAGTTAGTGAAAAGCTACGAATCGGTTGTTATGAGGGCTATTTGAGTTGATTTAGAAGGAAAATGAGTTGGAAGTGATTGGATCCAGAAAAAGGAAGAAGCAGGCATACGATTCAACCAAGCAGGTTTCGGATTCGACTAAGAAGGAGGTGCTGGTCGAACTGAGCGCGGAAAGATGTCTGGAGTGCCGTTCGACCACGACATTCGAGTTCGACCAAACCACTTAGTCAAATCATGGTTGAACTCGAAGCCTAAAGAGAAGCAGTACTGGTTCGACCAGGAAGTATCCTGTTCCACCAGGACTCTAGTCGAATCCGGGATCCGAGACCGATTTACAGGCGGATTCGACCTGGAGTTCGACCTATCTTGGAGAGTTTGACCAACCTCTTTGGTCGAACTGATGTACGAAAACATGCCAAATTTATATTTTTACACCTTCAGTGCGTGTGTTTGCTCAAAAAGCCCATCAAAGCCCGTAAGGAGAGTATACAAGTATAAAAGAAGAGCTTTCGCAGGAGAAGGATATCATTCATCAATCATTCATCAATTATTCATCATCCATCCATCACCAAACCCTACCATCATCTGAATAAGTCGTGAGGAGAGGTTCGTCTGGCGAGTCAAGTAAGATCATACCAACTAGCCATGATTGTTCCTGGATCAATCATGGGCTAGAACCGCTCCGGTAGTTCTAGGGTTATGAAAGTTTTATAAGTTAATTGAATTTCCATGTGTAAACTCCGTACAACACTACTTGTGGTTTATTCTATATAAGATTGTGCTTTTTCAATTCATACTCACGTTCGTTTTGTGCATTATTAACTGTTATGTAGAGTCTGAATACATCTCTTGGTTATTGATTGAGTGCGTTCACAGCTGAGTAGGATTACATGTTGTAATTCTAAGTGAAGGGATTCCGAAATCTTATTAGAACTATCTTATATAGATACTTGTTAATTGAATTTTATTCAGGTTAACAAGTAGGATAAAGAGTATAACTTCATAGTACCTATAAAGGGAGATCATATCGGGTTAGTGTACTAAGTGCACGGGAAATAATTAATACTGATAGTACCTAGAAAGGGGGGTTAATTATATCTCTTGCTCTGAGGGTGAACACGTGTCAAACGTATATTTACTTGTGTCTATAGGGTGAACTTACATTGTTTAGTGATGTGTCCATACCACAAGGCAGAGTCGGACAATAACACATGGAAAGAAAATTAATAAGTAAAACTGGATGACCCGAAGAACTACCTAATTTTTTACTTGATCATAACCATAGTTTATTTATTGCTTGTTTATTTAATTTTCTATTCAAATTATATGTTCTTTAATTTCGTAACAATTCCAAATCGATTAGCCAACATAGTCTTAGTTAATTAGAATATAATTGAGTTGATAATAATTCGTCCCTTGGGTTCGATAATCACTTGGTTGCCTATCTAGACTACAATTGATATCCGTATACTTGATGATTAATTTTGTGTGTTGATAAAACGCTCATCACCCATCCACTTTGATTTCAATTTTCCTGCGAAGAGCTTCAAACAAGAGTTAAAAAGTAATACCTCGTCACCTTGCTTGAACTCCTTGTATGAGATCTTTGTATCATGCCATTTCTTCATTCTCTCTTTAAAGATCTCTGAATTCTTATAAGCTCGGTTTTTGAACTCATCCAATTGATTTATATGAGTCATCCTCAACTCCTTTTGATCCTTAAGAGATAAGTTCAAACTTCTTAAAGCCCAAAAAGCTTTGTGCTGAATTTTTACGAGTAAGTGGCACAGCTTTCCATAGACAATTTGGTACGGTGACATATCCAACACCATCTTATACGCAATCCGGAACCCCCACAAAACATCATCAAGCTTCATAGCCCAATCCTTCTTATTGGTTCCGACTACCCTTTCCAAAACTTGCTTCACTTGTCGGTTGGAGACTTCAGCTTGCCCATTCTCTTGAGGATGATAGGGTGTAGTGATCTTATGCTTGACACCATATTTCTTGTGAACCTTTTCAAGAAGCTTATTGACAAATTGAGTACCTCCATCGCTTACTAGTGCTCTAGGAACTCCATACCGGGCAAATATATATTTCTTTAAGAAAGATAAAACAGTTCTTGAATCATTCACGCGAGTGGGAATGGCTTTCACCCACTTAGAAACATAATCCACTGCTAAAAGGATGTAGATAAATCCATTAGATGGTGGAAAAGGCCCCATAAAATCGATCCCCATACATCGAAGATCTCAACAACAATGCTCGGCTGAAGTGGTATCTCATCTCTCCTACTTATGTTCCCCATTCTTTGACATCTATCGTATGTCGCCACATAGGTTTCGCAATCTTTAAACAAAGTAAGCCAATAAAGAGCAGATTGAAGTACCTTCGCTGCCATCTTTTGAGCTCCGAAGTGCCCCCGTTAGGTTGTGCATGGCAAAAATCAAGAACGCTCTCCATCTCCATCTCGGGCACACACCTACGGACAATAGAATCCGTACAAATCTTATTCATACCATATAAACGTCTCAACATCCCTCTTGAATTTTGCAAGTTGATTGAGATCTTTTGGAATTTCTCCTACGGCAATGTAATTTCACATAATCTGCATACCATGGATCCATCCCTTGGGCAGCTACCACATATGCTATTTCCGCTCCTTCAACAAACACCGCCATGATCTTCTCATCAGGGAACATTTCTTCTATGTAATCAAAAGAATCATCACAGTGCTCCCTTGTCTCCAACCTTGATAGGTGATCCGCCAAAATATTTTCCGTACCCTTCTTATCTCGGATCTCCATATCAAACTCCTGCAGAAGAAGGATCCATCTAATAATCCTTGGCTTCATTTCATTCTTCTCCATCAAGTACCGGATTGCAGAATGATCCGTGGACACTATAGTCTTCATGCCAATTAAATACTGTCAAAACTTATTGAATGCATACACCACAGCTAGAAACTCCTTTTCAGTCACCGTGTAGTTCTTTTGTGCAACATCAAAAGTTTTACTCGCATAGTAAATGGCGCAAAACTTCTTGTCCCTCAACTGCCCAAGCACCACTCCAAGTGCTAAGTCACTTGTATCACACATAAGTACAAACGGCTGAGTCCAATTTGTTGTGATCAAGATAGGTGCAGTAATAAGAACCTCTTTCAAAACCTGAAAAACTGTTAGATACTCTTCATCAAAAACAAAAGGAACATCCTTTTCAAGAAAATGAGACAAGGGCTCAGAGTATTTCAAGAAGTCTTTTATAAATCTTCTATAAAAATCGGCGTGTCCAATGAAGGACCGCACTCCTGTTTCATTAGTAGGTGGTGGAAGCTTCTCAATTGCCACCACCTTTGCTATATCCACCTGCAATCCCTTGGCCGAAATATGATGGCCAACAACAATCCCATCTCTAACCATGAAGTGACACTTCTCCCAATTCAAGACAAGATTAGTTTCTTGGCATCTCTTCAAAACAGTAGCAAGGTTGGATAAACAAATATTAAAGGAGGAACCAAACATAGAAAAGTCATCCATAAACACCTCCATGATCTTTTCTATCAACCCATCAAATATGATCATCATGCAAAGCTGAAATGTAGCAGACGCATTACATAATCCAAAAGGCATCTTTCTAAAGGCAAAAGTTTCATAAGGGCAAGTGAAAGTAGTCTTTTCTTGATCCTCTGGTGCAATCATGATTTGATTATAACCCGAGTACCCATCCAAGAAACAATAAAACTCATACCCCGCAAGACGATCAAGCATTTGATCCATGAAAGGAAGGGGAAAATGGTCTTTGCATATATTTTTATTCAGTTTCCTGTAATCCATACACACACGCCATTCCGTAGGAATCTTAGTGGCTAATATCTCTCCATCCTCGGCTTTCACAATAGTCATTCCCCCCCTTTTTAGCTACTACATTCAATGGACTCACATGGGGACTATCACTAATGGGATAAATAATTTTAGCATCTAACCACGTTAGGATTTGCTTCCTAATCACTTCTTGAATAGCGGGATTCACCCTCTGCTGATTCTATATACTACTCTTGGCCTCATCTAACAATCTTATTTTATGCATGCAATATGAAGGATTAATGCCTTTTAAATCATCAAGAGACCAACCAATCGCAGACTTATACTTCCTAAGCACATTTAACAATTCCTCAAGTTGATCATCATCAAGAGAAGAAGATACAATTAATGGATATTTTCCATTGTCACCCAGATAGGCATACTTCAAGTGCTCTGGTAGCGGTTTCAACTCCTCTTTATTTTCTTCTTGAGGTGCACTGTCTCTATCTAAAGGCAAGTACTTCCTAGTCCACTTCACCTCTTCAATCCTAGTCCTTTCCGACTCATACTTATCATCACCCAAAGCAAGTAAATTTTCAAGAAAATCAATACATACCTCGTTGGAGAGTTCATCTAGTTTTGTGGTGGGAAAAGTAAGAGACTCCGCCAAGCATGTCTTAAGAGGATCCTTTGAGAGGATCAAGGACATATATTCCTTCACGATCTCCTCCACCACGTCTATACTATGACATTGTATCTCCATGGGCATCTTCATTGCTTTGTCAAGGTTAAATAAGATCTTTTTTTATCTATCCTCAGTCATAGCTCACCCTTTTGCACATCAATTATAGCTCCCGCAGTCGCAAGGAAAGGTCTCCCTAAGATTAGAGGGATATTATCCTTGTCATCTTCCATCTCAACCACCAGAAAGTCCACAGGAAAGACAAGCTTCTCTAATTTGACAAGAACGTCTTCAATAACACCCTTCGGAAAGGTCATAGACCTATCCGCCAATTGTAGAGCCACCGATGTGGGAGTTAACTCCCCCAAACTAAACCTTTTAAAGATGGACAAGGGCATCAAATTAATGCTTGCCCCAAGATCGCACAAGGCTCATCGTGCCGGCCCCTTTCCAATTTCACACAAGATAGTGAAACTTCTCGGATCTTTGAACTTAGCTGGCAGCTTCCTTTGTATGATCGAGCTGCAATTCTCCTATAGATTCACTGTTTCAATTCCGTTCAAACTTCTCTTCTTCAAAAGTATATTCTTCAGAAAACGGGCATAATACGACATCTCCAAGATTGCTTCCGAGAAAGGAATATTCAAGATTATTTTGTTTATAATGTCTGGAAACCTCTTGAACTTTTCTTTCAATCCCTTTTTGACAAGCTTGAAAGGAAACGGCGGAGGTATCTTTATTTTGGAAATTTCTCATTCATCATGTTCAACCTTCTCCGCTTTATCATTTCGGCTCTCAATCTCTTGGCCCTTTCCCACTTCTTCTCTACTGTAACCTCAGTGTTATGCTCTTGAGATGGTACTATAATGTTCTGATCAACGGGTGTAGCATTCGGGATCGAATCAGGATCTGCACTAAACTACTCGACCTCTGTTCGACCTAGCTGGTTTGGTCGAACAAATTAGGATTGGTCAAGCAACTTATCTGATCGCGAGCTCTGTTCCTTCAAGTGTTGCTCAACCACCATTCGACCAAGATGGTCTAGACGAACGGCACTATCTTGGTTGAACAACTTTGCAGATCAAGAAATCCCATTCTCCAGGTGTTGTTCTACCTCCGTTCGACCAAGATGGTCTGGTCGAACAGGATGGCATTGGTCGAACGATGAGTCTGAAAATAGAGTATCGTAATTCTATTTCTCTGGAGTTTGCTCAACCTCTATTCGACCAGAAGGTCTGGTCGAACAACTAAAGTTTGGTCGAGCAACTCCTCTGCTTCCTTCGTTTTCACTCGCCGGCATCATCGGACCTTCGTACTGCATTCTTGACGTCAATGTGATGGCATTGCAAGACTTTGAATTCTCAATACTTTGAGATGAAAACTTTCCCTTCTCAATAGTTTGAGTCAATTTGTTTACGTTTCTGGCCATCTTCCCCATCAACAATGCAAGGTCTTTCACTTGTTTAGACAAATCCTCATGATTAGCATCAATCTTCTTCTCTAACTTGGCCTCAAGACGATCCACTCTTGCATCGTTCCTCCCCATGTACCTATTCACCGTATCCTCGAAACTTGGTTTCCCTTCTTCCACTTTAGCACCCGGATCAACACCAATAGGAGGTTGCATTGCATTGTTGGGATTACTCCACGAAAACTCCGGTCTCTTCGATTGTTGGTAATTACCCGACGGACCACGATTATTGTAGTTTCCCTGATAATTCCAGTTTCCTTAATTTTGGAATCTCGTTCCTTGAATACTTTGTCCCATGGCGTAGTTATCCTCCTCGATTTCCTCTTGGCTAGCTCCTTCATAGCCACCATCTTGCTGCACCATTGGTACTCTTTGAGATATATCCGTAATTTACTTTTGTTGAGACTCAAGTAACTTATTGATATTAGCCAAGCTAGAGATGATCTCATCATCTCTTCCGACTTTACCTTAGTATGCTCAACCTGTGCTACTTTACCAAGAATATAAGTGCCTCTCACTAGCAATGCTCCATTAGATGAAGCATCAAGTAACACTCAAGAATCGCAATCCAACCCATTGTAGAAAATACTGATATATTGAGCTTTAGATAGCCCATGCTGTGGACACTTTCAAAGCATGTTCTTGAATCTGTCCCAAGCTTCATGAAACTTCTCATTACCATGGATAGCAAATTGATTGATTTCTTACTTCATCTTGAACATCTTCGAAGGTGGCATGTATCACTCCAAGAATTTTACTTTCAACTTCTCCTATGTATCACATTCAACAACATTAAGATTTTCGTACCAATCCCTCGCTTTTTCATTCAGCGAGACTTAAACAAGATGATCTTCCTCGCATCCTCATGAGCTCCTGCATCTTTTGTGTACTTGCATACATAAAGAACTTATTTAGATATTGCTAAGGATCTTCAAAGGTTCCCCCAGAGAAGGGACTTCTTTCAATCATGGTGATAGGAGCAGGGTGTAGATCAAAATCGACTCCAGCCCCTCTTGCTCCTAACAGCCCCGCATTGCCTCCTCTGTTGTTCTTAAAGACTTCACGGATGGCAAGTGTATCGGGATTATCTGCCATGTTGACTGCTTCTGCTTCCAAGATGAATTCGGTTGCAGCTTCAGTTGCTTGCGGAATTAGCTCTGCAACGTCAACTACTTGATCAATAGTGTCGGTTGGCTCCTTGTTCTTATTCCTGTTCTTCTTCTTCTTCTTAGCATTCCTTTTCTTCGCAGATGCCTCTGGTTCCGGATCAAAAGGTTCTAGATTAGTTCTCTTCGATCTAGTGTGCATACACCTAAGAAAAATTCAAAGTTAGAAAGAAAAGAAAATAAGAATAAAATAGTCCTAATTAAACTAGAAATAATGGATTAATAATTAAGCCGTCCCTAGCAACGGCGCCAAGAACTTGATGGGCATTTTCTCAACACACAAAATAATCCCCAAGTATGAAGGATATCAATTGTAGTTTCGATAGGCGACCAAGTGATTATCGGACCCAAGGGATAAATTATTATCAACTCAATTATATTCTAATAAACTAAGACTATGTTGGCAAATTGATTTGTGGTGATTAAGTAACTAAATAGCAAGTAATTTAAATAAAAAATAAAATAAACAAGCAATAGAGATAATACGACTGTGATCAAGTGAGAAATTAGGTAGTTCTTCGGGTTATCCAGTTTCACTTAATAATCTCTCTTTCATGTGTTGATGTCCAACTCTGCCTTGTGGTCTATGGACGTATTACTAAACCATACAAGTTCACTCTATAGACACAAGTAAACATGCGTATGATACATGTGAATATCCTTGGAGCAAAAGATATAATTCACCCCCTTTCTATGTTCTATCAGTATCAATTATTTCCTGTGCACTTAGTACTCTAACCCGATATGATCTCCCTTTATAGGTACTATGAAGTTATACTCTTTATCCTACTTATTAACTCGAATATAATTCAATTAACAAGTATTTATATAAGATAGTTCTAATAAGACTTCAGAATCCCTTCACTTAGAATTATAACATGTAATCCTGCTCAGCAGTGAAAACACTCAATCAATAACCAAGATATGTATTCAAACTCTACATAATAGTTAATGATGCACAAAACGACTGTGAGTATGAATTTAAAAGGCGCAATCTTATTAAAATAAACCACAAGTAGTGTTGTACGGAGTTTACACATGAAAGACAAACTAACTCATAAAACCTTCATAACCCTAGAACTACCGAAGCGATTATAACCCATGATTGATCTAGGAACAATCATGGTGGTTGGTAAGATCTTACCCATAGTCTTGAAAATTACAAGATAAATTAAGAAGCAAAGCAAACCCTAGTTGCGGGTGCCGTCGCGACTCTCTCCGTCTTAACTCTTCACTTGGTTCTCACTTGATTCGACAGACGAACCTCTCTCCACAGCTCCTTCGGATGGTGGTAGGGTTTCGGTGATGAAGTGGTGTGTGCATTCTTTTTCTCCTGCGAAAGCTCTTCTTTTATACTCGTGGAACCTCCTTATGGGCTTAGGATGGACTTTTGCTTGAGACACACGTCAAATTTGGTAAAAAAAATCAAAATTACCATAAATAGAAGCAACGAGAATCCGTTCGACCACGCCTTGACTGGTCAAGCAAGGCCTCATGGTCGAGCAACGGTCGAGCAAGCCTTTTGTAAGTTTTTGCACATTTTGCTCAACTTAACCTCATCTGCTTGACCAAGATGATGCTGGTCGAGCAATATCTCTTGGTCGAGCAAGCACTCTGGACGAATCTACGTATTTTGCTCTACTTGACCACCTTGTTCGACTAAAGTGATAATGGTCGAACAAGGTCCTGAGGTCGAATGGTCTTCGAAAATTGCCTCAAAAACCATGTCTTCCAATTTCGAGCCCTTTTGATCTGTTTTCCTGTACAAATATGCTCAAAAAGCCTTAGTACCCCTGATTCATGGCTTTTCCATAAACATACCGATTCATCTCAATAAAAGACTCAATCGTACTCAATTTCCACGCAAATCAAAGCCCAAAATATGTGAATTTGCACTCTCATCAGATGAGCCACCACATCATCAAGTGGATTTCGAAGAGCAAGCCCCTAAGCCACCACAGTTTGAGGAAGAAGAGCCACAGCAGCAACAACTAATGGGTCCTGAGTATGGGAATGAGAGATGGAATTACATGATGGACGAGGTGAGAGAGATAAGACAGGTTCAGCTGTGGTATAGAGCACAGATGAGAGAGATCCGAGAGACGCAACAGGTACATGGGATGCATATCCATGAGCTCCGAGATGGGCAGCGTCGTAGGGAGTATTATGAGGAGCAGTCTCGAGTGCACTCCAACAACATGGGGGAGATGATGACTATGACGTTCAATTTCCAGTTTCCAGCATCTCTTCAGGCTTACATACCATGGAATACATATCATCCATCTCCACCTCCCGAGCTATGAAGGGAGTCATTTTAGTGTGAGGCACTTCATTTAGTTCATTTGGATTATGTTAGACTTGATTTGATTCGTTAGAGTTGAATTGGATTGTACTTTAATTGTTTTGTATTTGGGAGGTTTTACTTTGGGATTTTATTTTAAGTTTTATGCGTATTACTTTCTTTTATTTTCAAGTATTTTAGTTTGATTTTTATAATTTGAATGTGATGGGAATTTGAGCTTATTTGTTATGGATGTTGAATTGATGTGCTTTAATTTCTTATCATGGATGATTTTGGTCATGTATGTTATTTGTTTTTGTTATGTTTCTTGTTTGGTGAGTTTTTGTTTATATGTTATGTGTGTGATTTTTCATTCTTGTATAAGTTGGTTTGGTGGTATTTTTTAGGAAAGTGTTAAATGTTTTTGAATATGAGCTATGATGCATTGTATGAGATAAGTGATGGCAAGCATGTTAAGGATTTCTACTAGTTAAAATTGTGACATGAATTACATAATTTGTTCAATTTTGAGAAGTATGAAGGGTAATTATGTTTCTTTTGGTCCAAGCAAAAGCTTGTGAGAATTGAGCCTCAACCATGCCTCCATAGTTAAATTTCTTGATGAGAGGACTGCTTGAACTTAGACAAACTAGAATTTGCTCATGGACTATAGGAACGAATCCCGAATGGTGGATGTTTGTAATATGATCTTAGGCCATCCTTGTTAAGTGAAGTCATAGCAATAAAATTCCTTACCCAAACATCATCCCTAGTTAGCCATTTTGAGCTTATAAGCCTATCCTTTCTAATTGGAGCACAATACAAGCATTGAAAACCCACTTAAGCCTTATATATATAACCTTTGTGTGGGTGATTGAGGAGATGATGATCTACAAGGATTGATGTAGAAAAATGTGCAAAGAAAGTGAAGGAAATAGTGAATCAAGAAAAGGATGAAAGAGCTCAAATCAAAAGCATATGCAACTTCAACAAAAAAAGAAGAAGGAGCAAAATCATTAAATATGCTCAAGGAATGTAAAAGTCAAAGAAAGGAAGTATGCAATTCAAAAGAGAATCAATGAATCCATGGTATGTTGATGTTTAGTATTTATAAATATGTGAAAAATGAGGAAGATTGAAAGTGAAGATGTTGGAAAAAAGAATCATCTCTTCAATTATCTACACTTGAATAGTCGCTATTATCTAAATTCTTCCTACCCTACCAAAGAGCCTAAACATTACATCCAAAGATAAAGACCTATTTGATCACATTTTGAAACTAGGGAGGCTTGTGAACATAGTCCATGAGCAAATCTATGGTGAGTCGGTTCTAACCGGTTGATGAGTGTTGTTGAAATCATATTCATAGAGTGTTGAGTGAATTTGATACCCTATGAAAGACTTGGATAGGAAGGGATTTGATTACTCTTTTGTTTTCTTGAAATTGAACTTGTTAATCCTTTATGTTATGAGTTTCATAATGTAGGAATACTTAAGGTGATTTTGTAATCCTTATTGCTTGTGATGTATTGTGGTCTATGTTCATTAGGTGTTTTTCTAGGTGAAAATTACTCCTCTTGTTTATCATTTTTCGTTGTTCGAGGATGAACAACACTTTAAGTTTGGGGGTTGATCGTTGTCATTTTCACCTAGATTTTAGTGTCTTTACTTGTGAATTTTTGAATGTTTTTATCCGTATTTGTGTAACTTTGGTGGAGTTTTATGTCAATTAGGAGAAGTGTAGTATGGATTGATAAAAGTGTGTAAATAAGCTTAAATGTGTGTAAAACAAGTTAAAAATAGAGAAAAATGGAGTCGGGAGCAAAAAACGAAGAAGGAGGAACAGGGCACGCTCAGACACGCCCCGTGTGCTGAACACGGGCCTGCCCGAGGTAGCCGTGTTCAAGCATCAGAACGTGGGACATTCCTAGGAGAAGGCCGTGTTCCGGCACACGAGTCGTGCACGAGCACACACCTCGTGTGTCAAACACGGGCCTGTTCGAGAAGGCCGTGTGAAGACATCAGAAAATGCTACACACCCATGGGAGAGGTCGTGCGCTGCTACATGAGCTGTGTCCGAGAACATGCAGAACACACCAAACTGTGTGTACACTCCATGGGCCGTGTGCTACTACACGACCCATGTAGGTGCAAAATCCAGTGTTAAAATTGGAATGTTCTAGAAGGTCCCAAGGGGTATAAAAACCTAATTGAGTGTGAAAATTAGGAGAGAATCACATTTTTGGAGCAGTTTCTAATATCTAAACACACATTATCACACCATACCTTCACACACACATTCAAATTCATCCATCTTCCATCCTTTTCATCCATTCAATCCATTGGTTCTCCCTAAATTCATCCATCACTCCACAATTCTATCAATTTGAGAAGAGAAGATCATCATAGATTGAAGAATTGAACATGTTGGAAGGAAGGCCATCTTCACAAAAGGGAAGTCGATCTACTTTTCAATTGCTATTTTTCTTCATATTTTGGCTCAAATAGAGCAAGCCATTGGTTGTATTGATTTGAACATGATGTGTAGTGGCTAGTCCTATAGTAGAGCTAATCATATGATTGGTTGAGAAGAATGCTAGATATGTAGGATTTTAGATGTTGAATTGAGTTAATTTTGGACTTCCTTTTATGATTAATGATTCATGTTTCATTTCAATGATTGTGTGATTAAATTCTCTATTCATAGTGTTAGGATGGTCATTCCAATATTATGAGTAGCGGTTTAGTTGAATCATTTATTAAGATGAACATGTATGTTAGTGCGAGGGGAGGTAAGTCATACCCTTCTTATACTTAGAACATTCATAAGGGGACACTTAAGAAACTGAGTGAAAAGAACCAAACTTATGATCATAGTACCTTAAAGGAATTGAGAGTAAGAACAATCCTAGGAGATTTAGACTTGTTAAAGAGTCGAAACCTAATTACCTTGGCCATAGGGATTAGGGGTAAAAACGTGATTGCTTTTAGTCCATAATTAATGAATCAATGTTGAAAGTCATGCATGTCTAGCTAGTTTCTCATCCATGAATATGGTTTGTCTTGCTCTCTTCTTAAATACATTTTATCCATATTCCATTTATCTTGTTACTTGCTTGATATTTGATACTATTAGTTGTTAATTGTTTTCCTTAGTTAATTGATTAGAATAATCATTAGTATAAAACCAAACCTTCAATTTTATCACTCTTACAAAGCATAATTAATGACAAATCCAGATACAACTATGAGTTTACTTTCCTTTGGGACGACATACTTATAAATTTTGTTACTTGGTCACACGTGTACAACAACGATATAGTACTCTTACTCTAAAATCATTTGATACTAAAAATGAGACTAAGAATAATCAACCGTCCTCCCATACTTGCCGGAACCAATTATGTCTTACACTACAAGAAACTGTCAGAATACCGATGGATTTACCGACGGAAAAAAATCATCGGTAATTACCGATGGTTTACCGATAAATTATCGATAGTTTATTGATTTAATAGGATTTATTTTTAAAAAATCATCAATAAAATTTTTCGACGGTTTTTGCGACGGATTACTGACGGAATTAGCGACGAATTTCTTTTCCGTCGTTAAATCCGCCAGTATTTTGAAGGAAATAAATTTTGGAAAATTACCGATAGATTTAATTCGTCGGTAAATATATTAAACTTTATTTTTTAAAATAATAATTTTATTCTTTAAGTTATCGACGGATTAATAAACTTTATTTTTCTAAAAAATAATTTTTGTTTTTAAATTAACGATGGATTTAATCTGTCGGTAATTATAAAATTTTATTTTAAAAATATTAATTTTATTATTTAATATACCGGCGGAAATCCGTCGATAAATTATAAAATTTTATTTTTAATAAATTAATTTCAGTGTTTAATATACCGACGAATTAAATCTGTCGGTAATGTAAAGCTTTATTTTATTCAAATTCAAAGTACCAAAAATCACACATCTAATTTCTCCCGAGAAAATAAACCCACCCATCTTCGACCCCTCTTCCACTCCGCCGCTGCTACCGCCGCCACTCACTCTCGCCGCCGATCACTTTCGTCCCGTTATTACTGTCAGTTACTCTCATTGCTGCTCTGGTCACGGTCAATTTTAACGGTGCTCAAGTCTAGCTGCTGAACCCCCTCCGGTGGGAAGAAAATATTCTAGGGTTTCTTCACTCTGGCTTAAACAACCATTCAAAGTTGTATACGGAGCCTAAGCGTGAGATCTAAATCTACCATTTTGAAATCATGCGGTACCAGCGCCGAATTTCTCACGCACTCGACTTCACTAG
Source organism: Pogostemon cablin (assembly GCA_023678885.1). Lineage (NCBI taxonomy): Eukaryota > Viridiplantae > Streptophyta > Magnoliopsida > Lamiales > Lamiaceae > Pogostemon > Pogostemon cablin. The sequence continues at coordinate 35,268,387 of CM042951.1, forward strand.
AAAACCCTCCATCTCGCCGTAGTTCTTCAGGTTAGAATTAACACACTCATTTTGTTATGTTTGCGTCTGGTTATTGTCGCGTTCGATCTTAATTGTGCTTCATCCTCCAACTTAGTATTTATAAAATTTTGTATGTGTTTATAAATTTGTGGCATCCTGTTGTGCTTAATCGAGTTCTCAACCATTATTCTGTTGGTGGTGGTCTTTCTTTTGCAACCTAGTTTCGTCTGTTTTGATTTTATATCTATTATTAATTTTTATTGAATTCTTGAGCATTATATGAATCGATTCCTTATCATTTTCTATTTGAGGACGTTGAGGTTGCAGATTTGTTTTAACCGTGCCCAATTGTATTTTCATTGAGTATTGTCATTCTATAACTTCAATTACAATTTGTAGCTTTGTTTGGTTAGTTTTCTTTTTGAGTGATAATGGAAGAAGTAATGGAGCCCCAGTTCAACGAAAAATCAAAGTTAAATTCGTCCCCTTCTACACTGATTAACTCACTACCATTTCATTTCATCCATTCTCTACTCTTCTCTTCCATCCAACCAAGAAACGCAGGTTTTCCCTTTTTAATTTCTATGTCATTGGACGATTACTTAATTTCTTTTATCAAAGGTGTTCTGCTTATTTATTAATGCATATATGAGAGACAGAACTATCTCTTTTTAAGAATTATGTCCACATTTTCAACACTCTGAAGAAAATATAGATTACTGTCGTTGTAATTGTATTTTTATTTCACTTCATGAAGGAGCTCCGGTCAGCTATTAATACAGGTGAGCAGGAATAACTCCGCCACTTCTTTATTCCGGTTAGTACTAATTAGAATCAAAATATGTATATAAATACTTTTATTTTCTTTTTTATTCAATCATAATTAATCAGTACTTGTTCATTTATATATTAATAATTAAGTGATATTTAACATCATTAGTCTGAAGCAGTTTATAATCTGTTGGTTTTTTAATTACACTTAATACTTAACATCATAAAACCAATGATAGTAATCTAAAGCAGTTTATGAGTTTTTTAATTTAAAATTTGATTATTTTGTTGACTAAATTGGTTGTAATTTCAGGAAAAGAACGTGAACTTCTCATATGTAACCACAAAAGTGATATTGACTGGCTTGTTGGATGGGTATTAACTCAGGTTGCTCCTCGTTCATTCTAAATAAAGTGGATAACTCTCTATTTGACTTGGTAAATCTGAATTGCTATGTCTTTTTGCATGGATTTACTCAAAAAATTCAAATTAGTTGAATAAAACTTGATAATCGTTATTTCCAATATCTCATTCACTTCATGCCTCCTTTCTTTCCTACATCTCTGAATATCTAAGTTTCACAAGAGCTTGAACTATAAATTACTACATCAACCTAGTTATTTTGTTTTTGTTATGTCTTTGAAAACAAGATTACATATGTTACAAACTAAAAAATTCTCCATTATGTCTACTCAAAATTGCATGAAGGCATCTGTATAGACACATTGGAACCTCTAAACAAGCTTTTTACATAGTAGTTGTCTTGCAAGTTGTGAACTAGATATTTCTGCAATATAAATTCATTTGCAACAATGTTATCACTACACTTTTTATCATATATTGTATTATGAAACTTTATTACTCTAATTTTACGTGCTGGATAGAGTTCTTTTTATCTCCTTTTTCAGTGACTGAATCTTTATATCACTTTTGGCAGCGTGCAAGTTGCCTTGGCAGCTCTCTAGCCATGGTCCCAAATTCTTTTTAGCCATTTTGAAATCACATCCTAAAATACTAACGCCATATCATACTTTAATGTAGAAAAGTTCTTTTTATGAACTTTGAAATAAAAATTATACTTTAACTTGTATTAATTTTAATATCATAATAATTAGCTAAATATCTTATGCTAAAAGAAACTGTGACCCCTGGTGTCATATATATACAGGTTATAGGTTGGTCAATGTGATTTTCTGGTTGTATATTTATGAAGAGAAGTTGGGCTAATGATGAAAACACCTTGAAGGTATGCTGTTAAATCATAAGCCACTTCATCACTTTGGATTTTCAAATTATATTATTTCATTAATTTTTTTCTTGATATCTTATATTGTAGACTGGATTTGAGGGGCTAATTGATTTCCCCGTACCTTTTTTGTTAGCTCTTTTTGTTGATTTGGCTTGCTCAATGCAGAATCAAGTGCCCTTTTATTTACAACACTATGATTAGAGATTAAGCATATGTTTCTTATACTTCATTTTGATCATGTAGTGAAAATTAGTGGTGGTTTTGGTTTAACTATTGGGTGTCATTTTCTTTTATTGCAAGAATAATTATGTTTATCTACTTATAAGATATTAATCCAACATTGCAACTGATGTTATAAGTTCTTTTTTAGTTCCTGAGAACTCTCTTGATTGAAATTTCTGATTAGTTGATTCTTTCAATGTGTTTTCAAGTATGAAAAAAATATTTATTTCTTCTTGTAGCAGCATTCGGATGAATGGTTGTTACGGATTGCAGCTGGCATTAAACGAAAAAGGATTGAAAGGGTACAAGAAAGGGAACATCCCTCAGGTTTAGCAATCTGTTTCCTCTCTAACCATCCGCACTAAAAATTATAGAGTGCTCTATTTTTTTCTCAATTATGATAAAAATTACAAGAGAAGATCCCAGTTTGCATTCGAATTTCAACTGAGCTATTAAAATGTTATTTGAACTAATTGTAAATGAAGAAGCTAGCTGTTATTCGAACTTAAGTTACATTTGTTAAGTTGGTTTCTTGTGATAGATTAAGACATGATTCTAGTGGAATGATTACAACATGAATTAGTCATGGTGTGCTGTTATCACTTTATGCATATGTTCTTGGGTTCTGATATAGTCAACCATGGCTAAATAAAGTTCTAATTGGTTTTTTGTTAAAGTGGAGATTCTTTAATTTTAAATGCTTTGACAGATATTGTTTTGTCTTATAATCAACCACCATTCTTGCTAATTTCTCTACATCTTTTTATTGTGGACAGAGCTACAATCGGGATCTATTTCTTTTCTTGTACATTCTTCTTATCATAGCTTCAACAATAAGTTCCTTTAAGTAATATTAGGACAAATCAGCATTTTCTTGAAAATGAATTCTCTATCTTAATCGTCACCAGACTGAGAAGTGGAAAGGATGGATGCATGCAAATATTTTGTGATTATATATAATGTGTATTTCTCATAACAAGTTAGGAGAACCATTTAGCTCTAATTCTTATTTTTTATTCACCATTAGTCCAACATATGTCAAAACAATGTTAGAGGTTGTATATTTGCCTTCTTCTATATAAATTGCAGGTGTTAATAATGTTTGGTTCCTTTTATTAAGTACTGGATGCTGTTAGCAATTGCAATTGTGGTTTTTTTACTCTTCCTTATTATTTCCCTTTTTGATTTTTTGCAGGTGTTAATATCTTGAAATGTTTGGTGCATGGCAGCTGTATATATTTGTCGTTAAATTGAGATATGGAGCAAAAAGTTTTGAAGAATGTTGAATTTGATGTGAAGTGCTGCAAAAGATAGAACATATATTGAAATAGCAATGAATGTAACTATTTTGCTTAAAACTTCAACAGGCATGTGCATTCTAATTATTACAAGTAATCTTGTTAGTTTTAGTATATTATTATGATCTTACAGATTACTTTTATTATGGATAATTTTGGTTCAATTCATCTTAGGTGGTTTTTTGAAAATTTATATTAGGTGGTTTTTTTAAGATTTATTAAATTGGAAAAAATTTTAATTTTTTTTTATTTTTTCTTTTGCATTTTACCGACGGATTTTTCCGTCGGTAATATTATCGATGAAAAAATCCGTCGTAAGCCATTATTTATTTTAATTCTACATTTTGAATTTACTGACGGATTATTTCCGTCGGTAAACTTACCGACGGATTTTCCGTCGGTAAAAACGTCACTATATTATCCCTTCCGACGAATTGACACTAAATAATTACCGATGAAAATATTTTTTCACTTACAAAAAATTTGTCGGTAATTACCGATGGATTTAAAATTCCATCGCTAAATAATTACCGATGCAGGTTTTCACGACAGATTCATTTTCGTCGGTAAATTGTTTACCGACGGATTTTTCATATTTTACCGATGGATTTTTCCGTCGGTAATCTTACAATTTCTTATAGTGTTATGGAAGAGCCGAGTGAGAAGTCACATCAAGTTAATGGATGAATGTGTTTGGAAAGCCATTCTGGTAGGCTGGACACCCCCCACAGTTCAAGACAGTGATGGAGATCAAATCATCAAGAATGAGCTTGAATGGATCGCTGAGGAGAACAATCAGTCGATGCTAAACTATAGAGCACTCAATATAATCAACTCATCGATTGATACAGTCATGTTCAACCTGATCCAGAACTGTACATTAGCAAAATACACTTGGGAAAGGCTTCAAGAGCACTATAAAGGATCTGGAAATGTTAAAAGGGCAAAGGCGAGGATGCTGAACGCACAATTTGAGAGCTTGAGGATGAAGGAAGAAGGGACAATCTCATCATACAATGAGCGACTCTACGAAGTGGTGAATGAAATGCAGTCACTTAAGGATATCAGGTTAGTAAACAAAACTCTACGTATGCTTTCTAGGAGATTTAATGGTAAAATATATGCTATAGAAGAGTCTAGGAACACTAATATTTTGAGTCAAAATGAAGTGATAAGTATCTTGAAAACTTATGAAATGAATTTGTCTCAACAAGATTCTGCGTATGATAGAAAAGGTGGTGTCATTTTTAAAGATGAAACTGGTGCTTGTTCTAGTTCTAGTTCTGGTAAGACGTCTACCATAACTGATATTAAACAAGTTAATGAAAATGTTGACAACAATCCTGATGCCACTGATAGTATTGCTTTACTTGCTAAGAAATTTGAGTCTTATCTTAGACAAAAGAAGAACAAGTCTAAAGCAAACATTTAGCCTAAGGTAGAACATTCCCCTCATACTCATGTTCATAAACCCACTCAAAGAAGAAAATTTAGGTATGATCCTGAGTTTAGGAAAAAGATCATTTGTGATGAATGTACGGTTTTGGTCATTATGCAAATGAATGTGCTAACACTCTTCTGAAGAAAATGGTAAGCCTAAATGCTTGTTTGAGTGACGATGATTTTGAAGGAGATCCAGATGCAAATGAAGAAGAACTTGCATTCTTAACTCAATGTGTGAAGGAAGATTTCTCTGAGAGTGATTCAGATGTTGAGTCTGGTGTGCCAACATCGAAAACAACATCGTGCAGGTTTATGTCTACTTCTGATCTTGATATGAACTGTACTAATGCTTTCTCTTCTAGAGCAGGTACTACACAAGAATCTCTAGAGATGAAGATTTCTGAACTTCTGAAAGAACTGAAAGCTGTCAACCAAGAGAATGATGGACTGATTGAGACCATAACAAGACTTGAGGTCAATCTTACTAAGAAGGATGCTGAGATTGCTAAACTCCAAGGTCAGTTAGTTGCTTTCACGTTAAGCTTCAAAAAGTACAGCAAAGGTACATCTATTTTGAATAAAGCTTTATCTGTTGGAAAAACTAATAAGTTTTGTCTTGGATACACTGAAGAAGCATGCCTTTTAATTTTGAAAATCCTATCAAGTTTGTGAAACCTGATTTAAAATTTGTGAAACTTGATTCAAATGATTTTTCCAACAAGTTTTCTGATAGAAAAGGCAGTAGGACCCCTGTTTGTCATTATTGTTCAAACTCTGGTCATATTCGTCCTTACTGTTTCAAACTGAAAGATGATATATTTTCTGGAAAAATGTTGCCTGGGTATTACACACAAGTATTCACACACACCTAAATCTGCTTGGGTCAGAAAACCAAAAGTGCTTTATAATGTTGTCTGTACTTCTTTACAAGCATGTGTACCTGATTTATGGTATTTTGATAGTGGTTGTTCTAGACATATGACTGGTAATGTTGAATACTTGAAGGATTATGAAACTTTTGATGGTGGTAAAGTTACTTATGGTGGTGGCTCTAAGGGTAACATTGTTGGTAAAAGAATCTAAAGAATGTGCTTCATGTTGAAGGTTTACGTACTAATTTGATAAGCATAAGTCAATTATATGATGATAATTTGCATGTGAAATTTGATAAGAATTCATGTTTTGTGCTGGATGAAACTGATGACTGTGTGATGATTGGTAGTCGATCTGCTGATAATTGTTATCTGATTGGTAACAACATTTACTAAAACATCTTACAACATGATGAAAGTGTACTTTGGCATAAAAACTTGGCCATGTAAATTACAGAAATTTACAGAAATTGGTTAAGTTTGAAGCTGTTAAAGGATTGCCTAAGCTCAGTTTCAAAGATCCACCTGTATGTGGTTCATGCCAAAAAGGTAAACAAGTAAGATCTTCACACAAAATCACATCAATGTGTACATCTTCAAGGTGTTTTGAATTGCTTCACATGGATCTCATGGATCCTATAGAGACTGAAAGTCTTGGTGGTAAGAGGTACTCTTTGGTTGTTGTTGATGATTTTTCTAGATTTTCATGGGTAGAATTCATTAGAGAAAATTCTGATACATTTAATGTGTTCAAAGTTCTTTTCAAAAGGTTCAAAAATGCTTTCAATCTTAGAGTATGTAGGATTAGAATTGATCATGGTAGAGAATTTGAAAACATGTTTGCTGATTTTTGTGAAAAGAAAGGCATTATGCAAGAGTTTTCATCTCCTAAAACCACATAGCAGAATGGGATTACTTAAAGAAAGAATAGAACACTACAAAAAATGGCTAGAGTCATGCTTACTTCAATGAATATGTCTAAAAGATTTTGGGCTGAAGAATTGAATACTGCATGTCATGTGTCTAATAGGATTCATTTTAGACAAGGTTGTTCTATTACTACTTATGAACTGTTGTATAGGAAGAAATCAAACCTGAAATACTTTCATGTATTCGGTTGCATGTGCTACATTTTGAATGATAGAGAGTAACTTTCAAAGTTTTATTCTAAGAGTGATAAAGGTCTTTTCTTAGGATATTCTAAGAATAGTAAAGCTTACAGAGTCTTTAATCTTAGAACCAGAACTGTTCAAAAATCTGTCAATGTTGTGTTTAATGATTCATCAAATATTGCAATTAAAAAGATGGAAGATGAGAACCAACTCCACATCTAATATTTCAAGAATCTGTTAATGAGAATCTGACTTGGTTGAAATTGCAGAGCCAGTAATAAATATTGAGCTGAATGTGATCACATCGCATACAACATCGAGTGTTGATTTAGAAGAAGATGAGAACCAACTCCACAGAACTCCGAGAAATACTCTTGCACATGGATATAAGAAAGATCGCCCTTCATAACAGATCATTGGTGAGTCCTCTGTTGGTGTTCAAACCAGAAGAAAAAGTACATTTAGACATGTAGTGCGATCAGTTTTCATGTCTAACATATGCAATCAGGTATGTACTGAGTGTTATTTCTCTTCTGTTGAACCCAAGAAGTTTCTGAAGCTTTAAAAGATGAATGTTGGATTGAGGTTATGCATGACGAACTTGAACAATTCACTAGGAATGATGCTTGGAGTCTAGTACCTAGGCCTACAAACACTAATGTGATTGGAACAAAGTAAATTTTCAAGAATAAAACTGATGAATCTGGTAACATAGTAAGAAACAAAGCTAGGCTAGTTACACAAGGATACACACAAGTTGAAGGAATAGATTTTGATGAAACATTTGCACCTGTAGCTAGAATAGAGTCTATTAGGCTTCTCTAAGCTATTGCTTGCTTTGTTGGTATCAAACTATTTCAAATGGATGTTACAGTTGCGTTCTTAAATGTTATTTTACTTGAAGAAGCTTTTGTTGAACAAACAAAAGGTTTTGTCGATCCATTTCACCCTGATCATATGTATAAATTGAAAAAAGCTTTGTATGGTCTAAAACAAGCTCCTAGAGCATGGTATAGTAGACTAACTGATTTCTTACTTCAGTTTGAATTCATTAGAGGTGAGGCTGATAGAACTCTTTTCATTAAGCATGAATCTGATGATTGTTTTATTGCTAAAATTTATGTTGATGACATCATATTTGGAGAAACATCACAGGTCATAATGGACAGCTTTATGAAGGCAATGACTACCACATTTGAGATGAGTATGGTTGGTGACCTAAATTACTTTTTAGGGCTCCAAATCAAGCAAAGTAAAAGTAGTATGTTTATCTCACAGAGTAAGTATGCATGGAACTTGGTGAAAAGATTTGGCCTTGAGAACGCTAAGCCTATGAAGACACTTACGGGAACATCATAAAAACTGTGCAGAGATGATGCTGGCTCAAATGTTGTCCACACTCTGTATAGATCAATGATTGGTAGCCTTTTGTACTTAACTTCGAGCAGACCTGACATTATGTATAGTGTCTGTGTATGTGCTAGGTACGACGCAAATCCCAAGGAATCACATATGAAAGCTGTGAAGAGGATCATTCGATATGTTGCTGGAACAAGTGAGATGGGACTATGGTTTTCAAAGGATACAAACAGCTCACTGATCGGTTACAGCGATGCTAATTGGGCAGGTGATTGTGATGATAGAAAGAGAACGAGTGGTGGATGCTTTTATATGGGTAACAATCTTGTTTCTTGACATAGTAAAAAACAAAAATGTATATCCCAATCCACTGCTGAATTTGAATATATTGTTGCTGGAAGTTATTGCACACAATTGCTTTGGTTGAAAAAGATGTTAGATGACTATGTGCTTGAGACAGATACTTTAGTGATTTTTTATGATAACACGAGTGCTATAAACATTTCCAAAAATCATGTGCAGCACTCACTCACTAAACATATCAGCATAAGACATAATTTCATTAGAGATTTAGTTGAGAAAGAAGTAGTTAAGTTGGAGTATATTTCCACTGAGAAACAACTTGCTGACATATTCACGAAAGCACTTAATTTTGAGAGATTTTCTTCACTTAGAAAATCTCTTGGACTCTGCATTCCATGAGTCATGCATAATGTTGCCTAGAGTGTGACAACACTCAAAGCGACACTACTGTAAGTTCTGTCATTTTATGTCGAAATTAACTGATTTGGTAGCTTATTTTCTTGCCGCTAACTATATTCTGATTTAATCTTGAGGTGCAATTCTGGACATACACAGCTGAAAGCACTAGTTTTAAAAAAATCAAAGGTCTAAACATGCTGAGTAACTAGGCACACGTGGCTGACAACCACGATGTGTTCTTTTTAAAGGCTGTTTAGTTTAAAAAAATGAATAAGAACACTCTTGGACTATCACTGAGTAACCAGATACACGGGGCTGACAACCATGATGTGATCTTTTCAAAAAGTGGTATGTTCCTTGAGATTGAAAAGTGCATAAAAATCCATAAAAGGATATAAGTGTATGTGTGCCTGCATAAAAAATCAACCATGTTGGATTTTTCCAGAATCCTTTTAGCTCATGAAAATGTGTTATAAAATTGATTATTTTCAATACATTAAATGATTAAATTTATAGTATATTTATTTATTAATTATGAATATTGTTTCTCTTTTATTTATTAAGGCCATATTTTTCTCATATAAGTTAGTGGGCCTTAGTAACTGCTGCATTTGATCCCCTGCATTACACGATCAGCAGTTACACTTAGTAGACTTACACCCCTTCTCAAATCTTCTTTTCTTCTCTTTGAATTCTCGATGTGTGATGTGTGAGTTGATATGGTGTGAAGATTGCTTGCCTATTCAATCATTACACAGCACTCTCTCACATACTTTTGATTTCAAAATTCAAATTGTTGTCTCGCTCATGTATCTATATGTCTCCTCCAAAGACAAACCTTTTCTCTTCTAGAGAAAAACATTCCTCATCATCCAAACCCTCTGTTTCCTCTCGCAAATCTACTCCACTCCAAACCCTAGCTTCGATGGCCGAGAATGTCGCGACTAGTGCTGCTTAGAATATAAATCATAATGCTACTACACCACCGTTTGGACCAGTTATAGAATTAGCCGTACCTAGATATATTGTCCTTCCTCAAGGTACTTTTGACTCTGTATTCCTCTCACTTCAGGATCAGGTCATCGATTCAGGCATTCTTGTGTCTCGAATCGAAGTCCCGATGCTTGAACCTCCTTATACTGTTGTCCAATCTGATATTCCTGCTCCATCATCTGAACCCACTCAAACTATTGTTCCTCCATCTGAAATTTCATCTGAAACTCAGCCCCCTGAAACTTTTGAACCATCTGACCCTGTTCAAGTCCCTTTCACGTCATCACTTATTGCTTCTCATATCCAAATTGAGCAGAATACAATCGTGTCTTCTCCTTCATCATCACCGCTTATTCCGATTATGTCAAATATGACCAAGAATACTGATCCTAAGCGCAAGGATCCACCCACATGCTGGTGATCTATCCGTGTCCGGAAGAAGAGTCAAACAGCTGCTTCAATGGATGCTCCTAGTACTGCTAAAGAGAAATCTCCAATTTCCCTGTCTGATTCTGATGATGACTCTGCTCCGATAGATGTGGATGTTTCTGGAAAGAATCCCATGATAGTTGAATTCTGCAAAGCCCTGAAGAAAAGAAGACGAGGCAAGAAAGTTGTCTCTAATGTTGCCACCTCTATTGCAACACCTGAAGAAGAAATTGAAGTTGATCTGGACCAACTGATTGATGATATTGCCGTTGATGTTGCCACTGATAAAGCACACCTGCTAATGCGGATGCAAATCCCTCTGATTCTAATCTTGATTCATCGTTAGATGATGATGAGGATGCACCCGAGGAATTTGATAAAGGTGCTACCTCTGATAAATCTGATGAAGATGTTTCTGCTCAAGATGCTGATAATGATGTTGATGAACAAGATGATGATGATGATGAACAGACTGATGATGCTGATCCTGAAGATGCTGATGAAGATGATGATGATTCTGATTATGATCTTGAGAATTTTGGAACTGACCATTTCTACTTTGATGATGGTAAGGCCAAATACAAAAAATTTGCAAAGAAATATGTCATTCATGAAAGGAAAATGAAGGATGCAGACCTTGTCATACACAATCTCACTAAATTTTTTGAAGAACGAAGTTTGCTCAAATCTCTCAGGTACTCTAGTACTTTCTGCAGTAATTGGATTTGTGAGTTTTATGCAAACAAAAGTTCAAGCATGATTAAGAGTACTAGTCCTAAGTTTGGAAAGATTTACTCTAGGGGTAAGATTTATGATTTTTCTCCTGAAAAGATAAATGCATTGTTGGGGACTGTACATGCTAAAAATGTGATGATGATATTGATGATATGGATGAGATTGTTTCTGTGATTACTGGTGGTCTGATTACTAGTTGGCTTAAGAAGTTGTTCAGTCCAAGTCTAATAAGTCTACATGTTGTCTTGCACAAGCTGTGTGTCTATAATTGGTTGCCTACCTCTAACATCACTAGAGTTACTACTGAGCATGTCATGCTGATTTATAAGATAGGGAAGAACCTACCTTTTAACCTTGGTGAAGTTATTTATAAGAACTTGATTAGTTATGGTGGAAATATTTCCAAGGTTGGCAAGTTACCATACTCTGCATTGATCAATCTCTTACTGTCGGATCAAGGTGTTAAGAAGGGTAAGGGTGATTTCCTGTCTCTGAATGCTCTAGTGTTAGGTATTGCTAAAACTCTGCTTGAAGGGTAACCGCATTGTTGATCTGCCTTATGTGTACCCCGCTCCTGCTCATGAACCTGAACATGAAAATGTTGCTCCTAATGGTGACAACACTACTATACGCACTGATGCTCTTGCTCAATCTGGAGAGGTAGTTTCTATTACTGTGCATCGCAGGTACATTGAAGAGCAAGCTAATGCACTCGCATACCAAGTATCTCATCTCAGACTCCAAGCCTATGCTTTTAATAGACAAACTGTCTGGTTAGAACAAAGAGCTCAGTTCTGGACTAGTTTGCTATCCACACCCATAGGGGGAGAGGTACCTGATGCTGCTCAAAATGCTGCTGCTGTTGAAAGCTCAAGCTCAGGGAGAGTTGTGATCGAAGACATTACTGGAGAATTGGAAGGAGAAAATACTGATCGTGTTGGAGGTGCTGATGCTAATGTTGCTGATGATGCTGCAACTTAGGGGGAGTTCATATAGTAAGGGGGAGAATGAGAGATTGGGAGAGTAGCATATCATAAGATCATGATTGTTGATACTATGATACCAAGAGTAGCAGATCGTGATATTGATGCTCTGAAGAATGAAAGACTGTTGCTGCTCTAACTCTCTAACCCTCTAACTATTTGTTGGTTATTGTTTAAACTGATATTTCTAATTTCTGATGGATACTTAGTTATTTCAGCTTGTTTATTCTGAACTTATTGAAACTAGGTTGCTGAATTTTTAGTAACTTTAGTTTTCACCTTATTTTATCTCTGAACTAAGCTCTGATCTTATTGATTAATTATGCAGATTAGCTTTATTACCTCTTTGGTATTAATGCTCTGAAGTGCTTAGTTATTTTGCACAACTGACGAACTAACATCTGATGTATTATTTGGATATCTTGTTTTGTCTTGTTTCTTTGCATCAAGTTGTGTGGTTGCAGATAGATGTGATTGGGGGAATGTAACAACAAATTTTTATATTTATGGAAGAATAAACACAAAAGTGAATTACAAAACTAATTCAAAATGATTTAATTTAAAGAGTATGTAAGTGGGTTACAAATCTCTAATCAATCCCCTGATTCTTCTCTCGAACCAATTTGACCTTGACTTTTGACTTGTGTGTTGACATTGACTGCAGTATGTATGCTGACTGTGTTGACAGTGTGTATGTTGAGCCGGATCTTTGGATGAAGCTTGTCTGAGCTCGGATGTGTAATCTTGACGTTGATCCTGAGGCACCGAGCCTTTATTCGGATTGAACATTGATTGGAAAGCTTTCTGTGAAGAATGTCGTTGATTGGAGGAATGCCAGATTGGAGGGGCTTGGCACCTTTATCTCTGATCGTAGGCTGTTGGCCAGAAGAACGCTGGATCAGAAGGGCTTGGCACCTTAATCTTAGATCGGAGACGGTTGGTTGGATGAATGCCTGATCGGAGGGGCTTGGCACCTTAATCTCGGATCGAAGGCGGTTGGCTGGATGAATGCCAGATCAGAGGGGCTGGCACCTTAATCTCGGATCGGAGGTGGATGGATGGAAGAACGGCGGATCGGAGGGGCTTGGCACTTTGATCTCGGATCGGAGATAGATGGATGGAAAAATGCTGGATCGGAGGGGCTTGGCACCTTGATTTCTGATCAGAGGCTGTTCTTGACTTGAAGATCTTGAAGAGAGGCTGTTGCTCGTGTTCTTCGGATTTCTTCAGGTATCTGGGTATGTTTAGAATGAATGGAGGAGGACTCCTTATATAGGTGGAGGGTGAGGATGCCCCATAAATAACTCGCAGTCTGATTGGTCTAGGGCTGTTTTGACCTAATCCTACGGGCTTGGGCCTTCCACATGCTTAGGCATCAAGTAAGGCTTATTTGTCTTGGCTTACCTTATTTAATTTAATCCTAATTTAATTTGTTGGGTTTTAAATTAATTATCAATTATTTATTAATCTATTTTAGGAATTAATTATTTAAATTCCAAAATAAATTAAAAATTGATATTTAATTAATAAAATACATGTGTCGCCATTTGATTGGACCGTAAATTTTATTTTCTTACAAATGCCCCCTTGCGATTTGTTCACGGATGTTGTGTCTTGTTGTGAAGGAATCGCAAAAATTGGTTTCTTTTCTTGCAATTTTCTCTTGAAGCTTTCAATTTGTAAAGCTTCTGAACTTGAGAACCATTATAAAATTATTTGGCCCACACGTATGAATGAATTTTCTTGGCCAATTAATTCTTATGTGTGATCTTCAAAATCTCATAAGAGGTAAGCACAACACGATTTGTTTCTTGTTCGCCAAGACATGCAGCAAATCTCTCCCAAAATTATAGATTTATTTATAGTAAATAATCTCTTAAAATTTTGTAGAGATTGCTGCCCCTTACAAGTAATTTTCATATATAACGTAGGTTCAACACTATATAATAGTAAGCCATGCGTTCAATTTCTTCATCAATTTGATCAGCTGTACCTAATTCATTCGCTTTGTCTTTGCATGTTTAACTTCTATCAGAGGCTCATAGGATTGGATAGAAGATAATTAGAAACAACGATGGGCATTGTGAATACTTGAGTTGATTTGGCATGGCTGCTCGCACTATGAATCGAGAGTGGCTTTTGAGTTCCTCTTGCTATCTGCATATCCCCGTCAATAGTCTACCTATCTCTGCCAACAGCCTCCGTCAATAGTCTACCTATCTCTGCCAACAGCCTCTGCCTGCTGTCTCCGTCTACCATCAAAAGTTTACCTTTCTCTGCCAACAGCCTCCGTCAACAGCCTACCTATCTCTACCAACAGCCTCCGTCAACAGTCTACCTTACTCTGTCAACAGTCTCTGTCTTCCGTCAATCATCAATAGTCTCCGTCTACCCTACAAAAATGGCTCAAGGTTCTCAAAATTGCAGTGGCTGACTTGGAACGGCGGAGTGTTGCGTCCGAAATTAGGTCGCAATGTCCGATGTATTTGGGGAGAAAGAAAGTAGAGTTCACATCTCTTTTAATGGAAGAAGTAGTTGTTCACGTCCTCTCGATGATAAGCAGCGGGCGGCAAATCCGACTATATGGGCGGTTACGGCCGGGCGAGATGGGCTATTGTGGTGATGGGATCCGACAATCGTCTGTTACTGGTTTTCATTTCCGACGGCAGCAGTTTACAATTTCTTCAGCGTGGCTTGGTTATGGCGAACTCGCGATTCCAGAGGTGGCACGGCGTTTGGTTGCAGTGGTTGTTTTTCCCGGTGGTTTGTTGGGGAAAAGAAAATATGGCAGTTTGAGTGAAGATAGACCCGATGTCAACATGGCAACGACCTTCGTATTTTCGACAGCTGGTGCTGCTCATGACCTTCGACAACGCTAGGCAAACTCCAAGCTTGATGGACGAACAACAGCGATGGAAATTTTGGATATGAACAAAAGAGATGGAGTATTCTTCTTTCAATTTGGGGAGATGGAGTAAGAATGGTACACTCACGTGTTCTCCTCCTTGGGATAAGCAATTGCCCCTTTGACTTTTCAACTTGATTTGCAATTTAAAAGAATTTGATCCAAACCCCAAATTAATTTATTATTGGACCCAAATGGTTAAATACATTAATCTTGATCAAATTGGGCTTACACTAATTTTCCTTATGACTTTGGGCTAGCAAATAACTTGGGCTTCAATTATTGTTAAAGTTAATTCATATTATAAGTTTATTAAACTTAAATATATGAATTAATTTAATCACTCCCTTTAATATTTTGAACACTATCCCTTTTCATGAGTTTGATTTATAGTTTTGAACTTAATAATTAATTGATTCCAAAAAAAAAATTATTTTTGGGTTAATTAATTAAATCCATAAACTTAAATTAATTTGACTTATTTCCCCTTTCTAATGAATTTGGTGTTCGTGATCTTCATCTTCAGAGTGTATAGGGAGTTATTAACGAGGAACAATATCGACCTTGTCACTCTTCCATGAGAGGGAATTGACGACGCAAAAATCAGCATCGCCATTCTTCCTTGAGATGGAATCGATGGCAACATCAACATCGCCACTTTTCCTTAAGGTGAAACTTCTGCTTCTTTTCCATTCTGGCGGCTAATTGACAAGGCATGGCGGCTGTTAACAAGATTCCGACAAGGGGAATAATGTGCAGCGTTTGCAAACTTCGGTGGCTCATTGTTAAAAGGTAACTTCATTACTTTACAGCTATAAGATTCGAGATTATTTTAATACTCCAAGTAATTGAAATTCTTTGAATTTCTTCATCCAATGTTACGTTCATCCACCGTCCTCTCCTTTTCCATCTTTCGCTTCTCAACTCCTTCATGCTCCAACTTAGTGCTTGTCTTACAAACTGAAGCAAATAGCTTAAATAATGACTGAACTTAGCGAAGTGCTAAGCTGCCTACGTACCTCTTTGCAAAGGATCAAGTCATAATGTAGTTCAAAGGAACATGATTTGATTTGGATGGGGGTGTCATACACAGTTTATACTCATGCGGGCCAGGAGTGACTATTCTTTAACCACTTTAGACAAAGTAGGGTACTTAATGCTTTAACCACTTAAAATATCTGAGTGGGGTGAATTAATAGTTTAACTACGTATAATTATCTTTGGTGGTTGTCGTACACAGTTTATACTCGTGCGGACCAGGAGTTTGTCATATATAGTTTATACTCATGCAGATCAGGAGTTCGTCGTACACAGTTTATGCTCATGCGGACTAGGAGTAACATGCAGTTTAGGCTCTTGCATCATGGAGTGTTGTACATGTATTTGTTTTACGCGTAGTAGTATTTCAAAATTTTCCCATTTATGGGGCCAATGTTCACGCCATCATCAGAGATTAATGTGTAAGCGCCATTTGTATATGCTTCTTTCACAATATAAGGGCCATCCCATTTGGGTAGAAAATTATTCCCAACGCGATGAGTGACTACTATAGGTCTTCTCACAGCAAGCACCAAGTCACCAACTTGAAAAGAACGTATCTTCACCTTCTTGTTGAACGTTCTAGAAAGGCGAGATTGGTAACATGCAAGTCTTTGTTGTGCCTCCAACCTCTTTTCATCTAACGCTTCCAACTCTTGAAGAAGCAACTTTGCATTTTCTTCTTTGGTGAGACCTTCTTGTATGGCCATCCTTAAAGAAGGGATTTATTTTTCAAGAGGCACAACAGCCTCAACACCATACACCAAGGAATACGGAGTGGCTTGAGTAGGTGTACTATAAGTGGTATGGTACACCCATAAAGCTTCATTAATTCTTTCATGTCAATCTCTTTTCGACTTGGACACCACTTTCTTTAGCAGGCTGCACAAGGTTTTATTAAAAGCTTCGGCTAGACCATTAGCAGCTGCGTTATACAATGAAGATTTCTTTTGTTTGAAATCAAACTTCTCATATAGCTTATCAATCCAACTGTTGCTGAACTGCTTTCCATTATCAGTGATGATGTAGCGCGGAACACCGTATCTATAAATGATGTTGATCCGAATGAAATCAGTAACATATTTTTTCTTCACTTCCCTTAGAGGCACAGCTTCGGCCCACTTTGAAAAGTAATCGATTGCCGCAAGAATATAGAGATGACCACCAAAGAACTTTGTAAGTGGCCCCACCACATCTAAACCCCAAGCATCAAAAGGCCATAAAGCGACTGTTAGATACAAAGGCTCCAAAGGCTAATGAATCAAATTTTCGTAGAATTGGTAAGCTTGACATCTTTGTGCATAATTCATGCAATCTTTTACCATTGTTGGCTAATAGTAGCCCATTCTGTTTATCCTGAAATGTAATTTTAGCCCAGATTGATGAGCACCGCAAATTCCGGAATGAGCCTCCTTCATGGCTTGAATAGCTTCTTCCTTACCCAAGCATCTCAAGAAGATTGCATCAAATGATCTTCTATAAAGTGTACCCTTGAAGTAGATGAACCGAGGTGCCCGACACTGAATATCAACCCCTTTGGCATGGATCGTTAGGCAACTTATCATTTTTCAAATAATCCACGAGGGGTTGGCGCCAATCTTCTTCTTCAATTTCGAAAACCTCCACCACATGATTTTCAGCTTCTTCATAATCATCATCTTCAAAGATTGGTGGTACAACCCAACTTCTACACACGGTATTTGAATTTACGTTTCTGGCATAGCTATAATTGATGCTAGTTCGCGAGGGCATCAACTTGCTTATTTTCTCTTCTAAACAAATGCTTGATATCAACATCACTAAGCCAACTCATCAACTTTTGAGCGTACTTGTGGTATGGGAGCAACTTAGGCTTCTTCACTTCATACACTCCAAGTAGTTGTTTGATCACAAGGAGCAAATCACCATACACCCTAAGGTATAGTTGTTTTATATCGACGGCCATCTCTAAACTAAGTATGAGTGCTTGATACTCAGCCACATTATTAGAGCAATTTTCCATTAAGGAAAATGAGAAGGGTAGAACCTCACCACTAGATGTTACAAATACAACCCCGGTGCCGGCTCCTTCTCTATGAGATGCTCCATCGAAATAAATCTTCCAAGGAGAAGCAATCTCAATAGCAAAAGCATCTTTATCGGGGAGTTCATCAGGTAGTTCTCATTTAGCAGGCATTGGATGATCAGCTAGGAAATCTGCCAACACTTGTCCTTTTACGGCCTTTTGAGGGACGTACACAATCTCAAATTGTTGGAGTTAGAGATACCATCTTGCAAGCCGATCAGAGAGTACTGGCTTTGACATGACAAACTTTAGTGGGTTGGCTTTCGAAACTAGCCAAACTATATGAGCTTGAAAGTAATGCTTCAACTTTTAAATCACGAAGATAAGGAATAAACAGATCTTCTCAATCGGTGAATATTTCAACTCATTTGGAGTTATGGTTCTACTTAGATAGTATAGAGCTCTTTCTTTGCCATCATCATTTTCTTGTGCAAGCAAAGCTCCAACTGAACGCTCTTGAGCAGCTAGATAAAGGATTAATGGACATCCCAATATTGGAGCTTCCAACACTGGTGCCTTCATCAAGTATTCTTTAATGCTATTGAAAGCATTATTGCAAGCTTCATCCCATTCGAATATGATGCCTTTCTTCATGAGATGACTAAATGATTGGCATCGGCCAGCCAAGTTTGGTATGAATCTTCTCAAGTATGCCAACTTTTCTTGCAAACTCTTGAGCTCGTGTATATTCCGAGGCACATGCATCTTCATGATTGCATCAATCTTTGATTTTTCAATCTCAATTCTTCGACGGTGAACAATAAATCTGAAAAATTTCCAGATAAAACTCCAAATGTACACTTGAGTGGATTCATCTTAAGTTGATGCTCTCTTAATCGTTTGAATACTCGTCTTAGATCATGGAGATGATCTTTCTTTTCCTTTGATTTCACCACAATATCATTAACATAGCATTCGACGATCTTATGAAGCATGTCATCAAATATCTTTTGCATGGCTCATTGATAAGTGGCACCAGCATTCTTCAAGCCAAATGGCATGACATTGTAGCAATATATTCCTTTAGGAGTACGAAAGGCTGTCTTCTCTTGATCCTCAGGAGCCAGACCAATTTGATTGTAGCCAGATGACCCATCCATAAATGAAAAGACCTCACGCCCCGTCGTTGCATCAATCATGAGTTTAGCAATTGGCAGTGGAAAGTCATCTTTCGGACATGCCATGTTCAAATCTCAGAAATCAACACATACTCTGAGTTGCCCATTTTTCTTTCTCACCGGCACGATGTTAGAAATCCATGTAGGATATTTAACTTCTCGGATCTTGCCTGTTTCAAGAAGCTTATTAACCTCATCCTCAATCAAAGGAATCAACTCTGGTCGAAATCAACGCTGCATTTATTTTACTGGTCGAGTTTCCTTTTTAATGGACAAATGGTGCACAACAATTTTCAGATCCAAACCTGGCATTTCTTTATGTGACCATGCAAAAACGTCTTTGAATTCTCGCAAAATGCTAATATACTTTTCTTCTTCTTCAGCATTTAGTAGAGCACTTATGTAGGTAGGACATAGATCATTTTCATCACCTAAGTTGATTTCTTTCAACTCATCAATAGTGGCTTTCACCCCTTCTTCAAATTATGGAGGGGCATCTTCAGCATCTACCTCCTCCATGTGAGAATCATCAAGAGCAGTGATATGGTTGGTAGAAGCTACACTTTCTCTATCATCGTCATTATCATCTTTAGTAAAGATGATTGTTTGCATCTTAGCTTTCAACACTCTTCCACATGAGACAATCAAGATATTTCGCCGCTTCATGCGAGAAGGAATTCGACTTTGAAGCTTCTTGAAGGTAGGAGAATTGACCTTATTTTGCCTCCCATACTTGCTTCTTTCACAGGGTCCAAGTCTTTCGAAGACACTCCCAAGTCTTTCAAAGACAGAGATTCTATTAATTTTTCTATCGCTTTTATAAATAATATCATCCATGGATGAAACTTCTCCTTCGGTGATATAATTTGTACTTGCTCATCTAATTACAATGCGGATTGGCTTTTGAGGGACATATCCCAAACCTGGCTTAGCATTCTTGAAAGTAGGGCTACTATTTTCCAACATTTTCTAAGTAGCGTTAATCCTATATTCTGGTCGATTAATGGTTTCTTGATGTAACTTACCTGTCATCAGCTTTTCTTTCGGTTCATAACCAGCCTTCATGAGGAGTTTATAAGCTTGTGGACTATACGACTTGGTTATTTCGACTTCAAACACCTCACCATGTTCGGTCTTAGCTCCTTCAATAGGACGTATGAATCCCTTGAGTAGTGGAGAAGAAGGCTTATTTGCATCAATTTTTGTTAGAGGCAATGTCAACTCTTCCAAGGTCTCAAGCTTCTCTTTACTCTTCTTGAGAGTGGCAGATGACGTGCTACCTTCCTCATCTTTTATTTGTTTATTGCCCCTATTATCTTGCACTGGGACTTCTTCACGTTTCACTTCTTTTATACTCTTGAAGAAATATTTAGCATCTGCAAAGTAAGCTTCAGCTTCAGTAAACGGCTTATCGTTGCCAAATACCCTTTTCACGTTGTCACCTTCACTATATTTGAAGCACTGGTGTAATGTGGAAGGAATCACACCATTCTCATGCAGCCAGGGACGTCCCAAAAGCATGTTGTATGAAGTTTTTGCATCAATGACATGGAAGAACACTGTTGATTTCAACTCATCAATAAGCAAATCAAGAACTATTGTGCCGAGAGTTCTTTGCCCCTCATGGTTGAACCCTTGAATCATCAATCGGCTATGATTGAGTTCATCCACGGGTATTTCTAGTTTTTTCAACATTCTAAAAAACAGAATATTCACCGCCGAACCTCCATCAACAAGTATGCGATTCACTCGTACCTCTTTAGTATAGCCAGTCACAAATAGTGGTCGATTATGGGATTGCAAACCCAACAACATATCTTCATCCGTGAAGGTCACCTTCATAGAGTAAGCTTTACCCTTAGTTTCAGATTGTTCGCTTTTATTGTCCTCCTCATTCACGACGTGACATGAGCTTTCATCATGACTTTCTTTTACAGAAATGAAGTTCGTGGTTGCCTCATCTTCTAACACGATTTTTCCTTCCTTGGCCAACTACATGATCTTTTCCTTGAGGACGAAACAATCATGAATTGGATGACCCACCAACGCATGATACTTGCAGTATTTTGGGTCATTATTTCGGCCAGCTTCTTCTGGACGTTTCATCTCAAGAAGGTCATGGAGTTTATTCTTTATTAGATCATCAAATATGCCAGAAATATCTGAGTTCAGAAATGAATACTCTTCATCTCTTTCAGAGTCAATCTTCTTTGCCCCCAATCTTGGGCAACTTGTTTACCTTTATCTTTCTTATCATCTCTATTCTTTTGAATTTTGACCGTCATAGTATTTGTGGCCATTGATTCTTTGTTCGAATTTCTAGCATAGGGCTTGCCCCCTTTTTTGAAATCTTGTTTATCTTTGGATTTGTAGGAGTCCAACATTTGTGAATGTTTGATTCCACTAGTAGCCATGCTTAATTCCATATCATGGGCCCTAGTAGCCAACTCTTCAGATAATCGGTCCTTGTAGTTTAAACTCAAATTCCTCCATCGATTGATATAATCAATCACAGGCTCTTCCTTTAATTGACGAGTATTAGTTAGCTCAGTCATGCTAACGGTTCTCCTTGTGCTATAGAAACGGTTAAGGAACTCATGCTCCATTTGTGCCCAACTATCAATGGATTCAGCTTGCAAGTCGATATACCAATCAAAGGCATTTTCTTTGAGAGAGCGAATGAATTGCCTCACTATATGGTCTCCATAAGTACCTGTGTCATGGAAAGTCTTAATAAAGTGTTCTATGTGCTGCCTTGGGTTTCCCTTGCCATCAAATTATTGAAACTTGGAAGGTTGGTAGCCAGCTGGCAACTTTAAGTTGTCCACTCTTTTCGTGAATGGCTTGACATAAGTGACGGTGGGTTTGGAATTCTCTTCAAACCTTTCTTTTATGGTTCCAAGTATAATATCCTTCAATTGATCGACTTGGAGCATTCCATCAGCTGAAAGTGGCAATGTTCCTTGAGTTTGCTCCTTTTCAATAGTCTGGCGCCTTGTGATCTCTTCCACTTCACTATCGTCCATGACTCCTTTTCTGTTTGCACGGCTAATCTCCGCGATATCCCTTCTTTCCATCAGTTTGGAAATCTTTGAATCTTGAGCTTCTATGTGTTTTGTGAGCCCTTCGATAGCTTTCATCATACTTGCTAGTTGTTCCTCAATAGTTGAAATGCCAGCCATCATTACTGGAGCAGCAATTGAGCCAGATGATGAGCCTGAAGATGAGTGTGAGCATGCGGAATCTTCATCACTATCTTCTTTAAGAGGTAGTTGTTTTCTCGAAGCCTCCTCAACCGAAGGGTTGGATCCAGATGAGGCTTCTAGCCGAGCTTTTTCTGACATGCTTCTCGTAACAACATCAACATATTCATTCAATGACTCTGAGAGCTTAGAAGCAGCAGTCCTTCCCTCAGTAATCTTGACAGAAGTCATTTTGTATTTTTGAGCTTGTAGAGAGAAGAGATGAGAGGTAGAGATGGTCCCACTGGGCGTGCCAAAATTTGTAACAACAAATTTTTGTATTTATGGAAGAATAAACACAAAAGTGAATTACAAAAATAATTCAAAAGGATTAATTTAAAGAGTATGTAAGCGGGTTACAAATCTCTAATCAATCCCCTGATTCTTCTCTCGAACCAATTTAGCCTTGACTTTTGACTTGTGTGTTGACTTTGACTAGAGTATGTATGCTGACTGTGTTGACAATGTGTATGTTGAGCCAAATCTTCAGATGAAGCTTGTCCGAGCTCAGATGTGTAGTCTTGACTTTGATCCAGAGGCGTCAAGCCTTTGTTCAGATTGAACGTTGACTGGAGAGCTTTCTATGGAGAAAGTCATTGATTGGAGGAATGCCAAATTGGAGGGGCTTGGCACCTTTATCTCTGATCGGAGGCTGTTAGCCGGAAGAACACCAAATCTGAGAGGCTTGGCACCTTAATCTCGGATCGAAGGCAGTTGGCTGGATGAACGCCAGATCAGAGGGGCTTGGCACCTTAATCTCGTATCGGAGGCGGTTGGCTGGATGAATGCTGGATCGGAGGGACTTGACACCTTAATCTCGGATCAGAGGCAGATGGATGGAAGAACACCGGATCGGTGGGGCTTGGCCCTTGATCTTTGATCGGAGGCTGTTCTTGACTTGAAGATCTTGAAGGGAGGTTGTTGCTCGTGTTCTTCGGATTTCTTCAGGTGTCTGGGTGTGTTTGGAATGAATGAAGGAGGGCTCCTTATATAGGTGGAGGGTGAGGATGCCCCATAAATAACTCGCAGTCTGATTGGTCTAGGGTTGTTTTGATCTAATTCTACGGGCTTGGGCCTTCCACTTGCTTAGGCATCAAGTAAGGCTTATTTGTCTTGGCTTACCTTATTTAATTTAAACCTCATTTAATTTGTTGGGTTTTAAATTAATTATCAATTATTTATTAATCTATTTTAGGAATTAATTATTTAAATTCCAAAATAAATTAAAAATTGATATTTAATTAATAAAATCCACGTGTCGCCATTTGATTGGACCGTAAATTTTATTTGCTTATAGGGAGATTTGGGAAGATTGTTGATGTGAAGTGTTGAGACCAGTGTCGTCACATTGGAATCACACCGATCCTCGACCAGTTATTATTTAACCACTAACATGTTTGTGTGATGTTGTACTTGATATTGCTTTTAGGGTTGTGGCAGTTGAATGAAGAACGTGCTAAATAAGATCCACAAGTCTGAAGAGCAATCCGGAAAATTCTAGAAGTCCAGAAGATTCTAGAAGTTGAAGATAACTAATTACCCAAAGTAGTGGGTTGGTTATTTTCTGTTAATGGGTGGTTTCTATATCTCCTAGTGGACCACTTATTTGAAGAAGATCTGCAGCATGCTTTACAACTATAAATAGAAGCTGTCAGACTTCATTCCTGGCGTTGAAAAACTTGGAGAGTTCCTACAAAGAGAGTCGCCAGACGTAGAGTTTATTCGACTACGTTCCTCCTGTAGTATTTTCACTGGTGTTGTAATATTTCGTTCTGCATCACGTGTATAGTATTATCCCATACGTTTTGTGTGTACTGTTCACATACAATGGAAGTGCATACTTGAAGTAGGATCTAGATCTAACAATCTAGGTTTTGCCATTTGGGAGTTTGTTTAGGATTTGTATCCGTGTGTATTCGAAGAGTGGAAGAAATGTTTCCATCTCTTTGAATCTGATTTTTGTAAATCACTTTTTCCAAATTAGTGATATTTTTGCCATGAAGCCGCTACAAACTTATTCATAAGATTTTAGAAAGATTGAGTAATTCCGTGAGTTAAGTCTTTTCCTGTACAAACTTGCATATTCGTATTCAAGTTTTATTCTGATAAGAGTCGCTGTTGTCAAAGTGCTACCACACTTAGGACAACATCTCTGACGTAAACACACTTACACCGCTGGGCACCCTGACAAACTACCCCCTACATATTAAATAATAATATTCATCATTGCACATGCAAAAATAAATGAGACTTTTTAAACTGGAAGGAGTGAGTACTATAAGAAAACTGTCCAACAACATTTCCAATGGTTTCTAAAATCCAACGTAATTTTTGTGTTGGAATTTTTTTATCTAAAAGTGATTCAAATATTTTTTCAACGTAATTTTCTTTTGGAATTACCGTTGGATTTGAACCCTTGATCTCCTAAGTATGTAAGGATATCCTCTATCAACTTAACTAATGTACTCCCTCCGTCCAGTGTAAAGGTACTCGTTTGCTGTTTGTACATGGACAATTCTAAGGTCTTTATTTTTTTTTGCACGTGGATTAAGGAGTATTATTATTAAAGGTAAAGTGGATAGTTGTATTAGAGGGAAGTGGTGGGTCATATTGTGTACTTTCTTTACTAAATAGAGGAAATTGATACCTTTGAAGCGGACGCCAGAAATAGTGAAACGGTTGCCTTTGCAGCGGACGGAGGTAGTATAATTTATGTTGTAAATTGATATTTTAATTTGTTAAACTCTCATATAATCTTTTTTTCTATTTTTTTTAAAAATAGATTTTTCTACTTAAATTCTCTAATGATAAATTTATTATTTGAAAATCTATTTATTTAATTTTTTAAAATATAATTTCCTACAAAAATTTCCAATGACTTATTAGGTCGTTGGAATTCGAGTTAGAATTTTTCAATGGTTTTCAATTTTCGATGGAATTTTCCAATGACTTAAGTTTAATTGGAATTTCTATTGGAAAAAGCTATTGGAATTCGCATTAGAATATTCCAATGGTTTAAATTTACGTGGGAATTTTCATTGAAACTTTTCAATAGCTTTAGGATTTATAGGAATTTTCGTTGGAAATTTCCAATATTTTATCAGGCTACTGGAATTAGCAATGAAAATTTTCAACGGTTTAAATATTTATGGGAGTTTTCGCTGGAATTTTTCAACGGTTTCAGGTTTCATTGAAAAATTCAATGGAACTCTAGAAATTCCAACGGATTTACTTTTCGTTGGAATTTGATAATTTTCTTGTAGTTATGCAATCAAATTACTCCTAGATACATTAGGATTAAAATATTACAAACACAAACAATATATTAGGATGAAATTCCCAATATATCCCTACATAATTATAAAATATAATTTAAACATTTCTTTTTAATTTGGAATACCCATCGTGACAACTTTTTTTCCAAAATCAATCCCCTTCTCTCTACTCTCTCTCTAAGAACTCTTGTCTTCCATAGGAAGCATTCCCCAATTCAATTTCTTTTGGGATTTACATTGAAAATAGTAAATCTCATCTAGAAAATGAAAACGAGATGTATCTATTATGTTTCACACATGTGGCGTTTCCGATGCGGTGGTACTACTGTACATCTACACTAACAACCATATAATCGATCTTTTGGGTGTACACAGTACTGCATGTCAAGTGCACCAACTGCTTCTGGAGCATCAACAACCACCCCTCATTGTACCAGAATGGTAGAGGCCTTTGGGAACGTCAAAAGCTCTTCTGTGGATATTAATACTTTTATCACTCCATAATCAATCACCATGTCAATATATTTCAGATTTATTTTTCAAAATTCTTTTGTATTCAAAATCAGTGAGTTTAGAATATTTAATGTTCAATAACGATGTATTGAAAAAAAATTCTCAACATTTCACGAAGTATTCAGAATGTATACAATATATTTCAAATTTATTCATTGAACACTTTTGTATTTAAAATCAGTAAGTATTCGGAATATTAAATTTTTAGTAATGATGCATTAATCGACTACGTAGAATCTATTCAAATCAACTTGTTTGCAGTAATCAACGTATAACTCCTAATCCCATTTGTTTGTTGCTGTCGAATATGATAATTTTTAGAATCAAAATTACAGATCACGCTATACATACAATGTACAATTCTACAAACTAAAACCTCTATTTAACTTAATTTGAAAAATAAACACTGACCTCATCTCCCTCGTCATGATTATTCTCATCCTTTATGATTATTACTTGTTCTGAATGATCATCGTTCTCAGTTTTTGCTTGTTCCATGTTACTACGCTGATGAGAAGTTAGGGTTGATCATGGTTTAATGATTATAAGTAGGTGTAAACTTTTGTGGAACAATCTAAAATGGAAAGTGTGTCAGCTGAAAGGAGACAGATAAAGTATTGAAACATAAATAAATGAATACGAAATACATTAAATATTGTCCTAACATTAATAATAAACTATAAATTTATAAATTTAAACATAAAAATTACAAAGAATTATAGGATTCCAAATATTTTAATGTTATTTGTGAATTGAGATAATTGATTTTCAATATTACTTTTAAAAATATTTCTTATACTATATTCTATCTATTATTTTAAAATGACAAAACAAAAAAAAATGGTTAGTGGAGGACATTAAATTATCAATATTGTAATTATCAAAATAAAATATTTGTTAACATACCAATAATTATTAGAGTTGGTCTTCTATCTCAGGGTGTGTAAGGTATAACATTTTGTTCTAAACAGTATACACTTTAATTAATAAGAATATATATTTTTATTTAAAGATCGGCAGAAATATGAATAATATAAATGTTTGATTAATTTTTTTTTGAGAAAATAAAGGATACATATTCTTATACTAAATGGTATAACTTTTAATACTATAGGGTACAACTTTTGAAAAATGTGGAATTTGGGAGTACGATGTCACAGGATCACACAAGTTTTAACTTAATTATTAATTATTAATAATATTTATTTATTTATAATAAAAAATAATCGAGCAAACATGGCTAGACTTTTAACCTACGGGCTAACTCTATAGGACCGTAGACTAATCGGTCTGGGAAAAAAATCATATTTAAAAGAGCCGCTACTTAGGCAAATCTATCATATGGGCTCGAACCGTATTAACATCTCTACCTATGAGTTTCAAATCCACAAGCTCCTCCCCAAATAAGTAAACTAATAATATCTTCACCTCACAAATTTTAAAAAATTATAAATATTCAATTAACCTGATCATACCACTAGAGAGAATGCATGGAAGATGAGAGTTGGACATTAAAAGACTTATAGATATGGTAAACATGATTCTTAAAATTTATGTATAAATTTCAAATAAATAATTTGAGTTTTTTTATTTAAAAAAAAGATAGGGTCAATAAATAGTCGGTACAAACCGTATTTACGAAGTACTAAGCGATACATTCGCTTAAAAAATTACTGATAAATACAAAATTTTATTTTATTTTTCCCATAATACATATATATATCCGGACATTAGTGTGCATTATTAAGATGGATACAAAAATACGTTATTAATATGAATGTACATTAATGTACATTCTATTGAGAAAGAAACTGAAAATACGTGATTAAATTGAAGAACACTATTAATGTACATTAGTGTGCATTCTTGAGAGAGAAACAGAAAATACGTGACTAAATTGAAAATCCATGATTGAAACTATTGTTAAGTACATTAGTGTGCATTCTTAGAGAGAAACAGAAAATATGCAATTAAATTGAAGAATCCTACGAATATACATTAGTGTACATTCTTGAGAGAGAAACAGAAAATACATGATTAATTAAATTGAAAAAATGGTTGTTATAATTATCCTTAAATCTCTCACCCATTATTTTATTTATACATTAGTGTTCAATGAAATTAGTGTTAAGTGAAAACATTAAATATTCAACGTTGTAAATAAGGGTAAAGTTGAAAAAAGAAAAAGACGTTATGTATTCATTAGTAATTATATTAGATCGATGTATTTATTAGTAATTAGATTATATATATACACGTACCTATCAGTAATAATCCAAAAAAGATATAAAGTCAATAAATAAATGTTACATTAAACTTATTTTAATTAGAATATGTTTATTTTGAGTTTAGTTAGATTTAATAAACCAATGAATAAAAATATTCTACGTTTATTTTAAACTTTGTTAAGATTAATTTAAACTTTTTCTTAAATTAGTGTGTAAATTTGTAATTGATATGAGAGATGAGATATAAGAAGATTAAAAAAATAAATAAATAAAGTAAGATAATAAGTATCAAGTTGAGGATTAATAAAAAAAGTTAATAAGCTTAAGTTTAATAAACGGAAAGGGGAATATCAATTTTATTAATTTAGGATATGTCAAATTCAATTTCAGTCCTCAAAATTGGTAATTTATTAAAAGTGGTCATTCGATATCTGAATTTAATCATTTTTGTACACTTTAGGTCCTTTTGCCCAGTTTTTGTCATTTTTTCAGCAATTTTAAGAATAAAAAATTGACAAAAATGACCAAAAGTTGACGAAAATGACTAAAATTGAACTCCAAAGATCTACTTTTAAAAATTACCAAACGACGAAAATGACTAAAATTGAACTCCAAAAATCTACTTTTAAAAATTACTTAAACTTGAGGATTGAAGTTGAATTTAACTTCTAGATTTTGATATTTATCTAAGAGTGTATATTAGGTGCACCCGGGTGCACCCTTGCACCCATATTTGTATAACTTTTTATTATATTTTGTATACATGTTATTCTCTTTTGTATACGTATTTTGTGATAATTGTATACTTTTTTCACACTAAGTTTTTCATTAAAAAAATAAGCATTCATATGTGTATAACTTTTTATTCAATAGTGTATATATGTATTTTAATAATTGTACATTTTTTTACACTCAAATTTTTATTAAAAAAATTAACAATTAAATTGTATACATTTTTACTCATAATTGTATATGTTTTTGCTTATATTTGTACGTGGGTGCTTCGTGTGCACACCATATTTAGCCTATAAAAGGGAAAATATATTCTTGAGTAGGCCAAATAAATTGTCTAAAGCGGCTATTGGATGCTGTATGTTTGCTACACCTCCTCGTAGCGAATCACATCTCTTCAAAGCGAAAACCCCACGTCCATCTCTGTACAATTTTCACTCTCTCTCCCCTTCTTTCCTTCTCGGAACAGAGCCTTCTACTTCATCTTTGGCTCTGCTTCTCTGCTTCTCTGCTCAATCTCTCCAATTTCTTCTTTTGGGATTGGCGGGAGTGTGATCTCTCCTATCAGTTATCTCTATTTACTGCTTGAACTGTCGGAAAATCGAATTAATTTGTACCCGTAGAATAAAACAATGTCGTCGGGGGGCGGCGGCGGCGAAGCGTTGACGTGGAAGCCTCAGGAGGATGGTCTACGGGAGATCTGTGGGCTTCTGGAGCAGCAGATGGCTCCCACCTCCGATGACAAGTCCGTGATTTGGCAGAGACTTCAGCACTACTCTCAGTTCCCCGATTTCAACAATTATCTTGCCTTCATATTCGCCCGTGCCGAGGTATGATTTTGTTCTTTAATCCTTGATTTGAGCTTTTAATTGTGTTGGTGGCGGTGAAGAGTATGGATTTTGCTGCTGGTTAGTTGAATTTGTTGATCGCTTCTTTTAATTAGAGCAAGAAATTCGGTATGGGGAGTAAAGTTACTTCGGCACTATATGTCTGTTAGGGTTTAAGAGGGGTTCTAATTGGACAATTTTGGTTGAGTTAACTATTTTTATTGGGAAGCTGTCCCATACATGTATGCATTCTTTGTAATTTGCCCGAGTATTATTAAAAACTAATTGAAGAACTTTGGGGCTTTGGGAATGGCCGAATGGGAAGTGGGAATGCGGAATATGAATTGCATGGAAGTCTGTTTTCAATGATGTCTATAGTACTTATTTTCTCCACTTTGAGCAATTAGCACAGAACCACAAAAGAGGGTATGAAACCTATTTCCCTATTCATTCATAAACAATCCCTTTATTTACTGCACTCCTCCTTATTCTTAGTTAAAAAAACTTTGCTCATTGAACTCTAGTGAGTTGCACGATTGAATTTGCAGAAAATTTCAAGGATGCACGAAAATGCTCTTTATTTATTTTTTAGTTGGAATACTTAATTGGTGGAATATAATCTGAAATAGCAGGAGTGGTAAGAGACTGTAGAGTTTAAGTTTATGTTCTTTCTGCAATAATTCAGAAACATGATCTGGCTTGTAAGTGATTGAAACTTGTTGTCAGCATATACTGAAACTTAAAATTTTTATGCCCATGAACTATAAACTAGCATAGTTCTTTTAATTTTAGTGAATGAAATCACTTGTGACTGTCATATGACAGGGGAAATCCATCGAAGTTAGACAAGCGGCGGGTTTGCTTCTGAAAAATAACCTTAGAAGTGTATTCGGACCCATGCCTCTGTCAAATCAGCAATACTTAAAATCAGAGTTGTTACCTTGTATGGGAGCAGCAGATAAGCAAATCAGGTCCACAGCTGGGACCATCATAAGTACTATTGTTCAGATTGCTGGTGTAGCAGTGTGGCCTGAATTGCTACACGCACTTGTAAAGTGTCTGGACAGTAATGATTTCAATCACATGGAAGGTGCCATGGATGCATTGTCTAAGGTATGACTTTCTTGCTTCTTTTTGTATATGAAACACATATGGAAGTGCCTTTGATTCTTGACTCATTGTGCCGGCTTCCCATTGACTGAAAACTGGGAAAGCTATTCATGGGCTATTTAGGATTACATGAGAAAGAGCGTTGCCATGATATATTCCACTTTTGCCCCATTGATGCAATGCTATTGATTCAGTATATGTGGTTCTCTATTTTGAAAACTTTTGGAATGTTATTAGCGTGGAGCAGATATAGCAGTACTTTAAAAGACAGACTGAATGGCACATGCCAATAGGTGGTTCCTTCTACCCACTCTTAGCCTTTCTAGGTACCAGCCCTCAAAGGTGGGACTAGGTGCTGACATGCTGCCTGGATCTTTTCATCTATTTTATTTTGGTTGAGAGAGATCCAAATCTTTTCTCTGTTGGAGGTGCAATAAATTTTGTTGCAAGCTTTGCTTAATAAGTTGGTTACCTACTTTCTGTTACATAAGAATTAGTAATTAAATATTAGTGCTAAGAGCTAAAAGCAAAAAATTAGTACTCCCTCCCACAGAATCCTTCACACTTTCCTCATTTGTTTGTCCCACAAAACCTTTCACGTCCCAAAAAAGGAAACACCACTTTATCCAACAACCTCAAAAGTTAATTTAATTTCCAAATTTGCCAGTCCATTTTCACATTCATGACATTACTTTAAACATTATTTATTACCTAAAAATACTAAAATACCCTCAAAAGTTAATAAAGTTGGTCAAAAAAACAACTTTCCTTAAACAACGTGGAACGGTAAATGTGAAGTTGGTGTGGCATGGAGGGATATAATAAGGGCTAATATTTTTACAAGATAATGCTGTTGTCCCAAGAGAGTCTTTAAGTGTGCTTGAATCCCTTGCTTGTCTTCAATGGTTCACCTATTAAACGTGTTGGAATATTTCATGTAAAATTTCTTAAAAAGAGCTTAAAAACATCAAAATATTCAATAAGATTGCTTAAGCTCCAGTTGGGTGATCATGCTTAAAAACATCTAAATATTCAATAACATTAGCTATTTGACATTTATGAATTTAATGTGAAATTGAATACTGATTACTATATTCAAATACTTTTTATCATAATGACTTCGTTGATCGTAGATTTGTGAAGATGCACCCCAAGTCCTTGATTCTGATATTCCTGGATTATCAGAAAGACCAATCAATGCTTTTCTTCCGAGATTCCTCCAGGTTTTGTGATTATTTCTTCTCTCTATCTCTCTCATCCCCAAAATAGTCATCTGCTTCCTTCCACCATATAAGAAAAAGATAATATTTAATATTTTGCATCTCTTTTTGTTTCCTTTGCTAACAGCTTTTTCAGTCGTCACATGTTACTCTAAGAAAGCTTTCTTTGGGTTCAGTGAATCAGTACATTATGCTAATGCCTAAGGTGAGTAAGTTCGATTTGCCTTAAAAATTGAAATTATCATTCCCCCAGTCTCCATTTTGGCTTGCTTTTCATATAAGATTGCTCCATTGTGATATTTTGGCAAATTTGTAGGTGCTATCTCTGTCAATGGATAAATATTTGCAAGGTTTATTTGTTCTTGCCAATGACTCTGCTCCTGAGGTCCGGAAGTTGGTGAGCAATTCTTTCAGTTCTTTGATTGGGTACAAATTAAAGAGTTATTGCATTATCTTCTCAGGATTTTGGCAGGCTTCACTTTTCTTTATCTTGTCCTGTTTTAGCATGTTACAATATTCAGTATTTGTTTCTTTAAATGGTTTGAGGTTGTGCTTTGTATTACTGCGAAATTGTCGTCAAATCATCCCCCTCCCCTTTCTAGTTGTCCTTGTCTTTTAGCGCGAATAATATTTTTATTAAACTAAATTTATATGCAAAGTGTGTTGGGATTTACAATTTTAATACCTATTGGGAAGCTGCATTTTTGTTACAGCTGCTTATTTTTGTTGTTACGCTGACCAGGTATGCGGGGCATTTGTTGAGCTAATTGAAGTTCGTTCTGCTGTGTTGGAGGTGAAAAACTACTTCTTGTCATCCTCAGTTTCTAAATGTGTTGTGTGCTGTATAATTTAATAGTCAATCACCTCATCTTTTTAGATACTTACTCTATGGCTGATTTTGATCAATTTTTGCAACCAATGCTTGATATTTAAAAGGTGCCTGCTACTTTCTAATGAAACTTTCCCATGTAATGCTGCAGCCACATCTGAGGAACATAATTGAATATATGTTGCTAGTCAACAAAGATCCTGATGACGAAGTGGCTCTAGAAGCATGTGAATTTTGGTAACTTTATTGTTCCCTGGACCTTATTTCTGCAATTATCGTGCTCTTTCCAGTATGGAATTATATTTTTGAGGATGGTCAAACATTCTGCTTTTTTGTTTTTCTTTATTTCTTCTTCTTTTTGATGAGTTCTTAATTGTGGTATTGAAAGCTGAATAAATGATATTTCGATTTTGGAATATCTTGAGCTCTGTTCATTAGTATATGGTACTGAAATCTGAATATAGCTTATAACACTTTTTTAAACTATCTAAAATTCGAACATTTCTTCTGGGTATGTTTTTTGAATTTAAGGATAAGATGTATCTTCTATTTTGATTTTTGGTAGCATTGTATTTATTTAGATTTTTAATATGCAAGTTTCCGTGAGTTTAGAGTTCTAAACTTCGTTGTTTCCTAGGGTCCTCTAAAACATGATGTACTTTCCCATCCTTATATTGAAATGAGAGGATGAATAAAGTTAATCTAGGCCTAATAAACTTTTAGATGCTCTAGATTAATGTCCTCTGAGCATGTAGAAGTAGAAGTTAGATTTCAAAATTGTCCTGTTAGGTGGTTTGGTTATTCTGTCACTTTGGCAAATCAATTTTTATGCAATATTTTCTGAGTTAGGTGTCTGGCAAATTGAAGCATTTATTGTTATTTTTTTATTAATTATTAATGTTATAACTTATAAGTGTGTGTGTGTGTGTGTGTGTGTGTATGTATATATAGTAATTCTCAGTTTACTGCCTATGAAACTGTTGCGTCTAAATTTTTCACCAGTTTAAAATGATGTTTGATAATTTTTTCGACCCGGTTTTCAACTTTGGAACTATGGAATCATTCTCTTCTTGTACTTAAGTACCTCACGTCTTTGTCAGGTCTGCTTATTGCGAAGCAGAATTGCCACCTGAAAACTTGAGAGAGTTTTTACCGCGTCTTATACCAGTATGCTTCATGATTCAAGCAAAACTTTCTTCAATTATATAATCACACTCTATCTTGTTTGGTTATCTAATTATTTAATAAAATTTACTGTAGATTTTACTCTCAAACATGGCGTATGCTGATGATGATGAGTCTATTGTGGAAGCTGAGGTTTATTGACTGATCCTTCTCTTAAGTCGTACTGAATTCGTCTAGTATAGGGATTAATTCTGTTTGCTTGTTATTCACCTTTTCTTTGCAGGAGGATGGATCTCTTCCAGATCGAGATCAGGTTCGGTTGCATTTCTTGATACTGATTTAGAGATTATGTTGATATTTGATGTATTCCTCATATCTGTTTCTCATGCAGGATTTGAAGCCTCGTTTTCATTCATCACGTTTTCATGGATCAGAGGATGTAGAAGATGAGGTATGTATGCTATCTTTCAAAATTTTACTGATTGTGCGACATAGTTTTATCACCAATTGCTTGCATTTTATATTAGTTTTGTTATCAGTAATTCTTTCCTTGTATTGAGTACAATATTCTTGATGTGGCTGATATTGTATTTGTAGGAGGATGACATTGTAAATGTCTGGAATTTGCGTAAATGTAGCGCTGCTGCTTTGGATTTTATCTCAAATGTATTCGGAGATGAGATTTTACCCACTTTGATGCCCATCGTGCAGGTTTCTTTTGTTTTGTTTATTTATTTTTATTATTATTTTCTTTTTCTGCTCTGTTTTTTCTCTTTAACCTTTCTTGATATGTTCCTTTTCCTGCTGGTATGAATTTTTACTAAGCTAAAAGTGTTCAACAAATCTTTGGAGTTGGATCTGATCTTATATAATTCTTGATTGGAGACCTTTATAATGATTTTCATATATTGGTTGTTGTGAATTTCATTGAAGTCCCTTTATTTTCTTAGAACTCAAGCTCAATTCTGGTTGTCTTATGATATTTGGCATTCCTATACAGTTAAATAATCTCTAATTGCTAGGCAGTTAACTGATTCAGTTAAAATGCCTTTTTGTATTTTGTTCTTGAATCTATATTATAACAAATGACCAAAAAGAAGCTATGGGTGGTCTTACTCTATTGCAGTTACTCGTAGTATAATATGGTATATGATATTGATGAGAATAAAGATGTTTATGCTCTATTTTAGCTAATTGATTAGTGTTTAATGGAATTCTGATTTTTGAAATGTAGCTCAAGTTTATATGACCTGTATGTGAACTTGCCTTTGCAGACAAAGTTGTCGACTCCAGGTGATGAAGCTTGGAAAGATAGAGAAGCTGCTGTTTTGGCGCTTGGTGCCATAGGCCAGGGTTGCATAAATGGCCTCTATCCTCACCTGTCTGAGGTAATTTGCGAGTAGGATTTCATCTTGATTCTGATTAGGCAAGAATGAAGATGACTATTGAAGAATAAAGCAGTTTGTATTGTTTAATTTAATTTGTTTATTTTTAATCTTGTGCTTTACTTGGTTACTTTGATGTTCTATTTTCTTTGTCTTTGTGGATTGCGGCCTCATAGTGTTCTTGTTATGAGTCATTATGTTGGTTGGAGGTCTCATGCTTCATGGAATAAATGCAATAAATCATTTGAATTTCTTTTCTATTTTCTTCTTTTATGTCATTTTACATTGCATCTTAAGAACTAGGAAGTGAAATAAGCTAAGAAACCACAAATTTACTTAAAACTAGTAATATATATATATATATATATATTTTTTACTAGTTTGTTAATCAATTATCAGTTCTCGATTAATACCTTCTGTATGCCTTTCTAATGGATAAGTAGTTCTTCTGTTTTGTTTCTTATTAGTGGTAAACATAACTGCATAGATAGAGGAATATTGGGCAATTTATTATGAGATTAAATTGATCAAATCCCTCGTGTTAATCATGGTTGGCAAGAAATGAGTCATTAGAGAAATAGATTGATGGCATGCTATATTGATGACAAGTTATCAGTATATTAGACGCTTGCAGAAACATATTGTCAGGCAGCATCTCTTGTGTTTATATGGTTGGCCTGGAAATAATTGAGGAATGATGCAGCCAAGAAGATTTAGCTGCAGATGTAAGGGGGGTAGGTAGGGTTGTTAGCTAACTAGGAATGCTCTGTGATGTATGAAAGCTTGAACAAGAATTGGAATTCAGTGAAAGAAAAATGTAGAAGATGAAAGTTTTAATCTTATTAGCTAGCAGAGAATAGAGATAGATATTCCTAATGTGTAAAAGATGAGGCAAAAAAATTAGATAAAGTGTTTGATCTACTGAAAGGTGTAGATGCTTTTGTCTTTGACTATTCTATGGCTATGACACCATCACCATGTTTAATCTACTTTCCAAACGAAACTTCTGCTTAGGGCTTTTCATTGTAAATGTGCTATCATGAAGATAGTTAACTTATATAGTGCGTGTATATAATTCCATTATTATGTACATTGCAGATAGATTTCTGTTGGCATGCAATCTCTGTGGCTTTGGAAAAATGCATGTCCATAGCACGCTTGTAAACTATCCCCTGAATCTGCCTTTAATACTTGTTTTATGGTGTACCTTTTCTTGTCCAATACCTGCTATTGGCTTTTGATGTGTGTTTTTATCTTGTACGTATTTGGTTATATTTTTCCCTTGATGGAATATTTGCTCACCAAGAATCTTATATCCTGGAATTCAACTTGTGACTAATGATGGATTAACATCTTTTTCCTTGTTATGGTTTTGTGGATAGAAACTTATCTCTCTTTGTTTGGCAGATTATTGCATTTCTTATTCCACTTTTAGATGACAAGTTCCCTTTGATACGAAGCATCTCTTGCTGGACACTTTCACGTTTCAGCAAGTACATTATTCAGGTATTATTTTGCACTGTTAAATTTCTCTTTAGAAACTGCAAACAATATTGTTTGATTGAATTGATCTATTGGTGCAAAATTGGCAACAGCTACTGACTTTTGTCACGTATTAAGAAAATATCATGCATATAATGTGAGTGCCTAGCGACAACATGTATTTGAAATGTCTTTCAATTTCGAACTAGGAAACTAAGGATTAGGTGGTCTATAACACATGAGCCATTATGAAAACATTGCAATTTGACTTGTGTATTAGAAGTATAATAAACTCAATTTTAAACCATATAATATAATATGTTGACCTATATGTTCCAGTGGTACTTGTAAAACTGATATGACGAAAATCAGGCAAAGGCGCATAACTATAGCAACCATACCATGGGTTATGGCATAGTTGTTAAAGGCGAGAGGCGCAAAAAGGCGCAAAGGCCTTGTTGGAGCCTGAGGCGCGCTCCTGAGGTACAAGATACTCTAGAACATATATGCATTAATATATCCAACTCAACACATAATTTTGCAACTAAATAAATGTAAAAATAAAAAAATATCAAATAATAATAATAACTCGTAAATAACATAATCACAAATTAAGAAACCGTGCACAATGTCATAATGAACTTCACAATTCAAGTACTCAACACAAATAGACAATCACAGAAAGCAAATAAGCATAATCCTTCAATTTTAAGAAAATATCAAATGTCAGAGACTCAAATTGATCATTGTATTCATTAAATTCTTACTCTTCATGAAAAATATAAAAAAACATAAAAAAAATAAAAAAATAAAAAAATTTCCAAAAATTGGAAATGTACCCGAGGCGCGCCTTTTTCATAAAAAAGGCGCAAAAGGCGCACAAAGGCGAGGTTTTTTTTAACATCAACCGAAACCCCAAAAAACCATGAAACCCAGGCGATCAGGGCTTCGCCTCGGGCGCCCCTTTAATAACTATGGGTTATGGTATAAAGATCACTTGCTCCTATGTGTGAATTATTTAAATATTTCATAAATGTATCTGGTTAGCTCCAACTTATATTTTTTGTGAACTCCTCGTAATGCGTGGTATCACGCTATAGCATTTGTATACTTTAATTGATATTTATTACAAATGCAATTAGTATTATTAAAATATAATAATCAAGTGATGATTTTCAACACGGGATTAGAGCTGACACATCCATGTTTTAGGTACCAGATTCTGCAGCTTCTGGTGTTCTTTCTCTAGACATACTAGCATACTTCCATAGGTCATATGTTAGATTCTAAATGAAAAAGATGACTTATAAAGGCTTTATGACCTATGGATCTTTGTTGTTGGAGACTTTTTATTTGTTTATTTATTATTATTATAGGTTATTGCTAGTCACCTGTTTTCATTTGGTTCCTTTTTTTCCTTCCATTTAGATAAAAATTATTTTCACAGCCTATGTCAATAGTGATTAATGAGCCTGTACAAGTCATAGGGATTTCTATTTCCCACAGATTTTAAGCGGAACAGGAGCTGTATTACCATGCTTAATGAGTGATAAGGTGTTTCCCTAGGGAGCCTCACTTTATTTACAACATACTTCCATTTCTTGAACAGTTCCTTAAGTTAAGGTTGATATGCCACTGAGGAAAGCATAAACAAAGACTCCCCTTTTTGGACATGGGACCACATTGGCGATACTTTTTTGTTTGGGTTCCAACAGAAAATATTTACTAGAATCCTGTATTTCTTCTTAATTTATAACATGTCTTGAAGTTTGTTCTCGTGCTTCTGCACTTCATGGCTGCTTAGATCTGTAATGTGGCACTAGAATCCTGTATTTCTAGTGCTTCCCCACTTCAGGGTTGCGTAGATTTAGGGGTGGCAATTCTCGACACGACACGATAGCACGACACGAGCACGACACGATAATTGCGGGTTAGTGTTTGACCTTATTGGGTTCGTGTCGTTATCGTGTCAACCCAATAAGGACACGAAAATTTCGTGTCGTGTTCGTGTCAACCCGTTAAGCACGAATAATATTAACAGATGACCCATTAACCCATTAACAACTCATTAACCTGTCAACAACCCAATATAGATATAAAATTAGGTAAATATATAATAAAAATGCTTATTAATAATTATAAAATATATTTATTTAAAAAAAATTAATATTTTCAATTAATATTTTTTTTATTTTTAATTTTATTATCGTGTTGTTATCGTGTCGTGTCAACCCGTTATTTTTCGTGTTCGTGTCATGTCGAAACGAATTCTTATCGTGTCGTGTTCGGGTTTGCCTTTATCGTGTCGACACGAAACCCAACCCGTTAGCACGAATTGCCACCCCTACTTAGATTTGTAGTGTGGCATATCATCTTATGGTTTGGTTTATTTATTTAGAGATCAATGTGTTTTTGTCCTTTGAATTGATAGACCCTCTTTATTTCTGTTATAGACTATTTCTCATCAAGGCCATGACCATTTTGACAAAGTTCTAAAGGGACTCTTGCAAAGAATATTAGATGATAACAAACGAGTGCAAGAGGCTGCTTGTTCAGCTTTTGCTACACTTGAGGAGGTTTTTCTTCTTATCTTTTTTCCACTTTCTCTTTCGTCCCTCCTAACTTTATTGGATTAAAGTTTGAAAAATTGCTTGTATAATCTTTCCCCATAATGCAGGAGGCCGGCGAAGAGTTGGGACCACGGCTAGAAATTATATTGCAGCATTTAATGGCGGCCTTTGGGAAATATCAGGTTCAGACGCTTTACTTTTGTTTACAGCTATCCGGCTGGAAATGAACATCAATTAGGAATATAGATTCAGTGTCTACTCTGCTCTTCCTATTTGTTTTTCTTGTAGAATAAAACACTTGTCTTCTCTATGTAGAGGCGGAACCTTAGAATTGTATATGATGCTATTGGAACATTAGCTGATGCTGTTGGAGGGGATCTGAATCAGGTGAAATCAATATGAATTTTTATGCCTCGAAATGGATCTTTATTATGTTAGGGTATTGTTTTAATTGAAAAAATTATATTCCCAATTTCCCATCATTCTTAAACTGAATATATCTAATTTTACTGTGTATCGAACTCCAGCCTAAATATCTCGAAATCTTGATGCCCCCATTGATATCAAAGTGGCAGCAGCTTTCAGACTCTGATAAAGATCTATTCCTTCTTTTGGAATGTTTTACATCAATAGCACAGGTAACTCTTCTATGAAATAGTTCAGTCAATTCATTCATGGTACAAATATTCTGCTACATTTAAGATCACTCTGGCAACTCTTCTATTAATAGTGGGGTGTGGTGAATTTTGATTAACCTGCTCTAAATTGGGCCCACATTTCATATGTCGTGTATGATCATATAATGTTCTCTGAGTCTTTGAAAAGTTCATATACTCGTTAAACTGCAGTCCCAGTTGGCCAGTTCATTCGAGTTTTTCATTGTTGATATCTTTGTTCGACCTTAAAAACTGGATTTATCCATATGTTAGCTTAGCCAGTTTTTAGAAAGCAAGACTACCTTTCATTGTAAATAATTCGATTATGTGATGCATTTTGTTTTATTTAAT
This sequence comes from Pogostemon cablin, assembly GCA_023678885.1. Classification (NCBI taxonomy): domain Eukaryota; kingdom Viridiplantae; phylum Streptophyta; class Magnoliopsida; order Lamiales; family Lamiaceae; genus Pogostemon; species Pogostemon cablin. Next base: position 35,309,226 of record CM042951.1, read on the forward strand.
TTTTGAGAGCTCTATAGAGCTTAAACTATATAATGATGTGCAACTAGATGGGTAATCATTTATCATACTTACTTCTCCGTCCCGGTTAAACTTGCATACTTTTTGTTTCACATAATTTAAGAAAAATGATTTTTTGTTGTGATGGTAAGAAAGAGAAGGAGTATTTTGAGTAATTAATTGAACTAAGTGTATGATATTGTTGATTTTGACTAAATATAGTAAAACAGAAGGTGGCATTTTGCAATAGGGAAAAGTAGTTTTTAGTCCTATATTTTTTCTGTGTTTTGTTTTTCGTCTCGTTAACTTTTCAATTTTAATTTTGTCCAGTACCATGTTATTGTAGGTAACTTTCCTTTTCCTTTAAAAGGTGACACTTGTATTTATTTATTTTTTATTTTTTATTTTTTTTTAATCTATGTGGTGGAAGATATATTAAAAGTTATAACTAATATTTTTTGTTTTCTTGCCTCATCACTACTTATATAATTACAAAAATTACAAAAGAATGAGTAATATTTTTTCGCTTAACATATAAATTTCATATTAAGAAGTTTAATTTTGAATTATTCATAGAAATTTTTTGCATATTTTTATATTCGTCATAATGGGGAGGATTATAAAAAAAAAATGATAAAATTTATATTAAAATTATATAAAATTTAAATTAAGATTTCATATAATTAATTCATTTTTTACTGTAAATATAAGATATTATGTTATTTATATAAAATAATATTATTTATTATATTGAATATATTGCCCTGTAATATGTCTACTCAGTAAATATGAATTTTAATTATATTTATATATATATTTTTATAATTTTTTTTAAATTAGAAGAAGTATTAAAAATTTTTAAAGATTTTTTTAGATTTTAAATAATATAAACTTTTATTTTATCTTTGTTTTTTTATATATCTTTTGATTTGTAAAATTATTAAAGCATATGAAATCTAAATTTAGATTTTAATTAATGTATTTTTATATAATCTAAAATTATATATTGAAAATATTGACTCATTTACATTTTTTGTTTTCATTTAAATTTAGATGTGACTAAGGAATAATGTGTGTGTGAGTGTGTGTTTTTTTTTTTAATATTGTGTCACAAATTTTTTTGCTTAAAAAAAATTGAAAATTACAAAAAAAAAATAAAAAAAAATCAGGCCCTGATAAATTACCTATCATAGCAGTTCTCGGGATAAAAAAAGTTGAAAAAATTAAACTTACAGGACAGAAATCAAAATTGAAAAATTAACAGGATGAAAAACTAAACATATAAAAGATAAGAGGACTAAAAGAGAAAAATTTTCCCTCTGTAATATTGTAGTATTGTAAAGGTGATTAATATTGTCGTTGTTTCAATTTGTGAGTGTACAAGTTATTTTGAAATGAATTAAAGGAAAGTGTGCAAGTTTAAATGATACGTAGAGGCAGTAATTTATTTATCTCTTGCATTCAACTTTTGCAAACAGCAGTCTCTATTTGAGTTTTTTGATGCTGCAACAATATATCCCTCTCTGACTGTGATCGGATATTAATCTTGATCTATTTGGAAATGGGTTGAATGATTAGTTTCCATATTCATACATATGTATGTGAGGCCTGACACCAGATCAGAAGTTTAATAAATTGGTTCTTATGCAGGCACTGGGCACTGGATTCGCACAGTTTGCTCAACCTGTGTTTCAGAGGTGCATAAACTGCATTCAGACTCAACAATTGGCAAAGGTTTTAATTGATATGATACCTGGTCACTGAGTCATTAGCTTCTGTATTATGTTACTTGTTTTTAGTTTAACTGTTAACTGTTAGTCTATTACGTATATGCCACAAGTCTGGTTCAACTATAATCTTTTAATTTTGTGATATCTGTTGTCTTATTAATTTGAAAAATGCTTGCACGCACTCATCAATATTTTTTTGAAGCCTAATAGGCCTTAATTTGAAGCTATTTCCACATCCTGGCTTCTATTTCTATCATGCTCACCCACATTTGCTTGTGAATAGAAAACTCTATCTCCTTGTCTGTTCAGCTAAATTTCTTTTTAAACATGAAGTTTTACCATTTTTATTTCTACTGCATTTCTTTTACTTTTTCTACTCAATAATCAACTCTGCATTTCCATGCATTTATATTTTGATTATTTGGCTGAGTTTTGGGAAAATTGCTTTCAGATTGATCCTAATTCAGCTGGGGCGCAGTATGAGAAAGAATTCATTGTGTGCTCATTGGACCTCCTCTCTGGACTTGCCGAGGGTCTTGGTCCCGGAATAGAGAGTTTGGTACTTCCGTTTCCCATATCTTGCATAATAGTACTTCAATGTGTAGTAATTGCTGATAGGATATACATTAGTTTTTAGTTATTGAAGATTTAACTCACTTAATGACTACCTTCGTCATATTTTATGATTTATTGAGCGATGTTACAGAATGATACTCTTCTTAATTTTTTTGGAAAAATATTTTACTCAAATGAAGCTGATGATATCTGTGAACTTTCTTTTCTTTTTTTACTAAGATTTTCTAGGCTTGTATTGAAAATGGCACGAATATTTGATGACATGAGTTCACGCATGGTTATCCTTTTGCAGATTATGTTATATTTAGATGGTGTCATTATATTTCTGATATATATTTGTTCATTGTAGGTTGCTCAAAGCAATTTAAGGGATTTGCTGCTACAGTGTTGCATGGATGATGCTTATGACATTCGACAAAGTGCTTTTGCACTACTTGGAGACCTCGCTAGAGTAAGTTGAAATATGATTTCTTTTTGATGGACTGTTGAACTAGCTTGCATCATGATCTGAATTATTGCTTTATCTCTCTTAAGTTCAGGATATCTTTATTTAGACTATCTTCTAGAAGTTATAACTTTAGTTTGGAAACAGTTTCAGGATTATTTTCTTAATGATTTTATTAGGTCTCTCCGGTGCACTTGCATTCCCGTTTACTTGAATTTCTGGATATTGCAGCTAAGCAATTGGTTAGTTCGCCCATTACTCTTTATTTAATGGCTTTAGTTTGTCAACTCAGTTTTCCATCATTTTGTTGATATTTGTTATTATCAGAATTCTCCAAAGCTTAAGGAAACTATTTCAGTTGCCAATAATGCATGTTGGGCTATTGGAGAACTGGCAATAAAGGTAAATCTTCTTTGTTTCACATCACGACTACTTGAAACCATGATTCAAGTCAAGATCATTAATGTCTTGAAACTTTTATTTTTGACAGTTGAACTCCTTTAGAGATGCGCTTGTGTGCTTTAACTAAAACATTAAAGCCACCAGTTAAATGGAAATTTTCTTTATTTAAAGATATCACTTTTGATCTCTGTAATGAGTGGAATAGTCATCTATATGGAGTTGGTTCTTTGTTGCATTCGAGTGGCTTTTACCTCTCTTTTCAAACCAGTCTGTGATGGTTGTAGTTTAAAGTTTCTTACATTCGGTTTCTTCTGTATGGTTTGTTACATTAAATTTCAGGTTCACAAGGAGGTCTCGCCTGTGGTTATAACTGTGATCACTTGCTTAGTCTCAATTCTTCAACATCCTGAGGTGATAATTCATCTGTAATGTGTTAATTGCTTTTCTTTTGCTATAGTCTGCCATCAAATATGGTTTATTTACGTTCCATTTGTCTGTGACTAGGGGGTTAGGGGTTGATAGTTTCTGCTTTTGGTCAGATGCGCTTACTTCCATTCTTCCATTGACCAGCTTCTGACCTAATGGTGTTATAGTTGTATACTCAAACTTGATTATTAGATTTTGCTTATTACAATATATAGGTTATGTTTTGCTTTGCATCTATATGGTGAAACTAATATTAGGATGGGAAACTTATATAAAATTGACCATGTGAAGTAGATATATTTCTTGGAAAAATGTATCTCTTTGCTGCAAATAGAGGAAGCAAATGCTAATTTACGTAGGATTGCAGATGTAGTTTCACTCCAGGATTTCTTCATGTTGTAAAATCATATTTTTCTTTAGATATAAAATGGATATGTATTATGTAATCTTGTAGTTTCTGTTATACAACTCATCATTGGTAGGTTTGAGAAGGAAATGTACTTGAGTTTTGCCTTCTTATTGTGTTGGTTTTCTTTATGAAGGGATTTAACAAATCTCTCATAGAAAATAGTGCCATTACTCTTGGACGGCTTGCTTGGGTTTGTCCAGAGCTCGTCTCACCCCACATGGAACATTTTATGCAGTCGTGGTGCATTGCTTTGTCCATGTAAGTAAAAACTTTTTTTTTTCTCGATGGGTGCTGAGATATTTGAATGAATGTTGTTTCAGTGTACATGAAAACAATAATCTTTCTCTAATTTACTGAAAGAGGAAGTGCAGGTTAAAAATTATTGGATGTACGAAAAGCAATTTTGATATGAATTTTGATTGAGAATACTGTTGTAAATATGTTATTGCCACTGTGTTACTTGATACACTTATCTTATTATCATTAATAGTTAAAGTTATCGTTATTTGAATTATTCATTAATTTTCAATTGTTTCAACCTGTGATAGGATACGTGATGATATTGAGAAGGAAGATGCATTCAGAGGTTTATGTGCTATGGTAAAAATAATCTGTTCTGATAATTGTAATGAATAAGACTTTTTCCTTTTATTGTGTTATTTCATTTTGTCATTGATGGCTAGCAGGTTAGAGCAAATCCATCAGGGGCCTTGACTTCTCTAGTTTTCATGTGCAAGGCCATTGCAAGTTGGCACGTAAGTGATGTAATACCAAATTATACACCTGCTAATTATTTGTGCAACTGAGTATAATAAGTTATCATATTACATCTTGTTCTCTCTGCACAGGAAATAAGGAGTGAAGACCTACACAATGAAATTTGCCAAGTGTTGCATGGCTATAAACAAGTAAGCTGCTCCTTTTAAATTCTCATATGGATTGTTTTCTTACTTGTGGATGTACATGGATCCTAATCATTATCAGAAATAAACTAATAAAATATCTAGTTGAACATAACAGTTTTACCTGTTAATCCTATGACCAAAAGTTGGAGGTACATTGATTAGATGATGATTACACTTCAAATTCATAATCTGGTAAAAAGCCAAATAGATGAAAAATAATGAAGGTTGAAATGGTGAAAATATTCATGGAGGACGGAAGATATTATCCTTTTTATTGAATAGAAATAGCATTCATATTTGGATGGGCGATTATGATTCCTTTGAGCACGTTTTTCTCTCAGTGGGGATAAATATATTGATGTTCTCTTAAATAACTTGGAATGCTCAGATGCTCAAGGACGGAGCCTGGGATCAGTGCATGTCTGCCTTGGAGCCACCTGTGAAGGATAAGCTGTTGAAATATCGGGTGTGATGATTTCCAAGTAATTGAGTGTTTCTTCCATCTTGCTGATCATCTTCCATGAGCTGCTTCAAAGGCGTGCATACATTTTTTCTGTATCAGAATTGTTGTGATCTTGAGCATTGTTCCAATATTCGTTCAGCAGCGTCTTATCTTGAACCCATGATAGTCGTTTTTCCCAATTCTTCATCTTCAAATAGACTTTAGGGAACAAGAGGCTGTAGCCCGAGGCGTCAGATTGCTGTACAGGGTTGTACTATTTAACTCCCAGCTCGTTTCTCCGGTGGTGAAATATGGGACAAGTCTATTTTAAGTTGTTATTTCATTGTTTTGCATTTCTGGCCGCACACATGTAAGGTTTGATGGGAAGATTCGAATCATTGTTCCACAGTTTTGTTAGGGAGTTTTTCGATACATTGTTAGGCCCCGAAAGTCGGTAATTTTTTTAGAAGGCGGGAGAGCCGATGTTGTTGCTCCATTAGAAGTTTATTGTGAGAAGAATAATTATTGGTGTCGTATAGGGTTACATAGCCTTTCGAGTGTTGATTTAAATTGGAAAAATTAGATTTATACAGTAATATTTTGCGTTGCGTTTTGGCGGTTGTTTTCAACACCAAATTTGTATGTACAATTTTTAATTGTGTTGAGATCTCCGTCTTCAGCTATTATTGGTTGTCACTTAATCTATTGCTACCCCTATTAATGTTGTAGTTATACTCTTGATATTTGATAAGATCCAATGGGCATGATTTTACTTAGAACTATAGTGTAAACTGTAAAGAACATATTGTTGTGTTTTGGGAAGCCTAAATCAGATTATTTGAGAAATGTGATTGAGAAAAATGGCTCATGTTGAGAAAGAGGGTTGCAAATTTTTACTTGTTATGGAATAAGCTTCTCGATAATATTTCATGATTAACTACGCCTTTAATTTTTTAGTTTTTTTTTCTTTTTCTTAAATGGAGTATATTACATCATTTTTTTAATTAAGTAATCCTCTATCAAATGCATATATTGCGTCAGTGAGACATCATGAGTTCGAAAAATTCATTATTTCACGTGGTGAGTATATATTGTGATGTTTGCATGAGCTTTGAAAATAATGAATAGTGATAATCTTATACTCCCTCAATCTTGTTATAAAGTATTCATTTACTTTTTGAATGTGGATTAAGGAATATTATTATTATATGTAAAGTGGGTAGTTGTATTAGGGGAAAATGGTGGATCATATTGTGTATTTTTTTACTAAAAAGAAGAAATTAATATCTTTGAAGCAGACGCCAAAAATAATAAAATTGATACCTTAGAAGCGGACGGAAGGAGTATTTATTTTGTATTTTAAAGTGAACTTTTTTAACATTATATGAATTAATGTGAGACATGTGGTGATATGTGTAGATAGTTGTAATTAATATTGAGAGAACAGACGAGAGAAATGGTAGTTCTAAAAATCTTTTTTCTCCATAAATCGTACAGAGACCATGCTTCGTACCGAGCGGCTATGCTCGATACACACCATGCAAAATACCGGAATTATTCTCACCTCCATTCAATCGCACGACCATGATTGAGTAGTTCTCCTAAACAAATTCCAACTTCTCTCTTTGATCATCTTTACTTTGCTAAGAAAAGTACTTGCTCAATCAGTTTATCAAGCTAGCTATGGAGTTAATTAATTAGGTCTGTCTTAGAAACATGTTGCTCAATTTCGGCAACTATCTCAAATATAATCCCACCATCCAGGGGCGGATCCAGAAAATTTTTTTCGGGGGTACGACGTAATTATAAAAATATTACTCTCTCCGTAAGTAACATGTGTTTTTTGTATGCATAAATTAAGAAAAATTAATTTTTATATTTAAAGTTGCTTAGACGTGTGTAAAAAATGAGTATTTTAGATAATTTAATGAAAATATGTATAAAGTTATTGAAATATGTGTAAAAAAAATGGATATTATTGAGATGTATTTATACCATTTTTAGGAAAGTATATTTGTGCTGAAGCGGATAAAAAAAGTGTGAAGTAATTAGAGGGATGGAGGGAGTATTTGATATTCAAAATCGTATAATAATTAAATAACACCCTAAAATTATAATTATTGTTGACACCATCTACTTTTTATTTGTAAAAAGCAATGTAAGACATTATTATTATGAGTTTATAGTGTAAATTTATTAAAAATTATGATAAATTGTTTATAAATTTATATTAATTAAATAATTTGGAATACAAATTAATTAATATATAACTATTTATATATATAAATATATATATAAAAAAAATTTAAAAAGAAATTAGGGGTGGGGGTGGGGTGGGGGTAGGGGGGTTGGGGGGGTTTTGGGGGTACAGCCGTACCCCCTTGTACCCCCTGTATCCGCCCCTGCCACCATCCGATCTCTCATTAGGCCAATCATAGGAATTGATTGGTATCTCCTCAAAAATCTCCTCAACTTCTTCAGTAGACTTTTTATAAATCCTTCGGATGTGACATTTGATGGTGATTGTATCTTATGGTCTACGTAATCCGTTCGGGTTCCATGCACGTCTAACGCAGCGGAATAATAAAAAAGAATTACTTTTCACAGAAGACTGGTGGAGAAGTTTGAACAGCTGCAAAAACCACCTCTCGATCTTCTGCTATATTCCTATGCCTCGTCTAGACGTCGTGTGTGCGACAATCCTATCTCAATACGCATCTCCTCCGAGATGATTCCGGCCGCCTAATTACATCTCGAAATCAAGATTAATTACATATTGAAATCAAGATTTCTAGATTTTAGGCATAGCAGGAATTTTTCTCTCTCTTCATTTATTTTCTAGGTAGAAAACGTGAGATATCTTATTTATAGGTTACAACAGGGACCTGAACGAAAAATTAAGATTGGCTTTTCATTGGACTTAAGCATCCAAGTTTAGCCCAAAATATATATTTAAACTCAATAATAATAATTCAGTCCATTAAAAAATTATTATTGCACTGCCATCCTAATCCCAAATTAAGTTATGAGCTCATTTTTATTATGAGCCCGTTTGATTCCTCGGTTTAAGATATTTAATGCCCATTAATTAAATGAGTTATTGACAACACAATTAATTAATATTTAATTCAAGAGTAGTACCACTCAACCTTATTATCATGCCGGAATAAATACACCTGCAGGGTTTACAATATAATCCTTATGAGCTCCTCAAGGGGACATCATCAACTTAATTTATTAGGACACGGATTCCTTCTACAATCAACAGCACACCATACAAACAGTACTATCTCCGAACTCAACGAGCATATTGCTTTAAAAATTAAATCTCACCTTGGTGAATTAAAGAAATAAATACTGAATTACATGTCGAGGTTATTATATAGAGATTAAGAGTATAAAAATGTATAAATAATAACTGAGGTCTAGTTCTCTTATATAGTCAGTATAAATCGAACAACTTCACACAGTCCTGCTCAATACACATAAAGTGTATTAGTGTAATTTTATAGTCATGACAAACTAATCCAAATCACACTACAACCATCCCGATAGATTGTCATTGTCTATCTCGGCTGTGAACATCTGTTTATACTTTATAAGGAACTATTAATATAATCTTTCGTGCGACGTCACACACCATATTATCTACAATATAAAATAAATAAACTATTACATCGACATAGATGGTGGTGTTGGTATCTCGGCCGTCAACACGTCGGGGTCAGGGGAAGATAAGGGGTGCTCAGATTCCTGAGGTTTGGCTCACAACAGAACCGATGATCACATAGTGGCAATGAAAATAAACCCACGATAGATTTAGACCATAAACCCACCAAAGGAACTCACGTAAACACTCACACTCTCTATTTCGTCGTCCTGATAAGTGAAGGCAAGGGCCCTACTTATACAGGAGCCTAGCCACCACATGAAAGGAAAGATCAATCTTTCCATTCATGGCAACAACGACAAGAATCAAAGAGGGAAGATAAGAGTGTTCGGGTCCCATTAGGGTTGAGCGACTAGAGGGTTGGAGGGATTGGCCTTGGCTTAACCAAGCCCAATACCAAAATTGAAGACCAGCAGTTAGGCCACAAGATAGCCCAAAGGGCCCAATAATTCTCCACCTTGGTCTAACTCACCACTGTGTTCATCTAGTCAGGATTTCATCATCGCACCTTCCCGGACATACCTGCACATTAGCAAAACACAAAGTTAGTGTATAATCCTACACAAAGCTCCGCAAAGGGAAATGCCACAAAGGTAAAGAAACACAATATCACAAAGATATAGATAGTGAGCAGAGAACAAACCTCAAAATTGATCACAGAGATCATGAACACGAAGTTCAAAGGGTAATCACCAAGATTAGAACACAAAGTTTATAAGACACGCGCGCATACCAAACACAAAGGAAAAACAAAGCTATAGCAATTAAAAATTATCACGAAGACACCACACAAAGGCACACATAGATAAAAAATAATCTAACAAGAGCTATAAAAGCTTAGATTCATGTAACATGCTCCACCTCACTAAGAGACACAAATAAGCATATAAAATGCATATAAGCACTAACAATACCAAAACATGCTCCAACTCACTAAGAGACACGAATAAGCATATAAAATGCACATAAGCACTAACAATACCAACAAATAGTAAATCAATAATAGTGCTCCACCTCACTAGGAGCAACTAACAAATGCACATAAGCACTAACAATACCAACAAATAGTAAACTAATAATAGTGCTCCACCTCACTAGGAGCAACCAACAACAAAAGTAAAATTAACAAATAAACACGCTAGACAGAAAATAAATTTCAAAATACTTCACATATAGAGAAAACACATAAATAAAGAAAAATACATTTCCACACAAACATGCATAAATAATAAGCCATTAAAAAACACACAAAGTATTTAAAATGCACAATTAAATACACATCAACATAAATCAGAAAATATTACCATAATTCACAGTTTCAGTTTCAACATTTGCTTGATCACTAGAATTATCCTTCTTGGGGTGGGGACACTTACTAGCATAATGACCACGTTCATGACAGTTATAGCATCTCCTATTCTTAGGTAGGTTTAGCCTTAACATGCATAACACCCCCAGAGTGAGTTTCATTCTGACTTAAATCATGCTCTTTACTCTTAAGAGCATTAATCACAACATCCAAAGTAATATCATCTCTACCATACTTAATAGCAGATTTAACATCATTGTATGATTCAGGAATAGCATTTAAGAGCACAATTGGAGAATATTCATCAATATGCTTGTCACCAGACTGTTTAATATCTAGAATAAGCTTAGTAAACACATCTAGATTCTATTCAATATCTTTGTTTAAATCCAATTTAAAACGAAAGAACTTTTCAAGCAGAAACAATTTACTAGGCAAGGAAGTTTCAGTGTATAACTCACCCAACTTATCCCAAAGTTTTTTAGCAGAATCATACAAACCAATATTTCTCAACACGGAGTCAGACAAATTCAAGATAATAGCAGACAAAGCAAGTTCATTCATTTCAGACTTTTTAGCATCAGCAGTATCCTTCTCATAAGAATGATCTACATCTTTAAATACCTGTTGTTGGATAAGGATACACTTCATTTTCTGTTTCCAGATACTGAAGTCATATTTTTCATTAAATGGGGCTTGTCCAAACGACAATGGAAAAGCCATAGGTATACAAAGCTACGTAGAACAATCACGGGAAAGAAACAAATAAAAAAAATAATCTACCACACACAGACAGGTTGAAAAATAGATATGCAACAGTAGAAAATATGCCCAGAAATGAGATTCACAAAAGCAAATAATCAAATAGGATCACCAAGAGGACCAGCCGCCTCAAGCGTCACACAAATCCTAAACGACTAACAGCACAGGATCCCAACTCTATAGTCACAATCAGTGACACTAGTATGCTGAAATAAATGAGGGTAACAAGTCAATATACCTGAGCGAGATTTCGGATGAAATCTCAATACACCTCCAGAACTCACCGGAGCCACTTGAGCGAAGGCTCAGAATGGCCAAGAGTAGATACTACGAGCCACACGAAGGGCACTAGCAACAGCTACCAAGCACTAAGCACCGAAGACAAGAACTAAGAACGAAATCAAAAGTTCAAGTCAGAAACAGATCTAACAAGTTTTGAGAAGACAAATTCCAGAAAACACAAATAGATCAAAGAAAACGAAAAAGAGACTTCCCTGAATGTGGAAGGGCACAAAGAACTAGAATCGATGGACGATCGACCGACCGGATCTGATACCACTGTTGGGTATCTCGGTCGTAGACACGTTGGGGTCAGGGAAAGACAAGGGGTACTCAGATTCCTGAGGCTTGGCTCACAACAGAACCGATGATCACACAGTGGCAATGGAAATAAACCCACGATAGATTTAGACCATAAACCCACCAAAGGAACTCACGTAAACACTCACACTTTCTATTTCGTCGTCCTGATAAGTGAAGGCAAGGGCCCTACTTATACAAGAGCCTAGCCACCACATGGAAGGAAAGATCAATCTTTCCATTCATGGCAACAACGACAAGAATCAAAAAGGGAAGAGAAGAGTGTTCGGGTCCCATTAGGGTTGAACGACTAGAGGGTTGGAGGGATGTGCCTTGACTTAACCAAGCCCAATACCAAAATTGAAGACCAGCAGTTGGGTCACAAGATAGCCCAAAGGCCCAACAGGTGGACTACCTTTTACCTGCAACTTCTATTAACTTGGTTCATGTGTATTCCTTAGGGAGTCAAGAATTGCCTTAAATTTGATATTTAAACACATATACTTAAATGGCAAAGACTTGTGTGAGAGTCTCACGTGAGATGGACAAAAAGTGATAATTTTTATAATGAAAAGTTATACTCAATTAATGAAAAATGATAATATTATTTCATTAACAATTTATAGTATAATTAAAAAATAATAATATTGTATATTAATGTAATAACTATTTTAAAAATTATAAAATGATTGAACTCAAGACGATCTCACAAATTAAAATGGGATGTATGGGAATTACACGTCTCATGTCAGTCATAGTCATGTAATCCAACTATATAACACCGAAAATCTGAAGGAAGAAAAAAAAAACTGTTGGAGGAAAAGTGCAAGTGGAGGGGTTTGAAATAATTACCATTTATGTAAAAGTTGGTGGGTAGAAAAGTCCAAAATCAGGTACGCATGTTTACAAAAATTGTTTAGATACTGTAAACCCCACGCGCGCTTTCCACTTTCTTTCTTTCTTTCTTTCGTTCTTTCTGTGTGAAATGCATTTGGTTGTTTACTCGTCTACGTAAGCCGGCGGTTGAGAAGATTGAATGCCAATATCACATTAGACTCTCTCTTTCTATTTCTATTTCTAATTCTAATTCTAATTCTAATTCAATCCACACTTACTTTTTCCATATTCAATCCACATTTGAATCTCTAACTCCCCAAATCTTGAATTCTTTAATCTTCTTAATGCAAACTTTATGCCACCTCTTCTAATATTAAATTACTCATTTTCACACCATTATTCAAATATTAAATGAGTCACAAGAAAGAAGATGACGTGGCATTTAGTATGGGAATTTAAGTTAACAGCAGAATCTTTGTTCCTCTATTTGACTTGTACAGTTCATAACCGCCCATTAATTCTACCCATTTCTATACCTATTTTTTACACATTAATTAAAAAACAAAAGATCAAAAAAGAAAAGAATAGCTAGATTAACTAATTAAGCAAGATCAAAAAACTAAAATTAAGCTGGTGAATCATACTGATTATCATGATCACCCTTTGTAATAAGAAGAGCAACCTCATCATCAAGATTATCCTCATTGTTTCCTTTTGATCCAGTTAACTCCTTTGCTCTCAATGCTTGATGCTCCCAATCTGTTCTAACCAAAATTACAAGCAGCATTGCAGCTGCACAACATCCCTGAGCTGCCAACAGCCCAATCCAGAGTCCTTTAAAATCGAAACCGAAGCGAAAACTCAACAGCACAGCCACCGGCATCCCCACCAGATAAAAGCATCCAAGATTGATGTTGGCCCCCATTTTAGGCCTTGCTGTTCCTCTTAAAACTCCACACCCTGTCGTCTGAGGGCAGTTTCCGAGCTCGCAAAGCCCGATTATGGGCAGAACCATGGAAGTCAGGGCAAGAATCTCTGTATCCTGAGTGAATAAACCTGCCCACACATTCCTCACTGTCACTGCAAACACAAGAGCTGTGATCCCTAGAAAAAAGCTCGTGGAGAGACCAACCATGGCGGAGATTTTGGCGATTTTAGGCCTGTTGGCTCCCAATTCATTGCCAACTCTGGTGGAGACACCAAAGCTGAGAGAAGAAGGGAAGATGTAGATTAAGGAAGTTGTCTGAATGAGGATTCCCATGGATGCAACAGTTGCTCGTGGATTGATCAGAAGGCCACAGAGGAGGATCATAATTTCGTACCACCACCATTCAAGGCAGACACTAATGCAGCTAGGCAGAGCCAAGCTGAGGAGTGATTTCCAACCAGAGAGGCAATCCTTGGAGATCCCCGGCCAGGTTTTCTTGTACACGCCGGAGACAGCAACATAAACGAGGAGCGATCCGACGAGGTTTATGTTAGTCCAGACGCCGGCCAGGGCAACACCTTTGATTCCGAGGTCGAGGAAGACGACGAGGAAGTAGTTGATGGGAATGTGCAGGAGGATAGACAGGGCAGCAGAGTAGGTCAATGGCATTGTGATGGATTGAGTCCTTAGGTAGACTCTGAGTGGGTGGAGGAAGGATTGGGTGATGAGATCAGGGAGAGAGCAGAGAATGTAGGAACGAGCTTCCATTGCAATATCGTTGTCTTGGCCACAGAGTAGCAGAATGTTGTGCATGTTGAGCCAGAGGAGGGAGATGGGGATGGAGGTGAGGAGGAGAAGGAGGGTGGTTCTTTGTAGGGTCAGGCCTAGGAGCTTATATCTCTCAGCTCCGAAGGCCTGACCGCATATCGGCTCCATCCCCATGGCCAGGCCAGAGAGGATGGAGTAGCCGGTTATGTTGGCGAAGCCGAGGGCGAGAGCGCCCCCGGCTAGTGAAAGGTCGCCCAGGCGGCCGAGGAAGAGCATGGAGATCATGGAGCGGGAGTAGAGGAGGAGGCCGGTGAGGATCATTGGGAGGGAGATGTTGGCTATGGCTTTGGCCTCATTGAGAGCCAAAGAGAGGTGGGTGGATTTGGGGGGTGGGGGGGAGGGTGGCTGTTGATGAGGATCTTCTTGGCATGTTGGAGTCTTGGAAACCAATGGATTCAACATGTTTCTTTCAGTTTGGTTTGGGGGGGAATGGGGGGAATGAGTGAGTTGGTTTGATTAGGATATGTTGTTGTAAGAGGATAAAATGAGGCCAACACTAAGTTATGGGCACATGAGAGAGAGAGAGAGAGAAAGAGGAGAGAGAGAGGGAGGGAGAGTTTGAATGTTTTGGTCATTTTCTAACGCCCTGATCTGCTTATAAATGCAAATTGGTTTCTGTCTTTATTGAAAAATTCTTTCAATCTCTTTTTTTTTTTTGTTGATTATTAATTTATTAATTTATTTTGAGTTGTTAATGGGTGGGGTGGATCGTAACGTCCGTGGACGGCTTAAATTTATCAAAACTTTGCGTTTTAGTAAGATATATTTTAGTCGACCACATACTACAAACATTTCATTTTCACTCGAAAAAAAATCGTGCTAATTTGAGGACTTTAAACATGATTAATTCTTTTTTTTTTTTTTACTATTATTTTATGTGGAGACTATGCACACGAGGTCAAAGTTTAGAAAACCCAACAAAAGTCTAAATTTTCATTATTAATAACATGAATATATATTTTTTTGTATTATTAAACGATGACACTAACAACCATAAGATTTAGGAAGACAAATATATATACTTATGATTAAATAAAAATTTTGTATTTAAGTTTGTCTTTTATTGCAACCGCCCATTGTCATAATTATGTACTGTTCGCCTGCAAGACTCGCGCCATGGTTAAATATGAGGGAAGGGATGAAGCATTTATTTATTTATTGGGAACTACAAGATTTATTAATTAATTGCCCCATTAAAACAATTTATTTATTTTATAGTTTATTACTGAATATTTTTTTAATGTAATTGATGCAGATACCTAATCTTAGTAAATAATATTATCACCTTAGATTCATTTTGTATAAATAATGCATTTAGATGAGTTATGGGACAAAATTCTAATTAAAATAATGTACCCACTGATTTAATTTGCAATTTTTTCATGAATAATTATTGTTTTCAAGTGTAAGCAGTTGGACACATTCTTATGAGACGAGATCATGATACGGATAATGAGAAAACACCATTAATAATTATGAGTCAGTTAAATTGAATCATCATCTAATAGAAAGCTAAAGTTCTACCAAATTATTGGGTAGAACTTTGGTCACCACTCCTCCTAAATAATTAATGAGCGAGGCTCACGTGTATATGGGCGCACGGAGCACATTCCGTGCGTCTTTGCAATTTTCATGCTCCTTTATAATTTAGGATCCTAACAATACATATATTTAAATAGGATTGGAGGGAGAAAAATTGTGTTCACATGGGGACACGAGAGAATACTCCGTGTCCCAGGAGATGCAGGAACTTTTGCCATAATTAATACGTGTCTCCTCTTCAATTAATGTATTTTTTTCAATTAAGTTTTATTATATTCAAAAAATCATTATACCTTAAACTTTAGAGATAAAATATACCCTAAATCATAAGGGTAAAATTATAATTATACCTTAAACTCTAGAAGTGAAATATACCTTAAACTACAAGGGTGAAAATATAATTATACCTTAAGCTCTAAACCCTATAAAATATATCCTAAACTACAAGGATAAATTATAATTATACCCTAAAAATTAACCCTATTATAAACCAAAAGATTAAAATTACAATTAAACCTTATATACTTTAGGTAAAATACACTAAAAAAACTTCTTTTTAACAACGAAAGTTACGGAATTCACCGTTGGTAATTACCAACGAATTACCAACAAAAATTATATTTTACTTTTAGCAATGGAATGTCAACAAACTTATTCTTTTTTTAACCACGAAATAAAATATATTATTATTTACCAACGAAACTATAATATAAAAGCCAACGGCAAACTAGACTCCTTTGCTTCTTATTTTGCACATCAATCCATGGTCGCTCCTGACGCTACTCCCTCCTCTCAGACCACGAGAATGATCAATCTCGTGAAGATCAAGTTGTCCACTTCTACATACTTGATGTGGAATCATCGATTTCTTTTGATGGATACCACTTTTGAATTGATGGATATTGTTCAACGTTCATCCGTCGCTCCTCATAAAGTCCTCACTTCTTATGCCTGTGTTGAATCTCTGATTGTCGCTATTTTCACCTAAATTTTATATCATTTTTTGTGTGTGTTTTTGTCTTTTTGTTTTGTATTTTTGTATCTTTTTATATTGTATTTTGGGAAATTGATGATGATGATTTTCATGTCTTTGAATAGGTGATTATGAGGATAAATGGTGATAAAAAGCATGAAGAAAGGAGAAAGTTGAAGAAAATTGAAAATTGGCCAAAATACATAAAAACACGCCCGTGTTTTTATGTAGTGTCCGTGTTTTTCTGCCAGTGCCAAAACTTACAGAACTTCGAAATTTTGCAGAAAAACACGGGCAAGTGCAGAAAAACACGCTCGTGTTTTTGTGCAAATCAGTCAAAAGTCGTATTTTCACCTGTGAGCGATTTCTAGGTGTATTGAGGGGGTATAAATATCCCCAATATCACCACTTGAAGGTAGAAATCAAGGGTTTTGGGCTGCACCCAACCCATCTTCATCCATCCTCATCTCATTCCATCCTCCATCCCTCCATCTTCATCTTCATTTCATCCATCCATTCCTCTTGATTTTCTCACATCCAACCATCCATTCCACCAATCCACCAATCTAAGAAGGGAAGAACATCAAGAAGTGAAGATTTGAGCATGTCGAAGGAAGATAAGACCAACTTCATAAAGGGAAGTCAATCAACATTTGATTTTTTTGTTTTCTTCATTATTTAGCTCAAATGGAGCAAGCCATAGATTTTATTATTTTTGTAATAAGTTGTAGTGGCTAGTCCTCATGTGAGGTTAGCAATATGATTGGTGAAGGATAATGTAGATTTTGTACACCACGTGTTCGAAGAAATGATTGTATGAATATTTTCTATCATGAATGCTTATTCTCATTTCGTGTATGATTAGTGTGGTTAAATTTTCTATTCATAGTATTAGGATGACCATTCCAATATTGTGCTTAGTGATTTAATTGAATCGTTGATTGCACGAGATGACTTAGTTAGTGTGAGTGGAGGTAAGCCATACCCTTCTTGTGCTTAGAACCTCATGATAGGACATTAGTGATGAACTAGTGAGGGGAACCCAACTTATAATCATAGTACCTTCATGGGAATTGAGAGTAAGACACAATCCTAGGAGATTTAAACTTGTAAAAGAGTTGAGAACCTAATTGCCTTAGCCATAAGGATTAGGGGTACATAAGTGATTGCCCTTAATATCATAACATGATGACATTCAAAGCATGTGTGTGTGTGAATCTACATGGGCCTTTTCCATTATATTGCTTGCCTTACATACTTCTTGGATTGTTCACTTTCACCCATCATCCATCTTATTTGTACATGTTATATCCTTTAATTTCTTTCTTAGGTAGTTTGTAGTATTAATTACTCCCTCCTTTTATAGATTAATCCTTCTAGAGTGAAACATCTTTCGAATACGGATACATCACTTTCTCCCTTGGGTTCGATATTATAAATTTTGTACTTGGTCATCACGTCTACACACAACGATAGAGTACGCTTACTCTTATCAATTTGTACCAAAATTGAGACTAAGTTCAATCTCCAAATCTGGCATAATCTATTTGGCTTCTCCGTAAACAGATTTTGCTAGCCTTTCTCTATGCAACCTCAGAACCAGCTTTCGCTCGACATAACTTTCCATTGAATATGCTTTTGCTAATGCATCGACTTTACAAAGCTCATCTCGTTGCTCAGGGTTTCCATTAGTTCCCTAATGATGATTTTCATCACACTTTTAGTCCCGTCATCAAGGCTACTACTGTTCGTTCAATATTAGCCCTTTCCTTTCATTACAAGTGGTCTCTTCATTAGTTAGATGTCAAGAACGCTTTTTGAACGGTGTTCTCACCAAACCTTTCTATATGGCTCAATCACCTTGTTTCGTTGATCCACGTTATCCTACTCATGTATTTTTCTTAAGAAGGCATTTTATGGTCTTCGACATGCACCTTTAGCCCAATTTCAGAGATTTAGTTCTTATGTGTTGTCCTTAGAATTTCGGCAAACACAGTTTGATTCCTCGCTATTTTGTCTTTTTCTGAGTTCTTCAGTCCTTTATCTCCTCCTCTATATAGACGATATTATTATTACAAGTAATGATCAGGGTATGCTGCGACATTTTATCTCTCGTACTCATTCCGAGTTTATTATCAAAGATCTTGGTAAGTTGAATTACTTATTGGGACTCAAAATTTTGTACACAATGGATGGACTCTTTGTTAATCAGACCAAATATGCTCATGACATATTGGTGCATACAGATTTGTTGGATATATAGCAAGCCTGTTTCTACTCCTCTTGCTGCTGGCGAGTCTTTGTTGAGCATTGCTCTGTCATTTTATGATTCGACATTATCCCACTCTTTAGTGGGAGCCTTGCAGTATTTGACTATTATTTGGCCGTCAACTCTGAGTCAGTTTCTCCATTCTCCCACTGAAGTTCATTTTTCAACTATGAAACGCAGACTTTGTTACGTGAAAGGTACCATCCATTATGGTTTATCCTTCAATCATCGTCTCGAGAAGTCTATAGTAGGTTATTCTAATGTCATCCGGGCTCGGTGTATAGAAACATGTCACTCGATCTACTACTATTCCATCTTTTTAGGTACTCGACTGGCTTTTGAATTCTTACATTCCAAGTTTTGCATTTGTCAGCATCCCACACAATACTTGATGGGTGTATTAAGAGAAAGAGTTGACCGTATTATATACTCTCTCCGTCCCCTTGAAAGGTATTCGTTTACTTTTGCACGTGGATTAAGGAGTATAATAATTTAATGTATACTAAGGTGAGAGAAATAATATTTTAATGTGTAGTTGGTAGTTGTATTAGTGTTGAGTGTAGGGCCAAATGTAGTGGTTGTAGGTCACATCAATCCAAAAAAGGAAATTGATACTTTGTAATGGAATGAACCAAAATAGAAAAATGGATATGCATTAAGAGGATGGAGGGATAATTATTTAAATTATTTTCATATCTTATATTATTTTAGATTATTCATACTCATTACTCTCATACCCAATTACTCATTTATTGAATTGGGTCACAAAAGTCCCTCCGTACCCTCCTCCACTTGGGTATGCAATATTTATGGATTTCTGCAGTAAAGAGTCGTCGGATTATATGGATGTAGGTAAGAAATAAGATTTGAGAATTTTAATAGGTATCATATTATTCCTAATTTACTTCATTGCAGTGTTTTTATTTTGGCTAAAACTTGCTGATTTTGGTAACCATGTCCTCAAATCCCATATTTTTCAAAAGTTATACCCTTTAATATTAAATAGTATACCCTTTATTATAAAAATGTGTACTCTTTATTTTTTTTTTAAAAAAAATTAAATATCTATACCATTCATATTTTAGTCGATCTTTTTAATAAAAATTATACCCTTACTAATTAAAGTGTATACCATTTAAAACAAAATGTTATACACTTTTACATTTTATGCACTCGAAGACACAAGAGACCAACTCTTTTTTAATTTTTCGATAATTTCGGTAGTTTTATTGATTAAAATTTCATCATTTGCATCTTTGATGAAGATTTATGATTTTGTGCTTGAATCTTTGAGTTTTTTTTTTTCTGTGTGTGTGTTAGGATGAAAATGAACTTTTTATGTTTTTTTTTCATTTTAAATTATAAGTGAATTTTAGCGAATTTGTCCAAATTAGAAAGTCATGTATAGCTCATTTTACAATTTTTTACAAAAAAATTGAATTTGCAAAGTAATTTTGGTGTGAATAAATTAAAGGACTTACAATATTAAAATGAAAAAAATAAGTAAATATTTTGGTAGCAAAATAAAGTTTTGGGACTTACTTAGGTGGTACGTGGTCACAGGTGACCCCTCGTATTGGGGTATGTACACCCTTATGCATGCACATCCCAATGTGAGGGGGTCATCCGTAACCACGGGTCACCTAATAATTATCCTAGAGTTTTATGACTATTTTAGCACCAAAGTGGATATTTTATAACTATTTCTCAGGATTCTCTCTAAGCAGCGTGCCACGTGCCGCTTGCGTGCGGATTTTCGGCGGAAACTCAATTTTCAGACTAAAGTTGGACGTAAATTGTGTAGTGTCAAAGTGTTATGGTACCAAATTGAAGAAAATAAATATTTTACAATTGAAATCAAAGTCTTGTATTTTTGTGGGATTGAAAATTATTCGAACTCAGTGTAATAATGCAAAATTTAAAAGCAAATTAT
Source organism: Pogostemon cablin (assembly GCA_023678885.1). Taxonomy (NCBI): domain Eukaryota; kingdom Viridiplantae; phylum Streptophyta; class Magnoliopsida; order Lamiales; family Lamiaceae; genus Pogostemon; species Pogostemon cablin. The sequence goes on from CM042951.1 coordinate 35,330,188, forward strand.
TATGTGAATCCGGTACATTGTGTACACATTTTCAGAAGTGTATATAAATAAAAATATATACGTTAATAAATAAAAATGTATACATTTTGTTAGCGAATTTTCTGTTAAGTTTTGTTTAATGAAAAATTGAATGTAAAATATATACAATTATTAAAAACATGTAGTACCACACTAATAAAAATTTATACATATAATGCATGTGTGCATCCGGGTGCACATGATATCAATTCAAATTTGAAAAATGACTTCAAGGTTGTATATTTTGTGTTTGCAAATAATTTCTCAAATTAAGTTAAAAATAATTTTAAATAAAAATTAATTCATAAGTACTAAGAATAACTTTAGAGTAACTCTTAAATATAATTTTTACAAGAAAATAAATCAATGTAACCTTTTTTTATGAGTTTAGATAACATTTTAATTAACATATTTCACTTGGACTGTAGGCAAAAGATCTTGCTACTCAAATAGTCATAAAATGAATAAAGTTCATGACATGTTTACAAAATATCATGCTGCCATAGTTTTGTAAAGCATGTATATCTCTCAAACTAATTCATAGAATAAAAATTGATTTTACATGCATAAACTAAACACATATATGAGCATTTACCTGTCTTTCCCTACTCAAAATCGTATATATTCTTAGTGTAAAAGACATGTAAAGTTTCAGCAGTGTTTGAGTGAAACAGTGTGGCAGCAGATTAGAAAATCAACAATATCTCTTAAAATAATGAATGGATTTCAAAGATATTTTACATGAGTATAAAGGACTCACAGATGAACAACTCTTATCTCTAGTGCTTTGCTGAAATTCGTTCATTTTATATGTGAAATAAAGAGATCAAGTTTAGCTTTTGTTTCTCGCGTGCATTCTATCACAGCTTAGTAAAATGTCCATAACTTTAATTTGATGAATATTTTGCAATGAAATTTTACAGATAGTTATTCAACTTCATAATAAACATTTTTTGTTCTTTGTGGGTAGCCAAATCCTAACATAAATAGGTCATTTTCTAGCTTGAAAAATAGGGACAGACTCTAGAAATTTTGAAGTTCAGTTGCATTTGCTAGAACTTGAGTGATATTTTAGCATGTAAGTTAATATATCATCTTTTACATTTAATAACCTCCAATTTTACATAACATATACCAAAAATCCACAAAACCATCATGCATTAGCCCCTCCCCCTTCTCATTTACATAAATATCATACATATAAGAATTAGTGGAGAAGATTACCTTGAAACCTTAGAAAAGCTTAAAGTCTTGTGGTGGTTTTGATGGTGTTGGAAGGATGATTTCACCACCTCCACTTGGTAGTAGTTTCATGTATATTGAGATATTAATGTTGAAGTAAGGAATGGCTTTTGATTTAAGATTAAAAGAAAGTATGAAGATTAATATTGTTATGGATCTACTTACCTTGGTGGTGGGATTCTTAATTAAATCTTTATTTCTTGAGAAGGATGTCTTGAGTAACTTTGAGAGTTGTCTCCAACAATTATTTAGAAGTATGGTATTTTAATGGAGGGATGTTATGTGTTGTAAGATACTAACATTGTTGCTAAAAATGTGGAAGAAGAGAGTTCTTCTCTCTTTGATTTTTCTTGGCATTTGAAATGTGGTTTAAGCTCTACCAAGAGAGGAGAGCTTTTCATGGAGGTGAGATACACTTTGGGCTATGGATGTTGTGTTCTCTTTACACCACCTTAATCACTTATAGTGAGAGAGTTAGCTCTTTTGATATTTTCCTCTTGTACCTTTTCCATGTGCCGTTTATTGTTTGTCTTATTTTAGTTGTCTTATTAGTCATGAATCTCATCATTAGGAGTATGTATGTAGTATATGTAGGATTGATCATGAGCATAATGAGTGTATCATGTATTTGATTTGATCACAAAAGTTATTATATCTCTAATATATGTAGGTATATATAGAGTTTAATTGCCTTATTACTGATAAGATACATTGTGATATGTATCATATTGATTTTAAAATGCATTTTAATTATTATGAAGCATGTTCTATTCAAGTTTTAATGATGATATATATATCTCTTGCAAAAATCATATACTCATAAACTTCAACTATAACATATCTATAAATGTTATAGAAACTCTTTGATCACCGCCGAAATTAAATTCTCTATGACATATAACATTAATTCCTACAAAATAATATCCCTATATTTAACAAAAGCCTATTTTAGATTGGGGTGTTACATACAAGTTAAATAATTAAATTTAATATAATAAATTAAAATATTACAAATTATATAAAAAATATTATACTCCCTCCCTTCGGTTCTAAGGTGTCTGTTTGCTTTTTGCACGTGGATTAAGGAGTATTTTTATATGTAAAGTGGATAGTTGTATTAGAGGGAAGTGGTGTGCCATATTGTGTACTTTCTTTTACTAAATATGGGAAATAAATACCTTTGAAACTGACGCCAAAAATAGTAAAATGGACACCTTAAAAGCGGACGGAGGTAGTGTTTATTATATAATTATTTTATATAATTACACTTCGCACTATATATTATAAAAATCCAGCCTAATGTATATAATTTATTTAAATATGTTAATTATTAAAAAAATTATTAATTAATTTCATTATTAATTTAAAACAATCAAATTTAATTCAATTAAAAGATTAAAGTAATCAAATTTTAATTGAATAATATATATATATATATATATATATATATATATATATATATATATATATATATATATATATATATATATATATATATATATATATATATATATACTCCCTCCATCCCATTTCAAACTTTACATTTGCTTTTTGCACGTAGATTAAGAAATGTATTATTTTAATGTGTAGCGAGGTGAGAGAAATAATATTTTAATGTAAAGTGGTTAGGTGTATTAGTGTGAAGTGTGGGGTTATGGAGAGAGAAAAAGTTAATTTGTGTGAGTCTCATCTACCAAAAAGGAAAATGTAAAGATTGAAATGAGACTCCCAAATTGAAAATATGTAAAGATTCAAATGGGACGGAGGAAGTATAATTTTATATTTTTGTCTTTTTTAAATATTTTTTCTCTTTTATTTAATTCATTTTTTCGTTAAGTTTTCTATATAATACTAAATTTATTTTATCTATAATATACAATACAATACTCTTTATCTTGTAAAATCATTCACATTTTACTCATTTGTTTGTCTCATAAAATCTAAAAAGTAGTTAAATTTTAATTTTAAAAAAATTAGAATTTTTAACACATATTAATATACTTTATTTGTTATGATTTACTTTAAAAAAAAATAAAGTTAGTAAAAAAGTTAGTTTTTTTAAACTATATGAATAATTTCATAGGATGATCAGAACAACTCTGAGCTCAATTTCTGACTAAGTCACTGCATATAATAATAATAATATTTCTTAAAATCCATGCGTAAAAAGTAAATGAATATACTTGACATAAGGGAGTAATAATTAATTTAAATAAAAAACGTCACAGTTCAACATGAAAAATCCGACTCCACGGTGTCATGCAATAATTGGTTTTTATTTGAGTAAATTCCACACAAGATCTTTGTTGATAATATATTGAATTTGTTATATGTGTTGGAATTCATGATAGATCAAATTCAACAATACACTATGAAATTACAATCATATATATAATATTAGTATTTAATTTCTTTTACATCTTATGTGCATTGTATAACACTTATGGAAAAGAAACGCTTACACCTGATTATATAAAAGTATCTCTTTATATTTGATAAGTCATTTACAATAACAGAATTTCACTATTGTTATATTACTTAATATAAACAATGGGGAAATTGGGTTTTGGTCATGACAGCTCAAGCTTTAACAAAGATCATTAAGAGCTCTAACAACGGGATACACCATTGTCGTAGAGAACATCGAGAGGGATTCCCATAGTTAAATATTTTTTGTCATAACATTACCCATTTTCACAACGGAAATATAGAGCTACGACAACGAGGATAAGCCGTTGTTAAAGGGGAGCTATGAAAACTGTGTGCAGTATGTTGTTAAAAGTCTAAACATTAATTAACAACTGTCAGATTGAGAAATGAGCTTGAAGGGTTACGACAATCGAGAATTCCAGTTGTCTTTCCATAGTTTTGACATAGTGTTACAATTTTTTTATTACTTTCTAATCGTCTCACAAACTAATTTCGTAAATGTCTTAGATAAGTTTTTTTCATATTAAAGTATATAACAACAAAAACTTGTGTGAGATCGTTCAAATTTTTTATTTTTTTATTTTTATCATATACTCCTTCCATCTCATAAACTCTTCATGATATTTATCTCATTTGTTTGTCTTACCATCATTGGGATAAAATAATACATAACCCATAAAGTTCGGTGGATCAAAGATAAAATAGACATACAATGAACCACTAAAGTTAAAATATTAATCGAACAATGCACGAGTAAACTACAATCATATTTTTATAAAATTAACGCTAAATTCATAAAATAAAGATCATACCATAAAAATAGAATAGTACATGCGAAAACTAGCACAAAATCAGTCTCATGGTGGAAGTGAGATTACTCTATTTATACAAATATGGATGATTACTTTAGTCACTTGTGTTCCAGGGGTATAAAGTTTGTAAGGGTACACTATTTTATTCTAAAGGGTATATACATTTTAATTAATAAAGGTACAATATGTTACTCTAAAGGATACTATACACTTTTATTAATTTTTTTCAAGAAATAAAGGGTATACATCTTTATACTAAAATGTATACAAATTAATACTAAAGGATATCTGAACACACAGTACCCTAGAAACACAAAATTTTTATCCTTATTTTATAGTATAACAGACTTTTATTCTTTTGTACAAAAAGTAATATTACTGTTGTTAATGAACTCTTCCGAGAGAAGTAACACTATGTTTTATAAAGAGTAATTTTTGACATTTTAAAGAGCACACCTTCTTTAAAGAATGCAACATACACCAATTGTAAACTAATCTCTCTCTTACACTAATCACAATTAAATTCCATAACCGTGAGACATGAGTTATTGCCATTAATAAGAGAAATTATCACAAATGGTCCACTAAGTTTGACTAAACCCACCCATTTAGTCCTGTAAGTTTAAATTTTTTTAATTTTAGTCCTTTTCAATCCAATTTAGTCTTTTTATTCCAATTTTAGTCCAATTTCCTAAAAAGGTTCAAAAGCTGATCGGCAACTCAATTTTGTGAGGTTTTCCGGCAGCACCGTTTTGCAAAATCCACGTGGCATTAACATACAAGCATTTTAATACAAATCACAACTACCACATCAGCCCCGAGTCCTGACTAGGTTACAGAACAAAAAGTCAACGTCGTGTTCGCCCATAACTCCGTGGTACAAGAACCACACCGGCAACGGAAAATCTTCGCTGCTGCTCCACCATGGTATTCCGGTGTACAATTCTTTGGGAATGCTGAGAGCGAGCTGGACGACTGAAGGTGATTAAGGCTAGTGGCTTCTACCGGCGATAGTGGCTATTCCCGATGACGGAAGCGAGTGGTGTTTTAGAGATCGGCAACTGTGCTAGTGAGCGGTCATGACTTGAACGGCTCGGACCTTCTGTGGCGATGTATTGTGGAGATCTACAATCTACGATGAGATCTGGAATGGAACGCTCGACGGCTGGATGGCGGAGGCAACAGACTGTTCAACGTTCTTCTCCGACGATGTAGACGATCAGACCTCGGGTGAGTGACGGACTCCGACAGCGGCGGTCAGAATGTGGTGGATGTGGCGAATCGTGAAGGATCTTAAAATGCTTGTATGTTAGTGCCACGTGGATTTTGCAAAACGGTGCTGTCGGAAAACATCACAAAATTGAGTTGCCGATCAGCTTTTGAACATTTTTAGGAAATTGGATTAAAATTGGGATCAAATGACTAAAATTGGATTGAAAATGACTAAAATTGAAAAATTCTAAACTTACAGAACTAAATGTGGGTTTAGTCAAACTTAATAGACCATTTATGATAATTTCTCCCATTAATCATACATTAATTCAAAATTTATAAACTATTGTCTAGCCATTGGGCGTTGTTGAATGTCAAAAACATTGTTCCACATAAATCTAAGATGAACACAAAAAATTGAAGTTGGCCTTTAATGTGTTCCATGTAATGATTAAGTCTAGTGAGTCGTTCTTTAACATATGTGAAGTGGTAGAAGTGAGTCCTACGTTAGATGATTGCTACGCTACAATAGACTATAGAGACTTCGATTCTTATTCGATTCTTGTTGGTATTTCTTTGACAAAGCAGTCAACCACTATATTTTCAACCATGTTGAAACTAGATGCATGATTGAATCCAGAAGGAATTGTATGAAACGAGTTTGGATTCCAAAATATATATGATAACTATTATATCATTCGAATATACAATATAAAATTAACTTTTAAAATTAAGTAATAGTAAACCATGTAAAAGAATAACAATTTTCGTGTAAAAAAAAAAAAGAAAAATGTTTCTCATGCATGGTGAACCGTTCCCTAAAATTTTGTGCCATTTAAATTCAGAACCTTCATCCAATATTCTGTAGGTAGGAGTTTTGGAAGTTATTAATAATAGGGTATATAATTTTACTTGGATGTGAGAACAATTTACTACTATAAAAAAAATCTACTTTTACTATCGAAATATTCAGGTGATAATCATTGTTAAATTAGTTTATCAACGGATTAAAAATAAAACTCGTTGATAATTTTCAATTCATAAATTTTTTCAGACAAAAATCTAATTTTGTTAGTAAATATTTTCGTTGATAATCTATTGTTAATAAATTTGTTTGCAATTTATATAATGATTATATTGATAAATAATAACATATAGTATTATTTTGTTGGTAAAAATATTATAAATCTATTAATATTTCGTTACTAAGATAAATGTATTTTTTGTTTTTATTAAGATATATAATTTATTAACATATGAGATTAAATTGGTAAATTTTCTAGATAAAAAAAAGTTACTATTTTGTAGTATTGTATGTTAATTTAATTAATTATCAATTTTATTAAAAATGGTATTGCTCTTCATTAATAACATTATCAATTTATTTTATTTATAAATGAATTGTTTATGAAATAATTTAATATATTATTATTTTTTATCAATTGTTATCATTTTTATTAAAATATTATTACTTTTGATCCGTCTCATGGAACTCATTTAGCGAGACGATCTCACACAAATTTTGCATTTTGTTAATTTAATTGTGTTTTCTGTGTATGCAAGTCTTGTATAAGCCTGTTTCATTTTTTTTTATTAGTTATCATTTTTAATATATTTTACTAATTATTAATGAAATATGTTATTTAATTAGATGTGAATTTTTTTATTTTTTAATTACTTTTTTACTTTTTAATAGAGGCGGTACTCTTTTAATTATTTAATTTAATTTAATTTAATGAACTATTAGTGAAATGGTTTAATTGAACAGACTTTTTTTAAAAAATTATTAATGAAATATTTAAATTGTACTGAAAATTTTGTTAATTAATTATTACTTATCGAAAATATTGTCGCACACTTTTAATTTACATAAAAAATTATTAATAAAATATTTTTTTTATTAAGAGTACTATTACACTTTTTTCGGTCCTACAAACTCATTAGCTAATAAGTGTCACACGTATAGATTTTTGTCTTCTCATATCGTGTGAGATGGGTGTCCACATATTAATTAATTAATTTATTTATTACATAACTTGTGGGATGCGTTCTAAGAAACATTATCGAAAAATTAAAGCACTATGTTTGATGAATTCCAACTAATTTGTAAATATATGGTGCGTTTGGTGTGAGGGTGAGTGTTAGAATTTGGATTATTATCTCATCATTTTTGCCATTATATTTTCTAAGGGCGGTGACTTTTAAGTGATTTCCTCCCAAACTAAATTTCTAATATGACCTATTCCACGTAGGTCGGCCAATTTTATTTATTTAAAAAAAAAAATAAAGAAGTTAAATACAATTATATAGATTTTGACATGGCGGTCCACGTCATCATAATCGATCATCCATTAAAACCCCACTATTCAATTCTTTATAATTGAGTATACGTAGGTTATTGATACGATCAAATCCACTCTATTTTTAAAGATATGTCTCCAATATTATTTGACTTGTAGTAATTTAGTCATGCAGATATATGTTAATTAGATATATATCATAAACTAAAGATCGATGTACGATTTGCTTCAGTGCAGACGGCTAATTAATACTTACTTAAAAATATATATATACATGGAGTGAGGCTTGCGTGCACCCGGGCGCACGGAACACATTCCGTGCGCCTTTAGAAATTTTGTATTATGGGTAAGGGTACATTAATTTGGTCTAAAGGGTATACACTTTAATTACTAAAAGGTACACAATTTTGTTCTAAAGGGTATACACTTTTCATTAATATTTTTTTTTCTTTAAAAAATAAAGGGTACACATTTTTATACTAAAGGGTATACAATTTAACACAAAATTCTAAAGGCGCACGGAGTGTTGTTCGTGCGCCCAGATTTCTCTTTAGAAAATAAAGGGTACACATATGTATACTAAAAGGTATACAATTTAGCACAAATTTCTAAAGGCGCACGGAAAGTGTTCCGTGCGCCCGGGTGCACAGGAGCTTTTGCCATATACATGACCTCCACAAAATGATCCAAATAGTTATAATATTTTTAGGTAGAATGAGGAAAATAAAAAAAGCCAGACTATTTGCACCCGAAATTGCTGAACGTACCTTAAAAATATTTAAATTGATATAATTACCCTTATAAAATTTATATATATTCGATTCCAACAATCAAACAGTCATCTATGTTATCTGTTCAGTTGCAGCAACCGAACATAACAAAGAATTCACTTATATTATCTGTTCAATTGCAACAACCGAACAGAACAAGATTTGTGATTTTTTTTAATATCTTTAAACAAAGATCAATGATGTCCATGAAACTTATCTGTTATCTTATCATTTTGGTTGTTTAAAGATCATGAATGTTCATGAAACTTATCTGTTATCTTATTCTTTTTGGTAATGTATTTTTAAAGATATAAAAAAAATCACAAATCTTGTTCTGTTCGGTTGCAACATTCTGTTCAGTTGCAGCAACCGAACAGATAACATACATGAATTCTTTGTTCTGTTTGGTTACAGCAACCGAACAGAAAACATAGATGAAATTTTTTGTTCTGTTCAGTTGCTACAACCGAACAGATAACATAGATGACTGTTCGATTATTGCAACCGAACATATATAAATTTTATAAGGGTAATTATGTCAATTTAAATTTTTTAGAGTATGTTTAGTAATTTTGGGGTGCAAATAGCCGGCCCCTAAACAAAATTTAAAGTTAATTAACAACATAATTTTATAATATTTATAACAAATGATTATTTTTAGATCAAACCCCCTCCCCCTCCCCCTCCCCCTCCCCCTTTTTTTAATGTTTTATTATTCAGCGTTAGTAAATGGTGTCGGATACCCGATGCAGGATTCTAACATTATGTTCTACATCATCGAATGTCGGATTTGATTTCAATTAAGGTGTTGGAGTCACGATATACAATGTTGGTGTTCTATGTTAGACTTCCAACACCTTAACTAACAACGCGTGCTATGTCGATAACATCATACATGATGTCGGTATCCTGTGTCGGTGTTCTAACACCCTGGCCGACATAAAAAATTAATTATTAAAAAAAAGGGGGCGAGGACATTTTAATCCAAAAATAGTTGTTAATATATATATACTTCCTCCGTCCGCTTGAAAGAGTTATTTTTTTTTATTTTGGGCATCAGCCCAGAAGAGTCTCATTTCTCTTTTTACTCACATGAAATACGCAACTCCACTAATACAATTAAAATATAGGGCATTATCCACTACACATTAATAATAATAATAATGCTCCAGTGCAAAAAGTAAATTGAATTTCCTTGAATAGGACGAGGGAGTAGATGATAAAAAGTTAAGCTTCGAATAACAATGGTTTTTAACGATTCAAAGTTAGTTTTGACAAAAATACGTAAGAAAATAAAACAAAATCTTGCAAGAAGTTTGGCAACATTAAATTTAAGTAAATACGACGCCGCTTCCTTGTCGGCATCCTGGCCTGCGCCTCCTATTACAACAGTTTAGTGATAGTCGACTCCATGACAACGGCCAAAGACGAATTCATCCCATGTGTCATATGTTTTTATATATATCACTAACAAAATGGTCCCTACCTACCATACCTACGACATCCTAGTATATCGATAATGAAAAACAAAGGTAACTCCAAATATAATTTAGATTATCCAATCAAAAATTTCGATTTTGGAGTTTAATGATCATCAATTGATTATACGAACATGTTCCAAAGTTATCACATTGTATATATATATTTGTAGATAGAGTAAGTCAAAGAGATGGTTGAGAACAACTGTCCCCAACTTTCATAAATCAAATAATATATGAAATTTAGGGTTTGTTTGTTGCGGGTTTGATTTTTTAAAATTATGAATATAGACAGTTTATGTTTGTTTTGATTTTTGGTGTGGTATTTTTTAATTTTATCTCAAATTAATTAATTAATATATAAAATGTAAGTAGAGATACATGCAAGAAAATATAATAATAATTTATATTTATATAAGAGAGATCATAGTAGAGAAAAAAACATATATTATTAAATGAGGAGAAAAAATGTCTAAAAAAAGTAGTAGGATCAATTGTTGAAGATTAATAGAATTTAAAGGTATATATATGGGTAATTAATTTGTAGTATTATTTATATATGAGTTTTAAAAACTAAAATCTGGTTTCAAAACTAAAGAGAAGCTTAACTTTATTGGAGTGAAATTTGTTACGTGAATTTAGTATCTATGCAACTGATTCCTCGCATATGTGAAGTATTTTTGATATTATTACATTGCATAGTATTTCATTCTATGTTTGTTGATGATTTATGGTCATAATATAATAATTTTGCAAAGTGGTGATACATTACTCTAAAAAATTCATTTTTACATATTGCAATTTTTTATTATATATTTGTTAATATTTTATACTATATAGTTGTAATATTAGTATTTTATTATGCAGATACAAGCCCGATGTGATTCAAACAAAATTTTACCGAATGTAAATTGAGTTGTATCCTGCTTTACGGGGTATAAATCTATGTTGGTGGTGTGCACAACTAATTAATTTTAATTTTTTAACTTTTATGGTACTACCTTAAAGAATCTTATTTAATCAAGAATACAAGTGAATACTAGTTTAACTGCTTTTACATATTCCCTTTCTCCCGTCGACAAGTGTATATATTTTTGGATTAAATATTACTCCGGACCAATGTAGTATAAGTTTACTTTTTGCGCGGATATTAAGGAGTATAATATTTTAATATGTAGTGAAGCGAGAGAAATGATATTTTAGTGTGTAGTGGGTAGTTGTATTAGTGTAGTGTGTGGGGTCATGTGGATATAATAATGGTTTTGTGTAGGTCACATCAACAAAAAAAAATGTATACTTTGTTTCGAGACGGACCGAAATAGAAAAATGTATACCTAGCTGTGGGACGAAGGGAGTATATGACTTGTGTTGCTAGATGCTTTGTAAGAGTATAATATTTTATTCTTAAGGATATACATTTTATTAATTAATAAGGGTATAATTTTTTCATTGAAAAGATCAACTGAAATATGAATAGTGATAATTAAATTAACTTTAATATATTTATTTAAGTATTATTAGAGAAAATGGGACGGCTATTTGCACCCTGAATTAACACTAATAATTTATAAAATTAAAATATAATTATGTGAAAATACTTAAATATCCTTATAAAATAAGACACCTTTTCTCTCCTCTCATCAATCGTACTATTCTTTCTCTCTCCAAAATTCAGGATTGCTGTTCCATTCTCATGCGATCAATCCAACCCCTCAACCAACTCTCTCCTTTCCTGCAACGAAGATCGAACTTGCAGGTCCCACAGTGATAGGTGAATCCGTGTCCCGAGTGGCCACAAGCGTCGCAAGTAAACTCGCCGTCGCTGTATGGCGAAGAGAGGAGCTGCAGAGGGTGCTTGCGGTGGGAGTGGAGGAGATCGTAGAGGAGGAAGGTGCATTCGGGTTTGGTGCAAATGTAGGCCGACCCTACAATGTCTACTTCACAGCCAAAGTATACCGCTTTGTCGTTCTCATGGAGCTCCGATAACTGCAGCAGGTGGCCGTGGCTGAAATGGTTGAGTTGCTGCTTCTCTCTCACTTCTTTCTCGCTCTTTCCTCAATTATGTTATAATATTCCTAATACCTACTGCACAAGTTTAATTTAATAGCTGCAGATTAATTCTTAGTACGCCGGAATCAAGATTCTGGGAATAAGTACGGTACTTGTAATAATAATAACAAAAACACCCGTTTGAATAAAAGAGCGAGCTTGTCGATGCAGATGAAGAGATGAATTAGGTAATTACTAGTTAGATTTTAGACGAGGAATTGGGAACAGTAATGGTATTTTAAGGGCACGGGGCACATTTAGAAATTTAAGTGGGGTCTATATAACAATTGTCATAATTAATATTATTTCATTATGTACATATGGGTATTTATGTCTTTTAACATAAATATATTTCAAATTTATAGATTAAAGGGGTTCATTTAGTAAATCCAGGGGTGCAAATAGCCGTCCCCTAAAGAAAAAGGTGAGTTAGAGTGAGAGAATGAATTAGAAAGATATAAAAATTAAAGGATGATGAGAATTTCTCTCACAATGTGCTAGGGGTAGGGTGGGAGAGGATTTGTTGATGTATAGGTTATGAGTATTTAGGTAAATTAAACATAATAATAATATAACTCCCAGCCCTACGGGTCGGCCCGATTAGCCCACAGGCTAGCCCTATTAACCCACGGGCTAAACAATTCAGACCAAAAAGCCCAAATGTTAAACATGCCTAAGTTTATCGACTATAACCCTAATTTTTTTAGGGTTAAACGACTCAAGCTCTCGGTTTTCAAGTTTTTTTTAACAATTCTACACCCAACCACACCCCCTTTAAGCTATCCCCATCTATAACCCACAACAACCAAACCCAACAATATTATATTCATTTCTCCCTCTTCCACACATACAACCTACAATCTAACCTAACCTCATTTTTTCTATACTCCATCAACAAGCCAATTCAACCTACCTTTTTAATAAAACAATCAATTCTCTCTCATCTATATATACAATAATTATTATTAAACTATACTCCTTCCGTCCGCTTCTAAGGTGTCCATTTTATTATTTTTGGCTTCCGGTTCAAATGTATCAATTTTCCTATTTAGTAAAAAAGTACATAGTATGACATACCATTTCCCTCTAAGACAACTACCCACTTTACATATAATAATAATACTCCTTAATTCACGTGCAAAAAGCAAATGTACACCTTAGAACCGGACGAAGGGTGTATATTATTATTATGATTTTTTAATAATTATAATTACAATTAAAATAATCTTATATTTTAAAAATATTTAGTTCCATATTTATATTAGAAATGAGAAGATATAATTTGAGATTGAGAGAAAAAAATAGAGTTTTTAATATTGATCCAAAATATGTTAATATTATACTCAATTTATAAAGAAAAATAATATTCCTTCCATCCAATTCTAAGGTATCAATTTGCTTTTTGCACGTGGATTAAGGAGTATTATTGTTATATGTAAAGTGGGTAGTTGTATTAGAGGGAAGTGGTGGACAATATTGTGTACTTTTGTACTAAATAGGGGAAATTGACACCTTTGAAGTGGATGAAAAAAATAGTAAAATAGATACTTTAGAAGTGGACGGAAAGAGTAATAATTTTGATAATTATTTTTTTTTTAAAAAAATTAAATATTATTTATTTAAATTTTAAATTATATTTATAATAATATACAACTATTAATCAGAATATGGCAAGTGTCACGTTGTGAGAGAAATCAATAGGTTGAGTGGGTTGAAGCGTGGGTCGAGTGATGACAGTTTAAGCAACAGGTTGCTCAACTTTTTTCATTTTTTACTTCTTTTAATTTTCATTCTTCTTATCGTTTGTGAACTACCCGTGTAATTGGTTGTTAATGGGGATGGTCTTTCCAGGCCCCTCTCACCCCTCCACCCCCACCCCCTCCCCCTCCCCCTCCCCCTCCCCCTCCCTCGGTCTCTCATCTTAGGGGCACCCCTCCCTCTACTTCAATCCCTCCCTCCACTTTCCATCCACCCCTCTCTCCTAAACCCTTTTTATCTTATAGTATAACTAATGTAATACATATTGTTTATGGGCATGTGATATAAAGGAATTATATGTAATGAGATTTGTTCGAATTATAATTAATTATATTGATATTTGGTATTATGAAAAAATAAGATTGTTGATAGCTAGATATTATTTTATGTTTGTTATTGAGTTAACAAAATGGAATAACAAAATTCTTCTTCTTATTATTCTTCATTATTATTATGGAAAAAGGGTATAATGGTAAAATATATGTAATACTTATAAAAGGGTATAATGGTAAAATTATATATAATACATAAGTATTAAATGGTGGTATTGTATATCCCACCTCAAGTGGGGGATACACAATACCAAGGGATATGTATTATCAATATTGGACTGAAAATTATACTGGACCCAAGATATTGTGAATGGGGCGGCTATTCGCACCCTCAAAATTACTTAATGTACCCAATTTTCTATATATATATATATATATATATATAAGCACACCCCAATCAAGACTATTATACCCTATTCTCTTTATTTATATGTTTTTTAAATAAAAAAAGAAAATCAAATTAAGCTACCGGCTCGATAATTCATCTTCGGGCTCTGGATTGCGAAAGGAATGAATATTGGACGATCGGTATTTACTTAAAAGATAACATTGTTTCGTCGCTCTTCGTAAATTGGAAGGGCAGATTCCGAAGAAGAGCGATCTGGACATGATGCGCAGAGTGCGTGAATCCGATCTATCACCAATATGGTTAAATCTAGTGATCCACTGCATATCCTTCAAATCTGACAAGAAATCAGGAACTCTAGAGGGTTTCGCTTCAACCACAATTTCTAAATTTTATAAGACAAAAATATCAAAAGCGGCGTAGGCCCGTATATATTGTATAAATGTAGCGATTAGCGTATATCATCATTTTTGTATGTGTCGTGATTTAACAGAATAAGACAATTCATCAGAAAATTCAAATTAATGTAGGGAGGAAATGTAGTGGAATCATAAAGGTTTTTTTTTTTTTTTTTTTAAATGGATGCCATTTGCAGAATTCTTGGTTTTGATCATCCTCTATACTCAATTACCATCCATGTCAAAAGTCTGGAGATAGTATGAAGGTACATTGGCTAATGCTCTTTGATGTTTCTTATGGGAAGAGATTTTACACTCCCAGTAAGATTTCATTATCATTCACAAGCAGACATCCATATCCTCGTCATTGGTGTGAAACGATGGAGGTGGAGCTTTATTTTTAGTTAATTTAAATTTAATTATGAGTGAGGCTCCTATGCACCCGCGCGTACGGAGCGCACGGAGCAAATTCCGTGCGTCTTTGCAAATTTCGTGCCCCCTTGCAATTTAAACCCCTATCAATATATAGGTTTAAATAAAATATAGATGGGGAGGGTTGTGTTCACATGGGGACACGGAGTATCCCTCCGTGTCCCTGGGGGCACATGAGCTTTTGCCTTTAATTATATAACTTTTTAAGGATATTTACATCTTATTATTAAGGATATTTTAGTCCTAAATACAAATAGGATACATTAAGTCGTTTCGGGTGTGCGAATAGCCGCCCTAATTATAAATACATCGAGACAAATATAGTACTACGAGGAAGATTGCATCAATTCCACCCACCCTAATCTTGCCAAGCAAACGAGCTCATAATCCATGACGTACATTAATTTTATAAAAATAACATTTTGGACATTTAAAGTATATTTCTTTTTGTTAATTATAATAATATTTATTTTAATTGTAAAAAAATTCTCAGATGATGTATTCAAAATTTCATTTATAAATTCATATTATATTCAAATAACGTTATTGAAATAATTTCATTTAAAATCTCTAAAATTTTAAATCCATTCATTTTAAAATTCCTTAACCAATTATTCAATATTTAGAATAACATTTGCTTAATTTTTTTTTTAAAAATTAGTTATCAATTTTTATAAATAGTCTTATCACTTTTAAGAGGTGATTAATTGGGGGTAATGGGTGAAGTTAATAATGATTTCAGTTAATGCTTGTTTGATCTAATGAGAATCAAAATTCCTCAATTATTTCCATTGATTCTGTTGGAAAATTAAGGTGAATGGAAAAACAACCTTAAAATGATGTCTAATAGATTAAAGTGTGTCTATGAAGAAGTGTGATCAAAGAGTGTAATTTTTTAATAAATTGTGTCTTTTCATGAAAAGGCATTAGAATTTGAATTCAAAATCAAATACAATGGTCGCATCAATTCACGTAAAGACGCCTTAAAATCTATAAATAGGCCCTTCATTTCCATAATTCAGCACTCTTGAATGACACCAAACTTGAATTTCACTTGCATAACTTGATCAAAGGCACGCGTCATATATATACAAAAAAGTTCAAGTTGCCTCTAAAGGATTTGTAGTGTATTCCATAATCGTCCTACTCCTAAAGTGAGTTCATAATATCGGTTGGTTCGCTGAATCTTGTGATTTGTAGTGCTACTATCACAAGATGTGAGTCGTTGTATCTTGGAGATGATTGCCATAGAACCGTATGCACCACAGTGGGGCAATTTCGTCTTAAGAAGAAAGAGTGTAACTCTTGACTCGACTCAAATTCCGTTCTTATTATTTTATCACATTTTTCTAGTCAACATATTATACCGAAACCCAAATTTACCCAACAATCTTAAGACGAAATTATGCTCATGGCTCCGGTATAATATTGATTGACTACAAAAGAACATTATAAGAAGATTTTGAGAGTGTACAGACATGAAGGTACGCAGTATTTTTTTTATATATGATTATTATCATATTAACATATGGAGTATATTAGTCTGCATGCTGTGGATTTATTATGTACGATGATTTTTCCAATGTCAAATGGAAATGAATTTACTTGAGATATCTGCTTCATGAAATTGAAATATCCAGTTAAATATGTTAATATCTGAAATTGTCTTATGGCTTATTGTGTGAGGGTTGATTAAATGAGAAAGGGAATGTAATATTAGTGACGGTTGATGTCAACAGACATCAAATTTAAATATGCATGCGACTGTTGCTGTTAGTAACCAACATCAATTTGAATTTTTGCGCGTTGTAAAGAGAATTAATTTGTTTAATCGTTGATGATAATTTATTATATTTTAAAGATTGCCGGCGATTTACGTTTATAAATCTGTTTATTGGACGTATAATTGTTGGGCATGCATATTGCTAAAAAAAGGATAAGATTTCTTCTCCATTTATAATTTGATAATAATGAAGCATTAAATTGTGCGTTGATTACGGATTAAAAAAAAATTGACCTTTAATATTGACAAAGTATTTTGTAATCCGTATGTTTTAGCGTTGTTATCGAGGTAGAGATATAAATATTCTTCTACATGTTGATCAATATGTGAAGATTCATTTCATGTGTTTATGATGAATATGAGAAACAGAAAATTCATGTACTATATCATATTTATATAATTGCATATTATGATGAATATGACATATTCATGAACTAAGTATGAAAACGTTTTCGAAATTGAATCCTTCGAGAAGAATCATATCTCTTCGAGAAGAATCATATCCCTTGAAGAAGAGTAATGTCTCTTCGTGAGAGTCGAGTCTCTTGGTAAAGAGTGATGTATCTTCGCGAAAAATTGTATCCCTTGACGAAGGAATGTCTCTTCATAAAAAGTTATATCATTGACAAGAGTAATTACAAATTATAGTTAAAGACTATATTTTAATTTGGGTGTGTTGACCTAAATTATAAAGTTTTAAACTTCAAAGAAATGAACTAATGGTTCAAATAATTATATCAACCAATTGATTAGTTATTACAAAAGGTCAATCGACCCAAATGTGGGGAGGTCCCCGTAGACCTTCAAATGTGGGGAGAATCCCCGTAGATATTTAAATGTGGGGTAAGGGCGTAGCCCCTAAAATTAGAGTTATGTTGGCCTAAGGCAACTGATCTCAAGAAAATTAAAACGGATCTGTAACATAATTGAATGATCAAATATATTGCATGTCTGAGAGGAATGGAATAAAAAGCCACATATTAAAAAAAATATTTATAGTCGTAACTCAACCATAATGAGTGGAGATCCCACAAACTTGGTTCAATGAGACAACTAAGTTATAATTGTTTAGGTATGCACTTGAAATAGATTAATTAATCAATTCCTAGAGACAAATCAAGTGCAAATGAACATGTTGACGTGTGGTTAGGGTAAGCATAAAAGCTTTTAATGACTCTTATACCTAATAAAGGTGGGTATGACATGATACTCATGATAAAAGGTCACCTATGTAAGTGCGAGGACGGGCCGCCTCAATGAAGCGCTTATGAATCTAAGATATGGTCCACGGCCGAAATGGATACAACCATGAGAACCAAAGGTATTAAGAAGGGTGTTATGTTGTTACTGTTGTCTTGGCATACACAAAAGCAGAGTAGTTCAAGGCATCGCATCCACTAAACTGCGAGTATGTCTGATAGTATTCAACTAGGGAAGGTTCAAAGTCGGAAGCTACCTATCTTGATGTAACATCTTCTCGCTTGAACTCACTTTACCGTCAATCTTCCGTGTCATAGTCTTTTCAGTTGACTTTATCCATTCATGTGGGGATTGTTGGAAAATTAAGGTGAATGGAAAAGTAACCTTAAAATGGTGTCTAATAGATTAAAGTGTGTCTATGAAGAAGTGTGATCAAATAGTGTAATTTTTGAATAAATTGTGTCTTTTCATGAAAAGGCATTAGAATTTGAATTCAAAATTAAATATAATAGTCGGATCAATTCACGTAAAGACGCCTTAAAATCTATAAATAGGCTCTTCATTTTCACAATTCAGCACTCTCGAATGACACCAAACTTGAATTTCACTTGCATCACTTGATCAAAGGCACGCGTCATAGATACATAAAAAAGTTCGAGTTGCCTCTAAAGGATTTGTAGTTTATTTCATAATCGTCCTACTCCTAAAGTGAGTTTATAATATCGGTTGGTTCGCTGAATCTTGTGATTTGTAGTGCTACTATCACAAGATGTGAGTCGTTGTATCTTGGAGATGATTGCCATAGAACCGTATGCACCAGAGCGGGGCAATTTCGTCTTAAGAAAAAAGAGTGTAATTCTTAACTTGACTCAAATTCCGTTCTTATTATTTTTGTCACATTTTTCTTGTCAACATATTATACCGAAACCCAAATTTACCCAACAATTTAATAATTACTTCTCATCCTTCAACCACTTTTCATCTTATTGTGATTGATTTTGTTAATGGTATTCATTAACATTCCGATAGAAGAATTCAAACCAAATTACCCTTTTAATTAATAATAACAAATTGATCATAAAACAATTAATTGAACTTTTATTATTTTTCATCAATTAAATATATTTTTTTAATAAAATATTTTCATCTTTATTCTCATGAATGTGTCACAATCTATTTGTCTATTTAGACTTAATTTATTTCCACTATCGTCTTATACATGACCTGACATATGAAATTAAATAAAAGAATTAATTTCACGTGTAAGACGACTCTAAATCAACCCCTGAGTAAAATATGAAAAGAGAGAAATTAAAAGAGCAAAAATGAGCCCGTTAAACAGCCCATGAGAAATTTATGGGCGGCCCACCTCTTCAACCCATTACTTGTTTGTCTTGAAAGCCTGCAATGTGTCAAGGCCCAAACAAGAACTTTTGCCCATTAGCAGCTAACATCTTCACTCTCTAGCCATATGTGAAAATGAATTGAGCAAAAACTACAAGGAAACAAAAAAGTGATGGCAGTTAAATAAATAAAACACAGTAAATTTTCGAGTTGATTTTAATAGTGAGAAGTACCGTGAAACTGTATGCTTAAATTTGTGACCTGATCTAACTATTTAAATTTTAATTCATTAATATGTTAATTATATGGGGGAAGTATTAAGTATTTAGTATTAAGGAAATAACTAAATTATAGGAGGAATACTTATATTTAAGTAAGATTTTAATTCATCAAGTATGAACTTTTTTTAGTTAATGTTTAATTAAAGATATTTCAAACTATGAATACTTTCTTTTTTTTTTTTTTAAACTTTGTTAAAGTATCTTTAGAAATTTTATAAAAGCGTGATGATATTAAATATACTAATGTATAATCACATGTTAAGTAAAGTATGATAAAATATGATATAGATGAACCGGAAGTAAATATATTAAATGAGATTACCTATTTCATTTATGGGAAAGACTTGTGTGAGATCGTCTTATATGAGACTGATGAAATATGATAAATTTCATAACGAAAAGTGATAATGAATCAAAAGTAGACTCTTGTGCGTCCGGGCACACGGGTTTAGATCCGTGCGCCCACCGAGTCAATGAATATTATATAAGATTAAAAAATAGATTGGGTCATTTTCAACCTCACCTCATTTTCAACCCTAAGCAAGCGATTTCATCTTCCTCTTATTATTGCCAGATTCCAAAAAAGTTTTCATTGCCGAATTCCTTCTAATTGATCTCTTTAAATGAAATTAATGATCATGGATCGGAAGAAAAATGTGGTGTGATGCATGGTTAATAAGAATTGGGGAAGCTTCTGAATAAGGGATGCTTGTGAAGGTGTATCATGCGAGAAATTTGCAGACAAACTGGAGTGTTATGGAATTGGTTCGCGGCAGTGAATTGTTCGTCAAAATCGCATGGGTAATTGGTCGTTAATAGTCGGGATGACCAATTAAAGAATTTATCGAACCCAAGGGAGGAACGTGCTAGAGTTTAAGCGATATCAAGTTTATCGTGATTTTATAAGGACGATAGAATGGGAGGATAACTTGCAAATAAATGCAATTACACTAATGCAAGAGATAAGAATAAAATAAATGCAAAGATAAATAGATTTCAAATTATGCAAGGATGAGATTAGAAACAATCATGACATAGATAATAAAGAAATCATGTAATTAATTCTAATATCTCATGGACATGGCATATGAGCGATCACTAATTCCACCTAAACTCTCTCTCGAGATGGATAGGATGTATGCCCTCAATTAGGCTCCCAAAAGCACTTAGAATCGATACAATAGCGAACACCTCCCAATATGTACTAATTACTCTACGAGTTCCCTAATTAAGTATTAAATCATATGCAATATTCCCTTTTAAGGTACTATGAATTCATTAATGGCTTGGGTCTCCTCACCTAATTAATTAATCTCTCGATTAAGTTATTTAAATATTCTATCAAAGGGTTCTAAATCTAGAAGGATATCTCTATCTCATTCTAAATTATTGCACGTGAAGTGTATGATGAAATGATTCAATGAACTATCCTAAACACATAATTGATTTCTCAATCTAATCACATGCCCATGATAACTAATCACACAAATCACACATATACATCAAGCAATGAACAATCAATGATAGAAATAACACAAAGCTCATTCAAGATCAAAATTCAATTGCATAAAAACTAAATTATCAAACTCCAATCATGGAGCTAATCTCACAAAGGAAATTAGCCTATCATAGTCTTAGAAAAAATAACATAGACAATTGTATCTACAAATCCCATGATCAAACTATAAAGAAGTTCACAAAAATTAGAAATAGATTCCCCCTTTGATGGTCTTCAATGGAGATCTCATTCTTCCTCTTGTAATCTTCACTCCCCCTTACTTCCTTAATCATTTGAATGGTGGATTTGATGGGTGGACTCAAGTGTAGATGAATGGGATGAAGGGTAGATGGAATGGAGAGGAAAGTGTGTGAAGAATGGTGTGAATTAGGTGTAGATTGGATCCAGGAACGATTTCTACCTATTTTTACGCCAAATGATATTTTTATGGGCCTATAACCTTCTGGAAGATGTACTGGCCAAAAAACTCACTTTTGACCGAGCTCAGTACTCAGGTCGTGTAGGTGCAGCGCAGTCACACCGTTTCGCGCATAACTTTCACATCCTTACTCCGATTCAAGTTATTCTTACGCTCACGCGATCCTCTCTACCTTGGCTTTCTATCCACAAGAGTCTAATATTTGAAGGTGTAACAAGTCATGAAAAGTTGCACACCATTTTAATCATAAATTTCTCGTTTGGACAATGAATTGAGCTCCATTTTTTTTACGTCTTCCTTTTCGCGTCTTGAATTCTTTTTTACCTT
The DNA here is from genome assembly GCA_023678885.1 of Pogostemon cablin. Classification (NCBI taxonomy): domain Eukaryota; kingdom Viridiplantae; phylum Streptophyta; class Magnoliopsida; order Lamiales; family Lamiaceae; genus Pogostemon; species Pogostemon cablin. The sequence goes on from CM042951.1 coordinate 35,352,637, forward strand.
AAAATCATACGTTTAAGTTCATTTTCATAGATTTCTATAAAAACACAAAATATTACCAAAATATACACAAAAATGGATAAACAAATATGAAAACACACATAAAAGGCACTAAAATATAGGTGAAAATATCACCAATCAACGGGTGTGGCTATGCGAAGAAGCTGTTCGATTTCTGCCATAACTGCGGTGTTTACCACCACGATTTGAAGCTGAAAAATGTTCTGTTGGATGAGGAAGAAAATATGAAATTGACGGATTTCAGTTTGAGTGCGTTTTCTGATCGCGTACATCTTCAAAGGCATTTTTAGGGGATAAGCAGTGCGAGGAGAGAGAGATTGGTATCCCAACTGAACTAAGATTTGCTTTTGCATATTAATACTCTACAGATGTAGAGCTATTAGTATTACAAACACAGCAAGCAATCAGATCTGTTATACAGATGTGGAGCTATTAGTATTACAAACACAACAAGCAATCAGATATGCTGTAGTAAACATGGCGTTTTGGAGTTTCAATTTGTTTGGATTTTTGTATGCGAATGAAATATCATATTTTTTTTGTTCTTTATTTACACTTTGCATATTTGAATTTAATCAATATGATTGTTCATTAAAAAGGGTATATTATTATCATGTAAAGGGTACATTGTGTTGGATTGTATACTAAAAGTCTAGCTTTAGTATGAACAATGTTATAACAATTTATTTGAAATGAGAATCATATGATCAAATGATTGCGTCTTATAATTTATTTATATGTAGATGCAATAGTCGACTTACTTTATACTGTAGATAATATGTTGTGCGACAACACGCGGAAGATCATATTATCAGTTTCCTTATGAAGTATAAACAGATGCTCACAACCGAGATAGACGGGGACTCTATCGGGATGGTTGTAGTATGGTTTGGTATTAGCTTGTCTTGGCTATAGAATCATATTAGTGCACTTTGTGTATATTGAGCAGGACCACTTGAGATCGTTTGACTTATACTGACTTATAGAAGAACTTGATCTCTGTTATTATGGATGTTTATGCTCTTAATCCCTATACAATAACCTCGACATGTAGGGCAATATGTATTTCTTTGATTCATCAATCGGTGAGATTTACATGTAATTAAATAAACAAACTCGGTGAGTTGGAAAGTAGTGTTGTCTCTATAGTGTGATGTTGATTGCAGAAGGAATCCGTGTCCGTCATAGGTTGATGATGTCCCCTTGAGGAGCTCATAAGGATTACCATGTAAACCCTGCAGGTGAATTTATTCTGGCATGATAATGAGGTTGAGTGGTACTACTCTCGGATGAGATATTAATTAATGGAGTTGTCAGTAACTTAATTAATTAATGGACATTGTATATCTTAAACATGGGGAGACTAACGGGCTCATAATAAGAAGGATCCAATAATGTAATTATGGGATTAGAACGGTAGTGCAGTAATAATATTTTAGTGATATACATTATTATTATTGGATTTAAGTATAATCTTTGGGCTAAGTTTGGATACTTAAGCCCAATGGAGGCCCAACTCTAATTTCTCCTCCTGGTCCCTGCTGTAGCCTATATATAAGTCATCTCAGTTGTTCGGAAACCCTAATCAATTAATAATTCATGCTTAACACTGTGAAGGGGTTTAGGAAACAGTAAATTGAGAAGATCTCGAAGATCGTCGCCCACATGATGTCGAGATTGAACTTGGGAATACAGTAGAAGACTGGAAGGTTGTTTGTTGCTGCTGTCCACCACTTTCTATAATTTTTATAAAATCGTATAGACTTCAGAATTGGACATGTGATATATTGAAGGAAAGCTACGGAAGAGAGAATCGTTTTGGCGTATAGATCACTCAAATCTGATATCGGATGAGAGAGTTATGTCCAAAACGGTGAGGCTGCACAGGCTGGTGATGAAAATTCATCGTCTTCAACATACCCTGGTGAAAGGAAATACGTTTCTTGTTTACTTTCTTCCGCTGCTTGTTAGAAATATATGGAACCCTAATGGGTCACGTTAACCAAACGATCGAACGCCAACACATTGTTGTCATGCAAAGGGCATATTATTGTCATGTAAATTATATGGAATTGCAAAGGGTATATTATTGATGAGTAAAGAGTACATTGTTGAGGAGAAAATGGTACATTGCTTTCATATAAAGGGTACGGAGTTTAGAGTTTCAAGTTTATTATAGAAAGTATTATGACATGGCAAAAAGGGTATATTGCATATGAGTAAAGGGTACATTATTGATGAGTAAAGGTTACATTATTTGTCATGCAAAAGGTCATGTAAATTGTATGAAGGTTTAAAGGATTTATTGCGGATGAGTAAAGGGTACATTATTGTCATAAAAGAGTATGGAGTTTAGAATGTTCCAAATTTTGTGTATTATAGCATGGTGCAAAGGGTATATTGCGGATAAGTAAAGGGTACATTATTGATGAGTAAAGGGTATATTGATCGTGTAAATTGTATGAAGTTGCAAAGAGTTTATTGTGGATGAGTAAAGGGTACATTGTTGCCGTAAAAGGGTATGGAGTTTATAATGTTCTAAATTTTATGTATTATGGCATGGTGCAAAGGGTATATTGTGGATGAGTAAAGGGTACATAGTTGATGAGTAATGGGTACATTATTTGTCATCTCAAGGGTATATTGTGGTTATATAATCTGTACATAGTTACAAAGGGTACATTATTTGTCATGGAATTTCTTTATGCAATTAGGATATAAGTTATTAAACAATTGAACAAACATAAGGATTCCAGATTTTTCTAGTTATAAATAAGATTAAACTGTAAATGCAGAGATGATAATAACTAATTAAGATAATCTTTAGACTTTAATATTTACACAAAATTCAAACTGGAATAAAGGTAGAAGCTGGAGGAAACAGCGCAACAGATTTTCTTCTAGGACTTGAGTACTTGCAATAAACTGCCTTAAGTTTGTTTTCTATTGCCAACCAACATCTTTGCAGACTCCATTAGGTGATCCTCAGAATAGCCAGTGTAGTGCTTTAGAGTCTGGGTCTACAAGGGGGTGCTTCTATGGAAGGTGCAACGAGCTGTATACACGATCAAAGCAGCAAGCTCTTAAGGGTTGTAGTATATGATGGTTGCGTAGTTCATCATTCCAAGTTCAGCATAGAATGATGTCATGTTCTCCATCTCCTTATCAACCTGAACATAAGCTTCTTTTATGTATCCAACCAAGAAAACATAAGGAGTTGGAACTGTTAAATACCACTCCAGCTTTCTAAGTATTGCTTCTCCATTACAAGCATCTACACTTTCACGTAAGCCTTGTATGGTTCATTTACAAGACCATTAATCTCAAATGCCCAAATCTCTTCATATTTGCAGACAATTAGCATAGAGCTAAAGTCAACCAATAGAAAATATTTTCTTGGAGGACTTTTCGTTGCAAGAAATCCATCCAATATCTGGATTGTTCCAAATTGATCATATGTAACCTGCATCTCTCAACAACAACACAAGATCTCGAAGAAAATCCAGTACAAATTAATTCCCAACAGAAAAAATCAGTTTCGAATAGCAGAGAGTTAACATGAAGCAAGAAACCAACTACAATGACCCAAACTAAATAAAAACAGCAAAAACCAATCCTATTAGCAAACAACAAGATAAATATAACAATCGAGCAGCCTCTATTTAAGCCATAGTTGAACAGCAACCAAACAAAATCATATTAAGACTTATAATAAATAAATCTAACCAGGGAAAAAAAATTTAGCAACTAAAACAAATACCATCAAGAGCAAGTAAAGAAGATCTAATGCCACGAGTGAAGAACAATCACAATAAGATACAACAAGTGTACTCAAGTGCAGAAACACAATATATATAATATAAATAAATAACACAAATCATACAAGTTAGGAGTTAATAATTCGGTGGAATTAATGCATCAATATATGAATTTCATCCAACAATTGCGTAGAATTTTACTTAATACATGCACATAAGAAGCAGGTAGTAACTACTAATGAACTTTTATACTTCACATTACTATCTAATTAGCTACATATCAAATTTTCAATTATTCCATATTCATGAAGAAATATATGATTATGAAAGAAATAAAATCGCTAATCATAACACTAAAGAGACTAAAAAACAGAGTAATTACAAAGACAAAAGTTTAGGGTTTAAACATACAAAAGAATGATATCTCCGTTGCCGTCGCCGTCGCAGTGTGCGTCTTCGTCAGAAAATGATGCCGCCCTAGGGTTAGCCAATTGCAGAGGAGAAGAGAATTTGGAAGGAAATAGTGAGAGGAATGAACCGCTGAGATGAAGTTGTGAAGTATAAAAGGGGTCAGGCCGCGTCGTTGTCGCCGGAGAATTATGGCGCTGTTGGGTTTGTCAAACGTAACTTAATCGTGCGGGGGAGAAGAGAAATTGAGAATGAGGGAAAGGAAAACTGCATGAATGAAATTGTGATTGGAGCGGTTCGGATTGGTTATGTATTTGGGGTTTAAGGGTCGGGTCGGGTATAGCCACACTGATCTAAACCCGTGCGCTCGGGAACACACGAGTTTTTGCCATGAATTAATGTAAAGTGATAATACTATTTCATGAATAAATTATAGTATAAATGAAAAGTGATAACCTTTTATAGCGAAAGTGATAACATTTTATAGCGATTTAAAATTGCTATTTCAAAGAAAGAATTCAGAAAGGAAATCCTTCTGTGAAATTCCATGTATTCTAAAGTTACTTACCACGTCAATTATCAATTTTTGGTCATTGAGATTCGCGTCAATTCGGATTAATATTTAGGTATAGATATTACATCTTTTTTTTTTCTCCTTTTCAAAAAATGGAAATGATTGAAGTTTTTCTATTTGGAATCGTGTTAGGTCTAATTCCTATTACTTTGGCTGGATTATTCGTAACTGCATATTTACAATACAGGCTTGGTGATCAGTTGGACCTTTGATTAATTTAATTAACATTTCTTTTTTTGATTGGCCTCCTCCTTTATTTAATTCACAGGAGGGCAAATTCAGTGATAATGTAAAATGATCTCACGTGAGACGATCTCACGCAAGGCCTACCCTTCATTTATTAAATGTATAGAAAGTGTTACAATACTTTTGTAAATTATCGCAAAGTGTATAAGAGTTTATGATTATTTGTTAGCTTATAATATTTTAATTAAAAAAATCTATAAAATAAGTAAAAGAACATTATTAAATAATGGATCTAATTGATCCTCTCCATCTAATATACTTTCTCAATTTAGGTAAATTTTATGTAATAGTGACTTGTGCCAACAACAACTTTGACATGTCGCCCATTATTAAAATTTTCTTATTTAATTAAATTTTAAATAATAATTTTATTTTCGAGTATTTCTTTTTTCTCAGATGTGGCAAATTCGTAGATGTTAATTGAATTATACAGATTAAAGGAAATTAATTCACTAATTATTACAATAACACATACCTCAGTCTGAATCTTCTGTGTCATTTTGATGTAATATCTCGTGTACTACTTCATTAGATGATTGACACATGGGAAAGAAGAGACCAACTATACTAATTCAATGTTTAAACCCTTGGAGCAATGGATTGTATTTCTCTATTCCCGCCATGTGTCATTCTCTAAAAAAATATTACGAATATATCACATCAAAGTATCATATGACATCCTCGTATCATCTTACTATACGTGAAATAGCAAACGTACACATTTTGTACTAATTTACCATTAGAATATAATTTACTTATTGACATACTTTTAAAGCATAATAATTGCGTTAACATAATCATTAAAATCTAACTTGTTTAGTCCTTGCTACAATATGAGGATTTCTCCCACGATAGAATTTGTCTTGATTTTATGCCTTGTGACTCAATGTTTTCTACACTTGTGTACCTTCATAGGAAAATTTTCATATAATAATTAAATTTTAAATACGTCTTTCTATTGGGTTTTATTTAAAAAATTATCTTATATTAAGGTTTAATTTTTTTAAAAATCTTTTTTTCAACTTAGGATTTATCGAATTTTTTTTTTCTCCGAATTCAATACTCTATATTTTATAGATTATATGAAATGTCAATTAAAATAATATATATTTATATTATGATTTGATTTGGAGGAGTATAATGATTATTTTAAAATCTTTTTTATAACTTGAAATAAGAAATACGAATAATTTTATTGAAAGTGCTAAAATGAGAAAATAAAATAAAATCCTACTTAAAAAGAAAAAAAAAATAAACCTTAAATTGACACACCTATTTTTATAAGTTCATAAATTTTGACAGAAGTTAGGTTTTTTTTTTTAAATAAAAATCATCGTAATTTTTAGGCAAGAAAGATACATTAACTGCTAAGGTGTGAAATTTGATGTTAATTTGGGCTGGGCCTGCTGGACATTTCCTTTAATTTTTAAAAAATACATAGTCTGTATGAGTGTTAAACCGTTTATATACGGGCCTTTTTTTACTTGGATAGTTTAACCCTTGGCCCTACATATAGCTAAACGAGGTGGCTCGTAGCCCTATTAATTTTTATTTTTTTCATAAATATTGATCCGTCAATTAAGGCACGCGATGTCCTGTGATACTTTAGTGTGACATCTCCTATAACATATTTTAGGTGGAGAAATCCAATCCCTTGTCCTTAGGGTTTAGGGGTTGATTTAGGATATAGTTTCCTTCTCTCTCCTACATGTCATTCATCCAACGAAGTGTCATAAGAGATGTCACACCAAAATTGTACAAAAGATCCAAACCCGTCAACTAAAAGGTCAACATTTTACTTAGCGTCCGCTTAAAAGATTTACATTTCCCATATTTGATTAAAGACTCGCACTATTGCATCATACACTATTAATACAACAACTTACTAAATATAAAAAATATTACTCTTTAATTTACGGTAAAAATAAGTTAAATAATACTCCTTCGGTTGTCATAAGTATTTGTTAGCTTTTTTTATATGAATTAAGAAGTATTATTATTTTATATATAGTGAATAGCTGTGTTGTATACTTATACTAGTTTACCTTTATTTTTTTAATGTAAAGAAATAATATATGTTGTAATTTTGTAAAACCTTTTATAGTCTTAATTAATTGCCTCCTATTTAAAAAGGAAATGGATAAATTTGGATCTTGGTGTTGACACTAAAATGATAAGATGAATATATATTTTAAAGGGCACAAAGTGAGTAAAATATTCTATATTAATAATGATAATAAAGATTAATAATAATAATTATTTTCTATGTCCCACATTAAAGTATATGTTTGTTTTTTATGTAGATTAAGATTTAGAGTTATTCATGTGAACCAGGTTTATAATGTAAACCTTATGATCCTCTTTTAATTTAAACTCTTAACAATACATAGGGTATAATAGAATTGGAAGAGGAACCACAGGGTATAAGGTGAGAAAAGATCAAAGTAAATATAATAAGTTATGTAAACCAAATATATAAGAATGTTTGTATAAGATTTAAATTTTAATAGATACTGGAGAGGTTATTATTATACTTTTACCTTTTAACTCATAACTTTGATTTAAAGTATATATTGACAAATTGTATAATATTGTAAAACTTTTAAGTTTATTTTGTTCTGTGTAATAATTAAACCCTACTTGCCATAATGGAAAACGTATACTCCCTCCGTTTAAGGTTTATATTTTTTATTTTGATCTGTCCCAAGTTAAGTTTACATCTCCTTTTCTGTTAAGTGAGACCCATACAAAATAATTAACTATTCTATACGAGACTCACACATAACACTAATATAACTACTCACTACACATTAAATATTATATCTCTCAACACATTATCCATTAAAATATTATATCTGCTAATCTATCTTAATCTACGTGTAAATCCATTACTCATTAAAATATTATATCTTTTAATTTATCTTAATTTACGTGGAAAAAGAAAATGTAAATTTTAATGGGGGACTAATAGAGTACTTTAAGAAAAAAACAAATCAAAATAACAAAAATGACAAATTTTCATTGAAGATTAAATTATTAATAACATAATAGCCTCCAAACTCATTATGTTTGGTTGTCTTTAACTTACTGTTATAGAAAATTTTAAAATTTAACTCATTGTAAGGGACAATTTAGAAAATATCATTAAATCTTACCATCGTAACTCATAATTTAGATTTACTATGTCTGAAGTTTTAATTTTTCTTTGATTTTGATGTTTAAACTTGTAAAATTTATTTGATGTGAAGTAGAGTTATAAATTTTAGCTAAACCCATTGATTCAATCCGCCTTGCCCTACCAAAATTTGCTAGTAACTCGTTAGAAAAATGATTTGCCAAAAAATGATCAACCCTAAAAATGGTCCGCACCATGCATGCAAGCTCATTAAAAAGGGGGTTGTGTGGGAAATGATTTGCCAAAAAATGACCAGCCCCGTTTAAGCCCATTAAAAGTGGATAGCTATAGGATGTGGATTAGCCCGCTCCAACCCAATAATCTACCACTAATCCACTATTTTAAACTCACTCCTTGCCTCATCCTACTAACCCCCACAATAACAAATAATTGTAAAAAAAATAAAAATAACAAAATCGTTCAGTACAATAATATCATAATAAACTTTAATTTTAAAATTTTCATCCGTAACTTATACACATAGCATACATTAATTATTTTTATTATCTAAAAAGACTAAATTATTATCTCTAAAAGAAGTGAATAAAACTAGTTAAAAAAATGCATTTTTCGTCCAAGAAAAAAATAAAAAAGCTTATGTTCGCAATATTTTTTAAGAAAAATTATACAGTTCGTAACATATACTCCCATTGGAAAAAGAATTTAAAACCAGAGAATGTATAAATAACCGGATGTGATAGCACATACATATACTTAAGGTTGACCATGATATGAAAATTGTTCAACTTGACCAATTTAGATATAATATAGATTGATTGATGAAGTGAGTTTCTCAGCAAATCAAAAATCATGTGTGACCACATTAAAATAGTGTTCAGTGGGGAAAGGGAAATAGTATTAGAAAAAAGAGAACCTTGTTGGATAAATATCAACCATGGATTTAAAAAATAATTAAGGCCACTAAGCAAAGAAAATGGGATGTTATATATACACACACAAAAGAAAGAAAAAACCTTGTCTAGGTTAGTTCTAGATAATAATTTTGGCAGGAGAAATAAGGAGTAATAATATTTTTAATAAAAAATAAAAACGGATCAATATAAGCATACTTTCATTTTCGCTTATATTACAATATTGTTTGCTACACAGAAAATGAAATGCACCTTCAATTCAATATTCATACTTTAAATTTAAAAATAAGTTACTCTCACTCAATACATCTAACATAACTTACACTTCATTTATTAACTAAAAATTATTAAATACATTATACTTTCAATAATAAAATTTAGTAAAGAAAATTAGTAAATAAAAATAAAAATAAAAATTCTAAACTCCGTGTATAATGCACATTTTTTCTGCTATGGAGGGAGTAAATTTTTCAATATTTGCAATTAAGTACCAAAAATGTTGAGGATCGAGGCATAATTTTGGCTGTAATGGAATTTTTGATCTAAAAATATGTTATCACCACTCTGAAATTAATTATATGGTTATTATATATGTGGCCTAACAAGAATATCAACTCCTATGTAAATATTAAATAGATTGATTTATATCGGTCATCGATGAGAACTGTTTCAACATGTGGTTTATATATGGTGTATAAAGATGTATTTAAATAGATCTTGCAGTATCTTCATTTATTAATTAAATAATTAATATTATTACATTCTTACGGCTAGAAACCATGGATCAATACTGATCACGAGAGAGATACAACTCCATTTGCTATCTGCTGATATCATCCCGATTCATTTGTCCAATAGATTTGTAATTAATTAATTAAATAAATAATATATCATATTTTTTCTTTATTTTTTAAAATGATAAATTTATTTTAAATCAAACTGTTACAATGTACATGAAATATACAAAACTATCACAAAATGTTAATCTCCACGAATTGGACCAAGCCTAAACAATGCTAGCTTCTGCTACATTGTTAAAGGTAATCTAAGCTATTTTCATTTATACCGTTTTAGCAGTGTACAGAGTTGGAACACATTTTGATATTGATTTATATGGTATACCAATAAATCACTTACAATGAATAGGTAAAATGTAAAAGAGAGAATTATAGAAATTAAAATACAAATAATTAAAGATTAGAAGCAAAGAATCTTCTAACTCTTATTATAGATCCGACTGCGCTCTGGTCTCGGGATGATGCCGAAGTCGAGTCGAGTAAAACTCTTCCCGCAAGAAGAAACACGTTTCGATTGTGCTCTGGTCATGGCGGATCTTCCCTAAATGTAGAACGACTTCTCGTTTCCCGCGAAGGACAGAGGACTGGATCGTATTAGGATGCAAATGCTTGTGTTATGTAAATGCTTTGGTTGTGCTATATGGAATGAGTGCAGGATGATCTTATTTTTAGGCTCCACAGACCACCCGTATGATTGCTGATTGCTCATCACTGATTGTGTTTACACATAATCTCTATTCAAATACAATGCACCACATATTGTATTTACTACAGAGAGGATCTTGACTTTGTGTTCTCCCCAATCATGACCCGACTTTTTCCTAAAATTAATGTAGACTATTGGGTCAGACTCAATATCCAATAAATCTTCAATTTATATACTTACTCTGTCCCGAGCAGAGGTCCCCATTTTCTTTTTACGCGTAAATTAAGAAGTATTATTATTTTATGTGTAGTAGGTAGTTGTATTAGTAATGAGTGGTGGCTGTATGTGGGCCCTTTTTTACTAAAATGGAAAATAGGGACTTTTGAATGAGACACCCAATATAGTAAAATGAGGACCTTTCGGTGAAACGAAGAGAGTATCATATTTAATCCTCTCCACATGTGAGATTAATTTCAATAACTTTAATTATTATTTAATTGATGATTAATTTATTAAAATTATTATTTTTTATTAAAATGTTATTACTTCTTACATATCTCACCAAAGTTTTCCAATAAAATGTTCTCACACAAGTGTTTGTTTTTAGTATAAAAGTGATGATTGAATGATGAAAAGTGATAATTGTTTAGTAAATTATTTCATACAAAAATTATAATATACTCCCTCCGTCCCATATAAAGAGGGTCTTTTTTCCATTTTGGGCGTCCCACCCAAATGATCATATTTCATTTTTTACACGCATGAGACCCACACACCCCTTCTAATACAATTAAAATATGAGTTCCACATTCTCACTAATATGACTATTCATATTTCGCGCTTTGAATTCTTTTGAAACAAGCTACCCATTAAATAATAATGCTTCTTAATCTACGTGTATAAAAGCAAAAAGCTCTTTTTTAAATGGACGTAATGAGTAGATAAAAAGTGATAGTATTATAATAAAAAGTGAAACGTTTATAATAGAAAGTTATTAATTTAGAAAACAAAAAAAATGAACTCATGGGAAGTATCTCACGCAAGTGTTGTCCTTAGAAATAACAAATCCATACGTCACTTTTGATTTTAAAGATTTTAATATTGTTCATTTATATTATAAATTATTCATAAAATAATTTATTTAAATAATTATCAATGTCAGTCAATCAGACATAATTTTTTATAATAATATTATTAACACTTCTTATCAGTACTATCATAAAAATCATTTGTGTGATGGTCTCACACAATTTTCTTTTTTCTTTTTTTTTTCGCATTTAATTAACCTATTCTTATGGCAAAAGCTCCTGTGCCCCCGGGAACACGAGGACACGGTCCGTGGCCCCATGTGAATACAACTATCCCCCTCTTAATTCTATTTAAACTTATGTATTGCTAAGGAGTTTAAATTACAAAAGGGCACAAAAATAGCAAAGGAACATATTATCCCCGAGACACAAGAACCCCACTCTATTCTTATAACACATAAACTTAAGTGCAACTGATTGCACGGTAAGTTTTCGTTCAACCATTTTATATTCTTATACTCCATTCATTCATCAATAAGATAATCATTTGTTTTTTTTACGTGAATTATTATTTTATATAAAGTGAGTAGTTGTAGTTGTTTCAGTATTGAGTGATGGATCATGCATATGTTCCTTTTGTTAAAAAAGAAAAATGAATATTATTAGAGCTAACGACTAAAATGATAAAATTGATACCTTATCAGCGAATAGATGATCGAGTATATAATATTAGAGAAAATTTAATAAAATGGGCATTGTCTAAAAAAATCTTTTCTAAAGTCACCATTTGCAAGAGTAAGCGTAAAATCGTCTCAATTCTCACGTGAGATTGTTTTTATATTTTTTTTTAAATAGTTATTACTTCCACCGTTTCACAATATAATTACATATTTTTATTTGGGCATTTCACTCCTATAGTTATGTTACTCTTTTTGGTAAATGAAACTCACACAAAATAATTAATATATCTTTATGGAGGTCATGCACAACACTAATATAACTACTCACTTTGTATTAAAATGTTATTTTTTTACCCCACTACACATTAAAATATTTTATTCTTTAATTTTCGTAAAAAAACAAACATAACCATACTCTGGGACAGAAGGAGTGTTTTTTTTAATTATTAAAGATATTATCAGTATTTAAAATTTTTATCATGTTTTATTTATATGACGAACTGTTTATGAAATCATTAATTAAAAATATGTACATAAATAATCAATTTCTTATAAAAATGTTTAAATAGATTATCGTACAATATAGTTATATTGCTACACAACACATTAAAGCATAGTGGTTTTCATCATAATCTACTAAATGTTTTGCATAATTTGGTACAGTCTGCACAACCAATATATAAATCTACACAATATAAGGATATGTACATAGAAAATTCATTTCTTATAGGACCAATAAAATCTTGCTTGTATGTAAAGTACGACCGCTTTTTCTCATCGCCGTTTTGATTTGAAAAAAGAAGTTGCAGCAGCTGCAGCAGAGCAAATTTCGATTTCCCATCCTTTGCCGCGTTTCTGGGGCTTTTGTGATTTTTTTGCGCTTTCCTTCTCATTTCCGTTGTTGTTGTGAGATAGAGCAACAAAATCATTCTTACTATCATCGTTGTTGCTCTGATGCAAAAAGTCTCTCAGTTTTCATCTCTCAAATTTACGCTGTCGGAGCTATTCCTCTTTCCACAATGGTCGTCCTCTTCTACGTCTTCCACTGCCACGCACAATAATTCTCCATTGTGAACTAGTCCAGATCATTAGATTTCGACGACGTCGTTAGTGTGATTTCCCTTTAATAGAGGAGATTGAAAATCCCTCGTTAGCATCATTCCCTTTTCTTGTGAATGTACCCTCTCAAACGCTCTCACGTACACTTTAAATGATTGAATCTTATGATCACTCACACACTTATTATTAATCTTTAAACTAAAATGAAGAACACACAAAGCAAGTATAGTAGTTTGGCTTAATGAAGCCTACGTCCACTCTTAAAGATGTTTAAATCTTATTGATGAATCTGAATTACAACTTGAGGAGAGAAAACTTCTAATCTGATGAACCCTATTTCATGCATGCTCATGTTTATATTGAATGATGATCAGCTGCATGCCAAAGGTTGTTAGTTGGTTATAACAGACTAACTCCCTCAGCTCTCATTTCCCTTCTAACTGATCACATTACAACCGTTTGATCATGCAAGCAATCTAATGGTTCATCCTTGTGCCAGCTAATCAATCCTTACTTCATGTTTGATTAACTAGATTCACCACTCTCCACCTTCCACGTATGAACTACTTATCACACGCACAAAACTGCCATGCATGTGTCTATACTTTCTAACAATTCTCCACCTTATAGACACTGCACTACCTCAATAAAATTCAAAACATCTCACTCTGCTGTTTTAAGGGCACAACCAACCCTTCTCTTCTTCTTATTACATACTGAACAAGGTCTTACACAACTCAAACTTGAGAGTTGTCAGAGCCTTGGTCAATGCATCAGCTGGATTCTCTATAGTGCTGATTTTCTTCACTACAACAGACCCCTTCTCAATTACATCCCTTATGAAGTATAACCTCACATCAATGTGTTTTGTTCTTTCATAATACCCCTGATGTTTGGATAGATGAAGTGCACTTTGATTATCACAAAATACTTCAAACACTTCTTGCTGAATCCCAAATTCCTTCAAGATTCCTGTCAACTAAATACCCTCCTTGATTGCTTCTGTTAGTTCCACATATTCAGCCTCTGTAGTGGATAATGCTACCACATATGCTAGGTCTGGTCTACAACACACCATTGAGTATATTAAACTTTCAACTGTACTTGCATATGGTATTCTGTCCATTATTGCCCTTTCTTTATCTATCTTTGGACTATCTTGCAAGGTCAGTCTCAATCCTTGTTTTATAGGCACTAAAACTGACTTGCACTGATCCATGTTATATCTCTTCAAAACTTTAATCAAGTATGATTCTTGATTCAAGCTTAAAGTACTTGCTGATCTATCTCTCTTGATCTGCATACCTAGAATAGTACTTGCTTCTCCATGATCCTTCATTTCAAACTCCTTTCTTAGTATTTCCTTTACTGCATTTATCCCTGTAATATCACCAAATGCAATCAAAATATCATCTACATATAGCAATAAGTAGATGAAATTCCCTTCTTCATTCTTTATGTAAACACAACTGTCATATAAGCTCCTTTCAAAACCATTTGATGTTATGTATTCATCAAATCTCAAGTACCACTGCCTAGGACTTTGTTTATGTCCATACAGAGACTTGACTAAGTTGCAAGCCTTGTTTTCTGATCTGTCAACATCCACACCTTCAGACACTTGTATGTATATGTCTTCTTCAAGATTTCCATGTAGAAATGCAGTAGTTACATCCATCTGATGCAACTCAAGATCAAACTGAGTAACTATAGCAAGTAAAATCCTAATGGAACAGTGCTTCACAACTGGTGAGAAGATCTCATTATAATCAACACCCTCCTTCTGTGAAAAACCTCTTGCAACTAATCTTGCCTTGTACCTAATTCCACATTCTTTACTTGTTACTGGTTTCCTTTTGTATAGCCACTTACACCCAATAAGCTTCTGACCTGCTAGCTTCTCAATAAGTATCCAAGTATTGTTCTTCTTCAAGGATAGCAATTCTTCTTCCATTGCAATTATCCACTTATCACTTTCTGTTCCTGAAATTGCTTCAGAATAAAATCTTGGCTCATACATTTCAACATCTGTTGCTACAAACAATGCATAAGATACAACATCAGCCTCTATATATCTGACAGAAGCTCTTATCTGCCTTCTTAATCTGTCCCTTAATAGCTGATAGTTGTTCAATATCCTTCTTTCAGCTGATGTTTGACCCTCTTATGGTGTTGATGTATTCTGATTCCTTACTTGTTGTCTTTTATCTGTATCAAGCTCTATCTCAAGCTCAACATGATCTATATCAGAAACTACACCAGCTGCCCTCTCAATTAAAGACATCTTCTTCTCATTGAAGCTCACAACTCTACTAATAAGAAACTTATTAGCTTAATAACACCACAACTTATAACCTTTTGTCTCATTTGGATATCCAACAAGCACACATTTAATGGCCCTTGGATCCAACTTATCCTATTTCTGGTGTGCATATGCGTGACACCCTATAACCCTTAGATGATCATAACTGGGGAGCTTACCAGACCATATTTTCTCAGGAGTTTTAAACTTGAGTGCTGCTGATGGACACATATTAATGAGATAAGCTGCAGTAGTTACTAGCTCACCCAAAACCCCTTAGAGAATCCTCCACTATTCAGCAAGCACCTCACCCTTTCAAGCAATATTTGATTCATCCTCTCAGCAACCCTATTTTGTTGAGGTGTACCAGGAACTATCCTATGCCTCTTAATCCATTTCTCTTGACAGTAGTTGTTGAACTCTTGTGATACAAATTCTAGTCCATTATCTGTCCTCAAACACTTAAGCTTGCACTCTGTGTGATTTTCAACTTCAGTAAGCCATATCTTGAATGCTGCCAATGCCTCATCTTTTGATTTTAAAATCCTTACCCACAGCTTTCTTGAGTAATCATCAATGAAAGATATGAAATATCTTCTACCTCCCATAGTTGTAATCCTTGAAGTCCCCCATAAGTCTGAGTGTATATACTCCAATTTTGACTTAGTATTGTGCTCTGCAGAGCCAAACTTACTTCTTTTTAACTTGCCAAGTATGCAAGCCTCACACTGATCCAATATGACAGATGAACAAAGATTTAGTATTCCTTGTTTAGCTAATTCTTGTAGCCCCCTTTCACTTATATGAGCAAGTCTCCCATGCCATAGGAGTGCATCATCCTTTTCTTGTAAAGCATTGATCTGTCCTGTAATGACAAATCCCTCAAGAAAATAAAGATCATTCTTCTTGATTCCTTTTATTACTACTGAACTTCCTTTCAAGACAGTGAGAATTCCATTCTTAAGCCTGCTTTCATATCCTAATGTATCCAACATACTAAGAGAGATCAAATTTCTTCTTAAGCTAGGCACATATCTCACTTTAGTCAGTAGTTTAACAGATCCATCAAACATTTTCATTTTAGTAGAACCTATACCTTCAATACTGCATACTTGATCATTTTATAAAAGGACGGATCCCTCATTACATTCAGTTAACTCACTGAACCACTCTTTAATGGATGTCATATGGAAAATACATCTAGAATCTAACACCCATTCTTTTGAAATAGAATCAGATACCACAGACAAAGCCTCAATAACATCATTCTTAGGTTGAATGTCAGTTACCTGCTTTGCATGGTTCTTCTGATTTTCAGCCTTTTCTGCAATCTTCTTTGCCACCATGGCCTTCCATTTGAAGTACTGTTTCTTGTAGTGTCTAGGTTTATTACAGTGATAACAGTTGTTGTTATCCTCTTCTGCTGGAGCACTTTGACTCTTATCAGGCTTCTTCTTATCAGTATTGGTCCCCTTATTGTTGTTGCTCCAATTAGTCTGTTTCTTGGTAACCAATACTTCACCACTTATCTGAACATTTGGATTCTTGTGAAGTACTTTTGTTTCAACGCAAGTTGTACTTGATCCAGAGTAATTGTCTCATTGTTTCCAAACAACAATGTATCCCTTAAACCTTCAAATGATGAAGGAAGAGCTGAAAGTAATATGACAGCCTTATCTTCTGTATGCAGAGCCACATCTATATTCTCTAGATCATCAATTATCCTATTGAACTCATCTAACTGCCCAAGAATTGATTTCTCTTCTGTAATCTTGAATGAATACAACTTTTGTTTCTTATACAACCTATTAGCAAGACTTTTAACCATGTGAAGCTCTTCTAATCTTTGCCAAGTGCCTCCGGCTGTAGTTTCTTTTGCAATCTCCCTTAGAGCCTTGTCTCCTAGGCACAAAATGATTGCACTCCTTGCTTTAGATTGTTGATCTTGATCAGCTGCAATTGCATCAACCTCTGCAGCCTGATTTGCTGGTAGTGGCTTGATTGCCTCTGCCAATCCTTGTTGAATTAGGATTGCCTCCATCTTCATCCTCCAAAGGCTGAAGTCTGACATTTCTGTAAACCTTTACACATCGAACTTTGTTGTAACCATGGTGATCTTCTTCTTCAATCAGATGGCAGCAACTTCCTTTCCCACAGATGGTGCCACTTCTTGTGAATGTACCCTCTCAAACGCTCTCATGTACACTCTAAATGATTGAATCTTATGATCACTCACACACTTATTATTGATCTTTAAACTGAAATGAAGAACATACAAAGCAAGTATAGTGGTTCGGCTTAATGAAGTCTACATCCACTCTTAAAGATATTTGAATCTTATTGATAAATCTGAATTACAACTTGAGGAGAGAAAACTTCTAATCTGATAAACCCTATCTCATGCATGCTCACGTTTATATTGAATGATGATCAGCTGCATGCCAAAGGTTGTTAGTTGGTTATAACAGACTAACTCCCTCAGCTCTTCTTTCCCTTCCAACTGATTACCTTACAACCGTTTGATCATGCAAGCAATCCAATGGTTCATCCTTATGCCAGCTAATTAATCCTTACTTTATGTTTGATTAACTAGCTTCACCACTCTCCACCTTCCACGTATGAACTACTTATCACACGCACAAAACTGCCATGCATGTGTCTATACTTTCTAATACCTTTAATGGAAGATGAAATTGAAAATCCTTTTTGTGGTAGCGATAACATGCAATAAATGGTTTGGGAGCAATACCGGCAACAAGGCGGGCATTTGCCTTGAGGGCAACTCCGTAAAAGAAATAACGAATAGAGAGAGGGTGGAGATGTGGAGAAAATGGTGGGAAGAGAAGAGAGATGTGGCTGAGTGCTGGAGGCACAATGGAGACGAGAACAACTTGGGCGTCCATGACTGCGAGGGCTTCTTGTATTCATAAAAATCGTACTAATTAGTTTCATTATTTTTTTTCATTTTTTTCATAATAAGAATTGGATTTGATCATACACGAATGATGTTGTTTTGTTGAAAAGTAGAAATAAGAGAGCAGTCAGGACAAGGGAGCGGTGCTTGCAGGGTGGAGAAGAAAAATAAGCGGTTAGAATTCCCTATTCCACATCATATTCTACTAACTATTCCATAATTTATTTTTCTATAAAAAGAATGAATTTTATTCTGTTAAACTTATTTGTCGTACTGCCAATACCTTGGCACATTGTATTGCTCGAGTTTCACGAAACTTTGAAAGCCTCCATTGTATTTGTCGTACTGCCAATACCATGGATGCGCATTCTTTTGTTTCAAAAAAATAAAAAATAAAAAGATTACACCCTATTAAATGACCATTAAATCCTTGCACATCTGACGGTAATTTGGAGAATGATTGTAATATGTGGTATGTGATTAGCAAGAGGAATAGTAGATGGAATAGTGAAACGGAATACGTGATCTCAATTGAAAAATGAAATGATTAGGGGTTTTTTTCCTTAAATAATACTGGTCGGTTTTGGAAATAGGTCGGGCTAGACCCGATTGTTAAGACACATTAGGTTGTAGGAGTATATCTATAGTTTATCATAGGTAATAAAATTTCTAAAGTTCACATATCATCTTAGCTAATTATTTCTCAAAAAATTATACTCCATTCGTTCGCTCGAAAGAGGGTCTTTTACTTTTGTGCATGCGGATTAATGAGTATTATTATTTAATGTGTAGTTGATAGTTGTATTAATGGGAGTGTGAGCCCCAAATTTAATTGTATTAATAGATGTGTGTGAGTCCTATATGTGTAAAAAGGGAAATGACCCTCTTTGGGACGAACGACCAAAATAGAAATAACACCCTCTTTTGACACTACAACAAAAAATGCCTATTACCACATTTTTTTATGTGATTTTAACATCAATATGATAAGAAGTATTGCATTGCTACATTATATTCTTAGATGTGTTAATATGTATTCTATAAAGACACTTAATAAAATGGTGTGTTGATATTTATCCTATCACCACACTTCAAAAGGAACACTTATCTATTACTACATCTTTTTTAACACACAAATAAAAGTATCCTTATATATACTCTTTAGTAACACTTTTACTACACTTTTTTAACACAAAAAAGTGTCCTTATAAGTACTCTTTAGAGACATTTAAAAGTATATGTGTAAATATATATTCTGTTACCACACACGTATATTAAAGATTACTAAAAATTGAAATAAATTTTATCTTTTTAATTTTTGTTTCGCTGTTAAAATATTAAAATATAAATATTTTATTTAATTAAAAAGTTAAATTATTTACTTTTTATTTACTTAAAAGTTTATTTACTTAAATTGATAATTTTTTTGACGTTAATTTTATCTACTTAAAGGTTAAATTTTTCTAAAATAATAATTATTTTAATTAATTTAATGATTAAAAAAATAAAATTTATTTTTATTTTAATAATTAAAAAATTTACATTAAAAAAATAAGATAATAATAAATATATAAAATTAATTAATTTTAAAATAATCATATTTTACTAATTAAAATGTTCCACAATTATTCTTATATTTTCATTTCTGATAGATGAGACTCACACAAAAGAATTAATAAAGAGACACATAGTACTACTATATATATTATTAAATAATATATCTCTCAAACCTATATATTAAAATATAATATTTTTGTATAGTTGATATTTATTATATATGGGAGAATACGTAATGTATATGTCTATAAATTTTTATTTAGTAATATATAAAAATAAAAATATACAATCTATATGAGCTAGGAGAGTAAAAATTTGCCACCAGGGCATAGCTCAAGTGGTAGATGGGAGGGTGGAAAGGTCTTCCAGCTGAGCTTGGTTGTTGCAGGGTGGAGGTTCGAATCCTGCCTTTTGTATAGATTTGACCCCTTGCAAGTACAAATTTAACAGTGAGTCATCTCTATACATCCTGCGAATTACCTCTTTCACCAATTATCAGGGTAGGAGCGGTGGGGCCCGGGTACACCGTAGGAGAGTAAAAATTTAGTTTCACCGAAAGAAAAATGGGGACGTGGAGGAGGTTCGTAGTATTTGAGGGGGAGTGGGGTAGTAGAGTTTGCAAACAGTAGTGGATGATGAATATAGATATTTTTGAGACACTCAATTAAATACATGGAGAGGAGAACACAGCTAATAAGTAGCGTATGGCTTCTTTCTTATACGTGTGTGTTTTTATGTGTCAGCTAATAACTAGGTTGTCTTAACTACGTGTCCCCTTTCTCTCTCTTATTTTCACATTTCAAATATTTACCACGACTTCCCCACGGCTTCATTCCTCTGCCCACCAATTTAATTCCCCTCCCTCCCCTTATATACATACCCCATCTCTCTCCATTACCATAAACACACAACTTTAAATACTACTCCATATAGTACTCCTATACATACAACATCTGTATCTATCCTCCTATATATGTACCCATATAAATATATATGGCTGACTCTCCACATCATCCTAACATGAGTCCACCAGACACTCCACCAGACCCTACCCAGCCACCTCCGCCACCATCGCCGCCGCCGCCTTTGACTCCCCCGGAATCCATCTCCAAGGACCAATCACACCACTTGCAACCCAGCATTGGAACCGAAACCCTGCCCTCCCCGAAGAAGGTCAAGAAAACTGCTGCCGGCAGCAGCTCCGCCAGCCGCTCGGCTGGCGGAAAGCACCCCATATACCGCGGGATAAGGAGCCGGAGCGGGAAGTGGGTGTCGGAGATTCGTGAGCCGAGGAAGACTACGCGTATATGGCTCGGGACTTATCCCGAGCCGGAGATGGCAGCCGCCGCGTATGACGTGGCGGCGCTTGCCCTGAAAGGCGGAGACGCCGTGCTGAACTTCCCCGATCGGGTTAGTCAGTACCCGGTCCCGGCGTCTCCTTTGCCTGCGGATATCCGAAAGGCGGCAGCAAGTGCAGCGGCGCTGATGAAACCCGGGAGCGGCGTTTATGAGGAGGCGGCGGCTGGTGGTGAATCGAGTACCGTTCCGGAAACGACGTCGTTGGGCGGTGAGCATGAGTTCATTGATGAGGAGGCACTGTTTCATATGCCTAAATTGCTGGTGGACATGGCGGAGGGAATGCTCATTACACTTCCAAGAATGGCGTCGCCGCCGTCGGATGACTCGCCGGAAAATTCTGATGCTGAATCTTTGTGGAACTACTAAGAAAATTATATATTGCTATATATTATCTCTAGATTTAAATTTTAAAACCAACAAAAATTTCTGATCATGATAAGAAGAATCATCAAATGCATGTAATGCATGATCGATCATACTGGGGTGCTTTTTTTTTTCTTTTTTTTTCCTTATTTAATTAAGGATTCATTTTCAAGATGCAGCTATTTCAAATCTGAATCTATTTTTACATTATGGAATTAAGATTATAGTTTTCTATTACCAAATAATTACATTAACATTCTACATCTTCATTTTTTAATGTCATGTTGTAAATATTTTTCTATTAATTTAGGAAATATCAAGAATAGAAGATTTGAAGAAAATTAAAATAGCTGCATGGAAGCATCTCAGCTGGTCCTGAGTCTTGAACGATGATGGTATATACTATCTCCGTCCTATTTAAAATTACACCTCTTCTTCGTAAAATAAGAACAGAGGAGATAATATAAAGGAAATATGTAATCTTAAATAAAATCGAGGAAGTATTTATTAATTTTAATTTTGAATATATAGTTGAAAGTTGTTTTTGAAAGTAAAAATAAGTTGATGATGAAAGAATAGTTTCAACTAAGCATTAATTAGTTAGGGACAAAAAGGCTTGATTTATGATAATATGATATCATCAACAAAAAGGGCTTTCCGAAATTTTAGAAAATTTGGTGGTCAAACGAATCCTTCTTGGTGTCGCTTTTACCTGAAGCAAAAATAACCTAAACTTTTTTAAATACTACTTATAATTACACTCATCATTATGCATTAATTAATTAAACTTGTTACTAATTAAATCAAGAATCACTCATGATGGTGATTAGAGAGGAGACTCAAATTACTACAAAATTGTACCGTAACTTTAAGAAAATTGAGACCGTCTCAAACAAAATACTACACATCCTGCGATTTACCTCCCCAACCAATCCCCAGGATAGGAGTGGTGGGGGTCCTTAATGATGGGGTACACCATTTTAGTAAAAATGGATAAAAAAAGAAAAAAAATCAATTTATTTGTGCAACTTTTATAATTACATCTACTTTGTCCAAACTTTATCGGAATCCACATTTTTTATTGGAATCATACACCATTTCACTCTATATATGGGCATTACTGAGCTATTTTGGCAACTGTAGGACTAAAATGATTTTTTTACTCTTTTGGTACCATTAATATCGAATTTTAATCCTAATATATTAAAAATACTCCCTCCGTCCCATCTTTATGGTTACGTTTGCTTTTTGCACCGGAATTAATGAATATAATATTTTAATGTGTATTGAAGTGAGAGAAATAATAATTTAATGTAAAATGGGTAGATGTATTAGTGGGATGTGTGGGTCATGGAGAGAGAAGTAATTAATTTATGTGGGTCACATATGCTAAAAAGGAAAATATAACCATTAGGATGAGACGCTCAAAATGGAAATATATAACTACTAAGATGTGACGGAGGGAGTAACTTGTATTTGAAAAACATTTTATTTCTATAATATCCTTATTAATGTTTCCATTTTACCTTTGCAACACTAATTAATTTCAGATATAAACCCTAAATCTAAGATTAAGTTCTAATCAACCACTTGAATTGTTAAGCTTCATAATTAACTTACATTGGGTTACATGTAAAAAAGAAAAAAAAAAGATTTATAGAGAAAGAATTGATATATATGTTGTAACTTACATTGGGTTACATGTCAAAAAGAAAAAAAGATATATATATAGGGAAAGAGTTGATATGTTGTGCACTCAAAAATTTAAAATCTCTGCATCTAGATTTTTTTTTAAATAATTAGTTGTATTAGTTTTAATTCGATAATATATTTTTGTTTTTTTATGGATTTATTACTTTTAATATTATTCTCTATCATTCATTTTGTATATAAACTTTGGTCAATATACACGCGTGCCAATTACTAGATTAATTCGACGTCAAAGGCCGTGGATTCAATTTATTTTCTATAAAATTGTTAATCTTTGTATACGTCAACCGTTATTTATTAGGGGAATGTGGTTTATATTATTTAATCAAATTAAGATTGTTATCACTCTCTTTGAGTATGTATCTTCTATCATATCATATCGCTATATTTTTATTTTATTGTAAATGGTTGGATGATAATTAACATATAGATAAAATTTATATTTTAAAAAAAAAATATCAACCAACCTTAAACAGAGTATTTAAGATTTTACTATTATGTAGTTATCACTCATCTACCGCATGAACTATTTAAAATGTTATAGTATAAATGTGAACTATTTAATAAATGATTTATAGTATTGTGTTAATAGTTATGTAAACTATTTAATAAATGATTTATAGTATAAATGTAAAGTAATAATATTTTATTTTAACATAAAAGTAAAAACATCACTAATAAAAAATGACAACTAATTAAAAAAAACGTAAAATGTCTTACCATGACACTATTTATACTTATTAGTAAATAATAATTATTTATTATTAATCCCTCTCTTAATTAAACTAGATTCTTTAATTAATAGTACACTTTATTCTATTGACAGAAATTTGATAATGACTTGAACAAGTAACTAGATCTACAAATGATATATTGAAATACTCTAATATGGAAAGTATATATGACTTTAATCTTAAATTATGAAAGAGGTTAGTGGTACCACAAGTCTCATAATGACGGGGCAAAGAGTGTCTTGGGAAAATTTTATATTTTCGTATTTATTTATTAATTTTCTTTTAAAATGTTATCATTTTTTTTAAATATGTTTTTACTTCTCATTTATACTATAAATTTTTCATAAAATAATTCATAGTATCAATATTATTTTCCATCAATTGAACATTACTTTTATTATAAAGATTATTATTTTTATTCGTTTAACAGGATGACTTCTGTAGGACGGTCTCACCTAAGTCTTTTCATGAATAACATGCCGAATTGAGGAACAAATCTAACCTTTGCAGATTATGCTTCGGTTTAGGGTTTCTTCTTTAATATTTTACGTGCTATTCATTCAACGTTCTGACACAAAAAATTCAGATCATATATATAGTAATAAATAGTTCTCTTTTCACACACAATAAAATCTCAAAATTGTCCTCGGATAGTGGCACTTAAATTTGAAGTAAATAATAAATATGTAAGAATATGAAATCATTAAATGTAATAAGGATAAAAAGAAATAAATGTTTTTCACCAAGTGGTAAAGCAAAGGGCAGTGGGTAATAGTACTAAATATAGAGAAGATTAAAAAGACCTATTGACATTGATCATAGGCAGAAAGGGATTTGTCATGTCCCATGTGGGCAATACAACGTGCTTTTGTCAACTCGACCTTCTATAACGCCCCCATGTTAAATAGATACATCCGCATGCCAATTATATACATATAACACACAAACACATCTACCCCTATATGTATACATTCTATATATTAATTAGTGCAAATCTTATTTAGAAACCCAAAAAAGTACAAAAATACAACCCAATCTAACAAATGAACCTAAGCCACAGGCGGCAGGAAAGCCAGATAAAAGGTTGGAAACGAAACTTAGGAAAAAACGGATTGGCCAAAGGACCAATTTTGAAAATTTCCGGGTGCATGAGGAACAATTTTGGAATTACCCGGCGTGTGTCAAGCTCTATTTCCCGGCGACATTTAGTAATTTCCTGCTAGAAAATGACCAAAATTGAATAAAAATGATTGAAATAAGACATTGTAGAATCTAAATTGCGAATTTAACAAATTTGGAGATTGAGTTTGCAGTAAATGTCCGGCTAGAAAAGGACAAAAATTGAATAAAAAAGACTGAAATCAGATGCGGAATGATTTAAATTGCGAATTTAACAAATTTGGAGATTGAATTTGAATTGCTGCAAACGTAGAGAACCATTTGATATTTTGCCGAATTTGTTCACTAAGTGTGCATGCACAAATCATTTTTAGTTCTCTTATTAGTGATTATCCCAATTTAAATTTTAGTTTTTTTTTTGTCTAATTTTTATCGGAAAAAAAATTAATGATGTCGGAAGCTCACATGCAAGTGATCACATGCACATAATATTCGAAATTGGGTATTTTCTGCAAAGGAAATTAACCAATCAAATTAGATAAAATAGATTACTGAAAAGGAAATAAAAAATAAGCCCATGAACAAAGTGGGCCAAAACTAAAATAATAACAAAGTTAAATCAACCAATTAAGTCTTCACACTTCTGTATATCAAACTCAATGTCCTAATTATAATGTTTTATGCAGCTAGATAAATACTACTACTAATGATCATGTTTTGTGCGACACTCAATATCTGATTGTAGCCAAATTCAATGAAATACCTAGCATTCTGTGAGTGTTGGATTTTTAATTAATAGTAAGATACTCCCTCCGTCCCACAATAAGGGTAGTTTTTGCTTTTTGGCACATGGATTAAGGAGTATTATTATTTAATGTATAGTGAGTAGTTGTATTAGTGGGAGTGTGAGTCCAATATTTTAATTGTATTAGTGGGTGTGTGTGGGTCCCATGTGTGTAAAAAAGGAAAGTGGGCTCTTTGGGTGGGACAACCAAAATGGAAAAAAAAAAAAGACTCTATGTGTGGAATGAAGGGAGTATAATATGTTCGATTTGACTATATAGTATAGCGGAAATTGAATTTTACAAAGAGTAATATACTTTGTATTTAATTATTTTGAGATATTAATTAAATAACATATTCAAAGATTACAAATTATATGAGAATTATATGAGATATGAATTTGGGCAAATCTTGTAGACCATCTCAGGTGAGACGCCTTTTAAATTAGAAATCATTTTCACTGTCACTTTTTATTTATCTCACGTAATAAATTACGTGAGACGGTATCACATAAAACTTTGTCTATAAATTTTATGTTAAATGATCAATATACGCAACTATCGATAGCATTGTATTATTATTATTTGCTAGTTGTGTTTGTAATAAAGCCTTGATCTCAAGTAGGTACTGTAGTGTATTTATAATTGCATGTGACCATTATGTATACATAGGAAAGATAGTGACACATTTTTTTGAATCCATGAATTAAACATATGACAAAGGAAACCCCTAAATAAAAATGATGTTATGATACAATTTGCGGATTCTCCCCCACATGGAGAGAGAGAGAGAGAGAGTAGGTAGAGGTCGGCCAATGTTAAAAAAAGTTGATGTTCTTTTAGTTTTCTAAATAGTACCAATGTATGCATATTAGAATAATCCAAGAATAAAAAGAAAAGATAATATTGCAATGTAAACAAAGAAAATGTGTTTATTTGGTGGGGCTTTCTGTCTATACAAAATCTCCCAATAAAGAAGGCATCTCGGATTCTCTGTACCATTTTAGATATCATCTCATGTATCACACCGTTAGATTGACGATACATGGGGGAGAGAAACTATACCCTAAAGTTTAAACTCTAGGGGGCAGTGGTTGAATTTATTTCCCTTCTTATGTGTCAATCACTTAATATGTGACACAAAAAATAATACACAAAAATGACATAGAAAATCCAGTGCCACGAGAAGGTAGAGAGAGAAAGATGGAAAGCCAAAAATTGGTTATGTTTTGGAGAAGAGATGGATTACCTTTGACTATTGACAACATATTTATGGCCGACATTACATACACACACTCCTTAGTTGGTGTTGGTGAACTGTCTCTGTCTACAGTACTGTACTACTACCGCTCATTTACATAAAGTATATATGTGTATATCTATTTTGATTCACTACTTTTTTAATTGAAAATTCAATTATGAATAAGAAGAGTTAATTATGTTAGTGGTTTTAATAGAATTCAGAAATACTTATGCGTGTAGAGGTTGTGTAAAATTCGTTGTACAGTGCACTCTATTAAAAGATTACTTTTTATAATATTTTCTCCATCCGCTTCTTCTGATGTATTCATTTTATTATTTTTGGCGTCCGCTTCAAAGATATTTAATTTTCTTTATTTAGTAAAAAATACACAATATGACCCACCACTTCCCTCTAATACAACTACCCACTTTACATATAATAATAATACTCCTTAATCCACATGCAAAAAGAAAATGGATACCTTAGAACCGGACGGAGGAAATATTAAATTAAATGTTGCTGTAATTTACATATAACGATACTCAACTCAATAGAGTTTATACACAATAGTATTACTCTTTGTACTAAAGAGTGACAATTCATTGTTCTAAAGAATAGTTTCTCTTCATTGTATAAAAGAGTCACCCGATTCAACTGTGAAACTGATTTCATTATTAAATATTGTGTTATACATAATTTGGATATTCAGCTTGACTTGTAATTTGAAACATGGCATACTTACACAATTTTTATTTATGAATTGAAATGTCAGTTATACTCTTAAATATGTCATGAACCCTAACTATAAGATGCACCATGAACCACAATAGTAAGATATATCGTGAATCATTAAGGTAATATACATTGTAAATTATAATAATAAAATTACAGTTATATTATAAAAATTAACATTAAAGCCTAAAAATACCATTAAATTGAGTTTAATAGAACACAAACATTTAGAATGCATATAATTTTTAAGTGTGATAAGTGCAAAGAATATTTTACGGCCTGTGCTATATACAACTTTGTTTTTAAAAGTCATGTAGTTTTGAGCAGACTTTTTGGTCATGAAAAAGTTCACATTGATATTCAATTGATCGGATTGACCCATGATTGAAGAATTCAATTTTCAAAAGTTTAGAGTAAATTGAGGATAATTAAAGAATAAAATTGATAGCCATTTGATGACTAATTTGAATATAACAAGTTTGATTTCATACCGGTTTAATTATATTGTTTGTATATGAATAGGTTTATGCATTTGATTTATGAAATAGCACTGTAATTAGTGAATAATCATTTTGTATAAGCATAATTTATTTCGTGAAGTTTTAATGATTTTATTCCAAGACCATAGGGCGAATTGTAGTATATATGAGCAAAGAAATCCCATCTATCAATGACTCATGACGCTTGAGCTTATATATTTATACACGTAAACGAGAAAATTTCATGAGTGAGCCCCTTGTGCGCCTGAGCACACGGGTTTAGATCCGTACCCCTTTACAATTTAAACTACCTAGTAATACATAGAATTAAATAGAATAGGAAGGGGGCGCAAGAGCTTTTACCAAATTTCATAGTTATTCAAGTAAATAATCACCCAACTAAAAATTAAGTATTTGGGAAGGAGAGTATTATTTAATATTTCATTGTTTCATTTTAATATGTTCTTCTATATATGTTGATTAATTTGTCTCAAGAGTTACTTGTCGAATTTTTAGAATGACTGATCATGAGGTTCGATCATTAGTCCTCAATTGTAAGCGGGGTTAATTTGCCTACACTTAAAGATGAGATTAATTTGTTTTGTGGAATTTTTGGAATGGATGGCCGTGAGGTTTGAACATTAAACCCTCAATTGCAGGCGAGATTAATTTGTCTCAAATCTAACACATGAAAATTTTAAAATGGGAGGCGATGAGGTTGGACCTTGAATCTTTGATAGACCTTGACTATAATATCATGTTAAATCATAATCATCTCATCTAAAAAAGAAAGTGTTCAAAATGAGAGACGGTGAGGTTCGACCTTGAATCTTTAGTAAACCTTTACTTCAATATCATGTTAAATGTCCACCTTATTAATTTTTTTTTTTTTAAATAATGTTCAAAATGGAAGGCGGTGAGTTGGTAGGCCTTTTATATGACCATCTCATGTGGAATTTTTTATAAATGAGAATTGTAGAAGGTTCAAAGCATAAATCTTTAGTAAGCCTCGACTCTAATTTCATGTTAAAACAACTTCATCTAAAAATTAAGTTTACAAAAATTGAAAATATTTTAATATTTAATCACTTTCACTCAAAATAAGTATGTCGGAGTTTAATTAATTTGGTCCTCTGTAGTTTCATGAACTATTATTTTAAAATAAAATTTAAATTTAGTTTCAATAATTTTATATATAAAATATAAATACATCGTCGAAAAATTACGTGATTCCAAAAAATTCAAGGTATTCTATCATAATCCAATTTTTATTATTCATCTATTTTCTTTATTAATTTTAGTATTTTATTCATTTACCAAATTTAAGGTATTCTATCATAATCCAATTTTTATTATCTTTATAAATTTTAGTATTTTATTCATTTACTTTATCAAATTTTCTTTTAAATTTCTTAACAATATGTACTTGAAAAATTCTAAAAAAAAATACAAAATACTTTTAAATATTGAATAATGTTGAATAATTTTTTACTATTATAAAAATATTAAAAATAAATTAAAATAAACCATATCGGAATCAAATATTCATACATTTAATTATGATAAGTTGACTATAAAGACCTTACCTGGAAGGAAAGACATAAATAAAACCATCTCATGAAATAACTTCAGTAAGACAAATAAAAAATACTCCCTCGTCCTGAAAAAAGGTTCTCATTTATTTTTTTCACATGAATTAAAGATTATTATTATTTTATATGCAGTGGGTAGTTGTATTAGTAGTGACTGATGGTCTTACTAAAAGGGAAAATGATGACATTTGAATGAGACGCCAATATAATAAAATGATCAGACCTTTCATTGGGACGGAGGAGTAATAATTTCTATAATTAATCAAAAGTGAAATCTAGATGATGAAAATTGATAAAGGTATTATGAATTATTTATAATATAAATAAAAATATTTTAAAATAAAAATAAAAATATCTTTAATAGAAAATGATAATAATTATAAAATTATAAAATGTACGAAACGGTCTAACGGTCTCTAAAAAAGTGAGCAATGATAGAGATAAAAGATAAGTCGTAAATAGTAAAAATATTTTTTGATAGAAATATAAAATTCTATTAAATCGATCAGCATCAAAATTTATACATGAATGTGGTAAAGAAAACATGAAGACACGCAAACACCATTGAAGGAGAATGCTAAAGCCACTAAATTATGTGCAAGGGAGTTACCTCTCGCCGAATCCAATTGAATCGGACTTGCTCAAAGAAAGGCCGCAGGGCTAGGATGTCCTCAACCAATACAGATCTGGCTTTTGGTTAATCAGAGCATTATAGAGAATTTGTGAATCTGTTTCAATCAACACCTTCTTGAAATTTTGCTCTCTTGCAATATCGAGTCCTCTTAGTGCTGCCAACGCTTCTCCCATTTCAGCGGAGTAACCTGAGTTTCTTACCTCGATGAAGGACTAAATAACTTTTCCATTGTGCTCTCTGGCAACTGATGAGTGTGTAAATTCACGTGTTTTGAGCTCTGATTCGTGTGATAATGATGTATGATTTGATCTTAAGTCAAGATAAATCAAGTTGTATAGTGGAAAGTCATGAATCAGGTGTGTTTGAGTCCGTTTGAGTGGATTTTCGAAGGAAAATGTGTTAGAAGTGATCGGAACCAGAGAAAGGGTGTTGTAGGCACCCAGTTCGACCAACAGGGGAGTGGTTCGACCAGCACCCCTGGTCGAAACTAGCACAAGAAGGCAGCAGGAGTGTGGTTCGACCAAGCATGGTGGTCGAACCGTGGTCGAACCGAAAGCATAAGTTTTTGCAGATGCAGTTCAACCACGACGCTTCTGATTCGACCTGCCGTTCGACTCGAACCATGGACCTGCCAGTGATTTATAGGTCGATTCGACCAGGGGATGTGCTGGAAGCGTCCAGATCCATGTTTTTACACCTTCGGTGTCTGTTTCGCTCAAAAAGCCTATTCTAGGTCCATAAGGAGAGCTAACAAGTACAAAAGAAAGAGCCTACGCAAGGGAAATATAGACCATTCACCACCTTCATTCTACACAATATCCAAAACCCTACCGTCATCCACGGAGCTGTGGAGAGAGATTCATATGTCGAATTAAGTAAGAACCAAGTGAAGATTCGAGATGGAGAGAGATGCTATGGCGCCCGCATCCAGGGTTTACTTCGCTTCTTAATTTATCTTGTAATTTTCAAGACTATGGGTAAGATCTATCCAACCTCCATAATTATTCTTCGATCAATCATGGGCTAGAACCGCTTCGGTAGTTCTAGGGTTTATGAAGATTTTATGAGTTAATTGAACTTCCGTGTGTATACTCCGTACAACACTACTTGTGGTTTATTTTATATAAGACTATGCGTTTTTAATTCATACTCAAAGTTGTTTTGTGCATCATTAATTGTTATATAGAGTTTGAATACATATCTTAATTATTGATTGAGCGCGTTCACTGCTGAGCAGGATTACATGTTATGATTCTAAGTGAGGGGACTCCGAAGTCTCATTAAAACTATCTTATATAAATACTTGTTAATTGAATAATATTCGGGTTAATAAGTAGGACAAAGAGTACAATGTCATAGTACCTATAAAGGGAGATCATATCTGGTTAGAGTACTTAGTGCACGGAAAATAATTGATACTGATAGTACCTAAAAAGGGGGGTGAATTATATCTCTTGCTCCAAGGATATTCACACGTGTCATACGCTTATTTACTTGTGTCTATAGAGTAAATTTGCATGGCTTAGTGATGCATCCATACTCCAAAAGGCAGAGTGGGACATTGATACATGGAAGGAAAATTAATAAGTAAAACTGGATGGCCCGAAGGACTACCTATCTTCTCACTTATTCATTTTCGTTTAATCTCTACTGTTTATTTATTTTAATTATTCTTCTTATTATTTGTTTATTAGTTACTTAATCACCACAACTATTTTGCCATAATAGTCTTAATAAGTTAGAATATAATTAAATTGATAATAATATATCCTTTGGGTTCGATAATCACTTGGTCTCTTATCAAAGCTACAATAACATTCTTCACACTTGGGGATTAACATTGTGTGTTGAGAAAACGCTCATCAGCAACCCTTCCCAGTCCGGTACCCGATCCTAATCTAACAGAGGCATCAGTATTAATCTTAATAACATCACTCTCTGGAGGTTTCCATTTATCCGCACCCAGTGCATTTGCTGTCGAGGTTTTGGTTGTGTAGCATCTTACCTTTGAGAACTCCTTGACGTGGCAATGTGAGGTCAAGGTAATATGTTCCGGCTCCATCTCCTTATTTTGGAAGTAGAATTGGTTTCTTACGAACCATGCACTCCAGAGGAGTGTTGCAAACTCCTGTAGATATCTCACCGATCTACCTTCGATTGTGGCCATTATCCAATTAGCGAGGGACGAATGTAGTTCTGGATGCACAACATTATCCATGTCCAGGTTCAAATACGAGATCTTCCACAACTTTCGAGCCCACGGGCAGTCTCTTAAAGCATGTTCTTCTGTTTCGATATCTTCATTACATCGACGGCACATCGGATCCATATCTTTGTATCTACTAATGAGATTGATGCTAACTGGTAGAACTACTTTAAAGCATCGCCATAGGAAAACCTGAATTTTTGGGGTGATGTCAAGTTTCCATGCCCACTCCCATATTTTCCTATCTCCGTTGATCTGCTTAGTGAACACTATAGTTGAAGACTATCCTGATTTAACAGAGTATATCCCACAATAGTGTGTTTCCATATTAATTGATCAGGTGCTGAGTATCTTCGGATATTTACCAATTTATTGGTGCGTAAATAGTAAATTTAAACACTCGGCATCCTGGATTAAAATTAGGTAAAAGGTAAGTTGTAAAATTCAAATAATTTAAAAGGGAATGAATTAATAGGGTGAGAAGTTTTTTTTTTCCTCTCACTCATATTACATGTCAATTATCGATCCCACCCCCACCCCTTACACCCAATTCGCTACCGTCAATTGCGTATTCACTGTTTGTTTTTTTTTTCTTTGATTTATTTTCCTTTTTTTTAAGAAAAATTTAGATATATTTTACCTCTAGAATTTAGGATTAGAGTATAATTGTAATTTTACCATTATGTTTTAGGGTATATTCATCCTTAGGATTTAGGGTTTGGGTATAACTGTAATTTCACCCCTAGAGTTTAGGGTTTATGGTATAATTGTAATTTCACCCTTGTGGTTTATGATATATTTCACCCTAAAGTTTAGGGTTTAGGGTATAATTGTAATTTCACCCATAGGATTTAGGGTATAATTGTAATTTCACTCTTATGATTTAGTGTATATTTTACCCATATTGTTTAAGGTTTAGAGTGTATTTTACTCCTAAAATTTAGAGTTTAGAATATAATAGTTACTCCCTCCGCCTGCTTCTAAGGTATCCATTTCACTATTTCTGGCGTTCGCTTCAAAGGTATCAATTTTCTCTATTTAGTAAAAATAGTACACAATATGACCCACCACTTCCCTCTAATACAACTATCCACTTTACCTATAATAATAATACTCCTTAATCCACAAGCAAAAAGCAATTAAAGACCTTAGAACTGTCCACGTGCAAAAAGCAAATGGATACCTTTGAACCGAACAGATGGAGTAATAAAAATAAATAGAAAAAAATATATTGAGATACCACAAGTTCTACCAATTCATTTGATGAGACTGGTTTTACCGAAGTTACATTCAATTTAAAAAATATATAATGTACGTGAAATTGAGATAAAAAACTAAACATAGATAGAGAACTTAAATTAGATTTTGGCGGGACACCTCAAAATTTACGAATCAAGTGCGTGGAATGTGAAATTTACCCACACATATTTTTATTTTCTATGCAAAATGAACAAAGTTTGAAGAAATATAATTAAGAGTGAACGCAAATTGCGAATTCATAAAGGACAAAACTTGAGTTTCATCACTAAATGTGAAAAATTTTCCATATACGATTTAGTTTTATTAGCGTTTGAACATGTGCGATGCACGGGATAGAGGTGTTCTGATGTTATTTAAATTTAAAGGAGAAGCCTAAATCATACCTTTTACATAAATCATTATATCTCTACCCGAAAGAGAAGCCTAGTGATACCCGTCCCGTGCGTTGTACGATCACGCGTTTTTATAAAATAAGTATAAGTATATCTTGACTTAAAATTTATCTGAATTTAAATATTACTCCCTCCGTCCCAACTTCAACTTCACACTATCCGTTTTAGTCCGTCCCAAATTCAACTTCACACTTCCATAAAAGGAAAAAACAATAAAGTAATTATAACAACAAAATTTGTATTTATTAAATAATAAACACAAAAGAATTACAATGATAATTCGAGATGGATTAAACTTGAGAATTTGAGTAAACAGCTTCTATTTATCATCTGATTCCTCTCTTGAGTTGACTTTTTTTACCTTTTCAACTTTCGGAGTCGAATCTTTGGATGAAGCTTGTCCGAGCTCTGATTTTGGGTTTTATAACGTTTGTCCGGAGGCGTCGAGCCTTTGTTCGGATCGAACGTTGACTTGAAGATTTGTTGTGAAGTACGCTGCTCAATTTAGTAGAACGTTGACTTCACGTAGACAGAAGGATGAATTTGATATGAAGAACGTCGAATTGGAGAGGCTTAGCACCTTGGTCTCTAATCGAAGGTGGTTGGCTGGAAGAACGCCGAATTGGAGGGGCTTGACACCTTGATCTTTGATCGGAGGTAGTTGGCTGGAAGAATACCGGATCGGAGGGGCTTGACACCTTGATCTCTGTTCGGAGGCGGTTGGCTGGAAGAACGTCGGATCGAAGGCCGTTCTTGGCTTGAAGATGCTTGAAGATATCAAGTGAACGCCAGATCGGAGGGGCTTAGAACCTTGATCTCAGATCGCAGGCCATTCTTGGCTTGAAGATGCTTGAAGATCTCAAGTGAACACCGGATCGGAGGGGCTTAGAACCTTAATCTCGGATCGCAGGCCGTTCTTGGCTTGAAGATGGTTGAAGATCTCAAGGGAGCACTCTCAAGGGAGCACTGCTCGTATTCTTGATCTCTTCAGAAGCATCTGCGTCTTCAGATGTTTTAGTGTGTTTGGAATGAGGATTGAAGGCCCTTATTTATAGGTAGAGAAAATAATCAATTGTGAGATATTTTCTCCTTGAAAAGATATGATGGGCTTTTCTCCTTTAATTAAGCCTGTTGGACTGGATACGGGCCTATTTAATTTAATTAAGCCTGCCGGACTGAATTTGATTTGTTGGGCTTGTTGACTTAAGTCAGACCCATTTGACTTGAGCTTATTTGACTGGATCTGACCAATTATCAATAATTTACTCATTTATTTTAGGAATTAATTTATTTAAATTCCTTAATAAATAGATAATTAATTGATAATTATTGCATTAATTAGCCACATATTTTATTTAATAGGCAATAAAATTCACGTGCCTACAAATTCCCCCTCGCATTTTATGCATGGACTCCTTTGTGTTGAAGTGAACAAATTGTGATACTCCACTATTGATCAATATGACTGAATTTTATTGCTTGCCTCACCAACTTGATACGAATATCCCAAATTATGACTGAACTTAGTAGAGCGCTAAGTTGCCTACGTATCTCTTTGAAGAGGATCAAGTCATAACGTAGTTTAAGGGGACATGATTTGATTTCGATGGGGGTGCCGTACACAGTTTATATTCATGCAGGCCAGGAGTGAAATGCAATTTAGGCTCGTGCGTTAAAGAGCTTTGAACTTGAATTTGCTGATAATTTATACTCGTGTCAATGAGTCTTCAATTTGATTTGTAGACAGTTTATACTCTTCCCAAGTAGTCTTGAACTTGAGTTGGAAAGTTTAAGCTCGTATCAAGGAGCGTAATATGTAGAGAGTTCCATCTCTTCTCATGGAAATTTTATTTGAGTGGGATAGTTTAAGCTCGTATCAAGGAACATAACATATAGAGAGTTTCGTCTCTTCTCAAGGAGATTTGATTTGAGTTTGATAGTTTAAGCTCGTATCAAAGGAGCATAACAAGCAGAGAGTTTCGTCTCTTCTCAAGGAGATTTGATTTGAGTTAGATAGTTTAAGCTCGTATCAAAGATCATAACATGTAGAGAGTTTAATCTCTTCTCAAGGAGATTTGATTTAAGTGAGACAGTTTAAACTCGTATCAAGGAGCATAATGTGGATAGTTTTCGCTCGTGTCGAGGAGCGTAATGTGTAAATAGTTTAAGCTCGTATCAAGAAGTGTAACTTGAGATTTTTAGATAGTTAAACTCGTATCAAGGAGTGTTGTATGGATAGTTTTCGCTCGTATCGAGGAGCCTTGAATTTGATTTGTGTTAGATAGTTTAGGCTCGTATCAAGGAGCATGACTTGAGGCTTTTTAGATAGTTTAAGCTCGTATCAAGGAGCACGACTTGTAGATAGTTTTAGCTCATATCAAGGAGCATAACTTATAAATAGTTTTAGCTCGTGTCAAGGAGCGTGATGTAGACAGTTTTCACTCCTGTCAGGGAGCTTTGACTCGTATCAACGAGCGTAATGCAGATAAATTTCGCTCGTGTCGGGGAGCATTGAACTTGAAGGGATTTTAGATAATTTATTGCCCCCAATCGTTGGATGCACTATTTTCTCTTCATTTTACTTCATTTCTTTGAATCTTTATAGACACTGGTGTCTTTGAATATGACTCTTCCTCGAGAGACTTATCGACATACATGTCTCCAAACTCATAGAAGTCGTTAATTAAAGGCAATTCGAAGTCACTTGATGCCATACTCAGCTCCATGTCATGAGCTCTTGTAGCTAGTTCTTCAAAAGTTTTTAGTTGAATTCCTTGAAGGACGTATCAAAGACTCCATTGCATCCCTTGAATCCACATGTTGATGGCAGAGACTTCGGACAATTGATCTTTGAAAATCAAGCTTAGATTTCTCCATCGATTAATATAATCGATTGTTGGCTCTTCTTTCCATTGGCATGTGTTTGTCAACTCTATCATGCTAATAGTTCTTCGAGAGTTGTAGAAGCGATTGAGAAATTCTTGTTGCAATTGCCCCTAATTGTCGATGGAGTTAGCTTCCAAGTCGATATACCAATCAAAGGCATTTTTTTCAATGAGCGGACAAATTGTTTGACCATGTGATCATCGAAGGTTCCAGCATCATTGAATGTCTCGACGAAATATGCTATATGTTGCCTTGGATTACCTTTGTCATCGAATTGTTGAAACTTAGGAGGCTGATAGTCAATTGGCATCTTTAACTTGTCAACTCTCTTCGTATATAGCTTTTTGTAAGCAACAGAAGATTTGGAGCTCCCTTTAAGCTTGTCTTTTATCGTCTCTAGTACAAAGCTCTTCAGTTGGTTCATAGGAAGCATTCCGTCAGCTGAAATTTGTATCTCTTCCTCAACTTGCTTTATATCAAATAGATGATGTTTTGCGAAGTCCTTCTTCCCATCTTCATCCTCAACTCATTTTTTATTTACATGGCTTGTCTGTGCTATCTCCATCTTTTCCATCAGTTTGGATATCAACTGACCTTATTCTTGGCTTTGTTTGGTGAGTGTAGCAACGGACTGAGTCAAGCTTGCCAGTTGTTCTTCGACATATGAAGTGTTTGTTATCATGGCAGAGGCTATGGATGAGTCATACGCCGAACTTTCTTTAGATTGAGGAGTTGGGCAGACAGGTCATCTTCACCATCCTTGTCGTTTTGCAATGGCTTATCGAGAATAATTCCCACCACGTGGTTTGTCTTTGAGGAGGCTTTAGACATACTCCTTTTAACAACTTTAATATCTTAAGTCTGCAACTTTGGAAGATTTGACGTAGAAGACCTTCTTATTGCAATCCTGAGTGGAGTTGTTCTTTGAATATCTTAAGTCTGCAACTTTGAAGGTTTTAAGGTAAAAGACCTTCTTATTGCAACCCTGAGAGGAGTCATACTTTGTATTTTTGAACTTTTGAAGAAAGGAGATGAGAGGTAGAAACTGTCCCACCAGGTGTGCCAAAATTTGTTACAACAAATTTTGTATTTATGAAAAAATAAATACAAATTAAAGTACAAAGATAATTTTAAATAAATTTAATTTGGAAAATATGTAAACGGGTTACAATCTCAATCAATCCTCTGATTCTTCTCTGAAACCAATTTGGCTTGACTTGACTTTGACTTGACTTGTGTGTCTTGACTTTGACTTCTTTGACTGGAGTGTATGCTGAATGTGTTGACAGCGTGTGTGTTGAGCCGGATCTTCAAATGAAGCTTATCCGAGCTCGGATGTATAGTCTTGACATTGATCCGGAGTCATCGAGCCGGTGTTCAGATCGAATGTTGACTTGAAGATTTGTTGTGAAGTACGCTGCTCAATTTGGTAGAACGTTGACTTCATGGAGACAGATGGATGAATTAGATATGAAGAACGTCGGATCGGAGAGGCTTATCACCTTGGTCTCTAATCGGATTCGGTTGGCTGGAAGAACGTCGGATTTGAGGGGCTTGATACATTGATCTCTGATCGGAGGCAGTTGGCTGGAAGAACACCGGATCGGAGGGGCTTTACAACTTAATCTCTGATCGGAGGCGGTTGGCTGGAAGAATGCCGGATCGGAGGCCGTTCTTGATTTGAAGATGCTTGAAGATATCAAGTGAACGCCGGATCAGAGGTGCTTAGAACCTTGATCTCGGATCGCAGGCCGTTCTTGGCTTGAAGATGCTTGAAGATCTCAAGTGAACACCAGATCGGAGGGGCTTAGAACCTTGATCTCGGATCGAAGGATATTCTTGGCTTGAAGATGCTTGAAGATTTCAAGGGAGCACTGCTCGTATTCTTGATATCTTCAAAAGCATCTGCGCCTTCAGATGTTTTAGTGTGTTTGGAATGAGGATTGAAGGCCCTTTTTTATAGGTAGAGAAAATAACCAATTGTGAGATATTTTCTCCTTGAAAAGATATGATGGGCTTTTCTCCTTTAATTAAGTCTGCCGAACTGGATATGGGCCTATTTAATTTATTAAGCCTGCCGGACTGAATTTGATTTGCTGAGCTTGTTGACTTAAGTCAGGCCCATTTGACTTGGGCTTATTTGACTGGATCTGGCCCAATTATTAATAATTTACTCATTTATTTTAGGAATTAATTTATTTAAATTTCTTAATAAATAAATAATTAATTGATAATTATTGCATTAATTTGCCACATATTTTATTTAATAGGTAATAAATTCACGTGCCTACAGTAATATCCATCTAACATAATTTATTTTCAAATTTTTCATCAACTTTTTAACACATATAACATGCTTTATCATTCATTTATTACCTAAAAATACCATACTACCCTCAAAAGTAAGTCAAAAGTGACTTTTCTTAATCTTCGTATCTACAGTAAATGTGAACTTGAATTTCGGACGAAGGGAGTATATAATAAAATCACTTTCATGCTACGTATGTTACTTTTTATCAGTAAGAAGATCAAACTGTGCATTTAAATATATAATGAAAATATAATGGGATATATTAATCCATCATCATGCTACGTATGTTCCATTTTAACAGTAAGAAGATAAGAAAATATCATTACCCGTTGATTACACATACACATTTAAAATTATTAAAATGTTAGGACCAATAATATTAATTCAAAATTATTAATAATGAATAAAATAATTTAATAATAAATTAATTGTTACGTACTCGTATCCATTTAAATATAAACTACTCATATTCGTACCCGTTTTATTAAAAATATATATTATGATACTTATACCCGTCCTAAATCTGTTTATTAATACCCGTTGATTACACATACCCATTTAAAATTATTAAGATATTAGGACCAATAATATTAATTCAAAATTATTAATAATGAAGAAAATAATTTAATAATGAATTAATTGTTACGTACTCGTATCCATTTAAATATAAACCACTCATATTCGTATACCTTTCATTAAAAATATATACTCACTCCGTCCATTCCCTATTGATCGTAGTCATTTTCACCTACATTTTAGTGTCTTTGTTTGTGTATTTTCGAATATTTTTATCCGTATTTGTGTTACTTTTGGTGGAGTTATTGTAATTTTGAGGAATGTGGTATAAATTGATAGAATTGTGTAAATGAGCTTAAATATATGTAAAACAGGTCAAGAAATGGACAAAAATGGAGTCGGGAGTGAAAAGGAGATGGAAGAACAAGGAATGTTGGTACACGGGCCGTGTGAGGAACACGGCCCTGTACCCAACAGCCGTGTAGTGTCATCAGAACTCGTTGCTCGCCCAGAAGGATGGTCGTACGCTGCTGCACGCCCCGTGCATGGAGCACGACCCTGTAAGAAGAAGCCGTGCATTGTCGTCAGAAAATGCTACATGGCCATGACCATGGCCGTGCAGAGCAGCTCCAGCCGTATCCGGAGCACGCATAACACACCGAAGTAGGTGTGCCCTACACGGGCCGTGTGCTGCTGTACGGGCCGTGTAGGTGCAAAATCCTATGTAATTTTCAGAATGTTTTGGAAGCTTCTAGAAAGTCCATAAGTGATATAAAACCATGACTTGTACGAAATTCAAAGGGGGAATTCATTAGAGATCATATTACAAGCAGTTACACACACTCCACACCACATTTTTACATACTAGATCCATAAATCCACCTCCATCCATTCTTTATCCATCCATCTACACTTGATCTCATCCATCAAATCCACCATCCAAGTGATCAAGGAAGCAAGGGAGAGTGAGATCACAAGAAGAAGAAGAAGAAGATCTCCATTGAAGACCTTCAAAGGGGGAATCTAATTCTAATTTTGTGACTTTCTTTATAGTTGATCATGGTTTGTAAGGATTTTAATGTCTATGTTGAATTTCTTGTTACTATGAGAGGCTAATCTCCTTTGTGAGATTAGCTCCATGATTGGTGTTGGATAATTTAGTCTTTATGCAAATTGATTTTAATCTTGAATGGGCTTTGTGTTATTTCTATCATTGATTGTTAATTGCTTGATGTATATGATGATTTGTGTGATTAATTGTCATGGACATGTGATTAGATTGACAAATCAATTATGTGTTTAGGATAGTTCATTGAATCATTTCATCATACACTTCATGTGCATTAATTTAGAATGAGATAGAGATATCCTTCTAGATTTAGAACCCTTTGATAGAACATTTGATTAGCTTAATCGTGAGATTAGTTGATTAGATGAGGAGACCCAAGCCATTAGTGAATTCGTAGTACCTTAAAAGGGAATATTGCCTATGATTTAGTACCTTGTTAGGGAACTCGTAGAGTAATTAGTACCTAGTGGGAGGTGTTTACTATGGTCTCGATCCTTTGTGCTTTTGGGAGTCTTATTGAAGGCCTACATCCTATCCATCTTGGTAGAGAGTTTAGGTGGAATTAGTGATCACTCCTATGCCATGTCCATGATAGATTATAATCAAGTGCATGATTACTTTGTTATCTATGCCATGATTGTTGCTAATATCATCCTTGCATCATTTGGAACTCATTTATCTTGCATTCATTTATTTCTTATCTCTTGCATTAGTTAAATTGCATTCATTTCCATCTTATCCTCTTTTTCGAATGTCCTTATAAAATCACGATAAACTTGAGATCACTTAAACTCTAGTACCTTCCTCCCTGTGGTTCGATAAATTCTTTAATTGGTCATCCCGACTATAACGACCAATCAAATGGCGTTGTTGCCGGGAATTTAGTTGTATTTGTGACTTTGGGTTCATTGAGTGGTTAGGGTAGGGACATTTTTTTGCTTTGATTTTTTTATTTATTTTATGATTGTGTTTGTAGGGACGAAAGCGTGGTGTCATGGTATTTGCCTTGAAGAGCAAAGGAGTGGTGCAAATTGAGGTAACGAACACTTCTCAACTTAAAATAGACTTTGTCTAATTTAAGTTTGGGGGGATGTTGCCTTCGTTACTTCACTTTTCTATGGTTTGAATTATAAAATTGCATCCATGAACTCCTACTTGAGCATATTTCACCAGCGCATGTTTAAGTCCTTACTCTTTTCTTTGGCACATATTTTCTTATTTTTTGTTGTTTTCGTTTTTCGTGCTTTTCTTGCTTTATTTTGTTTTCAATAAGGAGAAAATCTTTCTTGACTCTCTTGTGCTTAATTGTGAGAAATTTTGAGACTATGATGTTTGGTTGAAACTTGTGATGAGATGGATTTTTACTTGTGTACTTGTTGAGTTATGGTTTATGCTTGTTTTGTGTTGTCTTTCACTACTATAAGCCCATGAGCTTTTGAGCCTTAAAATCATGAAATCAAATGGTTTTTCCTTTCTTGTGTGTGCATCATTATTTTGTGTGCATTCTAGAACTTGCCATTGTGTCTTCTTGAAACTACACGTGTGTGAAGATTGTTGGAAATGATTTAAGGCCATCTTTGTTTTGACGAGCCACTTAGCCAAATTAATCCTACCAAATGAAATCATATCGTAGTTTGCCCCTTTGAGCTTATTATCTTATTTCTTTGACAACCTACAAATTTAGCCATTTTTATCCATATTTTATATCCTAATCACCTTTGTCGATTGGTAGAGGATTAATGGGAATGAAGTTGTTGAATTGAGCTTACAAGAGAGTTTGGAAAGAGTGAAATGGTGAAAGTGCAAGAAAAGAGGGAGAAAAGATGAAAAAAAAAGGACGTTATGTGAAAAGAAAAATTGAGTGAAGCTTGTATAAAAGAAGCACAAAGGAGCTATACTAGAAACATAGAAAGAGAGCCCTTGGTGAAAAAAGAGAAAAAAAACTCAATAGTGGAGAAGAGATGAAAAAGGTTCTTTGGTTTGTTGGATGGATAAATTCTATTTTTTATTAAGGTAGAAAAATGAAAAAAGTGTGGATGAGAGTTGAGGCTACCAACCAACTTGAATTCTTCACTAATTTGAGAAAAGAGAGAGTGAGAGTTGATAATGGCCGTCAACTTAAATTCTCTACTAATCTTGAGCTTATTTTTACTAAATATTTTTCCTACCCAATACCAAAGAGCCTACATTATAACCCCATATAAAGACCTTATTGATTCAATAATTAACACACATATAAGTGGTGGAGAGCGTAGACTTTTGGCAAGCATATGGTAATGTCATGCATTTGAATCGATTTTTGAGATTATACACTTCTCCCGTACACTTCTTTTGTGTGTGAGAGTAATGCAAAATCTAGAGAGGAGTAGTGAAGGTCTCACTTGCTTGCATATTTCATAAACTTAACTTGTATGTATTTAAATTGATGTCTTGTTATTTGTTTTGATTGAATTGAAATAGTTTTGAAATAACTCAATTCTCATTGATATCTTGATTCAATTTTAGGTGAATTCCCCTCCTCGTTCTTTCTTTTCTTTCATTGCTCGAGGACGAGCAACACTTTAAGTTTGGGAGATTTGATCGGCGTGAAAGTCACCTAGAATTTTGGGCTTAATTGCATGAATTTAATTGGATTTATTTGACTTTAATTCAATAATTAAACATGATTTTAATGGAAATTCTATTTATTGCTTAATTAGATTGAGAAAGGTATTTTTGTTTTTTTACAGAAAAAGGGTGATTTTGAGACAAAAATAGATTCTACAAGTGAAGAGGAAGATGTGGGAGAAAACAGAGCTCGATTTGGAGTTGAAACGAGCAAGAACGGGTCAAAGGAAAATTTGCTATAAATCTCATTTTTTGTTCCATGAGCTAAATTATCCCACATTGATTACTTACCTCAAATTCATCTCACTACCACTACATGAACCTACTTGTCCCACATTGGAAACTCACTCAAATTTCTCTCACCCTTACTACTATAAATACCCTCTTCCATGAAAGTCACCATACACCAATTCTCCACCCATTAAATTCTCCATTAAATTGAATCATTTTCAAGATTCAATAGTTGAGAGAGCTTTTTAACTAAAGATCTCCATAGTTGAGATCCCTCCCTCTTTCGGGGAGAGGGATCAGTAGTTTTAAATGTTTCTCCAGATTAGGATTTTTATTGCTTTTCAAGAAGGTGGTGACACCAAGGAAAGGATGATCCTCATGGATCTAAGACTTCATTAGGTGAAATATAATCCTACTTATTATCTTAATTTGCTTTGGTGAGTGATTGATGCATGATTATATTTCTTAATTGAATTTCTGACTATGATGAGGTTTCTTTTATGGAATATGCATGCATGCTTTAATTTGGGATTAATGCATTTGATATTAGTGTATAGTGATTAGGTTGTGTATTGTGTATCAACATGTCTTG
Source organism: Pogostemon cablin (assembly GCA_023678885.1). Classification (NCBI taxonomy): domain Eukaryota; kingdom Viridiplantae; phylum Streptophyta; class Magnoliopsida; order Lamiales; family Lamiaceae; genus Pogostemon; species Pogostemon cablin. The sequence goes on from CM042951.1 coordinate 35,397,488, forward strand.
TTGTTGTTTTCACCTTTGTTGCTTTACATGATTATCATATATGAGTTTTTTCCATTTATTGCATGAGGATTAATATGGGGGGAGTTTGGCCAAAACCTTCCTATGTTTATAACTACATAAATGAACACTAGGGAGATTACTTGTAATTGAGTTAGTGAAGGGAACCAAACCTTAGTGAATTCATAGTACCTAGAAAGAGAATATTACTTATGATTTATTACCTTTTAGGGAACTCGTACGTGTAATTAGTACCTATTGGGAGGTGACCACTTTGGTCTCGATCCTATGTGCTATTTTGGGATCTTTGTAAGAGTCTACATCCTCTTCATCTCGAGAGAGAGTTTAGGTGGAATTTGTGATCGCCCATACCATGATTAGTTTAAAAATGGAATCAATTAATGATGTTTAATGATTGTTTGAGTACATTGAGAAACTACCATTGCATCCAAAAATATTGTAATTAAATTTATTTTCCTTGTATTTTATTTCCTTTAATTTTTTCTTATTCTCCTTTTCGATCGTCCCTAACTAATCACGATACTATACCTAAAGGCCATGAATCCTAAATTCTCCTGGTTTGATAATTCAACTTGGTTGCCCGTGCCTACACAACAAGAGTACGCTTGCTCTTTTATATTAAAAAATTGTGATCAAGTTCATGGCGCCGTTGCTGGGGAGGTAACGATCTCTAGTAATTTGACGAAGGTTGTTTAGAGTGGTCTTAATAAGGATGTTTTTTTTTTTATTTTTGCATCTTATTTTGCTTTAGAAAATTTTGTTCAAATTTTTCTTTCTCTTGTAGATGTATACCTTGAGAAGGAAGAAGAAAGAGAACACGCCCAAAAATATGAGCTACATGGATATTCTTCGAGATATGGTGAATAGAAGTGCTTATCCCACTATGAACACACAAGGAAATTTTCAAGGATTTCAAATGCCAAATTGTGAACCAAACTTGCAATCGGATTTTGGAGTACAAGTGCCTAATATGCAATTCTAACAACAAGGTTATGGAGATTTTAGAGTTCCTCATCAAATGAGTCAACAAGTATACCCTCAAGGTGTGGATGATGTTTTACAAGGAAATTTTTCTAGAAACAAAGAAGGAAATCAACCACAACTATGGGGAGATTTTCGAGACTCCAACACCTCTTATTCTGCCCAACGTGACTATAAAGACAAGCGTAGAGATGAGTTCATTGAAAAGATTATAAAACGCATGGAGAGGAAGAAGAAGTATAATGAAGAGTGGAAGGATCGAATGGGAAATTGGTGTGAAATGGTGACAAATAAAATCATAGCATAAGGTGCTAGACTGGTGATCGTCGCTATTTTCACCTAAATTTTATATCATTTTTGTATGTGTTTTCGTCTTTTTATTTCGTATTTTTGTATCTTTTTATATTGTATTTTGGGAAATTGATGATGATGATTTTCATGTCTTTGAATAGGTGATTATGAGGATAAATGGTGATAAAAAGCATGAAAAAATGAGAAAGTTGAAGAAAATTGAAAATTGGCCAAAATACATAAAAATACGCCCGTGTTTTTATGTAGTGCCCGTGTTTTTCTGCCAGTGCCAAAACTTACAGAACTTCGAAATTTTGCAGAAAAACACGGGCAAGTGCAGAAAAACACGCCCGTGTTTTTCTGCAAATCAGTCAAAAGTCAAGTTTTCACCTGTGAGCGATTTCTAGGTGTGTTGAGGGGGTATAAATACCCCCAATATCACTACTTGAAGGTAAAAATCAAGGGTTTTGGGCTGCACCCAACCCATCTTCATCCATCCTCATTTCCATCCATCCTCCATCCCTCCATCTTCATCTTCATTTCATCCATCCATTCCTCTTGATTTTCTCACATCCAACCATCCATTCCACCAATCCACCAATCTAAGAAGGGAAGAACATCAAGAAGTGAAGATTTGAGCATGTTGAAGGAAGATAAGGCCAACTTCATAAAGGGAAGTCATTCAACCTTTGATTTGTTGTTTTCTTCATTATTTAGCTCAAATGGAGCAAGTCATAGATTTTATTATTTTTTTAATGAGTTGTAGTGGCTAGTCCTCATGTGAGGTTAGCAATATGATTGGTGAAGGATAATGTAGATTTTGCACATCACGTGTTCGAAGAAATAATTGTATGAATATTTTCTATCATGAATGCTTATTCTCACTTCGTGTATGATTTGTGTGGTTAAATTTTCTATTCATAGTATTAGAATGGCCATTCCAATATTGTGCTTAGTGATTTAATTGAATCGTTGATTGCACGAGATGACTTAGTTAGTGTGAGGGGAGGTAAGCTATACCCTTCTTGTGCTTAGAACCTCATGATAGGACATTAGTGATGAACTAGTGAGGGGAACCCAACTTATAATCATAGTACCTTCATGGGAATTGAGAGTAAGACACAATCCTAGGAGATTTAAACTTGTAAAAGAGTTGAGAACCTAATTGCATTGGCCATAGGGATTAGGGGTACATAAGTGATTGCCCTTAATATCATAACATGATGACATTCAAAGCATGTGTGTGTGTGAATCTACATGAGCCTTTTCCATTATATTGCTTGCCTTACATACTTCTTAGATTGTTCACTTTCACCCATCATCCATCTCATTTGTACATGTTATATCCTTTAATTGCTTTCTTAGGTAGTTTGTAGTATTAATCACTCCCTCCTTTTATAGATTAGTCCTTCTAGAGTGAAACATCTTTCGAATACCGATACATCACTTTTTCCCTTGGGTTCGATATTATAAATTTTGTACTTGGTCACCACGTCTACACACAACGTAGAGTACGCTTACTCTTATCAATTTGTACCAAAATTGAGACTAAGTTCATGGCGCCGTTTCCGGGGAGAAAGGCTTCGGTGTAACGTGTTTGAATTTGCTAGCTCTACTTAGGACATTTTTTTTATTTTTGCTTATATATTTGCTTTGGAAAATCTTGGTCTTAACTTGTTCTTCTTGATAGGTACACCAACCTTGATAGCAGAGAAGAAGGAGCAACCAAAAATAGAAAGTGAAGGAAGTTGTAGCAAGCCTTGAAAAGAAGAGTATGAACATGGATGGTTGGAACAAATACTTGGGAGAAAATTATGGAAATCTATTTGGTTTGGTTCCACCACAACAATCAATTGGCTATATGAATGAGAGCAACTACGGGTATAATTGCCAAATGAGTCAAGCAAGCTCTCAATGCTACAACAATGGGAGTTATGAGGAATGGCAAAGTGCTTACAATGGAAATACGTTCCAACCTCAACAAGCATACACTTATTCCATACCAAGTTCCAACAACCAAGTTCCTCCGGTTACATCTTTATCCGAAAATAATGCCTTAATGGAGTTGTTTAGAAGATATTCTAATGGAAGTGATACAAGGCAAAGTTTTCAAACATGTCTTCCTAGTTATGGGACTCAAGATCTTCAAAGTATGTCAACTTCGTATCCTACGGTGCAACAAGAGTGGATGATGCCAAGTTCTCAAGTAGAGGATATGTTTTACATGCAAGGGAGTAATTTCCAAAATCAAGGGAATTATCTCCAAGAACAAAGTTGGCAACCACCGAGTGAAGAGATAAAGCCATCCGTAGAAGATCGAGTTGGACAACTTATGGAAATGATGTATGAGATGATTGAAGAAAGAAGAGAAGAAAGAAAGAAAAAAGATGAGGAAAATGAGAGGAGATTTGAGGCCCTTGAACGTCAAATGAGTCAAATGATAAGTGAATGGAACACTCTTCAAGAAATTGAGAATTTTGATGAAAAGTTTGAAGAAGAGTTCGAGAGTGAAATGAGCATTTCTAAACCTTTTAACTCTTCAAGTTGCATTGAATTTCAAAATGTTGTTTATATTGACTTTGTCTTACCTATTGATTCTTCTCAATGTCTTAGGGAAAAGAGAAAGCTTGAAGAGATGTTGGGAGCTTATGTGGTAAGAAGGAATAAGTGGTGGTCACGAAAGGAGAGGTCAATGGAATGCAAGTTCAAACAAGTTGAATTTTTAAAGCCAATCTCAAAGGACGTTACTGAGGTCGTTACTTGCCACAAATGCCTAATAGAGGAAGAAGCACAAAGATCAAAATTTGATGGCAAGAACGAACGATATCCTTGGCCATTCCGATGAGTTCTCCATGATCCGTCCGGCTTGAAGACGTTAAACTTAGCGCTAGATGGGAGGCAACCCATCATTATCTTTATTGCTTTATTTATTGATTTCAATAAGGATGATGGATTTGATTTTTGGTGTTTTGGTTTAATTTTTGTGTTTGTTGGTGTTTTGTGTAGAAATTATGTTGTGCTTGGTGTGGATGTGGAGTATATTGAATTACGAGAAGAGCTACGAGGGATGCATCAAAGAGAGTACCTATTATTTGGCTCAAACTTAATTATAGCCTTAGCTAAAAAAAATAAGTTTGGGGGGTTGAATTTTTATGCTCTCGTAGATCTCATTTTATGAACATTTGCACCGGCGTACATAGTTTCCTTGTGTCTTATGTCTTGTGTCTGGTGTTTTTATATTTTTGTGATGTTCTTATTTTCTTGTGTTGTGAGTCGTTTTCTTGAATATGAGTGATGACATGTTGTTGTGATAAGTGATGACAAATTATGATTAAGAATCTCTACACTTTCAAATTGTGACATGTTTTACTTAACTTGTTCAATTTTGAGATGAATGTGGTGTAATAAGTCCTTAAGGTCCGAGCATAAGCTTGTGAGCATTTGAACCTCAACCGTGCATACATGGTATTTCTTCATGAGTGGATCATTGTGTTTGATAAGTTAGAACTTGCTCAAGGACTATAGGAACGAGCCCGATTAGTGGAGATTAATGATATGATCTAAGGTCATCCTTGTCATTTATAGTCATTGTCAAATATTTCCATACCGTGAACATCATCCCTAGTCAACCACTTTGAGCTTATAAGCCTATTTCTTGTGAATTTAGCACTTAACAACCCTTGATTACCCATATGAGCCTTATATATGTATCCTTTTGTGTGAGTAATTGAGGAGATGGTGGCTAGAAATGTTTGATGAGATAACAAAAGAAGAAAGAAAATGGTAAAAAAGTAAGAAAAAGGTTGAAAAGAGCACAAGCAATAATGCACATGCAACCTAAAAACAAGAGAAGGAGCAAGAAACAACAAGATGCTCAAGAAAATAAAAGTTCAAAGAAAGGAAGCATGCATCATGAGGAGCTCGATTCATAGGATAAAGATGATGAATAGTGCTTGTGACCAACAAAGATAAAAAAGGAAGAAAAGAAAAGGTGGATGAATGGAAGAAAGTAGCTACCTCTTCGATTACTTACGCTTGATTAGTCACTATGATCCATATTCTTCCTACCTTACCAAAGAGCCTATCATTACATCCAAATATAAAGACCTTTTTGATCATTGATTGAAACTTTGGAGGTTTGTGAATGTAGTCCACGAGCAAGCTTATCGCGAGTCGAGCCAATCGATTGATGAGTGTTGTTGTACCTAAATCATAGATTGTTGAGTGAAATTGATATCCTATGTGAGGCTTGGACGAAAAATGGACTATATTACACTTTATTCTCTTTGATTGAACTTGTTAATTTCTCATGTCATGAATTTAATGTTGTAAGATGACTTAGCATAAGTTGTAGTTATTATTGCTATCGATGTGTTATTGCTTATATTCGTTAGGTCTTTTTCTAGGTGAAAATTTCTCCTCTTGTTTTATCATTTTTGTTGTTCGGGGATGAACAACACTTTAAGTTTGGGGGGTTGATCGTCGTTATTTTCACCTAAATTTTATATCATTTTTATGTGTTTTTTCGTCTTTTTGTTTCGTATTTTTGTATCTTTTTATATTGTATTTTGGGAAATTGATGATGATGATTTTCATGTCTTTGAATAGGTGATTATGAGGATAAATGATGATAAAAAGCATGAAGAAAGGAGAAAGTTGAAGAAAATTGAAAATTGGCCAAAATACATAAAAACACGCCCGTGTTTTTATGTAGTGCCCGTGTTTTTCTGCCAGTGCCAAAACTTACAGAACTTCGAAATTTTGCAGAAAAACACGGGCAAGTGCAGAAAAACACGCCCTTATTTTTCTGCAAATCAGTCAAAAGTCGTGTTTTCACCTGTGAGCGATTTCTAGGTGTGTTGAGGGGGTATAAATACCCCCAATATCACCACTTGAAGGTAGAAATCAAGGGTTTTGGGCTGCACCCAACCCATCTTCATCCATCCTCATTTCCATCCATCCTCCATCCCTCCATCTTCATCTTCATTTCATCCATCCATTCCTCTTGATTTTCTCACATCCAACCATCCATTCCACCAATCCACCAATCTAAGAAGGGAAGAACATCAAGAAGTGAAGATTTGAGCATGTTGAAGGAAGATAAGGCCAACTTCATAAAGGAAAGTCAATCAACCTTTGATTTGTTGTTTTCTTCATTATTTAGCTCAAATGGAGCAAGCCATAGATTTTATTATTTTTTTAATGAGTTGTAGTGGCTAGTCCTCATGTGAGGTTAGCAATATGATTGGTGAAGGATAATGTAGATTTTGCACACCACGTGTTCGAAGAAATGATTGTATGAATATTTTCTATCATGAATGCTTATTCTCACTTCGTGTATGATTTGTGTGGTTAAATTTTCTATTCATAGTATTAGGATGGCCATTCCAATATTGTGCTTAGTGATTTAATTGAATCGTTGATTGCACGAGATGACTTAGTTAGTGTGAGGGGAGGTAAGCCATACCCTTCTTGTGCTTAGAACCTCATGATAGGACATTAGTGATGAACTAGTGAGGGGAACCCAACTTATAATCATAGTACCTTCATGGGAATTGAGAGTTAGACACAATCCTAGGAGATTTAAACTTGTAAAAGAGTTGAGAACCTAATTGCCTTGGCCATAGGGATTAGGGGTACATAAGTGATTGCCCTTAATATCATAACATGATGACATTCAAAGCATGTGTGTGTGTGAATCTACATGAGCCTTTTCCATTATATTGCTTGCTTTACATACTTCTTAGATTGTTCACTTTCACCCATCATCCATCTCATTTGTACATGTTATATCCTTTAATTGCTTTCTTAGGTAGTTTGTAGTATTAATCACTCCCTCCTTTTATAGATTAGTCCTTCTAGAGTGAAACATCTTTCGAATACGGATACATCACTTTCTCCCTTGGGTTCGATATTATAAATTTTGCACTTGGTCACCACGTCTACACACAACGATAGAGTACGCTTACTCTTATCAATTTGTACCAAAATTGTGACTAAGTTCAATTGGATTCCATTGAACACCAAATAACTCAAGTTGTGTCCACCATAGAGAGATTTCAAGAAGAGAACAACAAGCCTTCTACCTCCGGAACAAAGAGAGAATGCATGATCGTTAAGGATAGAAAAGAGGCTAGTTTGGGGGTTGATGAGGTTATGAAGGATAAGAGAGAAAGAGTTCCTAAGTGGGTGAAAGTCAAAGAGTTGAAAGAAGAGTTGAAGGAGGAATTTGAAAGATTTGTTGAGTCTCTTGAAGTGATGGTTGAGAAAGTAAAGCTTCGAAACCAAGAAGAGATTCATGCACTTATGGAAGAAAAAAAATATCCGAAAACTAAGATCATGGATTCTACTCCCCACAAGAAAAAACCTTCTCATTTTATTGAAATTTCAAACTCTCTTAAGAATTTTCATAATTTTATTGATAAAAACTTGTTCGTTGAAAATTATAGGAAAAGGGTTGCAAGAGGGCACTAACATTTGTCAATGCCCGAATTCTTACGGGGGGTGTGGTTGAAGTTCTAAACGCATATAAAGCCCCATGAAAAAAGTGGAACAAGTGGAAAGGGTCATTCCTTGTGAAGAACGCCTTCGGGAAATAATTGCTTGAACTATTCAACAAGAAATGACACGTTCTTGTGGTTGAACGGGAGAGCACAAGGCACTACTTCAAGAAAAAAACCTATGACGGTGCCTAAAGACTATTCTAGACCACCATGAGCTTGAAAATATCATCCGGCTTGAAGACATTAAACTTAGCGCTTGATGGGAGGCAACTCATTTTATGTGAGTTGTATTTGTGACTTTGGGTTCGTTGAGTGGTTAGGGTAGGGACATTTTTTTGCTTTGATTTGTTTTTATTTTATGGTTGTGTTTGTAGGGACGAAAGCGTGGTGTCATGGTATTGGCTTTGAAGAGCAAAGGAGTGGTGCAAATTGAGATAACGAACACTTCTCAACTTAAAATCGACTTTGTCTAATTTAAGTTTGGGGGGATGTTGCTTTCGTTACTTCACTTTTCTATGGTTTGAATTATAAAATTGCATCCATGAACTCCTACTTGAGCATATTGCACCAGCGCACGTTTAAGTCCTTACTCTTTTCTTTGGCACATATTTTCTCAACTTTTGTTGTTTTTATTTTTCGTGCTTTTCTTGCTTTATTTTGTTTTCAATAAAGAGAAAATCTTTCTTGGCTCTCTTGTACTTAATTGTGAGAAATTTTGAAACTATGATGTTTGGTTGAAACTTGTGATGAGATGGATTTTTACTTGTGTACTTGTTGAGTTATGGTTTTTTTTTTGTGTTGTCTTTCACTACTATAAGCCCGTGAGCTTTTGAGCCTTAAAATCATGAAATCAAATGGTTTTTCCTTTCTTGTGTATGCATCATTCTTTTGTGTGCATTTTAGAACTTGCCATTGCGTCTTCTTGAAGCTACACGTGTGTGAAGATTGTTGGGAATAATTTAAGGTCATCTTTGTTTTGATGAGTCACTTAGCCAAATTAATCCTACCAAATGAAATCATATCGTAGTTTGCCCCTTTGAGCTTATTATCCTTATTTCTTTAGCAACCTACAAATTTATTCATTTTTATCCATATTTTATATCCTAATCACCTTTGTCGATTAGTAGAGGATTAATGGGGATGAAGTGGTTGAATTGAGCTTACAAGAGAGTTTGGAAAGAGAGAAATGGTGAAAGTGCAAGAAAAGAGGGAGAAAAGATGAAAAAAAGGAGGTTGTGTGAAAAGAAAAATTGAGTGAAGCTTGTATAAAAGAAGCACAAAGGAGCTATACTAGAACATAGAAAGAGAGCCCTTGGTGAAAAAAGAGAAAAAAAACTCAATAGTGGAGAAGAGAATAAAAAGGTTCTTTAGTTTGTTGGATGGATAAATTATATTTTTATTAAGGTAGAAAAATAAAAAAAGTGTGGATGAGAGTTGAGGCTACCAACCAACTTGAATTCTTCACTAATTTGAGGAAAGAGAGAGTGAGAGTTGATAATGGCCGTCAACTTAAATTCTCTACTAATCTTGAGCTTATTTTTCCTAAATATTTTTCCTACCCAATACCAAAGAGCCTACATTACAACCACATATGAAGACCTTATTGATTCAATAATTAACACACATACAAGTGGTGGAGAGCGTAGACTTTTAGCAAGCATATGGTAATGCCATGCGTTTGAATCGATTTTTGAGAGTATACACTTCTCCCATACACTTCTTTTGAGTGTGAGAGTAATGCAAAATCTAGAGAGGAGTAGTGAAGGTCTCACTTGCTTGCATATTTCCTAAACTTAACTTGTATGCATTTAAATTGATGTCTTGTTATTTGTTTTGATTGAATTGAATGGTTTTGAAATAACTCAATTCTCATTAATATCTTGATTCAATTTTAGGTGAATTCCCCTCCTCGTTCTTTATTTTCTTTCGTTGCTCGAGGACGAGCAACACTTTAAGTTTGGGGAATTTAATCGGCTTGAAATTCACCTAAAATTTTGGGCTTAATTGCATGAATTTAATTGGATTTATTTGGCTTTAATTCAATAATTAAGCATGATTTTAATGAAAATTCTATTTATTGCTTAATTAGTTTGAGAAAGGTATTTTTGTTTATTTTTCAGAAAAAGAGTGATTTTGAGACAAAAATGGATTCTACAAGTGAAGAGGAAGATGTCAGAGAAAACAGAGCTCGATTTGGAGTTGAAACGAGCAAGAACGGGACAAAGAAAAATTTGCTATAAATCTCATTTTTTGTCCCATGAGCTAAATTATCCCACATTGATTACTTACCACAAATTCCTCTCACTACCACTACATGAACCCACTTGTCCCACATTGGAAACTCACTCAAATTTCTTTCACCCTTACTACTATAAATATCCTCTTCCATGAAAGCCACCATACACCAATTCTCCACCCATTAAATTCTCCATTAAATTGAATCATTTCCAAGATTCAATAGTTGAGAGAGCTTTTTAACTAAAGATCTCCATAGTTGAGATTCCTCCCCCTTTCGGGGTGAGGGATCCGTAGTTTTAAATGTTTCTCCAGATTAGGATTTTTATTGCTTTCCAAGAAGGTGGTGACACCAATGAAATGATGATCCTCATGGATGTAAGACTTCATTAGGTGAAATATAATCCTACTTATTATCTTAATTTGCTTTGGTGGGTGATTGATGCATGATTATGTTTCTTAATTGAATTTCCGACTATGATGAGTTTCGTTTATGGAATATGTATGCATGCTTTAATTTGGGATTAATGCCTTTGATATTAGTGTATAGTGATTAGGTTGTGTATTGTGTATCAACATGTCTTGTTGTTGTTTTCACCTTTGTTGCTTTACATGATTATCATATGTGAGTTTTTTCCATTTATTGCATGAGGATTAATATGGGGGAGTTTGGCCAAAACCTTCCTATGTTTAGAATTACATAAATGAACACTAGCGAGATTACTTGTAATTGAGTTAGTGAAGGGAACCAAACCTTAGTGAATTCATAGTACCTAGAAAGGGAATATTACCTATGATTTAGTATCTTTTAGGGAACTCATACGTGTAATTAGTACCTATTGGGAGGTGTTCACTTTGGTCTCGATCCTATGTGCTATTTTGGGGTCTTTGTAAGGGTCTACATTCTCTTCATCTCGAGAAAGAGTTTAGGTGAAATTTGTGATCGCCCTTACCATGATTAGTTTAAAAATGGAATCAATTAATGATGTTTAATGATTGTTTGAGTACATCGAGAAACTACCATTGCATCCAAAAATATTGTAATTAGATTTATTTTCCTTGTATTTTATTTCCTTTTATTTTTTCTTATCCTCCTTTTCGATCGTCCCTAACTAATCACGATACTATACCTAAAGGCCATGAATCCTAAATTCCCCCGGTTCGATAATTCAACTTGGTTGCCCGTGGCTACACGACAAGAGTACGGTTGCTCTTTTATATTGAAAAATTGTGATCAAGTTCATGGCGCCGTTGCTGGGGAGGTAACGGTCTCTAGTAGTTTGACGAAGGATTGTTTAGAGTGGTCTTAATAACGACATTTTTTTTATTTTTGCATCTTATTTTGCTTTAGAAAATTTTGTTCAAATTTTTCTTTCTCTTGTAGGTGTATACCTTGAAAAGGAAGAAGAAAGAGAACAAGCCCAAAAATATGAGCTACATGGATATTCTTCGAGATATGGTGAATATAAGTGTTTATCCCACTATGAACACACAAGGAAATTTTCAAGGATTTCAAATGCCAAATTGTGAACCAAACTTGCAATCGAATTTTGGAGTGCAAGTGCCTAATATGCAATTCCAACAACAAGGTTATGGAGATTTTGGAGTTCTTCATCAAATGAGTCAACAAGTATACCCTCAAGGTGTGGATGATGTTTTACAAGGAAATTTTTCTAGAAACAAAGAAGGAAATCAACCACAACTATGGGGAGATTTTCGAGACTCCAACACCTCTTATTCTGCCCAACGTGACTACAAAGACAAGCGTAGAGATGAGTTGATTAATTTGTTATCTATGTCATGATTGTTGCTAATCTCATCCTTGCAACATTTGGAACCCATTTATCTTGCATTCATTTATTTCTTATCTCTTGCATTAGTTTAATTGCATTCATTTGCATCTTATCCTCTTTTTCGAGCGTCCTTATAAAATCACGATAAACTTGAGATCGCTTAAACTCTTGTACCTTCCTCCCTGTGGTTCGATAAATTCTTTAATTGATCATCCCGACTATAACGACCAATCACCTATCTATCCATTTACTTTTTGCACGTGGATTAAGGAGTATTATTATTTAATGTGTAGTAGGTAGTTGTATTAATGGGGTGTGTAGATTCTATATTTTAATTGTATTAGTGGGTGGGTGGGTCACATGTGTCTAAAAGTGAAAATTGATATATTAAGACTGGACGACCCAAAATGGTAAAATGAATAGATTGATAGTGGACAGAGGGAGTATTATAATAACTCATACCCGTCCCAAACCCGTTTATCAATACCAGTTGATTACACATACCCATTTAAAATTATTAAGATGTTAGGACCAATAATATTAATTCAAAATTATTAATATTGAAGAAAATAATTTAATAATGAATTAATTCTTAAAACTAAATTATACCCTTCCCAAACCCGTTTATCAATACCCGTTGATTACACATACCCATTTAAAATTATTAAGATGTTAGGACCAATAATATTAATTCAAAATTATAAATAATGAAGAAAATAATTTAATAATGAATTAATTGTTACTACATTATACTTTTTTCAAATCCATTTATCAATACCCGTTTATTACACATACCCATTTAAAATTATTAAGATGTTAGGAGCAATAATATTAATTCAAAATTATTAATATTGAAGAAAATAATTTAATAATGACACGTATTCGTATCCATTTAAATATAAACTACTCATATTCGTAGTCGTGTTATTAAAAATATATATTATAATAGTCATACCCATCCAAAATTCATTTATCAATACCCGTCCCAAATCCGTTTGTCATTACCCGTTGATTACACACCCATTAAAAATTATTAAGATGTTAGGACCAATAATATTAATTCAAAATTATTAATAATGAAGAAAGTAATTTAAATCAATACCGATTGATTACACATACCCATTTAAAATTATTAAGATGTTGGGACCGATAATATTAATTCAAAATTATTAATAATGAAGAAAATAATATAATAATAATTTAATTATTAAAACTACATTATAGATTTCATCCAATAATGTGATGAACGGAAGAGATTTAAAAAGGACTAGTAATCAAAATCAAGGGAGCAGATTAAAAATTGACTCAATTTTCACTTTTTTCACTTTACTATTATATATATATATATATATATATATACTAATTACGAATACGCTACTATAAATAACTTTTTAAAAGTATGAGGTGCCTGATTAATTGTTGTATATTTTTTTATTTTTTTATTTTAATATCACATATATAATATTTTTACTTTTATTTTATTATTATTATTATTCATGTATATCTTTAAATCATGTAAATCCATAAATTAAATACCACCTTTAATCATATTTTTTTGATTGGGTAGGAATAGATAATTAATAAAATATAAATATATCCAATTATTATTATTTTTATCATTATTATTATTATTGTTATTATTATTCATGTACATTTTCAAATTAAATACCACATTTAATCATATTTTTTTATTGGTAATGAATACTACTTTTATTTTTTTTTTATTATTATTATTCATGTATATCTTTAAATTATATATATCTATAAATTAAATATCATCTTTAATTATATTTTTTGATTGATTATAATAATTCATCCGCGTATTACATGGGAATGTGTACTCGTAAATTGAACTTATCACTTTATATCACTTTATATTTGATCAAATAAAACTTAATTTTATTAAAATACTAATATTTTTTAGGATGCCTTAGAAATCTTCTTAATTACTATAAGATACAAACTTAAAAAAAATATTACTACTAATGTCACGACCCACTTTACGTAACTTATAATTCAAATATTAATTATCATAAATATCATAATTATAAAAATCTGCACTCATTTTTTTTTCTCATAATATATATATCCAAACGGTCACACCAGTTCAACATACGCAACTGGTTTCTGACACCACATCAAACCACACAAACTGGTGACAATACTTATTATATTACATAATAAAATATCAGCGGAAACAAAATAAACACACGGTCTAGCCATCAGGTCGTCATCTATGTACATCTTGCTCAAACCCTGTAGGAGCTCCACAGCTTGCATAGTACATCACATACTCAAATATCATCCAGCTCACCTACAATGCATAAACTAGTGAGACAAAAATCTCAGTAAGTAAAAATCATGCATGATAGTGCATGAAAATGCATTTATTTTCTAATCTTTCTAGTTGATCTCTTTTATCATGAAACTGTTCATGTTGCGGGATCCCCACGACACACTTATGATATACACCCCAAATGAGCTCAATGGGGAAGATTTTTCTGAACCCCGAAAATAGTGCCGAGAATAATTTTTCCGAACTCTGGCAAAGTGGTGGGGACGATTTTTCCGAACCCCTAAAAAAATGTCGGGAATGATTTTTTCGAACCCTGACAGAGATGCATATATAGTGGCCGCACACACCATTAGTATCTTATTAATTTTAGGGAAAACACTTTTTATGATTAATATGCATGGTATGCAACCAGTGCAATTTAATATACATCATAAATCATTTATGACATTAATATCAATATTTAATCACAATAAAATAACAACTTAATTTTAATTCACACATATTCACTTCTGGTATAACAACTTCACCTCAATCACAAATACATTTATAAAATAATCACTTCACCTTGGATCACACGAATCCCTTTTTAGGATAACAACTTCATCTCGAATCACACAGATCCTTATAACCAAATCTTCCCCAATCATACAGTAAGACAATTATATAATTTCAAATCACATAAATTCACAACTTGTATCACCAATTAACTCCAAATAATTCATGACAAAATTAAACTAATCACAATTAATTTGCAACATAATTCACACACAACATATTTATGCATTGTAGTTGGACTTCTACTTACTTGAACTCCGACAATAGTAACACTATAGACCCGTGAAGAACAATAGCCAATTCCTTCCTTCCCATTCCGGCACACCGTTTTTTTTATTGCCGATTGATTTTGGGGTGTGAGGTGATGAATTCCTCACCCCCGTATATATAGGCAAGGGAAAAGGGATTGGGGATGGCAAATTTCAATTTGGCCACTTCAACATGCCATGCATGAATTCCAACTTGGCTGCTAATGCCATCTCAACTTGCAGCCAATAATTTTGACCCTCTTTTTTTTATTTATTATATTATTATTATTATTATTATGAAAATACGTGTAATACTTAATAATTAAGAAAATTATATTTATACACATAAAATAATTTACTCATATATCTAAATTAATACACGTAAATATTTATGCACACAAATATTCACATATTGTCACCATTATTATCACAGATGTCTCAAATAAAATGTAAAGATAAATAAAATTGAGAAACAATTGTCACATAATTTTAAAATGCACATAATACAAATTAAATTATATTGGCACACTAGTAGTGAGAAGCTTGGGTATTACATTCTTCCCTTCTTATAAAAATTTCGTCCTCGAAATTTACTTACCTGAAGAGGTCCGGATATTTAGCCATCATCTCATCCTCTCTTTCCCAAGTAGCCTCCTCAACTAGTTGGTTCCTCCATAATACTTTTACTAATGGTATTTCTTTATTTCTGAGCTTCTTCACGTCTCGCCACAAGATCTCAACTGGTACTTCCTCATAACTCAAATCTTCTTTCAACTCAACTGGTTCCTGCCTGAGAACATGAGATGGATTTGGAACATACTTCCTCAACACAGACACATGAAATACATCATGTACTCTAGACATTGATGCTGGTAACTCCAACTTATAGGCAACACTACCAACTTTCTCAATGATAGTGAACGGACCAACATATCTTGGACTGAGTTTCCCTTTCCTTCCAAATCGCATTATCCCCTTCATTGAAGATACTTTCAGAAATACCTGATCACCCACTTCAAATTCCAATTCTCTCCTCCGTTTGTCTGCATAACTCTTTTGCAGATCTTGAGCAACTTTCATCTTCTCTCGTATACGGGTAACAGCTTCTGACATTTCATGAATCAAGTCTGGACTCAAAAGTTTTCTCTCTCCAACTTCATCCCAATATACTGGAGATCTACACTTTCTCCCATACAATGCTTCATATGGAGCCATCCCGATGGTAGACTGATAACTGTTATTGTACGAGAACTCTATCAAAGGTAAAAATTTACTCCACTGACCTTGAAAATCCAACACACACGCTCTGAGCATATCCTCCAAGATTTGTATTGTACGCTCTGATTGACCATCTGTCTGTGGATAGAATGCTGTGCTGAAAGATAATTGTGTCCCCAACGCCTTATGTAAACTCTTCCAGAAAGCACACAAGAATCTCGTATCTCTGTCTGACACAATGGTAAGTGGTACTCCATGGAGTCTGACAATCTCCTGTATATATAGTTGGGCATAACGATCCATGGAATACGTAGAGCTAATAGGAAGAAAATGAGTTGACTTAGTCAATCGATCCACAATAACCCAAATGGCATCGTGACCTTTCACTGTCTTCGGTAGCCCGATAACAAAATCCATCGTGATATTCTCTCACTTTCATTCTGGAATAAATAAAGAATGCAAAGTTCCTGCTGGTCTCTGATGCTCGGCTTTGATTTGCTGACAAGTCAGACATTGCTCTACATATCGAGCAACATCTCTCTTCATCCCTGGCCACCAATAATATGACTTCAAATCTCTATACATCTTAGTAGCTCCTGGATGTACAGAGTATGGTGTTGAATGAGCTTCAGCCATCACTTCTTTCCGAATGTCATCCACTTCAGGTAGACATAATCAATCTCCATAACGAATCACGCCATCATCTCCTAATTGGAAGTCAGAAGACTTTCCAGAGCTGATATTATTCTTTATCTTGTCAAATAACTTATCCTCCTGTTGGCTCTGTCAAATCTTATCCATCAAAGTTGGTCGAAGTGTCAGAGCTGCCATCCTTACTTCCAACGATCCTTCCTGAATGATCTCCACACCCATCTTTTGCAAATCAAGTAACTCTGGTTTCTGATTTATGGTCATAGCAGCTACACTCTGTATTGCCTTTCGGCTCAATACATCAGCAACCACATTGGCTTTTCCCGAATAATAATTGATAACACAGTCGTAATCCTTCACTAATTCCAACCATCTTCTTTGCCTCATATTCAACTCTTTTTGAGTGAAAAAGTACTTCAAACTCTTATGATCAGTATAGATTTTACAACGTTCTCCATACAGATAATGCCTCCAAATCTTGAGTGCAAACACCACTGCGGCTAACTCTAAATCATGAGTTGGGTAATTCTTCTCATACTCTCTTAACTGTCTGGATGCATAAGCTATCACTTTCCCATTCTGCATCAATACACACCCAAGACCATTCTTTGAAGCATCACTGTAAACCTTGAAGTTTCCTGTCTCCGTAGGAATAGTTAAAATAGGTGCTGATGTCAATCGTCTCTTCAATTCTTGGAAACTTTATTCACATTCCTCCGTCCATGTGAACTCCTGGTCAACTGTGTTAATGGTGAAGCAATCTTAGAAAATCCTTCAACAAACCTTCGATAATATCCCGCCAATCCAAGAAAGCTACGAATCTCAGTGGGATTTGAGGGTTGTGACCAATCATGGATTGCTTTAAATTTACATGGATCTACCGAAATTCCTTCTTCCGATACTATGTGACCCAAGAAAACAACTCGATCCAACCAAAATTCACATTTCTTAAATTTCGCATATAACTGATTCTCCTTCAGAATCTCTAACACCTTTCTTAAGTGTAGAGCATGATCCTCCTTATTCTTAGAGTAAATCAGAATATCATCAATAAATTCAATCACAAACTTATCGAGAAATTTCTGAAATACTCTATTCATCAAATCCATAAATGCTGCCGGAGCATTTGTCAAACCAAACGACATCACCAAAAATTCATAATGCCCATACCTTGTACTAAATGCAGTCTTCGGAATATCCTCCTCCCTAATTTTCAACTGATGATACCCCGACCGTAAATCAATCTTAGAAAAGATAGCTGCACCCTGTAGTTGATCGAACAGATCATCAATGCGAGACAATGGATACTTATTCTTAATTGTAACTTTGTTGAGATCCCGATAATCAATACACATCCTCAATGTGCCATCCTCCTTTCGAACAAACAGAACTGGTGCTCCCCAAGGGGAGAAACTAGGTTGGATGAATCCTTTGTCTAGCAACTCTTGTAACTGTATCTTCAATTTCTTCAGTTCAGCTGGTGCCATTCTGTATGGCGCTTTAGATATATGAGCAGTTCCTGGTTGTAACTCAATAACAAACTCTATTTCCCGGTCTGGTGGCAAACCTGGAAGATCATCATGAAATACCTCCAGATATTCTCGAACTACTGGTACATTATCAAGAACTGAACATTGCTGCCCCTCAACATTCATTACACTCACCAGATACCCCTCACAACCACTTTCCAACAACCAATGTGCTTTTGCTACTGATATCACTGGAAATCTGAAGCTTTTCTTGATTCCAACAAAAGTGAACGGTTCTCCTTTCACTGGTTGAAAAGTGATACTCTTCTTCTGACAATCTATTGTAGCACCGTATTTTGACAGCCAATCCATGACCAATATGATAGCATAATCATTCATACTTAACACAATCAAATTAGCAAGGAGTTGTCTTCCTTCAATAGGAATAACACAACCTCGAAGAAGTTGATAGTTTGCTTTGACTCACCAGAAGGTATCATCACCTCATAATTAGTTTTTATCAAGTTAGGTGTTCCACCCAACTTCCTCACATACTCAGCTGATGAATTCCTCACCCCCGTATATATAGGCAAGGGGAAAGGGATTGGGGGATGACAAATTTCAATTTGGCCACTTCAACATGCCATGCATGAATTCCAACTTGGCTGCTAATGCCATCTCAACTTGCAGCCACCAATTTTGACCCTCTTTTTTTTATTTATTATATTATTATTATTATTATTATTATTATTATGAAAATACGTGTGATACTTAATAATTAAGAAAATTGTATTTATACACATAAAATAATTCACTCATATATCCAAATTAATACACGTAAATATTTATGCACACATATATTCACATATTGTCACCATTATTATCACAGATGTCTCAAATAAAATGTAAATAAAATACACATAATACAAATTAAATTATATTGGCACACTAGTAGTGAGAAACTTGGGTATTACAACTAACTACATAAATATATAGTGATATTCCAACTTTACTCTTACAATATGCTGCACATAAATAATTACGATGCAACATTCATTTACGTTATGTGCAACAGAAAGTTTATGTGTAGCAAATATTATGTAAAATATTTTATGTGCTGCAAAAATAATACGTCCAACAATAAATATTATATGCATAAAAAAAATTGTAAGTGTTATGTGCAGCAAAAAAAGTTGTATATATTATGTACAACAAAAATAATGTTATGTATGTGCAACATAAAAGTTGTTAGTCACATTAAGTTGATGGTATATTGGGTAATTGATCTTAATTTTTTGTATCTAGGAGTAATTTTTTTAAATTGATGTATCTCATATTAATAATAAGTATTAAGTGTGTATCTAATAGTAATTATTCATATTTTTTATCCGTTTTATAAAACTCATTTTGCATGACGATTTAATATAAAATTACAAAATTTTATCAATATAAATATGTATTTAGCATTTCATTAATTTAAATAAATGTCAAAAACTTGTGTGCACCCGGGCGCACGGGCACACTCCGTGCGCCTTTAGAATTTTGTATTAAATTGTATACCCTTTAGTATAAAGATGGTGGAACTCTTCAAGAGAGCTGCGGTTCATACTGTGCAAGTGTATACCATTTAGAATAAAATGGTGTACTCTTATTAATTAAAGCCCTTTAGAACAAAACAATGTACTATTATCCATAATACTAAATTCTAAAGGCGCACGGTGTGCATCCATGAGTACGCAAGCCTCACTCTAAATAAATTTCCTTTAAAATTATTGTATTTCCTAGACTCAATATAATTTCCATACTATCTTTGTGGTATTTTCCGCGATCTTTTGCAATTTAAGACCACTTTTGGTGAATTGACTTTTAATCAACTTACCGTTATTGTTTTTGAAATTGAGAAAGTATGTAAACTTCTATGCACAACCTACCACTCTCTTTATTCTTTAGAATATCATTCATGATGAAAGAATATATATATATATAAAAGAAAAAGTATATTGTGAGACGATAATTATATAAAACAGGTTGATCAATTATTAAAATATGTTTGTTATATAAGTAAAATATGTTAATTTATAGTTAAAATATATTTTGTAAAGTATAATGTATTTATTTGATTTATTATTGAGTTAGATTTATTTGTTGATTCAATAGGCTCGATAAATTAGAAGATAATATTACTTGGATGTGCTATTGATTATAGGATCCATTATTCAGGAAGATGATGCCTTACATATCATGGAGCTCATAATAATTATCATGCAAATTTAAAGGTGGATTTAATTCGGTATAATAATAATATTGAGTGTAATATTCTTGAAATTAGATGTTAATTAATTAATTTAGTTATCAATAACTTATTCAATTAACGGGCATTTGATATTTTAAACACGGGAAGATTTACACACACATACCAAAAAGGAGTTCATAACACCACTAAAAAGTAACAAAGTATTTCAATAAATGTTATTTAGTGGATTGAGTAATTATTGATGGGCTTAGGGCAATGTGGTCCGGCGTGAACATAATAAGATATTTACATATTGAATTAGTTATTCAACATTCGGTGTTTCATTGGTATTTCACAATATAAAAAAATTATACCCTATAAATGACCATTAAACCCTTGAGGTATGTGATGAATTTTGGACATTGATTATAATACATTAAACCCTCTAAATCCTATTGTAGCCTTTATATGTACATGAGTCCGTCTGTCCTAGATAACACAAATTTAAAAAATAACTAATCAAGAATTCAAAATGCTATAAGGTCGAGAGGGCGATAACCAAAGGTTATATTGTACATTATTGAGACAACTGAGACCATTTAGAGTATCGTTGCCCACATGACGTTTGACCGAAGCTAAGGAATACTGCAGAAGAACAAGAGGTCATTTTACCGCATATTAGCGTTACACAGACCGACGATGGAAAAGTAAGAAAATAGGGTGTGAGATAAATCATCATGACTCATCAGTACGTTTAATTTTTAAATTAAATTATGAGTGAATTGGTTAGTGCTGGAGGAATTGAGACAAATTTAATAGAATATAAAACTAACTGCCCAATCTTTATTCCCAGAAATGGGCCACTCAAGCTTGAAAACAACAACTAACTTCATATTTTTATAATGTCTGCTATTCCATTTCTGGAAGCTCAAATAAACTATCTACTGTAGCCGTAGACATCACAATAATTGGTTAGGGTTGTGTATATATACTTACAACAGCTACGTCATATAATACTAGCACTTAGTATTAATTATGATGATTAAATTAATATTCTTTTATCGATTGCTAGATTCTTAATTAAACAAATCATTAATTAATTTTGAGATATATATGCATTAACATCGATCGATTGATGCTAATTTAAAATATTAGAGCTAGTTTTATGTGACGTGTGAACTGTAATTTTATAATTTATAAAATGAATTATTACTTGAAAAGATAATTTTATAAATATCAAACTATTTCAAATTATATCAAATGGTTTGTCATAAAACATTCATTAACACAACATAATTTCAACAAGAATAATTTATTATGTACTGAGTTCTAGAAAATTAGTTGATATTTTTACTTTATTTGAGTATACTTTGCAATTTTCAATAATAAATAAATTATTAAGTAAGTTTTGTGATATGTAAAAGTGTAACAATCTTAAAATTAAAATATAGTGCGAGATTGTTGGATTTTGTGTGCGAATTTGTTAATGGAGAGACAAATATAATAAGCATGAATTTACTTATGAAATAGGGGATCTCATTTTCATTTCAAAACACCGCAACACTTGTGTGAGATTTTTTCTTTTCTTTTCTTTTCTTTTCTTAATTATTACTTCCTCTGTCCCAATAAATTGTGCACGTGTTCTAGCGTAGAGATTAAGAAAAATTATTTTTTTTTATGTATAAATATGTGTAAAATTATTAGAATATGTGTAAAAAATAAGTATTTTAGATTATTTAATAAAAAATGTGTATAAAGTTATTGAGATATGTGCAAAAATTTAGCAGTATTGTTATGTATTTTTCTATTTTTAGAAACGTGGATGAATGTTGGAACGTATCAAGAATGAAAGTTTGTAGTAATTAATGGGTTATTACTACTTTTACAGTATGGATTTTATCAATTTTATTTAAATTATTATCATTTTCCATTTATCCAATACACATAAAATACTTTAGTTTATTATTTAAAATTATATTACTTCCAATAAATTAATTAAAGTTATTTAAAAGGTAATTTTTCTTATACTTCGACCTACAATAACGGTAAAGTTTAATTAAGGAGTGAGTAATCAAACTTATAGTATATTTCGCTCTCAAAAATCAAATATATATTTCTTGTCGGTCTAATACTGTTGTAGAATGACGGATGGTCTTGAAATATTATTCTTTCAAAAGATTATGTCTCTTAAAAAACATGTGTAGCATTTGGATTGAAGTATTCACCAAATTAATTCATTTAATTTTTGGAATAAGCCAAATGATTTAGATTTATGTTATAAGATTCGATTCTCATGTGGTCTCAACACCTGATTGTTACCTCTAAGCTACTAAATGTGACATAATTAATCGAAATAATTTGGATTTCTTCAAAATAATTAGTAGGACTATTCATCATTTAATCATTGACTACTTAGTATTTAGACATGAAATATTAGACAATTATATTACAAAAGGACAGAGAGATCTAATGATTCACATCTTCTCTTTCCTTCAATAGAAAATGTGATGGATTAGGAAGTTTCAAAACAAGAACAATTAGTGGCCCACCAAAATATGTCCCCTACTTACTCTAATAATTATGTTACCTTTTATTTATTTCTACTTTGTGTTTTATTTTTTTCCCTTTTTATTTTGTTCTCACTTTTATTATTGTTGTGTATAATTTAATCCAATGATATGATGACCTTTGTTTTCAAAAGAGTTATGCACATCCAACCAATATTTCAGGTTAGGTAGTTGGAATATGTTCGTTGAAATCGACATATTCTTGGGCAACATGTCCTATATGTGTTTAAAATAATATTATTTGAGTAAATTTCATGTAATATTGTTTTATGCAGAGATTGTTTCATTTTTTTTTTTATGAGCAAGAATAACTCTTCAGTAAAAATCTTACTTTCTCTAATAAGTTTTTCACTCTTTTTTTATTGGCAAAAGCTCCTGCACCACCGGGGACACGCCGTGTCCCCATATGAACACAATCATCCATCTCCATATTCTATTTAAACTTATGTAGTGCTAGGGAATTAAATTACAAAAGGCACGGTGTTCCTGAGGATACAAGAGTCTCACTCTTTTTTATTTGTTTGTTTCATTGCACTTTTTATCTTTTAAAAATAATAAAATTTTCAAGACAAACAACCTCTTAATATATCATATTTTCAAAATATCATCATCACCTAACACACTTAACTTAATTTATTATTTATTTATTATTTAAAAATATACTTTTACCCCTTGAAAGATCAATAAAATTAATCTAAAAATAAATTTTCTTAAATCTTATATTTACATTAAAAGTGAAAGACTTTCCAGGATAGATGGAGTATTATTATTATTATTTTTTTTTGTTATTTTACTAATTACTTATGAAATCATTCATTTGAAAAGGTGGTTATCAATTTTAATCGGTCAAGTATCACCTTTTAATTAAAAACGTTTCATGTTTCTTATCCGTCTTAAAAAAACATTCCAGTTTTTTTACCAAATATATATATATATATCACCACTCCTATTACAATTTAATCATAACTTTTAAAATTTAGTAAAATAAATCACAATCTTTGAAATTTATTGCAAATAGCATTCATTGGAAAGACAGGTGTTGCGTGATCTTGATATGGCTGAAGTCATGTCGGTTAGGATCTTGGATGTTCTGTTACATTTTGGTGTTACATCTCATGTTACACGCGTTAGATGAGTGACACGTATGCGGAGAGTAAAATCTCAATCTTTCTCCTTAGGGTTGATTGTTAGGGTATAGATTAGTCTATCCTAATCAATCATCCAACGATTTGTAACAGGAGATGTAACACCAAAATGTAATAGGAGATCCGAACCGGTCAGTTACCATGTCATTTTTGGTTAGTTTTTCAAGAAAAACCACCATCTTATACTTTATTTGCGATTTAATCTCAACATTTGAGATTTTGAGAGGAGGAGCATCAAATTATTAATATCCCTACTTTATTTAACTTAAAATCATTTTTTTTCAACAAAATCAAACTTTATTTTAAAAAAATTAAATATTTTTTTAAATAGGTTCATAATTTATCGGTAAATAATAATTCTATAAATATGAACAATAAAAAATTGGTTATTTTCTAATTTTGACGATCAAAATTTCAATAAAGTATTTAGGATTAGTATTTTACGAGATATAAAACAAAAATTAATGACTTAAATATTTTGCTTTTATATATATATATATATATATATATATATTAATTCATAGAATTATTTTTTTAAATTATGTAAATTAAATATAAATATTAAATTAGAATTTTATTATTTTAATTAATATTCTTTTTAAAAATTTAAGTTTAAATATTTAAAAATTATAAAACCATTAAATACTTAATTTATTTTTTTTAACAAGATTTTATAAATTATAAAATACTACCATCTCTCCACAGTGACATATCTTACTTGGATTCAGTATTCCGATTTTTGAGATGTTAGCGGAATGAGATATTGAGATGGGCACTCTTTTTTGCCGTTTCGTCAATAACTTCGGAAAGGGGGTGAAATGAACCACAAGCCATTTTATAATCTTTAGCTTTTGGGTACTATTGTAAAATTGCTAAAAATTAAGGTGCAAAGTAAACTGTCTATCTGAACCCTTATGTAATGGCTCAAAATATCCTTAATTTTTTAAGGGTGGGGCTCTGTGTACTCGGGCGCACGAAGCATATTCCGTGCACCTTTGCAATTTTCATACTCCTTTGCAATTTAGACTCCTAGCAATATATATATTTAAATAAAAATTAGAGGGGGAGAGTTGTGTTCACATGAGTATTCCTCCATATCTCCAGTTTTTGCCCTTTTTTAAACCATCACATCAAAGTAAACGGTGCTTAAGAGTATATTTTGCCTATGTTTCTATTTGGGGCCATTATAGTCTTTTCAAAACTTTAATTTATTATTAATATTATTTTGAGTGGCAATAACAACACCATTAACAAAATGAATTTTGTTTAATAACATGAGGCTACAAGTGAGAAAAGAGGCAACTGGGCTTTTCCATGGGCCACTACAGAGTCTAATTTTCATTAAATCTTTACATGAATCACAACATCTGTAGGTCAAATAGCAAATATTAATATCAAAGAATTAGCAAATGTCCGATGATGATGATGATAAAAATATTAATATAAAAAATACTCCCTCTATTTTTCCTTGTATTAAATTAAGTGAGTATGATATTTTAATAATAATAGATAGATTTTAGTTGTATTTTTAGTCCTTTTTAATTTTTATTCGAATTGATGTCATATTATAAAATTTATGAGTATTGGTATTGCAAGTAGAGTCTCACCTATTTAAAAAAAAAATGTATATATATACTTCTTAAATTGAACAAATTAAAATTTAGCTAAACTTATTTTTTTATGTTACGGACATATATAGTATAAAATTATAAACGTCAGGTTTTATTTTTATACATCGAATTATATGTTTAATTTTAATTAAATACATAAATAACTTACTCTAACATGAATATAGAAGTAAAAAGTAAACACGAATATTAATATACTCACCAACAAAACGGTGGAGATGCAATGAATAAATTACATTTCACGTCATTGTAATGGGCTTTATGAAATGAATAAATTACATTTCACGTTGTTGTAATGGGCTTTAAAAGTTGGGCTTGGGCCTCTCTTCCTTCTGACTCTTAAATTTGTATCTTTACGCGAGTAACTTGAACAAGATTCTTTCACGAATAAGTTAGCAAACTACGCCTTCCAAGTGGGATTTCAAATCTTGTGTGATAACGGGATGAATATAAAAAAGATAGCGATAATATTTTAATAAAAAATAAATTCAATTTAATAAAAAGTTGATAACAGTGACACTAATTTAAAAACAATTCGTAATATAAATAAAAATAATAATATTTTTATGAAAAATGATACTCCTTCCGTCCGCTCGAATGAGGGTATTTTTTCCATTTTGGTCGTTCATTTCAAAAAGTCTCGTTTCATTTTTTACACACATGAGGACCCACACACAATCACTAATACAATTAAAATATGGAGCTACACTCTCACTAATACAACTATCAACTCACATTAAATAATAATAGTCTTTAATTCACATGAAAAAAACAAATGACTCTCATTCGAACGGTGAGAAGGAATAATATTTTGTGCTAATAGTTAAATCTATCGAAAATACACCCAAACAAAATAAATACTAACAAATAACTTTTCAATCAAATCTACCAAATACACTCTAAAAGGACCAAACTAACCTCCATCCTTTTAATGTACGCCAACACCACCCTCACCACCGCCTTTCCAGTCACCGCACTGATATAGTAATCAACACGGGATCCGTACCGACATCGAAACCGACAGGCCAGGGATTCATACCGACATCGAAACCAATATCATTACCGACATTCGTACCGACATTGGAACCGACAGGGGATTCATACCAACATTGGAATCGACATCCATACCGACATTCGAATCGACACACAGCCTTACACACTACCTACAAGACACATTGGGTATTATAGAGTGACATTTGGTTAAAATTAATATAAAAATTGATTGTCGGTAATGATATTTAATGTAAATAAATTTATATTTTATAAATTCTCCATATTATTTTTATAAAAAGTAATTCCTCCGCCCAAACTTCAACCTTATATTTTCTGTATTGATCCATCCCAAATTTAACTTCACATTTACATAAAAGGAAAACACAATTAACTAATATCCACCTAACACACTTTAATTTCAAATGTATCAATCACATTTTTAATACACATAACACATTTTATCATTTACTCCCTCCATTCCCTTCAAAGAGGATCTTTTTCCATTTTGGATGTGAGACATTTACTTTTTGACACACATGAGACCCACACATACTTACTAATACAATTAAAATATGAGGCTCACACTCCCACTAACACAACTACCCATTACACATTAAATAATAATATTTCTTAATCCACGTGCAAAAAGTAAAAGTCCATCTTTGGGGGAGACGGATGCAGTATTTATTACCTAAAAATATCATATTACCCCCAAAAGTAAATCAAAATATTATTTTTCTTAAACTCTGTATCTACGAGAAATGTGAAGATAAATTCGGGACTGAGCGAGTAATAACTATTTAAGAAGTTGTAAAAACATACCCACAAGTGTTGTCTTTCCCTTTTTGATATATGATATCTACACAAATAATTCTACTGCACAATAAAATATTATATCCTTTAACTTACCATACATTAAAATATCGAGTTAGTCTCTTGTAAATCGGGTTTACACCCTAAACCCTATAGTCCCCCATAATTTAGGCACCCTAGCAATACATAAGATATAACAGGATTGGAACGGAAATCACATGATTTATACCGTGAACTCAATTTACACAAGTGTTTACCTAAAATTTCATATCTATTAATTTACGTGAAAAAACAAATGTAAGTCTTACCTTTGGATAAAGGGCATATTTTATTATTGATAAAAAAAATTACGTGAGACCTGTTGTTGAACGAGATAATATCCAAATATAAGATAGACAATAGGTAAAGATATTTTCGTCACAACGAAAATCCCAATAATATCTATGCTCCAAACTTTCCACTCCAGTATCTCAATAGGCTGAAAATCAAATAAATATGTAGAAAATTAACGGAATCAACACCAACAATTTTAATGTGGAAAACCTCTTCAACCTCTCTATCACAAGTAGAGGAATATTAATCTCTCTATCATAAGTAGGGGAATATCAACTCTCTATCACAAGTAGAAAATACCAACTTTCTATCATAAGTAGTAAAGGTAATTAACTTCCATCATTTCTCGTCAATATTGGGAGGAAAAACCGTATAAAAATTGCCTTGGGTCTTTGAATTTGTATTACTTGGGTGATATGAAAATTGAGGAATAAGATTATTTTCAAGTCATGGAGTTGAAATGTTGATAGAGTTGTTAGCAAAATCAAAATTAGGTTTTGGAATTGGTGTCATACTAAATTTCCTGTTATTTTTGTCAGTTGTTGTAATTCTTGGTCTGTAACGCCTTTAGAGACATTCAAGAATGTTTATCTTTGAGGCAGACCTATGTCGTAAGTTGGTACCTCTGGTGCCTTTGTATTTTATTTCTCTTGATTTAATAAATTATCTTTACCGACCAAAAAAACAAGTAGAGGAATATCATCAATAGAATTACTCTTGGAAAACTCAATAACAAAGGAATAAGAGAATAACAAAATAGTACGAAGAGAATACGTATCACCTGATTCTCATTGAAACTCTCAGAGATGTTTCTGATCGATATGTTGAGGATGTCGTCATGAACTCCCCCTCGAAATTTGAAGTGAAATTGTAAAGAAACTGACCCCCAAAGTGGATACATTCTCACACACACTCCTCGTTCTCTCTCCTCTATTTCCGTCTATCATCTCGCTGATCTCTCCCTTGCTATCAGACGACTTCAACTTCGGAAGGAATTCACGCCATTGGCGTTCACATCTGGACCACCGTCTTCCACTCATTTAGAGGAATCAATTTATAATTAACACTAGGATTATCTGTGGGCCTCAATTAATAAATTAATGGGCTTTATTTAGATTATAAATTTGGGTTTCTTTTAAGTTCTTTTTCTAACTAGCACACTATATTGGGCAAACCCAGCAATCTCCCCCTCCTAATATAGTCAACTGCATACATCACACCTATCTTAATCTCATGTCGGCTAATCCGATACACAATTAATATTTCTCGCGGGTAACCACTTTAGTCATCATATTCGCGGTATTCATGTTAGTGTGAATTTTTTCAAACTTCATAGCTGCTTCTCTAACACCATGCTGAGCCAATGGTACCTCTCCCTCTTTTCCTTTCTACTCACGTTGCTCGGTCTCTTATAACCACTACCTTCCATGATTTCTATCAAACCTTAGCTCTGATACCACTGTTAGGATAGAAAATATGTAAAGATATTTTCATCACAACGAAAATCCCAATAATATCAATGCACCAAATTTTTCATTCCAATATGCCAATAGGCAAGAAACCAGATAAATATGCAGAAAATTAACGGAATTAACACAAAAAATTTTAACGTGGAAAACCCCTCCACCCTGAGGGTAAAAACCACTGGACCTAGTCTAAAAAATAATCCACTAATGCACAAAAACTACATAGTTCAATTCCTCTATTAGAATGCTAATGGGGTTAATTCCTTCTGAAGCTGAAGTCGTCTGGCAATAAGGGAGAGGTCTAGTAACAAGGGAAAGATCAACGAGAGGATAGACGGAAACAGAGAAGAAAAAATGAGAAGTGTGTGTGAGAAGGTATCCTCTTTGGGGCCAGTTCTCTACTTATGATTGAGAGTTAGTATTCTTCTACTTGGATAGAGAGTTAATATTCATATACTTATGATAAAGAGATTAATATTTCTCTACTTATGATACAAAGTTGGTATTCCTCTACTCTAGACAACAGTGTTCCACTCACTTAGAAAAATCAATTTATGATTAACCCTAAGGTTATCTCTGTGCCTCAATTAATAAATTAATGGGCCTTCTATAGATTATTAATTTGAGCTTTTTTAATTGATTTTTTAGCACACTATATTAGATAAATCCAATAAGACCATCTTGTAAAATAATTTTGTAAGACAGTCTCGTATAAAATTTTAAAATTTGCTCAAATTTCTCATTTAATTCTAAGCTAGTGTTTCAAGAAGATACTTAAAGTCGTATTCAAACCGACTACAATTTATATTACTTTACTTGGGTTAATCAGTAGGTTGAATAATAATCTAACGTTAACAAGTTATGCTGGATATTTTAGTGATTTAAAATAATAATTAATATATATAATTATTATGGATTTTAAAACTGTTTTGGTCAATAGCATTAATCATGTGTTTTAAAAAATGATATGGCTGATTGATTGCCCAACGTTTTTTTCCTTCATAACCCCCAAATATTTAATATGATAATAACCCCATACATTAAATTGTAGTTATTTAGTTTCAACATTTATGATGGTGATCTAGTATATATATGATAAAAATAGCTTCATGTGAATATACAGATATATTTTACATACTGCATCTTATACACAGATTTTCTACGTACTGCACCTTATATAAATATCTTTCTAGTTACCAAAAATATTCTTATATACTATATATTATATTTCCATGAGCATTGAGTACACACATTGTTTGGGGTTCTCATCGCTGCACACGAGAGGGCTCAGGTCGTTGAATCTTGGGGGAAGAACGTGTTATTCAACAATCTCAAACCAGTGTAGTGGGGGCGTTTCTTCTCTAAAGAGAGCGCTATGGCGTGCTTCGACCCAGGCTACTCCTATTATTTTATTTTATCTTTAGTTGATTGCATGTTATCGAGTTTTGTTGCATCCTAAATTAACTTCCCTATTGTGTTGTCTTACTTGAATTTATTTTAAAATTTTTCCAACAAGTTATAGGTTTACTCTTGTGCGTGGATGAAGTGATTTTCTCTTCGTCTCAATGTAAAGCATATTTATTCTAAATTTTTACGTAGATTAATATAATATTCTTAATGTATATTAAGTTTTTGAGAAATAATATTTGAAAAAAATTGTGTGAGGCCGTCTCACATAACTCATTCTATAAAATAAATAAAAAGTGATAACATTTGATATGATTATATCTTATAATTTATTTATTATCAAAAAATATAAAGCTACCCCTAAAAGTAAATTAAAAGAAACATTTCTTAATAGAGTGTTATTAAATATACACCCCTTTTTATTAAGTACACATCGCTTATTGAATACACGCCCCTTTTTAATTTTTTAAATCTTAATTTTATTATATATACACCCCATAAAATCCAAGTTTACCCTTTTTAATTTTAAAATTATACACATCATCAATAATCCATCAACCTTTCTTCTTGATCGGTAAACTACACCACATCCTCCTACACTGCAAGTTGATAAGAGCATTGAACGAGTAAGCTCATTAGAATCGAGCTTGACTCACTTGGGATTCACTATGAATGGCCACTATTGGCTACGTGGCTCAACCATGTTTTGGGATAATTACAGTCCCAAACAATTACGCACAAGTTGATCATACCTTTGTCTTCTTTTAAGTCATTCAGTTGGAAACTAAGCATTCTTGGAGAAATTAAATGCAAACAAACTTAGAACACAAAAGGAGTAGGCATCTCATTTTTGATAATTAGGGTTTTGATTGATGGTTTACACATCTCTTACGCAAAATTCGAGGTTTATCGTTTACTGTTCTCTAATTAATCCATATTGGATTAGGCTACACCAAGAATTAGACCACGAAATCTGGTAATTAATCCATATTGGTATATTAAATAATGAGGCACTGCATATGGTTATATCACAAACTCTATCGTTTGAGTCATGGAAAAGATCCTGCACTTTTTTCGTTTCTAATGTGATTATATATAGGTGATGGCACTCCCTGAATCCTCAAGACTCTGTGGTTCCATTTCTTCGTATGTTTTCCATTTTTTTCCTTTTTAATATCTTTCTTCATTTTAAGAGGTATATAATTCACAAAAGTGTGTATAATGTATTAATCAAGTTAAGACTTAGATTAGTATATAATATATAGGAGTGTGTATTTAATAGATTAAGGGCCATTTAGATTTTTTAAAATTACATATACTTCTATTAATTATATATTAATAAGGTGTGTATTTAGTAAAAAGGGGTGCATATTTAAAGAGTTCTCAATATCTATATAAGACATAAGACAAAGCGTGAAAATTAGTGGGGACGAAAGAAATAATTAATAATAAATTAAAATATAATAAATTTAATATTGATCAATAAATATTTCGTGATTCTTACATTTTAATTTATGTACAATAATTTAAAAATAGATATACTTATTTAATTATTATTGCATCCTCCATATAATTTTTAGGATATTCTCTTGTGAAATGGATTTTTGTGAGACGGGTGTGAGACGAGTCAACTCATTAATTATTAAAGTATGTTTATTATATAAGTGAAGTATGTTTATGTATAGTTAAAATATATGTTAATAATAAATCATATTATAACACCCTAAAACAATACTTTAATTAATCATTTATCATCATACTTTAACAACTAGTAACCATACTTTATACTCCCTCCGTCCGGTTCTAAGGTAATCATTTACTTTTTGTACGTGGATTAAGGAGAATTATTATTATATGTAAAGTGTGTAGTTGTATTAAAGGGAAGCGGTGGGTCATATTATGTACTTTTTACTAAATAAAAGAAATTGATACATTTGAAGCGGACGCCAAAAATAGTAAAATTGATACTTTAGAAATGGACAGAAGGAGTATATATAATAAGCATATTTTAATATGTTTCACAAACCGTCTTATATAAGCAACATCTCACACAAGAGACTTTGTTTAATTTTTATTAGGGGTCAGCTAAATACACTTAACTTTTTATCCAAGAATTGATCTCTTGTGTCCCCGGGTGTACAAGGTATGTAAATGTATAATATTTTGTTCAAAAGGGTAAGCACTTTAATTAATAAGAATATAATTTTTTCATTGAAAAGATTGACTGAAATATGAATAATGTATAAATGTTTAATTAATTTTTTTAAAATAAAATATATAAGTATTTACACTAAAGAGTAATATTTAATGTTAAAGAGTACAACTTTAAAAAAATACAGATTCAAGGGCAATTTTTAGCCATCAATTACACCACGTTAACATATATACAAGAATACTAAATGATTAAAATCAGTGATTTTAAAATCGGACCGAATCGGCCGGTTCAATCGGTAACTGGATCCGGCACCGGTTCGGAAGATCCTTAAAACCATTTTTGGCTTTCAACCGGAAAAATCTGTTTGGACCGGTCAAAACCGGAATAACTGGTGAATCGACCCAAACCGTAACTGCCCGGTTTTAGGAACCCTTGTCTCAACAAAACCCCAATCATCCAGATTCAAAATCCTATCATCCACCAATTTCTTAAATTCCACACGCACTGCAAGGGGAAGTCCCTTCAGTTGTACGTGATTTGAGAAGAACTTAGAGAACTTAGGGTGATTGAAGGTTTGAACTGTTGGGTAGTTGCAAAATAAAATTATTGGGGCTGTATCGATATTAACGACAAATGATGAGAGGAGAAAATTGGGGGAGGAGAGGAGAGGAGAGATAGAGTAAAGATAACCAAAATTGGAAAGAAGACGAGAGAGGGAGTAGGAGTGAGGAATCTGAAGAGAGAGTACAGAGAAGACCAAAATTGAGAAAGTAGACTGAGAAAGAGAGGGAGTTGGCCTTGGGAATCTGAAAATGGATTTTTGACCGTCTGGTTGTGGTTGAGTGGATATTATATTATTAATATCTTTAACTTTCAAATTTACAGTTGCCTTATTTTTGTTAATTGTCTCGTATATTAACCATATTACTCCTAATTTGAAAAAAAATGGAATTCATATGCACCCTATTAAAATTATTGAAAATACATCATTTTGTTAAAAATCATAAAAAATTAGAAAATTTTATATTTTTCGGTTGAACCTCTGGTTCAACTGGTTGGACCGATTGAACTGCAAACCGTTTAAGATACCGGTTCAGTCTCCGATCCGATTATAAAAACACTAATTAAAATAGCCTCATCTTAAAATTGGCCTTTTATTAGCCAGTTTGTAGAGTATGATAGTTCAAATGCATTTGGCTGCTGCCACAATTCTTACTATCGAAATGAATATTAAACATGTATTTCCTAAACAAACAAAAAAAAAATAGAAGAAAAAATAATATGATTAAAAGTCACATAATTATTATGATGATACACAATCTAGTGAAGATTTTTTTAGAATTAATTATTTCAATATGCGAGTAGATGTTTCTATTGGTGAATTAGAAAGTTGATTTGAACAATTGCAAGCATATTATGTTATTTTTGGGTTTCTATTTAATTCAGAGAAATTAAAAATTTTAAATAATGATTAATTGAAAAAAAGTTCTCAGAATCTCAGAAAACATTTTAATGCATGAAAATTCTATAAATATCCATATTATTTATTTGCGGAATTAAAACTATTACAAACAACTTTATTAATAGTAAAAAAGACAACACTTATAAATGCTTTGGGTTGTTATCTTAATGCCTTAATTGCGTATAGAATATTATTAACTGCATGTACATGTACCTATAACTACTGCAAAAAAAAAAAAAAAAAAAACAAAACAAAACAAAAACAAAAACAAAAAACAAAACTTTTCTCAAGTTATCAGAAACTTACTTTGGTTCAACTATGTCACAAGTAAGATAAAACGAAATTAACAATTTTATGTGTTGAAAAAAATAGGCTTTATATATTTTTTGTTCATTAACTTTTCCTTATTTTGAATTTGGTCCACCGATTTACCAATTTTTGAAATTAGTCCATTATATTTAAAAAATTCAACAAAATCTTCCTCTGATTGGCTGTAGGGGGTTACTCACCTGGTTAATGAGTTGATGCTGACGTGGAATTTTTTTTAATTCAACAAATTACTTGGCTTTCAATGCGGAATAAAAGTTTAGAAATCGAAGTTATTCTCACTGAAAGAAATCATAAGCCCCCAAATCGAAATCGAAATTAGAAAGAGAGTGCCCTAACTCCATTTCATTTCCTTCCGTCAATTCATAATCAATGTTTAAGGGTACGTTTACATCAGGAGAGTTAAGGTTTAAGCGTTGCTATTGTGGAACAAATGCAAAATTGCGAACTTCTTGGACTAATGCGAATTCGGGCCGTCGATTCTACGGGTGTCAAGCATGGCATGTAAGTGTATTAATTCAATATGAACTTGTTCCATTGTGTTAATGTCATGGTCCGCGTCCCATTTATAAAAGACATACCCCTAAGTATTGTAGATAGCTGCGAATGGGTGTTCTTATTTGTGATGAAGTTGAAAAATATTAAATGCCATAATGCTGATCAATGTTTATTTGCAGCAAAACGGTGGTGGACGTAATTTTTTCGAATGAGTAGATCCTCCAATGTTTTCAAGAGCAAAGTCTGTAATTCTCAATATTTTGTAGATGAAACGTGAAATGGTCAAGGAAAAAAAGGACATAAGGAGATATGGAAAATGATGTTGATTGCACTTATTGGATCATGCATGGATTTTATTTTTGGCTATGTTGTATTCTACAAAGATGATTTGTTAAGTACTTTTTCTGGTTTAGGATAATTGATGATTATTATGATGTAAGTGCTCATATTAACTCTTTTTTCATAAATATTATAGTTAATTTTCATTTAACCAATAATTATTCCCCAATAATTTAATTAGAAGATTATTACGTTTTATTAATTAATAATCATTGCTTATAAAATATTATTTTATTAGTCTCATAATGAAATTCACATTTATTATAGAATTAGAATTTAAGAAAAAATACTTTTGATTTACTTTTAAGAGTGGTTTGAAATTTTTGAATAACAATGTAATATATATATATATATATATATATATATATATATATATATATATATATATATATATATATATTATGAGGAAGATATGGACGACAAATTTTAATTAAATTGTATAGTGAATTGCTGAGTTGAGTATATTATTTAATTTTTTGAAAGTTTGAAGATAGTTTTGAAAAAAAAAATAAAGTATTAAATAATTATTTCATCTAAAAGTTTAAGTTGTAGCGAAGATAATATATAATTTAATATGTAATAAAGTCACTCTAACACGTACATTTACGTATAGATAGATTAATTTGCCTCAAACCTTGATCGTGGAATTTTAAATGAGTGGTGGTGAGGTTTGAACCCTTTACCTTTGTTAGGCCATCAGTACTCTGATATGTTAATTGACTACTTCATCTAAAAACTTATGTTAATTGACTACTTCATCTAAAAACTTATGTTGGTAGAGAAATGAATCATTTAATATGTGATCACATCAATCTATCTGTGTGAATTTATGTTGGAAAGAAGGGAGAATCATTCTTTATTTGTCTTATGTAATCCTATATGAGACAATTTCCAACAAGTTTTTTTTTTTCGTACTTATTTTGTTGTTTTGTGATGTACAGAGTTGGTCTCTTGTATCTTCGGGTGCACAAGATGGGTAAGGATATATTGTTTTGTTCTAAATAGTATACACTTTAATTAATAAGGATACACCATTTTGTTGTAAAGGGTATACACTTTTCATTAATATTTTTATTTTTTTTAAAAAAATAAAGGATACACATTTTTATACTAAAGGGTATGGGCACACAGCGTTCCCCCAGGACACACAAGTTTTTGCCATATATATATATATATATATATATATATATATATATATATATATATAAAAGAACGAAAAAAAATTTGTTTGAGATTGTCTTACATAGTGAATTACATAAGACAAATAAATAATGATTCATCCTTCCTTCCAAACATAAATTCACACGGTTAGAGTGACCTGATCAAATATAATGATTAACCTCTCTACCAACATAAGTTTTTAAATGAGGTAGTCATTTAATATAATATTAAAGTACTCATGGCCTAACAAGGATTTAGTGTTCAAACCTCACCGTCATCCATTTAAAATTCCACGTGCAAGGCTTGAGGCAAATTAATCCGCTTATACGTGAAGGTGCTTGTATTCACCTAGCCTCCTTATAACTCCCAACTCTTCAATTCGTTCCCGAAGGAAATCGAACCTGGGTCACTCACTTTAGTGAGGAGCCCAGTGACCAAGTGAGATAATTATAGTTTATTTGTTATCCAAAAATTTCA
The DNA here is from genome assembly GCA_023678885.1 of Pogostemon cablin. Taxonomy (NCBI): domain Eukaryota; kingdom Viridiplantae; phylum Streptophyta; class Magnoliopsida; order Lamiales; family Lamiaceae; genus Pogostemon; species Pogostemon cablin. The sequence goes on from CM042951.1 coordinate 35,434,750, forward strand.
AACTACCCTTAAAAGTAAATCAAATGTATTTTTTCTTAAATTCAAATTTTACTATAAATGTGAATTTCATCATGAAATTAATGGAATAATATTTTTATAAATATAATTATTATTAATTAATAAAAAGTAATAATCTTCTAATTAAATCATTCGGGAACAACTTATAGGTTAAATGAAAATTAACAATTAATAATATTTATGAAAAGATAAGTGCTTTATTTTATTTTAAAAAAAATCTATCCTAATTCCTATGATAATAAATAGGGCTGTCAAACGAGCCAAGTGAGCCTGAGTATTGCATACTCGAGCTCGGCTCGAGTAATTATCGAGTCGAGCTCGAATTCAGCTCGATTAAAAAACGAGCTTATCAAGAGCTCGAGCTCGAACGAGTAATTCTCAAGCCAATTAGCTCGAGCTCGGCTCGACTCATTATGCAAAATGAATCGAGTTTTCGAGCCTACTCAAGCTCTTATTTTATTAATTTAATATTATATTTTTATAATAATTAATATATTATAATTAAATAATATTTAATAATAATAATAATTAATTACTCCCTCCGTCCCGGGTATTTTTACCCGTTTGTACGGGCACGGAGATTAAGACGTTTTATTTTTTTAATATATAATGTAAGAGAAAGTATGGATAAATTAGTAATTTAAAAAGAAAAAGTGAATAAAGTTATTGGGAATGATGAATAAAGTGTAAAAAAGTAATTAAAGTTATTGGGATTGTAAAAAGTAGGTAATAAAATATTATGTATTTTTGCCAAAAATGGAATGGGTAAAAATACATGGGACACCCCAAAATGGAAAGTGGGTAAAAATACGTGGGACGGAGGGAGTAATTATTTTTATTATTACTGTCGAGTTTTATCGAATCGAGCCGAGTTCGACTCATTAACAAAACGAGTATAAAGACGAGCTTGAGTAAGCACAAATCGTGTCGAGCTCGAATTTTAACGAGCCGAGTAGAGGCGAGTTTTCGAGCTACTCATTTTGTGTAAGAGCACTAAATTGATAAACTTATTCATAAAGAAATATATTAGGAGGTGGCGGTCACTAGAGTGTTCATAAAAGGAAACGCGGGACCCATGCGAAATAACCCGCACTAAGAACACGTACTTGATTTAGGTCAAATTATGATTTTGCAACTTATCATTATTATCTTGTTTTTTTAATTCTACTTTATTATTACAAAAAGATATATTGCGGAGGTTGGATTTGGAACCCACTTACCCACAGAAATCAGAAGATCCTCTCCAATACAACTTTAGTGTCGAAGAATAAATAAATAAATATTTATATATAACCGTTCGGCTTCATTTTACACGTTTTGAACGTGTAATATTTTGATGTCGTACTTTATTTGGAAACTTGCACAAATGTTTGCAAATTCTGTTTTCAATTTATATGCTATATTTTTCTATTCTTATAATAATTTATTATTTAGATAGATAAATGTATCAGTTTGCTCAAATAATTTAGGAGTAAATAGGATTTATTACTACTTAATACAAAATATATTAGGATATTATTAGTAGATACATAATATATATTTTATTACTACCTACTACGAAAGTATTCAAAAATTAAAGGTCTTAATTATCTCTTTATATGTGTTAATAAAATACATATAAATTTACGGTTATCATCCATATTCTATATTTTAGTTTCTTTCCACCGGAAGAATTCAATATTTTTGAAGTATACAGAAAATCACAATATATTATTTCTGAAAATAAAAATATCTCCAATATTTCTTAAATATCGTGTGAATACTACTTAATCTTTTTTTTGAATACTTTTTGAATATTTTTGAAAATTAATTATTAAGTCCAACATATTTTCTGAACACAAAAATTACAAAAACTAACGAATATTAAGTCTTATATTTTTTCTGAATACAATTTGAATATTTTTTAAAATTATTAAATATTAAGGTCTACATATTTTCTGAATACAAAAATTACCAAAACTACCGAATATTAACGAGTATATATTTTCTGATTACAATATATCTGAAAATTATTGAATATTAAGGCCTACAATTTCTGAATACAAGCACCAAATAATTAAAATATCCACGACGTCCCTACATATTTTCTGAATACAAGCGAGATAATTTAAAAATCCACACAACGATGAGGGTGCTTTCTTCCCCGGCATCTATTATGTCTTCGATGCTTTCTTCTCCGACTTTCTCTCTCATTCCAAAAGAAGAATTATCGGATAAGAGTGAGATTGAAATTAAACACAAGATTCTTAAACATATTTTTTAATATTTGACTTATTTTGTACAAATTGATTAATCTTCAACATATTTCCTATTTTTATGGAGAAATTAGTGGAAAAATTAATTTCTGAATACAATTAAAATAACAATAAGGTTAAAAGTGGTATTTGATGTATTTAATTTGTAGTGATTAGTAATATAATTTACATGTTGTATCTAGTAGTAATATAGGTGCATAAAATGTACCTATGAGTAATGAACCCAAGTAAATATTTTGTGAGAGTATCTCAAGGTGTGAAGGTTCCAATTTTGTTTACTCCTAGGTAATCCTTTCATCCCACTAAAACATACTCTCTCCGTCCCGTTTCAATATTTATGTTTATTTTTTGCACGTTAATTAAGAAGTATAATATTTTAATAGATAGTGGGTAAAAAAATATAATATTTAATGTAAATTGGGTAGGTGTATTAGTGTTGGATGATATATTAATTGTTTTAGGTGTGTCCTATATTCCAAAAAAGAAAACGTAAAAATTGAAATGGGACGCGCAAAATAGAAACGTAAACATTGAAATGGGACAGAGGGAGTTCTCGTTTTGACATTTTTGTCCATTTCAATACAAAATGTGCATTTTTCTTTTTGGTAAAAGGGACTCACATAAATTAATTATTCCTCTCTCCATGGGCTCACTCATCACATTAATATATCTACACACTTTACATTAAAGTATTATTTCTCTCACCTCACTACATATTAAAATATTATATCCCTTAAGCCCGCATGGGCAGCTCAATTGGTCAAGCAAGGGGGACAACTTGCACAAATGATCAAGGATCGAATCCCACTCACAGCATGGGAGCAACCTCTTATTAGGAGCTCCTTATGTGGTGGTTAAAGGTCTATGTGGTGGTTAAAGGTCTAACCCTTGTTGATTGGTTGAGTTACCATGATTGACCCCCTTCACATGCTGTCGGACCGACGTGCCTGGGGTAGGCGGTTCCACCTTTTTGCACAAATATTATATCTCTTAATCTACGTGCAAAAAGCAAACGCATATCTTTCAACGGAATGGGGAGAGTATTATTTTACATTAAAATTATTTTTCATATGTTTCATAAATTTTTCGTAAAATAATTTTATTTGATGTACTCCCTAGGTCCTAAACCACTCTTTACGTTTACTGTACCAAGTTATTTAAGAAAAATTATATTTTTTGACTAATTTTGTTGACTTTAAAGAGTATTATAATATTTTTAAGTAATAAAATATTATAAAGTAATGGTATGTGTGTGAAAAAGTAGTTATAAAATTAAAATTAATGTAACTTTTGAGGTTATTGGATAAAGTGATGTTTCAGTTTTTTGGGTGTGAAGGGTATTGTGGGATGAACGAATAAAGAAAGTGTGAAGAGTGGTGTGGGACGTGTTGGATTGTATACTAAAAGTCTAGCTTTAGTATGAACAATGTCATAACAATATTTGAAATGAGAATCATTGATCAAATGATTGCATCTTATAATTTATTTTATATGCATGATGCAATAGTCTATTTACTTTATACTGTAGATAATATGTTGTGCGACAACACGCGGAAGATCATATTATTGGTTTCCTTATAAAGTATAAACGGATGCTCACAACTGAGATAGACGGGGACTCTCTATCGGTATGGTTGTAGTGTGGTTTGGTATTAGCTTGTCTTGGCTATAGAATCACATTAGTGCACTTGTGTGTATTGAGCAGGACCGCCTGAGATCGTTCGACTTATACTGACTTATAGAAGAACTTGATCTCTGTTATTATGGAAGTTCGTGCTCTTAATCCCTATACAATAACCTCGACACGTAGGGCAGTATGTATTTCTTTGATTCATCAATGGGTGAGATTTATATGTATTAAATCAACAAACTCGGTGAGTTGGGAAGTAGTGCTGTATCTATGGTGTGCTGTTGATTGTAGAAGGAATCCATGTCCGTCATAGGTTGATGATGTCCCCTTGAGGAGCTCATAAGGTTTATCATGAAAATCTTGCAAGTGGATTAATTTCCGGCATGATAAAAAGGTTGAGTGGTACTACTCTCGGATGAGATATTAATTAATTTGAGTTGTCAGAAACTTAATTAATTAATGGACATTGTATATCTTAAACATGGAGAGACTATCGGACTTATAATAAGAAGGATCCCAGAACATAATTTTGGGATTGGACGGGTAGTGCAATAATAATATTTTAGTGGACTATATTATTATTATTGGATTTAATTAAAAGCTTTGGGCTAAGCTTGGTTAATTAAGTTCAATTGAGGCCCAGCCCAATTTCTCCTCCTGGTCCCTGCAGTAGCCCTTATAAATAAGTTATCTCAGTTCCTGTTAACCCTAAGTCAGTGCCTCATTTGACAGTTAGAAAGAACAGGAGCAGATTGAGAGAATCCTGCGGATTGTTGCCCACACAACAGCAGGATTCAACTTGGGACATACTGCAGAAGATTGAGAGGTGGTTCTCTGCAACGGATCAACCTCTACATCAACCCAGAAGTACGGTAAACAAGATTTAATTGCTTCCGTTGTTTATTGTTTGCCTGTATACTAACGATCACGTTTGAGCCACAAGATCCAATTGCCCAACAATTGGTATCAGAGCGAGGTTTCGTGGTGAAACGTGAGACGTTAGTGAGTGTGATTATATGATTATTTAATTGATCTAGATGTAATCACATGTTCTTTTGCTATTCGTGTGTTTATTTTCAATGGAAAAGCATGAGATTAGGGATTATATATTTATAAGTTTCCTATGTGCTTTTGTTGATGTTTATTGCTGTACACATCTCTCTCTCCCAACTATCACACTGGACCCAAAAACTAAACACACACACTCGGTTCTGTTGTTGATGGGGGCGAAAAAACGATCGAAGTACGAAGTACGATTGTTTACAACCCTATGATTGTCGGATCAACATCGATGGCAAGTAGTCAAGATTGTGACGAACTGGTGATTGGCGTTGACCGCCTGATGGAGATCGGGTAGCCGTCGACCCAGAAAAACGATGGAGAGTGGATCTCCCGGCTGTAAGGCGTGATCGATGGAGAGAGTATCTCCCGTGCAACACAATCAGCGTTTGGTGATGGTTGTGAAAATGGACGTCGATGGCGGATGGCGAGAGCAATCTTTTTCCAGTCGGGTCAGAGAAGATCGGCAGTGGGTTCTGATTGGCGGCAAGACTTCAGGCAACTGCTACGGATGAACGGCGTTGGAGCGTCGCGATGGGCTGTTGAGGACAACGCTGCTGACTGGATTTCCAGGCGAGTCTCCTGGCGATTCTGGGTGGGCCTCTGGCAGGTTTCGATCGGGCCTGTTTCTTCTACGATCGGTGGCCACATACCTGGATTGCTGGTTTCGGGCGAGTCTTCTACTGGTTCTGATCGTGTCTCTCGATTCCGGAGAGTATCTGAAGTGCCATTTGGAAACGGCAAGTGATCGCCAGCATCGTTTGGAGCCATTGATCGGAAGTCGCGAGCCATACCTTCTGGAATATTTGATCGGTGATCATCATACTTTACTGGGCGCACCAGTCGAATTGGACCGGTGGTCAGGCCTGGCGGAAGCCGGCGTGTTTCACGGCTGGTGGACCAGCAGCTGCATCGGCGAGCCATGACAGGCCGGCTACAGCAGGCGTGTTCTTTGATCGTGTCTTCCGTCGAATCCTTCGTGGACTTGTCAATGATCGTCGCACGGCAGTGGGCTGGGGGTGAGACTCCGGTGGGCTGACGGCACCACCGCCGAGAGCGGCAGCACCGTGATGTTCGCTGGTTTGTTGCTGATCGCGTCTGTTGCGGCGGATTATAGGGCAGCCAATGGCTTGTTGAGTGCATATGGGCTGCTGCGTTTTTTTTGTGGTTGTTGGACCTCATTTTTTATGTTGGGTCTAGTTTAATTGCCGGGCCCTTTTACTAATAATTGTTTTGGTTTGTTGGGCCTAAATGTTTATTAAGGTGTATATTGGGCTGGCAGGTTTTATTAAAGGGCCCAAATTCAGTAATGGTTAATAGGCTGCTCAATTAATTTTAATTTGGTTTTTGGGCTGTTGGGCCCAATTTTAATTAAAATGGTAATGGGCTGCTTGGGCAATTTTAATTGCTGGTTTTAATTAATTGTGGATAATGGGCCAAGCATGATTAATTAATTTTATTAATGGACTTTTTGTGCAAGTGGGCTTGATGGACTTAATTTAATTTTGGGTTAAGATTATGGGCCATGGATAATGAGCTTGATTAATTATTTAATCTGCTGCTCATTTTGTGCTTATTTGTTGCTCTTGGGCCCAAAATTGATTGATCCACTAATTATGCAATTAATTAATGTTATATAACTGATTAATTGATTTAAATTGTCAATTATTGTTGTATATGTGAAAGATATGTTCTATGTGATTTATTTATTTAAATTACTGTTAATAGAAGCATGTCTTAATTGTATATTTTATTCTGGAATATTATATGCATGTTAAAACCCTCGGTATTAAATAACTAAGTGGAAGAGGGGATTGGTAATAAATTCCCGCGGCCTCCATTATTGGTTTGTAAGTGATGTGAGTAAACTTGCGTGTTGGCATAGGCCTTCCTCCCTAACGGATGAGTTTATTCACGGATCACTGGTACAGACTTCATAAATAATTATTGTTTGTAATGTGGCACATAAACTTGCGTGTTGGCATAGGCCTTCCTCCCTAACGGATGAGTTTGTGTGCGGTACACTGGTACAAACTTATAATTGATGATTGTAGGAAACTACCCGAGCGCGTGTGTACTTCTCCAACTGTAAGGCACATAAGCTCGCGCAGTGGACTTGGGATCAAATAATGGTGTACACTTAGGTGTAAATAATTAGTATCCTCCCCAACGGAGTCACTGCTATTATTTGCATGGCTAAAGAGTAACCGACTATTAATTATTTTGTCATAAAGTTAGGTTGACAAATGAAATTAATGGGTAAAACCTTCTCTTGTAAATGTTCGGGTTTGTAAACGTCCACACTAACGTGGCTTGCAGACTCACGGTGCTTGAGATGTCGGTGAATTTTATTTTATATTGTTTTGAGGGAAACAATATAAAAGGATAAAATTCGAAGTTTTGATCAGTATATTTATTTGTGATTCTCTGAATTTCGAATGGTATTATCTCACTAATTGTTAACTAAAAGACATTATATTTACTTGTCCAAATTAGTTGATTAGAAAAGAATCGTGATTTTGAAAATTACTGCTTAAGATAATACATGTGTTCTCTCAAAGGACGGCTCATGATGCCTATTAAAGTCTTTAGTGAAGAGATGAGAGGATCATAGAAATATGATGAACTCATGTAACTCTTCAGATACTTGAGTAATTTAAAAGGCGCAAGATCATGATAGAATTTGATGAATGAATTGGAAATATATATGGAATAGAAGTTGAAAGGGAAACCTAAGTCAATTTTATTTTCCATAATTGTCTAGATGTTTTTGAGAAAGTTCCACCTCAATTACAAGAGGATGTAAATGGTGGGAAACTTCTAACAAAACATGTGGCAAATGAAAGCCATTTTCATCATAAAGTGAACAAGTTTAATATCTTATTTACTAATAGCCTAAACATGATTAGTGATGGCATCTACTGACACGAAGTGTGTAGATACAGGAATCACTAAATGTTTTTCACTTAGTAAGGATAAGATTGTTAATAACATGGGTAAAACTACGAAGGTAGTGGCTATTGCAGTGGGAGTTGTTTATTTATCTCATGATAAGAATAAACTATTGATTATGAGAAGTTGTCTTTATGTACGTTTCATAGAAAGAATTTAATTTTGGTTTCTATGCATTAACGGATGGATACTTCATTTCATTTAAATGACATGGTCATAGAAATGAGGAATGAGGCTATAATCCGTTATAGTACGTTGATGGATAATAATTATACTCTTGAATCATGCACATCCCACAGATGCAATAAATAGTAATTAATAATGCATCTTCTAATATTAGTAAGAGAAAGGAACCTTCAAAGATGAACTAAACATACATTTGGCGTCTAAGATTAATTCATTTTACTTGAGTAGGATTCAAAAGTTGATAGCCGATAGACCGTAAGGTTTATCTGAAGTGGAAACTATCGGACTTGCGAGTCGTGCTTGGAAGTAAAATTGATTAACTGTCTTTGCAAGGCTGTGGGGAGTAGAGCCAAAGATATATATGTTGGAATTAGTTCATTCTGATTTAAGCGGACCTAACATAATCCAGACGAGAGGTGGTTAAGAATATTCGAAGATTATTCAAGATACCGATATATTTATATGATGCATTGCATGTCTAAGTTCCTTGATTAATTCAAGAATTGTAAGGCCGGAACAGTGAAGCGTCATGGAAAATATATTAAGTCATTACGATTTAATCGTGATGGTGAGTACCTCTTAGGATAGTTAGGAGCTATTAATCAGAAGTTGAGATTAAATCTCAAGTTGACTACACCGGGCATGCCCCAACTGAATGGTGTAGTGGATAGAAGGAATTAGGCTCTTATGGTTAAGATTAGATAGATGATGAATTATTTGGAATAATTAAATTCATTTTATGGATATACCCTAGATACAGTAATTCGTGAAACATTTGTCTGTATATGGGATATCCTAGAAAAATGGAGAGTGATTTATTTAGTCCAAAAGATTGAAGGGTGATTGTCAACACAAACACTAGATTTTTTGGAAAAGGACTATGTAATAAATCACAAGCCCATGTATAAGTTGTTCTAAAGGAAATGAGAGAGAAAACACTAAGTATAAGTACCAAGTGTACAAGAGGATATGCCACAAGGTAAACTGCAACGCGTGTCACATCTGATACACAATTACATGTAGTACCTTGTCGTAGTGGGAGGGTTGTTCGACAACTCGTAAAATATATATTTTGGGAGAGTCGTGAGACTTGGTCCCTAGTAAATATGGTATTATCCCACGGATACGACTTAGCACTACAAGATTAAAATGCGGAATCTTAGTAAGTTGTAATGAATGATGAAATAAAAGAGGATCATACGGTAAGGTGAAAACCTTGGAAGCAAAGCTTGTTGCGAAAAGGTGTACTCAGAAAGAAATGGTTCGATTATGAGAAAACCTGTTCGCTTGTAGCTATGCTTAGTTGATCCGGATTCTTTTAAATTTTGCTGCTCATATTGAATTATGAGGAACAACAAATAGATGTCAAGACAGCTTTCCTGATTGGAAGTCTTGAGGAAAACATCTATGTGGAGCAATCAAAATAATTCATTGCAAAGGGCTAAGTGCATTTTAATAGTAATCTTATAGGTGTCCAGCGATGGACTAAAGCAAGTTTTAAGATCGTGAAGCATCTGTTTTGATTAGATAATCCAGTGGCATGGATTTAAATCAATGAGCGGATGAGTCTTGTGTGTTGTAAAGAGTGACAGAAACGTGGTGGTGTTTCTTGTACTATACGTAGATAGTATCTTGCTCATTGGAGACAATGAAAGAGTATTATCGGGCGTATGGGTACGGTTAATAAAGCGGTAGTGATGAAGGACTTAAGAAAGGCAAAATACATCATTTTGATCACGGTAATACGGATCACAAGAAAGGATGTTATGCTTATCTCAAGTTTCATAAAATGATACAGTCCATACTCGTTTAGCATGTAAATTTATCTAAGTGAATGTGTCTTTGAGACACAAGAAGAAGATATAGTAGATGAAAGCGGTTCCTTATGCTTCGGCGAATAAGGAAGCTTAATCTAAAGAATGCTATGAACGAAGTTGGATATCTGTGTTGCTGAACGCATGAACAGAAGGTATCAACGTAACCCAGAACAAGAATGATGAACTGTAGTAAGACATATATAAAGTGCCTGAGAAGGACTGGAAATTATATGTGGATTTACTAAACAGATTCACTGCTTCTTGTGGATTACGTAGATTCAGATTTTTTAGTCAGATTGGACGGCAGTAAATTCTCCTCAAAGGTTATGTGTTTAATCTTAGGAAGTAGAGTCATAATGTGGAGGAGTGTTATATAGAAATATATTTCAGACTCCGGACTCCATCATGGAAAGATGATGAATTGGAGCCTATGAGGCAGCCAAAGTATCTATATGACTCTAAAGACTTCATGATGGACTTCGAAGTGTTTCTAGGTTTGCCCAAGGTAATCACAATTTACATTGATGATATGGGTGCAGTTGCAAACTTGAAGAAATCATAAGTCCATAAGGCAATTAAACACATGGAGCGCGAGTACCACCTGTTACGAGAAATCGTATGATGAGGCGAAGGTTGTTGTCGCCTAGATTGCATCGGATGATGATCTAGTAAACCATTTACAAGGATCTTAAGGCGAGAGCTTTTAATGGTCGTGTAGTGGAAGTAGGAATCAGATGTATGGCAGAAGACATGACAGCATAGTCTTTTTGTATAAGTGGGAGATTGTTGGATTGTATACTAAAAGTCTAGCTTTAGTATGAACAATGTCATAACAATATTTGAAATGAGAATCATTGATCAAATGATTGCATCTTATAATTTATTTTATATGCATGATGCAATAGTCCATTTACTTTATACTGTAGATAATATGTTGTGCGACAACACGCGGAAGATCATATTATTGGTTTCCTTATAAAGTATAAACGGATGCTCACAACTGAGATAGACGGGGACTCTCTATCGGTATGGTTGTAGTGTGGTTTGGTATTAGCTTGTCTTGGCTATAGAATCACATTAGTGCACTTGTGTGTATTGAGCAGGACCGCCTGAGATCGTTCGACTTATACTGACTTATAGAAGAACTTGATCTCTGTTATTATGGAAGTTCGTGCTCTTAATCCCTATACAATAACCTCGACACGTAGGGCAGTATGTATTTCTTTGATTCATCAATGGGTGAGATTTATATGTATTAAATCAACAAACTCGGTGAGTTGGGAAGTAGTGCTGTATCTATGGTGTGCTGTTGATTGTAGAAGGAATCCATGTCCGTCATAGGTTGATGATGTCCCCTTGAGGAGCTCATAAGGTTTATCATGTAAATCTTGCAAGTGGATTAATTTCCGGCATGATAAAAAGGTTGAGTGGTACTACTCTCGGATGAGATATTAATTAATTTGAGTTGTCAGAAACTTAATTAATTAATGGACATTGTATATCTTAAACATGGAGAGACTATCGGGCTTATAATAAGAAGGAGCCCAGAACATAATTTTGGGATTGGACGGGTAGTGCAATAATAATATTTTAGTGGACTATATTATTATTATTGGATTTAATTAAAAGCTTTGGGCTAAGCTTGGTTAATTAAGTTCAATTGAGGCCCAGCCCAATTTCTCCTCCTGGTCCCTGCAGTAGCCCTTATAAATAAGTTATCTCAGTTCCTGTTAACCCTAAGTCAGTGCCTCATTTGACAGTTAGAAAGAACAGGAGCAGATTGAGAGAATCCTGCGGATTGTTGCCCACACAACAGCAGGATTCAACTTGGGACATACTGCAGAAGATTGAGAGGTGGTTCTCTGCAACGGATCAACCTCTACATCAACCCAGAAGTACGGTAAACAAGATTTAATTGCTTCCGTTGTTTATTGTTTGCCTGTATACTAACGATCACGTTTGAGCCACAAGATCCAATTGCCCAACAGGACGGAGGGAGTATATTATTTTTTTATTAAACAAGTACTCCCTCCGCCCCATTGAAACATACGCGTTGTGTTATTTTGATCTGTCCTTGTTGAGAGTGAGAATAAGCGTACTTTAGTGTCCAATTTAACACCTTTTTATGAGAATTATTATCTTATATTAGCACAAGTGTCTTATATTAAATATATATGAGAAAAATATACATTTGAGGTGTTTTATTGTGTTTTAGGTGGAAAAAAGATCAAAAGCGTAAAGTTGGAGAAAATGTGCAACTTGTGCAAGAATGCTGAAAATGCATGTCCAACTTGTGTAATTTTTATGTGTTCGTGTGGAACTCAAAACTAGAAATGATATATGATTGGAAAGCCACAGAAGAGAGGGTCGTTTTGGCGTAAGAAATACCTCAATTGGAATCCAAACGAGAAAGTTATGATTAAAATGGTGACGTCGCGCAAGCTGTTCATGCTCAGCACGGTTGTGCCACTTTTTATGACTTGTTATACATTCAAATATTGATTTTTTATTTATTTATATGGATAGAAAGCCAAAGAAGAGAGAATCGCATGAGCGTAAAAATCACTCAAATTGGAGTTTGGATATGGAAGTTTTACGCGAAACGGTGAGACTGTACAATCTGATTCGACCTCACTGATTTGGTTCGACCACTGTTCAGGTCGAACTAGGAACCTGAAAATATGTTGCGCAATCTGGTTCGACCTCACTGATCTGGTTCGACCACTAGTTCGGGTCGAACCAGGAATTTGAAAATGTGTTATAGAGTGGTTCGACCTCCCTGATCTGGTTCAACCAAGCCCAAAAGTCGAAACAAATGCCTGACAGCTCCAGATCTGTATTTTACACCCAGTGCGTGTATTTTCGTATTTTTCATAAAAAACTCATCCAAGTTCTATAAGGAGAGCTTACAAGTATAAAAGAGGATGTAGATCACACCAAAAGACACCACAACACAATCATCCTACACCCCACAAGGGGGGGATCACCCCCCAACCATCATCCACATCATTTCCTCCATCCAGCCATCACTTTGAATATTCATTTGTGGAATCAAGAGGAGACCCAAGAGGAGAATTCAAGATGAAGAAGGACGCGATGACGCCCACATCTAGGGTTTTATTCGTCTCCTAATTTATCTTGTATTTTCCAGACATATGGGTAAGATCTATCCAACCCCATGATTGTTCTTCGCAACATCATGTGCTAGAACCGTTTTGGTAGATCTAGAGTTTTGAAAGTTTTATGAATTAATTAAACTCTCTTGTGTGTCCTCCATACAACAGTACTTGTGGATTTATTTTATATATGATTATGTTTTCTTAATCCATATTCACGGTCATTTTGTGCATCTTCATTTGGTATATAGAGTCTGAATATATATCTTGATTGTAGATTGAGTGTGTTCACCGCTGAACAGGATTCCATGTTATGATTATAAGTGAGGGGACTCCGAAACTTCATTAGAACTATCATATATGAATGTTTATTAAATGAATTGAATTCGGGTTAGTAATAGGATAAAGATGATAATTTTATAGTACCAATAAAGGGAGATCATATCAGGTTAGATTCAAGACGAGGGAAATAATTGATACTGATAGTACCTAGAGAGGGGTGAAATTATGTCTCTTGCTCCAAGGTTATTCACACGTGTTACACGCATATTTACTTGTGTTTATAGAGTAGATTTTCAAGGTTCAGTAATGCGTCCATAGTCCACAAGGCAGAGTCGGTCTGTACTTGAGAGAGAAGTTAAGTAGAAAACTGGATTACCCTAGAGCTATCTATTCTCCATTCTTGAGTCACTTTTGTATTCTTCTAGTGTTTAGTTTATTTTATTTGTTATTTAATTTTCATCATATTAGTTATTAGATTAAAATCCTCAATTTTTATGATCACTAGTCTTAATTAATTTAGTTAATAATTTAATTGATAATACGCCGTCCTTTGGGTTTGATATTTAACTTGGTCGCTTGCTTAAGCTGCTATTGATATCCTTAATACTTGTGGATTAATTTTGCGTGTAAAGAAAACGCTTCAGTACTAATACAAAGTGTGCATTTTCCTTTTATGTAAAAGGAACTCACATAAATTAATTATGTCTCTCTCCATGGGTCACACATCACACTGATATACCTACCTACTTTACTTTAAAATATTATTCCTCTCATCTCACAACACATTAAAATATGGGAGAATCTATTTTTTATACAAATTTTAAAGTCAAAAATTAAAACTCATACTTTTATTTTGAAGTTATTAATTTACCCAAAAGTCACTTTTTGGACACTATTGCCCCCATACCCCAAACCATTGTCCCACACCCACCCAACTGTTGCCATCCCTCCTCCGCCGTCGGACCACCATCTGACCGTCGAACTGTCGTCGGAAACCCTACCAGACCACTGCCGGACTGCCGAACTATTGCCGGGGAATTCGTCGGACCGCCACCACCCTAGGTGGTAAAATTGATAAATTGAAACTAGGGGCAATATTATAAAAAAAGTGGCTATTGGTTATTAAATAAAATTAAGTTACATGATCGTCGGTATTCATTTTTCTCTTTTCATCTAACTTATTTTTAGTATTGGCACTTAAACTATTATATCCATCAATCTATGTGCAAAAAATTAAATGCCCACCTTTCAACGGAATAGAAGGAGTAATTATCATCTTATATTTAAAATGTTTATTTTTCCAATCAACATTTCAAAGAGTAGATTTTGCAAGACAATATCACATACTCCCTCCGTCCCCTCCAAAGAGGGTCTTTTTTCCATTTTGGGCGTCACATCTAAAGAGTCTCATTTTCTTTTTATACACATATGACCCACACACACCCACTAATACAATTAAAATATGGGACACACACTCCCACTAATACAGCTACCAATTATACATTAAATAATAATACTCTTTAATACATGTGCAAAAAGAAAAGACCCTCTTACTATACAGCGGAGGGAGTATTTTCTTTGTCCGCCACAAGGTTACGTTTACTGTTTGGATTAAAATTAAAAAAATATAATATTTTAATATGTAGTGGGTTGAGAAAAATAATACTCCCTCCGTACTACTAAAGTTGTGATATTTTTCTTTTTGGGTTGTCCCACAGAAGTTGACACATTCCTTTTATAGCATATGAGACTCACACAAAAATATTAACATATTCATATGGCCCCACACACACTCCACACATACCACTAATACACCTACCCACTACACATTAAATATTATTTCTCTCACTTTACTTTATATTAAAATATTATACTCTTTAATCTCCGTGCCCAAAAAAATGTTACACCTTTTTTGGGACGGAGGGAGTACTATTTTGTGTGGATTTCATTTATTAAAGAAAAAAATATAACTCTTTTTGGGGTTATTTAATAAAATATTGTTATTTTTGTTTTTATTTAACAAAATATGGTGTTTCCATATGTTGTTAACGAAAGCAGAAGCGCCACTAGAAGTAGCGCTTATGCTAGATCTTTTTTATTTTTTTGTCATTTTTAATTCTTCTGTCAAATCAAACATGCAATTATTTTTTATATTTAAATTTATTTTAAGTTTTTATATATAAATAAAAATTTAATATATTATCTATATTATAAATAATCTTAAAAATATGATATAATATACTCATTCAGACTCCGTCTCAATTTTAATTCTACATATTTTGTTTTAATCCGTCACAATTTCAACCCCAAATATTTATAAAAGAAAATAACACTTAACTAATATGCATTCTGTCATTCTTGCAACTACTTTAAATTTAAAATTTGTATTTTTTTAAACATACATAATATACTTTAATTTTAAATTTATCACTCCTACCTAACATACACATTACCTTACTCGGCTTTATTTATTTTCTAAAAATACTAAAATAACCAAAAGTCAATAAAGTAAAATTAATAATTTTTTCAAATAATGTGTAATAAAAAAATGAATATGTGGACTGATCTTGAACATATTACAACATTAGCAAGATGATGGAGGATTTAATTAATAACATCACAACACTCCCTAATTTTATTTTTTTTAATCAAATTATTTTAATATATTATTATATTTGACTTTGTGGATTGAACTTGTACATAAAAATATATTCATATTGTCTCGCAAATAGGTTCATATTTTTTGTTTACACATTATTTGAAAGATGTTATTTTTACTTCATTAAATTTTGAGTATTATTTTTAGATAATGAATAAAACGTAAGATAATGTGTGTTAGATAAGAGTAACAAAATTAAAATTAAAGTACTCTCTCCATTTCGAATTAACGTTTTCGTTTGGTTTTTGCACGTAAATTAAGAGATATAATATCTTAAGTTGTAGTGAGGTGAGAGAAATAATATTTAATGTGAAGTGTGTAGTTGTGTGTGTGCCTTACATGAAATAGTCAATTGTTTTGTGTGAGCCCAATTTGACAAAAAAAAAGTTAATCTTCACTTGAGACAAGTCAAAATGAAAAACGTAAATTTTAACTCGGAATGGAGGGAGTATAAATATTGTGTGTTAAAAAAGAATGCGAATTTTGAATTTAAAGTATGTTGTGAGAATACTTATTAGTTAAGTGTTATTTTCTTTTACAAATATGTTAAGTTAAAATATATGGTGATTCTGTAGTGCACCTGCAGTTGGTTGGTTAAAAATAGGAGGAGTGGATAGTTTTTTTTTAAATAATTATTTTATTTTATTTGATGGTAGAGATTGAATTAATATATAATCTAACGGTTAAGATCGTCCAAGTGCACCGATGCACCAGGTACACAGCAGTCGGACTCTAAAATATAATATGTTGAGTTAAAGTTGGGATGGAAAGAGTATGTTATATCACAATTTTTAAGATTATTTATTATATAAATAATATATTAAATCCTTTTTATATATAAAACTTAAAAATAATTTTAAATAAAAAATTAAACACGTATGATTTGACAGTAGAGAATGAAAGATGGGGTAAAATGGGATTGAGGCAAAAGCGCCCATAGAAGTGACGCTTCTACTTATTACGTTAAACAGTCATGCAAATACTATATATTGTTAAATAAAAGTAAAAACTACAATAATTTATTAAATAACCCCTCTTTTTGATATGACAACCTAATTAGCAAAATTTACTTCTTATGGTGCGGGGAGAGAGTTGATTTTTGCCGGAATAAAATATGAGATTGACATCATATAGTGTTGTAAAATTCAAATAATATTTAAATTGTGTACAATTATAATTGTGAAAATAATACTTATCTGGACGGGTCAATGTGCGATCAAGAAGGTTCATGCCTAGGTTGGTGACCTCCATTGCACAAGGGCAATAGCGGACCTACACTAGGACTAGGGGCACTGGGCCCCCTTGAGAAATTACAAATAATTAGCATATATGTAGTAAATTATCTTAATATATAGTTTTGGCACAACGGTTGAACATTATATCTATCCTACTATGAGGTATAGGGTTTATAATATTTATGTATATAATTATTATTAAAATTAATAAGTAAACAGATTTTATGTATACCGTGATTTTTTTAGGTGACGAACTTTATAACAATATTATAAAATCGGGCCCCCTGTTCAAAATTCCTGCGTCCGCCACTACACAAGGGAGGTGTGCCCTCCTAAGATCGGCCCAAGTAGTGGAATCTACGTCATAATTTGTTATACTAATTATTTAGAGTACGTTTTATCTTATTATTATTTCTTTAATTGTTCTTTTTATAATTTTTATTTATTATTAATATATTATTATTTTTTTTGGAAATTCATAATTGTGAAACTATTATTCACGAACACTTATCATCAAACTATAATAGAGAAGGATCTAAGAATCAGATAGTGTCGACGTCTAGAAGAATAAGGATTGGATATCCAGATCGAGCGCTGGTCACATGCTGATTCGTCTTCCTTTTAATTTTATTACTACACCTTCGTCTTTTTCCGTTGCGAAAATACGTTGTGCCTATTTTTAATACATAAAGTATTTTCTGAGACGATAATTATGTAAGACGGATGACTCGTTGTTATTTGTTAAAGTCAGGGCCGGTCCTTTGAGGCCGTCAAGTCGATCGACTCAAACTCAAAAATAATATTCCCTCCGTCCCAGGAATACATTAGTGTATTCTCTGGCAAAAAGTTTAAGAAAAGTAACTATTTGGTAGTGTGATGTAAGAAAGAGGATGAGTATTTTGGATAATTGAATAGAATAAAGTGCATGATATAGTTGACTTTGACTAGATTGTATGCAAAAAGGATGTGATATTTTCATAATATTGTAGTATTGTAAGATTATTAATATTGTATATTGTTTCCATTTTTAGGATGTGAAAGTATTCTTGGGACGAATCAAAATAAAAAGTGTGAATATATTTTTGGGACGAATGGGAGTAAAAATTTTCAAGATCCCATATATATATTTAAAATTAATGTACAAAATATAACTACAAACTCGGTGTCCAAATAGAAGTAATAAAGCCAGATATATTCTTAAGACTAATGTTTCAACCATCCTCGTTTGTAGGGATGTCAATGGATAGGGTAGGGTACGGGTATGTCAAATCCACATACTACTAATATCCTACCCTTCCTACCCATATCCTACCCTATTACCATAAAATTAAGCTTCGGGTAGGGCACGATTATACTCGCTGCGTATATGGACAATCTGCGGATACCCGCAATCTTGGTAGATTTTTCAGATAATCCATGATTACCCGAACCCACCCGACCCTACCTACCCCAATCTTTTTTTTAAACTATAATCCACCAAAAAATAATTATTATACAATAATAAATAAATCTAAAATAAAACATGCAAATAAAAAAATAAAATCAATAACAAAAACGTCTAAGTCCATGTGCATCACCATAAGTGCAATAATAAGAAGATATCATAAATTCATAGTTAGTCAAATAAAATTATAAAATAAACATTATAATCCAATAATGGCTTCCAAATCCAAGTTTAAGTATAAATATTAAATTTAAACTTAATTAAATTAAGTCAATAAATATAATAGTTAAAGTAACTATTTTTTAATTTATTAATAAAAAATATAATAAATATATATAATATATATTATATAATATTTATTTGTATATAATTGTAGCGTATATATTTAATGCATATTATAAAAGATATATATATATATATATATATATATATATATATATATATATATATATATATATATATATATATATATAATATAGAGTAGTTCTTGCGTGAGACCGTCTCACGTGAGACAATTTTTCACTTTTTAAAATAGTTATCAATTTCGCTATAAAACGTTATCACTTTCGTTATAAAATATTATCACTTTTTATGTATATTATAAATTGTTCATGAAATAATATTATTACTTTTCATTAATTTATAATCACTTTCCTATATAAAAGTCATCACTTTCTAACTGTCTCACGTAAGGCTTTATGCGAGATAGTCTCACGCAAGTCTTTGCCTATAATATATAGTTCAAGGTCAGGTATGGGTAAAATAGGAGAACTCGTACCCTACTTTTACCCGTATACTTTCCCTTCGGGTTCAAGTACTATCCGACCCATTACCCAATTTTACCTTTTTATTCGTACTCGATATGCGGGTACCCGTCGAATAACCTGACCCGACGGGTAAAACTGACATCCCTACTCGTTTTAAATCCTTTTAATTTTATTTTTCTTTTTAATATCTTTCTATACCTTTCTGTATTCATTTCATTTTCCTTATTTTTTTATTTAATTAATCTTTCTTACACATTTTTAATTATTTATTAATATTATTACTTAAAACCAAAAATACTTTCAATCTCTTCCTACCATAAATCTTTTTTATTTTATTTTTCTTTTAAGTGTCCTCCTATGCATTTCTATAAATTTTTTCGTCTTATTTATTTTTTATTTAATTATTCTTTCTACTTTTTAATTATTTAAATAATTATTTATATTATTATTTAAATAAAAGATATTTTCAACCCCATTGAAATACGTAATTTATAAGGGGATGACTATTCACACCCCCAAAATTACTAAACATACCCAAAAAAAATTAAATAAAAGTATTATTAATTAATATGACTTATATACCTTTTTAATAAATACATCAACTAAGCAAACCTAAATGGGGAATCAATCAAGTTTGTGTATCTCACTCCATACTATTATTACTATGCCACATCCTTTTCGTGTTCTCTTAATTCAATTGCAGGTACACAAAACTGAGAAGAATCTGTAAGCATAATTTCAACATAAGCGATTAATTCATTAATTGACATGAATCTTAGATCTTCATGATTTTCACATCTTGTAACAATGATGAGAAGACTTACCTTGAAACGACCTTATGTTCCTGCTAATTATGTTGGGAACTGATTTATCTCTCCTCACCCTTTACTTTAGGAATAGTACGTAAAGTTTTAGTGATAGAAAAATCATAAAATTGTGTCTCTTTTATAGGTGGAGAGAGAACCAGATCGGATAATAAATCTTTATCAAATCACATTCTATCAATGTGATTGTTATTCATAAATATATATGACCTTATTTATCTCATATACATTATTTATTTAAACCATATTTTTATTTTAGATATTTGATCATAATAAATATCTTATATATTTAATTATTAATGGCACTAGGTCATAATAATCTTACATTCTCCCACTTGGCCGAGTGACAGAATTAAATTTTAAACGTAAGGATTTAAATAATTTACATAAATTGCACGATATAAAATAAAGTAATTGGTCAACTCATAATGTCAATATTAAGTATAGACTAACACAAGTCATGGCGGTTTTGTATCACTTACTCGACATAGTTCCTTCCATGTACTATGATATTAGTTTTCTACCCAAAATGACTCATAAACTTAAAGATCAATAATGGTCTACATAAGTATCTCAATTTGAGATAAAATCTTTTTTAACTAATGTCAACATTTATGTATACTAAATTGAAAAAACAAGACATCAATTAGAAACAAATCATAATGAGCTCTTAATGTCAATTGTTCATCTTAAGTTTGTTACAGTCTTTTAATGATCTCATATTCATGTAACATTCAATGAATATCTTTAGAGAAGATCATTTGCATAACGGATCCGGAATCATAAGATTGGTGTAATTATATTCAATTGACATCTTTGTCTCTAAAATTCTTCTTAATGACAAATACTTTTATTCCACATGTTTTAACAACTTTGGAATATCCATAGTTTTAGAGAAGAACAATACAGCTAAAAATCATAATAAATTTTCAGCGACTTGACATTATTGTCAACTTATTTCAAGTCCTGAAATTAAGTTCCATATTCAATTACCTTAAATTGTAGCCTCAAATCATGCCACAAGTAAACTTTAATAGTGAATGTAGTTTTTAAAAACTTCTTCACACTTTTGCATGACACAATATCTCCGACTAAGAAACATATAAGTCGAAGTAAACTTTCTTGCATCATATAATTATCTTAATCTGAATCTATATTTAATTACATCTAAGCAATTAGAATTTCGATAAGTAAGCACGGGTGCTTCATTTCATACAAAAAATACCATAATATTTCCTTATGCAACAATCTAGTCATCCATTTATGAATCACTTCAATAATGACCAAGCATTCTAATATTATTTGGTGTATCTTACGTTACCAGTAACATATGCATAAGGAATATTATAGTACGTTTCAATTCATTCTTGGACATTACATTAAGTTGAACTTATAATCTCCATTTCGAATTGGAACGATACTTTACAAATACTTTTCCATCCATAATCTCTGTAGAACTTTAATAACATATACTTATGGAGACATCTTTAACGTTATTGTGATATGTATCGAAATAATTATTTTCAATCACATAAGTTGTCTCATAATATATTTCATTCCAAAGTTCTTTGAGAGATATTTATTGGTTTCACATAATAAACCAAGATCATCAGTTGCAAGCAAGTTAATCATCAACATATAGAATTAATGTACTCCCACTGACTTTCAGATATGTATACCAATTTATGATATTTTTCTTAAATCCAAAAGATATCATGAAAGGAAAGCATGCTTAAGTTCGTATATTTGATTCCTTGAAGTTTACATGCCATGTGATATTTTTCTTCAATGGAAAAACTCTTGAGTTAATCCATTTAACTTGATCAGCTACAA
The DNA here is from genome assembly GCA_023678885.1 of Pogostemon cablin. Classification (NCBI taxonomy): domain Eukaryota; kingdom Viridiplantae; phylum Streptophyta; class Magnoliopsida; order Lamiales; family Lamiaceae; genus Pogostemon; species Pogostemon cablin. The sequence goes on from CM042951.1 coordinate 35,456,827, forward strand.
AATCACCATTAACATTCATTTGGTGCAACTCTAAGTCATAATGTATTACCAAAGCCATGATAATTTTAATGAAGTCCTGTATAGAAATAACTCGTTATATCTCTTTACAATTATGCCATTCTTTTGAGTGAAATCTTTAGCAACAACTCTAATTTTATATCTTTTGATATTGCCATCTTTTCACTTTTGATCATAAAGGTACATACGTATCCAATTCTTTTATAACTTTCTAGCAATTCTAACAAGATATAAACTTCATTATGAGCCACTGATTTCAACTCGTCTTTCATAGCATTTACTCATTTAATATAATTAGTACTTTCCATAACTTATTCCAAAATAGAAATTTTAGTATTTATTATAATGTCAAATTTTAACTCATTTTATTATACTACATATGCAATCGTTAAAAATAGCGAAGATATTATCCTTAAAACATTCTTAATGCTATTTGATTTGATATATCTATTGAAAGCTCATTGACAATTGATTTAGTAAAATCAGATTGACTAAGAGAGTAGAATAACTTATATGTTGTCCTTGAAAGTTGTTTGGCTATTCGACAACTATATAACAACTTTATAAGAAGTTTTAGTTAAATGCATTTTCAAGTCCTCCACCAAACTTCTTCAATAATCACATTCATGGTTTTATACTCCCACTGATTTTATAATTCTTAACGAATTTTGATATTCCAGTTTTAAAGTTCTCATACTATGATTAAGACCATAAAATTCATACCATTTAAACTTTAAGAATAATTTATAAAGAAATCACTTTAATTTCTTATATTCAAGTTCTTTTAACGTGGATGTAAATCATTATCTCTGCCGGGCAATTTAAAACATGCAACTGCCTATGATCGAGTTTTTTTACCCATTCACAGTTCATAAGTTGGTTTGAAAACTTCTTTACTAGAAACTCGACCGTGGCAGTTTTAAGTGCATATATCCACAAAATATAGGTATAGATTAATCATTCAATATGCTTTTAACCATATTCAATAAAGTACAATTACATCATTCTGCAACACCAATTTATTGTGGTGTACGTGATATTTTGCATTAAGTATAAATGCAAACTTTTCTTGTAATTTAATAATTGAGCATGATAATTCATCATAATTTTCATGAAATTCATCACTTCTTCCCAACTTTATAATTTTTACTTTTCTATCTAATTTTCTCAACTTCATTAATAAATGTTTATCAAGCATTTATAGAATGCGATTTTTCTTGCAAAGATAGATATAACCATAACATGAAAATTTAAATTTAAAATTGAAAATGATGAAGGGATTATCATAAGACTTGCAATTAGTTGTGTAAACTATTATAAGAAGCTGTGTAGTTACTGTGGCTCTATTGTTTGTGTGTTTAGTTTGCTTTCTTTTAATTCAATTCACACAAATATCAAGATTAATAAGATCCTAGATCATAAAAGGCTTTATTCTAAATTAGTATTTGGAATAATTCTTTCAAAGAGTTACCCCATACATTATTACCACGTTTAGTTCCAACTTCATTGTTTTTAAACAAACATAATGTTTAAATATTTCTTAAACCTTTCATTTGAACCAATATTTCAATATTACATAAATTTAATTCACATCCATTTATCTTTCATGGTGTTATGGTTTATTTGGATTAGGTCATACTTAGAAGGTAGTGAGTTTGTAAACTACACTAATAAGTTTTTAATCACTTTCATTATGGAACGCTTAAGTCTTGCTGCAATATTTGTTATCTTTATGATAAGTTCATGCCTGCCATGAGAACCATCAAATTTTATGGTGGTTAAAGCCATTAGCATCTCATCAAGAGATTCATTAGTAATTTAAGTATGATAGACTTAATTTCTTAGACACATTCATTCGCATAAACATTAGGATCAGTCTGTTTGATCTAACTCAAGCATTATAGTCAGAATACTTAGCTTTATTGCTAGTACAAGCAAATGAATAATTTATCTTAAAGTGATAAATAAAATCCAAAACACTTTGGTGAAATTAAATTTATTCACACTATTTAAATTACTTTAATCTATTTTGTAATGGAACAGACGCAACATGTGAGTAGAGATTGAATTTAGTTATTTTAAGAATAAGAATAATATAATTTATTTATTCCATAAATACCTTGAGTAATTTAATAACAAATTCAGGATCGAAGGCAATAAATGTATATCGAAGTTCTTCTTTGGGCGATACAACAATATACAATCATAATCTATGATGCTTGCAAATTTAACATAATTTGATAATTAAATATTTTCATTAAAACTATTTTGTCATCTTTGGACATACAAAACAGTTTGTTATAATATATTAATTATCAATTTATCACATTCATATTCATGAATTATAAAGACTGGCCATCACCTTTGGGTGAATTTAAAGTCTTATAATTATAAAAAATTTAATAACACATATAATATTTCTCTTTATTCAAGCATCACATAAATATGAGAAATTAAATTTTAATTATATGATTTATCTTTATAATCTTTCAGGTCAGACCACTTTGGTGGCTAAAAGACCAACATTAAATAAATATAAATAATATATAAAATCATTCATTATAATCTTATCAAAGATTCTCATAATAAATTATACTCAATAACAAATTGAGTAATAATCAAATCATTATTTCATAAATATTTATAAATCACAGTCAATATCATCACTTAATTAAAATCTTAAGACTGCCATCATTAATATACATAACAGATCTATAAATACCACAATAAAGATATCATGTATAATTTCTATTAGTATTCTAACATATTTGGCATCTTAATATATTTGGGACATTATTCATTATAAATAAATAAGTCATGAGCCATTAAACAATAAGTTAGATATTTTTTTAAAGCAAGTAGACATATATCTCATTAAATGACTACTTGAGCATCAAAAATGTACCTTAATATTATATGTCTAATATATAATAAATTTCATAATTTTGATTTTATCTTCATCAACATAAAATTATACATTAGGCGACTAGATACCACACATTAAGCATACAGTCAATTAATGTATGCACAACATCAAATTATAATTATGTTAATAACTGGGCATTAGAGTGCGCCACGTCAAGCCATATTATGAATTAGGCAGATTGATTTATTGACTATAATTAGTTTTCATTATTCTTAATCAGTCATTAAGAAAAATCAATACACTCCCAAAATTAAAGGGAGGCACGTAACTTTATATTAAAAATCACATGCTGACATAATTAATTTTCATAATCTATCATTAATTGTTTAGTCCCAAAAACTAAATAGGGCAGTTAACATCCTCTTAAATGGTAATCAATTATTTGAGTTATATTTGTCATACAACATCAATTCATACAAAATCTAATTATATTTAATAATAAAAATTTCCATGCAGACAACATCAATACTTTTGCATAGAAGTAGCGCAATAATAATTGTAGCAATCACACTTCAAAATTTTTAAGTCATGAATTAATCAATTAATACATCATTATACGGAAAATCCCTTTAAGTATTGTCATGGAAAATTATGTGATTCATAATTTGATGAAGAATTAATCAATTAATATATCATAATGCAAAAAAATCCTTTGGGTATTGTCATGGAAAATTATGTGATTAATAATTTGATGAAAATTATGAGATCCAAAACCATGCTCTGATACCACATGTAAGCATAATTTCAACGTAAGCAACTAATTCATTAATTGACATTGATCTTAGATCTTCATAATTTTCACATCTTGTAACAATGATGAGAAGACTTACCTTGAAACGACATTATGTTCCAGCTAATTACGTCGGGAACTAGTTTCTCTCTCCTCACCCTTTACTTTAGGCACAATACGTAAACAAATCACATTCTATCAATGTGATTGTTATCCATAAATATATGTGATCTTATTTATCTCTATATATTATTTATTTAAACCATAGTTTTATTTAAGATATTTGATCATAATAAATATATTATACTTAATTATTAATTGCACTAGGTCATAATAATCTTACATAATCAAACGCTGAAATGAGAAGAATCAAAGTATCTCATTCTCATCTGACAATAACTACGGATTTTTCTTACCATTTGGATATATAATGTTTACGAAATGAGAAGAATCAAAGTATCTCATCTGACAATAACTACGGATTTTTCTTACCATTTGGATATATAATGTTTACGAAGGGCGTAGCATCAAAAGTTTATCTTAAATTATGCACAAAATAATCATGTCATACACAAACTTCATACATTTGAAACAAAGAGAAAAAGAAATATGAGTTTTGTGTTGGTGTTCGACGAGAACCGTAGATTATCGCCACGGCTACAACCACATTTACTATTAAATGTTCAGAGTATGTTTAGTATTTTATTTAGAAATATATATTCACGGCAGTGCCGTAGTGATGGGGTATGTTGAGTAATATAATATTTAAGAATATGTATTTTTATAAGAATATTTAAGTCACATGAATTAAAATACTTAAATTTAAATTCTTCTTGAGTATGTTTAACAATTTTGAGGGTATGAATAGCCGTCTCCATAATTTATAAGTGTTTTTTTAGGTTAAATAATTTGATTCAAATAAATATTAATGAGTGTATATTAGGTGAACCTGGGTGTACCCTTGCACCAATATTTGTATAACTTTTTATTCTATTTTGTATACATGTTATTCTCTTTTGTATACGCATTTTGTAATATTTGTATACTTTTTTCACACTAAGTTTTTCATTAAAAAAACAAGCATTCATATGTGTATAATTTTTTATTCAATAGTGTATACATGTATTTTAATAATTGTATATTTTTTTACACTCAATTTTTTATTAAAAAAATTAACAATTAAATTGTATACATTGTTACTCATAATTGTATATGTTTTTGCTTATATTTGTACGTGGGTGCACACTATATTTAGCCAATATTAATATTGATTTATTTTCATAATTATTGTTTCTTTATTTTTTTTTTTAGTATCACGACCTCCAAACATATACCAAATATAAAAAATTAAAAAAAAAGCAAATTGAAGATTTATTTTGTGATATCAATAATTTTTTTTCTAATTATTAAAAAGTTATACTCCCTCCCTCCCACGGAAAGGGTCTCTTTTTTTCATTTTTGGTCGTCCCACTCAAATGTTCCTCTTTTCTTTTTTACACACATGGGACCCACTCATCTCCTATAATACAATTAAAAGTGGGGCCCATATTCCCACTAATACAACTACCCACTAAACATTAAATAATAATACTCCTTAATACACGTGCCAAAAAGCAAAAACTACCATTGCCGTGGGACGGAGGGAGTATTGTTTATTATTTAATTTTTGTATGCATATATATGCTTGAAATGGGGTCTCCACTAGTGAACAATATTCCCCAAATTAGTCAGTCTAATGATTAAATATCGATATATCGAAAAAAATAGGGGCCCAAATTAGAACATGATTCATGTATGAAAATTTCTAGGATCGGCCCTGGTTAAAGTATGACTGATGTATGGTTAAAGTATATTTTTTCAAAGTATGACATATAATAAATTAAAATATATTTTTAAAGTGTTATAATATGATTTACTACAAATAATACTTCAACTACATATAGTACTCGATCCCTCCGTCCCACGTTAAGGTTTACATTTTCAATGGGTTGTCCCAAATTAAGCTTAACATTTTCTTTTTTGTCAAGTAGGACCCAAACAAAATAATTAATTATTTCACAAAGGGTTCGCACATAATACTAATACAACTATCCATTATAAATTAAATATTATATTTCTCAACTCATTATCTGTTTTAAAATATTATATTTCTTAAGGGACCGGCTATTCGCACCACCAAAATTACTAAACATACCCCAAAAATATTTAATAAGATATAATTACCCTTATAAAATATATATCTGTTATGTTATCATCTATCTTATCTGTTCACTTGTTGCAATCGAACATAATAAAGAATTCATCTGTTCGATTGCCACAACCGAACAGATAAGATACATGATTTCTTTATTCTGTTCGATTGTTGCAACCGAACATAACAAGATTGATCTGTTTGGATGTTGCAACAGAACAGAACAAGATTAGTGATATTTTTTATTCATAGATAAGATAACAGATAAGTTTCATGACATCATCGATCTTTAAACACAGATAGTGATTCATCTTCCAGTAAAATAAGCAATCTGATAACCAATCTAATAAGCGTGAATGAATATGATAACCAATCTAATTAATCAAACAAAAACTTGCTTATCTTCTCTGGAAGAGGAATCATCATCTTTATTTAAAGATCGATGATATCAGGAAACTTATCTATTATCTTATCTATTCGATAGATATGAAATAAAAAATAGTAATCTTAGTTCTGTTAGCTTGTTGCAACCGAATAGATGAATTCTTTATTATGTTCGGTTGCAACATGCGAACAAATAAGTTAAATGATTATTCGATTACTGCAACTGAATATATATAAGTTTTTATAAGGGTAATTATGTCTTATTAAATATTTTTGGGGTACGTTTAGTAATTTTGAGGGTGCGAATAGCCAGTCCCATTTCTTATCTACGAGTAAAAAACTAACGTTAACGTAAACGCGGGACGGAGAGAGCATATTTACCTATATAACAACTATACTTTAACAATTAGTCGATCCATCTTACATTTATCCGTTTTACAAGAGAGTATCCTTTTTATTACTTTTTTAATTATAGGTGAGTTGGTGTGGTCTATATGGTGTTTTCTAATGAGGCTAACGCGTTACAAATGTGTGTTACATTTCATGTTCCAAAAATACAACAAGACACATCACCACTGAATTTAATATTTAATGTGTTTGGAATACAAAATGTAACACACATTTGGAATACTCAATTCTATTAAGTTTCTAATACTCTCCGTCCTATTAAAATAGATATATTTCATTTTTAACCTAGATTAAGAGATAGTCCTTCTCTGTCCCATTGATACGTTTCTATTTTATTATTTTGGTTTGTTCTAATACAAAATATCTATTTTCTTTTTAGGTTAATGTGACCACAAAATAATATTATTATACTCAACCCAAGACATATAAGGCCTACACTGATCAATATTAATACATCTACACACTACATATAAAATATTATATCCCCAAATTTACGACACATTAGATTATTATACTCATTTATCCACATACAAAAAGCAAATCTATACCTATTAGCGGAATGGAGGGAGTATAATATTTAATGTGTAGATGAGGAGAGAAAAATAATATTTTAATGTATAGTGAGTATGTATATTAGTGCGATTTGAATTTCCTATTTCACCTATGTATTAATGCGATTTGAATTCCCTATTTCACAATGGTATTTCGCTTGGTGTTTCATAACTTGTTTTATATTAAAATATTATATCCTAGTTAATGACCAATAAATTTTTGTACACATAGAGATAATTTATGTTGGTGAATTTAATTAGTTAATAGGGATTAATTAATAAATTAATTATAAATTAAATTATAATTAAAGTGAATGAAATTAGTCTCACATGTGGAGAGAATTAATTATGATAAATAGGAGATTATGGACCTTGAGCCTGACACAATAGTCTATACTAATTTAGGAATAAATCGAGCCATGATTGGGAATCTAGAAGCCCAAATCTGTGATACATTATATCTGGACATTAAAGTTTGTGTGTGAACAGAATTAATGAGAATTTTCTGTGTGAACACAATCAGTAACAAATAAAGGAATCCTGTCATATGGGAGTGATCTTTGAATCCTATAAATAAGATCATTCTGCATTCATTCCATATAGAATAGAACACAACACCACACCATATCAAAAGCATCTGCATACACAAGCACTTGGATCATAATACGATCCAAGTAGTTTTACCTTTGGGAAAGATCTGCCTAAATCGGAGCACTAATGGGGTGTGTTTCATCTTGCGGGAAGAGTTATACTTGACTTGACTTCACCATCATCCTAAAACGTTCAAGATCCATGATCCAAGATCCAAATATGTTAGTAAATTTCCTTTCTATTTTTCTATCCATTGTAATAGTGTTTGATTGGTGTACTATATAAATCAACAATTTAGACATTGATCATGACACGTGACAATAATTTAATACGTAGAATTGGAGATGAACACCATTGTGGAATATATGATCCCATTTTATATTAGCGCTATGTATAGGTCCCATGGAGATATATTAATTATTTTTGTCATGCAGATTGAAAATGGAGAAAATTCAACCAAGCTCTTCGGGGGAAAACTGTAGTTTTGGGAGGAGATTTTCGACAGGTACCAGCTTGCAAAGGGTACCAGGCAGGATGTTGTAAGAGCAACAATAAATTTTTCATACATATGGTATGAGTGTACCGTGCTAAAGCTGACGAAAAATATGCGTGCGTTTGATGTCTATGGGAAGTACTAATGAAGAAAATGAACTACAAGATTTCACAGATTGGATTTCAAGAATAGGGGATGCCACATTAGGATCCGTTGGTGAACACGGGACTAATGTATGTATACCAGAAGACATACTTCTTGAATGTGGTGATGACCCTGTGAAGAGTATTGTGGACGCCATATATCCTAGCTTCTTGATCGTGGTGGATGATCCAAGTTATCTTCAGGTTTGTACTATACTTGCACATACGCTGTTTCTGTGAATTCAATTAATCAGCACATGATATCATTGAATAAGAATGTATTCAAGATATATCTAAGTTCGGACTTCGCATGCAAATTAGATACCAATGTAGACATCTTGGCTGACGTTCATACTCCAGAGTTTCTAAATTCGATAAAGTGTTCAGGAATGCCAAATCATGAGCTCATTTTGAAGGTTGGCACACTAGTTATGCTTTCGAGAAATCTAGACCACGCAAGAGGATTATACAACGGTACACGTTTGGTCATTACAAGACTCGGGGATCGAGTAATACAAGCTAAGGTGATGTCAGGTAACGATGTCGGAGATTATGTTTTAATTTAAAGACTTACTTTAACACCTTCTGATGTTACGATTCCATTCAAATTTCAACGGAGACAGTTCCTGCAAATAGTCTCATATGCCATGACCATAAACAAAAATCAAGGACAATCTTTGAAAATTGTTGGATTGTACTTGAAGAAGCCAATATTTTGCCATGGTCAACTCTACGTTGTTGTATCTAGAATTACAAAAAGGAAAGACTTAAAAATAATGCTTTATGATACTAATGATCGGTCCACAGCTAGGTGTAAGAATGTTGTGCTTAAGGAGGTATTCAGAAATGTTTAGAAAGTAATAGCTGACAGGCTCTAGAAAGTGAAAAACATATCAAACTATTAAAAATAAAATATAAATAATAATAATCATGTAATAAAATGCTTAAAATTATTCTCAAAATATAATTATTTCCGTGCAAAACACATATGGGATGATTATAAACATAAATAAAGAAATAATATGATAACAAAATTCAAACCACACCAAAACCGGATGATAGAAGCTCAAACATATTCATACATAAACATAACAATATTAAAAAAAAACCAGGTAGGCGAAAGTAAGGGTGCTCCTCACTTGGCCATTGGGCTCCTCACTAAGGTGAGCGACCCAAGTTCGATTTCCTTAGGAAGCAAATTAAGAGGGGTGATATAAGGAGCCTTGGAGGAAGGGGAAAGTAAGGGTGTTTGGTGTAACTACTAACTATACTAACAACTAACATTTACCTATAAAAAGAATTACCAAAGATCCTATAATAAAATGCTCATCCTGCAACACACGGACGAGAAATACTAGTTTACTAAAAAAGAAAATGCATTCTTTGTATTGGAACGAACAAAAATGAAAAAATGCATTCCTTTCAGTTGGACGGATGAAGTATATTTTTACATATCCTTTTTGGTAGATAAGACTCAAACAAAAAAATTATTACTCCATTTTCATGGGCTCACACACAATACTAATACAACTACCCACAACACATTAAAATATTATTATATTTTTTAAGTCACCACACATTAAAGTTTTATACTCCCTCCATCCCACCGAAATGTCCCAATTTTACTATATTGGGTGTCCTACTCAAACGTTCACATTTTTTTCTTTTAGTAAAAGGTCCCCACATTATATATGGCCCACCACCAACTACTAATACAACTATATATACACTACACATAAAATAATGATACTCCATATTTTACGTGCAAAAAGTAAACGGGGACGGGGATTTTGCCCGGGATGGAGAGAGTATTTTTTAATACTCGTGCAACAAATAAATGTAACAACCATTGAAAGGTTTCTATTTTATTATATGCACACCACTCACTATTAATACAATTATCCACTACACAAAATAATATATACCACGTACATTGTGATTATATGATTCGATCCTTGGTTATTAGGTACAAGATGTCACCCCTTTGATCAATTAAGCTGTTCATACGGGCAATATACATAAAATAATAATACCCCTTAATTTAAATAAAAAAAAGTAAACTCACGAGTGAGTAACTGTTTCCCAACCCAAATCCCCTATTCCACTTTGGTATTCCACTCCCTATTTCATAACTTCTTTCCTATTAAAAAACTATACCATAGTTAATGACCATTAAACCCCTGGGGCATGGGGTGAAAATTTGACCATTGATTACGACACATGTCAAAAATCTAATTAGTGCAATAATAGATGAAACACATAATAGAACCATTTGACTGTTTCCAGAACTACAACAGAAAATAACTTGAGGAACAAAAAGGTGCGCAGAAAGTGGTTTACCACTTTCAAAATGTCACGGTCAAGGCGAAAATTGAAAAAAAAACAACGTTAGTAAAATCGCACGTCATTAAATCCTCACGTTTTATTTGACGTGGACCCACTCTTGGTCCCACCTTACCTTCTCTAGTAAGAATTGTGTAAACAACTCAGCCACTCCGTGTTCTCACGTGTCGAACTCGTATCCACGTGAATCCTCCGCCCCCCTTTCCCACCACACCACCAAAACTATAAATTAGTTTACACACACACTATCATAGTCAACTTGTGCAAAACTCAACCTTTTCATTACTTACTCATTCAATCCAATTATTCAGTGCATGGAATATTCAAACTCCTATTACCCGGAATCTTCGGCCGCCGCCGCCGCCTCCCACTCCGACGAGGAGGTGATGCTGGCCGCCACCCACCCCAAGAAACGCGCCGGCAGGAAGAAGTTCAAGGAGACTCGCCACCCGGTGTACCGCGGCATACGGCAGAGGAACTCCAACAAGTGGGTGTGCGAGCTTCGCGAGCCCAGTAACCAGAAGAGGGTGTGGCTGGGGACCTACCCCACAGCGGAGATGGCAGCGAGGGCCCATGACGTGGCGGCGCTGGCACTCAAGGGCAATGCCGCATGCTTGAATTTCGCGGACTCACCGTGGCGGGTGCCGGTTCCGGCGTCCAAGGATCCCAAGGATCTAAGGAAAGCGGCGGCGGAAGCAGCGGAGGCATTCCGCCCGACGGGGGAGCAGGCGGTGTATGATCAGGTGGAGGCAAGAGATGAAGAAGAAAGGGAAAGGGTGGACAATGAAGGAGGAGTGGCGGCGTATCCGGACATGTACGACGTCGTTGAGTACGAGGATTTGAACATGGCGGCGGAAGGCGCGATGATGTCACCGCCGCCGTCGTTGGGGTGGAGATTCAGCAATTGGGATGACGTGGAAAGCAATGCTGATTTGGATTTATGGAATTTCTAGATAATAATAATTTCTAGTTTTTTCGTGTTGCATGGGAGGTGAGTACTCAAGAGTCCAGAAGTTTTTTTTTTTTTTTTTTTTTTTTTTTGGGAAAGAAAAAAGTGTACGCAAGTCAAAATAGCTTGAGTGGAACCCACAATGTCGGAGACTTCAAAAACAGCATGAATTTTTGGATCATGTTGTTTTGTTGCTTTCACGTTGTTAAGAATTACTACTATAGTACTATTTTGTAACCTCGATTTTTCCTCTATAAATATATGGAGTGATATTAATATTTAGATTTTAATTTTTAATTGGTTTAATACAAGACTGAATGTATGCATTTCATACAGGATGTGTTTAAGTAGCTAAGTGTAAAATGTGCAAATTGAAAGTATTGTAATGAATATTTTATGTAGTAATGGGAAGTAGTTGCTCCATTGGTAATAGAAAATGGTTGGTTGATGGGGATAGGGGAATTGAACTTGGATTAAAATCCACGTTGTTCAACATTTTTTATTCGGTTGCTGATAATTGTACACGCGCTAAATTCTTGTTTTAAATTCATGATTTCGTCATCAACATTGGCAAAATCTCATGCGCTTTCGGGGACACGTCGTGTCCCAATGTGAACACAACTCTCCCTCCTTTATATTCTATTTAAACATATGTATTGTTAGGGGTTTAAATTTGAAGAGTTGATATTAGGTGCAATGGTGCACTCATATATGTATAATTTTTTATTCTATTTTGTATACATGTTATTCTATTTTGTATACATGTTTCTTAATAATTGTATATTTTTTTCATACTAAGTTTTTCATTAAAAAAAACTAGCATCCATATGTGTATAACTTTTTATTTAGTGTATACATATTTTTTAGTAATTGTATATTTTTTTACACTCTTCATTAAAAAATACTAACAAATAAATTGTATACAATTTTGTTCATAATTGTATATGTTTTTGTTTATATTTGTATACGTTTTTTAAAGTGAGTGCACCCTATATTAGGATGCACCAAAATGCACAGTATAAATAACCAAATTGGAAAGGGATGTGAAAATTACAAAGGGACACGTTGTCCCCGGGTCACAAGAGCCCCTCACTCATCAACATTTTAATCTTATCTAAAGCCACTTGGTTTTTATTCACAAAAATTACGTGAGATGGAAAATTAAAGTAAATGAAAAAATCACTAAAAATAGTGTTTATTAAATTAAAGTATTCTCCCTCCATCCCATAACAAGGTACGCGTTTCACTAATCCTGACATCCTCTTAAAATGCATCAATTTTCTCTATTTAATAAAGAAAGTACACAATATGACTCACCACTTCCCTCTAATACAATTACCCAATTTATCTATAATAATAATACTCCTTAATTTACGTTCAAAAATCAAATAAAGACCCTAGAACTGTCCACGTACAAACAGCAAACGCGTACCTTGTTATGGGACGGAGGGAGTATATGTGAAGAGGTGTGATTACGAAGGCAGCAATAAGGGAGGGGCCCAACTTAACATGATAATTTTTCAAAAACGTGTCTATGATAGTTGCTCATTAAAACATTTAGTGTTGTTAAAAAGCCCAAAAATTATAGGTCAGACACGATTAATCCTAAAAAAATTAGGGTTATGGTCGAGAAATTTAAATCCATTTAACAACTGAATTTTTTGGCCTGAATCGAGTAGCCCGTAGACTAACAGGGCTGGCCCGCAATACTAGGAGTTGTTGTTCTTCTTATTATTATTATTATTAATTTACCTTAGAACTCATCACTTGTACATCAACTATCACCTCTCACCCTAAAAGCTCATCCTGAAACAAACTCCCATTACTATTTAATTTTTATTTCTTTCTCATCATTTCTCTCACTCTAACTCACCATTTTCTCTAATAAATAAATTAATACTTAAATAAATATTTTAGAATTAATTTAATTATTACAATTATATCAAATTATATTTTAACAATATTTTTCATATATTAATTTTAATTTTATCAAATTTTAAGTAATGTATTAGTTAATTTTGAATTTGTTGTATTATTTATAATAAATTTAAATTTATAATTATTTTAATATTTTTTCGTACAACTCATAAGCTTGACCCGTTTATCTCGAAGTCTATTAGGATTAGGTTCACCCTTTAATAGTACGTTTAAACAGGCCCGATTAACCTGAAGCCTGATTAGCCCAAGGCTAACACTAATGGATTAGAACTACCGTTTAACATCTCATCATAATATTAAATAATATTTTTAAAAAATTTATAAACGATACAAAGTTAATATAGAGTATTAAATAACAAATAACATTCAAATTGAAAACCATATATAAAAACATAAAAACAACTGAAACATTTCCCTTCTATTTTTCATATTTTGGAATCAAAGGATAATAGCTTAATTGGTTACATTTTGAAACACGTCATTTTTAATGCAAGTTATTAAACAATCACTTAATAGTTTATCACTCATTCGATTGTGAAGTGAACTCTTAATAATCTTCATGGCCCCAAAAACTCATTTCACTGTAGCAGTAACAACTGGTAAAGTTAATGAAAATAAATCAATTGAAAAACCAATGAGAACACAATATGATTTCTTGTGGTAATCATTTTTGAGCAAGTCTTCATATTCTTTTCACTTCAAAGAAGCTCTCATCCAAACGAATGTCAAAAATGAAGTTCTTAAGTTGCATTTCTAGTTCATATAAATCGAGTGTAAAAAAGTCAGATGGATAAAATTTTGCAAGACAAATGAGCTTCTTTTTGTCAAACATTACAAAAGAGTCTCTAGGATCAAAACTTGTCATGCATAAAAGCAACTCGATGTTCACTTCATCAAAACGGCAATTTTACTCTAGAGCTTGCATGTCAATATCACAGAATAAAATAGCTCGACTTGGTAGTGGTGAAGATTGGTCAATTTTTCTATTCTACGCTTGATCTTCCTCAAGGTGTATATAAATCATCAATTTTTACTAAAACTCTTTCATATTTTGCCTCAAAAATGCAAAACCTCATTCAGTATAGTTTTCCAACCATCATCTCTCATGGCTTGCAAACGAGCTTTTGAGGCTATAACGAGATTCAAATTAACAATGTCTTGATCATTCCTTCGTAGAACTTGTGATAGTCATGTATGATTCCCAAAAGTTTTCACTTAAGATGCAACACCACGACAAATTCAAATTGATTAACAATTTCTAGCAAATCAATAGCTTTTACTCTTTGTGAATCATCATTACTATTTTGCTCAACAAATTAACTCGAGAACATTGATAACAGAAGAAATAAATGTATCAAGTTTATAGGAGCTCCAACGGTATCTCCTTGTCATTTCCATGCCGTTTTTTTATTTAATCCTCTTCCAGTCTTGATTTCTTCAACAATCTTTTCAATTTGCTTTTCTCGAAGAATATCTCGACGCTTACAAGAACCTCCAACAACATTACATAAACGTATGATAGTATTGAAGAAATATCTAATACTTGTATGCTTTTTGGCAACAGCAAATCTAGAGTTTTATCCCACCATCTGATGTTTCCATATTCATGTCTATGAAGAGGAAGCGGTTAACCAAATCTGGAATTTTGTCCCACCATCTGAAGTTTCCACCAATATTTGAAAGGGTGTCAGCACCTTTGTTACCCTCCCATAGATGTGAGTAACTGTGAACGTTGTAAGCCACGCATAGGTGCGGTACGATCAACTTTCAAGGTACCTTCGAGGCAGGGTGAGTGAATAAGTGGATTCAGTTTCCAACCATAAGTTGTTCCAACCCTTTTCGGCGGCCTCCATCTGACAAGTATTATTCTTAGGTACTTTACCAGGCCTACCATCAATCATAAAGTAACCAAAGTGTGCAGATGCTATTAGCCATGGATCCCAACTTCATGTCGTTCAATTCATTGACATATGCTTTGAATTGGCTGACAATTTATAGCATATTAGGAGGAGCATAATCGGTGTACAAGCTTGCTCTGACTTTTTTTATGATAATCTAAATGTAGGCTCTTTTCCATATATCAAGGATTTGCATCAACTTGCATGGCATGTTGAATTAAGTCCCAAAACCCTCCGTCAAGAGGGATATCGTTGCCAAACGAGAAACCATGTGTGATATGTGTGGGCATGCACTCTCTGAGCAAATCGATAGGTGGTGAACAGGTGGTCTACATTCTCCTCGTCTTCCCTGTAAACATAGCACATTGAGGGTCCTTTGAACCCTTTGTTTGTAAATTTATAAGGGATGAAATTACTACATATCTATCTAACCCAATAAGGCCTGGGGTACTTACTTCTTAAATGGAGGTAGGCTATCCTGCGATCATTAGTGTTACATAATATATATATATATAATCCACTAGTAGGATATCCCATGATAGATTCATCAAGTATGCTTCATTAACTGTTCTCAAATATCGTACCCCTAGCCCGCCTTCTTGGAACTTTTGTCCAAATTGTACTTTTGCATAACATCACCCATCTAGATGAAGTTCCTAGCAGCTGCATCCTCCATGTTGAGTAAACTTAAAGGTCATTTATACACCATCATTGTGGCAGTCAACAAGTGTGCTTTCCTAGGAGAACCAATGAAAATTGGTACTTGAAACATATGAGCCTTTATTAATTCAAAGTTCCCTGCTGATGTAGTGCCCGGTGTTCACTAGAACGTGTTTCTCATAGAAGCATTTTCGTAGCCGGATTGATACATATCCAGAGAGTGTGCCATAGTCTTCCAAAATTTGTTTGATTGTAGTCACTGTTTCAATATTTTCCCTGCATAATGTCATCAGCATAAAAAAAAGGAAAGGGGAAAGAAGCTTACCTCTACCAGCTACTGCACATGCAATGCGGTTAGAGCCAATTTGATAAGTGATCCAGAGACCAATAGCTTCTTGTATGATGCAGAATATAATAGGTGAAAACAGGTCTCCCTGTATAACTCATTTGTCACATTCAAAGTATCCTTCCGGCCCATAGAAGAGTGTTTAATGCCTTGTGAATGTCTATCTTAAGTCCAACGCTGCTGTCAACAATGTAGTTGTTGAGGCAGATAATGCTAATCATTGCTTGCTTGCTTGCTTTGATTGATTTAATTTCTTTTTTGATCAAACTACCCATTGATGATTCGTCTCTATAAAATTGCGATAAACGTGATCTCGCTTAAGCTCTAACGCTGACCTCCCTGTGGTTCGATAAATTATTTTATTTGATCATCCCTACTACAAAATGGCTAATCACTGACACGCACCACCGCCGACTGGCAGTCCCCGCCGCCTCTGACCCGGTTCGGTTCGCCTCCGGTCTGGTCTGGCCCTCGTCGGTTCGGTCCGGTTCGGGCTGGTCAGACTCAGTTTGGCCCGGTCAATCAACTTTAATTAACTGCGAAATAGTCCCTGACCTTTATCAAATTTTTAAAAACAGACCCCAAACTTTCTGAAACTTTGCAGATTAGGCTCAATCACGAAAATATCTTCAAAAATTCATATCTTGAGTTTTAGAAGGCCAAAAAATGCACAAAAAATACTGACGGACTCCTCTCGACGAGGCCTATCCAGTATAATAAACAAAACATGCTTTTGCTTAATCATGCAAAGGTATTAATCATCAAGGCAGAAAGATTTTTTTTAAACCCATGATTCCAGAGACAACAAAAACGGAGTACCAATCATTGGCTCTGATACCAATATTGGAAAACTCACGTTCATTAACGTACAAACCCTAATCATGCAAGGGAGAAATCTTACTCTTCTTAGGGTTAAGTCGCAGCGGAAGAATATCTACGAACTTGTTGGCAGTCACGAGATACACTGTGATCTCTGGATCAAACCATACAACACAAGGCTATAGATTGTGTTCCATATGGCACTAATCTGTCGAATATGAAGAACTGTAGTAAAATCGACTGATGTTTATAATGACACAAAGTGGCGTATATCTTTGTAAGTAGACATGAGATTCTACATTTGCATTCACCCAATTGCTTAGGAGTGCTGTTGTATTTAGAATTTGACATATAATCATTCCTTGAAATCTTATGATCTTTGGATGTTTGATATTTATATGGTCATAACTCATAAGTATATCTCTCTGGGTTCATTTGGTATGTAGAGATTTACTAATTTCCTCTATCATGTGTACGTAGGCCTGGAGATTTTGGAGCAGAAGTGGACAGGGTGCTTGGTGGAGGTTTAGTTCCTGGTATTAACTGTGTTTAATAGCTAGTTTATTCAATCGCCTCATTAATTGTTATTATTGTTTAGTGTTAGTCCATCTGGGATAATTCATTTATATTTCAGAGTGATCAATCATGTGCTACAACTTTTTTTTATAAAATGGATTGTGCTTCTCCTTTCTTACCTTGTTGTGCCTATTTTTGGTGTTTCTTAGACATGGGTGCCTGTTTTGTCTACAGGTTCTCTAGTATTAGTGGGTGGAGATCCTGGTATTGGTAAAAACTTGCAGGTATTTATTTTTCACTGGTGGTTTATCTTTGACTTAATTAAACTCTGGTATTATTTGTGGTGTCGCCTTTTACTTTTGGAATGGAAGATTGCTGGATTAATATGACAAGGGATTGGTGCAAATTCTCCAGGTCCGGTTATATATGTATCTGGGGAGGAGGTATGTCTGATCATTAAACTTGGAAAAATAAATAATAATAATTCTCTCTCCTGCTTTTTCACATTTCCTATCATTATAAAGGATAATTTTCATGACTCTGTTTGTGTGACTTTAAGTCAATCTAATAAAACTTACATGCAAAATTCTTAGAAATTTCTAAAGTTATGTGTTGTGTGTACTAAAGAGTCTTAGAAATTTTATTCGTTCATCATGCCTCTTCAATTTGTACATTGTATAACATCAAATTAATGCATTTTTTTGTAGGATATTCTAGTACAGGCCTAGCGTGTTCCACCAATTAAAGGTTTTAATTATTGATTCTATTCAGACAGTCTATATAAAAGGAGTGAATGGAAGTACTGGATCTGTTATGCAGGTTTAGATTTTCTTATCTACTTATCCCCTGAAGATGTTTGTGATAAATATCTGTTATATGTGGGGGAAGCTAGTTCTCTTATTGTCATTTTAGAAACATATGGTTGTTTCTTTCTATTTGTTTATGCTCATCCTGTAAAACACGAGTCATTTGAGAACCCAACATTGTGGATGTTGTTCTGTACTTGGAAGTTGGTATCTATCATTTCTAACAATCAATATTCTTTTCAATAAAATTTTGATTTGATTGGAGTTACACCATATGTTCCGATCATATCACTCTCCATGGTATTGATACTAACAGTTCTTGGAATAGTTCCATATCCATTCTCTGTTACTCTCTATTTAGTATTTTTTGGGTATGATTATTCTTCTTCGAGTTTCCGAATGAAGGAATTAATGAACAAAGGGAAGAGTTCTTTTTGTACTATCAGAACTCTATAAAAGAAAAAAAGAAAAATTCTACAAACTCTGCATTTCATTATAGTGGAAGTGAAAAAGTTTGGAACGCTTAAACATAATTCGCTTAGTTGATTTTTATTTGTTTCCCTTTCCATCTACCACCATGCAGAATCTTATGCACATTTATAGGCTATGCATTTTTGCAATGTTGAATTTAATCTATACCATACTTACCACACTGGTGATGGATGCTTTCAGGTTGAGAAGTATTCATCACATCGACTGCTTCGATCAGTGAAGAATTATTTTGGCTCCACAGATGAGGTACTTCAAGGCTTGAATCATGACATAACTCAACCTTTCAGGCCCGCTTTTTTACTTCTGAGTTTATTCTATTAAATTCTAAATTCAACTATTAATTGCTTTATTTTACCATTTTATTAAAATTACATGGTAATCATCATTCATTGGAGTCGAGTGGGTATACTAATGCAACATTGTTTGTAATTTCAAAAGGTAACTTTAACATGTAAACCAACTACACAAGCATGATAACCGTGTAATGCTTGGTACAAGAATCTTCTATGAATTTTATTCTGCAAGAAACACCTAGACATTGTAGTTTCTGATGCCATAGTCATAATAGTTTTTTAAATATTATGTCTTGACTATGGAATATTAATTTTATTTCAGCTTGGGGTTTTCAAAATGTCACAGTCAGAATTGCAAGGGCTTCTAAATCCTAGGGAGATATATTTGGCTGATTCAGACTACCTAGCAGGGTTGGCTGTAACGGTGATCATCGATGGATCTCGAGAATTTCTAATTGAAGTTCTGGTATTTATTGTTTGTTTGAAGTTTTCTACATAGTTTAGTTAATTTAGAACAGGAATATAACCTAAATAGAGGACTTCAAATTAAAAATATTGTTTCTGAATCAAACTGCTTCTGAGATAAATTTCAAAGTAGCTTCCAGTTCTAGCACTAGATAAAGTAAATTTGTTTAGCTCATAACTATAGAGTATGCCAAGGCTGTGAAGTCAGCACCTTAACAGGCAAGAAGGCGGTGATTTTACTGAGGCGTGCGCCTCTAGAAGACCAATTTTTTCCCACCCCCAAAACATGTTTTTTTAAGATAATTTTTTAACCAAGCTGGTCTTGATGTACAAGTAATGATCTTTGCTCTTACTTTACAATTATCTTTTACTCTTGCTTCTAATATTCTATTATTATATCTTATGGACTCCCACTTTCTCTGTAGGATATCTTTGTTGATGTTATAAGTGGAGTTAGCCTGGCAGAGACAGCTGGTGATCTAGCAATAGCAGCCACAATCCAGGAGGCATGGAGGTTGTGGGACGTTCAGATTTGAAAAAAAATGATAAACTCTGTTGTCAGGTGATGATAATGATGATGTAATAGTGCTGCTATCATTTGGAAAAATTGTGTCCATTCCATTGCTGTAAATCCTTTTGTGCACCTAACTACGTTTCAAATTATGGTGATGAGAAACCTCAATTTTTTGTCAAAATTGGTTGGTCATTGTTCATGCATGCATCCAATCAGGAAAACAAACTTAAAACAAGGGTTAACTCAACTGCCAACTGCCATTGTTTCCATTGCATTCAAAACCAGCAATAAAAACTTGAGAATCTAGTGGAGCCATCTAGGTAATACAAATGGATTCAACTAGCAAAACTTATCACTTCATGAACTGCATTATAGGAAGTATCCCTAAAAAATTCACTAAAATGGCAAAATCATGATAGTCAAACATTAGATCTAATTCAAAAATTCCATTTGATTAAAGGATTAGTGAGAAATGACAGCTAGGTAGTCTTGAGAGCATTCAAGACTAGCCTTGATTGAGCAAGCTTTACCTCAGTCTGTTTGACAAAGAGCTCAATCTCCTCAACCCTCAGATTCTTCCACTCTTTCTCACCCTCAATCCCTTTCCCTGTTTCAAACAATTCTGCACCAGCCCTCATAATCCTCTCCTCCACACTCAATCCACTATCTAATGCACACACCTTATCACCATCACCAATTCTTATGTTCCCCACCCCAGCTTCTTCATTATCAGCAGAGGGTGTCTTCTTTACAGCACTCACATTGCCTTTTGAACTCCCCAACCCAGTTTCACCACCATCTTTCCCTCCTCCCCATATGATTTTGGATAATTCATAAGCTTTTTGCTCATGGGGTTTGGAGAACGTTCTGTTTTTTCCATCCTTCTCTTTGCTTTTATTGTTCCCGTACTTCTTCCTCAACCGACGAATCTTGTCCTGCAATTGACTCCTGCTTACTTCCACATGCAAATTCTTCTTAATGAATTCGTGGAAAGCATTCAGATCGGCCACAGGGTCAGCTTTCTTCTTGTTGGAATATTCAATCATACCGTTTAGTATGGCAATCTCATCGTCCTCGCTCCGTAGCCTCTGAAATAGTTGTTTCTTTGATTCATCCGGTGTGTCGACCTTCTTCTTTGCCTTCTTTGCATCCCTATCCACCTCTCCTTCTCTGTCTTCCGCAGGGCGTTTCGAGGTTTCGAGGCTGTCGGAGTGGCTGCTTCGGCAGCAGACGACTTGGATCTGGGCTGAGGCGGCACTGTTTTGGATTTCTGATTATCCAATGACATATGGTCTGGTCCGTCAGATTCGGATTCGGATTCGAACTCGGAATTAGATCCCGCTTCTTCTCCAGACGAAGAGAAAGTCTGCTGAGTTTTTGCAGAGGCCTGAGATTGGGTTGCCGGAGTTGAAGCCTTCTTCAGAACTTGCGCTTCCCTTTGCGTCGCCGGAATTGACGCCTTTCCCGGACCTTACGGCTGCCCGGATTCAGATTCTTATGAATCGACCAGATTCTTCTTCGTCGCCAGATTCCGATTAGGAACGTTTCTTCGCCGCCATCTTACGTATAGATGAGTAATCGTCAGGTGAAATCAGCAGAGAACCTAGGTTTGGGAGAAGGAACCATTCATTATATAGAGATGATCAATTTTAAAGGCGGCCCGGTGGGCTTTTGACAACATCTTAATTGGGCCGGATAATATTCTTGATGCTGCTGGATTTGGGCTTAAGTTGGCCTCTGAAGTCTCTGAAATTCTCAAATCCTTGAAATCCTTGGAATGGGGATTGCATTGCAGTTTACTTGCTATGCCTATAAGTGTCTTCTGCAAGCGTTTTTTAGAGCAAATGAGTTGAATAGAGCATTGCAGGTTTATAGAGAAATACGGAGGAAAGGGTACCAGCTGGATAGCTTCGGGTACAACATGCTTCTTCACGCATTTGCTAAGGAAGAAAAGGTTTGATTTTTCATCTAATTTTTAATATTCCATTACATATGAATGTGAGGCCTATCCTAGATGAATTTGTACGTACAATCTTTGCTTTGAAATACTTGAATTGGAAGGTAAATAATGTGCTTGATTAAGGTCTTAGATTCTTTCATAGTGAATAAAAGATGCTAGAGTGTGGAAGAAAAAAAATAGTTTTACCTTTGTGTATGTGTAATATGTTGAACTTAAATCTGATATAGTTTTAGTGTTTGGGATTTTAACATTGGAAGTTGTAAGTCTTATAGAATCTAATTGTCTGATACTTGCAGCTTGTTGCTAGGTTGATCAAGCCTACAAGGTCTTTTGACGACATGAAAAGGAAGCATTGTGATCCTGATGAGTATACTTATACCATTCTAATAAAAATGAATGGAAAGTTGGGCAAAGGCATTAGCTTTATTTGAGGAGATGTTATCAAAGGGTTGTAAACCGAACTTAATGGCTTACAACACTATGATTGAGACATTGGTTAGGAGCCGAATGGTAGACAAAACCATGATTCTTTTCTCCAAGATGGTGGAGGACAATTGCAGGCCTAACGAATTCACTTATAGTCTCATTCTTAATGTTTTGGCGGCAGAAGGGCAGCTTGGTAGAATGGATGAGGTGGTGAATGTATCGAATAAGTACATGAATAAGTCAATCTATGCTTACCTTGTGAGAATGTTGAGCAAATTAGGTCATGCAAGTGAAGCACATAGGTTGTTTTCCATGATAAGGGAGATAAGGGATGCCTCTCTCTCCATGTTGGAGAGTTTATGCAATGCTGGGAAAGTTGTCGAGGCCATAGACATGTTGAATAGAACTCATGAAAAGGGAATAATAACGGATACTTTCATGTACAACACGGTCTTCTCTGCCTTTGGCAAATCTCATCTTCTTGATCTATGTGAGAAAATGAAACAAGATGGACCTACACCGGACATTTTCGCTTACAACATCCTGATTGCTAGTTTTGGTAGGGCTGGAAGAGTCAAGGAAGCTGTTGGAGTTTTCGAAGAACTTGAGAACAGTTATTTTAGACCAGATGTATCTTACAACTCGTTGATCAATTGTCGGGGGAAAAACGGTGATGTTGATGAAGCCCACATGAGGCTCAAGGAGATGCAAGAAAAGGGTTTGAATCCGGATGTTGTCACTTACAGTTCGCTAATAGAAAGCTTTGGTAAGATGGACAAAGTTGAGATGGCATATAGCTTGTTCAATGAAATGCTCACTGAAGGTTGTTGCCCCAATTAGTGACATACAATATCCTACTCGATTATCTCGAGAAAAGTCTGGTAGAAGCGCCGAAGCTGTTGATCTGTATTCTAAACTTAAAGAACAGGGGTTAAACTCCAGATTCAATCAGGAATGACATTCTTGAGAGATTACAGAACGGTTCACAACGAAGAATTCAAAGGCAGAATCCGATCACAGGATGGGTTGTTAGCCCCCCTCAGGGGATACTAGGGTTGTAAATGAATCACATAAAACCGAATTTGAATAATTGTTTTAGTTTGAATAATATTCAAATTGAATATGATTAGTAAGATATTCGATTCGAATATTTACGAATATATTCGAATAATAATATATATTATATATTAAGGGCGACTATTTGCACCCAAAAATATTTGATGCACCTCATTTATTAACTATAGCCCAATATTTTATTTATATTTATATTAACTTTACTAAATACACCTATAATTAAGAACATTATACCCTCTTTTATTTTATCTTTATTCTTTTAATAAATAAGAAAAGAACAAATAGGTATCATGCCAATACGGCTAAAATTACAGACATGGAAATGGTGTATACAGAGGTTTGAATTCGATTCTTACGCCATCCATCTTCTGGTCACCATTACAACTAAATTTTGTCCATCAAGAAACTAACAGTGTCACCATTACAACTAAATTTTGTCCATCAATAAACTAACAGCAAAAACGGGACAATGTCTGGCCGGAATTCTAAGAGAAAATAATTGTGAAAAAGAGTATGAAATCAACTCAACAAAAAAATTAAAAAAGCTAAGAATTAAAAGAATGGCGGCAATGGAGGAGGGTTTCTAGTGAGCACAGAATCTGGAAACAGTGTGATTTCCACCCACAAGAGCAACACATTGGATTTCTACCCATGTTCATCGGCTGCATTTTTCGAGAGCAGTGAGAGAGAGAGAGAAACAGGGGAAGAGAGAGAGAGCTGGGCTGGCCTTCGAAAGCAGAAGCACTCACGCTACTCAGGCTTTTAGGGATCTGGCCGTTGAGTTGATTGTTGAAGACATTGAACGCCTTCATTCTACCATCTTTGAAAGATGGAATTTCACCTTCGAATTGATTATTCTGGAGCATCAACTCGAAGAGCTTAGGCAATGCAGCTAAGGAATCGGACCAATAAATTGGTTGTTAGCCAAATGAAGTTTCTTCAATCCTACCATTCAAGCCGGAGAATTTGTTGTTGGAAAGATACAGGGTTTTCATCATGGTAACATGCTAAAATTGGGGAAAGCCCCTGGAAATTGTTGTTCATCAGACTAATGGTTCTCAAATTGGGCAATTTGGAAAGAGCATCCACACTATGGGTAGAGAGGAAGAGGAGGAGGGTTTGAATTGATTAGGCATGGTGTAGTTGAGGCGATTGGATGGAGGAGTATTTGGTGTGAAATGGTGAATGACGGCAGAGCACGGGGACTATGAGGAGCAAGTGCAACCAATTCTTTGTTTTATAATTAATTTTAATTATATAATTTTATAAGGATATTAATATCTTATGATTTGAGGATATTTTAGTTTTTAATTTAAATAGACTACGTTAAGTATTTTCGGGATGTGAATAGACATTCTTATATATTAATTATATATTATTAATATTAAATAATTATATATATTTATATAGATTAAATATAATATTTTATTTTATAAATATAAATATGTATATTATCTAATTTATTAGAAAAAATTACTATTAGGTACACACTTTGTAACCCTAATTACTATTAGATACATTGATTTAAAATAATTATTATCACATAGAAAATATTACAGTAAAATACCAAATATAACCCTACACTCATATACTTTTAAACCACAAATCAAAACCCCCACCTACCACCGAACTGCCGCCGGCCGGTTGCCGAAATTCTACCAGACCGTCGCCGAAAACCTGCTGCCGCCGCCGGACCGCCGATCGATCGCCGAAATTCTGCCGGATTGCCGCCGGCTGATCGCCGGAGCTCCGCCGGAAACCTGCTGCCGCCGCCGGAGCTCCTCCCCCGGATCACCCCACTTTTTTGCTGCACACACTTTTTTTACTGTATACACTTTTTTGCTGCACATGAACTTTTGCTGCACACAACATTTATGTGCAGCACATTGTAGGGGTAATATTGGAATATCATTATATATTTTGGTAGTTAGTAGTACTCCCTCCGTCCCATAATACTTTTCTCACTTTCCTCATTTGTTTGCCCCACAAAACCTTTTACCCCCCCAAAAAAGGAAACGTCACTTTATCAAATAACCTCAAAAGTTACTTTAATTTCAAATTTGTCATCCACTTTTCATACACATATAATTACTTTATATTTTTTATTATCTAAAAATACTACAATACCCTCCAAAGTCAATAAAGTTGGTCAAAAAGTGCAACTTTTATTAAATAACGTGGAACAGTAAAGGTGAAAAGTTTTTCGGGACGGAGGGAGTAATATTTTTGTATGTTTGTATCTCATAATAATTAAGGGTTTTTTTATACCTAGTAGTAATCCTCCCAATTTATTACTATGAGGAAAAGATATATTTTAATTATTTTTATATAATATAATGTGAATTATTTAATTATAATTTTTAATAATTTAATGGTTGATGTATATAGTGTGTAATTCTTCTTAAATTTATTAATAGTATAAGAAATTTAAAAAAAATATTATTTTAAAAAAATAAATTTACAATTTCAAATCAAATTTGAATTCAAATACTCCCTCCGTCCCTTGGTAAGAGTCTCATTTGCTTTTGGGCACGTGGATTAAGGAGTATTATTATTTAATGTGTAGTGGGTAGTTGTATTAGTGGGTGTGCGGGTCCTATATTTTAATTATATTAGTGGGTGTGGGTGAGTCCCATATGTCCAAAAAAGGAAATGAGATCCTTTGGGTGAGGCAACCAAAATGGTAAAATGAGACTCTTACCTAGGAACTGAGGGAGTATTCAATTTCGAATGTTCAAATTCAAATACTCGAATATATTCGAATAGTTCGTTTATTACTTTTGAATCGAATACGAATACGATTTCGAATTCGAATAATACTCGAATATGAATATTCGAATATTTAATCAGATACTATTCAAATACCTTAGTATTCGATTCGATTTGATTCGATACGTTTACAACCTAGGGATACTAAAGGCATTCTTAGTTCTTATACATCTCTGTCAGATCAAGTTAATTACATGTTGACAATTTTATTTTTTGTCTAGTGTTAGTGAAAGGGATAATTTCAAAGTTAGTCCTATAAAAATTGTTCAATGCCAAAATGGTCCCAAAACTTGCAGATTATTCTCATAGGAATTTCTTCACCAAAGTCTGTTAAAAGTTAACAGAATATTCTGAACCGTTAGCGGGACCAAAAGTGCAACTTGTAGATTTGATCCCATAATTTTCTAATATTTGTAAAAGTAGTCGAAAAAATAAATGATTTTAAAATATTTATGGTATCAAAAACACCACCGTTAAGTAGTCCATTCAAAGTTTTAACGAAAAAGGACCAAACATGGAAGGAGAGGATTAAAGCTATAGGACCAATTTTATTCGACATGATTAAAATTGAAATGAATTAATTCTCACAAGATCAAAAGTGAACTTTTCCCCACTTAACGCATATGATCACATGATTCCGTATAACGGAGAAATAACAATTTTGTTGTCGCAAGTCGCAACTGTGTTTGTCCCAAAATATTTCACATTTAAAAAATGGTAAAAAAAAATACTTCAATCAAATAATTTGTTAATAAATTTTATTATTTAAATTGCCATCACTACATGAATTTATTGTATATTTTATTTAATATCTTAAAATATTATATTCTCTCTATTCCAAGTTATTGTATCTGTTTGTATGGGCACAAAGTTTAAGAATTTTTTTAATATAATCCCTCCGTCCAGTTCAAAGAGGGTCTTTTGCTTTGCACGTGAAATAAAGAGTATTATTATTTAATGTGTAATTGATAGTTGTATTAGTGGGTGTGTGGACCTCATATTTTAATTGTATTAATGAATGTCGGACGGAGTATAATGTAAGAAAAAGTAGGGGTGTCATAACATTTTTTGGTAATAAATAAAATTTAAAATATGCTAGTAAAAGTAGGGGTGTTATAATATTTTTTGGTAATAAATAAATTTTAAAATATGCTAGTAGGAATGTAAGTGAACCAAATCGATCATTCGCAAACTATTCAAGTTTCGATTTGGTAAAATATTTATTCGAGCTCGTTCGTTAATTTAACGAGCCAAATCAAGCTCAAAATTTGAGCTCGAATAATTTATCAAACCAAATTCAAACCTAAAGGTATTTGACTCGAAAGCTCGCAAATATATTCGTTAACGGGTTCGTTAATGGCCGAATGCATTCTTAAATTTTATTGGTATGTTTAAGCAGCTTATATTATTTATTAGTATTTAATAATTAAATATATATTAAAAACACAAAAATAGTTTAAGTGATTATTTAAAAATTTAAATGTCTTTTTAACTTTAATTATTATCTTTTGTTGGTTTGTTTATTAACATTTATAAATAACATTAAATATTCATTAACAATATATATTTTTAATATCTACGAATAAAAATATTTATATGTTCATGAACAATCATTCATGAAAAAGTTACCTTACGTGTTCGTGAACACGTTCGTAAATCTTATCAAACAGTCTCAATTCGAGCTCGAGTTTGATATTTTTTTTTTCGACGAGTTCGAGCACTCGAGTTTGATTATTTCTTAACAAACGATACTCAGGCCTAATAGTGTTCAGTTAGATTTGATTACATTCCTATATATTATGTGTGTGAGGTATGAGTGATTTTTTTTTTTAAAATAAAGTGTTTGTGGTAGAGTACTTGATTTTAGCTTTTTAACTTTTTTAAAGATGAAAACTTTTGTGAAAATGACAAAACTAAAAAGAGTTAAATTTACTAAGAGATGGAGAGGGTATTATTAATGAATGTAAATTCTTAAAAATGAATAGATTGAAAATGCGTATAAATTAGTTTTAATAGATAGACCCTCAAAATAGTATATATTGGTACTTTGAATGATTTATGAGGTATATGTATATAGATAGAAATAGAGTTAAATTCCCATAACAATATGAAAATTTTGATGATGTCCCAAAAAAGATATTATTTTCAATTTAGTCCTGTAACTTTCGACATTGATCAATTTTGGTCTCAAAATCACCGAAATTCTGCACGTGCGCTGCACGTGACCCCTTAATTTGGGGCTTTTCGGTGATTTGGGATCAAAATCAGCCAATGTTGTGAGTTACGAGACTAAATTGAATATGATATCTTTTTTTGGACAAAAGTAAAAATACCTATTGTTATGGAACCAAAAGTGATTTTAACTCCAATTAAATTTTTATTTAAATTATATATATATATATATATATATTAACTTTTCTTTATTTAGATTTTTAATATTTAAAAAATATTCATCTCATATAATATAATCTAAATAGTAATTGTAGACAATTAAATTTTATTGTCTAATTAATAAAAATGCAAAGAAAAGTATATTAAATATGACAAACACTAGCTTGGGCCAAACTTTTTTTTTTAATTGATGGAACCAGATCCCATTAAAATTTGGGTCAAACTTCCGGATCCAATTAGCCCACTTCATTCCTGCAATTAACAATTTTTTTAACGAAAACGTGAACAGGTTTCCTTCTTTCTCGCGCACTCGTAATTTCTTCCTCGCTGCACCCTTCCAGATCCTTCCTCTGGCCGTTCTTGTCTTGTTTCTTCTGTGGTCTGGCATCGGCTTTCTCTGGTTTTCGTGTTCTCTCCTAACTCGTCTGGATCAACCAACATCAAAAAATCATTTTTAGGTGCAAAAGATGGCATCTCTCCTAACTCGTCGAGTTTAATTTCTATAAAGGAACAACGTTGAATCCTAAAGCCCTTTTTCTGTTAAGGTGAATTCCTAATTTAATTATGATAAAGTGCCCTAACAGTTCGGTTCAAAGACTATCATCCTTAACATTCCATAACCTATCTTTAGTAAACATGCCTTGTTTCGCAAGTAACCATAACCTAAAGCTATGTTTCGAATTCATTATTTTGTCCCACACAAATTTGTAGATGAATTATGCTGCAGATGGTTTGATTAACTTGTAGACCATGGATCTACTCAACCTTGTTGAATTTTGAGTCGAGCCCTTCTCCTAACTTTTGCTTAATATTGAATCACTTTATAAAAATAGTTGGAATTAATTAGATTATTCTTTATAATAAATTTGGTTACTCTAAAAATAAAGTAATTTATCATCAATATTATTTAGGTTACTGTTTTATATTAACTAGGTTACTTTTCATAATAAATTGGATTACTCTAAAAATAATTTATAAAATTAATTAGGTCACTCTTCTATTAGATTATTATAAGGAGTTGAATATCCATAGATAATCAACTTGAATGGCAGAAGACAACCTCATTATAAAGAGTAACCTAATTTGTTATAAAAAGTAACACCCAATTAATAAAAAGAGTAACCTAAAAGAAATATAAAGAAATAACGTCACAAATTGAATACTATTTAATTCTTCACCTCAATTCAAGGAATTGCAGCCTCATTTTAAAGAGTAACCTAATTGGCTATAAAGAGTAACCCAATTAATAAGAAAGAGTAACCTAAAAAAGTTATAAAAAAATCACCTTACAAATTGAATACAATTAATTCTTCATCTCATTTTCGGAAAATCAAAGCCTCATTTTAAAGACTAACCTAATTTGTTATAAGACTAAATTAATTAATAAAAAAGTAACTTAAAAGAAACATAAAGAAATCACCTTACAAATTGAATACAATTTAATTCTTCACCTCATTTTCAGAAAAAATGGAGCCTCATTTTAAAGAATTATTAAAATTTGTATTCAATTCTTTACCTCATTTTCAGAAAATTGGAGCCTCATTTTAAAGAATCATTAAAATGGTGCTCCTATACCATTATGAACAAATCTTTATAAAAAATAACTACTTTTACTCTACTTTTAAGAGATTCGCAATCAGATCATAGGAATAACCAAACTGCTCCTAAATATTTTATGTTATTTAATTTCTTAGGGAAGTTTAATATAATGTCTGCTAATGAATGACCAAACTTCACAGTGAAAGAAAGAAAGTACATTAGCATTCACATAATCATATTCACAATCTTTAGCCAATAGATAACGTTTTATTAAAGGTAAAAAGAAAATAAGAATGGGGAAGGAACAAAACAAAAATATGCAAAGCAATGACAAGAGTCATAAAATAAGCCAAACAACCGACTATAAGAAGAGGCCAAAACAGGTGGCCCTATAAAAATCAGCAAAATTCTTCTAATTCCTTTCTTCCCTAGCTGATGTAGTAGTAACGTCCTAGAGTAGGCTAAAATTGGTCCAACAATTGACCAAGAATAAGCAAATAAAAGGCCTAACAACTATAATTTAAGATATAATCCAAGTATACAATCAAAATAACAAGGCCTATAACAGGAGGCAACAACCAAGTGAGGTCTTCCAAGTAAGTGCATCAGCAGAACAGTCTGAATTTGCTACCTTCAAGCTACAAATTGAATCTTGGCGGCCCAAAGAATGATAGAAATCCCAAAATAATGGTAATTACTCAATGAGCAAACTCAAATCAGAAAAATTAGAATGGATCAGGAAGTAATATATCACGTTTAATTCTCGGGCATAACCCATCGGAATCAATTAATAAAATAATAACTTGAAACCATTTAGAATTGAAAAAATGAAAATCATCAAAACTCCTACTCCTGAATTCGTAATAACTCCTATCAATAGGAATAAAAATCAGAGCCTGAAATTTCTAAAATCTCGAGCATCGAGAAAACTAAGCGTGAAAAAGATCTTCACGAACTTGAGGGCAGACGTTGTCATCAGTGCGCACCGGCAGTGGGGGGTTCGCCTCTGAATTTCTCCAAACCCCTTTGAATTTCCACATTTCGATACATGAACGTCTTTCAATTCCCTAAACATTGACTTTAGATTCAATCGCAACAGCGACGACGAGGTACAATTGACGATAGGGGCCGACTGAGTCGATTTTTTGAGAATAGCAGCGATGGAGATGGGGCAGCAGTGGATGGTGGAAAGAGTAAGAGGAGAGAGAGAGTAAATGCATATTTGGTTTGCTGTTTGGAAGAAAGAGACTCACGGATATAATAATTGACCCATTTACCTTATTAAGATCCGGTTCTAAATTTTAATTTGGTAAGACTGTTCCACCCTAGTGGCTCTCATTAAATATTGATTAAATATTTATTTATTAAGGAATTTAAATAAATAAATTCCTAAAATAAATAAATAATTAATATAATTATTTGAGCCCAAATCCAAGTCAAATTGGTTCAATTCAAGTTAAGTGGCTCTGATTTAAGTCAAATAAGCCCAAAAATACGTCAAGTGGGCCTGACCCGGTCAACAAGCCCAGAAAATATATCATGTGAGCCCGATTTAAGTCAAATAAGCCCAGATCAAATTCAATAGGCCTAATTAAATTAAATAGACACACATCCAATCCAACAGGCTTATTTAAATTAAATAGGCTCGTGTCCAGTCCGACAGGCTTAATTAAAGGAGAAAACCCCACCATATCTTTTCAAAGAGAAAATATCTCTCAAGTGGTTATTTCCTTCACCTATAAATAAGGGTCTTCAATCCTCATTCCATACATTCTAAAAATCCTAAAAACTCGAAGAACTCTGAAGAAACTTGGAATCTCTACGAAGATCAAGTTATTCTTCAAATATCAATCTGGAAACGACATTCAATATGAGATCAAGGTGCGGAGCCCATCAAATTCAACGTTTCTTCAACTTGAATTCATCCAGCAATCTCCGTGAAGTCAACGCTCTACCAAATTGAGCGGTGTACTTCACAACAAATCTTCAAACTAATGTTTACCTCTGGAAAAATGTTTTAAAGTCCAAACCCGAGCTTGGACAAGCTTCATCCGAAGATCCAGCTCAAAAAGTTAAAAAAGTCAAGAAGTCAACTCAAGAGAGGAATCAGAGGATATTGTTTGCCTAATTTTGTAGCACTCACGAGCAAGAATACTCGATCGTTGTAGTAGTATATCCCAAGAAAAATTATCAATCCACAAAGGAGTTATGTTCGGACTAGCAAAATACGTGAGCTCATGTTCATGTTGTTTTTGTAAAGATGATCGGGGGTTTTGAGATTGATTAACAACTAAAACAAGTAACAAGTAAATAAGAATAGCAAATAATTGAAATGACAAGTAAAGAAAATGGGTGCTAAAGTTCAAGTATGGAAAAACATGGGATTAGAAACATCCAAGCACACTCGATTCATATTATCATGCAAAAGGAATTTAACTCAATTGATGTAAACTAAGAGTGATCACGATTGTATCCTAAGCTCCCTTTCGGGTTACAAAGGTTGTTGATCCATTTTAGACTCCCAAAAGCACTTAAGATCAAAGCCCAACATTAACCCCTTCCATCTAGGTACTAGTTAAATTAAACTCTCCCTTTTTGTGTACTAAGGCCAACGAATGGATTGGTTTCCCTCATTGAATTCAAATATCCTTTCGGTCAAACCCAAACTCAATGTCTATTCATGCCTTCCTAATACTATAGAGGGTCGTTTCCGTCTCACTCCAAGCAATACATACATGAACATCATGATAGCATTTAATTACCACAAATAATCCATTGATCAACAATCCATTAAACCAATAAACATTCATGAATAACAAACCATGCCATCACAACATCAAGACAATTAAACTCCATGAATAGAAATCAACATCAATTAAATCAAAAACCAATTTAATCCACATGATAATATAAATCTAATATGCTCTTCATATTCCTAATCCCACTAGAGGGATTAGCCTAACATGATAAAAGTAATAAAACAAATAAATGATTCATTACAAATACCCATAGTCTTAGATCTAAAGAAATACAAAATGAATGGATTCTTCCCTATCAATTTCTTGAAGAGAATCTTCTATTCTTCTTGATCTCCACCTCTAGCTCTTGATTTTGAAGTCTTTAGCACCAAAAATGGAAGATATAATGGGTGGATGAAGATGGATGAAGATGATGGTGGAAAATGGAAGAAATAGTGTGTGATGTGTGTGTAGAAGATGGGATTTCGGATCTGCTGCCAATTGTTGAATAAAGGGGTATTTATACCCCTATGGAGGCTTCTAGAAGGATCTGAAAATTTCTGCAGGAAAATACACAACACGAGTCGTGTTCTGCAACACGGCCACGAGGTGGCCGTGTTGTGTCTTCTGATGCTGCCGCACGGCCTCGCCTTACAGGGCCGTGTTGATGACACGGCTCGTGCTGCCAACACGAGTCGTGTGTTGTAACACGGGCACAGGGTGGTCGTGTTGTGTCTTCTGATGTCGCCACACAGCCACTTCTTATAGGGTCGTGTTGGCGACACGGCTCGTGCTCCCGACTCGACTCGTGCAACTGGACACGACCTGAAGTTGCCCGTGTTGAATGACTAGATGTCGCCACACGGCCAACTCTTACAGGGCCGTGTTGGCTACACGGCTCGTGTGCTGGCTCCTGCATTTCTTCACTGTTTTGGCTCGTTCTCCCTCGTTTCAACTCCGAATTGATATTCGTTTTTTCCTACATCTTCCTTATCATGTTTAGCATCCAATAAAAAGTGAAAATCTTAAGTTTAAGCTCATTCACACACATTTCAATAAAAATACAAAACATAAACAAATAACATATAAAATACGGATAAAATAATATGAAAACACATATAAAAAGACACTAAAATCTAGGTGAAAATAGCTCTAATCAACCCCCCAAACTTAAGGTGTTGCTCGTCCCCGAACAACGAAAATGACAAATCAAAAGGAGAAATTTTCACCTAGAAAAGACTAAACGAATATAAGCAATAACACATCATTAGCAATAATAACAACCAACTATGCTAAGTCATCCTACAACATTAAAATCATGACATGAGGAATTAACAAGTTCAATCAAAAGAGAATAAAGTGTAATATACTCCCTTTTACGTCCAAGCCTCACAATGGATATTGATGTCTCTCAACACTCTTTTGAAATAGGATAAATCACACTCATTAATCGATTGGCTCGACTCGCTATAAGCTTGCTCGCGGACTATATTCACAAACCACCAAAGTTTCAATCAATGATCAAAAAGGTCTTTAATTAGGATGTAACGATAGGCTCTTTGGTAGGGTATGGAAGATATGGATAAGAGTGACTCAACAAGTGTAAGTAATCAAAGAGATGGTCAATTTCCTCAACTTCTTCACTTTCTTTTCTTCCTTGCTTATCTTTACTAATCTCAAGCACTATTCATTAACTTCCCTAGGATTGAGTTTCTTTTGTTGCATGCTTCCTTTCTTTGAATTTTGTTTACTTGAGCATTTTGATGTTGATTTGCTCCTTTCTTACTTTGAGGTTGCATGTGCATTCTTGTTTTGCTCTTTTCATCATTTTTCTTGCTTGTTTACCATGTCCTTTTTCTTCTTTTGCTAATCAATCAAACCTTTCTAGCTACCATCTCCTCAATCACCCACACAAAGGTATATATAAGCTTTGAATAGGTAATTAAGGCTTGTAATGTGCTAAATTCACAAGAAATAGGCTTATAGGCTCAAAGTGGTTGACTAAGGATGATGTTCAAGGTAGGAACATATATGGCAATGACTATAATAACAAGGATGGCCCTAGATCATTTCACCAATCTCCACTAATCGGGCTCGTTCCTATAGTCCTTGAGCAAGTTCTAACTTATCAAACACAACCGATCCACTCATGAAGAAATACCATGTATGCATGGTTGAGGCTCAAATGCTCACAAGCTTATGCTCGGACCTTAAGGAACTTATTACACCACATTCATCTCAAGATTGAACAAGTTAAGTAAAACATGTCACAATTTGAAAGTGTAGAGATTCTTAATCATAATTTGTCATCACTTATCACCACAATCTATTATCACTTACGTTCAAAAATGACTCACGACATCCCTAAACAAACCACCAAACATCCCAAGACAAAAATGAAAATACACACCAAACATAAAAATAAGGACTCAACAAACAAGACACAACAAAAACACAAAACACGCAAAAACACAAAATATCATCATCCATAAGAAAATTAAGCACACATTCATCCCAACCTTTATTGAAAAGGAAATCCTAAGTTACGAAAGTAAACCTCCCATAAACATAACAAATGAAGTCGCATGCTAGTCACAACAATCCAAATCAAACTCAATTCATTTCAAGTAGTAAAATGATAAGGTGTAGAGTACTCCCTCGATAGGCATTTGGTAAGGAAAGCGTTAGCTTCAAGCTCCATCATGCTTCCAATACCTCTCATTCATGCTCAAACACTCAACAAACACCATTAGTTCAACAATTTCATTATGAATATGGACTATCATGCACTTCAACACCACCAATCATGCCAAAATCAACCCAAACTCATGAGAAAAATTTTAAAATTAACCCAATTTTACAAGAATCATACTCAAGTGGTGAGTCACACCACACACTCTCCCCCCAAACTTAAATCGAAACAAGAGTTGAGACTTAAGTTTGCAAAAAGTGGTGAGACTTACCCTTGTAGTTTCCATTGATGATCTTCTTGTTGAGAAGTAACCGCATCCATACGACTCAAGCTAAGTCCACCACGCACTATCACCCCCAAACTTAACTCGAGACAAGAGTCACGAATTAAGTTTGCAACAAATGGTGGAACATGTCAACTTGAATCCATGAAGCATTTCTCTTTTCTTCAATGTGCATTTTTCTCCATGAGCACAATCAACCTATAAGGCCAAAACAAACAAGCAACAAAAATAAAGCAATAATGATAGTGATGGGGTGCCTCCCATCGAGCGCTAAGTTTAACGTCTTCAAGCTAGACGGAAAATTTCAAACTCATCGGAATGGCCATGGATAACGGTCGTCCTTGCCACCATACTTTAATCTTTGCGCTTCTTCATCTATTAAGTACTTGTGGCAAGCAATGGCCTCGTTGGCACTCTTAAGATTGAGCTTGAAATTGCCAACTATCCTTGCATGACATTCCATTGTCCTCTCCATTCTAGCAAACCACTTATTCCTCCTTTCAACGAATATCCCCAAATTTTCTTCCAACTCTCTTTTGTCCCTAAGAATTTGTGAGGTATCAAGAGGTAAGACAAAGTCAATAGAAACAATGTCAAGAAAATCATTGCAACTTAAAGAGTTTAGGATTTAGGAATGCTCATTTCACTCTTCAAGTCCTCTTCATTTGCTTCCATAACTTGCTCGTCTTCCTCTATTTCATTGGCCTCAACTGGCTCTTCAATCTTCTCACTTGATTCATTTACCATCAAGTTCTCTTCTTCCTCCAACAAAAATAAGTATTCATCAATTATCTTTTCTTCTTTCCTTTTATCCTCCGTAGAATCTCCCTCTTCAATTTGTTGCGAATTGTTCAAAGAACTTACAAGTTGGCTCATTTGATACTCAAGGGAGTCCATCCAATCATCCATCTTCTTCTCATTTTCCTCCATTCTAGCCTCCATCTTTTTCATGAATGCTAACAATGTATCCTCAAAGGTCGACTTCTCTTCTTCATTAGATGGCTTGGCACTTGGATCAAAACCTTGATATCCTCCTTAGCGATTCTCTTGATTTGGTGGATAATTCCCTTGAAAACTTCCTTCATAGGTATTTTGAAAATTCCCTTGGAAATTACCCACTCCCATGAAAGGATAATCTTCTTCTTGAGGATTGATAGGACTCGATTGAGAAATTTGGCCTTCACTTCCTTGAGAACATCTTCTAAATAATTCGAGTAAGGCATAATTTTGGAACGGAGAAGAAACGTTGAAATTCGGAGTGGAATAAGTGTATCCTTGTTTTGGTTGGAATGTGTTTCCATTGTAAGCTTGTGGCCATTCATCATATCCACCATGATTGTAGTATTGAGAGTGAACTTGACTCATTTGGCAATCATATCCAAAGTAACTCTCATTTATATAGCCTTTTTGTTGTGGAGGAAGAACTCTTGCATATTGATTTCCATAATAACCACTTGTTCCATCCATCCATCTAATGCTTTTCTCCACAAAGTTTACTACAATCTTCCTTCAACTTTCTATTTTTGGGCTTTGTTCTTCCTCCCCTTCTTTCAAGGTAAGAGTACCTATCAAAAAGAATAAGTAAGAACAAAATTTTTCAAAGAAAATATAAGAAATAAAACAAGATAAAAAAATATCCTTATCAAGAACAACTAAAACAATAACACAGTACTCGACTAGTCCGTCAAACTCCCCTTTGGCAACGGCGCCATTTTCTTGTTTGCCTAATTTTGTAACACTCACGAGCAAGAATACTCGATCGTTGTAGTAGTATATACCAAGAAAAATTATCAATCCACAAAGGAGTTATGTTCGGACTAGCAAAATACGTGAGCTCATTGTCATGTTATTTTTGTAAAGATGATTGGGGGTTTTGAGATTGATTAACAACTAAAACAAGTAACAAGTAAATAAGAATAGCAAATAATAGAAATGACAAGTAAAGAAAATGGGTGCTAAAGTTCAAGTATGGAAAAACATGGGATTAGAAACATCCAAGCACACTCGATTCATATTATCATGCAAAAGGAATTTAACTCAATTGATGTAGACTAAGGGTGATCACGATTGTATCCTAAGCTCCCTTTCGGGTTACAAAGGTTGTTGATCCATTTTAGACTCCCAAAAGCACTTAAGATCAAAGCCCAACATTAACCCCTTCCATCTAGGTACTAGTTAAATTAAACTCTCCCTTTTTGTGTACTAAGGCCAACGAATGGATTGGTTCCCCTCATTGAATTCAAATATCCTTTCGGTCAAACCCAAACTCAATGTCTATTCATGCCTTCCTAATACTATAGAGGGTCGTTTTCGTCTCACTCCAATCAATACATACATGAACATCATGATAGCATTTAATTACCACAAATAATCCATTGATCAACAATCCATTAAACCAATAAACATTCATGAATAACAAACCATGCCATCACAACATCAAGACAATTAAACTCCATGAATAGAAATCAACATTAATTAAATCAAAAACCAATTTAATCCACATGATAATATAAATCTAATATGCTCTTCATATTCCTAATCCCACTAGAGGGATTAGCCTAACATGATAAAAGTAATAAAACAAATAAATGATTCATTACAAATACTCATAGTCTTAGATCTAAAGAAATACAAAATGAATTGATTCTTCCCTATCAATTTCTTGAAGAGAATCTTCTATTCTTCTTGATCTCCACCTCTAGCTCTTGATTTTGAAGTCTTTAGCACCAAAAATGGAAGATATGATGGGTGGATGAAGATGGATGAAGATGATGGTGGAAAATGGAAGAAATGGTGTGTGATGTGTGTGTAGAAGATGGGATTTCGGATCTGCTGTCAATTGTTGAATAAAGGGGTATTTATACCCCTATGGAGGCTTCTAGAAGGATCTGGAAATTTCTGCAGGAAAATACACAGCACGAGCCGTGTTCTGCAACACGGCCACGAGGTGGCCGTGTTGTGTCTTCTGATGCTGCCGCACGGCCTCGCCTTACAGGGCCGTGTTGATGACATGGCTCGTGCTACCAACACGAGTCGT
The DNA here is from genome assembly GCA_023678885.1 of Pogostemon cablin. Taxonomy (NCBI): domain Eukaryota; kingdom Viridiplantae; phylum Streptophyta; class Magnoliopsida; order Lamiales; family Lamiaceae; genus Pogostemon; species Pogostemon cablin. The sequence continues at coordinate 35,496,210 of CM042951.1, forward strand.
GTGTTGTAACACGGGCACAGGGTGGTCGTGTTGTGTCTTCTGATGTCGCCACACGGCCACTTCTTACAGGGCCGTGTTGGCGACACGGCTCATGCTCCCGACTCGACTCGTGCAACTGGACACGACCTGAAGTTGCCCATGTTGAATGACTAGATGTCGCCACACGGCCAACTCTTACAGGGCCGTGTTGGCTACACGGCTCGTGTGCTGGCTCCTGCATTTCTTTACTGTTTTGGCTCGTTCTCCCTCGTTTCAACTCCGAATTGATATCCGCTTTTTCCTACATCTTCCGCATTTTCCTGCATTTCTTAAGTTTAAGCTCATTCACACACATTTCAATAAAAATACAAAACACAACCAAATAACATATAAAATAATACGAAAACACATATAAAAAGACACTAAAATCTAGGTGAAAATAGCTCTAATCAGATATCCAGAGACTATTTCTTAAATTCTCAAGTTCAATCCACATTGGATTATCTTTGTATTTTATTTTGTGTTTATTATTCAATAAATACAAAATTTGTTGTTACTGTAATATAATATAAAAATTATGTTCGCACAGAACAAAATTCATCTCTCATATTAATTGAAGTTTTAATCCCCAATTTCAAATCTTAGACATGGTCTCAGAGTATATATCCGATATAAAATCATTTTATATATTAAAAAAATAATAAAACATCAAACAAAGGTAACAGAATAAATAGAATGCTAAAAATGAAAAATAATTTCGTTTGCATACTATATGTTAAGGAAGAGAAGACTGGAAAGAATTGATTTGGTCAAAGATTTTTAATATTGTTAATATCTCATTTGATTCTTTGATTTTTGTTCAAGATATGTACTATGTAACAACATGTGAGTATTTATACACAGTAATACGACAATCACAATCCTCACTTTTGAGGAGAATATCTTTCTAACATGGTATCAGAGATTTATAACGCTCAATGGAGCCATCAGCACGATACTTTGTACGGAAAACTCATTTAGAACAGATAACATTTTCACTAGAAGGTCGAGGCACTAAATCCCAAGTGTTGTTTTTGCTAAGAGCATTAAACTCATCATCCATAGCGGCAACCCAATGGGAAGATTTAGCAGCCGTCTTAAATCCTTTTGGGTCCTTGGTGGAATGTATAGATGATAATAGAGCATTATGAGCCAAAAACGAAGTTGATGGCAGATACTTTGGCTTGAAAATACCATCCTTAGCTCGTGTTTGCATCGGATGAGATGATGCTATAACTGGTGGATGAGGAGACTCTGGTGGCGCAAGGGTTTTCTCAGCTTCCTGGATTTGATTATGATCACACTTTCAGCCCTTTTGTAAAGGCTTCCACAGTTTGGGTTATTCTATCACTTGCTGTCATGAATGGTTGGTCACTGCATCAGTTAGATGTAAATAATGCCTTTCTGCATGGTCTTCTCTCAAAGCCGGTGTACATGGAGCAATCACTTGGCTATACTGATTCTCTGTGGCCTTCTCACGTATGTCGCCTAAACAAGGCTATATACAGTTTGAAACAAGCTCCTCGTGCTTGGTTCCAATGATTTTCTGAGTTTTTACTAAGTTTGGAATTTATTGAGAGTAAGGCCGACACATCACTCTTTATTTTTAAAAAGGGGCGGATGATGTTATACTTACTAGTCTATGTTGACGACATCATTATCACCGGTAATAATGTCAATCTTGTTCAACGTCTTATTCAGCGGATTCGCCACGAATTTGCCATCAAGAATTTGGGCCGCCTTAATTATTTTCTTGGCCTCGAGGTCACATATACAGAAAATGGTATTTTTTTAGGCCAATCCAAATATGTTTGGGATATATTGAAATGCGCTGATCTTCTTGATGCTAAACCAATTTCCACTCATTTAGCTACGTCAGAGGTTCTTCGAGTTGGTGGGTCTTCTTTCTCAGATCCGACCTTATATCGTTCTCTTGTTGGGGCTCTTCAATACTTGACAATTACTCACCCTGATATTTCCTTTGCGGTGAACAATAGAAGTCAGTTTTAGTCAAACCCTTCATCTGATCATTTTCAAGTTGTGAAACACATTCTGCGTTATGTTAAGGGTACAGTTGATTTTGGCCTTGATTTCACAAAGGGCTCTTCTTCATTGATTGGTTATTCTGATGCCGATTGGGCCCACTGTTTAGACACTCGACGGTCTACTTATGAATATTCTATATTTTTAGGGCCAAATCTTATCTCTTGGAGTGCAAAGAAACAACCTACTATTTCCAGATCCAGTTGTGAGTCTGAGTATAGAGCATTAGCTAATGCAACTTCAGAAATCATTTGGGTAACTCTTTTACTTCGTGAGCTTCATGCGTTACCGGTGTCACTCCAACTTTGCTGTGTGATAATAAGAGTGCCTTGTTTCTTAGCCATAATCCTATTACACACAAACGCGCTAAGCACATTGATATATACTATCATTTTGTTCGGGAACTTGTCTCCTCCGGTCGTCTTTGCACATAATTTGTTCCCTCAAATCTTCAGCTTGCTGATGTCTTCACCAAAAGTATTCCACGTCCATTATTTGAATTTTTCCGATCCAAGCTTCGGGTTGGTTCCCACCCGCTTCGCTTGAGGGGGGATGTTAAGGAAGAGAAGACTGGAAAGAATTGATTTGGTCAAAGATTTTTAATATTGTACATATCTCATTTGATTCTTTTATTTTTGTTCAAGATATGTACTATGTAACATGTGAGTATTTATACATAGTAATACGACAATCACAATCCTCACTTTTGAGGAGAATATCTTTCTAACACTATATGTAATTAAAATTTAGAAGGTGTTTGTGTTAAATTTCTAACAGATGGATTAATGTGAAATGAATAAAAAATGTCATTACATAAATTAAAAATAATAACCGTTCAAATATAAGAAGTAATTATATTTTTAATATATTATTATTACAATTAAAAATAGTATAACGATTACACACAATTGTTGTTATAAAGTGTGTTGTTATACTTGATATACATATGTCCCTTGTTCCATATTGCATGAACAAGAAATTTTGCTTTATTAAATAAAGTTTGTGGTGCACGAGTGTATTGAATATTATTTTAATAAGTATACATTTTAATTTCAGAGTACTTTTATTATATTTTAATTGAAATGATCAGTTGAAATATGGAAGCTACTAATATTTTATTTAAAAAAATTGAAGGTATATATTTTTAGGGGTCGACTATTGAGTTAAAATCACTTTTGGTTCCATAACAATAGATATTTTTGATTTTATCCCAAAAAAGATATTATTTTCAATTTAGTCCCGTAACTCCCAATATTGGCCGATTTTAATTCCAAATCGCTAAAAAACCCCAAATTGAGGGGTCACGTGCAGAATTCCAGCAAAAATGTTAATTTTCGGCGATTTTGGAACCAAAATTGGCCAATGTCGTGAGTTATGAGACTAAATTGAATATAATATTTTTTTGTGATAGAATAAAAATTTTTATATTGTTATGGGACGAAAAATGATTTTAACTCATAGAAATATTTTAACTTTCAATGTCCTAATAAAATGGGGATGATGAGGCAAAATTTATGCCACTATTAGAGACTATTAAATTTGAAGGTGAATAATAATATTTTTAAATTATTTTGTATGATTTGAAATGAAAATATAAATTTCATGGTAAGTAAAAAAAAATTACAAATATAAAAAACTAAGCTTTAATTTGAGAAAAAAAACTAAATTTAAATCTTAATTTGAAACACTTATATAAAATAATATCTTATTTTGAGACCTAAACTAAAAATTAGGTTTCGATATGAAAATCTTCCTTTCTTAACGAAGAAAGGATATTTCTTTATTTGGTGATATGAACTTGTTAATAGAATAGATAAAATAGTAAATGTGAATTTGTTTATGGAACGTGGGGAGTACATAAAAAATTTACTCTATAGAGTAATAAACGATCATTATTACTCTTCTAATGGAAAATATTATTCACAATCAAATTTTGATATGATGTTATCTTTTATATTTTGAAATAGGTAATATTTTAAATTTAAAAACAATAATATTTTATATTTAAAAATAATTTCAATAAAATCAAAAGAAAATAAAACTCACATGAGTTAAATTTATTTTTCGTCTCATGAAAATAGGGTATTTTACTTTCAGTCCAAAAAAAATATTTTTTTTTTCAATTTAGTTTCATAACTATTGAAAAATGTCTGTTTTAATTCCATTTTAGCTGAAAATTGGATTTTTCGCAAGAATCATGCATAAATTAGAATAAAATTAAGAGTCACACTGCTGTGCATCGGGTACTCCGGTGCACCTAAGAAGTTTAAATCATTTTATTAAGATGGGATTACTCTCCATCGTTGGATCATTTCAAAATTTTAAATTGAAAATTAAAAAGAAAATGGCAATTCGGTAACCTGTTTATTTTCTTTTATTCACAAATTATCATAATATATCTCCATTATTGTTACCGAAGATTTGGGATACTGTAACTGTAGTTGCGGTTGAATTCATTGATCTCCATTGCTATGACAACAATAAGCTTAGTCATCTCTACTAAGTCGCATTCTCTTAGTCGGACATGAATGACAAGTTTATTTGAAGTGATTATGTGAGTATTCTCTTAGTCGGACATGAATGACAAGTTTATATGAAGTGATTATGTGTATGTTTGTGGGTGATCATATAGTTTTTTCCTTTAATTGTCGGCAACGTTGAGCATGGCATTGCATATTTATTTCAATAGCTTTGGTTGGGAAAATACTTAATTACTCCTTAAAGCAAAATGGAATATTTAATTTACTCCTTAAAAAAGCCCGAACTTGAGTTGATTGTTGGAGGAATAAGACAGGGATTCAGCAGGGGGTTATGATAGGATTAAAAAACTTGAGAAGATGTGGTTTAATGATGGAAAATTTTATAGCAGAAGGCAGAAATTTGAATACCGTATTTCATGAGATTTGAGAAAATTAAAATAGTTTTTTTTAATTAAAAATAATATATACTGATAACCCGTTAAAAAGGTAATTTTTCCTTAGGTGCATCAATGTACCTGATGCACTGTAGAATGACCCTAAAATTAAACATTTTCAACAATTATAAGACTAAATTAAAAAAAAAAATCAATAGAAAACAACTCTATTATTATTGTATTATTATTATTATTATTATTATTATTAGAAAAAAATGAATTTAACTCAAATTCATACTCTCTCTGTCCGTCGACAAAGTATACATTTTGCTATTTTGAGCGTCTTCACAAAAGGTATATATTTCTCCTTTGCCACCAGGGGATAGCTCAAGTGGTAGAGGGGATGGTGAAACGACCTTCCAACTGAGCTTGTAGCTGTAGGGGTTCGAATCCTGCCTTTGACATAGATTTGGCCACATGCAATCACAAGTTAATCAGTGAGTCCTCTCTATAAGCCAAGTGTGATGGGGGCCCTTATGGTGGGATACACCATATATTTCTCCTTTAAACAAAGAGACATACATACATCACTAATACAATTAATATATAGGACTCACACATCTTATTAATATAAGTATCTTTGGAACGGAGACACCCACCAAACAAGTAATACAAGGCTCTTATGGTGGGGTACACTATATATTTCTCCTTTAAACAAAGAGACATATATACATCACTAATACAATTAATATATAGGATTCACGCATCTTATTAATATAAGTATCTTTGGAACGGAGACACCCACCAAACAAGTAATACAATTAATATACAGGACTTACTCACGCATCTTATTAATATAAGTATTTTTGGAATGGAGACACCCACCAAACAAGTAATACAATTAATATATAGGACTTATGGTGGGGTACATCACATATTTCTCCTTTAAATAAAGAGACATACATACATCACTAATACAATTAATATGTAGAACTCATGTATTTTATTAATATAAGTATCTTTGGAATGGAGACACCCACCAAACAAGTAATACAATTAATATATAGGACTCACGCAAATAGTGTAAGAAGGTCAAATTCTGGTCACTGATGAGTCTAACAGCTGAGATTTGCACCCCCGAATCACACACCACACGTACGATTTCTTCGCAAAACACCTCCAACTCGTCATTAAACAAATTAATCTTCCCTTAAACAAATCTTAACTCTGACTTAGGAACATGCTATTTAGCCCTAATCTGGCCAACCAGAAAATGGCATTCTTGTAAATTAGAGTAAAACATTAATGTTAATTGACAGATATATCCTTATCATCAACAATAATTAAGATGGCTGCTCTCTCTTTCCTAATTAATTGTTATTAGATTTTCGAGATTAATAATTATTATCATTAATTAATAACAATAACATAACTCTAATACGACCACGATTCACGCCTTTTATTTTCTCTCTCTCAATAATTTGTGAATTCATTCATTTCATACTCTTTTTTTTTAATTAATTCTAATCAAATTTTTAGTTTTTTTTTCTCTGAATCAGCTTTTTAAAAATATAATTGAATAACTGATCATGTTCCTCTTAATATAATATAACATGTAGTTATAATTAAATAATTAAAAGATTTTTTTTTGTGTTTCTTTGAAAAGGAATATTATAAAAATGTAGTGTAATTAAATGAGTAAAAGGATTTATTTACGTTTAATCAATGATTAAATTTTGTCTGATATTTTTATTTATTTAATAATAAAAATATTAAATTCTAAAATTTAATTAAAACAATTACGTATTTATGACCATTCATTTGATAACCATTTATTTATCAAAACATTATGAGACGGATGAAAAGTGATAATTTTTCTAACGAAAAATAATATTAGATTAATGAAAAGTGATAATGTAATTTCATGAGCAATTTATAGTGTAAATGAAAAGTGATACAATATTTTATAATAAAAGTAATAATATTTTATTACAGAAGTGATAAATATTTTTAAAAATGTAAAATGATCTCGAGACGGTGTCATGCATCAGCTACCCCTACTTAAAATGTTTATCCTAAATTCTTTTAAGGTAGTTGAAATAATATGCCTCATAGGACTTGATTCATAAATCATGTTAGACTCATTTCGTGAAATAGATTAAAAAAAAGAAAGAAAGGTGATAATATTATCTTAAATGAGATGTCACATAGTATTCATTACATAAGTTATGTAAGACTTATTTCGTGAAATAGATAAATAATACTACTTTTATACTATTGTAAGATAACTATTTGTTTTTTATAAAGTGATTAATTGTATTTTTTATAAAGTGAGTAATTGTATTAAATGTGAGTGGTTGATTTGTTTTACTAAAAAAATAAAATGAATATTTTAATATGAACGATCAAAATGACAAAATAATACCTTATCAGTAATAAAGAGAATATGATAATAATACCTGAAATAAAATGTCTCGAAATACTCATTTTATAAAGGCAAAGATTTGGGTGAGACCGTCTCATGAATTTTCTTATTTGAGATAGATCACCCATTAATCCATTAATTATATTTGTAAGTGTCTTGTTTGGTTGTAGTCAAAATAAAAAATTGATAATTTAATTATAAAGGTAAATTAATTCGATGTTTATATACTCCATATATTTTTGTATATATATATAATACTCCCTCCGTCTCAGAGAAGGTATAATATTTTTTGGGCACAGAGATTAAGGAGTATAATATTTTAATTTAAAGTGAAGTGAGATAAATAGTATTTAATGTGTAGTGGATGTATATTAGTAGTGTGTGTGGGGTGTGTGTGGGTCCATGTGAATATGTTAATATTTTTTGTGTGGGTCTCATATACTTTAAAAAGAATATAACAACTTCTGTACCCAAAAAGGAAAATATCATAACTTCCGTGGGAAGGAGGAAGTATTATTTTTTAAATTATGTTTTTTTATTAATTTAAATTTTTATTTAATTTTTTTATTTAAATATTATAAATTTATAAAATGTGATACTCAATTGATGAAAAGTGATAATAATGTTGTGAACTATTACATGAAAAATTTATAATATAAATGAAAAGTGATAACATTTTAAATGAAGAGTGATAACTTCTTTAATAAAAAGTGATAATTAATTATCAAAGTGTGTTTTACAAATAATTTATAGAATGGATAAAACGTGATAATATTTTAATAAAAAATTATTCCTAATTAAAGAAAAGTGATATCTATATAATTGAATTATTTCACGAACAATTCAATATAATAATAAAAAGTGATAGTATTTTTAATAAAAAGTGAGTACATGATAAAAAAAATTGATAACTTTTTAATTAAATTATTTTATATAAAACTTAAAAAAATTTATTTAAGGAGGAGTAGTGTCAACTAGACATGCACGATTTAACCGAAACTGCCGGTTCCAACCAGAAAATTACCAGTTTTAATCGGAACCAGAATCGGCGGTTTATGAATCGGCCATTTGGAACCGAAACCGTAATCTATACGGTTCGGTTTCGATTTCAGAAGTCAAAAAACCAAAACCGCTGGTTAAAACCGTCGACTCCACCAAACTGCCGGTTTACCCGCCGGTTCACAAAAAAACTGCCAGTTTTCTGTATTTTTTGTTTTTTTTTTAATTTTCAAATTAACGACCAAGATTAAATGGTCGTTTGAAATGAACGGACAGATCCAAACTAGCCGTTGAGGCTGAACCGGCGGTTCCGATTCACGTCCAAACTGGTCATTTTGGCTCCAAAATTCAAATTTTCACATTTTGAATGGACTCACGTGATTTGCTGCTCGTTGGAAATGAACGGTCGAGATCATCACCTCTCCCACCCCGCTCTGGTTCGGAACCGTGGAACCGGCGGTTCGCCAACCAATTTTTTTTTCAATGTCTTGGATTAATTTATTTGAAATGGATGGTTGGGATCATTTTGCATCCTCTATAAATACCCCTTGTTGGGGTTCATTTGAGCACACAATAATACAACATCTCTACTTCTTCATCTTCTACAATTCTACATCATTCTTGATCCAATTTCCAACATTTCTATACTACTCTCTCTTAATTTGTGCTTTAATTTTTTTTTCAAGTCCAAGGTTCATTACTTCATAAGTTCAAATCATTCTCTTAGTTCCAAGTTTCAATTCCAAATTTCCAACTTCCAAGATTCTTAGATTAGTGTTAGTTTAAGAATTTTCATTCTCACTTCTTATTTCATACTTACTACTTACTAGTTTAATTTCTAGTTACTTGTTAGTTTACTACTTTATTTCTTCTATTACTATACTACAAAAAAATCCAAAAAAAATGTCAAGGAGGAGAGGTTCTTCTTCCGGTGTCAGTTCTTCCTCACAATCTTCTAGAGGAAAAAATATTGCCAACGTAGATAATTGTCCATCACCGGCTCCGTCACCAAATCAACAATTTCTATCACCACCACTACATCCTAAATTTTCTTTGGATATTTTTACCCATCCTCATTTCTATGATTTATATTATAGAAACATACTTGGAGATGATATTGAGTCCGACGACGACGAAGATGATATTCAAAATCAAAGACAACAAAATGAGGAAGAGAGCCAACCAAGTTAGGGTGGAGAAGGTGGAAATGGAGTTGGAGTCGGAGTAGGAGGCGGAGGTGGAGCATCACCCTGACCTGGAGTATCACCCAGAGCAACAAGTCAAAGTTCTCAACAAACTCTACGTTCGGATATATTCACCATTCACTTCAAGAAACAAGCTCTTGAAAATTCATCAAATTATAAAGTAAGTTGCAACTATTGTGGCACCAATTATAAATTCAAGCATGGTGGAGGATATGGAACTTTCATCAAGCATTTGCAAAAGAAGTATCCGGATAAGATTGGCATAGCAACAAATCAAACGCAATTAGGAAGAGGCTTCATGGGGTCTTCGTCGGGAGGAGAAGGAGGTTCTTCGGGAGGTAATGCTCTTTTTAAATTTAATGAGCCAAATTATTTGAGATATTATCTTAAACTTATGTGCACCAAACATTTGCCTTTCAACTTTGCGGAAAATAATTTTTTTCAAAATTGGGTCAATCTCACTTTAAATCCTCAAGCTCCACCATTGCATCGTAATAAATGTACAAATGGTCTTATAAGAGTTGTTTTGGAGTATAAATTGGGTTTAAAGTAAATTTTAACAAATTTACCTCATAAAGTTTCTATATGTTCGGATATTTGGAGTAATGCTTGGCAACATGCGGATTATATGGGTATTACTTGTCATTGGATTGATAGTTCATGGACTATGTAAAAATGATTAATTGCTTATAGAACTTTTGATGTTCCACATACCGCCGTAAATATTGCTCACAAAATTAATACTATTTTGCAATAGTATAATTTGACTACAAAAATTTTTACAATTTTATTTGATAATGCTAGTGCTAATACGGCTAGTTTAGAAACTCTTATTAATATTTGTAAACCATCAATTGGTGGTAGGTTTTTTCATGTTAGATGTATTTGCCATATATTGAATTTATGTGTTCAAGATGCTTTACATTCGTTGAAAGAACATATTAGTCCTATTAAAGATGCTATATGGTATATAATGAGAAATCCCTCCGTGACAAAAAGATGGAAAATATATTGTCAATCTATTAATATTCATCCTAAAAAATTTCCTTTGGATATTTTTATTCGTTGGGATTCAACTTATGAAATGTTGCAAGCATCTTTTCAATATAGATAGCATATATGCAATTTTTATGTACTTGAACCCACCGGTCATACTTTATTTGCTAATCAATGGGATACATGCACAACTTTATGTGAAGTTTTGCAAATTTTTAATGAAGCTACCAAAAGAATTATCCGGTATTTATTATCCTACTACTAACATTGTTGTTGATAATTGTGTTAAAATTACCATTACTTTTAGTGCTAATGAAACAAATTTAATTTTACATGATGCTATTCTTTCAATGAAATCAAAATGGTTAAAGTATTTTTTAATATTCCGGACTTGTGTTTACTTGCTAAATTGTTAGACCCACGTATTAGAATGGATGGTTTGGAAGAATTGTTAATACTTTATTATGATTATTTATATGCTAATTGTGATTTAGACATTAGACAACAAGCTCTTAATCCTAAAGATATAGTAGGTAATACTTATCAACTCTTAAGGGAACTTTTTAGTGAATACGAACAACAACATAGTTCTTCTAGTGATGATCAATCTAATGGTGATGATAGTAGTGGAAGTGGTGATAGTTCTAGAAAGTATCAAATTTTTGAAAATTTTTATAACTTTTATGATGCTAGATCTCAAAAACGTGCAAGGGCTCAATCTAATCCTTTTCAAGAACTTGATTCTTATTTTACTAGCACATTTGAGTTTGAAGAGAACTTTGATATTTTGTGGTGGTGGTCAAGGAGAGTTCAATCCTTTCCTATTTTATCATTAATTATAAAAGAGGTCTTTGAGGCTCCCGCCTCTACCGTCACCGTCGAACAAGCATTTAGTCTTGGTGGCCTTGTTTTGGATCCTCAACAATCCAATTTAGGTGTTAAAAATTTAGAAAATCTTTATTTGTTTGATGATTGGTCAAAAGTTGAAGATCGAAGTCAACACAAAGATGATGATTACGTGACGGATGAAGACATCAATACGGAAGGAGAGTGAGATTGACATCACCACCCGAGTCCCGACTACCGTCCGACAAGGTAAGTAGAGGTAAGTTACGAGAATTACGTGGGCTTTGATTCATTTCGGAGATACGTAGGCAATTTAAATTAAGTTTCAAGTTGATATTCAAATTGAAACTTAAATTTAAACTCAAGCCTTTTTTTTCTTTTTTTCCCCCTTTTATTTTGTGGATTGTAATTTGTATTATTGAAATTTTTCTAGTGTTGTTGTAAATTGAAATTGTAAGATTTTATTGTACATTTGTAATTGTAAATTGTAATGACAATGGACAATTTATTGTTAATATCTTATCATCTTATTCTAGAATTTAGATTATCAATAATCAATTTTTAAAATAAATTATTATGTTTTATAGAATATTATAATTTATCTACTTCAAATCTCAAAATTCAAATGATATTTTTAAAAAAGAGATAAAAAATTATAAATGCAAATTAAATTTCAAATTTTGATTTAAGTGTTTCATGATTTCATCAACAAGTTCAATGTCTCAAACTCAAACAATTAAAATTGAATTATTAAACAATTAAAACTGAAAAAATAAAAAAATCGAATTAAAAAAAAAACGAGAACCGGCAGTTTTGGAATCGGAACTGGCGATTCAAAACCGAATCGAAACCGTGGGATGGCCGATTCGATTCCGGTTCCATATTTCCGGGAACCGAAATCGACGGTTTCGAACCATCGTGCATGTCTAGTATCAGCCGTCAGGTGTGTAGTCGAAATATACATAGTACATAACCTCTGGGCGTGAAATTCTGAAGTTTAAAATTAAAAAAAAGGGTTTAATTAATTAACCATCCAAACAAGGCCATTCTTTTCTTTCAATTTATTTTTAACTTAATATAAAATATATCTATTTAAATTAATAGGTAATCTTCTTACATAAAGGATTAATGAGACGGTCTCACCAAAAACTTATCATTTCGTAATTATGTAAGACTCATCTCATGGAACAGATATAAAGTGTGACAATATTGTCAAAAAAATTAAAGTATAATATACTTTATAGAAACATTATCGTAAAATCATCTCACAATGAAATTATTTCACGTTTTATTAATGGCAAAGACTTGGATGAGACCGTTTTGCGGATCCTCCTATGTGAGACGAATCACCCATTAACCCATTAATTATATTTGCAAGGGCCCTATTTGGTTGTAGTCAAATTAGAAAATTAAAAATTTAATTATAAAAGTAAATTAATTAGGTCTATATATATATATATATATATATATATATATATATATATATATATATATATATATATATATATATATATATATATATATATATATATATATTTGTATATATATAATGTTATTTTTTGAATTATATTTTTATTATGAAAAATTTTATTAATTTAAATTTGTTATTCATTTAATTTATTTTTTTATTTAAATATTATAAATTAATAAATGTGATACTCAATCGATAAAAAGTGATAATAGTAATGTAAACTATTATATGAACAATTTATAGTATAAATGAAAAGTGATAACATTGTAAACGAAAAGTGATAACATCTTTTATAAAAAGTGATAACTAATTATCAAAGTGTATTTTATAAATAATTTATAGAATAGATAAAATGTGATAATATTTTTTTTATAAAAAGTGATAATTGTATTATGAGCTATTTCATAAAAATTTATATTATAAAAAAGTGATAACATTTTAGAAGAAAAATGATAATATCTTTAAATAAAAGTGATATGACTAATTACAAAAGTGCATTTCACGAATAGTTTATATAATGAATAAAATGTGATAATATTTTAAATAAAATATGATTTGTAATCAAAGAAAAGTGATATCCTTTTAATTTAATTATTAGTACTATTGTTTCACGAAAATTTTGCCATAACAATAAAAGTGATAACATTTTTAATATATAGTGATATCCGTTTAAGATAAAGTGATAACAGAACAATTAACTATTTAATAATTGATTATTAATAATATTATTATAATTAAATAATTAATAATAATAATAATAAAATATAATAATATTTATTAAAACTGAAAACTTGAAATAAACAAGCATGCGTGCGTTGTCACGCTGCCATGCACATGATCAGCGCTAATTTATTAAAGTTTTAGCTAATAATTAGTTTATCCAAACAAGGCCCTTGTTTTACTCAATTCTTTTTTATTTTTTATTTTTATTTTTATATTAATGGATAGGATATGATTCGTCTCATATAAGGGGATCCGTGAGACGATCTCACCCAAGACCTATCCTTTATTAATTAATAATTACTCCCTTCGTCCCGTCTTTATGGTTACATTTGCTTTTTGTACATGGATTAATGAGTATAGTATTTTAATGTGTATTGAGGTGAGAGATATAATATTTTAATATAAAGTGGGTAGGTGTATTAGTGTGATGTGTGGGCCCATGGAGAGAGAAATAATTAATTTATGTGGTCTCATATGCTAAAAAAGAAAATTTAACTATTAAAATGGGGCGCCAAAAATAAAAATATATAATTATTAGGATGAGACGAAGGGAGTATTTTTTATTAAAAAATTATTACTTTTTATTTTTACTATAAATTCTTATTCATATATAATATTCCTTTGGTGAAGCTGTCTCATACTGTACATATAATCTTATGCATAAGGTATAAATTATCTATAAATTATAATTATAGCAGAATGAAATTAAATTTATATTCGACTTCGTCCAATGCAGTGCTTTTTATAATAATTTAATCAAACATTAAATTTTTTTTTTTTTTTTTTTTTGATACCGAGGTTCCGGGCTTACGCCCGACTAGTCCTCGAGGAAACAGTCCCGGCCCCTCAGAACTGTCTCCAAGTAAATCGCGGTAACCACACAATGGATCACAGGTTCCTAATATCTTTAACTACTGCGCACAAGGAGTCGATCCCCAAGTGATTGCTCCATGCTGACCCTCCCCCTAGCTCAGCCGCAGGTTCCCACCGAGTTTCAGCCTCCCACACTGCCGCTTGTAGCCCTCAATATTAATTGTTCCACCATTGCGCTCCGGGGGGCTTGAACCCCTGACCTTTCAATCAGGGGCACCTCAATGTTGACCCCTCAAACATTAAATTGATTGAAGCAACGGATGTTTAACTGAAAAGTTAAACTTTACATATTTTTAATTTTATTTTATAATTTCACCATTTATAATAGAAAATATATAACCACCAAAATTATTTTAGATTTAATTCACCGAAAAGTTTAAAATTTTATTTTATTAAAAAAGTTTTTTTCATTGAAGTAATAACTTATAGAGAAACCATAGAAATTTCCAATTGAGATTTTGAAAAAATTCGGTGACATGTAAATATAGTAAGGTAAAGAAATAATTATTATTAAATAAATATAAAAAAAGTTTACCATAATTAATAGTAAATGAAATGAAAGCTGTTAGCTAGTACAGAATTGTGAAACAAAGCACATTCTGTTGCATTAATAGACATGCATGGCGGTTCCAAACCGGCGGTTCCGGTTCCGAACCGTCGGTTCCGGTTCTGAAAAATATGGAACCGGAACCGAATCGAGGGTAGGATGGTTTCAGTTCAGGTTCAAACCGCTGGTTCCGATTTTTTTTTCTTTTCAACCTAAAAACGTAAAAAAAAAAATTGAAAAACCGCCGGTTCCAACCGGGAACCGTCGGTTTTAACTGGAACCGCCGGTTCCGGTTTCACGAAATGAAGAATCGAAACCAAACCGACCGATATATAGCCGGTTTCGGTTCGATTTTCACCGGTTCCGGAACCGCCGGTTCCGGTTCCGGTTGGAACCGCCGGTTTCCGGTTTCGAACCGACGATTCCTGTTAAAATATGCATGTCTAGTTGCCAAGTATTAATGACGGGAGTATTGAAATTAACAAGATTAATTAAGGCCAACTTATACTATTTAAGAAAAGTTATAAAAATTAATTAAGGACAACATAGTAATTGTCTATTTAAATTTTGAATTTTGGCTAGCCAGAATCTTACCACAAAACAAGTAATGCAATTAATATATAGGAGTCACGCATCTTATTAATATAATTGGCGATATTAAAATAGTGTAAGAAGGTCAAATTCTGGTCACTACTGAGTCTAACAGCTGAGATTTGCACCCCCCGAATCACACACCACACGTACGATTTCTTCGCAAAACACCTCCAACTCGTCATTAAACAAATTAATCTTCCCTTAAACAAATCTTAACTCTGACTTAATACAAACAAAACCCGCAAATCCAGACAAATTCAAATTCATTTTTATAATCAAACTTGAGATTCAAATTACCACAAAGAACCATCCATGCTTCTTCTCCTCTCTCTCTCTACTGTACACTCTTCAATTTCCACTTCTCTTTCTCTCTCTCTCAAGAATCAGAGCTCTCAACTCTGGAATGAATTGTTTGTATTTAACCTAGAGATCTTCACCATGAGAAGCTGCCTCTCACTTTCACTCCTTAATTTTTACCATTTAAAAGAGAAGAACTCCATCTCTCTTTCTCTCTCTATCTGCATAATAACTGAAGCTGGGCCTCCACAGTTGCCTGCTTAACAATTTGTACTACAGATGTCATGTATTCATTCATGCCATTTCAACGTCAACTTTCAATAAATGCCCTCTGATTTCTGATCAACTCACCTGCTTTTTCAGCCCCTTCATTTCTTTCATTTTGCTTCATTCGAAATAGAAATTACCTCTCGATTTTATTGCTTCTCTGCAATCGATAAAATTCCCCTTTTTTCACTCTTTCTCTCTCTTTAATTTCCTCTGCAATGGATTCCAAATCCAGATTGATTCGATCGCTGCCCAAACCCTTGCTTCTCAAAGATTACTTATTGGATGATATGAGCTCCTGCTCATCCAACGGCTTCAAATCATTCCCCAGGCGACAATGCTGCACCACCGTCCGATTTATTCACGAATTCGATCGCAAAAACAAGCATCACAACCCGAAGCCGCCGCCGCACTTCGATTTCACCACAACGCCGCCGAAATCGGCGCTTTCAGCCTTCAAAACCGTCATCGCCGCCGTGAAGCGCCTCCCGTTCAAGTTGCCGGAGAAGAAGAACTCGAACAGTAACAGCTCATTTTTGCCGCGGAGTATTTCTCGGAAAATACTGAAGAAGAGTGGCTTCTGGAAGAGGAAGCCGGAGCGGAAAGAGATCGTGCGGTGGAAATCGTTCGATCAGCTTCTGAAGGAGGACGCGGAGCCGTCCGATCGGTCGTGCAGCTCGATTGCGACGACGGATAGTAAAAGTAAAAGCTGGTCCGGCAGCGATTTCACCGTGTCCAGCGGTAATTCTTCGTCGGAGTTACTGAATGACGGCGGTAGTGACGGCGTTAAGATGCCGGCGGAAGTGGTTAGCGTCAACGGAGTGGGTGTAACAAACGGAGACGTCACGCCAGACTCAACCACCTGCAGTGATGGAAGCGCTGATACCACCTCCAAGGTTAGTTTAATTTTTTATTTTATTATATTTAATATTCTTTAATGCAGCTTAAAAAATGAAATGCTATTCAAAGAAAAATTTTGACAATTTTCTACTACTTCATTTGGTATTTCCATGATTTCGAAAAGGAAGTTACTAAAAGTTAAAACAGATAGAAATATAAATTTGAAACGATTAAAAAATGATTAGAAATTTCGATTTCGATTATGGTGAGATTTGACAGCGGTGAAGATGGAGTGAATACAGCTGGAGCAACACGTGCGGGTCTTATTTTGGATTAAAGTATATATACTTACAAATTACTCCACAATCGATTTTATTTACACCAGCACTGCAGTATTAATTTTAGGTTCGGGAATATGTTTGTTTGGAACTTAAAATCCAACTTTAGGTATTTAAAATCTCCATTTAAAATTTCAAAATTAATCTTATATGCTACATAGTAGGAGTACTATATTTCTCTTTTATATTTTTCTTTTCTTCTTATCCTTTTTATATGTATACCGACTTTAAAATAAACATATATTATCATGATTTTTAAATATAAATCTCATATAAGCATATCCTTATAATTAAAAAATTGAGACAAAAATGTCCCATCTTCTTCCTTTTAACAACTTCATATCTTTCTGAAAGTACGGTCTTTAGTCAAAACATATAAAAACGATCAATTCAATGATCAAATCTACCTTGCATATAATTTTTCAATGGGGAATAATCTTTCCAAATAAAGGACTTTTCACTTCCTTGTATATAAGGAGTTGAATCACCATATAATCTTACATATAGTCTTACAATGTTCTAATTCTATGAATTAGTTGAACCACCATAAACTTTTACCCCTTCACCACTAAATCTGTCGGGCCAGGCCAGAATGTGGGCCAATTATACAATTTGGGGAGTGGGCGATTCCATCCTTAGCCCCCAGAGTATCAATATTGATCATAATTAAAAGTAAATGTAGGGCTCTAGCCCTATGAAATTTTGATAAAACGTAATAAATTCTTAACATGTATAGTCTTTACTGAAAATTTTGATAAACGTAATA
Source organism: Pogostemon cablin (assembly GCA_023678885.1). Classification (NCBI taxonomy): domain Eukaryota; kingdom Viridiplantae; phylum Streptophyta; class Magnoliopsida; order Lamiales; family Lamiaceae; genus Pogostemon; species Pogostemon cablin. Next base: position 35,514,312 of record CM042951.1, read on the forward strand.
AATACTACTTTGTTCAACCCTACGGATTTGTTTCGTTCGAATTGAATTAATATACTTAATAAATCTTTAAAAATAGTTACGAATAAAAAAGTTGACACACTAACTAACTAGTTATTTATACGAGCTTATTTATCTTTTAAGTACATAACTAAAAAGTAAGGGTCTAGTGGGATATAAACTAAGGAGAAGTTAAATTACACTATCTCTTAAAACTAATAAAAAATTAAGGAATTTTAGTACTCACACCTTATTAATAATATGTTACAAATTTAATAAACCCACTCTTTAAGCATAATGTGAACCAAAACACTCTTGAGTGTATCAATTTTTATTATTTTGGAAACTTATTAGTTTATTTTCATAAAGATGAAACTCACATACAATAATATACTCCCTCATCCTCATCCTGGGTCAAATTTTACATTTACTTTTTACACGTATATTAAGGAATGCAGTATTTTAATGTTTAGTGAGATGAAAGAAATAATATTTTAATGTAAAGTGGGTAGGTGTATTAGTGTGATATGTAGGCCAATGGAGAGAAAATAATTAATTTGTGTGAGTTCCATTTACCAAAAAAGGAAATATAAAATTTGAAATGTGACGCTCAAATTAGAAATATGTAAAGATTGAAATGTGACGGAGTCACGAGGGGAGTATACTCCATACATATAAAATAATATATTCATTAATTTATGTGAATAACACTGCGTTAGGTGGCAGTATAATAAAGTACAAATGAAAATAATTTTTCGAACTTTGGTATTACTGTCTAAATTTCAAATTATTATAAAAACGTAGCTAATAAATTAAAATAAAAAAATTCCTCATTTTATTTATTTTTAAATAAAAAAAGATTGACTTCTAAGATGCCCAAATGATTTTGATAACACCATTAATGGTATTATTCTTGCATTTTTATTTTTTATTTTTATTTCCAAACATGCCTCTTAATTCATTTCCTCACCTGATTATTTAAATATATGTTCATAATAAACTACACTGATTTATTTTATATATATACATAACACATTGTGAATTAATAATTTAGCTCACTGCAGATATTTTATTCACAAGTCCAAATTTCAGTGTAATACATTGTTTATCAGTGGTTATCGTATGCCAAGGATTTTAACCATTAAAGACTCTTCGTCGGACTTTAAAAATATATTTAATTCGAGGCTTATTAAAATATTTGATAGGAAATTAATAATTTCAGAAGTGAAAAAAATGGTGAGTAGGTCGAATTGAATGTTAGACGTCTTCATACGGGCACTTGATTAATACGTAATGAGTCCTGGTTTAAAATAAAATTGTTATATGCTTATATATAAACAAACACATATAGAATCTTAAATCAACGTGACAAGAGTTTATCTATTAATTTAGGTTATAGTAGTTTTTATTAAGTTAATTTCATGCTTATAAAAGTGTCTAATTTGTCTTAAGAAACCACTTTATTAAGCCATGCCTGAACTATATATATACTATATATTTTATTATCGTTATTATTATTTTTTATACTAAAGTTAAGCAAATAATAATACATGTAGTATGGGGAGGGCCCTCATGCATAACACTGGGTGAGAAATATTTAGGGGAACACAAGATTCCTTCACTACCCCTTAGATTGATTCATGTTGATGTGAAACTAAACAATGAACATTTCAAGATTGTTTACCGTTTACATTTATGAGGCATAAATCAATGTCATATGCTACTTTCTTACAAGAAACTTTGTGGGGGTAGGTGGGTGGGTGAGAGGGGGTCCAACTCAACTCCCTTGTTGTTCTTTGTATGTCCTATCATTTTCACCTCTAGTGTGATGTTGAGACACTAATTTCTTGACAAAAGATCCTCAATCAGTGAGAATGATAAAATTAAATGGAGTTACGTTTTTTTACTAGTTTAGAGTTGTGTGATTTTAGTCTAAATATTGGTTTGATTTGAATGGAAATTAAACAGAAGCAGTGGTCAAGTGAAGAGAAGGAACAATTTAGTCCAGTATCCGTGCTGGATTGTCCGTTTGACGACGAAGATGAGGTCTCGTCTCCTTTCCAACACAGACTCGCGCGTGTGGAAGGTAATTTCCTGAATGAGATGTCCTTAAATTATACTAGTTTAACATATCTTTCAGGTCATGAGTCGAGAGACCTTTGAAATAATTGGAAATGAGAGTTCACTTTTAAATCAAGAATCTTTGGCTTTGTGCAGGAACTAAGAAGAAACTGTTGAAGAAGATTCAGATGTTCGAATGCCTTGCTAATCTTGAGCCTGTAAACCTAAACACACGATTCGCATCACAACCAGACTCGGATAATGAATCGTCCAACTCCCCTCTACAGTTTTCCTCTGCCTCCACCGATGAGAAATCCGTATCTGATAGTGAAGAATATGAAGAAGGAAAGGAAGAAGAGACGGTGAAGGAATTGCTTCATCAGATGAACATCACCACAACATTTTATAATAAGCTGCTGCTGGATTTCTTCGGAGAAAGAATGACCACATATTCTAAAGAAAAGTGTGGTGAATCCTCGTTTCGTGAAGGATTAATAGAGGAAGCCGTAGATTGGATAAACGGGCGAAAGGCGAGCAATTTGTCCATAGATTGGGCAGTGGAGAAGAATAGAGAGATTTATGTAAGAGAAATGGAAAAGGGAAGGGAGTGGAGAACATTAGATCAAGAAACTCAAGAAGTGGCCACAGAATTGGAAAGTGTTGTCTTTGATGCATTGTTGAATGAGCTATTGCTAGATATCTAATGGGGACCATGAGGTTATTTTAGTTACCTATTTATGATGATCTTTTTGTAGGATTAAAATGGTGGGTTTGAGATTTTCTTGTTCCATTTTTTGGGAGAGAAAGTAGTTCGCTTTCACCCTTAATTTTTCTCAAACTTATGCCATTGTTGCTAGTGTTTCAAACCAGTTTGATAGGCTTTATCATTACATTTAGTGGGTCCAATTTTCTATTTCTCAGTTCAACTCTCATATTTTATCATCTACATAAATTAGTATTTAGATGTAATTTCATGAACAAATTATTCAACTAATAGAAAAAATAGCAAGAGTAATGCAGGCGGAAATAATGTGGGATAAGGGAATACAAATGTACCCGCGTGCTATGCGGGATCATTAAATAGATTGTGGCTTTTACAAAGGGGAAGGGTGTACACTAAGGATAGAGTGTGGGATTTGAATGGTGACCTCACGTGTGGATTTTGTATTGGGGGTGTAGAGACACAAACACACTTGTTTTTCCAATGTCATTATACTCAGTGTATATGGGACATCGTGAGGAGGGGAATTGGTTGGAGGAGGAGATTCACATCGGTTGGAGATGCTTTTCGGAAGATACATACAAATGCCCGGGAGCAACAAAAAAGTGAAAAGTCTCTTTTTTATTGCATTTGCGTCCATGATATATACCATTTGCATGGAAAGGAATGCCTTGCTGTTTGGCTCGAGGATGCTTTCTCCTACATGCATAGCGGACAAGATTTTGAGTCAAATTGTTCAACTTTATTTGAATTATTAAATTGTACACCTTGAACCTAAGGGATTGGTAGGATAGAGTTTCGTCACACTTTATACTTAGTGTATATTGTAACCGTTGGAACTGAAATAAAAATTTACCCATTTCAGTATGCGGGATCATTAAATATTTATAAGTCAAAAAATAAATTTATTAAAAAAAATATTAAAATTTGTTATTATAATTATTTTATTAAATTATAATATAAATACCTTCACATCGCCATTATATTTTTTGAAAGTACTTCATAAAATCTATTAGAAGGACATCTTTGTTGTCCTTATAAGATGCAATTTTTGGCTTTTCTTTCGGATCTCCTTATTATTTCTTCTCATTACTTTCATATTACGTAATTTTAATCAAATTAGAGCAAGTAATTTTAATCAATCAAAATGCACACACCATCCCAACCCAAATTATGCAAGTTTTTTCACATGTCATTCTCAGACTTTTGAATACATACTTGTTCCATCGAAGGAGAAATCTGAAACTCTTATGTCTGAAATTGATCTTCACACATAAAAATGGACCCCAACATCTTCGGAACACACCTTTGGCGGACACGAAAAAGATGAGCCAACCAACCAAAGAAATTAAATTGAGTGCAAAAATACAAATTTGTTTCTTGAATTAAAATGACTGTCTCTTCCGTAGCTTTCCAACGGTGTATCACATGCCCAATTTGAACTTCCACAAAAACACAGAAAAATTACACAAATTGGACGTGTGTTTTTTAGCATTCTTGAGCAAGTTTCACATTTTCTCCAACTTTGCACTTTTGATCCTTTTTTCCACCTAAAATACAATAAAACATCTCAAACGCATTTTTTTCTTATATATATTGAATATAAGACCCTTATGCTAATATATAACAATAATTTCCATAAAAATGTGTTAAATTGGACGCTAAAATACGTTTATTTTCACTCTCAATAATCCTTCAAACTTACCCATTGCTCGTCCCGAGGCAACAAAATAAAAATAAAGAGAGAGTAAGAAAATTAGGGGGAAACAAGGACTATGACCAATACCTCATTCACAATGCAATTATTTTTCAACTTAGGTCATGCAACTCTTATTACATGTCATAATCAAGTCATAGCATACAAGATAAGATAATCACCACCAATTCAAATGCTCCTTTGACATATTCTCATGGGAAGTATATATCACTCGCACTCAAGTGTAAAAGATGTACACTTATAGGTTAAGGTGTTTATGCTCAGATTCAATTCAAGTGCATGCGTAACCATAAGCTTTCCAAAAATCTCAAACTCTCCACCACTAAAAGGTATGACTCGATAATAGGATCAAAAATGACTTTTCTTTTGGATGTAATATTGACTCTTTGATTAAGGTAGAAAATATATTGATAAGTGACTCAAAACTTGGATCAATCAAGTCGCGATCCATCATGATCTTTCATTCTTCCTTATCACTTCAATTAAGCACAACATTCTCCTCAACTCTTTCACTTTTTTTTTCTTTCCAGCACAACATTTTTTTCCTTCTCTTTTCTTATTCTTTTTTTTTCTCGAGTTACTAGTTTTGGGCACTACCTCTCGCATCCTCCATAAGATACTAGATTTAAGCACTACCCTAGGGTGTTTGATTCAATGGAGTACTAGATTTAAGTACTACTTCATAATTTTCCTTAGATGCATTATCATGCTCAGTCACTGTTTCAACACTAATTTCATTCCTTTCCAATTTGTTATCAAACTCCAGCAACACACTTTGAAAAATCATTAATTCTCCACTAGATATAGTACAATCAAGGCTAAAAAAATTCAGATGCTCAAAGCGGTTATTTCTTAGGCTACAAAAGAATGAGATTTTTAGGCTCAATGGGGCTAACTATGGATAAGCATCATTCGGTAGGGAATTATTTAGTTAAGTGACTCATAATAATCAAGGATGGCCTAAAATCATCTCCCATTATCTAACACACATGCAGTTTCAAGTAAGAAAAGAGGCAAGTTCTAGAATACACACATAAGAAAGATACTCACCAGAAAAGAAATATCACGTGATTATGTACATGAATAAGACTCAAAATCTCATATGAATTTTTAACAAGTAACAGAGCAATTTTCATGGTAAATAATATCCCACAAGTACACATAGAACTTCATATAACAATATAATTCAAGTACATTTCTTTCATCAATTTCAAAAGCATATGAATTTCAGGCACAAATCAAACAATACAAGCTCACATGTCCACAACCAAAATCAGAAACTCAATCCTTCTACCTCCATGAATTAAATGCACACAAAAATTAGAAAAAGAAAACGAGATCACCTTGATTGATCGTTAATAGTTAGGATGATCAATTAAAATAATTTATCGGAACGTGCTAGAGTTTAAGCGATCTCAAGTTTATTGTGATTTTATAAGGACGACGAAATGGAGTGATAGATAGGTTGCAAATAAATGCAATTAAACTAATGCAAGAAATAAATAATAAAATAAATGCAAGATGAATGAGTTCGATGCAATGATGAAATTAACAATAATCATGATATAAATAATGAAGTATTTATGTAATTAATTCTAATCTCTCATGGACATGGCATAGAAGCAATAACTAATTCCACCTAAACTCTCTCTCAAGATGGATATGATGTAGGCCCTCAATAAGGCTCTCAAAAGCACATAGGATCGATACCAAAGTGAACACCTCCCACTAGGTACTAATTACTCTACGAGTTCCCTAATGAGGTACTAAATCATAGGCAATATTCCCTTTTAAGGTGCTATGAATTTAATAATGGTTTGGGTCCCCTCATCTAATCAACTGATCTCTCGATTAAGCTAATCAAATGTTCTATCAAAGGGTTCTAAATGTAGAAGGATATCAATCTCATTCTAAATTAATGCACATGAAGTGTATGATGAAATGGTTCAATAAACTATCCTAAACATACAATTAATTTCTCAATCTAATCACATACCCATGATAATTAATCACACAAATCACACATATACATCAAGCAATTTACATCAATGATAGAAATAGCACAAATGCCAAATCAAGATTAAAACTAATTGTATAAAAACTAAATTATAAAGCACCAATCATGGCGGTAATCTCACAAAGGAGATTAGCCTATCATAGTCTTAGAGAAAACAACATAGAAAATTGTATCTACAAATCCCATGACAAAACTATAAAGAAGTTCACAAAAATTAGAAATAGATTCCCCCAATGAAGTCCTTCAATGGAGTTTTTCCTTCTTCTTCTTGTGATCTTCACTCCCCCTTACTTCCTTAATCACTTGGATGATGGATTTAATGGATGGATTCAAGTGTAGGTGAATGGATGAAGAATGGATGAAGATTATGGTGTAAAATGAAGGAAATGATGTGTGATGTATGTGTCCAGCCAAAACCCTACGAAAGTCTCTCAAATGTTGAAATTGTGGGTGTTTATACCCCTTGGGACCTTCTAGAAGTTTGCTGATATTTTTCTCAGATTTTGGCCGAGCTCGACTCGAGTGCTGCATCTCGACTCGTGTCGAGATGACTTCTCTTGGCAGATTGCGACATTGGACGGAGCTCGAGTCGAGTTGTGTACTCGACTCGTGTCTTCTGGATGGGCTCAGCTCGTGTTCTGCACTCGGGCGTAGGGTGGGCGAGTACATGTTTCAGGTGTTGGAGCACGGCCATTACTTACAAGCTCGTGTTTGACGCACGACTCGAGCTTCAGCACCAGCTCGACTCGTGTGCTGGACTCGATCGAGCTGGGTCAAGTTCTGCACTTTTTCTCGTTTCATCTCCCATCTTCGTTTTTGCTCCGTTTTCATCCATTTTTCATACGTTTAAGCTCATTCTCACACATTTCTATAAAACACAAAATATAACCAAAATATATACAAATATGAATAAAATAATATAAAAATGGATATAAAAAGATACTAAAATTTAGGTAAAATAATGACAATCACACCTGATTTCTCCTTCAAAATGTTTACGAGCTCCTCGAGTTGTTCAACTCGGTCAGGTCAAGCCTCAGCGTAGAACTCGTCTTTTTCTCTCATACCTTTTTCTATCATCAAAACTCAAATACACTCATCATCAAAGGATTCATCAGTAATAAAATAGGAGATACAAAACATCAAAAAGACGAAAAAAATCAAAAAAATCAACCACAGACACTAGGGAACACAAAAAATAATACATGAAACATTAGATAAGTTGCAAAAAATCAACATAGCAACACTAATTAAAATATTAATATGCCACAAAAAATAACCTCCTAATAAACGAACAACAAGATAAAAGAAAAAATTAATACCCTCGGTGCTCATTAGATAAGGTAAGTACATCACACATCCCTAACTTAGTAAAAACGTAGTTTGAAACTAAGTTTGTAAAGAGATGTAATTGCCTAAGTGTGAGCACCTCAAATATAATAACTCCTCAGTCACACGAAAGAAGTAATAAAGCAATAAAAAGTCCTAATTAAACTAGCAATAATTAAATCAATAATAATAATCATCCCCGGCAACGGCGCCAAAAACTTGATAAGCATTTTCTTTGCACGCAAAGTTAATCCCCAAGTACAGGTGGCCTCGTAAAAGAAAACTATTAGCCCTACTCGTATAGTTGTATCTATGTAATCTGCATCGTAGGGACTGAAAAAATCTCTGCAAACTGTATTCAATAATCCATCTTGGACAGCAGGGATCCATCTATACCCAAGCAATAGTAAACCATCATGAGAACTGCAAGAATCTCTTTTCGAATCAACTCATTTGACGGCGTTAAAGAAATCATTTTCCATACAGGGGGAATAATTTGAATCAAAGGAGGCCTGATCGGTGATGGGTGTGAACATTAAAGGACATCTCCAATACTAGATGAAGTGCAAGCGACACACAATCTAGTCCAAGTAATTAGCTTGAACACAAAAAATAAGCAAACTCTTAAACCTACTTAATACATATAACCAGACAAAGCAATAGGAAAAGAGGTGTGCTTGTTGTCAATCTAAAATCAAAGCCCTAACCAATTCAATAGAGTGCAGCATTACATAGCAGGCACGAGAGGGCCGGATGAAACCCTTTTGTATTTAGGATCGAAGAATCCATCCCTCGAGCAAATCCATCAGCACTGATCAGAGGAAAAGTCCCAATAGCCAACGACTCACGGAACAGCAATGATAAGAAACTCACTAGGGTGGGATACATGATGGCAAAGGCACATTGAACTAGAGAGCACCGAAGGAAGATTCAACAGAGAGAACCAGTCGGTGGGTAAACAATATAAAAAATCACATAATGTGATGGAGAAGGAAGGTTGTGCGCCGATGGAGAGATAAGCAAGCCAGGTTGCTACCAATGAACAAATGGTGGTAAAAAAATAGGAGAGTCCAGAAAACTCCGGAGGCTGGATAATCGCGAGTGGCCGCCAATAGAATCAAGAAGAGAAACGGCCGATAGCAAGAGCCCCAACCAGGAAGGCGACGGTAGTGAAAAGAATAGCTGCCCAAGATGATGAAAATTCTGAAACTGAAATGGATTCCTAGGAAGCGGCGAAGATCGAAGGTAACCTAGCGAAAAAATTGGATCAATAAGGCCCCAACAGGCTGAATCTTTACGAGGATAAGGTGAGAGCCAATGACAGCTTGCAGATGGCTACAACGTTGGCAGCCATTGGGAATCACGTCAAGCGATGGGGATGGATTAGAAGCACATCAAAGAAAACCCATGCCGGAGCAAAAGATTTAGCCCTAAATAGAGGGCGACGGCTACAGTCATAAGGCGGAGAGCGAACGGCGTCGCGTCACTGTCGACAGCCTCGTGGGGCCTGGCGTGCAGCGGTCAATCTGGTAGGGAAAAAGAGAATGACCTGGACCGATCTGAAGACAGCAGCGGTACGAGAGGTTCAGATACAGTGCAAGCCCTAGGGGCTACGAGCCGAAGCTGCTTTGGAGGCGTCAACCATCAAAATAATGAGAGCGGTGTGTTTCATCGATGGCTAGCGCTTGAAGGAGATAACTTGTGGTAAATCTCAAATAAATTTAATGTTAGATAATAATAAAAATGGTGTACCCACCATTAGGGGGCCCCCATCGCTCCTGCCCTGGGGATTGGTGGAGGAGGTAAATCGCAGGATGTGCCTCAAGTGTCTTATAGAGGGCTCACTGCTAAACTTGTGCTTGCAAGGGGCCAAATACATTTATAAAAAATATCATCTTTAAATGTCAACTGTTGGATGATGATCTTGGAATGTGTAGAGAGAAAAGAAGCACAATCCATGTACTTAAATCTCAACCATTGATAAAAAAATATCATCTTTAAATCTCAACCGTTGGATGATGATCTTGGAAAGTGTAGAGAGAAAAGAAGCACAATCTATGCTCTTTAAATCACAATCATTGATAGTATAACATCATTTTTAAATCTAAACCGTTGGATGATGATTTTGAAAAATGTGAGAAGTCTAATATTTAAAATAAATAAATGACACACAACCCTTATCCTACCACAAGCATCTGCAATTTCTCTTTTCACACTCAACTTATTGTTATGTTCGTATATCTTCTCTCTAAAATATCTAAACTAGATAAAAATTTCTCTTCTTCCGAAGATAAAAATCTTTGTATTTGTTATCTTGATGTTTCACAAGATCCAATTGTTGGTAGATACCAAATAAAAGACAAATTTTATTTTCGTATTACTAAAAAAATACAATTCTGAAAGACCATCGCAATCAGTCTCTCGTACTAAAAAATCCTTACAATACCGTTTTTGATTCATACTTAAAGATTGAAGAAAGATCTAGGCATGTCTACAACAAGTTCGATATTCTTGTCCAAGTGGTGCAAATGATGAAGACATCGTAAGTGGAATATTTTATTTTCTTTTAATTATAACTCATACTTAGTTTATTATAATTTATACTTGATTTAATATTTTGTATATATGTAGTGGGACAAGGCAAATGCGTTTATGTCTAAAAATGGAAAATATCCAAATGGTTTCAAATTTGCGCATGTGTGGTCTATTATGAAGAAATACATAGAAGAAGTTGTAGAGAAAGAAAATTTAAGTGCTCAAGTAAACACGTCGACATCTCCTATATTTCCGTAAGCCTCATTGTCAGAATTTACAATCAATTTAAGAGATGATAGTGGAGGATCTTTATTGAGGCGACCGGAGGAGATAAAAAAAACAAATTAAAAAGGAAACAAGGTGAAGAAACTAGGGGTGGCATACCGTACCGTACCGAAAATACCGGCACATATCGTATACCTTACCGAAATTATCGGTATTGAAAAAATCATGTCGATACCGTACCGAAAGTTTTAATATACCAAAAATCGGTATACCAAATTTTTTGTATATTATCGATCAATACCGTTTCATATCGAAATACCGAAATACCCTCTTTTATCGAAAATTACCGATTTATACCGAAATTATTATATAATATTTGAAAATATTTTAATTAAATTATATATATTAAATATAAAAATAATTATTATTTTGATATTTGAGTGCGGTATATACCAAAATATTAAAATGCCGATATATTTTTGGTATTTCGGTATATAACAAAATACCAATTTTTATAAAATTATATATCGATACCGTACCAAAAATTTTGGTACGGCACTATGCTGTATCGAAATTTTTGGTATACTAATTTTTTTGATATTTTCGGTATTTTTCGATACGATAACTTCGGTATGCCGAACTTTTGGTAATTTCGTCCACCCCTAGAAGAAACATCTATTGTAGCAAACATGATACAAGAAGAGGGTGAAAAAAGCATGAAATGTTACATATGTCTGCTGAAAAAAAGATCGAGATGCTGCTATAATGCGTGAAATGGTTGAAGCTAAAAAGTACAATAATAAATTATAAGAATTAATGCGAGAAGACAAACTTATAATGGTGATTTGGACACCATTTTGGACCCCGAACGACGTGACTTTATTAGACGTGAGCAATAAAAATCATGGAAAAGAGAAGACTAGACGAACAACAAAATTCTAATACCCCTTTCGATTTCTTTGGCCAATTTATTCAAGATATCGGAGGAGAATCCAGGGGTGGTCTCTCTGATTATTAGTATTTGTGTGTTTATTTATTATGTTTATGCACTCTTGTGTTAGTAATGTTGTTTTATCAATTTATTTAATTAAGGGTGTGTTTTATAATATATTAATGTAATGTAAGTTTGTGCTTAGAATTTTAATATGTAATGTAATTTTATTTTTTACTCCCTCCGTCCCACAGAAGTTGTGACATTTTTCTTTTTGGGTTATCCCATAGAAGTTGTTACATTCCTTTTAAAGCATATGGGACCCACACAAAAATATTAACATATTCACATTGGCCCACACACACTCCACACACACTACTAATACACCTACCAACTACACATTAAATATTATTTCTCTCACTTCACTTTACATTAAAATATTATACAACTTAATCTCCGTGCCCAAAAAATGTTACAAGTTTAATGGGACGGAGGGAGTAATATATTTTATTATTTAAGTAAATATTTTTTTAAACTTATTTATAAATGTAGTATTGTTTTCACATATACAACATATATATTAATTTACTATTAAAACTAACAATCATAATATTTTTTCACTTATTTAAATTAATTTTATAAATAAGTAAAAAAATTAAAAAGTACAGAAAAGTGAAATTAAGTAAATAAAAAAATTTGATTTTTCAAACTTCACTGTAGCGCTGGATGCTACAATATTTTTCATGATTTTGCAGATGTGCTGTAGGGGATGATAACATGCTGGAAAATGCAGTTCCAGCCCATTTTGCGGGTGTGCTGGAGAAGCCCTTATATTGTCAAACTCATCGGGAGTATATTAAAAGTAGAAATTAAAACAAAAAGGTTAGAGGAGTTTATTAGAGGAGTTCATTTAATAAAAAATTACCATCATATTCGTTCTGGTCTTTTCTCTCGCGTACACTATTTCTTTCTTCAAAATTTCTTCTCTCTCGAATTATTCTAACCTTCAGTTATTCGCAGGAGTACAATGCACATCTCCAACTGTCGATGCCCGCCGTTTGCCTCCCAACCCTATTTTGGTCTCAACCACCCCGCGTCCACAACAACCTGTGCATTAGTATCGATAGAGCAGCTGTAAACCCCCTGATTGGTCCAACTTCATTGTACAACTTCGATCTGATGCTCAACGGGTAGTAAAAGGAATGGACACTATGTATTTGGAACATTTTATCTTCTAATTACATTGTCACGACACTTTACGTTGGTTTATTTATGGGAATTGAAATTGAACGATCAAGCGTTGGGCTTTTATCCTCGGGTTATTTGCAATGTCAAGGTGGACTCCGATAGGTTGGAATTGGATGAACGGTTGAAGGTGTTGTTTTTAGAAAGTTGAAGGGTCTTTAAAAAGGGGATTTGGTGAGGCATTGGAAATCTAAAGTGGGTGCTTTGGTGGGCGAAATTGATAGAATTACAAAGTTTTTGTCAAATACACAGAAGTTATGTTATGTTTATTTTATATTTAATAATTATTAGTATAATTCTTAATTAAATATTAATTTAAACAATAAAATTATATAAATATAGATTTAATAAATGAATATTAAATGGATACGGATAACCCACGGGTATTGATAAAAGGGAATGAGACGGGTACGGGTATCATAATAAAATATAAAAGTATGTTTAATGTGTAATTAGTAGTTGTGTGTTGGGCCCCATATAGAATAATTAGTTATTTTGTGTAAGTATCACTTGACATAAAAGAAAATATAAATATAATGAAATGTATCTCACAATCCTCGATTATATACTGATATGTGTGAGAAAAATTGAAAGAATGTGAAGGTATTGTTGTTTCTAATGAGTCAACTACGTTTTCTTTCTTGTATGGTTCTAGCCAATACGTTTTCTGAAAAGTTTTGGTAGTCGCCCCTGCCTCAGGCGACACCATTTGTCGCGAGTTGTTCTCAACACATCCCAACATATGTATCCTAATGAGTAGTGCATGTTGGAATTTGTGGTTGACTTAATGTCACTCATTATCAGGGCGACATCTTTTATATGCGTAATTACATCTTCATCATCTGTGTAAAGTTGTTAATAGATAGAGCGACTTATTTCCTAATAAGGTTAGACAAAAAGCCACATCATCAAAATCTCCCTTCACTTATATTTTTTACAAAATACTGAAAACTACTATATTTTGATAAACGAAACTAAAAACTGCAATATATAATTAAATACCCCTCTAAAAGAATTACTTCCTAAAAAGAGAATTTTTAAGCCTTTCATTTTATTAAAATAACTAAATCATACTTTTATTTATTCTAGTTGTATGCTAAAATTAATGCAAAGTGTAAGTGAAAAAGAGATGATATAGAGAGAAATCAAGACGATTTTTTTTCTCACTCCACTAGTACCACCCTATTCAATCCAACAAAGCATTTTGCATTCATAAAATTTTTACCCTAAATTTCTTACAGACTATTCTTGAACTCATATTCTGGGTAAATAGAATTTTTTTCAAATAATAATAATTTATTTCACCTAATATTTATACATTTTACATTACGTTATCATAGGAGAACCTAAAAAAGCAATGAAAATTTTGGTGTCATAACTTGCATTAAAAACAAAATATCATCTCTTAACAACAAATTATCCACTATAAAATCAAAACAAGGGTTTCTAGATTTTTCTAATTATTTAAATTATTTCTTTTCCTTTCTCAAATCTGTGCTTCTTTATGTCGAGAAAGCTTAGAGTTAAGTTAATAATTAAGGCTACTTAATGGAGATAGTAAGCTAATTTGTCATAATAATTTAGGTTGCTTGATGGAGATAGTAAGTTTTTTTTTTTAAAAAAACAAGAATGGAGATAATAAATCAATCTGGTATATTTAGTAATTTGATACGTGGAATACAAGATAAGATTACAAGATTATACATGCACTTTCAATTTTTTTAAATTTGGGTATAGACATTAGAAATGAATAATCGAAATCCAACCGATCGTCCTATGGTTTCCATCTATTTCGAATTATTTTTATTTTTAAAGCCTCAACCATAGATTTTAAATTTAAATAATAATACCAAAAAAAACCAATAATAACATTTTATGAATTACAGATCCAATTACACCATAATTCAAATCATAACCAAACCAAACTACAATCAATTTCAATTATGCTTTGACACGGAAATTCCGATTCAAGCCACCAGTTTTAATGATTGTTTTTGTGCGTGTTATGGGTGTTTAAGAATATACATTCAATTTTACAAAAAGAAAAATACTCTCATCTTTACTGTTTGCACGAAAATTGTAGGAAGATTAAAAAATATAGTCCCTCCAGTCTAAGGTATCCATTTGTTTTTTTACGTGAATTAAGAAGTATTATTATTATTATATGTAAAGTGAGTTGTTGTATTAGAATGAAATAATGGGTCATATTGTGTACTTTTTTATTAAATAAGGGAAATGAATACCTTTGAAGTGAACGCCAAAAATAGTAAAATGAATACCTTAAAATCTAACTGAAGGAATAATATTTTAATGTATATTGAATCATTTGGAGATATATTAATTATTTGGGAAAATATATTAAAGTAACCACTTTCAAATAGTTATATTTTTTCTATCCACTAAAAGTAATAGCCCCTAAAATTAATACCCTTCCGTCCCGCGTTAATATTAACTTTTAATTTTTACACGGAAATTAACAGATATAATATTTTAATGTGTAGTAAAGTGAGATAAATAATATTTAATGTAAAATAAGTAATTATATTAATATTGTATGTAAATCTTACATAAAATAATTAATTATTTTATGTTGACTCAAAATAAAAAAAAATAAAATACAAACCCTCTTAACTTAGGATAATCCAAAATATGTACATTTTTTCTGTCCACTGAAAAATAAACATTTTTTCTATCCATCTTGTATTATTCATTCACCAATTTCTATCCTCCTAAAAGTAATAAACATTTTTTCTATCCACCTTGTATTATTACCTATAGTTAGCAATTCAAATTTATTTATTAGATTTTACATAAATATTATTTTTTAAAAAAACATATTATATAAGTTTATATTCGATCCATTTTTTTTTCAATTTCGGCTTAATTTTGTATATTCGTTCAAAAAATTTTTACTCTATTCAAGTTATATTTTTTTGAACTTTGAATAATCTTTATTCTTTCCTGATTTTTTGTCCATTCAGCCTAATTTTGATGTACCATTCCAAACATTTTTACTCCATTCAACCTATATTTCAGCCCAAAAATTTTATTCTATTCAAATATTGGTCTATAAATTTACTAACAAGTATTTTCTGAATATTTAACCTCTATTTTATTTATTCAGCTCAAAATTTTTATTTCATTCAGACTATATTTTATAGGTCTACAAGTGAATTTACTGACAAGTATTTTCTGAATTTTATTTATTCAGCCCCCTAGTTTTTTTAGTCTACAAAATCTCGATTGAACCTATTTTAGATAGAAGTATCGATTGAACCTATTTTAGATATGTTGACCCCTTCATTTGCATATTCATCCCATTTTTAAAAAAAAAAAATAATTTCTCTTCCATAGTGGAGTAATTGAAAATCAATTAAACCAAACTTTTACATTAAAATGTGTTTATCTATAAAAAAACTACTCCGTCCCAGGAAAGACTACTGGCACGAATATTAAGAAAGTAGTGACTTTTAGGAATATTATAATATTTTTTGGTAATAAATGCTCCTCCGTCCCATAATACTTTTCACGTTTACTGTCCCACGTTGTTTAAGAAAAGTTATGTTTTTTGACCTTGACTTTGGAGGGTATTGTAATACTCTTAGGTAATAAAAAAAGTATAAAGGTAATGATATGGGTGTAAAAAAAAAATGACAAATTTAAAATAAAAATAATTTTTAAAGTTATTAGATAAAATGATTTTTCCTTTTATGGGTATGAAAAGGTATGAAAAGTATTGTGAAACAAACAAATGAGGAAAGTATGAAAAACATTATGGGACGGAGGGAGTAAATGATAAAGTATGTTAAGTGTGTTAGATATGAATGATTTTTTTGTAAATAAAGTATATGGAGAAGAGTGTTTGTGTTTGAATTTTTGTTTTTTTAGGAATGTGCAAACTTTTGTAGGACAACCTAAAATGGAAAGTGTCATCTTTCCTAGGAAAGGGGGAACATATAAAAAATGAAAGTGTGTCATCTTTCCTTTCAAGGGAGCATATAACTCTGTGTGTTAGGAGTTAGGAGTTATAGAGAGCATGAAAACTACCCTCTATCCCACACTTATGTTCACACTTTCTGTTTTCATCCATGTTCACCACCCAAAAAGAAAACTTCACATTAACCAACAACCTCAAAAGTTATCTTAATTTCAAAAATATCACTCACACCACACACATAACATACTTTATACTCCCTCCGTTCCATAACAAGGTACACGTTTCACTATTCCTGACATCCGCTTAAAATGCATCAATTTCCTCCATTTAATAAAGAAAATATACAATATGACTCACCACTTCGCTCTAATACAATTACCCAACTTATGTATAATAATAATACTCCTTAATTTACGTTCAAAAAGCAAATAAAGACCCTAGAACCGTCCACGTTGCAAACATTGTTATGGGACGGAGGGAGTAATTTATTTATTACTTAAAAATACTACAATACCCCTAAAAATTCAATAAAGTTGATCAAAAAGCAATTTTTTTATACTCCCTATTTCCGTGTCGGTGAGCTTAACTATGGTGGGAAGGAGGGAGTAAAATGTAGCTTCATTAACTGAAGCCCGTTTCACTGTAAAAAAACGCGGCTCACCCAAAAACGAAGCACAACTTCTCTACCTGAATTAAACAAAAGATCTGATCAATAAAAAAAACAGAACAATTCTTTGGCTTTTAAAGTCAATCAGGTGTTCAATATTACTAAAAAATGTATCAATTAAAGGAAGGGCATCAGTTTTAAAAAGCTCGATTTTTATATCATCATCAACATATAAGAATAACATCAAATTTCTCATCATCTGCCCCAAAAAATCTCATAAGAAAATACACCAGTGATTATAAAACATTTTAAAATTATCATTCCTATACACCCCTAATCACACATTTATTACCTAAAAATAACATATTAACTCCGAAAAAATTAATTAAAAAGAAATTTTAGATGCAAAAGTTGCAGTATGTATGAAGAAAATCAAGGAAATGTAGAGTGAACAAATAGAAACAGTAGAGATTCTTCACTGCTATTGTACGCCTCCGTCTGAACAAAAATGGCATCTTACGCAACCATCCAGTTATTCAAGTGGAGAACAAACCAGCTAAGATGAGATGAGAAACGAATGTTTGAGTTGATTTGGAGGACATTTGATCGGGATCACAAGTATCGATCCAAATCGTCTTCGGATTTCAGATTTACACCTGAAAATCGCTTCATTGTTGGCCTCCTAACTAAGCCAAATACGAGATCTGCAGCTCATCAGGCTACTCAAAGAGGCACCCACTACCAAACAGTTTTTCGAATCAAGTTTTTCTTCCATAACAATAATCGATAAAGAAATTTCTAAAAGAATCAGAAGAAAATGAAAGGGAGGAAATTTTCAAATGCAACTAGTGTTGGAACTCAAAGCAGCAATGGCGCGTTATAAGGGCAGAGGTTCTAGGGTTTCCGCTGAGGCCCAGCCCAGGAATTATGATTGGGCTAACCCATCATTTGTCTTTCTAATTTTATTGTATGATAAATCCATGGGCTAATTACTCTTTGCACCCAAACTTTTCTTACGTAAACATTTCTACACCAATTTACACAATATACAATAGCTTTAAATCAATAACACTTAACATTCTTAATCTAAGGCCTGTAAATTATAAATTCCAACTTAAATTATTTTTTCAATCAATTAAGTACTTAATTATATAAAATTATGAATTTAGGACTGAATTTATATCTTAATTAATTTAATATGAGATAATATATTATAAATTCAGACCCTAAATTAATATATTTATATACTTAAACTCCTAATCAATAAAAAAAAAGATTTTTACTTATAGGTTAGCGTGTATATAACCTAATTACTAATAAATACATCGATTTAAACGTTTATTTTTTTTCCAATTTTACCCTTATTGACAACGCTGAATATTTCAACTTTTTTAATTTACACTAGTTTCATTGAACACTAATGTACACTAAATAAAATAAAAACAATGGGTGAGAGATTTAAGGATAATTATAACACCTCTATCTCAATTTAATTAATCACATATTTTCTGTTTCTTTCTCAAAGATGCACATTAATGTACATTCACATGTTCTTAAATGTAATTACGTATTTTCTGTTTCTCTCTAAGAATGCACACTAATGTAATTAACAATAGTTTCAATCATGTATTTTTCATTTCTCTCTCAAAGATGAACACTGATGTACATTCGTAGGGTTTTTCAGTTTAATCACGTATTTTTTGTTTCTCTCTAAAGAATGCACACTAATGTACATTAGTAGGTTTTTCAATTTAATCGTGTATTGTCAGTTTCTTTCTCAATAGAATGTACACTAATATACATTCGTATAAATAACGTATTTTTGTTTTCATCTTAATAATGCACACTAATGTACGGATAGACATAGATATTATGGGAAAAATAATTTTGTATTTATCGATAATTTTCTGAAACAAATGTATCACTTAGTAATTTTTAAATACGTTTTGTACCTACTATTTATTTACCTTATTCTATTCATAAAAGAAATGATAATAACGAATTAAATCTTTTATAATATAAATAAAGATAGCATTTTTAATTAAAAAAAAGTGTAATTTAAAGACGTATCTCACCAACATATATATGAAAATGCTATGTGAGACGCGGGCAAAGTTGTCCTAATATAATAATTTGTCTAAGTCAAATAAATGTCTCCTAAGCTCAAAAGTATGAACTAAACAACTTTTTCTTTGGCTTGCGATTAGGGAATAAATATCATTAATTATTAATTAAAAATTTATTACAAGAATTGACTTTTAATACTTGATGTTAACCACGGACTATTAAATACTGGTTTTCAACTTTCAAGTGTGCTGTCACCAACTCCTCCCCCCTCGTTTCTCTGTTCTCTGCTTTGAAACCAGAAACAGTCAGTCACACACTCATGTAATCACACACATAGCTAGCTGTTCATATTTATGTGTGTATGTATATCTATATATGTATGTATATTACCCAAAGAAAAGACAAACACATACATATCTCTCTCTCTATGGGAATCAGAGAGAAAAGTCTTGCTGGAATTTTGATACTTTTCTTGTGCCCTCAAAAAGCCCTTTTACTAAGACTTCCATTTTCAGTCTTTCTTAAATTCTTACAGACAACCCATGCAACGGTGAAAAGGGGGCTACTGTTTTCTTTGTTTTGTTAATATAGAGTTTGATTTCTCCATTTTCATTCTCTCGAGATGAAGAAGGAAGATCGATCGAGGTCTCTGTTGGGGATATCCTTGAGTGAAAGGCCAACGTGGCAGCAGTTCTTGATTTGTTCTTCTGGCTTCTTCTTTGGCTATCTCGTCAATGGAGTTTGCGAGGTATGTATTCTTTGGTTTGAATCTTGGGTTAATTGGGTGAATTTGTTTGTTGGGTTCTTCTCTGATTGGCCAGAATTATTGAATTTAAGGGTTCTATAATTTATGAGTTCTTGGAATTTTCTTCAACTCTTTTTTGGTGCATTGCTCTGTTTGACTTGGGATTTTGAGATTTTTCAAGGAACATTTATGATAATCCATCATAGTTTTTGCAAATGGGAAGTTTCAAAAGTTGACTAACAATGGAGCATTTATATCTGCAGGAATATGTATATAATCGCCTGAATTTCAGGTTGGTTCATGTATATGTCCTAATATGAGTTGATCAATAAGAGTTGGCTAAACCATGTTGTCTGAATTTCTTATTTATTATGTTTTTGCAGCTATGGGTGGTACTTTACTTTTGTACAGGGGTTTGTATATTTGGTGCTGATATACTTACAGGGATTCACCACCAAGCAAATGGTGAACCCCTGGAAAACATACATCAAGCTCTCTGCTGTTCTTATGGGCTCTCATGGATTAACCAAGGGCTCCTTAGCTTATCTTAATTACCCTGCACAGATCATGTTCAAATCCACCAAGGTATTACCATATCAACCTCTGGATCTTTACTAACGTTTTGTTATTATGTTCGTTACCATTACACTGGGATTTTGATGTCTACCAGTTGATATTGAGAAGCACTAGTGTTGTGCAAACTATTCCTTACACCCCGTTGTATGTACGCCTTAGTGGTTTATGCTTATTCTATCCCTATGGTTGATACTTATCTTTATGGTTTAGTGTTATTCATTGTGTATAATTGTAATTCTGCCATTGTGGTTCATGACATATGTTACCTTTGTGGTTCATGACATATTTAAAGGTATAGTTGTCTTTTCAATCCATAAGTAAGGAAGGTATACTGAAACCTTGTTTTACAATAGACAAGCTCGTGTTGATATGTTGAAAATCGCTTTGCTATTTTCCTCTTGGATTGTAGGTACTACCTGTGATGGTAATGGGTGCGTTTATCCCGGGTTTGAGAAGAAAATACCCTGTTCATGAGTATATTTCGGCTGTACTCCTTGTTGTCGGCTTGATCCTTTTCACCTTAGCAGATGCAAATACATCTCCAAATTTCAGTGTCATTGGTGTTTTGATGATTGTGGGAGCTCTAATCATGGATTCTTTCCTAGGAAACTTGCAGGAAGCTATTTTTACCATGAATCACGAAACTACGCAGGTACATTTCCTTTTAAAGATAAAAAATAAGTTATGAATTTTATTCGCATATATGTTACATGTGTTTACTTCACACAGATGGAGATGCTATTTTGCTCAACAGTCGTCGGTTTGCCTTTCCTAATCCTACCCATGATACTGACCGGAGAGCTGTTCAGAGCATGGAATTCTTGTTCCGAGGTAGGTAAACTCTTTTCGTCTTTTACGAGCCTTTCTTTGCTCTACTTGCCACTTTGTTCTAATTTGAAACGAAGAGAATATAGGAAGAAAGTTGGGTAGCATAAGTTTTAGAGTAAGGTTCAGATGCACACTATTTATGAGAATTTGATAGTTGATTCTTGGTCTCAAGGCTGATTATTATAATATGTGTCCTTTACATGGAAAAAAAAATGTGAAATTTGAGTGTAATTAATGTAACATTAGGAGGCAACATAACTAAAACAGCTGTACTTCCCATGTTACCAGGACCACCAATGTTCATGCTTCATTATCTCTGTTACTTATGGCATATCATATTATTTTACTATGCCTTGGATCAACCTAACATGTTCTGAATCATAGCAAGCTCAAAATTCATCTTAGTATTCATATTTCTTCATTTATACTCAACACATGCTCATAAGATGCTGGGATGGATTGGGGGTAGGGATGTAAATGAATTGAATACTAATGTATATGATTAAATATTTGTATTCGTATTTGATTATAAATTGGGTTCGAAATCAGATTCATATTTGATTCGGAAGTAATAAACAACAAGTATTGGTATTTGAACACTCGAAATTGTCATTTCATATATTTTCCTTAAAAAAACACTTATTTGATTTTTTAAAAAAAATTATTTTATTACTACTATTTTTTTATTTCTCGTGTTATTATGTTTGAGATAATTTTTATTCATTACAAGTCATTCATTATCTAAAAAAATAACTACTCATGAACAACAAAGCTACCATTAAACAATTTTAGAAATTATAATTAAATAATTCGTACGATATATATAAAAAAAATAAAAATATGTATATTATGTTTTCTTATTAACAAAATGAGTGAATATATTTACTTCCTCATTTTAAAGATAATATAATAAATGAGTTAAAATAAAATATTTATAAAATAAATTAATATTTATATATAGTATTTATATTTATATCGAATAATGACATTCATATTCAAATATTTGAATAATATTTGAATCACAAAAAGTATTTGTATTTGATTTTTTTTATTTCGATTTCGATACGAATCTTGAAACGAATTGAAAAAGTTCGTTTATTTTACACGGGGTTTAACTTGTAGCACTATGAAAATTTACTTCTAATGTAACAATTCTCGTTCTCTTTGGTGTATTGCAGCATCCTTATGTTTATGGTGTGCTTGTTTTTGAAGCAATGGCTACATTTGTGGGTCAAGTCTCTGTTTTATCACTCATTGCTCTTTTTGGGGCTGCCACCACTGCCATGGTCTACCTTCAACTTTACTTCTAAGTTCTATCTCATCTTCCCACCCCAAAATCATTCCATTAGGGTAGAAAGTTTTCTAACATCCATGCATTCGGCTACAATATTCTTTTGTACAGATTACGACCGCCAGAAAGGCTGTCACATTGCTGCTTTCGTATTTGATCTTTACCAAGCCGCTCACGGAACAACATGGTTCCGGGCTGCTCCTCATAGCCATGGGAATAGTGATGAAGCTCGTCCTTGACAGTAAGCCTACTTATAGAGGTGCTCCCAATTCCACCCAAGTGCAGGCGATACCTCATCGGGAAGACGTAACCCGGGCTAAGGGAAGTGGAGATAGTGAAGAAGATGAAGAGAAAAGGTCACTTGTTTAAACTCATCAATTGGTTTAGTTAGGTATACACATGATACACTCATTGCATTTTCTTGATTTTACTTTCATTTTGAGCGTGGCTTCTTAAAGAATTAGTAGCAATAGCCAAAGTGATGTGCACAATTCGTTCTTGAATAATTCATGTTGGGAAAAATAAATATTCTCCCAACATGATTTTGCCTGAAATTATTTTGTTAAAGAAAATAAAATTACGATTAGAATTAGAAATATGTTTGTTACTGTGATAGAGAAATGTACATTATTTTTAAGTTTATTTTTAAATTATAATTACTAATATATGACATTTATGAATCATGCATGAGATTGGTTTATGTAGGATCAAGGATGGTTCTCCAAAGTCTGTTTTCGGATTATTCAGTTTAGGATTAATAAATATTTTCTATACACTTACAAAATTCTATTAACCTCATTTCATATCATTTATTACTCTCTTCTAAATTACATTTCAAATTAAATTTCACATCTTTTATTTTCATTTTTATTTCTCTCACATTAAATTTCATCACTCAAAAAATAAAATATCACATTAATCATCACCCCTAAAATACATAATATTAATTACAATTTTACCACTCTCAACTATCACATAACATACTTTATAATTTATTTATTACCTAAAATTACTACATTACACTTCAAAAGTGAATAAAGTTAGTAAAAAAATAAATTTTCTTAAACTATGTGTCTACAATAACAGTGAAAATAAATTGGGACGAATGGAGTAATATTTTTTTCTCATTCTCTTTATGTCTTCTCTCACATCGATCAATACATACATTATATCCTTTCAAAATCCAAAACAAGTTTATCTATTAATTAGTTATACGACTTACTTAAATCCAAAACAAATAGTCTAAAAGTTGTAGAGTAACACTTGCATGAGATTTTATCACATAAGACAATTTTTATATTTTTTAAAATAGTTATTATCACTTTTTATCAAAAAATACTTTTTGTTAAAAATGTTATCTCTTTTTATTTGTACTAAGAATTGTTCATAAAAAAAAAATTCACTCACTACTATCACTTTTCATTAATTCATATATCACTTTTTTATTAAAGTGTTATCATTTATTATTTTTCACGTACGATAATCTTCCTGTGAGACGATTTTACCCAATGATTTGCTCCATTTGCTTGAATGGACCAAAAACAACATCAACCTAAATGTCTATTGATTTCTTAAATGGTTAATTGTATGAAAAGTCTCAATTTTTGCCGATTGCAAATTAGTCCAAATATTTAGATATTTATAAATAAGTACCCGACTTTAATCCCATATTGTAACTCGAACCATCAGGCAGCTGGAGGCATGCCCGGTGGTTGATGTGTCCCTTTTTCATCCATGTCGCCTTCCACGTGTATAAAATAATGTCGTTTCGGCCTTACTCCACTCTCTTTCAGCCCAAAATCGGAAGAAGAATTTTTGGGGTGAGAATATGGTCATAAGTTACCTATGACTATGATGGTAATTCCATGGATTCACCGATAAATTGGACTGAAGGATTCCGATGTTTTTGTTGGCGTTCGATCGTTTGGTTAACGTGAACTGTTAAGGTTCCATGCAAATCTATATCAACGGAAGCAAGAATATAAATATGCATTACCTTTCACCAGGGTATGTTGAAGAAGAGAAAATTCTCGGCGGCAGCATGCGCGATCTCACGATTTTGAGCATAACTTTCTCATCCAATCTCCGATTTGAGTAATTTTTATGCCAAAATGATCCTTTCTTCCGTGGCTTTTCATCCATGTATCACATCACTAATTTTGAGTTCCATACGAATTCAGAAAAATTATGGAAATTGACGATCAGGTTGCTGAAAATGACCTCCAATCTTCTGCTATATTCTCAAGTCCAATCTTGAGGTCGTGTGGGCAACGATCCTCAAGATCCTCTCAATCTATAATCCTCCCTCAAACTCACGTGTGTTAGGCGTAGTCATTAGAATTTTTGGATCACTAAGATGACTGATATATGGGCTAAAACAGGGACTAGGAGGAGAAATTAGAGTCGGGCCTCCATTAGGCTTAAGTATCCAAGTTTAGCCCAAAACTTATACTTAAGTCCAATAATAATAATATATTCCACTAAAATATTATTAATGCACTGCCACTCTAATCCCATAATTACGTTATGAACTTCTTCTTATTATGAGCCCGTTAGTCTCCTCATGTTTAAGATATATAATGCCCATTAATTAATTAAGTTACTGACAAACTCCATTAATTAATATCTCATCCGAGAGTAGTACCACTCAACCTCATTATCATGCCGGAATAAATCCACCTGCAGGATTTACATGATAATCCTTATAAGCTCCTCAAGGGGACATCATCAACATATTTTATCGGACACCGGTTTTTTCTTCTACAATCAATAACACACCATAGAGACAACACTAGTTTCTAACTCACCGAGTTTTTTGATTTAATTCATGTAAATCTCACCCATTGATGAATCAAAAAAATATATACTGACTTACGTGTCGAGGTTATTGTATAGGGATTAAGAGCACGAACATCCATAATAACTGAGATCAAGTTCTTCTATATAGTCAGTATAAGTCGAACGATCTCAAGCGGTCCTGCTCAATACACACAAAGCATACTAATGTGATTTTATAGTCAAGACAAACTAATACCAAATCACACTATAACCATTTTGATAGATTGTCCCCATCTATCTCGGTTGTGAGAATTTGTTATACTTTATAAGAAAATCGATAATATGATCTTCCGCGTGTTGTCGCATAACATATTATTTACAGTATAAAGTAAGTCGATATATAAATAAATTATAAGATGCAATCATTTGATCAATGATTCTCATTTCAAATATTGTTAAAACATTGTTCATACTAAAGCTAGGCTTTTAGTATACAATCCAACAATCTCCCACTTATACTAAAAGACTATATTGCCATGTCTTCTATCATAAATCTGATTCTCACTCCCCACTACATGACCATCAAAAGCTTTCACCTTAAGGTTCTTGTAAAAGGATTTACTAGGTCTCATCCGATGCAATCTTGGCGACAACAACCTTCCCCTCATCATACAATTTCTCGTAACATGTGGTACTTCCTCTCAATGTGTTTAATTGCCTTATGGGCTCGTGATTCCTTCAAGTTTGCAACTGTACCATTATTATCACAATAAATTGTGATAACTTTGGGCAAACTCAGAATCATAACTAAGTCCATTACGAAGTCTCTAGAACCATACTGATACTTTGGCTGCCACAAGGCTCCAATATATCATCTTTCCATGGTGGAGTCCGAAATATACTTCTATATGACACTCCTCCATATTATGGATCTACTTCCCAAATTAAACACATAACCTTGAGTTGGATTTACTGCCATCCCCATGATTCGAAAATCCGAATCTATGTAACTTACAAGAAGAAGTGAATCTGTCCGGTAAGCCCACGTATAATTTCTAGTCCTTTTCAGGTACTTCAAAAATACGTGTTACCGTAATTCAACATTCTTGTTTTAGGTTTACCTTGATACCCACTGCTATGTCAGTGGCAATACAGATATCCATTCTCGTGCATAGCATTCCTTAGATTAAGCTTCCTTAATTGCCGAAGCATAAGGAACCACCTTCATCATCTTTATCTTCTTTTGTGTCTTAAGACATATTTCCTTATATAAAGTCACATGCTAAAATGAGTAAGGATTATATCATTTTATGAAGTTTGAGATAAGCACAACATTCTATCTTGTAATCCGTATCACTATGATCGCAAGAATATATTTGGCTTTTCTTAAGTCCTTCATTTCATACTGCTTTATCAACCATACTCATACGTCCGACAATACTCTTTCATTGTCTCCAATGAGCAAGATATCATCTATGTATATTACAAGAAATACCACCACATTTTCGTCACTCTTTTCAATACACAAGGCCCATCCGAATATTGAATAAATCAACATGGCTGGATTTTCTCATCAAAACGAATGCTCTATGATCTTGAAGCTTACTTTAGTCCATCGATGACAATTTTAAGCTTACACTCAAAACACTCTTAGCCCTTTTCAATGAATCACTCTGGTTGCTTCACATATATGTTTTCTTCAAGACTTTCAATCACGAAAGCTGTCTTGACATCTATTTGCTATACCTCATAATTCAATATGAGCAGCAATAAGTAAAAGAATTTGGATCGACTTATACTTAGCTACCGGCAAAAAAGGTTTCTTCATACTTGAACTCACCCTTCTTTCTAAGTGTACCTTTACACAACAAGCCTTGTTTCAAAGTATCACCTTACCATCTGATCCTCTTTTATTTTGTAGAGCCACTTCCAATGGCTTTCATACCATTTTGCGGTTCTACAAGCTCCTAGATCTAATATAGAATCCATAGATTCTATTTCAGAAATCATTGCAAGTTGCTAAGATATTGCAATTTATCTTGTAGTGCTTTGTCATGCCCATGGGCCGATTTTATGTTTACTAGGGACCAAGTCTCACGACTCTCCCAAAATATAAATCTTTCAGGTTGTAAAACAACCCTCCTACTATGACAAAGCACTACACGCAATTATGTATCAGACGTGACACGCGATGCAGTTTACTTGTGATATATTTTCTTGTACAATTGGTAGTAACCTTGTGTTTTTCTTCTCACACCTTATAGAACATTTTATTCATGGGTTTGTGATTTATTACATAGTCATTTTCTAAAAATTTAGTGTTCGTGTTAATAATCGCCCTTTGATCTTTTGGAATATCAAATAAAACACCCTTCATTTTTTTAGGATATCCCACAAACAGACAAACATCCTTACGACATGTTGTTTCTAGGGCATACCCATAAAATAAATTTAGTAATTCCAAATAACTCGTCATCTATCTAACTATTTCCATAAGAATTCTATACCTTATTTTCGCTACACCAGCGGTTGGGTTTTTCCCAGTGTTAACAACTTGGGATTCAATCCAAACCTCTGATAAATAGTTCCTAAACTATCCTAAGAGGTACTCGCCACCACGATTAAATTGTAATGACTTGATATATTTTTTAAGACCCTTCACCGCATGACCCATGCACTTTTGAATTAATCATAGTACTAAGACTTGTGGTGCATCAAAGTATATCTAACCACCTCTCGCCTGGACAGTCTAAGGACCGCATAAATCAGAATGAACCAATTCTAATATATCTTTGGCTCTGCTCCCATTTGTCTTGAAAAGGCAATCATAACCTAGTCTCAGATGCCAAAGGTATGTTTGATTCATATCCGAAGGTTCCTTTCTCTTATTAGGATTAGAAGACGCGTTATCATTACTACTATGTTGCATCGTGAGATAAACATGATTTAAGAGTGTACAAATTGTTACCAATGTACCATAACAGATTATAACTCTATCATGTTGGCGTTCGATCGTTTGAAAGCGTGAACCGTTAGGGTTCCATGTAAACTAGATAAGCGGAAGCAATAAATCAAAGTTTACATTACCTTTCACCAGGATGTGTTGTTGAAGAACAGCTGTAGAGAACAACCTCTTGATCTTTTGCTGTATTCCCAAGTCCAATTCTAACATCGTGTGGGCGACGATCTTCAGGATCTTCTCAATCTGCTTCTCTCATGTTTCTCACATCATAACAGGCGCAGAGTGTAGGGTTCCAAGAAGTTGAGATGACTTATATATGGGCTACATCAGGGACCAAGAGGAGAAATTAGAGTTGGGCCTCCATTGGGTTTAAGTATCCAAGCTTAGCCCAAAGCTTATACTTAAGTCCAATAATAATAATATAGTCCACTAAAATATTAATATTGCACTACCGTTCTAATCCCATAATTACGTTATGGGCTCCTTCTTATTATGAGCCCAACAGTCTCCCTATGTTTAAGATATACAATGCCCATTAATTAATTTACTGACAACTCAAATTAATTAATATCTCATCTGAGAGTAGTACCAATCAACCTTATTATTATGCCAGAATTAATCCACTTGCAAGATTTACATGATAATCCTTATGAGCTCCTCACGGGGACATCATCAACCTAAATAGAACATGGATTCCTTCTACAATCAACAACACACCATAGAGACAATACTGCTTCCAACTCACTGAGTTTGTTGATTTAATTACATGTAAATCTCAACCATTGATGAATCAAAGAAATACATATTGCCTTACGTGTCGAGGTTATTGTATAGGGATTAAGAGTATGGACATCCATAATAACTGAGATCAAGTTCTTCTATATAGACAGTACAAGTCGAACGATCTCAAGCGGTCATGTTCAATACACACTTAGTGCACTAATGTGATTCTATAGTCAAGACAAACTAATACCAAACCACACTACAACCATCCTGATAGATAGTCCCCGTCTATCTCGGTTGTGAGCATCTATTTATACTTTATATGGAAACTGATAATATGATCTTCCGCGTGTTGTCGCACAACATATTATCTACAGTATAAAGTAAATGGACTTTTGCACAAACATATAAATAAATTATAATATGCAAAACATTTGATCATATGATTCTCATTTCAAATAAATTGTTAAAACATTGTTTCATTACAAAGCCAGACTTTTAGTATGCAATCTAACAATCTCCCACTTATACTAAAAGACTACGCTGTCATATCTGCTGACACGCATCTAATTCCCATTCCTTCTACATGCCCATCGAACGCTTTTGCTGGAAGGCTCTTAGTAAAAGGATCAGCCAGGTTATCCTCTGATGCAATTTTAGCGACAACGACCTCCCCTCTTTTAACGATGTCTCGTATCAGGTGGTACTTGCGCTCAATGTGTTTACTCGCCTTATGGGCTCGTGGTTCCTTCGAATTTGCTACTGCACTACTATTATCACAATAAATTGTAATCGTTTTGGGCAAACCAAGAATCGCATCCAAGTCCATTAAGAAGTTCCTAAGCCATACTGCTTCTTTAGCTGCCTCAGAGGCTGCTACATATTTAGCTTCCATAGTGGAGTCCGCAATGCATTTCTGCTTTACACTCCTCCATATTATGGTTCCTCCTCCAAGAGTAAACACATAACCCAAGGTGGATTTACTAGCATCCCTATCTGACTGAAAATTTGAATCAGTATAACCCAAAGGTAACAAAGTATCTGCCCGGTAAACCAGCACATAATTTCTAGTCCTTCGCAGGTACTTCAAAATATATTTTACTGCAGTCCAATGCCCTTGTCCTAGATTACTTTGATACCTACTGACCATGCCCACGGTATAACAGATATCTGGCCTCGTACATAGCATTGCATACATGAGGCTTCCTACTACCGAAGCATAAAGAACCAGCTTCATCTCCTCTATTCCTGTTGTGTCTTAAGACACATATCCTTAGATAGAGGTATTCCATGTTTGAAAGGTAGAAAACCTTTCTTGGAATCTTGCATGCTAAACCAGCCAGGATTGTATCAATGTATGAAGTTTGAGATAAGCACAATATTTTTTTCTTGCGATCCCTTATTAATTTGATCTCAAGAATGTGTCCGACTTCTTCTAAGTCCTTCATCTCAAACCGCTTGGATAGCTATACCCTTATGCCCGATAATACCTTTACATTGTTTCCAATGAGAAGAATATCATCCACGTAGAGTACAAGAAACACCACTATATTTCCTTCACACTTCTTGTACACACATGATTCATCCGGACATTGAATAAATCTATATGACTGGATTACTACATCAAAATGGATGTTCCATAATCTTGAAGCTTGCTTCAATCCATAAATAGACCTATTAAGCTTACACACAAGATGCTCTTCGCCCTTTGCAATGAATCCCTCTGATTGCTTCATATACTCCCTCCATCCCAAGAAAGGTTGCACCCCTTTCCTGACACGAAGATTAATAAAGTGGTGACTTTTAGGGGTATTATAGTATTTTTTTGGTAATAAATAAATGATACAGTATGTTATGTGTGTTAGTTAGGGGTGATTTTTTTGTAAATAAAGTGTATGGTGAAGGGTGATTGTGTTTGACTTTATGCTTTTTTAGGAATGTACAAACTTTTGTGGGACAACCCAAAATGGAAAGTGTGTCATCTTTCCTGGGATAGAGGGAGTAGATGTTTTCCTCAAGACTTCCATTCAGGAAAGTTGTCTTGACATTCATTTGCCATACCTCATAATCCATATGAGCAATAATAGACAAAAGAATCCGGATTGACTTAAGCATGGCCACAGGCGAGAAGGTTTCCTCATAATCGATTTCTTCTTTCTGAGTATATCCTTTAGCGACAAGTCTTGCTTTAAAGGTTTCCACCTTTCCATCAGATCCTCTTTTTCTTTATAAATCCACTTGCATCCAATAGCTTTTACACCATTAAGTGGTTCTACAAGCTCCCAGACTTGATTAGAATACATAGATTCTATTACAGATTTTATTGCCTTTTGCCATAATTGAGCATCTTTATCTTGCAGTGCCTCGTTGTAATTCTATGGGTTGATTTCATGTTCACCAGGGACCAAGTCAGAAGACTCTCCTAATTCCATAAATCTATCCGGTTGTCTCACAATCCTCCCAATATGACGAGGCTCCGCAAGTAATTGTGTATCAGGTGTAACACGCGGTGCAGTGTCCTATGGTATATCCTCTTGTACAGTTGGTATTATGTTTGGTATTTCCTCTCTTACTTCATCTAGAATAATTTTACTCATGGGTTTATCGTTCATTATATAATCCTCTTCCAAAAATCTATCGTTTGTGCATACGATCACCTTTTGGTCTTTTGGATTATAAAACAATTCACCTTTCGTTCCTTTAGAATATCCTACAAATAGACAAACTTTTGTACGCGATTCTAACTTGTTAGTATCAGTCTTCAACACATGTGTCGGAGCACCCCAAATCCAAAAGTGATTCATGTTGGCGTTTGGATCTTTTGGTTAACATGAATCGTTAGAGTTCCATACGTTTCTACAACGGAAGCAAGAAAACAAGAAACGCATTACCTTTCACCAGGGTATGTTGAAGGAGAAGTATTCTCGCTGGCAGCCTGCGCAGTCTCACTGTTTTCGCCATAACTCCCTCGTCTGATTTCCGATTTGAGTGATCTATGGGCTAAAACGATCTTCTCTTCCATATCTTTCCACCAGTATATCACACGTCCAGTTTGGGCTTCTACATGAATTTATAAAAATTGTGCAAGTTGACAGACAGAAACAGCAAATGACCTTCTGGTCTTCTATTGTATTCCTATGTCACGTCTTGACGTTGTGTGGGCAACGATCTACAAGATGATCTCAATCTACAACCCTAATCTTCCTTTCACGTGTTTAGGCATGTGATTTGGATTCCGGATTGATGAGATTGGCTATTATATAGGCTACAACAGGGACCAGGAGGAGAAATTAGGGTTTAGGCCTCCCATTGGGCTTAAGCATTCAAGTTTAGCCCAAAACTTATACTTAAGTCCAATAATAATAAATCATTCCACTAAAGAAATATTATTGCACTGCCACCCTAAACCCAAATTACGTTTATGGGCTCCTTATTATGAGCCCGTAAATCTTTCTATGTTAAAGATTCAATGCCTATTAATTAATTAAGTTACTGACAACTCCATTAATTAATATATTTACCGAGAGTAGTACCACTCAATCTTATTATCATGTCGGAATAAATCCACCTACAGGGTTTACATGATAATCCTTATGAGCTCCTCAAGGGGACATCATCAACCAATTCTGTTAGGATACGGATTCCTTCTACAATCAACAGTACACCATAGAGACAGCACCATCTCCCAACTCACCGAGCATATTGATTTAACTATTAAATCTCACCCATTGATGAATTAGAGAAATAAATACTGACTTACGTGTCGAGATTATTGTATAGGGATTAAGAGTACGAACATCCATAATAACAGAGATCAAGTTCTATTATATAGTCAGTATAAACTGAACGATCTCAACAGCGGTCCTATTCAATACACACAAAGCGCACTAGTGCAATTTTATAGTCAAGACCGACTAATGCCAAATCACTCTACAACCATACCGATAGATAGTCCCCGTCTATCTCGGTTGTGAATATCTATTTATACTTTATAAGAAGCCAATAATATGATCTTCCGTGTGACGCCGCACACCATATTATCTACAGTATAGAGTAAATGGACTTTTGCAACAATAATATTGCAAACGTTTGATCACACGATTCTCATATCGAATATTATCTAAGCATTGTTCATACAAAAAGCTAGACTTTTAGTATACAATCCAACAATCTCCCACTTATACTAAAAGACTATGCTTCCATATCTTTTGCCATACATCTAATTACCACTCCCACTACTTGACCATTAAAAGATTTAGCCTTAGGTCCTTGTAAAAGGATTGCTAGGTTATCATCCGATGCTATCTAGGTGACAACAACCTTTTCCTTATTATACGTTTTCTCGTATCTGGTAGTACTAGTTATCAATGTGTTTAATTTTTTTATGAACTCGTGATTCCTTCAAGCTTGCTACTGCAGCATTATTATCACAATAAATTGTGATAACCTTGAGCAAACTCAGGATCACATCTAAGTCCATTACGAAGTTTCTAGAACCATACAGATACTTTAGCTTCCACAAGGCTCCAATATTATCTCTTTTCTTGGTGGAGTCCGAAATATATTTCTATATGACACTCCTCCATACCACGGATCTACTTCCATTAAACATATAACCTTGAGGTGGATTTACTGCCGTCCCCATGATTTGAAAATTCGAATCTAAGTAACCATCAAGAAGTAATGAATTATACCGGTAAGCTTACATATAATTTCCAGTCCTCTTCAGGTACTTCAAATATGTCTTACCATAATTCAATATTCTTGTTTCGGGTTACCTTGATACTCATTGACTATGCCTTTGGCAATGCAGACATCCAATCTCGTGCATAGCATTCCATAGATAAAGCTTTCTTATTGCCGAAGCTTAGGGAACCGCCCTTATCTATTTTATCTTCTATTATGTCTTAAGACACAAATCCTTAAATAAAGTCACATGCTAAAATGAGTGAGGATTGTATGAATTTATGAAGCTTTAGATAAGCACAACATCCTATCTTGTGATCTTTATTACCATGATTGCAAGGATATATTTTGCTTCTCTTAAGTCCTTCATTTCATACTGCTTTATTAATCATACCCATACGTCCGACAATACTCTTTCATTGACTCCAATGAGCAAGATACCATCTACGTATATACAAGAAATACCACTATGTTTCCGTCACTCTTTTCAATACACAAGATCCATCCGAGCATTGATTAAATCCATATGACTGGATTTCCTTATCAAAATGGATGTTCCATGATCTTGAAGCTTGCTTTAGTCCATCGATGGACACTTTTAAGCTTTAACTAAAAATGCTCGTAGCCCTTGTAATGAATCATTCTGGTTGCTCCACATAGATGTTTTCCTCAAGACTTCCATTCAGGAATTCCGTCTTGACATCTATTTGTTGTACTTTATATTTAATATGAGCAACAATTAATAAAAGAATCCGGATCGACACAATGTTGTCGTTCCTCTTTTAATTTTGTAGATCTACTTCTAATGGTTTTTACACCATTTAATTGTCCTACAAGCTCCCAAATTAATCTGGTTGCTTCACATAGATGTTTTCCTCAAGACTTCCATTCAGGAATTCCGTCTTGACATCTATTTATTGTACTTTATATTTAATATGAGCAGCAATTAATAAAAGAATCCGGATCGACACAATGTTATCGTTCCTCTTTTAATTTTGTAGACCTACTTCTAATGGTTTTTACACCATTTAATTGTCCTACAAGCTCCCAGATTTAATTTCAGAAAATATTGCAACATGCTAAGATGCCGCATTTCGATCTTGTAGTGCTTCGTCGTGTCCATAGGCCGATTTTATGTTTACTAGGGACCAAGTCTCACAACTCTCTCAAAACATAAATCTATCTTTCAGGTTGTAAAATAACCCTCCCACTACGACAAGGCACTACATGCAATTGTGTATCAGACATGATACGCGATGCAGTTTACTTGTGGTATATCTTCTTGTATTCTTGGTATTAAAATTTGTGTTTACCTTCTCACACTTCTTAGAACATTTTATACATGGCTTTGTGATTTATTACATAGTCCCTTTCCAAAATCTAGTGTTCGTGTTAACAATTATCTTAGTAAGAGAAAGGAACCTTCAGAGATGAACTAAACATACTTTTGGCATCCAAGACTAGATCATTTCACTTAAGTACGATTCAAAAATTGATAGCCGATAAACCATTTGGTTTGTTGGAAGTGGAAACTATCGAACTAGTGAGTCTTACTTGGAAGTGAAAATGATCAAATTTCCTATACAAGGCAAAGGGGTATAGAGCCATGAAAAGATATGTTGGAAATTATTCATTCTGATATAAGTGATCCTAAGCTTATCCTGTCGAGGGGTGGTTATGAATATTCGTCACTTAGTTTGATGATTATTCTAAAAACAAGATATATTTATTTGATGCACTGCAAGTTTGGGTACTATGATTAAGTTCAAGTTTGGGTACTATGATTAAGTTCAAGGAGTGCATGGCTGATATAGTGAAACGTCATGAAAAATATATCAAGTTATTAAAATTTAATCGTACTGGCGAATACCTTTTAGGATAGTTAGAAGCTATTAATCGGAGATTGGGATTGAATACCAAGTAAACTACACCGAGCAAACCCCAACGGAATGGTGTGACAGAAAGAATGAATAGGGCTCTCATAGAAATGATTAGATAGATGATGAATTATTTGGAATTACTAAATTCATTTTATGGATAAGCCCTAGAAACAGCATGTCTAATTTATGTTTGTGGGATATCCTAGATGTTTGTGGGATATCCTAGAAAAATGAAGGGTGGTTTATTTAATAGTCCAAAAGGATCAGATGGTGAAAGGTAATGCATTTCTTATTTTCTTGCTTCCGCTGTAGAAATGTCTGGAACCCTAACGGTTCACGTTAACCAAAAGATCAAAACTCCAACAATTGGTATCAGAGCGTAGGTTCTATGGCTAAACGTGACACGTTGGGTTAGGGTTTGATTGCATAATGTGGTGCTAGAATTTAGGGTAAAGGGTTAAATGTGAATTATTGTTAAATAATGTTCGCATGTTGAATTCTCGGTGCAATATGTATGAACCCTAAGTCTGTCTTGCATGTCTGCCCTACCATATTTTTGCACCATACACACACACTTATCATCGTGAGGGTCATGGGTTGTATTGAGCGATGATCGCTGGTGAAATATCATGGGCTGATCATGGTGAAAGTTGTTGGAGGAGTTGAATCATCTGATGGCAGGTGAAAAGTCTGGGTGGTTCGTGCTTCGTATGGGCTTGGGGATCGAAGAACCATAATTCATTGTTGGAACTTGGTCGCGCTTGATGTGAACCCTGCGACATACGTCAACAGTGTTTGCGCCTGATGGTTCACGTCTGGTAACTGGAGTTGAACGCTGATATTGGCGGGTGATAGATAAACAATGAAAGAATGTGGTAAGTCTGCCGGCGATTGCTACAGTTTCACGAAGCATCCATGGCTGGACAGAGTTGCGATACTGGTGTGCGAACCTGGTAGTATGTGGCCGACATTACCGACGTGTAAAACACATCACAATCGGCGGGCATACGATGGCTGGGTCACAACAGCAGTTGCTGAAGCTCTGTATCAGGTGGTGAGTTTGTGAAATCACGGTGGAAATCCATATTGGCGGGTCAACGGAGGCACTAAGCAGGCAGCGTTTTATGGTTGTGAAAAACTTTTCAAATGCATCGGCGGTAATTTCCGAGCGAGACTACAGTGCATCCGGTTGGGTTTTCATGTGTTCCGACTTGGTATGATGTTTTTTCTGAGCGAGACTTGGTGATTTCCAGTCCAGTCTGTCTGGAGTTACGATCGGGTTGGCATGTTTTTTTCAGTGAGTCTTCTGCTGGTCGAAAACTAGGCGACTGGTTGTGTGAGGTGCAGGACGCGCGACACAATCCCTTACAACCATCGGCATGATAGCCGATGGAAGAGGGTTCGACACGTGCTTCGGCGGTTGAGCATGATTTGCTGATGGTAGTGGCATGACCCGCCGGATGGACTCAGCACAATCGGCTGAGGGATGGAGACTTGGGTGGTACGACTCAAGGTGGCCGCCGGCACGACCTCCGACGGCAGGCGGTGCAAGTCGGGCAAAATTATAGTTCTGCTGGCAGACACGAATTTTGACAAATCCAATTAGGGTTGTGCTTCGGCAGTGAGTTTCTTACCAGAGGCACGAAATACTGTGATGGGGTGGCGTGGCCAAGAGTAGTTTGGTGGATACAGTGGAGCGGTTTTCTCTCAATGAGAAACTGTTATGTTGTTTTCTTTGCGCCTAAGTTATCTTCTTGCGTAAGTCACGTGAATTGCTTGATTGGTTGGTTGACTAGGTCAACCTTTTATTTGGCAATTTTTTTTATTTTCTTATATATAATTGCTATAATTATTTTATTTGTCAATTATTATTATATATTTGGAATGCGTGCTATTTGATTTACTGTCTTATTTCTCGTAATAATAGCATGTTTATTTGCATAATTATATATGTTATATTGTATGCATGCAAAACCCTCTTGTTAAATAACTAAATGGGAGAGGGATTGGTCATGATCCCGTGGCCTCCATTATTGATTTATTAAGTGATGCAAGTAAGCTTATGAGTCTGCTATAGTGTCTTTCTCCCCAATGGATGAGTTTTATTTGTGGATCACTGGAATAAATTTCATTAAATAATTATTATTTGTAATGTGATGCAAGTAAGCTTATGAGTCGGCTATAGTGCCTTCCTCCACAACGGATGAGTTTTATTTGCGGATCATTGGTACAAATTAATAATTGATGGTTAAAGGAAATTATTTGAGGGCGTGTGGACTTCTCCAACTGTAAGACACCCAAACTTGGGTAACGTACTTGTATCAAATAATGGTATACACTTAGGTGCAATTAATATGTATCCTCCCCAACGGAGTCACTGCTATTGAATTGCATAGCTAAAGGACAACCGACTATTAATCATTGAGTCATAAGGTTAATTATGACGTATGGAATTAATGGGTAAAACCTTCTCTTGTGAATGTTAGGGTTTGTATACGTCCACACTAACGTGGTATGCAAATTCACGGTGCTTGAGATATCGGTAAATTTATTTTATATTATTTATTGAGGGAGTCAATATAAAACTTAAATTCGAAGTGTTTGATCATCACATTGTATTTATTTATTTGATTCTCTGATTTTTCGAATAGTTTATTTCGCTTATTGTTAACTAAAGGAAAATATATTTACTGGTCCATAATAATTGATTAGAAAAGAATCTTGATTTTAATTCTTACTGCTTAGCAAAATTAAAATGTATTGTCATTTAGGATGCCTTCTAATGCGTATTTAAACTCTCTAGTGAAGAGGTGAGAGGTTCATAGAAATATGATGGTCTCATGCGACTCTTCGGGTGCTTGAGAAAGTAAGAAAGATAAAAGGTCATGGTTAAAATCGATGAAAGAATTTGAAATACTTGGAATAGAAATTGAAGGGGAAACCTAGGTCAATTTATTCTTCGTAATTTGCCTAGACGTTTTGAGCAAGTTTCACCTGAATTACAAGAGATTGTATATGGTGGGGAACTTCTGATAAAACGTGTGGCGAAAGAAAATCAATTTCATCAATATGTGAACAAGAATAATATCTTATTCACTAGTTGTTGAAGCATGATTATTGATGGTGTTTATTGACACGTTGTGTGCAAATACCGAAATCACTAGCCTGCGACTATGTGATGATGAGATTACTAAGTACATGGGTATAGCTACTAGAGTACTCGCTGTTGCAGTGGGAGTTGTTTATTTATCTTATGATATGAATAAACGTTTGATTAAGAGAAATTATCTTCACATATGTTTTCATAGAAAGAATTTCATTTCGGTTTCTATGTAATAATGGATAGAGGATCTGTTATGGTATGATAGTGACAATTTATACACTTTTAAATTATGTTTATCCCACTGATGCAATAAAAAATAAATCATGCATCTTCTGGGTATGTTGAGGGAGAAGTATTCTCGCCGGCAGCCTGCGCAGTCTCACTGTTTTGGCCATAACTCCCTCGTCTGATCTCCGATTTGAGTGATCTATGGGCTAAAACGATCCTCTCTTCCATGGCTTTCCACAGTATATCACATGTCCAGTTTAGACTTCCACATGAATTTATAAAAATTGTGCAATTTGACAAACAGAAACAGCAAATGACCTTCTGGTCTTCTGTTGTATTCCTAAGCCACGTCTTGACGTTGTGTGGGCAACTATCTACAAGATGATCTTAGTCTACAACCCTAATCTTCTTTTCATGTGTTTAGGCATGTGATTCGGATTCCAACTTGATGAGATTGACTATTATATAGGCTATAACAGGGATCAGGAGGAGAAATTAGGGTTTGGGCCTCCCACTGGGCTTAAGCATCCAAGTTTAGCCCAAAACTTATACTTAAGTTCAATAATAATAAATCATTTCACTAAATAAATATTATTGCACTGCCACCCAAAACCCAAATTACGCTTATGGGCTCCTTATTATGAGCCCGTTAATCTTCATGTGTTTAAGATTCAATGCCTATTAATTAATTAAGTTACTGACAACTCCATTAATTAATA
This sequence comes from Pogostemon cablin, assembly GCA_023678885.1. Taxonomy (NCBI): domain Eukaryota; kingdom Viridiplantae; phylum Streptophyta; class Magnoliopsida; order Lamiales; family Lamiaceae; genus Pogostemon; species Pogostemon cablin. The sequence goes on from CM042951.1 coordinate 35,554,220, forward strand.
TATTTACCGAGAGTAGTACCACTCAATCTTATTATCATGCCGGAATAAATTCACCTGCAGGGTTTACATTATTTGATCCTAAGTTCGAAGCCCAAGCTTGTGTGCCTCACAGTTGGAAAAGTACACAGGCGCTTGGATAACTTCCTATAATCATCATAAAGAAGTTTGTACCAGTGATCCATGAATAAACCCATCCGTTGTGGAGGAAGGCCTATTGCCAACACGCAGATTTACTCACATCACTTACGAAACAATAATGGAGGCCGTGGGAATTATTTACCAATCCCCTCTCCCACTTAGTTATTTAACACCGAGGATTTTTAACATGCATATAATATTCCAATAATAAAATACACATCTTAGCATGCTTCTATTAATATGCAATTTAAATCAGTAAATCATATAGCCTTTCACATATATAACAATAATCGTCAAATAAAAAATTAATGCAGTCATATATCATGAAATAAACACTGAAAAATGACAAATTGCGAAAATGAGGCCGGCTGCCTAACGGACAACACCTGTACGAATCTCATGGAAGCTATACGAGCCATGCCGCCTCTCCATATACTACTGCGCATTGCGCTTACCGTGTGCCAAGACTCTCACGCATTACCCCTGCCGTGCACCAAGCCTCGCACTGCGTCTGCCGTGCGCCAAGTCTCGCACTGCACCTGTCGTGCGCCAAACCTTCACGCACTGCGCCTGCCATGCGCCAAGTCTCCGTGCACTGCACATGCCGTGCACCAATGTAGCGCACTACGCCAGACTCGCACAGCTCCTGTCATGCACCATGCCTGCCGTGCACAGTTCCTGCCTTTCGCCATGCTTGCCATGCATGACTCCAGCCTTGCATCACTCCAGGTTTTTGAACGAGCGCTCCCCTTGCTCACACGGCAGATGTCGTGCACCATATGGTCAGTAACTGCATGATCTGTGTGTGCCCCTTGCTCAGCCTGATAATCTTTGAGTGAGAATCCGCGTGCACATCAGCGCTACTGTGCGCAAATAACATGTCACCGTGTGGGACTTCTTGCTTCTATGCCGTGCACGACTTATTGCTCCCATGCCATGCGCGACTTCTTGCTCCAATTCAGGCCTTTTCGGAATCGTCACACGCCAATCAGCAACATCACACGATCACCCAACAATCAACGTGCGAGAATCCATGCTTTCCATGCCAGCAGCGAGCACGACTGCTCAGCTTTTGCCGTGTGCCAGTTGTCTTCCAACATCCACGTCGCGTGTGTGCCATCATGTACAGGATAGGGTGTACAACAAGATACAGAATATCCTAAACCCTAACTCACATATGGCTCAAACAAATCCTAGCCTAACGTATCACGCTTCACCATGAAATCGAAGCTCTAATACCAATTGTTGGCGTTCGATCATTTAGTTAGCTTGAACCGTTAGGTTTCCATGTAAACTAGATCAATAGAAGCAATAAATCAAAGTTTACATTACCTTTCACCAGGCTGTGTTGTTGAAGAACAGCTACAGAGAACAACCTCTTGATCTTCTGCTGTATTCCCAAGTACAATCCTAATATCGTGTGGGCGACGATCTTTAGGATCTTCTCAATCTGCTTCTCTTCTTTTTCTCACGTCAAAAGAGGCGCATAGTGTAGGGTTCTAAGAAGTTGAGATGACTTATATATGGGCTAGAGCAGGGACCAAGATGAGAAATTAGAGTTGGGCCTCCATTGGGTTTAAGTATCCAAGCTTAGCCCAAAGCTTATACTTAAGTCTAATAATAATAATATAGTCCATTAAAATATTATTACTGCACTACCATTCTAATTCCATAATTACGTTATGGACTCCTTCTTATTATGAGCCCGACAGTCTCCCCATGTTTAAGATATACAACGCCCTTTAATTAATTAAGTTACTAACAATTCAAATTAATTTATATTTCATCCGTGAGTAGTACCACTCAACCTCATTATCATGCCGGAATTAATCCACTTACAAGATTTACATGATAATCCTTATGAGCTCCTCATGGGGACATCATCAACCTAAATAGGACACAGATTCCTTCTACAATCAACATCACACCATAGAGACAATACTACTTCCCAACTCACCGAGTTTGTTGATTTAATTACATGTAAATCTCACCCATTGATGAATCAAAGAAATGCATAATGCCTTTCGTGTCGAGGTTATTGTATAGGGATTAAGAGCACGTACATCCATAATAACTGAGATCAAATTCTTCTATATAGATAGTACAAATTAAACGATCTCAAGCGGTCCTGCTCAATGCACACTTAGTGCACTAATGTGATTCTATAGTCAAGACAAACTAATACCAAACCACACTACAACTATCCCAATAGATAGTCCCCGTCTATCTCGATTGTGAGCATCTGTTTATACTTTATAAGAAAATCGATAATATGATCTTCCGCGTGTTGTCACACAACATATTATCTACAGTATAAAGTAAATGGACTTTTGCACAAACATATAAATAAATTATAATATGCAAAATATTTGATCATATGATTCTCATTTTAAATAAATTGTTAAAACATTGTTTCATACCAAAGCCTGACTTTTAGTATACAATCTAACATATCCCTCATCACTATGACCATGTCATTTAAATGAAATGGAGTATCCATCCGTAAATGCATAGAAACTGAAATAAAATTCTTTCTATGAAAATGTATGTAAAGACAATTTCTTATAATCAAACGTTTAATCCTATCAGAAGATAAATAAACAACTCTCACTGCAATATCCACTACTTTCGTAACTTACCCACGTACTCAATAATCTCATCGTCACTTAGTTGCAGGCTTTTAGTGATTTTAGTATCTACACACAACGTGTCAGTAGATATCATCACTAATCATGGTTCAACAACTAGTGAATGAGATACTAAACTTATTCACATCTTGATGAAAATTGATTTCCTTCGCCACTTGTTTTGTCAGAAGTTTCCCACTGAATACAACCTCCTGTAATTCAGGTAGAACTTACTCAAAACATCTAGGCAAACAATGAAGAATAAATTGACCTAGGTTTCCCCTTCAATTTCTACTCCAAGTATTTCCAATTCATTCATCAAGTTAACCATGACCTCTTGTCTTTCTAACTTACTCAAGCATCCAAAGAGTTACATGAGACCATCATATTTCTATGAACCTCTCACTTATTCACTAGAGACTTAAATAGGCACTAGAGGGCATCTTTAGTGAGAACACATACATTTTATTAAGCAGTAAGAATTAAAACCAAGATTCTTTTCTAATCATCTAATCTTGGAACAGTAAATATATAATTTCTTTTAGTAAACAATAAGCGAGAAAAAACCATTTGAAAATAGAGAAAATCACGTAAATTAATACAATGATCAAACACTTCGAATTTATCCATTTATATTGATTCTCTCAAAATAATATAAAAAAAATCACCAATATCTCAAGCACCGTGAATCTGCATGCCACGTGTGGACGTATACAAACCCAAATATTTACAAGAGAAGGTTTTACCCATTAATTTCATTCGTCAACCTAACTTTATGACAAAATAATTAATAGTCGGTTCCTTTTTAACCATGTAAATAACAGCAGTGACTCCGTTGGGGAGGATACTTATTATTTACACCTAAGTGTACACCATTATTTGATTCCAAGTCCGTTGCGCAAGCTTGTATGCCTTACATTTGGAGAAGTGCACACTCACTCAGATAACTTCATACAATCATCATAAAGAAGTTTGTACCAGTGATCAGTGAATAAACTCATCGGTTGTGGAGGAAGGCACTATAGTCAATGCGCAAGTTTACTCACATCACTTACAAACCAATAATGGAGGCCGCGAGAATTATTAACCAATCCCCTCTCCCACTTAGTTATTTAACACTGAGGGTTTTTACATGCATATAATATTCCATATAAAATACGCAACCTAGCATGCTCCTATTACAACACATAAGGCAGTAAATCACAGAGAATCATGCATACATATATTACAATAATCAGATAAATAAATTATAAACAGTTATATATCAGTGAATTCGATTGTTCGCCTCCAAGCATAAATATCGGCAAAGACCTCCAAATTATTAAAATTTTGAAAATCTCCAGATTATCAAATTTTCGAAACTATCGATATTGACCGTCGATATCGTCTAGATTATTGAAATCATCGATATTGACCAGATTATCAAATTTGCAAAAATCTCCAGATTATCAAATTTTCAAAACTATCGATATCGACCGTCGATATTGTCCAGATTATCAAAATTATCGATATCGATTAGATTATCAAATTCGTCGATATCGACCAGATTATCAAAATTATCGATATCGACATGCAACCATATATCATAATATATTAAAAGTGGCTTAGCAAGTGTTAACATTTTTTTCCAACTTCACCCTCACCTATATTTTTTAACTATATTTTATCCTTAGTTTATTATAAATTATAAAAAAATAAAATAATAATTAATATTATCCTATTAATGACTAATTTAGTGTAACATCTTCAAATTCATGAATTTGTTGAACTCCACTTATATTATGGTCTTTTGAAGTTCATGAATAATAAGAAAATCCGTTCCAATTCCTAGCATTACTTTGCATCCAATCACGTTCTCCACTACACAAAATTCAATTGAGGAAAGATGCCGAGTGATGATCAGCCCTGCCACGACTCATCCCCAGGGGTTAGAATTCTTACCAAGTACACCTAAATTTCAAGAAAGATATGGTATATAGATCTTGCATATGAATTTTAGTTATGGTACAGACTTGCTAACATTTTTTTTCAACTTCACCCTCACCTATATTTTTTAACTACATTTTTATCCTTAGTTTATTATAAATTATAAAAAAATAAAATAATAATTAATATTATCCTATTAATGACTAATTTAGTGTAACCTCTTCAAATTCATGAATTTATTGAACTCCACTTATATTATGGTCATTTGAAGTTCATGAATAACAAGAAAATCCGTTCCAATTCCTAGCATTACTTTGTGTCCAATCACGTTCTCCACTACATAAAATTCAATTGAGGAAAGATGTCGAGTGATGATCAGCCCTGCCACGACTCATCCCCAGAGGTTAGAATTCTTACCAAGTACACCTAAATTTCAAAAAAGATATGGTATATAGATCTTGCATATGAATTTTAGTTATGGTACAGATTTATATTTGATTGAATTTGTCTAAAGCCCAGCATATATTTTACTATTTATTATGTTACATTAATGTTACTATATATGATATTGCCATATCTGTTATGGTAGAGCATATAAGGTATAATGATCGAAATCTTTATGTTTTGCATTAATATTCTTGACTTTATTTGAAGTAATAGACGCCGTTGCTGTGGTTAGAAGAAAGCATGTTGATATTGTTGACAAGAAAAGCTTCCACATGGTTATGTATGGATTTGAAGATTTCTGTAAACAAAATCGTCCAACCCCTTAAACAGAAAATATATTATGCAAATGTGATCATGAAAGTATATTGTTGACATTATTTATTTTTCTAATTTTGTTTATAACATTATCAAAGGAAGCCTTCATCTCTTGCAATTCTTTTCAACTTATATTTGACGCATTGTTGGAAATTACGAAGGAGAAAAAAACACTAAGATGCGCAAGCATCTAGATGAATTTGTATATGAATTCCCCTTTTCAAATCAAAGGTGACATACTTCTTTGTGATTCTTGGGCTTTTACTATAATTATATTCTTAAATTAAAGCGTTGGTTATTTAACAGGAAATAACATCAACTTCAAAGTGGGAGGAATGGAGTTCACTTCTTGAAGATAGGTAAATAATTTATCTACTTTGTAATGATTGCAACAATTGTTACAACATGTTGTACTTGAAGTTTTGCTGAGGCCAAGTATCCGTTAGGTTGAAAGCATTTTTTTAAAGAATTCGTGTCTGCCAAATAATTGTGTGTGGTCTAGAGAATTTTCAATTGTGAAAAGGAAGAGTAATAAACAAAGAAATTGCAATAGTTTCCGTTTTTATTCATCTTTGATATTAGAAAATAATTTTATTTGATTTGATTTGGAGAAGCAATGTAAAAAATCATCTTATTTATTTATCTGCATACCTTTGCAATGATTTAGTTTATATATTTTGATATTGCAGTTTGGTATGTTTGGGCATATGCGATGGACAAGAGCAAATGCTGCCAAATTAGTACAAGTTAGTGTTTCCATATCCTTTAACTTAAAATCTCTCCATATTTTGTGCTTAAAAATCAGATTAAACTTTCTGACATAAGATACTTAGAATATTGATTATTGTTAGCTCGAAATACTTTTTTAATCACCTCTTAAAATACTATTTGCAAATTGTATAAGGTAATATTTGGCCATTTACAAATTCTATATTACTGGTACCAAGTTAAATTTAGAGTATTTGAATAGTCATACGGACCTATAAATCTTGGTTTATTATTCTTTTGTAGTGTTCTATTGGTGTTGAACATCCTTCTGAAGATTAGAAATAGAAATTAATGGTGTATTGTTTTTTAGTATTCTATAAATACTAGAAATAGAAATACTTGTATTGGAGTATAGTAATTCTGAATTTGTAAATTCTTGGAAGTCCCAATTCAGCCAAAGTATACTTCTATTTATGGATCTTATCTTCATTTACAAAATTGACTTCGACTCTTTCACTCTATTATGCTTGAGTTGATGATTTACTGGAAAATTTTGAAATATTGTTATCACTTTTTAGAATTACAAGACTTGAATACAAAATTTCTAAGTTTTTCTACTCATACATTGAAATAAAGAAATTTACTTCGATGTCTATTCGGCTTAATATTTGCTCTGGTGACAATACTTTTATTTTGCGTAATTTGATTTCATGTTAGCTTTATATACATATTCTAGCCTTTTCTTTTTATGTTGAAATAAAGAAATTTGGAATAAAAGAATTGAAAAAAATAAAAAATCACATTACAAAGTATAACGTGCGTGCGACGTGCACCGCACGTCTAAAAAATTATTAATAATAATAGACAATTAAATCAATTATGGCAGTTATATATCACAAATTAAATCTCCACTTAAATAAGGAAATCTTGTCCGACACTCCAGCTATTGAACCGATACCTTACGCAACAAGCAGGATTACTTGCGCCCTAAGTCGTTCATCATCACATGTTGTCTTGACCCGGAACACACCGAAATACGTCGCTGTCGAGTCCATGATCGCCGCCAGTCATGCCGCCCGCCGTCAGCGGCAGCACCGACAGCCCTAGCCACATCGTGCCCCCTTCGGCGCGACTCGTGCGCGAGCTTCCGGTGGTCCTTGCGCCTGCTAGTCGTGCTCGTGTCGCGTGTCGTGATGAATCACCATGCCCGTCGTCGCGACATATCTCCACTAGCAGCACCACCGCTCGCGCCTGTCGATGCATGTCAGGACTTGACTCGAGCTCGTGGCTCGATTTGAGCAGCACCATTTGCGGCGATCATCATTCCGCACATTCGTCGGTCTCACCACCGTTGCACGCTAACTAGCCACCGCCCAGCCTACGCCAGTGTTTGACTCGTGCCAGTGGCTCGATCCGAGAAGCGTCACCTATCCCAATCAGTGCCCACTGTATCGTTATCTGCTGCCAATAGCCACAACTCGTGCCACCACCCGGTAAGACTCGGCCGTCCCTCGCCTCTCCTTAAGCTGTCGCCGCCGTGTGCCGCCATCGGCACCGCCCATCGGAGATAATCATACCAACGTATCTGGATAGAGTATTCAACAAGAAATAATAATATTCTAAACCCTAGTCCACATTTGGCACACAAACTCTAGCCTAACATATCACGTTTAGCCATAAAACTGAAGCTCTGATACCAATTGTTGGTGTTCGATCAATTGGTCAACGTGAACTGTTAGGGTTCCATGTAAATCTATATCAGCGGAAGTAAGAATATAAATACCAAGGTATGTTGAAGAAGGAAAATTCTCGCCTGCAGCATGCGCGACCTCATAATTTTTGGCATAACTTCCTCATTCAATCTCCAATTTTAGTGATTTTTATGTCAAAACGATCCTCTCTTCCGTGGCTTTCCATCCATGCATAACACCAACAATTTTGAGTTCCAAAAATTTCAAATAAATCGTGGAAGTTGACAATCAGGTTGCTGAAAATGACCTCTTCGATCTTCTGCTGTATTCCCAAGTCCAATCTTGACGTCATGTGGGTGTCGATCCTCAAGATCCTCTCAATCTGTATTCCTCCCTCAAACACACGTGTTAGGCAAAGTCATTAGGGTTTCCAGATCACTAAGATGGGACTCGGAGGAGAAATTAAAGTCGGGCCTCCATTAGACTTAAGTATCCAAGTTTAGCGCAAAACTTATACTTAATGTAACAGCCGTATATATATATATATATATATTCTTATATTATACATCATCTTATCATTATGATTATATATATATTAATTATATATATATAAGTACATATAAATGTATATAGTTGTTATATTCCATACCTTATCTGCCCCATATTTTTCTCAATTCCCACTCGTTAATTTAGGAATCTGGCCTTATACATCGTAGGTTCTCAATTTCCGGACGTTACGTTTCATAATCTCTCTCAGTATTATAAGAGGATTCTAAATTTCTCTCATAAACGAAAGCCCTTCTTTTTGTTCCAATTCTCATCCCGTTGAAAATACCCAGATTCACTGTGACTAAAATCTTCATATTTTCTTCCGCCGATTTATTTTGGTTTTACCGATTCTACTACTCGGATTCCTTGGTTGGGTACAGCTTAGGAATTTATACTGCATCATCTCTGCAAGCATAAGTTTTTCTTCGTGCATCAGCAATGTTTCAGAGGTAAAACATACCATCCTCGACATCTGATAAAATTAGTTGCGAATAGATGTAGCCCACTCACCCGTCTAGAAACTATTTCTTGTTCATGAGAGTATTATATACGTGCTGCTATTCTCCATCTCATAGTGATTTCTATACATATTTTTTTTAAAAACATCTGATTGGTTGGACTTTCCTTTATATGCATGATGGATTAGAGAAACCATCTACTGTGCCCATAGACAATAACTTTCCACTCATAAATACCCATTATCAGTTTCGTATTTTTATTTCCTCCTACAACTAGAGATTAATAAGCATATTTATTCTAAATTTATGTATTGCCAACATTACGTATATATATCCATAATCTTCTATTTGTAGCCATATTGAGGTATGTCTGCCATATTAATTAATTAGTCATATTCAATTACTTTCCAATCCCACGTATACATCAGTACACTTTTACCATTGCTTAGTTATTAATTATTAATAGTACACTTTTACCATTGCTTAGTTATTAATTATTAATAGGGTTTTGGGTGAGTTAATTATCATGAACCTTATATTTATATATATACGTGACCTAATTGTTGGTACACGGCAGACTTATCATTAGATTACTGCGTGCATATGGGATTAGTAACAGTATTATTAATTTATTTTATTTTGACTGACTATACAGCTTATATTTGTAGTTGTTGGAAACACACATCCCTCAACATGCATAGAGAGGAATCATATTACCTCTCACCAATGGATTGTGTTGCAGCGGAAGGGTACTCGAACCTGTTGGCACTCACGTTGATACACTGTGATCCTTGGATCAAATCTTCAACACGGGGTTGAAGATTATGTTTTCCACGAATGTGTATTAATTTGGAATATGATGACTGGATTTTTGTGTGTGATTTCGGGAGAGAATACGAGAGAGGAAAAATGCACTCGCGTTCTGCATTCTTTGTGTTCTTAAACGCATTGGCATTCTTACGTTCTGTGCCTTGCGCTTGAACGTATGAACCTCTTTGCGTTCTGTAATGCGTGTCAACTCCATTGGACAACTGCATGGCACATTATATTTATTCCCAAAGGATGGGAATCAAGAACTGCCGCTACATAACTACTTCTCTCTCTCATCCACTTTCATATGTGGAATTAATATTAAATAAATAATATTAATAATTATTTACATCTCCCACTCACATATGAAGTCGAAAGTCACCTGACTCATTTTCTTCATGAATCATATTCCCGCACAGATTAATACATAGTGTGACCCACGAGATATGAGTTTTAATCGCTATACACTTGTTAGAGATATATAGCAACTCAACCAGTTTATCAATGAAACTCAACTAGCTCGTTATACCCCAGAACTCTTGAACATTTAACATAAGTTGACATATCTCTTTTTCAATCCCTGAATTTGTCAGAGAATATTCAACCCTTTTGCAAAAATAACTATGTATTCATAATCAAGACCCTGCTTGATTGACTAGTCAATGAATCACAATAGTATATGTTAAATTAAGACGTTATTCCCATCTCACTAAGTATCTACAGTCTCCCACTATAGCTGCTTTCCTAGACATGTACCGCATCGCCGTTATTAACCATAGCTCTTTTGGTAGCACGCTAAAGTAGCAACACCAAAGTGAAGACTTAGAATATAGTAGAAAGTCATAAGGATAACCAATAGATAAGGACTCATACTTTCGAGAAAATAGGGATTATTTCCTCAATCCTTTTGGGGTCAACTTGGCACATGTCGTTTTCCTAAAACACATGTCACAATGTCTTTAACTTCCTTCCAGGAAAGCGTATGTCGTATTTCATTTAATTTAGACATCATATAAATCAGAGTTCAAGTGTGTCCCATACACTTAACTCGGTATCCTCCCTCCAAGGTATAGGATCTCCGTCGATTTAGCTTTACAACAAGTTGGATTAGATTCGTGGCGAAATCTATCCCGATTACATTACTATCGTAATCTCATCTCTGAGCTCCCACTGAGCCAGAAGCGATTGCACGTATGAGAGAGCCAATCATAACTTGCCGACATACTATTATATATGAACAATCACATATAATATATAAAACATGTATATAGTTAAACCATTAACTATTCCATTAACATACATAAACATATTCAATTCATCATTTTAAATCCTATGCAAACCCAATCCCTTACATGTACTATGTATACATCTCTAGGAATTAGTTTAATAAAAGGATCTGCTAACATCAAACGAGTAGAAATATAAGTAAGAATCACTTTCTTCTTATCTATAATATCTCTAACAAAATTGAACTTCATGTCAATGTGTTTGGTCTCTTCATGATATTTGGGGTCTTTTGTGTAAGCAATAACCGCTCGATTATCATAATTAATTAAAACAGCTCCTACTGGATTGTTTGAGACCTCCAAATGTTTCATGAATCTTCTCAACCAAATAGTCTTTTGAACTGCAGATGAAGTCTGTTTCTTGTTACACCATGAGATTGCTCCATCATTGAACAAGAAGACATAATCGGGAGTTGATTTACGTTTATCTAAATCACCACTCCAGTCAACGTCTGTATACCCATTCAGTGATAACAGAAAGAATAATCTGCAGTCAATCACATTGGCATATGGTACTCTGGTCATTTTATTCTTCTCATCTAGAGCCTTGGGACACATTTGTTGACTCAATAATTCGTCTTTCACAATAGGAGTATCATTAGGTTTATAGATGTCCATCTCGGATCGTTCTAAAAGTTTCTTGGTATAAGTCTCTTGAGACAAACCTAATTTCTTTGGGGGTTTTGAGGAGAGATAAAATTTGCTGGGTTAGTTGGGAAGCAATATGCAAAGATAGGAAATATGGGGGGGGGGGCTAGGAATTAGGGGCTTGGAGCGTTTAAAGAATCACTTCATCATAAGTGGATTTGGAGGTTTGTTGATAAAACTCATCGATTATGGACTCGAGTATTTCACTCTAGATATGGGGGTTTAGACTTTATATCTAAGATTAATATAAGTAGAGAGGAGGCTAGACGTATGGGCTGGGAGTGTAAATCACTTTCGGGGTGGTGGAAAGATATTTGTAACATATGTAGGAGGAGGGGGGAAGTGGATTACATAATGATATTAATAGGATGGTGGGCAACGGAAAGAATACATATTTTTTGAAAAGAAATTTGGCTTGGAGATGTTGGCAATTGGATCTTGTGGCTCAAACGTGATCGTTAGTAAACAGGCAAACAATAAACAGCGGAAGCAATTAAATCTTGTTTACCGTACTTCTGGGTTGATGTAGAGGATGAACCGTTGCAGAGAACCACCTCTCAATCTTCTGCAGTATGTCCCAAGTTGAATCCTGTTGTTGTGTGGGCAACAATCCGCAGGATTCTCTCAATCTGCTCCTGTTCTTTCTAACTGTCAAATGAGGCACTGACTTAGGGTTAACAGGAACTGAGATGACTTATATACTTGGGCTACAGCAGGGACCAGGAGGAGAAATTGGACTGGGCCTCAATTGAACTTAATTAACCAAGCTTAGCCCAAAGCTTTTAATTAAATCCAATAATAATAATATAGTCCACTAAAATATTATTACTGCACTACCCGTCCAATTCCAAAATTATGTTCTGGGCTCCTTCTTATTATAAGCCCGACAGTCTCCCCATGTTTAAGATATACAATGCCCATTAATTAATTAAGTTACTGACAACTCAAATTAATTAATATCTTATCCGAGAGTAGTACCACTCAACCTTTTTATCATGCCGGAAATTAATACACTTGCAAGATTTACATGATAAACCTTATGAGCTCCTCAAGGGGACATCATCAACCTATGACGGACATGGATTCCTTCTACAATCAACAGCACACCATAGATACAGCACTACTTCCCAACTCACCGAGTTTGTTGATTTAATACTTATAAATCTCACCCATTGATGAATCAAAGAAATACATACTGCCCTACGTGTCGAGGTTATTGTATAGGGATTAAGAGCACGAACTTCCATAATAACATAGATCAAGTTCTACTATATAGTCAGTATAAGAAGAACGATCTCAGGCGGTCCTGCTCAATACACACAAGTGCACTAATGTGATTCTATAGCCAAGACAAGCTAATACCAAACCACACTACAACCATACCGATAGAGAGTCCCCGTCTATTTCAGTTGTGAGCATCTGTTTATACTTTATAAGGAAACCGATAATATGATCTTCTGCGTGTTGTCGCACAACATATTATCTACAGTATAAAGTAAATGGACTATTGCGTCATGCATATAAAATAAATTATAAGACGCAATCATTTGATCAATGATTCTCATTTCAAATATTGTTATGACATTGTTCATACTAAAGCTAGACTTTTAGTATACAATCCAACAATCTCCCACTTATACTAAAAGACTATGCTGTCATGTCTTCTGCCAAACATCTGATTCCTATTCCCACTACACGACCATTAAAAGCTCTCGCCTTAAGGTCTTTGTAAATGGTTTACTAGGTCATCATCCGATGCAATCTAGGCGACATCAACCTTCCCCTCATCATACGATTTCTCGTAACAGGTGGTACTCGCGCTCCATGTGTTTAATTGCCTTATGGACTTGTGATTCTTTCAAGTTTGCAACTGCACCAATATCATCAATGTAAATTGTGATTACCTTGGGCAAACTTAGAAACACTTCAAAGTCCATCATGAAGTCTCTAGAGTCATATAGATACTTTGGCTGCCTCATAGGCTCCAATTTATCATCTTTCCATGATGGAGCCCGGAGTCTGAAATATATTTCTATATAACACTCCTCCACATTATGACTCTACTTCCTAAAATTAAACACATAACCTTTGAGGAGAATTTACTGCCGTCCAATCTGACTAAAAAATCTGAATCTACGTAATCCACAAGAAGCAGTGAATCTGTTTAGTAAATCCACATATAATTTCCAGTCCTTCTCAGGCACTTTATATACTCCCTCCGTCCCAAAATTGATTGCACGGTTATTGTAGATACGGAGTTTAAGAAATGTTGACTTTTTAGGGGTATTGTGGTATTTTTAGGTAATAAATAAATTATAAAGTATGTTATGTGTGTTAGGTAAGTGTGGTAAAGTTGTAATTAAGATGAACTTTTAGGGGTGGGGATTGATGTGATATTTCCTTTTTTGGAAATGTGCAATCTATTTTGGGACGGATAAATGTGGAAAGTGTGCAATCAATTTTGGGACGGAGGGAGTATGTCTTACTACAGTTCATCATTCTTGTTTCGGGTTACGTTGATACCTTCTGTTCATGCGTTCAGCAACACAGATATCCAACTTCGTTCATAGCATTCTTTAGATTAAGCTTCCTTATTCGCCGAAGCATAAGGAACCGCTTTCATCTACTATATCTTCTTCTTGTGTCTCAAAGACACATTCACTTAGATAAATTTACATGCTAAACGAGTATGGACTGTATCATTTTATGAAACTTGAGATAAGCATAACATCATTTCTTGTGATCCGTATTACTGTGATCAAAAGGATGTATTTTGCCTTTCTTAAGTCCTTCATCACTACCGCTTTATTAACCGTACCCATACGCCCGATAATACTCTTTCATTGTCTCCAATGAGCAAGATACTATCTACGTATAGTACAAGAAACACCACCACGTTTCCGTCACTCTTTACAACACACAAGACTCATCCGCTCATTGATTTAAATCCATGCCACTGGATTATCTAATAAAACAGATGCTTCACGATCTTAAAACTTGCTTTAGTCCATCGTTGGACACTTTTAAGCTTACTATCAAAATGCTATTAGTACTTTGCAATGAATTACTCTGGTTGCTTCACATAGATGTTTTCCTCAAGACTTCCAATCAGGAAAGCTGTCTTGACATTTATTTGTTGTCCCTCATAATTTAATATGAGCAGCAATAAATAAAAGAATCCAGATCAATTTAAGCATAGCTACCAGCGAATATGTTCCCTCATAATCGAACCATTTCTTTCTGAGTACATCTTTTCGCAACAAGCTTTGCTTCCAAGATTTTCACCTTTCCGTATGATCCTCTTTTATTTCCTATGATCACTTGCAATGGTTTTTACACCATTTAGTGGTCATACAAGTTCCCAGACTTAATATAGAATCCGTAGATTCTATTTCAACGTACATTGCAACTTACTAAGATTCCGCATTTTAATCTTGTAGTGCTATGTCGTATCCGTGGGATAATACCATGTTCACTAGGGATCAAGTCTCACGACTCTCCCAAACATATATTTATGAGTTGTCACACAACCCTCCCAC
Organism: Pogostemon cablin; assembly: GCA_023678885.1. Classification (NCBI taxonomy): domain Eukaryota; kingdom Viridiplantae; phylum Streptophyta; class Magnoliopsida; order Lamiales; family Lamiaceae; genus Pogostemon; species Pogostemon cablin. Next base: position 35,569,362 of record CM042951.1, read on the forward strand.
TACGACAAGGCACTACATGTAATTGTGTATCAGACGTGACACGCGATGCAGTTTACCTTGTGGTATATCCTCTTGTACACTTGGTACTTATACTTAGTGTTTTCCTCTCACTTCCTTTAGAACAACTTATACATGGGCTTGTGATTTATTACATAGTCCTTTTCCAAAAAATCTAGTGTTTGTGTTGACAATCACCCTTCGATCTTTTGGACTAAATAAATCACTCTCCATTTTTCTAGGATATCCCATATACAGACAAATGTTTCACTAATTACTGTATCTAGGGTATATCCATAAAATGAATTTAATTATTCCAAATAATTCATCATCTATCTAATCATAACCATAAGAGCCTTATCCCTTCTACTCACCACACCATTCAGCTGGGGCATGCCCGGTGTAGTCAACTTGAGATTTAATCTCAACTTCTGATTATTAGTTCCTAACTATCCTAAGAGGTCTTCATCATCACGATTGAATCGTAATGATGTGATATATTTTCCATGACGCTCACTGTACCAGCCTTACAATTCTTGAATTAATCCAAGAACTTAGACTTGCAGTGCATCAAATAAATATATCGGTTCCCAGAATAATCTTTGAATATTCATAACCACCTCTCGCCTGGATATTGTTAGGTTCGCTTGAATCAGAATGAACTAATTCCAACGTATATATCTTTGGTTCTACACCCCACAGCCTTGAAAAGGCAGTGAATCAATTTTACTTCCAAGCACGACTCGCAAGTCCGATAGTTTCCACTTCAGATAAACCTTACGGTCTATCGGCTATCAACTTTTAAATCCTACTCAAGTAAAATGAATTAGTCATAGACGCCAAATGTATGTTTAGTTCATTTCCGAAGGTTCCTTTCTCTTACTAATATTTGAAGATGCATTATTTAATTACTATATATTGCATCTGTGGGATGTGCATGATTCAAGAGTATCCAAATTATCCACCAATGTACTTTAACGGATTATAGCCTCATTCCTCATTTCTATGACCATGTCATTTAAATGAAATGAAGTATACATCCGTTAATGCATAGAAACCGAAATTAAATTCTTTCTATGAAACGTACGTAAAGACAGTTTCTCATAATCAATCGTTTATTCTTATCATGAGATAAATAAACAACTCCCACTGCAATAGCCACTACCTTTGTAGTTTTACTCATGTTATTAACAATCTTATCCTTACTCAGTGATAAACATTTAGTGATTCCAGTATCTACATACTTCGTGTTAGTAGATGCCATCACTAATCATGTTTAAACCATTAGTAAATAAGATATTAACCTTGTTCAGTTCATGATGAAAATTGGCTTTCTTTTGCCACAAGTTTTGTTAAAAGTTTCCCATCATATACAACCTTTCGTATTTCAGGTAGAACTTGCTCAAAACATCCAGGCAAATTGTGAAGAATAAATTGATTTAGGTTTCCCTTTCAATTTTTATTCCAAGCTCTTCCAATTCATTCATCAATTCAACCATGATCTTCTGCCTTTTTAATTTACTCTAGTATCCGAAGAGTTACATGAGACCATCATATTTCTATGAACCTCTCATCTCTTCACTAGAGACTTTAATATGCATCATGAGACGTCCTTTGTGAGAATACACATGTATTTTCTTAAGCAGTAATTTTAAAATACAAGATTCTTTTCCAATCATCTAATTTGGACAAGTAAATATAATTTCTTTTAGTTAATAATTAGTGAAATAAACCATTCGAAATTCAGAGAATCACGATTAAATTTACTGATCAAAACTTCGAATTTTATCCTTTTATATTGTTTCCCTCAAAACAATATAAAATAAAATTCACCGACATCTCAAGCACCGTGAGTCTGCAAGCCACGTTAGTGTGGACGTTTACAAACCCGAACATTTACAAGAGAAGGTTTTACCATTAATTTCATTTGTCAACCTAACTTTATGACAAAATAATTAATAGTCGGTTACTCTTTAGCCATGCAAATAATAGCAGTGACTCCGTTGGGGAGGATACTAATTATTTACACCTAAGTGTACACCATTATTTGATCCCAAGTCCACTGCGCGAGCTTATGTGTCTTACAGTTGGAGAAGTACACACGCGCTCGGGTAGCTTCCTACAATCATCAATTATAAGTTTGTACCAGTGTACCGCACACAAACTCATCCGTTAGGGAGGAAGGCCTATGCCAACACGCAAGTTTATGTGCCACATTACAAACAATAATTATTTATGAAGTCTGTACCAGTGATCCGTGAATAAACTCATCCGTTAGGGAGGAAGGCCTATGCCAACACGCAAGTTTACTCACATCACTTACAAACCAATAATGGAGGCCGCGAGAATTTATTACCAATCCCCTCTCCCACTTAGTTATTTTAACACCGAGGGTTTTAAACATGCATATAATATTTCATAAATAAAATATACATCTTAGACATGCTTCTATTAACAGCAATTTAAATAAATAAATCACATAGAACATGCCTTTCATATATAACAATTAATTGTCAAGTAAAAACAATCAAATCAGTTATATATCATTAATTAATTGCTTAAAATGTTGGATCAATTAAATAGGTCCAGCTGACCCAAACATTATTAGCATAAAATGAACAACCCATTAATAAAATAATTAAGCCCATTTACCCTGCCAATTTCTGCATTAAAGTCTAGCCCAATATTTAACCTTGGTCTAACATCAATCCCACAATTAATTAAAACCAGCAATAAAGGTCCAGCAGCCCATATGCATTTTAATTAAAATTGGGCCCAACAGCCCAAAACTAAATAATTAAAATGAGCAGCCTATTATTTATTACTGACTTGGGCCCATAACAATAAGCACAAATTGAGCAGTCCATTAAAAAAAAGCCCAATAGCCATGCACTATTCTAGCCAACCTCTTAATCAGCCCATGAGCACACCAATAAAAAATAATGTGCCCAACAAAAACTAATTGGCCAGCAGCCCAAAAACAATGAAAAAGGGGCCCAACTCAAGCCCACAAGGCCTGAAGCCCTAGGAAGAGCAGCCGTCCGCTCCTCTTCTCCGGCACAACCAGTCGCCGCCGTGCCGCTGTCGCCGGCGACGCCGCCAACAGGCCACCGGAATCTCGCCGTTAGCCCGCTGCCGACAGCTCCCAGCCGCTGTCTCCTTCCATACGTAGCATCGCCACCAGCAATCGACGGCTGGAAACAACACCGCTGCGGCAACGACCAGCGCCGCCGCCGTCAGTCCGCCCGGAATCGCTTCCTCCGCCCACCGCCGTGTTTGCTTCGCACCGGAGACGTCGCACCAGCAACGACCAGCGCCGCCGCACACCGCCACCCCCGTCCGCGTTCCGACAATATCTGCCACCCCCGTCCGCGTCCAGACCGCCTTTTCAGTCCACGCACCAGGGGCCGCTTCGATTCCGACGCACCGATCTGCTTCGATCCGACCGGGATCGGGTCAAACTCAATCGAATCCCTGCCCTGTTGGATGCCGCCACGAACGCACCCGGGAGCGTCAAGAGATTGTCCACCACGTTCCCTGCATCGATGATCGACATGCGCCGCCGGAACTACACGGACTCGACGAGAGTCAGCGTGAACGCTCCACCGTCGATCGCGATTCATAACTCGCCGCCGTCGGTCATCTCCAGTGCCGTCGTGACCCACCGTCTGTCGCCCATCGAAAACCGCGTCACCCGCCGTCTGTCTTCCATCGAAGACTACGTCACCCGCCGTCTGTCTTCCATCGAAGACCACGTCACCCGCCGTCTATCTTCTTTTGATGTTGACGGACTCAACGAGTGTGTGTGAAGACGCAGTGATGATATGGTAGTGTGTGTGTGATACAGGAATATGATAGTAATAATAATCAACAAAATCACACCCAATTTCATGAATAAATTACACATATCATATCCCAAACACACAACCTGACTTATGACAGACTGTCTAAGGAACGCATGAATGGCTCAACAAGCATGTGATTAAAACCAGATTAAATTAATAAATCAAATAATCACAAAAACAACTTTACAAATCACGTTTCACCAAGAAACCATGCTCTGATACCAATTGTTGGGCAATTGGATCATGTGGATCAACGTGATTCGTTTAAGGTTATCAGGCAAACAATAAACAGCGGAAGCAATTAAATCTTGTTTACCGTACTTCTGGGTTGATGTAGAGGATGAACCGTTGCAGAGAACCACCTCTCAATCTTCTGCAGTATGTCCCAAGTTGAATCCTGCTGTTGTGTGGGCAACAATCCGCAGGATTCTCTCAATCTGCTCCTGTTCTTTCTAACTGTCAAATGAGGCACTGACTTAGGGTTAACAGGAACTGAGATGACTTATATACTTGGGCTACAGCAGGGACCAGGAGGAGAAATTGGACTGGGCCTCAATTGAACTTAATTAACCAAGCTTAGCCCAAAGCTTTTAATTAAATCCAATAATAATAATATAGTCCACTAAAATATTATTACTGCACTACCCGTCCAATCCCAAAATTATGTTCTGGGCTCCTTCTTATTATAAGCCCGACAGTCTCCCCATGTTTAAGATATACAATGCCATTAATTAATTAAGTTACTGATAACTCAAATTAATTAATATCTTATCCGAGAGTAGTACCACTCAACCTTTTTATCATGCCGGAAATTAATCCACTTGCAAGATTTACATGATAAACCTTATGAGCTCCTCAAGGGGACATCATCAACCTATGACGGACATGGATTCCTTCTACAATCAACAGCACACCATAGATACAACACTACTTCCCAACTCACCGAGTTTGTTGATTTAATACTTATAAATCTCACCCATTGATGAATCAAAGAAATACATACTGCCCTACGTGTCGAGGTTATTGTATAGGGATTAAGAGCACGAACTTCCATAATAACAGAGATCAAGTTCTACTATATAGTCAGTATAAGAAGAACGATCTCAGGCGGTCCTGCTCAATACACACAAGTGCACTAATGTGATTCTATAGCCAAGACAAGCTAATACCAAACCACACTACAACCATACCGATAGAGAGTCCCCGTCTATCTCAGTTGTGAGCATCTGTTTATACTTTATAAGGAAATCGATAATATGATCTTCTGCGTGTTGTCGCACAACATATTATCTACAGTATAAAGTAAATGGACTATTGCGTCATGCATATAAAATAAATTATAAGACGCAATCATTTGATCAATGATTCTCATTTCAAATATTGTTATGACATTATTCATACTAAAGCTAGACTTTTAGTATACAATCCAACAGGAGATACTCCACTTGTTGTGAGATTTCATAGACTTTAAATCTAAGCTTACAAAGAGATGCGAGAGTTGGTTAGGTGGGTTTTTGGGATGGTAAAGGGTGTCATTGGGACCTTAAATGGAGAAGAAAACTAAGGATACGAGAATCTTGTTATGCTAACAAACTTCTTGATTGTCTTAGCATGGCTATGATCAAACCTGATGAAGAAGATATATGGTGGTGGAAGCATTCCCTGAACGATCTATTTATAATAAATAGTGCATAATTGCGGAACAAAAAAGACAGAAGATTGATACGAAAATAGAGATTGCAAAATTATCATTTCATAGATTATGGAATAGTTTTGCACCAAGAAGATTTCAAGCTATAAGCTGTTACATGAGAGAGTGCCAACAAGAGACAAGCTTAATAGGATTGGCATAATTTCAGATCCAGAACATATGCGTTGCTCGTGGGGTTGCATAGAATATGAAAATGTGTCCCATCTATTTTTTAAACTGTGATATAGCCTGGAAGATTTGGCATCAAATTCACATTTGGTTAGGTGTGGATATGGTACTTCATGTGCATCCTATCATCAATTTTCTCCAATATGGAGAAAACTTGGAATACAGGAAAGGAGTTCTCATAGCTTCAACAATATGGATCGATAAGATCGCAATGACTTGGATAATGTGGAGTTATAGTAATAACTTGAATTTCAATAGACATCCATTGAATTTAAAGAAAATTGTTTATGAGGCTAAATCAAGATCTTGACCATGGCTTTCATTTAAATTGCTGGAGTTTCATAATATTATTGCTTTGAAGTGGTATAAACGTCCGCAGAACTGCTGTCAATCAATAATTGCTTCAAGTTGTTAAATTTCAAGAAGGATTGAAATAGTACTGTTGTGGTGTATGTTGGGTTGTACGAGTTGAAGCATATCTTGATCTTAAGTACTCCCTCCGTCCCATACCACCCTTTTACACTTTTCTTTTCGTCCATCCCACACAACCCTTCACATCCCATAAAAGGAAACATCACTTTATCCAGCAATCTATAAAGTTATTTTAACTTCAAATTGGTCACTTCCTTTTTCACATACATACCATTACTTTATATTTTTTTATTACCTAAAAATACTATAATACCCTCTAGAGTCAACATATTTGATAAAAAAGAGTAACTTTTCTTAAACAACGTAGTACAATAAACGAGAAGGGTGGTCCGGGACGGATGGAGTAATATTTTTCCAAAATTAAATAAACTTTGCTTGTAAAAAAATATTGATTGTTAAAGTATGTGAATCTTAAAGTGTAATGAATGATACATTAAAGTATAGTTTTTATTGTAAATTCTTATAAGTTTGAGTTGCCTGGTGATTTGAGTTGTAACTCACATTAAAGTGGAATATTTTGTTGCAAATTTCTATAAATTTGAATTAATTCACAATCAAATTAAACATTAAGACTTTTCCGATCATTAACATATAAACTGTGTACTAACAAAAAGTGTGCAACTTAAAATGGATAAAAGGAGTAGATTATTTTTATTTTCTTCTCGGTCTGATTAAATCTTGAATTGGTGGAGACACAAATTTTGACCTCCCATTTGAATAATACTAGGTAGGAGTATTTTTCTAACATTTCGAGATTTTAAAAAGCTACAAAACCTTAGTGACTTTATAATTCTATGAAAATGTATGATTTCAAGATGAATAAATATGAAAGTTGTTCATCTATATGTTGTCTATATGTATATATAAATATTTTTTATTTTAAAATTAACGACTAAACCTTTAAAATAAAATTTTAATTTAAAGAATTTAATACCACATAAATCATTAAAATACGCGTAATTTTTCCATTTTTTAATAAATAAATGCAAAGAATATACTCTTGTCTTAATTCAAATCACATAAAAAATCTGGATCACGTAAGAACCACCTTATATTAATTCATTATCGGTCGGTGCGATAAGCACAATAACAATAATTTGGTAGTTTCCCCCAAACCTATTTAATACGCAACAAGCAAAGAATTGCTTATCATCCAATCATCTCCATCCCTCAATCTGTACGGCGTCGTTTGAGCGAGCAAAATAACTGCTTACAAACGGCTTCCTCACCAGCCACCCCCCAACCCGGGTTCGAAATCGTGTATATATATTAAATAAGGAAATTTTCAATAAATAAAAACAGATTTTATAAAAGCATCTTTCTCTTCTCCCGCATACTTCATGCTCACTCCCAGTCTAAAACCCTAACCCCTCAATTTTTCAGACCACCATATCACTATTCCTAAGTAATTAAAATTGCGAATTCAGCAATGATGCGGGGAACGAAGCGCTCAGCAATATCCGATTCGACTCCTCTGTTCAATTCCAACGACTCCTTCGTGAGTGTGTTTGCTTTTAATCGATGTATGTGTAAATTTGAATTCTATGGAAACGTGCTGAGTTTCTGTGGTTCGGTGCAGATGCAGAGCAAGAGGGTGACAATGGCGTCGCCTTTCAATGCGCAGAAGGCTGAACCATCGATTCCGTTGGATATGAAGAGAGCTGAATCATCAAAACAGCATGTGAGAGCTCTCAACACCCAGTTTGCAAGGTCTTCTTCACTGTTATTTTTTGTTCCTTCTTCTGTCTTAGCTTGTTGCTGCTTAATTTGTAAAGCTTACTGATGTTGTTAGTCCTGAGTAATAGATATTCCTGAAATATGGGGTAATTGTTAAATTGTCTAATTATGCAGTTTGAAGTATTGAACCATTTTCGTTGCTTATGTATTAGTTGATTTAGCACTATGCTATATTAGATTAGATTGTGCCTGGATGGTGGGTGTGCAGGTTTTCATATTAAAAAGCGACAAAAGGTTGAAAGTTTTACATTACTTGACAGGTCTTTGCACCATGTATTTGTATATAATTTATGCTTCTGTGTATTCATGGTTTAAATTTAGGGTACAATGCTAGTGACAGTATTTTTTAATACTCTAACAAGACAAAAATAAATATAAATTCAGATAAATTACAATGACATCTACTGTATAAAATGGTGTACAAAATATATTTTGTAAATATTTTTGTTATACATGATAATGGGACTTTTCAGTTTGGGGTACCAAAGAACCATGCTATATACCCCAGAAACTCAAGTGACATTAAATTGTTGAAGAGTGTGGAGCTTGAAACTTGAAATCAAGATATTATCTTGAAAATTGTTATGGTTTTGTGGGTTGTTTGTGAGAATGAGTTTTGTCTTTTTCGAACGTAAAGCAGAATATATTTTTATGGGTGGGATACCATTGTCAGGTGGATTTTATCTGTATATTTTCTTTTAGGTCTTCTCCTTTAAAGATCTTATCCGCCAAATTTTGCTCGAGGTGGTTCACTTTTTTCTAGTTACTATTTAGTTTTTTTCATTATACTATCAATGAATAGTTCTAATTCCTGACAATGCATATAAGATCTAATAATAATTTATACATAATCAAATTTGATAAAAATATCCTCATATTCAACGAAAACTTAAATAAATAACTTGAGTTTACAACTTCCATTTGTTTATTAATTGAAAATATATTTAAGACATTAATCAAGAAAGTGTGTATTATAACAGAATTAGGGTTTGATATTGATTAACTTGCTTAAAAGTTTTTTAAGTTACATATCTTTTAAGGTGTTATTAGTTAATACGAAATTTAATTTATTTTAGCAGTATTTCTCTTTATTTATGTTTGTATTTTTCATGTCAAGTAACAAAATTATGGCATGTGCTTCACTGCATGACCGGTACATTCCATAAAGAAAATCTTTTGTTTGTGTGTGAAGTTACGTGCACCTGCAATTTATGTTTAAACATGTGAAATTATTTGCAACAATCTTTCTTAACTTGGTCCATTCTTAGTTTTACTTTCTTGTATTTATCCAAGGAGTTGAAATTAATTTGGTGTTTTCTTGGAAAAGGACGACGCGTGGCCGATAACAACTAGGCATTGAGAATAACGAATTTACTGATAAAATTTATTATTTTGTTTGTTTCTCAAGAGGCATAGGTAGGATAATATATTTTTAACATATATTAAAATGTGTTAAATATGTTAGTAAGAAAGTGTTTGTCTAGAATAGGAGAGGGTTAGTTATAGTATTTACCTCCTTTGTTAAGATAAAGATACATTTTTATAGTTTATAGGTGTCAATAATCAATATGAATCTCATTTGATTTAGCGTTTTTACTTTGGATATTTTCCTTGTGTAATTATAGCATGCACTTCATCACATGACTGGTACTTTCTATGAACAAGATCTTGTATTTGTGTACGAAATATGTATTTGTGCATGCGAAATATTATTTTTTTAAACCTTTTATGTTTTTAACAATTTTCTTACCAAGTTTGTTCTTAGTTTTCCTTTATTGCCTTTTTGGTGATTTCACTTGTTTTGATGAAGCAAGAAGTTTGAAATAATTGTGTAGCTATCTCCTTTTTCTAGTTGTAATATTAGCAGTAATACTACTGATCTGTAATACTTGAAGCAAAATTTTATTCATTGGTTTCTATTTTAAGTCTTGAAACAATCTTTGTGTGTAATGGTGTTATGTGATTCATATCTGCAGGTGAAATATGTGATGTTGAACTTGTTCATCTCTGTATGATTTTTTTGTAGATAACAAAATGTACTTCTGGAATTGCTTGTCTGCAGTCTTTATTTGGTCTTATATTGTTTAAGACGTGCATGCTGACATTAGTGAATTTGACATTTAAAGTTGGGTGCAAGCTCAATTACAAAACCATCCAGATGAGCTTTGGGAAGATGGAGTGCAGGACTACTTGAATCATGCTAAAAGCATCATGGTAATTGGTCAGCAGCTCCTACCTATCTGGGTTCTATTATATAGCTCTCGCACCATTTACATGTATACCTATTATGATCAAAACATAAAAAGGATATCATTCTGCTAGTTTTGCTTACCTATATTTTTCAATGGATGATTAATTGTAAGGAATTTACACATTATAGATTTGGGTTGTATCGTTGGACTTGTATTAGACAACTTTGGGGATTCTTCTGATCATCACATCTTAATTTTTTAACTTTATCATTAGGCAGTGAAATTTAAAGTCATTGTAATCGAGCTGGCATGTGAAGACATGCATCAGATGTCTTCATAGAAGAAGGTGCTGTATCCTTTTATTGAAAATTTGATCAAGTGTTAGCTCCACTATTTCACAAAATTGCCATGTTTTACTATTTTCTGAAAATGCTACCCATAATTAACTGTATAATATGCGTTAGGAGTAACAAGTAGAAAATAAATTCAGGATGACATAGCTTTCACTATTTCATCTCTAGTAAATTTTTTAAGGCTTTGCAGAATTACTTAAATGAACTTGTTCTAGCTCCATTCACCTAACCTGCTATTGCTAATTACTTTTTACATTAATTAAAGGATATTTCATTGCCCTTTTCCTGATCTATCATAAATAGCGAAGAGATAGCTTTAGGATGTTGAAACTTCACGTATGAAAATATGACTGTCTATATATATGCATTAGTAGTGTTTCTCATTTGTCACCTTCAATTGCAGGAGAAATTTACTGATGTTGTTGACTGGTTAAAAGCAAATGCTGCAAAAGGAGATAGTTTGGGGGAGCCTTGTTCTAATGATGTTCAAAGTAAACCTGCATCAGAAATCGAGAGAAACAGTAATAATTTGTTATTGGACAAACCTGGGTTTCCTGCATTTTCTGCACCTACAACATCAACCTTTGGAAGTTCATGGAATACCGGCAGCTTGTTTAATAATAATGCTCCTACAATGTTTGGAGGTATTCTCTTGGGTTATATTTATGCATTACTCGTGTAGGTATTATTTCCATGGACATTTAGCATTCCTAATCTACTGTGCTTTTAGATTTTAGTGTCTGAAGTAATTAGCAGCATGTTCATGGACTTCTCTTGCAGCATCTTATCCATGAAAACACTTGAAACAGAAAGGAAAGCGATACTACCACTTGTAAAATATTATGATCTTGGATATTTGACTCCATCAGATGTCTTAGTCGTATTATGCAAGTCCTATAATGTCCCAGTGGAAGTAATAGTTTAATGAGATGCATGAGACAATACTAGGAACCAACTACTTTTGCCCATTTATTGGCTGAAGGCAATGTTATGGAATTATTTTTGTACATACAAGTGAGCTATTTTACTAAGTTATCAATCTTTTGTTCCATATGTTATACTGGTCCAGTCTCCCAACTTAAACATCCTGCATCTTCAAGTTCAAGTGGGGCTGAATGAGTGGACCAAGTCTTCTAAAACTCAGGATACTCACCTATTTTATTTATATGGCAATATGTCGTATAGAAAAAAAAAACCAAAGTGATATAAGAAGTTCAAAACAAAATCTTTCATTCATTTTTATGTTTGTTGACCAACCTAGTATGGTTTTGTTATGACTTATGAGCCAACATAAAATATGGTATCCGGTGGAGGAGAATTATTAGGGGGCTGAAGCAGTCTTTATTATTTTCATTCATAAATATTTTCTCTTGTCAATCAACTCTCTTTGTATCATGTAATTCCATATGGCTGATGCAATAATATGTAATGAAAACTTTTCTGCCAGTTATGGTCTGCTGATGTATAAAATGTTTTCATTTAGAAGAATTTTGGGTAAATTCATCTTCTGTGACTTTGCCAGTCAAATTCCACCCTTTATTTTGTCTCTTAATTGTCTGAATTTTGATAATGCTTCATTTTCTTACAGGAAGTCAGGTCTCGGTTTTTGGAAATGCAAATACAGGTCCATCTACTGGCGCATCAAATGAGGATGATGGAGGTAAGGAGTGAAAGGCTCTTTGTTATTAATTGATTATTGCAATACTTTTTACACCTGGAGCCTAAGTGATCATAGCATATATATGTTTATGCTGTGCTGAATAAGTACATGTAATAGTCTGTTATTCATGTTTTATGTACATTTATTTTTTAGCAAATATTGGGGGGTGTTTGGCTTGTTGTAGGGAATGAGAATAGGAATTGTAATGATAGTAGTGAGGAATGGTAAAAAAATATGCTCTTTGTCACTTGTTTCTTGTTTGGTGATAGTGAGAAGGACTATCAATACGATTAATTTTGTTTGGTTTGTTTATATTATCTGGGAATGGAATCAAAGTGATTTTTTTGGACTTTTTTTGGGGGGAAAAATCATATTTATTAAATACTATTTCTTAAAAAAAAAAAATTTAACAAGATATAAATAAATAAATAAATAACCCCTTTTTTATGGTGTAAGTGGAATGATTGTCATTCCATCCAAAATCTCAAGGAATGGTGATTCTCAACTTTTGGGATTTCATATTACTGTAGCTGGCAATCAAACTATCAAAGTGCTGTACCAAACATCAATTCTCTATTTCACATTCCAAAAGCCTTCAGCCAAACACCCACTTACTGTTGTTTTGACATAAAAAAATTAGGACAAGGTGTGGCCTCTGGCCTTCCTGAGAAGGCCACAGATTGGAACATTCGTTAGCTACAACTCCCCATAGGGGTCTATACACTCATCATCAAGTATCCATATTTTATGGAAAGGAATACTGAGGTATCTAACACCATTGGCATCTCCAGTGTTTTGCGAAAGACATGTTTTTTTCTTGGTGTTGCCTATTTTATTTTAAACATATAGCCTGTACACCCATTCTTAGATCTTCGGCGTCAAAATGTAGATATTCAAATAAATTATAGATTGTGTCCATTCTGCTGTATGAGGTCACACTGGCAGCAAGGAGGTTTGAGTTTTCTTATGTTATATTTGCTTACTTTCTATAATTTCCATAATTTTGGTTTGGCTGCAGAGCTAGAATAATGGTCTTTCACATATTCAAACCCATATTTCATCTTTACCTTGGTTGTAATTACTATAAAAAATTTGGCTAAGTTTTTGTGAGATTATGGAAAAGCTCTGTGTTGTGGATATTTGGTTTCTTAAGTGGTATTTTTTGTTTCTTCGTGTCATGTCTTTGAGTGCAGAAGATGAGGTCAAACAGCCGAGCAGCCCATCTGTGAAAAAAAGCCAAGAGGAAGGAATTGTTGTTGTGCATGAAGTTAAATGCAAACTTTATGTAAAGGTATGCATCTAAAATAAAATAACAATAAATTATAATTATAATTAATAGTAATAATAATAAGTAACAATTAATTACAGATTACTACAACAACAACTAATACTACTACTACTACTACTACCACCTCTATTTCTACTACTACTTCTACTACTAGTCTACTAGTACTACTACGTCTACTCTTTTTATTACTACTAATACTACATACTACATATACTACTACTACTACTACTGCTGCTACTACTATTACTTTGTGTTTGAAGAAATTTTCCCCTTGTAATGCAACATGGATTTTAGGTAATTATAATTCCAATTAAGCATGGTACTGTGCAACATTGACATACTTTAGGATCATTTATTTACTAAATAATAAGATTATTCATGTTCCAAATTCTCTGATTTTGGTTAACTCAACTTAATCTCCAATAACATTGCTATTATAAATCTGCAAATGACATTCTCAATGTGTAGTTGGTTCACATCAAAATCCTTACTCTTTACCTGCTAGTATTACTTGAGAACAAACAAGCTCATTTCATGAATTATGTACACGTAGAATCCGGTTATCTGGAATCTAGCCTGGATCTTCATAGTGCAATATGAACTGATTCCTTTATATTTTTTTATCTTATTTGAGATGTGATCACATTCAGCTATGTAAACTGTAGCTTGATAATGTCACATCCCCAGTTTAAAATTTCATCAAGACATTTTAGATGTAAGTGGTTTTAGCGAATGGAAACCTTGTTATGCTCATTAACATTTCTACTATGTACGCATCATATTTCTCCATGAAGTGAGAAGATTTTATACTTCGTCAAGTGTTATTAACTATTTGCTTTAGTCCTCATTTCTTTACGTTGTGTCATTTTATATGATGTATTGATATTCCAAAATTCTTGGTGATTGAATATATATAGCACTTGTGCTTTTTAGTGTTTTATATAATGTGCATGGCTACCCTGTTACCAGCCAAGTGATCCAGAGGACAAAGATGCTTGGAAGGATAGAGGGATGGGTCAACTTAGTATTAAATGCAAAGAAGGCATTAGCAAGGGCGCCATCGAATCTAAACCAACAATTGTTATACGTAATGATGTAGGTTCCTTCTAATATGGTGCATTGTGTTTTCTCTATGTGGCACTTTAAAAATGCACTTTTTTTTCTTAATGCTTGGATTAATTGAAGGTGATCTTCATGGTTTATTCTATATTTCTGACTGGAACTAGCAAAATATGTCTGCTTGAACTTTAATCAATGAAAAATATGTACTGATTTATAAATGATATATAATACTGGGTATGTAGTATTTTGTGTCAATTAAACTACATAGTAAGTTAGGTTTATCTTTATTTATTGAAGTATGTGGATATATGAGTTTTATCTTTAGATGGTGCAGTATAATTTGACACTATTTCTTGTTTTAATTGTTAGATGACAAAGTACAAAACTTGATATCACATACTTTTCGTCCAATCATCCTTTCATATCCACAATCATTGCAGGTGGGGAAGGTGCTGCTCAATGCTTTGTTGTACCCTGGCATCAAAACGAATGTGCAAAAGAATTCAGTTGTAACAATACTTCATACTTCGGTAATGCAATGCAACTATGATATTGCCTTTTTTATTATTTCTTTCCCTTATTTGGTTGTAATTTTGTAGACTAATCATTATTTCGCTGATCTTTTACTAGTTTATACTAGGGAACAAAAGGGGTCTTCCTTCTTATTTGTTATATTAAACTGTAAATATAGTATCAAATCTTAAAGGAAGCATATCAACAAACCCAATGTTGTCCCAATGTAAATTTTAACCCAACTGATGACGTGGATTATCAGTTATAGGCTTGACCCCCTGATGAACTTGACTAATACTTGGTCATTTACTGAACTGGATTAGCCTTGGAGTTAAAATACGAGACTGACCATGTTTGGATGTTTGCTTTTATTTAGTCAATAATGAATAATATTCTAAACTTTTTGTTGAAATCACAGTTTTAATGCTTGATTTCTGTATAGAAGAACTTTCTTTTAGACTTTGGTGAAGCAGAATTTCACGATAAAGCTTTTATAAAATTGGCCATCTAGTCTTATTATACTATGTAGACAAACATTGGCATAGCTCATATGGATCAAAGCTTCTAACAATTGCTTGTTCTTTAGTACTTAAAAACGGTGGGATAAAAATGATGTTCACCAAGAAAATTTTCATTACTATAAATCTGCATGTTACGGTGTCTTCAACTATGGCATCAGTACTCAATAATGAGGAATGGGGCAATTATATTACAGTTCACGATAGTAGTTATTCAAGTAAATGGCAGGAAAATGCAATTGTTCAGCTGTTTTCTCCAATGCATCAGTGGTAAACCAGTGCACTTGCTGATTGTTGATTTCGTCATTTGTAATTATTTTTCTCTTTGAAGGCTGACGGTGATAACAGTGGCACTGCTGTTGCTCGTACTTTCTTGATGAGAACTAGGACTGAGGAGGACCGGGATAAACTCGCAGCTGCCATTCAGGAATATGCACCTGCAGGCTAAGGTTTGGAAGACTACAGTGCGAAATTTTTGTTGTACATCTAGCCCATGACCACCATGTTTCCGTATTGTGGTTTACAATGGAGAAAAATTGCTCGCTCTATTTAAAAAATTGGGGAGCCTAATGAAAACTGAGGAAGGCCCAAAATGTATAAACAATATACACCTTGTTTTTACAGGGAGCAAGATGTGTGCAGCAGAAACCGCCACTTCGACTAAGTAAGCTGCCTACACTCTTGTTTGCACCAAACAGTTTATTTCTCTATCTTATGTACTCTTAGTTCATGTTGTGTTCATCCATCTCTACAAATACTACTCTTCAACATAAGTCCGTTATGGGTCATGCAAGATACATCTGTATTGCTTATTACTTTATTATTTTTTAACCCTTTTTGTTTAGGGTTCTTCTATCATGTGTGAGTGGAATTATTTACATTGTCGTTGCTTTTGGGAGAAGGTAATTAGTGTAAGTTTTGAGTCTTTTAACTTGTTATATGTTTTTTCTTAGGTTTGAAACAAAACTAGCCTGATGTTTTGTTTGGTTTGAAGTTTTTTAGTGTTACTTCGTATGCTTATAAGGGTGTAATCGAGTTGAGTTGATAGTCACAAACCCTGAGTGAACTCGATTTAGCTTAGTTATTTGAAATGTCAATCGAATGGAGTGTATGTATTTGGAATTGGGAGTTGTGGATGGTGGAAATGTGGATTTTTAAATCCTTGACTAGGTAAGTAAATACTATAGCGTATTAAAGTTTCAAAATCGCTTAATATGAAATTGCGTCAAGTCAATATATTAAGGTGTATCATGAAAGTTTAATGGTTATATATTTTTAGTTTGTGCGTTTCATTTCAATAATTATATTTTCATTTTGATAGATGAAATTTACATAAAATAATTAATAGTATATTTTTAAATGGCTAATATACATAACTAATATAATTATTTATTATATATTTAAATCTTATATTTCATTCGCCCCATTATAATGATTACATATTTTTAATTTGTGCGTTTTACTCTAATAGTTATATTTTTCTTCTTGGCAGATGGATTTACACTAAAAATTTATACTTCTTCCGTTCCGTCATAGGTCATCATTTACTTTTTACACGTGAATTAAAGAGTATTATTATTTTATGTGTAATGAATAGTTGTATTAGTAGTGAGTGATGTGTCATATGTGGGTTATTTTTATTAAAAGGGAAAATGGGGACTTTTGAATAAAACGTCCAATATAGTAAAATGGGGAACTTTCGGTGGGACGGAGGAAGTATATCTCAATGGGATTATACACAACACTAATAAAACTATTAACTATGCATTAAATATTACTCCCTCTGTCTCATAATAGCTTTTATACTTTCTTTATTTGTTTGTCCCACAATAATTTTCACATAAAAAAAATAAAAAAAAAGAAGGAAATATCACTTTATCCAATAACCTCAAAAGTTACTTTAATTTTAAATTTGTCACTATTTTTTCACACTCATAACATTAGTTTATACTTTATTTATTACCTACAAATACAACAATACCCTTAAAAGTCAATAAAGTTGGTAAAACAAAATTTCTTAAATAACATGGAATAGTAAATGTGAAGGTTATTATGGGATGGAAGAAGTATAATTTTTAATTAACCACACATCAAAACAGTATAGTCTTTAATCACATTCAAAGAAACAAACGTATTTATTATAGTGGGATGAAGTGAATATCTTATAACCCCACTATACTCTGTACATTAAATACTACTCTATATTTTTCTAAATTTCCATTTAAAAAGTAAGCGTAACCATTATGATAAACGAATGGAGCACTTTGAACAGGAGAGGTTTTGTAGCTACATAATTTTGTTACTATTAATTATGATTTTGTGGGGTAATAATTTTTTGAGGTAATAATGTACAGCCTCCACCTCCGCCGACTGCTGTCGTTCTCTGTCTCATCGCTATTGTGGAAATAGTTGCGTGACATTTTCTGTCACGACCCACTTTTCATAACTTATAATTCTTTAATTAACATAAACATCATCATCATAAAATTTGCACATATTTTTTTTTTCTCTCACATAATATATATATTATCCAAACGGTCACACCAGTTCAACATATGTAACTGTTTTCTATCACCACTTCAAACCACACAAATTTATCACAATACTTATTATATAACAAAACATCAGCGGAAATGAAATAAGCCCACGGCCTAGTCCAACAGGTCGTCATCTATGTACATCCACTCGAAACCTTGTAGGAGCTCCACAGCTTTCACAGTACACCACACCACATACTCAAATATTATCAGGCTCACCTACAATGCATAAACTAGTGAGACAAAAATCTCAGTAAGTAAAAATCATGCATGACAATGCATGAAAATGCTTTTATTTTCTAATCTTTCTAGTTGGTCTCTTTTATTTTAAAAATTGTTCACGTTGCGGGATCCCCACGACACACTTATGATATGCACCCCAAATGAGCTCAATGGGGATGATTTTTCCGAACTTCGAAAATAGTGCTGAGAACGATTTTTCCGAACTCTGACAAAATGGTGGGGACGATTTTTCCGAACCCCTAACAAAAAATATCGGGAACGATTTTTTCGAACCCTAACAGAGATGCATATATAGTGACCGCACACACCATTAATATCTTATTAATTTTAGGGAAAACACTTTTCATGATATGCATGGTATGCAACCAGTGCAATTAAATATACATCATAAATCATTTATAACATCAATATCAACATTTAATCATAAATAAAATAACAACTTAATTTAATTTACACAAATCCACTTCACCTTGGATCACACGGATCTCTTATAATAACAACTCCATCTTGGATCACACAGATCCTTATATAATACAATAATATTATTTCAAATTACATAACTCCACAACTTGTATAATCAATTAATCCCAAATAATTCATAACATAATTAAACTAATCACAAATAATTCACAACATAATTATCACATATTAATCACAAATAATTTACACACAACATATTTATGCATTGTAGTTGGACTTCTACTTACTTGGACTCCGATAATATTAATACTAAAGACCCGTGAAGAATTGTAATTAATTCCTTCCTTCCCGCTCCGGCACGAACCCTTCCCTCTCTCTCAAATTTTTTTTTTTCGATTGAATGTTGGGGTGTGAGGTGATGAATTCCTCACCCCGTATATATAGGCAAGGGGAAAGAGATTTGGGGATGACAAATTTCAATTTGGCCACTTCAACATGCCATGCATGAAAAGTGTATTTATACACATAAAATAATTTACTCATATATCCAAATTAATACACGTAAATATTTATGCACACATATATTCACATATTGTCACCATTATTATCACAGATGTCTCAAATAAAATGTAAAGATAAATAAAATTGAGAAATAATTGTCACATAATTATAAAATACACATAATACAAATTAAATTATATTGACACACTAGTAGTGAGAAACTTGGGTATTACATTTTCATATCTTCCTCTCCTCATCACGGTGTTAGTTTTCTCATATCTCCATCATCACTTTATATATGGTTGAACCTTCCTCCATCGCTTAAGATCTGTATTACAGATCACTTCAATACATCATCGCATCGGTCTTCTGAGCACTTTGACCATTTTCTCAGATCTCCACCATCACTTCATACATGGTTGCATCTTCCTTTATCGCTTAAGATCTGTATTATAGATCACTTCAATACATCGTCGCATCAGTCTTCTGAGCAATTTGTCATCTTCTTCAAAATTTTCTTCTCGGTGCGGATATTATCACTTTACATGTCAAATCTCAACCTTCCAGATTTGCACAACATCAATAAAAAGTTTCTTTAGATCTCTTTCTATCACTCCAAATCTGCATTATTGTTTTGGAAACTCATAGCCTCATCAACGATTTCTTAAGGATTTGAAATTTAATTACGAATTTACAATTGATTTAATATCAGACATGTTAATTTTGTTGCATTGGAAACTCGTAGCCTCATCAACGATTTTTTGAGGATTTTGAAATTTAATTACGTAATTTACAATTGGTTTGATATCAAACATGTCAATTCAGTATTTTGAATTGTATTGTTATTTGATGACATTTTAAATGACTATAATAGTTTTACTTTATTAATATGAAAAAGTCTCTTCTGAGATGGTAATTTCATGAGACAGGTCGACTTGTTGTTAAAGTATGTTTACTATATAGATAAAGTATATTAATTAGTAGTTAAAGTATGTTTATTTAAATATGATGAATAATGAATTAAAGTCTGTTTTTAAAGTGTTATAGTATGATTCATTGCAAAAATACTTTAACTACTAATAAGCATATTTTATCTGTATAATAACTATACTTTAACAGCAGGTCAACCCGTCTCACCATCCGTCTCACATAAACTCGTCTCACAAAAGAGTATCTCTATTAATATATATGTTTGCATTTATAAATGTATTATTCTATTTATACTAAAGTATAACATTAATAAATAAATAAAAAGTAAAAACGTATACACTTATTAAAAAAAGTTTATACGTTAGTGAATTAAAACTTATAAACTTTGATAATAAAGTATGTGTGATTTTACATCTTAACGATATTATTTTTTGTTCAAATTTTTAATTAACTGTTGAATGTAGTAATTAATTTTATAAATAAAATTGTATTATATTACTCCAATTTTTAAATATACATTTAAGTATTTAATTAAATTATATTTAATCAACTCTAATGTACATTTATTTTCTATATTAGATCTTATAATAAAATGTATAACATTTTATCTAATATGTATAACTATTTTTCTCTAATTCTTGGATTCATAACAATAGAAACTAGGATAATATTTACTTTTAATGTGATCCTTTTGTTCATCATATTACACTTGTTTTAGTAGAAATTGAATGTGGATGTTGGTCTTGATTTTCCTATGGGCTATCGATATTGTGGTTAATTTTGAGTTAAAATATTAGTAGTTTCTAGCAAGAACACATTGATGGTAGGGTTTTATGATATTTTGTCAAACAATGATTGGCTTGTTTGCAGTTCATTGAATTTTGTCTTTGCCCTTATACATAGTTGAAATATGGTCTGCTATTTTTGTTCAATTTCAATGTGACAATGTGGGGATGCTCTTTAATAGCATGAAGTCTCTCTTCATTACAGATTATCATTTTTTAATCTTTAGGAGTACAAATATTTGAAAGGTTATAGGTCATCACTCCCACTAAGGTTCAAACTATATATATATATATATATATATATATATATATATATATATATATATATAAACCTGTTTTAAACTTTAATTTTATCTAAAATCAATTAATAAACTAATATGTATAATTAAATTTAATAAATATATTGTTAAATATAATATCAATATTATTTTTTAAAAAAAATAATACATTTATTGAGGAAAACATATACATTATTAAATTACACTATCACCTCACTAAGATTTGGACTAGTAAAATTCCAAAAGATGAATTCAAAATAAAAATTAATTAAAATTATGATCACACCACCACAGCAAAATCGGGCACCTCCACAAGTGCTACACCAGCACAACACAGATTTCTTTCCTACTTCGAGGCAATAGTGTTTGGAAAATAAACTGAGGAATTGATTTTGCTAGTGAACTTTTCACAAACATTAGTATGCATAGCAATAGTGTTTGGAAAATAAACTGAGGAATTGATTTTGCTAGTGAACTTTTCACAAACATTAGTATGCATCTCCTAAACCACGTTACAGTACCAATCGCTGAAATAGTGTGTCATGTTTTCTTTTTAGGGTGCGGTGGGTCTTTTTAGGGACGGTGAGGCAATGGATGACACCCAAACAATTATGCTAAATTATTTTCTAGATGTAATTTTGTGAGATGTAACTCTATAAAATCGCGGTCCAAGCACGCACTTTGCCTATTGACACTTAATAAAATAATGTATTAATATTTACTCAGAAACACTTAATAATACATGTGTAAACATATATTCTTTTACCAAGATTAAATATTACAAATCAATAAAATATTTTTTTAAAAATATTTTTTATACCAAACCGTCATAAAAATAATGTTTTGTAAGCTTTAATTCCCTATTTTAGTCGTGGAACTGATACTTATCTAAAATCAATTAATAAACTAATATGTATAATTAAAAATAATAAATATATTGATAAAAATATTGATTAATATAATATTAATATTATTTTTTTTAAATAATAATACATTTATTGAGAAAAATATATACATTATTAAATTACAACCAATTCATATTTGATTATGAAAATGCATATAAAAATTTATTAAATTTAATACTACTTTTTTTTATAAATTAAATTAGACAATGACTAGAATAGGACAGGTTTTTTTTTTAATTTCATACATGGTCAGCTTGGAACGTGATCGCCTCGCACCGCTCTTGTTATCTTCGCTGTTTTCTCTATCGCTTTCGCTGGGGACCCGCCTACACTTTGGAACACCTTGTCGACGCATCTTCACTATATTGAATCTACTACTATCTTCTTCTTCTTCATCTGATGTTGTCGGATATGGCTATACTCTCCGATCAGTCAACACCAACCCAACCGGAAAGTCATTGACTTCCACTCTTCAGCTTGTTGACCACTCCTCCGTTTTCGGGCCCGACATCCCACTCCTCTCCCTCACTGGCCACCGCCAGGTAACTCTAGCATTACTTCATCACTATATCTGACCATTAAATCTAGAATTTGACGGTTGGAATCTCATCTCTCCAGCTTGAAAACAAGAGACCGCCTGCGGGTCACCGTCACCGAGAATCCCAGATGAAAAATCCCGAACAAAGTTCTTCCCCGCCAACGCCGCTGGGAAGAGACCACTTCCACTACTGCAGCCGCGCTCCGTCGCAACTCTCCCATCCAACTTAGACCTCGTCTTCACCTTCCACAAACCACCCCTTTCGGCTTCACCGTCAGCCGTCGTTCCTCCGACAACACCTTGTTCGACGCACCCCACCCCACACCACCCCTCCACCTACCTTGTCTTCAAAGACCCAATTTGAAGTGATCCTGGAAGTTGCTTCTTAGTTGTTGATGAATGAGTTGTTGATATTTTTTATTTGTTTCTAAATAATATGTTGTTATAACAAAGACTCTGCAAACTAATTGAGTGTTTAATTAAGAATGAAAATTTATAACTTTATTATCACTTTATCCATCGAAAAAATCAACAACCAACTATAATATGCATGATTTTGCTCATTTGAGGAAAAAAATATATTTTGATAAATGTTTCACAAATTACATATATTAGGTTATACCTATCAAATTTTATATTCAATATAAATTGGTAGATCACTTTGTTTAAATAATTAGATTACTCTTTTAAATTACTTGGATTACTTTTTGGAATTAGTAGGATTATTCTCTGATAGAATTAAATTGTGTGTCACCCTTTTATAAATAATTATATTAATATTTTGAATTAGTAATATTACTATTCAATTTTGATACTCTGATTTCTAAAATAATTAGATCACTCTTTGGAAATTAATTGGATTACTCTTTAGTGTTAGTAGGGTTACTCTTTGATTTATACTCTGATTTATGAAATAATTAGATTACTCTTTGAAATTAATTGGATTACTCTTTAATATTAGTAGGGTTACTCTTTGATTTGATACTGTAATTTCTGAAAATAAATAGACTACTCGAATTAGTAGGATTACTCTTTGGTTTGATTTGAGACTCCGATTTTCTAACAATAAAGTTTTTTTAATAATAACTTAATTTGATTACTCTATAAAAATAATTAGGTTACTCTTTGGAATTTATTAGATTACTCTTTCATTTCAAACTCCGATTTTCTAACAATAAAGTCTTTTTTATAATAAATTAATTGGACTACTCTATAAAGATAATTAGGTTACTCTTTGGAATTTATTAAGTTATCTTTATAATGAATTAGATTACTCTTTGATTTGAGACTCAAATTTTTTTAACAATAAAGTCTTTTTTATAATGACTTAATTGAATTATTCTATAAAAATAATTAGGTTACTCTTTGAAATTTATTAGATTACTCGTTATAATGAATTTTGAATTAATCCTTCATTTAAGACTTCGATTTTCTAACAATAAAGTCTTTTTTAATAATGAATTAATTGGACTATATAAATCCAAATTTGATGAAAACATCCAAGATCGTCAAAAAAATTTTTTTTAAAAAAATTCGATACGCCAATGATTTGGTCATTCCATATGGAGAATCAAATTGAAAACTTAACAACATTGAGGAATTGTGCTATTCTATGTTAATTAATAAAGTTTTCTGAAGGTCTACTATTTCTTATGATCAAGCATGCTTACTCACTACATGACATATTTTACACTATTCAGACGGTATTTAATTTCCTTCACAGTTCTCATTACTGTAAAAATATAAATTGAGTTGTTAACTATTTTATTGAATTCATCATTTTTTAGGTCAAATCGACAACAAAAACTCAACACAGAATAAATTGATAGGAAAACGAAATGAAGGTAAACCATTAGAGAAAGAATTACCAAATAGAAACAAACGAGTAAATGCAAAATAGTAGGAGAAAAGAAAGAATAAAGAATAAAGAGCACTCCCGCCTGTAGGAATAGTCGGAAGAACACTCAGGTGGTAGTGCGGTGGGCATTGGTTAATAATTTCAGAGTAATTCATATGCTCTAATAATCAAATCATTCAACTCAAAATGGAGAATGCTAACTTTGCCGCTCCATCGACCCAATCGTGGCTCACCAAATCCTCCACCGCGGCTCCTTCGCCCTTTACTGCACTCCCTGCGTCCTCCGCCACCACACCGGCGCCTATTGCCCTCTCTGCTCCGACGTCCATGATGACTCTACCGCCTCCCACGTCATGTGCCACCGCTGCCCCCCCCATGGCCAACGCCGCCTACCTCCCCATGTCGCGCTACCTCTGCAACCAGTGGGGATTGGGCCAGTCAACTGTTGTGCCTGCCAAAATTACCGATGTGTAGAAGGAGAATCCTATACCTCTTGTGCGTGAAGCTCGAAATCATATGGTTACCTGCGAGATTTCCAGTAACCCGCGAGATTTCTTCTCTTGGATCCAGAAAAGAAGATGGTGGATCCGCGAATTTAATTGTTGATGTATAGGATTCGGTTGCACCAGTCAATTCAAGGGACTAGTTGTACCCTAGTCCCTCTCATTAAATTATTATACATTTAAGAGTAAAATGTAATACAATAAATTAAAATAAAAACTTCCCAATCAATTCTCCATCCCTTTTAGAAATTCATCTTTATTATTCATTTGTTCCTCGATTGCATCTGAGATGGATTCAGCTGATTAAAATATAAATATCTGGATTATATGTTAATTTTGCTCCCATTGTACACTAAAAACATTTGTATAGTAGTACTTGTCTAATTTTTTAAAAATAAATTAATTATGTTATAAATAAGATGGAAAATAAATTATTAGTAGGGTGGGGATGTTGTTTTTAAAATGTAAAAAATAAATAAAAATTCTTGTGTGTAAAAAATAAGGTGGAAGATTGTATATAAATTTTGAAATTTGAAAGTGTGATGTGACATTCTTTGAAACACCATATATGCAATAACATTTCTAAGGGGGTGATTCAAAATGGGGAGACGTATGACTCAACATTCTTTTAGTTAAATAAACATGTTTCATGTTTGGGTTCTTTTAGTTGAAAAATAAAAAATTATATATCTTTACTATATATTTCCAACTTATAGCTCGAATGACATATATAGCGTTTGTAGTCCAACGGTTAGGATAATTGCCTTCCAAGCAATAGACCCGGGTTCGACTCCCGGCAAACGCATTCTCTCATGTTCACTTTGTCACAGTTCTAATTAAACAATTTTAATTTTCTTTTGCAATCTCTTGTGTTGACTTTGTTATAATCTTTACCAACTACTATATGTCACTATTTTCAAACAATATGGAGTAGTATTTTTTCCCTCTTTTTTGGGCCTCTGTCAATATGATTCATGCTGCTGCTAATATAGGGAATTTAGATTTAGATAATGGATCAAAACAAATATAATCCCAATTAATTTATACTCCCTCCGTTCCCTTGACACGTATTCATTTTGCCATTTTGGTACGTCCCAATACAAAGTATCCATTTCATTTTTTGGATTAATTTGACACACATGTGGCCCACAATCAATACTAATACAACTACTCACTACACATTAAAATATCATTTCTCTCACCTCATTATACATTAAAATATTATACTCCTTATTAGCGGGACAGAGGGAGTATAACCTTGGGAATGAATTACATTATATAATCCCAATTCAAAAACATGAAGATGAGTCCATGCTGATTTAAAAATTTGATACATAAAACAAATGGAGAAGCTCATACATATGTTGAGTCTACATTTTAGTACTCCAAACACCATGGCCAATGTCTCCTCTTCTATATTACACAATCTCTACTCCTATTATCACCCAAATACCAGAATCACCATACCTCTCCCTTAAACAAACACCATCTTCACATAAATTACGCCTTAATTTATCGAGAAACACTTGGCTTCGCTCTACTAGCAAACAAGTGAGGATCGCAACGATGCAGCACTAGGAATCTGGGTGCAGGAAGACCAGCGGCTGACTGAAGCAGTGGATATGAGGTCCAGATGATCGAGTTCACCCAGACCAATTGTGTGGTTCCTCTTGCTCTGCAAGCTCGTTGACTTTGAAACGCTCGTCCAAACTCCCCTTCGAACTTCTGGCTTTTGCTCTGGTTCATCTGATCGCTGCCCTTTGGATTGTGCAGGATCAGGTGATAAGATTAGTTTTCTTATACTTGGTTCTGAAAGTTCAAGAAAAGAGTACAAGAGTCAAAACAAGTACATTTTGGTAAAAAGTGTTTTGAATATCCAATGGCCATCTATTGTACGGTTTGTGAGGCTTCCACCCACGTAGTTCTCCCATTTTAGGAATGAATACAAAGAAACTGTATTTTTAACCTAACAAGTGTTAAAATGCAAGTGTACAAGATTTTCAATGAAGTAATTAGGACTCTTTTTCGTTGTACGGATGAAAGTGGAAAATGAGACTATCTTTCGCGGACAGAGTGAGTAAAATAGCATGTACACACGCGTTTAAAGAGCATATAAAATTCCAAAGTTTTTCCAATCATATACACGCAGATTATTTCACAAAGGTCATAAAAAACATTTCAACTATAGTGACAAGAGAAAGAAATCGTGCGCTAACTACTAG
Organism: Pogostemon cablin; assembly: GCA_023678885.1. NCBI lineage: Eukaryota > Viridiplantae > Streptophyta > Magnoliopsida > Lamiales > Lamiaceae > Pogostemon > Pogostemon cablin. Next base: position 35,596,558 of record CM042951.1, read on the forward strand.
TACCGAGTTAAAATATTAAAATTCAACAACGAAAGACATACCTCCATCAATAGATAGAATTTTGGCCTTGAAACATAATGTATCTTGACTTGGTTCAAATGCAGAGATAGGAGTTGAAAACGTAAAACTGGGCATCGAAGGAAATGGAGATGAAAATTCTGAATCATGTGCCTTACAGCAGCTACCAGAATATATATCTCCAGACAGAGGGGAATCAGCGCACAGGTTCACTAGGGATGAAGAGAACGACGATCTGCATGAGAAAACAGGGGAATCTTTCTTCTCACTGCTAACAATTAATGGCGACCCATCTTGGAAACTTAGATCCTGGTCCCTCGCAACAGGTGAACCAGAGAAAGAATAGCCACCTATTTCTAGCTGTTGACAACCGAGATTATCCCATCTGTAGGATTCTTGTGTACCCTGCGGGGTGTCCTTTGTCCACGAGTGAGCTGAAAATTTTTCATAAATATCTTTACCAGCAATCTTGTAAAATATATTTAATTGAGTGCTAGAATCAGATTACAAAATTCCAGGCTTCCAGCTGAATTTGTTTCGGATGACATAACGGGCACAACCAGTTGGAATTGAATTTTCCACATACAAAGTGTTCAAAATTCGGTTAAAAATGGTTGTCCAGAAAGGTCACCAAAACAATAAATGCTGAATCTTGAGCAAAATCAGGAATATAATATTTTGATGATGAATGTCCTGTAGAATAAAACATAGGCATTTGGACACATTCTTTTGCAGGCAAAACAAGTTTGTTTTACGAACTAAGGGGCTGTTTGTTTAGCAAACTTCCAAATGAGGAATTGGAAAGGAATGTAAACATGGTGATTGGTTCAATGCTTTCATTTATTGCTACAGTTTTTAAATTCCAAAAACCAATGAATCCTCCTTCCAAGAGATTTTGGGCACTACCATTCCACGCAATAAAAAGAATATAAAATGAACTTTTCATACATTATTGTAATATGAGAAGTCATCAAAATAATGTTCTCGGAAAATAAAAAAGAAATTAATTAAATAAAATATCAAGTTTGATTCTATTCCTAAAAGTACAACAAAACAAAATTTATGGCCTTGACAGTGATTCTCATTCAACCAAACAATTCAATCATAAGAAGCATATCCTTTACCATTCCCCACTACTATCATTACCATAGCTAAAGGCCCCTGGCTAAATTTTTTCGAAAAGTAATAACTAGTTAATAAACTGTAGGTTAATCTGAAAAAGAATGAATATCAACACCATCAACATACCAAGGACTTGAGCAGCAGTTAATCTCTTCGAAGGATCGAAACACAGCATCCCGGAAATTAAGTCCTTAGCTGACATCGAAATGTGATCCCAAATATCAGAATGGAAACACAAATTTGCAGCCCTAACAGCATCAAATATGGTTGATTTGGTTTTCCCCCAAAAGGGAGGGATTCCACTGAGCAAAATGTAAAGAATAACACCAGCACTCCATACATCAGCTGCCTGTGTGTGGCCTCCTACCAACACCTCAGGCGCTATGTAAAATGGGCTTCCAACAGTCCCATGCAATGTCTCTCCTGTTCAACAGAAGCTAAAGGTTCTCAATACATCACTTAAAAGTTATCCAAGATAACATTAGGTCATTTTAATTTATGAAATTACAGCTAAGAGATTCATAAGTCACCCAATAACTGCAGATATTCACAAGTCACTACATATGTTGTATAAAAATAATGTAGAGAGGACAAAGACATTACCAGGTTTGATATATGTTGCAAGACCAAAGTCTGCCAATTTGATAGGTGAGGAAGACCTAGACACTAAGAGGATGTTTTCGGGTTTCAAATCTCTATGTACAATGCCTTTATCATGACAATACGAAACCACTTCCATGAGCTGCTTAAATATTCCATGAGTTTCATGCTCTGACAGTCTTCCCTGTTGCTCTATTCGATGAAATAGCTCTCCACCAGCACAAAGCTCCATCAGCAGGTGTACATAATCCTCCTCTTCATATACAGCCTTGAGATCCACAACGTTCTCATGCCCCGATAACTTAGTCAATATATCAATCTCGAGCTTCACACTACGAACATCATCCTCAGTAACCAATCTCTCTTTGGCAATAGATTTACAAGCCAAAACTTCACCTGTTAACTTATCCGTGCATTCTCTTATAATCCCAAATCTCCCCCATCCTAACTGATTTCCAAGCACATAGCGCTCCCTAAAATTAGAATTCTGAGTCGAACCCAAAATCGTTTCGTTCAAGAACAAGGAATTGTAACAATTGAAAGGATGCACCCTAATCTGGTCACCACTAACAGTTCTGGCCAAGTCCATAACCAGACACCACGGTTCTGGTAAAATCACCAATGCCCAGTCAAAATTATCCACCCCAACTTGCAGAAACACAAAATTATACCTTTAGTTAAAGCAATGAAAGAACCCTTCTTCTCCAAGCATTCAGCAATCCACTGAGTTTCCTTCCAACTCAGTAATCCCTGTCCCTCCCAACAAGAAAAAGACAATCTTTTTCACATCCTGATAAAATAGCAGAACAAATTCTCAAATCCCAAAGTTGATTAATTTTTCTAGAATTCAGCAGACAGAAATATTCTTCCAAGGGTTTTGTAGGAAGAAAAAATCGTTTAAAAACCTCAGCCTTTGTAGAAAGATCTAACAAAAAACCGAAAACAATTAAGAAAACAGGGAGAGGTTGCATTAATTTCACATTAAAGATAAAAACTTTGGTTGGTTTCCAAACAACCCAACACTATTTCTTCAAGAACACAAAAAGTAAAGGTAAAAGAGTTCGATCTGAGAAGAGAAGAAGCCATCCAGAAAGAGTTCACATCAACGACTAACGGATTGATTGGGAACAAAAACACAAGTGATAAAAAAAGAGAAATCAAACAACGTCATAATAGCTGGAATGTTAGAGAGAGAAAAACCTGGAGGGAGGAGAAGAGGTCCGTTGCAGCAGAGAGAGGGCTTCAAACATTCTCCACTCCACATTTCAAAACAACTCTCTTTCATGCTTAGTAACCGAAAACCGGAAGTACCTGTGAGTCAACAGGAGAAATTAATACATTGCTCTAAGTATACCTAAATTCGTATATTTGGTTTTTTAATTATTGTAATTTTTAATTTTAATTTTTTTTATTATTTTGAAAGAAAAGAGGAAAAATATTCTCTCAACATTGTTGGTTGAAAGAATTAAATAATTTGGGATTGAGAAGGTTGTTATGCGTAATTCAAGTGATAAGAAAAAATGAATGATTATGATAGGCTGCAGCTTAATTGATCCGAATTTTGAATCACTTATTCATATAATTTCTATCTATTTTCATAGAACTTACGTTACAACAAAAAAAAAGACTTTTTTTTATCTATGATTTGCTAACTATGAGTAAAAGATAGTTGAGACAATAAACAAGTTTATAATTATGCATTGACTTGAATTGAATTTGAAAGTACTTACTCTCTCCGTCCCCTTTAAAGAGTATTTTTTTTTCATTTTTGTTGAACCGCTCAAAGGATCTTATTACTCTTTTTATATAGGATCCACACACATCCACTATATAATATGGAACCACATACCTATTAATACAACAATTTACCACATATATTAAATAATAATACTTCTTAATCCACGTGCAAAAAGCAAAAGATCCTTTTTAAAGGTAACAGATGGAGTATATATAACTCATACAGTGTACTCTTTATACACTTTAAGCGTGAGAGTTAAACATTAATATATATCATGTGAGCATATGTGGATTAAGCACTTGAATTGATGAAATAATTATTTAAACTTGCATGTTTTGAATGAATTTGTAGCTATGTGAATCGAGTTAAGATCGATTAAATCTTTGGAGGCCTATTTTTTTTTAATCGTCCCTTGTTTAACATGATTATCTATCTCATTTATCTTCTCTTATTTTGCATTTTTCATTGTTTGGGGACGAACAACACTTAAATTTAGGGGTTTGATAAGAGTGGAAATCATATATTCTTAAATTCGATTTAATAACTTTTTGAGTAGTTTAATTATCATATTTAGCACTAAAAATTTTACTTTGCATATAATTGTGAAAATGATGCATTTGAGGTATTTTGTCATGTTTGAACAGAAAAAAGGGACAATGAGATCAAAAGTTGAAGTTAGAGTTTGTTTCGTCGAAATGCACATGAAACAAGAAAATCAACTCGACGTTGATGACCAGATTCCAATGAAAGTCCAATCGAGCTATCCGAGCAATATTTTAAATCTAGGGATGGTAATTCTTGACACGACACGATAGCACGACACGAACATAACGCGATAATTGTGGGTTGGTGTTTGATCTTATTGGGTTTGTGGCATTATCGTGGCAAACTAATAAGGACACCAAAATTTCATGTCGGCTTCGTGTCAACTGATCGGTGTCATTTTTATTTAAATTTTAGTGTTTTTTATTGTATTTTCATGTGATTTTATCCGTTTTGTGTGACTTTTGGTGGTGTTTTATGTTCATATGGAGTTTTATGATTTGAATTAATAAATGTGTGAATTTCATGATTAAGTGCCTTAAATTGCGCGATATTTGTAAATATTTAGAGAATTAGTACTTTGGGAAGAATTTATGTGATTTTCAGGTAAAAATGGATTCTAGACATGAAAAGGAAGATGTAGCTAGAAAAAATAGAGCTCAATTCGGAGTTGAAACGAGAGATAACGAGCCAGAACAAAATTGCTGAAAACTGCACCAACTCGACCAGAGTCCCGAACTCGATCCCAGCTCTATTTCCGAGCTCGACCAGAGTCCCAAACTCGAGTCGAGCTCGGCCAAAAGTTAATTTTTTTATCAACACATGCTCTAGAAGCTTCCAGGTGAATAAATACATGTTTTGAGCGCAAATGACAGGAGGAATCATTCTAGAACTGCTCCACACACACTTTACACCACATTTCACACACATTCATCTCCACTTCATCCATCCTTCACTTCATCTATCCTTTCCACTTGATCTCCTCAAATCCATCAATTACTCCATCAATCCACCAATCTAAGAAGGGAAGATCATCAAGAAGTGAAGATTTGAGCATGTTGAAGGAAGAGATGGCCTATTTTGAAAGGGAAGTCAACTTACCTTTAATTTGTGATTTTCTTCATTATTTGGCTCAATTGGAGCATGCCATGAATTGTAATAAATTATTAATGATTTATAGTGCCTAGTTCTCATGTGAGGCTAGCAATATGATTGGATAGAGATTATGTAGATTTTGCACACCACATGTTTGATAAATTGATTGTTATTTTTTTCCTATCATAAATGTTATTCTCATCTTATGTATGATTTATATGATTAAATTCTCTATTCATGATGTTAGGATGACTATTCCAATATTATGCTTAGGGTTTTAATTGAATAATTGATTGCATTAGGTGACTATATTAGTATGTGGGGAGTTTGATCATAACATTCATGTGCTTAGAATCTCATAATAGGACATTAGTGATGATACTTGTGAAGGTGTTTGAATTAATGAGGGGACCCAAGCCAAAACTCACTTGACCTTAGAAAGGAAACATGGGAAAACGTCTCTGCCTCGTAGAGAAATTTTTCGTGATAATATCTCTCGTAGGTATATTAATATCTGTAAGTACCTATTGGAATAGTGAGGATTGGAGACACTCTTAGTGAGTGCCCTTAATATCATAACATGATAATCATCAATGCATGTGTGTGTGTGTGTTTATATGCCTTTTCCATGATGTTGCTTGGCTTGCATACTTCTTAGATTGCTCACCTTCATCCATCTTCCATGTCCATTGTATCTTTCTATCTTTAATTGCTTTCTTAGTGGTTAATTGTAGTTAATTCAACTCATCCTTTTATTGATTAGTCATTATAGAGTAAAACATCTTTCGAATACGAATACATACACTTTCTTTCTTGGGTTCGATATTATAAATTTTGCACTTGATCACTACGGTCTACACAACGATAGAGTACGCTTGCTCTAATCAATTTATACCAAAATTGAAACCAAGTTCATCAACCCGTTAAACGCGATTAATATTAACAGATGACCCATTAACCTATTAACAACCTGATAAAAATATAAAATTTGGTAAATATATGTTATTATAAATACTCATTAATAAATTTAAAATATATTTACTTAAAAAATATTACTTTTAATTAGTATTTTAATTTTTTATTTTCTTATTGTGTTGTTATCGTGTCGTATCAACCTGATATTTTTTGTGTTCATGTCATGTCGAAATGAATTCTTATCGTGCCTTATTCGCATTTGCCCTTTCATGTCGTGCCACTATCGTGTCAATACGAAACTCGACCCAATAGCATGAATTGCACCCCTATTTAAATTCATCCGGACGATGATGTATCCGACCAGAATTCGATCATGTAAGATAGAATCTTGTTGGATAACGATCGAAAAGCATACATTTGATGATGAATGTCCAACAATCTGACGGAGAGTTGAGAGATCTGGCAGATGTTGAATCCGATCGGATGTTGGGTGGCTTCTGTTGACGATTTGGTCGAATGGGGTGTGCTATTCGATGAGTGATATGATCAAATCGTGGTTTAATTTGTGGGCTAATTCAATCAAATGATTGGGTCCTGTGTGTATTTTTGGCCCGTATTTTTCAGCTCGGCTCATTCATCCGATCAATACCCTAAGTTATCTGATTCTATAATTAGAGTGCTTTAATTGACATGAGAAATAGCTCTTGGTACCAAATTTCTCACCCCACTTTCACACCAATTTTAACCATCATCCACCATCCATCTGGAAAGGATTTAAGAGGGTATTCATCTACTTGATCAGGAGACGGGTTTTCCAGCGAGAATGGAGTTGAAGATGGAGAATCACACTTCTAGGGTTTTTCTTCTTTTTACTAAATTATCTTTAGTTTTTAGACTCATGGGTAAGTTTTCATTCATCTCCATGATTGTTGCTTGTAACAACCATGATCTAAATTTCTTTTTGGTAATATATTGGGGTTTTGAAAGTTTAATCATGTCTTATGTATGACTTAAGCATTATATTTAATATTTTTGCAAACTTTTTATTCTTATATTGAAGTAAACCATTTAAGGCTTTTATGACCGTGTTCTTGATTCTTGTTTCTTACTGTAGATGCAAGAAGTTAGCTCGAATTGCTATGTTATTAGAATTATGAATGTGGCATGATTATACTTTTATATATTTGTAAGTGAAATGAATTAATTCATATAACTTTTAATTATTAGACAATCAATGTAGGATGACTGATTTCTAGCAAAACATTATTGTAGGAAAATTTGGATAAGAAAGCCTTAAAATCAATTCCTTAAGTACGTATAGAGGAGCGATATTGCATTAGCCTTTATGAAATTCTGGATAAATCACATAGAAAGGGAATAAAGAGGTTGTAGGAATTTGCATATTTAATTTTTTTAGTACTTAAAAAGGGAAGTTTAAAGTTCTGGACTTAATTGAAATTTTGTATGAAGTACCTAAAAATGAAATAGTAGTTATTTTCTGATTTGATCCTAGGATTTTATTTTCTTTTAAGATTGTTAAATTTCACTTGATTATAATGGTTTAGCATGCTTGAGTTATCATTCCTATGAGTGTCTGTATGAAAATAATTTTGAGTCTAGGGAATAATTTGGCATGATTAAATTAGATGTTCTTAGTATTATAAGTCTCTTATCTTGAAATACTTAATTGTTTTCTCAAAATCTTATTTTATTTAATTATTTATATGGATTTATTACTACCTACTACAAATTCTACAATCATATTACTATTAGATACGATAGAATAAAAATATTATTAATAAATACAATAGATTAAGGTGAGTTACTCAATATATCCCTATATAACTATATAAGAAATCTAATCTCAATCGCTATAATAATATCCTGAACACCAAACAATCTTCTTCTTTCTAGTTTTTCCCTAAAAAAAACTCTTACTCATTCCATAGGTTTTCCGACATCCTTCTTCCGATCAGAAAGGGAGAGTGTTTTGGGGCTGCCTATTATGCTCCAAGCGTAGTGCCCTATCTCCTCACATCCTAATTACTTGCGATCAGCGATTGGCGTAGTCATAGAAGAAAATTATAGAACTACAACTCCCATCGTGGCCTTACTTTTGCATCTACTGAGTTCGGCGCAACCGAGTTCACTCACTTATTGACACGGAGGCATTATTCCCAAGAGTCGTAGTTTCACTCGATATTCGTTCCCCTCCCTTATCATGTGGTTTAGATGTGATCTCATTTTGTATATGAATAGTTTTTATTATCTTATATCAATCTTGTTATATAATGGCAGACGAGAATCGTTTGACATGATATGATTGGCAGGCATTGCCCTATGTTTGTTGTTAATCATGAGGTTAGGTTTTTTTTAAGGGATTATTTATGAGTTAGGGATTTCTTCTTGTATGAGTTCTGATTTTTTGTTAAATTCATTGTTTAGATATGAAATTAACTTCTAATGGAAGAATAAGCCTTCCATCAGTCTGATTGTTCAGCAGCTTTTCCACCTTTTTATAAAGTTTAATTTTTTTTCCTTCCTGCAGCGACATCATTGATTGGAATGGATTTGCACGCGTGAAACTCATCCAGTGGTTAAGAAAATTAGATAGTTCATCAGCTATTCTAACAAAAAAATACGATGAAGTTGACTATTATTTTCTGAACACAAATATTTTGTATACCGATATTGAACACCAATATATTTGAACATCCAACTTTGAAAATTAAATAATATGAGTTTCTGGTTACCGAAATATTGAACATAAAAAATTTAAGAACGCAATTAATGCTTATTTTTAATAAATCAAGTGATACGATTATTATTTTGGAATTATGGTAAACCTTCACCGATTTTTAGGGAGTGAATTATGGGATAATTTTATGGATTCTATTTACCTTATTCAGAAATATTAGAAAGTAAGAAACCATTGGTATTCAGAAAATTTTTAGCATAGTATTCAGAAAATATCTTAATCGTATAGTTACAAACGAATACATTAAAATTTAAAAATGGTATTCTGCAAAACACTACTCATACATAACAGAATTCGATATCATACAGTATTCAGAAAAAATGTAAGCATAGTATTCAGAAAAAAACCTAAATCGTATATTATTTTCACACAACACACAATTGAACTTAAATAATTTCACGAATCATTTTGCAGTTTTAAATCTTGATACCAAGGAAGAAATAAGTTGAATGCACAAATCGTACGAGGTATTCAGTGCAATACTTATAAATGTACTTGGCATTTAAAATGTTTCTGAAGCTAAAGGAATTAATATTTAATCCCTGATATAATTAAATATACATATCTCACATGATATTCATATTGGTCAGAACACTAATACTCTCATCACCATTCAAATTGAATACATATTTTGCACATGGCACACAAAGAAAAAATTCACGTAAATAAAATCACTCTTGAGATGGTTGTGGAGTTCGTGGGGGTGAAGATATGAGTACATGTTTCTCGCTTTTTTCCTATTGTTAATAGATAGAGTGGTGAGGGTATTCAATAGTGAAATAAATTAAAAATAGTTGGAGCATGAAGATTCGAGATTGAAATTTGAACACAACAATCTCCAACGTATTTCTTATTTTCATGGAGAGATTAATGAGTAAATTAATTTCTAGATACAATTAAACTTAAAATAAGGTTAAAAGTTGTATTTGATAGATTCAATTTAGATATTGTACCTAATAGTAATATAGGTACATAAAATATACCTGGAAGTAATGGACCCTATTTATATTTTCAATTTCTTAGTTATTAATTAATTTTTTAAACTTGAGATTGTCTTAAATAGGAATAATCATATTTAGGATTTATTTGTCATTCTAATACTATCATGTGGGTTGAATATTTAACTTGCTCACTCATGTGTGATACTACAATAAATCTTTTGAAACTTGAGGATGAAACATCTCTTTAGTGAAAAAAAAATCATATTTGATTGATATAGGTGCATAAATTTCAATTCCTAGCCGCACCAAGTTATAAATGTGAACACAAACACTTTTACTTTTTAAAATGCTTAATTTTTTTTTCTTTAAAAATGCAATATATATATATATATATATATATATATATATATATATATATATATATATATATATATATATATATATATATATATATATATATATAATTTAAAGGAGCAAGTCTATTATTTTAGATTATTTCAATTAGTTATTACTATAAGAATGTTATTATTTTTCATCTATTATATGAATGTTTATGAAATAAAGTGATTGAAAATAGAAAATATTACCTTTTATCTATTAAGTATAATTTTTTATTAAAAAATTTAGCATTTGTCTCACGAGCATATATAATTATATGTAAGAGACTCACACAAGTTTTTATCTATCGTAAGAAGTGATGTTTGTTTCTAATTTTAAAAATTAAAATTTGATTTTCAAAACTCGTATTAGATTTTGAAACTAACTCCTATATTCACATACAAACTCTATAATTTACCAGAGCGAGGCTCTTGTACCCCCGGAGACACATCGTGTCCCTATGTGATCACAAGAGTTTTAGTATTAAAACTCTTGTATTCATATGGGGACACGGTGTGTCCCCGGGGCACTGAAGTTTTTGCCGATCTACAATACATTCATCTTTCGTACAATACTTTATACTCTTTCTCTCTTTATCTGATCTCCTCTCTTCTTTCATTTATTACCTAAATTAATATCTTTTTATATATTGATTTGACATAGTGTTAGAATTTATCATATCAAAATTCCAAAATAAATATATACTCATCTTAATGGTTACATATTTCTAATTTGGATATCTCATTGTATAATGATTACATTTCTACTTTTGGTATATGGGACCCAAGTAAAACAATTAAAATATTTCTCCATGAGACCCACCTACAACATTAATATAACTACCTACCATACATTAAAATATCATTATAATTTCTCTCACCTCAATACACATTAAAATACTACATATATTCTTTAATTTCCGTGCAAAAAGCAAACGTAACTATTAAGATGAGATAGAGAGAGTCACTTTTCAATTGGTTTTCAAACCCCATAAAATCTATTTTTTATTTATTATTTTTAATATTTTCGATTTTATGTATTAAGTACCCGATTCAATTAAAAGGACAATAAATAAATTTAAAGGAACTAGTATAACATAAATACTTATTAGAAAATTGGCGAATTCCAACGACGAAAAATTATTGGGATATGCAAAAATACCGTTGGAATTCATAATTCCAACAAAAATTCCAACAATATTGATCTATTGGAAAAGTGGTCGTTGCAATGTCATTTTTCCAACCATATTTCCAACAATTTCAAAAATCCAACGGTGAATCCAATGATATTTTTTTGTTGATTTTTTTATCTAAAAGTGATTCAAACATTTTTCCAAGGAATTACTATTGGAATAAATTCCAACGATAAAAAAAAAATTTATTTGGATTTGAACCCTTGACCTCTTGGTATATCACTTTATCATTTACCAATTTAACTAATATATAATTTTTCTTATAAATTGACATTTAAATTTATTGAAGACTCTTTTTTCGATGGAATTTTCATTGGAATTTTCCAACGGCTTAATTTTAATTAGAATTTCTATTAGAAATTTCCAATTGTTTATCAAGCTATTGGAATTAACATTGGAATTTTTCAACGGTTTAAATTTATATTGAAATTTTCGTTGGAACTTTCCAACAATTTTAGATTTTATAGTAATTTTTGTTGGAAATTTCCAATAGTTTATTAGATTATTGGAATTAGCATTGGAAATTTTCAACGGTTTAAATTTTCATGGAAATTTTCGCTAGAATTTTCAATGATTTAAAGTTTTATTAGAATATTCGTTGGAACTCTAAAATTTTCAACAGATTTATTTTTCGTTGGAATTTTTCCGTTCGTATTTTATAGTTTCTTGTAGTGTACGTGGAGTTTTGTGGTTTATGTACTATTTCAATTTTAATGTGTAATTTTAATTGTTAGGGTTATATTCAGGCTACGATGGTAGTTTCATATTTTGTCAATGTAGTATTTTATTCTTATAATTTGTACTATTTCAATTTTAATGTATAATTTTAATTGTCAGGGTTAAGTATTATTCAGGCTACAATGGTAGTTTGTAGTTTCATATTTCGTTAATGTATACTTCCTCCGTCCGCTGGAATGGTATACATTTTGCTATTTTGGGAATCCGCACCAAAGGTATACATTTTTCTTTTTAAACACATGAGACCCACACATATCACTAATACATTTAATATATGGGATCCACACACTCCACTAATACAATTATCTACGACACATTAAATAATAATACTCATTAATCCACGTGCAAAAAGCAAATGTATACGTTTGTGGCGGACTGAGGGAGTAGTATTTTGTCCTTATAATTTATACTTCTGATGAGTGATATTTTCACCTAAATTTTAGTATCTTTTTATGTGAGTTTTCGTATATTTTTATCTGTATTTATGTGTTATTTGGTTGTGTTTTGTGTTTTTATTGAAATGTGTGTGAATGAGCTTAAACCTACGATTTTCACTTTTTATTGGATGCTAGAGATGATAAGAAAGGCATAGGAAAAAGCGGATCTCAATTTGGAGTTGAAACGAGGAAGAACGAGCCAAAACAGTGAAGCAGACAGCACAACACGGCCAGCCGAGCCCGGCAACACGACCCGTGTCCAGTGCAGAAACATGAGCCGTGTACCAAACACGGGCCTGTGCTGTTGGCCGTGCGCGGACACCAGATTGCACAACACGGCCACCCCTGTGGCCGCGTGCGGCGCACGAGCCGTGCGCTGTTCGAAGCTCGCCGTTGACCAGAATCCCAGACACGACTCGGGCCGTGTAGCAGCACACGAGCCGTGTAGGTGTCAAAACTGCTGAAATTTCCAGAAACTTTTAGAAGCTTCCCAAGGGGTATAAATACCCCTTTATTCAATATTTGAGAAGAAGATCCAAATTCTAGCCCTGCACACACACCTCACACACCATTTTCTTCATTTTACACATATTCTTCATCCACCCATCTACACTTGATCTCCTCTATCAAATCCATCATCCAAGTGATCAAGGAAGCAAGGGAGAGTGAGATCACAAGAAGAAGAAGGAGATCTCCATTGAAGCACTTCAAAGGGGGAATCTAATTCTAATTTTTGTGCATTTCTTTATAGATTGATCATGTTTTGTAAGGATCTTAATGTCTATGTTAATTTTCTTATGGATATGAGAGGCTAATCTCCTTTGTGAGATTAGCTCCATGATTGGTGTTGGATAATTTAGTTTTTATGCAAATTGATTTTAATCTTGAATGGGCTTTGTGTTATTTCTATCATTGATTGTTGATTGCTTGATGTATATGATGATTTGTGTGATTAATTGTCATGGGCATGTGATTAGATTGAGAAATCAATTATGTGTTTAGGATAGTTCATTGAATCATTTCATCATACACTTCATGTGCATTAATTTAGAATGAGATAGAGATATCCTTCTAGATTTAGAACCCTTTGATAGAACATTTGATTAGCTTAATCGAGAGGTTGGTTGATTAAATGAGGAGACCCAAACAATTAGTGAATTCATAGTACCTTAAAAGGGAATATTGCTTATGATTTAGTACCTAATTAGGGAACTCATAGAGTAATTAGTACCTAGTGGGAGGTGTTTGCTATGGTCTCGATCCTATGTGCTTTTGGGAGTCTTGTTGAGGGCCTACATCCTATCCATCTCGAGAGAGAGTTTAGGTGGAATTAGTGATCGCTTCTATACCTTGTCCATGAGAGATTAGAATTAATTGTATGATTACTTAATTATCTATGTCATGATTGTTGTTAATCTCATCCTTGCATCATTTGGAACCCTTTTATCTTTGCATTCATTTTATCTTTATTTCTTTCATTAGTGTAATTGCGTTTATTTGCATCATATCCTCTCTTCCGTCGTCCTTATAAAATCACGATAAACTTGAGATCGCTTAAACTCTAGTACCTTCCTCCCTGTGGTTCGATAATTTCTTTAATTGGTCATGCCCACTAAACTATGGCTAATCAACTTCCCTGTCCCACTTACCCACTTTCCAGTGTAACTCGTATTTTTACTCATTCCATTAATAGTAAAAATACACTATATATCTTATCTATTTTTTATATTTTATTCATCAATCCTAATAATTTTATACTCCATCTGTCCCTTTCAAATAGGGTATTTTTTTCATTTTAGGCGTCTCATCCAAAGAGTCCCCTTTCCTTTTTTACACACATGGGACTCACACCCACCTACTAATACAATTAAAATATGGGACCCTCACTCCCACTAATACAACTACCCACTATATATTAAATAATAATATTCCTTAATCCACGTGCAAAATGAAAAAGAGCCTCTTGTTATGGAACGGAGTGTTGGGTTTATCCGCCCAGGGAACCGGCCCACTCAATCCAATAGTATGATATTGTCCACTTTGGGTCGCCCACTGGCCCACACGGTTTTTCTCTCTGGGCTCACGCCCAAAAGGCCTCATGCTAGGGAGAGTACATCCCTCATTTATAAACCCATCGTCATCCCCACTTCTAACCGATGTGGAATTTTCGTTGACACCCAATGATTGTCGTCATTTTCACCTAGGTTTTAGTGTCTTTATGTGTGTATTTTCGGATATTTTTATCCGTATTTGTGTTAAGTTTGGTGGAGTTATTGTTATTTTGAGGAAAGTGGTACGAACTGATAGAATTGTGTAAATGAGCTTAAATATGTGTAAAACAGGTCATGGAACGGACAAAAACGGAGTCGGGAGCGAAAGGGAGACGAAGAATAGGCCATGCAGCTGCACGGGCCGTGCGCGGAACACGGCCCTGTAGCAGCTGGTCGTGTAATGTCATCAGAACACGCTGCTCGGCCAGAGATACGGCCGTGCGCTGGTGCACGGGCCGTGCGCTGCTGCACGCCCCGTGTGCGGAGCTCGGCCCTGTAAGAAGAAGCCGTGTATTATCGTCAGAAAGTGCTGCACGACCATGATCAAGGCCGTGTATTGCAGCTCGAGCCGTGTCCGGAAGTACGAACAAAAACGCCGAAGTAGGTGTGCCCTACACGGGCCGTGTACTGCAGCACGGGCCGTGTAGGTGCAAAATCCTGTGAAAATTTCAGAATGTTCCGGAAGCTTCTAGAATGTCCATAAGTGATATAAAACCATGATTTGTGCGAAATTGGAGGAGGAATCATTTTTGGATCAGTTTTCACACACACTAAACACCTAAAATCACACACATTCATCTCTATCTCTTCCATCCTTCACTTCATCCATCCAAACCACTTGATCTCCTCAAATCCATCCATTAATCCATCCATCCAACAATCTAAGAAGAGGAATTCATCAAGGAGTCAAGATTTGAGCATGTTGAAGGAGAAGAAGCCCTACATTGCAAGGGAAGCCAACTTACCTTTAATTTGTGATTTTCTTCATTATTTAGCTAGATTAGAGCATGCCTTGGATTGTAATGAATTTGTAATGCTATGTAGTGGCTAGTCCTTATGTGAGGCTAGCAATGTGATTGGTTAGGAATTATGTAGATTTTGCACACCACATGTTTGATGAAATGATTGTTATGAATATTTTCTATCATGAATGCTTATTCTCATTTGATGCATGATTTGTGTGGTTAAATTCTCTATGCATAGTGTTAGGATGGCCATTCCAATATTATGTATGGTGGTTTAATTGAATCATTGATTGTATGAGGTGACTTAGTTAGTATGAGGGGAGGAAAGTCATTCCCTCCAAGTGCTTAGAACCTCATGATAGGACATTAGTGATGAACTAGTGAGGGGAACCAAGTCAATTTTCACTTGACCTTAGAAAGGGAACACTAGGAAAACGTCCCTACCCACTAGAGAAAATTCCTCGTGATAATATCTCTACACCGGTATATTAATATCCGTAAGTACCTATAGGAAGAGTTAAGATTGGAGACGCTCTTAGAGTGCCCTTAATATCATAACTTGAAAATCATCAATGCATGTGTGTGTGTGAGTCTATATAAGTCTTTTCCATGAGTGTTGCTTGCCTTGCATACTTCTTAGATTGCTCTACCTTCATCCATCTTCCATGTCCATTGTATCCATCTATCTTTAATTGCTTTCTTAGTGTTAGTTTTTAGTGTTAATCATCACATCCTTATCGATTCGTCCTACTAGAGTAAAGCATTTCTCAAATACGGCTACCCACTTTCGCCCTTGGGTTCGATATCTTATAAATTTTGCACTTGGTCGCTTACGTGATACACACGATAGAGTACACTTGCTCTAAATCAATTACCAAAATTGAAACCAAGTTCATGGCGCTGTTGCCGGGGCGAAAGCCTTCGGTGTAACGTGTTTGAATTTGTTAGCTCTACTTAGGACATTTTTCTTATTTTTGCATTCTATATTTATTTTGGAAAATCTTGTTCTTACTTGTTCTTCTTAATAGGTACATCAACCTTGAAAGAAGGGGAGAAGGAGTAAAACCAAAAATAGTAAGTGAAGGAAAGTTGTAGCAAGCCTTGAAAAGAAGAGTATGAACATGGATGGGTGAAACCAATACATGGGAGGAAATTATGGAAATCTAATTGGTTTGGTTCCACCACAACAATCAAATGGCTATAAGAATGAGAGCAACTATGGGTATAGTAGTCAAATGAGTCAAGCAAGCTCTCAAAGCTACAACAATGGGAGTTATGAGGAATGGCAAGGAGCTTACAATGTTAATACATTCCAACCGTATCAAGGAAACACTTATTCCATTCCGAGTTCTTACAACAATCAAGTTTCTATGGATACCCTTCTATCCAAAAATGATGCCTTGATAGAAAAGCTTAAAAGATATGTTTATGGAAATGATACAAGGCAAGGCTTTCAACCAAGTCTTTCAAGCTATGAGCCTCAAGATACCTACTCCATGCCTACTTCCAACTTTAATGGGGGACAAGTGTGGAACATGCCCAATTACCAAATGGGGAATGGAACATGTATGCAAAACGGGTATGTCCAAGGAAATTTCTAAGAAAAGTGTCCACCATATGATGATGGGAAACCTTCCTTACAAGATCAATTACGTCAAATGATGAAAATGCTTAAAGAAATGAGTAAGGAAAATGAAAGGACAATGAAGGCCTTTGAACGTCAAATGAGTCAAATGACAAAAGAACGGAACAATCTTCGTGAAATAGAGAATTGTGATGAAAAGATTAAAGAAAATTTGAAGGTAGAAGAGTGTTCGGGGGATAATGAAGAAGACTCAAGAGATGTTGAGATTATTGAGGATAAGGAAGACAAGGAAGAAGAAAAGTTGGAGGATGAAAATTCAAGTGAGAGGAGTAAAGAGCTTGAGGAAGAAGAGAGCTTTGAGGATGAAGAGATTATACAAGATTTCTTGTCCCTTGTTGATAAGGAAAATTTAAGTGAAGATGAAGAATCATAAGAGGTTGATGAATTTGATGAAGTGGACCAAGGTCTAGAAGCACTTGATGATGAGTTCGGAAGTGAAATGAGCATTTCTCCATCTTTTAGCTCTTCAAGTTGCATTGATTTTCAAAATATTGTTTATATTGACTTTGTCTTACCTATTGATTCTTCTCAAAGCTTTAGGTACAAGAGAGAACTTGAAGAAGTGTTGGGTACTTACTTGATAAAAAGGAATAAGTGGTGGTCACGGAAGGAAAAGTCAATGGAATGCAAGCTCAAGCGAGTTGATTTTCTAAAGCCAATCTCGAAAGATGCTACCGAGGTCGTTACTTGCCACAAATGCCTAATAGAGGAAGAAACACAAAGATTAAAATTTGATGGCAAGAATGAACGATATCCTTGGCCATTCCGATGAGTTCTCCAAATCCGTCCGGCTTGAAGACGTTAAACTTAGCGCTAGATGGGAGGCAACCCATCATTTATTTTAATGCTTTCATTTAATTGCTTTGATTTAGTTTTTTTTGCATTTTTTGTGTGTAGGTGGATTGTGCTCATGAAGGAAAACACATAAGGATGAGACGAGATGTGCTAGATTTTGAATGAAGATGTATGTCACACCACTTTGTTCAAACTTAAATTTAACACTTGTGTTAATTTAAGTTTGGGGGGAGAGTGTGTGGTGGCCATACTTGAATGTTGGCATGCACATACGTCATCACAAGGTACGTTTAAGATGATCAATGGTAGAAACTACAAGGGTAAGTCTCACCACTTTTTGCAAACTTAATTCTCAACTTGTTTCGATTTAAGTTTGGGGGGATAGTGCGTGGTGTGCCTTACCACTTGTGTATGCTTGATGTATCATGTTGATAGAGTGATTATCTTGATTGTCTTGTGAAAATTGGGTAAATTTTAAAATTTTTCTCATGAGTATTGGATTGATTTTGGTTAGTTTGGTTGAGTTGAAGTGCATGTTAGGTCATTATTTGATAATAATTGTTGTGCTAATGGTTTTGATGAGTTGTTGAGCATAAATGAAGTATAGTGGAAGCATAAAGTGAGCCCGAAAATCAATGTCGAGATTCGTGATGCATGCAATCCGAAAGCTCGTGCCAACCATTTCCATTACTAAATGCCTTTTCAGGGAGTTCACTTTACTACTCATCATTTTCCATTTTCTTAGCATATACTTGATTTGATTTGGATTGTTTGGATTAATATGCAACTTCTTGTGTTATGTACTTGGGAGGTTTACTTGCTTTATTTTTATTTTTGAATAAGGTGGCAAATCTTGAGCTTACATGTTATTGGAGGATTGAGGATATGTGCTTTATTTCTTTTGATGGATGGAATTTTGATTATTGCATGATTATGTGTTTTTGTGTTGTTGTTTGCTTGGTGAGTCTTTGCTCATGCGTTTTGTTTGTAATTTTTATTCTTGTATAGGGTTGCTTGGTGGTATGTTTTGGGAAGGAGTTGAGTAATGTTTTTGAGTATGAGCTATAATGCATTGTTTGTGATAGGTAATGGCAAGCATGTTAATGGTTTCTACTTGTTGAAATTGTGACATGGATTACATAATTTGTTCAATTTTGAGAAGTATGAAGGTTAATTAGGTTTCTTTTAGTCCAAGCAAAAGCTTGTGAGAGTTGAGCTTCAACCGTGCCTCCATGGTTAATTCTTGATGAGAGGACCGGTTGAACTTAGACAAACTAGAACTTGCTCTTGGACTATAGGAACGAAGCCCGAATGGTGAAATTTGTGACATGATCTTAGGCCATCCTTGTTGAATAAAGTCATAGCCATAAAATGTCCTTATCAAAAACATTATCCCTAGTAAGCCACTTTGAGCCTTAAAGCCTATTTCTTGTGATATAAGCACATTACAAGCCTTGAATACCCACTTAAGACTTATATATATAACCTTTGTGTGGGTGATTGAGGAGATGATGGTTTACAAGGTTTGATATGAGAATTGTGCAAGGAAAAGAAGGAAATGGTAAACAAGCAAGAAAATGATGAAAAGAGCTCAATCAAATACACATGCAACCTTCAAAGTAAAAAAGGAGCAAATCAACAAAAATATACTCAAGGAATTCAAAAGTCGAAAGAAATGAAGCATGCAAATTAAAAGAAGCTCAAGAAATCCAAGGAATGATAATGTTTAGTGCTTGTGTGATTAGAAAAGAAAAGAAAGGAAGATAGAAACGTGAAGAAGTTGAAGAAGTTGATCATCTCTTCGATTACTTACACTCGATGAGTCACTCTTATCCATAATCTCCCTACCCTTACCAAAAAGCCTAACATTACATCCAAAGATAAAGACCTTTTTTATCACTTATTGAAACTAGGGGGGCTTGTGAACATAGTCCATGAGCAAGCCTATGGTGAGTCGGTTCTAACCGGTTGATGAGTGTTGTTCAAAACTATACTTCAAAGAGTGTTGAGTGAATTTGATATCCTATGAAAGGCTTGGATTGAAAGGGATTTGATTACTCTTTTGTCATGCTTAAGATTGAACTCGTTAATCTTCCATGTTATAAGTTTGATTATGTAGGGATACTTAACTTGATTTTGAAGTCCTTATTACTTGTGATGTATTGTGATTTATGTTCGTTAGATGTTTTCTAGGTGAAAATTTCTCCTCTTGTTTATCATTTTTAGTTGTTCGAGGACGAACAACACTTTAAGTTTGGGGGGTTGATTGTCGTCATTTTCACCTAGGTTTTAGTGTCTTTATGTGTGTATTTTCGGATGTTTTTATCCATATTTGTGTTAAGTTTGGTGGAGTTATTGTTATTTTGAGGAAAGTGGTACGAACTGATAGAATTGTGTAAATGAGCTTAAATATGTGTAAAACAGGTCATGGAACGGACAAAAACGGAGTCGGGAGCGAAAGGGAGACGAAGAATAGGCCATGCAGCTGTACGGGCCGTGCGCGGAACACGGCCCTGTAGCAGCTGGCCGTGTAATGTCATCAGAACACGCTGCTCGGCCAGAGATTCGGCCGTGCGCTGGTGCACGGGCCGTGCGCTGCTGCACGCCCCATGTGCGGAGCTCGGCCCTGTAAGAAGAAGCCGTGTATTATCGTCAGAAAGTGCTGCACGGCCATGATCAAGGCCGTGTATTGCAGCTCGAGCCGTGTCCGGAAGCACGCACAAAAACGCCGAAGTAGGTGTGCCCTACACGGGCCGTGTAGGTGCAAAATCCTGTGAAAATTTCAGAATGTTCCGGAAGCTTCTAGAAGGTCCATAAGTGATATAAAACCATGATTTGTGCGAAATTGGAGGAGGAATAATTTTTGGATCAGTTTCCACACACACTAAACACCTAAAATCACACACATTCATCTCCATCTCTTCCATCCTTCACTTCATCCATCCAAACCACTTGATCTCCTCAAATCCATCCATTAATCCATCCATCCAACAATCTAAGAAGAGGAATTCATCAAGGAGTGAAGATTTGAGCATGTTGAAGGAGAAGAAGGCCTACATTGCAAGGGAAGCCAACTTACCTTTAATTTGTGATTTTCTTCATTATTTAGCTAGATTATAGCATGCCTTGGATTGTAATGAATTTGTAATGCTATGTAGTGGCTAGTCCTCATGTGAGGCTAGCAATGTGATTGGTTAGGAATTATGTAGATTTTGCACACCACATGTTTGATGAAATGATTGTTATGAATATTTTCTATCATGAATGCTTATTCTCATTTGATGCATGATTTGTGTGGTTAAATTCTCTATGCATAGTGTTAGGATGGTCATTCCAATATTATGTATGGTGGTTTAATTGAATCATTGATTGTATGAGGTGACTTAGTTAGTATGAGGGGAGGAAAACCATTCCCTCCAAGTGCTTAGAACCTCATGATAGGACATTAGTGATGAACTAGTGAGGGGAACCAAGTCAATTTTCACTTGACCTTAGAAAGGGAACACTAGGAAAACGTCCCTGCCCACTAGAGAAAATTCCTCGTGATAATATCTCTACACCGGTATATTAATATCCGTAAGTACCTATAGGAAGAGTTAAGATTGGAGACGCTCTTAGAGTGCCCTTAATATCATAACTTGAAAATCATCAATGCATGTGTGTGTGTGAGTCTATATAAGTCTTTTCCATGAGTGTTGCTTGTCTTGCATACTTCTTAGATTGCTCTACCTTCATCCATCTTCCATGTCCATTGTATCCATCTATCTTTAATTGCTTTCTTAGTGTTAGTTTTTAGTGTTAATCATCACATCCTTATCGATTCGTCCTACTAGAGTAAAGCATTTCTCAAATACTGCTACCCACTTTCGCCCTTGGGTTCGATATCTTATAAATTTTGCACTTGGTCGCTTACGTGCTACACACGATAGAGTACACTTGCTCTAAATCAATTACCAAAATTGAAACCAAGTTCACCCAACTAATATTTCCCCCTCAAATAAAGTCCCTTAGCTAGACCATCCAGTTTGAGGTTCGAACATCCCACCAACCCGGGCCGATTAAGTCTGGGGCCTGGCTCTGATACCACTTATTAGGTTTATCTGCCCAGGGAGTCGGGCCCATTCAATCCAATAGCATGATATTATCCGCTTTTGGCCACCTACTGGCCCGCATGGTTTTGCTCTCTGGGCTCACGTCTAAAAGGCCTCATACTAGGGAGAGTCCATCCCTCATTTATAAACACATCGACATCCCTACTTCTAACCGATGTGAGACTTTAATTGACACCAAACCAACACTAAGCCACTCTTGTTGGGATAAACAGATCTCCATTCATTCCTAAGGGATAAATAAAGAAGAGCATAAAAAACACAATACAAGAATTTACGTGGAAAATTTTAAAACTAGAGAAAACCCACGGACGAGAAAATACCACTATGTGAAAAAATTTTACAATCACACAAAATTTCTCTCTCCTGACCCCAATCCTTACACTCTTACAAATCTTTGACTAATTCACACATTTCTTCCCATTTTCATAATCGAGAATCCAAGAAAGGAATTTAAGAAGAATCAAACACAAAAAATAAAGTGTACTTGATTGGTGCACTTGACATCAAAACCAGGGACCTCCTTAAAGAGCATAAGAAACTCTCCCCTTTTGATCTTACATCCGATGTGGGACAGAAAACCCTTCTTTTAATTTGACAAAATCAACAATCTCCACCTTGTCAACCAAAAAAAATTGTTCCTTACAAACCTCCTTGAGCCGACTCCATGGAAAATTTTGTGCCGCTGTTAAGTCAACTCCACAATCAGGAGTCCTAGCAATTCACATTGCTACAGGTCAAAGAACTCCGCCAAAAACTACTGACCTACAAATCCTATCCCTTGCCACGCCACTGTCGCCATAGTCCGGCATATTTCACTGCAAGAAAGGAGATGCCACCGTATCCGGCTGATCTTTTGACCCTCTTGTGCCACTAACTTTTTCCACTTCTTTCATGTCACCCTTAGCCTAATGAATAACCCTCTTCCTCTCATAAAGCCTATTCTGATGTGGAAGGTTAGACTATGCTACAACTACATAGCATACTAAGAAATTTATAAGCGCCCGAACCGGGCTCTGATACCACTTGTTAGGATAAGTAGATCTCTATTAATTCCTAAGGGACAAATAAAGAAGAGCATAAAAAGCACAACATAAGAATTTACGTGGAAAACTCCAAAACTAAAGAAAAACCACAAATCGAGAAAATACCACCAACTTTTTCTGACCCTAATCCCTACATTCTTACAAATTTTTGACTAATTCATACATTTCTCTCCATTCTTACAATCGAGAATCCAAGAAAGGAATTTAAGAAGAATCAAACACAATAATTAAAGTGTACTTGATTGGTGCACTTGACAAATACAGCTGCAAATGCACTCTCAGATATTGGAGGTGACTTTGATTGGCATGATTCTGCCCCGAACTTCATACAACATCATTTATTTAATGACATGAATCATGAATATTTCCGTTTTAGATAACTTTTAACCCTGTGTGGTTCTAGCCGTCCGTGGCTTGTTTCAAGATCTTTTTTGTAGCTAACTCTCTTCTTTGGTTTCGTTTTTAATATTATCATCTATTTGGTTGATTGGTGCACTTGACATCAAAACCAGGGACCTCCTTAAATAGCATAAGAAACTCTCCACTTTTGATCTTCCATCCGATGTGGGACAGAAACCCCTTCTTTTAATTTGACAAAACCAACACGGAGGGAGTATACTTTTTTCACTTTATTCATTATTCTCAACAACTTTATTTACTTTATTTCTCAAAATTACCTATATATCCCTACTTTTTCTTACATTATATATTAAAAAAAAACACTTCTTGATTAATCTATGTGTCCGTACAAATGGATAAAAATACCTGATACGAATGGAGTACTTTTTATTACCTTTCTATTCGTAATTGTGGTTCATGTACCATTTTACTTCTAAAATTTAATTTTTATTTTAGAATTTAGTTAAAGTATAATAGTAATTTTATTTTGTAGTTCAAATAATATTTTATTCGTGCAATTCCTACTTTACCTAAAATTTTGAGTTAATCCTATGAATATTTTAGGTTCAAAAAATTAATATATAAGATAATAAAGTTTTTAAATAAAGTATGAGTGAGGCTTGTGTGCGCCCGGGCGCACGGGAATACATTCCGTGCGCCTTTAGAATTTAATATTATGGGTAAGGGTACATTGCTTTGGTCTAAAGGGTATACACTTTAATTAATAAAGGTATACCATTTTGTTCTAAAGGGTATACACTTTATTAATATTTTTTATTTTTCTTCAGAAAATAAAGGGTACACATATTTATACTAAAGGGTATACAATTTAACACAAATTTTCAAAGGCGCACGGAATGTGTTCCCGTGTGCCCGGGCACACACAAGTTTTTGCCATGGTATACATCTTTATACTAAAGGGTACATAATTTAACATAAAATTCTAAAGGCGCACGGAATGTGCTCCCGTGTGCCCGGACGCATACAAGTTTTTGCCATAAAGTATTATACATGGGGCACATGATAATTCCTTAATTTTTTATTATATCCATTCATTTAATATGACCTCTTGTTTTTCTATTAATGGAATTTGAAGAAAAATAATTGCATACAAGTGATTATTGTATAAACTCTCATTTCTGACAATGTTCATGAGCATAGAATAATATTAAATTAATATGAATCAAACACACTCTCTAAATATGATGCTCCAATTAAGGGGATATAATTATCTTTTTACTCTTTATTTGTAAGATATATTAAAATATGATTGTTATATAAGGAAAATATACTTATTAATAATTAAAAGTATGTTTTTAAAAGTATAATCTATGAATGGTGAACTAAAGTATGATTTTAAGGTGTTATAATATGACTCACCACAAATATACTTTAACTATCAATAAATATACTTTACATAAATATATTTTAATAATGAGTCGGCTCATCTCACAACCCGTCTCATATATAAATGTCTTACATATACATGTCTCACAAGAGTGCCCCATATCTTTTCGATCTATAATTAAATTTTAAATATATCTTAAGTATACTATAGCAGAAACTTTTTTTACTGTATATATATATATATATATATATATATATATATATATATATATATATATATATATATATATATATATATATATCACTACAAGAAACTGCTGGATTACAGACGGATTTACCGACGAAATTAAACGGTCGGTAATTACCGACGGATTACCGACGAATTACCGACGTTTTATTGATTAAATATGATTCATTTTTTAAAAACGACGGAATTAACGACGGATTACCGACGGAATTAACGACGGATTTCTTTTCCGTCGATATATCCGTCGTTATTATAGAGGGAATAAATCCCGAAAGATTACCGACGGAATTTATCCGTCGGTAAATATATAAAATTTTATTTAACGAAATTTAATTTTAGTTTTTAATTTACCGACGGATTACATCCGTCGGTAATGATATTAAATTTTATTTTTTAAAAAAAGTAATTTAAGTTTTTAATTACCGACGGATTTAATCCGTTGGTAAATTAAAGACTAAATTATGTTATATTTACCGACGGATTTATTCCGTCGGTAATTATATTAAATTTATTTTTTTTTTAAAATAATTTTAGTTTTTAAATACCAACGGATTAAATCCGTCGGTAAATATAAAATAATTTAGTCTTTAATTTACCGACGGATTAAATCTGTCGGTAATTAAATTAATTTTTATTTTTTTAAAAAATTATTTTAGTCTTTAGTTACCGACGGATTATATCCGTCGGTAAATATATTAAATTTTATTTTTTAAAAAAATTAATTATAGTCTTTAATTACCGACAGATTTATGCCGTCGGTAAATATATAAAATTTTTATTAAAAGAAAATTAATTTTAGTCTTTAAATTACCGACGGAATTAATCCGTCGGTACATTTATCATATTTTATTTAAAAATAATTAACTTTAGTCTTTATTTTACCGACGAATTAAATCCGTCGGTAAATATATCTTTATTTTTAAAAATAATTATTTTAGTCTTTAATTACCGACGGATTAAATTCGTCGGTAAATATGAAGTAACTTTTACTGACGAATTATATCCGTCGGTAATTATATCTTAATTTTAAAAAATAATTATTTTAGTTTTAATTATGTTTCTAGACAAAAACGTGCGTCCATGACACAATTAAATCGTTATTATGAGAATAAATTAAACGTGTTATGAGAATTGAACTTTTGGCTTGATTTATCTGCGAAAATATTTTCTTCCAACCTAAATTCCCAAATTCTACGAACCCTAAATTCTCTTCACAGATCGACACCACCAATAACGAACTCGCGTCGCCCACACCCACTGCCTGCATCGGCCACCTTCTTAAGCCGCCTGCTCGCGCCGTCCACTCTTGCCAACTGCTCGCGGCGCCACTCCCGTCGATCTCTCACGCTGCCGCTTCCGTCGCTAGCCTGTGACGATTGAATCCAAGAAACCTAACCATATAAGCTAGGGCTTTTCTGGAATTCCAGCAAGCGTCTCCTTCCTGCAGTTCATCCGGCGAACTCCTCACGCCGTGCAGCTCATCCGACGAACTCGTATTGCCCTAAATTTGACCACCGCAACGAGTCTCCTTCGTGCAGCAGCGGGTTTGTCAAATACTATATCTACAAGGTAATTTGGTTGTCTTTGTAAATCTCCTAATAGATGAGAGTTAATTTTAATGTTGCATTTCCCTCTCCTAAAGCTTTGCACAAACAATTATAGATATTTTCTATTGTGGAGAAACTTGAAGTTGCTAGAATAATTTTTTGAGTGAAGTTCCTTGAATTAGTGCTGGTTGACATAATGAGGAAGAATGGGGCAGTTACAAGTATTTTAGTTTTATTTTAGAAATCCCTGATATTACATTTTAAGTTTTTTTACGTCATGATCTGTAGAATCTGAGAATTTGTTGAAGAATCTGCAGTTTTTGTAGGGTAATAGGGTTAGGCAAGGTGGATAGATTGTTTTGATATTACTTCACCCATCCATGTATCTCTTAGTTCATCTCTTTTGGTGGTGTTGTAAATAATTATAATATCATTTAGGAAATTAGAGATCCTTCCTCACCTCAAGTATATAGCATCACGTAGGAAACAGTTTATCATTTAGGAAATTAGAGATCCCATCCTTGTCTACCGAAATACCTTTCTCTGAATCACAAATGATCACCCACCATTCTCTTCTCCTTAGGGTTTTCATATGCTTCCTTTTCTTTTCCTAATTTCAATACTCTGTAAACCACCTCACCCAATTTCTTCACTATCTTTTATGTGCTCTACAGCCACTAGATATCTTAAAGCTTAAGGTTTTCCCACATTTTGCTTCTGTTTGATTTGATTAATTATTTTTTAACTGTTATTATTTTCATTTCCTGAAAATCTGTTCCTTTTTTCAAACTTCTTCTGCAATGAATGTTGGTCCCACAAGCAGCATGTGCATATTCGTTGATCTTATTTTTCTTTTCATTTTTGGATCTCTATATTTGGATAAGCTTAATTGGTAATACTTCTCTTTCTTTCATTCTGTTTAGGTTGAAATGGTAAATATTAATTCTTTCTGCAAATGTTGTTTCTTACAACCTGTATCTGCATTTTTTTTCTTTTTGTTTCTATATGTTAAAAAAAATTAAATTTATTAATTGTTTTTAAATATAAATATTGGCCATATATTGAGATTCTTTATATTATTTTGGTGTATCATATATACACAATAGATAACTTTGTAGAGCATTAAGGATTGATTTTATCAACATCGGATGGCCTCCTATGGATATTTTGGATACATTCCATTTTTTATTCAATTTTTCACCTTGTCAAGATTAACCATGTAATTGTTGACAAATAATTTTTAACAATTAATGCTTAGAAATTCCATCCGTAAATTAATAGCTTCGTATATATGTTTCATGTATAACTTGTATTGATAGAATGAATCATACACGATTTATTTGAAAGAAATAGAACCCATCTTACACCACTTGATAACATCTCATAATTATTATTACTGTTATGATTAATAATTCATGAATTAATCAAACCCAACATATACTCCTATTGGTTAAAATGTGCAGTGACAATTGTGATTTAAAAATAAAAATAAAAATAATAATAAGATTATTAAATAATTTGGTTAAAATGTTTCATCTTTTATAATACTGTAAACTTATAATATTTCTTAATATTGGCTATATATCCAGATTCTTTATAGTATTTTGGTGTATATTCTATTTAAAAAAAATTAAATTTATTAATTAACACTTGGTGCACTTTTTATCTACGATAAATATGCTTTTTGAATTCTGCCATAGACACATATAGGAATAACCAAAATGGATATCTAAGTATACAATAGTCAATTTTATCCAAAAATGTAGATAGGATTTGTAATATATATATATATATATATATATATATATATATATATATATATATATATATATATATATATACTCCTAAGGCAGGGTTTTTGTATTTTTTTTCACTTATATATTCTCCTCTCATTTTGTTTATTGACTTTGAGATGATGCCGATGCTCTTGTCATAATGTGCACAAAAGGTAGGTTGGAAAATTGATATAGATTTTATTCCTACTGTATTTATAATTGATGGAGCATAAATGTATTCATGCTTATAGGAATAATAAAAAAAAGTTACCAGAAGAATTAATTGTTTCATGTGTGACAGGGCAATTTAGTATGAATCATTTGGCTAGTGTATATTTACGATTTATAGTTACGATTATACAGACTAGATTACACAATGAAGTCAACTCGTTTGTGGATGTACAATCGCATGAGAAATGGGGGATTGACTTTTGAATTTTTGAAAGGAGTTGATGAATTCATTGAATTTGCAACTAGTCAACATGAGTGGAAGGATGGTGAAAAAATTAAGTGTCCATGTGTTAAAAGAAAATGTCAAAATAAAGGCTTTTTACCTGTTGACGTAGTAAAAGGACATCTAGTCAAAAATGGATTCACTCTAGATTATTTTGAGTGGGTTTTCCATGGTGAGCAATGGTCGAGAAATGACATGAAGATAGATGTTGATAGATCAATTCCTTTATCTAATCATGAAATGAATGAGGAAGAATATAGTCCATACCACGAAATGGTCATGGATGCGGCTGGACCAGCTTTTAATGCTGAAAACGTTGATGAAGAGAATCCTAATCCAGAAGCTAAAAAATTCTTTGACATGCTTGAAGCAGCAGACCAGGGCTTATGGCCCGGATGTAGTCATTCACAATTATCATTCATTTCTCGACTTATGAGCATGAAATCTGAGAATCACATGTCTGAGAAGTTGTTTAATGAGGTTGTCGGATTAGTAAAAGAGTTAGCACCGGAAGAAAACTCTGTTCCTGATGACTTCTACAAGTGCAAGAAATTGCTACGGGGAATGGGCTTACCAGTGCAAAAGATTGATTGTTGTCCTAAGAATTGCATGATTTATTGGCGAGCAGATGAGGAGTTGACTTGTTGCAAGTTCTGTAATGAACCTCGATATGATAAGAAAAATGTAGCCCGCAAGATTATGTATTACTTTCCTTTGGATCCGCGTTTACAAAGATTGTTTACCTCTAAAGTTACGGCTAATGAGATGAGGTGGCATGCTAATCATGATAAGGATCAGGGCATGGAACATCCATCCGACTCGGCGGCATGGAAACAATTGAACAACAGGTATCCTGAGTTTGCAGCTGA
Source organism: Pogostemon cablin (assembly GCA_023678885.1). NCBI lineage: Eukaryota > Viridiplantae > Streptophyta > Magnoliopsida > Lamiales > Lamiaceae > Pogostemon > Pogostemon cablin. Next base: position 35,626,282 of record CM042951.1, read on the forward strand.
AAGTAGGAATGTAAGATTGGGTCTTTGCACTGATGGTTTTCAGCCATTTGGTCAATCGGGGCAGCAATACTCATCTTGGCCAGTTATACTTACGCCTTACAATCTGCCTCCATCCATGTGTATGAAGGAACAACACATGTGCAGCGATTGATCCCAATGGCGTTTCAGGATCTACTCCCACTGGATGTTTGGAAAGCTATCACTGAATTAAGCTTGTTCTTCAAAGACTTAACTTCTACAACCATTAAGGAAGAAGACATGGAATGTTTGCATAAGGATATTCCAGTGATATTATGTAAGCTTGAACGTATCTTTCCACCAAGTTTTTTTGATTCAATGGAGCATCTACCAGATCATTTGGCTTATGAGGCAAAGATAGCCGGTCCAGTTCAGTACAAATGGATGTACCCTTTTGAGAGATACCTTCGCAAGTTGAAGAAAAATGTAAGGAATAAAGCAAAGGTTGAAGGTTCGATTTGCAATGCTTATTTAGTAGAGGAAGCATCATCATTCTATTCTTATTATTTTGAGGATCATGTGATGACAAGACACAATAGGACTCCTAGAAATGATGATGGTTGTGGAGATTTTGTCGTGAGTAACAGTGAATGTCTTTCTATATTTCATCTGCCCGGTCGTACATTTGGAAAGGTAAAGAAAAAATATCTAGATGATGTGGAGTTTCGAGCAGCACACCCATACGTATTACTGAATTGTGAAGAAGTACAACCTTATATAGAGTAAGTTTTATAACTTGTTAATACAAGTAATAACATTATTATTATGCTCAACTCTTAATACATTTCATTGTTAATGACCGCACCTATTATTTTTGAAGTGTTTACATGACTGAGTTGCAACATAGTCAACCAATCATGTCAGTTGGTGAGATTGATTCAAGGATAGCAAGTGAATTTGCAACTTGGTTCAAATCTCATGTAAGAGTAAATTCCCTAAATTTATATGTTCTGCATATTGTAATATTCTTGCAATGAATAATTTAAAAATCTCCTTACAACGACTTATATTATTAGGTGCTCAACAATCCAATCATTTATAGTAAAATGATTAGAGATCTCTCAAATGGCCCATCTCGCAAAGTTAACATATATCATGGATATTATGTGAATGGCTATAAATTCCACACTGTTCGATATGGAGCTTCTAAATCAACATCAAATAGTGGGATCTGCATAAAAGGAACAAATTACCTTACAGATGAGAGTGACTATTATGGGATGTTGGATGAGGTAGTAGAATTAGATTATCCTGGTTTACCTATTAAAAAGGTTGTGCTGTTCAAGTGCGAGTGGTTTGACCCATCACCTTTGGGAACAAGAATTCATCTGGAATATAAACTAGTCGAGATTAACCACAAAAGGAGGTTCAGGCAATATGAGCCATTTGTATTGGCAATTCAAGCGGTCCAAGTGTATTATTGTACATATCCAACTGAGAAGAAAACAAAGAGTGATTGGTGGCCAGTTTGTAAAGTGAAGTCAAAGTTGCACATTGCAAAAATGTCCAAATGTTGTGAAGATTCTATTCCTCCTCCATTTCAAGAGGATTTCAAAGATGAGCCAAACAATGTGCAATCAGATGATGGTCCATCAGGTTTAAACGATGAGAGTGGTGCATTCATGGAAATCATTGATGAGGAAGATGATATCGATGAAGAGTTGCAGTCCGAAAATAGTTTTGAAAATTTGAATAATTCAGATTCAGAAAATAACTCTTTACATCGATTTTCGAGATGTATTTCACAAACTATATATGATATGTATAAAGACTTTTGTGAGTTTCTTCTTCTTGTTATTTTTATTTGTACTTTACAATATTTAATATACTTTATAACTTGAAAAATTGAATATATTATAATTTTTTGGATTGCAGATGATAGGTGGACGTACTGATGGACGTATTGGTGGACGTGGTCGAGGTAGACGAGGTGGACGTAGTGCATCTTCGGCTGTACTATCAACTTCAGCTGCTCCATCAACCTCAGCTCCACCTCCCATACCTCTGTACCATCAACCTCAGCTCCACCTCCCATACCATCTGTACCATCAACCTCAGCTCCACCTCCCATACCATCTGCACCATCAACCTCAGCTCCACCTACTATACCATCTGCACCAGCACAATCAACATCATCTGCTGTACAAAATTCTCAAACTACGACTAAAAAGCAAGAAGTAGAGATCATTAAGGGAAGGTAATTATTTCCTTATAATTCTTATAGAGGGTGTTATTATAAATTATATTGTGTAACCATGATTTGCTTAATTTGTAGTTTACAGCCTGGTCATAAACTAGCCCACATGTTTAGAGAGATAGTTTTAGGTCAGGTTGAACAAGGAGCAACTCGTTGGAAAAAGATATCTGCGGAGACCAAACGTATATATTTTGAGGAGTTTAAGGTATGCATTAAAAAGTTTAGAGTTCTATTTTGATATGATATTAATCTTTTATTTAATTTATGTAGAAAAAATGCATGTGGAGCGAAGACATCGATGCACTAGTTCCGGACAAATGGAACTTTTTATGTGCTCGTCGTTATGGTGACATTGTCCACGACTGGAAGAAAATATGGGAAGATAAGGATGAAAAACCAGAATATATGACTGATGAGACTTGGGCTAGCTTTATTGCTCATTGGCAAGATCCAAAAGAGATAGCAAAGGCTGAACAGAATAAGAAAAATCATCGAAGCGAGCCGGCAGGAGAGGGTACTGGTATTTCTTGCCACAAAGGAGGTTCAGTAGGAGCTTGTGAATTTGCTGAAAAGTTTGTGAGTTTCTATCTCTTATTCACTTATCTTTTATGAATATCTATTGTGTTAATTAATCTTTTTAATGATTGGGCTAAAATTGATTGCAAGAAATACCAGTATGAAATATATGTTTAATTTTTTGTAGATTGTGTTGGTATACAAATATGCTTAATTTGTTTTCTTTGTTAATAAGGCCAAAAAGCATAAAAAGGAAGCCAATGAGTATGACATCTTTTTAAACTTCCATCCTCCGGATGAAAATGGAAAGTACGCCTATGCCGTAGCTGAAAATGTGGCTGTAAGTATAATATTTTGTGTTTTTAAAGTATTTATGAGTAAAATGATAAATTTATAATATTTGAGTAATAATTCATTATTAACCATGTAAATTCACATAATACAATCCAACAAAAGAAAGACGAACTGAGTCAAATGCCTGATGCTCCTGAGATTAATATGGGAGATATCTTCCGTCAAACCGTTGCACCAAAAAAAGCTCGCATCTTCGGCATTGGTAATTTGGGAGAAGGAAGTTCAAGTAGCCAATCCAGTGTTACTCAAGTTGTCTGTTCAAAATCAGAGTGCAAGAGACAGTTAGATGAAAAAATCTTGGAGGTGCGTACTGAGATGCAAGCAGAAATTCAAGTGCTTCAAGCCCAAGTGCAACAACTTATGGAAATGATGCGAGGTGGAAGTACAATGGCTTCTCCTTATGGTGGTGGATCTACATCTGGTGTCGCTCATAATGATGTTGATATTGATGCTGATGCTGATGACGAGGTTGATGCTGATTTGGGAGACTTGTGATCATGTTTATTGTATTAGATGTTTTGTGTCAAAGATTGAGTAGAATTTGATATTTTGTGTCGAATTTTGATAATCTATTTCAAATTATGGAGATTGTTGAATTTAAATCTTACATTGGGTTGTGTTTTGAAGATTTAATTAATTAGAATTTTATATTAATTAACAGGTATTAATATTAATTTTAAAATATAAAATTCAAATATATACATAAATTTGCGATGGAAATTTTCGTCGGTAAATGAAATATGTAATTTGAAAATAAATATTACCGACGGATAATTCCGTCGCAAAGTTTATGACGGATTATTTTCGTCGCTAATTACAGACGAAATCGACGATGGATTACCGTCAGTAAACTAATTTTCATATGATTTTGCTTTTTTAAATTAGCGACGGAAATTTCCGTCGCTAATTTGCCGATGGATAAATCCGTCGCTAAATCCGTCGCTAATTTGCAGCACCGACGAATTTTATTTTCATGATTACCGATGGAAAATTCTATTTACCGACGTCCAGAATCCATCGGTAAATACCGACGGAATATAATTTCCGTCGGTAATAAATTACCGACCATGGTTTTAGCGACGGATTAAATTTCATCGTTAATCCGTCGGTAACCTCATTACCGATGGATTTTTCAAGTATTACCGACGGTAATTTCCGTCGATAATCCGAGAGTTTTTTGTAGTGTATATATATATATAATGGATTTAATCCTCCCCTTTACTACTCTTTAATCGATTAAACTCCACCTAATTAACTGAATTCTTACCTTTAACATAGGGTAATTGTGAAAAATGTACAAAATAAAGATGTCAAAATTAATTTTGCCTATCTTTGAAAAAAGTTATCAATTCTACCAATTTGCCAATTTTCGGACGATTTTACCCTCGAAATTTTTTTTTGAAAAGTTAGACTGGTCAGCCGGTCAAACGGGTCAACTGGTCAAACTTTTACTTGTCGGTAACCATGTTGGTATCCATGTAGGTGACTATGCCGGTAGTCATATAGGTAATCATGTTGGTATACAGCCTCATTTCAACTTAATTTTCCATATAATCCTCACGCTTCAAAATAGTATCAGAGCCCTAGGTTTATTTATTTATGAATGGAAAAATTATTATAAACTTATATAATTTAACGAGAGGAGAGTTTTAAAGAAATATAGATTCGAACAAAAGTTCGACATCCGAGAGTGACAGGACTGTCAGCCCTATTCAAAGTTAGAGCAACAGGGACTTCTGGCCTGTTAACTACGACGAGAGAAGCAGCTCTATACAAAAATATTATTATGTGTTGTATAGACAATATGCGAAAAAGGAATACTAGGACGCCGATCGATGGTGGGACGGTATAAATCAAAGGAGGGAGTTGGCAAATATTCGTGCCAACTACACCAAGGAAGAACACCTGGAGGAACTACGCCAGATGCAGATAAGATACTCCAAAGAAGTATCACGAAACATCGTGGAAATTTGAAGTTTCATCGAGATCCATGGAAGTATTCCCAAACACAGACAATGGAGGAAAAGACCTAACCAGGGTCCAAGAGATATATGCAAGGCTTACCACTTTTCACACTGGACGGAATGACAGAGTGGAAGGAGATCGAGGCAGATAACTCTAAGATGAACCAAGATCTTAGAGAATTGCAGAAAACTGTGAGATTCTTTGGAGAATATTGCCAGAGCATGTCTAAGATGATGTTCGAGATCAGCCTTAAGATGGACAAGGTAGAGAAGTTGCAGAACAAGCAGCTCGACCTCATCATAAAGTTGATAGAACAAGTAAAGTCCTTGGAAACCAAGGTAACAGGAAGAAGGCCAGGAGGAAGATTACCACTAACCTTTGGAATAGAACGCCTTTTATACTAAAAGGGGAAGACGACAGAGGTCACAAGGCCGAAGTCCGAAAGCAAGAAGATGATTGCTATCTTTCGAGGAGAATCCACATCCCCAGATGAAAAGAGCAAATCTTGAAGATCTACAAGATCTATATGAGTCCTTCCAAGGACTATCAATTGTAGATCTAAAAATGAATATTGGAGAGACATCAAGCTCACAACAACAGTCACAGGCCCATCAGACACAACATGATCGGGGCCAAAATGAAGGAACCTCTGGATCACATGGAGTCCATGAAGCAAGACAAGAAGAGACATTCCAACAACCAGGAAACTTCAAAATGAAGGCGATATGAATGTCAACAGGAGCAAGCCGAGCTCGAGGATCTAATCCACACAACACCCCATATGTCCGGTCTCACCTTGAGATAATAAATCCATACGGATTGATCTTAACTCACGACACTCTCGACTTCAAAAATAGAGAAACCTATCGACGAGTGGACAAATGCAATAAAAATTACAGGGGGTGCACTAGAGCTGGATAAAGAAGGGTTCATAAGATTCCTAACTATGAGCCTAGAAGGATCAATAAAGTGCGCTTGGGAGGTACTCTCAGACAAGGTCAAGAAGGAGGCCATGGAAGGAGAAGACCTTGCCAATATTGTTGATTGCATGGCCAAGATCTTCAAGATCCACTTCATCAGAGTAGGTTACTTAAAAGGAATGGAAGACTAAAAGAAGAAGAAGAAGTATAGGAATGCCCTATACAGTCTAGAACTACTTGACATCTGTCATGTAGATGAATACATCAAGCTCTTCACAGAGTATAGATGGAAATCAAAGATCAAGGAAGATGAGGTATTAAACCTATTCTTTGCCAAGATTCCAAGCCCATGGAGGGAAATATTGATCAAAGAGTATGAATCATGCGAGATGGATTCAATAGCAAGGAGGATTTCTTTCCTCAAGGCCAAAATTGCAGAGTGGTGCCATCAAGCATCACTACACAAGAACTACAAGAGACTAAGGGGAATCAACAAGATAGTACCCTTATGTTGCGAGAATAATGATCTTCCAACTATCATTGGAAGAAGCCCAAGAAAGCAGAAAAGGATGAAGAAAAATCATCCTTACACACAAAGAAGCGGAGGATGGAGGTCCAGAAAACCAAGATCCTTTTGGTCCAAACAAAAGGCCTAAAGCTATAAATCAGAGCAGAGATCTGGACCCTTCAAATGGAGTTCAAGAAGTCAAGCCTCATCCTCATGATCAAACCAGAGGAGTACAGGAAGAACTCCTACAAGAAAGACGTTTCGAAGAGCAGCTACACTAGCAAACAAAAGATTCAAGGATTGTAACTGCTACACTTGCAGAGCTAGAGGGCATATCTCACCTGATTGCCCGAAAAACCAGAAGAGAGGAGTACGACAGTTCGAAACAACTTCCGAAATAGAGGAAGCTATTTACTTCCAAGATCTAGTGCAGGTATATCAGTTCGAAGATATACCCTCAGACGAGAGCATCTATGAAGAAGAATTCTTTAGCCAAGACGAATCTTCCGAAGATGAGTCGGAGTGAAGAGAAAATCTTCAAGCAAGAGATGCAAGAAGATATGTCTAGATTCTTTTCCCAGACATCTATTTCTCATAAAACCCTTATGAGAATCATGAAGGAGGATCCAAGACTCAATTTATACGATGGATTTACCGTAGGAAGACTGGAGAAAATTGAGAAAATTCTCAGTTTCAAAATGAGAAAGCAAAACATCATATATAAGGTGACTGAAGGGGAAATTGCCATCCCAATGGAGCTCACAGAAAATATGATGGAAATGCAACTGGTCCCCTATGAAGAGATCAAGAAGGAACTCAGTAAACTCCTGGAGAAGGTGTCTAAGACTATGTCTTGGGTCCATATCGGAGCTATTCGGATCCTCATCAAAGCAATATTCAAAGAAGGAATTGATACATCAATCGATATTGCTGTCTTTGATAAGAGGATCAAGAATACAAGAGAAGCATACCTAGGAGGACTCTCAGGTAATCTATACGCAGGAAAGATGGCATCCTACATTTATCCAAGGATCGCTTACAACCTGGCAGACCGAGATTTCAATAGGGCACTCACTCTTCATCAAGATTTCAAAAATAAAGACTTGATGAGAGAAGGGAACAGGCCTTACTCTATCACATACAGTATCTCGTATGCCCTGTCCAACAGTCATCATTCGGATCTATTCTAAATGAAGGAGTATATTGAGATACCTGAAGTGTTCGAGAAAGTTGCATACACAACTAGGCCAGAAATAATGGAGCTACCGTCGATTCACGACATGGATTTGCTGATCAAAGACAAGCCAATCTGGAGCAGACAAAATAGCCTCAGATTCTAACAGAGAAGGATTTCTTTCCAGGAAGACAGAATGATCAGTGAAAAATTGGGAAAGAAGCCAATCGTGGAAATAGTCTAAGAACCAGAAAAGTTCACAACTAAAGGTAAACTTAAATGCCTAGAAGAATAAAAAGGAATCGATGTAATATTCGACATTACAAAAAGAGAAAACTCTATTTCATGTGAAGTCTTATATTATCTTCAACAGCCAACAACTGGGAGATATCAAGGACAGCTCAAACTCGGAGAACTTGAGCTAGTAATTAAAGGGGTAGCAGGAAGATTCCCAAAACAACTAGTAATGGGACTGGAATTTCTCGTGGATCATAAAACTTAGGAAAGATTACAAGAAGGAATGGAATTCACGATCAAGGGGAAGAGATACAAGGTCTACTAGTAGAGGCTAGGGCTCATAGGCTCTGATCCACCAATGGCTACAAGTTCATTCTCAATATATATCACCGTCGGGATGATATATAAGGAGCATCGTGCAGAGTATTTTGCGGCATATATTAATTCAGGAGCTGGAATCTGCACAACAAAAGAATGAGTCTTTCCTAAAGACTCAGGCGAAGAATTGCCAATAGTACTAGGAAAAGATTTCTCTCAGAAGGTGCTGATCCTTAACAGAGGAATCAATCAAACGGAAATCATGATCGGAGGAGTAGATCGTACCCCATGGTACAAGGTAAAAACTCCACCATTATATTTTCATGACACCGGAGCAGATATTCTGTTAGAAAATAATTTCCTACAGACATTCAAGTATTTTACCCAATAAAACGCAACAAGAAGGCTTATTTTCAGCCCTTTGTGAACATAAGATCATCGCACCAAGACTGCGTAATGCATTCAATAAAAAATGCCAATCAAATTTTGCAGCAAGCGTAGTGATGAAGGAAAACTTAGCCATCCGAAGATGAATGATCGAAGGAGATATGGCGAAGTAGTCCTTCAGATAAGAACCAAGACTAGAGGAGGATAGAAGATGGAGAAACTAAAGGAGAACACAATCAACCTTCTCAAAGCAAGCATGGGAGAAAGCTTACAGAGAGACGTCACCATCGAAGAACAGACATGTTTGGAGGTGTCAAGAAGAAGATATAGAGGAACTTCAATGAGGATCCTCTAGGCTGGAGGGATAAAAACAAGCTCAAAGTCTCACTCAAAGTAAAAGAAGGAAAGGAGCATGAGTTCGTGAGATACAAGCCTATCCTAATGAATCAAGAAGATAGGAAGGATATGCAGCAAATACTTAAGGAACATCTGGACCTTAAGTTGATATCACCAGGAGTATCTCCAAATAGCAGTCCAGGATTTCTAGTTCGAAATCATGGAGAAGTCAAGCGGGAAAAGCCGAGACTTGTGATCAACTACAAAGGAATTAATAACATCTTGAAGTTCGACGGATATTGTATACCAAGTAGGGAATACTTGGTTAACTGTATCAAGAATGCCAAGGTATTCTCCAAGTTTAATTGCAAATCTGGATTCTACCAGATTATGATGGAAGAAGGAAGCAAGAAGTTCACTGCCTTCTCCACACCACAAGGCCATTATATCTGGAATGTCATGTCTATGGGCCTGGCAAACGCACCCCAGATATACCAAAAGAAGATGGATAATCTTTTCAAATATTATTTTTCATTCGTGTTTGTTTATGTAGATGATATCCTCATAGCCTCAAAGAACATGAAGGAGCATTTGGAGCATCTGGAAGTATTTTCAGAAGTATGTCACAAAGAAGGATTGGTGCTTTCTGAAAAGAAGGCGGTAATTGCAACAAGGCAGATCGAGTTTCTTGGAATCGAGATCAATGAGTCCAGAATTATTCTACAACCACACATTGTAGAAAAGGTTCAAAGATTTCCTGAAGATTTCAAGTACTAGAAGCAACTCCAAGGCTTCTTAGGAGTTGTCAACTTTACTGGAATGTTCATCAACAATCTGGCGCAATACAGGAAGGTGTTCATTCCTCTATTGAAAAAGGATGCTGAATTCAAATGGGAGGAATCACACCGAGCAATGGTTAAACAACTAAAGGAGGTTTGCAAGAAGCTCCCCAAGTTAGCTATACCAAATGACGAGGATGAACTGGTACTCTACACAGACGCCAGTGACCATTGGTGGGCAGCAGTCCTAACTAAGTCCACACCTGAAGGAGAAGTGTCGTGCAGATACTGTAGCGGACTCTTTGCGAAGAATGAAGTAAAGGGGTGGCACATCAATGAAAATGAGTTCTTTGCAGTTCGGAAGACATTCAAAAAATGGTTGCTGTTTCTTCTCGCGAAGAAATTTATCCTTAAAATTGATAACACAAACGTCAAAGCCTTTTTAAAAAATAAAATTGAATCTAAACCAGAAAAGGCTAGACTTTTAAGATGGCAAGCAGAATGCCAATATTATGATTTTAATAGTCATTACTAAATCTGTTGATAATGTTTTGGCAGATTTCCTGACGAGAGATGGAAGGAGTTGAAATAGACTCCATCCTGACTGTATCAAGGCACCTGATGGACAACCTTGAGTTGCTCCAAAGGGAATTCGAGAATCTGGCACTCAATGCAAAGCATGCTGGAAGAATACAAGAGAGCGATCAGACTAAAGTGTCTAATCGCATACGAGATTGCATTCGCAACAATGTGAGTCTATTTGAGTCAATACGAGAGCCACTCCTCAGGGCTTTTAATGGAAATAGCAATCGACAAAATGAGTGTAGTCGAGAATGGGGCTCTAAACCCAGAGCAGGGGATTCAAATACCCCTGGCACGAGTTCTAGATTGAAACCTCCAAAAGAGGAACCAACCAAGAAAAAGTCGAGGCTCCTGAGTCACATCTTGAGCCTTCGAGTCAACCCAGTACATCTGGGGTTAAAGAGGGAGAGATCAACCTTAGGCCTATGACTGGCACTACTAAGGTTGGTATTAACTTAGCTGATTCCTCTTATTGGTAGGAATACCAGGCCAGCTGAGAGAAATTGAATACCAGATAAGGAATCCGACCGAAGAAATACCGGGTGGATATATCTGGGGAATATCCCCAAGTTTGGATGCGAGAGGGCTCGAATCCAAATAATGTAAAGCAATAGTATGATTTTGGAGCATTAACTTCAATATATAGTGTTGCACCAAGCTTCCCAAAGCTTTCAAAACTCCCAGAATAGCTGGGAAAAATAGTTTTCAAGGCATGGGAAAACAACACAACTCTATCCAGAGGAGATATCTTGGAGCTTTACTTCACTAGTGCAGCTCCAGAACTAATTGGGAAAGGCAATCATGAGGCCTTCCACTTCATCAAGTTAAGAAGACCTGATGTCTCAGCATCAAATAAGATCAAGGAGTCTTCTGGGAAGGAACTAGTCTTGGTTTCCACCTTTTTTGAAGTGCAGATCTCTACGCGCAGAGCGAGGGATTTGTTTACCTGCATTAAAGCAATGGTGGAGTTGAAGTTTCCATTCAAGTTCGAGCACAAGTCTTTGAATGGGTCTTTTCTGCTAAAACTTTAACAGGCAAGAAGACAGAGTTTGCTGAGAAGGCCTTCCAGGAAAAACAAGACCTTCTTTGGAGAAACAAGATTCCAGTGAGTAAACAAACCCATCAGAGATATTGTAACATGGCCCATTTTAGGCAGTGGATGAACAAAGTATGCACAAGTTGTTCCACCCAAACAGAACTAGAGTTTGGAAAAGGAATAAGGTTGAGCATATGAATGATCAGAAGTGCTGAACCCCCTCCTGCAAAGGAGACACGTGGAAAAAAGAGGGTGAAACCTCTTCAGAACACCCAAGAGCCGGGAGAATCATCAGGCACCAAAGAAGAGAAATGACTCTTCAAAAAAGCAAGAGCCAGATGATTTTCTGAAAAGGCAAGGGACATGTGACCAACAAGGAGGATAGACCACAAGAAGGCGTCCAATAAAGAAAATGGACCAGCCAGCTGCAAAAGTTGGAATCCAATGGGAATGATGTAAGCAATGACGTCAGTACAATGACGTAAGCAGTGACGTCAGCCAGAGTTAAGAGGCTTTGAAATCTAGATTTTCAAGCCCGAAGGCCTCTATAAATATAGAGTGTGAGGAAGCATGAGGCATCAACCATTCCCCTCTGTTTTCTCTTTCTAAATAAACATTGTATCTTTCTTTCTTTCTTTCTTTCTTGTATGAGTGTTTCCATTTCAGCTACCATAGGTAGCTAGAGGAGTCTTCTCCTCTTGCTTTAGTAATATGAGTGTGTAATAATATTTCTATTCCATAAATAAATAATCTTGTGCTACTGCCCGAATTATGTGACCTTCCATTATATTCTGCAGCCTTAATCTCCATATTTTCTAACGAGAAATAGTAGCAGCATCCTATACACCCAGTGTAGAAAACAAACTAGGGTTGTGCTGAGGTCCGCTGAAGGAACGAGATTGAACCATCACACTGCAGGGTGCATGATTGGTTGTGAGGAGCAGCAGTAAAATCTCAAGATACCCGGTGGATTGACGGTCAAAAAAGGACTGATATTATTTCAATTTGGTTAATTACGAGATTAATGTTATTCAATTAATCAACGGAAGCATGATGGGCCTGATATGGTCGTAATGGACTATGTCTATTTTGAGGAAAAGGAAAATGTTAAAATTAAGTTAAAATGAATTTAAACAGACAAGGATGTCATGCTGGCAACCATGTAGGTCACCATTATGGTACCGACAAGGTTATAGACACATGGGTATTAAAGTCAAGAAAAGATACTATTCATAGGAGAGAGAAAAATTGATAGTATTGATCTAAAACTTTCGAAATTGTGTATTTTTAAAAGTCTCCCTTTAAAATAACCACATAAGTCAATATTTTATATTTATAATACCAATAATAAAATAAACTTATAGACTTCACAAATCACAATCATGACTCTAATGTGATAATGCAATATTTAATGGTCATTTCATTATTTTGTGGCATTAGTTTTCTCGATTGGGCCTATATATCTGAAAATCGGACACTTCTAAGTCCGTGTTAGGGGAAATGACGAAGCCCACATGCTAGGTCAGCCCACTGTAAGAATTTGAATTTCAACTATTTCCCACGAAAAATTCCATACAATAATTAAAACTATTTGATGTTTAAATGTTGGACTTTTAAGGGGTTGTACATAATTCATTTAGACTACCCTAACAGGTTTTAAGCTAATTTGATTTTGATTATTTTATTACGGTGTGATAACATAGAGACAAGCTATAGAGTCATATTCTGCACCAAATCCTGCAAGTAAATAAGTGATAATATCATTTGGGTGGAGAAGTTGACTGGAAATAGCTAACTCATCAGTCAATTGCTCGGCTGTCATGAAATATTGGATCGCACACTGATTACTATTTTTTAAAGTGGATAGTTGAGTGCAGACATATATAACTTTGACTCGAAATTGAGAGGTGAATGCAGATTGTAGAGCGTTCTGAACTTCAGCAGATGTTCTGTAATGAGAAACTTGATCCAGTATTTCACCAAGGATGGAAGAGTTGATACCATTGAGTATCAAATTATCTTGAGTTTCCCCAGTATTATATGACGAATTTTAGATTGAAGAGCCATCACCATTTAGTGTAGTTTTTGGTGGTGAAGATATATATCTCATGAATGCACAATTTCTCATTTGAATTAATTATAAAGTATATTAAACATATAAATTAAGATTTGGAATTCTTAATTAAAGTAACAAGTCTTTCAGTATTTTTTTTAAAATTTGTATGATACATACATTTGAGTTGTATTGTATCAATCAATATATGCAATGTATCCAGGCCTGATCATTTTTTTTATTCATGTGCATTCACTAACTGTACCATCCACACATATATATTCTCTTTGTGAATTAAGCATGTTATTAACGAGAATAGTTTGCAATTAATGTGCTTTTAGTAAGTTAAATGGAGGCGAGCTAATTACCTTAATTGTGCATGTGTATGGATTTATGCAGCTAGTGACAAGACATGCTATCATGTTTGAGAATTTGGATTTTGAATTTGTACAGTTTTGATGTTACATAAATTCACATGCACTTGTATACCTTCCATACTATGAATTTTGCTACTTTCCAGTGATTTTGGTTCGATGATTGTAATAACAATTATGATTAATTTGAATATGGTTCAATTACAACAAAAGTCTCAATCTTTTCGCGAATTACGGATTAGTCCAAACTTTTCAATGTTTATAAATAAGTACTCGACCTTTAACCCATTTTGCAAATCAAACCACCGGGCAGCTTAGGACCTGCCCGGTGGCTGACGTGTTATCTTTCTTCCACGTCGCCTTCCACGTATACAAAACGACGTCGTTTCAGCCTTCCACCTGTAAAAAAGTTAATTGCATGAAAAGTCCAACTTTTTCATTGATTGCGAATTAGTCCAAACTTTTTGAATATATCCAAATAAGTACCCGACTTTAAGTCCGTATTTCAATTTGAACCATCGAGCAGTTGGAGGATTGCCCGGACGCTGACGTGTTACTATATATGCCAGGTTACTCTATATTTCTTAACAAAACAACTTTATTTTAATTTTTTTATTGTATATAGCAACAATTATCGTATGAATCATTTATTCGAAATTAAAAAATTGCCTGCCACAACTCCTCACATGGCGGATTTTGATGGATGATGTTAATGTGTGATATATGATGATATTTTTTGAATATAAACTAAATTTTAATTTTAAAAAAATCAAACGATGTCGTTTTGTTAACAAGTGTAGAGTGACTGGCATATATAGTGACACGTCATTGTCCAAGCAGTCCTCCAGCTACTCGATATTTAGAGTTGCAATACGGGCTTAATGTCTGGTACTTATTTCCAAATATCCAAAAAGTTTGGACTAATTCATAATCAGTGAAAATGTTGGGACTTTTCATGCATTTAACTTTTTGAAAGGTGGAAGGCTGAAACGATGTCGTTTTATACACATGGAAGGCGATGTAGAAGAAAGATGATACGTTAGCTACCGAGCAGGTCCCCAACTGCCCGGTGGCTTGATTTGCATAACCGATTAAAGGTCAAGTGCTTATTTATAAATATTAAAAAATTTGAAATAATCCGCAATTCGCGAAAAGGTTAGGACTTGTAATTAACCCTTTAAACATACATGTTGTAGAAATTTAATAGTATATTTGAGTTCTTTATGGAGTAATGCTTATAAAATTTACTTTATACTAAATTGAAATAAAGATCCCAAATCAGGTTAAGAAATCTTTTATTAATTTTAAATATGTGTGAATCATCAAATGTTCTCATTTGGCTTGAGAATTTTGATTAAAAGAATTGGAAAGATATTTTTTAATGTCGTTCAATTAAATTCTAAATAATTTATTTTAAATATTTATTTAATTGGTCTAATAATTTTCAATCTAGTCAATCGAAGCATCATGTTGCCATAGCAGTCTTTGTGTGTGGAGTGCGACTTTAATGAAATTACATAGTTGAGTGTGAAATTATTAATGCATCCTATGTTCGGCCCATAGGTAGGCACAATTTGGCAGAATAATAACACACATGTGATAATAATTATGTGATAATTATTTTTTATTGTTCATGTGAACATTAGTCGGTCCATAAATATAATTTTGTTTGACAGAACTTATTATCAATACTTGATTATTACATAAGGATTACCTCTGTAGTTAATTTTTGTTCATAGACAAGATTAATGTTGCACAAGGTATCTTGTGATGGGTCCACAATTAATAATGATGCGAGTGTACCTTCATGCGGGTATTGATCAGCCCAAAGGTATATTAATATCTGGCCTGAAATACATAAGCACTTGAGGGGATGAATACGTGAAGATTATTTGATTTTACATGTGAGTAATAAGTCGGCCCAAAGGAAGACTATTGCTTGACAGTTTTATTGTCATTATTTGATTACTACGTAGAGGGTATTGATCGCTATTTATTTTCACCTTCAAGTGTAAGAGATCGATTGTAACGCGTGCGACCAAGTTAAATTATCGTTCCCACGAGATAGTTGTAAATTTAATAAATAATTCTATAAATGACAATTTAAATGCAAGACAAATTCGGGGGATTTTTAGGGATAATTAATTAAACTAAAAGAACTAAAATTAAATTAATTAAACTAACGCAGAGGAAAATCAATCACACAAGAGAAAATTATTCAAGAGTTCAAGGTAGAGAATTGGTAATGCTACGGCAAACAACTTAACTATATGACTGATTTATTTAAACCCAAATTAATTATCTACAGACGTTTATAAGAGGATCACTAAGCCTAGTTAAATTACCTTGATCGGGTAGGATCTAACACTTATAATGAGCTGCAAATCCTAGGATCGATAAGGAATTAACTCTCACTCCCTTTATAGGTACTTCATGCTAAATTCCATTAAAGGTAAGAGCACAAGACTTCCCTTTCTAGGTACCAAATTATTAACCCCTTTTGTCTCCTTACCAATTACCTAATAATGATGTTTCACCAAGTAATTAATATTCCAAATTGATTGTCTAATACTCTTAGGAATTATAGGCCAATCCCCTAAGACTGCCACAGAAAACAATAACTATCATGCAGAAATAAAGAATCATAATAACTATTAATCAGAGATACCATTAAGAATAATTAAAGGAATCAAAACTCAAAACACAATAATATGAAGTCTCAAAATATCCTCTTAAATAAGGAAATAAACATTCTGCTGAGCAATAAGTCTAGGGCAATTAAATCACATAGTCAAAACTGTCTTAACTCCCTAACATTACCAACAAAGAAACTTAGCCCATGAATTTACGAGGGCAAATCATAGAGATACGAGGGCAAATCATAGAGATGTAATAATCCTTAACCATTGTTAACAGGGATAAATAACTAAAAAATAAAGAACTCTTTTGGAGAACTTGATGAGTGTGATAATTCACGTATTTTGAGCTCTGATTTATAAGAAAATTGAATACAATTGGGCTATTATCAAGGCAAATTAGTATGTTTATAATTAAAATGTAAGTTCACTCTTACCCACCAACACTTTTCAACTTTCGAACCAACTCATTTTTTCAAATATTTTGAAAATCGCCTGACACCGCCCGGCCACCGCCGCTCACCGCCCGGCCACCGCCACCCACCGCCGCCTACCGCCGCCTACGTTCATCCTTAACCAATAACTCCTGCCACTACCGTTGGTGACTATCTAGAGAGATTATTGGGTAAAACGCTCATAAGTTTTGCCCTAATTTCCTCGATTTATCGCCCGACACCGCCCGGCCACCGCCGCTTGCCGCCGCCTAAGTTCATCCTTAACCAATAACTCCTGCCACTACCGTTGGTGACTATCTGGAGAGATTATTAGGTAAAACGTTCATAAGTTTTGCCCTAATTTCCTCAATTTCTAGTAAATGATTCAAATCCTCGCCTCGATCCATTCTTTCTTTGAACTTGAGGGATTTGATAACTTTCTAACATATATAGATTCGAAATCTGGGAATCTAAGCTTTAAAAATGGAGACGACACGTATTTTCTTCGGTTTTTCTACGATAATATTTTGTTTCTCGGAAACGGGGACTCTATTATTCAGGTATACATTCAATAAAAATATGCATAAACTCCACGTTTCTGTATAATTTTTGAATATATTTTTTTTATTTTGCTGAATTTCAATTTATATGGAACACTTGAAAGAGAGAACGGAATTAATAGAGAGAAACTCTTTAAGAAGCGAAATCATATGTTATACATATGTTTTGTTCTTGTACTTTACTGACCATTCTTTCTTTAAGCCCTATTCGTATCACTTCTCTTTACATTATGTTTTGACATAGGTTTCACTTTTGTTTGTAGCAATTCTAAAAGTGTGATGCCTGAATTATTTATATGTTTGTTATGCAACTGTTCCAGACTTTTATTCAATTATTTTTTGTTGGTAGAGAGAGCTCATGACACTTTTTATGTCAACCTTTGCTCTTTTATTTTGCATTCTAGAATATTGGTGATATAATGTTTGGAAATTATACCAGGGTGGTCTAAGTAAGTTTGTTTTCAATTCTACATGAAAACATTACAGTTACAGTGTTTGAATTATTAATCCTCCATTCTTTCACCTTCAGTGGGGATCTTATGTTTGGAAAACATACAAGGAGGTGTATAATGAAACTCTAAAAGCTGATTCTGCATTGCGAGCCCATGGTTTTGAACCTGTAAAATAACTAACCCTATATGCTCATTCTGGATTATTCTCTAATGGAATTATTGTTATAGGGTGCTCGAGTTGGAGTCTACGGATCCAATTGTCCTCAGTGAATTGTAGCAGTGGAGGTTTGTTCCTCTAACTCAGTTTAACTAGTGAGTACTTTTCTATGTTTTAATTAATGGAGTTTGAGTATCAAACGACTTTCAGCCCTGCAACACTCACAGCTCAATATGTGTTCCTCTGTACAATACCCTTGGTAACACATTATGCCTTGCTTTAAACTTCATATGAATTCATGGATTACAGTTTCTGTAAACTCTGTGGTGTCTCTTGTGGAAGAATATAGGCACTGACAATATTTAAGTTTAGATAACGACACATGCTTTAAAAGAAGAAAAAAGTTTTGTTGCCATTTGCTAGGGTACAGAAGTAAAACGATCACATCATCACTTGAGAAGAAGGAAGCAGGAAACGAGTCGAACGTTAACCGAATCAGGAAGTACCGGAACAAGGTGGAGACGGAGATCTCCAACATCTGTGCAACGATCATCTCACTCATTGATGAACATCTCCTTCCAACATGCACCTTTGCAGAGTCCTCTACAACAAGAAGTGAGGACTTTGTTGCCATTTCACTTTATTCTTGATTGATTCTTCCATTGTGATTCCCTTTTTGATCATCTTTCTGTACTTTGCAGGAAAGGAGATTATTATAGGTATCATGCTGAGATTAAAACTGGAAATGATAAGAATGAGATTGCTGACTTTTTAAAATAAATTGATCTATAAGAATGGATATAATTCTTAGTTCTGGTTTGTTGAGGCAGAGTTACCATGTTCACATCTGGTTTGACTGGGTCGGTTCTGAATCTCTCAATTCTACACTATGATTTTGAACTCATTTCAAAGGTACTTCACCATTAAGTGGTTAATTTTCTTGAATCTAGGTCTGCCATAAGATCCAATAATGCTGTGATGTTGAACCAATTTCTTCAGGGCGCGCGTAGTTAGAAATCGAGCAATTAATGATGCAATTCATGAGATGATCTCAAACAATGAGCATCCAAATAAAGAGAGCAAAACACTTCTGCATATCCTTACGACAATCTTGATCTATGGGCAGAAGCTTCAGGTAATAGTGATCTCCAATATTTTAAGTATAAGACTGCGCTAGATTAATTAGTGTAATTGTGATTGAAGTGATGAACTATGGGCATGTGTGCTTGTTTCTGTCTGTAATAACTGCAGTATTTAGTTGGATATTGTGGTAATCAAGGTTAAGCACTGATGTCTTTTATGAGGTGTTTTTTTTTAATCATCAGGTATGATTTTTTTATCAGAAATTCGTTTCATCATGCTTCTTTTATAGCAGAAGAAGAAATTAGTTTGTGCATTTGCTAGTTGTCGTCTGTTTGCAAATATTGAGCTTATAATTCGAACTATCTTTTGATTACTAGATAAGATACTTATTAAACATCATACATCATGCTTAATTAATCATGATTAACTCATACATTCCTATTCTAGGTTTAATCCAGTGGATATCAAGATGGCAGGAACCTTAACTCCAAGGTTGGAATTTGAAATTTAAAAGACTGCCCAAATATTCAAGTAAGAGTTAGTGACTAGTGGAAGAAAATATATTGTGTATTAAAGTCTTATAGTGAAAGTTAGTGGAGAGGCAGCTGATGTTTAATTAAATTGCATTCTTGAACTTGAATTAAAAATCATTATTGATTCTCCAATTCTTTATTTATTTTGTTCATGCAGGAGCCTTCTCTACGCCCTCGTTTGTCGATGAGTGATGACTTAAACCGAGACTTATTACACTTGAAGATGACTAGAATGAAGAGCAATGGCTAGGAAGTAGGAATTGCTTTTTTATTATTTTTATCACTCTGTCTACTATTATCTTTCATTTGTGATGAATAACTTATATAAATATAATGTATAAATGATCTTTTATTAATTGTATTTATTATTTTAAATATTCTAAAGATATTTATTAGATTCATTTATAAATGTATAAATTAGGTTTTGAAATAGAAATCAGGATTTCTTTGTAGAATATAGAGTTTTGGTATCAGAAATATTGATACCAAATACCTTATAGCATCGGTTCTTTATGTTGATAACATTAGTTACTAATATCAAAATATTATGTGATATTAATGCATATTTATTAGTATCGCTTAAGATACAAAATTTGATACTATAGCAAGTTATGATACTAAACATTATCCTTTTAGTGGCCTTTTAGTGGCAAATAATTTTTTTTGATACTATTATGCTTTTAGTAGCAAATAATTTTTTTTTTGATACTATGTTTTTAGCAACGCCCGTATAAGTCTCGGAACGGTAACCGAAGAAATATTTGATACGTAAAATTAATAGCGTCAAGTATTTAGCTTTTAGTATCCATAAATTACTGATACTAAAAGTCTTTTTTTAGTAGTGAAAGTATCAATCAACTTATAGATGCTGTGGAGGGGTTTCATGATAATTATTTTTTGTTTTGTTCAGTTTTGAAGTCTTTTTTAAGATTTTAATTCGGGTATAAGAATGTTAGAATAGTTTACTTTCCTTTTTATTATTGAGATTTAAGTTAGTATTGAAAGATAATGTTTCTGTATTGTCTTTCTATTTCTATAGTGTTATTCATTATTTTGTACTTTGAGAATTAACGTGATTGTTCATTATTAAGATTTTATTATATAATCGTTTTTAAATTGATTTCAAATTAATCTATATTTACAAATCATGCATTCGCGTAATTAATACATATAATAATATCATTTCAAGCATTTTTTTTTTAAGTTTCTAAGAAAGGATTGTACGAAAGAAATTACTTCAAGTTGAATAACTTTTGAACTTATCAAATATTTTGAAAATCTCATTAATTTATAAATTAATAGAAATTTGGAACCAATACATTATGCCAACAATAAGCAAGGTCATCACTTAAAGATCATTCGATAACCTTCAAAGTTCCAAACAGTGAGAGTACGAATTTAATTTTTTTTAAATAATATTTTAATTTCGAAATTTTTATTAACTTATATAATTAATAATTAGAAGTATAGTAAACAACATGGTTAATCAATAATTAATATTTTTAACTTCATTTCTTAAATTATATAAAGTAAATAATTAAAACTTTAGAAAAGTTAATAAGCAAAAAATAATAAAGTAATTAATAGCTTTAAATTTATAAAATTATATCAGCGATGACACGATTTAAATTATGTACAATGTATTTAATTTGAGAATATACACATGAATTTGCATATATTATATAGAATGAATAGTCGAAGTTAGATACTTATATATTGCATAGAATTACATGCAGTTGGCGATACGATAATTGTCTCACTTTTGTATTATAGAATGGAGCAATTTTATTTATAGAGTAATTTTATTCCTGTGCATGACATATTATGATTCTTTCTAAATTATTTCATAAATAATTTTTTGGGAGGGATAAAAGTAATAATATTTTAATAAAAATGATACTTGAGTAAAAAAATGTGTAATGTTCGTAATTGAATTATTTCATGAGCAATTCATCACGAATAAAGAAATAATAGTATATATTTATAAAGTAATACATAATAAATAAATAAATAAATAAAAAGTGATAATTGTTCAATTAAATTATTTAATGATTAATTCATAATGCGTATAAAATATGATAATATTTCGTATAAAAGTAATATCTGATCAAGAAAAAAATGAAGTTGACTAATTAAAATATATCATGAACAATATTAATAGGAAATAAAAATATACCTTCCCATTAAACTTTTTGTAAATAAATCATAAAACAAATAAAAAATTATAACATTTGCCTAATTGAAATTGGTAATCTTTTTTTAAATAAAATAAAATGCATAGTATTTCTAATGAGATTAATATATAATTACATGAATCGTGAAACCTTGCACTCTAATTTTATTAAAATTACTATTTTATACGTGAAAAATTACTCAATACATTTAAAATATAAGATTTGAGATAAGAGAGTATATAAAGAAGTTTTAATATAATTAATATTAAATAGAAGATTTACTTAAAGTATTATTATTATTATTATTTAAAAAAATCATAATTAAAAAATTGCAAAAAAAAAAGTATGTTATAAAAGTATGACGTGCATGCGACGTGTAACGCGAAAACTAGCCTATAAAAGTATGTAAAAAAATAATTTTTCTCACACTTTAATTTGGATATACAATGATTGTGAACTTATGTACAAAATAAATAGCATAGTAAATATAAACTTGATATTGAGATGAAAAAGTAATAGATAGAGAATTCAAACGACTTTTGGAGTTGGAACAAATTGAGTAACACTTATGTACACAATCTTATGGTTAGAAGATTTCGAATTTTTCTTAATTAATAATTATTTTCGTTAAAGAAATTATTACTTTCATTATACTACGAATTGTTTAATATTTTTTATCAATCTCATGAAATAAATTAAATGACATGGTTTTACAAAGTGTTGTCCTACGAATTATATGTAATTGGGGTTTAGAAAAATGTAATGTTTAGCCAGATATTTTATTCCACTCGAGCAAAAAATATATACTACACATTAAAACAATTCAATAGTAAAATAAATAAATGAATAAAGTATTTAATTAAGAAATGAAAATCCATATTATATTGGTGGTTGTAACTAGATGTGGGACTAATTTCGATGTGTTGATTAAAACATCCCACATGGTTTGATAATTGGATTACGTAAAGGAATTTCTTGGGAATGTTTAAGCAGGCAGACAGAGAAATTGCCCCTAATGTTTGTACTTTTACGTAAGAATATGGAATGATAACATCTCTTTCCCAGAATCTCATGATATTGACATTGCAAATTATCCCATATTATATTATAATAATATTAAACTAAATATAAAAATAAATAAAGATGATCGGCTAAAAGTGGGAGGCCTTCAGCCACAACAAAATCATAGTGCAGTAATTATTAATAATTTATTTCGGCTAAAAGTTGGAAAACGAGTGGTGGGGTCGTATTTCGAATATCTAGACGATACTTTTGCATTTGCTTAAAGTATGAAAACATATTAATAAATCACACATTAATCATATTTTAAATACCTTAAAATCATATTTCAAAACTCTAAAAATTATATTTCATTGAATCATACTAAAACTTTTTAGAATTACATTTTAATATAACATTCATAGTTATTTAGTAAATCATATAATCTTAAAATCATATTTTACTTATCTAAAAATTTTACTCCCTTCGTCCCATTTATTTTTACCCACTTTTTATTTTAGGGTGTCC
This sequence comes from Pogostemon cablin, assembly GCA_023678885.1. NCBI lineage: Eukaryota > Viridiplantae > Streptophyta > Magnoliopsida > Lamiales > Lamiaceae > Pogostemon > Pogostemon cablin. The sequence goes on from CM042951.1 coordinate 35,649,592, forward strand.
CATGTATTTTTACCTATTCTATTTTTGACAAAAATACATAATATTTTATTACCTATTTTTTACGATCCCAATAACTTTAAGAGGAAGTATGACCTGATGCCCAAAATCAATATGCAAAAACCAAATCTGCCCACTTTGACCATTAATTAGCAGATGTGCCCACTTTAGGTAAGAATTTACGCTGATACCCCTATATGCTGTCAGCTCCAAAAATTAATTATTATTTTTTATAATCTATATATATTTATTTATATAAATTTAAGTGTTTTATAAGTAAAATACTAATTATATATATAATTTTTCTTTTTTATAATATTTTTTATATTTATTAATTAAATCGTACCATATGTATACTTATTAATTTCATAACATTAATTTTTATTTGTAATTAGGGTTGATAATGTTAGGAAAAATGCTTATTTAAAATACATGTATCTCTTTAAATATTAACTACTTGTATTTATTCTCGTCTCATTAAAAAAGTTAATTATAATATACGTAGTAGTTCCAAATTCATTTATAAATACATGCGGGTTACCTATATCCATTTAGTATTTATTTATATTGTATATTTATATTTTTTAATACTTAATTTAACATTATAATACTCCCTTCTTTCCCTTCGAATATGGTCTTTTTTTTAGCATCCTACTCAAAAAGCCCCCTTTCATTTTTTACAAAGATTGAACATGCACGCCGCAATAATATAATTAAAACTAAATAGTAATTTGCAAAAATAAGTTAATTTACATATGTACACAATTCAAACTAAACTTACTCATATTTTTATTATAAATATTTTTAAAAAATAAAATTAACATACAATAGTATAAATACATAAAAGAAAAAAAAATTACTTAATCATTTACACATTTACACTAATTAAATATGGATAATTTTAACTATTCGAATAAGTCATCATTTCTTGTATTCGAGCAACATTTCAAATCTTCCGTTTGGATAAATGATTGAGAAGCTATTTAAAGGTTCAATAAAAATGAAATAAATAAAGGAAATAAAAAACTAAAAAATGGTTTCCCAAAAGAAAGGTGGGCATGAAGCCCGAATAGAGGAGGGGGAGTGAGAGGAGAGAGAGAGGAAGGTAAACCCTTGTCACATTAGTAAAAGGAGGGTAAAACTGGGCACTTCTGTTAATTTTTGGTGTCAGTGGGCATTTTTTATTATTGATTTGTGGCAGTGGTCATATATGCTCACGTCCCTAATTTTAATTATTTTTTTACACTTTATTCATTATTTCTAATAATTTTATTCATTTTTTCTTTTTAAATTACTAATTTATCCATACTTTCTCTTACATTATATATTAAAAAAATAAAACGTTTTAATCTCTGTGCCCGTACAAACGGGTAAAAATACCCGGGACGGAGGGAGTATTTTAATAATGATATCGACATGTCTCACAACTTATCAATATATAGTGCTGAAAACATTAAACAAATGGTTTGAGTTATGACATGTGCAATTATATAAATTTGATCAAAAGAAACAAGAAAGATACTCCACCGTGTAATTTTAATTTTTTTAGTAATGCAAGATGATATGATAGCCTCCACCGTGTAATATAGATACCTTATTATATTTTGGTGATACATTTTTTGTCATACACGTTAGTTGGCTATTAATACATATGTTTTAAAAAATCTCAATATTTCCTTTTAGAACTGACAGTTAGCATGCATTTGTGATAATCTAGTGTAGTTTGGCTAATTAAATTGTTGATTATTCACGTTGTATTCATTCTATACATCAGTAGAAGAAGCATCATCTTTCATAAGAGTGGATATAGATCATCAAATGATTGTTATACCATATAAGCGTATCTTCATTTGTTTTCTTTTCTGCTAATTTCGAGTGTGATTCTAAATGTTATCACCTTTGATCAAAACTTGGCATTCAAGGGTGAATTTGTTGAGTGTATTATCACGTTTGTGTGTTTTTTTATGGTGTACCCGGCCCCCCACCGCTCCTGTCCTAAAATTGGTGGAGGGGGTAAATTGTAGGATGTGCCTCAAGTGGCTTATAGAGAGGTCTTGCTGTTTAACTTGTACTTGCAAGGGGCCAAATTAATGTTAAAGACAAGATTCGAACCCCCACCCTGCAGCTACAATCTCAATTGGAAGATTTTTCCACCTCCCATCTACCGTTTGAGCTATGTCCTGGAGACCGTGTGTGTATTTCTTGATCTTATCAGTTCCTGCTAAAATTAAAACTCTCATCAATAAGAAATTAAATTAAATTAGTATGAATAATGTATATAATTAAAAATTCTAAATAAAGTACACCCTTAGATGAATTTAAGGACTAACGCTACCCCGATTGTACGGAGGGTTGGGTTGCACAAAATAATTTTAAACAAGGCACATGTGAATTGCTTTATAATGTTGTATAAATGCTAAATTAAGAGGAAGCTTGGCATGAATTAAATCATAATGGTAAGAGGAAGCTTGGAATGAATTCTTCGATCGAAATGGTATGTATCAATCGGAATTAATTTACATTTTTTCCTATTACCCCCAACGGCCCAACTAAACAATCCCTAACTTACAAAGACATACTGGAACACTAGTAAATCCCAACTCTATCTTTTTAACTCTGCAAATATCCATTTTGCCTTATTTTACACACCAATATTCAGGTATGACTCACTTAATAGGTGATTTGATTTGTAGAAATTAATTAAAGTGGTGTTATTTTTTATTTTTTTAAATCCCATATGTCAGGACTTACCTGCAATTGAAATAAATTTTTTGATATTTTCAACAACTAATCCTAAATTTATTAAAACTTTGATTCAGGAATTTCTTTTATATAAAAACTTAGAAATTTAAAGTCAACTTATTAAGCAATTGAATTAGATCATAAACTTGGGTAACGTCTCCCGAATCGCGATCTACATCCCATAAAAGACTAAATGAGTGATTCACCTTTATATATACTTGATTCATGATTGGTTTTTGAGAATGTTAGTAGGAAAATAGTATATTCTTTTTTCTTTTTAAAGGAAAAGAAATTAGATTCTTCCATCATCATGACATGAAAGAGACAATATTTTGATTAATTCGAATCAAAGTAAAATGCAAAATATCCTGTACATTCGCTGACACTTGTTTGTTTGCTCTTATTTCATATATATATATATATATATATATATATATATATATATATATATATATATATATATATATATATACTAATATGAATCAGTGTATTACACGGTTATAAAATTACAATTTTAAAAAATATAATTCAAGTTTAATATAACTATTTATTTAACAATTTAAAAAAATATAATTTAAGTTTAATATAACTATTTTTTTAATTATAATATAATATAAGTTTATATTGAAGAGTAAAATTCAATCTATATATAATCAAATGTGAATTTTTACATCTTATTTTCGTTGTTAAATTGATTTTCCCAAAAATTTTAAAAAAATAATTATTGAATTTGTTATGATTGTGGTTGCAGAAATAAATTAATCAAAAAATTTAAAATATGTTAATTTAGTCATTGAAGAAATAAATTTATAATAAAATTAATTAATAAAAAATAAAAAATAAATTCAATATAAATGATGAAATAAATAAAAAAGAAATTTTAAGAAAATTAATTAAAATATTATAATATTAACCGTAAAAAAATTTAATAAAAATATTTAAAAAAACATAACCAAAAACAATCTATTTAAAAAATATTAATTTTTTTTAAAATATAAAAGAATCTACATGAAGTTAATCAATAGAAATTTTAAAAGTAATAATAAAAAAATATATGAATACATTTCTTCAGAATTTGTATAGAATTTGAAGAAAACCTTTAGTTCTTTACGTGTGTATAATGAATGAATAAAAACTTTAATTTATAGGATAGTTATAAATAAAAAAAATAACGAAAAATAATTTAAAAAACTTTAAAAAAATATAAAAAAATTATAATTAAATTAATATATAATATTAAAATTTTATTATAAATATATTCGGAGAAATAAGAAAAGAAAATAAAATCATAAAAAAAATTAATTAAATAAATTTGTACGTTAAACCATGAAAAATAAATAAATAACGTAAAAAAATAAAAAATTTACATACTAATAATATTTAAAAAAAAACATAATCAAAACAAAAAAGAAAATTTAAATAAAAAATATAATTAAAATTGAAACCATAACAAAATTAATTAAAATTTTTTAAAATTAACCATGAAAAAATTAGGTAAACAAATCAAAGTTTTAAAAAATATATGTATTTATTCATATTAATTTTTAATTCATATTCAAATCTTAAAATAATATATGTATTTATCTACGTTAAATTTTAATTAATAATTAAAATAATTAGGATTTTTAATTTTAATTAAAAATTAAAATAATTGAAATTAATTCTGGCGACGACACATCATCAAAATTAAACTCTCCTTTAATATATTAAAGATTAAAGATATACGAGCACAGATTCCCGCATAATAATAAATAAATACATAAAAATAGTAAGTTGATATTTAATTTGAAGATAAACATGAATAGCCCTAAAGAATTAGTATGTATATTAATTAATATTTGCTCTATTTATATAGTTTTTTTAAGATATATGCTTTTATTGATTGATTTAATTATCTATTTGTAACCAAGAAATAATAAAAATAAAAAAATTATTAGTTGGATATATTTTTATTGATTGACTTAATTATCTATTTCCAATAAAAAAAATGATTAAAGGTGGTATTTAATTTGAAGATGTAGATGAATAATAATATTAATAAGTTGGATATATTTTTTTATTATCTATTCCTTAACCAATCAAAAAATTTTGATTAAAGGTGATTTTAATTTATAAATATACATGATTTTAAAAATATATACATAAATTATAATAATAATAATAAATAAAAGTAAAAGATTATATATGTAATATTAAAATAAAATATAAAAAATATATGAAATTTAATCACGTTGCAACACTAGCTGCGTATTTGTACTTAGTATATAGTATAAGATATTAAATAATGAATAAAAACTTAATTCGGTTTGTTAATAAACTTTTAGGGAATTTTCTATTAATATTTAATTAAACAATTAAACATAATTAAAGTAAAAACATTTATTAAAAAACACATTTATGTTACTAATTAAAAGTAATATAGGTAGTGTATAGAAATTTGTTTCGCCCACCTGTGGGCACGAAATATCTAACTCTCAAAATGAAATTCACGATCTTATTATCAAAGAAATTTATGATCTTTAAATGCGTTTTAAAATTTGCCATTTTAAAAATGACAAGTTATTTTTTGTGTCACATCGTTAAACGGATGATGTATAGGAGAGAGAGTGAAATTATATCTAAAAAGGGAAGCTTAAACCCTTAAGGGCTGATTGGATTTTTTCTCCTTCTTACGTGCTAATCATATAATGTGTAAAATACACGAAAATGACACAGAAGATCCAATGTTCTTTAGATGTGGGATAGTGCATATGAATTTTATAAAAATTTTCCAAATATCTTATAACTGTGTGAGATTCTTATTTCTTGAAGCGGAGCTCGAGAATAAATCCGCATCACCTGTCACTACAAATTTTTTTTTTAACAATCGAAATATTCCGTTGCTAAAAGTCTTAATTTCATTATTAAATTGAATTACCAATGAATTAACAATGGAATCCATTGGTAAAATTCCGTTGATAAAGTGGTGGTTGTTAAATTTTTAGTAACGAAAAATCAATTCCGTTGGTATCGTTGCTAATAATTCCTTTGGTAATTTATATAATGATTTTCTTGGTATTCCGTTGGTAATTACTATTGAATTCCGTTGCTAAATAAAGATTAAATCCATTGACATTCCCTTCCTAAAATAAAAATGTCATTTTTATTGCTAATCCGTTACTAATTATCAACCGATTGAATTCCGTTGCTAAATTCGATTGCTAAAAAATATTTTTTTTAGTGTGTTATACATTGAATATGATAGGATCAAACATATGGTTGGCATAAATGGAAGAACAGTTGATTCTGCACTCTCTCGTCGAGCGATGACTTTTTAAGAAAAAAAAAAGAATATATATATATATATATATATATATATATATATTAGTTTTTTCCCTTTTAATTATAACTACTCTAACTTAATTTTTTATTTAAATTTAATTATTAAATCAATTTTATTTAATATCCGATTCAAAGTAGATTATAATTACAATATTTTTAAGATTATTTTTATAAATATTTTTTTTCCTAAGATTTGATGTGAAAACAAAAAAGTGATAACATTTTTAGTAAAATATTATATATATTAATTGAGAATACATTGCTTAAATAATTTCTTAAAAATATATGATGTGTCGCGATGTGGTTAATAGTTATCATTTTTAAATTTTTTATTTAAATATTACATATATAATCCTTCTATTTTTATTTTTTATTTACGGATGCACAAGATATGTAAGAATATAACATTTTATTATAAAGGGTATACACTTTAATTAATATAAGAGTTTAATTTTTTTTTAATTGAAAAGATTTGTTGAAATATGAATAGTATAAATGTTTAATTTAAAAAATTAAGTTTTTTTAAAAAATAAATGGTACAAATTCTTATACTAAATGATATATCATTTAATACTAAAGGATATACCTTTCTAAAATATGGGATTTGGGGGATTTTAGCCATCATTTAATTGAACTATTTATTTATTAAAAAATTCATAGGACAAATACAAAGTTATAATATTTTTAATAAATAATGATAACTTTTTAAGAAAAGTGATATAAATTGAAATATTTTATAAATAATTAATAGATTTGATAATATTTTTAGTAGATGTGATACTTGATAAGAAAAAGTAGTAAATGTCTAATTAAGTTATATTATAATTAATGTACTCTTTTTGTCCCATTTTCTACTTTTTATTTATTGTAAATACGTCCACTTTTTTAGGATAATGTGATATTTTTTTGTGATAAATAAAGGTAATTATGAATGAAAATAAGAGATGCCAATTTCATCCCGTGTGTTGTGGCGGATAGTACTAAAATGTCATTATTATTTTATTTTTTTATAAAAGTGTGAGGTTGAAGTTAGAATAAATTAATACGAAAAATGTAAAGTTGGAGTTGGAAAAAATTTTATAAAATGAATAAAATGGTATAATTAAAATATAATACTTAATTATGAGAAAGCGATAATAATAATTAAATAAGAAAAAGAATATATTATCCTAATAAGTTACGGATTTTAATAAAATTGGTGTTTTGTGTCCAGATATACAAAGTATGTAAGGGTATAATATTTTGTTATAAAGAGTATATATTTAATTAATTAGGGTATACTTTTGTTATTGAAAAAATCAGCTAAAATATGAATAGTATAAATGTTTAATTTAAAAAAAATAATTTTTTTCAAGAAATAAATGGTTCACGTTCTTGACAAACACTTGTGTAAATCGAGTTTTACATATATTAATTTAGGATTACACATTAAAAAGATTTATCACTTATCACATTAAAAAAATTACACAAATTAGGATTACAAAGAACACAATGGAAATATTATTTTTATTATTAGGTGAAATATAATATTACCATGTAAGGGTAAATTATATTTCACCTAATAATAAAAATAATATTTCCATGTGCATCTTTGTATTCCATTAAAAAGATTTATCACTTATCACATTAAAAAGATTTATCATTTACCACATTACACAGCCTAATTTGTATTCTCTGTGTGGACAGCCTCATTTCGCCGCTCTCTCTTGATCGTTCTCCGATCTTTCTCGTAAGTTTTTCTCTGATCAAAGCTTGCAGCTTTGTATTCCATAAAATGAATATTTCCATTTCACTCCCAAATTTTCTTTTATGTTGTTTGATTAGTTTCTGTTTGATGTTTGTTCGATATTTTAGTGGGTTTGGTGTATAAAAATTTAAATGTTCATTTATGACATTAAGCCATGTATTTCACCTAATATTTTTTGGAAACACTGCTATTTTTTGTCTCATGGATCTCTGTCACATTACTTTTCATTCTTTTTTATTTTATTTTGTTGTTTTGGTTTTTTTATGTAAAACGTGGATCTATTTTTTTGTCTGATCTACATTGTTGTAATTCTTCTATGTTTTTTAAGCACACCCATATATCAAATGACAATGTTTTTGTTTTTGTTGAATGATTCATACCAATGTTATTTACTCTTTATTTGTGTTGAATCACATGTATTTCATGGATGATTTGTCAGGTATTCCATGGATCTATAAGCTTTTACATAGGGATATAAGTAGGAATGTGGTATTTTTAGTCGAAAATAATTATTCCTTATATGACAAATCATTAACATGTTGTGAACATAAATACATTCTAACATAGTTTATTTGTACATTAGTTATTTTTTTATTTTCATAACGATAATTCCATTAATAAAATACTTTTAATAGTTATTTTTTTAGGAATGATCTTTTTTAATTATATTTCAGCAGTTATTTAATCATTGGTATGGAAAAAAATGAGTATTCACCTTAATTCCAATTTATATGTGAAATGCAAATATTTTTACTTATGATTAACGTATAAATATGTTGTGTTAATATTTAAATTTTATTTTATATTTAATGAAATTTTCGATGATTATTTATGTTTGATTTTGAAATTTAATTATAATTCAAGATTTATGATTGCATTCATTATCTTGCAAATAAAAGGATTATGCGTTTATTTACCTCTATTAATAATTATCTCATTGTCATTATTAATGATTGATATTATTTTTGGTAAAGATTACTGTTTTTTAGTGAAATAAATAAATCTATATTTTTTATTTTTGGAATGTTTGACTGATTACAAGATTAACGTGATTGTACATAATTCCCTCCTTTAGAGTTCATACTCCAACTATATAATCTACCGTTCTATTAAACATTTACGTATTACGATTGAGAGTAGTAAAAAACTTTAGTTATTTGCTCTACTCTCCTTCTTAATGGTTCCTCAATACACTTTGATAAAAAATTTCAAAAAAAACTACACTAATTTATCCATGAAAGTGCGATGTGTAAGGCTTTTCGACTCATAATTCAAGGGTGGTTCTAGAACTTTGGAAGGTGTTTTCCATGACATTGAGGTTTGCATAATTATGTTCTACCTTTGCATTGTTTTTTATTATATCTGTATAAACATGTATATAAATATTTTTGGATTTAAGGTTGAATCTTTAATATTGATTTTTTCATTATGATTAGGGGACCCGTGTTCAAGTTACTGTCCTGAGTAGCAACATAGCAAAATTTAGACCAAAACTGAACGAAGGCTGTGTATACGACATACGCAAATTCTGCATTTTTGATAGCAAAGCAGAGTACAAGATACTTCTGGTCTTTATCGAATTTACTTAATGTCATCCACAAATATAACAGAAGTGTATGATGAATCATTTCCTTAAAATACATATTCGTTTGTTTCCATTGATGACATCTTATCAGAAAGGTTCTTCAATTATAAAGTCCTTTTAGGTTTGTCTATGTTGTTATCATACTATAATTTTAATATGTTTATTTTTTTATTTATTTTTTTAATGCGTTAATCATATATTCTAATTAACGAAATAATTTCTATAGATGTGATTGGAAGTTTGGGGGATTGGTATCGATCTTTGATGGTGCAGGTTGTGAAAAAACACACAGCAAAACTTTACTGCCTGTGAAGACTTTTAGGCCAGCGACAACAGAATGGTTTGCCTTAAACCACAACAGCTCGGCCTAATGTCATTGTTCTTCCTTTAGTTATTTTAGTTTGATAATGAGACGTTTTCTGAATGAATACTCTATGAAGCTTTTATTAAATTAAGTTACATTGTCATAATTATGCGGTTTTATCATTTCATTCCTACTCTTCCTATATGTGCATTGACTGACATTGAACATGCTGGGTGAATCTTTGGACCTTTGGTTGCATGCTGATCCAAATGCCGATGTTCATGGGATAATGGTTGATGTTAATATTATTATTGACCAGCATGGAAGAGATAACTTGATTATGTAATTGTGTGAATTTGAGGTATTGGGTAAACAAATTCAAAGTATGATATAGGGATTGAAGTTTTTGATAAATGGTGTGATGAATTTGATAAACTTTAATTGTAAGATTGATATTTGAAATTGGTTATTTTTACAATTGCTTGAATTTAAAATAATACTTCTTATTTTTGTGATTGTGTGTTGATTATTATGTCTTGATGGTTTTCTTATCTTTTTTATTTATTTATTTATCTTTATTTCTTACTAAATTATGGGTATTTCTTCCTAAATCTTTGTTTTGCAGAAGGTAATTTGTTTTAATTTGTAGTGTGTATTATAATTTATGCTGAATACCATTATTTCTCCTTCAAACTTTGATTGTCTAAACTCATGTAACTAAAGCCCTCACATTTGGTAATGTTGTGGGAATTTGAAGAGGATTGAATTACTCAATTAGTGAATTTAGAGGTGTTTATGTATTAACATTTGATTTTAGTTTGTTGTTTGGAAGAGGTATTAATTACATTAATTAGAATTGAGAGATTTTTTGGAAGCGATTTGCTATTATGGGATTTTCATTAACTGATTTTTGAGGGTATTTATTGTATTTTCCTATAGGGTGAAAGTAATGCCTTGAAATCTTTTGAACATATAGAGACCTTTTTCTATCTTGCTCAGATTCGATTAATACCAATCATGAGGAATTTTTATCCCATCAGTGGCGTCGATTCTAGAGGAAGAGCCAAAGGGTGACTAAGCTAAAGAAGATATTGTTGAACTCTTTATATGGAAACAACAGGGGTTTGAGTGCCAGTACAGAAATTAGAGTGGAGATTGTGGAGTTTATTGCTCCCCTTGAAACCATGAATCTAAACTGGCTTCTACTAAGGCCCTGACTTTACTCAAATGGCAAATGGATTCTCGAGTGAGTACCTCTTACAATTCTTCTTCTCTTCTCCTGAATTTTGCAATGTGATTTCTTTCTAAGCAGGTTTTTAATCCGTGCAATAGTTTTATTTTTCCATTGTGAACGTGTCACACGATCGCCATACTTTTTTTCCTCTCTCTGATTAGTCATAACTTGTAGTCGGGTTGTCCAATTCAAGAATTTATCGAACCACAGGGAGGTTGATGCTAGAGCTTAAGTGAGATCACGTTTATCGCATTTTTATAGAAACGAATCATCAATGGGTAATTTGATCAAACAAGAAATTAAATCAATCAAAGCAATCAAGCAAACAATGATTAGCAAACAAAGTAGATGGATGAAATGAGTGGTTTTTCAAGTTGAGTAAAAGTAAGATTAACAACAATTGAGAAGTGAAAATCCTAGGATAAATGCATCAAATTCATATGATCATGGGTTTAGACTAAGGGTCAACACTAAGTTCACCTAAACTCCCTCTCAAGACGAATAAGATATGGAATCAAGCACAATGGATTGGTTCTCATTCAAACAATTCCAACTAAGTACTAAGCTTGAATTAAGAGTCCCTTCACATAATTAATCAATTTCTCAATCAAACCAACCTTATGTCCTATCAAAGGATTCTAAACTCTAAAGGATTTCTCAATCTCTTTACAATTTATAATGCACATGAAGTGTTTGATGAAATGATTCACTTAATTATCCTAAGCATATAATTGATTTCTCAATCTAATCATATATCTAGAACAACTAAACACACAAATCAACAAAACAAATCAAGCAATTAATAAATAATGATAGAAAGCCATAGATCCAATCAACATATGAATTCAAATACACAAATCCCAAAATTATCCAACAACTCTCATGTTACTAATCTCACAAGGGAGATTAGCCTACCATATTCATAAAGAAATTAACATAGACAATTTAATCCTTACAAATCATGATAAAACTATGAGGTTTAATACAAAGATTGTATGGAAACTCCCTTGATCTATCTTCAATCGTGATCTCCTTCCCTTCTTTGTACTTTCCTCTCTTCCTTGATCCTTTTCCTTCAATTGGATGTAGAAATTTATGGTGGGATGATGGTAGATCCAAAGGTGAAGAATGGATGAAGATGATAGTGTGGAATGGAAGAAATGGTGTGTGAGGTGTGTGCAGGGCTGTAAATTTCGGATCTCTCTCTAAAATATTGAAGTATTGGGTATTTATACCCCTTGGGAAGCTTCTAGAAGGATTCTGATTTTTTTACAGAATTTCACACAACACGAGTCGTGCTCTGCAACACGGCCATAAGATGGCCGTGTTGGGTAAATTGATGCGGCCGCACGGCCTCTCCTTAAATGCCCGTATTGGCTATGCGAACCGTGTGCTACGACACGACTCGTGCACCCGACACGGCCAGTCGTGTTGCTGCTGTCCTGTTTCCTTCACTGTTTTAGCTCGTTCTCCCTTGTTTCAACTCCGAATTGAGATCCGCTTTTTCCTACGTCTTCCTTATCATATCTAGCACCCAATAAAAAATAAAAATCATAGGTTTAAGCTCATTCACACACATTTCAATAAAACACAAACACAACCAAATAATACACAAATACGAATAAAATAATATGAAAACACACAATAAAAGACACTAAAATTTAGGTAAAAATATCACTCATCACTCTCCACATTGAAGATATGAGATTTTATTATTATTATTATTATTATTATTATTATTATAGAAGTGTATGCGCATTATTGTTTCTTTTGAGGAAATAGAAATTATTGGAATAGTTTGAGGTAGTAAATTGTGAACATGCATGAGCTATGAGTTGCAGTTATTTGTTATATGAAATTATTATTGCACATTGATATTTAATATATACAATAATGTATTTCTCAAATAAGTTAGGGATGTGTATGTGTGTAATTTTGAACAGGTACATACGTTAAATAGATTAATTATATTATAAAATTCTTTATGTCAGGTGCATTGTGAGACTAAATTTCACTTTTCTCATATGTTTTGTTTGGTCCTCTATTTTTGGAAGAAGTTATTAAACTTTTTTATATGTTTGCATCGTATTAAACGAGTTTTGAGATTAATGTATATCATAAAGAATATTTTTTAAATTGGACGTATACAAATAGCACATGTTTGAACTAATATGGGAGTAGGAATGTAAATGATCCATTTCTTTTAAATAAATAATATATACGAATACGAGATATATATGAGACGGGTGAATCCATTATTAAAATATGTCTTTTAGAAAGTTATATTCTCTCTGTTCTAATAAATCATTCACCTTTATTGTATCACTAATATTAAGAAAAAAATATTTTTTACTAACTTTATTGACTTTTAGGGGTAATATGGTATTTTTAGGTAATAAATAAAGTATAAAGTATGTTATGTGTAGAAAGAATGTATAGCATTTTTGAACTTAATGTGTACTTTTTAGATGTTGAATTAGGAGGCTATTTTTTTTGGGGGGGGGGGTTGAATGATTATGTGAGATGAACAAATGAGGAAAGAGTGAACAATCTGGACGAAGTATAATAATATATTAGAATTATACTTTAATGCATCATTTATAATATTTTTAAAAATATATATTTTTTAATTGTCAAAAAGTATACACGGATGGAGGGACTATAAATAATTATTACTCAAAATTTTAAGTATAGATTTTCAAAATATAAAAATTGGGGAGATGGGGTAGGGGTAGGTAGGGAAGTGTAAGGAGTGTTGACCATTGGGTTGGTGGGTCGGACAGGTTAACCCACAAACCATTATAACCCAATTTTTGATGGGCTTAAATGGGGGTGGGCTATTTTGGGGCGGGTTACTTTTGGGGGCGATTTACTTGCGGGTTTTGATGAGACAAATTGGGTTGGCTTAATGGGTTTAGCCCAAAGTGACAGAACTATAAAAATCATAAAATTCTTGAAAAAAAAAATATATATATATAACTATACTCACATGTAAGATGTACTCCCTCCATCCCGGAGTTAAGTTCACGACACTGTAGATACGGAGTTTAAGAAAAGTTACTTTTTGACCAACTTTATTGACTTTTAAGGGGTATTGTGGTATTTTTAGGTAATAAATAAGTTATAAAGTATGTTATGCGTATTAGGTGAGGGTGATATTTTTGAATTAAGATAACTTTTGAGGTTTTTGATTAATGTGAAGTTTTCTTTTTTGGGTGGTGAACATAAATGTGGGACGGACGAAAATGGAAAGTGTGAAGATAAGTATGGGACGGAGGGAGTAATTCATTGTCAAATAGTATTTGCTTTATATGAAGTTTTTTTTGTTTAAAATGAGATTGAATTTGTTTTGATTGAGTGTGAAATATATTACTGGGGTCACCTCATAGAATTCTTTTATCATGACGTATTGACGTTATGCATCCCCAAATTATTTTAAACTTCATAACATGTTGATTGCGTTTGTTATTTTTCATTTTGATAAAATATATCTTAGACAAATTTTTATACAAAATTTGAATCATGAAACTTTAGAATATGTACATAATTGGGTGTATGGGTCCTATATTTTAGTTGTATTAATGATATTAGTGATGTGTGTGAGTCTCATATGTTTAAAAAGTAAAATGAAATGCTTTGGGGTGAACACCTAAAATAGCAAAATGAGACTTTTGCTGATGGATGGACATATCACAACCTTAAAGTTCCAAATAACAACTAATAATTATATTAAGTATAATTCTAAAATCTTAAATAAAATACGAATAGTATTGTGATAACCTAATCTCTTGCAATGCACAGGTAAAAAAACTCCTTAATTCTTTTTTAATATATACATTTAATCAAATTAACTAACATGCAATAAAAAAATTTTAAATATACAAAATACAAATATTATTATCATAACGTCTTCCCGTGCAACGCACGAGTTAAACGCTAGTTGTAAATAAATGATAAACTAGCGCCCCATGACCGGCATTTAATATATATATATATATATATATATATATATATATATATATATATATATATATATATATATTAAAGTAAATTCTCATGCATTTATACTATTAAATAATAAAAATATTTATTAATGAATAAATTAAAACTTATACACTTTGTTAGTGTGATTTTTCTGTTATCTTTTTTAATACAAAATTGAATTTTAAATCTCTTTTGATTTAATGTTAAAATTTATAAATTTTATGTTTAAAGTTGATATTAGAACAATATTTAATCAATTGTGTGCTTATGTATTTGATAAAATATTTTGTGAGATTGTGAATATGTTAGACGGACTATGAAACATGTTGATTCATTACTAAGTACTTCATCCATCTCATCATAAGAGTTACATTTTACTAATTAGGGTATTCTATTACAAGAGTTACATTTTCTTTTTTAGTAAATGAGACCAACATAAGTCAATCACTTTATCTTCATGGGCCCACACACAATACTAATACAACTACCCACTGAACATTAAATATCTTTCTACCCAATACACATTAAAATACTCCCTCCGACCCATCAAAAGAGGGTCTTTTGCTTTTTTGCACGTAGATTAATGAGTATTATTATTTAATGTGTAGTGGGTAGTTATATTAGTGAGAGTGTGGGCCTCATATTTTAATTGTATTAGAGGGTGTGTGATCCTATGTATAAAAAAGAAAGGGTCCTTTGAGTGAGACGACCAAAATGGATGAAAAAAAGATCATCTTTAAATGAGACGGAGGGAGTATATTATAATATATATTCGAAAATCTTACATTAGATTTAACTTATCAACTTCACTATTTGATACTATGTTAAATCCCTCCTACACCAACTAAAACAACATAAAACACGCCAATCTCAAAATTTTTTATAATCTATTATAAATACAATATATATATATATATATATATATATTTAAGCGATAGATAGATATTATTGTTAGGATAATGGGCAAAGGGTCATGGAGGATCCTAAACTTATTCCCAAAGATCAAATAGGCCCTCGAACTTTTATTTTGATCACTTAGGACCTTTATCTTTTATAATGAGATCATATACACCCTTTATCTTTTATAAATAAAAAAATTGACATTTTCATTATTTTCATAAAAAATTTAGGCTATTTCCAAACCAAATTTTAACAACACATCATTTACAACACACCTTTTATAACATGGTTTATATATTTATTTTCAAACCTATATACTTTATTTTCCGTTCAATTTTCATATAATATTTCAATTTGTGTTAATTAGTTAATTAATTAATTTTAATGGAATATCCCATCCTATTAGGGATTCAAGATTCGATCCGGTTATGCTTTTGAACCCGCCCTGCAGCATGATTTATGTCCCAGCATGCAAAATTATTTTTAAATTTAGTACCCTTTAAGGGTTTATTACTAGCATGTACGAGTTTTAATAGCCTAATTACTAAGAGATACAAAATCAAATTAAATTACTGAGAGATACATTCTGATATTGTATTTTTTCAAATTTACCATTAATAGTTTCCACGTTTAATTACTCCACCACTCCCTGTCAAAAACTTCACCCTAATCTTCTGAATCTCAATCTTCACATCATGCTGTGTATCTAACTTTGGGACTGCCTTCACACCAGCTTCAACCCAGAAGAAGGAGATGAGTGCAATAATGTCACCGCTGTTCACTTGATTAGAGTAAAAATGTACACTAATGTTCAAATTAAAACAATTTTCATTAATTTCCACAGAAGAAGCATTACAAATACAGGAATGCACAAATGATTGATTTCGATGTATTGTACACCAATGTTCAAAAGTACCCAAACCATAAATTTCAACCAAGATTCAAAATCTTTAACTGAAACACCCAAATCATTAGTTTTAACCAAAAATTAAAACCCACGAACCAATTCATGCACACCAATGTTCTTTTAGTTAATGTACACTACTGTTCAAAATAAACCTCTGTTCATCAATTTTCACAAATTATACCCTTATAACACATTACAACAACAGGAATGCACAAACGATTGCTTTCTGAACTAAGGTACACCAATGTTAAAAAATACCCAAATCATATTTTTGATCAAGATTCAAAATATTTAACTGAAACACCCAAATCATTATCTTTGACCAAAAATTACAAACCCACGAACCAAATCATGCACACCAATGTTCAATCAATTACTTTTTGATGTAATGTGCACTACTGTTACTGTTAAGTGTTCATATTCAAATTATCCGCTCAGACAATCGTTCACCCCTAAATTTTGATCACCCCCAACAAATGCACAATCGTCCAGAACCCTAATTTAATCCCTAATTTCTACAGAAGGAGAAGAGAAACAGATGCACAAACAAGTTCAGGATTAGAGTTCAAAAAATTAACCCTCCACCGATATGCGCGACTCCGGAGTTCACTTCTCACCTTTATCCATCGTCGCAGAGAGTAATCCCAGAAGACGCTGACATCTATTCCCACACTTATCCAATGCACATAGTAGTTAATAATTTATTTAACACTGGTGTATAACGTTTGAGGGAGTGTCGTTCAATTCAGAATTGAGTAAGTGATATAATTTGTTGAGAAATTTCAGGAGATATTTATGGAGAATCTTAACATTCCTTTAAAAATGATTCTGAACACTAGTGTTAACATGGGTAAAATGGAAAATACGGAATAAAATTTTGTATGTGTGAGTAATTCTGTAAACTCAATATACTACGGAGTAATTATGAAGATAATTTTGTACCTATAAGTTACTGACCATTTAATTATCTCATATTTTGAATCATACATCATTCATCTTATATTTTTAATTTATTAAATTAAATTTATATTAAGTATAATAAATATTTACGAGAACACAACAAAATAAATTTTAAAAAACATAAAAACAATATCTTCTTATATATTAAAATAAAATAAATTTCTAAATTTAAATTTACAAAATGCGAGATGGCAGACATAGGTTCATCCAATATTTATTATATTTTATAAAATGTGAGGTGACAGACATAGGTTAATTCAATATTAATTACAATTTAAAAATTGTGAGATGGCTTATTATTATTTGTTTAGGAAATTTATTGTTTTATAATTCATTTATTTATTATTTTTAATAAGTAAAATATATTTTTTGAAATAAAATTAAAATATGTGATGTGTCAAAGTGTATTTGATATTTATTTATTATTTAAATCTTTTTTTATACTATTAAAAACTAATAAATTAAAATATAAATTAAGCAATATCAAATTTGAGATTTATAACTATAATAAAACAATGTATTATTAGAATTTTTTTATTTTAAATAAATTTTAACTTACTTAATTTCATTTATATTAAAACAGAAATGTTACGGAATAAGCTAAGAAATATTTCATAAAATACATGCTTCGAATAATAATAAAATCATTAATTATTAGAATGTTGTAAAATTTTTATTATTTATTTACACAAAACGGATTTTATATTTGTACTATCAATTTAAGGCTTAAAAGTTGATGGTGTAAATAGAGGTAAATAATAATATTTGTACTATTTTTAAATGACTAATTTATACTATAAATATTGTTACTAAAAATTATTATAGCTACATATTAATTTTGAAAGTGTGTTTATTTTATTTTATTTTGAATTTTAGGTTATGTCATGGTTACTGCAAGGATGAGTTTACTTTAATTATTGATGATGATAACTATCAGTTTGATCAATTGTACAGTGTACTCTATGCCCTAAGTTTTCGTTTTGATTTCATAATTTAAATAAAATATGATATCCTTAAAATATATGTACAATGTAACTGTCTTTTACATATTTTATGTTTTACAAAATTAAGAAATACATTTATTTATTTGAAAACTACTCCTCACAGTTAGTTAAAATTGATTAAATATGAATGTTCTTTCACTTCTACTGCTCTTACTACGGGTTTTAGTAAAGGAAGAAAGTACATAGTTGAAGAATTTAAAAAAGTTTCAACGAGATTAAATGATTTTTTAAGTTTTAGTTATGAATTCCACCAAATATTCGTATATGATATCCAAGATATTTAACACATCAATCAGTATATCTATTTTGATATTATCTGATGATGCCGATGAGGATCACTTCAACTTCAATGATAGCAATGTTTTCTATTTATGTGAAATAAATAGAGAATGCATGTTTTTCACTTTGGTTAAATTTACATATCTTAAAATATTTTTTCTTGGTCAAACAATAAATTATTTTCTCATTTATCATAAATAGATATGATTATTTTAAACTTAAAAATAATAAATAAATAACAGATATGATAACTCACGTCACACGCGGGCAATGTACTAGTAATTAGTTAAATTCATGATTATATAGAGCATGAAATTTTACGAATTTATTGAATTGATTAGCGCGTTGAATATACACATTTGGAAAATCCCAAGAAGCTCTTTTTAGGGTGGGAAATGATGATGGATTTTAATTTTGAGAGGTTAAAAGAAATTGAATATTATGATATTGGTTTTAGAAAAATATTGAATGAATACAAATTGGAATTTTAAAATAAAAAAAAAGATATAAAAAGAGAGGAAGTAAGTAATGATGGTTGCAAACAATTGAGTAGAGATAGGATGAGTGGAGATAGGAGGAGATGCAAATTTTGGTTTAGAAATAGCCTAAAATTATGAAGGAAATAGTAAAAAAATGTCCATTTAATTGATTTATAAAAGATAAAAAATGTATTTAACCTCATTATGAAAGATAAAGGTCATAAATGATCAAAATAAAAGTTGGAGAGCCTATTTAATCTCTAAGAATAAGTTTAGGCCCTCCATAACCTTTTGCCTAATATAATCATTTATTCATATATTCTGTAATTATCAATAAAATATAAAAATAAAATTTATCTAACCCACCCCAAACACTGACATCAATCAATAAGAAGAAAGGGAGCCCAGTCGGTGGTGACCACAGTCGATAAAAAAAGCGCCCTACCTTTACTGAGAAGGTAGAAGCCGAAAAGGTTGGAGGGTAGAATCGTAATTACAGAGAAACGAAAGGGTAAAGACGAAAGGGAGATTCTCGACTGCAAGTGCAGTGCCAAGTTGGAGCTTTTGACGGTTAGATTATTAATTACTCTGATATCCCTCGATATTGAGATTACCCTCGTTTTTGCCACACTTTTCCTAATTATTTACAATTTTGTCTTTTTGCGTTTATAATTGGTACAATATTTTCGTAAACCCCATTGTTTCCTTTTCTCTTTCAAATAGTCTGCAAAACACAACACAGACACCTGCTGCTCCATTAAAACGAATAATCACTCTCATTCACCAACTCATTCACGAAGAATTCTCTCTCTCCTCTTCTCTCTCACTTCTCTCTCTGGAATTCGTAGGTAAGGAGGTGCGTGTGTGGGCGGACGGCGTGGGGGAACTGAGAATGGCGCATGATCATGTGGTGATCTTTTGATGCATTGGGAATTGCTGTTCGTCGCTGATTGCTGCCCGTGACTTAAGGTAGTGTGGCTGTCTTTTTACTCTCGTTGATGCTCTGGTTGAATGGTATTAAGTGTGTGATCTTTGTTTGTGTGTGATGGCTGGCACATGCAATTGAGAATCCGTTTGATTGTGCAATGTTGGATGATGCTCGTAAGGTATTTGATGAATTGTCCGATTGTTTGCTTCTTATCTTGAGAAGTCTGCTTTTGATTGTGTTTGTTGGAGAACAACTTGAGTTTTAAGGAGGCATCATTCATTGTTGTATGTTTGTAATGCCGATCTTATGGACTATTTGCCCAATATTAATTCAATTATAACGACTAAGGTTTAAAGCTTTAATTTTTTGTCTACTTTTTTTTTTTTTGTGTGTGGGAGGTGATTGTCTGATTGATCATTATACATCTCTCCTAATAGATGAGCGCTGAATTAAGTGTTATGTGAACTTGCAACTGTCGTGTCTAAACTTGCTCGCGCCCAAACTGACCTAATTCAGTGCCCTCGCCTGAAATGCTATAAATTAATTGCCCATAACTCAAGAAATATGAGTTTCTCGGGAAGGTATATCTTCATAATGAGTTTTCTCATGAAACCTTAAAGTATTTGATATGAGTTATTGTAATTTTAGAGCATCTCCAGTATATCTTGTGTGTTGATGGTTTTGCCGGAGAATGTGCTTAATCTAACAAAAGCTCCGTGAAATATAGTACTGTTCATAACTGGATTGATTACTGAGGGAACGAAGGCAGAAAGAGTGTAATAATCATCAAAGCAAATATTATAGAATGAAACACTGATGTAAAAAATAAATCTTGGGTTATCCTGAAGTCTTTAAAGTATTATTGAATGGACTGCAAATGCAATCATAACTATGGTTTGAACAATATGTGGTGTGGCATTAGTGTAGCTGTGTCATGCATAGATCTCCTTTCCAGAAGGATTTTATTCCTGCAAAGAAATTATTCCGTACATCTACGTGATTCTATATCCTTAAAAACCTAGAAAAGAATAATTATGAATGGTGATTCAAAGTTAGTTTTGAACTTCTTAAAATTCTCGTCGTGATTGAATTCGTTAGGATATTATGCTAAATTAGCAAGTAAATTAAATGATGAATTTGATACTAATTTCTGGATGCTAACTAAATATCTAGCCAGCTCCTGAGCAAGGATGCGCTTGAATTCATTCCTACTCTAGCTCAGTTATGTTGATACTAATGGCTAAAATTTGGTGCATGAGGATGTAAATACTTAAGTCCTCAAATTACTCCTCTTGTTGTTTTCTCTTGATTATCCATGAAGTACACCAAATACAAGTACATTGTTCACTGGGCTTTCAACTGCACATATATTGGTGAAATTGTATTTACAGACCATGTTATTAATGTGGTTATTCCTTGTCAGATACGTGCTTCAATGGATAATGACTTGCATGCAATTCAGCAAGTTGCATCAGGTCGCTTGAAGGGAATTCATCTCAGTATTTTATCTGATGAAGACGCCGTAAGTTTCACGGTTGATTAATTCTGTTGTTCATCTTGATCTTAATAGTTTGATGCGTATAGAGAAGAGCTCTATGTTTATAGCTTCTGCATCTATAGGGAAAAATATCGGAAAAGGAAGTTGTAGCAGTAAATGAAGTGTCTGATGCTGCATTGGGGCTTCCTACTTCAAATGGTGACCAGTGCCTTACATGTGGGGCCAAAAGTTCAAGGGACTGTGAAGGTAACTGGGATTTAAAGTTGCTTGCTGATCTATGGTTTCCGTCTTTTCCTTGCTTGTCATCTTCATTTGAATTATTTGAATTTATTTATTTATTCATTATTCTTTATTTTTTGCAGGGCATTTTGGCTTGATCAAGCTCCCATCTACTATTCTAAATCCTTATTACATGTCAGAAGTTGCTCAAATTCTTAATAAAATTTGCCCAGGATGTAAATTTATCCGAAATAGCATCAAGGTTAGGTACTACCTATACACTGACAAGTGATATGTAATTTTGCTTCTCTGACTCCGTTGTCTTTGGTAGATATATGTATGCACACACCAAAATTACTTAAAATATTTATTATTTTTAAAATATTTATTAATTTCAATATCATTGTCTTATGGCCGACTCCAAATCATGGTTTGAATCACTGTCATTGATTTGTCTTAAACCGCGATGAACTGAAGGGTGCTAATTTTATATTTGGAGTTGTTCGTAATTTGCAGCTCATTATCTTAATCCTGTTGATTCAGTTGATATTTTGCTATACTGTCTTTATCAATGTTTCAATTTTATTCTTTATGAAAAATTATTTATAGGTTGTTGAAGTTATGATCTCAGTTCTTTGCAGAATGCTGATACTTGTTCTTTTGTTGTTTTTGCGTGTGTCAGAAAACTGATTCTCCATCAAGTCAGCATTGCAAATATTGTTCTGTAAGTTCATTTTTCTGGTACTATACACCTTTACGGATGACCATGACCAACTTGTTTCCATCCAAATAATAGGGAAAATCCAAATTTGGCTATCCGAGAATGAAATTCAAAGTTTCTTCGAAGGATGTGTTTTCAAAGAGTGCAATAACTGCTGAAGTTAGCGAAATGTTGGTGCATAAGACATCTTTTGGATGTCTTGCTTCGGATTATTGGGATATATTTCCTAAAGATCCCAAAGAGTCACCCCAAGAAAATGGTGATTTGTCAAGATACAGAAGAATTTTATCGCCATCTCATGTAAGATTGTACATTACAGCGTCTTTATATTTCTATATACATGCATTCTATTCCCTGACGGTTGATGTATTTGTCTGTGTTTGAGTTATATTGTTGTCTCACTTGTTACAGGTTTTTTCTTCCATGCTTGTTCACCCATCCTACCTGTTTTGTATTATAAAAGCTAAGGATAAGGATAGTTGTCTACAATTCCATTAACTGTATTATGTTCTTTATTTTCTTCGTATATATCCTTGTGCTCACTAAAATGTTCAAGTCAGGTTGACGTGATAATTTTCATGAGGAGCACGTTACCAAATTAGAGTGTTTTACGAAACCATGAATAACTGAAGTTCATATCTGTAAAGATTTTGCAATTCTAAAAGTGTAACAATGTAATAATAGAAAAACTTCTGTAGTATTTTATTTAATTCTGGGAACCAAGGTCCATCAGAATGATCGATCAGAATAGTCTTAGTACTCATCCCCATGCTCAGCACGGGGAACCTTACCCCGATCGAGTATATATCACCATCAAAGATTTTGCCTGTTATAATGTGTTTTTGGTTAAACTTACAGCAGTAAAAATAATAATTTTGCAGAACATGTTTCATCCACTTTGACCCTGATTCGTCATTCATATAGTTATCTTATGAAAGCTACTCCTGTTATTCTCAATTCAAGCGATTTTTGGATTTGAGATAGATCTTAAATTTTCATATGTGAATAGTTTAAATACTGATGTTCAACGCCATTCACATGTCAAAAGTTCTCGCTTCTAATTTATAAAACTTATTTAAAATATTCTTTGAGATATTTCTCTTTATGATATTGTATTGGCTACTCCTTCAGCTAAGGAGAAGGTGATGCGTATTTTAACGAAATTCATTTTTCAGGTGTTCAACATTATAAAGGATGTAGGCCCTAGGGCATTGGAAGCATTTTTTAAAAAGAAAAACATAATCTTTCTCAACTCCTTGCTAGTGACTCCAAACAGTCATCGAGTTAGAGAATTTGGTCAGCGCATCACTGTTGTAAGTGATTATAACTTATTTGGCTTTTTCTTTTGGCTGCATTGTCTTTGAGTAATACAATTTCTGGAATTTATATTTTGCTGATTATATCATTACATTTACTTGAAAAAAATTAGGATGAGACCACAAAGATGTACAGAAAGCTTGTTGATTTTAGAGGCTTGCCCAATGACTTGAGCGCTCGTGTTCTTGACCGGTATAAACTTTCCAAGGCAAGAAAATTAATCAAGGATTGTATATCTTCCCTCTTCACACTCACACATAGTATGATTTATGGATGCTTTCTTGAAGAAATTATTTATTTTTAAACCTCTGCTGCTGCAGCTACGTTCTGAGAAGCTGTCAAATATTGAAAAAGCGTTTGAAAAACAATCAACAAATGAATCTGCTTCCAGTGCATCAGGGCTGAGGAACGTAAAGGATTTAATACTTGGAAAGCGGACAGATCATTCTTTCCGCACAGTTGTTGTTGGAGACCCTAGACTTGGTGTTGATGAAATTGGCTTGCCATTTCATATTGCTGAGAATGTGCTGATTACAGACTATGTCAACATATGGAATTGGGATAAGCTAGAACAGTGCTGTGATTTTATGCTTCGGCGGAAAGGGCACTTCTTTGTTTATCGGAATGGTCAGAGGATTAAAATATGGTCAAAGGACATGTTGCACGCAGGAGATTCTATTTGCAGGCCTCTTATTGATGGAGATATTGTGTTGATTAACAGACCTCCATCTATTCATCAGCACTCTCTCATTGCTTTGTCTGTGAGAATTCTTCCAATAAATTCTGTTGTCTCCATTAACCCCCTGATCTGTTCCCCACTCCGAGGGGACTTTGATGGTGATTGTCTGCATGGTTATATTCCACAGTCAATGATCTCTAGAGTTGAGCTTAATGAGCTTGTTTCTTTAGATAAACAGTTGGTTAATGGACAGAATGGTCAGAACCTTTTGTCACTAAGTCAGGATAGTATGACTGCTGCTTATCTTTTACTGGAAGATGATGTTATTCTGAGTAAAACTGTGATGCAACAGCTGCAGATGTCCTGTTCTTGTATCCCAGTATTGCCTGCTATAATCAAGTCCAGCTCAGGGGCTTCTTCCTGGACTGGGAAACAGTTGTTTAGCCTTCTCTTGCCAATGGATTTTGAATTTTCTTATGCATCTAATGGCATATCTATTAAGCGAGGGGAGCTTGTATCAACTTCTCGCGGATCATCTTGGTTACAAGACAGTAGTGAGAACCTCTTTTCATCTCTTCTAAGACATTGTGGGCGCAGAGCTCTTGAATTTTTCAATGTTGGGCAAGAACTCCTATGTGAGTGGTTATCAAGGAGGGGACTTAGTGTTTCATTGTCAGATCTTTACCTATGCTCGGATTCAGAGTCTCAGAAAAATCTTCTGGATGAAATATCTTGTGGTCTGCAGGAAGCAGACAAGGTATCTAAAATTAATTTATTGATGGTGGAACGCAACCGAGAGTTTCTTGTTGATAGCTCTGAGGGTAGTGATTACATGGATAATTTTCTGAAGGGGCGGATATTGATTTCTCAACAGACTAAACCAGAACTTATTCAAGCTTCAATTTCTGCCTCTAAGTCAGTTTTGAGGGATATGCAGAATCTTGTTTACAAATACTCTGCAAATAACAATTCATTCATGGCCATGCTAAAGGCTGGGAGCAAAGGAAATTTGCAAAAACTCTTTCAGCATAGCATGACTCTGGGTTTGCAACACTCATTAGCTCCATTATCCTTCTCGATACCACATCACCTATCATGTGCTTCATGGAATAAGCAAAAGGATCTTTCCGGTGACCAAAAGTTGCATGGTTCTGAGAAAATGTCAGACTCTTACATTCCTTGTGCTGTGATCACTAGCTCCTTCTTGGCAGGTTTAAATCCTCTGGAGTGTTTTGTACTTTCCTTGACTAGCCGTGACAGTTCCTTTAGTGGAAATGCTGATGTTTCTGGCACTCTTACCCGAAAGCTAATGTTCTTTATGCGAGATTTAACAATCGCATATGATGGAACAGTCAGAAATTGCCTCGGAAATCAAGTTGTTCAGTTTCAATATTGCACCAAGGACATTGCTGCTACACATACAGAGACTGATATGGGTGGAGTTCCTGTTGGCTCATTGGCTGCTTGTGCCATTTCAGAAGCTACATACAGTGCCCTGGATCAGCCTGTCAGTGCACTGGCACCATCACCTTTGTTAGCACTAAAGGTAACGTGCTTGTGTTTGTTTATGTGTGGGAAGGTGGTTGATGTAGATGCATATTGCTTGACCTCAGGTATTCTGAGCTTAGCGATGCTACTCTTCTGTCTTTGGCTACCTCTTATTCAACAAGTCCAATTTTAATCACGGATTGTATTGTTGTCAGCCTCATATATGAAATCTTAAAATTGATCTTAGTCATCTTGAGAAAGTCCCTGAACTAGCTTTTAGGTTAAGATACGGGAAGGTATAAAATTGAACTTTTCTTTTATATTCATCTATGCACTATGTTGTGCTTGAAAGTGTGAAAAACCAGTAATTTTTGAATTTGGACATGTATTAATTTTATGAAATCAAAATTCTTTTCGAGATAATGGGCGGTGCCCCGTCAAAATCTAGGCAATTCTGATACCATGTGTGACAAGTAGTAATTGAGATTTCTTTAGATGACAGTTGTGTAGCCTCCTCTATGAAAATCAGTACGTTGAAGACAATTGTTGATTGTTTCATGGTAACATTGTCATCATCTTGCATTTTCAGCTTTCATTTCATGTTTCCTTCTCATTGCATATATTGACCAAAGTTGCTTGAGTTTATCAGTTTCACGGCTTGTGCGCTGAATAAATTTGAAATGCTCATGGAACTTAACGTGATTATTTAAGTTAGCTAATTGAATTGCAGAAGTTTCACTCACGATTTTATCATGCAGAAAGCATTGGAATGTGGAGTGAAGAGGAGTAGTGGAAGCAAAAGTGCCTCGCTTTATCTTTCCAGAAGACTTAGAAGATGGGCAAATGGCTTTGAATATGGGGCTTTAGAAGTCAAGAATCATCTGGAAAGCCTGCTTTTCTCGGACATAGTTTCAGAAGTAAGGATCTGGTAAGTTTTTGGTCCCTTTTCTAGTACTTGTCCATAATATATGAAATTACTTTGTTGTCTAACTTCCATATGTACTTGGTTTAAATATTAGCTTCAAAGAGATGACAAATAGCAGTGCCAACATTAGTCCATGGGTTTGTCATTTTCACATAAGCAAGGTAATAAATATAATGTTATGCTGCTTTTCTGGATTTTTATGTATCAATTTTGAACTAGTTTTTACCTTTCAGGAAATTGCCAAAAAGAGACGGTTGAAATTACAGTCTGTTATTGATTCCCTTCATAAGAAACGTAAATACAAATGGGTCACTTTTCCCAAGCTGCATATAACAAGCAAGTAAGACACTTCTCTCAGAAGAGCTGTTTGTCTAGTTACAGCACAACAGTCAATCCCAGTATGGAAAGAGAAGTTGTGAATTTCAATCCTTATTTTGTTTGTTGAGTGCAGAATATCTCACAACTTCATAATTTCACTTGTCTTCTAGAAAGGGCATTGGCTACTTACTAAGACTAAAATATTTGGAGTCTTCAAGTTTTACCGCATGTAAATCTCTGAAACACTCTATGCTTATGGTTCTGTCTTGGTGTCGATTAGATTCTTCTTTAACGCCCCACATTGCTATAAGTTATACCCATAGTTAGTATCTCCAATGTGAGCTCTGTTAGTGGGCTATTTGTGTGTCTAGTGCTCATATATGCTCCCTGAGTTGGTTTGATGAATATACAGTCCCTAACATATACTTCCCTTGATAAATTTTTTTATGTGGCCTCATGAATTTTCTTTTGGACTCAAAATAGTTGCAATCTAACATTTGTTTTGGAATAAAAGAACAGAATTGAAGGTTCTATGACCTTAATCTGAGGGTTAATATTTAGCATCATGTTTTGGCCTCTAATTTTCAGTAGTTATTTTACTTCTGTCAACTAAATAAAGTATTTTGGTGGGCAGCATTTGTCCTGAAGCGGGCTTTCACAAAAATTATGACTCCACAATTTGTATAACAGCAGCTTTGAGTCAGCGCCACAAAGAATTCCCAGACCTGGAAATTCTTCGTGATTTGGTGAAACCTGCACTTCTTCAAACTGTTATAAAAGGTTTACACTCAGATGATTCCATCATCTGTCACTTTGCATCTCTTTACTTTAGTGTGTATTTATGCTTGTCTGTCATTACTGCCTATTCTTTTCCTAGATATGACCCTGATTATATGTTGTTAGTGTTGTAAAATGTGATTGAACTGTGTGGATACAAGTACACTTCTACATGTATTGAAATTTTTAAACTTCTTACCAAACCATTGATTTCATTTAAGCATAGTTTGAAAACCATCTTCTGGTGTAGTTGGAATTGGCTTATTTGCAATGCCCTATATCAAACATGTTTCATTTACAAGGGTGAAAAACTGCCGTTAAATAGATAGATCATGCATTGTGTACCATCTGGATGAAACAGCATAACTAGGTTGAAATTCTTTTATGAAAACATTTGAAGTTGACGATATACTTGGTGCCATGTCAACTTATGGACATTTGGTTGACTAAACAACTAGTTATAGGATACCACTATCATTCCCTCCTCCCGTAGATGAAAGAAAAGAAAATTTGAAAAAAATTAGTGGTTGTGCATCCAGTCTTGCACCTTTCTACTTCACAGTATTCTCCTCTGGTGGTGCCCTTGAGGGTGATCCTCTGAGATGTGTGTGCAAACTAAATATGTTGCCTGAGTAGTTTTTTACTCAGATTGTGAACGAAAACTCGATTGCAAACAGTTCAGATTGTGAACGAAAACTCGATTGCAAACAGTTCATATGTTAAAAATTTTAACCATGGACTCTTTTACTATTTCTTTTCATCAACTATTTTTTCTTTTTCATCATTTGTGAATGATACTTGTTACCTGCCTGTTGACTGGCTATAGAAAGGCTGAATTGCTTCAGTAGAGTTCACATGTAAACTGATGCATGTTTTTTTTTTCTTCTAGAGAACACTAAATGTCTTAGTGACTCAGAGGTGATAGTAATGCCTGTTTCTATTTTTCAGAGGTGATAGTGATGCCTATTACTATTTTTGTTCATTTGATTTGATTATTTACCATTTAAAACTTGTCATTGGATGTGGAAATTCATGTAAATCTTTAACAAAGACATGATTTTTATGAAATACTCCCTCCGTCCCAGAGGATGGTTCACCTTTACTGTACCACGGATATTAAGAAAAAGTTACTTTTTGACTAAGTTTTGTTGACTTTTAGGGATAATGTGGTATATTTAGGTAATAAATAAAGTGTAAAGTATGTTATGTGTGGAAAGAAGGGATGGCAATTTTGAAATTAATGTGTACTTTTGCGGTGTTAGATTAGAAGGATATTTCCTTTTTTGGGGGTGAACCATTATGTGGGACAAACAAATGAGGAAAGAGTGAACGATCCTCTGGGACGGAGGGAGTAGTACAATGTTAGCAGGAAAAAAAAAAGAAAAAAAAATAGCAGCATGGGAGCTTATCTTAGGTTTTATTTATTTGCTTACAAATGATAATTTTGAAAAGGTGTAATATAATGTTGGTTTCTAGAATATTAAATTGATTCAACAAGTTTACGGGATCTATTTATGGTTCAGTTTTGCATATTATTAACTTCTGAATTTTCTATTTTCTCAATAATCTACTATTCTGGTATCAAAGGCATCATTGCTTGTCATTACTGTGTGCCAATTACATTACATTTGTAGAATATTAAACTGAGTCAGCAAGTTTAGGGCTGGATGGTTCAGTTTTGCATATTATTGACTTTTTAATTTTTTATTTTTTGTGCCAATTTCATTACATCATGGGGTCTCCATGTTTCTATTTGATTGCATAGTGCAATTCTGTAAGTTAAAGTTTAATACATATAATTAGTCTTTTTTTTAAAAATAATATTTCCTGCATTTTATATAGGATTTCAAGAATTCAAGAAGGTTGAGATCTTGTGGAAAGATGAACCAAATTCAAAAAAAAATTCCAGATCCCCCTCAGGCGAACTGTTTTTGCGGGTTGTCATGTCAGAATACTGTGACAGGGCTAAGTTCTGGACCTCCCTCATAGATAAGTGCCTCCATATAAGAGATATAATTGATTGGGAGCGCAGTCATCCAGATGAACTTCTCGATTATAGTGATGCGTATGGAATTGATTTTGCATGGCAGTATTTTGTAAAAGTGAGTTGCACCTTGTACTATTTGTTATAGTTGTGTTTACTATGCTTTGAAAAAGCTAATATTGTTCATTTGGGTGTAGAATTTGGATTCTGCCATCAGTGACACCGGCAAGTGTATTCTTCCAGAGCATTTAGTTGTCACTGCCAATTGTCTCTCAATAACAGGCGAATTTGTGCCTTTAAATGCGAGAGGACTTTCACATCAAAGAAAGGAAGCTAATGTTTATACACCTTTCAGTCAAGCCTGCTTTTTGGTTTGTTCATAATTAATTTTTCTCATTTTTCCTACTTTCTCTCTTTTCTTTGAGTTGTCATTTCTTTTGTTTCGTGAACCACCAACAGAACCCTAGTGATAATCTTGTAAAAGCAGCCAAGATGGGACAAATGGATGGTCTTCAAGGGAGTCTTGAGGCCTTGTCATGGGGAAAAACTCCCTCAATTGGAACTGGGTGTCAATTTGATATCTTCTATAATGGAAAGGTACAATGATTCTTTATCTTTTAAAGCATCAAAAGCAAGTCTTATTGCAAAAAATACTTTTGTCTAAAATTATTTCTAAATTATTTTTTTACTCTTTCTTTGTTAGGGACATGAGCCTGCTGAGCATTCAGATGTTTATACTTTGTTGAAGACTCATGTAGTAAAACCAAAAGCTATGTCTGAGCAAGTTTGTGGAAAATCTATCACATCCTTGCATTTCAACACAACAGGGCAAAAAGTTCTTCTTAAAAGAATGGTATCCGAACATTTGTCTGTGGTTGGAATAAGACAAATTCATCATAAATTAAAGCGGATATTAAAAGAGTATGAAGTCTTTTCTTTTCATTATTACAGTTGTAAATGTATACATCTCTTGTTGTCCCTTTCTTAATATATTTGTTTGTCAATAATGGCGCAGGTACCCTATCAATAAAAATCTAAGTGGAGATGATAAATCTGCAGCAGAGACAGCCCTAAAGTTCCATCCAAAATGGGATAAGAAGATTGGAACTGGTCTTGTCGGGATAAAGGTAAGCTAGGGTTTATGTGTGGTAAGCTTTGATTGATTAATATATGATTGGTATTTAGGATATGGGATATAGTGAGAGGTTAGTGGTTCTAAGGAGTGGATGCTGAAAAGTTAAATTATGAGAAATGGAGGGGAGGAGTTGGAATGCGTGAGGATAGTTTGATTGGGTTCATGGTATTTAGTAATGATTTTCTTGTGACTACAATTTCGTAATGCATAAACACCTAAGTTTCCACCTCCTCATTTAACTTTGTAGGCTAATCTTCCAATTTTTTATTTTTTTTTAAAGAAGATTAGCTTTTGTCTAGACTATTCTGCTTTGTTCTACCTTTTCTACTTAATCTTGCTAGAGCATTTTTATTTGCATGGATAGTTTAGTTTCATATGTCTTTTCTTGAGAATTCTATAAATATGCTGACATTATTTTTAATAATATATTTGAACACTAAATTCTGTTTGATATGGCGAACAAGAATGCGTGTATCATGGTCCTTGTAAGTTGTAACTCTTATCACTTCTCTCTTCCCCTTCCATGTGTTTGTTGAGTGTCTTGTTCTTTTCAGAATATTGATCTCTTGTGTGATTAGTTTGGAGGTAAAAGTGTAGGCAGAAAACTTGATAATGTATTTATAAAATGTGATGCATAACATAATCAATGAAAAGTGATATCCATCCAATTGAACTAATTCATGAACAATATTTATATGATATATGAGAAAAAGTAACGCATATTTAATGAAAAGTGATATCTGAACAAGATAAAGTGAAATGGTCTCTCTTATACTGATGTTCTTGTTTGTGATGAAATTATTTGGACTGAAAACGGACCATCCTGGATCAATTTTCTGTAGGTTTGACCCATCTTTATAGCTTTACGTTTCTGACTTTTTCGTACCGTTTTTGCAATGTCTTCCAGGTTGGAAAACATCCAGACTACAATGAGAACTGCTTTTTCTTGGTAAGAACTGATGGCACAGAAGAGGATTTTTCATATCACAAGTGCATTGATAATGCTCTGCAAATAGTTGCTCCTGATAACTTAAAGAATTACCGACCCAAATCCAAAAGGAATAACATAGCCCATGCTCCTGTGATGGATATCCAGGATGAAAAGACCTTATCAAACTAACTGTATCAATATTTTCTCTTTTGTTTTTATGTGGAAATAATGTGGCAAGTTGGATAGCCCAAGCTTCTTTTTGGTGCTTCGACTAAAGTTTCTTCGCCTGGTTCAAAGGCTAAGGAGCTCTAGTGGAAGTACCAACGGGAAAGCTTTCAAGGGCTATCCATTTTCAAGTCTGTTTAAGTTTTGCAACTATTATCGACTGTAACTTGCTATCTATCCTTCAATTCAAGACAGTTTGTTTATGCATTAAACTTCCTTTTTCTTGTCATGAGTGGATCATTGCGTAGTAAAACATGAAACAAGTTAAATATTGAACTAATAGAACTAGTTGATTCCAACTGTATATACATGTATTTACGTTAATTCGTATAGAAACTAATGAAATTGGGAGAATGTTGTTGAATTGATTAGCTAATAGCAAATCACAAATATTTATGTAAATTGGGTTCACGGTGTAAACCGTGTGGTTTCTTTCCAATTTTATATACCTAATATTTAAATTAAGGGGACCACGTGTTTACAAGAGTTTACAAAAAAACTAACTCATATCAAATAAATTAAAAAGGGGTGGCCATGATTTATTAGCAAGCGGATGAGGATTTAGCAGTTTTAGTCCTACATTTAACGCGAATGTTTTGCAAATTTGCAATATGGTTTCACCATTTATTTATTTTAGTCCCAAAAGATTTTTTCTTGTAAATTTGGTCCAAAAATTTTAAAAACGT
Organism: Pogostemon cablin; assembly: GCA_023678885.1. Taxonomy (NCBI): domain Eukaryota; kingdom Viridiplantae; phylum Streptophyta; class Magnoliopsida; order Lamiales; family Lamiaceae; genus Pogostemon; species Pogostemon cablin. Next base: position 35,682,866 of record CM042951.1, read on the forward strand.
GCAGATTTGATCCACTCAATTGCACTTGTGATCCCATAAGAATTTCAAATTAAATATTTGTCCCGAATTATCTACTTAAATTAAATTATCTATATTATTAATTTTTTGGCTAATTATTCGGTGCACCCGGGTGCACTGTGCACCAATTTTCAGAAACTTATACACTTATGAATAAATGTATACACTAATGAATAAAAATGTATACACTTTGTTAGCGAATTTTTTGTAAGTATTTAAAAAAAATTGAATGTAAAAAACTATACAATTATTAAGATAGGATATATTATGTATACACTATTGAATAAAAAATTATACATATATGAGTGCAAGCGTACACTCGGGTGCACATAATATCCATTCTAATTTTATAAAGTCATATTAATTTCGTAGAATTCATTCAAATTTTTTATTTCTGTCTGATATCACATGTTCACTAAGGAATTACTAAAATTAATCAAGTTAATTCATAATTAAAGCTACTGAAAATAAATTTTAAAAAAAATTATGTAGAATTGATTTAAAATAATTCCCGTAATAAAAATATTACACGCTTCCATGACGAAATTATATTTATGTCATTAGAAATCCCAATTATTTGGGGGTAAAATCGAATGATATAAAATAATTTAGGACGAATATATAATTTGAAAATTTTATGGGATCACAAGTGCAATTGAGTGAGACTAAATCCGTAAGTTTTTAAATTTTTGGGATCAAATTTGCTAGAAGAAAATTTTTTGGAATTAAATGAGCAAATAGTGAGACCATATTACGAAGTAAACGTGTCATGTGGAACTAAAACGGCTAAATTCTCGCTATTCCAATTTTCAAGATGAACAAAATATCAAAAGACTAAGATTCCATTTCTTCACTAGGTATTAATATTACTAATAAATTAGGCGATGATATTTCCAAGAAGAACCAAAAATACAAAGACTAGTTTTCATTTCTCTCGTGACAAACAAATGTGAACATGATATTTTTTAGAAATATAAATTATTATTATTTTCAATAAATTAAATTTTAATATATTTTTTTCAAGTAATAATTGATTTCTCTAAACAATATTTTTCATGTAATAAAAATAAATTTATAAAATTATGATGCATGATAAACCAATTTACAGAAATTCCTCTTTTCTTCCATATTTACTAAAAAATAATACATAATTTATGAAAAATGATAATCGTTTTGTAAATTATTTTATAAACAATTTATAGATAAATGAAAAGTGATAATTAAAAAAAAAACATTACATGAGATAGTTTCAAACAATGCAGCTCTTGAAGTTAAAACTTATTGTATCAAGAGTTGATATCCTGTGCTCCGAACTCGATTCGAGCTCTGTTTTCGAGCTCGATCAGAGTCCCGAACTCGACTCGGGTTCGATCGAAAGTCGTAAAATGAGCTGAAATTCTAGAATCTTCTTGCTATTTAACTCCTTCCAGCTATTCCAAAAGTCAGTTTACTCTTTTAAATCGAAAACACACACTTTTCACCTTCATTTTCACACACTCCCTCCTCCATTCCATTCCTCCATCCATTCCATCAATTCCTTCCATAAATCTCCATTGAATCCACTAAATTTTCCATCACCATCACCAATTTAAAGAGGAGCAATTAACTTGAAGAGGATTTGGGCATGAGAGAGGAGTGCCCGGTAGTTAATTCTATAATGTATTTGTATTTTTTTAAATGAATATATTATTTTATTTTATTTTTATGTTGAACAAGACTATTAATTTTCATTACAAAAAACTAACATTACAATAAAAAAAATCACTAACAAACTATATAAATTTTTAAAAATTTTAATTCATTAATATATTTATTAATAAGTGTATATATATATGAATATGAATGCATGTAATTAGCTATAATCCGTGTATTGAGACATATATAAAAACTCAAACAAACAAAAACTATCCTTACTCAATTCATTCTCAAAACCATAATCATTAGAACCAAAAATTCAAAACTCACATACATCTAAAACCATGCATCATAATTAAAAGGAATGTGACATAGAATGGAGTAGAATTTGGGTTGATACATGCCTAATAAGTTTGGCATGCACGTGCTTAATTCAATTCCAATTACTTGATCACTTTCCCCCCAACTACACATATTCCAAAACTATCCAATCCCATTGAACTTGTACCTAAAAGCTGCATAAATCTTGTTCAACAAAGTCATTTTTCAGAAAAGTACAAGGAATCTGATTCCATCTCACCATCAATAATTCCAACCATATAAATTAGGGCTTGGAGTTAAACATCACAAACAATAAATTAGCTAGGTCTTAAATTGAGAGAAAAGAATCAAGGATATATGGAGAAGAAAATGAACAAGGGTACTGAAGAGGAAGAGAAGACAAGGATGGTGGTAAGGCTGCTTCCAAGTAATAATTATAATGCAGAATATTGTTATTATAATTACTATTCTGAGGCAGCCACAGGAAATAATACTACTCATGTGGTGCATTCAATCGATGTTGAGGCTGAGAAGTTCATTCAATCGGAGCATCACAAGTTTCAGCTAACCAAATGGATGTCAATGTAAAATACATCTACTATATATCATGTAACCACCCTAAATATATATTGTATTGCGTCCTTGAATAATTATTGATGAAGGTACATCAATTAATAAATAAAATAACAATGTGAAAGATTAGAAGAATACAAAATTAATTTGAATTCAACAATCTTCTCCATACGTTGTTCTCTAAGACTTATGTTCGGCCATTAAGATTACCTTCAAAAGTACGCTGGAGAGGACTCCTCCTCTAAGGCTCCAACACTCAAATTAGTATCTCAATCATAATTTATTTTAGAGTTGGTCTCCTGTGTCCCCGGGGACACACTGTGTCCCATGGGAACACACAAGTTTTTGTCTTTATCTTAAAGGTATCTGTAATAGTAATTATGTTGAAAACATATTAGAGTCTTCTCTCGTTTTGATAAGAGTCTGAAATAACCCAATAACTCACGGTTTCCTTTGTAATCAGAACCGTGAAAACTCATATTACAATTATTAAATATATTGAATTAATATATTTATCCACATCAATTATGTGCTATTCCCTCCGTCTCAAAGATATGGACATAATTTTTTTTAGATTGTCCCACATAAATTGATATATTTCCTTTTAAAGAATATGAGACCCACACCAAAACAATTTATTTATTTACATGGACCACAAACACATCACACTCACCATTAATATAACCATCCACTACATATTAAATATTATTTCTCTAACTTCACTTTACATTAAATTATTATGCCCCCTAATCTCCGTTCTAAAAAAAAAAGTGTCAATATCTACGGGACGGAGTATGATTTAAAATTTAGAATTAGTTAAAATCGAATTGCGACTAATTTAGAAAGGTATCTTTCTGTACACTTAGAGTAAAATATTAATGTTAATATAATGAATTTGTTGTGAATATTATATCTCTTATTTTACGTGAGCTCGGAATACAGGATTGAAGTACTAATTTAGACATTTTATTAAATCTCTGCATTTTTATTTTGGTAAATGTGTTCCAGACCTTAAAATTATTCATGAAAGTAAAAAAAATTTACGTTAAGGACATAAAGTAAAAAAAAATTAAAATTTATCCATTATATATCAAAATAATATATTTCTTAATTTCTGAAAAAAAAAAAGTGAAGATATAAACGGGACGAATGGTGTATATTAGAAAGATTAATTTCAAAATTTATAATTTACGAAATGCAAGAGATTTTCTTCAGTCTCTTTTTGGGTTTTGCAGGTCAATATCAACCGGATGGATTAAAAAAAAAAATCGCCGTTGCCGGGGATCGAATCCGGGTCACCCGGGTGACAGGCGAGAATACTCACCACTATACTACGACGACTCCATGTTGAAGTTTCTCAAATAATATATAGTTTAATCGAATAATATTTGCAGCAGCTATTGGGGATTCTGGTAAAATTGAACTGGGCATATACCGCTTTTACCCGACGACCACCCTTCAATTTCACGCCGATTTCCCTTCATTTCTCCCCAGAATCTCCGTTCGTAGAACTCTAAACCCTGGAAGAGAAACTGGGAATTTCACCTTGGAAGCTTAGGTAACACTGAAAGGCAAGTGAATTCTTGTTGAGCTCTTCATTTCCGAACTTTATCTTTATGTACGTATCTTGTTTTCTTTTCTTCTTGTGCTCAATCTCCAATCAGAAGAGAATTTCTAGTGTAGTATAAGGTTTCTTCGCTTTCTGTTGTTTGAAAATCCTTCCCATTTTTAAGGTCAACTTATGTTTATTTGATTGTCTGGTATTTTTAGTTTTAGTGATGTAAATGTAGTGAATTATGTGAAGCTGTAATGATTAAATTTGAAAGTTTTTTCTTCAGTGCTTATGAGTTTTGATTATCTGTTGGTTATTTCCGTTGGAGAAAGGTGATCCGAATTTTGATTCCATGTATAGTTTAGTTCAACAGAACTTTTGGTCTGGAGTTGAACTGAATCAAGATCTTCAATTTTGAAAACATTTTAGAATATTTTAATTTACGTTTTCCTGAATCAATGAATCAAATTCCTTAAGATTTGCCAATTTCTGATCAAAGCATCCAACATGAACTGTTGAATTGTATGCTTTCAAGTTGAGCTAGGTTAATGAGTTTAAAAACATTGCAATTGTCGAATTAGGTTTTTCATTAATTTCTTTCCTCCTAATCTATCTTCCTAACCATAGTCAGCTTTGTGCGAATATCTTTGCTGTGACCAGTGCACTCGATCAATAAAGTTCCAGATTCTAGATTGATAAAATTATGCCATAATAATATGCTCAAAAGGAGCCATTTCATTTTTATGGCCTCATAATCCATCATCACAATCATCTTCTTCAAGTAAGATTATCTGCCTTTAAGTTGCTCCATAATTATTTTGTGAAGAAATTATGTTTTTAATCTGCCCCTTTATTTCTTAGGATCTAGTAATTTCAATTAACGACAAGAAGAGTTATGTCGGATTTTGCTTAAATTGCGTCCAAAACTTAGCTATGTATTTTATTGATCTGGTTTGTACATTTGTAATCTTTCCTTTGTTAAAATGCAGTTGCTGTCTGCCCTCCTGATCTCCTCTGAAAATCAAAGGAGGAAAAAGAAAAATGACTGGGACTAGTGTGTCCCCAAGAAATGAGAAAGTTGCAGTCAAATGTAAAAGCAGTCCACTGCAGAAGGCATCTTTTGAAGTTTTTGATTTTAAATATACAAATATAACCCCATCTGAAGATGGCAAGTGTACCCTTAGTAAATCGGACCCCCAATCTTCGAAGTTGTTGAGCACAACTGACTTAATATCTGCATTAGGCTATGCATGGGGATGTGCTAGAAAGCCACTTTCTGTTCTTCTGTCTCAAAGTAAATCCACAAGCGATCCTGCGTTTATTCAGGAAGCTGCCATACTTCACTATTCTATTGATGAAGGAACATATTGTGCATCTACTTCAGCTGGAAATCAAGCTAGTTCACACTACTACGTGAATCATAAAGCAAAATCTGCAGCATTTGTTGAAGCAAATCAAGAGCTGTCCAGTGTGGACCAGAATCAACATAGTTATGAATCTTTTTCATTTTGGAGCATAGTCCTTTCTAGGTCCACGGTGATTGAGAGGTCCTCCAAAGATAATTATCTTTTGAGTAAAGGAATACCATCTACTTTGGGAACCATGTATTTATGGATGAATGAGAACTCTATTTATAAGTCAAAGAATCAGTTAACCTCTATTGAGGTTGAGAGCAAAAGGACAACTAACAGTTGTACTGGTTATTGTTCGACACTATCAGGCAGTGGTCATGTGCCTTTGGATAAAAGTACATCTAATTGCTTAACTACAGGATTTTCTGCTTCTAAACCTGAAGCTGCAGAAGCTATGAACTTATCATTTGGAAATGCTGCCAGCTTTGACTCGAAGCAATCTACCCCAACATACACAGAAAATGATATTGTAAATAACGTTCATATTGAAGGGAATAATTGTGAGATTTCTACTTTAGGATGTGATGGGGACACCCAAGAAACAAAATTAGCATCATGTACCTATGTTCATGATGATTGCATTATTAAAAGTGGGAATACCCTGCATGAGGACCAAGAAGATGAGTGGATAACGTTTGTTAAAGCAGACTCATCTGAGTTAGAAATTAGCACATCACAAAAGGAAAAGCCTCTATATGCACTTGCAAAACAAGAACATGCCTTAGCGGGAGCAATGGCCGGGATTTTTGTCAGCCTTTGTCTTCATCCAGTGGACACAATAAAGACAGTTATTCAATCATGTCATTATGATCAGAAACTTCTTATAAGCAGATCTATCATTGCTGAGAGAGGTACATTGATAGCAAGTAATTTGAAATTAGATTGTATTAGTACTTGGTTAAGTTGGAGTAACTAGGGTGATTTTTTATTCCTAGGAAACTTATTCTTAATGTAACATGAAACTAATTTGGAGTTTGTTCTCAGGTATATCAGGGCTCTATCGTGGTATTTCCAGCAATATCTTGAGTTCAGCCCCAATATCTGCTCTCTACACTTTCACATATGAATCAGTAAAGAAGAATTTGCTCCCTCTTCTTCCCAAGGTAATGCAGTCCTTTGTTTCAGAAGAATACAGTTTAAAGGAAAGGGACTTTCAGAACTACTCTTATTTTCCGTGTAATAAAATTTTATGCGACGAGAAATGTTATGATTTAATTGAGAATATATCCTTCAATTCACAGGAATATCACTCTTTGGCCCATTGCACTGCAGGGGGTTGTGCAAGTGTTGCAACATCATTTATTTTTACTCCTAGTGAGCGGATAAAGCAGCAGATGCAAGTTGGTTCGCATTATCGGAATTGCTGGTATGACTTTGAGATGCTTATTTCTGTCTGAGAACAATCAACTTTCCAGTTCATTTACAAGTGTGTTAAGTTATGTACTCGAATTGTTTGCATCTTGTGGGGCAAAGGCATTAAAATACAATTTAAAAAACACGAGAGGATATATGTTTAAAAAGATGATTTTCTATTGTTTACTGAGTAAATATTTTAAATTTTCTTCTTAATTTACTTTTTCTTCTGTATTGGTTGTCATTTTCTATTTTTCGAGTACTTCGCAGTTTTACTTGGTGTTATCTTTCTAGTCTCTGATTTCAAGCTTTCTTTATATTTTATAATCAATGTCAGCTAATGTTTAGCAATTCTTTGGAATTGATGTAATGATCTTTAAACTGTACACATGCAGGAATGCATTGATACATGTTATCCAAAATGGTGGCGTGCCTTCGTTGTATGCTGGATGGGGAGCTGTACTCTGCAGAAATGTTCCACATTCTGTCATCAAGGTAAGGTCAGAATGGCAATGTTATCTTCTGTTTGATTGCTTATTGTTCAACTCAAGGGATGTGGCATATGTATATATTCTTCCTCCACCATTATTTGTTTTCTTATACTTGGTAAGTCATTATTTTGATTGCAGTTTTACACTTATGAAAGCCTGAAGCAGATTATGCTACCATCAAATCAATGGAATGCTCAAGCTAATATATTAACGACGGTTGTTGTCTGCCTTCTGAAATGCTTCTGAGTACCATTATTCCTGCATTATTCCTCATATTTCATTCTACAGTTAGTTTGTGGGGGATTGGCTGGATCTATGGCCTCAATGTTTACCACTCCATTTGATGTTGTCAAGACAAGATTGCAAACTCAGGTAAGTCTGCCTGTGTCTTGTCCTCTTTAGATATCAGTTCTTTGCAATGCTCATGTTTAATATGCAACTGCGTTTGCAGGTTTGGTTTTCAGGATGTTCACTCACTATTCATTAAGGCATTGTCATAATGACTTAGAAAGACAAAGACTTGGAAAGGAACTATACTAAATGACATTCAACATTTAAATAATATGAAAGCTTGTGCCTCGATAATACACTATGTAAAATATGATCTACATTCCTGACTTCACATAGTGAGATAAAGCCACAGAGGCTTAGTTTGATATTTGAATTCTACTTTTCTAGTTTTTCTTTTTTGTCACCAAGTGACTTGTCACTTTTGAGATATCTTACATAAACATTGTCGCAGATTCCTGGATCTATGGTCAAGCATAGTGGTGTACTCAATACCCTTGCAGAAATAGGGAAGCATGAAGGTCTGAACGGCCTCTACAGGTGAGCATTTGCAATACAACTGTGAAATTTTATTTTAGCACCGACTTGGGTCACATCTATGCATAGTGAGGTATTGCCAATTTTTTCTAATCTTAGTTTATCTGCAAAATTATGTGTTAAGTTTATTTCTTCTCCGATAAAATATGCAGGTTCAGTGCTGACACTTTCATGTCCAAAAGCAGATTAGTGTTACTGTTTAGTTATGAAATCCGTAACTCTGTAATGATAAAATATATGCTGCCCCTTTTCTTTATCAATTCACTCTGATAGTGGAGATAGCTCTTTAATGCTTAACATTTTTACGCTTACCGTCACATTTTTGTTCTGAATTGTTTCCAGTTTGTTTTGAATATGGGTAGTATAACTTCTAATTTTGATAGATATTCTAATATATAGGATACCCAACTAAGAAGCCAAACATGCGTAGACCAAAAGTGTTACTGTGTTAGAATCTCAACTCCCTTTATTATATCCAATTCTTGTTAGCTAGTTCATTATTCCATGCCCTAAATTAGCAGAAGTTGGTCATTTTATCAGTTTAAGTTTACACTGCATTTTGTATCATAAAACTTGATGTACTTCAAGAGCACTAATCAAATTTTACATTTTTATATTTTCTATAGGTGAAAGATACGTTACATGTTATTATGCTATACTCGTGTTTCCCTTATTATATAAGATGACAACGCCTTTACTTGAACATATTTGATGGTCTAATTGCTTTTTTAATCAGGGGCTTGACTCCAAGACTAGTCATGTATATGATTCAAGGAGCACTTTTCTTTGCATCCTACGAATCTTTAAAGAGGTTGTTCTCATTGGAGTTTCCGGGGCTGACTCCAAACATCCGGCACGAACAAAAGATTGAAGACAACTCAACTACATTACCTTCAACCATATCAGTGACGGCATAATTTGGTGATTAAAGAGTCAAAACTGATACTAGGTAAAAATGTGAAGGAGTGTTATACCTTGATGTGCTTCTAACGAGAATAGCGAAGGAAGATGATCCCAAATAAAATTAAGTTCATATATTTTTCCAAATGGTTTGTATATACCAGTGCATCAGTAATGGTGATATACTATATTGCAATTACTCGTGATATAGTGTTGGTATGTCCCCCGTGTGTTTGTCTCATGTGCCCATGTGACGAAGACTCAGACAACAGAAAGATGAACTCAGGAAATTACAGACAACTTGCTCCAGGAAAGAGAAAAAGTGTGTGATGGCATGGCAAGACCCTGGTTATGGCGTGGCGGCCATCCTACATAGCGAGAATCCATGAAATGGAGCTCCAATGTTACAGGTAGTTTACGTTTCTTAATTTCTGCAAAGCTTCATGTGGTATGAAATCTAATTTGTTTGTGTAACTTATTCAATTTTGATTGATGTTTGTTGTTATTGCTATAATTTTATAGCTAAAAGTTTTTTGTTTAGTTGCAATTTAGACAAGTTTTTTGTTTAGTTGCAATTTAGACAAGTTTTTCGTAACGTGGCAACTCGCAAGTAACATTCAGCTTTATACTTTTTTTTTATTTAGGAGTTTTTTATGGATCTTTTTAGGTTGAAGGTGAATAATGCTGTAAAATAATCATGTAGCCATTGTACTCATAGAGGAAGACCAGTTTTACATTTAAGGAAATATCATATCTTCTGAATATTGTAAATTTATTTAGAAAGCAAAAAGTAAATTGTACTCAAAACAAGACATCAAAGATGCAAAAATCGAAAATAAAGCTAACTCAAAACAACACTTGATTTCTGTACTGTCATACCTTTGCCGCACAAGATGACAAGGCCAAGGTTCTAATCTTCTTGTCGACAACGAAATTCTTCTATCTTTATTATAAATCCTTTTAAATCTTGCCTTAACCGTTTGAATCTTTCTCTGCCGCCTCAACCACCTCTTTACATTCTCCCACAGCTTCAACAAATGAACACTTGAAGAATAGGTGATCACAAGTCTCAATATTACAAACACAGAATCCGCACAACCTATCCTTGTCTGGATCCCACACCCTATCTTTCATGAGCAATCAATCTTTCCTTCACGATCAACCATAGCCTTAAACCGTACTTCCGAGGTACCCACATGCCATAATCGTGACCATATGAATCCGTCCTTATGCTCACCTGCCGGTTGCAAGATGCTATACAATCGCGACAGTCTTAGATGAGCTCCATCCAGCTGATCCCAAATTAAGGACCTCCACGCATAGGACGCGAAGTTACTACGCCTCACATCCCATGTACACCCCTTAAAGATAAACTTCATGCACCCATGTTACCCACGACTCCTTTTTCAAATGAATATCCCACATGGTTTTGCTTAATAGCTCATCATTCCACGACCTCAAGTCTCTAAGCCTCAATTCTCCCTCCTTTGTCTTCGTAACATCCTATTTTACATCCTTTGTAATATTTTTAATATTTGATGATGTAATTGATTGTGGGAAGGATTTAGAAAATTTTAATATCTATAGTTAGAAATGGGGTATTGGACGGGTTTTGAAATGTATTTTCAAAAATTTATATTACTACATTGCTATGTGGAATTGATTGTTTCATCATATGTAAATGTGTTGTTTTATTAAAAAAGTAAGGAAAAAAAAAGTAATTGTGCAATTTTAAATGGTTTCATTAGGCTATTACACAATTGAATTAGTCGCACAGGTTGTTTAAAGACAATAATTCTTGTGAAGGTGTCCATATTAAACTAATCAGGGCATTATTTTTTTCATTGAAATAGTGGTGAGATATGAATGCAAGAGCCATTTTTATACCAAGGCCGTACCACCACCGAAAAGAAAGAGTCAACATTTCCTTCCATGGTGGCAGCGCGTGAAGTAGTGAAGGAAAGAGAAGAGGGTGAGAATTCCATTAGAGTTGAGTGAGATAAGGTGTAGGAGTGATGGGCCGAGGCTTAATTAAAAGCCAAGCCCACTACCAATGAATTGAAGATCATCAATTGGGCCACAAGAGAGCCCAAAAGGCCCAACAAAGGTCTTCGGTTTTTAGCCATTTTTTTTTACAAAAATCAAAATAGACGGTTTTCGATTTAAACGGTTCAATCGAGTTTTCAGGTTCTGATTGGTCCAAATTGTTTTTTCTGATTCAATAGTCAAAACGATTTTTGGGAGGTTTTCGAACTAGTTCCGGCATTCATTTTTCGATCGAACAGACCTGTTCAGTCCGATTTTAAAAACACTGCTTGTCGATAGCGAGTTTTTGGAGGTGATGCAATAATTATGTGGCTGTGACGTGTACTCGGCTAATCAAGCATAAAGGATAAGGAAGAGAAAAGGCAGGACTTCCTCCCAGCTCTTGCTCTCTGGGAGGGAATGTATTTACTTTTTATTAATATTGGTAATAGTACAGAGCTCTAGTGGATCTTGCCTTCTATGGGACTTTGGCCTCCCTATTTATAGAGGGATATCTGGGCTTCATTTAAGAAGGTGGACCCCATGGGCTTTAAATGAGGGGGTCGGCGCGAGGCTTCTCATAGGTGGCTTTTATACCGCCGATGGTTTTACGCCCTTCCAGTGGGCGGTTCTGGAGCTGGCGGGTCCCTCCAGTGGAGATGGACTCTCTTGGAATTGGACCTCCCGTGATTTTTGAGCTCTAGTTATTATTTGATGGATGTGTTAGTTCTGCCCATCTACATTAGGCCCCGGGTTTCGGTGTTGGCCACGGCCCATAGCGGAAGCAACCCTAGCGTTCATTTTGAGAAGCGCGTCAATTTGAATTTTGTCAAGTCTTTTCGAATATTTTTTTCTGACAGCCATCGTATCAGTTGCTTCGTTTCCTTTTCGGGGCGCTCCCTATTTATTGCAGTCGCCCCTGACAGTCTTGTCATTTTCTTCCTTCCAACTTTTTCTTTGTTCTTCTGCGGCCTGCTTCTCGTTCCTCTATCAAAAAATGAGCGAAATGACTGGTGAAGGCAGCCATGGACTTTTCGAGGGTCATCTTCCAGGTCTTCGAAGGGGAAGGAGAAAAAGTCGGTGGTATACAGTGAGTTTTTGGTGCATTCGTTAGCTTCGACGGCGATGGAGGCGAAGGTGGAGGAGGCCATGTGGCATCCGAGCTTGCGGCGCTCTCCGTTGCCGAGCGGGCACATTCGAAGTTGGTGACCCCTTCAGAGTTGTTGAGCCTGAGGAGCTCGGCAGAATCTGAGTGGGCTCTGCCTGGATCTGAGATGGCAGAGGATGCATCTCAGAACGTCCTTGCAACAGTCGTCGATCCAGCCGGCATTGCCGAAGGCATCGACGAACGGCTGGGGCCACTACCATCGTTTCCTCGTCTGAGTTGGTCGAATCCGAGTTCCCGAGTTCTCGCAAGGCGGTGATCGTCATTGATGGGCCAGAGATGGAGCAGCGGCTTCTTTTGACGGCGGTCGACAATGACACAACTGTTGGCTCGGGCGCCATGGCGGGCGATGAGTTGGGGCTCGGCTCGGGCACGAGAGTGACGGAGGTGGTGGAGACTCATCGCCAACGGGATGGGGATGCTCCAGAGGGTACTTCCCTCGCTATGTTGTCTCCTGATTTAATTTCCTTTTCATTCCTTCGGGTTGATTCTGTTTGTTTTGTGCAGAAGATCCTCTAATTTCTTCTGGTGATTGGCGATCCGTTCACGCCTTTCCTCCAGTTCCTACAATCTCATTTCAGCCCGAGGGGCGCAGGGTTAGGTGCTATTCTTCGGATGGGGAGACTAGTCAGGAGGATGCGGCGAGGGCGAAATGCGCTCGTACTAGGGAGGTTTCTGTCGGTGGCACTTTTGCCAGTTAGGCGGCCACCTCCTTCTAGGAGACTCCACTTTTTCCTGGGAAGACGCTGGAGGAAGTTTGGGCGGTGACTGGGGGACTCCCCTTCCGGCCGTTTCAATAAACATGCATCGCTCCGAGCACCCTTCTTTCTCAGCTGACAGGACCCCCGACTATGCCCGAGCGGCTATAGACGCGATCATCACTGTGCTGACTCGGGAGGAAGACGACATGATAGGCCGGCTAGACTTAGCAAGTGCTGCACTTGCGGCAATGGGTTATGCCTCATGGAGGTCCGTGTACCTCGATCGGGTGCATGACTTGATTGTGAATTCCCTGACCGAGAGGAGTATGCTGGTTTCCACCCGCCAACATCTTCAGGACCAATTGGCAGCAACACAGAAGACTTTGAGGCAGGCCGAGGAATGATTAGCCATTTTGTAGTAGGGATGACCAACTAAAATAATTTATCGAACCACAGAGAGGTTGGCGCTAGAGATTAAGTGATATCACACTTATCATAATTTTATAGAGACTAATCATCGAGTAGGATTGTTGAACAAGTATTAAAATGACACAGATAGTAAACAAAGGATGATCAAACAATTAAAATGAGGTAATGTAAAGTTGTTTTCCAAATTAAGCAAATGTGGGATTAACAACAATTAAGTAGTGGGAAATCTTAGGATACATGCATTAAACTCATATGGATCAAGGGTATGAATCAAGGGCCAACTCTAAATTTACCTAAGCTCCTTCTCAAAATGAATAGGATATTAATCTTAATTAGCTCAATGGTTGTTTCTCATTCAAACAATTCCAACTAGGTACTAAGCTTGAAATAAGAATCCCTTCACACAATTAATCAATCTCTCGATCAAACCAACCTTATATTCTATCAAAGGGTTCTAAATTCTAAAGGATTTCTCAATCTCTTTACAATTTAGATTCACTCAATTATCCTAAACACATAATTGATTTCTCAATCTAATCACATATTTAGAACAACTAAACATACGAATCATCATAAACCTCAAGATCTTAAACATCAATGATAGAAAATCCATTTACCCAATCAACATATGAATTTAAATACATAGATCCCAAAATTTAACCACAAACTTTCATGTTGCTACTCACACAAGGGAGATTAGCCTACAATCTTCATAAGATCCTTAACATAGACATTAAAAACCTTACAAATCATGGTAAACTAGAGGATTAACACAAAATTGGGATAAAAACTCCCTTGGATTGGCTCCAATTGAATCTCCTTTCTTCCTTTGGTGATCACCCACTCTTCCTTGCTTCTTCACTTGATTTGGAGTGTAGAATTTATGGAGAGATGATGTAAAATCAAAGTATGAATGAAAGGGATGAAGAATATGGTGTAAAATCAAAGGATTGGTGTGTGAGGTGTGTGTGCAGCTTGGTATTTCGTGTCTCTCTCCTCAAAGGTTGAATGGATGGGTATTTATACTCATTGGGGCCTTCTAGAAGAATTTTGATTTTTTTACTGATCAGGCACCTACACGACTCGTGTGCTGCAACACGGGTCGCGTACTGCAACACGAGTCGTGTGATGCAACACGACCAAGGGATGATCGTGTTTTGGGGTCTTACAGGACCGTTTGCAGTACACGGCTCGTGTAGCACGACACGGCTCGTGTACTTGAAACGGCTGGCCGTGTTCTTGCTGCCCTAATTTTTTCTTCTTTCTTTCGTCTCCCTTCTCCATTTTCGCTCTTATTTCACCTGTTTTACATATGATTAAGTTCATTCACACTCAATTCTATAAAAACACATTACTCCACCAAATAACACATAAATACGGATAAAAATATACGAAAACACACATAAAAAGACACTAAATTTAGGTGAAAATATCACTCATCACACCCCCAAACTTAAAGTGTTGTTCGTCCCCGAACAACGAAAATGATAAACCAAGAAGAGTGATTTTCACCTAGGAAAAGACTAAATGAACACAAGTAATAACACATCAAAAGCAATAAGAATTACAAACTATGCTAAGGCATCCTACATCAATAAAATCATAACATGCAAATATTAACAAGTTCAATCAAAAGAGAATAAAGTGTAATATAGTCCCTCTTTGTCTAAGCCTCACATAGGTTATCAATTTCACTCAATACTCTTTCAAGTAAGGTAACAACACTCATCAATCGATTGGCTCGCCTCGCTATAAACTTGCTCGTGGACTACATTCACAAATCACCAAAGTTTCAATTAATGATAAAAAAGGTCTTTAATTAAGGATGTAATGATAGGCTCTTTGGTAGGGTAAGAAGAATATGGATAATAGTGACTAACAAGTGTAAGTAATTGAAGAGATGGCCAATTTCTCCAACTTCTCCACTTTTCTTTCTTCCTTTCTTGACTTTAATGTTCACAAGCACTAATCATCAACTTTTCTTGGATTGAATTACTTTCAATGCATGTTTCCTTCTTCGAACTTTTAAGTACTTGAACATATTATTATTGCTTTGCTCATTTTCTTGTTTTAAAGGTTGCATGTTCATTCTTGTTTTTGCTCTTTTCATCCTTTTTCTTACTTGTTTACCATTTCCTTTCTTTGTTTTGCTTTCTCATCAAATCTTTCTAGCTACCATCTCCTCAATCACCCCACACTAAGGTATGTATATAATGCTTAAGTGAGAAATTATGATTTGTAGTGTGCTAAAATCACAAGAAATAGGCTTAAAGGCTCAAAGATGTTAACTAAGGATGATCTTCATGGTAGGGAAATATATGACAATGACTTTTAATAACAAAGATGGCCTTAGATCATGCCATTAACCTCTACTAATCAATTTCATTCCTATAGTCCTTGAGCAAGATCTAGCTTATCAAACACAACCAATCCACTCATGAAGGAAAAATACCATGTATGCACGGTTAAGGCTCAAATATTCACAAGGTTATGATTAGACTTTAAGGAACATATTACACCACATTTATCTCAAGATTGAACAAGTTAATTAAAATGTCACAATTTGAAAGTGTAGAAATTCTTAATCATATCCTGTCATCACTCATTACCCCAACATATCATCACTTATTGTTCAAAGAAAATTGACTCACAACCTCCCTAAACAAACCACCAACACATTCCCTAAACAAGAATAAAAATGCCAACAAACACAAGACAAACAAAGGACCAAAAGCACAAGAACAAAACACCACATGAAGAAATAAAGCATAGAAATTTCCCCCATCCAAAATCAATACAAATAACCATAAATCTCAATCCTTAATTAAAAATGAAACTAAAGTACGAAATTAAACATCCCAAAACAAAATAATCAAAAGTATCAAATCCAACACAATTCAAATTCACTAAAATGAATGGGCTAATGAAGTGACGATCACTAAAAGTACTCCCTTCAATTCTCAGGAGGGGGTGGCGGCTGGTATGGGGCCCAAGGATTGTAAGCACGAGGTGACGCCGGGACCTGGAAATTAAACATCATCGCGAGCATCTCCTTCATGTTGTTTGAATGAATACGCGCCTGCTCATCGTTGTAATCCCTCCGGTGTTGCCCCTCTTGGATCTCCCTGAGTGTCACACCATGTCTTTGTTGCTCCTCCCTGAGCTCTCTAATCTGGTCTCCATGTGACTGCTGAGTGTTCCTTATACCTTGAACTTCGTCTTCCATGAAATTCCATCTAGCCACTCCGGGTCCCATGTACTACTGCTGCTGCTATTGAAATTCATCCTCTTGGAATTCTCCTTCTTGCTAAAAAATTGGGAGTTCTGGTGCTTGCTCCTCGAACTCAACGTGATGAGGTTGCTCATCCTCGTCCCCTATCTCCATATCGGCTGGCTCGGCTCTAAGCTCTCTTATCACTCGATCTTCTTCTAACCTTATTTGCTGGATCACTGCCTCCACTCCTCTATTTTGTCTGTAAAATGCTCTTACCACTGCGGAGTGGTTGGGGCTTGCCATAGCCAAATTCTTGACCTTTCGTGGACCTCGCACTGTGGTGAGTTCCGGAGCTGGTAGAGGGAATGGAGCTCCATTCTCTTGCTTTAAACAGTACACATTTCCTATAACTGATAGGAACTCCATCCTAACAAGCTGTGTATATGTGAGCCCTTCACTCACCATTCGATGCTGCATACCACTCACATCAATCCCTAATCCCTGAGCAATCATCGTAACCAAACCCCCAATTATAATCCCTCGAGTGTTTTCTCTTTTGGCTACCCTCTCTACATGTTGAACAAAGTGAGCCGTAATGTTGACTCTGAATTCTTTGTAGAGGCTAAACATAATGTACAACTGCTTCTCGCTGACAGCTCCGTTCTCAAACCTCCCCAGAATGGTATTTGATACTATCTTCTCAGGATACCTAATCACTGGGTTTCTGATCGCTGTCCCTTTTGAGGAGCTAGGTATATACTCCGGAGACTCAGTCCCATCTTTTACTAACCTTATCCACCATGTTTGTTGATTGAAACCCCCTCCGGGCAAGAAGTTCTGATGGCCTCTCATGACTGGACACCCAAAAAATCTGTTCAATTCATTTATAGGAACCTTCTCCCACATGAAATTGTTCAGCTGAAATGTGATTGCTAAGGGAAAACTGCTCCTATCTTTGTGAACTTGCAACGTGCTCATGAACTCTACTGTGAGATAAAGATAAGTGGGAGGTCTCTTGTCGAAAAATTCTTCCATGTCTACCCTTCTGAATAAAGCCCTCAGATCAGTCTAAATCCCAAGACCCTCCATAGTAGCCTGATCTTGAAATCTCGTTGGCCTAATCTTGGTCACTATGTATTGCCACCTTAGTGCATATTTCTCCCACTCCGAGAATTCCACTCCAAAATTTTGAGGGTGTATTTCATCTATCATTAACTGAGCATCAATGTTTGATAACTCCATGTCCGTCTCAACAATGATAAAGTCTTTGTTACGTTTCCTTGTTCTTCTTTCAGCCATCTACAATGTTCAACATATTTCAAGTTAAATTCATTTTCAACTCTTAGGCAAAACATCTCATAATATGTAGAATCAACACTTGTTATTCAACTAAGTGTAATTCTAGCCTATATCAACACATACAATAACATTCCTCTAAGGATGATTATATTTAAAACCAAGCAACATTTCAACAATTCATTCAATTGGACTTCAAATAATTCCAACCTCCCAATCCTTCCATTCTTTCATCAAATGATCATATTTTCCTTTCTATGTGCACAATATAAATCAACAATGCTTCATACTTGCAATAGGGTCTCAATCTAACTCAAAACTTTACTCAAGCATTTCATCAAACACTTAGCATGCATGTATTTCACAATCACCATTTGCATCTAATTTCAATCCCATTCATGCTCAAATCCTCAATACCTAAGTTAATATAGACTATTACAAATTCATGAAAGCATCATTAATCAATTCATAGCACAATTTGCATCAAACTTCATTGATTTCCAAAAATTCCCAAATTCAAGTTTTCCATGAACCCTACTTCCTTAACAATTCTACACAATTCATCAATTAAACAAATTAATTCATGTTTCACAATCATAGACATGCTTCAAACATGCTATCATTCAAAGCCCATACACGAATTCACACATTCAAACATTCAATTGAAGACTAGGGTTCAAATTTACATACCTCTTTCTTGGAATCAAATGGAAGATTGGATATTAAAACTTTGGGAATCACTTACTCTCACCACTATTGGATGTTGTTTGAAGATTTATGGAGTTTGGAAGAGAGATTTCCAAGTGATAGGGTTGAAGATGACAAAATGGGATTGGGCCATTTTGAAAAGGCCAGCCCATTTTTTAATCTGCTTCAGCGCACGACACAGCTCGTGTTGCCAACACGGCCCATGTATCTGCACACAACACAAGTCGTGTTGCGTAAAACGGTCATGGGGTGGCCGTGTCGAATGTTCTGATGTCGTCACACGACCATCTGTTACAGCCCCGTGTTGATGATAAGACTCGTGCTTCGTGATAAGACACGACCCGCGTTGTGCAAAATGGCCTGTGCCTGCCCGTGTTGCTTCGTCTGATGTCAGTACACGACCACTTGTTACAGGGCCGTGTACTGCACACGGCTCGTGTACTGTTTGACCTGTTTTCTCCAATTTTTGACTTCAAATCCTATTTTTCATGCCTCCAATACTCCCTATTCATGCTCACAACTTAAAAACAACATTAGCTCAACATTAGGTATCAAAACAAGGATTATCATCTACTTTTACACAACCAAACGGACTAAAATCACACCGAACTCATGAGAAAAATTTCAAATTAGCTCAAAAACACAAAGAGTTCATGCTTCCAATAAAATACATGTCACACCATGTCATATCCCCTCAAACTTAAATTGAAACAAGAGTTTCGAGATAAGTTTGCAAAAAAATATTGAGACATACGTACACACTTAACATGAAGCCCTTTCGTATCTTCAAAACGCATTCTTCTCACGCGCACATTCCACATACAAAACCAAAAAAAAACACAAGAAGAAAAAATATGTACAATCCTAAACTACTAAAAGGATACGAGCCTTTAAGAAGTGAAGGTATCCACATATACCAATTCCCTTTGAGAGGGAGAATGGTAATATTTCACCCTATGACCATTAACCACAAAAGCATTCCTATCCAATCCTTCAAGCTTCAAAGATCCATCTTCTCTAACCTCAATCACCAAATAAGGTCTGGTCCATTTCGAACGAAATTTTCCGGAGAATAGTTTAAGTCTTGAATTGAATAAAAGAACATTATCCCCCGGAAGGAACTCCTTCGTTTTAATCCTCTCATCATGCCATCTTTTAAGTTTTTCTTTCAAAATTCTCGAGCTTGAGTAAGCTTCCTCTCTAAATTCCTCTAGTTCAACCAATTGGAGACACATTTTCCTTCCGGCTTCTTTCTCATCAAAGTTCAATTTCCGAAGGGCCCATAATGCCTTATGATCTAACTCAACGGGCAAGTGACATGCCTTTCCATACACAAGCTTATATGGTGAAAATCCAAGAGCGGTCTTATAAGCCGTTCGATAGGCCCAAAGGGCATCGTCAAGCTTAGAAGACCAATCTTTTCGATTTCCATTGACCCTCTTCTCAAGGACAAGCTTCACTTGCCTATTTGACACCTCTGTCAAGACGTTTGTTTGGGGGTGGTAAGGTGTAGAAACCTTATGCTTCACTCCATAGCCATTCAAGAGCTTCTCAATAAGCTTGTTGATGAAGTGAGATCCCCCATCACTAATCATGGCCTTTGTCATCCCAAATCTAGCAAAGATGTTCTTCTTTAAGAAAGCCTTGACCACTAGAGAATTATTTGTCCTTGTTGGGATTGCTTCCACCCATTTAGAGACATAATCCACCACAAGCAATATGTAAAGGTAACCATTGGAAGGCGGAAATGGGCCTATAAAGTCCATCCCCCATACGTCGAACACCTCAACTTCAAAAATGTTCCTCATGGACATTTCATCACGTTGCCCTATACTTCCAATCCTTTGGCACCTATCACACCCCTTGATGTACTCCTTACAATCCTTGAACAAAGTTGGCCAAAACAACCCCGATTGTAGGATCTTTGCCCCCGTCTTTTGAAACCCAAAATATCCTCCACAAGGTGAACTATGGCACATCTCCATAACACTTAACTTCTCGTCCTCCGGGATACACCTCCTTATGATCCCATCCGGACAATTCTTAAACAAAAGAGGATCATCCCATAAGTACTCCTTGACATCATGATAGAACTTCTTCCTTTGAGATTCGGTGAGATGTCACATGCTAAATAATTCACGAAATCCGCATACCACGGCCTCCCGGTCTCACACAAAGTATACATCCTTTAAAAATCAACTTGAAGGATCTCTTCATCCGGGAATACATCCTTAATGAATTCCATGGTTCCCTCTTCATCAATATTTTTCAAACGTGACAAGTGGTCGGCTATGACATTTTCGACCCCCTTCTTGTCACGTTTCTCCACATCGAACTCCTGCAACAAAAGAACCCAATGAATTAGTCTAAGTTTAGCATCTTTCTTACTTATCAAATATCTAATGGCGGCATGATCCATATAAACAATGATTTTCGTGCCAACTAGGTATGGACAAAATTTTTCAAAAGCATAAACCACGGATAAAAACTCTTTTTCCATTGTGGTGTAATTCTTTTGATTGGCATTGAATGTCTTTGATGCATAGTAGATAGCTCGAAACTTCTTCTCCCTCACTTGACCAAGCACCACTCCCAATGCATTGTCACTTGCATCACAATGGAGCTTAAAAGGCTTACTCCAATCGGGAGAGACAAGGATTGGAGATGAAATTAAGGCTTCCTTGAGCACCCTAAAAGCATCAAGACATTCATTATTAAATTCAAACGGAGCATCTTTTTCAAGCAATTTACACAAAGGTTTGGCTATGTTAGAAAAATCTTTTATAAAACGTCGATAGAACCCGGCGTGGCCAAGAAACGATCTAACTCCTTTTTCATTTTTTGTGGGGGGAAGATGTTCAATGGCTACAACCTTTGTCCTATCAACTCTCAAACCTTTCTCCGATATATAATGTCCAAGTACGATACCCTCTTGAACCATAAAATGATATTTTTCCCAATTCAAGACAAGGTTCGTATCTTAACATCGCTGCAAAACCATAGAAAGATTAGCCAAGCATTTATCAAATGAAGATCCAAATACTGAAAAGTCATCCATAAACACTTCCATCACATTTTCAATTAATCCCCCAAATATGGCCATCATGCAACGTTGAAAGGTGACGGGGGCATTGCACAACCCAAAAGGCAATTTATAGAAATAAAACGTGCCATACAGACAAGTAAAAGTTGTTTTCTCTTGATCCTCGGGGGCTATCATGATTTGGTTGTACCCCGAGTAACCATCTAGAAAACAATAATACTTGTATCCCGTCAACCTATCAAGTATTTGATCAATAAAAGGTAAAGGGAAATGATCTTTATGAGTGTTTTCATTAAGTTTCCTATAATCACAACACACTCTCCAACCCGTTTTCACCCTTGTGGCAAGCTCTTCATCAAATTCAATTTTAACAATGGTTAATCCCCCTTTCTTAGCCATAACATGCAAATGACTTACATGCGGACTATCACATGTCATAAACAATATTAGCATCCAACCATTTCAAAACTTCTTTCCTAACAACCTCTTGCATAATGGGGTTCAAATGATGTTGAGGTTGTATGCATGTTTTACTCTCATCAATCAACCTAATTGATGCATACAAATAGTAGGACTTATACCTTTCAAATCATCAAGACTCCACCCTAAAGCACTTTTATGATCTCTAAGTACCCTTAACAATTCATCAAGCTCTAGAGGTGAAAGGGATGATGATACAATTACCGGAAAGGTTTTGTCGTCCCCCAAGTATGCATACATAAGGTGATCGGGTAATGGCTTCAATTTCTCTTTTCCCTTATCAACCTTGGGCTCTTCATTCTCTATCTCCAATGGAAGGTACTCCCTCTTTCCATAATACATCATCTTGACTTCATCTTCTTGCATTTCCCTACAAGCATTTAAGTCATGTAAGCAATCATTAATATCATCATCTTTTAGACAATAAAAAGAAGAGTTAGAGTTAAGAGATAAAGTAAGAGAATGACTTATGCTTGTTTCAAGAGGATCTTTAGATAAGAAGAATGGTAAGTTCTTTTGAACAATCTCATTAATCAATTCAATCCTTCTACACTCCTCTTTCTAATCCGGATGCCTCATCACATTTCTTAATGAAAACACCACCTCTTCTTCATTTACTCTCAATGTCAACTCTCCTTTGTGCACATCAATTAAAGCTCTTCCCGTGGCCAAAAATGGACGCCCCAAAATCAATGGAACATTTGCATCCTCGTCCATATCAAGCACCACAAAATCCACAGGAAATATGAATTTTCCAAATTTAACTAACACATCCTCGAATACTCTTTTAGGATAAGTCAAAGACCTATCCGCAAGTTGCAATGTAACGGACGTAGGCTTTACTTCCCCTATATCAAATTTCTTAAAGATAGACATCAACATCAAATTGACACTAGCCCCAAGATCACAAAGAGCTTTGTATACTTCACTTTTACCCATCTTACATGGTATGACAAAACTCCCCGGATCCTTTAGCTTTGGAGGCAACTTCTTTTGAATTATAGCACTACACTCCTCCGTCAAGTTGACAGTCTCATTCTCCACTAAGCTCTTCTTTCTTGCCATGATATCTTTAAAAAACTTAGCATAGTGAGGCATTTGTCTCAAAGCATCCGCAAAGGTAAACTTTGCAAAATTTTCATCTAGGCCCTTCTTCAAAAATCTATGTGGAAAATGGATGGGCACTTGAGTTTTTGGTATGCCCCAACTATCCCTTTCCAACTCCACTTATTCCTCTTTCTTTTTCATTGCTTTTGTCTTTTGCCATTTCTTTTCAACAACTTCCGACTCAATTACATCCGTTTCATCATTCTCTTTAGCTTCAATTTCTCCTTCTTCCACAATCTCTTCCTCAACCAAGTTTTCCTCATTTCTCTTCTTTTCCACCTCATCATTTTCCAAAGGCATTGAAGGTCCTTCATAATTAGTTCCACTCCTCAAAGTAATTGCCTTGTATTGTTCTTTTGGATTCACAATGGTGGTAGAAGAAAATTTTCCTTTCTCATTCATGCTCAACGCATTAGCAATTTGCTCCATTTGGTACTCCAAGGCTTTGAACCTCTTATCATTAGCTTCATCGGCCTTTCTTCTCAATTCATCTTGAGCTCGTCTTGTCTCATCTTGAGCTTTATTAGATGCAATCAACTTCTCAATCAACTCTTCAGTTGTTGCTTTCCCTTCATTGTTTGGTGCTTTAGCTCCCGCATGATACCCCGGAGGATAAGCAACCGCATTGCTCGGGTTTGAATGAGAGAAGTTATTTTGTCTCTTTCGTTGTTGTGGGTATGAGCTTCCACTTCTTTGACTATTGAAGCCTCCTTGCCTTGGTGGGTAGTTTCCTTGGTTGTGGTTGAAATTACCTTGGTAATTATTTTGATAATTACCTTGGTAATTCCTTCCTTGCATGTATTGCACATCCTCCATACATGGCATTGTCATAGCCCATTGTTCCCCACTTACAACATTCGGAGATAGCACCCCTTGATCAATTTGGCCTTCAACCATATTAACTCCTTGATTATTCACACCTTGATTCAAGCTCATTTGTCTCATGACCTCAGCCGCTATCATCTCAACACTTGGCATACTTGGTTCTACAATAGCACTCTTCACACTAAACTGTTGCCCATGATCGAAGCTTTCAAATCCATAACATCCACTAACTCTCTCCGATGGCCATTAGTAAACATTTGTAGCAATCTCATAAAAAATTCTTATAGCCTTTGTCGGAGTAACTCTAAGTACGGATCCACCCACCGAAGCATCAACAAGCACTCTTTGACCATTTACCAAACCTTGGTAGAAAAATTCCACTTGTTGATTTTTCGGAAAGTCATGTTGTGGACACTTGCGTAGCATATCCTTAAACCGTCCCCACGCTTTATAAAAACTCTCTTGAGGCATTTGCTTGAATAGAGTAATCAAGCTCTTCATTTGAAGCATCTTAGAAGGCGGAAAATACTTGTTCAAGAACATTTGTGCAAGCTCATCCCATGTGTTGCACGTACCCGGAGTAATGGTAGATAACCATGTTCGAGCACGATCTCTCAATGAAAATGGAAACAACCTCATCTTAATACAATCCTCGCTCACCCCATTCATCTTCACTATGTTGGTAATCTCAATAAATTGAGCAAGATGAGCATTGGGATCTTCATTCGGGGCTCCACTAAATTGTTGTTCTGGCACCATAGAAATCAAGCCCGCTTTAAATTCAAAGTTGTTGGCATTGATTGTGGACCCATCATTTGTGGCAGTGCTCGTGGCATGAAGAAATCCCAGATCACCCTTGGATCTACTTGAGGCCCGCGATGCACCGGAGGTGGTGGTGGCGCATAAGCTTGTTGAAATCCTTGTTGAAGCATAGCTTGTTGTACCATTTGTTGAAGCAAAGCTTGATTGTTAAGCCCTCCAAATTGTTGATGAGCTTGTTGAGGAAGATTGGCATTGACTTGGGGTACTTGTGCGTTGTCTTGCACGTTCACATGTTGTCCGCCTTCCCCATCATGCTCTATCTCCACACGATTATCACCTTGAAAATTCTCCATTAGATCACTATTTTTGATTTTGTTCTCCTTTCTCCTTCTCCAAAAAGTGTGTTCAATCTCTAAATCAATATGTTCAACTTGTTTTCCTTTTGACCTTGTTTGCATACACCTTCAAATCAGAGAAGTTAGAACAAGATTTTCAAAAGCAAATATAAGCAAACAAATAAAATAAAAATGTCTCTATTAAGATTACTCTAATCATTCTTTCGTTAATCTACTAGCAACCGTTACCTCCCCGACAACGGCGCCATTTGATTAGCTATTTTATAGTAGGGATGATCAATTAAAATAATTTATCAAACTACAGGGAGGTTGGCGCTAGAGATTAAGCGATATCACACTTATTATAATTTTATGGAGACTAATCATCGAGTAGGATTGTTGAACAAGTATTAAAATGACATAGATAGTAAACAAAGGATGATCAAACAATTAAAATGAGGTAATGTAAAGTTGTTTTCCAAATTAAGCAAATGTGGGATTAACAACAATTAAGTAGTGGGAAATCTTAGGATACATGCATTAGACTCATATGGATCAAGGGTATGGATTAAGGGCCAACTCTATATTCACCTAAGCTCCTTTTCAAAATGAATAGGATATTAATCTTAATTAGCTCAATGGTTGGTTCTCATTCAAATAATTCCAACTAGGTACTAAGCTTGAAATAAGAATCCCTACACACAATTAATCAATCTCTCGATCAAACCAACCATATATTCTATCAAAGGATTCTAAATTCTAAAGGATTTCTCAATCTCTTTACAATTTATAATGCACATGAAGTGTTTGATGAAATGATTCACTCAATTATCCTAAGCACATAATTGATTTCTCAATCTAATCACATATTTAGAACAACTAAACACATGAATCATCATAAACCTCAAGATATTAAACATCAATGATAGAAAATCCATTTACCCAATCAACATATGAATTCAAATACTTAGATCCCAAAATTTAACCACAAACTTTCATGTTGCTAATCTCACAAGGGAGATTAGCCTACAATCTTCATAAGATCCTTAACATAGACATTAAAAACCTTACAAATCATGATAAACTGGAGGATTAACACAAAATTGGGATGAAAACTCCCTTGGATTGGCTCCAATTGAATCTCCTTCCTTCCTTTGGTGATCACCCACTCTTCCTTGTTTCTTCACTTGATTTGGAATGTAGAATTTATGGAGA
Organism: Pogostemon cablin; assembly: GCA_023678885.1. Classification (NCBI taxonomy): domain Eukaryota; kingdom Viridiplantae; phylum Streptophyta; class Magnoliopsida; order Lamiales; family Lamiaceae; genus Pogostemon; species Pogostemon cablin. The sequence goes on from CM042951.1 coordinate 35,709,251, forward strand.
GATGATGTAGAATCAAAGTATGGATGAAAGGGATGAAGAATATGGTGTAAAATCAAAGGATTGGTGTGTGAGGTGTGTGTGCAGCTTGGTATTTCGTGTCTCTCTCCTCAAAGGTTGAATGGATGGGTATTTATACTAATTGGGGCCTTCTAGAAGAATTCTGATTTTTTTACTGATCAAGCACCTACACGACTCGTGTGCTGCAACATGGGTCGCGTACTACAACACGAGTCATGTGATGCAACACGGCCAAGGAATGGTCGTGTTGTGCATTCTGATGTCATCGCACATCCATCTCTTACAAGCCCGTTTGCAGTACACGGCTCGTGTACTTGAAACGGTTGGCCGTGTTCTTGCTGCCCTGTTTTCTTCTTCTTTCTTTTGTCTCCCTTCTCCATTTTTGCTCCGATTTCACCTGTTTTACATATGATTAAGTTCATTCATCCTCAATTCTATAAAAACACATTACTCCACCAAATAACACATAAATACGGATAAAAATATACGAAAATACACATAAAAAGACACTAAAATTTAGGTGAAAATATCACTCATCAAGGAGCGTCTGCAACAGTCTTTACAAAGGTGTGCAGAGGTCTCTGAGTTGTTGGCCAAAGCTCAGAATGATCTAGCTAAAGAGGTCCACTGGATGGCGAGCGATTGGCAAAAATGGCCGCAGAACTCGACCGTTTGAAGACGGTCACTCGAGGGAGTTTCTCTGATGCCTTAGTTAAGGAGCGCGCCGTTGCTGCGGTAGTGGGGTACTGCAAAGCATTCTGCAAGAGCATTCGGATTTTAGGGTTGGAGGAGGGTGATGCTCGGCTGGAAGGTTTGCAGGCAGTCTTGAAGAGCCATATAGTGAGCGTTCAGCTTCCAATCTTAGTGAACTGGAGTACTTTCAGTATTAATTTCTTTCCCCTGGGGTCTCATTCGGACTTTCTCCCTATGAACTCGTCGGCGGGAGCTTCTTCCAGCAAGGTGGGCAACTATGCATTGGATAGGCCCTAGTTGTTGCTTTTCTCTTTCCTCCTTTTTTGACTTTGGAACTTGTATTTCTGTCACACCTTTTAATGGTAAATAAATGTTGGTTTGATTGATGTAGTTTTATTGAGCAGGGTAATGATTATCTGTCATTAACTCCCCATTATCCACTAATTCTCTGCATTGATGAGCAATCGTCATTTTGGTAACCTTTTATTTTCCCAATTTGGGAATTTCGTTACTCCTTTGGCTCCACGTGTGCTATAGGGGCGCGTGGCTTTTGGTTCCAAAAGTCTTTTCCTGCTTGATTATTTTGCTATAAGTATGGTGTGTTGGTGGGCAAGTGTCCATCACTTCAAATTCCCTTTCCTGGAAAAAATTTCCTCTTGGCAATTTCTTTGTAGTCCTTTTCTCATGGCTTTCCTTCACTCTTTTGTGGTTTTGCTGTTACTTTACTTCATCTTTGGTCCCTCACCCAGTTTTTTGGCGAATTCTCAGTCATCTCAAGAGCTTAGCGACAGTGACGGGGAGAGTGGTGATGGCGCCCCATCACGACGCCTTCCTCTAACCACTAGAAGCGGTAGGCTTTCGGCGCCTCCTTCTTTCCCTTTTCTAGCGATGGAACTTTCTTCAACATCACGAGCTGCAGCAGGGCCCCATCAGGTGGTTCCACGTACTGACGTGAGGGGCTCTCCTTCTTCTACGGCGTTGGTGTCAGTCCGAGCTTCCAACGGCGTGGAAGGTTCAAGTACCTCCCGACTCTCTCATCCCCGACCGAATAGAGTGGTACCTCCTCGCAGGGTTGCTGCCGACGATATCCCCACCCAACTGAGGGAAGGCAATTTTGAGGTGGCGGCTTTTCACTTTCCTCGTCCAGGAGCTCATTTTGCTGTAACCAAGCTCGGACTCTTGGCAAGTCGTCCACCTGAGGGGCTGATTGCAGCAAATCTTGCCATGCTGGGGGTGGGTGTTCGGTTTCCATTGCCTCCTTTGGTTTGTCATTTGCTGAGTTATTTGGGGATAGCCCCCATGCAACTGAAACCATCTGCTTGGGCCAACTTGTTAAGGTTGCTCGTTCTTATCCATAACAAAGGTTGTTCCTCTCCCACTGTGGAGGACGTTAACTACGTTCTTGTTGCATACGTGATCATGGATAATCTGCCTATTATTATCTGAGGGTGCATCAAGGGATGTGGTCCCTGTTCGTGGAGAGTGATGTGGGTCACCAGCGGACTTGGCATTAGGAATGGTTTTGAGTCATGGGATATGAAGGCCGAGACCATCATGACCGCATTATACCCGTGCCTCGTGCTTTCAATTTTCCTTCACTAAGTAAGTCGACATTAAAGTTGTTGCCCCATTCTCCAATATTACTATTCGGTAGTTAATGTTTTTGGTTTTTGGGCAGGTCAATCTCGCTCCGAGTTGGAAGAGTTTTCTTTCAGTTTTCGCCGTGCCTTCGCTGTCATTGAAGGAATGGAGCTTCCCAGTAATGTTCTTGATTTGCTCTGGGACCAGAAACTCCAGGCCGCCGGGTTGATGTCCCGATTTGGTCGAGATGCCATGGTAGATTTAGAAGGGTGTGTTAGCACTAATTTTTTCGCTTGGGATGCAGCCTTTAACGAGTACTTTCCTGTGTAGAATGAAAGGGTGGTACGAGTTGAGGGCGAGGTGGATGCCGGTGCTGCCTCTCCCAATGAAGGCTTAGAGCGCTCTGCTCCTGTTGGGCCGCTCCCTGAGCGAGATCCTTCCTTGGCAGGACCCGACGAGTTCCTTAAAGAAGGCCTTTCGATGAGAACTGTCCAGGAAAGGGCCAGTGTGGTTGAGCTTCGGGCGAGGGAATTGGAGGCCAGTCAATATCTGTCTCTTTTCGAGCTGGAACGTGAGCGAGAGAGGATTGATCTCTTGGAGGCTGAAGTGACTTGGCTTCTGAGCTGTCGAAATTATTCCGGGGCGGGCCCAAGCAATGCGGACAACCCAGGGAATGCCTGATTTAGGACCTAGAGGCCTTTTATGTTTTGTATCTAGTCCTTGAAGGACACTTTTGTCTCGAACTTTTAATATGAATGGACTTTTGTCTTATTATTTATTAGGAGGCTTTAAAGTATGTTTTGGCCTCTTGTCCATCCAAAAAATTGACTATTACATATGGCTTCTGGCTATTACATGCAATTTTTTATGCGTAGAACTTCTTGAGGTTCTGTCTATTCCATGGATGCTTCAGTATCTCTTCATCCAGTGTGGAGAGTTGGTATGCTCCGTTTTCCAGACACCTCTTTATTATAAATGGGCCGTCCTAATTGTTTCCGAAGATGCCTTGATTTTGTTGCAACACTTGCCTTAGAATGAGATCTCCTTCATTGAAGATTCTTGGGCTGACTTTCTGGTTATAGTACCTTCTCAATCTTTTTTGAATGCGGCGTTCCATATGTCACTTTCCAATCTGATACTTTCCGCGAATTCTAGACATATTTGCTGAGCTTTTTCGCTGGTGGTTAGGTTGTTTTGGCTTACACGAAATGTTGGGACTTCCACTTCTATGGGGATAATCATTTCTACTCCATATGTGAGCGAGAAAGGGGTTTCTCCAGTGGAAGAACGAGAGGTGGTTCGATATGCCCATAGAACATTGGGGAGGAATTCGTCTCAGCTTCCTTTGAGACTATCTAAACGGGCTTTCAGAGTGTGTTTGATGATCTTATACACCGCCTCGACTAGACCGTTGGATTGCGGATGGTAGGGGGTGGAGAACAACTTTTTAATCTGTAAATCGTCACAGAATTCCTATAGGCTAGCTCCCTCGAATTGTTTCACATTATCAGTGACAATGTCTTGTGGGATTCGAAATCGGCATACTATGTTGACCCAAATGAAATGGATCATCCTTGCTTCGATTATGGTAACCAAAGCCTCCGCTTCTGCCCATTTGGAGAAATAGTCCACAGCTATGACGGCGTACTTGACTCTACCTTTTCCTGGGGGAAAGGGTCCAATAAGGTCAATTCCCCATTTAGAGAAGGGCGCTGACTGGTGACGGTAACCAGTTCTGTGGAGGGGCTCCTTATGATCGGCATATATCGCTGACACTGGGGCATCTCCTGGCAAACTCCACTGCGTCTTTTCTTAGAGAAGGCCAATAGTATCCTTTCCTAAGTGTTTTTTATACCTGAGCTTGTCCTCCTGAATGGTTTCCGCATACTCCTTGGTGTATTTCTGCCAGCACCCTTTTGGCTTCTTTGTCAGCGAAGCATCTCAGCAGTAGGGTTGAATACTCTCGATTATATAATACGCTGTCGATTAAGGCATATGGGGTCGAACGAATCCTTAGCTGGCGGGCCTGAATCTTATCATTGGGCAGTTCGCCGTTGAGAGGAAATGTTGGATAAGCATCATCCATGATTCTGCCCAATCAACCTGTGCTATTGATCCCATGCTGGGGCTTTCCTATTTGACCACGTGGATGTTTCCGAGTTGCTCAGCATTCTCAGAGGTCGCCAACAGGGCCAAGGCATTAGCTTGCGTGTTTTGGAGCCTGGAGACTTGGGTGAGGTATACCTGGCTAAAATGACTGAAGAGTTCTAAGACCCATTCTTGGTATTCTGCCATCTGCTGATCCCGAGCTTCATATTCCCCCTTTATTTGGTTAACCATTAGCTGGGAGTCACTGTAGATGATTAGTCGCTCGGCACCAATTGATAACGCCATTCTGAGTCTGGCTAATAACGCTTCGTATTCTGCCTCATTGCTGGTGGCGAGAAAATCAAATCATATGACGGTGTTGACCATAGCTCCTGTCGGGGCTGATAAAACTATTCCTGCGCCTGAAGCGTGGACCGTAGCTGAACCATCCAAGAATATTTTTCATGGCTTTTGAATTGATCGCTCAGGATCAGAGAGGTTTGTTAATTCTATGATGAAGTCTGCCAGGGCCTGCCCTTTGATTGCATTTCTTGGGGCATATTTGATGTCAAATTGTCCTAATTCCACCGACTATTTCAAAAGTCGTCCGGCCGAGTCGGGGCGGGATAAGATTTTCCTTAAGGAAAAAATAGTTAATACTTTGATGGTGTGCACAAGAAAGTATGGTCGTAATTTTCGAGCGCTCATTACCAAAGTGTATGCAAGCTTTTCGACCGTTGGGTATCTTAGCTTGGCGTCGTGCAGCATCTGGCTGACGTAGTAGATAGGCTTCTGAATTTTATCTTCGTTTCTAACTAGTACTCCGCTGATGGCAGCATCCGAAGCTGCTATGTAAAGGTCGAGAATCTCCCCTGGTACTGGCTTGGAAAGCTTCTCGGTACTCAAAGATGTTTCTTCAATACTTCGAATGCCGTCTGAGCAGCTGGGGTCCATTCAAATTTTTTCTTCTGGATGACATCGAAAAAGGGCTTGCACTTGTCGGATGCTAGAGCGACGAACCTGCTCAATGATGCGACTAGTCCGATTAGTTTTTATACTTCTCGAGTATGTTTCGGGGGTCCCATATCCATAATAGCCTTGATTTTTTTGGGGTTGGCTTCGATTCCTCGTTTGCTCACCAAGAATCCAAAGAACTTTATTAAATTTACTCCGAACGTGCACTTCTTTGGGTTTAGCTTCATGCGGTATTCTCTGAGGATGTGGAAGGCTCGCTGTAAGTGTGCTATATGATCTTCCTTAGTTTGGCTCTTAACAAACATATCGTCGATGTAGACCTCCATCGTTTTTCTGAGTTCCTCTTCGAACATCTTATTTACTAGGCATTGATAAGTTACCCCGGCATTCTTGAGTCTGAACGGCATCATCACCCATGCAAGTAGGTTTCGTTTGGTGTAGAAAGTGGTTTTTTCTACATCGTTTGGATGCATAGGGATCTGATGATACTCGAAGTATGCATCCATTAAGCTCATAAGTTCATGCCCGGCAGTGGCATCCACCATCTGGTCGATGTGAGGTAGGGGAAAACTATCTTTGGGCACGTCTTATTGAGATCAGTAAAGTCTATGCATAGCCGCCAGGATTTATTTGCCTTTTGAACTAAGATCGGTTTAGCTATCCATGATGGGAACAGGGCTTCCCAAACCAACTGGTTGGCTAACAATTTCCTAGCTTCGCTTTCTGCGACCTCGTATTTTCTGAGCTAAGCTTTCTTTTCTTTTGTTCGATCGATTAAAATTGAGGGTCCACATTCAATCGATGGTATGCGTGCTTAGGGTTAATGCCTTGCATGTCGGAGGGCTTCCAGGCGAAGACATCAAGGTTGTCCCTCATGAAGTTGACTAATGCGGAACCGTGTGGCTCTTTCAATTCGGATCTAATGCTTATCTCTATTTCGGGATTGTTAGGATCCAGTTTGATTTTAGTCGTTTCCTCTACCGGTAGGGCTTCCTTTTTCCGAGTGTTAGGCCTCGGATCCTCCTCGGCTTTTGGGAAAAGTTCTTCCTCCCTAATTTTTTTGGTTCCTGATATTTCGGCCATAGCCCCCTCGGGTGCTGAGTGCGTTGCGAGGAGTTGAAACTGTGGGTCATGATAGCTCGTGTCGTACGATCCCTCCATGAAGGAACATTCGTGGGCCCCTCTCTAGTCTCCCAGAACGGTGCCTATCCTACCATCTTCCATGGTGAACTTGAGGCACTGATGCAGGGTTGATGGCATGGACCGAAATTCGTGGATGAAAGGTCATCATAAAATGCAATTATAGGACGAGGGGACATCCACGACTTTGAAAGGGATGTTCCTATACATGCGAAGTGCTTGGTCTTTATCCGTTAGCAGACGGCCATTTCGGTTTCCATCATGAGCCAAGTGATCGAGTTTTCGAATCCTCGGATCTCGTCTTGGCAGGGCAAGGCCTTATGTATGCTTGTCCCTCCGATGGCGTCGAACGCTTTATGAAAGATGATGTTGGCATATGCTCCGGTGTCTACCTAGCATCCGTGGACTAAGGAGCCTGAGATATTGGCAGCGATCACTAGTGGGTCCGTATGTGGCATCCTGATACTTTGGGCATCCGTCTCGGAAAAGATTATATCGGCTTCGTTGGGTTCTTCGGTTGGGGCTGGTTTGAACAAATGGTGGATATTCTGGAGCTTTCAAAGTTCGGCCTTCCTTTTTCTATTCGAATTCCAAGGGAACAGCTGGGCAGTTCCAACATAAGTTCTCTCCATCATAAAGATCGTTCGATGGTTTGAAGGAGGGAGAAGTTCTCCTTCATCCCCGGAGGATTCTTCTGAGTGTTTATCCATTGTTTTACGCCCTTCGGCATTTATGGGACGGGGATTATTGCTGCCCAACTACTTTTTGGGGCCTCGGATTAATTTTTCTAGCTTTCCTGCTTCGTACAACCGCCAGAGTTCTGCCAGGTGGTCGCGACATTTATTGGTGTCATGACCCACTGATTGGTGGTATTTACAAAACTTTTTCTTGCTAAGGCGGGTAGGGTCCGCTCGTATCTTCGGGGCCGGCTTTAGTAAGTTTTCATTTTGAATTTCCCCAAAGATTTTCTTCGGAGCTCCTTTATCTGATCTTCATTCGGGAAGGGTTTAAAGGAGGAAGGGATTTTGTAAGCTTTGTCATTCTTCTTCTTCTTTTTCTCCCCCTCTCTAGGTTCCTCTTTACTTTTCCGCAATTCGTCGAGGATATCTTCACTGTGGATTTGGGCTTGGGCCAGTGCCATGAACAACGTGAATGAGTGGGGAAATTTTTGCTGGCATGTGGTCCACAGGACGGATCCTGGATGGAGTGCCGCTGCCGTCAGGATGGTGTATGTCTCATCGGACATTTCTTCGGCATTGGCTCGCTGCTCGTTGAATCTCTGGATGAAATCTTTCAGAGATTCTTTTGCCCTTTGGGTTCCTTGCCGTAGCCGAGGTAGGCGAAATGGGAAGAGAAAGATGCGGCTAGTTGGAGCCACGAGTCGACGGAGTTTATTGGGAGCACGGTGAACCAGGACTGTGCCTTGTCTCCCAATGTCAGGGGGAACATTTTGCACCGATCTTCTTCGGAGCTTCCCTGGGCTATCATCCACTCGACATATTTGTTTAGGTGGGTGGTAGGGTTTGAATCTCCATTATATGGGGGTATTTGGGGCAGCTTGATCTTCAAGTAGGACGGTGTATTGAGGATTCTATACGAGAAAGACGTGCGGCCTGTGCCTAGCTCGGACTGGTCAGGGCTAGGTTCGGCCGGCCTCTTATTTAATTCCGCCAGCTGTTCCTGAAGGACAGTGGTTTCCCATTCCACGAAGCGTCTACATTTTGCCAACAAGTCCTCGCTCGCGCTCTCCGCCGTGTCTTCTTCTTTGGATGTAGGTAGGGAGGGGGTCAGACGTTCCTTCGTGCTTATGCAGGTTTTACTCGCGATCGATCGGCTCTGGCTGGTCGCCCTTCGGCGCTTTCGTCCGTCATTGACGACATCCTGTGCTTCTCGGTGGGGACCGCTCGGCACGTCAGGGTGGCTTTTCCCTGTTCGCCAGCCCCATCTCGGTTTATAAAATTCAGGGATCTGTTGACCTTACGTCGAGCTGAGTGTTTTTCTTTCAAAGTGTTGAGTAGTTCGAAGTACCACTGTCGGTATTCACCTTCCTTGTCGGCGTATGGATCCTTCGTAAATGGGAGTCTCTTTTCCGCGGTAGGCGGAGGGGGGTCTTTGGTGGCCTCCTGAACTACCGATCTACTGGGGGTCTGTCCGCTTGATTCATTCATGACGTGATGGGAACTAGCCCTTCCTCTAGCGCCAAATGTCCATAGCGAGTCTTTGGAGGTGATGCAATAATTATGTGGCTGTGACGTGTACTCGACTAATCAAACATAAAGGACAAGAAAGAGAAAAGGCAAGACTTCCTTCCATCTAATGCTTTCTGAGAGGGAATGTATTTGCTCTTTATTAATATTGCTAATTGTACAGAGCTAGTGAATCTTGCCTTCTATGGGGACTTTGGCCTCCCTATTTATAGGGGATATTTGGGTTTCATTTAAGAAGGTGGGCCCCATGAGCTTTAAATGAGGGGGTCGGTGCGAGGCTTCTTATTGATGGGCTTTTATACCGCCGATGGTTTTACGCCCTTTTAGTGGGAGGTTCTTGGGCTGGCGCGTCCCTCCAATGGAGATGGACTCTCTTGGAATTGGGCCTCCCATGATTTTTGGGCTCTGGTTATTATTTGATGGGTTGTGTTAGTTCTGCCATTTACACTGCTTTCAATTAATAATGTAGACTGAGATGATTGATTTTGGTTGAAAAAGTTAAAAAAAATTAAAAATAAATAAATAAAACATGTCTGCCCACGTTGTGGGGGAGCATACTAATCAATCACAAAATTAGTGATGAAAAAATATAAATAAATGAGACGAAAAATCCCATATGATCATATGAAATGGCCTTTGACTAATTATATAGTTTTACATTTATTAATAAATAAATAAATAAAACCTACTCGAGTGGACTTTGTAAAAAGTGTATCAATTAAATTGACAGCTATAGGTTGTTGCTCATTTAGTATGGAAAAGGAACCCTTACAAGTGCACTTAAATGGTGATTGGTGAGTAATCATTTGCCACAAATCACTTAAGACCTATCCAGTTATTATTTGTAAATAACAGTTGAGCTAACACTGGTATGCACTATTTAATGAATACGAATAATTAAAAACTTTAACATTCCTTCATGCAATTATAAAGGAAAAAATAAAATTATTTTAATTAGTTCTTTAAATAGTTATATGTTGTTTAGAATATATCTAACTTAAATAAATCAATTAAAATGAAATAAGACTATAAAATTTATTTTAAAAAAAAAAAAACAGTATAACAATGTGTGAACAATCTCAACGTACTAAAATATTATCTCTTCTAATCTACTCTTAAGTGCACCTCTTAAAACCGATGGAGTAACATTTTATATAAATAAAAAAATGATATTAACGTTATAAATGCACATGGAACAGGATTTTGTTGGATGTGTTGGAAAGCAACGTGTTATTTATGGAAATAGATTAGACATACTCTATCCATGTACGTCCACTTAATTAAGTAGTTTGATATATATATATATATATATATATATATATATATATATATATATATATATATATATATATATATATATATATATATATATATATATATAGGGCAAGTGTTTGAGTAAAAGATTTTTTACGTGCACTTATTTAAGTAGTTTAATAAAAAATTAATAATTTTATTTTGGGCAAGTATCTGAGTAAAAGTTTAATACGTGTTATAGATAAATTATTTCATGAACATTTTATTATACATGGAAAAAAAAGTAATAGTATTTTTAATAAATATGATAATATCTTTGATAAAATATATTAATAATTATTAAAAAAAAGTAAAAATAGTATCACTTAAGACGATCTCACACAAATGATACCCTTTATTTTACTAAGTGTAAGAAGTAAGAGTAAGATCTATTTTTATATTATGAGAATATTATAGACAAATATTTATGTGAACCGAGTTCACCTCTTTTTTTTACGTAAATTATTTTCTTCTTAAACGTAATTTGATATATAAAAATAAAACATACTTCCTTCATCCCACAAATATTATTATATTTTAGTAATTAGAATGTACAATCAGAGGCGGATTCAAGTGTAGGCAGCCCCGGGCTCAAGCCCAGGGCTGCCAGCCAAAAGCTAATTATATTATACGTAAATAATTTGTATTTTTAAGTTTAGCCCATTTCAAAAATATTTTAAGTTCACTTAAATAAAGCTAAAAAATAAATATATCTTCTCAAATTATATATATTTTTTGAGTCTATTACAATAAATATTAAAATTTAGCTCATTCTCTGTTCACTTGTGAAAAGGTAATTCGTGTGTGTGTATATATATATTATATCTTTAATTATTATTATTATTTTTTATTTTAATAAACTTAGCTCACCCCACTCTGGTTTTCTAGATCCGTCACTGTGTACAATTATTGTTACATTTCTATTTTTTTACATGGAATCCAAACAAAACAATTAATATATCTACCTGTGCCAATACATAATATTAATACGACTACAAATACTTCGTATATTAAAATATTATATTTTTGAACACACTACTTATTAAAATATTATATTATTTAATCTTCGCGTAAATAGTAAATGTAACAAAAATAGCGTGACAGAAGTAGCATATTATTATTATTATTATCATCATTATTATTATTATTAAAAAAACTTAGGGGGCATTTGGTATAATGGAATGAATCAGAATGAGAATCAAAGTAATAATGGTGAGGAATGATAATGGGTTTGCCTTTTACACATATATTGTTTGATTGATAATAGGAAATGAGTATCATAACCATTGATGTTGTTTGGTATTATTAAATTCTTTAGGAATGGATTTTTTTTTACTATTAATTTTTATTTTATTATAATTTTATTATTATTAAAAGAAAATTATTAACTTATTAATTTTAAAATTTAATAAAATTTTATATCATTAAAATATATTACTAATAAATTTGATTTGAGCTTTTCAAGATATGGAATGAAAGCTATAGTGCTGGAACAGGAAAGGAATTGACTGATTCCTCATTTTATTGGAATGTATATCTAAAAAACCATTCAACCAAACGTCCTTTTTAAAATCCTTTACCATTCCTTACCTCAAAAGCCCCCAATCAAACAGGCACTTATATTATTATTCAGTGGTTCTCAAATTTAATAAAACCCTTAATCAATATTATAATACTCGGGCCATCCCATAACAGGTATTAGACATGCACCCCGGTTCGGAACTGCCGGTTCCGGTTCCAAGATAGGGGGAATCGGAACCGAACCGGGGTGCGAAGGTTTCGGTTCCGGAACCGACGGTTCCGGTTCGGAACCGCCAATTCCGGTTTTATTTTTTTTTTTTTGGATTTTAAGCGTAAAAAATAAAAAAAAATTAAAAAACCGGCGGTTCGAACCGGAACCGTTGGTTTTTTTCCCAAATATGAGGAACCGGAACCGAACATTCCTTATCCGGTTCCGGTTTTTTTTTTGGCCGGTTCCGGGCGGTTCCGATTCCGGTTAAAACCGGCAGTTTCCCGGTTCGAACCGCCGGTTCCGGTTTATTTGTGCATGTGTAAGGTATTACCATATGGAATGGTGACATTTATTAAGAGAGAGAGAGTATTAATTTAATATTTATTTTCTTTTAAATGAGGTGAATTTACAGATAACATGATCTCTTACTAATAGTATATTATATTATGAGTTGTCATTTCATTTAAAAAATATATGCATAAATATAGGACAGCCTAAATTCAAATGAGAGGTGTTAAGTAAATTAATTACATGTGATGTAGTGATGGAGGCAGCAGTTGGATTTGAGAGGTAAAGTCTTTTGGTTTAAGTTGACGTTTTGAAATACTAAAAGGCAAAAACTCATGTGCACCCGGGCGCACGGACCATATTTCGTGCGCCTTTAGAATTTTGTGTTAAATTCTATACCCTTTAGCATACAGATGTGTACCCTTTATTTTCTAAAGAAAATTATTGTGTGTATCTGGGCGCATGGACAACACTCCGTGCGCCTTTAAAATTTTTTGTTAAATTGTATACCCTTTAGTATAAAAAAGTGTACCCTTTATTTTCTAAAGAAAAAAAAATATATTAATGAAAAGTGTATACCCTTTAGAACAAAATGGTGTACCTTTTATTAATTAAAGTGTATACCCTTTAGACCAAAACAATGTACCCTTACCCATAATACTAAATTTCTAAAGGCGCACGAAATATGTTCCCGTGCACCCGGGCGCACGCAAGCCTCACTCATACTAAAATTATTTTTTTGTCGTTATGATTTTATCTTAAAAAAATATTAGTAGATGTTCTAGTCAATTTCCATTAAAAATAACATAATTACAAGGGAAATTCTTTTTAAAAATAATACTAATAAGAGTTGGTCTTGTATACACTCGGGACACACAGTACTCCTTTAAAATTTAGTATTATGGGTAATGGTACATTATTTTGTTTTAAATGGTATACATTTTAATTAATAAGAGTACATCATTTTGTTCGGGTATACACTTTTCATTAATATTTTTTATTTTTCTTCAGAAAATAAAGGTACACATTTTTATACTAAAAGATATACAATTTAACACAAAATTCTAAAGGAGCACGAAGTGTGCCATGTGCCCGGGCACACAAATTTTTGCCTAATAGGAATAGTTAATTGCTTGAAATCCTTATGAATCATTAATATATATATATATATATATATATATATATATATATATATATATATATATATATATATATATATATATATATATATATATATATATATATAATTACCTATAAAACATAGGAGTATTATATTTTAAACTAATGAAATATTAATAAATATTTATGTACTATATATATTTTTTTAAATATATCTAATGAATAAAATTATATTTATATAACTCTACTTACATATAAATAAATCATAAATAAATTTAATAAATAAGATTATATATATGTGATAACTAATTTTTCTTAACATTCATTTATAAAAATATTAATTTGATTTTAAATTATACTCCCTCGTTTTATTATATTTCACATTTTTTCTTTTCATCCAAAGTATTTCACATTTATTTTTATTAAAAATAGTAAGAATAAATTATAATAATACCTCCTTGTTAAGTATACTCACTTTTTCATTACATTTTAATAACTTTGCATACTCTTAGAATTAAAAAAACTAAAATATTTTTCCCATCTTTTCCACTTTATACAATATCGTGGAGGAATACAACCGGAGGAGGGAGTAACCGGTGGACCCACGTGGCTCGGTCATTGATGAGGCGGAGTGATCATAGTCGTTCAACTATTGTATTCTCACTATTATTATGTCGGCCACCATTCTACATTAACTTGCATGTGAGTTTTAAGCTGCCATCATTTAAAATTTAAATGCTTCATCTATGACATTGCCTCAACGACCCCAAGCCCTCACCTTCATCAACGTGAAAGTTTTCATATGAATTAAATAACCACTTAGTAATAATAAACTATACAATCCAAAATTCAGCCAAATTAATTTGCTTGAAAAGGATAAGTATTAGAGGAGGGCCCTCTTGAAAAGTTTGTGGCTGTAACTGAATTTTGAGTCAAATTTGTTGTCACTTTCTTAAATCTCATTCTGCACTACAAGTAGACTTTTAAATGGTTTTTTTTAATTCAATATTTATATGATACTAGTAATAATTAGTGTTGAGCCATAAAATATATTGAGACAAAATATTTTTAGAGTATAAAAGAAATATCGACACAATTTTTTATAAATTAATTAAAAAAATCACGAACTTTACTGTAAATTAATTCTTATTTCTAAAAAATTGCAAAAATAAAAATCACCACCTTTAATATAAAATATTATACCCTTTTATATATTGTGTATTCGGAATACAAGAGACCAACTCTTTCTATTGATATAGTTTGAAATCGATCTTCCTTTCATTTAGGATATTTTTAAACATTCTCTTCCAAATAGACCCAAAAGAATTTTCTTGTTGTCTGCAGGATATTGTGCCCAGTTCCCCTAAATATAATCTATTAATTAATTAGAAATCAAATCCTCATTATTCTTATTGTCAGGTCTACTAATTTGCATTTTGCCTTTTAGTACTCAATAATAGTATTTCTTTTCAAATGATACACGTGTAATAAAGAAGTGTACTCCAATCATGTATGTATATTTCTCCGCTAGTTTACTACTTATAAACACCACACTTGTTATTAAATTAATATTAATAATTTAGTCCAACATTAGATGTAGATCCACTTTTTATTATATAGTATATATTATAAACCGCACAATATTGTGTTTAAATCATAGATAAGTTGTTTGTGCGAGAGGGTATTATCATTCTTTAATAAATTTGTTATATTTTTTTTATTTTTTAATGTTATTTTTATTTATATTAAAAATTATTTACAATATAAGTCACAATACCATTATCATTTTTAATTAATTAAGTATCATTATCCATTATAAAAGTTATCATTGTTATTCTATCTCACGAAAATTATTATTCAAAACGGTCTCACACAAATTTTTACATAAAATTATATGCTCTTTTCATTCCACCGTAACATTTACGTTTTTTCATTATGGATCTCTCATTATAAAGCTTTAAATTTTTCTTTATAGCAAATGAGATCCACACAAATAATTAATAGTATATCTCTTTAAGCCCCACGTACAAAATTAATACAATTATTCATTATATATTAAAATATTATATTTATTGTTTCATCGTTAATTAAAATATTATTTCTTAATTTTTTGTGCAAGGAGCAAATGTAATCTTTTGACTAGTAATACATGTATAAAGATAAGTGAGTAAAAGTATTTTAGCCTGGCGGCTAAAGCCCAAAGTCTTCAAAGGAACATGCGACATTCTTAAAGTTTACATATAATTGTTCATTTCTTCACCTTTTAATTTTTGATTTGTCCAAAAGAATTTTTTTTACTCTCTAAAATTAATAAAGAATTAATTGTATATAAAATCATGAGTTTTTTTCATATTACAAAATAATTTTGGCTTTTGTAAAATTAGAAAAAAAAAACCTTTAAGGTTTGTGCAATTCGCATTAATGGGCAACTGTAGGCTACTCCATTTGGTACGTTATGCAATAATGCTTAAAATTTGAGTCTTTTTTGTAATTTTTTAAAAATGAGAATTAATTTGCAATCGAGTAAAGTTCGTAATTTTTCTTGTAATTAAAATTATGGATTTTCTTACAATTAATTCATTAAGATATGATTACTTTAATTTAATTATAGAATATTTGACATTTATCTTAAAATAATATTTTGTGTGCACCCGGGCATATGGAACTAGTTCTATGCGACCAAATTCAATTTTATACCCCTTAGTATTGAATGTTACACCTTCTATGTTTCAAAAAAAAAATGATTCTTTTAGTCAAATTTTAAATCTTCATATTTTAACAACTTTTCATTGAAAAAATAATACTTTTATTAATTAAAGTGTGTACCTTTAAAACAAAATGTTACACCCTTAAATACCCTGTGTACCCGGATGCAAAAGTGACCAATTCTTATCTTAAATAAATAATCAAATTCAATCCATTAATCTTATCAACAATTATTTTACTTCAATATTATACTCCCCCGTCCCCTTAAAATGTATTCGTTTATTTTTTACACGTGAATTAAGGTGTATAATATTTAATTTGTAGTGGGTTGAAGAATATAATTTTTTAATGTATAGTGAGTAGTTGTATTAGTATTTAGTGTGAGTCCCATTGGGTTGAGTATAATAATTTTTTTATGGATCACATCAACCAAAAAAATAAATATATATATTTTGTAATGAAACGGATCGAAATAGTAAAATGGATATCTATCAAGGAGATAGAGGTATTAATCAATCATTTAAGTTTCACACTCTCCGTTTTGTTCGTTACACATTAAACTTCACAAAAAAAAATACATCACATCAATTCTCAATCTTAAAAGTACATTTTAATAACAAAATTTTCACCCACCTAACACACATAAAATACTTTATAATATATTTATTATTTAAAAATATTATATTACCCTCCGAATGTTAATAAAATTAGTCAAAAAATAACTTTTCATAAACTTTGTACCTACAATAATGGTGCAACTTAATTTGGGATGGATGGAGTAATATTTTTTTAAAGAAAAATACTAGCAATCAATTAAAATAAGAATTAATTGTAATAAAAAGTATGAACTTTAATTGCAAGAAAAACCACGAACTTTACTTGATTGCAAATTAATCATTACCTTTGAGAAATTTAAAAAAGACCTTCAATTTTAAGTATTGCTATAAAACACACCCAAAGGGGCAGCCTTCAGTTGCCTGCTGCCCGTGGCTGTCCGTTGGGTGCGAATTGCACAAAGCTTAAAATGTTTGTTTTTTATTTTGAAAACTTGGAATGAACTTCAAAACCCACACAAAATTACCACTCTTATATATACTTACAAACCTTACAATCCTCAACATACCTACCTTCTATATATTCTCTCTCCTCATATAATATTCATTCTTTTTTTTATCTCTCCTCTTTTTTTTAATATAAAATAATACTTTCTTATACTTGATTTAATATAAAGTTAAAACTTACCATACAAAAAACTCAAAACAAACTTATATATTCATTAGAATTTTCAAACTAAAAAATCTCAATTCCATACCTCAACAAAACATTATCTAAAGGTTCTTTCTACTATTTCACGAGAGTCAACATTAATTTGCAATACGAGAAAACTTATTGGTTTTATATGCAATTAATCCAATAGTAAAAAAGTCAAAACAATTACTACTTCTGTCCAATAATACTTTTCACATTTACTGTTCCACGTTATTTAAGAAAAGTTACACTTTTTGACCAATTTTATTGACTTTGGAGGGTATTGTAGTATTTTTAGGTAATAAAAAGTATAAAGTAATGAGATGTGTGTGAAAAGGAAGTGGTTTGAAATTAAAGTAACTTTTGAGGTTGTTAGATGAAGTGATGTTTCATTTTTGGGGTGTGAAAGATTTTATGGGATGGAGGGAGTATAATCTTTCATACACTTTATTTAAAAAAAAATCATTCATATCTAACACTTAAGGATCGACATCATTTTCACCTAGTTTTTGTTGGTTTATTTTGATTATTTTACTGTATTTTTATTCCCATTTTTGTATTATTAGTGGAGTATAGTAACTTTTGTGTAGTGATTTAATCGGACTAATCAAATATACTATCGAGAGAAAGCATAAAGGAATAAGACTCAAGAATTCCTCTCACATGTATGAGAGTTAAAGTAGAGAGCTTATTTATCTCTATTTTTTTCCTTTTTTTGTATGTGGCAGGAGATAATTTTCTCCTTTACAGTGGGGAGAAGGTGTATTGGCAAATGTTGATGATGAAGATGAGGATGAAGATGAAGGCGAGGATGCGCCCTCCATTCTTTATGTTGGGAGATCCCCCTATTTAAATAGGTGAGGTAGCCTACTATTTTAGTAAAAAATGTACTAGACTTGTAGCGTTCAGGCATTAAATACTCTAGGTTTGAGAGATGTGAAAGATTGCTTTGGGAGATGAAAAAGCCAGTAGGTAGATATTGAGAAGTGGGAAAGTCTGACAAAGAGGTGACATCTGACTTGATAGGTCATCTACCAGCCTTCCTAAGGATTCCAGCTCTAGGAGACCTCGGCTAGACAGAGCTCGGCTTCGGCAAGTAAAGCTCGGTAGGACAGAGCTTGGCTCGGCCGGAAGACCTCGGCAGGACGGACCTCGGACCTTGGCAAGGAGACCTCGGTAGGACAGAAGACCTCGGACCTTGGCAGAACAGACATCAGCGGGACAGAGCTCGGACCTCGGCATGACAAACCTCGACTCGACTGAAAGACCTCGGACCTTAGCAGGACGGGCTTGGGGAACTTCAGCCTTACCTTGTGTGTTGTGTGGTGACTTGGGTGTTGACCACCTACCACAGAAGGTAATGTGATATTTTTTATAATCAATAAATTGTAAAATATATTATGTATAGAAAGAAATAATGACAATTATAAAATTAAAGTGTATTGTGGGGATATTAGTTGAATGTCATTTCCTTTTATGAAAAATTGAAGTTGAAATTGAGACGAAATAACACGAAAAAAGTGAAGTTGAAGTTAGGATGGAGAGAGTATTGAAACAATTATTTCAATTCATAAATAATACTCCATTCGTTCTTGAAGATTGTTCACTTTTTTCTCATTGGTTCATCCCACTTCATTGTAGCGACTCAAAATAAGGATAGAAATTTCCTAGAAAAAATAATAGTTTTATATTTAACAAACAATTTGAAATGAAACTAAACTTACATGACTAATATTACTTTTAGCTTATGAGTAGTAATCTGTTCATTTATTTTCAAATCGCATACTACCTTTACCAACGTCCTTAAAATACACAAGCATACAATACAAGTCCTAATAAGTAACACATCCTTGAACATAATTATCCTTAATCTTAATTAATTTAATAATTGAGTTAGACCTGTTGATCATTCATTAAGTACCAAAAATATGAAATAAAACTTACTGGACTACATATTAGAATGTGGGATATAATGTAAATGAAGTAGGCCATAACTTCAGTATAATATAAGTGCTTCTAACCTCTCTACTGTATAATATGTCATCCTTTAATAATGAATTTAGCAATATAATACCTAACCCCACGTAACCAACATAATTGTAGCAATAATTTATAAAGACAGTTTACTCCCAAATTGTACGCTGACTCATCCTAAGAGATTAAATCTTATCACACCCATTTTCAAAGAGAAACTTCTATCAAAATGAACAGTAAACTAGGATAGAGAATGAAACCCTTTCATAAATAATACCAATAAAGGTTCTAACTCAAGTACTTCCAATTTAAGCAAAAACGTCAGCCGACACACATTCAGAAATATAAATATTTGTTCAAGGTTTCATAAATGATGAGTGATATTTTCACCTAGATTTTAGTGTCTTTTTATATGTGTTTTCGTATTATTTTATCCGTATTTTATGTGTTATTTGGTTGTGTTTTGTGTTTTCATGGAAATGTGTGTGAATGAGCTTAAACCTACTATTTTCACTTTTTATTTGATGCTAAATATGATAAGGAAGATGTAGGAAAAAGCGGATCTCAATTTGGAGTTGAAACGAGTGAGAACGAGCCAAAACAGTGAAGGAATCAGGGCAGCAGCAACACGACTGGCCGTGTTGGTGGCACGAGCCGTGTCGCAGTGCACGACTCGTGTAGCTAACACGGGCCTGTCCAGAATGGTCGTGCGGCAATATCTATTCATCCAACACGACCACCACTTGGCCGTATTGCGGAGCTCGACTCGTGTTGCAGCACACGACCCGTGTAGCCAACACGGGCCTGTAAGCGATGGCCGTGCGGGAGCATCAGTTCACGCAACACGGGCACCTTATGGCCGTGTTGCGCCACACGACTCGTGTCGTGTCAGGGATCAGAAAAATTCAGAATCCTTCTAGAAGCTTGTCAAGGAGTATAAATACCCCTCCATTCAGATTTTATGGAAAAAATCCGAAATTCCACCTTCCCCACACACCTCACACACCATTTCTTCTATTTTCCACCATCATCTTCATCCATTCTTCATCCACCCATCTACACTTGATCCCCTCCATCAAATCCACCATCCAAGTGATCAAGGAAGCAAGGGAGAGTGAGATCACAAGAAGAAGAAGGAGATCTCCATTGAAGCACTTCAAAGGGGGAATCTAATTCTAATTTTTGTGCATTTCTTTATAGATTGATCATGTTTTGTAAGGATCTTAATGTCTATGTTAATTTTCTTATGGATATGAGAGGCTAATCTCCTTTGTGAGATTAGCTCCATGATTGGTGTTGGATAATTTAGTTTTTTTATGCAAATTGATTTTAATCTTGAATGGGCTTTGTGTTATTTCTATCATTGATTGTTGATTGCTTGATGTATATGATGATTTGTGTGATTAATTGTCATGGGCATGTGATTAGATTGAGAAATCAATTATGTGTTTAGGATAGTTCATTGAATCATTTCATCATACACTTCATGTGCATTAATTTAGAATGAGATAGAGATATCCTTCTAGATTTAGAACCCTTTGATAGAACATTTGATTAGCTTAATCGAGAGGTTGGTTGATTAAATGAGGAGACCCAAACAATTAGTGAATTCATAGTACCTTAAAAGGGAATATTGCTTATGATTTAGTACCTAATTAGGGAACTCATAGAGTAATTAGTACCTAGTGGGAGGTGTTTGCTATTGTCTCGATCCTATGTGCGTTTGGGAGCCTTGTTGAGGGCCTACATCCTATCCATCTCGAGAGAGAGTTTAGGTGGAATTAGTGATCGCTTCTATACCTTGTCCATGAGAGATTAGAATTAATTGCATGATTACTTAATTATCTATGCCATGATTGTTGTTAATCTCATCCTTGCATCATTTGGAACCATCTTATCTTTGCATTCATTTTATCTTTATTTCTTGCTTTAGCATAATTGCATTCATTTGCTCCTATCCTCTCTTCCGTCGTCCTTATAAAATCACGATAAACTTGAGATCGCTTAAACTCTAGTACCTTCCTCCTTGTGGTTCGATAATTTCTTTAATTGGTCATGCCCACTATATTATGGCTAATCAATAAAGTAGCAACAACTTTATTTAAATTCAAATGAGCATTGGACTCCATCGATCATACCTCATCTTACTCCTCAACCTGCGAAAATAATTCATTTGAAGGGGTGAGTAAACAATGACTCAGTGAAAAAATATTCATCTACTATAAGGCACACATATTCACACAAACATAATCATACACCATGATTTTTCTGTGACTGTGATGATTGATCATGGGCCACTTAAGAATCCCGACACTTGAAAGTGTCCCGGTTCATATAACTGTGATAGCACTACGAGAGTACTCTATGACTGTGGGACTGTGAAATAATTCAATAAATGCAAACACGTAAGCACATACAGTAGACAAAAGATTTTAGAAATTCCCCACCTCAAACTTGCAGAAACTGAGATTGATGAAATGCACGCCCTTAGTTCTATGCCTCAAAATTAACGTTACCTAATAACAAATATAAGCCATGAATCAACATGGAAGATTTAATAGAAATTGAGATCTTAAATGTGTTAAAGCAGAACACGAATTCCACTAATATTCACTACTTAAGCGGTGGTCTCCCCGTAAACCTCCAATACAAATTTTCAGAGTCGATCTATCATTATTATATGTATTCACGCTACTCCTATCTACTTCCTATAATCACTAATCACATCATCTCTAACCTTTTAAATCCCTTTAATGCCAACAGTTTTAAGGTAGTGAACATTCCATAAATAAGAAATTAAATATCTGTACTACTGTACACGCATGACAAACTTTCTTTCCATTTTATTTCTACACTGAACCAAGTCATAACACACTAGTAGGATTTTTACGGAAACTGTTGTTGAATTCCTACAGAACTTTGAACTAAGCCTAATGTATACCATTCTAAATTGACTGATTCCATCGATATTAATGATACATAACGCACGCTTATTTCATGGAATTAATGCAAACACATGAGCATAAATCTATACCACCTACTGTCATACCCTTAATGTTCATCATACTATGAGTGAAAGATGAAAGAAAGAAAGTGAAGTATTGGTCCTCCTAACTGAAAACATACCAGGAGACGGAGATGGCCAAGGAGACTTTAACACTGACAAACAAGGATTCTCAAATGACTCACGCAGCAAGGATTGGAGAGTGAAAATGGGTTTCACACGAAGTGGTGTGTTTAGGAGTGAACGTGGGGAGAGAGTAACTGGAAAGCCTAAATTTATAACTTATTTCTCGGTTCTACTATCAGTTGAGAAACTTTTGGAGTGAAATTTCAATTTAAATCAGTGGAGAGTCACAACATCATGCTAAGGTTGTTGGAGGTATTCATGAGAACATGATCTCTCCTTTATTTTTTTTAAAGAAAACTCCCGTTACTATAATTCTAACTCAACAATAAATCCTAAAATAAAGTAGCATTCTAATAATAAACATTTAAAGAGAAATATTTGGAATACAATATATACGGTTGCCACATTCATTATTCCCAAAAAAGGAAATATGATTTTAATCTAAAATCTCAAAAAATATACATTAATTTAAAAAAGTCATCCTTTTTTTTTTACACATAACATACTTTTATATACTTTATTATTTAAAATAGCAAATTATTTCCAAAAGTCAATTAAATTAATAAAAAATAAATATTTTAATATTCGTGTTACAGTAAAGGTGAACATTGTTCGGGGATGAAGGGAGTATTAACATATCTGAAAATTTAAAAGTCCCTTTGATTTATTATACTTAAATTTATAATAGTTCATTGTTGATATTAAGGTAACATTTTGTCTATGCGTGCTTATTTATTATTTTATGTTCTAAATTGCACTCTTTCCATTCTCTGATAAAATATTTATTTTACTATATTGATCGTCCACTCAAAATATATTCATTTTTCCTTTCTAACAAAGGAGATTCACACATTGTTATTTCTCATCACTAATACAACTATCCACTTTATATAAAATAATAATATTTTTTAATTGACGTGTAAATAGTAAATGGTAACTCTATTAATGACGAAGAGAATATTTTTTTTATATATATATATATATATATATATATATATATTTTTTTTTTTTTTTAATTTTCCAATCCATTAATAACTCATTTAGCATGAGGCCTCCTATGATTAGAATTAGGTCAACGTAAATAGATATATCCATTTAACGTGGACCGTTTAACCTGAACCCCATGGAGCCCATGATCCTATAAGTCTAGGATCAACCCATTTAACATCTTTACATTTATAATACAATAGAGAATTACTATTCTATACAAGATACCATTACTTTAATGTAAAAAGGTTAATATGAGTAATGTGTACGGATTTTTTATTTATTTTTAAACAGGTGCAAGAATTTTTTGAGAAGAATAATACTCCCGTCCCAAGAATACATTTATATATTTGGTGATATGAAGTTTAAAAAAAGTAACTTTTTGTTGTAGTGATGCAATAAAGAGAGGGAATATTTTGGGTAATTGAATAGAATAAAGTGTATGATATATTTGGTGACATGAAGTTTAAAAAAAGTAACTTTTTGTTGTAGTGATGCAATAAAGAGAGGGAATATTTTGGGTAATTAAATAGAATAAAATGTATGATATAGTTGACTTTGATTAGATTGTCTGTAGAAAGAATGTGATATTTTTGTAATATTGTAAAGTTATTGATATTGTATATTGTTTCCATTTTTAAGCTGTGAAAGTATTTTTTAGAATGAAATAGAATGAAAATTGTAAATGTATACTTGGAATCGGGAGAGTATAAGTATTCTAAAAGCTAAATATACTTGCATTTTTGAAATGATGCATCTACATCCCTAACACTTCTCATTTGTGTGAAATACTATAAAATAATATATGGATAAAGAATCAAAATAGAGAGGAAATCTAAGATCATAGTATATTAAAATATAGTACTCCCTCCGTCCCGGGTATTTTTACCCGTTTGTACGGGCACGGAGATTAAGACGTTTTATTTTTTTAATATATAATGTAAGAGAAAGTAGGGATAAATTAGTAATTTAAAAAGAAAAAGTGAATAAAGTTATTGGGAATGATGAATAAAGTGTAAAAAAGTAATTAAAGTTGTTGGGATTGTAAAAAGTAGGTAATAAAATATTATGTATTTTTGCCAAAAATGGAATGGGTAAAAATACGTGAGACACCCCAAAATGGAAAGTGGATAAAAATACGTGGGACGGAGGGAGTAAAACTTTTTGCTTTTTATTTTTTTTTATGAGATTTGGTAATCAAGTACAAGTTTCCAACATACATACGTCAAAAAAGTTTGGGTGCATCCACGGTTAATACACGACACGACTGCCGTTGTCATTGGCCAATGGAGGTATGGCCAAAAGGGGAAATTCTCAAACCAATCATTCAGACCTGATTATTTCACCCATCATTCAAAATAAATTAAAAAAATACTTAAAAAAATAAGAAAAAAGGAAAAAAAGAGCCAACGTATCACCACATATAATCCACTTCCCAAGTTGTCCTGGTGCAGATCACCGATTTTCCGAACCCTCAGATTTTCCACCTTAATTATCTCCGCCCGTCACCTTTCTCCCTTCTCGATCACCATTTTCACGCACTAATGCGTGAGTATATGCTGTGAATATTTCTGAGAATTGTTTATTATTTAAATTTCGGCTCGAATCCGAATATTCGTTTGTTGATGCTCATCTAAACCTTGCTGCTTCCAGCTCCGGCCGCCGGGAAAATCTTCCGGTGAGGTATTCTTTCTCATTCAGGACTCTGATTTTTTGCATGTCTTCTCGAAAATGATGTGATTGATAGCATTCTGAGTATCTACTTTCCTTAATTACGTGTTTTTGTTTTACTATTATTGCTGATTACATAATCTTTGGGGCTGTGATGAGAGTGTAATTAAGCTGTCATGGGTTGTGGTGAGGAAAAGTACGCCATTTTTAATGCGACAGAGGATTGAGATATGATGTGCTGACAAGTTTTGAGCCAGGAGTAGAAATTTAATGCGTAATGGTCTTTGTAATTGACACGTCTTTATTTGAAGGCAGTAACCATGAGCTTGATTATAATTTTTTAATACATCTGTATGTCTGCTCTGATATGGTCTAATTTCTTAGTCTAAAATGGCTTTTTGAAAATTTCTCATGAGATTGAGTTATTTTCTGAAGATCTCTTTTGACTCTAATTTTAATTCCGGAGCATAGGTTAGCCAGGTATATTAAATCAGAAATTTCTGAATTAGCTCTTGCATCACATGGAAGGGCAGAATAGATCGCAGCTGGATTTAAGAGTTGTCTTTTTTCTATATTAATAATATAAAAAAGTCTTATATGTGTGTGTGCGCGCGCTTTTGTGGGTGAGTGTGTGAGAATTTTTATATACATTATGTGGCCAGCTTTCTGTGACTTGGAATTTCTAGAGGATAGATGTTGCAACTTTGCAAAGAGAGTTTTCTATCTAGTTTGTTTGTGTTTGGAGTTGAGAGAAATTTGGGATCATTTCTGCTCTTCATTTGTAAGACTTGGCAAATTCTTGGTGGTGATTCATCTTTCTAAACTCTAATTATGTTGGCCTGACAAGTCCTAATCAGGAAACTATAAATGTTGAGAAGTTATCAGTCGTGACCATGTAAATGAACACGTACCTATGTAAATGTTCATATGAGTAAATAATATGAGGCAATAGCTACAGTAATCATATCTTTTCTGATCTTTGTAATTTTTTTTTTTTGGATTGCTAATGTGTGAAAACAATGACATTTCATTTATAAAATATTTGCTTGTATCTACTAGAATTATCAAAACTGTCATTTAATTTTATTTTGAGTAAATTTTTTTTTCCACAGACAAATATGGTTGCCTTTGGGAAAAAGTTGAAAGAAAGACAGATCCAAGAATGGCAAGGGTATGCATATTGATTCAATTTTGATTCAGTTCTCCATCTAATAATTGATATTTCTTGGTATTGTTGAATGATTTGGTTTAATACTAGTAGCACAAAAATAATTTTAGTGCCTGTGTAATGTGTGATTGACATGGTTGTACAAATCATGCCTTCTAGTTGTTTATGCATAAAAATGTTATACTTTTGTTTCACGCAGATATTACATCAACTACAAATTAATGAAGAAAAAGGTGAAGCAATATGCAAATCAAATTGAAGCTGGAGCTCTGGACCGTCGACATGTTCTAAAGGATTTCTCCAGAATGCTGGATAATCAAGTGAGTAGAAATATAATTAAATAATACATTACTGACAGATGCATTAATTTTATTCAGATGTAATGTACATTGTCATTCTCTGCTGACATTCTTTGAGATATTTAACACATCAACATTTTCAGTTTTCACAACAATTCTCCATTGCCCCTTCAATCTTCTTCGTTATTTATAATTTATTTTTGTTATATTTATCATTTTGGGATTGTGGCCTATTGTTACAGAAGATACCTAATACATTTCATTGTAGATGGGAATTTAACTTCAGAAAGCAATGTTGAAAATTTACATTGATGAAGCCTGAGTGAAAATCTACAGCTACTTGGAAGTTCATGTGGTTTTTATTAGTAGGGTTCTACATCTTTTATATATTATACATGGTATATGTGTGTTGTGTCAAATGAAACGTGAGATTTCAATAATTTTCAATGTGTATCGATCTTTGCTAGCGCTATTGGCTTATTAGGTCTCTATTTAGTTTTAGGCTGGGTAAATAAACTTAGCAGTATTTCAACAAACATGCTGGAGAAAGAAGGCTAAGCAGCTAACCTGTTTCTGATCATAGAATGCTTTTTGTGGAAAATATTTATTTCCTGATTATCATGGCATGTTCAAGAGACTTTGTTTGCATTAAGTTTTCTATAAAAAAATTGTGTCATTGCCTTTCTATTTTTTCAGATAGAGAAAATCGTTCTCTTTATGTTGGAACAACAAGGGCTACTTGCAAGTAGGATTTCTCAGCTGAATGAACAACAAGAAGTTCTTCAAGAAGAGCCCGACATATCCAAAATATCTGAGCTACGTGAAGGTTATAGGGTAGTTGGGCAGGATCTTCTAAAACTTCTCTTTTTCGTGGAAATGAATGCCATTGGTTTGAGGAAGATACTTAAGAAGTTTGATAAGCGGTTTGGGTACCAATTCACTGATTACTATGTTAAGACTCGTGCTAATCATCCTTATTCCCAGCTGCAGCAAGTATTCAAGCACGTGGTAATAATAAATGAAAACGTATCTCATTTCTTATGCAAAAACATCTTCTAGAGTTACTCTAACTGCTATGGATTTTTTACTTTAATGCATAACATCATTGTTATTAAAACATATATGTTGGAAAGGAAATAAAGTAAACATTACTAACTTTGACTGGTTTCTGCAGGGTCTAGGAGCTGTGGTTGGAGCTATATCTCGTAATCTATCGGATCTTCAAGATCGCCAGGGGAGTTACTTATCAATTTATGATCAACCTGCTCTTCCACTCCAGGTACATTCTTTTTTCTTGTAGCTTTCTTTAATGTTCATCTTGCAGCATAGTTAATGTACTATATTGGAATTATCCATTCTTTTCATAACCTTAAAGAATGGTTTTCAGGAACCTGTCGTTGACTCTCTGAAATCAGCTGTAGACAGATTAACGCACTCAACAAACTTCCTCAACTTTTTGGGTCAACATGCCCTTATCATGCAAGAAGAGATACTACCTTCCCATGCTGATGAACAAGTTGATGATCAGAGATACCATTTCATGTCACTCATGCTGAACTTGGTTAATACTTTTCTTTATATGGTCAACACATATATTATTGTGCCAACAGCAGATGACTACTCTATGAGCCTTGGTGCAGCAGCAACAGTCTGCGGTATCGTCATTGGGGCAATGGCAGTAGCACAGATATTTTCTTCTGTATATTTCAGTGCTTGGTCTAACAAATCATACTTTAGACCTTTGGTTTTTAGCAGCATAGTTCTTTTAATTGGAAACGGTATGTATGCAATGGCTTATGACTTCAACTCCCTATGGATACTTTTGCTGGGTCGAGTATTTTGTGGGTGAGAAGCACCTTACTCTTGCTCTATGTCATGAGTTATATTATTATTTAACTCGGTATTGATCTGTCTGCTTGTGTCGATATGCTAAGTCGAATAAGTTTTATTTGTATGTATGTGTGCGTGTGTGTGCATATATTCTCATTTTTTTGAATTGACAAGTAATATTTGTGAAATGTGTCCATATCTGCAAATCCTGTTGATTCCGACCTTTTAATTTACATTCAACCTCACTACTGTATGTTTATAATTTTAATATTAGCTTCTTGTCTCAGTCAAAGAAGAATACCACAAATATAAAACTATTAACAAGAAAATGAATAATTTCCAATTGAATAACTTTAAAGATAGCTTATGAGAACTAATTTGTCTGCATATTTGTTTATAACTTTTGATAATTTGATGCATTTTCTTTGTTTTCATGCACTTGCAGTTTGGGTTCTGCCAGGGCTGTTAACCGGCGCTACATTAGTGACTGTGTCCCACTTAAAATCCGGATGCAGGCTTCTGCAGCTTTTGTTAGTGCTAGTGCTTTGGGAATGGCATGTGGTCCTGCACTTGCTGGGTTACTTCAAATGAACTTCAGGATGTTCAATATCACATTTAATCAAGTCACTTTACCTGGTTG
Organism: Pogostemon cablin; assembly: GCA_023678885.1. Classification (NCBI taxonomy): domain Eukaryota; kingdom Viridiplantae; phylum Streptophyta; class Magnoliopsida; order Lamiales; family Lamiaceae; genus Pogostemon; species Pogostemon cablin. The sequence goes on from CM042951.1 coordinate 35,738,038, forward strand.
GGTGATGACTATTGCGTGGTTGATTTACTTAGTGTGGTTGTGGATATCATTCAAAGAACCTGCTCATGAGTCTGAAGTCAGCCATGTTCCACAGGAAACTAGTACTGGTATGGTCCAATTTCTTTGTTTCTTCTGATATTTGAATGTTTCCGTTGGATACAAATTGTTGAAAAGTAATAGCTGGATATACGATCTCCTGAGAGGGTAAATGAAAAAGAAAAAAAGAAAAAAGTACAGCTTGAACTAATATATATCATATTTGTATTCAAAAGTTTTTGATGGTTTTATCTAGAGGAAGTACAATTTTTTGGGATTCTGGAATTTACTTATTACATCAATATTAGCGTATTTTATTTTGTGAAAATCTTCAATGTTGAGCTCATAAATTTAGACCAAATCCATTAAGCAGGTGAATCTGAAGTCAGTTTTAGATATTTGTTTTTTAAGTCATAAATTTGATTGGAACATTGAATCCTTTATTAATTGTTGGGTAGGCTCTGGGCATATTATTTAAGGATTGGAACATGTTAAGTTTAAGTATTCCAGACCAATGGCCTTTACCCTTATTCAACTCGACATAGTTACTTCATTTGATTATCCTGTTTGTCAAAATTTCATGAAGCTAATCTTATGATTTGGCAGATTGTAGAAGAGTACTTTCTAGCATATATTGTAGCTATCAATTTGTGTGAGCTATTTTTGCATTTGTACTTTATCGAGCTTTCATGAAGCTATGTTTCTAAAGACACAAGTTTATATAGTAATCCGTTATGGGCAACTCTTTTGGTGAAACTAAAATTGTATAGTATGAATAAAAAGCATGGCCAGTTCACTTAGTTATAATGGTCTTGAGCCTATTAGTTAATTATCTTACATTACTTTTTATGGTTCTTAATCTTAGTAGTTTCTTCTATCTTCTCATTTATGTCTGCTCGCAAGTAGGCTGGGTTACACAATATTGAGAAAGTCACTTGAAAATCTGATTTTCATTTGTTTTTAACAGCACAAAATGATAAACTAGAGAAGGGACTCGCACAGCCATTACTTGCATCAACAGAACATGATCAAGAAGACGATGATGGTGATCAAGAATATGATGGGAGTGAAGAGGCTCCAGAGGAATCTCGGGGAACAGCTAATTCACTTGGATCAGCTTATCGGTTGCTCACACCTTCTGTTAAGGTACTGCATTTTATAATAATGGATTCATGCTTGCTTAAAAAAGTAGGAGTTTACCCACTCCTGCATAGTTGGAAAGTTTGCATGCAATGCATTTCATTGTGTACATTTTTACAGAATCAGTATTTACATCTTTGAAATTTAGCAATGCATGTCTTATTATGATTGTGCCTTGTAATGTGCCGCAATCTTACAGACGTTGTACTGCATCACATGCTTAGAAATTGTGGCCATGAATAAATACAATAAGCTACCTTTAGCTCGCCAGTTTTGAACAGTTTGTATGAGTATTACAGGGTGAACTTGTATTCTTAATTAAATTGACATAATGAAAAAAATACTATCAGGGGACCCATTTTCACTTGATCTCCATATAAATGTGTGCTCTTGTGAATATGCTATTGATTTTCATCTTTGAGGCTGGTCACGTGCTCAAGTCAATAGAAAAACATTGTGATTAAACATATTTTGGTATGACGCATAAAACTTATTAACGCTGTCACTTTGCATAGTTAGACAGATTAATAATTAAGGTCTGCTAAATAAATCTCGTTGGGATAAACTAGGAAGCATATAAGCTTGTTTCTGATCCTTGAGCTGTAAGTGGGGAAAAGTGCAACTCCTTTTGTTATTTGTGCAGAAAATGAGTAGGTGTCCAAACTAAAGCATTTTTTTTTTGATCTCTAGAGCTAACCTTGATCAATATGACAATTTCAATAACATATTTTTTGTGCACGCAAGAGTTTATGGTTTGTTCCTCATCGCATAGAGTTCTTACTTGTTCTGCATTTTAATTTTGCAGGTTCAGCTGTTGATTTACTTCATGCTCAAGTATGCAATGGAAATACTACTTTCAGAATCAAGTGTCGTCACATCTTACTATTTTGGTTGGAAGACCGGCTCAGTTTCAATCTTTCTTGCATGTCTGGGTCTTACAGTTCTTCCAGTAAACATTGTTGTTGGAAACTACATCAGCAATATGTACCAAGACAGGTAATTTCTTATATATGTAGATTAAAAATTTTCTTTAAGATCTCTATAACCCCCTACTTAATTTGTTTTTATTGTTATTTTTGAAAACTAATTTTATGCCATTAGTTGATCATAAAATGCTCTAGAAAGTAATTTTAGGTGCACTGTGGTGCTGAGTAATTATATAATTCTTAGTTGTTTCACTTTGTTTGAAGAATTCATCTGTTGACCGAATTCATCTCAATTAGATGTGCTTGGTTTTTTGGCCATGAGCTTTACATTTTCAGATTCCAACTCTGTTGGCACACCATTACTAGATCTGCATGTCGAGTAAAATATGCTAAATGCTTAGATAAAAACATGTAAATTTAAAGTCAGCCATTTTGGTTCAGATTTTTAAACATAATGTTATACTAAGGTACGACTATGTGATCCCATTTGTGGCACCGCAGTACCTTCGGAGTGAAAGTATCTACATCAAATGAGGTGATAAAACAGAGCTTTCATTTAGGGGGCAGGGTGGTGTGTAGTTAAGCATGCAAAAGTATTTACTGAATCTGACATCTGTACTTAGGCTTCAAGTTTGTATTACTCCTTTTATACTTGTATGGTTGAGTGAAAATTTACTATATTCTCATTTCTACCTATGTCTTTTTGCATTAATTTGAGAGGCAAATATTTGTGCAACCAGTTGTGTCCATGCTACCGTATATACTCTTTAGTATGATGGAGTGTTACTCTTTTGCATAACAGATGGTTACTCTTCTATACAAAGAGTAATATTACTCTTGTGTATGAACTCTTCGGAGAGGAGTAACACGACATTTTAAAGAGTGACACTTCCCGAGGGCCGAGAGAGAATATCATACAACCAGCTGCACACTGACACCTCTCAATTTGTGAATCCTAAGAAAAATTTATATTTCTCGTGCAACAAATCTGATACATACACTTTCTTTTGGTATCACTAGTTTATAATTTCCTAAATTTTTTCCTCTTCTTTCTTACATCATCTTCTTTACGATTCTTTTGTTATTGCCATCTACTAATAGCTTTTCTCATCATTTTGTGAGCAGGCAAATACTACTGGCATCTGAAATTGTAGTCTTCATCGGTATACTATTCAGCTTTCAATTTTTAGTTCCATATTCTGTACCACAATATGTCTGCTCCGGCCTCATAATGTTTGTGGCTGCCGAAGTATTGGAAGGTATGATCTTTTTTTCAATATATTCATTTTCATACATTAACTGCATCTTTATTCTCAATACATTCATCTTCTTACATTACTAGCCATGGAAATGTGTTTTGTGATGCTCTCTCCGTCCCATAAAACTCTTCAAACCTTCTTTACTTGTTTGTTTTGCAATACCCTTCACACTCCAATAAAGAAATATCACCTTTGTCCAATAATCTCAAAAGACATTAGTTTCAAAACTGTTATTATCACTTAACACGCATAACATGCTTTATACTTTATTTATTACGTAAAGATACTAAAACACCCCCAAAAGTCAATTAAGTCGGTAAAACAATAATTTCTTAAGCATGTAATAGTACACAAAAAACGTCTTGTCAGATGGAGGGAGTAGTATTTATAATTGGAAATAAATGACAAAAATAATACTAATAGACTATTAACGCCCAACACTATTTATCACTAATATTAGAATATACTTCATCCATCCCACAAATATCTTCACACTTTGCATTTACATACGTCCCACAATAAATTACACCACAAAAAAGAAATGAAACATCACTGATTCACATCAATCCAATAATCCCAAAAAACATCTTAATTTTAAAAAAATATCACTCATACCTAACACACATAACATGCTTTGCACTTTATTTACCCACAAAAAGCCAAATAAGTCAGTAAAAAGGAAACATTTCTTAAACTACACATCTACAGTATAAAGATATAATTATACCCATGACGGAGGTCCTATAAAATACGCAAATTCTCCGGTGCGCCCTCGTGTATACACATTCATAACATATACATTTTTTTTAGTAAAAACATACTCCCTCCGTCCCACGTTAAGGTTTAAGTTTTTCATTTTGGTTTGTCTCAAGTCAAGGTTTATATTTTCTTTTTTGTCAAGTTGGGTCCACACAAAATAATTATTTATTTCATATAGGGCCCACACACAACACTAATACAACTAACCACTTCACATTAAATATAATTTTTATCACCTCACTACACATTAAAATATTATATCTCTTAATCTCCGTGTAAAAAGCAAACGTCAACGTTAATGCAGGGCGGAGGGAGTATACCCTAATGAAGAAGATCTTATACAGTTTGTTAGTAAATTTTTAGCCTAATTTCTGCTAATTTTTAATGAAAAACTGAATATAAAAAAGTAATACATACTCCCTCCGTCCCGTTTCATAGTTTACATTTGCTTTTTGCACGGAGATGAATAAATATAGTACTCCTTCCGTCTCGCCCAAATAGCACCATTTTACTATATTGGGCGTCCCGTCCAAATTGCATCATTTTACTCTTTTAGTAAAAAGTCCATCACATCTCTCTAATACATCTTACCACTTTACATAAAATAATAATACTTCTTAATCTACGTGCAAAAAGCAAATGGTGCTGTTTGTCCGAGACGGAGGGAATATATTAATGTGTAGTGAGGTGAGAAATAATATTTTAATGCAAAGTGGGTAGGTGTATTAGTGTGATGTGTAGGCCCATGGAGGGAGGATTAATTAATTTGTGCGAGTCTCATCTACCAAAAAGGGAAATGTAAAGGTTGAAATGAGACGCCCAAATTTAAAATATGTGAAGATTGAAATGGGATAGGGGGAGTATAAAACATTGAGATACAGTATATGGGCGTTGGACTCCTCACTAAAGTGAATGACCAAGGTTCGATTCCCTTTGGGAACGAATTAAAGAAGTTATAAGGTGGCTTGGAGAAATCTTGGAGTATTTGAGCTTGGTGTACTAACTTTAACTACTGACAACTAACATTTACAGATAAAAAAATAAAAAAAATGAGTTCATGCACTCGGATGAACAGAATATCAAATCTATAAAATGTGCATATAGGAAAAATTAATGAAGATCTTCCTAGGTGTACTACTTATTATAGCGCGAATCTTCCTGTCCGTCTTTATCAAATTCTCCATCTAAATCCATTATTGTAAGAATCATGATGATTTATTTTGTTATGTTATAGGTGTCAATCTGTCATTACTCTCAAGAGTAATGTCATCCAGGCTTTCTCGCGGAACCTTCAACGGCGGCCTTCTGTCAACCGAAGCGGGAACTATTGCTCGGGTGATCGCAGATGCAACGATCACCATAGCTGGTTATTTGGGGGAGAGTAAGCTCTTGAACGTCACACTTGTTCCTTCTCTAGTAATCTGTTTGGCTTCCATTGTTGCCACATGCTGTACCTACAATTCTTTGTACTAAGATTGCTTCTGTATCTAGATGCTTATTATTAATTTGCTTATTATTAATTTCGTTTATTCTTTATCTGTTTCAGTAGGTCCAAAATTTTGTTTTTTCATTGTATTTTCATTCATTTTGGATGGTTCATTCTGTATATTTTGAATAATAGAAAATCGATTTATTTCTAGTTTCGGAGGTTTTCTTTTTATTAAAAAATAATAAAGAAAAAAATAAAGAAAGCTTATCGTTGATATGCGCTGGGACGTTGTCAATTTATTTTTAAATTTGGGATACAGTTTGAAATATATTGTTTTATAGCAAATTCTAATGTTATCATACAATTTGAAGATAGTAGATGCTAATATTAAACCGTTTTTTTTAAATTATTATTATTATTATTATTATTATTATTATTATTATTATTATTATTATTATTATTATTATTATTATTATTATTATTATTATTATTATTATTATTATTATTATTATTATTTTGTCTCGGGAGTAGTGTTCTTTATAATGTTCAGTATTAATACTGTGTTGCCTTTTTAAAAAGAGTAGTATACCAGAGTAATATTACCTTTTGTATTGAAGAGTTACCGTTTGAATTGTAGAGTAGAAACAGTTGCATAGAACTTGATAGATTGCAGTTCAACATTTTGTCATTTGAATTAGACTTTTACAGATCAAGTTCAACGCTATTAAAAAAATAATAAATACAAAATAAAATAAATAAGAAAAAAAACTTTTAAATACTTTGGAGGGTCTACACACAATAACAAACTTTTATTTATATTTTACATTGGAAGGGATGCTCAGCACATGAGCTACAAGAGTAATCAGAAGAGAAGGTTTTCTGATCGATACCCCCTTACTATCCTAAACTTCTAAATATATAGCCTAAAGAAACCGCGTTATTACACAGTAAAAAGCCAGAAATTTCGGCATACACAGTAAAATTTTTTACAGAAAGTCAAAAGTGCACAGTATAAAGTGCTACATTGTACAGTATAAAGTGCACAGTGCTACAGTGAGTCAAAAAGTAAACAGTAATCTACTGTTGATTTATTTGTCTGATACTGTATTCAGCTTTTCCGGGTCTTTGTCTACCATTATCTTGACTTTATTTTTCTGGCGGAAATGATGAGGAAGATGCTTCCATATCTGTTGTGAATTTTTCTACCAATGTATCCTTGATAACATCAAATATTTCATCTATACAGACTTCATTAGGATCTTGAGCATCTTCCATATTTTCTGATATCATAGTCATTGAGTCAGACTTATTGTCTTCACCAAATTGTGACATAAGGTCTTTTTTCATTTCTTCTATATGCGCAGATATCATCTGTTCTCTAGTCAAATTTTCTGACTTCATTTTTGATTTTCTGATAATATGATCAAATGGAGAAGAATTATAAACTTCTTTTGTATATTACCATATGATTTTATTTGTTTTTCTATGAGATCTATTGTCTCTTTTCCATATATTTCTTTTGTAACGGGATCTATTCTATTCATTTTTTCCCATAATTTGGTATAGAATATGCGATATAAGCACGGAATTCCTGTATTGGTATAACCAATTTCTGGTGACAATTTAAAAATCCATGGGATTGAAATTCAATAAAGAAATAACATGAGACTATCCCCTCAATATATAACTTCAATTCTTATTTTTTCAAAAGTTGAAGGGATATATCAATCCATTTATCAAAAGAAATTTTTATTTTTTCTGGTAAAATATTCGGAGTAGGACCGAAGCAATAAAACCAGTGTATAAACCAGTGTGGAATTTCATTGTTATAAACATTTGAGCAAACTTTTATAAACCAAGAATGCTTTCTTTTATCATTTTCATAATTTAATACCTTTATAAATGCATCACAATAATCCTAGTAATTGTATTTAATTACTGTTGCCAATTTTTTATTTCTAACTTCTCTTTCTCTCATTGGAGAAATTCCCCAATCTTCTAAAGATATAACCTTTTTCATAATTATTTTACTGAAATTATAAATTTCATTATTTGTGCCAGTAAAATGTGTTATTTCACATGAACCATTTTGAATCAATATCTGTTCATAAAAATATCTAGACTTATAAGTCCTCATCGGCATGGAGGTATTATCCATATACCTCTGTATTAAAATCCATGGATCATTAATCCATTTTAAATCCTTTTCTTCCAAAAGAAATATAATTTCTTTATATTGATTTTTTATAAATCCAATATTATCAGATTCCTCATTTTCATTGCCAATTCCTCATTTTCATTGCCAACTATCTTAGCATATGAAGAAGTATTACTTTCTTCATTTTGAGTTTGTCTATTCCTTTTAAATTCAAGGAATTCCTGATATTCATCATCCTGTGATAAAATTGCTGCTACTAGCTTTTTATTACCATGTTGAGATATAATCTCAGGCATTTTTCCTCTTCCACCTCTTCCTTTATAAGAGAAAGATCCTCTGCCTCGCATGCTCATCCCTGAAAATATTCACGAGTTAGGAAATCTGGAAGACTATTTTCTTCACCGTTTTTATAAATAATCTCAAAATCAAATGGGGCTAAATGAGCCTGCCATCTTGCAAACATTTATTTAGAAACATCATGTTTAAAGTCTTTCTGAAACATGAATTTAACTGCATTGCAATCTGTTATAATAGTAAACTTTTGATTATATAAATCATCTTGGAATTTTAAAACACTTTTAACAATTGCAAGAATTTCTTTAGCAATAGTAGCATAATTCTTCTGAGAATCATTTCTTTTTCCAGAATGGAATCTAACAAGGTATGCTTGTTTTGTATCAGAATTAATTTGGGTCAATATCCCTCTAAATCCTATATCAAATGCATCAGTTTCAATAACTTTTTTCCAATTTGGATTACTAAGCATCAAACAAGGCATTACTTTTATCCTGGATTTAATCCTTTTAACTGCTTCAGTATGATCATCAGACCAAGGTTTAGGATTCTTTTTTAATCTATCATATAAAATAGATGTGTCCTTTACTAAATTTTTATAATAAGGAGAAATATAATTTAAACTTCGTAAAAATTTTTGTAATTGGTTTTATCAGTTATTATATCTGGAAATTTATTAGCAAAGTCTATGCTTCTGTTAATAGGAATAATATTTTCTTTTTCAATAATATGACCAAGAAATTTTATCCTAGTCTGAAATAATTCCATCTTAGGTTTAGATATAACTAATCCATTCTGAATAAATAGATTTTTGAAAATATGCAGATGTTTAAAATACATTTCTATGGTTTTAGAATAAACCAATATATCATCAATATAAATGATTATAAACTCACTATAGGGAGTAAAAATATCATTCATAATCTTCTGAAATTCAGAAGGAGCATTCTTTAATCCAAATAGCATAACATTCCATTCATAATGTCCTATTGGAACATTAAATGATATTTTATATCTATCAGATTTATTAATCTGTATTTGCCAATATCCTGATTTTAAATCAAATTTAGAAAATATTAAACTATCATACAGTCTATCCAATAAATCATTTTTATTAGGAATTGAATGTCTAATTCATTTTAAAACTTTATTTAAAGGTTTATAATTTATTACCAATCTTGGTATTCCTCTTTCTATTTCAGAATGTTTATTAACATAAAATGTAGTACATGACCATGAAGATTGTGAATGACTAATGAGTCCTTTTTGTAATAAAGATTCAATTTCTTTTTTACATAATTTTAAATATTCAGAATTCATTTGACAAGGTCTAGCCTTTGTCGGAATATTCTTTTCATCAAAAGAATTCTCATAAGGCAAAGGGATTATATGTCTCTTTCTATCCCAGAAAGCATTAGGATGATCATTACAAATTTCTAAAGAAAACTGATTTTTCAAAAGACTTATTTTATCCTGTAATCTAGAAATTTTCAATTGATCATCAATTGTAACAATATTAATCTCTTGTTTTAAAAAAATTATTTGGTTTTGTTTTGCTTTGATATTATCATAAAGATTATGCAAAGTTTTAGTAAATGGCTTAATTATAAAATCAAGAAAAATATCTTCATTTTTAAAAGTAACAATAATACCTTTATTATCAATCTTTTTTATTGGATAGATATTATTTAAAAATGGGGTACCAAGTATAACTTGGTTAGAAATATTTTATCAAGTATAAAACTTTGAGAAATACACTTATTATCAATACAAACATAAGCTTTAGGATGCTTATAATTAATTTGGAGTTTATCACCTCCAGCATGCCATAATGTATGACTGGTTTTATGAAAATATCTCATAGGAATTAATCCTTCTTGTATAACATTTAAATCTGCACCACTATCAACAAGAGCAATAAATATTTTTGTATATTGATAATCAATCAATAAAGATATTTTGATATATCATTTTTGAGATATTACCATCTCAATGGTAGAAAAAAATGTTTCATTAAGAATACTTGGTTCCGCGATCTCAGTATTCTTATGAGGAATGGATTTTGGTCTAGAAATTTCTTCAAGTTTAGAAATTCTAGATTCCTGGATTATATTTTTATTCTTTTATATTTTTATTTCTTCTTTTAAATTATTAATCTCCTTATATAGATCTTGTAAAGATATGTCTCCAAATTCTTTATTTTGATATTTATTCTTTAATTGATTTATTACTTCTGCCATATTGTATGATTTATTCTTTTTAAGAATTTCATGGGTTATGTCTTCTTCTTTATTAGAAGAGGAAGTACTGTCTTCAGTACTTATCTCATCAATGATTTGTGTCCTCAATAATGGATCTTTAATCATTTTTAATAAGAGTGAGGCTCCTGTGCACCCGGGCGCACGGAGCACATTCCGTGCGCCTTTACAATTTTCATGCCCCTTTACCATTTAAACCCCTAGCAATACACATGTTTAAATAGGATTGGAGGGGAGAGTTGTGTTCACATGGGGACACGGAGCATCTTTCCGTGTCCCCGGGCGCACAGGAGCTTTTGCCTTTTAATAATTCAAAAATGTTATTGGAAGTTAAAACATTTATTGACATATCTGAGAATTGTGCCATGATTTTATAAAACTCAAATTGTTCATTATCAATTTTATTCAATTTTTTAGGACAAATTAATCCTTCTTTACATGGTTCACACTCTTCTGACTCTGAGTCAGAAATATCTTTTAAATTATTTATTATTTCTTCTTCTGGTTTAGAAGTGTTTGAATATTCTGATTCTGCTATTTCAGATTCAATTTTTTCTTCAAGAGTTTGTATTATGATTTCTTTAATATCATCTGGTATTTCAAAGTATATTAATCTTTTTCTTTGTCCAGCAAAATTTTTTAGTGTGACCATATCTGTCACATAATTTACAATATCTTTCTTTATTCTTTTTATATTTATAAGGTTTTCTTTGGAATCTTTCTTCCTTTCTTTTATTCTTTTTCTCTATTTGTTTTGGAGAATATTTTCTGTGTTTTGATTTATAAATCTTATTGTGGTTTTTATTGGTTTTACTGGATGTAGGATTATCTAGACCAAATTGTTGACAGAATTGTCCTAATCGTTTTCTCTTATCTAGATCTTGTCTTTTTATTTGTTGATTTAGGTTTATTTCATTGCATAAAGCTAATCCTTCTTGGATACATGTATCAATTAAAGCTCCATATGTATAATTCTTATATGGAATTGTTATATGATTTTTCTTAAGGATTTTTCTTACCCTTTCAGCAAATAAGCTGGGGAGTCCATCAATAAAATTTGATTTCCAATGAATGTTATTACATTCTGGCAGTTCCATTACTCTGCTTAAGATGGTATCTTTGTACCATCTAAAGTCAGAAAATATTTTACACCTCAGTGTTTGCAACAATGTTCTAATAGTATCACTATTATCACTGAATCTTCCATGAAGTGTTCAATTATATTCACAGCAAGTGTATAAACTGCATTCTCAATTATTTTATCATTCTCTTGTTTTACCATATTGAGAATATTATCTCTATCTTATGGAGATAAATAATTATCCCACCAACCTTTAAGTTGTCTTGTGAAACCTGCAACTATCATAGTCGCAATAGTTCAATCAGAATTATTGCTATTCTTGCAAATAGTTGAGTATATAAGCATTCTATGTACTGTATTATAGATTTGTTTGTGAGAATATCCATCAATATTCCACTCATAAATTTTATTTCCGGAATAACTTATATCAAGTGTATCCGTATATTCTTCATGTAAAACATCCATAGGAGTTGGTCTATTATAATAAAATTTACTCAGAATTGGCCTATAAGCCCATTTAGTTATTTTATTAATTTGATTTTGAAAAACCTATTTATGATCAGGATTTTCTATCAATTCATCATATAACTCTTTATCAAGAGTTTTTATACTAAGTATATTAAACTTTTCCTCAAGAAGTTTTTCCAATTCATATAAAGGTTTAATTTTAAAATCATATATAACTGGAGGAGGTTGAAAATTTGGTAAAGCTTCTTTTTCTTTAGATATAACTAAAGAAGGTTGAAGACTTGATGAAGCTTCTTTTTCTTTTACCATAGACTGGGTATTACCAATTGGTTCAATATTATTCATCATTTTTATAATCATATCCAGTTTAATATGAATAGACTGAATTTGTTCTCCTATTATATTAAGGAATAAATTCGTATAATTTTGATTTTCAAACATAGTATTTATATGTTTACAAGTAACTTGAATAGTATCATCTTCTATAAGTTTTGCAAAGGCTAGGAAATTATGAATTTCCCATTTTTCTCAATATGAAAAGATTGTTGCGGAGGATATATTCCTGTAACAACTTTACCATTTTTAAATTATAATTTCTTTCTAAAACAAAAATATAACTTTTGACATAGGTATCCATAAACCATGTTGCAAAAGGTATTAATGTATTCTTTTCTTCACAAGTTCAGTAAAACTCATCTTGAAAATTCATTATTTCATTTTGAGTAAAATTCTCAAAAAACCATTTTCTAAAATGTGTATAACCTTGACTTTTAAATTCTTCAGAAATAATTTTTCTGGCTGCAGAGCCAGGACTAAAATCTATTTTTTCACAAAAATCCATTAAATAGAAAAATCCATTTCCGACATTGTTGGTTCTAACTCATCAATATTATGAGTATTTGATTCTCTAACAATATTATTCTTGTTGATATACAACTTTCCTGTGACAGGAGTAAATTTTTCTGAATTAGTGTCTTCTCTTATTTGAGAAGTAGAAGCTCCATGTGTTTCTACTTTGTACTCTATTGGAGAAATATAATTTCTCATAGAATTACATTTTTGGAATGACTTATTAGTCTCAAATTGTATATTAACAGATCCTTCATTATCTCGAAAGATATTCATAATATTATTATGATTCTGCATCTGAGATTGTACAGGAACAGCCTGTTCAATTATCCAATTTTATGAAAAATCAATTTCTTCCCATTTTATAGGTCTTCTGGTAGTAATATTAGACATATTAAAATTAGTCTCAATTATTATTGTTTCATTTTTTGATTTATCAATCCTTTTACATTGTGGATTCAATGTAAATAATGGTTTATAATATATTCTGTAACAGATATAAATAACTTCTGTTCCAGGAATATAATTATAACCATGTGTTTTAATTAATAAAAGGTACACTATTTTGTTTTGAAGGGTATACACTTTCATTAATATTTTTTTCTTTAGAAAATAAAGAGTACACATTTTTATACTAAAGGGTATACAATTTAACACAAAATTCTAAAGGCGCACGGAGTATTGTTCATGCGCCCAGATACACACAATAATTTTTTTTGAAAATAAAGGGTACACATCTGTATACTAAAGATATACAATTTAACACAAAATTCTAAAGGCGCACGAAATGTGATCCGTGCGCCCGGGTACACAGGAGGTTTTGCCTTATAATAAAACTAATATGAATTAATAGAAAAAAATAAAAATATTATAAGATAAAATAAAATTGACATTGTATAAAAATAAAATTCTCATTTAATACGCGGAAGAAAAAATTATATTAAAACTAATATACATCTTTATACAAAAATAAAATAAAACTAATTAATAGAAATCCAAAAAAGAAAATAAAAGATAGCAAAGGAGAATTATAAATAAATTAATACGGTATATTTTAATTTAAAGAAATAAAAAGAAAATAACGGGAAATTATTAAAAAAATACAAAATTTAAATTAATATAAATCCATTTGAAGAAAAGTAAAAGAAATCATAACAAAATTAATTAAAAATAAAAAATTTGACCATGAAAAATAAATAAATAAAAATTATAAAAAAAGATAAATTTAATTTTGTGTACTATGAAAAAAACAGAATTAAAACAAAAAAAGTAATAATAAAAAGAATAAAAAAATAATCAAAAGAAAATTTAAAATTAAAAAAATATAAAGCAGACAATATGATAATTTACATGAGAGAATGATTAATGAATAAAAAATCTTATCTATAAATAAAGAGATCTTGAGTATATTAAAGATAGCTTTTTAACTCCTAATCAAATAATAATTAATATAAATAATATTAAGTAAATATGTTGGATATGTATATATATGAATAGAGGTTTTCAAATAATTATAAGAAATTAATAATGAAAAAAATATAATTGAGAATAATTCTACTATACCTCAATAAACTTAAACTCTCCAAAATTATAGTAAAATTAATATATATTTTTATCAAAAGAAACTAAAATAACATAATTAAACTAATAATAGAAATTAATAAGAAAAAATAGCAAAGGAAGAAAAAAATTAGTACTGTAAATTTTATTCTAATAAAAAATAGAAAAGGATAAATTATTAAAACCAAAAAAAATGAGAATAAAAAAAATAATATAAGTGAGAATACGGTATTATTTTAATTTAATGAAAAAAAAGAATAATTTAATTTACATACCAAAAAACATTAAAAATAATAATTAAAAAATATAATGGGAAATTATTTAAAAGAAACATAAAATCTAAATTAATATGAATCAATTTGAGGAAATAAGAAAAAGTAAAAGAAATCACAAAAAAAATTAATTAAAAAATTAAAAATTAGACCATGAAAAATTTTAATAAAAAATCATAACAAAAAATAAATTTAATTTTACGTAAAAAAACAGGAATAAAACAAAAAATATAATAGTAACCAAAAGAAAATTTAATCAACATAAAAGAGACAACAATATATTAATCATAGAAATTTAAAAAATAAGATAAAAAATAAAAAAAGAATGAAACAGGTACCACTAATTAATAGAGTTAAAAAAAAGCAAAGGAAAATTATAAAAATATTCATACGATATTTAATTTAAATAAATATAAAGAATAAAATTAATTTATACACTAAAAAAATCAAAATAAAAACAATTGAAAAAACTAATGGGAAATTTTTAAAAAGAAAGTTATAATTTAAATAAATATAAATCAATTTGAAGAAATATGAAAAGTAAAAGAAATCATAACAAAATTATTAATAAAATTAAAAATTTGATCATGAAAAAGAATTAACAAAAATTATAACAAAAGATAAATTTAATTTTACGTACTAATGAAAATAAAATAAAAAAAGTATTAAAAAATAAAATTAAACTCTCCAAATAAATAAAAAAGAAGAAACAGGTACCACTAATTAATAGAGTTTAAAAAAATGCAAAGGAAAATTATAAAAATATTAATACGGTTTTAAATTTAAAGAAATAAAAGAATAAACCTAATTTACACACTAAAATACATTAAAATAAAAATAATTGAAAAAATAATGGGAAATTATTAATACGAAACATAAATTTTAAATTAATATAAATTAATTTGAAGAAATATGAAAAGCAAACGAAATCATAACAAAATTAAAAAAAGTTAAAAGTTTGACTAATGAAAAAAAAAAAGAATTTAAAGAAAAAAATTTAAACAATAATAATCAAAGAAAATTTAAAAAACGTAAAAGAGACCACATGATATTAATCTGAAAATTAAGTTAAAAAAAAAGAGAAGCAGCAGTACCTTTCCTTAGAATATGAAAAAAAGCTTTTGTTCAATTTATGTTGGAGATAATGAATGAATAAAAATTATAAAGTCTTATTTATAGGTAGAACGATTTTAGTATATTAAAGATATCTTTTTATCTTCTAATTAAATAATAATCAGTATAAATAATATTACGTAAATATATATGATGAATAGATATCTCCTATTAATTATAATAAATAAATATATTAATTAAGATATGTTTATAAAATATTTATTATAAA
Organism: Pogostemon cablin; assembly: GCA_023678885.1. Classification (NCBI taxonomy): domain Eukaryota; kingdom Viridiplantae; phylum Streptophyta; class Magnoliopsida; order Lamiales; family Lamiaceae; genus Pogostemon; species Pogostemon cablin. The sequence goes on from CM042951.1 coordinate 35,753,869, forward strand.
TTAAGAATAAAAATAATAATATAATTGAGAATAATTATGGAGTCGACACTTTATTAAAATTAAACTCTCCTTTAGAGCATCAGTGAGTGGATTTAAACCCATTTCTCTCTCCTCCACTTTATTTCTTACTCTTTTCCATAAAACTCTACTACCATCACATTCACCTTTAGTTTAAACTGGTTATTAAAAGGACCATTTTAATTTTTTTACTATTAAATAATTGTATTAAATTCTACACATCTATCACTATTAAATATATTTTCTTTAAATAATGCAAATAAACTCAGTTCATAGTTGTAAACTGGCAGGAGGGCAGAAGTTTAAACTGACCACTCATATTGGTTTGGGTTGAATATTATTGGGTTTAAACCCAAAAATTTGCATCCAATGTGGATGCTCTTAGTATACTCCCCTCGTCCCGAGACAACGCTGATGTTTGTTTATTACGCGTGGATTAAGAAATATGATATTTAATGTGTAGTGTGCACTTTTTATTGTTGTTTTACTATCTTACCCTTAAATGATACTATTCCTTCTTTTTGTATAATTAATATCTCTAACGTAGTTAAAATTAACATTATGTGTAATTTATAATTTAACATATTAACATAAATAAATTATAATTAAACATAATTGGCACGTCAGCATTAATTACTTAATTAACATATAAACATGGTAAAAAAATACAGTAATTAAATCAATAATTTAAAATGAACAAAGTAATAGTTCTGCTCCAAATAAAATGCTTCCCTAAATTTAAATTTTCCCCTTCACAATGAGGATTAATATCTAAATTCCCTCCAAAAATACATCAAATAGTACATCTACATCAACTATTACATCATGGAGTACCTAAAAAGATAGAGATTTCCATCCATTATATAATTTCCCTCCAAATAAAAATTCACATTTTCACATTCCCACCAAAACATACAGCATAAATACAATTACTGCCATTAACAGTTGGGAAGCTAAACAAAATGAAGAAAAATTTGACTAGCAATGAATTAAATATCATTGCTCAATTTCTCTTGAAAGAGTCTTCAAGAGGCAGGCCTTCCCATGGCAAGATCAAAGAAGTTGCAGCCAAATTTGGTGTATCAAGACAAGTGGTTAGTAGGATATGGTCAAGAGCAAAACAACAATTTGCATTAAGTATGAAAATATCTTTGAGCAGCAGAAAGACACAAAGAGTTTATCCAAGAAGGCAAGTGTTTGATAAAGAAAAGTTACAAAGTATAAGTGTTCAATAAAGAGGAACTTATAGAAGCATAGCAGGTGAGATGAAAGCAAGCAAAAGTACAGTTGGGAGATGGGCGAAAGAGGGATTAATCAGACTTCACACAAATGCAATCAAGCCATCACATACAAAGTAGAACATGTTACACATGTTAAAGTTTTGCCTCCAAGCCTTGGAAGTTAACCACGACCAGAATATGATCAAATTTAAGAGCATGTCACACATAGTTCACATTGATGAAAAGTGGTACTACCTTACTGAACTTAGCCGCATTTCTAGTGAAATGTCAAGAGTAAGTGTACTCTATCGCTGTTGTATACGCGTGACCAAGTGCAAAATTTATAGTATTGTCGTCCCAAGGGAAAAGGTAAACTCAAGTTGTATCCGAATTTTCAATTGATTTATGTTTTGTAAGGATTATCAAGATAAGGTTTTGATTTAAGAACTATGATTACTCTATCAATTAACTAATGAACTAGACAAGCAACTAATTATAACAAATATCAATCAAATCAAGTAGCAAGATGAGATGGAATGGATGAAGTGTATCTAAGAAAAGAGCAAGGCTAGCAACATCATGGTCAAGGTCTTATGTAGACTTCACACTCACTCAAGCATTGATGACTTTCAAGTTATGATACTAAGGGCAATCACAATTGTACCCCTAACCCCTATGGCCAAGGTGATTAGGTTCTCAACTCTTTTACAAGTTTAAATCTCCTAAGATTGTCTTACTCTCAATTCCCTCATGGGTACTATGATCATAAGTTGGTTCCCCTCACTAGTTCATCACTAATGTTCTATCATGAGGTTCTAAGCACTTGGAGGGAATGACTTTCCTCCCCTCATACTAACCAAGTCACCTAATACAATCAATGATTCAATTAAACCACCATACATAATATTGGAATGGCCATCCTAACACTATGCATAGAGAATTTAACCACACACATCATGCATCAAATGAGAATAAGCATTCATGATAGAAAGTAATCATAACAATCAATTCATCAAGCTTTAATAGTGCAAAAATCTACATATTTCCTAACCAATCATATTGCTAGCCTCACTTGAGGACTAGCCACAAATATTCATTGCCAATTGGCTACAATCCAATACAAGCTCCATATGAGCAATATAATGAAGAAAGTAGCAAAATACAAGAGATTGAGCTTCCCCTGAAGGTAGACTCCTTCTTCCTTGATCATGCCAAATTCTTCAAACAAATCTGATTTTCTCTTCTTAGATGATGGAATGGATGGATGTATGGATGGATTTATGAAGATCAAGGTGAATTGATGGATTTAGATGGTGTAGATTGATTGTGGATCTAGTGTGTGAGGAAATGTGGTGTGGATTGTGTGTAACTGCTCTCAATCTGATCTAATGTGAATCTCCCTTCAATTTCGCACCAATCATGGTTTTATATCACTTATGGACCTTCTAGAAGCTTCCGGAACATTCTGAAATTTTCACAGGATTTTGCACCTACACGGCCCGTGCTGCAGTACACGGCCCGTGTAGGGCACACCTACTTCGGCGTTTTTGTGCGTGCTTCCGGACACGGCTCGAGCTGCAATACACGGCCTTGATCATGGCCGTGCAGCACTTTCTGACGATAATACACGGCTTCTTCTTACAGGGCCGAGCTCCGCACACGGGGCGTGCAGCAGCGCACGGCCCGTGCACCAGCGCACGGCCGAATCTCTGGCCGAGCAGCGTGTTCTGATGACATTACACGGCCAGCTGCTACAGGGCCGTGTTCCGCGCACGGCCCGTGCAGCTGCATGGTCTATTCTTCATCTCCCTTTCGCTCCCAACTCCGTTTTTGTCCGTTCCATGACTTGTTTTACACATATTTAAGCTCATTTACACAATTCTATCAGTTCATACCACTTTCCTCAAAATAACAATAACTCCACCAAACTTAACACAAATACGGATAAAAATATCCGAAAATACACACATAAAGACACTAAAACCTAGGTGAAAATGACGACAATCACTTACAAGAAGCATCGAGAGATATTATCTAGCAAAAGATGAGACAGAACCACATAGATCATGTCAAAGAAAAAAGTTCATCACTAAGATCTCGGCCTATGTATGATTTAAATGGGGAATGCAAATTTGATGGCAAAATTGGAATTTTTCCATTCATTGAGAAAGTAGCAGCACAAAGGAAATAAAAAAAAAGAAATGCGGGCACAATAGTGACTTAACCATTGGATTTAATCAACAAGGAAATCACAAAAAAGCTTTTGATTGACCAGATTAGTTCTTTTTCTTTCTTTCTTTTTTTTGTAAATCATCATTTAGTTTATCACTAAAATAGATATCCTTAATCCTTATTGGTGACATCGTTTTAGGTCATACCAACTATAAAATCTAAGTGGCCAAGTGATGCAAGTAAAGATATTGTAATTCAGCAAGATAATGCTCCGCCTCATATAGATGACAATGATCCAAATTTTAGAGAGATTGCAAGTTCTGAAGGTTTCAACATTAGAATTATATTTCAACCTCCAAATAGTCCTGACACAAATATAAATGACTTAGGATGGTTTAGGGCATTGCAATCTTTGCAGTACACCACACCATCATCTAATGTTGATGAGTTGCTAGCAGCAGTTCACAAATCATTTGATGAATTGTCACACCACAAGCTTAATGCAGTGTTCCTAACACTGCAAACATGCATGAGGGAAATTATGATTTCTAATGGCTCCAACAAGTATAAGATTCCGCATATTGGAAAAGATTCATTAAAGAGGTCAGGAAAGCTCCCTATAGACTTGGAGGTTGAGAAAGAACTAGTTATCACATGTATAGACTTACTCATGGAAGAAAATGAAGAAGAAGGGTTGGAAGATTTGATGACAGCTATAGAAGGAATGGACTAAGTTAGATTTTGAAGACAATGTGAAGAAGAAAACTATAAGTAAACTACATATGATCAGGTTTGAATGACTTTTTGTGCAAATTACTGGATAATGAAGCTTTTTTGTGCAGGTATTAACTTTGACAGAGATTGGAATCAAACCTCTCTCACTAGGTTGCAAGTTCAAGATTAAGTGTTAAGCAGATTAGAGCTTTTTGTGAAGGAAAATTGTATGTTTACAGTTAAAAAACAACTCTTTTGTTGAGTTTGTTTAAACAGTAAACAACATGTCAGTTTGTTTTACATTTTCAGTACTAAACTCAATCTTAGATTATATTATCACTGTTGATTATGTGTGATAACTAAATACTCTTTTGTTAGTCATGTATTATCATTATAAATTATGTGTGTTATCTAAACAACCTTTACAATGGTTTATAAACACATAAAGGAAGCTTTCAAGCTTGTGATAAATTATTTAATGCAATAATAATTATGAACAGATAGACGATCAAGACTTAAATCTAAATGTAACTTTGAGTAAAAATAGAAGCATTTGGAATCTTATCTTAATTTCTTGAAATTTCTTATGATTACAGTTATCTTCATCAAATATTTCTTGAAACAACTTTAGATATCATCTTCAATTTTACAGCTATCATTATCAAATATCATCATCAAACTCTCTATTAGATTATCAGCCCCTTCCACAACTTTACCAATTAACAAGAATAAGTGTCTCCTAACAATACAAATTGAGAAACACATAGCATATGCTTCTCAAACAATTTTTTTTTATCATTTCAGAAACCATTAACCATATTCCTATATGCATGTATACAAAGAAATTATAATATGGGTTATACCTTTGTATTCGGGCTCTACGAAAGCTTTAGGACAATAGATCTGAAGAAATGTATGAACTACCTCACGTTGAATCTCTTATTACCTATTAACCTTGGCTTCGAATTGATGAATATACCCACTTTCTGATTCCGATCTGAGCACTGCTCAAATTTGGGCATCAACGATGCAGAAGCTTTGTTGGGAGATTCTTCTTCATAGTCAGGCAACACGAGCGAAAGTACCTTCTTCTTCAGATTCAGGTTCCACATCCGCTTCGAAGGTAAGTTCTTCATAAGTGTCGAGAACCACCAAACCCTCGTATGGATCAATAGACTCAGCAGGTACTAGTTATCCATCAAAATCAGGCATAGATGATGCCGATTTCACAGGAGAATCAAGTGGAAGAGAAAAGGGCTTCAATGCTGAATAAGGATTTGGAAAACTCGATTCACTTTCAGATTTGGCTTCATCCAACATAAAAAAATCAGGATTCATGATTCGTTAGAGGAAGTGTGAGATTTGAGAGTAAGGGTTAGCGGATAATTTGGGTCTGCGTGGGATTGGGGATTCTAGGGTTCTTGGGTGAGAAGAGAGAGATAGAAAGATCCAGAACGTGGAAGAAGTTTAGTGTTAATGGATTTAGTAATTAAAGTTTGTTAAGAGAATAAATGTTTAATTAGAAAGCACAGATTATTGAAATTTAATGTGTATTTGATGTAAAATAAATAAGTGGCATTATGTGTAATTTGCTAAAATTTTTAGGGTATACACATTTTGGTCTTTGGGTCCCAACTACTATAATTGGAAACGTAAACGTTAACATGAGACGAACAAAAATAGAAAATGTAAATATTAATGCGGGACGGAAGGAGTATTAAAGATATAAAGAGATTTCATGGAAGAATGTGCCTGTAACCGTATGGTTCCCGGTTACCGCATGTGTCAACTTCTCTTCCGTGCGTGGCTTACACAATCCGCGCTCACCATCCACCTTCATATCTCCCCAACTACATCTGTCTTCTCTCATTTCCTTCTTCGATTTTACTGCATTCGCTTATGGCGCACTAAGACAAATAAGTTTTTCTCTTTTTTACATATTGTCTCTGAATTCTCGGATGAACCCTAATTGTTCCCCTTTTAATTTTGTACGACGAGGATTCAATTTCACTACTCGAAAAATACCCATGCGTCCCATCTGCACTAAATTCATCTGAATTAACAACTCATACCACATAGGTAAGCTCTCCTCTATTGTACATAATATTTTCTGTTTTTATTTTTCAAGTTAAAGAAAAACCTATTTTTCCCTCTCCTTGTCTGATTACTAGAATACTTATTAGTTTTCATTGCATTAAATTATTCTATTGTATAAGTAAAATTTGTATTTTAGTATGAGCTTCCTTGCGGCAATCACTTTTTTTGTTGGGTTACTGTGTATTTGCTGAATGGGATAACTAATTAATTTGGTTGCTTTCACCAACTTTAGACTCCTAATTAAGCTTGCACTCACGGTGAAAATAGTTGATATAGAAAAGTATTATAGGAAAATAATAGAGTGTATTACCTATTCTACTTCAATATTTAAGGATTGAAGATTACACATCATTTCACAAAATATTGGAAAAACATAGTAAGGACTTGCATCAAATGGTACCCATGCTTTCTAAATAAAGATTTATTTGGAGTTACGTTGATTGCATCATATTTAGCCTTGATTAGAATACATTATTTTATATGCATTTGTAGTTTATATCTTTTTGAGTTATTGAATTATCAGTACTTTTATGTGAGCTTCACCTTGTACTCTTAAATTGGTTATTTGCTGCATTATCTGGAATAACATGATTGCGATTTCAATATTAAGTTCTCGATTTTTCTCTTACTGTTGTTTAACTTAGTTTAGGATTACTTAAGTTTGTGCCTTTTCATTTATTGGATATTGAGAATTATGTTCCTCCTCACCATCAGCTCATAATTTCCTTTGCCTAATCTGGTTTCAGAGTACTTCTAACTTATCTTATATTTGGGTTAGATGTTTTACCATTGCTGGTGCGTAGATATTTAATAAGGGTATCTATGATTACTCACATGGTGAGACCAAATCTTTTGTGAGATTTCTATTTCGCGAATTCCCTGAAGCTTATGTTTTTTATTTTATTTTTTTAACCTAACTGTGCATTATGTTGAGCACCTCGCGGGTGCTTGTGGAAGGGAAACATGTTCATAAAAATGTTATTGCTTTTGTTTTAGGTGAGAATCGAATTTGCTTGTGAACATATCGGTGCTGAATTTTTACACGAAATGTAAGGAAGTTGAGTTGGGGCGGAAGGTGTTTGATGAAATGTCTGACATAAACATGTTATTGATTTTGGTTTAGGTGAGAATTATCTTGTTAACATGTCGTTGCTGAATTTTTACACGAAATGTAAGGAAGTTGAGTTGTGGCGAAAGGTATTTGATGAAATGTCCAATAGAAATGTGTTGGCGTGGAGCACGATGATTGAAAGCTATGCAAAATTTGGGATGGTGAGTGAGGCTCTGCAATTATTTAGGGAGATGCGAAGGGGTGGTAATATATAGCCCGAACAAATGAGAATGGTGAGCGTGATCTCTGGGATCACGGGATTAAGAATGAACTTGAGGTGAGCACATCTCTTATTAATAATACTAAATATGGATGCATTCAGAAGGCATATGAAGTTTTCGAGGCCATCCCTGTCAAGGATGCTGAAGCTTGGACCTCAATGATCGTAGGATTTGCTATACATGGCCTTGCTGAAGAGGCTTGAACACTTTTGAGAAAATGGGAGAACCTCAGGTAATCAAACTGGTACTCTACCTATAGTAAATCAATTTAATGATCTGCATTGTATGAAGTGGTGATCTTTTCTGATTACAACAATTTTCTTGTATGATTTACTGATTTGTGTCCCTTTCAAGTATGATAATTGCTTTTCTTTTTCCTGTTTTCTTATCCTTCCCCAAGCATAATTTTTTGCCCTCACCAATGTAATGGCATGTGATTATTTAATGGGGAAAACAACCAATGGGCACATGAGGGTAAAAGCTTTCTCGAAAACTTTATCATCGGACAGTTCTTGAGTCAATATACAAGTAATCTAAAATCGAATAGAATTTTTTTATATTTGTTTTCTTGTTCTTTATGAATGGTTTGTCATATATACTCTTGAATTTTATTTTAGGTTGAGCCTGACCTTGTGACACTTGTGGGTGTATGGGGTGAAGAATTAAGGTTTCTGTTCAGCTGTAGGATTCCAACTAGCATTATGAAACCAATTTATATAGCAAAATATTTTTTATTTTTGATGTTATATTTTTGCATCCTATGCTAATTTTTTCTCAAATTTTCTTTTACACATTAATTTGATCCTCTTGTTTTTTGGGAATTATATAATTTTTTTATGTCTTACTTCCTTTTTAACAAGGTCATTTTGAGAAACAGAGTGATATTTTACAACAACAAACAATTTCATCCCGTTTACACAATGCTGTAGAAACAATTTTCATCAAATTCTGACCATGCTACATAAAAGGGATACTTCAAGTTTTGCTATGGGGATTAGCTCTACCTATTTCATCACAATGTTGTAGAAATAATTTTCATCAAATTCTGACCATACTACATAAAAGGGATTCTTCCAGTTTTGCTATGGGATTAGTTCTATCTATTTCATGGTTGTCTACTGAAGATCATGAAAATGCATTTTTCACTTTGATAAGTACATTTTATGGAAGTGGTCTTCTGGTTGGAATATAAATTATTGTGCACATGTATTACATTTATATTTTTTGTGGCAATGGTCTTTAGACAACAATATAAATACACATCACTTAGCCTGCAGTCATATTTTGTGGCAATGGTCTCCTGACAGCAATATAAATATGCATTACTGTAAATACAAGTGCAAAAAAACACAGTAATACGGGCTCGTGAGGTGCTCCACGCTAATTTAAAATTACAGTGTTTTGTGTAGTTATATTAACTTCCATTTCTTTTTAGTGTAAACTTAATTAGTTTGAGACAGAGAAAAATAAAAAAAATGTGAAGTTAAAGATTATGATATTATTCTATCAACTAATTTTCAAATAAAAATGGACCTTCGACCTCATGATCTTGTCCATTATACTGTTGAGCAATAGACGTCACGTTTTGGACTAATAAAGTCTCCAATACTTGAATTTTGGTGTCAATGCCGTGTATTGTTATATTTTTTGTATTGATTATATAAATAATTCATAAGTGATATTAAAAACATATACATAACATTCTTCTCTAGAATTTGTGTTTTTCTTTTATGTACAATAATTCATTTTCTCTTTTAGGTACGGATAAAAGATTGATATACGAAATAACATAACATAGGTAAACCAAAGAGTTGAAGATGAGGCATTAAAGTGGGTGCATTAATAACAAGTTGGGTACGTACGTAGTTGAATGCTAATCCATTATTGTCCAAATTCATTCAATTCTCTGCTGCCAATGAATTTCTACTCAATGGTTTTAGCTCCATTCAACACTAGATATGAAAACTATGCATCTCATAACTGCTTCTTCTATTTGATGCAAAAAGTAATAATTACTCACACCATATATATATATATATATATATATATATAATATAATTAATTAATGATACGTATGCAGGTTACAGACCAGAATTTGTAGACTTTAAATTATAACACCAAAATTTACAATCTCTGTGTGTAAACTTAAAATTTTGATTTTGTCAATTATTATCCAAAAGTAATATATACAGGTGTTTAATTCAACTCAATAAATAAAATTGAATTCAAATATTCTACCACATTAAAAAAAAAACTAATTTAGAAACAAATAAAAAAAGAAGTATGAAATTCTTTATGGAGTGAATTGTACTATATATATAGGCAATGTTTTGCATGTCACATTGCATTCCATTTAAATTGGATTGCTGTCCATTCTTACTATTTAGAATTAATCTTTAGGATATAATAATAAATTCGCCCGATTTATATATATTATTTTATTTTTGCGGTGCATGACCTATTTATCCTTGATGAAATGAAACCTTCATATACTATTTTATTATTAGGGTATAGTGGTAATCATAAATGTAAATTTTAATTTCTTTATATGATAGCACAATTTCATCCTTGTAGTTCTTATAATGTTTATATGATTATGATTCGTGATATTTTTTTTGGTAAATAATTTATCCTTATGGGTGTTAATTTCTAAAATATAAATTCTTTTAAAAAATATACTATCTTTGCGCATGATATATACATACTATCACAAAAAAATACTACTAAACTTTCCGTATTAGTTGAACTTTTACATTTATTATTTTACGTTGTGTAAACAATGTGATTTTTTAAACCAATTTTATTAATTTTTAAGGTACATAATGCAATTTTTTAGAGTTTAAATAGAGTTTAAAGTAAGTTATGTTGGGCAACACTTGCGTGAGAGAGTTTTCGGTGAGATCATATTTCTTTCTGTTAATTAGTTATCACTTTTCATTAAAGATGATATTACTTATTATTTGTAATGTAAATTGTTCATGAAATAATTCACAAAATGATTATCATTTTTCATCAATTATACATTATTTTTTATTAATATACTATCACTTCTTCTACGTCTCACGGTACTCAATTCGTGAGACGATTTCATATAAGTTTTTGACATGCGTGTTAGGTGGTGGTTATAGTTTTCTAAAATAATCTATTTTGAAAGTGATAACAAAAGATGCATGTATGGGGTGTTTCACATGTGGATTATGTTCATTGGAGGCTGAAGAATGATCATCACGTTTTGCATGCAAGCTGGAAGCAGTTGGAGCTATTACAACAGCTCAAACAACTCAACGAATGAAAACTGCCAAATTGGTGTACTGGTGAGCAGCCAACTTTGGAGCAGTTTTTAGGTAGTTTATCTAGTTACTTGTGACCGGCTAGATGACTGCATCTCACCTACTAAGTGAGGGCTATCTAGTGGAGGTTCAATCAGATCAATAGGTTGAGGGGTTAGCTAGATATAAGGGCTCAAAATAGCTTGATCACATCAGTTTTACACTTTGAGTTTGACAGTTTTGTGACCTTCATTTTTGTTCTTCCAGTTATCAGATTGAGATCAATCTTTCTTGGTTGTAAGCATTGAGTAATAATAAAGTTTCTTCTCCCCAAAGTGGATGTAGGTTATTCATAACCGAACCACTATACATCTTTATGCAAGTTTTTCATTTCATTCAAGTTTTATTATTTCATGTGAGTGTGTTCTTGAGTGTTTTATGAGATCATTGAGTGTTTATCACATCAATTGGCGCCGTCTGTGGGAAACAAACACACAGCAAGCATTCAAGATGAACACCACAAGATTTGATGTTGAAAAACTCACAGAGAAATCAGATTACAACCTGTGGAAGTTGAAGATGAAAGCTGTCCTTATGTAGTAAGGTTTGATGGATGCATTGAAGCTACCTCCATCATTGAAGATTGAAATACTCAGAGATCCTTAGGCTACATCAGGTGGTGTAAGAGGTCCTGTGGATGAACAGGTACTTCAAAAGGCTTATTCTACTATAATCTTGTGCCTAAGTGATAAAATACTTAGAGAAGTATCAAAGAAAACAACTGCTGTTGGTGTATGGAATAAACTGGAAGCTCTGTTTATGGTTAAAACATTTGTAAATAAACTGCATTTGAGGCAAAGACTTCATGCCTTCAAGATGACTGATGAAAGGCCTCTGATGGAACAAGCTGATGAGTTCTTCAAGATCACAGATGATCTTGAAAGTGTAGATTTCAAGCTAACCAGTGAGGATAAGGCCATCATGTTGTTGTCTGCATTGCCAAGATCACAAAGGAATTTCAAGGATGCTCTTCTCCATGGAGGAAAGGATGTTGTGCTGTTAGAAGATGTACTGAAAGCACTAAGATCAAAAGATCTAGAGGAGGTAGCAGACAACAATGAAAAATCAGGTGCAGAAGGATTCTTTTCCAAGAAAGGAAACCAAAACAAGAAAGGGAACAAAGGAGGCAATGCTGATCAAAAGAAGAATGTAACAGGACAGTCAACAGGGAAAAAATGTAACTATTGTCATGAACCAGGTCACTTCAAGAAGCAATGTGCAAAGTGGAAGGCTAACAAGTCCAAGAAAGCTGATACACCTGCTGGAAATCAGAAGAATCAAGTGAATCAGGTTGGTGAATTACAAAATAATGCTGGTGTGTAAGGTATTAAAGCACTGTCCATCACATCATCAGATGTTGAGTGGGTATTAGATTCAGGGTGTACCTTCCACATGACACCTGTTGACGGCTGTTCTTGGCTCGTTAATTTACTGTATGAGGGATTAAAGTTTTTAATAACAAAGCCAAGAACGAATACTATCAAACACAATAAACACTAAAATATAGACCAGTAAAGAGATTAAAGCCTCTCAAATAGTCAATTCCCACCAAAGAAGACAACCAATTTTATTACTCTCCCTTAGAACAACACTTGTCTTTTTTATGATTCTTACAAGTGCAATGTCTAAAGTGAATGCTCCAAAAAACCTGCCTCTCTCCTGCGAGAGAGGCTATTTATATTATATCAAATGCCCTAGCATCAGACCAATCATCTTGTGCCACCTTGATGAAGATAATTCGCCTTTAATGAAGCTGTCTAGTACCCCGACCAGTTGCAGGGGTGGTCTGAGTGCCGTTTGTTGAACTGCAAGAGTTTGCAGGGTGTCTCCGTCCTTTGTTGGCTTCCTATTAGTTGTTGGAGTCAGGCTCGCCTGTCAACTATTATCTTCTAGTTAGGATTACCGCCCAAGATATCTTCTCTTCCCGTTAGTGTTGTCTTCTAGCCTGCGGTACTTGTACTCTTTCATTATAATGCCCGTCCTCTATTGTCCTACTTTTATCGTCCTTCTTTGGTCTTCGGATAGGTTGGCTTTCGGCGCTGGGGAGTCCGTTCGAGATCTCGACCAGGGAAAATGTGGACGCTGAGATGGCTTCCCGCCAAGGGTGCTTCCTGGGCTTTCGAACTATTGTGGTTCTTATTGGGCTGTCTTAATTCCCTTCTCCTCTAAGTCCTTCGATTGGGCTGCCAAGGGGTTGGGCCTCTCCTTTCAAGTATCACGAGCCTATTGGGCCTCTCGGGCCTAACAAGCATAGGAGATATAATACCCATAACATTAGCCCCTCGAGCCTGAATAATTTTCTGGCTTGAGATTGTTCAGGGTCGTACTGTACTTTACGAGTTATATCCCTCATGCTTTGGTACCTGCGATATTAGGGTTCCTTCCACCTTGGCTCCCCGTGGCTCTAGATCGCTGCCCTTGTTTTGATAATCCTCTACCTTATCGGGTTTTTCACACTGTTTTTAAGATATTTTCGCTCTGGTGGGGGGCATATCTAGTATTTGGGGTGTACCTATCGATTTGAAATTTGAATTTTGAATCTTTTTGTCAGTTTCTCCTTCCATTGCTTCCTCTTTTTTCTCCATTTGATTATGCAGGTTGTTGGCCTTCCTTCTATTAAGTAAGTTCGCCTTCCTCTTCCAGGTATTACTCTCCTCTCCTTTTTCTTCTTTTCTTCTTGGCTCATTTTCTTTCATGTCCCTAAATCTGTCATCGCTGTGGTTTAGGGTTTTCTCCTTTTCTCATTTCCACATTTTACTTTCCCTTGTGTCCGTCTCGGTATGGCTTGTGAGGGGTCCTCTTTTCTTCTTAGATCCCCCAGATCTCCTTCCCATTCGACCAATTCCTCGCTCGGTGATTCTAGGTTACCTTCATTGTCATCCTCGTCATCTTCTGAGGATCATTCTGATACTCTGTCTCCATCTTAGATTGCCCTTAACCAACGGGTTATCGACTTCATTTTTGCTTTTACACTGGAGCCCAATCCTGGGATTGGCGATGCTGGTCCTGAGTTGTTAGGTCATCTTGGACAACTTCTATTGTGGGACAAAAATACCCCCTTTTCTGTTGCTGAGGTTCCGTCAACCCTTAACGACTCTTGGTTACGGAAGAGCCCCGTTATTGCTCTTGGCAAGTTCCTGTGTGGGGAGGGTATCAATTTCTATCTTCCTTCTTCTGACGCGCGTATGTGCTATGTTCCGCCCAACGCTATGGCAGTTTATGAACTGCAGCTTGAGCTCGGTCTTAGGTTTCCCCTCCACCCATGTATTCGGGATATTTTCGAAGTTTGGGGTATAGCTGTAGAGTCTGAATACATAACATGGTTATTGATTGAGTGCGTTCACTACTGAGCAGGGTTTATCGTTATAATTCTAAGTGAAGGGATTCCGAAGTATTATTAGAACTGTCTTATATGAATATTCATGAATTGAATTGAATTCGGGTTGATGAATAGGATGAAGAGTATAACTTTATAGTACCTAAAAAGGGAGATCAAATCGGGTTAGATTCTAGACGCAGAAGATAATTGATTATGGTAGTACCTAGAAAGGGGGGTGAAGCATATCTCTTGCTCCGATGTTATTCACACGTGTCAAGCGCATATTTACTTGTGTCTATAGAGTAAACTTGCATGGTCTAGTGATGCGTCCACAAACCACAGGGCAGAGTCGGACACCATCACATGAGAATACGAATTGCTAGTGAAACTGGATGACCCAATGAACTACCTATCATTCTTATTGATCACAACTCACTTCTCTCTACTTTTGCTATTTCTTTTGTTATTTCGATTAGAAGTTACTATCCATTAAACCTTTACAATTACCAACATAGTCTAAAATATACTAGAAGATCACAAAATTGATATTTATCCATCCCGTGGGTTCGATATTGTAACTTGGTCATCTTCGCGACTACAATTGATATCCTTATACTTGAGGATTAATTTGTGTGTTGAGAAAATCCCTATCAAGTTCTTGGCGCCGTTGCCGGGGATGGCGTAAACTATCTTTTTTTGTATTATTTCTAGTTTATTAGGACTATTTACCTTGTTTTGTTGTTTCTTTCTTATTCGTTTTAGGTGTATGCTCACAAGATCAAAGAAAGGTAATCTTGAACCGTATAATCCTGAGATTGGAGCATCATCAAGAAAGAAGAAGAAGAAGAAGAGCAAGGCAAAGGCAATAGACTCAACTGAAGCTCTGAATTTTGGAGTTGAGGTTGACGAGTAGATTTCGCAAGCGATTGAGGCTACAACTGAAGTTAATTTGGAAGTAGTAACAGTCAACATGGCAGCGAATCCGGATAATCTAGCCATCCGTGAGGTTTTCAGAAATAATGGGGCTGGAAATTATGAGCTTTTAGGAGCAAGGGGAACTAACACCGCGTTCGATCTTCATCCCGCTCTTATTAGCATGATAGAGAGGAACTCCTTTTCAGGAGGGTCTTTCGAGGATCTGCAACAGCATCTGAACAAGTTCTTGGGCTATGCAAGTACTCAAAATGACGTAGGAGAACATGAAGATGCTAGGAAGATCCTTTTGTTCAAATTCTCGCTTACTGAAAAGGCGAGGGATTGGTACGATACTATTAATGCAGCTGAGTGCACCACGTGGGAGCAATTGAAGTTAAGATTCTTGGAGAGGTATATGCCACCTTCGAAGGTGTTTAAGATGAAGCAAGATATTAACCAATTTGCTATCAGTGGAGGTGAGAAATTTCATGAAGCGTGGGATAGATTCAAGGACATGCTCAGGAAGTGTCCTCAACATGGGTTATCTAAAGCCCAATATATCAGTATATTTTATAACGGATTGGACTGTGAATCAAGAGTGCTACTTGATGCTTCTTCTAATAGAGCATTGCTTACAAAGTCATCCGTTGAGGCCGAGAGATTGTTTGAAGACATATCAATGAATTCGAGGGATTGGTCCACTGATAGAGTTAGAGGTACGTATGTTCTTGGAAAGGTAGCTCAGGTTGAACAAGCAATGGTGAAGACTAAGAGAGAGGATGAGATCGTTTCGAGCTTGTCCAATATCAACAAGCTACTTGAGTCTCAACAGAAGCAGATCAGCGAGATATCCCAACGAGTGCCAATCATGCAGCAAGAGATGATAAATAATGGAACCATCCAAGACGAATTGGAGGAAGCAAATTATGCCATGGGTCAAAGTATTCAAGGAACGAGGTACCCAAATCAAGAAAACCGGAACTACCAAGGGAACTATCGAGGGAACTTTAATAATCGTGGTCCATCTGGTAGTTATCAACAGCAACCAAGGAGGCCTGAATTTTCATGGAGCAATACGAACAATGCAGTGCAACTTCCGATGGGTGTTGATCCGGGAGAAAAGGTGGAAGAAGGAAAGCCTGGGTTCGAGGATACTGTGAACCGGTACATGGTAAAGAATGATGAAAGAGTGAATCGCCTTGAGGCAAAGCTTGAGAAAAAGATTGATGATCACCACAGAGATTTGTCTACTCAAGTGAAAGATCTCACATTATTGATGGGTACAATTGCAGAGAATGTGAACACATTGACTCAAACTGTAGGAAAAGGTAAGTTTCCATAGCAGAGTATAGAGAATCCGAAGTCGTGTAATGCCATCACACTGAGGTCAGGAATGCAGTACGAGGGACCGATGAGGCCGGAATCAAAGTTGGAATTTTCTAAGCCTCGGTTCGACCAACACGCAGAGGGTTCGACCAACTTTTCAGGTCGAACCCAGGTCGAACCTCATCTGCCAGAGCACTCTGTTTTGACGCAGGAGCGGTTCGACCAACACGCAGAGGGTTCGACCAACTTTTCAGGTCAAACCCAGGTCGAACCTCATCGGCCAGAGCACTCTGTTTTGACGCAGGAACAGTTCGACTACGATCACGAGGGTTCGACCAACTCTTCAGGTCGAACCCAGGTCGAACCAAAGGATGGAGATTATACAGTGAAGCGGTTCGACCAAAGGGGCAGTGGTTCGACCTCCAATGTTGGTCGAACCCAAGTCGAACCTCCGGAGCAGAATGAGATCAGTCTTCCAGTGAAGAGGTTCGACCAATACTGTCCTGGTTCGACCTCTCAGCCTGGTCGAACCCAAGTCGAACCTCACCGAGATGTTTTGTTTGATGCACCTGTTATTCCTTTTGATGTTGATGCAACTCCAGTGGTACGGAATGAGCAAAGTACAGACATAATAGCTGAGAAAAAATGGGAAAGAGCTAAGCGATTAAGAGCCGAAAAGGAGAAAGCGGAGAAGGTTGATCGTGATGAATGGGGGATTCCCAAAACAAAGATACCTCCACCGTTTCCCTACAAGCTAGTGAAGAAGGGGTTGGAAGAAAAGTTCAAGAAGTTTTCAGAGATAATGAACAAGATAAGCTTGAACATCCCTTTTTTAGAGGCAATCATGGAGATGCCATATTATTCTCGATTCCTTAAAGACATATTGATGAAGAAGCGAAGCTTAACCGGAGTTGAAACGGTAAACTTATCGGAGAATTGTAGCTCAATTATTCAAAAGAAGTTGCCACCAAAGATGAAAGATCCGGGGAGCTTTACTATTCTTTGTGTGATCGGGAAGGGGCCAGCACGGCGAGCTTTATGCGATCTTGGGGCAAGCATCAATTTGATGCCGTTGTCCATCTTTCAGAAGCTTGGTTTGGGGGAGATGACCCCGACAACTGTTGCTCTCCAATTGGCAGATCGATCAATGACGTTTCCGAAAGGAATAGTTGAAGATGTTCTAGTAAAGGTGGAGAAGCTAGTTTTTCCTGTGGATTTCCTTGTGTTAGAAATGGATGATGACAAGGATAATGCTCCTCTAATCTTGGGGAGGCCATTCCTTGCTACAACTGGAGCTATGATAGATGTTCGGAAAGGAGAACTGAAGTTGAGAATGGATAAAGAAGAAGTACTTTTCAACTTGGAAAAAGCAATGAAAATGCCAATGGAGTCCCAGTGTTATAGTATTGACGTGGTGGAGGAGATTGTGAAGGAGGATATGTCTTTGATCTTGTCAAAGGATCCTCTTGAGACATGTTTGATGGAATCTCTTACTTATCCCACTACGGAGCTTGACGGACTTTCTAACGAGGTATGTATTGAATTTCTTGAAAACTTACTTGCTTTGGGTGATGATAGGTTTGCATTGGAGAGAAATAAAGTGGAAGAAGTCAAATGGACCAGGAAGTACTTGCCTTTGGATAATGAAAACACTCTAGTGGAGAAAAGAAAAGAGGAGTTGAAACCATTGCCGGATCACTTGAAGTATGCTTTTCTTGGTGATAATGCACAATATCCGGTGATTGTATCTTCTTCCCTTAATGATGATCAACTTGAGGCGTTATTAGATGTTTTGAGGAAGTACCAGTCTGCAATAGGGTGGTCACTTGATGATTTGAAAGGTATTAGTCCTTCGTATTGTATGCATCGGATTAGGTTGTTGGATGAAGCCAAAGCTAGTGTTCAGAATCAGCGTAGGGTGAATCCGGCAATTCAAGAGGTGATAAGGAAGCAAATTCTTACGTGGTTGGATGCTGGAATTATATATCCTATTAGTGATAGTCCCCATGTGAGTCCATTACATGTAGTTGCTAAGAAGGGGGGTATGACTGTAGTGAAAGCTGAGGATGGAGAAGCTATAGCCACGAGAATTCCTACGGGATGGCATACATGTGTGGATTACAGGAAATTGAATGAGAACACGTGTAAGGACCATTTCCCTCTTCCATTTATGGATCAAATGTTGGATCGTCTTGCAGGGTATGAGTTTTATTGTTTCTTGGATAGATACTCGGGGTATAATCAAATCATGATTGCTCCCGAGGATCAAGAAAAGACCACTTTTACTTGCCCCTACGGGACCTTTGCTTTTAGGAAAATGCCGTTTGGATTGTGTAATGCGCCTGCTACTTTTCAGAGATGCATGATGGCGATTTTTGATGGTTTGATAGAGAAGATCATGGAAGTATTCATGGACGATTTTTCAGTCTTTGGTTCTTCTTTTGATATGTGTTTGTCTAACCTTGCTGTTGTTTTGAAAAGGTGTCAAGAAACTAATCTTGTCTTGAATTGGGAGAAGTGCCATTTCATGGTGAAAGATGGGATTGTTCTTGGGCATCATGTTTCCGCCAAGGGATTACAGGTAGACCGTCCTAAAGTGGTGGCAATTGAGAAGCTTCCACCACCGACCAATGAAAGAGGAGTGCGGTCCTTCCTTGGACACGCCGGTTTTTACAGGAGATTCATTAAGGACTTCTCAAAATACTCTAAGCCCTTATCTCATTTACTTGAAAAGGATATTCCTTTTGTGTTTAATGATGAGTGTTTAACAGCTTTTCAAGTTTTGAAGGAGGCGCTTATTACTGCCCCTATCTTGATCACACCGGACTGGACGCAACCGTTTGTACTTATGTGTGATGCAAGTGATGTAGCATTGGGTGTGGTGCTTGGGCAGCTAAGGAAGAAGAAGTTCTGCGCCATTTACTACGCGAGTAAGACTTTCGATGCGGCACAGAAGAATTACACGGTAACTGAAAAGGAGTTTTTGGCTGT
Source organism: Pogostemon cablin (assembly GCA_023678885.1). NCBI lineage: Eukaryota > Viridiplantae > Streptophyta > Magnoliopsida > Lamiales > Lamiaceae > Pogostemon > Pogostemon cablin. Next base: position 35,773,302 of record CM042951.1, read on the forward strand.
TGTGTATGCATTCGATAAGTTTTGTCAGTATTTGGTTGGCATGAAGACGATTGTGTATACGGATCACTCAGCGATTCGTTATTTGATGGAGAAGAAGAAGACGAAGCCTAGGATCATAAGATTGATTCTACTACTGCAGGAGTCTGACTTGGAGATTCGGGATAAGAAAGGAACAGAAAATGTGTTGGCCGATCACTTGTCAAGGTTGGAGACTAGGGAGCATTGTGATAATTCTTTCGAGTATATTGAAGAGATGTTCCCTGATGAGAAGATCATGGCTGTGGCTGTTGAAGGTGCCGAGCGAGCATGCGTGGTTGCAGCGCAAGGTATGGATCCATGGTACGCGGATTATGTTAATTACATTGTCATTGGTGAAATTCCAAGGGATCTCAACCGATATCAACTTGCGAAATTTCGTAGGGATGTTGAGACATTTATATGGTATGATCCATTTGTTTATAAGATTTGTACAGATTCTATTGTCCGGAGATGTGTACCCGAGATGGAAATGGAAAGTGTGTTGGAGTTCTGCCATGCACAACCGAATGGTGGGCATTTCGGAGCGCAAAAGACTGCAGCTAAGGTACTTCAATCCGCTCTTTATTGGCCTACTTTGTTTAAAGATAGTGAGAGCTATGTGGCGTCTTGCGATAGATGCCAGCGCATGGGTAATATAGGTAGGAGAGATGAGATTCCATTGCAGCCTAGCATAGTCATGGAGATATTTGATGTATGGGGGATCGATTTTATGGGGCCTTTTTCCCCGTCGAATGGGTTTCTCTACATTCTTCTTGCGGTGGATTATGTTTCGAAGTGGGTGGAAGCAATTCCTACTCGTGTTAATGATTCGAAAGTTGTTTTATCTTTCCTAAAGAAACATATTTTTGCCCGTTATGGAGTTCCGAGAGCATTAGTTAGTGATGGAGGTTCCCACTTCGTCAATAAATTTCTGGAGAAGGTGCTTAAGGATTATGGTGTTAGGCATAGGGTTACTACACCCTATCATCCGCAAGCAAATGGGCAGGCGGAGGTCTCCAACCGTCAAGTAAAGCAGATTCTGGAGAAAGTGGTAGGAACTAATAGAAAAGATTGGGCTATGAAGCTTGATGATGTGTTATGGGGGTTCCGGACCGCTTACAAGACGGTATTAGATATGTCACCGTATCAAATTGTCTATGGGAATCCGTGCCACTTACCCGTAGAAATCCAACACAAAGCGTTTTGGGCTTTGCGTCGCTTGAACTTGACCCTTAGGGATGTAAAGGAGTTGAGGCTAACTCACATGAATCAATTGGATGAGTTTAGGAGTCGTGCTTTCAAGAATTCAGAGATTTATAAGGAAAAAATGAAGAGGTGGCATGATTCTAAAATTTTGTACAAGGAGTTCAAGCAAGGAGATGAGGTACTACTTTTTAACTCTCGTTTGAAGCTTTTTGCAGGCAAGTTGAAGTCTAAATGGATGGGACCGTTCATGATTCATCGAGCCTTAGGAGGGGGGAGTTATGAGCTTATTGACAAAGATGGTGATGTTATCATGGTGAATGGGCATCGTTTGAAGCATTATAGGTCGCCGGATGATGCGTGTGTCATTTTGGATGATACCTTGATCTGATTTGGTACCGTCGTGACTCTACGACGTTAAACATGAGTGCTTGTTGAGAGCTTACTCTTCCATTTTATTGCTTTATTTCTTTTGTGTGAGTAAGAAATTTTTATATTTAAGATGCTTACTAATCGGCAATTACATCTCTTTTCAAACTTAGTTTCGACTTACGTTTTTACTAAGTTTAGGGGGGGTATGATGTTATTACCTCATTGAAGCATTAAGAGTATAATCTTTTCTTTGTATTGTTTGTTAGGGGAGTTGGTTTTTGCGGCCATGTTGAAATTTTAATCAATTTTGATGTGACGATTTTTTACAATTTGCCTAATGTTCAGTGTTTTTTTTTTGGTTGTGTTTTCTTATACGGAGATACTCATGAATGATATTATGTGGAACAATTTCTGAAGTTGTGCTCTAGATTGTACCTAATGAGGTTGAGTTGAAGCTTGAAGTATGTAGTGAATGAAGAACACTCACTTTTGGAAATCAGGAGATAGGTTCGACCAAGTCTAGGAGTGGTTCGACCTGATCAGGAGGTCGAACAAAGGCAGAGGAAGTCGAACCGGTGTTGAAAGTTGTCCAGAGAGGAGGTTCGACCAAAGCCATATAGGTTCAACCTGATCAGGAGGTCGAACCTATGGTCGAACCCGGCGTTGAAAGTTGTCCAGAGAGGAGGTTCGACCAGAGCCATAGTGGTTCGACCTGATCATGAGGTCGAACCTATGGTCGAACCTGTCAGTCGGAAGCACTCTGTTTTCCAGAAGAGGGGTTCGACCAATTCAAGAAAGGTTCGACCTGTTTAGCAAGTCGAACCCCTGGTCGAACCAAGAAGATCGTTTGTCCAGAAGAGAGGTTTGACCTCGCCATCCATGGTTCGACCAGTCCAGGTGGTCGAACCCGAGGTCGAACCAAGCCAGGTACGCGATTTAAGTTTGAATTTTCAGAGGGGTTCGATCACTTTTTCGAAACATCAAACCTCGAACCCTCTTCGAACCTCTACACCCTTGCATAAATTCTTCAATTACACTTGATTTCACACCGATTACACAACATTACACCTTGAATTATCGATTTGGTCGCGGATTTGGGCGGATTTCGTCGCGAGTTAGGGCTGAAATCGCGTTTTTGGGTGTTTTGTGTTTTCGATCGGTTTTTCACCATGGGCAAGTCACAAGGTACGTTTTTTCCAACTCAATTACTCTAGGATTGAAGGTTTAGGTAAGCAATTTGATGTGAAATAGAGAATTGATGTTGAGTATGGTTGAATTTCATGGTGAATGTTGATATTTTGATTGGTTTCATATGAATTCTTGTTTCTTGGTTTGTGGTTGATTGATTATTGATAGAACTTGGATTTTTATGTGGATTAATCAAGGATATAGAATATACCATAGAATGAGCATGTTGATTTGATTTGAAATTGATGAAATTGAAGTAGTTCATGGAGGAAAGCATGTTGAATTTTTGATTGAATTGCTCGAATTGCTTAATGCATGCTTGTTGGTTATGTTTTGATGATTAAAGAAGGTATAATTGAAGATGTTTTGAGAATGTTGAATAAGCAAGTAGTGTTGAGATGATAGTTTGTATGAATATGCATTGATGCTTGAAGTCTTGAGTAGAGTATGTGATGTGCTAGTACAATACTTGCTTTCTTGTCTTGTTGGTTGGATTGAAGTATTTGTTTTCAGGAAAGGGACAAGTATCAAGTAAAGGAAAAGGAAAAGCTGAGGAGGAGAGATCAAAGAAGAGGCATGACAGGCCTTCAAACTTGGACAAAGTGACAAGAAAACTGAGGCTACAAGACCGTTTACCTGATAACTTCAAGATTAGGATGCAAGGTTGGGATGAGATTAAAGAGAAGTGGGAAGAAGTTTCAGATAAGATAGCTCGCACTCGATACCAAGATGATGAAGCGATGAGGATAATGAGAATAGGGGATGATATATTTTGGATGTTTGATCAAGTAGGGATCCGAAGATTCATGGAGTTGAAGAGGCCGACGTACTTCCATGTTACAGCGGGAGTGGTGTGTTCGTTTGAGATGGAGAAGGACCCGCTTGGATACCCCTATCGGTGTACGTTTCAGCTTGGTGGAGTGAGTAGGAGATGGACATCTGAGGATTTCAACGAGCTGTTTGAGACACATTTGGAGATCCCTCGTTTAGAAAGTGCTGCATTCAGTGTAAAGCAATTTTGGAGGGAGATCACGGGGGAGATTCGTGATTACAAGACTAGACAGGCTCGTGCTTCCGCAATAAAGAACCCTGTCTTGAGGTACATGGACCGCATCCTGAGCAACACGTTGTTCGCCCGCTCGGAGGGCAGTGTTGTGTCTAGAGGAGAGTTATATGCCTTGTGGTGTATGTTGAATGGAGTGAAGTTCAACGTTGGAGCTTATTTTATTGCGCAGCTGAATCGATTCAAGACCATTGGTTTTCAAAAGGTGAATATTGGAGGGTTATTGATGATTTTGGCTGAGCATTACAACTTGGACCTCATCGGCATTACACCAGTAGAAGGAGAACCCGATTTGATTATGAGCACGTGCGCGAAGGGAGGGTTTGCCCATTTTAGAAATGGAGATTGGTTTTTCACGAGAGGTGTCAAGCCTTTCGAATTTATGTTCCCCTTCGACGTGAGCAACTTGACAACTATTCGGGAAGCAAGGAATAGGCTAATGAATTCTCTAGGACACACCGCTTTATCCGTGGCAGCGAAGTCGGGTGGTGATTGGAGAGCGGTAGCACAGATGTGTGCTGAGGAAAGGATGGCTGAGTTACAGCAGATTGTTGATCGAGGAGAGTTCCGTCCACCTCAGCCACAGCAGTCTGAAGAGGAAGATCAGGTAGAGGAGCAGCCGGAGATGGAGATTCCGGAAGGAGAGCAGCATGATGCGCCTCAGCATGCTCCAGGACCGCAGCAGCGGCGAGTAGTTCCAGGTACTTGGGAGCAGCTTCGCTTGATTCATGAGCAGCTGATCGCGGTGGTAGCTGCACAGCAAGAGACGAACAGGCAACTCGCGCTCGCTAACGCCAACTACGCTACGCTGAACGAAAGGTACTCTGCCTTGGATGAGCGTGTTGGTAGAGTGAGTAGTCGAGTGGATATGATGGACAAACACATTACCAGTCTATGCCGAGCTGTGGAAAATAGAATGGATGAGGATGACGATGATGATGAGGATGATGATGCTCCTAGGGAGTAGTTTCAGGTTTTCTTTTGGCTTCTCCGATTCATCTTATCTTCCATTCTTCTTTTTATTTTTACAGATTGGGGTGTGATTCATGTGTGAGTGGCATGTACTTGATATAGTTGACCTTGTATCGTTACTCTGTATATGGGTTGTTGATTATGTGCATTCATATGTTTACGTGTTTATTTTCATTTGGAAAGAGCATGAATAATTTGTTAAGTATATGGAATTCATGAGGAATTAATTTTGATTATGTGCTATATGAGTATTAGGAATTGATTACCTATGTGAGGATTTGAGCCTTTATCATGATTAATCATGATAGTTTATTCTTGAGAGAATCATTCGTATGAACGTATTCTAGAACTTGGCTTGGAGTCTTGTGTGAAACTTACAATTGATGAAATATTAGGATATGATCTTAGGCCATTTTTGATTAATTGAGTCACTTAGCCAAATTTCACCTTTCCTAATGATCTTATAAATCTTTGGTGGCCCTGTTTGAGCCTTTTAAAAGCTTTTTCTTTGGTAAGCCAATTATGAGAGCTTTAATTACCTTATTTGAGCTTTGAAAATACCCTATCCATTGGTAGAGAGAATAAGGTGAATAAGTGTGGAAGAAACAAAGGGAAGATGGAATGAGGTTCAGTAAAAAGTGCATGGTTAAATCTTGTTAGGGATAGTGCCTGAAATTGGTACCCCGAATTGCTTATACATGGGGCTTGAAGTTTCTAAGAAACAGCCGAACGATGTTCGAGAAGGGTAGTGCCTATAACTGGTACCCGAGCAATTAATAGAAGAATGATGTTGATGCAAGGAAGAGAAGGAAATTTGATAATTGCAAGTGCAAGAGAAGAATTGGAGGAGAATATGAAGGCGAATGAGAAATCAAGAACCTCCAAGGTAACTCTCTACTATTGTATTAAGTTACTATGACCAAATTTTCCTACCCTTTCCAAAGAGCCAACATTACAACCTAGAAACAAGTCCTTTGTGATCCTAGTGTTAATCTAATGTAAGTTGATTTCTGAGACCTTTGCCAAGCTTATGGTTACGCGTGAATATGAATTGATATGAGTGTTTATACTAGCCTATAGTGCCTCACGCACGAGTGAATGAGAGTAAAGACTTATCTTGTCAGTGAGATTACTTAGTGCTCCGAATGGTGTGTGATTGGATTGATTTTACATGAGTGACATATTTGATGCAAGTAATTCTTGTTTGATTCAATGAAGTGGCATGTGTAATATGTGTTGTACTTGATCTTGTTGAATTATACACGACTCCTGTGGTTTAAATTGGTTGCCTCGGGACGAGCAACATGTAAGTTTGGGGGTTTGATGAGTGTATAAATTCACAAGTTTGGCGCTATGTTTTGTGCTAGTTTTGGAGAGTTTTGATGTGGAAATAGGTGGAAAACCTATATATATTGTGAAATAGCATGAATCAGGTGTTAGTGGAGCTATTTGAGTGTTTTCTTAGCAAAAACGGAGTGAAAGGGCCAAGAATCGAAGAGACGGAGTCGAAGCCACGCGAACCGCCCAAGAAGTAGGTGGGTTCGACCTGGCTGGAGGAGGGTTCGACCTCTCCAGCAGGTCGAACCAACGTTGCTGGACATACAGAAATGGGTTCGACCACGACTCAGTTGGTTCGACCTGGCCATCAGGTCGAACCATGGTCGAACCAGTTTGCAAGAAGGAGGATTCGACCACGACGTTGGGGTTCGACTTGCCAGTTGGTCGAATCGGGAGCAAGAGTTGTCCAGTGCTGAGGTTCGACCTGGGGTTCGAACAAGGCCTAAGTGGTTCGACCTGTCCAGAAGGTCGAACCTGTGCAGAATTCTTCCAGTAGCGGGGTTCGATCTGGGGTTCGACCTGTGGCTCGGGGTTCGACCTGCTTGACGTGGTCGAACCTGTGTGCGAGAACTTACCTTATCCGGATTTTCGAGGCCGAAACGCGTGAGATCACTTAGGAAGCCCATTCCAAGCCCTAGAGACGTGATTACAAGTATAAAAGAAGGCTCATACAGAGAATTAAGAGAGCTTTTGATCGTCAATCGTAGGAGAGACAAGAGTAGAGGTGGTGATCCATTCGGAGGGCTGTGACAGAGGTTCGCTGAAGGTTCAAGTAAGAATGATTAATCTAACCATGATTGTTCCTAGATCAATCATGGGCTAGAACCACCTTGGTAGTTCTAGGGTTATGAAAGTTTCATGATGTAATTCGTGTTTCGTGTGTAAAACTCCGTACAACACTACCTGTGGTTTGTTTTATATAAGATTGCATATTTAATCCATACTCATAGTCGTTTTGTGCATCAATGATCGTTGTGTAGAGTCTGAATACATAACATGGTTATTGATTGAGTGCGTTCACTACTGAGCAGGGTTTATCGTTATAATTCTAAGTGAAGGGATTCCGAAGTATTATTAGAACTGTCTTATATGAATATTCATGAATTGAATTGAATTCGGGTTGATGAATAGGATGAAGAGTATAACTTTATAGTACCTAAAAAGGGAGATCAAATCGGGTTAGATTCTAGACGTAGAAGATAATTGATTATGATAGTACCTAGAAAGGGGGGTGAAGCATATCTCTTGCTCCGATGTTATTCACACGTGTCAAGCGCATATTTACTTGTGTCTATAGAGTAAACTTGCATGGTCTAGTGATGCGTCCACAAACCACAGGGCAGAGTCGGACACCATCACACGAGAATACGAATTGCTAGTGAAACTGGATGACCCAATGAACTACCTATCATTCTTATTGATCACAACTCACTTCTCTCTACTTTTGCTATTTCTTTTGTTATTTCGATTAGAAGTTACTATCCATTAAACCTTTACAATTACCAACATAGTCTAAAATATACTAGAAGATCACAAAATTGATATTTATCCGTCCCGTGGGTTCGATATTGTAACTTGGTCATCTTCGCGACTACAATTGATATCCTTATACTTGAGGATTAATTTGTGTGTTGAGAAAACCCCTATCAAGTTCTTGATGAACGCACTCAATCAATAACCATGTTATGTATTCAGACTCTACACAACGATCATTGGTGCACAAAACGACTATGAGTATGGATTAAATATGCAATCTTATATAAAACAAACCACATGTAGTGTTGTACGGAGTTTTACACACGAAACACGAATTACATCATGAAACTTTCATAACCCTAGAACTACCAAGGTGGTTCTAGCGCATGATTGATCTAGGAACAATCATGGTTAGATTAATCATTCTTACTTGAACCTTCAGCGAACCTCTGTCACAGCCCTCCGAATGGATCACCACCTCTACTCTTGTCTCTCCTATGATTGACGATCAAAAGCTCTCTTAATTCTCTGTATGAGCATCCTTTTATACTTGTAATCACGTCTCTAGGGCTTGAAATGGGCTTCCTAAGTGATCTCACGCGTTTCGGCCTCGAAAATCCGGATAAGGTAAGTTCTCGCACACAGGTTCGACCACGTCAAGCAGGTCGAACCCCGAGCCACAGGTCGAACCCCAGGTCGAACCCCGCTACTGGAAGAATTCTGCACAGGTTCGACCTTTTGGACAGGTCGAACCACTTAGGCCTTGGTCGAACCCCAGGTCGAACCTCAGCACTGGACAACTCTTGCTCCCGATTCGACCAACTGGCAAGTCGAACCCCAACGTCGTGGTCGAATCCTCCTTCTTGCAAACTGGTTCGACCTGATGGCCAGGTCGAACCAACTGAGTCGTGGTCGAACCCATCTCTGTATGTCCAGCAACGTTGCTTCGACCTGCTGGAGAGGTCGAACCCTCCTCCAGCCAGGTCGAACCCACCTACTTCTTGGGCGGTTCGCGTGGCTTCGACTCCGTCTCTTCGATTCTTGGCCCTTTCACTCCGTTTTTGCTAAGAAAACACTCAAATAGCTCTACTAACACCTGATTCATGCTATTTCACAATATATATAGGTTTTCCACCTATTTCCACATCAAAACTCTCCAAAACTAGCACAAAACATAGCGCCAAACTTGTGAATTTACACACTCATCAATAGCCCCTGCTCAACTGGCTCTGAATGGTTGGGCTGCCTTGATGGGAATTTTGGTTCTTTTCTGGAAAAGAAAATACTCTTTCTTGACTACCGCCAAGATTAACTTCCTGTACTGGCTCACCCCGAATCACCGGACGAAGGGTTATTACTATTTGGTACCGCACCATACCAATCTCGTTGCTTCCCTGTCCAGTTTCATTAAAGGGTGGAAGGATCCCTGGTTTTGGGTTCGTGGGTCCTAGAGAGGAGACTCTGTATATGACCTCGGGGACCCTCAGAATCCCACTGTGCTCCCCAGAAGTTCTTTCTTCAAGCCTGTCCTCAGTGCGTGTATGTTTCTGTTGGTTTTTTTCTTCTTTTATATGGGACCTTCTAACAATTCCTTTTTTAATCTGTGTAGTAGGAGATACGTGCGCCCTCGAGACACTGTCGGCCGAATTTCAGAAGGCTTTTTATCGTGTTCGCAAACTCTCTGAGACGAGACGTAATTACTAGCGCATTCTCCGAGGGAATAAACTTTTTATAACCGGCTTTACTACCATGTCCATAGCCATGCCAGGTAGTTTATTTGTGATTATTTCTTATCCAAAGAGCTTGTTGTATAGTTCTTCCTCTTGTATTAATCTTCCTTCCTTCTATTTTGTCACCTTTAGGGGAGGGAAAACGCCTTATGCCCGACCCTGTTCGCATGGGTATTCTCCTGTCCGTTCACCAGCGGGTTGCCCTTTCTAAAGGGAAAAAGAGAGTGTCCCAGACTTCCCCTCTGAAGACCTCTGGAGTCCCTCTTGCTGTGCAGCCCCTTACATCTGTTAGGTTGGAGAAGCTTCGAATCTCATTTCTAAGAGATTAGAGGCCGATCTCGTTCGGGTGTCTACTTTGGGTCATCGGGAGGGGGTTTCTAAGAAAGCCTCTGGAGCCCCAAAATCCAAGAGAGGGGCGACTGGGCTCACAGCCCCTAAGCCTGTTGCTCCGAAATAGAAATATAAACTGATGGACGAGACTTCCGAAAAGGATACTCAAGATAGCACTGCTTTTACTACTCGTCCTCCGAAGAGAACCAAGGATGATGATATGGGTGTTGTCATCGTTGGCTCTTCCGTAGCTCCTCAGGAGACCATTGAAGTTTGAGATATCCGATCTTTCCCCTCTCCTGATACCCTTGTCTGATCTTCTTTTGTTACTTTTGGCACGTCGCGAGGTTCTCTTCCGTCCGAGGCTCAGCAGACATTCGGTGGTACTTCCTATGATCTGGCATCTCACTGTTTCCCTTTCGAGATGTGGCGATATTACCAAGAAAAGACTCCTCTGCGGTTCTGGTCACACGGTGGTCCCTCTTTCGAGGGTGCCTCTTCTGCTCTGCCTGTGTCGGATGATGCTACTCCGTTCCTCCCCGTAGATCCTGTGGTTGATCAGGAGCTATCACAAAAGTATGGCCATTTAGATGAGATTGGAAAACCTTCGTCCGAACTCAAGAGCTCCTGCTCGATTTTGACGCTCCCGAGTGTTTGGCTCGTGCTTCCACCTTCCCCTTCAAGAGGTGTACTCATGAACTCCTTGAACGTATGGAGAGTATGTCTGCCAAAGATTCTCTTTATTGCATTTCTGGCCATGCAAGTCGGCTAGCACTTCATGGTGCACTCGTGAACTCCTTGCATCGTATTTCCGAGTTGGAGAGATGTGACTCCCATCTGCAAGATGAAGTTACTTCATTGGCTCAAAAGGTGAGGGACTATGAGAGAAAAGTATCCGACGCCGGCGCGACTGAGGCTCTAATCAGGGGCCAGTTGAGGGTTGAGCAAGATAAAAGAGCTGAGCTACAGGGAATCTTTGACCTCCTCCGTGCTCGATATGATAGCCTGTTAGCCAAATCCGAGGATGAGAGGAGCGTTCAGGAGCTCCAGATCAAGGTGCTTTCGGATACGATTGCAGCTTCGGAGGTCAAACACACCAGGAGGAGATTGTGGCAAAAGAGAACTAACTCCAAGCCGAGCTATCTCGGGTTCAGAGTAATTTGTATGCCCTCCGAATATCTTTTGAACAGAAACTTGAAAAGGCGCGGCAGGAGAGAGAAGCGTCAGAGATTTTCTACACTCAGAAGATTAAGGCATCCAAGGATATTATTGCAGAGGTCTTGAGGGAGCATGATACTGCCTTGGCTGAGATGGAGCGTGCAAATGATGCTTTCATTCTATCAGAGGCAGATAATCAATACTATGGGGAAGTTATCCTTCCGAAGACCAGGATTCACTACTTCTATTCTTGCGCCTCCACTTTTGCCCAAGCCTCTGCTCAGAGACCCTATCCTGATTGCCTTGATGACATGTGCAGCATTCTCCATCAAGCGCTTAGTGAGGAGAAGATGCCTCTGGGGAAGACACTGTAGGATGACCTTGATTTTGGGATGCTCGGTGGGTATTCTAACTTCATCACTGACGTTCCCAAGGAGTCCATCGAAGGGTCCGAGGAGGGTCATCCGATGAAGAATTTGCTGATGATGTCTTAGCTCTCGCCTTGGTTGATTCTGGGGTTGAGGATCCGCCTGCAGTAGTTCCCGCTGAATCTGTAAGGGGGCCTATTCAAGAGTTTCCCGCTGAGCCTGAGCTTCCCACACTCGGTAGTGCACATATTCTTAGTCAAATCACTTTTGTCGAGATTTTCCCAGCTTTGTCTATCGAGGCTGCTACAACTCCTTCAATTCCCCCAGCCCCAGAGATCGCTCTTGCCTCTGATCATGCCGCGAACGTCGACATTTTGTTGAGGCCAATGACCTCCGTGGCTCCCTTGGGTGCTTCCAAAGATGCGGTACCGAGGAATGGGGATCCATAATCTACAGAGGTGGTTGGTTCCGAAGCCTCCCTAGCTGATCAATGAAGTATCACCGAGCCTCTAGTGTCGAATATGACATTTTTTCCTTGTTCAGATATTCTGTATCTTTCTTGCCTTCCCTTTATTCATGTTTGATAGGACCTTGAATTACTCTTACTTTCGTTGTAACTCATTCATTTGTGAATAAAGTGCCTTCTTTTTCCTGTCCGTTGCTCTTGCAAGGGTGTTCTGGTAACTTGCCCCTAATTTCAAACATAACTGCCATTTTCTATCGTGGGCTGTCACGTCGTTGGTCAGGTATCTCCTGTATTAATCTGGGCTCTCCTTTGTTCTTGGGAGTTGTAAGGTCTCTTCATTTCCGCCGTTGGATCTTAGCCGTTTTTGTTCCATAAATTTCCATGAAGATACCTGCCACGCCTCACTTTGTCTGATAGTTTCCCTTTTGATTTTTTGAAATTCAAATCCTCTGTATCCTCTCTCCTATATTTTCATTTTTTCTTTAACCTAATTCCCCTGATATCTTCGCAACTTCTCAACATTTTGCTATCTTTGTGCATTTTGAGAATCCCACTTTCTTCTTCAGTCTTTTTGCCCAACCCTAATTTTCAAATTCTCAATTCGATTCTCCATTTGAGTGAACAATGTCTAGTCAGGTACTCCACCCCCGCATGATATTCAGGAAGTGAATACCTCCGATGATTTGTCGACGCGGCACGCACGGCCTGGTGCCCGCAGCTCTAATCATCTATGCCGGATGGCACATCCTAATCTGAGAGATTTATCTGTCTTCTTCCTCGAGCGGGAACCAGGCTTCTGTCCATTCTTCCGACTGGTAATCGATCCCTGATGTGCCGGCTGCCGGTGTTGGTGGTGCCACAATATTCATCGATGCTGATTTGGGCGCGATACTTCCTCTTAGCGTGGGGAATTATCTTCCTACTCGCCACGATGTTGGTGACTTGGGGGTTGTTTTTCGAGGGTTGGCCCAGCATCTTAGTTGGGTGCCAACTACCAGGTTGTCTTCGGAACAATTGGAAGAGCTTCACCAACAATACGATAACCCTAATATCATCTTTGAGCTTCCCTTGGGTGGAGTTCCTATTTTCGAGCCTCCTCCCTATCGTACAGCATTCTATTACTCTTTCTTTCTTGCCGGGGTGTGCCTTCCGATTTCTCTTGTTGTTGGCCTACTGTTGCAAAGGTGGGATATGGCTATAGGCCAACTGTTGCCCTCTTCTTGGTTGCGCCTAATCTCCACCATGTTGTTGTTCCATGTGTTGGGCCACACTATCCGAGATCTGTTTGAGTTAGAGTTTCTCTTTGTTTATGCTGCGTCTAGCCGTTCTAGCAGTTTCTACCACTTGTTGCCTCGCAACAATCATCATTTTATGGAGGCTTCTGACGTCATTGGTCAGAGCTGGGAGAGAGCCTGGTTTTGGCTAGGTGGTGACTATCGCACTCGCGTCAATGGTGCCTCTTTGACTTTTTCTGTTCGATTTCTACCGTTGGATAAGTGTACGATCCTTTCTTGCCTCCTGAGCCCTAGCTTACATGTCTTTTGTAGTTTTTGATGTCATTTTTGCGTAGGTCCTCCCCCTCGTCCTCTTGAACTGTTGAGCGATGTCTTTCGCCGAGTCTACGAAATCTTATCTCGTGGAGGGAACATTTATCGGGTCTCTTCACTGCTTTCCGAGCCTATCCTGGTTTCAACTGGGTTGTCCACTTTTGGCCGCGGCGCAACCACTGGTGCATTCCTTTTCCTGGCTGTCCTGCTCTCTTTATTCTATGACTAACTTTTTTTCCTTCTTTTCTTTCCAGGTGAGCTCCGGAATGCACTATTCCCTGTGGGGTCGAATGGTTCCGTGGCTGGTTTGTCATTAACCCCGTATAGATATGTTTACCACTTTTGGATGATGAAGCTGATCCCGATTATCTTGCACGTTCTCTGCCTCCTGACGAAGATGCGGAAATGGATGACCTATCTATTGGGTCCGGGGACATGAAGCTTGGTGAAGATTTGTTGGTTAAACAATTTACCGAGCATAGGGTTCTGCCCCCCTTGTCACCTCCCCATCTGCATCCGCGTTGCTCTGTCATTGTTCCTTCTGGTATTTCTGCTATCCCTAGATCTGGATGTCTGCTTCTTCTCCTCTGCTCGGAAAAAGTAAAAGAAGTGTTTACGAGCATGATAGGCCTTCTCATTCGATCAAAATCAGCTTCGTGCCTCATTCATTCCCCTTCGCTGGTGAGTTCGATCTCCTTGCTAAGAGACTAAGGGGGATAATCACTTCCCTTTGAGCTTCCTCCTTCTTTTCGTGTTTATTACATTCTAATCCGTGTTACCCTTTTACAGATCTTCCTCCCATCAATTCCGAGGTAGAAATGCCGCCTAAAAAGGATCCCGATGAGGATCTAGAAGAGGATCCGGAGGAGGATCCAGAGAAGGATCTAGAAGAGGATCCCGAGTTGGGGATTGGCAGCGGCTTTGAGGTCGAGGATTACGACATGATGGTTGGTCCAGACAGGAGGTCTATCCCTATGGCCGATGTCAGCTCTGTTCCCTCAACCTCTCGAGCAGTTCCGACAGTCCCTTTTCCTAGTCTGGATCTAGAGGGATCAGTTGCTGCTACCAATCCCATCAATATGGATGTTGAGGCTGCCAGGTTAGCTGCCGAGAGAGCCCGTGAATGAGGGAAAGGTAGGGCAGAGGAAGGTGATGAGCCTGCTCTGGCCAAGTTGCGAGAGCTAGGGCTCCAAGGCTTTGTTGCGGGTGTCAGTTCTCAGGTCCCGCGTCAAGCTTTTCCGATCATCATTCCTAGCTCTCTTTCCTAAGACTTCTTGAGTTTTCCTGTGATGGCTGGAGTTACCGTCGCTTCTCTCACCTCTTCTCTGCACTTTATGGATCAGTATCGTGTGTTCACCAGTTGACTTATCGATCACTCTGAGGGATCTTTTGCCAGTATTGAGGAAATAATACATACTCTGAAGGTTGAGAATGCTGAGTTGAACTCCCTTGTGACGCACTAGAGGGAATGATTGGCTATTTTGGAATTCGAGGTTGATATAGGCGGGCTACTCTCGAGTCTGTGGAGGCGAGTTTAACCGAGATTTAGATTGCTAGAGATGTTGCAAGAGTCGAGGCCGCTGAGGCACGCACTGGGTTGATTGAAGCCGAGGCTCACATCCAAGCCTTGGAACAGCGTATTCCTCATCCCGGCTTAGCAGAAGAAAGGGCCGTTCGTGTGGAAGCTCAGTTGAAAGAAATGGAGGATAAGATGGCGAGCATTTTCCATTCTTTTGGCAGCCGAAAAAAAGATTGATGTCTTCCACATTTTCTGTTCACCGACTGGTTCCTGCTTTGCCCCGGTTTTGATGTTGTTTGTGATTTTTTCTTGTGATGGCTTCGTAGATATTTGAATATTGACTGCTTTCATTTGTGTTTTGCCCACGTCGGGGGGGTTGATTCTCATGTTGGTTTTTTTATAGTATCAATCTTTGGAGAATGCCGATTATTTACTGTTGATGTGTGTACCTGTTGTGTTTTTGTATGTGCTCATCCTTACTGTGCTTCATCGCTTGTTTATTCCTCCTCTGTGCAGACGTTCATTCTGTTGTTTGGTGAATCCCTATTCTCGCATGACTGCCCACAATTCTGAGGTTGTAGCTCTGTCTCCACGCTCTGCTCTCTACTTTGTATTGGCTCCCGAGCCTCCGAGTATATCCAATCCATTTTATACGCTGTCCCGAAGTTCCTCTCCATTCTGATCCCGATATCTCGCTCCCGAATTACTTATACCCTGCTGTTAGGTATATTTGCCCATATTCATTTCCCGCGATGTATGGAAGAGATTTCCTTTTACTTTAAACCTAAAATTCCGATCTTTGTACACATCCGTTCTGTGTACCTAATCGCGTTCTATTTTGACGCCCTTCCGAGGTCGATCCCCCTATACCAGGGGCTCCTCCTACCAGCTCTTTTAGTTTTACTCTTCGATATCTTGGTTTCAACTTCCTAGTCTGATGCCTCGGCATCTTTTTTCCAATTTCCCAAATTCGACATTTCCGCCTTTTTTTTTCGTTTGGTTCTACCTCATTAATCTGCCTTGCCATTCCATTCTTGATGCCTCAGCATCCTTGTTCCATTTTCCAAATCTGATGTTCTCACCTTTTCATCCTAGTTTGATTATGCCTTTTTAATCTGCCTTACCTTACCATTCCTGATGCCTGGGCCTCCTTGTTCCCATTTTCCAAATTTAATTTTTTTTTAATATTTCCTGATGTTATGGTATCCCTTTAACCATGCATAAATGCATTGACATTCTTAACCATATACCATTAAAAAGATTTCTCTAGATTGATATCCTTAACCATATATCATCAAAAAGATTTCCATACACAATTTGCACTTTCATATAGTATGGCCTAATGCCTTGATTAAAAGCTGTAAAAAGTCGTGTCACCAACCTCATTCGACCTCGCCTTCTTTTTCTTTTACTGATAATATTTCTTCAAATATTGGGCATTCCACGGGTGAGGTATCTTTTTGCCATTTACTTGTTCTAACTCATATGCTCCTCCTTCCAGAATCCTCTTGATTACGTAAGGACCTTTCCAGTTTTGGCCAGTGCTCTGTGCCATTGGGCCCACTATTTTTCGTAGCACAAGTTCTCCATCTTTGAACCTTCTCAGTTTTGTCTTGGAGTTATAAAATCTCTCTGCTCTCTGCTTGTAGATCGCATTATGTAACTCCGCCTTCAATCTCTTTATTCCAATAGGTCTAGCTCTCTCGGATCAATTCATCGTTTGCCCCTTCTTGGTGGAGTGTGACTCTAGGGCTGGGCTCTCCTATTTCCACTGGTATCACAGCCTCAGCATAGAAGGCCATTGAGAAAGGGGTTTAATTGGTGGATGTTCTCGTCGTCGTCCAGTAGGACCAAAGCACTCCCGGTAATTCTTCTGGCCATTTCCCATCTAGCTTTTCCAACCTGGCTTATAGTGCGTGTTTGATGATCTTATTCACTGCTTCAACCTGCCCATTGGATTGCGGGTGGTATGGTGTTGGGGACCATTTCTTAATGCCGTAGTCTTCACAAAACTTTCTTAGCTTGTCGTTGTCAAACTACTTGCCGTTGTCCGTCACTATGGTAAATGGTATCCCGAATCGGCATATGATATTCTCCAATATGAACTTCTCGACCCTAGCCTTGGTGATCGTCGAGAGGGGCTCAACCTCTGCCCACTTTGTGAAATAATCTACTACCACGATAGCAAATTTGTTTTCTCCTTTTTCGATCGGAAGTGGTTAGATTAAATCAATCTCCTATTTCGCAAAAGGCCATGGGCAGAACACCGAGGTTAATTGCTCCGAAGGTGCTCTCACAATCGGAGCCAGTCTTTGACATGTCGCGCATGCCCTCGCATATTGGGTGGTGTCCTTCATTAACGTCAGCCAAAAGTAACCTTGCCTGATCACCTTGTGGGCTAAAGCGATCCCGCCCGTGTGGTTTTCGCATATGCCTTTATGAATCTCTGCTAGCACATAGCCTGCTACTTCGAGAGCTAGGCATTTCAAGAGTGGTACCGAATACCCTCTCTTGTACAACTTTCCTTCCAACAAGACATACCTTGCTGACCGAAACCTAATTTGTCGAGCTTTATCCTTGTCCGCGGAAGTCCTTTCCTCTTCCAGACATGCCCTGATTGGGGTCATCCATGACCCCTTTGTTGGCTGATCGTCTAAGGCCCACACGGTGGCATCCAAAGGGTTCTCCTGCCCTACTATATTGATGTTATTCAGGTCCTCGGGGTTTGATGCTGTGGCGAGCTTGGCTAATACGTCCGTCCCCATATTATCTTTCCTGTCAATGCATTCCAGGAATACCTATTTAAACTTCTGCAATATGCCGGCCGCTTGCCCTCTATAGTGGCTCATGTGCTCATCCCTAGCCTCGTATTCTCCTTTCATCTGGTTTACTATCAATTGTACCATCAGCTCATCTGCTCCCATGGCCAATGCCATCCTTAAATCGTTCAGCAGAGCCTCGTATTCTATCTCGTTATTGGTAGCCAAAAAACTGAATTGGATAACTGTCGAGAAGGTTTTTCCAGATGGGGTTTGAATGATTATTTCGGCATCCGACGCCGTTCACGTGCATAACACAAGGTTTTCTCTTTTTCTCTTCGGTTGGGGCTGGAAAAGTTAGCTCCACTATGAAGTCTGCCATGACTTGTCCTTTGACTGCATTCCTCGATAGATACGTTATGTCAAACAGTCCTAATTCAATCGACAACTTCAGCAGCCTCCCCGCTGCGTCTGGTCTTTGGAGCACTTGCCTTAAGGGGAATGTCGTCAGTACTTCGATGGTATGTTCCATGAAGTATGGCCTTAGCTTCCTTGAACTCATGACTAGAGCATACGCTATCTTCTCTATTATCGGGTATCTGAGCTCTATGTCTCTCAGGGATTAGCTCACGAAGTATACTGGATTCTAATTCTTTTCTTGTGTTTTGACCAGTACTAAACTGATCGCGTTTCCCGACACTGCTAGGTACAGCTACAATGTTTCACCTGGTGAAGGCTTGGAGAGGATCTTAGGATCCGATAGATCTCTTTTTATCTCATCAAACGCCTCTCTACATTCATTTGTCCATTCAAACTTTACTTTTTTAATGACATCGAAAAAGGGTTTACACTTATCCGATGCTTTTGACATGAATCTGTTCAGAACGGCCAACCTACCCGTCAGATTCTGAACCTCTTTCATGTGCCTGGCGAGTCCATTCTTATGATTGCCTCCACCTTCTTTGGGTTCATCTCGATCCCTCTTGAGCTGACCAAATATCTGAGAAAGCTTTCATTGCTCACTCCAAAGGTGCATTTCTTCGGGTTTAGTTTCATTTCGTAGTGTCAGAAGATTCCGAATACCTTTCTCAAATGGTCGAAGTGGTCCATTCTTTTCAAGCTCTTTACTACGGTGTCGTCGACGTAGACCTCGACTATCTTCCCAATATCCTCCTCGAACATCTTGTTCACCAATCTTTGATAAGTGGCCCCCGCGTTTCTCAGGCCAAACGGCATGTTGTTCCACTCATGGACTCTATTTCCGCAGAAGAAGGCGATATTTGCCTTATCATCTGGGAGCATAGGAATTTGATGGTACCCCGAGAACGCATCCATGAAACTCATTATTTCGTGTTCTGCCATTGTATCGACGGGAGTGGGTAGCTATCCTTCGGGCATGCCTTGTTTTGATCGGTGAAATTGATGCATAGTCTTCATGATCATTCTTTCTTCTTAACCATAATTGGATTTTGCACTCTTATGGGGTGCTTACATTCGCTGATTCTTCCGGTTGCCAGCAGTTTGTGCACTTCCAGTTCCATAGCCACATTTTTCTCCGGGCTAAACTTTTTTTTTCTGATAGAATGGCGGGATGCTGGGGTCAATATTCAGCCTGTGACAAGCGTACTTCGGATGTACCCCTAGTGTTTTGTGGCGGGATGCTGGGGTCAATATTCAGCCTGTGACAAGCGTACTTCGGATGTACCCCTGGTGTTTTATTTGGGTTCTAAGCGAGCACGTCTAGGTTTTCTTTCAGTAACTGGGTTAGCTTTTCTTTGAATTCGCTTTCCCATTCCGTTCCGATCTTGACCTTGATATCGGCATTTTTTTGGATCTAGCTGTACCACTTCGGTGTTTCCAGCTGCCGAGGCCCCTTCTTTCGATTTCATCCTCGGATCTTCATCTGGCATCACCTGCTTTTGCCTTAGCACCTTTACCGCCATTTATTTCTTTTTTTGCATCCGGATATTCGGATCCGGGTGTATTCCCTTTTCCTCTACCAATGCCTTATTTCCTTGCCCTTCTGTTCCTATTCCCCCTGCTATTACCAGTATCCCTTCCTCCTGTTTCTTATTCTCTTGCTCCCTTTTCGGAGCTCTTCGGGTTTCTGACCATACTTCTGGACTTTCTTCCTCTTTCATGATGTCTTCGAAACTCAGCATCTCATAATCCATGTCATGATAACTTTGACTTTCTACTTTCTCTATGAACGAGCATTCTCTCGCTCTCCTTTGATTTCCTATTACCGTCGCAACCTGCCGTCTGCCGTGACAAATTTGAGGCATTGATGGAGGGTGGACGGAATAGCCCCGAATGCATGAATTAACGGGCGTCCTAGTATGCAGTTGTACGTAGAGGCTTGGTCCACGACCTTGAATGTCAACTATTTCTGCATCCGAGTTTTTCCATTCAGGCCTTCCAGATGAACTGATAAGTCAACCTCCATAGTAGGTCAGGTCAGTGCATTGCCGAACCCCTTGATCTCATCACCGCAAGGCCTCACCTTGTGATGACGTTCTCCTCCCAAATTTTTGAATACCTCTTTAAAGATTATGTTGGCATATGCTCCAGTGTCTACCAAACATCTATGGACTTTGACCCCCAAAAGTATCGGCGAAATGACTAAAGGGTCAAAATGAGGGGTACTTACCCTGTAGAAGTCGATTTCGGTGAAGATGATGTCCGCTTCTGTTATCCCCTTTTAACCCAAGGTTAGCGACCATACTTGAGGGATTTGTTGATCTAAGTCTCTCAGCTCAGCCTTCTTCTTCCTCTTGGATGCCGTGGTGAATGCTTGAGAAGTTCCTATGTAGGGGGTTTCCTCTGCTGGCTCCATCATGTGTATTTCTCCCTGTCTATCTCGTCTGGGGATTGGCCCCCCGATCCTGTTGAACACTGTTGGTCGTCCTGGAGGTGGAGGGGGTAGGGGCATCGCTCCGTCATTCCGCCCTCTACTTGGGACCTCGGTCGACCCGAGAAAGGGGAAAGATTAGCGTCTCTCCTGTACACACTCGGCCTCAGGGCTTGCAACATCTCTCTTAACTTCTTTAAATAACTTCCACAGTTCCATGATAAGATCTTGGAATTGGTCTCTATTGTGCCCATGTGTCAGGTGGTACATGCAATATTTTCGAGGGTTGGTGAGTTCCGAGGATCGAAGGACAGGTCTCGGCGTCCGAAGGACTTGTTGATCTTTAACATAGTAAAAGACTTCGGCAATATTCAAGTTAGTTCCAGACTTCAGCTCTTCATACATTTGCTGCACCTTGGTATCTTCCATAAATGGTTTGAAGATGGTCGGTGCTTTGTATTCCTTCGTTCCTCCGGTGTTCACTCTCTTCTTGTTAAGTTCCACCGAAGTGCTCTTATTGCTTGCCTTCTTTGCCATTTTAGAGATATCTTCTGCTTGGATGTACTCGTTCGCCATGACCATGAAGGCCGCGTAGAAAGCATGCAGTTTGAGTTGCGTTGCCTTCCACAAACTAGTCTCTGGGTGCAGTGCTCCCATCACTGTGATAAGGCAGGCTTCGTCTCCCATGACTTTCCCCATAGACCTCTGCTCGTTGAACCTTTTCAGAAAATCCCGTAAGCTTTCTGTCGAGCCCTGATGAATATTTGCCAATTTGTGCTTTGGCTCCTTCGGTGCCCCTAGGTATGAATATTGCATTAGGAATACCTCCATCAGCTCTCCCCAACTTTTGATGGAAGCTGCTGGGACCGCCCTAAACCAGGCGTGAGCTTTGTTTCCCAAGGTCAGCGAGAACATTCGACATAACGTGATCTCATTCGCACCTTGCGCTCTCATCCACATCAGATATTTTTTAATATGTGAATATGGGTCGTAATCACAATTGAAGATCAAGCTAGAGGAAAACTTGATTCCCTGTTGCCCAGGAGCGTTGGTGATCTCCGCCGTGAAAGGTGAAGGACCTATCGAGGTCTGAAGGATTCTTCCTGCTCTAGACATCTTCTTTTCCAGATCTACGAAGCGCTTGTTCACCTCTTCATTTATCAGGGCTTGAAGATCTCCCATTTGCGCGCTCGGAAACATCTCCTCTTTCTCTATCCACGCTCTCCTTTGGGCTTCCTTTTGTCTCATCCCTTTCCGCGAAGTGGATTTTCCATTCTTTCTGGTCCGAGATAGAGACAACTCGGTTGTAGGTAGGTCTTCCCAAGAAAGAACTTGACTCTCTCATGAGCAAGGTACCGAGGATGTGCAAGATCTCTGGTTTCTCAGCCTTCTACATCTGTAATGTCTCCTTTGAGAGACAGAGAGAGTCCTTCGTGGAACTTTGTTCTCCTCCGGCATTTCCCAAATCGCAGGTCAGCCCTTCCTTTGGTTCTGCGGGTGAGGTTGGCAAAATTCTATCATTCTCGGTCCATTGCTCATTGGATGATTTTTAATTTCCTTATTCCTTCTGGGTTGTGGTTGTGCTTGAGCTCCGTCCCCTGTCGGCACCTCCGGCGGTGGGGAATTTCTTCTCTCTGGATTTCTTCTGTGATGAGGCTGCCTGTGAGTTCCTATTTCTGGGCAATGAAAGTATTCGCTTTGCCCTCTTTCTAGTGGGGTCTCGTTTATACTCTCTCTTTCTTCCACGTTCCTCCTCCGTATAAAGTTAATAGTCTCTCTAGCATCCCCTCTGCTGTGCTCCTTTCTAACATCCTTCCTTCTCTCCAGGCTTTCCCTAGATCGCCATGGCTTGCTCCCCGAGGGCCACTAAAACTCAACCTCGCCGGTGGGACTGGGGGAGCTTTTGCGGTGTACTCATCAATTACCTTTTAAATTTTCTTGTTCATTTCTTTTGTCTTTAGGGGATTGCTCAGATTAGGGACAGGAATAGACCTCGCTGGAGTGGGAATCTCCATGATTAGTGTGCTAATTTGGACATGATTTCCACTCCTTGTGATGTTTTGCTGGGCCCTAGAACATTCTCCCATCTCTTTAGGTCCCTGGGTTGCAAATCCTTCACCCCCCATCTTGACTTACCGACGTAGAACAAAACTCAAAGATTTCCCTCACAAAGAACAAACCCAAAACTCACAAATAAAAAGAACAGGGATGGCTAATCGTAGCATTCCCACAGATGACACCAGATGTTGACGACTGTTCTTGGTTCATTAATTTACTGTATGAGGGATTAAAGTTTTTAATAACAAAGCTAAGAACGAATACCATCAAATACAATAAACACCAAAATGGAGACCAGTAAAGAGATCAAAGCCTTTCAAAGAGTCAATTCCCACCAAAGAAGACAACTAATTTTATTACTCTCCTTTAGAACAACACTCGTCTTTTTTCCGATTCTTACAAGTGCAATGTCTAAAGTGAATGCTCTAAAAAACCTGCCTCTCTCCTGTGAGAGAGGCTATTTATATTATCTCAAATGCCCTAGCATCGGACCAATCGTCTTGTGCCACCTGGATGAAACAATTCGCCTTTAATGAAGCTGTCTAGTACCCCGACTAGTTGCAGGGGTGGTCTGAGCGCCGTTTGTTGCACTGCAAGAGTTTGCAGTGTGTCTCCATCCTTTTCTGGCTTCCCATTGGTTGTTGGAGTCAGGCTCGCCAGTCAACTGTTGTCTTCTACTTAGGAATGGCGCCCAAGATATCTCCTCTTCCTGTTAGTGTTGTCTTCTAGCCTGCGGTACTTGTACTCTTTCATAATGATGCCTGTCCTCTGTTGTCCTACTTTTGCCGTCCTTCTTTGGTCTTCGGACAGGTTGGCTTTCGGTGCTGGGGAGTCCATTCGAGGCCTCGGACAGGGGAAATATGAACGCCAAGGTGGCTTCCGGCCGAGGGTGCTTCCTGGGCTTTCGAACTATTGTGGATCTTATAGGGCTGCCTTAATTCCCTTCTCCTCTAAGTCCTTCGGCTGGGCTGCCGAGGGGTTGGGCCTCCCCTTTCAAGTATCACGAGCCTATTGGGCCTCTCGGTCCTAACAAACATGGGGGATATAATACTCATAACAAAACCCATGAAGCATTGGTTTGAAGAATTGAAGAATCAGGAAGAAGGATCAGTGCTTTTAGATAATGATCAATCTTGTAAGATTAAGTGAGTGGGATCCATCAGATTACTTATGTTTGATGGAGTTCAGAGGCTTCTTAGAAATGTTAGGTAGGTTTCTGGATTAAAAAGGAACCTATTCTCCCTTGGGATGCTTGATTCTCAAGGATGTGATTCAAATCTGAAAAGTGGAGTTCTCAAAGTGACTAAGGGTGATAAGATAGTCATGAAGGGAACTAGGAGATCAGATTTGTACTTTCTGGAAGGAAGTGTTGTTGTTGGACAGATACACAACACTGATCAGCATGATGATGCCAAGCTGTGGCATGGTAGGTTGGGACATATTAGTGAAAGAGGAATGTAAGAATTGACTAAACAAAAACTAATCAAGTTCAGTGCAGATGATAAGATTAGACAATGTGAGCATTGCATTCTTGGCAAGTCCAAGAGACATAAGTTTGGTGAATTAGAACATACAACCAAAGCAAGAATGGATTATGTTCATTCTGATCTTTGGGGACCTTCAAAGACAATAACCAGAGGTAGAGGAAGATACATAATGACCATAATTGATGATTATTCAAGAAAATTATGGGTTTATGTTCTGAAAACTAAGGATGAAGCATTTATCACATTCAAAACTTGGCTGACAGAAACTGAGAATAGTACAGGGAGAAATTTGAAGTACTTAAGGACATACAATGGATTGGAATTTGTATCTGAAGGGTTTAATTCATACTGCAAGGAAAGAGGGATTAAGAGACACAAGACTGTCCCTA
The DNA here is from genome assembly GCA_023678885.1 of Pogostemon cablin. Taxonomy (NCBI): domain Eukaryota; kingdom Viridiplantae; phylum Streptophyta; class Magnoliopsida; order Lamiales; family Lamiaceae; genus Pogostemon; species Pogostemon cablin. Next base: position 35,797,594 of record CM042951.1, read on the forward strand.
AAATTCCTCAACAAAATGGCATTGCAGAGAGGATAAATCAGACACTTTTGCAAAGAATCAAATACATGTTGAGCAGTACAGGCTTAAGCAAGATGTTTTGGGGAGAATTAGCTATAACTGTAGCTTACCTAATCAACTTATGTCCTGCTACAACTCTGAATTTCAAAACTCTAGAAGAAGTGTGGTCAGGTAAGGTCCCTAGTTACTCACACCTTAGAGTTATAGGTTGTCAAGCATATGCTCATGTGAAACAGGATAAGCTGGAACCTATAGCACTTAAATGTGTTATGATAGGTTATCCTAAGGGAGTAAAAGGGTATAAACTATGGTGTTATGATGAGAACAGGCTCATGGTCAGTAGAGATGTTATTTTCATTGAAAACAAAATGCCACTGATCAAGGATGATCAGAGCAGACAATCTGAGCTTGAGGTGGAATCTCAAGACATGATCAGAGCAAGTGAAAGTGAAGATAACTCCACTGACAAGTGTATAGATGAAGTATCAAGGATTCAAAAACAACTAAATACTTATCAACTTGCGAGGGATAGATAGAAAAGAACTATAGTGCCACCTGCAAGGTATGTACAAGCTGATATAGTGTCATTTACACTATATAAAACAATTGAAGTTGAAGCTTATGAACCTAGAAACTACACTGAAGCATTGGCTGGTCAAGACAGTAATAAGTGGCTCATAGCCATGAAAGAAGAATTGTTGTCTTTGAACAAAAATGGGACATGGAAAATAGTTGACAAGCCAAAATCTCAGAAGTTGGATGGATGTAAGTGGATATTCAAGAGGAAACTGATGAGTGGTATTTTCACCTAAATTTTAGTGTGTTTTTATGTGTGTTTTTGTATATTTTTATCCGTATTTATGTGTATTTTGGTTGTGTTTTGTGTTTTTATGGAAATATGTGTGAATGAGCTTAAAAGAAAGACGTAGAAAAAAGAGGATCTCAATTCGGAGTTGAAACGAGGGAGAACGAGCCGAAATAAAATTGTAAAAATAGGGGTTGCACCAATACGGCCTGCCATTTCAAGTACACGAGCCGTGTCATGCTACATGAGTCGTGTACTGTAAACGGGCCTATAAGAGATGGCCGTGCGATGACATCAGAACGCATAACACGACCATCCTTTGGTCGTATTGCAGCACACGATCCGTGTTGCAGGACACGAGTCGTGTTGCTGCAGGATCAGAAACATATCATAACCCTTCTAGAAGCTTCCCAAGGGGTATAAATACCCAATACTTCAATATTTAAAAAGATTTTTTCGGTGGTTTTGCCCTGCACATACACATCACACACCATTTCCTCCATTTTACACCATCATCTTCATCCATTCTTCATCCACACCATCTACCATCATCCCACCATCAAATCTACCATCCATTTGAGGAAAAGAAGCGAGGAAGAGAGGAGAATTGCAAAGGAGAGAAGAAGATCACCATTGGAGGCATCCAAGGGAGTTTTCATCCAACTTTTGTATTGAATCCTATTGTTTATCATGTTTTGTAAGGATCTTAATGTCTATGTTAATGTTCTTATGAATATGGTAGGCTAATCTCCCTTGTGAGATTAGCAACATGAGAGTTGTTGGATAATTTTAGAATTTATGTATTTGAATTCATATGTTGATTGGATCTATGATTTTCTGTTATTGATTATTAATTGCTTGATTTGTATTGGTGATTTGTGTGGTTAATTGTCATGAACATGTGATTAGATTGAGAAATCAATTATACGTTTAGGATAGTTCATTGAATCATTTCATCAAATACTTCATGTGTATTATAAATTGTAAAGAGATTGAGAAATCCTTTAGAATTTAGAATCCTTTGATAGAACATATGATTGGTTTGATCAAGAGGTTGATTAATTGTGTGGAGGGACTCTCATTTCAAGCTTAGTACCTAGTTGGAATTGTTTGAGTGAGAACCAATCCGTTGAGCTAATTGAGATTAATATCCTATCCATCTCGAGAAAGAGCTTAGGTGAACTTAGTGTTAGCCCTTAGTCTTATACCCATGATCATATGAATTGGATGCATTTATCCTAGGATTTTCAATTCTTAATTGTTGTTAATCTCACTTTTACTTAACTTGGAAAATCACTCATCCATTTGTCTATCTTGTTTATTGATCATTGCTTGCTTGCTTGCTTTGATTGATTTTATTACTTGTTTGAACACCTATCCATTTATGATTCGTCTCTATAAAATTATAAGAAACATGATCGTTTAAGCACTAGTACCTACCTCCCTGTGGTTCGATAAATTATTTTAATTGGTCATCCCTACTACAAAATGGCTAATAAGAAACCAGCAGTTGCAGCTGAAGGTGGAGTTAGATATAAAGCTAGATTAGTAGCTAGGGGTTTTTCATAGAATGAAGGGATAGATTACAATGAAATCTTCTCACCTGTGGTCAAACACTGTTCTATTAGAGTATTACTAGCACTAGTAGCTCAGTATGATCTTGAGCTTCATCAAATGGATGTAACTACTATATTTTTACATGGGAAGTTGGAAGAAAGTATCTACATGAAGATACCTGAGGGTGTTACAGTTGAGAGGGCTGATACAAAGGCTTGCTTGTTACTCAAATCACTGAATGGACTGAAACGAAGTCCAAGACGGTGGTACTTGAGATTTGATGAGTACATAGTTTCAAATGAATTTCAGAGAAGTCTCTATGATAGCTGTGTATACATCAAGGAAGAGAACAACTATTACATATACTTACTTCTCTATGTGGATAATATCTTGATTGCTTGTAAGAGCATTCAAGGCATTGACGCAGTGAAGGAAATACTCAAATCTGAGTTTGAAATGAAGGATTTAGGAGAAGCTAAGATGATATTAGGTATGGAAATAAGTAAAGACAGATCATCTGGTACACTTGTGTTGAAACAACAATCTTATCTTGTTAAAGTACTCAAAAGGTATAATATGGATGAGTGCAACCCTATTACAACACCTGTCAAGCAAGGATTAAGTCTATCACTACTTAATGGAGCTAAGTCAGACACATAGAGAGCTGAAATGAGCAGGATTCCATACTTAAGCTCAGTAGGCAACCTCATGTATGCCATAGTCTGTTTTAGGCCAGATCTTGCCCATATGATGAGCTTGATTAGCAGATTTTTATCCTATCCAGGGAAGCAGCATTGGGAGGCAGTCAAATGGGCATTGAGATATGTCAAAGGGACTGAGCAAATTGGATTAAAATTTCAGAAAAGGGAAGCGAAATCAAAAGTTGTCATTGGATATGTTGATGCTGATTTTGCAGCAAACTTGGATTCTAGGAAGTCTCTTACAGGATATATATTCAATATGTATAGTACATCTGTGAGCTGGAAAGCAAGCCACCAGTCTGTAGTGGCATTATCAACTACAGAAGCTGAGTTTATTGCATTGACTGAAGCAATTAAAGAAGGAGTATGACTTGTTGGTTTGCTGAAAGAATTGGGGGAATATCAAGATACTGTAATATTATATTATGACAATTAAAGTGCAATACACTTAGTTAAGCATCAGGGGTATCATGAAAGGACCAAACATATTAATGTTAAGCTATATTTTATAAGAGATATGGTGGAAAGTGGATTTGTTGATGTAAGGAAGACTGATACAGCTGTGAATCCAGCTGATGGTCTTACTAAAGTATTGCCAGCAGCAAAATATGAGTTGTGCAAGACTTTAGTTGGTATGCATGAAGACATAAAGGTTGCTGCACCTTAGAAACAACAAAGTGGGGAGAAGGGATCAAGTTGAACATGCATGCATCTAAGGTGGCGATTGATAACAATGGATGCATGCATGGGGGTGTTTCACACATGGATTATGTTCATTGGAGGCTGAAGAATAATCATCACGTGTTGCATGCAAACTGGAAGCAGTTGGAGCTGTTACAACAGCTCAAACAACTCAACGGATGAAAACTGCCAAATTGGTGCAGTGGTGAGCATCCGACTTTAAAACAGTTTTTGGGTAGTTTATCTAGTTACTTGTGACTGGCTAGATGGCTACATCTCATTCACTAAGTGAGGGATATCTAGTGGAGGTTCAAACGGATCAATAGGTTGAGGGGTTAGCTAGATATAAGGGCTCAAATTAGCTTGATCACAGCAGTTTTACACTTTGAGTTTGACAGTTTTGTGAGCTTCGTTTTTGTTCTTCCAGTTATCAGATTGAGATCAATCTTTTTTTATTGTAAGCATTGAGTGATAATAAAGTTTCTTCTCCCCAAAGTGAATGTAGGTTATTCATAACCAAACCACTATACATCTTTGTGCAAGTTTTTCATTTCTTTCAAGTTTTATTATTTCATGTGAGTGTGTTCTTGAGTATTTTGTGAGATCAAGTGTATCGAGTCAAATAAATTAATGAAGAAATATCGTAAAATGTAATGAATCGGAGAGAGCAATTAATTCATATATATGTTGTTTTACTTTTTATTACTAATATATCATTTTTTATCTTTGTTATAATATATAAGTTCTATTTTCAGTCTAAGTATTTATCTAAATTAAATATTGAATATTCACATTTAGTAGAGTAACTCTTTGAAAATACACAAAATATAAGACATATGCCTCCATTGGTGTTTATATTTGTGACAAAATGAGGCAACTTGTGTATGAATATATATTAATCAATATACTAATAATTAATGAATTGGTACAATTAGTTAGCAAGATCCGACCCGTTTGTTGACTTGCAATAAATTCACAAGCTCAGCATTTTCTTGAGCTATACTACTTTGTCTCTCATTTCTCCTTTATTATATGTATAACCCCACTCTTCACAATCTTCTCACTCTCAAAACTTTTAGCCTTCTCAATTGTTGCCAATTATATCTCATTTTCTCAATTCAAAACACACACACACATATATATAAATATATCTTAAAGGGTGGCCAAAATTCACACTCTCCATCGTCATCCATCTTTCTGGTGTACGCATGAATTTCAGCAAAGCAATTATGGGTTATCACCTTATAATGAGAATCTTCTGTATCGCTCTTGCTGGAATTCTCACCCTTGATGCTTCCTCTTCATCTCATAAAGGTATACATATATGGTTCTCTTTATCCAATTAATTATTCCACCATTATTTTTCTGTAACTAATTTAGTTGAGAAAATATTAAAATTGTCCTCCAAGTATGATTGATTAAAATTTTAGTCATTTCTTATTTGCTATTTTCAATTTTGATTCTTTTTTGTTTGATTTTGGTTATTTTGTCAAAATTTAGTTTTTTATATTTGAATTTATACCAATTTTGATCTAAAATTTGGAAAAAAAAAATTAAAGACGGGGTAATTCTGCAGTGAGGTGAAACGGTGCCCTTGGAGTTGATGTGTTAAAAAAAAGGTGTGGTGGGTAGTTATTTTTTTAAAACAAAATTAATTATTTTATTTTATTTAATGGTGGAGATGAAATTAAATTTTAATCTAACCGTTAAAATCATAGAGTGCATCAGGTACACCGCAACTAGAGTCTTAAATTTGATGAAAAAACTAAATTTGAACGAAAATTACCAAGGTGAGACAAAATAGGACCAAAATTGAAAATCACAAATAAAAAAACTAAAATTATAATCACTAATGAATTTTTGATATTTTTCCTAATTTAGTTTATAATCTTTTCACTTTTTTTTTTAATATTTTTACAGCTCCAAATTATAGTTTCATGCACCAAGCCACGTCAGCCCCACCAATCTCGTACTATGATTACATCATCATCGGCGGTGGGACCGCCGGTTGCCCATTAGCCGCCACCCTCTCCCATAAAGCCACCGTCCTCCTCCTCGAACGCGGCGGCTCTCCGTACGGCAACCCCAACATCTCCAATCTCGCCGCCTTCGGCCGAGCTCTCTCCGACCTCTCTCTCTCCTCCCCCTCTCAGCGCTTCATCTCGGAAGAGGGCGTCATCAACGCCCGCGCCCGAGTTCTCGGCGGCGGCACCTGCCTGAACGCGGGCTTCTACACGCGCGCCGACGCTCATTACGTCGGCGCCGCCGGGTGGGACGGGACGTTGGTGAACGAGTCGTACAGGTGGGTGGAGAAGATGGTGGCGTTTGAGCCGGAGATGAAGCAGTGGCAATCGGCGGTGAGGGATGGGCTGTTGGAGGCGGGGGTGAATCCGTATAATGGATTTACGTATGATCATTTGATCGGGACGAAGGTCGGAGGCACCATCTTCGACGGCGAAGGGCGGCGGCACACGGCGGCGGATCTTTTGAAGTATGGGAATCCTCGGAGGCTTACTGTCTTGCTGCATGCCACTGTTCATAAGATCTTGTTCAGAATTAAAGGTAAGCTTTTATTTTTTTCTTTATCTTTAAATATTTTAAAACACTTGATTTGGTCCCAGGACAACTCTCTTTACAAAATGTCCCAATGTGAATTTAAAAATTTAATCCCAAATTAAAATTTTCTTTTCATTGGTAAAAAAAACTGCATTACAGAATCTAGATGTGAATTGGAGTATTTACAATGGCCCAAGTATCTAGATGTTAACTATAGAATCTAAACATAAAGTACAATTAAAATGAGAAACATCCTTGTGTGAACCAGAGTATATATATATGTAAATTTTTACTGCCTCCATACAGCTTTTAAATATTCAATTTTCATTTTGAGCATTCAAATTAGAGCATAGATTTATTTACTTATTTATTTTATTTGAAAAAAGAGCTACAGACCTACACAAACTACTAATATAACTCATCCACCTTTTAAATATTCAATTTTCATTTTGAGCATTCAAATTAGAGCATAGATTTATTTACTTATTTATTTTATTTGAAAAAGAGCTAACACAAACTACTAATATAATTTTGGTAAATACTTGCACAAGACCGTCACACGAATCTTAATTCGTGAGACAGATCTTACAAATCCATTTAAGAACGTGCGAGTCAGCCGTGCAAATAATTACACAGCAATAATCAATCCGCATCCTTTCCATTTTTTCTTTTAACGTTTTATTTTACTATTTAATTTTTTGATCTTCTAAAAATGTGATAATCTGAATTTTGTTATTTATTTAATTTTATTTTTCAATTCAAATATTATAATTTTAAATAATAATTATTTATTATTATAATTAATAGAGTATGCTATAAGATAAAAGTAATAATATTTTTATTGAAAAGTGACATGTGATCAAGGAAAAGTGATAACATGCCTCACAAAAATATTTAGTAAGAGTGATAAAATGTGATATTTGATTAATAAAAAGTGATAACCAATTTTAATTGAACAATTAATATTACAGATAAAAAATGATAACATTTTAATCAAAAGTGATAAATGAAAATGGAAAGTGATAACCATCAAATTAAACTATTTCATTAATAATTTACTACCTCCGTCCCGCAGAAAGGTACGCGAAGGAAGCTCGTACCTTTTTGCGGGATGGAGGAAGTATTTTTTTTTTATAAAAAGTAATAACATTATTTATAAAAAATGATAACTGATCAAGAAAGAGTGATATCAACTTTACTAAATGATTTCATGAACAATTTGTTTAAAATATAAGAAGTGATAATATTTTTAATAAAAAGTAATACACAAAGAAAAAGTGATAACTATTAGTTGAAGTTTTAAACTATTTCATACATAAACAATTTATAAATTAAATATAAAGTGATAACAATTTTAATACAAAAGTGATACATAATTATAATAAAGTGATAATTATTAATTAAATTATTTTTTACATGAATAATATTTAGGACGAATGAAGAATAATAATTTATTTTAAATAATTCAATTAAATATACTACTAGGATTATTTATTAGAATAATATATTAACGGGTAGGTCTTGCATGAGACCGTCTCACGTGAGATCATTTTTTATTTTTTAAAATAGTTATATCTTTCGCTATAAATCAATATCACTTTCGCTATAAAATGTTATCACTTTTTATTTATACTTTAAGTTGTTCATGAAATAACATTACCACTTTTCATTGATTTATTATCACTTTCCTATATAAAAGTTATTACTTTCTGGTCGTCTCACGTAAGGGCTTATGTGAGACGGTCTCACACAATTCTTTGTCTATATTAATTTGGTTAGTTTTAATTTTTATTCAAATATTTATCTGATATTTTTATGGCAAAGACTTGTGTGAGACCACCTCACGTAAGGGGTTACGTGAGACGGTCAGAAAGTAATAACTTTTATGAAAGAAAGTAATAACAAAGTGACAATGCTATTTCATGAACAATTTATAGTATAAACAAAAAGTTATAATATTTTATAACAAAAGTGATAACTATTTTAAAAAGTAAAAAATAGTCTCACGTGAGACGGTCTCACACAAGACCTACCCTATTTTTATTAAAAATTTGAAATAAAGAGCTAATTTACATAATAATAAAAAACTAAAAAAAATTAAGCAGGGATTAAGAGAATAGGTTAAATGGAAAGGATTGATTAAGTTAAGCATTTACGTGCTGGACGGCGAACGCGCGCAATTAGCTTTAAAAAAAGATTAAATGAGTTGATGGAGGATCCATCTCATATAAGGGGATTCGTGAGACGATGTCACCAAGACCTACCCTATAACTTTTCACTATACAAAAATTTAATCCATATGAAACAAATCAAATGATTACCTTATAAGAGCCGGTACTCCCTCGTCTCAATTTCCACCATACTCTTCTCTAGAAATAGTTTAAGTTTCAAAACAAATAATCTCACATAACTACATCATATTTTCAAAAATTCCACTTTCACCTTATTTATTCCACATAGATCACACACAACACTAATACAACTATCAACTACACATTAAATATTATATTTCTCAACTCACTATCTATTAAAATATTATATCTCTTAATCTCCATATCAACTACACATTAAATATTATATTTCTCAACTCACTATCTATTAAAATATTATATCTCTTAATCTCTATATAATACAAGCGTCAATGCCAATATTAAACGGGAGGGAGGGGGCAAATATGAATCACTGGAATTCATGAGTTGTTTTTGCCATATATGAAAAGTTTTATAAATATCATGGAGTTAGAGGGAAAGAGTATTCATTTAATTATTAATTAAATTTAATATCCCCTCCATTATGAAATACTCCGTAGTTTACATCGTTGTTGACTTGTTGTACCACATAATTTAAGAAAGAGACAAATTAAAGCGAATAAATGGTTGTTTGTACAATTTTTGGTTCATGACTTATTCTTTTACCCTATTAATATTCTTTTTTCCCTTTATTTATTTTTTCTCATCACTTCTTTTAATACTTGTATACACATATTATGATACACATTTTACATATTGATTTAATATAAATATAAAATGTGTTGTACCAAAGTTTCTTGGTTTCGATTTTAAAAATCATATTTTAATTTTGATAACTCACACAAAACCCCTTTATTTATATCTTTATAAATCTCAACACACTCACCTTTTCTATATTCTCTTTTTTCATTTAATATTCTTTCTCACTTTAATTCTCTTCACTCTCTTTTTTTTTTATATATAAATTAATACCTTCAAGATTTCATCAAAGAAAAATATGAAGATATTTTGGAAGGAGTATATATAATTATATCATAATAACTACAAATAAATATAACTCCCGAAAAGTTTAGGGCAAATGTAATTTTTTTTTTTTAAGTTTTAATAATTTTGACATCTTCGAGAATTTGTCTAAATTACAAACGAATTTCGTGCATTTGTCATTTCATCAAAGATCATATTTTGAGTAATTTAGATATATAGATAATGGAGGATAATGATATAAAATTATCTATTAAATAATTAATTATAAAAACAGGTCAAAAGAGGCCAGTGGGCCATGGCGTGATATTCAGAGACGCATCAGGAGTTAAGCACAGAGCGTACCTAAAGAAAGGGCGGAAGAACGAAATAATCCTGTCGGCTGGGGCAGTTGGAAGCCCACAGTTGTTGATGCTGAGTGGAATTGGGCCGTCAGCCCATCTCAAGGCCCATAACATATCAGTGGTTTTGGACCAGCCTTTAGTGGGCCAGGGGATGTCCGACAACCCAATGAATGCCATCTTTGTGCCTTCGCCCACTCAGGTGGAGGTTTCGTTGATCCAGGTCGTGGGTATCACGCACTTCGGAAGCTACATTGAAGCCGCCAGCGGAGAGAACTTCGCCGTCACTCCCACTCGCAGAGACTACGGGATGTTTTCTCCCAAGGTGCGTTTCCTTATTTGAATATGTCCATAGCAAAAATCTTTTTTTTGCCGTTTTAGCCATTTATCTTGAAGAGTCTAATTTTTTCTTTTAAATATATAAAACTCACATATATTATTAATATAATTAAAATTTGAGATCTACATTTCATTAATACAATGGTCCACTACATATTATATAGTAATGGCAAAGATTTATGTGACACTGTAAGGGCTTATGTGAAACAGATAAAAGGTGAAAATTTCTATAATGAAAAGTAATACTGAATTAATAAAAACTATAAAATGTTATTTCATGAATAATTTATAGTATAAATGAAATGTGATAACATTTAAGAGCAAAAGTAATAACATTTTATAACGAAAATGATAATAAATTTAAAAAGTATAAAATGGTATCACATGGAGCTATCTCACACACGATGCAAGACTTGCCCAATAATAATATCTCTTAATCTAGGTGTAAAAAGTAGATGAACTCTTGCATGCTTACGAAAGAAGTATTAAATATTAAGGCTATATTTGTGTGAAATTTATATGGTTTCGAATGTTATTATTAGTTAGAGGGGATGATAATATAGGTGAGATAATATTAATTAATGCTGCATAAAAGATGAGATAGAGAAAAGAAAAAATATTATTACTTCTTAAGAAGAAAAAGAATGTACGTATGAAATGTGAGTATCAATCATTTTTAAAATTTATTTGTCAGTTTTAAAAATTAAAATCTTATTTTCAAAATTCAAATGAAACATAGACTAAATGTATTTTGTTTGAGATTTATGTATGTTTCAAAATCATGTACAGTGATAATATACGTTTATTTTAGATTTTGATAAGGTAGTTTTCAATATAATTAATTATATGAGAGATGATACGAAAAATGAGAGTGAAAAAAAAATTAAGAAGAAAGAGTACGTGAAATGTAATTTGATTTAAAATATATTTGGATTTTAAAAATCCAAGTGATATCTCTTTAGGGTATGTTATTATTTTCAAACCAGAGAAAAAAAAAAAATCTCATTAGGTTTTTTTTTTTTTTTTTTTTAGTAACATCTCTTCCAATTGAGATTTTTAACCAAAATACTCCAGAAAAATCAAAGTAGAATATTAATGCAGATAGGGCAGCTGCCGACAGTTCCACCAAAGCAAAGAACACCCGCAGCACTATCCGAAGCCATCGAAGCCATGTCAGCACTTGACGTGGCAGCATTCCGTGGCGGATTCATCCTGGAAAAGATCATGGGCCCCATCTCCAGCGGCCACCTCATCCTCAAAACCAAGAACCCTAACGACAACCCTTCCATCACCTTCAACTACTTCAAGGAAACCCAGGATCTTCAGAGATGCGTCAAGGGTTTGAAGGTGATTGAGCGTGTGATCGAGTCCAGAGCCTTCTCTCACTACACCTACGACTTTCTCTCTCTACCCACTCTCCTCAACATGACTGCCAACGCACCCGTCAATCTCCTGCCCAAGCATGCCAACGTGTCCACCTCGCTGGACCAGTTCTGTAAGGACACGGTCATGACCATCTGGCATTATCATGGGGGTTGTCGTGTCGGCCAGGTGGTCGGGTCGGATTATCGGCTCGTTGGTGTGGATGGTTTGCGGGTCGTTGATGGATCCACTTTTGTGGACTCTCCTGGTACTAATCCTCAGGCTACGGTCATGATGTTGGGAAGGTAACTCCTACTATAACTCAACGGTTACGGTTAGGGCTTTGATAATTAATCGAGTCGAGCTAGCTATAGTGTGCTTTAATCATACACGTATGAGTTGAATTTTTTTTATTTATGTTTGGTAACTAATCAAGTTGAGCTCATGCTAAGCATGGGTACAAGATTATCTTTGAGGGCATATCCGTTTAATTGAGTTTTGAAGATTAGATTTTAAAAGCTACGAGTTCTAAAACTAATTGAATAATGTTATTTTTTGTAGGGTTCATGCTAATTTTATGTAAAATCAATTTATTAAAAGTGGAATGGTGATAATATATAGGAGATGACTAATTGATATGAGAGGATATGAGGTAGAAGGAGTGAAAAACTATTTGTTGAAGAGAGAAAGTATATAAAAGTGTGTGATTTGGAGATCTATAAAATATGGTCATCCTGGGTGCACCATATTTATATTTTGAAATGTGTTACTAGGTAGTTTTTTTTTATTTAAATTAATTATATTTTTATATTTAATAATGTAGATTATATTAAAAATTAATCTAACAATTGAGATTATCCAGGTGCACCACGAACTCTAAAATATGTTGTGTATGGAAGGGTGATTTTCAAACTCAAACCAGAATAAGTGTGTATTTTCAAAAGAGAAAATATCAAAATTCGTACTTTAAATATGACCGATTTCAATTTTAGCCATTTTTTATTTGTAAATTCTCAATTTTAATGAAGTAGAGCTCAGGGTGCTTTATTTGAGTCAAATTTATTTTCTTCTATTATTCGATCAGGTTGAAATTGAACTTTAGACGGTGATACTCGGTTTGTTGAGCCTTAAACAAGCTCTCGATGTTAACTCCAGATTAAATAATTCATTAGACTTTTAATATTATTAGTTACATGTGGTAAGTAATCTATTAATTGAATATGTTTGATTTCATGGCAGGTACATGGGGGTGAAAATACTGGAGGAGAGACTTAAAAAGTAATGACAAGAAAAACTAGTGTAGTTTAATTTGCTGTTTGTTGATTACAGCACACATATACTATATGTGTATGTTAATGTTTTAGTAAAATATTAACTTTGTTATTAGACTTTCAAATACTAATTAAACCCCAAAGCTTGCGCATGCTTGCAATATAACTCATATGTGCAATACATTTTTAATCCTTTAGAAGTCATCATCTTTTAATCCATCTATTATGTCAAACATTTCAACTTCATCATCTGATTCAATAAGAAGTACTGTAATTGAAAACTAACAAATAAAAGTAGAAGTAGATGAACATATAGCTAAAGTAAGAAAAATTAATTCACAGCTTAACCATGAATATCATTGATATGACTCATATATATCATATGAGTATAAAGTATTAATATACATATAATAAGGTATTCAGGGCTGAGCTAGAAAATTATTTTAGGGGGCTAGATAAAAAAATATGTTAATCATAATTCATGTTTTAAATGATACTTTCTTCATCTCCCATTGTGTATGTATACGTTTATTTTGGAAATAAAATCATGTTGATTATAATTCATGTTTGAGCATTAAATAATACCCTCTTTGTTCTGCAATAAGGAATACTCCCTCCGTCTCGGGTATTTTTACCCGTTTGTACGTGCACGGAGATTAATATGTTTTATTTTTTAATATATAATGTAAGAGAAAGTAGGGATAAATTAGTAATTTAAAAAGAAAAAGTGAATAAAGTTATTGGGAATGATGAATAAAGTGTAAAAAAGTAATTAAATTTGTTGGGATTGTAAAAAGTAGGTAATAAAATATTATGTATTTTTGCCAAAAATGGAATGGGTAAAAATACGTGGGACACCCCAAAATGGAAAGTGGATAAAAATACGTGGGACGGAGGGAGTACTTTATTTCTCGCACCTAGATTAATGAATATAATATTTTAATACTCCCTTCGTCCAACATTAAAGTATTCATTTTTTTTTACATTTATTAAAGAGTATTATTTTTTTTTTATAAAATGGGAAGTTATATATGTGAATGGTGGGTCATGTGTGAAAATTTTTTTCTAATAAGAGAAAACAAATATCTTTTAAACGAACGCCCAAAAAGCAAAATTGATATCTTATCAGCAGATGGAATTACGTAATAGGAAGATTTTTGTTGTACTTTTACCTTTTGCCACTAATTTTAATTTGAATTGATGATAATCTGTATAATGTTGTTGAACTTTTAATGGTATCAGTTTTGGTGTAGGGCCTCTCTTGCAAAGAGAAATGTATACCCTAAAGTGCAACCAAAAAAAAAAATTACATACCTTTGTGTGAGACAGAGTGATTAAAAAATAGTAAACTACAAAAGCATAATTTGCTACCAAAAAATTTAGAGATTTTTACCATTCTTACTGTCTGAGTTTTTGGTAAAGGTGAAAACTATTCTTTATTAACGCAAATAATCTCACAAAAATAAATATCAGGATTAGGGGGCTAAAATTTATTATTAAAAAAAAAGTCATTCAAAATTAAAAATACAACTCCATATATATTAAGAGAATATTAGGAAGTTGGGGGAGTCCCCTCATCAAGTGAACGCCCTTGAAGGTATTATACTTAAGGTGGACGGTAATTAAGCATATACATATATATATATATACTGTTCACCCGGACGCTCAGAGCATATTCCGTGTGCCTTTGCAATTTTCATGTCTCTTTGCAATTTAAACCACTAGCAATACGTAGGTTTAAGGCAAAGACTTTAATACAACAATCTTTTTTTTAATAATGCATAGAACCAGATCCCATTTAACAATGAGTTAATATCATTTTTAGTCTTCTAAGTATAACGTTTTCCGAGTTTGGTCCTTTAACTTTCGACTTTTCATTTTTCGTCCATTATCTATTCATGTTTTCTCAATATTAATCCTTTATGTTTAAGCCAGTTCATTATCAGTCCTATACGTTTATAAATGGTCCAGAATTAGTCCTATTTTGACTAAGTCAACAATTATATTGACAAAGTCAACTTTTGTTTTGCTAAATCCAATCTAATATTCTGCTATTACTAGATTTTTCAATATTATGCCCAATTTTATATAATACTTTATTTTAAATATGATTCTCATCCATTTTCTTCAAAATAGACATAGTCCATTACGACCATATCAGGCACATCATGCTTCCGTACATTAATCAATCAGCATTAATCTCGTAATTAACCGACTTGTAATAGTAACAGTACCTTTTTTTACCGTCCGTCCACCGGGTATCCAGGAGGTTTTACAGCTGCTCCTCACAACCAACCACGCACCCCGCAGTGTGATGGTTCAATCATGTTCCTTCAGTGGACCTCAGCATAACCCTGGTTCGTCTCCTACTCCGGGTGTACAGGATGCTGCTACTGTTTCTCGTCAGAAAGTATGGAGATTAGGGTTGAAGAAAAATGAAAGGTGGCATGTGGGCAGAAGCCCCAGAATATTTATTTATTGAATGGAGAATTTATTACATCCTCATCCTTACTGAACAAGAGGAGATAACTCCTTTAGCTACCTATTGTAGCTACACTCAGAACACTCATACAAAGAAAGAAAAAGAATACAATGTTTATTTTAGAAAGAGAAAACAGAGGGTGATGATCGATGCCTTCTGCTTCCTCAACACACTTATTTATAGAGGCTTTCGAATTTAAAATCCGGATTTCAAAGCCTACAAATCTTTTGTGACATCACTGCTTACGTCATTGTTCTTGCGTCAGTACTTTCGTCATCTACATTAGATCCCAACTTTAGCAGTTGGCTGGTCCCTTTCCTTTATTGGATTCTTTTTTATGACATCACTGTTTGCGTCACTTTTTTATTGGATACCAAAAGCTGGCTAGTTTTCTTTATTGGAATCCCTTTTGTGGGTCATCTTCCCTGTTGGTCATAAGTCTCTTACCTTTTCGGAAAGGTCAACTGGCTCTTACTTTTTTGAGGAGTCATTTGTCCTCTTTAGTGCCTGATGATTCTCCCGGCTCCTCGGTATTCCGAAGAGATTTTACCCTCTTCTTTCCACGTGTCTCCTTTGGGGGTGGATCAGCAATTCTGATCATCCCTATGCCCAACCTTATTCCTTTTCCAAACTCAGGCTTTGTTTGGGCGGAACAGCTCAAACATACCTTGTTTGTCCACTGCCCGAAATGGGTCATGTTACAATATCTCCGATGGGTTCGTTTACTCACCGAAATCTTATTTTTCCAGAGAAGTTCTTGTTTTTCTTGGAACGCCTTCTCCGCAAACACTCTCTTTTTTCCTGTTAAAGTATTCAACAGGAAAGACTCATTTAAAGACTTATGCTCGAACTGGAATGGGAACTTCACCTCCACCACGGTTTTGATGCAGACATATAAACCCCTCGCTCTTCGCGTAGAGATCTGTTCTTCAGAAAATGTAGAAACCAAGACTGGTTCCTTTTCTAAAGACTCTTTAATCTTATTTGATGCTGAGACATCGGGTCTTCTTAGCTTGATGAAATGAAAGGCTTCGTGATTGCCTTTCCCGACTGGTTCTGGGGCCGCACTGGTGCAGTACAACTCCAATACATCGCCCCTAGATAGAGTCGAGTTATTTTTCCATGCCTTGAAAACCTTTTCTCTGAGCCAATCTAGAAGTTTTGCAAGTTCTGCGAAACTTGGTGCAACAGTATAGATCGAGGCTAGTGCCCCAAAGTCATACCACTGCTTTACATCCATTGGATTTGAGCCTTCTCGTATCCAAAGTCAGGGATATTCTCCCGATATATCCACCTGGCATTTCTCCGGTCGGATTCCTTGTCTGGTATTCAATTTCTCCTAGCTGACCTGGTATTCCTGCCAATAATAGAAATCAGCTAAGTTAATACCAATCTTAGCAGTGCCCGTCATAGGCCTAAGGTTGATCTCTCCCTCTTTGACCCCAGAGGTGCTGGGTTGATTCGTCGACTCTAGATGTGACTCTGGGTCTTCGATTTTTCCTTGGATCGGTTCCTCTTTTAGAGGTTCCAGACTAGGACTTGTGCTAAGGGTACTTGAATCCCTTGCTCCGCCCCATTATCGACTACTCTCCTTTTGTCGATTGCAATTGCTATCAACAGCTCAGAGGAGTGGCTCTTGTGTTGCTTCGAACAGACTTGCGCCATTTCGAATGTAGTCTCGTATGCAATTAGACACTTTGGTCTAATCACTATCTTGTATTCTTCCGGCACGCCTTTCATTGAGTGGCAGATTCTCGAATTCCCTTTGGAGCAACTCAAGGTTGTCCATCAGGTGCCTTGAAACTGTTAGGATGGAGTCTATCTCAGCTCCTTCCATCTCTCGTCAGGAAATCTGCTAAAACATTATCAACAGATTTAATAATGACAATATTAAAATCATAATATTGGCATTCTGCTTGCCATCTTAATAGTCTAACCTTTTCAGGTTTAGATTCAATTTTATTTTTCAAAAAGGCTTTAACGCTTGTGTTATCAATTTTAAGGATGAATTTCTTCTCGAGAAGAAATAACGGCCATTTCTTGAACGCCTTTCGAACTGCAAAGAACTCTTTTTCATTGATGTGCCATCTATTTGCTTCGTTCTTCGTAAAGAGCCCGCTACAGTATCTGCATGGCATTTCTCCTTCTGTTGTGGACTTTGTAAGTACCACTGCCCATTAATGGTATCTGGCATCTGTGTAGAGTACCAATTCATCCTCGTCATTTGGTATAGCTAACTTGGGGAGCTTCTTGCAAACCTCATTTAGTTGTTTAACCATTTTTCGGTGTGATTCCTCCCATTTGAATTCAGCATCTTTTTTCAACAGAGGACTGAACACCTTCCTGTATTGTGCCAGATTGTTGATGAACATTCCATAAAAGTTAACAACTCCTAAGAAGCTTTGAAGTTGCTTCTTGTCCTTGAAATCTTCAGGAAATTCTTGAACTTTTTCTACAATGTGTGGTTGTAGAATAATTTTGGATTCATCGATCTCAACTCCAAGAAACTCGATCTGTCTTGTTGCAATAAATGCTTTCTTTTCAGAAAGCACCAATCATTCTTTGTGGCACACTTCTGAAAATACCTCCAAATGCGCCAAATGTTCCTTCATGTTCTTTGAGACTATGAGGATGTCATCCACATAAACAAACATAAATGAGAAATAATCTTTGAAAAGATTATCCATCTTCCTTTGGTATATCTGGGGTGCGTTACCCAAGCCCATGGGCATGACATTCAAGATATAATGGCCTTGTGGTGTGGAGAAGGCTGTGAACTTCTTGCTTCCTTCTTCCATCCTAATCTGGTAGAATCCAGATTTGCAATCAAACTTTGAGAATACTTTGGCTTTCTTGATACAATTGACCAAGTGTTCCCTACTTGGTATATAGTATCCATCGAACTCCAAGATGTTGTTGATCCCTTTGTAGTTTATCACAAGTCTTGGTTTTCCCCGCTTGACTTCTCCATGATTTCAAACTAGAAATCTTGGACTGCTGTATGGAGATACTCCTGGTGATATCAACTTAAGGTCCAGATGTTCCTTAAGTATTTGCTGCATATCCTTTCGATCCTCTTGGTTCATCAGGATAGGCTTGTATCTCACGAACTCATGCTCCTTTCCTTCTTTCACTTTGAGTGAAGTTTTGAGCTCGTTTTTATCCCACCAGGCTAGAGGATCCTCATTGAAGTTCCTCTGTATCTTCTTCTTGACGTCTTCCAAAGTTGTTTGTTTTTTTATTGTGACGTCTCTCTGTATACTTTCTCCCAAGCTGGCTTTGAGAAGATGGATTGTATTTTCCTTAAATTTTTCCATCTTCCAATCTCTTTTAGTCTCGGTTCTCATCTAAAGGTCCACTTCGCCATATTTCCTTCAATCATTCATCTTTGGATGGCTAAGTTTTCCTTCATCACCACGCTTGCTGCGAAATTCGATTGGCATTTTTCTTTGAAATGCATTACGCAGTCTTGGTACGATGATCTTATGTTCACAAAGGGTTGTGAAAATAAATCTCCTTGTTGCATTTTCTTGGGTAAAACGCTTGAATATCTGTAGGAAATTATTTCCTAACAGAATATCAGTTCCAGTGTCGTGGAAATATATCGGTGGAGTTTTCACCTTATATCACGGGGTACGATCTGCTCCTTCGATCATGATTTCCTCCTGCTTGATTCCTTTGTTAAGGATTAGCACCCTTTGAGAGAAATCTTTTCCTAGTACTGTTGGCAATTCTTCACCTGAGTCTTTCGGAAAGATTCCTTCTTTTGCTGTGCAGATCCCAGCTCCTGAATCAATGTATACCGCAAAATACTCTGCACGATGTTCCTTATATATCATCCCTACGGTGATATATATTGAAAATGGACTTGTGGTCATGGGTGGATCAGAGCTTAAAACCCGATCCTCTACTAGTAGACTTTGTATTTTTTTTCCTTGACCGTAAACTCCATTCCATCTTATAGTCTTTCCCAAGGTTTATGATCCTCGAGAAACTCTAATCCCAGTACTAGTTGTTCTGGGAATCTTCCTGCAACTCCTTCGATTATCATCTCTAGATCGCCGAGTTTGAGCTGTCCTTCGTATCTCCCAGTTGTTGGTTGTTGGTTGTTGGAGATAATACAAGACATCACAAGGAATAGAGTTTTCCTTTTTAGTGATATCGAATATTACTTCGACTCCTTTCCATCCTTCTGGGCATTTTAGTTCACCTTTAGTTGTAAACTTTTTCGATTCTTGGATCACCTCCACGATTGGTTTCTTTCCCCATTTCTCGCTGGTCATTCTATCTTCTTGGAAAGAAATCCTCCTTTATTCGAATCTGAGGCTATTTTGTCTACTCCAGGCCGGCTTGTCCCTGATCCGCAAATCCATATCATGAATTGGCGGTAGCTCCATTATCTCTGGCCTAGTTGCACATTCAACTTTCTTGAACACTTCAGGTATCTCAATATACTCTTTCATTTGGAATAGATCCGAATGATGAGTGTTGGAGAGGGCATACGAGATACTGTATGTGATAGAGTAAGGCATGTTCCCTTCCTTCATCTCGTCTTTGTTCTTGAAATCTTGATGAAGGGTAAGTGCCCTGTTGAAATCTCAGTCTGCCAGATTGTACGCGATCCTTGGATAAATGTAGGATGCTACTTTTCCTCCGTACAGATTTCCCGAGAGTCCTCCTAGGCATGCTTCTCTTATGCTCTTGATTCTCTTATCAAAGACATCAATATCGATTGGAGTATCGATTCCTTCTTTGAATGTAGCTTTGATGAGAATCCGAATAGCTCTGATATGGACCCAAGATATAGTCTTGGACATTCTCTCCGAGAGTTTACTTAGTTCCTTCTTGATTTCTTCATAAGGAACCAGTTGCATTTCCATCATATTTCATATGAGCTCTATTGGGATGGCAATCTCCCCTTCGGTCACTTTGTATATGATGTCGTGTTTTCTCTTTTTGAAACTTGGAATGATTTTTTCCAATTTCCCCATAGTGAATCCATCGTATAGGCTGAGCCTTGGATCCCCCTTCATGATTGTCATAAGGGTTTTATGAGAAATAGATGTCTGGGAAAAGAATCCAGACATATCTTCTTGCATCTCTTTCCTGAATATTTTCTCTTCACTCCGACTCATCTTCGGAAGATTCTTTTTGGCTAAAGAATTCTTCTTCGTAGATGCTCTCATCCGAGAGTATATCTTTGAACTGATATACCTGTACTAGGTCTTGGAAGTAAACTGCTTCCTCCATTTCTAGAGTTGTCTCGAACTGTCGTACTCCCCTCTTCTAGTTTTTTGAGTAATCTAGTGAGATATTTCCTCTTGCTCCACACGTGTAGCAGTTGTAATTCTTGAATCTTTTATTGATTCGTGTGGCCGCTCTTCAGAACGTCTTTCTTATAGGAGTTCTTCCTGTGCTCCTCTGATTTTACCCTGAGGATGAGGCTTGGCTTCTTGAACTCCATCTTGATGGTCCAGATCTTTACCCTGATTTATAGCTTCAGGCCTTCTGTTTTGACCAGAATGATTTTGGTCTTCTGGATCTCCATCCTCCGCTCTTTTGATTGTAAGGATGATTCTTCTTCATCCTTTTCTGCTTCTTTGGGTTTCTTCCAATGATAGTTGAAAGATCATTGCTTTCGCAACATAAGGGGATGGTCTTGTTGATTCTCCTTAATCTCTTGTAGTTCTTGTGTAGAGCCGCTTGATGACACCATTCTGCAATCTTGGCTTTGAGGAAGGACATTCTCCTTGCTATCGAATCCATCTCGCATGGTTCATACTATTTGATCAGCATTTCTCTCCATGGGCTCGGGATCTTGGCAAAGAATAGGTGGAATACTTCTTCCTCCTTGACCTTTGACTTCCATCTATACTCTGTGAAGAGTTTGATGTACTCATCTATGTGACAAATGTCAAGTAGTTCTAGGCTGTATAGGGTATTCCTATACTTCTTCTTCTTTTCTTCTTCCATTCCTTCGAAGTACCCTACTCCGATGAAATGGATCTTGAAGATCTTGGCCATACGATCGACAATATTGCCTAGATCTTCACCTTCCATAGCCTCCTTTTTGACTTCGTTTGAGAGCTCCTCCCAGGCGCATTTTACTGTTCCTTCTAGGCTCATAGTAAGGAATCTTATGAACCCTTCTTTGTCTAGCTCCAATGCGCCACCTGCGATCTTCATGGCATTTGTCCATTCATCGATCAAGGCTTCTCTATTCTTGAAGTCTAGAGTGTCGAGGCTTAAGATCACCCTGTATGGATTTATCGGTTCAAGGTGAGACTGGCCATATGGGGTGTTGCGTATATTAGATCCTCGAACTCGGCTTGCTCATGTTGACATTCCTATGGCCTTCATTTTGAAGTTTCCTGGTTGTTGGAATGTATCTTCTTGTCTTGCCCCATGGACTCCGTGTGATCCAGAGGTTCCTTTGTCTTGGCTCCGATCCTGTTGGGTCTGATGAACCTGGGACTGTTGTTGAGAACTTGATGCCTCTCCAACGT
Source organism: Pogostemon cablin (assembly GCA_023678885.1). Taxonomy (NCBI): domain Eukaryota; kingdom Viridiplantae; phylum Streptophyta; class Magnoliopsida; order Lamiales; family Lamiaceae; genus Pogostemon; species Pogostemon cablin. Next base: position 35,819,443 of record CM042951.1, read on the forward strand.
TCATCTTTAGATCTATAATTAATAGTCCTTGGAAGGACTCATATAGATCTTGTAGATCTTCAAGATTTGCTCTTGCCATACGGGGATGTGGATTCTCCTCGAAGGATAGCAATCATCTTCTCGCTTTCCGACTTTGGCCTTATGACCTCTGTCGTTATCCCCTTTTGGTGTAAAAGAGATTATATTCCGAAGGTTAGTGGTAACCTTCCTCCTGACCTTCTTCCTCTCACCTTAGTTTCCAGGGATTTTACTTGTTCTGTTAACTTTATGATGAGATCAAGTTGCTTGTTCTACAATTTCTACACCTTGTCCATCTTAAGGCTGATCTCGAACATTGTCTTGGACATGCTTTGGCAATATTCTCCAAATAATCTCACCGTGTTCTGCAATTCTCTAAGATCTTGGTACATCTTAGAGTTATCTGCCTCGATCTCCTTCCACTCTATCATTCCGTCCAGTGTGAGAAGTTATAGGGCTTGCAGATCTCTCTTGGACCTTGGTTTGGTCGTCTCCTCCATTGCTCTTGTTTGGGGATACGTCCATGGATCTCGGTGAAACTTCAGATTTCCATAATGTTTCTTGGTACCTCTTTCGAGTACCTTATCTGCATCTGGCGTAGTTCCTTCAGAGATTCCTCTTTGGTGTGGTTAGCACGGACTTCCACCAATGTACACCTTCGATCGAGGTTATCCCAAAATCGATCGGCGTTCTCGTATTCTTTCTCTGTGTATTATCTATACAACACACAATAATATTATTCTATAGAACTGCTTGTCTCGTCATAGTTGACAGGCCAGAAGTCCCTGTTGCTCCAGCTTGGAACAGGGCTGATAGTCCTGTCACTCTCGGATGTCGAACTTTCGTTCGGATCCATATCTCTTTGAAACTCTCCTCTCTTTAAGTGATATAAGTTTATAATAATTTTTCCATTCATAAATAAATAAACATAGGGTTCTGATACCATTTTGAGTAAAAACCGGAAGAAAATCAGCCTTATAAACAAGTATAGAAATTTTTGGAATTCTAATGGCATTTTCGTAAATAGCATGGTGGAAATTTTTGGTTTGGAAATAGCAAAAGGATCATTTTTGGACTAAAGGACTGATTTTGGACTTTTTAGAACTAAAATTGAGAATTCACATAGATAAAGGACCAAAAGTGGAAAAGGTCATACTTAGAGGACTAATTTTGAACTTTACCCTTTAACAATTGGGTCAAATTTTTGGATCCAACTTAAATTAGCCCAATTCATCCCTGCTAGTGTCGTTCTTTTCTCTCCACCCAAAATTAAAATTAAACCCTCGATTTCAATTGTAGAACTCCAATTATTAACCTCTTCATTTCATCTCCAGCATTTCCCAACAATCTCCGCCAATGGAGACGCTTCTACGCCGCCGCCCTTGCCCTTACATCCAATTTTAGTTCAAGCAGTAGTAAGTTCGCCGTCGTGGTATGCACTACATTTATTGTTCTTTTTTGCCATTACGAATCGTGTGCTTTACAAGCTCGCCCTTGTGCCTATGAAGGAATTCCCCTTCTTTCTCTCTCAATTCACTACTATAGGATTCGTTTTCTAAACAAAATATTATGCTGCTATTGGTGTTTAATTGTGGAAATAGGTGTCTGTTGATCTAATTTTCGTTTTAGTTTCAATTGACTACTTGATTTATTACATCATTTGTTATTTATATCTTCTTAGGATATTTTTGAGCAAGCTAAGAATTAAGATTTTTTTGGTTCACTATGCTATTAACAAAACAACTATCGAGTTGTTGAGTTTATTTTTAATGTATGTTGATGCGTGTTTTCTTTGCACGTAAAATTAATCCCCAAGTATTAAGGATATCAATTGCAGCTTAAGCAAACGACCAAGTGAATATCAAACCCAAAGGACGGCGTATTATCAATTTAATTATTATCTAAATTAATTAAGACGATTATGGCAATATAGTTTGAGGTTTAAAATTATTAAACTACTAAACAAGTAATTAAAATAACAAATAAAATAAAGTCACTTGAAGAATACGAAAATGGATCAAGTAGGAGAATATGTAGCTCTAGGATAATCCAGTTTCACTCATTAATTTCCCTTCCGTGTGTTGATGTCCGACTCTACCTTGTAGAATATGGACGCATCACTAAACCATGCATATATACTCTATAGACACAAGTAAACATGCGTGTAACACGTGTGAATAACCTCAGAGCAAGAGATATAATTCCACCCCCCTTTCTAGGTATTATCAGTATCAATTATTTCCCCCTAGGATTGGTACTCTAACCCCATATGATCTCCCTTTATATGTACTATGAAGTTGTACTCTTTATCCTACTTAATAACCCGAATTCAATTCAATTAATAAGTATTCATATATCATAGTTCTAATGAAGCTTCGGAGTCCCCTCACTTAGAATCATAACATGGAATCCTACTCAGCAGTGAACGCACTCAATCAATAAACAAGATATGTATTCAGACTCTACATAACAGTTAATGATGCACAAAACGACCATGAGTATGAATTAAAAAGGCACAATCATATATAAAATAAATCCACAAGTAGTGTCGTATGGAGTTTACACACGAAAGTTCAATTAATTCGTAAAACCTTCACAACCTAGTTCTACAAAAAGGCTCTAGCCCATGGTGTTGTAGGAAATACACATGGGGGTTGGATAGATCTTACCCATAGTTTGGAAAATACAAGATAAATTAGGAAGCAAACAAAACCCTAGATGTGGTGTCGTCGCGTCCTTCTCCATCTTGAATTCTCCTCTTGATTCTCCTCTTGATTACACAGACGAATCTTTAAAGTGATGGATGGACTGAGGAAAGGATGTGGATGATGGTTGGGGGGTGAACACCCCTTGTAGGGTGTAGGATGATTGTGTTGTATTGTGTCTAATCCGCTCCCTCTCCAATTCAATCTATTATAATCTCCCCCAATTTATGAATAATGATGTGAAATATATATAGGTGTGAGAAGGGAATTAAATAAGGAAAGAAATATATATGGGTGAATCATAGAGGATTATGTGATAAGGAGATAAATTAGGTAATTTTCGAAAATTTTCAAAATTTCTCGGAAATTCTCACTGGCAGCTGCGCGACTTCACGATTTTAAGCATAACTTCCTCGTCCCATCTCCGATTTTAGTGATTCATATGCTCACGTGATTCTATTTTCCTTGGCTTTCTCAAAATATAAAGATCTCACCAAAAGTACAACATTTAAAGAAGTAACAAGTCATGGAAAGTGGAACAGTCGTGCTGAGTAGAAACAGCTTGTGCGACGTCACCATTTCGTTCATAACTTTCTCCTTTGGAATCCGATTGGGGTGTTCTTTATGCCAAAACGACTCTCTCTTCTGTAGCTTTTCAATCATATATCACATTTCCAATTAAAATCTGCATAAGAATATAGAAAAATTACACAAGTTGGGCGTGTGTTTTTCAGCATTCATTGCACAAGTTGCACCTTTTCTCCAACTTTGCACTTTTGATCCTTTTTTCACTTGAAATATAATAAAACACCTCAAGTGCACCTTTTTCTTACATATATTGAATATAAGACCCTTGTTCTAATATATGACAACAATATCAATCAAAAATATGTTCAATTGGACACTAAAACATGCTGATTTCCACTCTCATCATATGGCATGGCTGAATAATTGAGATTATAGGAATCAATTTTCTAAGATAAAGAGTTGAACAAATGTGATATTTCTGTGAGGAATTAATGTTGACATTGCTGAATTTCTGAATAGATATCATGAGGTAAATATCTAAGTGTGCAGTTCACCCACAAAGTTGAATTTTAAGAGTAATGCTAACTAAACTTTAATAATGACAGCTGGTTAACTCTTGTGATGCGGAGGTTTGGTGGCTCCACCGACTCTCTTAGAAAGATGATGAATGAGGGCAGGTTACTGGAAGACTTAGAGAATACCAAAGTTTACACTATGCAATGTAGTTTCTTTTGATGACATCAATCCAATCATTTTATTTGCAGTCTTGGAGTTTAGAGAGCCAAAAATATTTTTCAGTCTTCGAGAAGCTTTTTCATGGGGATTTAGGGAAAATTATTTGGTTAAATCACCCCTTGCTGGGGATTTGGTTAAGCTTTGTTTGGCTTGGGCACTGCTGCATGTTGTCGCCAATTATAGGCTTATATATCAATGAATAATATTTCTGATAACCACAGTTGATGTAATTTATTTACTTGTGTGTGTACTGTTGTGAACTATATAGATGTATGTGTAAAATATGTTAGATTTTAGAAAACATGAAATGCTTGTAAAAGTACAGTGTAATGTTGTTCCTATGTTTTAATGAATTTGGTAGAAACTTTCAATAATGTATCTAAGTTTTCATTCAATGTGTCGAGTATTTACAATGAAATAAATAGGTTACTTTTTGGAATTAGCAGGACTATTCTTTGTTTGAAACTCTTAGTTCTGAAATAAAGTAATGTAGCGTGAATAATTAAATTGTATGCAACCGTGCGTTACTAGATCACTGTATAAAAATAATTAGGTTACTCTTTAAAATTAATTAGGTTACTCTTTCACTCTTTGAAATTTATTAGACCACTTTTTGATTTGTAACTCTTGAATATGCATAGGTTACTCTTTGAAATTTATTAGGTTATTATTTGAAATTAATTAGGTCACTCTTTAAAATTAATTAGGTTACTCTTTCACTCTTTGAAATTTATTGGACCACTTTTTGATTTGAAATTATTGAATATGTATAGGTTACTCTTTGAAATTTATTAGGTCACTCTTTGGAATTAATTAGGTCACTCTTTAAAATTAATTAGGTTACTCTTTCACTCTTTGAAATTTATTGGACCACTTTTTAATTTGAAATTCTTGAATATGTATAGGTTACTCTTTGAAATTTATTAGGTCACTCTTTGGAATTAATTAGGTCACTCTTAAATTTATTTGACTACTTTTGATTTGATACTCTTAATATACATATGTTACTCTTTAGAATTAATTAGATTATTCTTTTTAATTAATTAGGTCACTCTTTGAAATTAATTAGATCATTCTTTGAAATTTATTGGATCACTCTTTAATTTGAGACTCTAAATTTGCATAGATTACTCTTTGAAATTAATCAGGTCACTCTTTGAAATTAATTAGATTACTCTTTGAAATTTATTGGACCTCTCTTTGATTTGATTTGAAACTATGAATATGCATATATTACTTTTTGGAATTAATTAGATTACTCTTTGGAATTAATTAGGTCACTCTTTAGAATTAATTAAATCACTCTTTGAAATTAATTTGACTACTCTTCGAATATAAATATAATACATAATGAATCCAATTTGAAAATGCTTAAAGTTTCCAATATTTGAACAAATCACATACGTATTTCTATTGTGTTTACAATAATTCAAAATTATCAGGCATTCAATGAACTAAAAATTGTCTCCTCATTAAGAATTACACAAAAAATTCTAAAAATCATACAAGTGGTTCATTAAAACGAGCACAAAATATAGCCAGAAAACCTTATTTAAACAAAAAGAAAACAAAGAGAAAATAATCAAGAAGTTAAAACTAAGGCATCCGCATAAACACATTCTCCACATTTACTAATTGTCAGACAAGTGATTTATATTGCTCTCTGGATTGATTGGTTTATCATCGCTCTCTCATGCGGTTGGACACTGACTCATGTTCAGCGATTCCATTGCTCTTGTCACCGTGTTCACAAATCTCAGGCAGCTTCACATTGTAGGCTGCCCACGGCTCACAAGGAGATGTTCCAAAGGAAAAGGCCGGTGAGGATTGGCATGTTGTAGCCCACATTCCTCACTTGCTCATTCGAGACTATTAATACGAAACAGGTATATCAAGAATGCTGAAGCGAAGAACAAAAGGTAGATGGTGAGCATAGTGTTTGATTATAGCTCTTGAATAGATCAGATGTGAATGTATTTTTATTTTAAAGTCTGTATAATCTTGATCAAAAGCTATGTAGTGCATGGTTTGGAGATTGAAATAATTAGAATCAAAAGTTGGTTAACTAACAACTTTATGCTTAATTAGCTCCTAGGACACTTTCTTGGTACGATCTCTCGTGAAATACCTTGTCATACTCAAAGGATCAATTAGAACAGCTCTCACATTGAGAATACATGTAGATTAAATTATGAAAGTATTCATATATTTCCTTTCACAATCTTAATTGGAGTATGTGATAATTAAGTTTTTTTTTTATTCTAATTTATTGAAGTTACAAATTCACAAACATTAGTTAGGATTGGCATCCGCAAAACACATTCTCCACGTTTACTAATTGGCAAACAAGTGATTTCTATCTACGCCAATAAAACCCAACATCAACATAGAATATCAAGAACTCATAAACATCATGTACTCCAATAAAACATCAACAATACATATCTACTTATAACATCATGTACTCCAATAAGAATTGCTCAAAAATAATAAAAAAAGAGAAATACCACAAGTTGCCCTGTATGGATTGGTCAACATCTAATTTGCCCTACCTTTTCTAAAACATCTAGTTTGCCCTAAAAATACATGCAATGCCGTGAATACCCTCAAGGATGGCCCACCTTTTTGTACTGGGAATGAGTTGAGAAGTACAGTTGTAGGCATAATCCATGTGTCAGAGAATATGTAGATTTTTTAAGGGATGACACATTAAGTAAAAAAGAAATAAATAAATCTATTAAAAGTTATCACCTCCAAAAAATAAACTCGGCGGACAAGCTCAATTAAGTGAAAAAGAAAAATTGTAAGCGGACACGAACTATTTAAAATTCACCAAATATCATTTTAAAATTCCTTAAATTATTAGATTATAATATAGGCATATTTAATTAACACATGCAGTAATTATGTAATTAAACACATGCATTAATTACCTTCCACTGTCACTCAAACACACTTCATTTAATGGACTGAAAATTAAGGCACTGTTCATAATCAGTTCATTTATGTAAATTTTTGTCTCATTAAACTCTCACCTATCTCTACCAACCAAATAACTACACCACCAATAAACTACAAAATTGGACACAGTGGATTCAAACTTCATTCCTCTTGTTCCACAAATTATTTGAGCATAAAAAGGTGATTGGCTCCCCTATTTACCTACTGTTTTTATCGACGGATCCATAGTTAGAGCCAAAGATAAGATACGAACACTGTTTGCATTGTATTTTATTTAATGGTTAAACTATTCTTTCAATCTTGCTGTTAATTTATTTGTGGATTATAATGTATCGGTTTTAGGGTTTTTACGATTTTAGAGTTTTAAAAATGCATGTCAGCTGAGTAAAATGATTATATGTATCCATGTCCGCTGAAGAAAATGGTGAAGTATGCATGTAATATGCTTGTCCACCGAGGAAAAAGATAAACTATGCATGTAATATGCATGAATACCACTACATACACCCACTGTAGACTTGTCCGCTAATATGCATGGTTAATTGTGCTTGTTCGCCCATTATTTGAGCCTTATCGAACATGTCCACCATTTTTGTAGCCTAATAGAGTGTATCCGCGTATTATTTGGCACTAATTGAGCTTATCCGCCGATTTTTTGACTAAGTGAGTGTGTCCGCCGAAAGTAGTAGCCCAGTTGAGCCTATCCGCCAAAAATTTGACTATAATTGAACACCGCCGCCGATAATTTGACGATAAATGAGCATGTCTGCCGATAATTTGACCATAGTTGCGCATGTCCGCCGATTTTGTAGCGTATATGACCCTGTCCGCCTATTATTTGACCCTATATGAGCATGTCCGTCAATGTTTTCACCTTAATTGGTCATGTTCACTGATGTTTTCACCCTAATTGGTCATGTCCGCCAATGTTTTGACCCTAATTGATCATGTCTGCCGATTCTTTCACCCTAATTGGTCATGTCCACCGATTTATTCACCCTAATTGAGCATGTCTGCCGATTATTTAGGCGTAATTGAGTATGTCCGCCGATATTCATAGCGTAATTGGGCATGTGAACTGATTATTTGACCCAAATTGAGCATGTCCGCCGAATTGTTACTGTTTTTGAACATGTCCGCTGATTTTTATTGCATAATTGAGCATGTTTGACCATTTTTTAAGCATATTATATAATGTCCTCCGATTATATTTGGCTAATTGAGCATGTCCATCAAGTTTGAGCATAATTGTGCATGTAAGTCATTCTTTTTTTAGTATAATAGACTTGTCGTCGATTTATGGAGCTTAATTGAGCTTCTCCACGTATGACTCAATATTTAACTTGCATGTGTTTAAAAATTAATTGTCCTTTTGTTGAAAGGTTTAGGCTTTGGATTGGAAATGAGAATTTTTTTTATATGGTAGGGCAGCTGGTGGCAAGGTTTAAGTATGTACGTGGCCAACACATGAGCTTAGTTTTAAATTCAGATCACTTGACGTTGGATTTTATTATTGGGCATGTGCACAGTTTTGTTCGTGCCGATGTGAATTATTGTAAATATGATATACACAGACTTGTGGACATCGGTGGTTTTATAACAAAACATAAGGTGAAGGATGATCTGGATATTAGGGGCTTGTATCAACAGGTTGATGAGCCGATGCTATTTGTCACAGTTAAGGCCATACCACAGCAATCAGTTGATAATTATTGCACTAGTGCGGCGCCGTCGGGGAGCAGTTATTGGACCAACTTGCTTCGTTCACAAATTTTATCTATCAATATTCCTAGTCCCGTAGATTTTGCCAGACCAAGTAGGAGTATAGGTGTGGACCATTCGAATCATATGACAAATATTGATTTGAACAGTGTGGAGAACGGAGATGAGATGTGCTTCTCTGAAGAAAATGAAGATGAGGACAATTCAAATGAATGTTCTCTAACTGATGCGTTTGAGGGTTCAGAGGGTGATGGGTTTGATAGTTCTGCTGGTTCTCAAGATGATGGGTCTGATGGATCGCAAGGAGATGGGTATGATTTATTTAAGGGTCCGCAGTGTGAGGATTCTGAGGGTGCTGAGGCTTAGCAAGATGAGGGGCGTGATGGTGATCAACTCAATGCAGAAGATGAGGATCCTGAAACTGCTCTGTTCGAGAGGTTCTGTTCCTACATCAGAGCCAATAGAGGAATGAGTTTCTTGGACCCTGTTACGACACATATCCAGATGCCCACACAAGTACGTCCTAGTCAAGACACAGATAGTCCTTGTAGCCGTCCATGGAGCATTCCAGGTATGTGTTCAATATAGTACCCGGTAATTTACTGAACCTTATTGTATTCTAATACTAATTGAAGAATAACTAATCCATTGTTGCAGGGTTCTTGGAACAGTGTAATGTGGACAATGAAGTTGAAGACAACAACAACATTGATACTTCAGTGGAGATTCATGAAAAAATTGCCTTCGATAAAAAAGCTGATTGCCAATTTGTGTTGGGTATGTACAACTTGCAGAAACAAGTTGAGACACGGGTCAAGAAATCTGACAAGTACAGGCTCAACATCGTCTGCAAGTACCGATTAGAGCAGGGTTCTATGTTTGAGATGCATTCCAGTGGCCTAGGTGGAGTATGGAGGGTAATCAAGTTCGGACCTCCACATATATATCGTTTGAATCCAGACACTAATGCGCAAAGGCAAATTGGTTTGAAAACTATTGGTAGATACTATACAGCTCGACAGTTCAATAAAACCACAGCATTGTATCCTGCTGGAATGACAGATGAGATACGTAAAGCATTTGGTTTCGACATCTCCTATAATTTGGCCCTCAAATAAATATACTATTGTGGGACACACGTACAGAGACCATCGTTCTTCCTTCAGTTCCCTACCTTCGTACTTACATCACCTTAAGTTGAAAAACCCAGGCACGTATACAGCATTGGCAACTGCAGATGACAGTGCTTTCAAGTAAGTCAATACATATTTTTTTTAAATTATTAAGTATATAGGTGTACTAAATACTTCTATGCAGGTATGTCTACTACGCACTTGGTACTTCAATACGGGGTTTTGCCAGAGCAGGCCATCCCATGATTGTCATTGATGGTAAACACATGCGAGGGAAGTACTGTGGGATCGTATTCGTTGCAGTCACTTAGGATGGCAACCACAATGTTTTTCCCCTGGCCGTTAGTGTAGGTGACACTGAAAATAATGAGTCATGGTGCTGGTTTCTTCAAAGGTTGAAGGAATCGTACGGCTCTCCTCATGGGCTAGTTATTGTCTCTGACGAGCATAAAAGTATATCACACGCTATACATACTGTGTACCCTGAGGCACACCATGGTTTATGTTGTTATCATCTAAAGAAACGGCTCAAAGGTTTTGGAAAAGATGTGTTGTATCAGTTCAATATGACTGTGGAGGCATACACGAAGCGTGAATTCAAGAGGTATGGTCATTTTTTAGTATTAGTATGTAGTTTTTATTTGATTTATTACATTACCGTATGCAGTCATCCTGATCACCCATTACCTCATCGTCATCATCTTCGTCATCCCCTCCGACGGCATGAAAATCACGTAGTAAGTCCCTGTTGTTCTGTGTTGCCCTCAAATGCTGTATCATCATCAATCTCAACATTTATCCTTCCACAGTATTGCTCGCCGCCAGCATAATAGGAAGAAATATTCACTTCCACCGGAATGGTACCCTGACCACTAATTTCATCTTCGAAATCGAAACTAGAGCGCACCACCTGTTTCTTACCCTTACCCTTCCCTTTTGGTTTTGGATCCCCAAACACCCTAAACTGAATTTGAAAACCAGAACTCTAATCAGAATGTATTCCCCTAAAATATGATCGGCGGGACTCCTCAGGGAGGATGGCAGATAAATCAACAACTCTCGGGTCCTGAATGTAAAATAATAAAACATTTCATAAAGACATATACTCATATGACCAAAATAGTATCCAAATGCATCCAATTTAGATACTCAAAACCTTAAACTCATATAAAAAAATAATTGACAAACCTGTCTAAAAAACTGAGTATCGTCAACTTTTTTGGCAGTTGTACACAGAGGTCTAACATCAGGCTCGGGCTGTCCATCGGTCAAGTGTGCTGCAAAACCTTCGATACGCTCGGAGGCCCAAACCTGTGACCAAACATCAAAGTGATTTGATGTCAACATATATCTTTTCAAATGCATTTAGTATAAGAATATAAAAGGTTCACATAAAATCAGTATCACTTACTGCTAGGGTAAATGAGCATCCATAAAGGTTAATGCGCTGCTGTCTGCCTAACTCTTCTACCGTAGTCTTCACAGAGTCCATATGGTGCAGTAGGGTCAGGTATGTGTACTTCCCCCAAGGGAAAGAGTTCCACTGGTGAGCATTTTCAGCTAAATACCATACCCATGGCTCTATGTATACTTTGGACGTATCCCGGACTAGCAAAAAGTAGTACAGAAGTAGAATGTTGGCCGCTTTCACCGCGGTATGGCCCTTATATTTTTTTCATTGAATCTTTTTATAAGTTCATCAACTAGGACCCTCTTCGTACGAAAGCTAGCAAACAAACTGTCTGGTGGTGGCTGAAATGAATCATTTGGGTCAATATCCCCACCATCCTCAAATCCTAGTCCCATAACACGCATAAACTCCAATGGTGTGAAGCTAAGAATTGTATCAAATACCTTGAAGTACCGGGTGTACATATCTGAACCAGGGATTACAACCTCCTGAGCCATCAGCTGAAATAAAGCTTTAGGAGATCTATAATCAGAATCCAAATCCCAAAAATGACCGAAACACGATCTTCTGAACATCCGTACTGTTTGATCGCCACTACTTGTAAGCACCTCGCGTATTCAATTCAAAACTTTCGTAGGCCTACAATACCCTTTTATCCCAACTTTTCGTGATTGAAGTCCACGACGTTTCCAGCTCCGCTATAGTGTATGACAACTCGATTAGATATATCATTTATCTAAATAAAATAAAGGTTATACCACTTTCAAAATATATCTTTAAATATATATTTCAAGCGTTACATACTATATTCCATCACAAAATGGCCAAACATGCTCAATTATGCTATAAAAATCGGCGGACATGCTCAATTAGGGTCAAATGATTAGGGAACAAGATTAGGGTCAATAATTCGGCGGACATGCACATTTAAACCCAAAAAATACAAAAAATACACAATTATGCTATAAAAATCGGCAGACAGGCTCAAATGGGCTATAAAAATTGGTGGACAAGCACAATATGGGTCAATAATTCGGCGGACATGCTAATTAAATCCCAACAAATAATAAACATAACAAATAATTCTATAAAATTCGGCGAACAACCTCAATTTAGCTGTAAAAATCGGCAGACATGGTCGATTATGCAAGAAAATAATGAATACTTGCAAATTAAACATTACATTATTGGCTGACAAGCTCTATTAATTGGCAGACACGGTCGATTATTCTCACAAAATTAGAATTACATGCTGAATTATGCTAAAAGTTGATGGACAAGACCAATAATAAAAAAAAAATTCGAGTTGACAGGGTCTTTGATTCTCAAAAAATTGGAATCACGTGCTGAATTTTGAAAAAAAAAGTTGACGGGCAAGCTCAAATTGACTAAAAATTTCGGTGGACAAGCTATATTATGATCTAAAAATGGCATAACATGCTCAATTATTCTAAAAATATTGGAGAACGAGCTCAATCATGTCAATTACGATAGATTTATCAGCGGACAACCTCAATTATGCTAAAAATTTGGGCGGACAGGTTCATTTTAGCTAGATTTATCGGCGAACAAGCTCAATTATGCTAGAAAATTTGGCAGACAGGTTCATTTTAGCTAGATTTATCGGCGAATAAGCTCAATTATGCTAGAAAATTCGGCAAACAAGTTCATTTTAGCTAGATTTTTCGGTGGACAAGCTCAACTACGCACAAATAATGGGCGAACATGTTCATTAAGGCTGGAATAATAGGCAGATATTCTAAATTTTCCTTAATATATGGGCAGACATGCTCAATTATCCTCAAATCAACTGCAAATTTGAAAAAATTAGTTTAATTCTGCGGCGGACACGACATCTTCCTACATCAACAATACTAAAATTCAACTAGTTTCTCGGTGGAGGATCAGATTAAACTCAATTACCCTAAATCAATACACACTCAATTGCACTAAAGCATACACAGATATACAAATGACTTATCCAAAAATAAAAAAATCAATTACCCCTAATTTACTGGCAAAATTCCGATGAATCCCTAAAACCCTAAACCCTTTTGAAATGCTAACGTACCTGATTTTCCATATTTGATTACGCGACTTTTCGACATGGAGATGACGAGAGAAGCATGCAGATATAGCCGAAGGGAGACCTGTGTCTGCGAGAGAAAATTGAGATAAACACCGAGAGAAAGACGACACTGAGAGAAAGATGACAAAGAAAAAAAAATCGAGGAGGGACAGAAAGAGAAAGAGACTGTGAGATTTTGAGATAAGGGGTCAAAGATTCTCCCACTTTTAATTCCAGTAAAAGCGGTAAAAATAACTGACCCACTTTTTGAATTTTTCAAAAAAGAAGGGGAATATAACTGAAATGTGTCAGGGGGGTAAAATCGGGTATATACACAAAAACCGGGCAAATAAGATATTTTTCAAAGACTAGGGCAAATAGATGTTGTATGGGTGAAATAGGGCAATATAAGTACTGTTCCTAAAAAAACCATGGAATTACATGTTTCATACGATGCAAATCTTCATTCCCTTCTTTTATCATGGTTGCTCCAATAATTACAGTTAAAGGAAAGAGAAAATTAATGGCAGAATAAGGGGCAAGTGGTGTGAAAGACAAGATACCAATGATGAAGAAGTAAAAATTAGCCACTTTCCTAAACCGCTCAAACAGGGATTTGGGTACGAATGTTGCAGCATGGATTGAACAGAAAGTCCATAAGAACAGGATTTTGCTTATGGGAGAGAGGTTTAACTTACAGCTTCAATGTCGATGTTGCAAACCAGGAGCTTTCTCCTCTCTCTACAGCTAGTTTTGTAGGTCACTACCGCAAGCCCATTTGCTAACACCGACGACGAAACAAACAGCACCGCCTCCTTCGCTCTCGCATACCAACCTTTCATGTCGTCGTTAACCGTGAACACGCCACTTTTATCAACACAAACACCAGTGGCGCTGCCGGGCAAGCGGTGGCAATCCCTAAATACGACCTTCTAACCCTCGACACTCTGGACCCATCGCATCAGCCATAAACACCTATAAACAAATCGATTGAAAAAATTAACTCGAATAAAAAAGAATGATGAATTTGGGGGTTTAGGTTAAGCTGAATATGAGTAAACCCAACTCACATAATATGATTTCCGAGGGAATGATGGAGATGAGAGGGATATTGATGGAGCGAATAGCGGAAGTCGTATTTGTTGAAGTGCGAAGGCAGTGTTTGGAGATTGAGAGACGACAGCGACAGGGCTGCGAAGAGAAAGACGGAGGAGAGGTGAATGTGGTGGGACTCTACTTCTCAAAATTCAACGCATTAAGTAATTCAATTTATGCCCCAGTATTGAGTGTGGGATCCGGTTCCACCAAATATTGGTAGGACCGGTCCTACCGAAGTCTCTCTCTAGGTTTAAATAGGATTGAAGGGGAGAAGGTTGTGTTCACATGGGTCCGTGTCCCCGGGGTGCAGGAGTTTTTGCCATATATATATCGAAAATTTTGGACTAAATATCATATCGAAAATTTCGATATAAAAAAATCATACCGTTATCCTATCTAAATTTTTTATATGCCAAAATTTGGTATACTGATATTACGGTATAGGAAATCTCATCCACTGATGCCACCTTATGCAAGAATCTAAACCTAAATCATAAAATAGGCATCTTCAATTACATGTCAGTGCATGTATGCTTTAATTTATTATCTAAACCCTTCAAGAGTCAATACTATAAGAGGGGGACCAAAGCTTTTCTTTTCACTGAAACATTATGTTACATCAAATATTGCCACAACAACCAAAAGGGGTGGGGGGCTGGGGGTGAAACGCATCAAAATAAGGATATCCTTAGCATAACCCTCTTAGCTTCTTAGGGGCATATCCGAATTCTTCAATAACTTATGATTCTTCGAATTTACACATTGCGTTCAGAGTGTATAAAAGTTGGACGATAAGGTGAGCACAAACCGAATCAACAGTATTAGATCAGAATGTGATATTATGTTATTGCAAGTAATAAGCAAACCGGTTTTAGGGCCTCTCTTCTTCGGCAGATGATCATGCATGCATGGTTTTCGTCGGATAAATCTACGTAAATTGTAAACCAGCTTGCAGTTCTGCCAAAGGAGAGTTGCCCTAATATTGCTTTAGCTTAATCATGAGTACGTATTTATTTATGATTTATCATATTCATGGATCATCTTCTTATGCAGCTTAATACCATGCATAAGTGTTGACAAATCTAAAATTTTATATCATGCATGTGCATGAATAACAAATTATTGTATGAGTTAGTTAATTATCCCGCTCAACAATAATGATAGTTAACACATACAATTTTTGTCAAAAATTTGAGCAAGTTGGCGTGAGAATCACACTACCTTTTCTTTTTTAATTGTGAAGGATATATATTTTAAGGAAAAGACTTTTGTGTGAGTCCGTATCACGTAAGGGCTTACGTGATATGGTCAGAAAGTGATAACATTTACACTGAAAAGTGATACTAAATTAATAAATAGTGATAATGTTATTTCATGAATAATTTATAGTATAAATGAAAAGTGATAACATTTCATAGCGAAAGTGATAATGTCTTATAGCGAAAGTGATAATTATTTTAGAAAATGTAAACTGGTCTCACGTGAGACGGTGTCACGCAAGACCTACCCATATTTTAATTAATAAAAATATTACTTTTTAATTGAAATGGTCGATTGAAATATAAATGATATAATTAATGTTTGACTAAAAATATAATTTAATTTTTTTTAAAAAAAAATCAAGGGTATATATTTTTATATAAAGGATATATAACATTCGGATCTGAGCGTGTGGTACTTGAGCATACATACGTAGATTCATGCGTCAAAACACAATCAAGACTTTGCTATGGAAAAAATATTAATTTCATAAATGCTAGATAATCATATATCTTATGTAATTTCTAATAATGTGGTATATAGTATAAAGTTGATAAACATATGTGATATATCGTCTCATGTAACTCATTACATGAGATGTAACAAATGATAATAATAATTTAATAAAAAGTTATAGTTAATTGAAAAATGATAATTGTTTAATTCATACTTCACACAATAAAATATTTTATGGAGTTTTTAAAATTACTAAATTATCCTTTTTAAAGTCAAAATTTATCAAAAAGTGTATTTTTTTAAACTTCATAAAAATATAAAATTTGTGCATATTGCATTGGCAGGTAAGGAGTAATTACTTTTAGACAAAGAATTGTGTGAGACCGTCTCATGTAAGGGCTTAGGTGAGACGGACAGAAAATGATAATTTTTATAATGAAAAGTGATACTAAATTAATGTAAAGTGATAATACTATTTCATGAACAATTTATAGTATAAATGAAAAATGATAACATTTTATAGCGAAAGTGATAATTTTATAGTAAATGTAATAATTATTTTAAAAAATATAAAATGATCTCACGTGAGATGCTCTCGTGCAATAACGTGCCCTTACTTTTAACTATGTTAAGTTTGCATTGACACGTATACTATAATTGATATGGTTATTATATGTGGCATAAATAAACGCTTAATTTTATTATTTTACATGTTATATTAAAATTCTCAAGGCTTGAAAATTTGATGAACTGTCAATTTGAGATTTAAATTATTTTTTCTATCAACTAGAGACCTGAATTATACAAAATTATCAATTCAAGGGCTCGATTTATTACACATTGTCTCTTATTTTATCAATTCAAGGCCTGAATTCAGATCCTAAATTGATAATTTTGTATAATTCAGATCCATAATCGATATAAAAGATAATTGAGGCCCCAAATTTATTGCTTGTCTAAACTTCAAGCCATGAATCGATAAAACTTTATTTATAGCATATGATAACTTTTACATGTCACGTTTTATTATAACACAGAATACAACAATATGATATATTGCTTTTATTTTTAATATATATATATATATATATATATATATACTAGTATGAAACCCGCGTACAACACGGGATCATTTAATTAATATTCTTATTTTTTATAATTAAATAATTCGTGTTATATAACGTAACAACATTAATTAAGGAGTTTTTTTTATAGCCAGACAATTTCTTTCATCAATATAAAGAATTTGCAACAAATTATAACATTTGTCTTTTGATAATGTACGTATAACTAAATCATGTCAAAAGTTAAGATATGTGTACATATATTCTAATTATTTGAAAGAATCTTAACTTTTATTTTTTTAAAATATTACTTTATAACATAATAATTCAATTAAAAACTATTTATTACTCTCACTGTCTCTCTAAAAGAATGTCCAACTAAATAGGGGTCTCTTTGTTGTATATTTATATAGTTAGTATTTTATTTTTTTCATTGTATTTGATTGCAATTATGATTAAAGTATGTAACTCTTACCGCTAGACTGGTATGAATGAATGGAATAACAGGAGAATGGAATGAACTTATGAATGGAATAGTAATGGGAATGGAATGATTAAAAATTATTTTTATCATGATTGGTATCGTTCGGGAATAACTCAAGTAATAGAATTTGTATTCCTTAATAATTTCAATCTCACTAATAATATTTTTATAATATTACATTTAAATTTAATTTATTTAAAATATTAAATTAATTAAAAATTTAAGTAATAGAATTTGTATTCCTTAATAATTTCAATCTCATTAATAATATTTTTATAATATTACATTTAAATTTAATTTATTTAAAATATTAAATTAATTAAAAATTTAATGATGATTTTATATATTTTATAATTATAGAAAAATATTAAATTATAAATAAAATAAAATATTAATATTTTTAAAATATAAATAAAATTTAAAATAAAAAAATTATATATATTAAAAAATATTAAACTTTGTATAAAAAATTATATTTATATTTATATTACATGTATATATTCAATTTAACTATATAATATTAATTTTTATATATAATTTACTAATTTTTATTTTGAATAAATATTAAAATAATTATATATATTTATATTTAAATTTTTAAGAATTTAATTTAATTATATATTTTTTACTGATTTGAGTATATAAAAATATTTAACTTTTTTATTTAAATTTTAAATGATTTATTATTTTTTTTATTAAATAATTTAATACAAATTATTTTAATAAATATTACATTTTAAATAGAAAAATATTAACATATTTATAATTATATAAATAAATGTTGTATAAATTAAAAGAATGTTATTTATAATATATATATATATATATATATATATATATATATATATATATATATATATGTGTGTGTGTGTGTGTGTGTGTGTGAGAGAGAGAGAGAGGGGGTAGGGTGGGGTGGGGGGGAACGAGGGAATGGAATGGGTAATACCATGGGGGTGGGAGGAATGTCCATTCCCACATTTAAGGAAATACACATTCCTTTGAAATCGTGATTCCTATTACTAAAAACATACCAATCGTAGGAACGGAAATAAAATTAGGAATGACGATTCCATTCCCAACCCATTCTAATGTACCAATCACGCCCTTAGTAATAAATTCTTAATTTTACTGTTTGTCTAAAATAAATACTCCCTCCGTCCCACGTATTTGTTCACGTTTAACGGGCACAGAGATTAAGAAGTATTTTTTTAATATAGAATGTAAGAAAAAGTAGGGGTAAATTGATAATTTAAAGAGAAAAAGTAAATAGAGTTATTTGGAATGATGAATAAAGTATAAAAAAGTGAATAAAGTTGTTGGATTGTTGATGAATAAAGTGTAAAAATTAGGTGAGATGTATAATGTATTTTTACTATTAATGGAATATGAATAATACTTGTGACATCCTAAAATGGAATGTGCGAATAAATACCTGGGACGGAGGGAGTATCAATTATATATATAAAAAAAATCTCAATTTTTTTTCTATACATGATTTGATTTTATACTAATTAATTTATTTATATCGAATGGTTTATTTATTAATTGTATTGATTATTTATGAAAAATAAGGTCAAACATTTTATAATTAACTAAAATAAATAAAATTATTAAAATATTTTAAATAGTATATATATATATATATATATATATATATATATATATATATATATATATATATATATATATATATATATATATATATATATATATATATATATATATATATATATATATATATATATATATATTCTTTTTTAAAATATACGTAATATTATAAATAATATTTAAATGGAGTATTACTTTATACTCATGATTATGGTTTAATATTTCTTAATTAACTATATAATAATAATTATTATAGTTCCATTAATTATTATTTTTAACAAACTAATATAAAAAATATATATAATATAATATAAATAAAATTAATTTCTTTTAAATATTCATAAATTTGTAATGAATTTATTAATTTTATTTTTTATTTAATTTTATCATTTCAAATTATATAAACAACTAAAGAAAATAAATTTTATAATTCATATGTCATAACTGAATAATTAAGTTATATGTAAATAAATAAATATTAATATACTAAATTTAAAAAATTAACAAATATTTAAAAACTCAATTTTAATGTTATTTGATATGAAATAATGATTTAACTTATATAGATTAAACTTTCGATTCTATACATGAAATTAATTTTTCAACCTCTTATTCTGTAGAGGTAAATCGATTTAAGAGTACTTGAATCGTCGATCCTCTTTCACTTAAATCAATATTTTAGAGGTGGATCTTAAAGAATACTTAAATCGATTTTTAAGAGGTAATACTTGAATCGATATTTTTCCTCTTGAATAATTGATTCTTAAGATGTAAATCAATTCAAGAATACTTGAATCGATCATCTTACTCTTGAAAATTTTATTTTTAAGATATAAATCTATTCAAGTATCTCTTGAAAAATTGATTTTTCAGATGTAAATTTATTCAATAATAATTGAATCTATTCTCTTCCTCTTAAAAGAATTGGTTCTTAAGAGGTAAAACAATTCAAGAATACTTGAATCAGTTCTCTTTATTTTGAAGAATATTTGAATCGATTTTTTAAATGTAGATCGAATCTCTACTTGATTCGCTCTATTGAAATAAATTTTTATACTTTCATAAATCAGAGGAGCTTTCAATCGATTCTTAAGATGTAAATTGATTCGAGAATACCTGAATCGATCATCTTACTCTTGAAAATTTGATTTTTAAGATGTAAATCTATTCAAGTATCTCTTGAAAAATTAATTTTTAAGATGTAAATCTATTTAAGAATACTTGAATCGATTCTCTCCTCTTGAAGAATCGATATTTGAGAGGTAAAATAATTCAAGAATACTTGAATCAATTCTCTTCCTCTTGAAGAATACTTGAATCGATTTTTTAAAGGTAAATCAAATCTCTACTCGATTCGCTCTAACGAAATAAACTTTTATACTTTTATAAATAATTCTCTAGAAGAACTTGAAAAAAGCTCCTATTCCTCTTGGAGAAACGAATGAATAATCAAAAAGTCTTATTTATAGGTGGGGTGAGAGATAATACTATATGGAATATTCATTTTTCCCTATATATATATATATATATATATATATATATATATATATATATATATATATATATATATATATATATATATATATCTTAAGTATACTATAACAGAAATTTTTCTTGCTGACGTGTCGTCCCCATATCGCTCCATTGTATTGTGTAATTTACACAATTTTTTGGATTTTTAATACATTTTTTTAATACTTTCCTTATTTACTTTTAATTAACTTCCTTATTTAATATTTTCTTTTTTTAAATAATGTGTTTCTTATTTTTAATAATGATTTTGATATTTTATTTATTTATTTGAGTATCATTAATTAATTACTAAATCGTTAATGTAACGCTCCAATGTGACGTATAATTTTCTTAATTTTTTGGATTTTGTAATACTTTTTTTTAATATTTTTCTTATTTACTTTTAATTAACTTCCTTATTTAATACTTTTTAGATAATCTTTTTCTTATTTTTAATAATGATTTTAATATTTTATTTATTTATTTGGATATCATTAATTAATTACTAAATCTTTTAATGCGATAAATTAATTAATATCAAATTAAATCATATATATAATGGGAAAAAAGAATATTCCATATGATATTATCTCACACCCAACTTATAAATAAGATTTTTTGGTTATTCATTCTAAATATTCACATTCGATTCTCCAAGAGAAATAGGAGCTTTCTTCAAGTTCCTCTGGAGAATTGATTTATAAAAGTATAAAAATTTATTTCGATAGAGCGAATCAAGTAGAGATTCGATTTACCTCTAATAAATCGATTCAAGTATTCTTCAATAGTAAAAGAATTGATTCAAGTATTCTTGAATCGATTTACCTCTTAAGAATCGATTCTTCAAGAGTAAGAGGATCGATAAAAGTATTCTTGAATTAATTTACATCTTAAGAATCGATTCTTCAAGAGGAAAAAAATTGATTCAAGTATTACCTCTTAAGAATCGATTCAAGTATTCTTTAAGATCCACCTCTAAAGTATTTATTCAAGTATTCTTCAAGTGAAAGAGAATCGACGATTCAAGTACTCTGGAATTGATTTACCTATAGAAAATAAGAGGTTGAAAAACTAATTCATGTATAGAAAAGCATAAGTTCATTAAGCTAAATCATTATTTCATATCAAATAATATTAAAATTGAGTTTGTAAATATTTGTTAATTTTTTTAAAGTTAGTAGATTAATATTTATTTATTTGCATATTTAATTACTCAATTATGATACATGAATTATAAAATTTGTTTACTTTAATTGTTTATATAATTTAAAACTAATAAAACTAAATAAAAAAAATTAACAAATTCATTACAAATATATGAATATTTAAAAAAATAATATATATATAATTAATTTTATTTATATTATATATATATATATATATATATATATATATTACATTATTTAAATTTTAATTAATTTTCTTATTTATTTTTTTTTAAATAATGTATTTTTATTTTTAACAATGATTAAATTTTCATATTTTATTTATTTATTTGGGTATCATTAAATAAATACTAAATCTTTTGATGCAATAAATTAATTAATTAATATCAATTTAAATTATATATATAAAGGAAAAAAAAATATTCCACATATTATATTCTCTCTCACCCCACCTGTAAATAAGACTTTTTGGTTATTCATTCTAAATACACACATTCGATTCTCCAAGAGTAATATGAGCTTTCTTCAAGTTCCTCTAGAGAATTGATTTATAAAAGTAAAAAATTAAATAAATATATATAGCAACTATTTAAAATATTTTAATAATTTTATTTTAATTAATTGTAAAATGTTTGACCTTATTTTTCATAAATAATCAATATATATTAAGTATAGTATAACAAAGTCATTTGTCATTTAATTCATTCACGTATAGTCTTACTATTTATTTATTTTTCCTATACAATTATTATGAATTATTTACGTTAGTATCATTAATTACAATTAATAAATAAATAAATAAATTAGTATCAAATCAAATCATGTATAAAAAAAGAATAAATTGAGATTTTTTTATATATAATTGATATTTATTTTAGACATACAGTAAAATTAAGGATTTATTACTAAGAGTTACATATTTTGATCAATGAAAAAAATAAAATACTAACAACTATATAAATATACAACAAAGAGACAAAATTGTCCCTATGTGATTGCATATTTTTTTAGAGAGATGGGGGAGTAATAAATAGTTTTTAATTGTATTATGTTATAAAGTAACATTTAAAAAAATACAAGTCAAGATTCTTTCAAATAATTAAAAAATATGTACATATATACTCCCTTCGTCCCATTTCAAACTTTACGTTTCTATTTTGTGTGTCTCATTTCATTATTTATGTTTTCCTTTTTGGAATATGGGACCCACTGATTGGTCGATTGTAGTTGGGATGACCAATTAAAGAATTTATGGAACCCAAGGGAGGTAGGTACTAGAGCTTAAGTGATCTCAAGTTTATCGTGATTTTATAAGGACGATAGGAAAGGAGGATAAGATGCAAATGAATGCAATTAAACTAATGCAAGAAATAAATGATTAAATGAATGCAGGATAAATGGGTTCCAAATTATGCAAGGATGAGATTAGCAACAATCATGGCATAGATAATAAAGTAATCATGCAATTGATTATAATTTATCATGGACATGGTATAGGAGCAATCATTAATTCCATCTAAACTCTCTACCAAGAATTATAGAATGTAGGCCCTCAATAAGGCTCCAAAAAGCACAAAGGATAGAGACCATAGCGAACACCTCCCAATAGGTACTAATTACTCTACGAGTTCCCTAATTAGGTACTAAATCATAGGCAATATTCCCTTTTAAGGTACTATGAATTCACTAATGGCTTGGGCCTCCTCATCTAATCAACTAATCTCTCGATTAAGCTAATCAAATGTTCTATCAAATGGTTCCAAATTTAGAAGGATATACCTATCTCATTCTAAATTAATGCACATGAAGTGTATGATGAAATGATTCAATGAACTATCCTAAACATGCAATTGATTTACCAATCTAATCACATGCCTATGACAATTAATCACACAAATCAATCTTATATATCAAGCAATTAACAATCAATGATAGAAATAACACAAAGCTCATTCAAGATTAAAATCAATTTGCATAAAAACTAAATTATCCAACACCAATCATGGAGCTAATCTCACAACGGAGATTAGCCTCTCATAGTCACAAGAAATTCAACATAGGCATTAAAATCCTTACAAATCATGATCAACTATAAAGAAAATCACAAAATTAGAATTAGATTCCCCATTTGAAGATCTTCTATGGAGATCTTCTTCTTCTTCTTGTGATCTCACTTTCCCTTGCTTCCTTGATCACTTGGATGGTGGATTTGATGGAGGAGATCAAGTGTAGATGAATGAATGAAGAACGGATAAAGATGATGGTGTAAAATGGAGAAAATGATGTGTGATGTGTGTGTCCCAAGTGAAGCCCTAATCCTCTCAAAACATGGAGACAAAGCAGCCAAAAAAGAAATTAAAACAGATTTTCTGCAGAGGTGGCGATTTTCACAAAAATTCGACCGAATTTTCATGAGCATAGTCGAATTTTTCTGTCAGTGTGCTCAGCCTCCGTTACTCTATGTCGCCCCTGTTGTTCCTAAAAATTCACAAAAATTTGATCGAATTTTTGTGCAAGGGTCGAATTTTTGTAACAGCTTCGCGCTGCTTCACTGTTTCGTGCATCACTTCCACATCCGATCTCTGATTTGAGTAATTTTTGCGCTCATGCAATCCTCTCTTTCTTGGCTTTATATCCAAAGAACTTACAAAAATTCCAACATTAGAAGGTGTTACAAGTCATGCAAAGTGGAACACCATTCTAATCATAACTTTCTCGTTTGGACTCCGAATTGAGCTCTGTTTTTTCCTACATCTTCCTCTTCACTTCTAGAATCCATTTATGCCTGAAAATTACATAAAATAAACCAAAGTACCAATTCTCTAAATATTTACCAATGTCGCGCAATTTAAGGCACTAAATCATGAAAATCACACATTTATCATTTCAAAGTATAAATCTCCATATGAACATAAATCACCACCAAAAGACATACAAGAATAATAAAAATAAAAGAAAATATACAATAAAAAGACACTAAAATTTAGGTGAAAATGACTCCAATCACCCACCTAAAACAATTAATATATCATCAAACACTAATACGCATACCCACTTTACATTAAATATTATATATTTCCACCCATTATCTATTAAAATATTATACTCCTTCATCAACGTGCAAAAAGCAAACGTAAAGTTTGAAACGGGACGGAGGGAGTATTAATTTTTTACATGATTTAGTTAATGCATTATCAAAAATCAAATGTTATAATTTATTGCAAATTCTTTACATTGATGAAAGAAATTGTCTAGATGTAAGAAAAAAAATTGTTTAATTAATGTTATTATGTTATATAACACGAATTAATTAATTATAAAAAATAAGAATAATAATTAAATGATCCCGCATTGTACGCGGATTTCATACTAGTATATATGTGTGTGTGTGTGTGTGTGTGTATGATTTAATTTGATATTAATTTATTTATTTATTGTATTAAAAGATTTAGTAACTAATTAATGATACCCAAATAAATAAATAAAATATTGAAAATTTAATCATTATTAAAAGTAAAAATCACATTATTTAAAAAAGAAAATATTAAATAAGAAAGTTAATTAAAAGTAAATAAGGAAAATATTAAAAAAAGTATTAAAAATTTTAAAATTTGAGAAATTACACGTCACATTGAAGCGTTCTGGAGATCTAGACGACACGTCAACAAGAAAAATTTCTACTATAGTATACTTAAGATATACATTTTGTCATTTTAATTTATTTTATCTTAAAATATATATTTCCCTTTTGACAAGTGAAACACACACAAAATAATTAATATTCTTACATAGATCTATACACAATACTAATACAACTACTCACAACATATTAGAACTTTATACTCCTTCTGTACCTTGTATTTATGCTAATGTATGTGGGTATATAAGCAGCTCAACTGGTCATAAGGGTGACATCTTATACAAATGACCAAAAATCTAATCTCACTGTCGCAGTATGGGAGCAACCTCTCAAAATGAGGACTCTTTGTGTGCAGTGGATAGTGGTCCAGGTCTTATTAATTAATTGAATCACCATGATTTATCTCTCTTCCAATCTATCGGGTTGGGGTGTAAGGGCGTCTTGGGTGGGCGTGTGACACCCGAACTTCTCACTACTCATGTGCCAATATAATTTAATTTGTGTTGCGTGAATTTTTATAATTATGTGATAATTATGTGATAATTATGTGATAATTATGTGGCAATTATGTGATAATAATGTGACAATTATATGACAATTGTTCTATATTTTATTTGTCTTTACATTACATTTGTGATAATAGTGATAACAATATGTGAATATATATGTGCATAAATATTTATGTGCATTAATTTGGATATATATAATTAAATTATTTTTTTGTATAAATACATTATTTATTAATTATTAATATCACACGTGTTCTCGTAATAACAATAGTGGTAAGAAAATGTACACATATGTGTATGCTAATTTATAAATGTGTCATATTTTAGTTATTAAATAATGCATGTATATTCGTAAAGGATAATAATAATAATAATAATAATAATAATAATAATAATAATAATAATAATAATAATAATAATAATAATAATAATTTTTTTAAAAAAATGATTGGCTTGGAGAGCGGTCATTCACCGACTCACCCCAACCCTTTTGCCTATATATATATATGGGTGTTGAAGAGTTCATCACCTCACACCCCAGATCAATTGCGAAAAAAAAAAGAGAGAGAGAAAAAGAAGAAAGAGAGGGAAGAAAAGGGAGATGAAGGAATCCAACTACAATGCATAAACATGTTATGTGTGAATTATTTGTTATTAATTTAATTAAGTTATGAATTATTTGGGATTAATTTGTAATATAAAAATGTGGATTTATGTGATTTGAGATAAGTAGGTATTCATATGCAACGAAATATTATCCAGTGTCTATTCTAATTGATCAAGATGTTCATTCTTGGAACTGATTTAATTACTACTAATTTCTCTGCAGTTGATGCTGCTTTGATTCTCTCTCTCCCAATTCGAAACTCCCATACAGCTAATCGATAGATATGGCACTTCACTCATTCATGTTCTTTCACAGTTAAATCTGCATATCATACTTGTAGAAATTTATTGATTGAGTCACAAGCCTCTGCTAGTACTGGTTTAAACCCAATCTGGAAGAAAATATGGAAACTCAGAATTCCTTCCATCACCCATTTCCTATGGCGTTGTTGCAATGAAACCCTCCCTATACTAGAAAATCTCCAGCGTCGGGGAATGGATCTCAATCATTTATGTTACCTTTGTAAGGAAATTGTTGGCACTGCTCACCACTTGTTCTTGACATGCCCCTTTGCTATTGAAACTTGAAAAATATCTGGTCTTCTCAGTGCTATACATGGCTGCTCTCAAGTTGTTGCATCACTTTTATTCCATGACATCCTTCTATCGGCTGAAAATGGGTTAGCATATTTTTTTGGTGTTCTTTGTTACTTTTTTGGTCCGCAAGAAATAGAAATTTTTCTGAAGGCATCTCCCAAGATCCTCATTATATTATAATGGTTGCCTCACGTCTTTTATTTGAATATCAAGCTGCTCATTTTTGGCCCGAAAGAGCCTCACGTTCTCTTTTTAAAGTATATTGGCGATCCCCACCAAATTCAAATATTTGTATCTTCTTTGATGGTGCTATCTCAAATAGATTTTCATGTGCTGGCCGTGGTGTTTATGTATTTGATCAGGATGGAAAATTTTTATTTGGGTTGAGTAAAAAATTCACAGACATTCAAGATCCCGAAGTAGCGAAATTTTTTGCTCTTCGTGAGAGCTTGTATGTTGCTAAACGGTTGGAGTTAACCTCTGTTTCTTTCTTGGGAGATGCTGAACGTATTATTCTTGCTGCTTTAGGCCACCTTGAGTCAAATTCACTATCTGCACCTATCCTTGCTGATATCCGTGGTATTCTTGAAGACTTCATTAACCCGTGTATTTTTTGGATAAATCGTTCAGAGAACCTTACTGCTCATGAATTTGCTTATTATGCTAAGAATGCTCCATCTTGTAATTACTCTTGGTCCGTTCTACCGGATTTTATCTTGTCAATCAGTGATGGCTGATTCTAGCTCTCTAATTCAATTTATTTTAAATGTCAAAAAATTATTATTTTGTAAATTATTTGTGATAAATTTATGATACAAGTTGTGGATCTATGTGATTTGAGATAATGTCATTGTCCTATATATATATGTGTGATTGAAAATTATTAAATATATATCTGTGGAATCTGATAAGATATCATTTATAAGATTTTGTGTGATCCGAGGTGAAGTTATTATTCGAAAAATGGATATGTGTGATTCGAGGAGAAGTTGCGGGTCCAAAAGTTGATCTGTGTGAATTGAAATTAAGTTGATGTTTTATTTTGATTAAATGTTGATAATGATATCGTAAATGGTTTATGATGCATATTTAATTACCTTGGTTGCATACCATGCATAAGTATAAAAAGTATTTTTCTCAAAATTAATAAGATATTAATGGTGTGTGCGGCCACTATATATGCACTTTATTCAGGATTCGGAAAAATCATTTCCAACACTTTATTCAGGGTTTGGAAAAATCGTCTCCAACACTTATTCAGGGATCGGAAAAATCGATCCGATACTTTGTGTGTCCATTGAGCTCATTTGGGGTGCATATCATAAGTGTGTTGTGGGGATCCCGCAATGTGAACAATTTTCAAAATAAAAGAGACCAACTAAAAAGATTAGGAAATAGGTAATAGAAAACTAAATGTATTTTCATTCACTGGCATGCATGATTTTTACTTACTGAGATTTTATCTCACTAGTTTATGCATTGTAGGTGAGCTTGATGATTGAGTTTTATGATGTGACTGTGCAAGCTGTGGAGTTCCTTTAGGGTTTTGAGTGGATGTACATAGATGACGACCTGTTGGGCTAGGCTGTGGATTTATTTTGTTTCCACTGATGTTTTGTTATGTAATATTATAAGTATTGTCACAAGTTTGTGTGGATTAATGTGGTATCAGAAACTGGTGACGTATGTTAGACTATGATTTCAATTATGAATATATTATGTGAGAAAAAAAGTATATATGTAGTTTTTATAATGATGATGTTTATGTTAATTAGTATTTGAATTATAAGTTATGTAAGGTGGGTCATGACAGGGTGATTCCATATTTTTGTACCAATGTAAAAAAAAAGATTAAGTTGGGTAATTTTAAGAGAAAATGTAAATAAAGTTGTTGGAAGTGATGAATAAAGTGTAAAAATATAAATAAAGTTATTGGAGTTGATTAATAAAATGTAAAAAGTAGGTAATATGTATAATGTATTTTTACTATTAGTGGAAGTGCAAAAATACCTGGAACGGCTAAAAATGGAAAATGTACAAAAATATCAAGGACGAAGGTATCTCTTAATTCACTCCACATTAAAATATTATATTTTTTAATTTATATAAAAAACAAATATATACCTTAAATCGATACGAGTATTACTTTTGAAAAAATATTTAAAATTATAATAATATAATAAAATATAATAGAAACATATTATAAATTTTAATAACTTACTAAATTTTATAATTATAAATCAAAATGGATAACTTTTGCATAATGAAATATTTAACTATTAAATTATGATACTATATGTTAAATGAGTATAACGAAAAATTTTATTAAGGTATGATCAATAATGAAATAATTTATCATTTACCGATCAAAAAATAATGAAATAATTTATAAAAGTTTAAGGCAGAAGCTTGTGTGTGCCCGGGCACACGGGAGCACATTCCGTGCGCCTTTAGAATTTTGTGTTAAATTGTATATCCTTTAGTATAAAGATGTGTACCATTTATTTTACAAGGCAAAAACTTGTGTGCGTCCGGGCGCACGGAATCACACTCCGCGTGCTTTTAGAATTTTGTGTTAAATTGTATATCATTTAGTATAAAGATGTGTACCCTTTATTTTTTGAAGAAAAATAAAAAATATAATGAAAAGTGTATACCCTTCAAAACAAAATAGTGTACCCTTATTAATTAAAATGTATACTCTTTAAAACAAAATAATGTACCCTTATCCATAATATTCCCTCCGTCCACTCGAAAGATGGTCTTTTTTTCATTTTGGTCGTCCGCTTCAAAGAGGGTCATTTCCTTTTTTACACACATATGACCCACACACACCCACTAATACAACTAAAATATGGGGTCCACACTCCCACTAATACAACTACTCACTACACATTAAATAATAATACTCCTCAATCAACGTGTACAAAAGTAAACACCCCTCTTTCGGGCGGATGGAGGGAGTACTAAAATTGTAAAGGCGCACGCAATCCTCACTCAAAAGTTTAATTAATGTAATTTTATTATATATTCAATCTATAAAAATAATAAATCACATGCAAAATGCGGTGCGAATTGAACCAGTTATGTGTACAATGCTGACTCGAAATTGAACCTGTAAAATAGTTATTTAGCATGTGAAAAATGACTATGTTAGAGAGATTAAGTATTATCACTCTTTTAAATTAAAAATATTTCTTATCTCAATAAGAATATCAATTAATAGCATATTAGATTTGAAGAGTAGTAGTTTATCTCGTTAAAAAATAATTTCTAATATAGTAAAGAATAATCAAGAATCATGGTCAAAGTGTGAATCAGGTTAGTGTTTGCCTTACGTTTAAGTACAATAATACATTTAATAATATATTTCGGAATAGTATGTATAAGTGGTAATATTTTTAATTTAAAGTGATATTATTTTTAATAAAAAGTAATTATTATTTTAATAAAATATAAAAATTGTCTTACATATATTAGATTGTTTAACGCAAGTATTACCTAATCTAAAATATCATATATAGAAAGTATGATGAATTTTTTGTGTTTGTGTTTCATTAAAAAATTTGAAGGCAAATTTTCCTCAAAATTTATACATAATGAATAAAAACATGTTGATGTGAAGTGTTGAGGTCAGTGTCATTACATCTAAAATCACACTGATCCTCCACAATTCCTCCAGTAACTTTGATTAATCACTAACACATTTATATTGTTTGACTTATGTTGTGCTTAGTGTTGCTTTCAGGTTTGTACCAGTCAAGACTGGTACGTGTCAGACGTTGATTCAGAGTCAAACATAAACCTGGAAAGCTCTAGAAGTTGATAGTGGTTACCCAACGTAGTGGGTAGAATTCCCTCACTCATAGGTGGTTCAACCTCTCCTAGTGGACCACTCACATATGTTCTAATCCTGAAGCATGTCCACAACTATTAATAAAAGCTGTCGGATGTCATCTCAGACTCCAGGCCTCTACTCTGAATCGACAAGCTGACATTCTGGAACAAAGAGGCAAACTCTAGACTAGTCTTCTATCCGCACCCACAGGGGGAGATGCACCTGATGCACCTATAAATGCTGCTACCATTTAAAGCACTAGCTTTTGGGGAGTTATGATCGAGGACATCACTAGTGAGGCTGAAGAAGAAACTAGTGGTGATGCTTCTGGTAATGTTGCTACAATGTAGGGGGGGTTCACATAGTTAGTGGGAGGTCAAGGAGATCAAGAACTGTTGCTGCTGATCTTGCTAACAATTTACTCTAACTATTTGATGAAACTGTTGTTCTGTTAAATTGATTACTTTTATTTTCTGCTCAACTTGTTTGAAACTCTTGTTTCAATTTGTGTTCTATTATCTCTAAACTAAGCATATGACTTAATTGTTTATGCAGTCTATTTTTACCACTTTTGGTAATTATGTTGTGGAGTGCTTAGTTATTTGCACAATTTTTGAACTAACATCTGATGTATTATATTGGTTATCTTGCTTTGTTTTCTTATCTTTGCATCAGGTTATGTGGTTGCAGATAGATTTGATTGGGGGAGATTGTTGATGTGAAGTGTTGAGGCCAGTGTCATCACATCTGGAATCACTCCGATCCTTCACCATTCCTCCAGTAATATTGATTAACCACTAATACATTTATATTGTTCGACTTGTGTTGTGCCTAGTGTTGCTTTCAGATTTGTAGCAGTGAGGGCTTGTATGTGTCAGACACTGATTCAGAGTCAAACACAAACCTAGAAAGATATATAAGTTGATAGTGGTTACCCAAAGTAGTGGGTAGTTATTCCTCACTCATGGGTAGTTCAACCTCTCCTAGTGGACCACTCACATGTTGTACTTCTGCAGCATGTCCATGACTATTTATAAAAGATGTCGGATGTTAGAAGAAAAAAATTTGGAGAAACTATAATATACAGAAGCATCGTGCTAAATATATTCTATCTTCATGTTTCTGTAGCATAGTGTTTTCACTAAATTGTAATACTTTGTTCAATATTACGTGTATACTATTATCCCGTTTGTTTTATGTGTACCATTCACAGGGAGTGGAAATTCATACTTGAAGTAGGCTTAGATCTAATAATCTATATTTTTATTTGGGAACTTGTTTGGATTTTATCCGATTTTGTATTCGAGAGTGGAAGGAATGTTTCCATCACTTGAATTTGTTTTTGTAATCACTTTTTCCAAGTAAGTGATATTTATGTCATGAATCGCCCACAAACTTATTAAGTTTGTAGAAAGATTGAGTCATTCGTGTGTTTGAGTTTTCTGTTGTTTAAACTTTCAATTCATATTCAAGTTTCATATTTTGATATTAGTTTGTATAAAGTATTGACAACACTTAGGATAACATTTCTATCGAAAATACACTTACACCCGTTGGGCACCCGACAAAACGTACTCCCTCCATCCCCTTCAAAGGTCCATTTTTTCTATTTTGGGCGTCCCACCCAAAGAGTTTCCTTTCTTTTTTTATACACATGGGATCCACACACACACACACCCACCAATACAATTAAAATATAGAGCTCGCACATCCACTAATACAACTACTCATTACACATTAAATAATAATACTTTTTAATCCACGTGCAAAAAGTAAAAACAACCCTTTGTATGTGATGAATGAAGTATACACTAACGAATAAAAATTTATACACTTTGTTAGCGAATTTTTAACGAATTTTTTGTTAATTTATGAAAACTTAAATATAAAAAAGTCATATATTTTATTAAAAAACACATAATATATTAATAAATAGAAATTAATATACATATAAATGCACACGATGTACTTTGGGGGACGGAGGGAGTAATAGATACGCAGTATATCAACTCAAATTTGAATTCAAACAACAAACAGTATACATTCATGATTAATATTAGTAAATAAAAAATTAAAACTTAAATTATAAATTTTAAATAAGATATGTTAATTATCAAGGTTTGAAAATATAATATACAATTCATGGATAAACAATTACTGAATGTGTGGTTTATAACTTTGTATATGGTGGTTTCTAAGTCCATCAAAAGCAAAGTCCACCTTTATTTTGTGGACCAACTTAATGTATACAAATCTTGCTAGTTACGTACAATCCAGGGACCCTTTGAATGGATGTATTATTTGTATCCCAGTGTAAATTGAATTCACTGTGTAAATTTTGTGATTCTCCTTTCAATTTTATATACCTATGTATTATTAAAGTATTTAAATTAAGAGAAACCACAATATTTACAAGAGTTTTTTAGGTAAATCCCGCTTATAAGAAACTCTTATTTCTAATAAAGAGGGAAAAGAGAATGGCAATTAATCGAGTGTAGAGGTGACAATTCTGACACGAAAACACATCTAATTTGTAATACGAGTCACTATAGTAAATACACTGTTGAAAAAATTACTAGTATTTTTATTTAATTGTGGATTAATTTAGATATTTAGAATTTTGTGTAACGAGCACAATCTTAATTAGGTTTGACAAATTAAATTGCGGATTAAGTGATTTATGATTATTTAAAAAAAACACACGTACACACCAAAAAAAAAAGTGTATATCGGGTACAAGGGTGCATCCATATGCGTATGACTTTTTATTCTATATTGTATACATATTATTTTATTTTGTATACGTGTTTTGTAATAATTGTATACTTTTTTTACATTAAATTTTTCATTAAAAAAACTAACATCCATATGTGTATACCTTTTACTCAATAGTGTATACATATTTTTTTAATAATTGTATGTTTTTAAGCTCAATTTTTCATTAAAAATTAATAATTAAATTATATACATTATTACTCATAATTGTATATGTTTTTTGTTATATTTGTATATGGGTGCACTCTATCTTAGGGTGCGGTGCACTCGGGTGCACACTATAATTAGCAAAAAAAAAAAAAAAACCACAACATTTATGTTTAATAGGAATTTTTCATGTTTTTTGTTTTCATATGATTTTTAATATGATTTGTGGAGTTTCTTTCTTATTTTATTTTTTTTTAAACTTCATAGACATTGTTAAAAAAAATTTAGATTTTAGGGCATATACAAAGTGTAATTGACAAAATATAAAAAAAAGAAATTGAAGGACATGAGAAACACATTGAAATAATAAAAAAAAGGAGCCAGCTCGACCTGGTCGAGCAAGGTGGCTTGAGTCGAGCTTGACGTAGGGTTCTTACAGAAAGGTTGGATCGACCCCTATTCGGGTCCAGCCAAAGGTCCAGTGGGGTTAGCTCGAGTTGAGCGGAGGGGTATTGGTCGATACACTTCATCCTAATGATCGTTACTCAACATACAAACCTACCAACCAATCGTTAGGCTCACATGCGTACCTCACAATCATTATTTTATGTGAAGACCCCTACATCAATTTTTTTTATAGGTAAAGAGAAATCTTTTATTGAATAAGTCAAGTGAGGTAAGAGGATTACCCACACCTTAAAAAATACAATTAAAGTTGATATGCTATTCTAATATAATCACAAAATATCTAAAATAAGTTTATAATGTTCAATACATCTTCTTGGGTTATTTAACCAATCATGTATGCTACATGTTTTATTCAAAAGATCTTCTTGAAGTCAGCTCCATAGTCTCAATTTCAACTCTTCTATAACCTTCTCCTCCTTGATTGCTTGCCTTGAAATATATAGGTGTTCCGAGTTTTCCAAATGAGCCAAATAATACACTCCCATGCCCAAATAGATAAGTTCATTTCATTCTTCCCTCTAAGACTAAGGAGGCTACTAAATTGAAGTAGGCTCATAGAAGGATTAGAAGAAAGGACTGTTGCAACTCCCATCCACTTAAGGCAATTCATCCAGATACTATGTGCAAAGGGGTATTCAAAGAGAACATGGCGAATAGTTTCAGGGCATAAGTTACAAAATACACAATTGACATTCACACCTGGAGGGAGGTATTGTCTTCTTAAAAGCTCTGTTGCTGCTGGTATTCGTTCCCATAGAACTCGTCATGCATGAACTTGTACCTTTGGAGTGACTAGCTTGTTCCACACCAAAACAAACTCTTTTTTTTGTATTGAGATCCTCCTCTGTTTTTGTTCCAAAAGTATATCATAAGCAGACTTTGTTGTGTAAATGTCATTCTTCCCTTCCTTCCATCGTCAAGAATCCATCACACCCTATTTAGGACAAAACATTTGAAGAATAGCTAAAAGATTATTGAGTAAACTCTCCTCTCTCTGTCTAAGCTCCCTCCTCCATCTCCAAGTCCAAGACCAGGCCCCATTTCTCCATTCCCCCATATCCCTCACACACTTTTCCTTATCTAAGGAAAGTTGGTACAATCTAACAAAATCATCTCTCAATCTTCTATTTTCTCCTATCCATACCTCATCCCGAAATTTAATCTTACTCCCATCACCAATCACCCTCTCTAATTTCTCAAAAAACCAACCCTCATTAACCCCACCCATAGCTTTTAGCGTCTCTCCCCACCAACCAGTTGGATTGCTATTGCAAGTATCTCCCCTTCTCGAAACACCCTCAACTCAAGCCACCCTCCACCTAGATCTAACAACTCTTGCCCATAGTCTATCTCCCTCATTAAAAAATCTCCACACCCATTTAACCAATAATGCTTTATTAAAGCATTCCAAATCTCTAACCCCTAGACCTCTCACATATTTGGACTACAGATAGTAGTCCATTTAACCCAAGAAACGCTACAGTTACTCTCTCCCCCTTCCCATATAAAAGTTCTTTGCATTCTAGCTATCTCATTCAACATCAATTAAATGTAGTGATTTTATATATTTTTTTTATAATAAATCTCAAAGTTTGAGATATAATTGCAATTAAAATAAAAGTCACGGTATTTCATGCAATTAATCTCAATTTTAAATGAATAATTGTGATTTCATTACGATGGTTTATGATCTATCTTTATCCATAAATTTTAATATTTATTCTTAGGATTCAGTATTAATTTTAACAGTATAATTATAATTTCACTTTTATGTCATAAGATCTATTCTATTCCTAAAATTTAATATTTATCCTAAAAGTTTAGTGGTAATTCTAAATGTATATTTAGAATTAGCAAGTAATTATTTGAAAAATAGAATTCTTAAAAAAAATTTGGTGCACTCTCATATATGAGTATTGTTAAAAGTAAAATAGATTATATGGTGCAGTACTCTTTTGAAAATTGTTACTCATATAAATATAAGAAAAGTAATTCTTTATTAAATTGAAGAATAACCTTGATGGCACAGTATAACTGATTTTATGTTAGCATTTGTACTCATATAATATAAACATTTGTGCGAGACTATCTAAAAACTTTATTAAAACTCATAAAAAAATATAATTTTTAATGAAAAGTGATAAATAATTAAAAAGAAGTGACAATGGTAAGTGCAGTGAACTATTTTTGAAACAATTTATTACATAAATGAAAAGTAATACTCTCTCCATCCTATAAAAGTTGACACACTTTCCTTTTTGATTTGTCCCACTAAAGTTGATACATTTCCTTTTTAATACATGGGACCCACACAAAAATAATTAATCTATTCTCATGGACCCCACATATCACCTCTAATACAACTACCCACTACACATTAAATATTATTTCTCTCACTTCACTTTACTTCACGTTATATTAAATTATTATAATCCTTAATCTCCGTGCCAAAAAAAAATTATACCGATTTCTATGGGATGGAGGGAGTAATATTTTAAAAATAAAATAATAAAATTTTTAATAAAAATTGATAACTAATAATGAAAATATAAATTTATCTTACCACGGCTCTATATTATGAGTTAGTCTCTTGTAAATCGGGTTTACATTATAAACCATTGTAAACTCTATGGTCCCTTAATTTAAACACCCTAGCAATACTAAGATATAGGAGTACTATAAGATTTAAAAGGAGATCACAAGATTTATACCGTAAACCCGATTTAATAAGTGTTTATGCTATATTATATGGTCGGTAGGGACGGTGACACAATAAAGCGAATGCACATTAATAGCCAGAAAGGAAGATTTCTGGCCTGCAACGAAAGTGCCGGCCACATCAAAAGCTGAATGTTTGCCTTTTTCTCCTTGTTTTTTTGCCCTTTAAATCTTTTTGCATGTTCAACCAATGCATAATAAGTTCTATTTTTTCTCTTTAATTTTGGTCCCCCCTACAGTCATTTTCCAATAATAATATTTTTGAACGAATTTTATCATATGACGCTATTTCATTATTTATTATTTGTTTGTTTTTACTTTGTACAATTAAATATTATTTTAAAAATACACTATTTAATGGGTTAATTGAAAAAAAAATATAAATTTTAATCCTATTGCAAATTAATCCCATACTTTTGAAATTTCAAAAAAAAAAACAAACTTCATCTTTAAATATTATTACAAAACATACTCAATGTGTAATATTTTTCTAAAAATGGTAATTAAAGGCGGAGTTCCTTTTTAGAAATTTGACCTGTTTTGTAATAATGCTTAAAAGTGAGATTTTTTTTATAGTTTTTCAAAAGTCGAGATGCATTTGTGATAGGAATAAAGTTTGATTTTTTTTTTCTTTCATTAATCCTATATTACTGGAGTTTAGTTATTGATATGATATTAGATGTGTAATTCATTGAATTTACGTTTTAAGGATTCCAATTTGTAATTATAATAATATAAAATAACAAAACATTTGTGTAAACCGAATTCACGATATAAATTATGTGATCTTCCCTTCTAATTATATTATACTCTATGTATTATGAGAGTCTAAAATAAAGGAGAACGCAGGGTTCATAACCTGTCCTCTCCCCTTCAAATATGAGATCAACTAATAATTTTTTATTATTTATTATTTTATTAAATTAAGTAACAAATTTTAAAATTTTAATTATAAAATATTAAGGGTTAACCATTTATCAACAAAGAATGTTCAACTTTCAAATTTTCAAGAAATTGGGTCCATTTATCAACAAGAATGTTCACCATACTGGTTAGGTATGTGATATTTCTTTTTTCATTAAATTAATTTCATCTCATAACTTTTGAAATGTGTCGATTTGATCACTTGATTTGAAAGATTTTGCTATATATGATCAAACCTTTCATTTTAAAGCAAAAAAAATCATTTGATGTTAATTTAAAAGCTATCAGATAATTTTGAAGTAGAAATATTTGTATTTAAACTCTATAGAGTCTTTAAATCTTGGTATCATTTTAACTAAGGTTTGAATAGGAGGATTTGAGGAGAAATTTATAAATATCTTCTTCAAATCCTCTTCTGATGTTTGAATACAATGTTAATTCAATAAATATATAAATTTATGATTTGAAATGAATAGATTTTAAATTTTGAATTTGATATATTTTTAGTTGTTTTGAAAGGATTTTCAAATCCTTGATTAAATTGTGTAATTTGAAATCTTTTTGATTGACAAGAAAATATTTTAATATATTTATATAAAAGTAAATTGATAAAAAAATTAAACAAAAAACAAAAAAAAAATATTTTTAGAAATTTTTTTAAAAAATACTTAAATCTCCTCCCATCCACCCCCCACCCTTCTCCTATCATCTTTATATTTAACCTGTATACACATATACAAGTATCTTAAATAATAATAATAATAATAATAATAATAATAATAATAATAATAATATTAGTAGTATTAGCAGCAGCAGCACTACCACCACCACTACTACTATTACCACTACCACTATTACCACTACTACCACTACTACTACTACTACTATCACTATTACCACTACCACTACCACTACTACCACCACCACTACTACTATTACCACTACCACTATTACCACTACTACCACTACTACTACTATCACTATTACCACTACCACTACCACTACCACTACTACCACCACTACTACTACTACCATTATTACCACTACCACCACTATCACTACCACGACTACGACCACTACTACCACTACCACTACTGCCACTACTGCTGCTGTCGCTGTTGTTGCTGCTACTACTACTTCTTCTGCTGCCACCAACCACCACCACCCACCACCATGACTACCACCACGACTACTATCACGACAACTACCACGACTACTACTACCACCACCACCACTACCACTACTACTATCAGCAGCAACAGTAGTAGTAGTTTAACTATGGATTTGAAAATCCCTTTACAAATTCACAACATATCCAAATAATTTAATTTAAATAAGTTGATTTAAAACTATGGAATTAAAAATTTCTTTATTTTCAAATCCATTGAATTTCAAATAACTTAATCCAAAAACAACCTAAAAAAATAAGATTAAATATTCATTCAATTGAACTAAAATTGTGAACTCGATTTTTATCAAAGTCATGAAAAAAATTGTTTATACAACTGTAGTGAAATTACAAATCTTCTTGCATAGAATTTTTAAAATGTTGTATCTCCTTCATTAATTTAAATCTCCAACTCTAATCTTAAAACAATGGTAAGATTTCAATAATGTGATAGTCATAGTGATAGGGCTCTCATATAATTAATCAATCCTCTTACAAAGAACTGATCTTAAAGCGTATGCTACGAATTATTTTCTCCACCGGTTGGCTGTAAAGGGCTCAATTGGTGATACGGATGGGGAATTGAGAGTAAATACGCACCACATGGCATAATTAATTAGTGTTGAAAAAACAACTCAACTTGCTTTAGGTCTACATGTGGAGTAGGTACTAAATAACGAGTTAATTTCTTGTAAACTGGATTTATATCACAAACCCTCATAAATCCTATTTTTCCTTTTAATTTAAACGCCTATCAATACATATGATATAATAGGATTGGAAGGGGTAGAGTTTAGAGTGAGAAAAAATCAAGATTTATATAATAAACTATCTAAACGAGTTTATCTACAATAAATAACATGGAGAAAACCGATTGTATGGTGTATTTTTATGGGAATTCTTTAGAATATGCATGGTTACTCATTAAAATACATATGATTACTTTATCTTAAAGAGTTAAATAATAATATTAATATTATTCTTCCTACTAAATAACGACCCTTTGTTGCTTTGAAAAATAACCCCACTTCCACTCTAGTTTTTGTAGGGAAAAAAATTATGTTTGTTTGAAGTTTATATTAGATTTAGAGATTCTAAATAACAATAGTCTATGAAGTAGTATTTGTTTTAAATTTTTGGTAGGGTATGAATTTTAATTTTATATATCACATTTCATTTATACTAGAGTGAGGCTTGCGTGAACCCGGGCGCACGGAACACATTCCGTGCGCCTTTAGAAATTTTGTATTATGGGTAAGGGTACATTAATTTGGTCTAAAGGATATACACTTTAATTACTAAAAGGTACACAATTTTGTTCTAAAGGGTATACACTTTTCATTAATATTTTTTTTTCTTTAGAAAATAAAGGGTACACATTTTTATACTAAAGGGTATACAATTTAACACAAAATTCTAAAGGCGCACGGAGTGTTGTTCGTGCGCCCAGATTTTTCTTTAGAAAATAAAGGGTACACATCTGTATACTAAAAGGTATACAATTTAGCACAAATTTCTAAAGGCGCACGGAAAGTGTTCCGTGCGCCCGGGTGCACAGGAGCTTTTGCCTTTATACTAAATTATTTATGTAGTTTGCTGTTATCACTTTTCATCAATTGAGTATCACTTTTTGTTATATAGGTTATCACTTCTTATTCTTCTTACTTAAGTAATTTGGAGAGTGATTTCACACAAGTTTTACCTAATATTAAATGATACGAGAGAATAGATGAGAGATGAGAGATGAGAGATGAGAGATAAGAGATAAGAGAGAAAAAGGAAAAAAAAAATATTAATAGTTGAAAGATAATATATAGAAAGTGTATGAATTAAAGTGTAATAGGGTTTATAGTTGTATATGAAATTTGAGTCTGAATTTGAAAACACGATTATTAATAATTGAAATGTATGAACATAATGATGTACTTAAGACTTATTCATCAAATATATTTAATTTTGGAGTTATTTTTTTCCTGTAATTTATTCTCAACTTGCTCGATCTACGAAGAAATAATAGATTTAGATTGCTTCAAGTAAGATGAATGAATCTAGATTGTTTCAAATATAATGAGCTGTTAGAGTCTTCCCCAGAACAAAAATAAAAATTTTATTTTGTGAGACTAATCTAAACATACATGTTTATCCATTTGTGGATAGATCAAGGAATTAGATTTAGGGTTGGTACAAGATCTTTTTATATTATCTTAACATGCATTAAGAAAAATAAAAAATTA
Organism: Pogostemon cablin; assembly: GCA_023678885.1. Lineage (NCBI taxonomy): Eukaryota > Viridiplantae > Streptophyta > Magnoliopsida > Lamiales > Lamiaceae > Pogostemon > Pogostemon cablin. Next base: position 35,860,996 of record CM042951.1, read on the forward strand.
TAAAATTTCAAAAAATTTATGGAGAACCTCCAAATTTCTAAATCCGTTAACGCTGTTACTATTTCATTTCTTTATCTCATCTTTTATTTTATTTATTAACTAATATATAACTCACGTATTACTATTTTATTTTTATTTCATATTAATTAGTATATAATCCACGTCCTACATGAGATTATTTAATTATTAATCATATTTTTTTATAATTGAATCATCAGTATGATATATTATTGAAATTTTCTTTAAAACTAAATAATTTTATTAATTAATATAGTAATAAATTATAGAGTTGATATCCAATGTACTCGGGTATAAATGTACATCCATATATGTATAACTTTTTAGAGTATTCAATAATATATACTTCCTCCGTCTCACTTCAGATGACACACTTTTCATTTTAAGTTGTCCCACAAAAGTTTGCACCTTCCTAAAATAGCAAAAAATCAAATACAATCACCATTTTCCATACACTTTATTTACAAAAAAAAAAAATCACATCTACCTTACACACCTAACATACTTTATCATTTACTCCTTATTACCAAAAATATCATAATACAATTAAAAGTTGTCACTTTTCTTAATATACGTACATAAAGTGATGTACAAATATTTGTGGGATGGGGGGAGTACATGTTTCTTAATTATTGTATAGTTTTTCTACGAAAATTTTTCATTTAAAAAACTAACAAAAAATTCGCTAACAAAGTGTATACAGTTTTATTCATTGATGTATACATTTTTATTCATAAGTGTACAAATTTTTGAAGTGGGTACAAGGTGCACCCGGGTACACAGGATAATTAGCTTAAATTATATTCCATCCGTTCCACCACAAGGAGGGCATTTCTTTATTGCACGTAAATTAAGAGATATAATATTTAATGTGTAATTGAAGAGAGAGAAATAATATTATACTCCCCCGTCCGCTTCTAAGGTATTCATTTTACTATTTTTGGCGTCCGCTTCAAAGGTATCCATTACACAATGTGACCCACAACTTCCCTCTAATACAACTATCCACTTTACATATAATAATACTCTTTAATCCACGTGCAAAAAGCAAATGGATACCTTAGAATCGGACCGGACGGAGGGAATAATATATAGTGGGTAAGTGTATTAGTGTGGTGTGTGGGTTCCATGAAAATATATTAATTATTTTGTGTGGTTCCCATTTGTTAAAAATGGAAATCCACCTCTTGTATTTAAACAGACGAAAATGAAAAAATGCACTCATTGTAGTGGGACTAAGAGAGTAACTTTTAACAATACATGTGACATATAACTAAATTATGTGTAAAAGTTAATATATATGTATATTATCTTTTTAAGTTGATATTAGGTGCACCCGGGTGCAAGGGTGCACCCATATGTGTATAACTTTTTATTATATTTTGTATACAAGTTATTATATTTTGTATAAGTATTTTTTAATAATTGTATATTTTTTCACACTAAGTTTTTCATTAAAAAAAACTAGTATCCATATGTGTATAACTTTTTATTCAATAGTGTATACATATTTTTTAATAATTGTAGTATATTTTTTTACACTCAATTTTTTATTAAAAAATTAACAAATAAATTGTATACATTTTTGTTCATAATTGTATATATTTTTGTTTATATTTGTATACGTTTTTTAAAGATGGTGCAACCTATGTTAGGGTGCACCCGGGTGCATTGTATAGCTTATCTTTGAGTTTTTAAGGGATCTTGACTTTTTTCTTTTTTTTCTTTTAATGTTAACATATAATATAATACAATTGAAAATTATCTATCATCATATATTTAGTTATTCAAAATGCAAAGTAACAGTTGAATTTTTTTTGTTTATAATTATAAAAATATACTCCCTCTGTCCCACAAAAACGCATTTAGCCATTTCTGTCCGTCTCAATACAAAGTGTGCATTTCTCTTTTTTAGTAAAAGGGACGCATACAAATTAATTATTTCTCTCTCAGTAGCCACACATCACACTAATACACTTACCCACTTTGCATTAAAATATTATGTCTCTCACCTCACTAAATTAAAATATTATATTTCTTAATTTAGGTGAAAAATAAATGCATACATATAGTAGTGTATTATTGATATTCATAATTTTTTTATTATAATATTATTGAATATATATATATATGTATATATAATTTAATAAAAAAGGAAAAGAAATTCATAATTTACTATTGATTTTACGCTTAAATAAACTATACTTTATTATACTAAAAAGAAAATATCATGTACTGTTATGGTTTATTTTTATTATTTATTTTTAATTTCTTAATAATTTAATTTTGAGTTCATTATTTATTCATCGTGTATTAATTTCTACATACACTGTATTTACAAATATTCGGAGTTTGAATAATTTTATTAATTTTTTGGAATAACCTAATCTTTTTAGATAATAATATATTATGTTACGTAATGTTGTAATTATAGATATTTTTTGAGATGAGTGAGGCTTGCGTGCGTCCGGGCGCACGGGAACACATTCCGTGCGCCTTTAAAAATTTAGTATATGGGTAAGGGTACATTGTTTTGGTCTAAAGGGTATACACTTTAATTAATAAAAGGTACACCATTTTGTTCTAAATGGTATACACTTTTCATTAATATTTTTTTCTTTAGAAAATAAAGGGTACACATTTTTATATTAAAGGGTATACAATTTAACACAAAATTCTAAAGGCGCACGGAGTGTTGTTCATGTGTCCAGATACACACAATAATTTTCTTTAGAAAATAAAAGATAAACATCTATATACTAAAGGGTATACAATTTAACACAAAATTCTAAAGGCGCACGGAATGTGGTCCGTGCGCCCGGATGCACAAGAGTTTTTACCTTTCGAGATTATTAAATTGATATGATGCCTTCAATTTTTTTATGATTAATCGAATGTTAATGGATTGATTCGATTATTTATGTAAAATAAATGTGAAAAATATATTGAGGAATTTATTGCTATTTTTTTTATTAAAAAAATTAATTTTTTTTCTCAGAAATTCAAGGATACAAATTCTTATACTAAATGGTACAATATTTAATACTAAAGGATACAACTTTCGAAAAGTATAGAATTTGAGGACACAGTGTTAGGGTACAACTTTCGAAAAGTATGGAATTTAGAGACACAGTACACATGATCGTTGTCATTTTCACCTAAATTTTAGTATCTTTACTTGTGGATTTTTGGATGTTTTTATCCGTAGTTGTGTAACTTTGGTGGAGTTTTATGTCAATTAGGAGAAGTGTGATATGGATTGATAAAAGTGTGTAAATAAGCTTAAATGTGTGTAAAACAGGTTAAAAATAAAGAAAACGGGGTCGGGAGCAAAAACGGAGAAGGAATAATAGGGCACTCTCGGACACGCCCTGTGTGCAGAACACGGGCCTGTCCGAGATGGCCGTGTTCAAGCATCAGAATGTGGGACACGCCCAGGAGAAGGCTATGTTCCGGCGCATGAGTCGTGCGCGAGCACACGCCTCGTGTGCAAAACACGGGCCTATTCAAGAAGACCGTGTGCATTCGTCAGAAAATGCTACACGCCATGGGAGAGGCCGTGTGCTGCTACACGAGCTATGTCCGTGAACACGCAGAACACGCCGAACTATGTGTATACTACACGAGCCGTGTGCTGCTACAAGACCCATGTAGGTGCCGAATTCAGAGTTAGAAATTAGAATGTTCTAGAAGGTTCCAAGGAGAATAAAAACCCAATTGAGTGCGAAAATTAGAAGTGAATCACATTTTGGAGCAGTTTCTAAGATGTAAACACACACTATCACACTATACCTTCACACACACATTCAAATTCATCCATCTTCCATCCTTTTCGTCCATTCAATCCATTGGTTCTCCCTAAATTCATCAATCACTCCATAATTCCATCAATTTGAGAAGAGAAGATCATCATAGATTGAAGAATTGAGCATGTTGGAAGGAAGGAAGGCCATCTTCACAAAAGGGAAGCCGATCTACTTTTCAATTGCTATTTTTCTTCATATTTTGGCTCAAATTGAGCAAGCCATTGGTTGTATTGATTTGAACATGATGTGTAGTAGCTAGTCCTATAATAGGACTAATCATATGATTGGTTGAGAAGAATGCTAGATATGTAGGATTTTAGATGTTGAATTGAGTTAATTTTTTACTTCCTTTTATGATTAATGATTCATGTTTCATTTCAATAATTGTGTGATTAAATTCTCTATTCATAGTGTTAGGATGGTCATTTCAATATTAAAATGAACATGTATGTTAGTGTGAGGGGAGGTAAGACATACCCTTCTTATGCTTAGAACATTCATAGAGTGACACTTAAGAAATTGAGTGAAAAGAACCAAACTTATTATCATAGTACCTTAAGGGAATTGAGAGTAAGAACAATCCTATGAGATTTAGATTTGTTAAAGAGTCGAGAACCTAATTGCCTTGGCCATAGGGATTAGGGGTAAAAACATGATTGCTTTTAGTCCATAATTAATGAAATTCAATGTTGAAAGTCATGCATGTCTAGCTAGTTTCTCATCCATGAATATGGTTAGCCTTACTCTCTTCTTAAATATATTCTATCCACATTCCATTCACCTTGTTACATAATTGATAATTGATACTTTTAGTTGTTAATTGATTTCTTTAGTTAATTGATTAGAATAAGTATTAGTATAAAACCAAACCTTCAACCTTATCACTCTTAAAAAGCATAATTGATGACAAATCTGAATACAACTATGAGTTTACTTTTCCTTGGGACGACATACTTATAAATTTTGTTACTTGATCACACATGTACAACAATGATAAAATCTCTTACTCTAAAATCATTTTGATACAAAAAATGAGACTAAGAACAACACACAAGTTTTAACCTTTTGTAAAATCTAAGGAAATTAACGAATCGATTTGATTGTATTTTAATATAAAAGGTCAAATATTTTATAATTAAATTAAATTAATTATATATTTTAATTATTGTAAAATTATATATATATATATATATAATATTTTTAATAAAAAGAAAAAAGAAATTCAAATTTTGTATTTTTATTAAATTGTATTTCATTACACTAAAAAGAAGAAAAAAATGATAAATTAAGATATTCCTTAAAATTTCAAAAAATCAAAAATATTTTCAAACTCGTATTTAAGACTCCCTCCGTCCTCTTGATAAGTATTCATTTTACCATTTTTGTCCGTCCGATTATAAAGTATTTATTTCCTTTTTAGATTGATGTGATCCAAAAAATATTATTATACTCAACTCACCACACATGCCACACACTCCACACCAATATCACTAACTACTACACATTAAAATATTATTTATATCGCCTCACTACACATTAAATTATTATACTCCTTAATCCACGTGCAAAAAGACAACGGTTACGTTTCAAGGGGATGGAGGGAGTATTATTTACTAACATCAAAACAAATTATAGAAGTACAACATCTTATTTATTTTGAAGAAAACTTAAATCAATTCATTTTATTCCACTTGAAAAATACTTGAATCGATTGGTCATCTTATTCCTTATGAAAATATTTAAATCACTAAAATACTCTTTTTTAGTAATTGTATTCAATATGTTGGTAATTACCAACGATTGCCAACAAAAATTATATTTTACTTTTAACAACGGAATGATAATTAATTTATTCTATTTTTACCAACGAAATATTGGTAAATACCAACCGATTGCCAACAAAAATTATATTTTACTTTTAGCAATGGAATGATAATGAGTTTATTCTATTTTTACCAACGAAATAAATTGATTCTATTACAGGCCGATTACCAGCAGAATCATTATACAAATTACCCAACATAATTGAATTTTCGTTGCTAAAAAATTATCAACTACCACTTTACTGATCGTTGTCATTTTCACCAAGATTTTAGAGTCTTTGTTTGTGGATTTTCGGATGCTTTCATCCGTATTTGTGTGATTTTTAGTGGAGTTTTATGTAATTAGGAGAAATGTGGTGTGAATTGATAGAAGTGTGTAAATGAGTTTAAATATGTGTAAAACAGGTCAAGAAATGAAGAAAAATAAAATTGGGAGTAAAACGGAGAAGAAAGAACAGGGCACGCTCAGACACGTCCCGTGTGCAGAACACGGGCCTATCCAAGGTGGCCGTGTTCGAGCATCAGAATACAAGACTCGCCCAGGAGTAGGCCGTGTCCAGCGCATGAGTCGTGCGCCAGCACACGGCCCGCGTGCGGAACACGGACCTGTTCGAGGAGGTCGTGTGCAGTCATCAGAAAATTTGACACGCCCATGGGAGAGGTCATGCGTAGGTTCACGAGCTGTGTTCGGGAACGCGCAGTTCACGCCGAACTTCGTGTGCACTACACGAGCCGTGTGCTGCTATACGGCCCGTGTAGATGCAAAAGACAGTTTAAATTTCAGAATATTCTGAAAGCTTCTAGAAGGTCTCTAAGTGATATAAAAGGCTGATTTGTGCGAAATTGAAAAAACAAAGAATTAGAGCAGTTACACACACTCCACACCATATTTTCATACACTAGATCCATTTGATTCATCTCCATACATTTAATCCAACCAATCAACTTGACCTTCAAGGATCCATCCATCAATTCATCCTTCCATCACTTTAAGAAGAGGAAAACATTAATGATTGAAGATTTTAGCATTTTGGAAAGAAGAAAGGTCTACTTCACAAAAGGAAACCAATCTACTTTCAAATTGTTGATTTTCTTCTTATTTTGGCTCAAATGGAGCAAGCATTTGAATATATTGATCTAAACACAATGTGTAGTAGCTAATCCTATAGTAGGGCTAATCATATGATTGATTGAGAAGAATGCTAGATATGTAGGATTTGAAATATTGAATTGAGTTAATTTTGTATTTCCTTTTATGATTAATGAATGTTTCATTTCAATACTTGTGTGATTAAATTCTCTATTCATAGTGTTAGGATGGTCATTCCAATATTATTATTAGTGGTTTAATTGAATCATATATTAAGATGTTCATGCATGTTAGTGTGAGGGGAGGTAAGCCATACCCTTCTTATGCTTAGAACATTCATAGGAGGTCACTTAAGAAATTGAGTAAAAAGAACCAAATTTATGATCATAGTACCTTAAGAGAATTAAGAGTAAGAACAATCCTAGGAGATATAGACTTGTCAACAAGTCGAGAACCTAATTGCCTTGGCCATAGGGATTAGGAATAAAAACGTGATTGCTTTTAGTCCATAATTAATGAAGTTCAATGTTAAGAGTTATGCATATCTGGCTAGTTTCTTAATCATGAGTATGATTAGTCTTGCTCTCTTCTTAAGTGTAATCTATCCACATTCCATTCATCTTGTTACTTGTTTGATATTTGATACATTTAGTTGTTAATTGATTTCTTAGTTAATTGATTAGAATCATAAGTAGTATAAAAACCAAACCTTCAATCTTGTCACTCTTACAAGCAAAATCAATGACGAATCCGTATACAACTATAAGTTTACTTTCCCTTTGGATGACATACTTATAAATTTTGTTGCTTGGTCACACGTGTACAACAACGATAGAGTCTCTTACTCTAAAAAATTTTACTAGAAATGCGACTAAGAACATAGCGCCACTTGCCGGGAAAATATTAAACTTTTGATTGTAACGAGTTTGAATTTGATTAGTTTTGATAAGAGTATTTCTTCTATTTGTTTACTTGTTTACTTGTCTTGGTTACTTGGAGAACTAATTTGGGAATTCTTATAGGTACATGCAAACGCGTTCAAGGTCTCAATCTATTGAACCTTTGAACTTGGAATTAGAAGCTACCTTAAGAAGATAAAGAAGAGGAATGTTAGAGCCTACGGAGGAAGTTATAAAAAACATAAGGGATAATGCAAATATGGTTGATGAAAAATGTAATATGAGGAATTTTCAAGGGGGTGATAATATTCGAGGAGGAAATATTAATCCGGAGTTTGTGCCACAAGCTTATGCGCAACAAATGCACTTACAAAATCAACAATTGCAATTGATTATTCAAAATTTGATGTCACAACAAGAAGCTAGAGATAACCAACAAGCTCATCCGGTAGTGTAAAATCAACATCGGGGCCATGGACATAATGGAGCGGGGATGAATATCCGAGATTATTTCCAATCTCAATTTGGAAATTATGCGATGGGGCCGCCACTAAATGTCAATAATTTTGAGATCAAGACGGGATTAATCAATATGGTGCAAGCAAATCAATTTGGAGGTAGAGCAATGGAAGATCCAAATGCTCACCTATCTCAATTCATGGAGTTAGCTAATACCATAAAGATCAACGGAGTGAGTGACGATATTGTTAAGATGAAGCTCTTTTCCTTTTCATTAAGGGATAGAGCTAAGGCTTGGTTTCACACTATACCTCCGAAATCTTATAATACATGGAGAGAGTTGGCTCAAAGGTTCCTAAGCAAGTATTTCCCACCATCAAAGATATTGCATCTAAAAGGTCAAATATTACAGTTTAAGCAAATATCTCTTGAAACTTTTAGTGAGACTTGAGACCGGTTCAAAGAAATGCTAAGGTAGTGTTCACAACATGGATTTACCGAAAATCAACAAGTAGGATTTTTCTATGCCGGTTTGAATGGAAGTGAAAGGATGCTTGTTGATGCTTCGGCGGGAGGTTCTATATTGAGTCAAACTCCAAAAAGAGCTATTGTTATATGTGAAAAGATTGCTTTGAATACGGGTCAATGGCCTATGGATAGAGTTGCGGGCATGTATGAAAGGGAGAGAATAGCTAAGATGGAAGAAGTGTGCTTGCAACAAGTAAAAAACGGTGGAGGTGCCTAAGAAAGATGTGACCGATAAGGCAATCACAGAGATACATAAGAGGATGAATGCTAATTTGCAAGTTTCTCCAAACTCTACACCTATGGTGAACCAACAAGTGCTCAACAAGGTGTGCCTTTATTTTTGATGAATTAACAAGTATTTCCTAATCCTCAACAAGGCATGTCTATGCCTAATATAGGTCAATCTTCTCAAAGTTGTCAAATGCCTACATTTATGCCTCAACAAGGTATGTCCTTTAATTTTGGAATTCAAGATACTTGGTGTCCACCGGAGATGTCACTTGAGGAAGTTGTCTTCATGCAAGGAATGATCTTTTAAGGAAATTATGGTGGTAATTTTGGTTATCATGGAGGGGGATATCCACAAAGGCAAGAAGGATGGGGGCAAGGTAATTTTTAAGGAAATTTCAATCAACCTCGTAGGTATGAGAATTTATCATATGAGAATCAAGGGAATGCCCTTACTCTTCCACCTGCACTAATCCGGGGAGAAAGCTCAAATGGTGAAGGGAAGCCAACAATGGAGGATCAAATGGCCAAGATGTTTGATTTTATAAAACAAGAGAAAGATGTGAATGATAAAAGATTTGACTTTATGAAACAAGAGAAAGAGTTAAGTGATAATAGATTCAAAGCTTTAAAACACAAATGAGTCAAATAGCATGATTAAGGAGGAGGAAGTTCATCATCAAATGGGAGCCTACTTACCTTTATTTTGTTATTTTCTTTATTATTTGGCTCAATTGAAGCATGCTATGGATTGTATAGATTCTATCATGATATGTAGTGGCTAGTCCTCATGTGAGGCTAGCAATATGATTGGTTTGGTATTATGTAGATTTTGCACACCACATGTTTGATAAAATGATTGTTATGAATATTTTCTATCATGTGAATGCTTATTCTCATTTTATGTATGATTTGTGTGATTAAATTCTCTATTCATAGTGTTAGGATGATCATTCCAATATTATGCTTAGTGGTTTAATTGAAACATTGATTGCATAAGATGACTATATATTAAGTATGTGGGGAGTTTGGTCATAACATTCATGTGCTTAGAACCTCATAATAGGACATTATTGATAATTACTTGTGAAAGTGTTTGATATGATGAGGGGAACCAAGCCAATTTTCACTTGACCTTAGAAAGGGAACACTAAGTACCTATAGGAATAGTGAGGATTGGAAACACTCTTTGAGTGTCCTTAATATCATAACATGAAGATCACCAATGCATGTGTGTGTGTGAGTCTATATATACCTTTTCCATGAATGTTGTTAGCCTTGCATACTTCTTAAATTGTTCATCTTCATCCATCATTCATCATCCAAGTGGAAACACTCTTTAATTGTTTTTCTAGTTGTTAGTTTGTAGTATAATTCAAACCCCATCCTAATTTGATTTGTCCTACTAGAGTAAACAATTTCTCAAATACGGCTACCTACTTTCGCCCTTAGGTTCGATATCTTATAAATTTTGCACTTGGTCGCTTACGTGCTACACATGATAGAGTACGCTTGCTCTAAATTAACTTAACCAAATTGAAACCAAGTTCATTTACCAACGGATTTTATTTTTAATCTGTTGGTAAACCAATTTAACAATTAAATTAAGGTTTTTACCAATAAAATATTTCATTGATAAAAAAAAATTAGCTCACCCTTATCTAACACATCTAACAAATTTTATTATTAAATTAAAAAAAACTGGAAGGAAGCAACATTTTTTAATAAAAAGCGATAAGTAATTGAAAAAGAAAAATGGGAGTTGGGTACAACAGAAAATCATGCATAACCTAGAAGGAAAACGCAAACTTTAAAAATAATAGTTAAATTTTTTTTCACACAAATCAACGAGGGAGACACTCTTGTGAGACGTCTATATGTGAGATCAATCAATCTTTTATTAAAATATATTTATTATATAAGTAAAATGAGCAAGTCTTGTGTGAGATCGTCTCACGTAAATTCTTACGTGAGACGTTATAAAGTGATAACATCATTAATGAAAAGTAATACTCAATCGATGAAAAGTGATCATGCCGGGTGCAGTGAACTGTTTCACGAATAATTTATAATATAAATAAAAAATGATAATATTTTATATCGAAAATGATAATATTGTTATCACTTTTTATCCATCTCACATAAGGGGTTACGTAAGACGGTCTCACACAAGTCTTATCAAGTAAAATATATTTATTGATATTTAAAATATATCTGTAATAAATTATATTATAACACTTAAAATCATATTTTGATACTTCATTCAGTATACTTCACACAAACATACTACTTTAATAACCAATAAGCATACTTTAACCATTTAACAATCACACGTACTTAATAAGTCTCATGAACCGTCTTATATAGTCACTATCTCACAAGAAACTTTATTATTAATGAGTGCAACAATATATAATACTCCCTTGTTTTAAAAATAGTCACAACTCTCTTTTCATGTAGATTAAGGAAGTTGTATTTAGGGGTAATTTTTTGACAATAAATAAAATATAAAGTAATTTAAACATATTAGATATGAGTGATATATTTGTATATAAAATGTAAAAGTGAGGTTAGTTGTTTTGATTTTTTCATTATTCCAAAAATGAAAACTAAGGTGATGTTCCTTTTCGGTAAACTCAAATTTTGGTTTTCAAAATTCACGTCTAGGTTTTAAAAATCACCCCTATGTATATACTTACTTGCATTCTCTCTTTTCAATTAATTTGCTTGCTGTCTTTATCTCTTCTCTTCTATCTATATTTTTTACATAAATTAATATTCCCTTCGTCCCGCACTATCCTTCAGACTTTACTTATTCGTCCGTCCAATAACATCCTTCACACCTTACTTTATTGAACAATTTCAAAAGTTACTTAAATTTTAATTTTGTCACTCATTTTCACACACATATTATTACTTTATAATATACTCCCTCCGTCTCTCGCAAACGTATTCGCTTGCTTTTTGCACGTGAATTAAGGAGTATTATTATTTTATATAAATTGGGTAGTTGTATTAGTGAGGAATGGTTAGGAGTGGTGGACATGTGTGGACCCCTTTTGCTAAAAAGGGAAAATGAATATTTTAAGAATAGACAACCAAAAATGGCAAAATAGATACGTTAGCGATGGACGGATGTAGTAGTTTATTTATTACCTAAAAATATTGTATTACTCTCAAAGTCAAAAAATTTAGTCAAAAATTGTAATTTTTTTTAAACAACGTGGTACAGTAAACGAGAAGGGTAATCCGAAATAGAAAGAATACATTTTTACATATTGATGTAACATAAAATTAAAATCTATCTAATTAAAAATTCGAAAGAAACACGTAGTATTATGTTTTCAAACGCCACCGAACTCTAAAACAAACTTCACCTTATTTGATGGATGAAAATAAAAATGCAAAGGTGAGATACAGACAGAGAAAATTCAGGTTGTATTACTTTTCGTAATAGATGGACTTATACAAGGTAAAACGTGGAATGTACAAGCTTTGATCTTGTTATTGATGAAAGACTAGGTCAACCAAACTACCTCCACATCAGACAACCTGTCACTCGCGTATATTCTCAACTCAACTTAACAACAAATAATAATTGGATGAAAACAAGGGAAATCAAACATTAAATTTTCCAACAAATTGATTAATGAGTAAACCAAAAAGGGGAGGAGGAAAATGCAATCACATTGCATCAGAGAGGCATCCAAAGCCTGTTTTAACACTTGCTGTCTAAACCCCCCTACCGCCCTCCCTCCGCCGCACGACTCCCCTCCCACCATCACCACCGCCATCGACCCTCGCCGGAGCTTCGTCGCCGCCATACTCTCCTCCATCCAACCCAACACCAACTTCACCAACCACGAATCCCTCCCCTCATCATCCCAACTCCTATCCTCCCTCACAAACGCAATTCCCAACTATCTCAACACTGTTCTTGCGGACAACATCAGAGATCAAGAATACCGACATCTATGTCTCTCTAACCGCATCTACCTCGACTACGTCGGCCATGGCCTCTTCTCCCACTCGCAGAAGCAATCCTCCTTCGACATTTCGTACACCTCTGTAAGCTTGAGTTCTTTCCTGCTTTATGGAAACAGAGAATCGGAATTTCAAACAGTATTAAAGAGAAGGATCATGAGATTCATGAACTTGTACGAGGAGGATTACTCTCTTGTTTTCACTGCCAATCAATCGTCGGCATTCAAGATTCTTGCGGACTCCTATCCATTCCACTCCAATCCGAACCTCCTGACGGTGTACGACTGCCAGAACGACGCCGTGGAGGAGATGATCGAGAGGGGGAGGAAACGAGGAGCTCGCCCTCATTCCGCTCTCTTCTCGTGGCCTAATTTAAGGATCAATTCGAGGAAACTAAGGAAGATTGTTGTTGGAAAGAGTAAGCAGAAAAATCGTGGTCTATTTGCTTTCCCACTCCAATCAAGAATGAGTGGATGTCGATATCCTTATCAATGGATGACCTTAGCCAGAGAGAATGGATGGCATGTTCTTCTAGATGCTTCCTCACTAGGAGCCAAAGACATGGAAACATTAGGTCTCTCACTCTTCCAACCAGACTACATTATCTCTTCATTCTACAAGATTTTTGGGGACAACCCATCTGGATTTTGCTGTTTGTTCATCAAGAAATCGAACGTCTCGGATTTGACTCAGTCGTGTTCGACCAGTATGGGGATTGTGAGGATAATACAAGCAAAGAATCAAGATCAAGAATTTTCTATTGAAAAAACAGAGGAAACAGAGCCATCGTGCTCTGAGATAGTAGAAGAAGTAGAAGACGATAATGGCGAATCGGATGTCGGGTCGGGTGTCGAATGTCGGGCCCTGGACCACGCAGACGAGCTGGGCCTGATTCTAATCAGTAGCAGAGTAAGGTACCTCGTGAACTGGCTGGTAAACGCATTCCTAAGCCTTCGACATCCACATTCTGGAAACGGGCTTCCTCTGATCGTCATCTTCGGGCCGAGAATCAAGGTGGACAGGGGCCCGGCAATCGCGTTCAATGTGTATGATTGGAAGGGAGAAAGGGTGGACCCCAATTTGGTGCAGAAGTTGGCGGATCGAAACAACATTTCTCTTACCTTAGGATTCTTGAAAAACATATGGTTCTCCGAAGATCATCAAGTGGAGAAGATTAAAGTGATGGAAAGTGAAGGAGTGAAGAAGAAAAGCAAAGAGGATTGTGAGTTGATGGTGGTGTCAGTTTGCCTTGGAATGTTGAGCAATTTTGAAGATGTTTACAGAGTTTGGAGTTTCGTTTCCAGATTTCTGGATGCAGATTTTGTGGAGAAAGAAAGGTGGCGTTACACTGCTCTTAATCAGACAACTGTTGAGGTGTAGAGATTACTGATTAGCTTCATAATTCTTTCATTCTTTTCTGAATTGATTGTTCCTATTCTGTGAATTTAATAAAAAGGTGGATGTTTTGTCTTTCTTTATTCTTGCTAGATACTGAGCTAATTATCTCATAGCTAAAATTGTTATTCTCTCTCTGTTTTTTTCTTTTACTAGCAATCATAATCGTGCTTTGCACGTAGGGGAGGACATTTTTTTAGGTTTCGGATACCCGATCCGACCCGAAAAAAATAATCTGAAAAAACCTGATTTTTCGAGTAATTTCGGGTTTTGGGTTTACCCGAACCCGAATCTATAACTTCGGTTCAGGTTTCGGGTATTGAAAATGTACCCGAAATATCCAATCGGATACCCGAAGTTTTTTTTTTTTACACTCATGCTAATTATAAAAAATAATTTGATTCATGAAATATTAATATTTTGATGCATTCTTAAATTTTTTAATCATAAAATATATTTATTATCCTTTAAACATTACTTAATTAAATTTATTTATTTTTTAAATTATCAATTATTTTTACATAATAAAAAAAATTGTATTATTACATCCTTATCTTATAAATTTATTTTTGAATTCTCCTTATATCATTAATTTTAATATGAATAAATAAATAATATTATTATCATATACTTTAATGTATAAATAAATATTTTTAATTAATTAAGTAAAATAACATATAAAAATATATAAATTTAAATATCTCACAACATAATTAATATATACTCAATATCTAAATCCTAACATTATTATGAAAATTAATATTATTATGATGAGATATGGATTTATTATATTCTTTTATATAATTATTGAAAAAAATGATAGAAGAGATCAAATAGAATATTACCTCAAATATTAAACAGTAAAAAAAATTATTTAAATCACACCTAATTAATTTATTAATATAAGAATACTTATTTTAAAAAAAGTATTTTTGGATACCCAAATTTTTGGATATAAGAAATTTCAGATCGGGTTCGGATAATGAAATTCTCAACCCGAAATTTTGGGTACCCGATCCGAAAACTCAAAATACCCGAAACCCGATCCGATGCCCACCCCTAGTTGCACGGACATAGTTGATATTTAATTTATTTTTTTTTATTTTTGCATATAATCCCTCCGTTCATTAGGGATGACAATTTGGCCCGACCCGTACTCGACCCGCCCCGTCCCGCACAGAGAATGGGGCGGGTCTGTCCCGCCCCATGCACGGGCTAGGACGGGTCTGGGTTCTAGCCTCGTCCCGACCCGCCCCGCCCCAGCCCGTAATAAAATATTAAATTTTTTTATTTAAAATATTTATTATATAATATAATTTAGGAAAAATTACTAATAGGTACACACTTTGTACCCCTAATTACTACTAGATATATTGATTTAAAATAATTACTATAAAATATTTAAGTAAAAGACCAAAAGCCGGTCGCCAAAAAATTGCCGCCTCCGCCGCTGTCGGAAAAGTGACCTCGCCAGAGCACTGCCGAACCGCCGGCCGACCACCGGAAAAGTTGTCAGACCGCCACCGGAGCTCTGCCTGACCACCACACTTTTTGCTGCACACACTTTTTTTTACTGCACACACTTTTGTTACTGCACACACTTTACTGTACACGAACTTTTGCTGCACACAATATTTATGTGCAGCACATTGTAGGGGTAATATTGGAATATCACTATATTTTTGTAGTTAGTAGTAATATTTTTGTATGTTTGTATCTCATAGGTTTTTTTTAACTAGTAGTAATCCTCCCTATAATTTATTGGTATATATATTATATATTATACATACGTTTTTATTTAATTTAAATAAAATAAATCATATATGGTAATTATATGTAACTATTACAAAATACTTTATCAAAATATTATATATATCATTTAATATATAATGTAATAAAAAAATTTTAAAAATAAAAATAAAATTTAATTATTTAATTTAAAATTTAAATTTACTCCATTTTATTTTAATTTAAAATTTTCTATTTGAATGTATTATAATTTATCAAAAAATGATTTAAAAAAAAAGAAAAAACGGGGCGGGGCGGGGCACGGGTCCTCAATAGCCGACCCGCAGCGGGGCACGGGGCGGGCCACCTAGGTACCCGGCCCGCCCGGCCCATTGCCATCCCTACCATCCATCCTAAATGTTCTTATTTTACTATTTTGGATGTTCACTCCAAATGTATAAATTTTTTTCTTTTAGTAAAATTGTCTCACATATAACTCACTACTCACTGCATAAACAAATATCCACTACACACAAAAAAACTCAATAATTCACATAATGACCACCTTTAAAATAGGCGTAAATATTATCACATTGTAATTCTTTGAGATCAAAAGTTTAAAAATTGATTAAATTATTTAAATAATTTGAAAAAAATTGATTAAAATATTATTTTAAATGTATTATATATATATATATATATATATATATATATATATATATATATATATATATATATATATATATATATATATATATATATATATATATATATATGTTTGTGTGTGTGTGTATACTACCTTTGATCCGATAATAATTTTTACATTCCTAAAAAGAAGTAATTATTTATAACACATTGTATAAATTTTATAGAAAAACTAAGCAGTAATTATTTATATTATTATATGCATAAAATTCAAGATAAAAAAGTGTGAAGTTATAGCATGTAGGAATAGAGATGACTACTGGTAAGGTATCCACTTATTTTGGATACTCATATCCGTTTAAATATTAATTACCCGTATTCGTACACGTCTCATTTTAAATTAATATTTTATTAAAAATTAGTATACTATTATTAATTAAATATAACATAAAATCTATTATTTAATTTCGTGGTACCTTAAGAGTGTTAATATTGTACTATATATTATTATGTACATAAATTTTGAAATAAACAAAATAAATGGATGAGATGTTGTTAAAAATTAGTAATCACAATTAAGGGATGAAATGTTACAATAACTAATGATGGGTCAAGATTTAATATTACTGTTGCGTGTTTTCGAGTGCACACAAATAAATCCCCAAGTGTAGGGATACCAAATGTAGCAGCAGGTAACCAAGTTTTAATATCGAATCCTAGGGACGACAAACTACTTATTTTCTAAAATTACTAAACTAAATAAGATATGTAAAAAAAAAATCAATTGTTTGTTGATTTTTAGAACTAATTAATACTTGCAAAGTTAAATAAAAGCAATTAAATAAAATATGGAAGTTCAAGAATGAGAAATAGTAACTCTAGGGGTTCTGGATTAAGCTAATTAATTCAACACTTTGATGGTCGGGTTCAATTCCTATAAATACTTATGGAAGAGTCACTAAACTTTACTAATCCACTTATTTGGTCTAAGCAAATTAGTAATTTATCTGGTTCATCTCCTAGGACTTTAGGTCAATAATCTTATCTCCCTCTCTAGGTACTTACTAAATTATTCTCTCCCTCGTCAGGTACTAGAACTAATACGTGTTCCCTTTTTAGGTACTATAATTTTATTACCTAATTTCCTGAATATTACTAATATGACAATTCATCAATATCAATAACACCCATCACAATTTCTATGTCTAATAAGCTAAAGAATCAAGTCAATTACTTTAACTTATACAAAATAACCAATTAATACAACTGTGCACACAAGTTATAATTATCTCAAGTATTTGTCAATATCATGAAACAACCATAAACGTTACACAATTTAAATTAAATAGCCTCCAAGAAATTCATAGAAAAGCAAATAAATATTCTACAAGTTTTAAACCCTTCATCAAGTATCAAATCAAATAAACATAATCCATCTAACCCTAGAACTACAAAAAGTGTTTACCCCATGGAGTTACAAGCAACTTACATGGATGTAAGAAAGATCTTACCACAATTCATATTTATTGAAAGAAAATTTGAGTTCGAAAACAAAACCCTGGATTGAAGAATCATGTCCTCTCCTCTCTCCGTCTCTTTCAATAGAGATGAATCTCCTCCTCGAATTGACACACCGGATGATGAATTGAGTGGATGAATCCAATAGGTGAGGTGTGAGTGCGTGGTAATGGTGCGCTGTTCGTTCTTGTGAACAGATGCGTGTTCTCTCAATTCTGTTCCGCGTGTTCTGTTCGCTGGAACGCGTTCTGCTTTATTTTTCGTTCAAACAGGATGGGCCATCGGCTATTCATCTATTGGGCCTCGCCAACAATAAATTCACGTGGGCTGTATCTTGTTGGAATGGGTTGCAAAGCCTTACTTATGCATGATTCACCAAGAATAATGGTGGGCCCACTTTAATTAGCTGCATGATTTTGTAGAATACTTCACGTCTCAAACAACTTATTCTCCTTTTTTGCAATTAATTGATGACGTGGCATAGGTAAGTGGTGGCCATTAAATTCATCACATACATCAACAATTGCTGCAACATACGGCTACGTCTCATGCCATTTTATTCCCAATTAATTTCCAATTTTCCACTGGCCCCACTTCCAATAATGTTTCTATTATATTTTATAAATTTTATTACAAAACAAGCCTAAAATCTGCAAAATCTCAACAATATCCGTGAAATCATAGATAATATAAAATTAAGTAATAAACTTCACAAACGACACTAAAATTATGCAATAATCATATGAAAACGGTCTGTGAAAAGCACGAATTTTCGTGCTGAATAAACTCCCCAAACTTAATTATATTGGTTTCAGAAAATTTTAAGAAAAATAAATTCAAACCAATCAAACAGACAAGCATGTGATACATCACAAAATCACTACTAACTAGATTTAATGCCTTGGTACATGAAAACTCACTAGGATAAGTATATCACTCAACTCTCAAGTATATAGGCTTCAAAACACTCAACATGATTTAAATGCAGTGTTTAACCATAGGCTTGCACATTGTCTCAACTCACCTTTTACTTGTAGCTAGCAAAATTATGGATCAAAAAGGACTTTTTAAGGATGTAATGTTGGCTCTTTGGTTGGGTAGGAAATATATGGATAATGTGACTCAACTAGTAGAGAATTAAAGCTAGAGATTTTCTTTTGTGCTGCAGACTTTAAACATTTCAAAGCATCTCCACTTTTAACTCTTCTTACTCTTTCCAATACACACAATTTTCATTCATTCTCTACCTTCAAGCACAATAATTTTTTTCTATCTTGGGGTACCAGTTTCGGGCACTACCCCACAATTTTATTTATTCAGCTCTTCATCCCTTCTAATATATATTTTTTATCACATGGCCTTCATCACTTTTTCAGCTCCAAATATTTTTCACCATTTCCAAACTTTTGCAAACTCAATAACACACTTTGACAGCATTTAATTCTCTACTAAATATTGGAAATTCAAAGGCTCAAGTAAGGTATCAAAGCGGCTATTTTTCGTAGGTTGCCAAAGAAATAAGACTTTTAGGCTCAACGGGGTTAACTACGGATAAATAATTATTTGGTAGGAAATTATTTAGTTAAGTGAATACTAAAATCAAGGATGGCCTTAAATCATTTCCATAATCTACTAAATATTCTCGAATATTCAAAGAGACTCAGGGCAAGTTCTAGAAACACTCACAATTAATCAAGAAACTCTCAAGAATTAAACAATTATCATGCATCAAGA
Organism: Pogostemon cablin; assembly: GCA_023678885.1. Taxonomy (NCBI): domain Eukaryota; kingdom Viridiplantae; phylum Streptophyta; class Magnoliopsida; order Lamiales; family Lamiaceae; genus Pogostemon; species Pogostemon cablin. The sequence goes on from CM042951.1 coordinate 35,880,851, forward strand.
TGTTCATGATTTTCAAGAGGCTCAAAAACTCACTAGGTATAAAATAATTCCAACAACCAAGGCTATCTAGCAATTCATGATTCATGCAACAACACAATTTCATCCACTCAATTAATAAGAATTTTCAAGTTGAGCATAAAAAATATTTTCATCATAAACCAAATCATGTCACATACCTCAAATTCTATCAAAAGTGTTCAAGTTCATGGAGCAGCCAGCAGAAAATTATGCTTCTCACACCACAACATGCAAGCAATGATCACTCAACTCAAAACTCAAGTCAAAAGGTTAGCTTACTTACCTTGACCAGCAATTTCTCAAGTAGTCTCCTCCACTCTCATCAAAAGAATAATTTTAAGAAACACCTCCTCCTCCCCAAACTTATTTTTGATAAAGTATCAAAATAAATTCAAGAAAAAGTATAGGGGTTTTGAAATGTAAAAATATAAAACAAAGAATAATGAGAGAAACGAAAAAAATAAAATACTTACCTCATATGATTCGTAGCCGCCTTCTTCTTCCTTTCTAGCTCATGAAAAACATCCAAATCAAAAGAATCTAATATCAAGCATCCAATTACCAATCAAACATCATGAGAAAACTCATACTCAACCAATCATCAACAAAATCATTACCTCCAATCTCTAGGGTACTCACACAACAAGACACAACTATGAAATTTTATCCCCGGTGCATATGAGACAAGGTAAGAACATCACCCTCCCCCCAAACTTATTTCGAACAAAGTTAGAAAATAAGTTTGAAAAGTATGTGATTGCCTTAAGCGAAATCATGCACCAATGATCAAATTTCCAACACACAACACAAAATAAAATAAAATAAAATCAAAGCAAATAAAATGGGAGGGTAGCCCCCAACAGGCACTCATTTTTAACGTCGTTGAGCACGACGTGATGTACATTCAATGCAAGTGATCAAGAAAAAGAACTTCCCTATCTTGTGGCGATTTATAGTGCTTCAAACGATGACCATTAGCCACAAAGATATCTCCGTTCTTATCTTTCAACTCAAAGCTTCCGCCTCCACATGCTCTATGAACCGCAAACGGTCCCATCCACTTGGATTTCAGCTTGCCTACAAAAATTTTCAAACGAGAGTTAAACTACAATACCTCATCTCCTTCATGGAACTCCTTGTGGCGAATCTTAGCATCGTGCCACTTCTTCACTCTCGCCTTATAGATCTTTGCATTCTTATAAGCCCTCTCTCTGAATTCATCAAGCTCATTGATATGGGTCATCCCCAGTTCCTTTGCATCAGTCAAACTCAAATTCAGTTTCCTTATCGCCCAATAGGCTCTATGCTCAATCTCCACCGGAAGGTGACACGATTTCCCATAGACTATCTGAAATGGCGACATCTCCAAGACGGTCTTGGGTTCTGAAATCCCATAAAGCATCATCCAACTTCAATGCCCAATCTTTCCTACTCACTCCAATCGTCTTCTCCAACACCTGTTTCACCTGCCTATTTGAGACCTCGGCTTGCCCATTTGCTTGAGAGTGATAGGGTGTTGCCACCCTATGTTTCACACCATAGTCCTTCAATACTTTTTCCATCAATTTATTAACGAAGTGTGTTCCCCCATCACTAACAAGCACCCTGGTACTCAGAATCTTGAAAATATGTGCTTCTTCAGAAAATTCTGCACCACTCTAGCGTCGTTTGTCTTTGTTGGAATTGCTTCCACCCACTTCGAAACGTAATCGAAAGCTAGAAGGATGTAGAGGAATCCATTAGATGGAGGAAAAGGCCCCATGAAATCGATCCCCCATACATCAAAAATTTCCACCGCCATACTGGGCTGCAACGGCATCTCATCCCTTCTTGAAATTCCCCCCATTCATTGACATCTATCGCACGTCTCCACAAAGGCCTGACATGTCTTGAATAAGGATGGCCAATACAATCCGGACTGTAATACTTTTGCTGCAGTCTTTTAGGCACCAAAATGCCCTCCATTTGGCTGCGAGTGACAAAACTCAAGCACACTATTCCATTCAGCTTCAGGCACGCATCTACGGATTATGGAATCCGTGAAAATTTTGTAGACGAAAGGATCATCCCAAATGAAGCTCTGAACATCATACATGAACTTTGTTAACTGATGCTTGCTCATTTGATACGGCTTAGTCCCTGTTTCCAAGTAGTTAACATAATTTGCATACCAAGGGGTTTCTTCTTGTGTGGTCAACGCATAGATCCTGTGGATATCCACCTCTAGTATCTCCTCATCGGGGAACACCTCTTTGATCACCTCACGAGCATCATCGCAGTGTTCTCTCGTCTCCAACCTAGACAAGTGGTTCGCCACAACATTCTCACTCCCCTTTTTGTCCCGAATTTCCATGTCAAACTCTTGCAACAGCAAGATCCATCTAATTACCCTCGGCTTTACATCTTTCTTCTCCATCAGGTATTTGATTGTCGAGTGATCAGTGTAGACAACTGTTCTCATCCCCACCAAGTATGGCCTGAATTTGTCAAAAGCATACACCACTGCTAGAAACTCCTTCTCAGTCACGGTGTAATTCTTCTGTGCTGAATCAAATGTTTTGCTAGCATAATATATGGCACGAAACTTCTTTTCCCGCATCTGACCCAACACAACTCCAAGTGCAATATCACTCGCGTCACACATCAGCACAAACGGCTCAGTCCAATCAGGAGTGATCAAAACTGGAGCAGTCACTAATGCTTCCTTAAGAACCTAAAATGCACTCAAACAAATATCATCAAATACAAAAGACATATCTTTTTCTAACAAGTGAGATAGTGGCTTGGAGAATTTAGAAAAATCCTTGATGAATCTTCTGTAAAATCCAGCATGCCCCAAGAACGAGCGAACTCCCTTCTCATTGGTAGGTGGTGGCAACTTCTCAATCGCAACTACCTTTGCACGATCCACCTGTAAACCTGCAACAGACACATAATGACCAAGAACAATACCCTCTCTCACCATGAAATGGCATTTCTCCCAATTCAAAACGAGATTGGTTTCTTGACACCTTTTCAGTACAAGAGACAGATTAAACAAGCAAATATCAAATGAAGAGCCAAAAACTGAGAAATCATCCATGAAAACTTCCATTATATTCTCAATTAGACCCTCAAAGATAGCCATCATACACCTTTGAAATGTCGCAGGTGCATTGCATAGACCGAAAGGCATCTTCCTAAAGGCAAAGGTCCCATAGGGCAGGTGAAAGTGGTCTTTTCCTGGTCTTCAGGAGCAATCATTATCTGATTATATCCTGTATACCCATCCAAGAAACAGTAAAATTCATATCCTGCAAGCCTATCCAACATTTGGTCCATGAAGGGTAAGGGAAAGTGATCTTTTCGCGTGTTTTCATTTAACTTCCTATAGTCCACACAAACATGCCACCCCGTGGTTTCCTTGTAGCTAGTACCTCACCATCATCAGCCTTCACTATAGTCATCCCCCCTTTCTTTGCTACCATATGCAATGGACTAACATAGGGGCTATCACTTATAGGAAAAACGATTCCAGCATCTAACCACTTCAAAACCTCTTTCCTAACCACCTCCTGCATAGCAGGGTTCAACCTACGCTGGTATTGCATAGAAGTCTTTTTCTCATCCTCTAACCTGATTCTATGCATGCAAACAGCAGGATTAATACCCTTTAAGTCATCTATGGACCATCCTATAGCTGACCTATGTTCCCTAAGAACCTCTAGCAATCTTTCAAGTTCAAATTTAGATAAAGAAGAGGATACTATTACCGGAAATGTCTCATTGTCGCCAATATATGCGTACATGAGATGATCTGGCAATTGTTTAAGCTCTGCTTTCTTTTCTTCCTTCACATCTGGCTCATCCTTCTCCAATGGTAAGAACTTCTGATTCCACCTCGTCTGCTCCAACTTTGCTGCTTCTTCCTTAGTATACCTGCAATCATTTAAACTATGTAAGCATTCAAGATATTCAAGACAAAGTTCATTAGATAAGTCATCCAACTCCGTTGTGGGAAAAGTGAGAGACTCGCTGATACACATCTCCAGAAGATCCTTAGACAGGATAAGAGACATGTTTTCATTCACAGTCTCCTCCATCACTTCCAAGCTCTTGCACTCTTCCTTATCTTTTGGCCATCTCATCGCTTTCTCTAGGGAAAAGACAATCTCTTCATCATTAACCCTCAGTTTCAATTCTCCATTTTGAACATCAATTAATGCTCCCCCAATAGCTAGGAAAGGTCTTCCTAGGATAAGAGGTACATTATTGTCGTCCTCCATGTCGAGCACCAAGAAGTCCACTGGAAAGATGAACTTATCGACCTTTACCAATACATCCTCTATCACCCCCTTTGGATAGGTTAGAGATCGATCAGCCAACTGAAGTGCTATCGATGTTGGCTTCAACTCCCCCAAACCTAACTTTTTGAACATGGTGTACAGCATCAGGTTGATGCTGGCTCCAAGATCGCATAAGGCCCTCTTCGCAGGCCCTCTCCCTATTTCACACGGAATTGTAAAACTGCCAGGATCCTTAAGCTTTTCAGGTAACTTCCTCTGAATGATTGAACTGCAGTTTTCAGTGAGATTCACTGTCTCTACACCTGTCAAACTTCTCTTCTTGGATATAATATCCTTGATGAACTGGGCATAGTGAGGCATCTGCTCCAAAGCCTCTGCAAAAGGGATATTAATTTGGATTTTCCTGAAAATTTCCAAGAATCTCTTGAACTTCTCATCAAGCCCTTTCTTTAGGTGAAGTTGAGGAAATGGAAGGGGTATCTTGGTTTTTGGAATTCCCCAACTATCTCTCTCTGGTTCCTCAACCTTCTGCTTTTCTTCCCTCAACCTCTTAGCCGCTTGCCACTTTTTCTCAGGAATTTCCTTCTTAGCTTGAATCTGAGACGAATCTGGAATTTTTGGAATCACTGCATCACTACTTGACTCCAACTCAATTTGAGTTGGGTCACTATCAAGCTGAATTGGCTCATTATTGCCCAATGTATCATCTATTTTGTCCACTGGCATCTCTGGTCCCTCATACTGCTTCCCAGACCTCAATGTGATAGCTTTACACTCTTTTGGGTTGATTTCCGTTGTCGATGGAAATTTACCCTTTTGCTGCTGTGAACCCATTGTAGAAGCCAGCTGACCAATTGAGTGCTCCAACCCTTGCAACTGCTTGGACATTGAGGAGTTCATCCCCACAATCACTCCTTCCAACTTGGTGATTCTTGATTCATGAGCCTTATGGGTTGCTTCATTATTCACCATGTACTGCTTTACCAAATCCTCGAAATCTGGTTTTCCTTCCTCAGTCTTTGCACCATGATCAAAGTTGGCTGGAAACTGGACTGCATTATTCTGATTTGAATATGAGAGGTTCTCATGCCTTCTTTGTCCTTGCCAATTTCCACCTCCACTTTGATTGTTCTGATTGCCACCTTGATTCTGATAGTTACCCCTTTGGAAATTCCTATTGTTAAAATTTCCTTGGTTGTTCCTATTCCCTTGCCAATTTCCACCTTGGTTATTAGGCGGCCCTCTGTATCCTTGTGTGCTCTGACCCATGGCCCAGTTAGCATCCTCAACTTCTTGCAAGTTCATCACTATGCCATCACTGTTACTTCCTTGACTGCTTCCCCCACTTTAAAGATTGCTTAAGTGCTTATTCATTTCTTCCAATTGAGTAGCAACCTTATCAAACTTATCTGCGTCAGCCACTTTCTCCTCCACTCGTGCAACCTTTCCAAGCACATAGCTTCCACGAATTCTATCTGAGGGCCAGTCTCTTGAGTTCATGGATATGTCATCAAAAAGCTTCTCAACATCTCTCGAGCTCTTCCCAAAGATGGTTCCACCAGCAGATGCATCTACTAAAACTCTCAAATCATTATCCAGACCATTGTAGAACACACTGATAATCTGAGACTTCTTGAGGCCATGTTGTGGGCATCTCCGTAAAGCTTCTTTAAATCTCTCCCATGCCTCATTGAATGTCTCATCTCTTCGCTGCTTAAACTGGTTTATCTCTTGCTTCAGAGCCATCACTTTTGATGGTGGCATGAAGCGTTCCACAAAAAGCTGTTGAAGTTCAGTCAAATTGCTGCAGCTCCCTTGCTCCAGGTTATCGTACCACTCTCTTGCCTTATCAGCCAAGGAGAACTGAAACAACCTCATTTTCCAAGTATCATCATTGGCATCTGCCATCTTCACCATGTTGACATAGCTGTTATACCGCTTCAGGTGCCCATACGGCTCATCAAACACACCTCCCGCGAAAGGATTTCTTTCCACCATAGAGATCAGGGCTGGTCTGATGTCATTTGTTTCATTGACACCTCCAACTACTCATGTCCCTCCCAGATTAGTGGATTTGAAAGTCTCACGGAGTATTATGTCATCCTCATCTGGCTGTCTAACGCCTGCCATGATCACTGTTTCAAATTCCTCTACAACTTCTTGCAAGTTGAGGTTCTCAGTTTCCTCTTCGATTTCTTGCAAGTCGCGGTTCTCAGTTTCTCCTTCTACTTCTAACACTGTAGACTGCTCTGCCACTTTCGTCTTATCTTTCTTTTTCGGAGCTTTTGCAGTATTAGGTGTTGTGTTAGCAACTCTTCCTTTTCCCCTTCTTCTCCTTGCTGATGCTTCGATTTCCGGATCAAATTTTAGGAGTGGAAGTCTCTTCTTTGATCTCGTGTGCATACACCTGTGAAGAAGAATAAAAGTTTAAGAAATAATAATTAACTAACACAAAAATAGTCTTAAATAATCTAGCAATTAAAATAAAAATAAACAATTATGCCTTCCCCGGCAACGGCACCAAAAACTTGTTGCGTGTTTTCGAGTGCACACAAATAAATCCCCAAGTGTAGGGATACCAACTGTAGCAGCAGGTAACCAAGTTTTAATATCGAATCCTAGGGACGACAAACTACTTATTTTCTAAAATTACTAAACTAAATAAGATATGTAAAAAAAATCAATTGTTTGTTGATTTTTAGAACTAATTAATACTTGCAAAATTAAATAAAAGCAATTAAATAAAATATGGAAGTTCAAGAATGAGAAATAGTAGCTCTAGGGGTTCTGGGTTAAGCTAATTAATTCAACACTTTGATGGTCGGGTTCAATTCCTATAGATACTTATGGAAGAGTCACTAAACTTTACTAATCCACTTATTTGGTCTAAGCAAATTAGTAATTTATCTGGTTCATCTCCTAGGACTTTAGGTCAATAATCTTATCTCCCTCTCTAGGTACTTACTAAATTATTCTCTCCCTCGTCAGGTACTAGAACTAATACGTGTTCCCTTTTTAGGTACTATAATTTTATTACCTAATTTCCTGAATATTACTAATACGACAATTCATCAATATCAATAACACCCATCACAATTTCTATGTCTAATAAGCTAAAGAATCAAGTCAATTACTTTAACTTATACAAAATAACCAATTAATACAACTGTGCACACAAGTTATAATTATCTCAAGTATTTGTCAATATCATGAAACAACCACAAACGTTACACAATTTAAATTAAATAGCCTCCAAGAAATTCATAGAAAAGCAAATAAATATTCTACAAGTTTTAAACCCTTCATCAAGTATCAAATCAAATAAACATAATCCATCTAACCCTAGAACTACAAAAAGTGTTTACCCAATGAGTTACAAGCAACTTCCATGGATGTAAGAAAGATCTTACCACAATTCATATTTATTGAAAGGAAAATTGAGTTCGAAAACAAAACCCTGGATTGAAGAATCATGTCCTCTCCTCTCTCCGTCTCTTTCAATAGAGATGAATCTCCTCCTCGAATTGACACACCGGGATGATGAATTGAGTGGATGAATCCAATAGGTGAGGTGTGAGTGCGTGGTAATGGTGCGCTGTTCGTTCTTGTGAACAGAGGCGTGTTCTCTCAATTCTGTTCCGCGTGTTCTGTTCGCTGGAACGCGTTCTGCTTCATTTTTCATTCAAACAGGATGGGCCATTGGCTATTCATCTATTGGGCCTCGCCAACAATAAATTCACGTGGGCTGTATCTTGTTGGAATGGGTTGCAAAGCCTTACTTATGCATGATTCACCAAGAATAATGGTGGGCCCACTTTAATTAGCTGCATGGTTTTGTAGAATACTTCACGTCTCAAATAACTTATTCTCCTTTTTTGCAATTAATTGATGACGTGGCATAGGCAAGTGGTGGCCATTAAATTCATCACATACATCAACAATTGCTGCAACATACGGCTACGTCTCATGCCATTTTATTCCCAATTAATTTCCAATTTTCCACTGGCTCCACTTCCAATAATGTTTCTATTATATTTTATAAATTTTATTACAAAACAAGCCTAAAATCTGCAAAATCTCAACAATATCCATGAAATCATAGATAATATAAAATTAAGTAATAAACTTCACAAACGACACTAAAATTATGCAATAATCATACGAAAATGGTCTGTGAAAAGCACGAATTTTCGTCCTGAATAAACTCCCCAAACTTAAATTGTTGCTAGTCCCGAGGCAACAAAAAGAATAAAAGAAAAATAGGACGTGACATATAATTATATTGGTTTCAGAAAATTTTAAGAAAAATAAATTCAAACCAATCAAACAGACAAGCATGTGATACATCACAGAATCACTACTAACTAGATTTAATGCCTTGGTACATGAAAACTCACTAGGATAAGTATATCACTCAACTCTCAAGTATATAGGCTTCAAAACACTCAACATGATTTAAATGCAGTGTTTAACCATAGGCTTGCACATTGTCTCAACTCACCTTTTACTTGTAGCTAGCAAAATTATGGATCAAAAAGGACTTTTTAAGGATGTAATGTTGGCTCTTTGGTTGGGTAGGAAATATATGGATAATGTGACTCAACTAGTAGAGAATTAAAGCTAGAGATTTTCTTTTGTGCTGCAGACTTTAAACATTTCAAAGCATCTCCACTTTTAACTCTTCTTACTCTTTCCAATACACACAATTTTCATTCATTCTCTACCTTCAAGCACAACAATTTTTTTCTATCTTGGGGTACCAGTTTCGGGCACTACCCCACAATTTTATTTATTCAGCTCTTCATGCCTTCTAATATATATTTTTTTATCACATGGCCTTCATCACTTTTTCAACTCCAAATATTTTTCACCATTTCCAAACTTTTGCAAACTCAATAACACACTTTGACAGCATTTAATTCTCTACTAAATATTGGAAATTCAAAGGCTCAAGTAAGGTATCAAAGCGGCTATTTTTCGTAGGTTGCCAAACAAATAAGGCTTTTAGGCTCAACGGGGTTAACTACGGATAAATAATTATTTGGTAGGAAATTATTTAGTTAAGTGAATACTAAAATCAAGGATGGCCTTAAATCATTTCCATAATCTACTAAATATTCTCGAATATTCAAAGAGACTCAGGGCAAGTTCTAGAAACACTCACAATTAATCAAGAAACTCTCAAGAATTAAACAATTATCATGCATCAAGATGTTCATGATTTTCAAGAGGCTCAAAAACTCACTAGGTATAAAATAATTCCAACAACCAAGACTATCTAGCAATTCATGATTCATGCAACAACACAATTTCATCCACTCAATTAATAAGAATTTTCAAGTTGAGCATAAAAAATATTTTCATCATAAACCAAATCATGTCACATACCTCAAATTCTATCAAAAGTGTTCAAGTTCATGGAGCAGCCAGCAGAAAATTATGCTTCTCATACCACAACATGCAAGCAATGACCACTCAACTCAAAACTCAAGTCAAAAGGTTAGCTTACTTACCTTGACCAGCAATTTCTCAAGTAGTCTCCTCCACTCTCATCAAAAGAATAATTTTAAGAAACACCTCCTCCTCCCAAAACTTATTTTTGATAAAGTATCAAAATAAATTCAAGAAAAAGTATAGGGGTTTTGAAATATAAAAATATAAAGCAAAGAATAATGAGAGAAACGAAAAAAATAAAATACTTACCTCATATGATTCGCAGCCGCCTTCTTCTTCCTTTCTAGCTCATGAAAAACATCCAAATCAAAAGAATCTAATATCAAGCATCCAATTACCAATCAAACATCAGGAGAAAACTCATACTCAATCAATCATCAACAAAATCATTACCTCCAATCTCTAGGGTACTCACACAACAAGACACAACTATGAAATTTTATCCCCGGTGCATATGAGACAAGGTAAGAACATCACCCTCCCCCCAAACTTATTTCGAACAAAGTTAGAAAATAAGTTTGAAAAGTATGTGATTGCCTTAAGCGAAATCATGCACCAATGATCAAATTTCCAACACACAACACAAAATAAAATAAAATAAAATAAAATAAAATCAAAGCAAATAAAATGGGAGGGTAGCCCCCAACAGGCACTCATTTTTAATGTCGTTGAGCACGACGTGATGTACATTCAATGCAAGTGATCAAAAAAAAGAACTTCCCTATCTTGTGGCGATTTATAGTGCTTCAAACAATGACCATTAGCCACAAAGATATCTCCGTTCTTATCTTTCAACTCAAAGCTCCCGCCTCCACATGCTCTATGAACCGCAAACGGTCCCATCCACTTGAATTTCAGCTTGCCTGCAAAAATTTTCAAACAAGAGTTAAACAACAATACCTCATCTCCTTCATGGAACTCCTTGTGGCGAATCTTAGCATCGTGCCACTTCTTCACTCTCGCCTTATAGATCTTTGCATTCTTATAAGCCCTCTCTCTGAATTCATCAAGCTCATTGATATGGGTCATCCGCAGTTCCTTTGCATCAGTCAAACTCAAATTCAGTTTCCTTATCGCCCAATAGGCTCTATGCTCAATCTCCACCGGAAGGTGACACGATTTCCCATAGACTATCTGAAATGGCGACATCTCCAAGACGGTCTTGGGTTCTGAAATCCCATAAAGCATCATCCAACTTCAATGCCCAATTTTCCTACTCACTCCAACCGTCTTCTCCAACACCTGTTTCACCTGCCTATTTGAGACCTCGGCTTGCCCATTTGCTTGAGGGTGATAGGATGTTGCCACCCTATGTTTCACACCATAGTCCTTCAATACTTTTTCCATCAATTTATTAACGAAGTGTGTTCCCCCATCACTAACAAGCACCCTGGTACTCCAAATCTTGAAAATATGTGCTTCTTCAGAAAATTCTGCACCACTCTAGCGTCGTTTGTCTTTGTTGGAATTGCTTCCACCCACTTCGAAACGTAATTGAAAGCTAGAAGGATGTAGAGGAATCCATTAGATGGAGGAAAAGGCCCCATGAAATCGATCCCCCATACATTAAAAATTTCCACCGCCATACTGGGCTGCAACGGCATCTCATCCCTTCTTGAAATTCCCCCCATTCGTTGACATCTATCACACGTCTCCACAAACGCCTGACATGTCTTGAATAAGGATGGCCAATACAATCCGGACTGTAATACCTTTGTTGCAGTCTTTTAGGCACCAAAATGCCCCCCATTTGGCTGCGAGTGACAAAACTCAAGCACACTATTCCATTCAGCTTCAGGCACGCATCTACGGATTATGGAATCCGTGAAAATTTTGTAGACGAAAGGATCGTCCCAAATGAAGCTCTGAACATCATACATGAACTTTGTTAACTGATGCTTGCTCATTTGATATGGCTTAGTCCCTGTTTCCAAGTAGTTAACATAATTTGCATACCAAGGGGTTTCTTCTTGTGTGGTCAACGCATAGATCCTGTGGATATCCACCTCTAGTATCTCCTCATCGGGGAACACCTCTTTGATCACCTCACGAGCATCATCGCAGTGTTCTCTCATCTCCAACCTAGACAAGTGGTTCGCCACAACATTCTCACTCCCCTTTTTGTCCCGAATTTCCATGTCAAACTCTTGCAACAGCAAGATCCATCTAATCACCCTCGACTTTACATCTTTCTTCTCCATCAGGTATTTGATTGCCGAGTGATCAGTGTAGACAACTGTTCTCATCCCCACCAAGTATGGCCTGAATTTGTCAAAAGCATACACCACTGCTAGAAACTCCTTCTCAGTCACGGTGTAATTCTTCTGTGCTGAATCAAATGTTTTGCTAGCATAATATATGGCACGAAACTTCTTTTCCCTCATCTGACCCAACACAACTCCAAGTGCAATATCACTCGCGTCACACATCAGCACAAACGGCTCAGTCCAATCAGGAGTGATCAAAACTGAAGCAGTCACTAATGCTTCCTTAAGAACCTGAAATGCACTCAAACAAATATCATCAAATACAAAAGGCATATCTTTTTCTAACAAGTGAGATAGTGGCTTGGAGAATTTAGAAAAATCCTTGATGAATCTTCTGTAAAATCCAGCATGCCCCAAGAACGAGCGAACTCCCTTCTCATTGGTAGGTGGTGGCAACTTCTCAATCGCAACTACCTTTGCACGATCCACCTGTAAACCTGCAAAGACACATAATGACCAAGAACAATACCCTCTCTTACCATGAAATGGCATTTCTCCCAATTCAAAACGAGATTGGTTTCTTGACACCTTTTCAATACAAGAGACAGATTAAACAAGCAAATATCAAATGAAGAGCCAAAAACTGAGAAATCATCCATGAAAACTTCCATTATATTCTCAATTAGACCCTCAAAGATAGCCATCATACACCTTTGAAATGTCGCAGGTGCATTGCATAGACCGAAAGGCATCTTCCTAAAGGCAAAGGTCCCATAAGGGCAGGTGAAAGTGGTCTTTTCCTGGTCTTCAGGAGCAATCATTATCTGATTATATCCTGAATACCCATCCAAGAAACAGTAAAATTCATATCCTGCAAGCCTATCCAACATTTGGTCCATGAAGGGTAAGGAAAAGTGATATTTTCGCGTGTTTTCATTTAACTTCCTATAGTCCACACAAACATGCCACCCCGTGGGTTTCCTTGTAGCTAGTACCTCACCATCATCAGCCTTCACTATAGTCATCCCCCCTTTCTTTGCTACCATATGCAATGGACTAACATAGGGGCTATCACTTATAGGAAAAACGATTCCAGCGTCTAACCACTTCAAAACCTCTTTCCTAACCACCTCCTGCATAGCAGGGTTCAACCTATGCTGGTATTGCACTGAAGTCTTTTTCTCATCCTCTAACCTGATTCTATGCATGCAAACAGCAGGATTAATACCCTTTAAGTCATCTATGGACCATCCTATAGCTGACCTATGTTCCCTAAGAACCTCTAGCAATCTTTCAAGTTCAAATTTAGATAAAGAAGAGGATACTATTACCGGAGATGTCTCATTGTCGCCAATATATGCGTACATGAGATGATCTGGCAATTGTTTAAGCTCTGCTTTCTTTTCTTCCTTCACATCTGGCTCATCCTTCTCCAATGGTAAGAACTTCTGATTCCACCTCGTCTGCTCCAACCTTGCTGCTTCTTCCTTAGTATACCTGAAATCATTTAAACTATGTAAGCATTCAAGATATTCAAGACAAAGTTCATTAGATAAGTCATCCAACTCCGTGGTGGGAAAAGTGAGAGACTCGCTGATACACATCTCCAGAGGATCCTTAGACAGGATAAGATACATGTTTTCATTCACAGTCTCCTCCACCACTTCCAAGCTCTTGCACTCTTCCTTATCTTTTGGCCATCTCATCGCTTTCTCTAGGGAAAAGACAATCTCTTCATCATTAACCCTCAGTTTCAATTCTCCATTTTGAACATCAATTAATGCTACCCCAGTAGTTAGGAAAGGTCTTCCTAGGATAAGAGGTACATTATTGTCGTCCTCCATGTCGAGCACCAAGAAGTCCACTGGAAAGATGAACTTATCGACCTTTACCAATACATCCTCTATCACCCCCTTTGGATAGGTTAGAGATCGATCAGCCAACTGAAGTGCTATCGATGTTGGCTTCAACTCCCCCAAACCTAACTTTTTGAACATGGTGTACGGCATCAGGTTGATGTTGGCTCCAAGATCGCATAAGGCCCTCTTCGCAGGCCCTCTCCCTATTTCACACGGAATTGTAAAACTGCCAGGATCCTTAAGATTTTCAGGTAACTTCCTCTGAATGATTGAACTGCAGTTTTTAATGAGATTCACTGTCTCTACACCGGTCAAACTTCTCTTCTTGGATATAATATCCTTGATGAACTGGGCATAGTGAGGCATCTGCTCCAAAGCCTCTGCAAAAGGGATATTAATTTGGATTTTCCTGAAAATTTCCAAGAATCTCTTGAACTTCTCATCAAGCCCTTTCTTTAGGTGAAGTTGAGGAAATGGAAGGGGTATCTTGGTTTTTGGAATTCCCCAACTATCTCTCTCTGGTTCCTCAACCCTCTGCTTTTCTTCCCTCAACCTCTTAGCCGCTTGCCACTTTTTCTCAGGAATTTCCTTCTTAGCTTGAATCTGAGACGAATCTGGAATTTTTGGAATCACTGCATCACTACTTGACTCCAACTCAATTTGAGTTGGGTCACTATCAAGCTGAATTGGCTCATTATTGCCCAATGTATCATCTGTTTTGTCCACTGGCATCTCTGGTCCCTCATACTGCTTCCCAGACCTCAATGTGATAGCTTTGCACTCTTTTGGGTTGATTTCCGTTGTCGATGGAAATTTACCCTTTTCCTGCTGTGAACCCATTGTAGAAGCCAGCTGACCAATTGAGTGCTCCAACCCTTGCAACTGCTTGGACATTGAGGAGTTCATCCCCACAATCACTCCTTCCAACTTGGTGATTCTTGATTCATGAGCCTTATGGGTTGCTTCATTATTCACCATGTACTGCTTTACCAAATCCTCGAAATCTGGTTTTCCTTCCTCAGTCTTTGCACCATGATCAAAGTTGGCTGGAAACTGGACTGCATTATTCTGATTTGAATATGAGAGGTTCTCATGCCTTCTTTGTCCTTGCCAATTTCCACCTCCACTTTGATTGTTCTGATTGCCACCTTGATTCTGATAGTTACCCCTTTGGAAATTCCTATTATTAAAATTTCCTTGGTTGTTCCTATTCCCTTGCCAATTTCCACCTTGGTTATTAGGCGGCCCTCTGTATCCTTGTGTGCTCTGACCTATGGCCCAGTTAGCATCCTCAACTTCTTGCAAGTTCATCACTATGCCATCACTGTTACTTCCTTGACTGCTTCCCCCACTTTAAAGATTGCTTAAGTGCTTATTCATTTCTTCCAATTGAGTAGCAACCTTATCAAACTTATCTGCGTCAGCCACTTTCTCCTCCACTCGTGCAACCTTTCCAAGCACATAGCTTCCACGAATTCTATCTGAGGGCCAGTCTCTTGAGTTCATGGATATGTCATCAAAAAGCTTCTCAACATCTCTCGAGCACTTCCCAAAGATGGTTCCACCAGCAGATGCATCTACTAAAACTCTCAAATCATTATCCAGACCATTGTAGAACACACTGATAATCTGAGACTTCTTGAGGCCATGTTGTGGGCATCTCCGTAAAGCTTCTTTAAATCTCTCCCATGCCTCATTGAATGTCTCATCTCTTCGCTGCTTAAACTGGTTTATCTCTTGCTTCAGAGCCATCACTTTTGATGGTGGCATGAAGCGTTCCACAAAAAGCTGTTGAAGTTCAGTCCAATTGCTGCAGCTCCCTTGCTCCAGGTTATCGTACCACTCTCTTGCCTTATCAGCCAAGGAGAACTGAAACAACCTCATTTTCCAAGTATCATCATTGGCATCTGCCATCTTCACCGTGTTGACATAGCTGTTATACCGCTTCAGGTGCCCATACGGCTCATCAAACACACCTCCCGCGAAAGGATTTCTTTCCACCATAGAGATCAGGGCTGGTCTGATGTCATTTGTTTCATTGACACCTCCAACTACTCATGTCCCTCCCAGATTAGTGGATTTGAAAGTCTCGCGGAGTATTATGTCATCCTCATCTGGCTGTCTAACGCCTGCCATGATCACTGTTTCAAATTCCTCTTCAACTTCTTGCAAGTTGAGGTTTTCAGTTTCCTCTTCGACTTCTTGCAAGTCGCGGTTCTCAGTTTCTCCTTCTACTTCTAACACTGTAGACTGCTCTGCCACTTTCGTCTTATCTTTCTTTTTCGGAGCTTTTGCAGTATTAGGTGTTGTGTTAGCAACTCTTCCTTTTCCCCTTCTTCTCCTTGCTGATGCTTCGATTTCCGGATCAAATTTTAGGAGTGGAAGTCTCTTCTTTGATCTCGTGTGCATACACCTGTGAAGAAGAATAAAAGTTTAAGAAATAATAATTAACTAACACAAAAATAGTCTTAAATAATCTAGCAATTAAAATAAAAATAAACAATTATGCCGTCCCCGGCAACGGCACCAAAAACTTGTTGCGTGTTTTCGAGTGCACACAAATAAATCCCCAAGTGTAGGGATACCAGCTGTAGCAGCAGGTAACCAAGTTTTAATATCGAATCCTAGGGACGAAAAACTACTTATTTTCTAAAATTACTAAACTAAATAAGATATGTAAAAAAAATCAATTGTTTGTTGATTTTTAGAACTAATTAATACTTGCAAAATTAAATAAAAGCAATTAAATAAAATATGGAAGTTCAAGAATGAGAAATAGTAGCTCTAGGGGTTCTGGGTTAAGCTAATTAATTCAACACTTTGATGGTCGGGTTCAATTCCTATAGATACTTATGGAAGAGTCACTAAACTTTACTAATCCACTTATTTGGTCTAAGCAAATTAGTAATTTATCTGGTTCATCTCCTAGGACTTTAGGTCAATAATCTTATCTCCCTCTCTAGGTACTTACTAAATTATTCTCTCCCTCGTCAGGTACTAGAACTAATACGTGTTCCCTTTTTAGGTACTATAATTTTATTACCTAATTTCCTGAATATTACTAATATGACAATTCATCAATATCAATAACACCCATCACAATTTCTATGTCTAATAAGCTAAAGAATCAAGTCAATTACTTTAACTTATACAAAATAACCAATTAATACAACTGTGCACACAAGTTATAATTATCTCAAGTATTTGTCAATATCATGAAACAACCACAAACGTTACACAATTTAAATTAAATAGCCTCCAAGAAATTCATAGAAAAGTAAATAAATATTCTACAAGTTTTAAACCCTTCATCAAGTATCAAATCAAATAAACATAATCCATCTAACCCTAGAACTACAAAAAGTGTTTACCCCATGGAGTTACAAGCAACTTCCATGGATGTAAGAAAGATCTTACCACAATTCATATTTATTGAAAGGAAAATTGAGTTCGAAAACAAAACCCTGGATTGAAGAATCATGTCCTCTCCTCTCTCCGTCTCTTTCAATAGAGATGAATCTCCTCCTCGAATTGACACACCGGATGATGAATTGAGTGGATGAATCCAATAGGTGAGGTGTGAGTGCGTGGTAATGGTGCGCTGTTCGTTCTTGTGAACAGATGCGTGTTCTCTCAATTCTGTTCCGCGTGTTCTGTTCGCTGGAACGCGTTCTGCTTTATTTTTCGTTCAAACAGGATGGGCCATCGGCTATTCATCTATTGGGCCTCGCCAACAATAAATTCACGTGGGATGTATCTTGTTGGAATGGGTTGCAAAGCCTTACTTATGCATGATTCACCAAGAATAATGGTGGGCCCACTTTAATTAGCTGCATGGTTTTGTAGAATACTTCACGTCTCAAACAACTTATTCTCCTTTTTTGCAATTAATTGATGACGTGGCATAGGCAAGTGGTGGCCATTAAATTCATCACATACATCAACAATTGCTGCAACATATGGCTACGTCTCATGCCATTTTATTCCCAATTAATTTCCAATTTTCCACTGGCCCCACTTCCAATAATGTTTCTATTATATTTTATAAATTTTATTACAAAACAAGCCTAAAATCTGCAAAATCTCAACAATATCAGTGAAATCATAGATAATATAAAATTAAGTAATAAACTTCACAAACGACACTAAAATTATGCAATAATCATATGAAAACGGTCTGTGAAAAGCACGAATTTTCGTGTTGAACAATTACCAAGCTAAATCATACCCCCATGTGAGAGGGTCACCCGATGACCCGTGGTCAGCCAAGAATTACCCTAAAATATGACAACAATATAGATTAAAATATATATATACAACTTCCGGTCCAATAATAATTTTAGATTCCTAAAAATTTTGGGATACTCTCGTACCAGTCTCATTTTAAATTAATATTTTAAAAATTAGTATACTTGTATAATTAAATATAAGGTACCCGTATTAGACAATGAAATTATTAATATACAAAAATAAATAAAATATTACAACAATAAAGATAAAAATTGTGTAAATGATGTTATGTATTCACGTTAAAAATAAAACAAAAAATTTTACATTAAAATAAAAAATAAAATAAAATACCTTTAAAAAATAATTTAGATATATAAAATGACAATAAAATAAAAAATATATAAATAAATAAAACAAAATATATTACAATAAAAAAAATTACCTTTAAAAAAATTTGAATATCTAAAATGACAATAAAATAAAAAATATATAAAATAAATAAAATATTACAACAATATAAATAAAGATTGTTCAAATGATATTATGAATTCACGTAAAAAAATTATTTAGATATATAAATAATTAATTAACGTATATATTATGGCAGGCCAAGAAAATAAATTGATGAGATAAAATAAAAAAATAAATAGATGAGATGTTGTTAAAGATTAGTAATCACAATTAAGGGATAAAATGTTACAATAACTAATGAATGATCAAGATTTAATATTATCAATCTAAATCATACCTATATGAGAGGGTCACCAGATGACTTATGGTCAGCCAAGAATTGCCATAAAATATTATAACAATATAGATTAAAATATATATACTACTTCCGGTCCTATAATAATTTTTAGATTCCTAAAAATTTTGGGATACTCATACTCATATCCGTTTAAATATTAATTATCCGTATTCGTATCCGTCTCATTTTAAATTAATATTTTATTAAAAATTAGTATACTTTTATTAATTAAATATAAGGTACGTACCCTTATTGGACAATGAAATTAATAATATACAAAAATAAATAAAATATTACAACAATAAAGATAAAGATTGTGTAAATGATGTTATGTATTCACGTTAAAAATAAAACAAAAAATATTTCAATAAAAAAAAGTTACCTTTAAAAAAATAATTTAGATATATAAAATGACAATAAAATAAAAATATAAAAAATAAATAAAATATTACAACAATATAGATAAAAATTGTCCAAATGATATTATGAATTCACGTAAAAAATAAATTACGTAGATATATAAATAATTAATTGACTTATATATATTATGGGATGCCAAGAAAATGAATGGATGAGATAAAATAAAAAAAATAAATGGATGAGATGTTGTTAAAGATTATTAATCACAATTAATGGATGAGATGTTACAATACACTACAAAAAAAATTATTTTTACCAATGGAATATTTCATTGGTAAAAACCTTAATTTCATTGTTATATTGGCTTATCAATGGATTAGCAACGGAATCCGTTGGCAAAATTCCGTTGGTAAAGTGGCGGTTGGTAAATATTTAGCAATGAAAAATCAATTCCGTTGCTAAATAATTACGTTGGCAATCCATTGCTAATAATTCTGTTGGTAATTTATATAATGATTCCCTTGGTAATCCATTGGTAATTAGTAACGGATTGAATTCCGAAAGAGAATAATTCCGTTGGCATTCCTTTGATAAAACAAAAATGTCATTTTTGTTGCTAATCCATTGGTAATTAGCAACGAATTGAATTCCGTTGGTAAATTCAGTTGCTAAAAAATACTTTTTTTAGTGATAATAACTAATGAAGGGGCAAGATTTAATATTACCAAACTAAATTAAGTTGATTAAAATGGTAGAGAAAATTTTGGTCTAATTTTGATTTTTAAAGTGTGTTTTATTATATATGAAGAAATATTTATTTATTAAGGAATAGTGATGATAAGGGATGTGGACAATCCAATTTAATTTGTAGCTTAGAAAATTTTGGGACTTTATATCACGAAACCAAATAATCAATGAAAAAGTAAGCTAATTTTGAGTAATGATTTCCGTTGAAAATTGAGTGTATTAGGATTTGGAAGCTTGCATTGCATTAACTAGTAAATGAATGAAACCGTTTGCGAACTATTAAGTGCCCGTTTAATAAAGTACACTACAAAAAAATTATTTTTTAATAACGGAATATTCTATTGCTAAAAGTCTTAATTCCATTATTAAATTGGCTTACCAACGGATTAGAAACGGATTTAGCAATGGAATCCGTTGGTAAAATTTCATTGGTAAAGTGGTGGTTGGTAAATTTTTAGCAACGAAAAATCAATTCCGTTGGTAAATAATATTGTTGGTAATCCGTTGCTAATAATTCTGTTGGTAATTTATATAATGATTCCCTTGGTAATCCGCGGATTGAATTCCATTGCTAAAATAGAGAATAAATCCGTTGGCATTTCGTTGCTAAAACATTTTGTTGCTAATCCATTGATAATTACTAACGGATTGAATTCCGTTGCTAAATTCGATTGCTAAAAAATACTTTTTTTTGTAGTGGTATTAGTTTGAGTTCGTTGGAATTTTGTTGAATCTCTCAATTACATGTGTATCTGTACAGTTTCGCTCACAAACTTTCTCGTTCAAACTCCAGTTTAAGTATTTTTTATGCCCACAAGACCAATTTTTCATCATGTAATTTTATGTCCATAAAATATTCTATAAATTCTCTAATCCTCTCCAAATAAGGTCCTAATATGTGTATTTTCTTGAAATTACACGTTAAACACTAGCTAATGTAAAAAACTTAGCATAAAACTTCAAGAATTAGATCTAAAACATGCATAAATTAATGTATAAATGACTAAATAAATGTATAAAATACACGTTTAACATTAACCACTGTAATAGAAGAGAAAATGGAGATAAAATCTTTTTGGAGACAATTTATATTTTCTTTATTAATTCTCATATTAAGTAAGAATGTTATTATTTTAATTTATCTTATAAATTGTTAATAAAATAGTTTAATTGCACAGTTATTATTATTCAATAAAGATATTAAAAATATTATTACTTTTATTCATTTTAAGAAACTCATTTCATAAGACTATCTCACACATTTTTTTATTTTTTTAAGTAATATGATTTGGAAAATGTAACAATAGTAAGAAATAAAATTTATTATTAGGAGTACACAATTTAAAATCTAATTATAGACAAAGTCTCTTGTAAAATGGTAATTACTTGAGACGGGTTGACCTATTATTAAAATATGCATGCTATGTACATAAAGTATGTTAATTTGTAGTTAAAGTATGATGAATAATGAATTAACGTATGTTTTTAAAGTGTTATAGTATGATTCACTACAAATATATTTTAACTAATAATAAACATATTTTACCTATATAACAACTATATTTTAACAATGGGTCGATCAGTTTCACTATTTGTCTCACTTATACTTGCCTCACAAGAAAGTCTGCCTAATTATACTTAAAGTGGGAGGAGCCGATACAAGATTGGGCTGAGTCTTTGTTGAAAATCTTGAATGAAGAGAAAAGAAATTTATTTGCTACCTTTATATGGTTTATTTGGTGGGGACGGAATGAGTATGTCTTTAGGGAAAAAAGGGTACTCACTTGATGAATTACAACAAAAAAGTGTAGCCCATTGCCAGCAATACATGGAATCTTTAAAGTTGCATGGAAACTCAACAAGAGTATTCAACAAGGATATTGGGTGTAGACCTCCTATTGGCACAAGGTTAAAGTTGAATATTGATGCATCTGTCAGAAGGGGGAGTGGCGCGGCAATTACAAGGGTGGCGAAGAACTATAATGGAGAAGTTCTTTGGTGTTTTGCTGAACGATGTTCTGAAATTTATGAGATGGAGGTAGTAGAGGCCTTGGCTTTGGAAAGAGGTCTTGACATTACTATGGAACGTAGATATGAGAAGATCATTATAGAGTCAGAGTCTCAAATTGTTGTCAGTTCCCTTCTGAATCAAACTCCAAACTTTACGTATCTTGGTAGGGTACTGCGAAATATCCAAAAAAAGCTTCATAGATGAGGGATGTTTCCTATAGTTGGATAAGACGAAAGACCAATATGGTTGCTCATACTCTAACTTGTTATGCTTTTACTTGTGCTTCTCCATTCTTTTCTCTTAACGTTCATAATGTAGTTATGAACTATGTTGAAGCTGATATTCAAGTTATCTAATATATCTTTTGTTTTAAAAAAATACAATGAAAAAAGGAAAAATCTATCAACTACACAAATTCACAGCAAAAATAAAATTCTCTCTATGGGTTATACATTGTATTGTTGTATATTTTTTCTGCATTTTTTTCCAAATATTGAATTGTTGTATATCAATAAAATTATGAGTGATTATGAGATATGTATTAATGCACCTTAGGATTAAGCGTAGTGGTTAGTTATTTTTATAGTAGTATATTTTAATTATTTTATTTTACTTAATGGTGGAGATTAAATTAAAACTTTAATGGTTAAGATCGTCAAGGTGCACCAGTACATCAGATGCAAAGTAGTTTGAGTCTAAAATTTTATAAATGTTACTTTATTCATCATATAAATAAAGTATTACTCCGTCCCAAATTAAACTTCACACTTTCCATTTTTATCCATCACATATTACATTTCGCTACCCAAAAAATAATATTATATCAATTCACATCCTAAAAATATATATTAATTATAAATTTACCACTCTTACCTAACACACATAATATAATTTATAATTTATTTATTACTTAAAAATACTAAATTACCCTCCAAAAGTCAATAAAGTTGATTAAAATGCAACTTTTCTTAAACTCTGTGTCTACAGTAACGGAGAAATCAATTCTGAAAATGAGGGAGTACTATATACTCCCTTCACCCCCTTTCAATCCTTCCATATTTTTAATTTGGGCTCTCATTTCAATCTTTACATTTCTTTTTTGGTAGATGGGACCCACGCAAAATAATTATATCTCCATAGAACCAACCCACAACACTAATATAACTACACACTTTAAATTAAATATTATATCTTTCAACCTACTGCACAATAAAATATTATATTTCTTAATCTATGTACAAAAAATAAATGTAAGCATTGAAACTAGATGGAAGGAGTATAACATAAAATTGTAAAAAAAACAAAACAAAAAACAAAAATGCAACCGCATAAAAGTAATTATGACATATTACATTATAATTACGTAATTAATAATAATAATATTTTATGATTATATATTAGAGTAATAATTAATAACGTGATTGTCTTAAATAATAATGGCAAAGACTGTGTAAGACCGTTTCACGAATCTCCTTCTGTTAGACGGATTCAGTTTTTACCCAACTAAACTACTCTATAACAAGTACTTCCTTCATCCCGAGTATTTTTATCCATTTGTACGGGCATGAATTAAAAAGTTTTGTTTTTTAATGTATAATATAAGAAAAAGTAGGGATAACTTGATAATTTTGAGATAAAAAGTAAATAAAGGTTTTGTAGATGATAAATAAAGTGTAAAGAAATAAATACAGTTTTTGAATTGATGAATAAAGTTTAAAAAGTAGGTAAAATGTATAGTATATTTTTATCATAAATGAAAATGTGTAAAAATACCTGAGACGCCTCAAAAATAAAAAGTGACTAAAAATACTTTGAACCGAGCGAGTATTCATATTAATTAATTCCCGCTACCGTACTATGTTCATTTATGATCATTTAGGCTTCAGACATTTTTTATCAAGAAAAAGGGGTTAAAAATGACTATTAATCAAGAAAAAGTGATGTTCATCAAATAAGAGTATTTAATAAAAGAAATTATATGACGAATAAAAAGCTAATGGGGTTATCAAAATTAGTTGGACTGTTGTTTCAATATTCATATGCATCTGGCAATAGCCCGATTCGAGTGTTAGAGATGTTTTACAATGTGCCCACATCTGGCCAGAAAGCCCATTCAATTATAAGATATTTTACAATGGGCCCATAGCTGGCCAGAAAGCCCATTCAATTATAAGATGTTTTACAATGGGCCCATAGCTGGCCCGAAAGCCCATTCAATTATAAGATGTTTTACAATGGGCCAATAGCTGGCCAGAAAGGCCATTCAATTATATAGTAATATTTTAGCAAGTGAATATGGTGTTCCTTTCAGAATTAGATCTTTTTGGTCTCATGGAATAGCTCACAAATTAAAGTAACTACAAAGAAGCTGGCCTGCAATTGTCTTTTTAAACAAATTTGCCTTTATTAATACTATTTTTTTCTCATAAATAAAGATTAACCTATTTCATAATAGGAGTGGCTATTTATACCCGAAAATACTAAACGCACCCAAAAATAATTAAATTAAAATATTTTTATATGTATATGACCTAAAAACCCTTATATAATACTACTATTGTTAAATTTTTAGATGATGCAACCGTGAAAATATTAAATTGTGCTTACATGGCATTTACTTCACCGGAGGAGAGAGTCCTTCTAAGTGGATTGAATCAATGAATCCATGGTAGGAACTGTACAAAAACAGTACTCCCTCCATCTCATTTCAATGTTTACATATTTTTATTTGGAGTGTCACATTTCAATGTTTACGTTTTTTTTTTGGAATATGGGACCCACCAAAATAATTATTATATCACCATGATCCTCACATCCAACACTAATACACATACCCACTTTATATTAAATATTATATCTTTACACCCACTATCTATTAAAATACCTCACATCCAACACTAATACACATACCCACTTTATATTAAATATTATATCTTTACACCCACTATCTATTAAAATATTATACTCCTTAATCAACGTGCAAAAATCAAACGTAAACATTGAAACGGGACGGAGGGAGTAT
Source organism: Pogostemon cablin (assembly GCA_023678885.1). Lineage (NCBI taxonomy): Eukaryota > Viridiplantae > Streptophyta > Magnoliopsida > Lamiales > Lamiaceae > Pogostemon > Pogostemon cablin. Next base: position 35,905,793 of record CM042951.1, read on the forward strand.
TTCTTAATTTTTTTTTTATCAAATCTCTCAATGATTAACACGTACAACGGTATGAAGATCCATTGACGTTGGATAATATCTGTTAGTTGCATATACACACGGATTTTGATCAAAACGCCGACGAGGACGAAGAGAAGGCGCTGATCTTCATTTCTAAAGGGTTAAATTTTAAGAGACTTGAAATTATCGAACTTTAATTGCTTCTTCTTCATCTTCTTTTTTAACCCTCAGTTATTTGGAGCTTGATTTAAATTTGATCGGATTGATTTTAATGAAAATCTACTGTTTTCTCTTTCCTCTCATACAGGAACTTCACGCCGGAGCCAATAATCTGTAATACTGAAACTCTCACAAGCTGCTTCCATAATAGGATTTAACATTAATTTGATGTGTCTCACGATTACAAAATTATGATATTCCTTGTATTTCAAGATTTAGATTTCGAAAGTAATGTTGAGGTTGATGTGACCAGAGTTGCATAGAACAATTAATCTTTCTCCATGTTTGATCGAAATTGCAAAAGTGGGATCTTCTGTAAGTTTTCCAATAATTAACAATTTTGGGGTATGGTGAGTAATATTATGGGGTATATTTTTATATGGGTATTTAAGTCATTTTATTAAAAATATTTTATTTTTAATTATTTTTGGGGTGCGTTTAGTATTTTTGGGGTGTAAATAGTCACTCCCTTTCATAATTCTATAACCTATATTTTGTGTATTTTTTCCGAGTTTAAATATTCTCTCCCTTCCCTACTTTTCTTGATTTTACTAGTGCACGCTATGGGATGTTTTACTAGTGCTTTCTTGGATTCTCGCTTGAAGCTGAACTGGCAGTGGCTTGCCTCTCTATAGAGTATGCTCATGACCACGAATGGAATAAGCTATATGGTTGGAATCGGATTCGATATATGTCGTGCACGCCTTCTCACATCCATCACCAGAACTTCCATGGAGAATCACATCATGGTGGAAGAAGGCAAAACACTTGTTGCAGCATGTGGCATTTCATGTCTCTCACATCTACAGGGACGGAAACACGGTGGCGGATAGATTATCAACCATTGGTGGCGATCTTAAATGGCATCATCCTACACTCTTATTTCTGGATAGTCTAATGTTTAAAGACATGAACCAATAATATTTTAGATTTAGATAGGCTGCTTTCTTTTGATTCTTCTAGCATCTTTTGTAATCTGTTCTGCACTTTTCTTTTGTCTTGGTTATAATAAAATCTATTTGCCCTACTCCCCTTGATTTTCCGCAGGGAGATTAATAAATATAATAATTTAATGTTATTAGGGATGACAATGGGTAGGATACCCATTTATTTTGAGGTACACGTACCGTATCTAATTAGAAAACAACTATTCGTACCCGTACCATCCCATTTAAAAAACTTATTAAGGTACATGTGTCCGTTTTATACCCATTTATCAATACCCGCGAGTACCTATATCCATTTAATATTAATTTATTTTTTATATTATTAATTAAATATAAAATAAATATAATATAAATTCTATTATTTTAGATAAATAATTAAAAAATATATTAAATAAAACTTATAATTATTAATTAAATATATAAAATATCTCATAATATAAAAATTATATATACTCCATATTAAATTTTATAAAATATTAATATATAAATAGGGTATCCGTGAGTATTGAGGCAATACCCGTATCCGTTCCAATCTCAAACCCTAATTGGATTTTTTTAAACTATCAATACCCGCCTCAAACCCGTTTACAACTACCTATATTTGTCTCATTAAGATTCAGGTAAATCGGGTACTCAAAAATACCCGTCTCATTGTCATGACATGATTTTAATTAATAATTATTAAAATTTAAAAATAATTGTTAATGATTTGTTAGCCACCAACTATGGACGTAAGACCATCGGAGTTCCACAAAAGTGGTGCATTTTGAACAAATTTTCTTGTATGCATCTCTCACTCACACACCATAATTTTCAAGTTGCTTGATAGCCTACTTTAGTCTTTAAAGTAACCAAATTCATGTTTTGTACATGTCATAAATTAAAATAACCAGCAACGGATTTTTCATGCTATAATTAATTTGGACTGCAAATAGTTTGACCAAATTCCAATTAAATTATTATTATTGATCAGCAAATTGTTGGGATTCCATGTTCGGGCTTGGGGAAGTTCATGATATTAAATAAAGTTAGGAAAAATTTAACTTAATTATAATAACATAAGATATATGATTTAACTTTTTTAGTCGGAGATAGTACAAAATAACTGATTTACAATTTATATTAATATCGTTTCGTTTCGTGTATAGTCTAGTAATATATAATATAATGCTTCTCCATCCACTCTATATATAAATAATTATTTTTATTCATTTCAAAATAAGTTGTACATTTTTAAAATAGAAATAATTAATAATATTAGCATATTTGTATTACTATAAAAATATTATTAACTTTTTTATTTATTTTGGTCTTAATCAACAATCACATATAATTTTTATCTAATTAAACTGTTCAAAATTTCTTATTTCTCTAGCATCATCACACATTCACACCAAAAACTTATTTATTGCTGAAACAAAAATAAGTACATTTATTTAGGAGACGGAAAGATTACTTATTATTAAATTGTTTACGATCACAAAATCAAACAATATACTCTATTCATAATTCGTATGAAAAGGACATTTAACTATAATGATAGGTAATATTTACTCATTAATTAATTGTGCTACATAGGGGTGTTTAAAAGGGAAATGGTATGAATTTTTTAAAAGCTCACATGAAAGTTTGGTACGGGTTTTATAAATAGAAAATTCAATATTGTACAAATTTCAATATATACCGTAATGGTACAATTTTCTTATAATTTGATATATGGTTTAAAATGGATTTTCAACTATATTTAAATCGATACGGTTCGGATCGATGCAGTTTTATGTAACGGATTTATCAAATATAAGAATTTACAGTATTATTTTTTTAATGTTTATTTTTTTAAATGAGATGTAAATGTTGATTTAATATATCTTAATTAGTGATTTTATAAGTAAATTTAAAATAATTTAAAATACTAAATATAAATATATTTAAAAATATCTTATATAACTATTCTTTTTATTTTTATTTTTATTTTTAAGTTTATATAGCTATTACTATATAATTAAAAATTACCCTTTTACGAAAATCACCATTTTTTCTGAAAAAGTTAAAAAAATAATTTTTTTTTTCAAATAATCAAATAATTAATAGTATTTTCGTAAAAGTCATGCTTCATAATTGAAATAAGTCAATAAATCCAAGTAAATTCATGATATGAGCTCCGAAATTCTATGTGAATTTCACACCGATCACCACCACAAATCATAACTTTAATAACCTTCGTGAACTTTCACAACCCTAATAGGCTAATACATAGTCGTATCTCACTTCTCACCCTCATCATTTAGAAAGATTTATCTTTATTGACTACTCGAGAACAAGGAGAAACTATCAAGGGTGGAAGATTAGAAGATGCTCGAGGATGAGAATAAGGAGGATCTATCACGGATAGAAGATTAGAAGATGGAGATTATGGGTTTTTCTTATCTTTCTTTTCTACATATTAGATTATAGATTTATGGGCAAATTTCAATCCATCTCCATAATTTTTCCTTATAACATCATGGGCTAGTTTTCTTGAGATGATTTTAGGATTTTGAAGGTTTAATCATACATGTTGATTTAAGATTTCAGTTATCGATATTTATATTGTTGGAGAATATTTATTACTTTATTGAAATTTTAATTCAGACTTATATTATGATTTTTTACATCTAATTTCGATTACTTTCGTATCATTGACTTATGAGCAATGTATGATTGATATTAGTATTTTGCATGATTATATTTGTTATTTTTTATAATTGATGGGATTGATCAACATAACATTTGATTATTAGAATTATCAATATTGAATGTATTATTTTGCATTATCATTGTCGAGAACAATTAGGTAAGGAGCTACGCATCTAGTACATATAAAGGGACTATAGTACTTTAATATTAAATGAAATTTAACATGAATTACCTTTAACATGGAATAAAGATTATCATAAAGATTATTTCTGATAAAATCTTTGATACTTGTTTGATTGATTGATGATCTTCGTATTGAGTTTAGCTTCCACCAAAATAGGCTAAGTATGATAGATTGCTGATAGTAATAAACTAGCTTGGGTGATTTAGTATAATTCGATGATTGCACATATATCATTTTGTATTTATTTAATTTACTTTTGTATGTATCTTGATTTAACTGGTTGAACTAGATTGTCCTGAAATTACTGCTCTCATCTCTTAAAACACCTCTTGTCAATATCTATTTGTGGCTTTATTTTATTCAGTATTTTTTAATTATTTAGTAATTGGTGATTAAATCCTCATCTTAATTGGTTATCTTAATTAAAGGAGTGCAAATCATACTTCTTGAGTGTCCTTTTAGCTCTAATTCTCATTACTTCGATAATTTAACTTGGTGATATATCGTGCTTAGGGGTGGACGGTACAGTATACCTAAAAATATTAAGTCATACCTTATACCGTACCGAAAATTTCAGTATTAGAAAAATACATACCGATACCATATTGAGTTATATATGGAGCTTCCTCACCCTTCACCTATACAAGGAGTCCTCCTCCATTCATTCTAGACACACCGAGAGTAATTTTCTACGAAGATCAAAGACTTCAAAGTTGTCTGAATAATTCTTCGAATTCTTCAACGAGAATCAACTCAAGAACGGAATACATCTGGGATTCAGGTTCTATACTGCCCGAATTAAGCGTTCTATAGTCAAATTTTTTAGTGAACGGCCTATAATTTGAGATTTAGGTACTAAACCGCTCAATTTTAAGCCTGCTTAAGTCAAAGTTCTTCCAAGAACGGCCATCCATTTTATAATTATGATATTTTCAAATTAGAAAATAATTTAGTCAAAATTCTAACCATCTATTTCTTAAATAAATATCTGTCACCCATTAAAATAATTAAATAATTATTATTATAACCTTTTCAAATTCGAAAATAAGATACTCCCTTCGTCCCACGTATTTTTACCTACTTTCCATTTTGGGTGTCCCACGTATTTTTACCCATTCCATTTTGGCAAAAATATATAATATTTTATTACCTACTTTTTACAATCCCAACAACTTTAATTACTTTTTTACACTTTATTCATCATTCCCAATAACTTTATTCACTTTTTCTTTTTAAATTACTAATTTATCCCTACTTTCTCTTACATTATATATTAAAAAAATAAAACGTCTTAATCTCCGTGCCCGTACAAATGGGTAAAAATACCCGGGACGGAGGAAGTATATTATTTAATAAAACTTTAATAATATTAAATATATTATTTGAATATATTCAAATTTTTAAATAAATCTAAGTCACCCATTAAAATAATTGAATAACTATAATTATGACTTTTTCAAAGTAGAAAATTAGATATTATTAAAGTAGAATAAATCCAATTATGACCATCTATTTCTTAAACAAACACATATGAGATAATTAAAAAACATAAATAAAAAAATAATACGACAACAAAATTCAAACCACACCAAAACCGGATGAGAGAATCTCAAACAAATCTCAGCCACCCATTAAAATAATTAAATAATTATAATTATAACTTTATCAAATTAAAAAATAAGATATTATTAAAGCAGAATAACTGACCTTCTATTTCTTAAACAAATTTCAGCCACCCATTAAAATAATTAAATAATTAATTATAATTATGAATTTAGCGCCACCCTATAAAAATAATTAAAATTATAATTATAACTTTTTTAAATTAGGAAATAAGATATTAATAAAATAGAATAATACAATCCTGACCATCTACTCAGCCACCCATTAAAATAATTAAATATTCCACCATTAATTAAATAATTATAATATGAATTTAAGGTTTAGGGTTTTAAGGTTTATGGTTTAGGGTTTTAGGTTTTTCTGTAATTATTTCTGTACAAAATACGTATGAGATAATTAAAAAACATAAATAAAGAAATAATACAACAAAAAAGTTCAAACCACATCAAAACCGGATGAGAGAAGCTCAAACAAATCTCAGTCACCCATTAAAATAATTAAATAATTATAATTATGACTTTTTTCAAATTAGGAAATACTCCATCCGTCCCACCCAAAGGGTGGTGTTTGCTTAAACACATATGAGATAATTAAAAAACATAAATAAAGAAATAATACGACAATAAAATTCAAACTACACAAAAACCAGATGAGAGAAGTTCAAACAAATCTCAGTCACCCATTAAAATAATTAAATAATTATAATTATAAATTTAGGGCATAATAAATCCAATCCTGACCATATATTTCTTAAACAAATTTCAGTCACCCATTAAAATAATTAAATAATTATAATTATGAATTTAGTGTTTAGGGTTTTAGGGTTTAAGATTTAGGGTTTAAGGGTTTAGGGTTGTATGGTTTAGAGTTTCAGGGTTTATAGGATAATGTTTGTAGAGGATCAAATCATGACCATCTATTTCTTAAACAAATCTCAAATATTCATTAAAATAATAAAATAATTATAATTATGACTTTTTCAATAATTAAATAATTATTAACCCATAAAAGCAAAATAAATTCAATCCTAACCATCTATTTCTCAAACAAATATTAGCCACCCATTAAAATAATTAAATAATTATAATTATGACTTTTTTCAAATTAGGAAATACTCCCTCCGTCCCACCCAAAGGGTGGTGCTTGCTTTTTGCACGTGGATTAAGAAGTATTATTATTTAATCTGTTGTGGGTAGTTATATTAGTGGGAGTATAAATCTCATATTTTAATTGTATTAGTGGGTGTGTATAGGTCTCATATGTATAAAAAAGGAAAGAAGACTCTTTAGGAGGAACGCCCAAAATGGAAAATTTGACCCTTTGAGTGGGACGGAGGGACTAAGATATTATTAAAGAAGAATAAATCCAATCCTGACCATCTTTTTCTTAAACAAATCTCAGTCATCCATTAAAATAATTAAATAATTATAAGGGTTGGTTACTATCCACTACACTCCCTAAGCGTAATTAACTGATAGATACATTCTAAATTAACTCTTACTACTAACTACAAAATTTATGTATGTATTTCCCTTTTTGCCCTAATATCCAAATTTAGATTTTAAATGCAGATTTTTCTGCACGAAATGTAGATTTTAGTTAAAAATGCAAATTTGATTGGGGTTAAGTTGATTTTTTTCACGAAATGCAAATTCCGGTTAAAAAAATGCAATTTGAAGGAGGTTTAGTTGATTTTTTTTTCACGAAATGCAGATTTTTTAATAGTTAATTTTCTGCATGAAATGCAGATTTTTTATGTAGTTAATTTTCTGCACGAAATTACACGAAATGCATATTTATCTTCTAATTCTCGCAATTAATGATATTTTTCTGCACGAAATGCAGATTTGTTTGGGGGTTTCTAACAACATGAATAGGAATTCATGGGAATTAATCATAATTCATTATGGCAAGTCAAGGGGTTTCTAACAACATGAATAGGAATTCATGGGAATTAATTATAATTCATTATGGCAAGTCAAGAAATCTTAAAGTGAAATACGTTGAGAGTGGAAGAGATGTTATTGAGATATATTTTAATTAAGGATAAATTTGGAATTTTAACTCTAAAAATTGTACCTAATAATAATTTATTTTTATGGATGTATCTTAACATAATTATACATAGGAAGTTTGTACCTACAAGTAATTATTCCTAATTATAATTATGAATTTAGGGTTTAGAGTTAGAATTTTGTGTTAAATTGTATATCCTTTAGTATTAAGTTGTGTACCCTTTATTTATTGTAGAAAAATAAAAAATATTAATGAAAAGTATATACTCTTTAAAAAAATATTGTACCCTTATTAATTAAAGTGTATACCCTTTAAAACAAAATAATGTACCCTTATCCATAATATTAAATTCTAAAGGTCGGTGTGCACCCAGGTGCACGCAAGCCTCACTCTTTCGTGATATTAAATTACATTGAGATATTTAATTTAAAACTTTAATAATCTCATTAAACCTTTTATTAATATTGCAACAATAAAAATACGAAAAATAAATATATGCTAATTTTTTAATAATTTTATATGACAAGAATATATACTTATTATTTTTTGTGTTCGTTTGATTAATTCTCTACCAACTAACAAAACAAGCATTGCCGTCAAACTCAAATGCATTTTGAGTATCCTAATTATTAAATTCATGGTTTAACCAATCTGGAAGGTGTTTATCACGATGTTGAGGTTTGTTAATATTTGATATTTTGTTGTTATTTATTTTCTAATCATTCTAATGTATCATGTTGTGATTTGAAACATTAGTATGTTTTGTAGGGGTATTTGTTTATTTTTATTATTTTATATATTTTTTTCAAAAAAATATTATTCGTTTCAAACATCATAAAATCAAATGAAGTTGTTGCCCTAAAATTAATACATACCGTGCAACGCACGGGTTAGCTACTAGTTTTAGTATAGTAGTAAATTATAATGAATGTATATATAAAGTTTATATCAGTAATTATACATACTATACATTTTAATATACTAATAAAGTTAGTATTTGTGTGATTATATTATTTATTTATATTTCTAGAAAATTATGTGGGTATAATTTAATTAATTCTATTAAGTAGGATGTTACTATAGTTACGTGTAGTGTGTAGGTAAGTATATATATATATATATATATATATATATATATATATATATATATATATATATATATATATATATATATATATATATATATATATATACCGAAATATCGATTTATTGATATATTATCGGTATTTCGGTAATATTGAAATACCCATTTTTTGAAAATCTTATATCGATATCGAATCGAAAATTTCGATATGATATGATACCGTACCGAAATTTTTGGTATATTGAAATTTTCGATAATTTCGTTAAATTTCAATACGGTAAATGTGGTATACCGATATTTCGGTATTTTTGTTCACCCCTAATCGTGCTATAATAGATCTTGTACACTAATAAATAATCAATCCTTTTAAGGGTAGATAAAAGGGTGAACATCGACTCATTTGTTCTTTGGTCCGTTAAGACTTTACTTTCGATTTTTCTCTTTAATTTCCACCGTAAACATAAAAAGAGATTTGTGCAATTCACAAAAATATATTAAATTAGACCATAAAACAAGTTAATTTTCACTCTCAACAAGAAACATTATTAAAAAAAATTATATATAAAAAAAACAATAGGTTTTCTCATTCGATCCACTGTATAGGGTCTTTTTTCAGGGGCAGTCTTGTATAAGATCGTCTCATAGTGAGACTATTTTACGCTTTTATAATTAGTTATCACTTTTTATTAAAGATGTAATCATTTTTCTTTTAAAATATTATCAATTTTCATCTACACTATAATTTGTTAATTAAACGGTTTACACACAGTTATCACTTTTCATCAATTACGTATCACTTTTTATTATAAAGATTATCACTTTTTATCAGTTTCACATCAATTCTCCATTATAAAACGATTATACACAAATGTTTACTTTATATATATATATATATATATATATATATATAATCCGAAATGATTCTCACTTCTTTATTATGTTGATTTAATCGGTTTCGAGACAAATTCCTGGCTGCATGGTTGGTCAAATCAAAATTTGAAAATAGTAAAATATGTATGGTGCCCACAATTTCTTTTTAAACGTAGTTACGTAATGCACTGTCAATATTGACTAAAAACATCCGGCCCCACCAATAGAATAGTACAATAGTCCGATCAGTAATATTGTATTCCATCATATGAATTTAATAAAATTACGTCAGTATAGGCAACTCAACTAATCAAGTAAATGAACAACTTACACAAATAATCTAAGATCGAATGATCGAATCTCACCCGCAGTATGGAGCAAAACAATCTCTTATTAGGGACCTCTTTCCCATGTTGTCGGGCAGGACGTACAGGGTGGACGAGTCCACTTTTTTGCACAAATTTAATAAAATATACTATACCCTACTAAATGTTTTTGCACAAATTTAATATTCCCTCCGTCCCGCATCAAGGGTGCATTTTATTTTTTCACGTATATTAAGAAATATTATTATTTGATGTGTAGTGGGTGATTGTATTAGTGGGAGTGTGGATCTCATGTTTTAATTGTATTAGTGGGTGAATGTGAGACCATGTATATAAAAAAGGAAATGAACCCTTTGGGTAGAACGACCAAAATGGAAAAAAGATACCCTGGTGCGAGACAGAGGAATTAAAATATATTATACCCTACTAAATGACTATTAAACTCTTAACACATCTAATATTAATTTAGGGAATAATTGTAACACAATAATTAGTAAATACTAGAATACAAGATAAAATAATAAAATGAAATAATTGATCTAGTGGAAAAAATATATTATAAGGAAGGAATATTAACATTATTAGTATTAATTAATTAAACCACGACGTATGGCATTTCCTTTTTCCTTTTATAATAACTGGCCACCTGTGTTGATAATTGCATCATTATTTTAATAAAGAAATTAATTTTTATGACCAGAGAATTGTCCGACGCAAAGCCGTGAGGCACATTTTTCTTCTTATTCATTATCTTGTGATAGAGAATCTTCACTATCCACCATAAATTAAAGGTAATATTGTGTACTATTTGATTGCGATTTTTATACTTATAAGATGAATTTTTATTGTCTCAAATAAATGTATATATCTATTGCAAAACTTTATACGCATGCATAAGATTAATTGGTCTAAACTCAACTCTTTACTTTTCCATCTTTAAATCGAGAAATTCATGTTAATTTTCATTCTCTCTAAATTCATTATGAGTTAAATCATTTATTTAAAATGTACTTTCCCATTTACAACATATTCAACTTTTATTAAATTGTAATTAAAGGCATTAAACAAGTCAAACGACCTCAGCTCCACTTGATCCAAAAACTACTCATTCGAACTTGACTCGGATAATTACTCAAAATGAGTCCAGTCTTATAATAATTAATACTTCCTCTATAAATATTTGCACACTTTCTATTTTAGTCTGTCTCAATAATACTTCCATACCATAAAAATGGAAACAATCAATAACTTATAATACTACAATATTAAAAAAATGTCACAAAATACTCATTCTCTTTCTTACATCACTACAACAAAAAGTTACTTTTCTTATATTTCATAACATCAAATATGTGTATATATTTTTTTGGATGGAGGAAGTAGTATATTTTATATTCGTTATTATATTTATTACTATTAATAATCATTTCAATAGATATTACTATTAAATGATATTAATAACTAATAATATTAATATTACTCCCACCCCCGACCCCGCACTCATCTTCAAATTTTCTTACTGACATAATTATACTTTATAAACACTTGTGTAAAATGGGTTCATGGTGTAAATCTCAATTCTATATACCATGTATATTGATAGAATGTTTAAATTAAAGGGATCACAAATTTTACAATGATTTATAATGTAAACTCGATTTATAAGAAAATTAACTCATTATATTTTCATAATTTTGATTCAGGTAACGATTTGCATTTATAATTCTTGACCATTTCAGCCATTCACTTAGGATTTTCCCTTATATATAACGTAAACTTTTAAGCTATATTTGTTTTCGATTACTTGAGTTTTGAAAATCAGTGAATATTTGTATATATGTTTATTTTGGGTTTTTGGTATAGATTAAGTTTTATTTCTATGTCAAACCAATGTGCAAGATGAACATTGATATGTGTAAAAGTATATCAATTGATATGAGATGAGTAAGACAGAGAAAATGTGTATTAATTAAAAAGATAAATTGTATAAAAAGTGGGTGGGTTATGGGTTAATTGAATTTGTAGGTGTATATGGGGTAGTTTTGAAAACTTGGGTATATATTTTGAAAACAAAAAAATTAAATTTCAAAACCGAAAATAAACATGTCGTTAGGGTTTAGAGCAGGTGTAACAACAAATTTTGTATTTATTAAAATAATAAACACAAAAGAAATTACAATAATAATCCAAAGGATTGAAGTTGAGAATTTAAGTGAGCAGCTTCTATTTATCCTCTGATTCCTCTCTTGAGTTGATTTCTTGACTTTTTCAACTTTCGGAGCCGGATCTTCGGATGAAGCTTGTCCGAGCTCGGGGTTGTCTTGAAGCTTTAAAACATTTATCCGGAGGGGTCGAGCCTTTGTTCGGATCAAACATTGACTTGAATCTTTGTCGTGAAGTATGCCGCTCAATTTGGTAGAACGTTGACTTCACGGAGACTGCTGGATGAATTTGATAAAGAACACCGGATCGAAGAGGCTTAGCACCTTGGTCTTTGATCGGATGTGATTCTTGACTTGAATATATCTTGAACTTGACTTGAAGATCTTGAGTTTGGGCTTGGATCTTGATCTTCAGAATTCTTCACTTGACTTGATCGAACCTGGATCTTCGCTTGATCTTCAGAATTCTTCAAGTCTTCAGGATTTTTCAGAGTGAATGGAATGAGGACTGAAGACCCTTATTTATATGTAGAGAAAATAACCACTTGAGAGATATTTTCTCCTTCAAAAGATATGTTGGGCTTTTCTCCTTTAATTAAGCATGCTGGACTGGATACGGGCCTATTTAATTTAATTAAGTCTGTATGATTTTGACTTGGGCTTATTTAATTTAATTAGGCCTACTGGACTTGATTTGCTGGGCTTATTGACTTGAGTCGGGCCCACTTGACTTGAATTAAGCTCATATGACTTGAATTAAGCCCTTTTAACTTGGATTTTGGGCTCAAATAATTATATTAATTATTAATTATATATCCATTTATTTTAGGAATTAATTTATTTAAATTCCTTAATAAATAAATATTAAATTAATAATTAATATATTTTCTTTTGCATTTATATTTATTAGGCAATAAATTTTAATTGCCTACAAATGCCCACTTGCATTTTGTTCACTGAATTTTATTCTTGAAGTGGACGAAGTGCAACATATTTTTCCTATCAACTTTCTCTAAGCCTCATCTTTCATCATTTCCTTATGCTCAAGAAGATTGCTTGCCCAATGAATTTCAAAATCTGGAAAGTGATATCTTCTTCACGATATATTTCATGATTCATCCACATATATCTAATTATTAAACAATCCAAATCTGCATAATGAACTTTAATCCCATCAAATTTGGAAGAATATATTTCTGTAGAAGATTTAAACATATCCTTTAATATATCTTTTCATCCGTAAAACTGAGCCTTCATATTTCCTTTCAGCCCAATCACTTCTATTATAAGGCTTGAACCATCTAGTCTAATATATTTGCTCAGTTTCATCTTTTATCCTTGAAGAAAATGATTCGAATACCCCTCCATATATCAAATATATTGCATGATATATTGAATGTTCCAACACGATAATCTCAACTCTGCAGATAAATCCATAAAAATTATCCTCAACAAATATATATTCGTATAATCTCACAAGAGTTATCCGATAATATTTCAAAGGCTATATAAGAGGGGATTCCCACCTGCAATATTCACATCACAGTTCATGGAGTAAGCTAATCAACGCTCCTTTTTCTTTGCAGGTTCTTATTTTCATTGCTTTCGCCTTTTTCCTTTCTTTCCTTTCCAGGCAAAAGAGACGAGAAGAGAAGACCTTAACATACACCGGGAGTCAAGACCAGTGACGTCGAGGTGGAGAGCGATCGACGGCGGACCACCCATGGTGGTTGCTTGTCGGGCTCACACCGTGAGGTAAAGAGCGATCAACAGCGGGCTATCCATGGTAGCTGCTTGTTGGGCTCGCGCCTCCGACGGAAGTGGGTGGAGAGGTGTTACAGACCTCCGAAGACTGATTTGAAGGCTGAAGTTAGACCCGTCGAGGTGAAGAGCAATCGACAGCGGACCACCCATGGTGGTTGCTTGTCGGGTTCTCACCGTGAGGTGGAGAACGGTCAACAATGGACCACCCATGGTGGCCGTTTGTTGGGTTCACACCTCCGACGGTGTTGATATGAAGAGTGGGAGGGAGGTCGAAGAGTGAAACCGAGTGAGCACGCTGATGAAGACATGCTTTGAAGCGGCGATCTGCGGTGGAGCCAGTGGCGGCTATTTGCAGAAACAGAGACTTTGGTCGTGTGAAGCGGTGGCCGAGTGGAAGCTGCGAAGAGGGGTGGCTGTTCGCGACCACGGCCTACACCGTCGGAGATGAAGATCCACATGTGAACCACGATTTGCTGCCGGAGCTTCACACTGCAGCAACTTGATGACCATCTATCACTCGCCGAAAACGTGATGTCATCATGACGCTACTCTTTCCGACAGCCTTCTATGCCAGAACCGCGATCTTCATCGACCTCTTACCATCGTTGCGGGGTCATTGTTCTTTGGAGAAGTTGAAGCTACCGGATCTGCCGCGACGCCCACCCTCACGCTGGATCAGGCCATGTCCGTCAATGTGGATGCGGCAAAAGGCAGCTGGACTTGGGCGGTGCCGTCGATGTGGATGCGGCAAAAGGCAGCTGGACTTGGGCGGTGAAGACGCGGCTGAGCGGCGGTGCTGCTACTCGGCGAGGGGACGACGATGCGCACAGGGCGGCGCTTCCAAGATCGGCAGCTGAATCGCGATGGGAAGCGACAACTATTGGCGCTGGTGGTGCAGCGGATGTCGGCGACAGGTGATTTGCGGTGGACCTAGTTGTGAGTGGTGGTGTTGCTGTTGGCGGCGTCCTGGCGACGAGCAGCGCGGCTGGGCTTGGCCGAAATGAAGCTGACGGCGGGAGATGGGGCAGATCGGCGGCGGTGCGATTTCCGTCAAGAGAGTGGCGGCCATGGAAGATCCGACATGAACAACGCTGAATTAGAACTTGCTTCTTGCTTCTAGGAATTCCCGTCTGTTTCAAGGGAATGACTTGTTTTACACCAATTTTGACTTTCCTTTTCAATTTTGACTCCAACTAGCCCAATTGATTTAATTCAATTTGGGCCTCTTATCTTTGGGCTATCAAATTAATAAGCTCGGTCAAGATGGGCTCCATTAATTTGGATCAATATGGCTTGTTTGAATTAACAATGCTCAACCTTCCAGCTTAAATCAACTTTAATTCATATTGAGGTTAAAATATGAATTAATCTTGCGTTGGAACTCTTACAACTTAATTCTTCGTCCCACCACTCTCAAAATTTAACCACCCGAAAATGGTAATTTTTATTTAATAATTAATTGACCCCATAATTTTACTTTGGGCCCTTTAATTAATTAAATCCACAATCTTAAATTATTTTGGGCTCATATTCTTCTTGTTGCTACTTTCCCTACACATACATCAAGAATTTGAATTCTTCACTCAAATATGAGTTCAACCACCGCTTTATCCTTGTCAACATATTTATTCTCATTGTTTGCTTCACCAACTTGATGCGAATAGCTTGAATTATGACTAAACTTAACAGAGTGCTAAGCTGCCTACGTACCTCTTCGCAGAGGATCAAGTCATTACGTAGTTCAAAGGGACATAATTTGATTTGGTTGGGGGGGTGCCGTGCACAGTTTATACTCATGCGGGCCAGGAGTGACTATTCTTTAACCACTTTAGACAAAGTAGGATATTTAATACTTTAACCACTTAAAATATCTGAGTGGGGTGAATTAATAGTTTAACCACATATAATTACCTTTGGTGGGTGTCGTGCACAGTTTATACTCATGCGGACCAGGAGTTCGTCGTACACAGTTTATACTCATGCGGACCAGGAGTAACATGCAGTTTAGGCTCATGCGTCATGGAGCGTTTCTTGGATTTGACTGGACTACGCATAGTAGCGTTTCAGGAATTTGCCATTTATGGGGCCGATTCCTACACCATCTTCAGATATCAACTTGTACTCACCATTTGTATACACTTCTTTCACAACATGTGGGCCATCCCACTTGGGCAAGAATTTATTTCCAACTCGGTGAGTGATGACAATAGGCCTTCTTACAGCAAGGACTAAGTCTCCGACTTGAAAAGAACGCATCTTTACTTTCTTGTTAAATGTGCTGGAGAGGCGAGCCTGATAGCACTCAAGTCTTTGTTGTGTTTCTAACCTCTTCTCATCAAGTGCCTCTAATTCTTCGAGACGCAGTCGTGCGTTCTCTTCTTCAGTTAAACCTTCTTGTATGGCTATTCTCAAAGATGGTATTTGCTTTTCAAGGGGCACCACAGCTTCAACCCCATATACAAGAGAGTACGGAGTAGCTTGAGTAGGCGTTCTATAAGTAGTTCGATACGCCCATAAAGCTTCATGATTCCTTTCATGCCAGTCTCGCTTTGACTTAGAGACCACCTGCTTCAACAGATTACACAGTATTTTGTTAAAAGCTTCGGCAAGTCCATTAGCTGCTGCATTATACATAGAAGATTTTCTTTGCTTGAAGTCAAACTTCTCACAAAGCTTATCAATCAAAGAGTTACTGAATGGCCTCCCATTGTCTGTGATAATGTATCGAGGCACTCCATATCTATATATGATGTTAATACGGATGAAATCAGCCACATTTTCTTTCTTCACTTCTCTCAAGGGTACAACTTTCGCCCACTTGGAAAAGTAATCAGTGGCAGCCAGAATATAAAGATGACCTCCGGAAGACTTCGTTAATGGCCCCACCACATCTAAGCCCCATGCATCAAATGGCCACGAAGAAACTGTTTGATGTAATGGTTCGGGAGCCTGATGAATGAGATTTGCATGAAACTGGCATGGCTGACATTTTTGCACATAATCTATGCAATCCTTCACCATAGAAAGCCAGTAATATCACATCCTCTTGATTCTGAAATGTAACTTGGGTCCAGACTGATGGGCGCCACATATTCCAGAATGAGCTTCCTCCATAGCTTGAAGAGCTTCTTCATCACTTAAGCATCTTAAGAGGATACCGTCAAACGATCTTCTATAGAGTGAATCTTTGTAATAGAAGAATCGTGGTGCTCTACGTCGGACATCAACCTTTAGATGTGGATCATTAGGAAGCTTATCATTCTTCAAGTAATCCACGAACGGTTGACGCCAGTCTTCTTTCTCAATATCAAAGACCTCTATGGCGCAATACTCAACTTCTTCACCATCTTCATCTTCAAAGAAGGGAGGTACCACCTAACTTTTGCAGATCGGCACTTGAAAAAGTGCTTCGGGCATTGCTATGGTTGATTCTAGCTTTGCCAAAGCATCAGCTTGCTTGTTCTTGCTCCTTGGTAAATGTTCAATCTCTACGTCTCCAAGCCAATTCATAAGCCTCTGAGCATAGTTATAATACGGAAGTAGTTCAGCTTTCTTAACCTCATATAAGCCAAGCAGCTGGTTGATTATCAACAACGAATCTCCATATGCCCTAAGGTGTCGCTGCTTTACATCCACTGCCATCTCCAAACCAAGTATAAGAGCTTGATATTCAGCTACATTGTTAGAGCAATTTTCAATTAGACTGAATGAATATGGCAAAACTCCTTCATCTGAGGTTACAAATACTACTCCTGCGCCGGCTCCTTCTCTGTGAGCAGCTCCATCGAAATACATCTTCCAAGGAGGAGTGATTTCAATAGCCAATATATCTTCATCGGGAAAATCATCAGACAATTCCCATTCGGCAGGCATGGGATGATCAGCCAATAAATCTACCAGCACTTGCTCTTTCACCGCTTTTTGAGGGACGTAGATAATTTCAAATTGTTGCAATTGGAGATACCACCTTGCGAGCCTATCAGAGAGCACTGGCTTTGACATTACGAACTTTAGTGGGTTGGCCTTCGAGACCAAGTAAACAGTATGAGCTTGAAAGTAATGCCTTAACTTCTGAATCGCAAATATGAGAGCAAGACAGAGCTTCTCAATCGGTGAGTACTTTAACTCATTTGGAGTCATTGTTCTACTCAAATAGTACAGCGCACACTCCTTTCCTTCATCATTATTTTGTGCAAGCAAGGCTCCAACTGATTTTTCTTGAGCAGATATGTAGAGAATTAATGGACGTCCGGCTATTGGAGCAACCAACACTGGCGGCTTCATCAAATATGCTTTAATGCTGTTAAACGCATTAGTGCAAGCTTCATCCCATTCAAATGGGCTGTCCTTTTTCATAAGATGGCTAAATGGTTGGCATCGGCCAGCCAAATTTGCTATGAATCTTCTTAAGTACGCCAGCTTACCTTGCAAACTCTTGAGCTCATGTATGTTTCGGGGCACCTGCATCTTCATTATCGCATCAATCTTTGCTTTGTCAATCTGATTGCCACGATGTCAGACAATGAATCCAAGGAACTTACCAGAAGAGACTCCGAATGCGCACTTAAGCGGGTTCATCTTGAGTTGAAATTTCCTGAGACGCTCAAATATTTGCCTTAGATCCTTAAGATGATCCTTTTTCTTCTTTGATTTCACTACAATGTCATCCACATAACATTCGACATTCTTATGAAGCATGTCGTCGAATATCTTTTGCATAGCCCGTTGATACGTGGCGCCAGCATTCCTCAAGCCAAACGACATAACATTATAGCAGTATATTCCTTTAGGAGTGCGGAAGGCTGTTTTCTCTTGATCTTCCGGAGCTAGGCTAATTTGATTGTAACCAGATGATCCATCCATAAATGAAAGCACTTCATGCCCGGTTGTTGCATCAATCATAAGTTCTGTAATTGGTAGTGGAAAATCATCTTTTGGGCATGCCAAGTTCAAGTCACGGAAGTCAATACACACTCTAAGCTGCCCATTTGTCTTCCTTACTGGCACAATGTTAGAGAGCCAAGTGGGATACTTGAATTCTCGTATCTTTCCTGTTTCAAGGAGCTTATTAACCTCAGCTTCAATCAATGGAACCAGCTCTGGTCGAAATCGACGCTGCATCTGCTTAACTGGCTTGACTCCTTCCTTTACTGCTAGATGATGAACCGTCACTTTTGGATCTAATCCGGGCATCTCCTTGAATGACCAGTCGAACACATCTCTAAATTCTTGAAGAAGCTCAATATAACACTTTTCTTCATTGGCTGTCAACAAAGCACTTATGTAGGTTGGACGTGGGTCATTAGCATCACCCAAGTTAATCTCCTTTAATTGGTCAATAGTAGATTTAATACCCTCCTCAAATTCTGGGGGAGCATCATCGACATCTTCCTCTTCAGTTGAGGTTTCTTCTTGTATAGTGACATGATTTACTACAGCAACGTCCTTCAGAAATTCTTGCCTTTGAAAGTGTGGATTAGACCTAACTTGTTCATTTTCTCCCATTTTAACAATTCTCTCCACTACATAACCATCTCTCCTCATTTCGATAATCTTGCCTCGTAGATCTCTTTCTGCATTGTGTAGATTTGTTTGCATAACGGAATGAACAATATCTGATGAGCCTACACTTTCCCGATCATCTTCTTCACTTTGGGTGAAGATTATTGTTCGCTTCTTAGCTTTCAACACTGTGTCACATGATATAGTCAGGAAATGTCGTCTTTTCATGCGAGATGGGATCCGACTACGTATCCTTGGGAACCTTGGGGACTTGGAAGTCCTTTTAGCTTCAACTGGTTTGAGTCTTTTGAATACTGAGGTTCTTTCTGCCTTTCTATCCTCTTCATGAGACTCTTCTTCTTCAGAAAGAATTTCATCTTCAGTGATGTAGTTCGTGTTTGCCCTTTTGATCGCAATGCGAACAGGTTTCTGTGGAACATATC
Source organism: Pogostemon cablin (assembly GCA_023678885.1). Lineage (NCBI taxonomy): Eukaryota > Viridiplantae > Streptophyta > Magnoliopsida > Lamiales > Lamiaceae > Pogostemon > Pogostemon cablin. The sequence goes on from CM042951.1 coordinate 35,925,609, forward strand.
CCAACCCTGTCCTAGTGTACTTGGAAGTGCGACCATTACTCTTCAATGTCTCTTGAGTGGTATTAAATTCACTAGGAGTCTTATGAGACTGTTCATTCATCATAGCTTTTTCTTGAGGGTTATAACCAGCCTTCACAAGAAGTTTGTAAGCTTGTGGGCTATATGATTTGGAAACTGCCGCCTCAAATACATCTCCATGCTCAGTTTTAGCTCCTTGAATTGGGCGAGCGAACCCTTTGAGTGGAGGAGGAAAGGGCTTCTTAGTGTCAACCTTAGTTAGAAGTAGTGTCAACCCTTCTACAGTCTTGATCAACTGTTTACTTTCAATAGACTTTGTGAATGAAACATCATCTGCCTTCTCTCTTTCTTGTTTATCATCACCTTTTTCTTGCGATGAACTTCCTTCTGGCTTGACAACCTTGCTACTCTTCAGAAAATATCTAGCATCTGCAAAATATGACTCAGCTTCTGTGAATGGCCTTTCATCGCCAAGCACCTTTTTTATGTTGCCTCCATCGCAGTATTTGAAGCATTGATGTAGAGTAGAAGGAATCACTTCATTTTCGTGCAACCATGGGCGCCCCAAGAGCATGTTATATGATGTTTTAGCATCAATGACATGAAATAGAACTGTTGAGACCATCTCATCTATCATTAAGTCCAAGACTGTTGTACCAAGTGTTCTCTGGCCTTCTTGATTGAACCCATGAATTGTCAATCGACTACTGCCGAGCTCATTGGTAGGAATTTCTAACTTCTTAAGCGTGGATAGGGGCAAGATATTGACAGCTGAACCTCCATCAATCAATATTCGATTGACCCTTTGCTCTTGAGTATAACCAGTTACGAATAAGGGTCGGTTATGAGGTTGTGAACCTAGCAGTAAGTCTTCCTCTGTGAAGGTTATTTTCATAACATGGGTCTCGCTTTCATTCCCAGATTCAACTTTAAGTAGTTGAGCTTCGCTTGCCATATGACATGAAGAATCACCGCCTGCAGAAATAGAGTTCGCAGTTGCATCTTCATCTAGAAAGATCTTCCCTTGCTCAACCAATCGCATAACTTTGTCTTTAAAGACAAAGCAATCTTTAATAGAATGACCCACCAGTCTATGATACTTGCAATATTTTGGATTGTCAGTTTGTCCCGCCTCTTCTGGTCGCTTCATTTCAGGAAGCTCGATAAGTTTATCCTTGAAGAGATCATCAAATATGCCTGGGATATCTGAATCAAGGAATTGGTACTTCCTTTCTTGCATCTCTTTCAAGGTCAATCTTATTTGCCCTCTTTCTTGGGGATCACTCCTCACTTTATCTTCCTTTTCGTTCTCATTCCTTCGAAACTTGACAGTTGGTGCATTTGTCACCATGGACTCCTTTTCAGAAGATTTGTTGTAGGGTTTGCCCCCTTTCCTGGCCTCTTGCTTTTCTTTATACTTGTAGGATCCGGGAATCGGTGGTTCAACCACTCAACTTATCCCCATGCTTAGCTCCATGTCATGAGCTCTTGTGGCTAAATCTTCAAAGGTTTTAGGCTTAATCCCTTGAAGTATGTAACGAAGGCTCCATTGCATTCCTGCTATGCACATCTCAATGCCAGAAATTTCAGACAATCGATCTTTGCAATTTAGGCTCAAATTTCTTCATCGATTAATGTACTCAATTACTGGCTCTTCTTTTAACTAACGAGTGTTAGTCAACTCTATCATGCTAACCGTTCTCCTAGTGCTATAGAAGCGATTAAGGAATTGATATTCCATCTGATCCCAACTGTCTATAGAATCAGCCTCCAGGTCGGTGTACCATTCAAAAGCATTTTCCTTTAGAGAACGAACAAATTGTCTCACCATATGATCTCCGTCAGTTCCAGCATCATTGCATGTTTCAATGAAATGTGCTATATGTTGCCTTGGATTACCTTTTCCATCAAACTGTTGGAACTTAGGGGGTTGATAGTTCGGTGGCATCTTCAAGTTGTCAATCCTTCTAGTAAAAGGTTTAGCATACATGAATGAAGGTTTGGAGCTCTCTTCAAATTGGTCCTTCATTGTCCCGAGTATAATACTTTTTAGCTGGCTGATAGGAACCATTCCATCATGGGAAACGTTCAATTCTTCTTCAATCACCTTCTTCCCCGTCGACTGGCATTTCGCGGAGTTATTTACTTCATTTTCAGCATCTTCTTCTTGCTTTTCGTTCGCATGGCTAGTTTCAGCACCAGCCATTTTCTCCATCAGTTTGAAAATCAAAGTACTTTGTTCTTGGTTCTATTTGGCAAGTGCAGCAACGGATTCAGTTAAGCTTGTCAACTGTTCTTCGACAGACGAAGTGTTTATTGCCATCGTCGAGGCTATGGATGAATCAGACGATGAGCTTTCTTCAAGTATAGGAGTTGAGCTAGCTGAGTCGTTTTCCTCATCTTTATCATCATATGGTATTACTCCAGAGGTAACTCCAACTGAAGAATTTATCTCTGAAGAGGCTTCAGATCGTGCTATCTTTGACATGCTTCTAGTTGTTACATTAACGTCTTCAACTTGTAATTCTGAAGACTTGAAGACAGAAGCTGATCTGTTGACTTTGACTCTTAGCGGAACCATCTTACTTTGCTCGAAGAGGAGATGAGAGGTAGAAACTGTCCCACTGGGCGTGCCAAAATTTGTAACAATAAATTTCGTATTTATTAAAATAATAAACACAAAAGAAATTACAATAATAATCCAAAGGATTGAAGTTGAGAATTTAAGTGAGCAGCTTCTATTTATCCTCTGATTCCTCTCTTGAGTTGATTTCTTGACTTTTTCAACTTTCGGAGCCGGATCTTCGGATGAAGCTTGTCCGAGCTCGGGGTTGTCTTGAAGCTTTAAAACGTTTATCCGGAGGCGTCGAGCCTTTTTTCGGATCAAACGTTGACTTGAATCTTTGTCGTGAAGTATGTCGCTCAATTTGGTAGAACGTTGACTTCACGGAGACTGCTGGATGAATTTGATAAAGAACACCGGATCGAAGAAGCTTAGCACCTTGGTCTTTGATCGGATATGATTCTTGACTTGAATATATCTTGAACTTGACTTGAAGATCTTGAGCTTGGGCTTGGATCTTGATCTTCAGAATTCTTCACTTGACTTGATCGAACCTGGATCTTCGCTTGATCTTCAGAATTCTTCAAGTCTTCAGGATTTTTCAGAGTGAATGGAATGAGGACTGAAGACCCTTATTTATATGTAGAGAAAATAACCACTTGAGAGATATTTTCTCCTTCAAAAGATATGTTGGGCTTTTCCCCTTTAATTAAGTCTGCTGGACTGGATACGGGCCTATTTAATTTAATTAAGTCTGTATGATTTTGACTTGGGCTTATTTAATTTAATTAGGCCTACTGGACTTGATTTGCTGGGCTTATTGACTTGAGTCGGACCCACTTGACTTGAATTAAGCCCATATGACTTGAATTAAGCCCTTTTAACTTGGATTTTGGGCTCAAATAATTATATTAATTATTAATTATATATCCATTTATTTTAGGAATTAATTTATTTAAATTCCTTAATAAATAAATATTAAATTAATAATTAATATATTTTCTTTTGCATTTATATTTATTAGGCAATAAATTTTAATTGCCTACAGTAGGTCTTTTGTAAAACCATCTCACGGTAAAACCGTTTCATACTTTGATTAGTTATTACCTTTTTATTAAATATGTAATCATTTTTCATTTACACTGCTGATTGCTCATAAATAATTAATTCAATTAAACGGTTATCATTTTTCATTAACTAATTAATACAATTAAAATATGGACTCACTCCCACTAATACAATAATCACTACAAATAATAATATTCTTTAATTCACGTATAAAAAATAAAATACTATTTTTGGATGGGAGGGAAGGAGTATATTCGAATCATAGCAATTGAATCATAAAAACATGTGCAATTGAATCATAAAACATGTAAAATTGATTAATTTTTAATTGATTCAACAACTACGCCAAATTATTTTTATAAAATTGAGGATTTTAATAAATACCCTTAAAATATGGTAAATTTTAAAAAATATTCGGCCACTTTCATCCATTACTTCAATATCGAATGGAGTCATTTAAAATACATACAAACACTTTAGATCTAGAGGCAATTCACAACAGTGCCATGTAGTTTTATATAAAATTCTTTGTTACCCATATTTAAATGGAAAAGTTAAAATACCCAAATTGCTGAAAACACACTTGACGCGATTTTAAACTAATATTAGTGAAAAGTATCGAGTTAAATATATTGAATTATCTTTCTAAATATTTGAAAATAATACTATCAAGACAATTTTTTTTATTTGGCTCGAGTTTTTTTGACTCGATACTCTAAAAATAAATTAGCTCTGTATTTTATTTTACCCAATATTGCTTTGATAGTCTAAAAATATGTTGTCTCGATATTTTTTTATTCAAAATTGACTTGATATTCTAAAAAATGTTGTCCTGATATTTATTTTTACTCAATTATTTTTTTTATATACTAAAAAAATGTTGTCTTGATATTAGTTATTAGTATTTTGTTAAAATTGAGTCAAGAATTTTTTCGTCAATTTGATATTTTTAAACATTTTATTAAAAGGTGGGTAGAAAAGAATATTATATAACTCCAATGCTACTATGCAGTTTTTCGGCTTATTAAAATATACTCCATCTGTCCCAGGCTAAAAGTGTCATTTTATCATTTTGGTCGTCACACCCAAAGAGTCTCATTTTCTTTTTTGGACACATGGGACTCATCCACACCCACTAATACAATTAAAACATGGGTCATACACCCACTAATACAACTACTCACTACACATTAAATAATAATACTCTTTAATTCACGTGCCCAAAAACAAATGGAACTCTTAACCTGAGACGGAGGAAGTACTAATTTACAAATCTTTTTAACAATGTAGGGTAGTTTTACGTTTTTTTAATTAAATAAGTGGAGGCGCCAGGCGCTTTTAACACTTTCACAATTTCTCTTAGTTGTCGTCGGTAGAACTGGCGACTTAAATAAATAATAATAAATTAATATTTAAAATTATTTAATAATTTAAATTTTACAATTTTTATTTATATCCCTTCCATATTAAATTCCAGAGTCCAGTTAGGATGCACCGATGCACCTGAACGATTTTAATCGTTAGATTAATTTTAAATTTGATCTTCACCATTAAATAATATAATATAATTAATTTTTTTTAAGAAAACTATCCCACTTTACCTTATAAATATTGAGATTCATCCAAGAATCACCCTAAATTTCATCATAATAAAATAAATATCACATCAATTTTCAATCTTAATATATTTTAATTACAAATTTATCATTCTCAATTAACACACATACGTTATAATATAAATAATAATAAATTAATATTTAAAATAATTTGATAATTTAAACTTTACTCTTTCGTCTCATATTAAATTTTACACTTTTTATTTTTGTCCGTTTTATATTAAATTTCATTACAAAAAATGAAATATTACATCAATTTTCAATCTTAAAAGTATATTTTAATTACAAATTATCATTCTTAACTAACACACATAACATATGTTATAATATAAATAATAATAAATTAATGTTTAAAATAATTTAATAATTTAAACTTTACTCTTTCGTCGCGTATTAAATTTTACACTTTTCTTTTTTTATCCGTTCCATATTACACTCCATCACAAAAAAGAAATATCACATCAATTTTCAATCTCAAAGTTATATTTTAATTACAAATTTACCACTATTATAATGTATGTTATGTGTGTTAATTGGAACTTGGGATTGGTAAATTTATAATTAAAATGTATTTTTGAGATTTAAAATGTGATATTTATTTTTTTATGATGAAATTTAATATGAAAGGGACATAAACAAAATGTGTAAAATTTAGTGGCAAAAACTTGTGTGCACCCAGACGCACAGGGGCACACTCCATGCGCCTTTAGAATTTTGTGTTAAATTGTATACTCTTTAGTATAAAGATGTGTACCTTTTATTTTTTGAAGAAAAATAAAAATATTAATAAAAAATGTATACCTTTTAGAACAAAATGGTGTACCATTACTAATTAAAATGTATATCCTTTAGAACAAAATAATATATATTTACTCATAATACTAAATTCTAAAGGCACACGGTGTGCCCAAGTGCACGCAAGAATTTAATACGTGACAAAAGAGTAAAGTTTAAATGATTAAATTATTTTAAATATTAATTTATTATTATTTATTTAAGCCGTCATTTTAACAGGCGACTTAATTAAAAGAAATTGTCAACACTGTTAAAAGCGCCACTATCCACTTATTCAATTAACACAATATAAAACTACCATACATTGTTAAAAAGTTTTTTAAACTAATATTTTATTAATTAAGCCCAGTTTTTCCTTAGGTCTATCACAAAATAAAATGTTGTTGGGTATATTTGGGTTTCGATATAATATGTTGACTAGAAAAATATGATAGAAAAATATGAATGGAATTTGAGTCGAGTCAAGAGTTACACTCTTTCTCCTTAAGACGAAATTGCCCCGCTCTGGTGCTTACGGTTCGATGGCAATCATCTCCAAGATACAACGACTCACATCTTGTGATATTAGTAGCACTACAAATCACAAGATACGGCGAACCAACCGATATTATGAACTCACCTTAGGAGTAGGACGACTTAAAAATATTTAGAGACCAAGACTCTAATTACAAAAATGTGTTCGGAGTGTAGGATCATGGAATGAGAGGGCCTATTTATAGATTTCAAGGCGTTTTTACATGAATTGATGCGACCGTTGGATTTAAATTTGAATTCAAATTCATATGTCTTTTAATGAAAAGACGTAACTTATTCAACAATCACAACCTTTGTTCGCACTTATTCATAGACACACTTTAATCTAATAGACACCATTTTTAAGGTTACTTTTCCATTCACCTAAAATTTTCAACAATTCCCACATGAATGGATAAAGTCAACTGAAAAGACTATGACACGGGAGACTGACAATAAAGTGAGTTCAAGCGAAAAAATGTTACATCGAGATAGGTAGCTTCTTTGAACCTTCCCTAGTTGAATACTATCGGACATACTCGCAGTTTAGTGGACGCGATGCCTTGAACTACTCTGCTTTTGTGTATGTCAAGACAACAGTACCAACATAACACCTTCCCTAATACCTTTGGTTCTCATGGTTGTGTCCATTTCGGCCGTGGACCATATCTTGGATTCATAAGCGCTTCATTGAGGCGGCCCGTCCTCGCACTTACATAGGTGACTTCTTATCAAGAGTATCATGTCATACCCCACCTTTTTATTAGGTATAAGAGTCATTAAAAACTTTTATGCTTACCCTAACCACACGTCAATATGTTCCGCACTTGATTTGTCTCTAGGAATGGATTAATTTAATTAATATATTTCAAGTGCACACCTAAACGAATATAACTTAGTTGTCTCATTGAACCAAGTTTGTGGGATCTCCACTCATCATGGTTGAGTTACTGCTATAAATATTTTTTTATGTGTGGTTTTTATTCCATTCCTCTAAGACATGCAACATTTGATCTCCAATAAATCTTATCACGGATCCGTTTAATTTTCTTGAGACCAGTTGCCTTAGGCCAATATAATTTAACTTTAAGGGCTATGCCCTTACCCCACATTTAAATGTCTACGGGAATCCTCCCCACATTTCAATGTCTATGGGGATCCCCCACATTTGAGTCGGTTGACCTTTTGTAATAAATAATCAATTGATTGATAATTATTTGAACCATTTGTTCATTTCATTTTCTAACTTCTTCCCAAAGTCATCTCATTTTTTACTTCTCGCGAAAGAGACATAATGACTTGTGGAGTTTTATGAAGAGACATAACTCTTTCACAAAGGATGCAATTTTTATTAAAGATACATCCCTTCATCAAGGGATATGATTTTTCATGAAGATACATCACTCTTTACCAAGAGACGCACTCTTCACGAAGAGACGTTACTCTTCTTCAAGGGACATGATTCTTCTCGAAGAGACAATTCTTCCCAAAGATCACCCTTTCATAAAAATTTTCAATGAACTCCACAACAAAAGTTTTGTCGGATCTCTAATTCATTATTTTATCCAAATCTGTATGATTTATACTCCACATATCTCCAACACAAAAGCCGTAAACAAGTAGCAATAAGCAAAGAGATGAGTAAGGATTTTATGCAGGGGGAGTTGCCTGATAGCGAATACCATTGACCAAAAATTAACACTCATGTTTACAGATTCCACTAACCCAACGGGAATTGTTCAAGGGAGACAAATTCTCAATCTGTGAATGGGTTCCAATGGCAACTCCTTAATTAAATTAACCCTTTATATATAGAAAGAACTGTTGGTTGGAGCACCAATTGAAAGGTTTCTTCACTCACAATTTGTTAATTCTCGAATTGAAGTTAGTTTAATTGTTAGAAAATTGGATCAACATCTCAAATTTCTCAAAACTGCTTTTTCTCTTCTCGAAGAAAGAGAAAAAATAAAATTATTTCCAATATTTATTTCTCCAAAATTAAATAAAAGGTGGTTAAAACACGACTGTTCATATAACCAATCCATGCCCAATTCAAAATTGATGTCTGTTCATGACACCAACCATCTGAAATTGCATGCCAAAAATTCAGTCTAATTATTAATTTGATAATATGGTGGTTTCTCATTTCTAGAACCAACATGCATGAAAAATAACCAAGTTTGCATGCAATCACATAAACATCTTTAATTATAGCAAATATAACTGTTTTTCATTTCTATATTATTTGCACATAAATTCAAAATATCTACACAACATGCAGATTTTCACATAATTATGCGTAAATAATAATAAAAGTTTGCGTACCTTTTATTTGTTTTATACATACTCAATCTTCTTTAATATCCTTTTTAGTCAACTATACTTATACCGGAGTCATGAGAAAAATTGTTGGGTATATTTGGGTTTCGATATAATATGTTGACTAGAAAAATATGATAGAAAAATAAGAATGGAATTTGAGTCGAGTCAAGAGTTACACTCTTTCTCCTTAAGACGAAATTGCCCCACTCTGGTGCTTACGGTTCGATGGCAATCATCTCCAAGATACAACGACTCACATCTTGTGATATTAGTAGCACTACAAATCACAAGATACGGCGAACCAACCGATATTATGAACTCACCTTAGGAGTAGGACGACTTAAAAATATTTAGAGACCAAGACTCTAATTACGAAAATGTATTCGGAGTGTAGGATCATGGAATGAGAGGGTCTATTTATAGATTTCAAGGCGTCTTTACACGAATTGATGCGACCGTTGGATTTAAATTTGAATTCAAATTCATATGTCTTTTAATAAAAAGACGCAACTTATTCAACAATCACAACCTTTGTTCGCACTTATTCATAGACATACTTTAATCTAATAGACACAATTTTTAAGGTTACTTTTCCATTCAACTAAAATTTCCAACAAATGTGTACTTAAATGGTATCACTAAAAAGCTGCAACATGATTGTATAGAGAGAGGACGGAGATTCCAAAGAGGCAGTAGTAGTAGATAGTGAGCTGGTTAGATCCCAAATTAAACAAGTGGGGGAGGAGTTGGCTGTCTCTTACTCGAAACTATGCATTATTAATATTCTCAATTGGAATTTGTCTCCATCCATAATGACAGATCTCTCATTTGTAGGGTTGTCAATTTTACCGCCGAATCGGATTATCCGCGGGTATCCAAGTGATTGGATAAGGATAGGATAAACAAAATTGGATAGAGAATCGGATAATATCCGTATCCGAAAAAAATATGCGGGTAAGGATAGGGTACGAATTTCCCTTTTATATCCGCGTACGTGACCTGATACCCGACCCGATTACCCGTTATACATTATATATATATAAGGAGATCGTAGTTTTCGATATATCTTGAAGTGTTGAATTACGATATTTCTTTTCTTGTTATTATATTAACTATGGTGTTTTTTTATTGTTGCACTTGGATTAAATATTATTCTCTATTATGGAGTTTATTTTTATAATTTATATTTTATGTTGATGCTTTTGTGTCGATTTTGAGGAAAAATTTGATACGGGAAGGTGCGGGTCGATGCGAGTAGGCTATGTTAAGTTCAATTTACTACGAAGTTCAATTTACTACGGGTATCCGTATTATACACGTTTAAAATATTCGTTCATCATTTCTTGCGTGTATCCACATATCGGCGGGTTACACTTATATCCGATGAATAAACCCGTATCCTACTCGAGCTTCAATTGAGGGTAATAGGGTAGGGTATGTATAAGATAATTGGATAGCGGATAGTATGTGGATTTGCTCAACTCATACCCTACCCTATCCATTTACATCCCTACTCATTTGTTTTTATTTTTATTTTTTTTCAATTTTCAATTTTCAAGAATTCTATCACTAATGAGTTGAACAAATTATAGTATATGTATGAGCTGATAATCCAAAAATGTGAATATATAGGAATATATTCACAAGTTTGCTTCTTGGATGTACTTGTTATTTTTTTTATTTTTCATTTTAAATTTGTAACTTTACCGTTTTTATTTAATGTTAATTCTATTAATTAATAAAACTTAATCATAATTTTTAGTATTATTCTCCCCGTGTCATTCTTATATAAATATTTTCATTTTATATTTGTCTCGATATTTGAATTTTCTTTATTATTTTGATACATCATTTCTTGTATCGTACTGATTAACATAAGTGGGAGAGAGATAAATTATACTCAAAAGTAAAAATTAAATCTTAAGGACAATGGTTTAATTTCTTTTCCTTTTTACGTATCAATCATACAAAACCTGACACGAAAGATGATGTAAAAAATAGTAAAAAAAAGCTTATATGGTCTCAAAATATCTTATAATGTCAATCAATATATAACATTTTTATACGTGGAGTATTTTTTTTCTTTCAAACTCAAATAGCTCTATTATTTATTTATTTATTTATTACCTTAATACTCCCTTTATTCCATAAAAATAGTTATATTTACTATTTGCATGGAAATTAAGAAATATTATATTCTAATGTATAGTGAGTTGAGAGATATAATATTTTAATGTGTAGTGGGTAGGTGTATGTATTAGTGTTGTGTGTGAGCTTCAAAAAGATAAAGTGATTGTTTTATGTGGATCTCATTTACCAAAAAGAGAAATGTAACTCTTGTAGTAGGACGCCCTAATTAGTAAAATGTAACTCTATGGCATGATTGGTACATGGTAATAAATTAGGAATGAAATCACTATTCCTAATTTGATTACTAATCGTATGATTGGTACATAGTTAGAATGAGAATCATTATTCTTGGGAATCATCATTCCCTTAAACAAAGGAATGAGAATCAACTTTTTTTGTAGTATTATAAACCATAAAATTATAAAAATATTCTCTTAATTTATACCATAATACATATATATATATATATATATATATATATATATATATATATATATATATATATATATATATATATATATATATATATATATATATATATATATATATATAATTAAAATTTTATAAATAAATTAATATTTTTATGACGTATAATATTAATTAAAATCTTTATTATTATATTATTTAATAAAAATAAAAAATTAAATTATTTATAAATTTAAAAAAATCATACATTTTATATACCCAGTAAAAATATATTATTTTAAAATTTATTCTTTAAATTTTTAATAAAAAATATATAATTAATTTGATATTTATTCTAAATAAAAATTAATAAATTATAAATAAAAAATTATATTATTGATAAAATTAAATATATACATGTAATATTGAATAGATAATTATTTTGATATATAATTTAATATTTTTTAATATATGTAATTTTTTTGTTTATATTTTAATAAATATTAAGGTATTATTTTATTTTTAATTTAACACTTTTAAATATAAAATCTTTACTGAAATTTTTTTTAATATATAAAATTTTAATTGAGATTATAATTAATTAAATATTTTATATATAAATTTTAAATTTAATGCTATAAAAATATTATTAATGAGATTAGAACAAGTTAAGTAATACATTTTCTAAGTTAAGTAATACATTTTCTATTATTTGAGTTATTCTTAAATCATACCAATCATGATAATCATAATTTTCATTCATTCATTTCCATCTTTATTCCATTCATGAGTTCATTCAATTCCATCATTATTCCATTCCATCATATCAATCTAGCCGTTATGAGTGACGGGGGAGTATATCAAATTACTTAAAAAGTGAAAATGCTTTGGTATAATTTTTTAATTAAAAGAGTGGGCTAAAATATTTATAATATAAATGTTTAATTAAACAAAATAAGTTTTTCTCTCAAAAAATTAAAAGTACAAATTTTTAATAGTATTTAATACTAAAGTATACCAACTAAAAAAAAAGGTAGGTTTTGGGGGCATAATGTCCAAGAACAAGCAAGTTTTAATCCATTTTCTAACATTGAAAGTTTTTAATGATAAAAAGTTGATGAACATTGCCACTTTAAAGATATAGTATATGACATCATCATTAATTCACTTATAAGTAATAAAACTATTATCCTTGAGAATATAGCGGTACAAAATATATCATTAGTATGGTAGTTTTAAGAAGCATGTGGTGTACGTTAAAATTGATATATGTTTAAATAGACAGTTAACTAAGCATGTAACCCCAGTTATGGAATCATTAAGTTTTAACTTATTTTTAATAATTAAATATTTTATTTATTTATTTAAAATATATTCATTTTATTATTTGAAAAACTATCACAAAAATTTCTAAATAATTCTATAGTAAAAGCTATTCATTATACAATAAATATTATACTCATTATATGTGTTAATAAAAAAATGTTTATTTATCGAGTGAATGGGTATTAAAATAATAAAATTAAATTAAAATTTTGAATTGTATTGATATAGTTTTTGTCATTTTGACACTCACTTCTGAGAGGAGTATATGAGAGACGTATTGTGAGACTGATCGATCAATTATTAATATATGATTATTATATTGGTAAAATATACCTATTAATAGTTAAAATATATTTGTAATTAATTATATTTTAACACCCTATAGTCTTTTTTAATTAATATTTTATCATACTTAAAAAATATATTTTAACTACCAATAAATATATTTTAACTATTTATAACAATTATACTTTATAACGAGTTGATCAGTCTCAGAACACATCTCACATAAACATCGTTTCACAAGAAACATATATAGAAATGTAATAGAAGCATTATACAAATTATAACTGCATGATTAGAAAAAACAACCGAAGTCTATTACAAAATATATAATCAAAAAAGAAGAGAAAAATAAATAAATATTTTTATCAAACAAATTAGCATCAATTTTTTAAAATACATATCAAAATGTCACCTCAGAATACGACATTAAAGACATTTTAGTTAAATAAAATAAAAAATTATTTATTATTTAAAAATTGTAGCTGTATTTTTAATAAAAACCAATTATACAAAAAAATAATTTATTTTACATTATATGAACACATCTCTAATTGGTATTATATAATTAAAAAATCATAAATTTTGTCATTAAAAATTAATTAAGTTATGAAAATAAAAATTCATAGTATTTAAATCCCTAAAATGTATGTTATAAATGATAAATGCATAATGAATAAATCTATTAAATTAAATCATAATTCTTAAAAATTGACACTTAAATTTAAACTTACTCTTAAAATGACACATAGGTGATGAGTGTGTAAATTCACAAGTTTGGCGCTATGTTTTGTGCTAGTTTTGGAGAGTTTTGATGTGGAAATAGGTGGAAAACCTATATATATTGTGAAATAGCATGAATCAGGTGTTAGTGGAGCTATTTGAGTGTTTTCTTAGCAAAAACGGAGTGAAAGGGCCAAGAATCGAAGAGACGGAGTCGAAGCCACGCGAACCGCCCAAGAAGTAGGTGGGTTCGACCTGGCTGGAGGAGGGTTCGACCTCTCCAGCAGGTCGAACCAACGTTGCTGGACATACAGAGATGGGTTCGACCACGACTCAGTTGGTTCGACCTGGCCATCAGGTCGAACCATGGTCGAACCTGTTTGCAAGAAGGAGGATTCAACCACGACGTTGGGGTTCGACTTGCCAGTTGGTCGAATCGGGAGCAAGAGTTGTCCAGTGCTGAGGTTCGACCTGGGGTTCGACCAAGGCCTAAGTGGTTCGACCTGTCCAGAAGGTCGAACCTGTGCAGAATTCGTCCAGTAGCGGGGTTCGACCTGGGGTTCGACCTGCGGCTCGGGGTTCGACCTGCTTGACGTGGTCGAACCTGTGTGCGAGAACTTACCTTATCCGGATTTTCGAGGCCAAAACGCGTGAGATCACTTAGAAAGCCCATTCCAAGCCCTAGAGACGTGATTACAAGTATAAAAGGAGGCTCATACAGAGAATAAGGAGCTTTTTATCGTCAATCGTAGGAGAGACAAGAGTAGAGGTGGTGATCTATTCGGAGGGCTGTGACAGAGGTTCGCTGAAGGTTCAAGTAAGAATGATTAATCTAACCATGATTGTTCCTAGATCAATCATGGGCTAGAACCACCTTGGTAGTTCTAGGGTTATGAAAGTTTCATGATGTAATTCGTGTTTCGTGTGTAAAACTCCGTACAACACTACCTGTGGTTTGTTTTATATAAGATTGCATATTTAATCCATACTCATAGTCGTTTTGTGCATCAATGATCGTTGTGTAGAGTCTGAATACATGACATGGTTATTGATTGAGTGCGTTCACTACTGAGCAGGGTTTATCGTTATAATTCTAAGTGAAGGGATTCCGAAGTATTATTAGAACTGTCTTATATGAATATTCATGAATTGAATTGAATTCGGGTTGATGAATAGGATGAAGAGTATAACTTTATAGTACCTAAAAAGGGAGATCAAATCGGGTTAGATTCTAGACGTAGAAGATAATTGATTATGATAATACCTAGAAAGGGGGGTGAAGCATATCTCTTGCTCCGATGTTATTCATACGTGTCAAGCGCATATTTACTTGTGTCTATAGAGTAAACTTGCATGGTCTAGTGATGCGTCCACAAACCACAGGACAGAGTCGGACACCATCACACGAGAATACGAATTGCTAGTGAAACTGGATGACCCAATGAACTACCTATCATTCTTATTGATCACAACTCACTTCTCTCTACTTTTGCTATTTCTTTTGTTAATTCGATTAGAAGTTACTATCCATTAAACCTTTACAATTACCAACATAGTCTAAAATATACTAGAAGATTATAAAATTGATATTTATCCATCCCGTGGGTTCGATATTGTAACTTGGTCATCTTCGCGACTACAATTGATATCCTTATACTTGAGGATTAATTTGTGTGTTGAGAAAAACCCTATCAAGTTCTTGGCGCCGTTGCAGGGGACGGCGTAAACTATCTTTTTTTGTATTATTTCTAGTTTATTAGGACTATTTACCTTGTTTTGTTGTTTTCTTTCTTAGTCGTTTTAGGTGTATGCTCACAAGATCAAAGAAAGGTAATCTTGAACCGTATAATCCTGAGATTGGAGCATCATCAAGAAAGAAGAAGAAAAAGAAGAGCAAGGCAAAGGCAATAGACTCAACTGAAGCTCTAAATTTTGGAGTTGAGGTTGACGAGCAGATTTCGCAAGCGATTGAGGCTACAACTGAAGTTAATTTGGAAGTAGTAACAGTCAACATGGCAGCGAATCCGGATAATCTAGCCATTCGTGAGGTTTTCAGAAATAATGGGGCTGGAAATTATGAGCTTTTAGGAGCAAGGAGAACCAACACCGCGTTCGATCTTCATCCCGCTCTTATTAGCATGATAGAAAGGAACTCCTTTTCAGGAGGGTCTTTCGAGGATCCGCAGCAGCATCTGAACAAGTTCTTGGGCTATGCAAGTACTCAAAAAGACGTAGGAGAACATGAAGATGCTAGGAAGATCCTTTTGTTCAAATTCTCGCTTACTGAAAAGGCGAGGGATTGGTACGATACTATTAATGCAGCTGAGTGCACCACGTGGGAGCAATTGAAGTTAAGATTCTTGGAGAGGTATATGCCACCTTCGAAAGTGTTTAAGATGAAGCAAGATATTAACCAATTTGCTATCAGTGGAGGTGAGAAATTTCATGAAGCGTGGGATAGATTCAAGGACATGCTCAGGAAGTGTCCTCAACATGGGTTATCTAAAGCCCAGTATATCAGTATATTTTATAACGGATTGGACTGTGAATCAAGAGTGCTACTTGATGCTTCTTCTAATGGAGCATTGCTTACAAAGTCATCCGTTGAGGCCGAGAGATTGTTTGAAGACATATCAATGAATTCGAGGGATTGGCCCACTGATAGAGTTAGAGGTACGTATGTTCTTGGAAAGGTAGCTCAGGTTGAACAAGCAATGGTGAAGACTAAGAGAGAGGATGAGATCGTTTCGAGCTTGTCCAATATCAACAAGCTACTTGAGTCTCAACAGAAGCAGATCAGCGAGATATCCCAACGAGTGCCAATCATGCAGCAAGAGATGATGAATAATGGAACCATCCAAGACGAATTGGAGGAAGCAAATTATGCCACGGGTCAAAGTATTCAAGGAACGAGGTACCCAAATCAAGGAAACCGGAACTACCAAGGGAACTATCGAGGGAACTTTAATAATCGTGGTCCATTTGGTAGTTATCAACAGCAACCAAGGAGGCCTAAATTTTCATGGAGCAATACGAACAATGCAGTGCAACTTCCGATGGGTGTTGATCCGGGAGAAAAGGTGGAAGAAGGAAAGCCCGGGTTCGAGGATACTGTGAACCGGTACATGGTAAAGAATGATGAAAGAGTGAATCGCCTTGAGGCAAAGCTTGAGAAAAAGATTGATGATCACCACAGAGATTTGTCCACTTAAGTGAAAGATCTCACATTGTTGATGGGTACAATTGCAGAGAATGTGAACACATTGACTCAAACTGTAGGAAAAGGTAAGTTTCCGTCTCAGAGTATAGAGAATCCGAAGTCGTGTAATGCCATCACACTGAGGTCAGGAACGCAGTACGAGGGACCGATGAGGCCGGAATCGAAGTTGGAATTTTCTAAGCCTCGGTTCGACCAACACGCAGAGGGTTCGACCAACTTTTCAGGTCGAACCCAGGTCGAACCTCATCGGCCAGAGCACTCTGTTTTGACGCATGAGCGGTCCGACCAACACGCAGAGGGTTCGACCAACTTTTCAGGTCGAACCTCATCGGCCAGAGCACTCTGTTTTGACACAGGAACGGTTCGACCACGATCACGAGGGTTCGACCAACTCTATAGGTCGAACCCAGGTCGAACCGAAGGATGGAGATTATACAGTGAAGCGGTTCGACCAAAGGGGCAGTGGTTCGACCTCCAATGTTGGTCGAACCCAAGTCGAACCTCCAGAGCAGAATGAGATCAGTCTTCTAGTGAAGAGGTTCGACCAATACAGTCCTGGTTCGATCTCTCAGCCTGGTCGAACCCCAGTCGAACCTCGCCGAGATGTTTTGTTTGATTCACCTGTTGTTCCTTTTGATGTTGATGCAACTCCAGTGGTACGGAATGAGCAAAGTACAGACATAATAGCTGAGAAAAAATGGGAAAGAGCTAAGCGATTAAGAGCCGAAAATGAGAAAGCGGAAAAGGTTGATTCATGATGAATGGGGGATTCCCAAAACAAAGATACCTCCACCATTTCCCTACAAGCTAGTGAAGAAGGGGTTGGAAGAGAAGTTCAAGAAGTTTTCAGAGATAATGAACAAGATAAGCTTGAACATCCCTTTTTCAGAGGCAATCATGGAGATGCCATATTATGCTCGATTCCTTAAAGACATATTGATGAAGAAGCGAAGCTTAACCGGAGTTGAAACGATAAACTTATCGGAGAATTGTAGCTCAATTATTCAAAAGAAGTTGCCACCAAAGATGAAAGATCCGGGGAGCTTTATTATTCTTTGTGAGATCGGGAAGGGGCCAGCACGGCGAGCTTTATGCGATCTTGGGGCAAGCATCAATTTGATGCCGTTGTCCATCTTTCAGAAGCTTGGTTTGGGGGAGATGACCCCGACAACTGTTGCTCTCCAATTGGCAGATAGATCAATGACGTTTCCGAAAGGAATAGTTGAAGATGTTCTAGTAAAGGTGGAGAAGCTAGTTTTTCCTGTGGATTTCCTTGTGTTAGAAATGGATGATGACAAGGATAATGTTCCTCTAATCTTGGGGAGGCCATTCCTTGCTACAGCTGGAGCTATGATAGATGTTCAGAAAGGAGAACTGAAGTTGAGAATGGATAAAGAAGAAGTACTTTTCAACTTGGACAAAGCAATGAAAATGCCAATGGAGTCCCAGTGTTATAGTATTGACGTGGTGGAGGAGATTGTGAAGGAGGATATGTCTTTGATCTTGTCAAAGGATCCTCTTGAGACATGTTTGATGGAATCTCTTACTTATCCCACTACGGAGCTTGACGGACTTTCTAACGAGGTATGTATTGAATTTTTTGAAAACTTACTTGCTTTGGGTGATAAAAGGTTTGCATTGGAGAGAAATAAAGTGGAAGAAGTCAAATGGACCAGGAAGTACTTGCCTTTGGATAATGAAAACACTCCAGTGGAGAAAAGAAAAGAGGAGTTGAAACCATTGCCGGATCACTTGAAGTATGCTTTTCTTGGTGATAATGCACAATATCCGGTAATTGTATCTTCTTCCCTTAATGATGATCAACTTGAGGCGTTATTAGATGTTTTGAGGAAGTACCAGTCTGCAATAGGGTGGTCACTTGATGATTTGAAAGGTATTAGTCCTTCGTATTGTATGCATCGGATTAGGTTGTTGGATAAAGCCAAAGCTAGTGTTCAGAATCAGCGTAGGGTGAATCCCGCAATTCAAGAGGTGATAAGGAAGCAAATTCTTACGTGGTTGGATGCTGGAATTATATATCCTATTAGTGATAGTCCCCATGTGAGTCCATTGCATGTAGTTGCTAAGAAGGGGGGTATGACTATAGTGAAAGCTGAGGATGGAGAAGCTATAGCCACGAGAATTCCTACGGGATGGCGTACATGTGTGGATTACAGGAAATTGAATGAGAACACGTGTAAGGACCATTTCCCTCTTCCATTTATGGATCAAATGTTGGATCGTCTTGCAGGGTATGAGTTTTATTGTTTCTTGGATGGATACTCGGGGTATAATCAAATCATGATTGCTCCCGAGGATCAAGAAAAGACCACTTTTACTTGCCCCTACGAGACCTTTGCTTTTAGGAAAATGCCATTTGGATTGTGTAATGCGCCTGCTACTTTTCAGAGATGCATAATGGCGATTTTTGATGGTTTGATAGAGAAGATCATGGAAGTATTCATGGACGATTTTTCAGTCTTTGGTTCTTCTTTTGATATGTGTTTGTCTAACCTTTCTGTTGTTTTGAAAAGGTGTCAAGAAACTAATCTTGTCTTGAATTGGGAGAAGTGTCATTTCATGGTGAAAGATGGGATTGTTCTTGGGCATCATGTTTCCGCCAAGGGATTACAGGTAGACCGTGCTAAAGTGGTGGCTATTGAGAAGCTTCCACCACCGACCAATGAAAGAGGAGTGCGGTCCTTCCTTGGACACGCCGGTTTTTACAGGAGATTCATTAAGGACTTCTCAAAATACTCTAAGCCCTTATCTCATTTACTTGAAAAGGATATTCCTTTTGTGTTTAATGATGAGTGTTTAACAGCTTTTCAAGTTTTGAAGGAGGCGCTTATTACTGCCCCTATCTTGATCACACCGGACTGGACGCAACCGTTTGTACTTATGTGTGATGCAAGTGATGTAGCATTGGGTGTGGTGCTTGGGCAGCTAAGGGAGAAGAAGTTCTGCGCCATTTACTACGCGAGTAAGACTTTCGATGCGGCACAGAAGAATTACACGGTAACTGAAAAGGAGTTTTTGGCTGTTGTGTATGCATTCGATAAGTTTTGTCAGTATTTAGTTGGCATGAAGACGATTGTGTATACGGATCACTCAGCGATTCGTTATTTGATGGAGAAGAAGGAGACGAAGACTAGGATCATAAGATGGATTCTACTACTGCAGGAGTTTGACTTGGAGATTCGGGATAAGAAAGGAACAGAAAATGTGTTGGCCGATCACTTGTCAAGGTTGGAGACTAGGGAGCATTGTGATAATTCTTTCGAGTATATTGAAGAGATGTTCCCTGATGAGAAGATCATGGCTGTGGCTGTTGAAGGTGCCGAGCGAGCATGCGTGGTTGCAGCGCAAGGTGTGGATCCATGGTACGCGGATTATGTTAATTACATTGTCATTGGTGAAATTCCAAGGGATCTCAACCGATATCAACTTGCGAAATTTCGTAGGGATGTTGAGACATTTATATGGTATGATCCGTTTGTTTATAAGATTTGTACAGATTCTATTGTCCGGAGATGTGTACCCGAGATGGAAATAGAAAGTGTGTTGGAGTTCTGCCATGCACAACCGAATGGTGGGCATTTCGGAGCGCAAAAGACTGCAGCTAAGGTACTTCAATCTGCTCTTTATTGGCCTACTTTGTTTAAAGATAGTGAGAGCTATGTGGCGTCTTACGATAGATGCCAGCGCATGGGTAATATAGGTAGGAGAGATGAGATGCCATTGCAGCCTAGCATTGTCGTGGAGATATTTGATGTATGGGGGATCGATTTTATGGGGCCTTTTCCCCCGTCGAATGGGTTTCTCTACATTCTTCTTGCGGTGGATTATGTTTCGAAGTGGGTGGAAGCAATTCCTACTCGTGTTAATGATTCGAAAGTTGTTTTATCCTTCCTAAAGAAACATATTTTTGCCTGTTATGGAGTTCCGAGAGCATTAGTTAGTGATGGAGGTTCCCACTTCGTCAATAAATTTCTGGAGAAGGTGCTTAAAGATTATGGTGTTAGGCATAGGGTTACTACACCCTATCATCCGCAAGCAAATGGGCAGGCGGAGGTCTCCAACCGTCAAGTAAAGCAGATTCTGGAGAAAGTGGTAGGAACTAATAGAAAAGATTGGGCTATGAAGCTTGATGATGTGTTATGGGGGTTCCGGACCGCTTACAAGACGGTATTAGATATGTCACCGTATCAAATTGTCTATGGGAAGCCGTGCCACTTACCCATAGAAATCCAACACAAAGCGTTTTGGGCTTTGCGTCGCTTGAACTTGACCCTTAGGGATGTAAAGGAGTTGAGGCTAACTCACATGAATCAATTGGATGAGTTTAGGAGTCGTGCTTTCAAGAATTCAGAGATTTATAAGGAAAGAATGAAGAGGTGGCATGATTCTAAAATTTTGTACAAGGAGTTCAAGCAAGGAGATGAGGTACTACTTTTTAACTCTCGTTTGAAGCTTTTTGCAGGCAAGTTGAAGTCTAAATGGACGGGACCATTCATGATTCATCGAGCCTTAGGAGGGGGGAGTTATGAGCTTATTGACAAAGATGGTGATGTTATCATGGCGAATGGGCATCGTTTGAAGCATTATAGGTCGCCGGATGATGCGTGTGTCATTTTTGATGATACCTTGTTCTGATTTGGTACTGTCGTGACTCTACGACGTTAAACATGAGCGCTTGTTGAGAGCTTACTCTTCCATTTTATTGCTTTATTTCTTTTGTGTGAGTAAGAAATTTTTATATTTAAGATGCTTACTAATCGGCAATTACATCACTTTTCAAACTTAGTTTCGACTTACGTTTTTACTAAGTTTGGGGGGTGTGATGTTATTACCTCATTGAAGCATTAAGAGTATAATCTTTTCTTTGTATTGTTTGTTAGGGGAATTGATTTTTGCGGCCATGTTGAAATTTTAATCGATTTTGATGTGATGATTTTTTACAATTTGCCTAATGTTCAGTGTTTTTTTTGTTGTGTTTTCTTTTATGGAGATACTCATGAATGATTTCTGAAGTTGTGCTCTAGATTGTACCTAATGAGGTTGTGTTGAAGCTTGAAGTATGTAGTGAATGAAGAACACTCAGTTTTGGAAATCAGGAGGTAGGTTCGACCAAGTCTAGGAGTGGTTCGACCAGAGCCGGAGGTCGAACAAAGGCAGAGGAAGTCGAACCGGCGTTGAAAGTTGTCCAGAGAGGAGGTTCGACCAAAGCCATAGTGGTTCGACCTGATCATGAGGTCGAACCTATGGTCGAACCTGTCAGTCGGAAGCACTCTGTTTTCCAAAAGAGGGGTTCGACCAATTTAAGAAAGGTTCGACCTGTTTAGCAAGTCGAACCCCTGGTCGAACCAAGAAGATCGTTTGTCCAGAAGAGAGGTTCGACCTCGCCATCCATGGTTCGACCAGTCCAGGTGGTCGAACCCGAGGTCGAACCAAGCCAGGTACGCGATTTAAGTTCGAATTTTCAGAGGGGTTCGATCACTTTTTCGAAACATCAAACCTCGAACCCTCTTCGAACCTCTACACCCTTGCACAAATTCTTTAATTACACTTGATTTCACACCGATTACACAACATTACACCTTGAATTATCGATTTCGTCGCGAGTTAGGGCTGAAATCGCGTTTTTGGGTGTTTTGTGTTTTCGATCGGTTTTTCACCATGGGCAAGTCACAAGGTACGTTTTTTCCAACTCAATTACTCTAGGATTGAAGGTTTAGGTAAGCAATTTGATGTGAAATAGAGAATTGATGTTGAGTATGGTTGAATTTCATGGTGAATGTTGATATTTTGATTTTTTTCATATGAATTCTTGTTTCTTGGTTTGTGGTTGATTGATTATTGATAGAACTTGGGTTTTTATGTGGATTAATCAAGGATATAGAATATACCATAGAATGAGCATGTTGATTTGATTTGAAATTGATGAAATTGAAGTAGTTCATGGAGGAAAGCATGTTGAATTTTTGATTGAATTGCTTGAATTGCTTAATGCATGCTTGTTGGTTATGTTTTGATGATTAAAGAAGGTATAATTGAAGATGTTTTGAAAATGTTGAATAAGCAAGTGGTGTTGAGATGATAGTTTGTATGAATATGCATTGATGCTTGAAGTCTTGAGTAGAGTATGTGATGTGCTAGTACAATACTTGCTTTCTTGTCTTGTTGGTTGGATTGAAGTATTTGTTTTCAGGAAAGGGACAAGTATCAAGTAAAGGAAAAGGAAAAGCAGAGGAGGAGAGATCAAAGAAGAGGCATGACAGGCCTTCAAACTTGGACAAAGTGACAAGAAAACTGAGGCTACAAGACCGTTTACCTGATAACTTCAAGATTAGGATGCAAGGTTGGGATGAGATTAAAGAGAAGTGGGAAGAAGTTTCAGACAAGATAGCTCGCACTCGATACCAAGATGATGAAGCGATGAGGATAATGAGAATAGGGGATGATATATTTTGGATGTTTGATCAAGTAGGGATCCGAAGATTCATGGAGTTGAAGAGGCCGACGTACTTCCATGTTACAGCGGAAGTGGTGTGTTCGTTTGAGATGGAGAAGGACCCGCTTGGATACCCCTATCGGTGTACGTTTCAGCTTGGTGGAGTGAGTAGGAGATGGACGTCTGAGGATTTCAACGAGCTGTTTGAGACACCTTTGGAGATCCCTCGTTTAGAAAGTGCTGCATTCAGTGTAAAGCGATTTTGGAGGGAGATCACGGGGGAGATTCGTGATTACAAGACTAGACAGACTCGTGCTTCCGCAATAAAGAACCCTGTCTTGAGGTACATGGACCGCATCCTGAGCAACACGTTGTTCGCCCGCTCGGAGGGCAGTGTTGTGTCTAGAGGAGAGTTATATGCCTTGTGGTGTATGTTGAATGGAGTGAAGTTCAACGTTGGAGCTTATTTTATTGCGCAGCTGAATCGATTCAAGACCATTGGTTTTCAAAAGGTGAATATTGGAGGGTTATTGACGATTTTGGCTGAGCATTACAACTTGGACCTCACCGGCATTACACCAGTAGAAGGAGAACCCGATTTGATTATGAGCACGTGCGCGAAGGGAGGGTTTTCCCATTTTAGAAATAGAGATTGGTTTTTCACGAGAGGTGTCAAGCCTTTCGAATTTATGTTCCCCTTCGACGTGAGCAACTTGACAACTATTCGGGAAGCAAGGAATAGGCTAATGAATTCTCTAGGACACACCGCTTTATCCGTGGCAGCGAAGTCGGGTTGTGATTGGAGAGCGGTAGCACAGATGTCTGCTGAGGGAAGGAT
Source organism: Pogostemon cablin (assembly GCA_023678885.1). NCBI lineage: Eukaryota > Viridiplantae > Streptophyta > Magnoliopsida > Lamiales > Lamiaceae > Pogostemon > Pogostemon cablin. Next base: position 35,949,882 of record CM042951.1, read on the forward strand.
GGCTGAGTTACAGCAGATTGTTGATCGAGGAGAGTTCCGTCCACCTCAGCCACAGCAGTCTGAAGAGGAGGATCAGGTAGAGGAGCAGCCGGAGAGGGAGATTCCGGAAGGAGAGCAGCATGATGCGCCTCAGCATGCTCCAGGACCGCAGCAGCGGCGAGCAGTTCCAGGTACTCGGGAGCAGCTTCGCTTGATTCATGAGCAGCTGATCGCGGTGGTAGCTGTACAGCAAGAGACGAACAGGCAACTCGCGCTCGCTAACGCCAACTACGCCACGCTGAACGAAAGGTACGCTGCCTTGGATGAGCGTGTTGGTAGAGTGAGTAGTCGAGTGGATATGATGGACAAACACATTAGCAGTCTGTGCCGAGCTGTGGAAAATAGAATGGATGAGGATGACGATGATGATGAGGATGCTCCTAGGGAGTAGTTTCAGGTTTTCTTTTGGCTTCTCCGATTCATCTTATCTCCCATTCTTCTTTTTATTTTTACTGATTGGGGTGTGATTCATGTGTGAGTGGCATGTACTTGATATAGTTGACCTTGTATCGTTACTCTGTATATGGGTTGTTGATTATGTGCATTCATATGTTTATGTGTTTATTATCATTTGGAAAGAGCATGAATAATTTGTTAAGTATATGGAATTCATGAGGAATTGATTTTGATTATGTGCTATGAGGAGTATTAGGAATTGATTACCTATGTGAGGATTTGAGTCTTTATCATGATTAATCATGATAGTTTATTCTTGAGAGAATCATTCGTATGAACGTATTCTAGAACTTGGCTTGGAGTCTTGTGTGAAACTTACAATTGATGAAATATTAGGATATGATCTTAGGTCATTTTTGATTAATTGAGTCACTTAGCCAAATTTCCTTTTCTAATGATCTTATAAATCTTTGGTAGCCCTGTTTGAGCCTTTTAAAAGCTTTTTCTTTGGCAAGCCAATTATGAGAGCTTTAATTACCTTATTTGAGCTTTGAAAATACCCTATCCATTGGTAGAGAGAATAAGGTGAATAAGTGTGGAAGAAACAAAGGGAAGATGGAATGAGGTTCGGTAAAAAGTGCATGGTTAAATCTTGTTAGGGATAGTGCCTGAAATTGGTACCCCGAATTGCTTATACATGGGGCTTGAAGTTTCTAAGAAACAGCCGAACGATGTTCGAGAAGGGTAGTGCCTATAACTGGTACCCGAGCAATTAAAAGAAGAATGATGTTGATGCAAGGAAGAGAAGGAAAATTGATAATTGCAAGTGCAAGAGAAGAATTGGAGGAGAATATGAAGGCGAATGAGAAATCAAGAACCTCCAAGGTAACTCTCTACTAGTGTATTAAGTTACTATGACCAAATTTTCCTACCCTTTCCAAAGAGCCAACATTACAACCTAGAAACAAGTCCTTTGTGATCCTAGTGTTAATCTAATGTAAGTTGATTTCTGAGACCTTTGCCAAGCTTATGGTTACGCGTGAATATGAATTGATATGAGTGTTTATACTAGCCTATAGTGCCTCACGCACGAGTGAATGAGAGTAAAGACTTATCTTGTCAGTGAGATTACTTAGTGCTCCGAATGGTGTGTGATTGGATTGATTTTACATGAGTGACATATTTGATGCAAGTAATTCTTGTTTGATTCAATGAAGTGGCATGTGTAATATGTGTTGTACTTGATCTTGTTGAATTATACACGACTCCTGTGGTTTAAATTGGTTGCCTCGGGACGAGCAACATGTAAGTTTGGGGGTTTGATGAGTGTGTAAATTCACAAGTTTGGCGCTATGTTTTGTGCTAGTTTTGGAGAGTTTTGATGTGGAAATAGGTGGAAAACCTATATATATTGTGAAATAGCATGAATTAGGTGTTAGTGGAGCTATTTGAGTGTTTTCTTAGCAAAAACGGAGTGAAAGGGCCAAGAATCGAAGAGACAGAGTCGAAGCCACGCGAACCGCCCAAGAAGTAGGTGGGTTCGACCTGGCTGGAGGAGGGTTCGACCTCTCCAGCAGGTCGAACCAACGTTGCTGGACATACAGAGATGGGTTCGACCACGACTCAGTTGGTTAGACCTGGCCATCAGGTCGAACCATGGTCGAACCTGTTTGCAAGAAGGAGGATTCAACCACGACGTTGGGGTTCGACTTGCCAGTTGGTCGAATCGGGAGCAAGAGTTGTCCAGTGCTGAGGTTCGACCTGGGGTTCGACCAAGGCCTAAGTGGTTCGACCTGTCCAGAAGGTCGAACCTGTGCAGAATTCATCCAGTAGCGGGGTTCGACCTGGGGTTCGACCTGCGGCTCGGGGTTCGACCTGCTTGACGTGGTCGAACCTGTGTGCGATAACTTACCTTATCCGGATTTTCGAGGCCGAAACGCGTGAGATCACTTAGAAAGCCCATTCCAAGCCCTAGAGACGTGATTACAAGTATAAAAGGAGGCTCATACAGAGAATAAGGAGCTTTTGATCGTCAATCGTAGGAGAGACAAGAGTAGAGGTGGTGATCCATTCGGAGGGCTGTGACAGAGGTTCGCTGAAGGTTCAAGTAAGAATGATTAATCTAACCATGATTGTTCCTAGATCAATCATGGGCTAGAACCACCTTGGTAGTTCTAGGGTTATGAAAGTTTCATGATGTAATTCGTGTTTCGTGTGTAAAACTCCGTACAACACTACATGTGGTTTGTTTTATATAAGATTGCATATTTAATCCATACTCATAGTCGTTTTGTGCATCAATGATCGTTGTGTAGAGTCTGAATACATGACATGGTTATTGATTGAGTGCGTTCACTACTGAGCAGGGTTTATCGTTATAATTCTAAGTGAAGGGATTCCGAAGTATTATTAGAACTGTCTTATATGAATATTCATGAATTGAATTGAATTTGGGTTGATGAATAGGATGAAGAGTATAACTTTATAGTACCTAAAAAGGGAGATCAAATCGGGTTAGATTCTAGACGTAGAAGATAATTGATTATGATAGTACCTAGAAATGGGGGTGAAGCATATCTCTTGCTCCGATGTTATTCACACGTGTCAAGCGCATATTTACTTGTGTCTATAGAGTAAACTTGCATGGTCTAGTGATGCGTCCACAAACCACAGGGCAGAGTCGGACACCATCACACGAGAATACGAATTGCTAGTGAAACTGGATGACCCAATGAACTACCTATCATTCTTATTGATCACAACTCACTTCTCTCTACTTTTGCTATTTCTTTTGTTAATTCGATTAGAAGTTACTATCCATTAAACCTTTACAATTACCAACATAGTCTAAAATATACTAGAAGATTATAAAATTGATATTTATCCGTCCCGTGGGTTCGATATTGTAACTTGGTCATCTTCGCGACTACAATTGATATCCTTATACTTGAGGATTAATTTGTGTGTTGAGAAAACCCCTATCAATAGGATAGTTAAAACTCTCTAATTTATTGGGAGATATTATGTTAATTCGGTTTCACGCATGCACCATATTAAAGATTTACGTGAGACGAATAAAAAGTGATAATTTCTATAATGAAAAGTGTAATACTATTTCATGAACAATTTATAATATAAATAAAAAGTAATAACATTTTATAGCGAAAGTCATAACTAATTTAATAAGTGTAAAATGGTCTCACGTGAGATAGTCTCACGCAAGACTTGCCCTTAATTTTATTTAATAATTTATGGATTATTCTATGGTGCATCCAATTCACCGGTACACCTGAGGATTTATAGGGTAAAATGAAGAGTGAAATGGATAGTTATTGAATTCATTTTTAATTATTTTATTTTATTGGTGGTATAATTAAATAAAAATATAATCTAATAGTTTAGATTATTTATGTGCACCATAGTTTAACTCATAATTTATGAACCCTCTGTCCATTTAAAAGAGGGTCTTTTATTTTTTACTCATAGATTAAGGAGTATTATTATTTAATATTCCCTCCATCCCGCGTTAAGATTTACGTTTTTCATTTTGGTTTACCTCATCTTATATTCCCTCACCTTTTGGGTCAGCAAAGTAACTTTGTCCTGCCAGCGGGAGTCACTCATTTCTATCTCAGAAATACGGTATAAAGCATTAGCAGCGTGGAGCGATAGTCGCCCCGCATGGCAGGAAACACTGTGAAGAGAATCCTTGGCAGACATATTCTCCATGTGTCCCAAGAGCTCTCGAGTACACCCTTTAAACGGGAAGGTAGCAGCACGAGCCAAGCATGCGGGAGCATCGAAATCAAACAGAAGCTCCCGAGTTCGGAGGAAGGTCTTTCCCGCTTTATTCTGAAGAAGATTGGTGTAGCGCGGCACCAGACAAAAATACCCCTTTGTCCGATTATTCGGAGTGAGTCGATAGAGGAAATTAATCTCGACAGTGGTTAAGAAGGAGTACTTCTTTTTTTGAAAAAAGACCAAAATCCCCATTAACGCTGCCCAACCATTAGGAGCCAATTGAGCGGGGGCTATACCCTAGAATTTGAAAATATCTCGGATGCAGGGGTGAAAGGAAAACCTAAGACTGAGTTCGAGCTACAACTCATAAGCGGCTACAGCGTTCGGCAGAGCATAACACATACGGGCATCAGGAGAAAGAAGATATAAATCAGCGTCTTTCCCGTACTGAAACTTTCCAAGAGCGATAACAGGGCTCTTCCGCAACCATGAGTCATCAAGGGATGAAGGAACCCCGGCAGTAGAAAAAGGGGTATCTTTACCCTATAATGAAAGCTCCCCGAGATGGCCCAACAACCCAGGACTAGCGTCCACCATGTCAGGGTTGGGCTCTAATGTAAAAGTAAAGATAAAAACAGCCACCCATTGGTCAAAGGTAATTCGAGACGAGAGGGAGGATGGTGAAAATGACCTAGAATTATCGAGAGAGGAATCGGTAGAACGAGAGGAGAATCTGGGGAATCCAAGAAGAAAGGAAGAACCTTCGCAAGCCATAATCGAAAAAAGAAAAGAAAAATGGGGAAAGAAAGAGAAGGAGAAACCCTAAGACTACGACAGTGACAAGTCCAGAAAAGCGAAGAGAGGTAATTAAGAAAAGAAGAGAAAAGAGAAAGAGGGGAGAATAATACCTGGAAGAAGAACACGAGCGCACCAGATAAAAAAGAACACTAACCGCCGGGAAAATCAAAGGGAGAAGTAAGGGGAAGCGAGAAAAGGAAAACTGGCAAAGAGGATTCAAAATTCAAAATTCAAATCGACATATTACACCCAAATGCTAGAAATACCCCCCACCAGAACAAAAGTATCTCAAGACGATACAGATAACCGGACGAGACAAGAATAGAGTAAAGAGAAGGCAACGGAGGGGAACAATGAAAAACCAAGATGGAAAGAACCCTAATAGCGCAAGCGCCGAAGCATGAGGGATATAACCTATGAAGTACGAATTGACCCCGAACAATCTCAAATCATAAAATTATTCAGGCTCGAGGGGCTAATGATATGGGTAATATATCCCTCATGATTTATTTTGCCCAAGAGGCCCAATAGACCCATCAAACCCATGACGCTAGAAAAAAGAGGTTCAACCCCTCGGCGGCCCAATTGGAGGACAGAAAAGAGAAGGGAGTTAAGACAGCCCAATAAGGAACATAGCAATCTAGAAGCCTAGCCCAGAACGAATAAGGACGAGCCCGCTGGAACAGTACGAAATCAGAAAACACCCTCGACTTCGGAGAGACACCTCGGCAGTCATCCTCCTCCTGGCCGAGACCTCGGATGGACTCATCAGCACCGAAAGCCAACCTGTCCGAAGACCAATGGACGACGGCGAGAGCAAGATAATAAAGGACATGCATTATAATGAAAGAACACAAGTACCGCAGGCTAGAAGACAACGCTAACGGGAAGAGGAGATGTCTTGGACAACAATCTTAACTAGAAGACAACAGCTGACTGGCACGCCCTGCTCTAACAACCAATAGGAGATCAGCAAAGGATGGAGACACCCTACAAACTCCCTGCAGTGCAACAAACAGTGCCCAGGTTCTCTCTGCAATCGATCGGCGTACCAGCCAGCTTCATTAAAGGTGAATTATCTTCATCCAGGTGGCGCAAAGCGAATGGCCCGATTCTAGAATTTTAGGGATAATATAAATAGCCTCTCTCAGAGGAGAGAGGCAGGACATGAGCACTCACTTTAGACATTACATTTGTAAAAATTTGGAGAAAACAAGTGTTGTTCTAAATTGAGAGTAATAAAATCGGAGATGTTCTTTGGTGGAATTTGAGTTTTGAATAAGCTTTAATATCTTTATTTGTCTCGATTTTATAGATTATTGTGTTTGATGGTATTCGTACTTGGTGTCGTTAATTAAAATCTTAAATCTTTTACATACATAATTAGCGAGCCTAGAACAGCCGTCAACAATCACATTTTAAAAATTATAATATTTAAATTAAAAAATAAATTCAATGAATAATAAATTTTAAATTATTGCATTTTTAAACAATAAAAAATATAAATTAAATAAGAAAAATGTAAAAAAATGGGGTCACTTACTATTGGATACATAAAATAATGTATAATTGATATAAACTACATGACTCAAAGCACTAATATTCATAACTACACAATTATGATTGTGATACCATAAATACCCCTATGTGTTTGCACAAATTTGTTTTGCACAATTTGGTTTGCACAATTTTATTTTTGCACATTTTGTTTGCACATTTTAGGTTCCGGCGGAGGTCAGCCGGCGGTCCGGCGGAGGCCCGGCGACCGGCCTGCAGCGGTCGGGTGGAGGAACGATGACCAGCCGACGGCGGTCCGGCAATGGGTGGGTGGGTGAGGGGTAGGGTTTGTTTTGCACAATTTCTTTTACACATTTTGTTTTGCACAATTTTTTTGCACATTTTATTTTACAAATTTTATTTTGCACTATTTGGTAGACACTCTTCCCACTACCAGGGACTATTTGGATCAGTGCTGATTCAACCACAAAAACTAATAAATGAATTTCTCCTCATTGGTTTCATGATCTTCACCAGAGTTACACCAATTTGGGACCCACCAAACTTTCAAACTCTTATAAAGACTCCCACTCCACAAGCGATAGACTAATTATAGTGTGCATCCGGGTGCACCCTAAGATAGGGTGCACCCATATACAAATATAAACAAAAACATATACAATTATGAGAAAAAATGTATACAATTTAATTGTTAGTTTTTTTAATAAAAATTGAGTGTAAAAAAATACAATTGTTAAAAAATATATATACACTATTGAATAAAAAGTTATACACATATGGATGTTAGTTTTTTTAATAAAAAAGTTAGTGTGAAAAAAATATACAATTATTACAAAACAAGTATACAAAATAGAATAACATGTATACAAAATAGAATAAAAAATCATACACATATGGGTGCACCCAATATACACTCAAAGTGATAATATTATTAAATAAAATAAAACATTGTTCTATTATTATAAACAAAACTTTAATATAATAAAATATTTTAAATTTAATTGAAAAATAAAAATTAAAGGAACGGGAAAGTAAATTTTGAAGGATTCGCGAATGCATCACGCGCCTTTAGAAGGATTAATACAGCAGGCCACGCCACCTGTTAGTAGATTAACACATTTAAAATTTAAATGGGTAATGGGATAATCCATCTCACCTAATGATTCGTAGGACGGTCTCACTAAAACCTACCCAATTAATTTTTTTTCATAATTAATTTATAAATTTTCTAATTTAATATCAACTAAACAAGACCCTTTAAATATTACCCTATAATTAATTTTTCAATTTTATAACAACGATCCTTTAAAATTATCTAATTGGGTTAATGGGTAATCCATTTAGGGATGTCAATGGAGCGGGTCTAGAATGGGTACTAATTACCCGGACCCGACCCGTTTTAGAAGTGCTTGCCCCAGATCCGTCCCGGACCCACACGGGTCCTATTATCCAGACCCAGACCCAAACGGGGGCAGGTCCACCCCACTCTTTTTTTTATTTTTTGATTTTTTTATATTTTTTTAAGATTTATGTGACACTCATAAACACTAACTCTCTCACTTCATCATTCTCCATAACTTCAAGTAATAATTATGTCACAAAAATAAAATTCAAATAACAATAATAATTACAAAATTAGTAGTAAAGTATAGAATTTTAAATATTATAAAAATAAAAAATATTATATTTATATTCAATACGGGGCGGGCGTAGGGCGGTTACCCACGGGTCTAAAGTAATACCTAGACCCGCCCCATTTCAAATCGGATTCGAGGGGGTCAGCCCCATTTTCAGTTCAGGGTGGGTCTGGGTTGGCCCAAATCATGCGGGCCGAGTGTGTACCCGTGGGTCCGGGCCAAATTGACACTCTAAATCCGTCTTACATAAGAGGAATGGTCTTACCCAAGTCTTTACCAAATTTTTTTATTAACTTAATTTTTTTTCCAATTAAAATAGGAGTAAGTTTTATGTGAGATCGTCTCATGACCATTTTACTTTTTCGTAATTAATTATTTCTTTTACTATAAAATGTTATCACTTTTCATTAGTGCACTACACCTGTTATCATTTTTTAAAACGTCTCAAGTAAGGACTTACGTGAGATGGTCTCACACAAGTCTTTGCCTGAGACGGTCTCGTGGGATCATTTTACGCTTCTGTAATTAATTATCACTTTTGCTTTAAAATATTATTACTCCATTTATATTATAAATTGTTAATTAAATAATTCACTACACCATTATTAATTTTTATCGATTGAGTTCACTTTTCATTGATGATGTTATTACTTTTATCAGCCTCACAAAAAGACTTACGTGAAATAATCTCACATTTTTGCCTTAAAATAGAATTGATGGTAACAATTCACTTTATTATTTTTTTATTCATTTCGTTATAATATTTTATTTCGTTTATTAATAATTTCAGCATGATTTGATGGATCAAAATCAAATGTAATAATTTCTGTAAAATTTCATATATTAATATTAAAACTTAATTTGAAATAGTGAATAGTTATTATTATAAAATTAATTTAGAATTTAAATAATATTATTTAAATTAATTTTATTACCATTATTTTACCAATTAAAAAATAAAGCTGTAAATAAAGATAATTTAAAAATATAAAAATCAAATTGTATGGGTCAAAATCAAAACAAAAAAAATAGGGGGCGTGATAGGATAACAATAAAAAATTAAATGAAGGGAATTAATTAGCTGATGTGGCAATCATAAAAAATTATAAGAAACCGATGATATCTGGTATAAATTTGGGTAATAAATTACCCGATCACGCAAGTAATCCCCGTTATTTAATGGTACATTTTGGATTTTAATACCTTTTTCTTTATATATTCATATTGGTTTTCAAGTTAGTGATTTCGTCGGTTGATATGTCGATATATACACCATTAAAGATATTTTCGTCTTTTTAGTTAATATTTGGATAATTTTGATAAAAAGTTGGATGTTGGGGTGGTAATGATTTTTGACATGTCTACTTTGCACATTTTTGTATATTGACATTTTATTTTATACTATTCCCTTCGTCTCGGGTATTTGACCCGTTTGTAAGGCACAAAGATTAAAAAAATTTATTTTTTAATTTATAATGTAAGAAAAATTAGGGTTAAAAAAATAATTTTGAGAGAATAAATAAACTTGTTGGGAATGATGAATAAATTGTACAACAGTAAATAAAGTTTTTGGAATTAATGAATAAATTGTAAAAAATATGTAAGATGTATACTGTATTTTTACCAATAATAAAAACGTGTAAAAATACGTGGAATGACTCAAAATAAAAAACAATTAAAAATATGTGGGACGAAAAAAATATAAATTATTAATGAAAAAATGTGCTATATTATAATCATTTTCATTATAATTGAGTATCACATTTACAAAAATATTATTACTCTTTATTCGTTTAAAAAATTATTTTAAAAGATAGTCGCACACGAAAATTTGGAAAAATCATTTGATCATTTATTTTTACAGACTCGAGTTGGTGGAATCAGAATTCATAGTATTAATTTTCTGGTAAAAATATGTGTAAAATCTTAATGTTTGTGAGACGAAATAATAATATTTAAATTATAAAAAGTTATCCATTTAATTAAATTATTTTATGAGCTACAGTAGAATGGATGATAAGTAAATGACTAAGGAAAAGTGAAAGAGGGTCATAAATGATTTGTTCAAATTTTTTGATATATTTGTTTGCCCTTAGAGTTGTAAGCGAACCAAATCACGAACTATTCGAATCTCGATTTGATAAAGTGTTCGTTCGAACTCGTTCGTTAATTTTAACGAGTCAAACCAAGTTTAAATTTTAAGCTCAAATAGTCTATCAAGCTAAACTCAAGCTCAAGGGTGTTGCTTGAAAGCTCGCGAACATATTCGTTTGGGCTCGTTAATGGCTCGCGTTTGCGTTCGTAAATCTTATAATTATTTTTTTGTATTATATACTATTATTTATTTATTAATATTGATATGCTGTTGCAGATGTACTAAAATACAATTTATTTCCAACTCACTCTATTACGTAGTATAATAGCAAGTAGGGTCGAACCCAAGAGAGTATAACGAACTTTAATTAAATTCATGTGATTCAAACATTAAAATAAATGTGGAGTTTTGAGTGTGATAAATTGAAAATAATACAAGTAAAATTAATTCAAAATTCTTAAGTGACAAAGCAGATAAAAATTAATTATAAAATTAACCAAGTGATTAAAGCATAGTTTAGGATGTCGATCCCCTCCCGTTTACTAAATTAATTAACTACAAGAATTAAACATCTAGCCTAGTGCGCAAACTCAAATCCCTAGATTGACGGTACGACCAATCAACCCGAATGTTCTTATGTTCATCAATTAGGGTACGACCTCTAAATTGAACTATCTATGAGTGACCCAATGGATTCAAACTCATAAACGCATTAAAACTCTAAACATAGGATTACTAGGCTACGAAATCCGGCTAGGTATCATACAACCTAGATTTTATTACACATAGAGGGAATTATCTCTATTTGTTACTTAATCCAATTCCTACAACAATTACGGATTGTAGTTCATAGAATAACAGTAAGTAATTAAATAATTAATCTAGTTGATCAGGCCAAAATAATTATTAAATTACTATAGGAACATCAACGCATGCAATAAAATAAACTTGCACACAAGATTCAACATAAAAATCCTAAATAATTAAATTAATAATTCAACGGGAGGTTCACGAATCCTAAACTAGAAAAGGGGATTAGCCCCGCATGTTCATAACAAAAACGAGATTAAAATAATAAAAACCGATTGTGTCGATGATTCTTGAACTTCACGTTAATTCTCCTGGGGATCTTCCTGCTTCTCACTTTCTTTTCTCTTCCACTCCTCCTATTCTGCTGTCTCCCGAAATAATTAAAACATATCCCCCAATTATCTCTATCTTGATCTCCAAGTAATCTTGATTTCTTTCCTTATCTATTCTTCCATAAATATCTCCAAGATCCTTTTCATATCTTTTATTCTCTAAATCAGATTTGGCCTGATTTTTTTAGTGATTCAAATCGCTGGAATACATGGGAAATACGTAGGAATTTTCCATCTGGACTTTCCTTAATTATCCTGAATTTTCGCAGGTCCCTTCTGACACTGAGGGGGTCAGTGTCAGTCAATCTGGCAGCACGAATTTCTTGCACAAAACATTCCGTTTCTCATCAATTTTACAACATAAAGGCCTCAAATAACCATAGACAAGATAAGTCAATTTAGCACCCTAATAAGCACATAAGTTAATCAAATAAACATGAATTTCAACCAAATAATTATGCTAAATTATGACTTATCAAATCTCCCCTCACCTAAACTTTGCTTGTCCTCAAGCAAATCAAAACCATAGAGAACAGAAAACCAAGAAACTCTATCTACCAAGGTAAATGAAAATTACACACTTCAAGAGACAAGGAACCAATGAGTATTTGGAACTAAATGAAACGTGACTCTTCACTTAAAACTTGCAACTTTCATGGCTTCAAATTTTTCAAAATTCCATGATCTCACACAGATTCACTCAATAACACTCATATGTATGATCTAGATAGCAAGTTCACTCAAAAATTGAACAAGAAAAGTCATTACCATATACTTGCTCCCAAATCAATTATCCACCAATTTTGGATGAATCATGTGCAATAATCAAAGGGTCTTTGATTGGGTTGTAATGGGGCTTAAGGACAGGGTAAGGTAAAAAGAGAGAGATAAAAATGACTAAATGCATCACTTCACAACATGTGATCTTTAAAAGTCACAACATCCATCATCATCCCCAAATTTTCCTTTTTCACAACAGAATTTTTTCATACACTTTTAAATCTCCCCACACCTGCTCCTTTTCAAGATTCTGAACAGCAGGTGTCACACTTGAAAATATCACTGTTTTCTAAATAATTTCAGCAACTCGAAAACAAACAGTTTCCTTTGTCCCTTTCTTTATTTTTCCTTTTATCTAACCTTCCTTCCTTTTCTCTCCTTTTTTTTTCTTTTTTTTTCTTTTTCTCCTTCTCCAATTTTTTTTTCAACTCCTCTTTCATCATCAATCCAACCACAAAGTACTTTCACAAGACTCACATATAGCAAAGTGATGAAGGGTTCAAATGGAGAAGTTTAAGAAAGAAATGGAAATTTAAGGTTCATTTATGTGCTCATATCTCAAAGAAAAAACTTAGGCTCAACATGGCTTCCCTAAAGTTCATCATAATCAGGTGGGACAATTTAAGCCAAGAGGGTTAAACTTAAGTGCCCTTATCATTTTATCACACACAATCAATCACATGGTCTTGAAATGCATTCAAAAGAGCAAGTTCTAGAATGAACAATTCAAATTCAATGCACTCAAGAAAGAAGTTCAATAGAGCTTATAGATGATAGCTCGTTATGGCTCAAAAGCTCACAAAAATTAGGTATATTTGCCATGAAGTTCTGAAAGAAAATCAGCTACTACAATCACAAAAATTTTGCAAAGAAAATCAGATTTCAACAGCTCCTAAACATCATAGCTACCCCCTCAATCATGCATCACCCTCATCACCTCAAAAGATTTAAATCCTCAATTATCCAACTCCATATCAATATAAGATTAAAAGAACAACAACGCAACCCAAAAATTCAGCAAATTCAAAAATCAAATTTCAGCATTAAAATCACACTCACATACCCCAAATCATGCTTTCTAATTCCACCTTTCAACAAATATTCACCAAGCTATGCAAAAGTTACCCAAAATTCAATATTCACAGAGAAGATTTTCCGCCAAATCAACAATATACAACCACTAAAACTACATCAAAGCATCAAATCAGAAATCATATTCACAAAACAACTCTACCCACAATTTCATATAAAATCCCCCCCACACCTAGACAAATGCTTGTCCCCAAGCAAACAAGTATAAAGGAGAAACTGAATATGAAATTGGGATAAGTACACCTGATTTATTGTTGAGTTGTATTCCAATCACGATCCCGTAATGGTGGCCGTAGTCGCCGTCTGAGCGGGTGGATGCCCACTGGAAGTCGAACCGGCAGTGGCGATTGGGGCTTCTCTCCAAATTCTCTTAGTGATTTGATCTGGGCCTTTGATTGCCACTCCAATTCTTCATGGGCTAACATAATTGGGCCTATTTCCTGTAAAAAAAAATAATGAAAATTAGTTGGGCCATTAGTGAAACTCAAATCAAGGCAGGAACATTATTTCCTGGCCCAATTTTAGTATTTCAATCTTGAAATTAAAATTCCAAATTATGCAACAGTTTAATTCACCTAACATACTTGCAACCCCCAGAAATTAATATTAAACAATCAGACACCTTATTGAAAAATGAAATAAAATAACATAATAAAAATAAAGCGAGAAAATTGGGTTGCCTCCCAATCAGCGCCTTTATTTATTGTCGTTGGCTCGACTTAGGTAAGGTATATCTTTTAAGTATGCGAAATTCCGTTCCCCTCCATCCGATCAACCTCAACAGTGCGAAATCCCTTATGATATTCCTTGAGTTCATGGTTCGGTCCCAAGAACAAGGACTTCAAGTGTCCGGGGAATATTTTCAACTCTAGCTTTGGTACTTCACCAAGCTTTTCTTTCATCGATTTCTTATCATGCTCTTTCATGCTTCCATTGGCATCCCGACGAGTTAGTTCAAAATAATCCTGAACCAAAGGCTCAACAACATTCAAAGCAAAAATTGAATTAACGTCTTTAGGAGACTGCACAGGCAATTTAACAGAAGCTACATCTAAGGTATTCGATCTCTGAGAAGAGGTTGCTGAAGGATGCAAATAGAGCCAAAGTATTTGCAGGGGAGGCTATCGGGTCGGGTTGCCGGACGGGTTCGAAGAGAGGGTGGGAGAAAATGGGATTGTGGAGAAAGATTGGGTTCCACAGCTGGAAATTCTGAGCTATGAGTCGGATCGGTGGATTCGTGAGTCATTGTTGGTGGAACTTGTGTTACGAGAGCTTCATTACAGGGGTTTCGGTGGCGGCGTGGAGCGTTGACATAGTGATTCAGCTCTTCATTTTCCCATCTCTCATCATCCTCCTTCATTTTTCCCTGATCAATTACTGTGTCTAATGCATCCCTACTAGTGAGTTTGAAGTGTTCCTGGATAATAAGCTCAATAGTACTCACAACAGAAAGCAGGTTAGCATCATCAGGATATTTAATAGCATCATATATGTTAAATTTGATGATCTGCCCATCAAATTCCATCGTTAGAGTACCTTCACTCACATCTATCTTAGTGCATGACGTGTTGAGGAATGGTCTCCCTAATAAAATAGGAGTGGAATTTGATGGGTAGTCATTCATTTCTAACACATAAAAATCAGCAAGGAATATTAGTTTATCTACCTGAACAAGAATATCCTCTATGACTCTATCCGGATATGCATGGGTTCGATCAGCCAGCTGGATGACAACTCAGTCTTTTTCAACTCTCCCACACCCAGCTTCTCAAACACTGATCGATGCATCACATTAATAGAAGCTCCAAGGTCTAACATGGCTCTCTCCACATTACATCTCCCAATCTTACAAGGAACCACAAACATGCCAGGATCCTTGCGCTTCTGAGGTAACGTTTGCTGGAAGACAGCTGAAACGTTTTCTCCCATCACCACTTTTTCATCTATTTTCAACTTCTTCTTATTGGTGCACAAATGACGTATCTCGGAATCTGCTTAACTGCCTCAAGGAGAGGTAAATTGATCTGCACTTTCTGAAACACTTCAAGTAACTGCTTATCCTTCTCTGTAGTGTCCGTTTTCCTTATTCTGCTTGGAAAAGGTAAACGGTTAATATCAAAAGAAATAGGGACAAAATTTTTATCCTGATTTTTTTCGACCTTCTGACACTGATGGGGTCAGTGTCAGTGTTTCGTTTCTGCACGTCAGATTTTTCAGCCCCAAACTGATCAGTCTGATCCTCCACTGTTCCAGCATGTTTTTCATCATCTTTTTGCATGTTTTGGTCAGGCTTTTTGGGCGGTGCAACCTCCTCCAACTGTTTCCCACTCCGCAGTGTAATTGCACTCACATTCTTAGGATTAACCTCCGTTTGTGAGGGCAACTTTCCACTGTTTTGAGCCTGCATTTGGCCTACAGTTGTAGCCAATTGGGTTACTTGATTTTCCAAGTTCTGGATTGACGATTGAGTTGTCATCTTCAAGTCCTGAATGGATGACTGTGTCAGCTCTTGGAATTTGAGATTGTTTGCAGCCATCTCTTTCATCATCTCCTCAAATGAAGCTCCGGAACTTGAACCACCTTGTTGGCGATTTCCACCATCTTGCGGGTAATTTTGTGGCCTATTCACAACTCTCTGCTCTTGAAACTGTTGTGGCCCCCTATTTCCTCCTTGTCCACTTCCATACCTCAGATTGGGATGATCTCTCCAACCCTGATTGTAGGTTTGAGAAAAGGGATCATATCGCCCCATGGCGTTTACTTGTTCATCACTAGGTGTAACCCTGCAATCAAGAGTAGAGTGGTCGTGAGTTAAACAATATTGACAGGATGGTGGGTTTACCTCTTTTCCTTTAGCAAGATTCTCCACAGTAAGTGTCAGCTTATTCAAAGTTTCTTCCAACTTAGAGTCATGGACCTCCTTTACTTCTCTATCCGATGGATCACGTGTGCCAAACTGTTGAGTGTTGGCAGCCATGCTAGCAATCAAGTCTCTAGCAGTAGTAGGTGTTTTCATCATGAAAGCTCCACCGCTAGCCGCATCAAGCATGTTTCGATCCATGATCGACAATCTCTCATAGAAGTACTGCAACAGCAACTGATCGCTTATATGATGCTGGGGGCATGCTGATGTGAGGCGTTTAAACCTCTCCCAATACTCATGCAAATTTTTCCCTTGCATCTGACGAGCTCCAGATATCTCCTTACGCAATACAGAAACTCTAGTGGCTGGGAAGTATGTTTGGAGAAAAAACTTCTCCATTTCGGCCCATGTATTAATCGATCCGGGAGGGAGGTAATACAACCAATCCTTCGCCATGTCCTTCACTGCAAAGGGGAATGCCCTAAGCTTGACCATTTCCTCCGTCCCTCTGGTTGGTTTCATGCTCATGCATACAACCGAGAACTCCTTCAAAAACTTGTGAGGATTTTTACCTGAAAGACCATGGAAAGCAGGAAGTAAGTGAATCAATCCTGATTTCAATTCAAATACCGTATTATCAGTGATCGTTGGAAAGTTAATGCATAACGGCTGATGGACTATGTCTGGATTTGCCAATTCATTCAAGGTTTTTTCCTCATTATTTCCAGCCATATTTTGCTCTCCTGACTCAGATCCTACAATATCCTCCTTCTCTAGATCAGAAAAATCAGAATTCTCCTCTTCAAGATGAAGTGGACCAGCTGCAAGTTCGGACTCGGTAAGGTTTTCTGCGGTTTCGCCAATGGACGAACTTGTTTCCTTCTTCTTCCGGGACTTCTTTCTCAACCTCCAGGCAGTTCTCTCAATTTCAGATATGTATTCAAGCTGTTTTTTACCTGAAGATCGAGTAATCATCCACAGAAAAAGAAATTTCGAAAATAGGGCCTTCTGACACTGATGGGATCAGTGTCAGTGTAACTGGAAATTTCAAAAATTTCAGAAAAATTTGAAAAAAATTCCAGCACCTGTAACAATGCAAAATAATGTCAGAAACACAAAAAATTTAATAAAATTCAATTTTACTCCCCGGCAGCGGCGCCAAATTTGATATGCTGTCGCAGACGTACCAAAATATAATTTATTTCCAACTCACTCTATTACGTAGTATAGTAGCAAGTAGGGTCGAACCCAAGAGAGTATAACGAACTTTAATTAAATTCAAGTGATTCAAACATTAAAATAAATGGGGAGTTTTGAGTGTGATAAATTGAAAATAACACAAGTAAAATTAATTCAATTCTTAAGTGACAAAGCAGATAAAAATTAATTATAAAATTAACCAAGTGATTAAAGCCTAGTTTAGGATGTCGATCCCCTCCCGTTTACTAAATTAATTAACTACAAGAATTAAACATCTAGCCTAGTGCGCAAACTCAAATCCCTAGATTGACGGTACGACCAATCAACCCGAATGTTCTTATGTTCATCAATTAGGGTACGACCTCTAAATTGAACTATCTATGAGTGACCCTATGGATTCAAACTCATAAACGCATTAAAACTCTAAATATAGGATTACTAGGCTACGAAATCCGGCTAGGTATCATACAACCTAGATTTTATTACACCTAGAGGGAATTATCTCTATTTGTTACTTAATCCAATTCCTACAACAATTACGGATTGTAGTTCATAGAATAACAGTAAGTAATTAAATAATTAATCTAGTTGATCAAGCCAAAATAATTATTAAATTACTATAGGAACATCAACGTATGTAATAAAATAAACTTGCACACAAGATTCAACATAAAAATCCTAAATAATTAAATTAATAATTCAACGGGAGGTTCACGAATCCTAAACTAGAAAAGGGGATTAGCCCCGCATGTTCATAACAAAAATGAGATTAAAATAATAAAAACCGATTGTGTCGATGCTTCTTGAACTTCACGTTAATTCTCCTGGGGATCTTCCCGCTTCTCACGTTCTTTTCTCTTCCACTCCTCCTGTTCTGCTGCCCCCCGGAATAATTAAAACATATCCCCCAATTATCTCTATCTTGATCTCCAAGTAATCTTGATTTCTTTCCTTATCTCTTCTTCCATAAATATCTCCAAGATCCTTTTCATATCTTTTATTCTCTAAATCAGATTTGGCCTGATTTTTTTAGTGATTCAAATCGCTGGAGTACATGGGAAATACGTAGGAATTTTCCATCTGAACTTTCCTTAATTATCCTGAATTTTCGCAGGTCCCTTCTGACACTGAGGGGGTCAGTGTCAGTCAATCTGGCAGCACGAATTTTCTGCACAAAACAGCCCGTTTCTCATCAATTTTACAACATAAAGGTCTCAAATAACCATAGACAAGATAAGTCAATTTAGCACCCTAATAAGCACATAAGTTAATCGAATAAACATGAATTTCAACCAAATAATTATGCTAAATTATGACTTATCAAATATTAAATAATTAAATATTTTATATTAAACCACACAAATATAATAATAACTTAAGTGATTATTTGAATATTTAAATATTTTTTTAACGTTTATTATTATATTTTGTTAGTTTATTTATTTAATATTATGAATAACATTAGATGTTTAAAAATGAAATATTCTTTTAATAACTACGAACAAAATTATTTAAATGTTCATGAAAAAATATTAATGAACAAGTTACTTTAGGTGTTCGTAAACATGTTCGCGAGCCTTAACAAACAGTTTGAGTTCGAGTTCAATATATTTTTTTCTTGATGAGTTCGAGCTCGGGCTCGAGTTCGATAATTTCTTAACAAACGATACTCAAACCTAATAGTGTTCGGTTCGACTCGATTCGATTACATCACTTTTGAAAGTTTGGATTTTACTCCTCCATCCATAAATTAAATTTCATAGTTTTTTTCAAAAAAAAATTAAATAAAAAAAATACATCATTTCTTACCCTTAAAAATACATTTTCATCACAAATGGACCATTTCTACCGTATCTATTTAGATTAAGTTGAGACCGGGGGAGTATATATTTATGAGTCCAATTAGAGTGTATTTGGTGTATTGGTGTATCTGTGTTGAACCATTATATTTCAAGATATAATTAATTATACAGGTTATAATTAAATGTAAAAATATTAAAAACAAATTACTCTCTCTATCCTACAAATGTTTGCATTCCTTCCTGGCATAGAGATTAAAAAAGTGATTATTTTTAGGGTATTATGATATTTTTGGTAATAAATAAATGATAAAGTATGTTAGGTGTGTTAGGTAGGAGTAGTTTTTTCTTTTGTAAATAAAGTGTATGGAAATGGTGATTTCGTTTTACTTTTTACTTTTTTAGGAAATTGAAAATGGTGATTTCGTTTTACTTTTTTAGGAAATTGAAACTTTTGTGCAACAATTCAAAATGAAAAGTGTACCATATAAAATGGGATAAAGGGAGTAAATAATTACAATTATATCCTAAATTGCACCTCAAAATAATTAAAAACCTACGAACCATATTAATTCCCAATTCACACACTCTTTGTATACTTTTCTAAATAATACTATTGTTTATCTCTCTACTCTTATATCTTTTCTAATATTAATTAATAAATAAATTCTTATGCATATAACTTCCCACTTTTACATATTAATTTAAAAAATTATACCATTAAAAAACCAAAACATCACAATTCTTCAATGAATAAAATAATTTGAATTCAAATACGTATATATAATTGTAAATATAATTAACTCACACAACCTCACACTACTCAACTAACCTAATACTCCCTCCGTCCCAAATTCAAATTCACGTTTACTGTAGATACGGAGTTTAAGAAAAGTCACTTTTTGACTTACTTTTGAGGGTAGTATGGTATTTTTGGGTAATAAATAAATGATAAAGTATGTTATGTGTGTTAAAAAAGTGATGGCAAATTTGAAATTAAAGTATGTTAGGGGGATATTAGTTTGTTGCTTTTTCCTTTTATGGAAGTGTGAAGTTGAATTTGGGACGGACCAAAACGGAAAGTGTGAAGTTGAAGTTGGGACGGAGGGAGTAATTCCCTTAAAAAAAAATAAAAATCACAGTACACTTTGGCTACTCAAAGTTGACATACTTGTTTGAATTCATTTCTTGAAGTAAATATTAATTATAATTAGCAATAGAGAACAAAAAAGAAATTATTATTAAAATATTGAGTGAGAAAAGGGTTCAAAAAATGTTGGTGAGTGGAAATTCACGAAGTCTGCATTTGGGGGCTGTGGAAGCAAAGAAAATGGAAAATACCGAAAAATGTGACAATTTCACTTCACTTTCTTCCCCCTATATATAGACACTTCCACCAGCGCCATTTACCCAACACATCCAGCCACCCGTTTCCAGTCTTCTCTCTCCTCTCTCTCTCCTCCTTGGCGCAAGCATAGTTTCTGATATCGGAGTTCTACTCTTGATCTGCTTTTCGTTCATTTTTCTTCAGCTGAGAAATTGAGATGGCCAAAAATGTCGGAATCCTCGCCATGGAAATCTACTTTCCTCCAACTTGCATCCAGCAGGTACGGAATCCCGCGATTTTGGTATTTTTTTTGTTCTCGGAAGCTAGTTGAATCGGAGCGCCTGAAAACGTCCAACTCATGTGTAAACTGTGTTTAATGTTATAGGTTTCTTGCTCACAGTGCTTTTTTCTGTTTTGATTTGGTTTGTTTTTGGTGATTCTGTTTCTGAGTAGTAGTTGGGTAATTTTTTTCTGAAATGATGTCGTTAGTTTTAGAATTCTGTTGTGGACCTTTCATGATGATGTGAAAGTTTTCCTGGTATGACCGCCTTTGCTGAATTCAACTTCATGATTTCTGAAAACTCTCAGATTCACTTTGCGAAGATTTTATATATTTTGCTCCTTTTCCTCTGTTGCTGTTGTTGATTTTTTTGGAGTGGAAGAAAACGGATCTTAAACACCGTATTATGTGATGCTGCTCAGACTGATTTCTTATGTTTAGTAGTTGTCTGCATCAATTGTTTTCTTAGGTAGAAGAACACGAATGAGTACCTTCTCTTTAACTAGTTTATCAGGTGGTCCTGGATTGATCTTTTCCTGTGTGTGTTGTTGCAGGAAGTGCTGGAGGCTCATGACGGAGCAAGCAAAGGGAAATACACAATTGGCCTTGGCCAAGATTGCATGGCATTTTGTTCTGAGGTTGAAGATGTTATCTCCATGAGGTATTCACTTGATACTGACTTCACATCACAAACCAGGGGAAAGATGTTGAATAACGTATTTTCTCATTTATTAATGTTTGTTTAGTCTTTTGTGCAATTATAGTGGGGCTATTCTTCTGAAAATCAATTGAACTATGGCTTTCGACATTGATATCAGCATAAATTGACTCACTGCTGATTAATTCATTCGCAACTTCAATTGGAATTTTATTAATTGGAAAGGAATATATCTATTGGCTCTACTTTCCTTATTAGACTGTAAATGAATCTTGTGTGTGTTATACACTCTCTTTTGTAGCTTTACATGCATGGCTTGTTTCGGTTTATTTTTCTATAATCTTTTCATGTTGCTCACATGTGAAAGGTGCAGTATGAAGGCATAAAGAAATTAGCAAATCTTTTGCAATGCTTTATGATTTTCTTAAACTTCAACCATTTCATCACTCATTTCAATATAGCTAGCTAAGATAGTTGATTGAATTTTTCCACCTTTAAATCTTCTAATTGTTTACTCTTTTAACTTCAGTATGACAGCGGTCACTTCACTCCTAGAAAAGTATGATGTTGATCCAAAGCAGATTGGTCGCCTTGAAGTTGGAAGTGAGACTGTACTTGATAAAAGCAAATCAATTAAGACATTTTTAATGCCAATCTTTGAGGTATTTGAGTTATTTATCTGTGTCTTATGATCTTAGATTCTTATCCCCACTAAATTCAAATTCCAAGAGAAATGGTTTATCATGATTTATTGGACATGATTTTATTATATCAATGAGGCTTTACTAGAGCTGGCAAAATTGTTCTTAAATAAAATCAATTTGCCTTGTGCTTTGGTACTGGAACACTTCGCCTGCGCCATGTTTAGCCAAATCTAGGTGTCAAGATTATTTCTCTCAAATTACGTTTGATTGTGTCATTTACTTCTTGTCGTTTTGACTTACACTTGTATATATATATATATATTTGATTTCCTACAGGACTATATGACTGATAATGCTAAAAAGATTTTTTTACCATATATTATCACTTGTATGTGTTTTCAGTGTAATACTCATCGTCTAATCCTTCAAAAATCTATTTGAATGATCAGAAATGTGGAAATACTGACATCGAAGGTGTTGACTCAAGCAATGCGTGCTATGGTGGTACTGCAGCACTATTTAACTGTGTCAATTGGGTGGAAAGTAGTTCTTGGGATGGAAGATATGGTCTTGTTGTCTGCACTGACAGTGCGGTATGATCATCATCATCCTTGTATAAACATTTTTCAAAATATAAATTTGTTATAGAAAAGGTTTCCAATAGGAATTTCTGCATGCTTTTGCTAATCTAGAAGGATCTGCTTTTTTTTATTTTTTTTTTTAAATCAAAATCTCTTTTTCACCTAAGATGGGCTTTGACTCAGACTCTGTAGATTAATTACTCCATGGAATTCTCATATGGTTCCTTATCTGTCATTATATACTAGGTCTATGCTGAGGGACCAGCTAGGCCAACTGGAGGGGCTGCTGCTATTGCGATGCTAATAGGACCAAATGCTCCGATTGCTTTTGAAAGCAAGCTCAGGGCGAGTCACATGGCTCATGCTTATGATTTCTACAAGCCTGATCTTGCCAGTGAATATCCAGTAAGTAATCCACTTCTAACCCTCTTTTTTTTTTACTTAACTAAACCCTGATAATCTCCTTCAACGTTATGCATTTGAATTGAATATACTGAATTTATCTTTATGTTGACAAATCTTAAGATTGGTGTTGTAGGAAACTACATACTCTGTTATTTTATTAATCTTAATGTTGAAGCTATGATTCATGTAGGTTGTTGATGGAAAGCTTTCTCAGACATGTTACCTTATGGCACTGGATTCTTGTTACGAAAGCTTATGTCAAAAGTAAGCACCGAGTGAAAAGTGACCTACTCTGCCATGTCTAAATTTTTTCCTACTCCTACTTACCATTACACATGATAGGTATGAGAAGTTGGAGGGCAAGCAATTCTCAATCTCTGATGCTGACTACTTTGTATTTCATTCACCTTACAACAAGGTAATTAAATGCTGTTGTTTTGATGCTCTTATCTTCTCCTCATAGAAAACTTATAATAAGGTCTGTTAACATTTTTACTTTTAACTTGCAGCTTGTACAGAAGAGCTTTTCTAGATTGTTATACAATGATTTCTTGAGGAAAGCCAGGTTAGCATCTTCTTAATCCAGAAAAGGATATTTATTTATCGAAGAGTGAGGCTTGCGTGCGCCCGGGCTCACGGGAACACATTCCGTGCGCCTTTAGAAATTTAGTATTATGGGTAAGGGTACATTGCTTTGGTCTAAAGGGTATACACTTTTCATTAATATTTTTTTTTCTTTAGAAAATAAAGGGCACACATTTTTATACTAAAGGGTATACAATTTAACACAAAATTCTAAAGGCGAACGGAGTGTTGTCCATGCGCCCAGATACACGCAATAATTTTCTTTAGGAAATAAAGGGTACACATCTGTATACTAAAAGAGTATACAATTTAACACAAATTTCTAAAGGCGCACGGAATGTGGTCCGTGCGCCCGGGTGCACAGGAGTTTTTGCCTTTATCGAAAGGGTGTCTGCTTAGCTGTCATGTGTTTTTAACTTTCAGCTCAATTGATGAGGCTGCTAAAGAAAAGCTGGCACCATTTTCATCACTAAGCATTGATGAAAGCTACCAAAGCCGTGATCTTGAGAAGGTTTGAATCTATTTCTAAATTTAAGTTCTCATTTGCTGGTAATCTGTTGCCAATCTACTTTGTGTAGACTCACTCATGTTTGGAGATTATTTCTGCTGTGATATGAAATTATGGACATCTTTGGACTAATATTGGTGTATGCACAGGCATCCCAACAAGTTGCGAAACCATTCTATGATGCTAAGGTTCAGCCATCTACACTCATTCCGAAACAGGTGGGGAACATGTATACTGCATCACTCTATGCTGCATTTGCCTCCCTCATCCACAACAAAGCAAGCTCTCTGGTAAAAATCTCTATTCCCATTGGAACACTTGTTTTTGGTTTATGAATACTGTCAAATTGTATTTGATTGTATTTTATGAACGCGTTTCAACTTTGTTCTTCAGGCTGGACAACGGGTCGTATTATTTTCCTATGGCAGTGGTCTGACATCCACCATGTTTTCTCTTCATCTAAACAAGGGACAACATCCTTTTACCTTGTCTAACATTGCCACCATCATGAATGTCTCGGCCAAGTTGAAGGCTCGACATGAGGTATGCAGTAGTGTTCCATTTTCTTTTCATCTTTTGGAACTTCTTCTGTTTTGATGAGATTACAAGTACTGTACAAACTACAACCTTAACCATCGATATAAACTCACAAGTCAGTTGTTTTACAATCAAACCTAGAATCCAACAGAGCAACAAAAAGTGGAACGAAGCCTCCATGCTTAATAAGAATCCTTATTCTTAAATAAATGGTTATTGATTAATGTTCTCTCATGCAGTTACCACCTGAAAAATTCGTCGAAATTATGAAGTTGATGGAGCACAGATACGGAGGCAAAGACTTCATCACCAGCAAGGACTGTACTCTTCTACCACCAGGTTCATACTATCTCACTGAGGTGGATTCTAAATACAGAAGATTCTATGCGAAGAAGGCTGCTGAAAATGGCACTGTCGTGAATGGCCACTGAAAGATAGCTCGGTCATAATATGATGCCTTGCGGCTGGCTCCAGTTTTAGTGCATAGGAAAATAACTGTATTTTCACAAAATGCAGCCATCTAAGTTTGTTTGGCAGATCAAATGTTGTGTAGTCACCTGAGTAATATTTCTTTGTTTTAATTCTCTTGCAAGAAAACAATGTAGATTGTGCTATCTAGAATATTGTAATGAAATCCAATGAGAAGCTTGATATAGTGGCTTATGAGTTGCAACAGATTCTTTTAACACACGAGAATTTCTCTTCCTTGTATCAGTATTAAGTTGGTCAGTTTTGTGATGATGATGTGGTGTTGTGAAGGTGAGGTCAAATTATTCTTGTGACGGCTTATTTTTGTATGGCAAACAAAAGCATTGTGAGTTTACTTGTGCGTCAACTCCTAAGCTCATTAGAGTTTAAACTTCCTTGAAATATAATGTGTTTTTTTGTTAAAATAATCAAATATATCACGAATATTAGATACACGCGACAGATATGCTATTTTTAAATCTTGTGTAAATGTGATGAAAAAGACAAAAAAATGACATTGTCAAATGACAAATTTCTAAGCACACAATTTTTTTTTTATTTAAAAAAAAATAGTACTCAATTTTTGAAAAATTTTCACACTTTCTATTTCTATTTGTGTCACTAGTTTCGTACCTTTCTAATAATAGTAGCACTACATAGTATTAATATCTTTAATACATCACAACTTTACGAAAATACCAATTATTTTTTTAAGGGTAAATTACCAAAATTCTCTCAAAGTTTGTCCAAACTACAAAATAAACCCTATAGTTTGAAAAATTACAAATTATCCCCTTTAACTTGTTTTTTATTTAAATATTAATAAAAATACTATTTTTTTCTTAAAATAAAGAATGGTGGAAATGAAATTAAGACTCATATATTTAACATTATATTTTTAAATTTCACAATTTTTTAATTATTTTTTAAATGTAAAAAATTAGGTTTAGAGGAATTTTTTTAACATGAAAATGACATCAATACCCATATATCTAATATTGTATTTTTAAATTTCACTATTTTTTTTATTTTTTATTTTTATTTTTAAATTTCAATACCTAAAGATTTGAAAGATTTTTTTTAAAATTTTTTTAACATGAAAAAAAATAAAAAAATTCCTCTAATCTCAATTTTCTATATTTAAAAAAATTAAAAAAAAGTGAAATTTAAAAATATAATGTTAAGTTCATGGGTATTAGTGTCATTTCATTCGCTCTTTATTTTCAAAATTTTTTTTTTTTTATCAATGTTCAAATAAAAAAAAGTCAAAAGGGGTAATTGTTAGTTTTTCAAACTACAAGGTTTATTTGGTAGTTTGGATAAATCTCAAGGGGTTTTTGTCATTTACCCTTTTATTTATCATTCATAACATTTTAATTGCTTTATTTTCTTTGAATTATCCAACTTACCTTTATTTTTTCTTACATTTGACATTTTAAAAGCAACTTTTCTTAATCCACAGCCCACATTTGCATGCAAAAATACTGAGAGATAGATGAAGTACTATTTTTTAGTGTTTACGTTCCTTTTAGGATTAAAACCATTCTACGTCCTAAGACTATGGATTACTTTAGATTTCATACCAAAATAGTCATATTCTTTTAAATAGTCTTATAACTTTTAAAATTTTCACTAAAAATATTATTTTTACTTAAAATGGTCCAATTTTGATAAATCCAGACCAAGAGTTTTCACAACACATTTTTTATACAATGTATATTTTACAACAGAATCTGTAAATATCTTTTGCCAATCAAATTAAATCATATTCATTATAATTTGTTTTCAAAATAGTATCAGAGCGTAGATTTATTTATTCATGAATGAAAAGTTAAATATTATTGATGTGAGTGTTGAGACCAGTGTTATCACATTTGAAATTACACCGATCATCAATCGTACACTAATCATTAGCAATTTTAATGTTAGAATTTATGTTGTTTTTAATGTTCTTACATGTGTGTTGCAGCTGATGAAGTCCCAGATAATAAGGCAGTTCAAAGAGTTGAACGAGTCAACACATAAAGGAATAATCTAGAAGATATTTTTCTCAAAGTAGTGTGTGGTTATTCTTCACACTACTTTGATGTTAGGACAAATAATATTAATTCATAATTATTAATAATGAAAAAAATAATTTAATAATGAATTAATTGTTATGTACTCGCATCCATTTAAATATAAACTACTTATATTCATACCTGTTTCATTAAAAAAATATATTACTACTCATACCCATTCCAAAACTCGTTTATTAATACCCGTTGATCATACCCGTCCCAAACCTGTTTATCATTATCCGTTGATTACACATACCCATTTAAAATTATTAAGATGTTATGACTAATAATATTAATTCAAAATTATTAATAATGAAGAAAATTATTAATAATGAATTAATTGTTAAACTATATTACAGATTTTATTGAAATATAAAAATTAATTAAATATGGTATTATTATTTCAAAAATTAAATAAGGTATCGACTTTTAAAAATAAACCTTCAAAAAATGTATTACAAATAATCAACTATATTAGGAATAGAAAATTAAACGGGTTTAGGAATTAAATAAGGTGATTTAATTAAATGGTCAATATCTTATCTTATAATTGTGTTGAATGAATAAGATTAAATCATGTAATGAGTGGTTTATATTTAAAATGGTTTAGTGATCACATTCAATGGTGTAAATTAAAAGTTGTCTCATAATGAATTAATTGTTACGTACTCGTATCCATTTAAATATAAACTACTTATATTCGTATCTATTTCATTAAAAAAATATATTACTACTTATACCCGTCCCAAAACTTGTTTATCATACTCGTTCCAAACCCGTTTATCATTATCCGTTGATTACACATACCCATTTAAAATTATTAAGATGTTAGGACCAATAATATTAATTCAAAATTATTAATAATGAAGGAAATAATTTAATAATGAATCAATTGTTAAAACTATATTACATATTTTTTTGAAATATAAAATTAATTAAATATGGTATCATTATTTCAAAAATTAAATAAGGTATCGACTTTTAAAAATAAACCTTAAAAAATGTATTTCAAATAATCAACTATATTAGAAATAAAAAATTAAACGGGTTTAGGAATTAAATAAGGTGATTTAATTAAATGGTCAAGATCTTATCTTATAATTGTGATGAATGGGTGAGATTAAATCATGTAATGAGTGGTTTAGATTTAAAATGGTTTAATAATCACATCCAATGATGTAAATTAAAAGTTGCCTCAAATTTGACTTTTTCACTTTGCTATTATATTACTATAGATAGATTAGAGTATCCCGCTACAAGAGTTATATTTTCATTTTTATTAAATGGGACCCACATAAATCAATCACTTTATTTTTGTGGAGTCCACATACAATAATAATACAATTACACACTATATATTAAATAATTATATATCTCAACCCACTACATTTTAAAATATACTATATTTCTTAATCTCCATGCAAACAGTAAATGTAACTCTTTTCATTAGATAGAGGAAGTAGAAGAAGTATACTTCCTCTGTCCCGCTAAACTTTTCACCTTTCCTTTGTAACCCCGTTAAGTTTTTTATCTTTCTTTTATTACAAAGGAAAGATGAAAAATTTAGTGGGGTCGGAAGCAGTCTTTTTTTTTTATCAATTTCGTCAAATAACTTTGTGAAATCATTGTTCAGTCCAATCATATGGAATTAAAAAAATTGAACATTTTTAAATAAAAATGACAATTTTTGTCTGAATTTAAAATTATGATACTATTTAAAAAAATTAAAAATTTTAAACTATTTTGAATAATGTAATTTATATCACAAGATTTTGATTTTAAACTTGTGTAATACCAATACTCTCAACCGGCCAAAAACTCCCCCAAAACATTATAATATATACTCCTTCCATCCCACATTAAGATTTACGTTTTTCATTTTGCATTATCTCAAATTAAGGTTTACATTTTCTTTTTAATTTGTCAAATTGGACCCACATAAAATAATTAATTATTCCATGTACGACCACGCGCAATACTAATGCAACTATCCAATTTACACATTAAAATATTATAGCATCTCTTAATCTCCATGTAAAAAGCGTAAACGTTAATGCGGGACGAAGAGAATATATATATATATATATATATATATATATATATATATATATATTGAAAAGAGCAATCACTACGAGGATGATCCCAACTCATGAGCTGTAAAAACTGTTTCCACAACAATGCAAGGGCGGAATTCTCTAAAACACGTTCGAACAAAGCTACTCCTGATCTCTTTATATATATAAACCCACCTAATTAAAATGGGATATATTAATACAAATGAGACATTGAACATCAATGGCTAAACCTGCGTTGTTTGCACTCTATGCTTTAGCCATACTGCTAACCGGCCACTGCCAATTACAAACTAGGAAGGTATTTAATGTCCTAATTACTTGGGACTTTTTCATATAAAGTAAAAATGTACGGGCGATTTATGTTTTAAACTCTATCGTTCATGTGTGTTGCAGCTTCATGTTGTGTACATGGGAGATCGGCCTCAAGATGTATCGGCTGCTGCCCAACATCACTCTATGTTGCGCAGAGTAGTCGGGAGGTACCCACATTACGTTTATGGCTAATTAGTATACTGCATCATGTTATGCTAACCACAACGCATCACACAACATTATATGCTAATTATAAAGATGTCGGATGTACGGTTACATTTGGATGTTACATCTCCTGCGTTAAATAAGTGACATGTATACGAAGAGAAAAATCTCAACCTTTCCCCTTAGGGTTGATTCATTTTAGAGTATAGATTTTATTATATTCTGCGTATCAATTGGTTTGCAACAGGAGATGTAATACCAAAATGTAATAGGAGATTCAGAACAAATTATAAATTGCTAAAAGTTTGCATGTAGTTTTCATCTAGCTCAGTGTTAAGATCAACGGTACCCTAAACTCTTCATTTTTTTTTTATTTTTTTATTATTATTTTTTTTTGGTAAGGGATTTCACGAGGCCTACTTTAATTCTATTTTAGCTTATAGCTCACTTTTCTTGACTCTCTGTATTCACCCATCTGTAACATATTGTTGTTTCAATCTTCTATGTTGCACCATTATATCAAGAGAGAATGATGTTAAACCCTTAAAAGTGTAGCACAAGCAGTATGAATGTGGGTTAAATATTCTTCTTCTTGTTACGTGTCACTCATGCATATAGCCTTTGATACATG
The DNA here is from genome assembly GCA_023678885.1 of Pogostemon cablin. NCBI lineage: Eukaryota > Viridiplantae > Streptophyta > Magnoliopsida > Lamiales > Lamiaceae > Pogostemon > Pogostemon cablin. The sequence continues at coordinate 35,980,218 of CM042951.1, forward strand.
AGATGAAAAACAAAAAAAATGACATCGAATTATGGTAACTAGCTTCTTGTTTTTCTTTTTTATTAAGTGTTAAGAATTTGATCAAAGCGTTGGAATGTATAACTCATTAGATACATGTGTACGTATGTTTTATGATTGTAGTGCATCATTGGCCAAAGAGTCGTTGGTTTACAGCTACACCAGAAGTTTCAATGGATTTGCAGCCAAATTGACCGAAGATGAAGCAATTACAATTTCAGGTGACTCCTCTATCATTACACCACATGGAATTAGGATGAACTTGTCCATTAAGTAATTCTAGGGAATTAAATTAAATTAAACAAATGTATATGGAGAGAATGCAACTAATTGCAGTAGGACACGTAAAAGTAAGTGTTATCATTTAAAATGTTGAGTGTTACTCTTTAAAATATCTGAATTCAGAAAAATTATAACTTATGACACGTAAAAGTAATACTACTCTTCATCCCATTAAAAATTACTCTTTAGAAATAGCGGGTGTTGCTCTTTAAAATTATTTATAAGAATCATGGTAACTTTTGTGCCTTGGACATACAAGTATTTCGTATATATATTTATGTATGTATATATTGGTACAGAAATGGAGGGAGTGGTTTCAGTAAATCCGAGCCGTATATACAAACTTCACACAACAAGATCTTGGGATTTCTTGAATCTTACTCTAAACAAAGTTGGAGCTCCACAGGAATCTGATGTCATTATTGGCCTCCTCGACACTGGTAATTCATTCAGTATAATCTACATCATCATACATTAGTTCTCACGTGTACATATAACTATATATCACACATATTGTCTTGATAATTGGGTAATTACATTGAATACATGTGTAATGAAAAGTACAATGATGATACAAAGAAACGCAAAGCCGAAATAAGAAAAAAAAATGCACGAACGCCAAAAAAAAAAAACAATGCTGGCCTCGTTAAAACCTCACAAGGTAGAATAATCATAAACAGGAAAAAGAATAAATATCAGCTCACACGTAGTAAAGATAATCGAAAGAAAATCACTAGATATATAGGTACGGGATGCTCAATGACACTTTGGTATGACAATTTCTTACATCATATCTTTGATGATTGACACGTCGTATATAGGAGAAATCTAATCCACTGCCTGTAGAGTATAAATTTCTTCATTCTCCTACGTGTCACTCATCAGACAGAGTGAGACAGAAAATGTCATATCAAAGTGTCACTGCACATCCAAACCGAGACTTATGATTCCCTAGCAAGACTCAAATAAACAGATTCCGGAGTGGTGGATTATGTGTTGCTTGATTGCAGGAGTTTGGCCCGAACATCCGAGTTTCAACGACACAAATTTCGGCCCGCCTCCGGCTAAATGGAAGGGAACCTGCACAACAGCAAATTTCACTTGCAACAAGTAGAGTACTAACCAATCTAGCTACCACATTCATTCTTATATATGACTTAGAAATGCATGCAAATCCACCACTACTCCTTTGAATCTGCAGTAAGATCATTGGAGGGCGATTCTACAACAGCTACAATCAGTATTATGATGGAGATATCGCTTCCCCGAGGGACTCAGAAGGCCATGGAAGCCACACGGCATCAACGGCTTCAGGGATAGAGGTGGCAGCAAGCTACTTCGGCTTAGCCGATGGAGTGGCAAGAGGCGGCGTTCCCAGTTCAAGAATCGCGGTCTACAAAGTGTGCTGGTCTTTTGGGTGCACTGACGCTGATATTCTCAAAGCATTCGATGATGCAATAGCCGATGGAGTTGATGTTATCTCTGTTTCATTGGGATCTGTAGGTCCTGAAGACTATTTTGATGACCCCATCGCCATTGGATCGTTTCATGCCATGAAAAACGGAATCTTTACTTCAAACTCAGCTGGAAATTCAGGGCCTTACCCTGTATCTGTGGCTAACTATGCTCCTTGGACACTCACTGTTGCTGCTAGCACGATCGACAGGAAATTCGTCGCAAGGATGCAACTTGGAAATGGTCTAATCATCAGTGTAAGTAATTCTTTGAGCTTAATTATACACTAAGTCATGCAATGTGTGCTATGATGCTACATGTTATCTCATCATCTTTTTTTTTTTTTGTGTGAATGAAGGGAATCACCATCAACACATTTGATCTGAATGGGACTTCATATCCTTTGATATGGGGAGGAGATGCAGCAAACTACACCATCGGGTCGAGTCCAGATTACGCTAAAAATTGCATAGGAGACGCAATGAATTCAGACATTGTAGCTGGGAAAATCGTTTACTGCGAAAAGCTGATAGATGGTTCGACAATCATGCTTGCTAATGGTGTCGGAACCATCATGTCGGATGTCCGTCTTCTTCATCCTGATGTTGCCTTCAGTTGGCCATTACCAGCAACCATCATCACCCCTGAAGATGGAAAGAATGTCATGCTATACATTAAAAGCACTCAGTGGGTGGATTATTAATTCTACCTTAATAAATCCTCAACATATATTGGAGTATACTTTAATTAATGTTGTTTAAATGTTGCAGAAATCCTACAGCAACCATTTTCTTCAGTGATGCATGGAAAGATGCCATGGCTCCAACAGTCGCTTCCTTTTCTTCCAGAGGGCCAAGCCCCATCTCTCCAGACATTCTCAAGGTACGTCATCACAAAGGGATTAAGAGGACGAACATCCAGAATAACTGACATTTGTTAGGCTCCGGGCAATTAAGAACAAAAGAGTTCACCATATTTAATTTGTTCTACACCTTTGTCAATTTATTCATTAAAACTTTTTCAATACATTTTTAAATCATAAATTGATAATTTAGATCAATGTTGAGGCCATCCTCTTGGCACCTCCTCAGAGTCACCATTGCGCGATCATCCACATGACATTCAATTATCAACATATGTTTTAATTGTGTACAATATATATATCTGCTGCTGCAGCCTGATATCACAGCCCCTGGTGTGGATATTCTGGCGGGATGGTCCCCCGTCTCACCTTCATCCGTCTACGAAGACGACACAAGGAGCACACTCTTCAACATCATCTCCGGCACATCCATGTCTTGTCCTCATGCCAGCGCTGCTGCTGCCTACGTCAAAGCTGTTCATCCAGATTGGTCACCAGCTGCCATTAAATCTGCCCTCATGACTACAGGTATTCATGACACACATATCTCTATATCATTTCGACAATTATATGATTGACACATGTCATTCATTCAACCAACAAAATGTTACAAGAGATTTTATACCAAAATGACACAGAAAATCTAACTGAGGCATTGAGATGATGATATACACTGCACATTAACTATTTGAATGATATACAACTCATGTCATGTCAGCCCATGTGTTGGACCCCAACAAGCATGAAGATCTTGAATTTGCATACGGGTCGGGTCAAATCAACCCGGTTGCAGCTAGGGATCCAGGACTAGTATTCAATGCATCAGAATCCGACTACACAAACTTCCTATGCAAACAAGGGTACAACGCCACCACACTCAAACTAGTCACCGGAGACAACACCACCTGCGACGGCGTCACACCTGGAAGAGCCTGGGACCTCAACTATCCATCATTCTCTCTCTACGTGGCAGACGGAGAAACCATCTCAGCCACCTTCACCAGACAGGTCACCAATGTGGGCCCACCAAACTCAACCTACACATCCACCTTGTCCATGCCACCACTCTTCCGTGTCACCGTTGCACCTGCCACGCTCGCATTCTCAGCCGTCGGAGAAACTCAAACCTTCACCGTCAACGTCACCGGACCCTCCATTTCGCAGCACCCGATCACCTCGGGTGCGATCACGTGGACGGACGGAGTCCGCTCCGTGCGGACTCCGCTCGTCGTATACAACTATATCCCTGGTGCTCCGTACAACCTGTACGCCAATTCACTCAATCCTGCTTTCCAACATTCTTCTGCTTATCAGACAATTGGAAGTGTTTCGCATCGCTGACCATTTCCGTAGTTTTGAAAATTATGAATGAGGCCTCATCTGTGACAGTGAGAATGCGTAATCATACTTTGTGCATTCAAGAACACTGGATCTGTGTTCACCAGTGATTGGCAACAATAATGAGGCAATTGTATTCTCTCAGAATTGTAATTAATTATTGTAATAAGATATAAATAAGACTGTTGCCGAATTAAGACAAATCTATTTTCCTTTTCTTAGTCCACTTTGCAAATTTCACAACAAACTCACATCGACTCTAATTTGCATAAAGGGAATCGGATAGCCTTTTAATATACTCCCTCCTCCATGGCAACTTAACCTTCACTTTTAGAGAGTAATATCCTCGGTGTATTTCAAAGTTTATGTTTGTTTTTTACACTTTGATTAAGGAATACTCCCTCCATCGGTATCATTTTTTTATTTTGGGCGTCCGCCCCCAAGGGTCTCATTTCCATTCTTATCTACACACACCCACTAATACAACTAAAAAATGGGACTCACACCTCCACTAATACAACTACTACCCACTACATATTAAATAACAATACTCCTTAATCTCCGTACCCAAAAGCAAATGACACCCTTGAATCCGGATAGAGAGAGTATAGTATTTTAATAGATAATGGATAGAAAGATATACTCCCTCCGTCCCACACCACGTTTTCCGTTTACTGTAGTGCTATTATGTAATTCGAGCTGCTCATCTACTCAACTCGGCTCGTGCCCGCTCGAACTCAAGTTCGAGCCTGTTAAATACTCGTTAAGTTATCGAACCGAGCTCGGCTCGACTCGTGAAGCTCACGAGTACTCGATAATTTTAATAAATAATAAATAATATTATATATATAATAAATAATATTTTAATAAATAATAAATAATATTATATATATTATAACCCTAAGAATCCACCATCTAAATCTGCATACACTTCTTTCCTTTCCTAATTCCGCCTCCTCAGTATTCTAGCAACACCCAAATCATTCTACACTTCTTCGTCTGCTTCTTCATTGTTCCAGCGGTAGGCAGCTATAGGAGGTGAGATTAAAGAATCATTCTTCCTATGTAGCAATTCGCCGACATTGTATTTTGCTTCCATAGTTGCCAACCTGCATAGGCCCATCGCGAGCCTCTAGATCTGCATCAGCGAGTGGTGTGGCCACTCGATCAGAGTAGATCCATCTCGAGGCTCGTTTTGTTGGTCAGACGTCACCACCGCCTTTTCGTCTGAAGAAGTTTCTCCTCGTCTGTAAGAAGTTAAACTCACATCACCGTACTCTAGTTTTAGCCTTCGTGAAGGAATTTCTCATTTATTTTTCATTTCGTTTTCTTTATTTCTATTCACTGAAATAATTTAGGGATTTGGGTTATCAATACTTCAAAAAATTTGGGGTTTCCAGTTGTTGATTCAATAGATGTGGTTTGTTCGTGGTACTGCTTCATGGAGATATATGAATTAATTTTCTTTTTTTAAGTAGGAATAGGAGGATGAATTTTGTACGTGGTGAATAATGAAAAATCGAGCTTAGGTTGTTTTGCTAAACGAGTCGAGCTCGAGTCGAGGTCGAGCTTAAATATAGGATTTTTCGAGCTGAGTGGAGCTCAATTGTAAGCTCGTAATGAATTTCGAGCGAGCTTGAGCCTGGCTCATTAACAGCTCGAGCCGAGTTCAAACCCCACTACTCGGGCTCGCTCGACTCGTTTAACAACCCTAGTTTATTATATCACATTGTTTAAAAAAAGTTACACTTTTTGACCAAATTTGTTGACTTTAGAGGGTATTGTGGTATTTTAGGTAATAAAAAAATATAAAGTAATAGTAAGTGCGTGAAAAAGGGATGTCAAATTTGAAATTAAAGTAACTTTTGAGGTTGTTGGATAAAGTGATATTTCTTTTTTTTGGGTGTGAAGGATAGTGTGGGTCGGACGAATAAGGAAGTGTGAAGGGTGGTGTGGGATGGAGGGAGTAATATTTAATGTAAAATGGGTAGGTGTATTAGTGTTGGATGTGGGTCACATGGTTTGTTTTATGTGGGTCTCATATACTAAAAAGGAAAATATAAAGATTGAAATGGGACGCTCAAAATAGAAAAATGTAAAGATTGAAATGGAACCGAAGGAGCAATAATTTGAAGTAATAAATAAATTATATTGTAGGTTGTGTGTTAGGTGAAAGTTGTAAATTTATAATTAAGATGTATTTTAAGAAATATAATATTTTAATGTGTAGTGAGTGAGAGAAATACTCCCTACATCCCGTTGAAATGTGGGCGTTTGCTTTTTGCACGTTGATTAAGGAGTATAATATTTTAATGTATAATGAGGTGAGAGAAATAATATATTATTGTAAAGTAGGTAGGTGTATTAGTATGCCATGTGGGCCCATGGAGAGAGTAGTAATTAATATGTGTGTGTCCTCTTTACTAAAAAGGAAATGCACACTTTGTATTGGGACATACCAAAATGGAAAAATGCGTACGTTTCAATGGAATGGAGGGAGTAATATTTAATGTAAAGTGGATAGTTATATTAATATTGTGCGTGGGCTCTACATGGAATAATTAATTATTTTGTGTGGGTCCAACTTGACAAAAGAGAAAACGTAAACCTTAACGTGGGACAACTCAAAATGAAACACGTAAACCTTAACGTGAGACGGAGGGAGTCCATTTTAATTTTTTTTAATTGTGATGTACTTCCTCCTTTCCATGCAAACTGGTACTTTTGCTTTTTGCACGTGGATTAAGAAATATTATTATTAATGTGTAATGAGTAGTTGTATTAATGAGTGTGCGTGTCCCATACTTTAATTGTATTAGTAGGTGTATGTGGGTCACATATGTTGGCATTCGATCATTTGGTTAGCGTGTATTGTTAGGGTTCCATGCGTTTCTAATCCAGTGGAAGTAATAAGATAGAAACGTATTACCTTTCATCAGGATATGTTGAAGATGAACAGCTGTAGAAAACAACCTTTTGATCTTCTGCTGTATTCCCAAGTCCAATCTTGACGTCGTGTGGGCGACGATCTTCAAGATCTTCTCAATCTGCTTCTTCCTTCTATTTCACGTTAAAAGAGGTGACAATAATAAGGTTCCAGGAAGTTGACTTGACTTATATATGGGCTACAATAGGGACCAGGAGGAGAAATTAGAGTGGGGCCTCCATTGACTTAAGTATCAAAGTTTAGTACTTAAATCCAATAATAATAATATAGTCCACTTAAATGTTTGCTTGTTCACAATTTTGTATGTGTTCCCAAGTGTAGGGAATCAATTGTAGTTCCACGTGTGACCAAGTAAAAATAATATCGTACCCAAAAGATAATTATAGATTTACTATTTAATCTAATTATGACTATTCTAATTTAAGACAAATCTGGTTTTTAAAGAGAATTACCTAAATTAGCTATGCAGAAAATAATTACTAAAAATAATAAAATAGCAAATAATTAAATAGGAAAAGTATTCAAGAGAGAAGATAGAAAGCACTAGGAAATCTAGTTAAATTGGTCAAATCAAATCACTTGACAATCAGTTAGAGTCCCTGCAGTTCTTATAAAAGCAATCACTTAATTATGTTAAATCCCTTTTCTTAAGTAAACTTAACACATAAATATGGTTCAAACCCTCAAATGCAGAAGAATAATCCATACTCCCTTTCTAGGTACTTCATGTAAAATTCCATTAAAGGTTAGTACATTAGGCTTCCCTTTATAGGTACTTAAGAATTATACCCCAATTCCCACCTAACAATCTAAGAAACTAAATCCTCTAAAATGGTAATTAATAGATATATTAAGTGTTATATATTAATTATTCTAATGAATAAAGGTTATATGTTTAGATCCCCTTTACCCATAATAGGTTGACAAATATAATTCTTATATAACGGAAGCAATAAGCATAAGTATGCATAAGACAATGACATACATATGAATAAGGACAAATCATATAAGACAAAAATATAAGTCTCAAATCAAAGCATTAATAAAGGAATAAGTATACTGCATGTATCCAACCTTAAATCTAGATCATCAATTCAAAACAATTTAGCCTTCAAACCTAGCGATATCCAAGGAGTACTAGCCCATGGTGTTACAAGCAACATACATGGTTAGGTATGAAAATATATTATTCAAAATTAAGAAAGAAAGAGTAAGAAAAACCCTAAATATGGCGTGATTCTCCGTTCTTTCCTCCGTGATTCTGAACCTCCCCGTTTTCCTTCTCAAGTATGCAATACTGGTGTACTCTCCGGGATAGGTGGATGGGATGGTAAATTATGAAAAGATGTGAAGAGTTAGGGTTTGGAACACCCCAAGGACCTCTTTCATAGTTGAGGACTGATCCTTCACGAATTCCGACTCAAAAGTGGACTTTTTTACGTTAAAAACACGAACGGGCCAGAAAAATAATAAAAATACAAAACTGGGATTGGCGCGATCTTGGCACGAGTCGTGCAACATCCGGCACGAGTTGTGCAGCCACCTGGCGTGCAGGACTCCTCGGCGCATCTCGACGGCACGACACGTGCGTCCCGGCGGGCTTCGGTGCTCGTGCTCGGCAGCACTCGATGGCATACGCAGCATGCCCTGGCGTGTTGGGCGGCACGACTCCCCCTGCTGGCCGGCACGAGTCATGCCGGCTATTTCTTCTCCCGACTTTATTCTGACTTTATTTTCGACTTCTGTTTTTGCTCTTTTTACCTTATTTTCTACCTAAAAATACGAAATAACACCTCACACGCATCTGAAACACAAATTTATACAATTCAACCACAAGATGCTCAAATACGGATATAAATCCCACAAAATGGTGCTAAATTGAACCCTAAAATACGCAAATTTTCACACTAATCAAACCCCTAAACTTAAGATGTTGTTCGTCCCCGAACAATGGAAAAAGAACAAAGAAGAATAAAGATAGTGTGTAAATAAAATGGAAAAGGGATATGACATCTAGGCCATTCAACATACAATTGTCATTAACTCCGGTCATGAAACTCTCATTACATGCAATAATTCATTCATAATATACAAGTTAAGACAATTACTACAAATTAAAATGCTCCAACAACTTATTCTCACGGGAAGTATATCACTCTCACTTAAGTGTAAAAGATGTACACTTATAGAGTATGGTGTTTATGCTCAAATTTAGTTCAAGTGCATGCGTAATCATAAGCTTGCCAAACTTCTCAAACTCTCCACCACTTAAAGTATGATTCGACAATGGGATCAAAAAGGACTTTTATTAGGATGCAATGTTGGCTCTTTGGTTAAGGTTGGACATATATAGATAAATGACTCAAAACTCGGATCAAGTAGCGACCAATCATGATCTTTTTTTTCTCATCACTTCAATTCAAGCACATTATCCTCCTCAACTCCTCAATTTTTCTCTTTCTTTCACGCACAACATGTACATATATTTTTTCTCCTTTTTTTCTTCTCTTCTTTTTTCTCTCGAGGTACCAGTTTCGGACACTACCTCACACATCCTCCATAGGGTACCAGTTTCGGGCACTACCCTAGGGTATTTATTTCGTGGAGTACTAGATTTAAACACTACTCCATAAATTTCCTTAAGATGTATTTTCAAGCTTAATCACTATTTCAACACCAATTTCATTCCTTCCTAATCTGTTATCAAGCTCCATCAACTCACTTTGAAAAGTCATTAATTCTCCTTCAAGACAGACAATCAAGGCTCAAAAGCATTCAGATTACTCAAAGTTGTTATTTCTCGTAGGTTGCCAAAGAATAAGGTTTTAAGGCTCAACGCGGCTAACTACGGATAAAAAATCATATGGTATGGAATTATTTGACTAAGTGACTCATATATTCAAGGATGGCCTAAAATCATCTCCCATCATCTAACATAACATGTAGTCTCAAGTAAGACAAAAGGCAAGTTCTAGAATACACGCACAAGAATGATACTCACCAGAAAGAAATATCATGTGATTATGTAAATGATCTAAAGGCTCAAAATCTCACATGGGTTTTTAACAAGTAATAGAGCACTCTTCATGGTAAGCAATATCCCATAAGTACACATAGAACTTCATATCACAATATAACTTAAGTACACTTCCTTCGTTAATTTCAAGAGCATATAAATTTTTGGCAAAAATCTAACAACTAAATCAAAATAAGCATATAACCAGAAACTCAAATATAATTACCTCAACTTCCCAAGAATCAACATAATTTATCACATAAAATTATAATAAGGAAACGAAGGCACCTGATTTATCTTCTCCACATCTTGCAACTCGGTCAGGCATAGGCCTCAGTTAGAACCCACTTCTCTTTCATCACCACTAAAATAAAATTCATCAGTAAAATCATAGGAGAACTAAAAAATTCAATCAAAAATAAAATCACACCAAATCTAGAAAAAATAAAAAACAAACAAGACACTTGGAAAGCCGCAAAAAAATTCAAAAAATAGAAATAAATTTCGAAAATTCTAAAAAAAATTAACCTCCAAGCATCACACACAAGTAAAGAAAACTTACCTTGGTGCTTCAAGACATTGGGATGCACGTCCACGCCCCAAACTTAGTTCAAACTATGTGAGAAACTAAGTTTGTAAAAAGTGAATACCATAGACGTTGAAGAAGCTAATAAAATTTTCTACACCACACAAACACATAAAAATAATAAAATAGGAGGGTAAGCCCCCAACAGGCACTCATGTTTAACGTCGGAGAGTCACGACGGAATGCAGAATTTTCGTAGACTACTTATTAAGAGGGCGATCTTCTTTCATCTTTACCTTCCAATACTTTCTCCCCCTCTTATCATCCATACTTATCACCTTACCTTTCTTAGACACCATATGATTAGTAGAATCTCCTTTCTCAAGCTTTCTCGTCTCATTCCTGTCAATCTTCCACTCAATTTCAAAATCACTCCTATCAGCATCAAGATCAAAGTTAGGATAAAATTGATCACAAAATAAAGAAAGAGAGAAAGGACTTTCAAAATTTTGGGTATCCGGTGGTAAGTTAAAAGGCTTCAAGTAGGCATCATCTCTCTTCCTTTATCTACATCGTTCTTCTCAACCTTAACTACTACATCCTCCGCCACTTTATAGGTGTTGTTCCTCTTGCACTTGTAACTGTGAGGCTTGCAGTAGTCGGCTTAAGCTTTTTTGCTAAATCCCTGCAATCAGATTTATGTAAGTATTCAATGTATCCATTAGAAAGCTCATCATACCTGTCATCAAAATCAGTAGAAAGAAAAGCAAGAAGTTTGCTTCAATATTTTTCAACAGGATCCTTAGACAGGATCAAAGGCAAGCTCTCCTCCGCGGCTCCCTCTACTTCTTTGATGCTTCTGCACTATTGCATATCAATAGGCCACTTCATAACTCTCTCAAGTGAAAAGACGACTTCTTCATCATTAACTTGCAACTTCAGTTCCCCCTTCTTCACATCTATATTCGCTCCTGCAGTCGCAAGGAATGGCCATCCCAAAATTAGAGGAACTCTGTCATCTTCTTCTTCTTCCATGCCTAGCACAATGAAGTCTACTGGAAATATGAACTTCCCAACTTTGACTAAGACATCTTCAACTACCCCCTTGGGTAGGTCAAGGATCTATCAACAAGCTGCAATGCTACAGATGTCGGCTTCAGCTCCCCCAAACCAAAGCTTAACGAATACGGAATAAGGCATCAGATTTATACTAGCCCCCAAATCACATAAGACTCTCTTAGCTTGTCTTTCCAATTTCACAGGGTATGGTAAAGCTTCCCGGATCTTTCAACTTCATAGGAAGTTTCTTTTATATCACAGAACTGCAGCTCTCTATCTTATTCATTGACTCAATCCCAGTCAAACTCCTCTTCTTAGACATGATTTTTTTCAAGAACCTTGCATAATTGGGCATCTCTTCTAAAGCTTCTGCGAAAGGAATATTGATATGGATCTTCTTAAACATCTCCACAAACTTCTTGAATTTTTCATCCAATCCTTTCTTCAAAAATTGTTGTGGAAACAGAATAAGATTCTTTGTCTTTGGAATCCCCCAAATATCCCTCTCAAATTCCACTTCTTTTTTTTCTCTTTTCTTGCTGCCTTAGCTATTTGCTACTTTTTCAACTTAACTTCAGGTTCTTTCGACTTTTCCTCAGTTTCAGGCATTTGAAAAATATTCTGGATGAGTTCAGCAGCACGAGGATCGAGATAAAATTCCAACGTTTTTGCTAGAGAAGGGCACGAATTGTGCTGAATTTTCTTGGACTCGTGCCGTAGGCCGTGCCGACCAAAATTGATAGTGTCTCTAGCAAGGCATGAGTCATGCTGTTTGTAGTGCTGGCGGTCCTCGGTGGTCGTGCCAACTGTTCTGGCCTCCGTCGGCTGGCTTGAAGCTCGCGGTGTGCAGTTTTCAGGGCGGCACAAGTCGTGCCATGTGTCAGTGACCACGTGTTCGTTCTAATCCAAATTTTTTACCCCCGTTTCAACTTTAGTTTGTTTCGATGGAATTTTTTGGCCTTCGTACTGCGTTCCACTCCTCAACGTGATAGCCATAACTTGTTCTTTTGGATTCGTCACCGTTTGAGATGGAAACTTACCTTGTTGCTCTAGTCTCCCTACTGCTGCATGTAATTGTCCAATAGAAATATCTGTTTCTTTCTGCTTTTTATCTGTCTCTGCCTGCTTTCAGATTGCTCAGTAGTAGACATCATCAGCTTGACCATCAAGTTCAACTGTTCTCCATGTTGCTTTATCTGCTCCCCCTGTTGCTTCATTAACATTTTTATCTCATCATCTATGGGTGCTTTTCCTTCAATTGGCTTATGGGATGGATCAATTCCTGGAGGAGGTTCTACTGCATTACTTAGGTTAGCATATGACAGATTATCATTCATTCTTTGATTGTTGAAGTTGGAATTTCCTTGGTAACCCCCTTGCTGATTCTACCGGTTGTTTCTCTGATCATTCCTTCCCCACTGCTGATTACTAGACCTGAAGTTCTGTCTATTTCTGTAATCCCCTTGCAAGCTCTGACCCATACCATAATTTGCATCCTCCATCTGATCTTCATCTCCTTCATTACTAGCCTCCTCTCCTTTATTTCCTATTGTGATGCGATCTATCTTCTTATGTAGCTCACTAAGTTGACTTTTTAGTTCTGACATCTCACTGTTGTTGACTTGTACTTCTACTTTTGCCACTTTATCGAAAGCGACTCCATCTGATCTTTCCATAGGCCAATCATACGTGTTAGCTGCCATCTCCTCAAAGATCTCTTCTGCTTCATCCGCTGACTTTATTGAAGATCATCAACCAGCTGTTGCGTCCACCAACACTCTTGATTCATCCCTTAGGCCTTGATAGAAAAAGCCTAAATAAGTGTCTTTTGTAAATCCATGCTGTAGACCATATCGCAACAGGTCCTTGAACCTTTCCCACACTTCATAGAAACTTTCCAAGGCTCCTTATTTAAATAGTGTGATCTTTTGCTTCACCTTAAAGCTCTTGGAGGGAGGGAAGTACTTATTCAAGAACTTATCTGCCAACTGCTCCCATGTAGTACAACATCCTGTAGGAAGGTTATTGTACCATTCTTTGGCTTTCCCCGTTAGTAAGAATGGGAAAAGCCACATTCTGATAGCTCTCCGGAATATTCCTATGCTTCTGCGTCCTTGCATACTCATCAAATAATTGCAGATGCTCACTAGGACTTTCCACAGGATTACCTAAGTGAAGGGATTCCAAAGTCTTATTAGAACTATCTTATATAAATACTTGTTAATTGAATATTATTCGGGTTAATGAGTAGGATAAAGAGTATAACGTCATAGTACCTTAAAAGGGAGATCATATCGGGTTAGAGTACTAAGTGCACGGAAAATAATTGATACTGATAGTACCTAGAAAGGGGGGGTGGATTTATCTCTTGCTCCGAGGCAATTCACACGTGTCATACGCATGTTTGCTTGTGTCTATAGAGTGAACTTGCATGGTTTAGTAATGCGTCCATAGACCATAAGGCAGACTCGGACATCAACACATGAAAAGGAAATTAATAAGTAAAACTGGATGACCCGAAGAACTACCTAATTTCTTACGTGATCACAACCTTATTTTCTCCATTGCTTGTTTATTTAATTTGCTATCTAAATTATTTGTTATTCAGTTTTGTAACTATTCTAAACCAATTTTCCAACATAGCCTTAGTTAATTAGAATATAATTAAATTGATAATAATTCGTTCCTTGTGTTCGATAATCACTTGATCGCTTATCAAAACTACAATTGATATCCTTCATACTTAGGGATTATTTTGTGTGTTGAGAAAACACTCATCAGGTAATTATCCTCAATAAATTAATTACTAATAAATAGCACAAATAATTTCAAATTCTTGCTACATATATTTTACTTCTCATTCAAATTCGATTTCCAAAAGAGTATTGTTATTTGCACACTCATTTTTATTGAATACAACACTTTTAATGAATACACACTTTTTTAATTTTTAATTTTTGAATTTCACTTTATACACCCCCATAAAATTCTAAATTACCCTTATAAAATAAAATTATCCACATCTTATTTATCTCTTAAAACGTTCTTTCTTCTCGATAACCAATATGATAATTTCGAGAGAAAAGATAACGAAGAAGAACACCATTAATGCCTGGCGAATTGGTGAAGGCACTATTTGAAGAACGCCAACGTAGGTAGACTGACTAAATTTTTTTCACATAACATATTCTTTTTAAAGTTTGGCTATGTTAACTTCTAGCCAATAAGATTTATGATCTGGAAATAAGGGAAATAAAAAATAGATAGAATGTTGATAACTATTATTAAGAACATTATCTTAAGCCTTAAAAAAAGAACATTATCTTAAGAGTAAATACCATAATAATAATATATTAAGAACATAGACGAACATTATCTTAAGAGTAAACACCTATCACGTGACCCATTTTTATGTTTGACCAAAAATAAAACATTATTTGATGTAGATTTAATTGAATTTTCGCCATTAGCATTTCAATAAAAAAGATATTAAATCTTTATTAAATGCAAATATTAACATCAATAAAGTACTCCATCTGACTATACATATTTATTCAAACACTCAATAACTAGAAAAAAATCTTAGCGATGAGTAATTATAGGGAAAAAAAGTCTCACAAACGTACAAGTTCATTGTCAATTGATCAAAAAGATATTTATATCTTTAAATATAGACAAATATTTGTTGAACAAATCTCACGGAAAAAATCTCCTCTGATAAATAAGGATAATATTTTCATAAAAATTTAATAATTGAATTGATAAAAATAATAGTAATATTTAGATTAACTTCTAGCCAATGAGAAGTTGGAACTTATTCAATTAAAAAATGGATTGTACAGGTGCTTTGGGACCATTATTGTTGAAAAAAATATTTGGGACTGAAGTCAAGACTATTGAAAGCAAACTCAAACGGGACTGTGATGGGTGGGACTTTTGCAATTTTCTCTGAAATAATAGAACCTCTTTTCTTTAAACTCAGTGGCTTTCTCCCACGTTTCACTTTCTGTGTACGTAGCCCTTTCCAAGAGAATAGTGGCTTCCACAGTACATCATTTCATCGTAGGTAGCCCTATACTGACTGAGGTATGAATACGAGAGGAAAGAATATAGGAATTACTCAACTCACCTCATAAAGAAACTGGATATTATTCTGGAGATGAAAAAATACGCACAAGCAGAAATGATAGACAAATATGTTTAATGCTAATCCTACCATGACATGCGAACATGCAGAGTATAATTCACAGGAAGAAATATTCTTCGTATGAATAAAGAGCAAGCAACAATGAAGATAAAAATCTTATGATCCTTTAGGGAAATAAACTGAATGAACATCAAGAGTTATAGAAGAAATTGCAGCCAACAGTTTTAAGTAAGAACTCATTCCAACACAAATGAACCAACTTTCATTATATTCTTAATAAAATGAAATCGAAAGTAAAGCTACTTAGTAGATTGCCACCTTTTCTTTTGAACCCAAAATTTTGCAACTTTATGATTTTTCAAATCAATTTTTTATTTAGGAGATTTAGTAGGAATTTCTTTATGGTTCCATTTACTCACATGTCCATAATAAAAATCATTATGCATCCTATAACACTAGGATGAATATGACCTTTAACACCACAATAATGACATGCAGGAACAAAATTGGTAATTTTCTGAAAATTCATGTTCTGACGTAAGAACCAGACTTGATGATTTTCAAAAATAGTAAATTTTGGCTATGTTTCAACATGCAACAATTTGACAGAACTAAATCCACTAAAAGGTTTAGAACACTTACCTTGAATTCCAATGCGTGAGAAAACACCTGCATGTTCTTACATTCTGTAGCAATGTGGTTTGGTGTGTCCTTCTATCCCACAACTATAGCATGTTGGGACAATTCCTACTGATTCCAAAGGATGTTTCTTCAGCATAGTTTCAGATTAAACATATGTTCTTTTCTGAGTTTTAGATGATTCTTTTGAAACGTCCATCTGATCCCCCTTGGGTACAAACAACTTGTGAGTTTCTTTCACAAAAGTAGTTTTCGAGTTCTTACACTATTCACCAGTGTACCCCAAATAAAATTTTCCATAACCTTCGCTTCCAGTGAGAATCTCATTCAACTTGGCTTTTCCAGTATTAAGATGATGAATAGATTGGTTTAATCTTTCCAACTCCAATCTGTCATTCTCAATTTGGATGTCATTCTTTTTGACAATTGTTGGATTGTATATTAAAAGTCTAGCTTTTTGTATGAATAATTTTTAAACAATGAATTTGAAATAAGAATCATATGGTCAAATGATTGCATCATATAATTTATTTATATGTACGATGCAATAGTCTACTTACTTTATACTGTAAATAATATGTTGTGCCACAACACGCGTAAGATTATATTATCTGTTTCCTTATAAAGTATAAACAGATGCTCACAATCGAGATAGATGTTGACTCTCTATCGGGATGGTTGTAGTATGATTTGATATTAGTTTGTCTTGATTATAAAATCACATTAGTGCACTTTGTGTATTGAGCAGGACCGTTTGAGATCGTTCAACTTATACTGACTATATAGAGGAACTTAATCTCAGTTATCATGAATGTTCGTGCTCTTAATTCCTATACAATAACCTCAACACGTAAGGCAATATGCATTTATTTGATTCATCAATGAGTGAGATTTACGTGTAATTAAATCAATAAACTCAGTGAGTTGGGAAATAGTGTTGTCTCTATGGTATGCTGTTGATTGTAGAAGGAATCTGTGTCCTATTAAATAGGTTGATGATGTCTCCTTGAGGAGCTCATAAGGATTATCATATAAACCCTGCAGGTGGATTTATTCTGGTATGATAATGAGATTAAATAGTACTACTCTCGGATGAGATATTAATTAATAGAGTTGTCAGTAACTTAATTAATTAATGGGCATTGTATATCTTAAACATGGGGAGACTAACGGGCTCATAATAAGAAGGAGCCCAAAACATAATTTTCGGATTTGAGAGGAAATGCAGCAATAATATTTTAGTGGAATTACATTATTATTATTGGACTTAAGTATAAGTTTTGGGCTGAACTTGGATACTTAAGCCCAATGGAGGTCCGATTCTAATTTCTCCTCCTGGTCCCTATTGTAGCCTGTATATAAGTCATCTCAGCTGTTCTAACCCTAGATGAGACACGTCTAACCATGAGTAGGGTAGAGAGAACAGCAGATTGAGAGGATCTTGAAGATCGTCGCGACTTGGGAATACAACAGAAGATCAAGAGATTGTTTGATGCTACTATTCATCAATTTCTATGATTTTTATAAAATTGTGTGGAACTCCGAATTGGAAGTGTGATATACCTTTGGAAAGCTACTGAAGAGAGGATTGTTTTGGCATAAAGATCATTCAAATCGGAGATTGGATGAGAGAGTTATGCCCAAAACGGTGAGGATGCGAATGTTGCCAGCGAGAATTCATTCTCTTCTTCAACATACCCTGTTGAAAGGTAATTTGTTTCTGTCTTATTGTTTCCGCTGGATTAGAAACGTATAAAACCCTAACGGTTCATGTTAACTAAGCGATCGAACTCCAATAATTGGTATCAGAGCTTTGATTTCATGGTGAAGCGTGACACGTTAGGTTAGGGTTTATGTGGAATATGTAGTTTAACTATAAATTAGAATTGCATGAGAAATAGGATTTTGGTATGATTTGATTATGTCTGTATAATATCTGTATCATCGATGATGATGGAATTCACAAAATCTATTCGTGAAATTATCACGCTTGGGGAAAAGAGAGACTTGGCATGCGGCACCATTGTGGATTGCTTGCCGGGCACTAGGGCGTGCACGAGGCTGGGCGACCTGGTGGGAAAGACGCTCGGTGGGTTGCATGTCTAAGAGCCTAATGGTGCGCGGAGACCAAGAAGATCACCAGGTAAGGCGCTCATTGCAGCGCACGGTAGTCTGCATGTTGATGGGCTGACAGTCGGGCGTGGCACACTGGGAAACAAGACGGGCGTAGCACCCATTGGCATGCACGGAGGTATGCTGAAGCACTCGTTTGTGGAATCAGACG
This sequence comes from Pogostemon cablin, assembly GCA_023678885.1. NCBI lineage: Eukaryota > Viridiplantae > Streptophyta > Magnoliopsida > Lamiales > Lamiaceae > Pogostemon > Pogostemon cablin. The sequence goes on from CM042951.1 coordinate 35,998,791, forward strand.
TATTGCCAGGCTGGTAGGCGAGCTGAAGGCCCGGCGCAGTGCCCGGTGGCACTCCCAATGTGGTACCTGGTGGCGTGCTGTTGCCGAGCATGAGCTTCTGAAGCCAGGCGAATCAGGTGGTGTCCGGGCGAGTATGACGTGATTTGAGCAAATTTGCAAGTTTCCAAGCAAGTAACTGGGCGGTGTGGCAAGCAGGCAGGCGGGCGCATAGTCGGGCATTGTGTGTGGCATCAAACGTGGTTTTAAGAAATCGGGCAGAGCACTCAGTGGTGTGCTCGGAGGGACGCGCGTTGGTGTGCGTGTTGGCGTGCGAGAAACCAGGCGGAGCACCTGGTGGCGTGCTTGGAGGGACGCACGGTGGTGTGCGTGTTGGCATGCGAGAAACCAGACAGAACGCCCGGTAGTGCGCTCAATGTGGTGCACAAATTCTGGCGTGCGGCAGACTTGATGCACAATTGCTGTGTTAAGCAGACTGACATGATTCACTAGCGGCGCGACCGACAGCCATTGTCACCGCGATTGCTGGCAGTGGACTGCGCGAGTGGCAGTGGCGGTGACGACGTCCTACGAATTCCAGTTGATAGTAGCCTGTGACGATGAATGTCTTAGGACACAAGTTATCCGGCTTGTTGCACAAGGCATCGTTTTAAACGCTGGAGTATTGGACAAGTCGTTTTATTTTAACGATTTATTTCCTTATATATAACTGCTATAATTGATTTAAATGTCTATTATTGTTATATATATGGATGCATGTTCTCTGTGATTTACTGCCTTATGTGCTGTAATAGGAGCATGCTAGGTTGCGTATTTTATTCTGAATATTATATGCATGTAAAAACCCTCGGTGTTAAATTACTAAGTAAGAGAGGGGATTGGTTAATAATCCCCGCGTCATCTATTATTGGTTTATAAGTGATGTGAGTAAACTTGCGCGTTGGCAATAGGGCCTTCCTCCATATCGGATGAGTTTACTCACGGATCACTGGTATAGACTTCTTTAAATAATTATTATTTTTAATGTGATGCATATGAACTTGTGTGTTGGCTATAATGCTTTCCTCCTCATCGGATGAGTTTATATGCAGTTCACTGGTACAAACTTATAATTGATGATTGTAGAAAGTTATCCGAGCGTGTGTATACTTTTTCATCTGTAAGACACACAAGTTTGCGCAATGGACTTGGGATCAAATAATGGTGTATACTTAGGTGCAAATAATAAGTATCCTCCCCATCGGAGTCACTGCTATTATTTGTATGGCTAAAGAGGAACCAACTATTAATTATTTTGTCATGAGGTTAGGTTGATAAATAAAATTAATGGGTAAAATCTTCTCTTGTAAATGTTTGGATTTGTATACGTCCACAATATCGTGGCATGCAGATTCACGGTGCTTGAGATGTCCGTGAATTTTATTTTATATTGTTTTGAGGGAATTAATATAAATAGATAAATTCAAAGATTTAATAGGTGCATTTATTTACGTGATTCTCTGTAATTTGGAATGGTTTATTTCACTTATAGTTTACTAAAAGAAATTATATTTACTGGTCCAAAATTAGATGATTAGAAAAGAATCTTGGTTTTGAATTTTACTGCTTAGGAAAACATATGTATTCTCACTAAGGATGTCCTATGATGCCTATTAAAGTCTCTAGTGGAGAGGTGAAAGGTTCATAGAAATATGATGGTCTCATGCGACTCTTCAGATACTTGAGTAAGTTAGAAAGGCAAGAAGTCATGGATAACTTGATGAATGAATTGGAAATGCTTGGAGTAGAAATTGAAGGGGAAACCTATATCAATTTATTCTTCATAATTTGCCTGGATGTTTTGTGCAAGTTCTACCTGAAATACTAGAGGCTGTATTCGGTGGGAACTTCTGACAATACTGTGGCGAAGAAAAATCAAATTTTCATCGAGAGGTGAACAAGGTTAGTATCTTATTCATTAGTTGTTGAAGCATGATTAGTGATGGCGTTTATTAACACGTTGTGTGTAGATACCGAAATCACTAAATGTCTGCTGCTAAGTGATGACGAGTTCATTATGTACATGAGTAATGCTACAAGAATAGTGGCTGTTGCAGTGGGAGTTGTTTATTTATCTTATAAACGTTTGATTATGAGAAATTATCTTTACTTACATTTTCATAGAAAGAATTTCATCTCAGTTTCTATGCATGTACAGATGGATACTCCATTTCATTTAAATGACATGGTCATTATAATGCAGGATGGGGCTATAATCTATTGTGGTATGTTGGTGGACAATTTAAACACTCTTAAATCATGTTTATCCCACGGATGCAACACATAGTAATTAATAATGCATCTTCTAATCTTAGTAAGAGAAAGGAACCTTCGGAGATGAACTAAACATATTTTTTGGCATCTAAGACAAGATCAATTTTACTTGAGTAGGATTCAAAGGTTGATAGCCGATAGACCGATGGGTTTATTTGAAGTGGAAACTATCTGACTTGCGAGTTTTGCTTGGAAGTAAAATGATTAAAGGCCTTTTAAGGTAAAGGGGTTTAGATCCAAAGATATGTTGGAAATAGTTCATACTGATTTAAGGGGTCCTAAGATTATCCTTGTGAAAGGTAGTCATTACGATTTAATCGTGGTGGCTAGTACCTCTTAGGATAGTTTTGGAGCTATTTATCAGAGGATGAGATTAAATCTCAAATTGTCTACACCGGGCATACCCTAACTGAAAGAAAGGGTTCATTATGAGAAAACCTATTCGTCGGTAGCTGTGATAAAGTCGATCTGAATTCTTTTATTTATTGCTGCTCATATTAAATTATGAAGTATAGCATATAGATGTCAAGATAGCTTTCCTGAATGGAAGTCTTGAGAAAAATATCTATGTGAAGCAACCAGTGTGATTCATTGCAAATGGCTAAGAGCATTTTGAGTATAAGCTTAAAATTGTCTATCTATGGACCAAAGCAAGCTTTAAACTTAAAGTATATCTATTTTTATGAGGTAACCCAGTGATATGGTTTTATTCAATACGCGGATGTGTCTTGTGTATTGAAAAGAGTGATGGAAACGTGGTGGTATTTCTTGTATGTAGATGATATATTACTCATTGGAGATAATGAATGAGTATTGTCGGACATATGGGTATGATTGATAAAGCGGTATGAAATGAAGGACTTAAGAGACGTAAAATATATCCTTGCGATCGTGGTGATCACAAGATATGGTGTTATGCTTATCTCAAGCTTTATGAATTGATATAATCCTTACTTATTTAGCATGTGACTTTATCTAAGGAAATGTGTCTTAAGACACAAAATAAGATAAAGTTGAAGAAGGCGGTTCCTTTCGGTAAATAAGGAAACTTAATCTAAGGAATGTTATGCACGAGAATGGATATCTGTTTTGCCGAAGGCATGAACAGTGGGTATCAAGGTAACTCGAAACAAGAATGTTGAACTATGGTTAGACATATATTTATGTAACTGAAAAGGACTAAAAATTATATGTGTGCTTACCGGACATATTCATTGTTTCTTGTGGGTTATATAGATTCAGATTTTTTTAAATCTGATAGGGACGACAATAAATCCACCTCAAGGTTATGTGTTTATTTTGGAAGTAGAGCCATAATATGAAGGAGTGTTGTATAGAAATATATTTCGCACTCCACCATGGAAAAATGATAAATTGGAGCCTCTGAGGCAGCCAAAGTATCTGTATGACTCTAGAGACTTCATGATGGACTTGGATGTATTTTCTGAGTTTGCCCAAGATTATTATAATTTATTATGATAATAATGGTGAAGTTGCAAACTTGAAGGATTCACGAATCCATAAGCAATTAAACACATTAAGCGCAAGTACCACCTGTTACGAGAAATCGTATGATGAGGGAAGGTTGTTGTCGCCTAGATTGCATCGGATGATAACCTAGTAAAATCATTTTACAAGGACCTCAAGGCGAAAGCTTTTGATGGTTGTGTAGTGGGAAGGGGAATCAGATGTATGGCAGTGGAGTTGATAGCATAGTTTTTTAGTATAAGTGGGAGATTGTTGGATTGTATACTAAAAGTTTAGCTTTTTGTATGAACAATGTTTAAACAATGAATTTGAAATGAGAATCATATGATCAAATGATTGCGTCTTATAATTTATTTATATGTACGATGCAATAGTCCACTTACTTTATACTGTATATAATATATTGTGCGACAACATGCGTAAGATCATATTATTAGTTTCCTTATAAAGTATAAACATATGCTCACAACGAGATAGATGAAAAATCTCTATCGGGATGGTTGTAGTGTGATTTGATAATAATTTATCTTGATTATAAAATCACATTAGTGCACTTTGTGTATTGAGCAGGACCGATTGAGATCGTTCGACTTATACTTACTATATAGAAGAACTTGATCTCAGTTATTATGGATGTTCGTACTCTTAATCCCTATACAATAATCTCGACATGTAAGGCAATATGTATTTCTTTGATTCATCAATGGGTGAGATTTACATGTAATTAAATTAACAAACTCGGTGAGTTGGGAAATGTGATCTCTATGGGGTGCTGTTGATTATAGAAGGAATCTGTGTCCTATTAAATAGGTTGATGATGTTCTCTTGAGGAGCTTATAAGGATTATCATGTAAACCTTGCAGGTGGATTTATTCTGGCATGATAATGAGGTTGAGTGGTACTACTCTCGGATGAGATATTAATTAATGGAGTTGTCAGTAACTTAATTAATTAATGGGCATTGTATATCTTAAACATGGGGAGACTAACAGGCTCATAATAAGAAGGAGCCCAAAATATAATTTTGAGATTGGAGCGGCAGTGCAGTAATAATATTTTAGTGGAATATATTATTATTATCGGACTTAAGTATAAGTTTTGGGCTAAACTTGGATACTTTAGCCCAATGGAGGCCAGACTCTAATTTCTCCTCCTGGTCCCTTTTGTAGCCCATATATAAGTCATCTTAGCTATTCTAACCCTAGATTAGATACGCCTAACCGTGAGTAGGGTAGTGAGAACAACAGATTTAGAGGATCTTGAAGATCGTCGCCCACACGACGTCAAGATTGGACTTGGAAATACAACAGAAGATCAAGAAGTTGTTTGCTACTACTGTTTATCAACTTCCATAATATTTCTAAAATTGTATGGAACTCCAAACTAGACGTGTGATACGTCTTGGAAACCCACTGTAGATAAGATCATTTTGGCATAAAGATCATTTAAATAGGAGATTGGATGAGAGAGTTATGCCCAAAACAGTGAGACTGCGCATGCTGCCAGCGAGAATTCATTCCATTCTTTAACATACCCTGGTGAAAGATAATTTATTTCTATCTTATTGCTTTCGCTGGATTAGAAATGCATGGAACCTTAATGGTTCACGTTAACCAAATGATCGAACTCCATCAACAACTTCCATTAAAGTTTATTTCTTTTGCAGTTTACTTAGTTGTGAGTTTTTGGATAATACCTCATCTCGACTCAATTTGAGTTCGATTACATGCCCAGCTTGGGCATATTTTGAGATAATCTGTTTGTAGATGTTCTCTATGTCATTCCTAGTAATTTTTGAATTATCATCAGAAACAATCTGAATCTGAATGTTCAGCATGTTCTAACACGACATGTTCTGACATGATATGTTCTGAAATTTCTGATGTAGCACTCGCTGCAAGACAAAGAATATTTTTAGTAAATGAATTTACCGTAAAATAATTTTTATTACCAGTTTGTTCCCGAACATTGGATCTAGGATTGTTCTAGCCCTTTTGAGAGATGTTCTTACGTAAAAAGTTTGGACATTCAGATTGAAAGTGTCCGAAACTCTACACTCGTAATACTGGATCTTCTTCACTTTAAAACCTGAATCATACTAACTTTTCAATTGTTTCAATAATTTCTTATAACTTTTATTGAGAAGAAACATCTGTCTTTCCAATTTAAATATGTCCATCAATTCATCTTATTATCATCATCACTAGATTGATGAGATTTTTCAGCAAAAAAAGCAACTCCCTTGTATTTGACATCATACCCCATGTTCATCTCAAATGTACGAAAATCTCCTACAATTTCATCTAAACCAATCACTTGGATTTTTCTGAAGGTCTCAATTGCCATCACCTTCTATCTGAATCTTTTTGGGAGAGTTCTTAAAATCTTTTGAACCTGTTTCTGGTAAGAAATAATTTCACCAAGCATGTGAGATTGATTTATGATAGTAGAAAAACGAGTGTAATATGCATCAATATTTTCATCATCTCTCAAGCACAACTTATCATACTCACTCATCAACCTTTATAGTTTTGAATCTCGAACTGAATCAGTTCCTTCAAAATGAAGTTGAAGGATTTTCCAAGCTTCCTTAGCTTCAGTGCACATGACAATCAGACTGTGTTTGTACATATCAACTGCAGTCATGATAGAGTATAAGGCCTTGTAGTTTGCATGGTTGGCTTGTCACTCTTTAACAGTCCATTTCTCTTTGTCTTTAGTAACAACTCTATCTTCCCTTGTGATAGTCGGATGTTTCCATCCTTCTTCAATTGCCTTCTAAAATTCATAACCTAGTGACTGTAGGAACACCGTCATCATGAACTTCCAATAGGGGGTAGTTTGAACCATCTAGTAAGGGTGGTTGATATATGAATCCACCTGAGTATATAATTACAGAAGACGTGTCTTTCCTAGATTTAACCCGTTAAAAACGGGTACTGGTCCTTGATGCCAATTGATAGAAAAATAGGCTCGTGTGTGCTGATGTTCTTACTGAAGTGAGAATCAAAAGTATGTTATAATAGAGCATAAAAAAATATCAGCGAAAGACTTTAAAACACACAATCTAAACAAATGCGGGATATGCCCTGCCTTATCCCTCAGATCTCTTTCATTAGAATTGTACAAATATTTCAACCTAGTATCTAAGAACTTCGTTCTATGCTAATTGAAAATACCTACAACTTCTAAGTACTTATCTGGCCACCATGTGGACTTGACAGCGTACAATGGCTCCCTCCAACGCTGCTGCTATGAGATCTCCCGAACTCGATAGACGAACTTCCTCTCGGAATCCGTATCACATGAATGGAAGTATAAACACATAATAATGAAACCTAATTCTAACTCTCCAGAATATATTAATACATTAAGAACAATGGAAAGGGAATATAACATAATATACGTGGGGAGACTTGCACAAAAGAGAGATGTGTTCTTCAATGCATTGGGATCGCTAGTTATAGAAAAGAGTCGATCCCGCAATCTCAGAACGCTGAATTCGTAATTTTCTAATCAGAAAAGCCCAATGTGATCTTCTATGAGAAAAGCCCAATAAGATTCACAATGTAACACAGGAATTAATATCTCTATAAATATCTTCAAATCTTGATCAAATCTTAAATATGAAAATATAATCTTGATCTGTAGATATCATTTCCTTATATTCTCTTCCATCGCTACTTAATTTAAACTTATCCAAATATAAACTATTTGATTTAATGCCAATATAGAAAAAATATATCATAATTAAATATAACAAATACTCCATCCGTCCACTGTCAATCTATCAATTTTACCATTTGGGTCATCCATCCTTAATCTATCCATTTTTCTTTTTGGACTATAGGACCCACACCCTCCACTAATACAAATAAAATATGGGACCCACATACTCAACTAATACAACTACCTATTACACATAAAATAATAATACTTTTTAATCCACGTGCAAAAAGCAAATGGATACATTGAGGATGAACGGAGGGAGTATAATTTTTCAACTGTAACTCACATGAGATGTGTAAGTGTCATTAATTGTATAATTAAAAAGTAAAGGAATTAAATACAACTATTGTCCAGGTTTAAAACTTTTCCTTTTAAGTGTAATTTTTTCTCTTTGTTATGTGTCATCTATCTAAGAGTGACACAAAAGATGCTACGCTAAAATAATGTAGGAAACCAAGCCGATTATGCGAGATAGGCAATTTTATGAGTTGATTCATTGTTAAAATATGATTTTTAGATAATTAAAGTATATTCTTTTGATGTAGTTAAATATGTTTCACTAAGTATAATGAGAGATGTATTAACGTGAGATTTTAAGATGATTATAATATAAACACTAAAGTATAATGTGTGATATTAAATTATTGTTTTAAGATTTTTAAAATATGATTTACCAAGTATAATGTGATTTATAAAAGTATGATTTTAGTAAATCATATTATATAAATTTTAAAATTATCCTTTATTAAATTACACATCATATATACTTTGTTAATAATATTTTAACCCCTTAAAATCATACTCTAACTATCTTAAATTATATTTTAATGATAGATCAAATCTTGAATTTATTAGTCTAACCATCTCACAAAAACTTGAGAGTGATATATAAATATATATATATATATATATATATATATATATATATATATATATATATATATATATATATATATATATATATAATTTTTTTATCAAATATTTCTTTTTATTAAAAATGTTGTTCTCTGCATTCCATTAGAGTTTGGCAGGTTTGTGTAAATACAGAGGTTAAAAAATATTTTTTGATGATTTTTAAGGGTAACATAATTTTTTATTACTTTCTATGTCCCAAGGTGAAAATGTTGTTCTCTCCATTCCATTAGAGTTTGGCAGGTTTGTGTAAATACAGAGGTTAAAAAATATTTTTTGATGATTTTTAAGGGTAACATAATTTTTTATTACTTTCTATGTCCCAAGGTGAAATGTTGTTCTCTGCATTCCATTAGAGTTTGGCAGGTTTGTGTAAATACAGAGGTTAAAAAATATTTTTTGATGATTTTTAAGGGTAACATAATTTTTTATTACTTTCTATGTCCCAAGGTGATTTACACATAGATTGAAGTAAATTATGTGTATTTAGAACGGTAATATTTTTTTAAAATAATAAAGTGTATTCAAATGTTACTTAAAACATTTGATATTGCATTATTTGTTTCGTGTCTCGTTTGACTCATTTCTTTAGACGTCTAATATGATCTTGGATATATACAAAAGTAATTGCTCTAATACAAATTACTAAAAGCAATGATTAACCCCAAAGAAACTAGAGCTAGTGTACTCCCATAAATACATTGTAAAAGAAAGTAAAAGAAAAAAAGAGATGACTAGACACCATGATTGGCACGTCGCCTGGGCTGGCGGCGACGGTGGTGGTTGCCGCCATGGAACTTCATCTTCCCTCTGAGCCTGCCGGTGGTTTGGAACAAAATCCTTTCGGAAGGAAGAATGAGACACTCGGGAGGGGAGACAGGATACCTAACGTTGTCATAGCAATAAGAGTAATACATGTACTTCTCTCGGACCCATTTCATGGTGTTCCGAGCCTCAGGGGTGATGGCGAAGTCGTGGTTGGCGAGCAGGCTAGCGATGGAGTCGGTGCAATTGGAAGACAAGAGCTGGTCGGAGGGATCCACGACGCAGCCCTGGAGCACAAGGTCTTTGAACTCGGCGGCGAAGGGCTCGTATTGGTAGTCCACTTTCTCTTTTCCGCCGTTGGTAGCCCAGCTGGAGGCATCCCAGATGGTGGCGTACACGGACATTGGCTTCGATGGGTAGTCTCCTCTCATCGCTGCATTCTTCACTACTTCACGTATTGGGATCTTGTCCACGTAGAATCTGAATCCATGCACATCCTATATTAATATAATTAATTCCTCAAATCTGATATGAGACGAATATAATAAAAAATAAGGGAATTCGAATCAAGCATGTTTTTTTTTTTTGCATTTTGGTTAAGGGAATTCGAATCAAGCATGTTTTTTTTGTTGCATTTTGGTGTTTGCGAATCATTTGATGATTAATATGTAGAATATAATAAAATGTATACAATATAAGAAAATATCAACCAAACATAAATGTTGAGATTTTAATTTCTATATATGTGTCACTTATCTAACTATCACCGGTGGATATAGGGGGCTATGGCCTACAACTGTACCCCAAACCAACACCCCCTCTCTAAAATTGAAATTATATATATATATTTCCTTTGTCCCGCATTAACATTGAAGTTTGCTTTTTGCACGGAGATTAAGAAATATAATATTTTAATGTGTAGTGAGGTGAGAGAAATAATATTTAATATAAAGTGGGTAGTTGTATTAATGTTGTGTGTGATTCCTAAATGGAATAATTGATTGTTTTGTGTGGATTTAACAAAAAAAATGAAACGTAAACATTAACTTGGAACAACCCAAAATGAAAAATGTAAACCTTAACATATGACGGAAGGAGTATAAATTTGTATGCTAACTAATTTGTATCCCAAAATTATTAAATTAACACAAATTTATGCTTAATTTATTATTTTAATAAATTTACATTATAAATTATGATGGTAATTTCTTATATTATTTTTTGCATATGAAAATTCGACGGTATCAATAATAGTAATAATTTTAGGTTGTGTTTGGATGAGAGGATTTGAGGAGGGATTTATAAATCATTCCCTCAGATCCCTCCTTCATTTTTGGGTGACACTTGAAATCAATGAATTTATAAATCCAAGATTTTAAATTAATGGATTTAATTTTGAATTTTTTTAATTATTTTTGAATGTATTTCAAATCCTCACTGAAACCGTGTCATTTGAAATCCTTCCGTTGTTGTGTAATTAATATATTACTTATATATATATATATATATATATATATATATATATATATATATATATATACTCCCTCCGTCCCACCGAAAGGTCACCATTTTACTATATTGGGCGTGCCATCCAAATATCACAATTTCCCACTTTTAGTAAAAAGGTACAACATGTGGCCCACCACTCACTACTAATACAACTACCCATTACACATAAAATAATATTACTTCTTAATTTATCCACAAAAAGCAACCGGTGACATTTGAGTTGGACGGAGGGTGTATAATATTTTTTTTTTAAACTCTACCGCCCAGTCTACCCCCCCCAACACAATTTTTTTTTTATAAAAGTTTAGATTTTAATTATAAAAATATTATCACCCAACCCTAACCCCCTACACCCTACACCCTTACCCACCCCCCAACAAATTTTTTTTTTTTTTATAAAACTTTACATTTTAGTCATAAAAATATTACCATCCATCCCTACCCCACCCAATCAAGAAATATTTTTTTATAAAGCTTTACATTTTAATCATAAAAATATTACCAACCACCCATACCCCTACCCACCCACCCCAATTTTTTTTTTTAAAAAAAATTTTTGTTTTTATTTTTTAAATATTAAAATTTAATTTTTTTTAAAAAATTTGACCGGGGGGGAGGGGGGGAGTGGTGAGATGGGAGGTGGGGTGAGTGGATGGATAGGAGGGTAGGATTGGATGATAATATTTTTATTATTTAAATATTTAGTATAATAAAATTTTATTATTTTTATTTATTATATATAAAATTCTATTTTAAAAAGAATTTTTGAATTATGGATTTGAAATCCTTTCAAAAATCTATAATTTATCCAAACAGTGGAATTCAAATGAATTGATTTAAAATCCAAAGAATTTAAAATCCACTCATTTTCAAATCTATTGGATTTGAAATGACCCAATTCAAACATAACCTTAGAGTATTGATTTACTTATTTTACCATTTTTAATATCAAATACTCCCTCCATCCCTCTAATTATTTTATAATTTTCTTTTGATTCATTTCTGTACTTATGTACGTTTTTTAAAATGGTAAAATATCCACTTTTTACAAAAATTTAAGCAACTTTACACATTTTTAAGCATAAAAATTAATTTTTCTTAATCTGCGCACACAAAAATATGTGTATTCCTTATGTTGACGGAGTCAGCAATATTTTTAAAATTACATGTCGGATCCCTAATTTCTTTTTTCTAGATCTGTTGTTGCTAATTAAATAGGAAATATAACACTAAAATGTAGCATGATATTCGAGAATGAGATATCACGAATGAAAGGAATAATACCCGAATTAATACCTAATATATAATAAAAGGAGGTATATTGTCTTAAATTAAGAGAAATTAGGTATGAATTAGCAAGAATGAATGTGATTGAGATGAATGAAGGTAGTTGTAATTAGAGAGGTGGATTGGAATGATTAGTGCTTACATAATTTTAGTAGGGGTCCAAAGAATGCTGTAGCGATGAGAGTCATTAGTGGGGTCGAACCACATTCGATATCTTTCCTCCCTCCCACGCGACACACTTCCATTGCCATACATGTTGGTCTGAAACCTCCATGGCTTTCCCTTTATGTTCCCAAGGAACTCGATGTCTAATTCGTCGTGGTTCCGTTCGAAGGTGTCCACGTTCGATGTCTACAAAACCATCCAATATTAATGTCAGCCAATCATGCCTGAATGCATCTTAATTCGTGAATATATATGACTTACGTAGAATGCTACGACAATGCCGGCCGTATGTTGGGATGGCATCTTAATGCTGGCGCTGAAGAAGCCGTAGTTGTAATAATCGGATGATATAATCCCAGAACCTGCAAAACTATTACTCATCACGTGATTTCATGCATGCATGCAGACTTAGTCGTCTTATTACGGGTATGGGCGGGTACGTACCCGACAGACGGTTGAGGAGGAGCCGGACTGTCCTGTCGTCCGCTGATCTTTCGATGTTAAACGGGCTGAATAACGGAGAATACGACTCTTCAAATCTCAAGCTTCTCACATTGAAACCTGCAGAGGTGGTGGCGGTGGTGGTGGTGGTGGTGGCCGCTGTGGTGCTGCCTATTATGAGGATGAGAGAGAGATGAAGCACCACCTTTTCTTTTGGACATAAATGCATCACATAATCCATTCCTTCTTTTACTCTTTCTTCCTTAAACTTAATTTCTTGTTTTTTTCACCCTCTCTCTTCCCAAATTCCTTACAACTCTCTCTCACACATACCTAAAAAAAAGACTACTTGTATCATCCAAGAGAAAATGAACAAAACTTATACTTGTATTCTCCTTTTTTCTCTGTGTTACGCTCATTAAAGAGGCCGATCACAAAGAAGATATTATACCAAATTATCACAAACTTCTTTTAATGTTGATTTTTGGTGTCACGGAGTATTATAAGGTAAGAACAAATTTTGTATTTATAATAAAATAAATACAAGAGAATTACAATAATAATCCAAAGTATTAAACTTGATAATTTAGAAAACAATCTCTATCTATCCTCTGATTCTTCTCTCGAACCAATTTGACTTTGACTTTGACTTGTTGTGTTGATAGCGTTGACTGTGTATGTTGAGTCGGATCTTCAGTTGAAGCTTGTCCGAACTCGGATTTGGGATTTTATAACGTTAATCCAGAGACGTCGAGCCTTTATTTGGATTAAACGTACTTGATCCGAAGAACACTCGATTTGGGGGGCTTAGCACCTTAATCCCGAGTCGTATGCCGTTCTTGGCGTGAAGAACACCGAAGAACTTAGTTTATGAAGAATGCTTGATTTGGGGGGCTCCGCACCTTAATCCCGAATCGTTTGTCGTTCTTGACTTGAAGATGCTTGAAGATCTCAAGGGAGCACTGCTCGTGTTCTTGATCTCTTCAGAGCATTTTTATCTTCAGGTCTTTTTAATGTGTGTGGAATGAATGGAAGAGGGCTCCTTATATAGGTGGAGGGTGAGGACGTCCCATAAATAACTCGAAGTTTGATTGGTCCGATGCTGATTTGACCTGATTCTGCGGGCTTGGGCCTTTCACTTGCTTAGGCTTTAAGTCAGACTTATTTGACTGGATCTAGCCTAATTATCAATTATTTACTCATTTATTTTAGGAATAAATTTATTTAAATCCCTTAATAAATAAATAATTAATTGATAATTATTGCATTAACTTGCCACATATTTTCCTTTAATAGGCAATAAAATTCAAGTGCCTACAAATGCCCCCTCGCATTTTGTTCACAGACGCCTTTGTGTTGAAGTGAAAAAATTACGATAATCCATTCTTGTTCAACATGATTGAATTTTATTGCTTGTCTCACCAACTTGATATGAGTAGCCTGAATTATGACTGAACTTAGCAGAGTACTATGCTGCCTACGTACCTCTTTGAAGAGGATCAAGTCATAACGTAGTTCAAGGAACATGATTTGGTTTGAATGGGGGGCACCGTACACATTTTATACTCATGCGTACCAGAAGTAACATGCAGTTTATGCTCGTGCATTATGGAGCGTTGAATTGAATTTGCTGACAGTTTATACTCATGTCAATGAGTCTTACTTTTAAACTTGTAGATAGTTTATACTCGTATCAAGGAGCCTTGTGTGGACATTTTCACTCATGTCGAGGAGTATTGTGTGAACAGTTTTTGCTCGTGCCGAGGAGCTTTATGTGTAGAGAGTTTATTCTCTTTCCAAGGAGATTTTATTTGATGTGTAGATAGTTTATACTCATATCAAGGAGTATCAAACATGTAGAGAGTTTTGTCTCTTCTCAAGGAGATATGATTTGATGTGTGGACAATTTATACTCATATTAAGGAGTATAGTGTGGATAAGTTTAGCTCGTATCGAGGAGCCTTGAATTTGATTTGTGTTAGATAGTTTAATCTCGTATCGAGGAGCCTTGAATTTGATTTGTGTTAGATAGTTTAATCTCGTATCAAGGAGCATAGTATTTGATTTGTAGACAGTTTTAGCTCGTATCAAGGAGCGTTGTGTGTAGAGAGTTTAGTCTCTTCCCAAGGAGATTTGATTTGATGTGTAGACAGTTTAAACTCATATCAAGGAGCATTGTGTGTAGATAGTTTTAACTCGTTTCAAGGAGCTTAATTTGGGATTTTTAGATAGTTTAAACTCGTATCAAGGAGCATAGCTTGTAGATAGTTTTAGCTCATATCAAGGAGTATAGCATGTGGACTTGAGAGATTTCAGATAGTTTAAGCTCGTATCAAGGAGCGTAATGCAAACAGTTTTTGCTCATATCAAGGAGCATTGTGTTTAAGTTTGTCAAATGTTCATTGCCCCCAATCTTGGGATGCACTATTTTTTCTTGCTTCAACTTCATTTCTATTAATTTTTATAGAAATTGCAGCCTTTGTTTGTGGTTCCTCTTCCAATGGCTCATCGAAGGACATGTATTCAAACTCGTAAGAGTCTTGAATAGAGGGCCATTCGATGTCATTTGATGTCAGGATTAACTCCATATCTTGAGCTCTTGAAGCCAACTCTTCAAAAGTTTTAGGCCGAATTCCTAGGAGTATGTAGCTAAGATTCTATTGCATCCCTTGAATGCACATTTCTATAGCTGAAGTTTTTGATAGCTTTTCTTTGCAATTGAGGCTTAGACTTCTCCATCTATTGATCTAATCGATGGCATATTCTTCATCTCTTTGACAAGTATTTGTTAGCTCCATTATGCTAACAGTTCTTCGTGTGCTGTAGAAATAGTTGTGGAATTCTTTTTCCATTTGCCCCCAACTGTCAATGGAGTTAGCTTTCAAGTCAATGAACCAATCAAAGGCATTTGCTTTCAGAGATCGAAAGAATTACCTCACCATGTGATCCCCGTAGGTCCTAGCATCATTGCATGTCTCGACGAAGTGCGACACATGTTGTCTTGGATTACCTTTGCTGTCAAATTATTGAAACTTGGGAGGTTGGTAGTTAGTTGGCATCCTCAAGTTATCAATCCTCTTTGCATATGGCTTGGCGTAGGTTGAAGAAGATTTGGAGCTCCTTTCAAACTTATCTTTTATCGTATTTATCACGATATTTTTTAGTTGGTTGATAGGAAGCGTTCTGTCAGTTAAAACTTGTATCTTAACCTCAGCTGGCTTTTCTTCAGGTGAATGATGTTTCGTCGAGTCTTCCTCCTCGTGCTCATCCTCAACTTGTTTCTTATTTGTACGGCTTGTCTCTGCATTCTCCATTTTCTTTATAAATTTCGAGATTTTTAAATCTTGAGCTTCCATGTGCTTGTTCAGTCCTTCAATGGCTTTCGTCATACTTTCGATTTGATCATCAATGGTCATAGAACTTGTCATCATCACTGCAGCTTCAGTTGAGACAGGTGGTGAGCTTGGCGTGGAGCGAGAAGTTGAGCAGATAGAGTTATCTTCACCATCTTTGTCGCTGTGCAATGGCTTATTGAGAGTAATCTCCACCATACGATTTGTCTTTGAGGAGCCTTCAGACATACTTATTGTAACGACTTCAACCTTTTAAGTTTGCAACTTTGGAGTCTTTGATGCAGTAGTCCTTCGTATCGTAATCTTTAGCGGAGTCATAACTTGCGTCTTCACAGCTTGTAGCTCTAAAGGCTTTGAGGTAGATGACCTTTTTATCGCGATCCTAAGAGGAGTCATACTTTGTATCTTTTTGCTTATTGAGAGAAGAGATGAGAGGTAGAGACTGTCCCACTAGGCGTGCCAAAATTTATAACAACAAATTTTGTATTTATAATAAAATAAATACAAGAGAATTATAATAATAATTTAAAGGATTAAACTTGACAATTTAGAAAACAATTTCTATCTATCTTCTGATTCTTCTCTCGAACCAATTTGACTTTGACTTGTTGTGTTGACCGCGTTAACTGTGTATGTTGAGTCGAATCTTCAGTTGAAGCTTGTCCGAACTCAGATTTGGGATTTTATAACGTAGAGGCGTCGAGCCTTTGTTTGGATTAAACGTACTTGATCCGAAGAACACTCGATCTGGGGGCTTAGCACCTTAATCCCGGATCGTATGCCGTTCTTGGCATGAAGAACACCGAAGAACTTAGTTTATGAAGAACGCTTGATTTGGGGAGCTCCGCACCTTAATCCCAAATCGTTTGTCATTCTTGACTTGAAGATGCTTGAAGATCTCAAGGGAGCACAGCTCGTGTTCTTGATCTCTTCAGAGCATTTTTGTCTTCAGGTCTTTTTAATGTGTGTGTGGAATGAATAGAGGAGGGCTCCTTATATAAGTGGAGGGTGAGGACGCCCCATAAATAACTCGCAGTATGATTGGTCCGAGACTGATTTGACTTGATTTTGCGGGCTTGGGCCTTTCACTTGTTTAGGCTTTAAGTCAGACTTATTTGACTGGATCTAGCCTAATTATTAATTATTTACTCATTTATTTTAGGAATAGATTTATTTAAATCCCTTAATAAATAAATAAATAATTGATAATTATTACATTAATTTGCCACATATTTTCCTTTAATAGACAATAAAATTCAAGTGCCTACACATACTTCCTCCTTTCCTTCGCGAGATTAACTTCTTCTACACAATATATACATAAGTAGTTTAATAAAAAATATTTTTTTTACCAATTTTATTAATTTTTTAAGGGGTAAAATAGAATTTTTAAGTTATAAATATTCTCTTCTACTCAAAATAGTTTTTACGTTTAGCTTGACACAAAATTAAGAAAAATTTTACTTTTAAGGATATTATAATAATATTAAAAATAAATAAATGATAAGGTATGTTAGGTAAGAGTGGTTTTGTCGTAAATAAGTGTTATGGAAATGTTAGTTGCTTTGACTTTTTACTTTTTTTTTGAAAGGTGTATAAAAATTTTTTGGGAAAAACCAAAATGAAAAGGGTGAACACTTTTGTGAGTCGAAGAGAGTATATTAATATATATAAAAACGTGTATGTATTTTTTGTGGGAGTAATTTTTTAAATTAAAGAGTATTTTGAAGTTATTGGATTGATGTGATGTTTCATTTTTGAGAAGCTTAATGAAGTTAATTATGGAACGGATAAAAACGGAAAGTGTTAAAATAATATCGGGATGGAATGTATATTTTGTTGTTTTGAGTTTAGAGCTTGTCATGTATGTACACTTTCATTAAATCTGCAAAGAAAGATTACTGATGTGTATAAAGTTCTTTGGATAATTTGACAGTGGTGTTAGATAACCTATTTATTTCAGAGTCTCCTACTAGATTATTGAAGATTTGTCACATTGAAGAGAAAAGAGAATCCATTTATGGTCGGGTTGTGGATGTGTGTTGTGTGGATAATATGGAAAAACAGAAATTATATTGTTGAGAGGTAGACACTTGCATAGGTGAGTCAGCAATACAGACATATAAGTTTTGATGTGAGAATGGAATGAGCCTTTATTATGGAAGCAGGCCTGATTTGTGATCAGATTTCTTTGTAAGCAAGATTATGATATGATACGCATGATTCTGCAAATCATATATTGTCTATATATATGTCATATGTGATTTTATCCATATATAAAAATATCATGTATTGAGTATATATGTAAGTTAAGTTCATACTTCATCGTTGTAACCCAAATCAATAAGATCATCTTCTTCCTTAAGAGTGGATGTAAGCAATTGTCGAACCACTATAATTATTTCTAAGTTTTCTTTTATTCTTTAAACAATCTGCATAAGTGTGTGTGCATGTGTTTTTACACGTTAAGATCTTACACATGTTTCATAAGAATTGGCGCCGTCTATGGGAAAGTAAGCCACAAACGACTGTTTGAAGAAGGTGTCACCATGGTCACGACAAAGTTTAATATTGAGATGATTTTAGAGAAATCAGACTTTAGTTTACAGAGGATGAAGATGGAGGTAATCCTTATTCAACAAGGATTATCTGATGCCTTGAAGTTGTTGCCAGCATTCCAGGCTGTTGAGGTTGACGGGGTTGCAAAGGTAGCAGATCAAGAATCGCAATCAAAGGGTCGTAGTGCGATTATACCGTGTCTTGGAGATAAAGCTCTAAGAGAAGTTTCAAAGGAAGTCACTGCAAGGGGGGTTTGGAAGAAACTTCAGGATCTTTACATGGTGAAGAGACTGGCAAACTGTCTATATATAAAGCAGAAGTTGTACTCGTTCAAGATGACAGAAGATAAGCTATTACTTGTACAGTTGATAATTTCAACAAAATCATTGGAGATTTGGAAGCCAATACTTGTACAGTTGATGATTTCAACAAAATCATTGGAGATCTGGAGAACATAGATGTTGTTCTTGAAGATGAAGACTAGTCCTTGATATTAGTCTTTGGAGAACATCAAAGATACCTTGATGTATGGCAACAAGGACTCAATCACACTGGATCAAGTGCAGATGGCATTAAAATCAAAAGAACTTCAGAAGAATTCTGATGCTCAAATTGCTGGTGAAGGTTTGATGGTTAAGAAACAAAGCCAGTGGAATTAATATAACAAGAAGGAAGGTGCGTATAAGAAGAAACCAGAGCAGAAGGATCAGAGTATATCAGCCGATGATGATAGTAATGATTTCTTTCATTGTAACAAACCTGGCCATTACAAGAAGCAATGTCGCAAGTGGAAAGCAATGGTGGCAAAACAGATAGCTAAAAGGGAAGAAAATCAGAAACCTCATGCAAATCAGGTGATAGAAAATCAAAGTAATTCTGATTCTGATTTCATTGAAGCTTTTCTATCTGTTCTAGTTCTGTTCCAGGTGAATGGGTCATGGACTCAAATTTCACATGACATCCATAAAAGATTAGTTCACTGATTTGAGGTCATATCATGAAGGATCAGTTTTGTTGGGCAATGATCAAGCCTGCAAGATTGAGGGGATTGGTTCTATCAAGTTGAAGATGTTTGATGGAGCAGTCATACTTCTGACAAGAGTTAGATATGTACCAAACTTAAGGAGGAATCTCATATCCTTAGGTATGATGGATTCTCAAGTGTACAAGTTTCAGTCAGAAGGTGGCATTCTTACAGTCATGAAACGCAGTTTAGTGGTGATGAAGGGAATTAAGAAACATGATCTTTATTTCCTTGAAGACTCTGTGGTTTTTGGACAAAGCAATGCTACTCTAGACCAAGATAGTGTTCACGTTTAGCACGGCAGACTTGCTCACATAAGTGAAAGGGGGTTACAAGAGTTAGCAAGACAGAAGCTATTAGAAATAATTTCAAGTTGCAAGCTGCAGCAGTGTGAAGATTGCATTCTAGACAAGTCTAAGAGGTTAAAGTTTAGTACTGCAGAACACAATACTAAGGCAAGGTTTGATTACATACACTCTGATCTATGCGAGCCATCGAGAAGTACAACTATAAGATGTGGAAGATACTTCATATCTTTCATTGATGACTTTTCAATAAAAGTATGGGTAAGAATCTTGAAGTCTAAGGATGAGGCATTTTCAAATTTTAAGGTGTGGCTTACAGAACTTGAAAATCAAACAGAAAGCAAACTTAAGTGCTTGTGAACAGATAATGGCCTTAAGTTTGTATCAGAGCAGTTTAATAATTACTGTAAGGAGAAGGGGATTAAAAGGCATAAGACTGTGCCTGGTACTCTATAACAAAATGGTGTGGCTGAAAGAATGAATCAAACTCTTCTTGAGAGAGTAAGATGCATGATGAGTAGTGGAGGATTTTCAAAAGGATTCTGGGGTGAGGACAACAGAAGCTTACCTGATCAATTTATGTCCGTCTGCAGCTCTTAAGTTCAAGCCACCTTAAGAAGTTTGGTCTGTTAAAACACCTAATTACAATTATCTGAGAGTAATTGGCTGTCAAGCATATGCACATCTGAAACAAGACAAACTTGATCCAAGAACTATCAAGTGTGTACTTGTTGGTTATCCAAAAGAAGTAAAGGGATATAAGTTGTGGTGCTATAAAACTAACAAATTTCTTGTTAGTAGGGATGTTACTTTCAATGAAGAAAAATTGCCATTAGTTGAAAGGACTACTAGAACATCCATTACTCCAGATAAATTTGAGCTTGAGGTGGAGTTTAAGAAGAAGGAAATGCAACAACAAGAAGGTGTTTAGGCTGATGAACAAGTGGAAGAAGTAGCAAGAGAATAGGAAGAGTCATTTGGTGTTGCTAGAAATACTCTGAATATCTATCAGCTGGTTAGAGATAGATTAAGTAGACAAATCAGGGCACCCGCTGGATACATTGAGGCTGATATTGTGTTATATGCTCTGCACGTAGCATCTGATGTTGAAGTATATGAGCCAAGAACATAGTCAGAAGCAATATCAGGGAAGAAGGGCGATAAATGGTTAGGTGCAATGGAAGAAGAGCTACTTTCTTTACAAAAGAATAAAACTTGGATTGTTGTAGATAAGCCTGATAATCAGAAGCTTGTTGGTTGCAAATGGATATATAAGAAGAAGCCCGTGACCAGTAAGGAAGGTGGGATCAAATATAAAGACAAGTGGCAAGGGGTTTCTCTCAAAAGGAAGGAGTATATCATAATAAGATTTTCTCTCCTATGGTGAAGCATTGTTCTATTAGACTACTGCTAGCCATTGCGAATCAGTTTGATCTTGAGTTACATCAAATATATGTATTTATAACATTTTTACATGGAAATTTGAATGAGGACATTAACATAAAATTACCTGAGGGAGTAATTGTTGAAAATGTAGAGGATAAAGCTTGCAAGTTAATCAAATCACTGTATGGGTTGAAACAAAGTCTCAGACAGTGGTACTTAAGGTTTGATGAGTATATCATATCATATGGATTTAAAAGAAGCTCATATGACAGCTATGTGTACATAAGGTGTGAAGAAGTGAGCTACATATACTTGTTACTGCATGTAGATGACATTTTGATTGCTTGCAAGAGTTTTATATCTGCAGTAAAAGAAACTCTGAGAAAAGAGTTTGAAATGAAGGATCTTGGAGAAGCTAGTGTTATACTTGGCATGCAGATCAGTAGGAACAGATCAGCTGGAACTTTGATCTTACATCAAGAGTCATATCTGATCAAAGTTCTTAAGAGGTATAACATGAATCTTTGTAAGTTCATTTCTGTACTAGTGAAGCAGGGATTGAGTCTATCTCTACAACAAGGACCTCAAATAGATGAGGAAAATGCAAAGATGGACAAGATACCATATGCTAGCACCGTTGGCAGTTTAATGTATGCAATGGTGTGTTGTAGGCCAGGTTCAGCTTATGTGATGAGCTTGGTTAGTAGGTTTATGAGAAAGCCAGTGCTGCTACATTGGGAAACAGTAAAGTGGCATTGAGATATATAAAAGGAACAACATCATCAGGCTTAAAGTCTAAGAAGTTAGCAGTTTGCGATCAGGCTATTATGGGCTATGTTGATGCAGATTATGCAACTAATCTTGACTCTAGGAAGTCCTTGATAGGGTATGTATTCAATATATTTGGTTCCATAGTGAATTGGAAGGCTACACATCAACATGTAGTTTTTCTTTCAACTACTGAAGCAGAATATGTTGCACTTACAGAAGCAGTCAAGGAAGGAGTGTGGCTGATTTGGAATTTTGAGGAAGTTCGGGATTCAACAAGATGTTGTTGAAGTGTTTTGTGACAACCAGAGTACTCTTCATCTTTCCAAACATCATGGCTATCATGAAAGACCCAAACATATTGATGTTAGGTTGTATTTCATAAGAGATATGATTGAGAAGATGTTAGTTTCTGTGAAGAAGATCAAGACATCAGATAATCCAGATGATGCTATTACAAAGGCTTTACCAGCTCTCAAGTATGAGCTGTGTAAGAGCTTGTTTGGTATGAATTGGAGTGGTTAGAAAGGTAGCTGTATCCCGTAAAGCAGCAGGTTGGGGAAGTAAGAATTATGATAAGGTGATGCAAGGTCTAAGGTGGAGTGTTGTTGAGAGGTGGATGATGCGTAGATGAGTCAGCAATACACACGTACAAGTTTTGATGTAAGAACGGAATGGGCCTTTATTATGGAAGCAGGCCTGATTTGTGATCAGATTTCTTTGCAAGCAAGATTATGATCGAAGATATGATATGCATGATTCTGCAAATCATATATTGTCCACATATATGTATGTGTGTGTGTGATATTATCCATATATAAGAATATCATGTATTGAGTATATAAATAAGTTAAGTTCATTTTCATCGTTAAAACCCAAAACAATAAGATCATCTTCTCCCTTAAGAGTGGATGTAGGCGCGCAGTTGCCAAACCACTATAATTGTTTCTAAGTTTTCTTTTATTCTTCAAACAATCTGCATAAGTGTGTGTGCGTGTGTTTTCATACGTTAAGATCTTGCACACGTTTCATAAGAGAGATATAATATTTAATGATGGTAAATAGAAAGCACGGTATATAGTAGATGAAGTTTGGTATGCTTGGAAGAAGAGGATGATCAGTCATGAATCACATTATAAAGAATGGTCGGTTTATCCTCTTAGCCATCTTATGTAATTCTTTTCTTTGATTGGTTTTGAGTTTTCTTGGAGATATAAATATATAGTCATATTGGTTGTTTTTAAAATCAGATTGATATTGTTGGTTAATACTTTTTGGTTGTACTCTGTAATTATAGGGTATTTCTCATACCCAATTGGAATGAAATTCTATTTTCTTGAAAAAAAATTAAATCGGTACCAAATGGAATACTTTAGATTCTATGCCAAATATTGTGTGAATTTGTACAGGAAGCACTACAAACTATACGTCAGATATAGTAATTTGCGATGGATATAATTGTCACAATTGTGACGAACTTAGTGATGATCACAATGTGAATTTGTGACGAAAATCAAGTAACTGTTAAAGACACCGACACTTTGTGATGATATTTGTGATGAGATTTTTTGTGACAGACATCTAGCTGTCACACAATTTATTTTTTATTTATATTTTTCACTTGTGACGAACTTTGTGATGAGATTTTTTGTGAGGCTTCTGGTTCATCACAAAATTAACATTTTAAATTTTTTATTAGTTGTGATGGAATTCATCTGTCACAATTAGCGATCATAGTTGAAATGTCGTGTGAACTTATGGTACAATTTTTGACAGACTCAAGGTACAAAGTCCATCACAAATTAACAAATTTACAGTAGTCTGCGGCCTCCCTCCTCCATTTCTCTTCTTCTCTATTTTTCTTCTCCCTCTCGACCTCCGACGTTTTTTGGATGCACCGGCATACGATCCGTAGACCTTCGATGTTTCTCTGGCGATCAACATGTGTTCAAGCTTCTATCATCAGTACTTGCTTGCATCGATATGTTCCTCAAGCAAAATGCTAAATTTCTACCAAACATTTTTTTATTTAACCGGTAAAATATCAAAATTTATATTTATGTGTAATTTTTATCTTTTTTACATGAAATTATTTATTTTTATCTCCCAATTTGAAAATGAAATGTAGTTTAATTGTACAATTGCATGTTTTAATCATTACAAATATTAAAGTTTATAATATTTAAATGGTGAAAGTTTAATAGTTTAATTTAATCAAATAATTTTGTAGTTGAATTTGCATATTTAATGTTTGTTTAATTTGATGGTGTTGTTTTAGAATATAATATAATTATAAAATTCCTATGTATTTTTTATTTATATTTTAATTGTTAATGTTTAGATAAGGAATTGATATTTTGTTGATTTTGACTGATTGTTTAGGGTACATGCATAGATTATAATATAGTGTAGTTAATTAAATGATATATGATCAATACACTTATTAAATTCTGTATTGGTTGAATGAAGGATCTTGGGTTAATTGATATTTATAGATTGTGCAATATGGATGCACCAGGAAGTAATATAGACAAAATTGAAATACCTCTAGATACAAAGGAGACTCTCTATTTTATTATGATTTTTTAGTTAATGAGACGATTTGTGAATCAACGTTTAATTTTTTAGTTAAATTTATTCATGTGTTGCTTGGTTGGAGGATTTAGGAGGCTGATAAATGTTCTATACATGTGATGAATAATTTTATTTGAAGTATGTTAGATGAAGGGTTTATGATTGATATTTACAATCTGTGAGATGGATGCACCACCATATATAAATTAATAGATTAAAAAATTGGAATACCACTAGGTACAAAAGAGACTTACCAAAAATTTTTATAATTTTTCATGAATAATATTCAGTTAATTAATACTAAGACATTGCCACTTTTCAATTCATCATGATCCGAAAACATGCTCATTTAATATACATGTGGGTTTTTTCTCTCGTATCAAGGTATCATGTATAATTTTACCTTTCATTTTCTCCTTTATACGAAAGAGCATATTAGCATTTTCTTCTTTCTTTTTTTTTTTTTTTGTCCTCCCACAAAATTGGCATTTTCTTGAACTTTTTAATGGAAAATATATAATAAAATCCGTCA
The DNA here is from genome assembly GCA_023678885.1 of Pogostemon cablin. Taxonomy (NCBI): domain Eukaryota; kingdom Viridiplantae; phylum Streptophyta; class Magnoliopsida; order Lamiales; family Lamiaceae; genus Pogostemon; species Pogostemon cablin. The sequence goes on from CM042951.1 coordinate 36,023,898, forward strand.
ATTAGAGATATGACAGCAATCTATTATCAATGTCAATATCTTATTGATATTCTTGTATATTTACATTGATTCTTTACATGTACAGCTGCTGTTGTAAATTCATTATTTATTTATACTTATGACAAACTCAATGGTGTACCCCACCATTAGGGGCCCCCACCGCCCCTGCCCTGGGGATTTGTGGAAGAGGTAAATCGCAGGATGTGCCTCAAGTGGCTTATAGGGAGGACTCACTGTTAAACTTGTATATTAAATGGCTTATTCTGCTTTATTTGACGAAAAAACATTCTTCTGTCTTACAGGGTTTCAGCCATTAAAGCAGAAAACCTTTTCTTTATCACTTTCTCACACTTCACCTTTTCTCTCACTATCTCTCCAATGGCTGCCGCACTTAATACCGCCTCTGATTCTATTTCTCTGGCTACTCTAATTCACATGGTTACCATTTGTCTATCATGACATGAAAAATGATCAAGAAACTCACAAACACTCAAGATCACACACACATGAAATAATAGAATCAAAATGAAGAATAAGTGCAAAGAGGATTATAGTGGTTCGGTTTTTCAACCTACATCCACTTGGGAAAAAGAGAACTATTGTATTGAGTGTTGCTTACAATCCAAATCAAAATTGATCTCAATCCTATAGCTATACACACTGTAAACCAGCTCACAGCACTCTCAACTCTCTAATGCAGCCACATAGCCGGTTTCAGGTAACTTGATTAACTGTCCAACAACTGCTCCGAAACCAGCTGCTCACCCTTGCACCAGTAAGTGTACTTCTTTCTATTTGGATGTTACAAGCTGTTGTAACTACTTCAATTGGTTCTCCAGCTTGCATGTAACACGTGAAGATCATTCCTAAGCTACCAATGAGCATGATCCACGTGTAAATCTCCCATGCAAACATCTACATTCATCAATGTCCACCTTAGATGTTGCATACTCAATCTGCTCCCTTCTTTCCATCTTGCTGCTTTTAAGGCGAAGCAACCTTATTTCCTTCATACATACTAACTAAAGTCTTGCACAGCTCAAATTTAGCTGCTGGTGATGCTTTAGTAAGTCCATCAACTGGATTCACAGCTGTATCAATCTTTCTTATAGCAACAACTCCACTTTCCACCATATCCCTTGTAAAGTAAAGCTTAACATCAATGTGCTTTGTACGTTCATGATACCCCTGATGCTTAGCTAAGTGTATTGCACTTTTGTTATCACAATACACTACCACAGTATCCTGATATACCCCTAGTTCCTTCATCAAACCAACAAGCCATATCCCTTCTTTGATTGCTTCAATTAATGTAATGAACTCAACTTCTGTAGTTGATAGTGCCACTGCAGACTGTTGACTTGTCTTTCAGCTCACTAATGTACCATACATATTGAACACATACCCTGTAAGAGATTTCCTAGAATCTAAGTTTGCTGCAAAATCAGCATAAACATATCCAATGACAAACTCTGATTCTGTTTCTCTTTTCTGAAATTTCAAACCAACTTGTTCAGTCCCTTTGACATATCTCAATGCCCATTTCACTGCTTGCCAATGTTGTTTTCCTAGACAACTCATAAACTGACACGACCCATCTTACATAACTTATCATTTAAATACTAATTAACATAAACATCATCATTATAAAAACATGCATAATTTTTTTCATAATATATTTATAACAAAAACCATCACACCAATTCAACATACATAACTGATTTCTGACACCACCTCAATCCACCCAAACTTGTCACAATACTTATTATATTATATAATGAAATATCAGCGAAAATAAAATAAACCCATGGCCTATCCCAACAGGTCGTCATCTATGTACGTATGCTCAAAATCCTGTAGGAGCTCCACAGCTTGCACAGTCACATCACAAATCTCAATCATCAACAGACTCACTTACAATGCATAAACTAGTGAGATAAAAATTTCAGTACGTAGAAATCATGCATGCCAGTGCATGAAAATGCATTTAGTTTTCTATCGCCTATTTCCTAGTCTTTCTAGTTGATCTCTTTTATTTTGAAAATTATTCACGTTGCGGGATCCCCACGACACACTTATGATATGCACCCCTAATGAGCTCAATGAGGATAATTTTTTGAACCCCGAATATAGTACCGAAAATAATTTTTTTGAACCCTGGCAGAGTGGTGGGGATGATTTTTCAGAACCCCAAATAAAGTACTGGAAATAATTTTTTCCGAACCTAGAATAAAGTGTCGAGAACGATTTTTTCGAACCCTGACAGAGATGCATATATAGTGACCGCACACACCATTAGTATCTTATTAATTTTGGGAAAAACACTTTTCATGATTATGCATGATATGCAACCAGGGCAATTAAATATGCATCATAAATCATTTACGACATCAATATCAATATTTAATCACAAATAAAGCAACAACTTAACTTCAATTCACACAAATTCACTTCTGGAATAACAACTTCACCTTAATCGCATAAATCTATTTATCGAATAATCACTTCACCTTGGATCACACAGATCCCTTTTTGAAATATTGACTTCATCTCGGATCACACAGATCCTTATAACCAATATCTTCTCAAATCATACAGATATATCTCAACAGTTTTCAATCACATAGATCAATATAGGACAATGATATTATTTCAAATAACATAGATCAATAACTTGTATCGCAAATTTATCATATATAATTTACAAATAATATTGTTGAATATGAAATCTACTTTCCCCAAATCACATAAATCCACTGCTTGTATCCCAAATTAATCCCAAATAATTCATAACATAATTCAACTAATCACACATAATGAATAACATAATTATCAGATATTAATCACCAATAATTCACAAACAACACATGTTTATGCATTGTAGTTGGACTTCTACTTACCTGGACTCCAACAATAGTAATACTATAGACCCGTAAAAAACTGTAACTAATTCCTTCCTTCCCGTTCCAGCACGTCTCCCCTTTCTCTTCTCTTCCTCTCCCTCTCTACTCTCTCTCTCTCTCTTTAAACATTACTGATGTTCTTGAGAATTCATCCCAAGTGAGGGTTTAACCCTATATATAGAGTAAATTTGAGATGGGTAATAACCCACGTATATGTTTGAAATGCATGCCACGTAATTAATTTTTTTTAAATGTTATGTATGCATGTGTACAATTATCAACCACATATTACTTGTATTGTCCATTAACCACGTAGCAACGACTTTAATATCATATGTTTTATATTATTATTATTATTCTTATTATTATCCATTATGAATATACGTGCACTACTTAATAACTAAGATATAATACATTTACAAATTAATACACATACATTTATATTTTCTTACCACTATTATTATTATGAGATTACGTGTGATACTTAATAATTAAGAAATAATATATTTATACACATAAAATAATTTAATTATATATATCCAAATTAACGCACATAAATATTTATGCACATATATGTTCACATATTGTCATCATTTTATCATGTATGTCTCAAATAAAATTGTAAAGACAGATAAAATGTATAGATAGTTGTCACATAATTGTCACATTATTATCACATAATTGTCACATAATGGTCACATAATTATAAAATGCACATAACACAAATTAAATTATATGGCACATGAGTAATAAGAAGCTCGGGTATCACATAAACCTACTGACCAAACTCATCACATATGCAATATCAGGCCTGCTGCATACCATGGCATATATAAGGCTTCCTACAGCACTTGCATATGGAATCTTGCTTATCTCAGCTATTTCTCTATCTGTCCTAGCTCTATTGAGTAATGACAAACCAAAACCTCGTTTGATAGGTGTTAAAATAGGTTTACACATGTCCATATTGTATCTCTTAAGCACTTTAGTCAGTTTAGATTATTGTTTCAACACAAGTGTACCAGATGATCTGTCTCTGCAAATTTCCATGCCTAAGATCATATTAGCTTCTCCAAGATCTTTCATCTCAAACTCAGATTTGAGTGTATCCTTCACTACATCAATACCTTCAATGCTCTTGCAAACAATTAAGATATCATCCACATAGAGAAGCTAGTATGTGTAACAGTTATTTTCCTCCTTGATGTTTACACAACTATCATAAAGACTTCTCTGAAATCCATTTGTAACTATGTACTCATCAAACCTCAAGTACCATTGTCTTGGACTTTGTTTCAAACCATATAGAGATTTGAGTAGCAAACAAGCCTTAGTATCAGGCTTCCCAACTGTAACACTTTCTGGTATCTTCATGTAGATACTTTCCTCTAACTTCCCATGTAAAAAAGTAGTAGTTACATCAATCTGATGAAGCTCAAGATCATATTGTGTAACTAGAGCAAGTAATACTCTGATTGAGCAGTGTTTGATGATAGGCTTTTTTCTGCGCACTATAATTTAATCCTCAAGTGTAAGGATATCAATTGTAGCAGCAAGTTCCCAAGTTAAATTATCGATCCCACTGAGACAGCTAATTATTTATTTTACTATGAATTACTAATTAATCAGAATTATGTAACCAAATTTCCAAGTGATTTGAAGTGAATTAATTAACTAAAATACGCAAATAATAAATTGCTGAATTATTAAAAGCAATAAAAATAAAAGCAAGTTCTAACCAAGAGATGACGAACAGTTCTAAGGTATCAGGTATTGACCAATTAATTTGGGTTATTAGACTTACGATTGTTCATTCATGCAGTTTTACTGAAAATACACCACATATCCCTGTTATCCCACCGAATATGATTCGATTCAAAGCTAACAGTCTAATCTGGTTTAAATCCTAAGGTGCGCAAATATTACCAAGCCTTATTCCTAGATACTAATCAAAGCAAGCAACAATACCCCCGGATGGTAAGCCTGACTAACAAGATATTTTCTGGAATTACTACAAGGTTCTATTCACTTCCTACTTGATTGTCTAATTGCATTGTTCCACTAAACAAATCAAGTATTTGATTAACCAGTTCATGAAATTAAAGTGCTTATAGCGGAGCTACTCTAATCTCTAACATATAGACAATACCAATCATGAACGCACACAAGCTAACACAATAATCCAAGCATTATAGCGGATGTCATGAATGTATTATGAAGACGTTACGAAGCAGAAAAGCATGTCTTAGTAAAATAAGTAAAATCAAAAGCTCAACTGCATAAAATCCCAATCTTTGGTCTAAATCCCCAAATCAATTAAATCAATCCATCAAACCCTAGAACTGTATAGGAAATTAGCCCATGAGATTACAAGCAATCCTCATGGCTAAGCAATTCATAACAATAATCAAAGTAATAGAAAGGAATAGATAAGAATTGTGAAACCCTAGTGTAGGAGCAATCTCACGTTCCTTCTCCGTCTCTTCAATCGCTTGATTTTCCCTCAATTAGCACTTGAAACCCTTGTAGAATTGGATGGAGGATGAAATCAGATTATAATCTGATATGGGGTGTGATAGGAGTGTGGATTGATGATGGTTTATGGCTGGGCTCTCTCCGATTGACGTCTCGATCTCCCTAATTGTTTCTAAGATGGATGCAGGGCTGTTTTCGCGACGAATCCACTTCAGAATCGCGTCTGGAAGGTATTTATACAGTGTTGAATCGAACAGGCCCCGTCTGGGCTCTGAACTGGGCCGCTCGGCACCCAGCTCGGCTCGAGCTGGGTCTGGACCCAGCCGAGCGGCCTGCCACGTACTGGCCACGTCACTGGGGTCCAAGTGGGACCCCACTCGGCACTGTTTACCGCCGCTCGGCACCCAGCTCGGCTCGAGCGGCTCGCCGAGCTGCTCCCGAGCTGGGCCGTTCCGGGTCTGTTTTGCTCCTCTTCCGATCCTGCCCTGTTTTACCCTGTTTTCTGCCTTCGAAACTCACAAAAACACCTTAATAGCCTTAAAATCGTGTAAATACTTAAACATACACAATTCCATGCAAAAACGATCAATTTCCTAAGCAAAATGGTGTAATGTGCACACATAAAATGCGTGAAATTCCACTCTCAACAAACCCCCAAACTTACCTGTTGCTCGTCCCGAGGCAACAACATCAAAAACCAATAGATTAACTGAGAGGAAATTTCACAGCAGAAAAACATTCAAGACAATATAGCAATTTAAATATCATACTTTGGATACAAGATAACCATCCATTTAAAAACATACAATTCAAATCAACTAATTCACCTTTTCGGAATGCTCATCCACCCATTCTCACGGGTAGTATTTACGCTCAACACTCAAGTGCGAGATATACACTTTAGGGTAAGGTGTTTACACTCAAAATCAATCCAAACACACGCGTAACCATAAGCTTGGCAATCATCTCAACTCTCGACTAAAGGAATAATTTCAACAATAGGATCACAAAGGTCTTGCATTAGGTTGTAATGTTGGCTCTTTGGTAAAGGGAGGGAGTATATGGATAAGGTGACTCAATCACTAGTAGAGAATCAAAGAAGACTTACAGCTTTTCAACAAACAGCTTTACTTTCTTCTGTCTTCTTCAACGCTCTTCAATGCTTCGCAATTTGATTCCTCCTTCACTTTTGAACACCACATCCTTACTTGAAATTGTTTTTCTTCTTCCCTCTTTTCTTTTCTTTTTTTTTTCTTTTTCAAATAAGGGTACCAGTTTCAGGCACTACCCTTTTCATGGGGTACCAGTTTCGGGCACTACCCCTTTATGCAACAATTTAACCACTCTTTTCAACAATTTTCATCACTTCCAACTTATTCTCCTTTTATGTTTCTTCTCAAGATACCAAATTGACTCCTTCAACTCTCTACTAGGTAGGAATATTTAAGGCTAGCAAATGGATCAATTGGCTAATCACGTAGGCTTCCACAAAAATAAAGCTTTTAGGCTCAAAAGGGTTAACTACGGATAGTTTCAATAGGTAGGATAATAATTTGGCTAGTGACTAATAAACAACAAAGATGGCCTAAGATCATCTCTTATTATCTAATCGAACACGTAGCTTCAAGCAAGATATAAAGCCAAGTTCTAGAATACGTGTGTAAGAACGACACTCACAAGAATAAACTGAATCATGAAACTTCTCATGATTTTAAAAGGCTCAAAATCTCACATGGCTATACGAATGAACGAGCAAACCTAATCAAGCTACATAGCTAATCTTTCATGTACATAAGTAAATTTCAAGTATCTCAATATCAAAGTACAACATCAAAATGCTTCTCAAGTACAATCATACAAAAATACCATCAAGTGCCAAGAAAAATAAGAAAATCATCATAGAGAACCAAAAATCAACTATATCAACACTAGGATTAACACAAAACAAATAAACACAAACAAAAACAACACGAAGCCTGGAAAATCGCAAAAAATCGAACCCTCAACATCATCAAATAAATTGAAAATATCAAAAATCCGCAAAAAATCGACCCTCCAAGCAACAACACAATGCAAAAATTTTACTTCGGTACTACAAAACAAGGTATGTTCGACCCTCCAAGCAACAACACAATGCAAAAATTTTACTTCGGTACTACAAAACAAGGTATGTACGTAACCTCCCCCCAAACTTAGATCAAACAAAGTGAGAAACTAAGTTTGCAAAGAAGTATATACCGTAGTCAAGCAACACCTAATAAAACTCCTACACCAACACAGACATATAAAAGCAATAAAACGGAAGGGACAGCCCCCAACAGGCGCTCATGTTTAACGTCGGAGAGTCACGACGGAATTCACACCTCAACTCAAATACTCAAGAGAGAGTACTTGGATATCCTGCGGTGACTTGTAATGCTTCAATCTTTGGCCATTTGCTACCATGATATCATCATTCTTACCTTTCAACTCAAAGCTTCCCCCTCCACAAGCTCTATGTATGACAAACGGTCCACTCCAACGGGACTTCAGCTTACCTGCAAAAAGTTTAAGACGAGAGTTGAAAAGAAGTACCTCATCACCAACATTGAACTCCTTGAATTTGATCTTCGCATCATGCCATCTCTTCATACGTGCTTTGAAGATCATTGAGTTCTCATAAGCCTTCTCACGAAATTCATCCAACTCATTGATTTGAGTTATTCGAAAATCCTTAGCATCCTCCATGCTCAAATTCACACGTCTAACAGCCCAATAAGCTTTATGCTCAATCTCCACAGGAAGGTGGCAAGATTTTCCATATACAATCTGATAAGGCGACATCCCCAAGACAGTCTTGAAAGCTGTTCTGAATCCCCACAAAGCATCATTAAGCTTCGCAGACCAATCTTTCCTTGTACTTCCAACTGTCTTCTCCAACACTTGCTTAATCTGTCGATTTGAAACCTCGGCTTGCCCATTTGCTTGCGGATGATAGGGTGTAGTAACCCTATGCTTGACTCCATAATCTCGAAGAACCTTCTCCAACATCTTATTAACAAAATGGGTTCCTCCATCGCTTATGAGCGCCTTAGGTACTCCATAACGGCTGAAAATGTCTTTCTTGATGAACTCTTGAACCACTCTAGCATCATTCGTCCTGGTTGGAATTGCTTCCACCCATTTCAAAACGTAGTCCACTGCAAGCAGAATGTAAAGGAATCCATTAGATGGGGGAAACGGCCCCATAAAATCAATCCCCCAAACATCAAAAACCTCTACTACGATGCTAGGCTGCAAAGGCATCTCATCTCTCTTTGATATATTCCCCATCCGCTGGCATCTATCACATGTATCCACATACTCTTGACAACTTTTGAACAGGGTAGGCCAATACAAACCAGACTGAAGCACCTTTTGAGCAGTCTTTTGGGCGCCAAAATGACCCCCATTCGGTTGCGAGTGGCAGAAATCAAGGACACTCTCCCATTCAACCTCAGGAACACACCTACGGATTATAGAATCCGTGCAAATTTTGTAGACCCATGGCTCCTCCCATAAGATAAATTGAACATCATGCAGAAACTTGACCATATGGTGTCTACTCAACCCATAAGGCTTCACTCCCGTGACAATATAATTAACAAAATTAGCATACCACGGAGCATCCTTCATCTCCTTCTCAGGATAAGTCTTCGAGACTGCGAAAACCTTGTGAATATCCACCATTAATATCCTTTCATCAGGAAAATGGTCTTTGATCACCTCAGCAGTATTATCACAATGCTCCTTCGTCTCTAAACGCGACAGGTGGTCGGCTAAGACGTTCTCACTCCCCTTCTTATCACGAATTTCCATGTCAAACTCCTGAAGCAAGAGAATCCATCTAAGTATCATCGGCTTTGCATCCTTCTTGTCCATCAAATATCGAATAGCCGAGTGATCAGTGTACACCACAGTCTTCATGCCCACCAAGTAAGGCCGAAACTTATCGAAGGCATACACTACCGCCAAAAATTCCTTCTCAGTAACAGTGTAATTCTTTTGAGCAGAATCGAACGTCTTACTAGCATAGTTTATGGCATGAAACTTCTTTTCTCTCATCTGCCCCAACACGACTCCCAAAGCAGTTTCACTAGCATCACACTCCAGTACAAAGGGCTGAGTCCAATCCGGAGTAATAAGAATTGGAGCAGTTATCAATGCTTCCTTAAGAACCTGAAAAGCATGTAAGCAAACTTCATCAAAATCAAATTTCACATCCTTCTCAAGTAACCTGGACAGCGGTTTTGAATACTTGGAGAAATCTTTAATAAATCTCCTATAAAATCCGGCGTGCCCCAAGAATGACCGGACTCCTCTTTCATTAGTGGGCGGTGGAAGCTTCTCAATTGCCACGACCTTAGCACGATCAACCTGAAGACCTGCAGCAGAAACATGATGGCCCAAAACTATCCCGTCTCTTACCATGAAATGGCATTTTTCCCAATTCAAGACGAGGTTAGTCTCTTCACATCTCTCCAAGACCAAAGATAAGTTAGACAAACAAGAGTCAAAAGAAGAACCGAAAACAGAGAAATCATCCATAAATACTTCCATGACTCTTTCAATCAAACCCTCAAAAATAGCCATCATACACCTTTGAAAAGTCGCAGGTGCATTACATAAACCAAAGGGCAACTTTCTAAAAGCAAAAGTGCCATAGGGGCAGGTAAATGTAGTCTTTTCCTGATCTCCTGGTGCAATCATTATCTGATTGTAACCAGAGTATCCATCCAAGAAACAATAAAAATCATAACCTGCTAGTCTATCCAACATCTGATCCATAAAGGGCAAAGGAAAATGATCCTTACGGGTGTTCTCATTCAATTTTCTATAATCAACACAGACACGCCACCCCGTAGGTACCCTAGTAGCAAGCACTTCACCATCATCAGACAATATAACAGTCATTCCCCCCTTCTTAGCGACCACATGCAACGGACTCACATAGGTACTATCACTAATAGGAAAGATAATTCCTGCATCTAACCAGGTAAGCACTTGTTTCCTAACAACCTCTTGCATAGCAGGGTTCAACCTCCGCTGATGCTGCACAGAACATTTATTTTCATCTTCTAGTCTTATCTTATGCATGCAAAAAGTAGGATTAATCCCTTTCAAATCATCAATTGTCCACCCTATTGCAGTCTTATGCTTTCTCAAAACAACTAACAATTTATCAAGTTCATCTTTAGATAGAGAAGAAGATACTATTACCGGAAAAGCTTTATTCTCCCCCAAATAAGCGTACTTGAGATGTTCAGGAAGTGGCTTGAGCTCGATCTCTTTCTCATCCTTGCTACTGTCCCCTTCAACACGTAGAGGCAAATATTGCTTTGTCCACAGAACTTCCTCCATTGCTGAGTCTTCTTGCTTGTACCTGCTCTCATCAAGATTGAGTAAGGTTTCAAGATAATCAATAGCAAGCTCATTAGACAATTCATCAAGTAAAATATCATTAGGAGTAGGTAAAGTAAGAGATTCGCGGATGCATGTTTCAACAGGATCCTTAGATAGGATCAAAGGCAAATCATCCTCCATAATCTCCTCTACTATTTCCACAAACTTGCATTGCTGCTCTTCTGCTGGCCACTGCATCGCCTTGTTCAAGGAGAAGACAATTTCTTGTTCATTGACTCTAAGCCTCAACTCTCCTTTGAACACATCGATCAAAGCTCTTCCTGTTGCAAGGAATGGACGTCCCAAGATCAAAGGCGTTCCATCCTTGTCATCCTCCATGTTAAGAACCAGAAAATCCACAGGAAAAATCAAATTCGATACCTTCACTAACACATCCTCAATGACTCCCTCGGGGTATGTTAATGATCTATCTGCTAACTGTAAAGCCACAGACGTAGGCTTCAACTCCCCCAAACCAAGCGTCTTGAATACTGAGAAGGGCATCAAATTTATACTGGCTCCAAGATCACATAACGCTTTCCTCACTTGTCCTTTTCCAATCTCACAAGGTATGATGAAGCTTCCAGGATCCTTTAACTTTTCAGGTAACTTCTTCTGAATCACTGAGCTGCAATTTTCTGTCAAGTTCACTGTTTCCACACTTTTCAAACTTCTCTTTCTGGAGATGAGTTCTTTAATGAATCTTGCATAGTATGGCATTGACTCCAAAGCTTCAGAAAAAGGAATATTGATTTGTATGTTCCTCATTACATCAGCAAACTTTCTGAACTTCTCATCCAAGCTTTTTGACAAGAATTTCTGAGGGAAAGGAATTGGTACCTTTGTGATCGGTAATCCCAAACTGTCTTTCTTGAATACCACTTCTGTTTCTCTCAGTTTCTTTGCTTTCTGCCACTTTTTATCAGCGATTTCCAGATCAGACTGACTCTGTACAGAATTCGGACGCGCTGGAAAACCCGGAGGACAGCTCGTTGGCTCGCTCGAGCCGAGCTGTGGAAGAACTGAGCCGAGCTGGGTTTCTCCCGAACCAGAGGACTCAACTGAACCGGTCGGAACCCCACTCGGCGGCGACTCGGCATCGGCGGGAGGCTGCTCGGCCCGAGCGGGCGGCCGAGCGGCGGATAATTGAGCCTGTCCCGTCCCTGTTTCGTCCTGCTTCTGTTCTGTATCATTCTGCATCAGTTCTGATTCATTCTGTATCAATTCTGGACCTTCGTAATGCCTTCCTGATCTCAAAGTGATCGCATTAACACTCTCCTTTGGGTTGATTTCCGTATCCGAAGGAAATTTTCCTTTTTGCAACTGCACTTGCTGCTGATTTACTGTAGTAGAGATCTGCCCTATGTTATATGACAAATTCTTCAACTGCTTGTTCACTTCCTCATTCTGTTTGGTCATATTCGAGTCCATGAGAACAATGCAGTTATTGATCTTGTTTACGTCGGCATCATTCTTCTTCATGTATCTTGCTAACACATCGTCAATACTGGACTTCCCTTCTTCAGTCTTAGCACCAGGATCAAAATTAGGAGGATATGGAACTGCATTATTCGGATTTGAATAAGAGAAGTTCTCATGTCTCTGATTCTGCCAATTGCCTCCTTGATTATTAGGACCTCCCCCTTGGATATTCCTCTGGTTCGAATTACCTTGAGGGTACCTATTTCCTTGCCAATTTTGAGGAGCTCTCGAACCTTGAAGACTCTGCCCCATAGCCCAATTAGCATCCTCGACCTCTTGAAGGTTCATCACTACATCATCACTAGCAGACCCTCGGTTGCCTCCCCCATTATTACCTGATATCAGAGTAATCAGGTTCTTATTCATCTGTTCCAATTGAGCGACAACCTTATCATTCTTATCAGCTTCAGAAAATTTCTCTTCAACCTTTGCAACTTTACCAAGTATATAAGTCCCTCGGATCCTCTCAGATGGCCAATCCCTTGAGTTCAAAGAGATATCATCAAACAATTTCTCTACTGCATTGGATGTCTTGCCAAAAATTGTTCCTCCAGCAGAAGCATCAACCAACACTCTCGATTCGTTGTCAAGGCCATTATAGAAGACACTGATGAGTTGAGACTTTTTGAATCCATGCTGAGGGCATCTCCTCAACGCATCAGTAAACCTTTCCCAAGCCTCTCCAAACGACTCATCTCTCCGCTGCTTGAATTGATTGATCTCCTGTTTCAGTAAAAGAACCTTTCCTGGTGGCATAAATCGATCCACGAACAACTGCTGCAACTCAGTCCAGTTTGAGCAACTGTCTCCCTTTAGCTTATCATACCACTCCCTTGCCTTATCAACCAATGAAAACTGAAAAAGCCTCATCTTCCATCTATCATTAGTAGCATCAGCAGCTTTCACTGTATCCATGTAGCTGTTGAAACGCTTAAGATGGCCATAGGGCTCATCAAAAACGCCTCCGGCAAAGGGGTTTTTCTCCACCATATGAATCAGGGCTGGCCTTATGTCGTTCGTTTCATCAGCTTGAATGGCTCCAACTACGCCTGATCCTCCTAGATTGGTGGACTTGAATGTTTCTCGGATGACGATGTCATCCTCATCGACTCTTTCTCCCATTGATGCTGTTTCAGGTTCTGTCTCAGATTCTGATTCAAACTCCGATTCAGCCTCTTCTAGGATAGCCTGATTCTCAATCTGCACTTCTTCCTCCTCTAAGATTGCTTTAGGAGGTGCTTTGGTATTCTTTGATTTTACTCTTCTTTTTCTCGCAGAAGCTTCAATTTCCGGATCAAATTCAAGATCTTGTGCTCTCGTCTTTGACCTAGTGTGCATGCAACTTCAAGAAAAATCCAAAGAAAAACAATTAAATCCCAAAGAAAATATTCTAATTAACTAAGTAATAAAAGAAAATAAATAATTAAAACTGTCCCCGGCACAACGGCGCCAAAAACTTGATAGGCTTTTTTCTGCGCACTATAATTTAATCCTCAAGTGTAAGGATATCAATTGTAGCAGCAAGTTCCCAAGTTAAATTATCGATCCCACTGAGACAGCTAATTATTTATTTTACTATGAATTACTAATTAATCAGAATTATGTAACCAAATTTCCAAGTGATTTGAAGTGAATTAATTAACTAAAATACGCAAATAATAAATTGCTGAATTATTAAAAGCAATAAAAATAAAAGCAAGTTCTAACCAAGAGATGACGAACAGTTCTAAGGTATCAGGTATTGACCAATTAATTTGGGTTATTAGACTTACGATTGTTCATTCATGCAGTTTTACTGAAAATACACCACATATCCCTGTTATCCCACCGAATATGATTCGATTCAAAGCTAACAGTCTAATCTGGTTTAAATCCTAAGGTGCGCAAATATTACCAAGCCTTATTCCTAGATACTAATCAAAGCAAGCAACAATACCCCCGGATGGTAAGCCTGACTAACAAGATATTTTCTGGAATTACTACAAGGTTCTATTCACTTCCTACTTGATTGTCTAATTGCATTGTTCCACTAAACAAATCAAGTATTTGATTAACCAGTTCATGAAATTAAAGTGCTTATAGCGGAGCTACTCTAATCTCTAACATATAGACAATACCAATCATGAACGCACACAAGCTAACACAATAATCCAAGCATTATAGCGGATGTCATGAATGTATTATGAAGACGTTACGAAGCAGAAAAGCATGTCTTAGTAAAATAAGTAAAATCAAAAGCTCAACTGCATAAAATCCCAATCTTTGGTCTAAATCCCCAAATCAATTAAATCAATCCATCAAACCCTAGAACTGTATAGGAAATTAGCCCATGAGATTACAAGCAATCCTCATGGCTAAGCAATTCATAACAATAATCAAAGTAATAGAAAGGAATAGATAAGAATTGTGAAACCCTAGTGTAGGAGCAATCTCACGTTCCTTCTCCGTCTCTTCAATCGCTTGATTTTCCCTCAATTAGCACTTGAAACCCTTGTAGAATTGGATGGAGGATGAAATCAGATTATAATCTGATATGGGGTGTGATAGGAGTGTGGATTGATGATGGTTTATGGCTGGGCTCTCTCCGATTGACGTCTCGATCTCCCTAATTGTTTCTAAGATGGATGCAGGGCTGTTTTCGCGACGAATCCACTTCAGAATCGCGTCTGGAAGGTATTTATACAGTGTTGAATCGAACAGGCCCCGTCTGGGCTCTGAACTGGGCCGCTCGGCACCCAGCTCGGCTCGAGCTGGGTCTGGACCCAGCCGAGCGGCCTGCCACGTACTGGCCACGTCACTGAGGTCCAAGTGGGACCCCACTCGGCACTGTTTACCGCCGCTCGGCACCCAGCTCGGCTCGAGCGGCTCGCCGAGCTGCTCCCGAGCTGGGCCGTTCCGGGTCTGTTTTGCTCCTCTTCCGATCCTGCCCTGTTTTACCCTGTTTTCTGCCTTCGAAACTCACAAAAACACCTTAATAGCCTTAAAATCGTGTAAATACTTAAACATACACAATTCCATGCAAAAACGATCAATTTCCTAAGCAAAATGGTGTAATGTGCACACATAAAATGCGTGAAATTCCACTCTCAACATTTGACAACAGGTGAGAAGATTTCATTGTAATTTACTCCTTCCTTCTGTGAAAAACCTCTAGCTACTAATTTAGCTTTATATCTGACTCCACCTTCAGCTACAGGTGCTGGTTTTCTCTTGAATATCCACTTACATCCAACTAACTTTTGAGGTTTTGGCTTGTCAACTATTCTCCATGTCCCATTTTTATTCAGAGACAACAACTCCTCTTCCATGGCTACAAGCCACTTATTCTTGTCTTGACTAGTTAATGCCTCGGAATAGTTATTTAGTTCATAAGCTTCAACTTCAACTGCTGTATATATTGCAAATGACACTATATCAACCTGTACATACCTTACAGGTGGTACTGTTGTTCTATTTTGTCTATCTCTGATAGTTGATAAGAGTTAGGTTGATCTTGTACTCTTATTTCCTCATTAGTGGACCTTTCAGTGGTAGTATCCAGACTCCACCTCAAGCTCAGATTTCTTTTTCTGATCATCTTTAACTAGTGGCAACTTATTTTCAATAAAAACATCTCTGCTAACTATGAGTTTATTCTCCTCATAACACCATAGCTTGTACCCTTTTTACTCCCTTAGGATAGCCTATCATAATACATTTAAGTGCTCTTAGTTCCAATTTATCCTATTTTACAAGAGCATAAGCCTGACACCCTATTACTTTAAGATGTGAGTAAGTAGGAAGCATACTAGACCACATTTCATTTGGAGTTTTAAAATTCAGAGCTGTAGCAAGACACAAGTTGATCAAATAAGCTGCAGTGGCAGTTAATTCTCCCCAGAACATCTTGCTTAAGCCTGTACTACTCAACATGCATCTGATCCTTTGAAGTAATGTTTGATTCATCCTCTCTGTAATACCATTCTGTTGAGGAGTTCCAGGGACAGTCTTGTGTCTCTTAATCCCTCTTACCTTGCAGTATGAATTAAACTCTTCAGATACAAACTCCAGACCATTATCTGTCCTCAAGTATTTCAGCTTACTTCCTGCGCTATTCTCAGTTTCTGTCGGCCAATTCTTGAATGTAGTGAATGCTTCATCTTTTGTTTTCAGTATGAAGATCCAAAGCTTCCTAGAATAGTCATCAATTAATGTCATGATGTACCTCCCTCCACCTCTGGTTGCTGTTCTTGAAGGTTGGATCCCCAGAGGTCTGGATGCACATAATCTATTCTAGCCCTTGTTGTGTGCTCAGATTCTTCAAATTTGAGTCTCTTGGACTTGTAAAGAATACAATGTTCAAATTGACTGAGCTTCCCATCTGAACTGAACTTAATCAGTTGTTGCTTAGCCAATTCTTGCATCCCTCTTTCACTGACATGCCCCAATCTACCATGCCATAGCTTGGCATCATCTCGCTTATCAGTGTTGTGTACTTGTCCTACTACAACACTTCCATCCAGGAAATACAAATCAGCTTTCCTGATTCCCTTCAGGACTGTATTATTATTGTTAGTCACTATGAGGATTCCCCCTTCTAGTTTTGAAATGCAACCCTGAGAATCAAGCATCGAGGTGAGGTTTCTTCTTAATTCAGGAACATATCTTACATTCCTAAGAAGCCTCTGAACTCCATCAAACATAAGTAATCTGATGGATCCCACTCCCTTAATCTTACAAGATTAATCATTAACTAATAGCACTAATCTTTCTTCTTGATGCTTCAATTATTCAAACCAATGCTTCATGGGTGTCATATGGAAAGTACACCCTGAATCCAATACCCACTCAGCAGATACATCTGATGATGTGATGGACAGAGCTTCAATACCTTCTATACCAGCATTATTTTTCATTTCACTAACCTGATTTACCTGGTTCCTTTGATTTTCACCAGATGCATCAGCCTTCTTGGACTTGTTAGCTTTCCATTTTGCACATTGTTTCTTGAAGTGACCAACATTTCTTAGCATTTTGTTGTCCTGTTGTCTTTTTCTTCTGATCAGTAGCTCCACCCTTATTCCTTTTCTTATTATGATTTCCTTTCTTGGCAAAGAGCCACTCTGCACCTGATTTTTCAATTTTGTCAGCTCCCATATCTAGATCTTTTGATCTTAGAGCTGCCAGCACATCTTCTAACTGAACAACATCCTTTCCCCCATAAAAAGAGCATCTTTGAAATGCCTTTAGGATCTTTGCAGAGCAGACAACAACATGATGGCCTTATCTTCACTGGTCAGCTTGAAATCTACATTTTCAAGATCATCTGTAGCCTTGCAGAACTCATCAGTTTGATCCATCTTCATCAGTCATCTTGAAGGCATGAAGTCTTTGTGTAACACCCCATATTTTATCCCGTATATTTTATTATGGCCCAATTCTTTAAAGCCCATTATTTCCAACTTAGCCCATTCATTCTTCTGTTGATCGTAAGTAAGCAAAAAGAAACAGAATTCAGATTTCTTATTTTCCAAGAAATCAAAACGTGAACTTTATTATCCATTAAAGAAAAATATCTTCCCTCTTATCATCTCCCATATTTGAGGGAAAGTTGTTAAAAATCCTGCTTCAGGGATATCTCTATAATCGTAGTCACAATCCATAAATAAGTTGCAGTTTCATTCTACGCTCATTCTTCCAAAAATATTCTCATTCACACGCTGCAACAGAATAGAGGTAACGCATTTTACTCTTTTCTTTCTTTCCTTTCTTTCTTTTTCTTTCTTTTATTTCTCTTCCTGCGTTCATCGTTCAATCAAAAACTAAATTCTTGTTTTTCTTTCCTGCTTCTAACCATAAACCCTAATTTTGTTAGTCTTAAACTCTTATAAAAATTCTGCAGATTAGTTTTTCGATGGTTGTAGGATATTGTGTGAGTAACGATCGGTCATGTCTTAATAGGTTTTGAAGGAGACGCTGATCGTGACGTTTAATATTTGAAACCTAGACTTCACGTGGTAAAAGGTGGGAATTTTCTCATCTTATATGTGTTAAATTATTTCATATGTGATTGTTGAAATTAATTGGAATATGTAAATTGATAAATGCATTACAAGTTTGGACCGTAATGGTGCCTTACTCTTATCACAAGTTTGGACAGTAATGGTGCCTTACTCTTATCACAAGTTTGGACCATAATGGTGCCTTACTCTTATCACAAAACGAATCGCGATATCGTAACATTATATGAATAATGGACCGAAAGGTGCCTTATTGACATGACAGGATTGTATTGTAAGTGAAATTTAATTCTCGCACATAAATTACTTGACTTATGTAAGCATGATTAAGTCTTCACTGAACTTATAGTCGCTCACCCCGATAATTACTTCCCTTTCAGGTTAAGCGTGGGATAGCGTACGAGCGGGGACGTGTTGGCAAAAGAAGACTTAATAAAATTTTTATAAATTGCAGTTTATGTTTTTATTTATATTTTGCATATGAGCATGGGAAGATTATAAGAGAATACGTTGTTTTCCTTATGATTTGGCTGCAAGTTTTACAAACTCGAATTTATGATTTTGACTTTTATTCGAAATAAAGTTGTTTATGTTGGAATTTGGGCTCCTATTCTGTGGATGTCTACATGTGTGTCTAGAGTGGGAATTAGCATGGTGAGTTCTGCCCTTGTAATTAATTTGGCATATATGATTTGCAGGCTAGAAATCTCACATGATAAGATTATTAAAATATTTTCTAGTACTTTTGAAATTGGTCAAATAAACTTATAGTTCTTCTCTTTAAAAATTCTGCAGAAAATTTTCAAATATTCTTTAAGGACTAAGTTTTAGGAAATTAAAGGGCCTACCCCTTATTTAACCTCTTTTACTTGAATTTTATGCTTAAAGTTTGCTGAAACTTATAAGACATACGCATTATTTAATTTTTCTTTTTATTATTAATGGGTTATTTGTTCAAGTGTTTGGTCATTTTCTATTTTAAAGGGACTTTTATTAAAGAATTTTACGTATAAATCGTATTCTTTGCCTCAAATGTAACCTGTTTGCAGTTGATTTTACCATGAACAAGGATTCTAGTTTGTTCCATACTACAATGGCAGTTGTTTCCTTTGCAACTTTCCTTAGTATTTTATCACCTAAGCATAGAATAATTGTAGAGTATGTCGTTTGGAGTACCTAATCATCAACTGGACCTCTCACTCCACCCATTGCAGCTTGAGGATCTTTGATTATCTCTGCTTTCACCAGTAGAAGTGGCTTCAATGCATACATCAAACCTTGCTGCATCAGGACTGCATTCATCTTCAATTTACAGAGATTGTAATTTGATTTGTCTGTAAGCTTTTCAACATCAAACCTTGTGGTGTTCATCTTGAACGTGTGCTGAGCTCTAATTTCCCACAGACGGCGCCAATTGACGTGAAAAATGATCAAGACACAAACACTCAAGATCACACACACATGAAATAATAGAATCAAAATGAATAATAAATGCAAAGAGGATTATAGTGGTTCGGTTTTTCAACCTACATCCACTTGGGAAAAATAGAACTATTGTATTGAGTGTTGCTTACAATCCAGATCAAAATTGATCTCAATCCTATAGCTATACACATTGTAAACCAGCTCACAACACTCTCAACTCTCTAATGCAAAAAACTGATATGATCAGCCTACTTTGAGCCCTTATATCTTGCTACCCCTTCAACCTATTGATTCGGTTGAACCTCCACTAAATAACCCTCACTTAGTAGATGAGATGCAGTACATAGCCGGTTCTAGATAACTTGATTAACTATCCAACAATTGCTCCAAAGCTAGCTGCTCACCCTTGCACCAGGAAGTGTGCTTCTTTCTGTTTTACTGTTACAAGTTGTTGTAACTGCTTCAATTGGTTCTCCAGCTTGCATGTAACACGTGAAGATCATTCTTAAGCTACCAATGAGTGTGATCCACGTGTAAATCTCCCATGCAAACATCTACATTCATCATATCATCATCAAATTATTTACTATGGAAAAACCAAGTTCTTCATATGCTTCGATGCGACAACCTTACGGTGTTTGTTGATGATAGATGCACTTAGCCACCACCAATTGTGAAAAATGGCGACAATCTTGACATTCCAAACCTAGAATATCAGTCTTGGTGTCAACGAAATGATAGAGTTCTTAGCCTTCTTCTATCATCTCTCAGCGAAGAGGCCATGTCGTCTTACACTTTTGTTTAACTTTTCAACACTTAGAAGCATAATGCCTAAATCACAATTATAATATTTTATAGAAGATTTCTCAACCTTCTCCTTGGTCACGACTTTGGCCGTCACTTTGGCCTTCATCTTTCTCCTTTGTACTCACTTGCAATTTTATAATTGCTCCGCCATATCTTGTTTTCTTTTTTATTTCTCTTCATATTCATATAAAGACCCTATTAAGAGATCAATGATAATATCCTCCAAATTTTTAGTTTCCTCAATAGTCACCACAGTATGCTCAAATTTGGGAGTTAAAAAACATAATATTTTCTCCATTATTATAACATCCTTCAATGTTTCACACTTTTTATTTTATTTTATTAGAGACCGCCAAAACTCTAGCTTGTAAAATAATCCGAGAAAGATTCGTACTCTTTCAAATGTACGGACTCAAATTCTCTTCTATAAGGGTTGAAGGTGTACCTTTTTAATTTGTTCTGCTCCTTTGCATGACACTTGGAGCTTGTCACATGCTTTCTTGGCAATAGTCGCACTTGAGATTTTCTCCGAAATCATCATCTCCCAAGGCTTGGTAAATGAGGAAAAGGATTTTTTTTGCCCATCTTTCTTGAGTCTCGCAACTTATTCCTTAGGTCATTTTTTAACTCTGGGATAATATGACAATGGAGGGGTGGCCACTCCGGCGAGGACACCAAAACTTTTTTAAAAAAAATTATATATGTATATTAAATACTCCCTCCGTCCCATGTAAAGGGTTGTCTTTTCTTTTTGCACGTGGATTATGGAGTATTATTATTTAATGTATAGTGAGTAGTTGTGTTAGTGGTGTATGTATCCCATATTTTAATTGTATTAGTGGATGTGTGTGAGTCTCATATGTATAAAAAGGAAAAAAAACTCTTTGGATGGACGTCCAAAATGATGATAAAAAAAAAACATTTGAGTGGGGATGGAGGGAGTGTATCTTTACTTCAGCCAGCTATTATTATCAAGTTAAAGTAAAAATGTGTTTTGACCAAGAGATATTTAAACTTGAATCAATCAAATTGGAGGTGCAAATATAGTTAGTTTTTCTACTCATGCAGTGGTACTAAACTATTTTTAATTTGGGGGTATATTGTACCCCATGAACCCTAATGCATCTCGATAAAGGATCAAACCAGAGTATTGGGGATATGGCAGCTTATGCAGCTCTTGTTTCTCTTTTAAACATTCTAGAGCAAGTCAAGAATCATCCTCGCTTCTCTGATTCTCTCAACATATGCCAGATCAAATCTCTTGGGGAAAACGCTGCTAGATTTTGTGGAGAGTTATAATAATTTTTATGGACGCGCAACCAAAGAAGAAATTGAGAGCCATATCAAATCTGCAGCTCACGAGGCTGAAGATGTAATTGAATCCTACATAGTAAATCAAATTCTTCCTGCATCCCCTGAAACAACCTCGGACGAGCGTTTACATCACAGATGCTTGTTCGGTTTACAGAGAGTTCTACAAGACATGAATTTTATAAAGAATAAGGTTGTGAAGATTAAGGATGAGAGTGAATTCTGCTGCTTCATCAAACACTGGAATATCAAGTGGTATGGTGGGATTTGGGAATGAGTTGATGAAACTTAAAGACGTGCTGATCGGACAACAATCGATTGTCGGCATGGGTGGTGCGGGTAAGACTACGCTTGCTAGATATGTTTACGAAAGCTCTCTCATTAAACATCACTTTGACTTGTGTGCTTGGGCCACCATATCTCAGGTGTATGATTTGAGAGAAATTTATGCGCAACTGCTTTGTTTATCTGATGGTACTGTAGGTGAATTAGGAGAAAGACTTCATAGAAACTTATTTGGTAGGAGATATTTGATTGTATAAGACGACGTGTGGAGTATCGAGGTTTGGGATAGTATAAAAATTTTCCTTCCGGACAATGGGAATGGAAGTCGGGTTATTCTGACTACGAGGTTGACAATCGTGGCAACTCATATGCACTCTTTGTGCATTAACATTGACTTTTTAGATGAGCAAACAAGTTGGAATTTATTTTGTCTGAAAGTATTTGGACAAGAAGATTGTCCCCCTGAACTAGCCGGGATCGGAAAGAAGATTGTTGAACAATGCAAAGGACATCCGTTGTCTCTTGTTGTGATTGGGGGACTTCTTCAGAAGTCATATAGAACACAAGAATACTGGCAAGATGTTGAAAGAAACATAGCTTCAATTCTCAGTTCAAAAGAGAAAGGACAACACTTGGATGTGTTATATTTGAGTTATAGTCACTTGCCTGCTCATTTGAAGCCATGTTTTCTGTATATGGGAGTCTATCCAGAAGACTATGAAATTAGTCTCTCAGAAGTTATCAAACTCTGGGTTGCCGAAGGACTTTTGGATCCTAGAAGAGATTGCCGAAGACTATTTGATGGATCTTATCGATAGAAATTTCCTTCTAGTTAGTGCACGTCGTTCAAATGGAAAAATCAAATCTTGTCGCATTCATGATGTTATAAGAGATCTGTGCTTATGGTTAAACCATAAGGAGAAGTTTTTATGTGACGTAACTGGTGGTACCATCCCTCTAGGCATAGCTAAGGAGCGTCGTATTGTATGTTTTGTCATGTCGACTTTGCAATTAGTATCACTTGCCCGTTCAGTGACATGTTGTTCGGCTTACATTGAGCAACCGGTTAAGTGTAGATTGTTGAGAGCTTTGAATAAAGCTTATTGTTGGTCCTTTGAAGGTGAATATCTTAATGTCAATCTACGGTACAAGCGTCATCACATGGGATTTCTTCCTTCTTCAATATCCCTGATTTGGAATCTGCAAACGTTGATTATCGGAAGAAGTGATCAAGTAATTGCTGCACCATTGGAGATTTGGAAGATGACGCAATTGAGGCATCTAAAATGCTCTTGGATTAACTACAGAGATGATGAGTCGGTTATATTGGGAAACTTACAGACACTAACAGTGGTAGTGGATCTGAAGTTGAGTGAGGAGGTCTGTAAGAGAATCCCTAACGTCAAGAAATTGCATTTGATGTACTGTGACAGTCGCTTGTATGATAGTATCAGAAACCTTAGCTGCTTGCATAAACTTGAATCTGTAAGCATATGGTGCAATGAGATGAAGCGAATTTCAACTGCTGAGCTGAAGAATGCATTCCCTAGTTCACTTAACAAGTTGTGTTTAAGAGGGTACAGTGTTGATTGGGAAGATTTGTCAATGATAATTGGTTCATTGCCCCAACTAGAAGTTCTCAAGCTGGAAGAGAATTTTCGTAAGGCATGCAAGTGGAGTTGTGTTGAGGGAGGATTTCAACGTCTGAAATGCTTATGCATCGACCGCTGTAATCTAATGTATTGGACGTTAGACGACGTCTCCTACTTTCCAATCTTGGAGAAGCTTGTCCTCATCGGCTTGTGGGAGTTGAATGAGATCCCATCGAGTATTGGAGAAATACCAACGCTTCAACTTATTCGGCTGGAGAACTGCAGTGAGTCTGTGGTGATTTCAGCCGTGGTAACAAAACAAAAACAAGAAGATTTTGGGAATTATGACCTTCAAATTCATGTAAAGATGGTTGCTTCTAATGCTAAGAGGTTGAGGGAGAGGATGGAAATGGAGGGGTTGTCAATCAATAGTATTCATCTTGAAACATATTGAGAGTAGTACTATTTCTAAACCCCTTTATTTACCTTGCTTGGAGATCAATATAAATGAAAATGAAGATATCATAACATAATCTCACATAAAACTCAGTAACATATAAGTTTGGGTGCGTCCTTGGTACGAGATTAATATTTAGTTGTGAGTGTTAAAAAAGACTATATGTATTTTTTGTAATTTTATAAATTTAAAAATTTACTTGGTCTTTTATCTTATTTTAAGTACTTTAACATCAGTCCTAAAAAAAGTATTTAAATGTCACGGGTGCCGCAAGTGGAACTACATTTGGAATGTAAACTAACCAATTTAATAAGTTACGGGGACTAAATTGGATTTTAAAATGTGTTTTTAACACTACTATACAAGAAGATATAAGTATCAATTAGTTGAGTTAGGCCCTGGCAAAGAACTGAGAAAAACATAAACATCCGTATGTATTCTTAAACAATTATGTACAAAGAGGGAAAATATCAATTTTGATCTTCTAGCTTAGGTCCAATCCAACTTCAATCCTCATGTTTGGTAATTTTTCAAAAGGGTTCTCTGGTATCTGATTTTAGTCATTTTCGTCCACTTTTGGTCATTTTTGTCCATTTTTACTCCTTAAAAAAGAGACAAAAATTGGACACCGATAAACCATTTTTTATAAATTACCAAATTTGAGGATTGAAATTGGATTTGACCTAATTTAGATGATTAAAATTGACATTTCCCATGTACAACGACAACATTTCTTAGTTGGCTTTGTTTTTGTCTTAGTTAATAAATAACCCGAGGCTAATGGACCAGATAAGATAAGGAGCAAAATACTCTTACCATTTGAAGTCATATGGTAACTGATGAATTCATGACATGCGTGTGTAGTTATAATTGTCTTATCTAAAAGTTATCATAATTGAATGATAATTAGAAAATATATGGATAATCATATTTATAATATTTTGACAACTTTTACTTTGGCAACAACAAAAATGTCACTATTAATAATTCATTTTGAAAAAAATGTCACCCACGATATTTTTTTTTTAAATTTTGTACATATTTAAACCATAGTCCGTAATTTCTTCTATGACTACGTCTGCAACCCTACACCTAATTATATGTGCAATTCTACACGCAACTACATATGCGATCATACACATGTTTTATTTACTAAAATATGCACGACGTTGCACGCAACTATACATGCGATTATTAATGCGACAATGTATTAATTAATTATAAAATGAAGATGGATAGAAAAATTAAAAAGTGACATTTTTTTAAAAAAATTTATATTGTGTGATATTTTCAAAATCAACTATTATTTGAGATATTTTTCACAATTCTCTTTTATTATATGCACCAAGTGTACAAAAATATTATATTCACCCATTACTCTATTTACAATTTAAACTTAATAATTTCAGACTTATCAATTGTCAGAATTTATGTGAATTAAATGATTTTATGGGCTTGGATGTGTATAAAATTACGATAAGAATATTTTCCGCACATAATAAAAAGAGATCTTTCTAATAATAGGACATAAAAATTTTCACTTTGTTATTGAAGGGTACTCCGAATAATTTCCTCATACAGAAAAGATAGAATCGAGAAGAGTTGAATAAAATAAAAAATTTAGAATACAAATCTTTAGAAAGTAAGAATACTCATAAGTATTAATAAAACTGAAATACTTACCTTCTAATTAATTGTCACTCATGATTTCCATGAAGAAACGACCTCAAATGTCACAGGATTAAGGCTACTATTTGCCCCAATGTTTTGTTTTATATTCTTTCAACGAAAGGATTGCAATCAACAACTTCAATCTCTCGAACACTTATATGATTAGCAAAACGAAGCTCTTGCAAATTGTAAAAATGTTTTATTTTTAGGACAATAAGACATTTGAAGCCTCCACGTGCAAACTTTAATTTTTACAAGATCCATGTCTTCAATTTAAAGAAGGTAAAGTTTTTGGAATCCATTATCTTCTACCTCCCACGTCGTGCCTCAAAAAGGCATTGTACCTAAGTTTGAGAGTTTTAGGTAACAAAGCAATCTTGCTCATTTCTTCCCGAGGATATTGTCGCATCCCAAAATTCTATATATATAAATATAAAGATTTAACTATACATGACTAAATATTAATTTTTATTCAAATCATAAATTCTTTAAAGTAGAGAAGTTTAAAAGTAAAAAAATATATTATATTTTTAACACTAATAATTAAGTCTCAAACATATGCATTAATAGTGAAAATAAACTTAATAAAGTTCCCTTTGAACAAAAATCATATTATTCAAAATAAAAAATCATTCTTTATCCAATCAATAGAATTTATAAAATAAGAGATTTAATTTTCTAAAATGTAATTGTATGAAATTTAACTGGTTCAATTATTCTAATTTCATACCAATAAACAATCACTACCCATTGCCTCTCTCTACGTTCCATCTCTTAAACCTTAAATGATATGAAGTGATGGGATGAGCAAACCTCTACGTTCCATCTCTTAAACCTTAAATGATATGAAGTGATGGGATGAGCAAACCACAAGTTTAGTAGAGAAACATACTTGTCAGAATTAAATACCACATGCAACATCAATTAAGTAACATAAATCATGTAGATATAAATGTAAATATACTTGATAACCGATTTCTCAATTATTCAAGTAGTAAATGCCTCGTTTATAAAGGTCAGGAGACCTATCCTCGTTTATAAAGGTCAGAAGACCTATATGTACATGCATGAACTAAAAAATATCACAAATAGCAGTTAATAGAGACAAGTAAGAATTTCTCCACCTTTAATGAATGTCGTGGATGCATATGGACGCAATTGATTTTGCTTGAATCTTTGTAATGTTGTCATCTAACATGAAATAAATTACTTTTAAATATATCATTAAATGTCGTTTAAGTTTTAAATAAATGGAATTAAATGATTTGAGCTTTAAATAAAGTAAAAGTGATTATGAGTAGAAGTATTTAATAAGTTTGAAATATCACAAATTGAATGAGAAGAAAATAAAAGTTCAAATAGAATGTTAAACATACATGAATATAAATATTTAAATTTATAAATAGTAAAATAATAATAAAAGCAGCACAAAACTTTATCTATACATACTAGACTTCCATTAATACAACATATTTAAATTTCATTAAGTTTTAAGATGTATAACTATATGTTTAATATTTTCAAATCTGAAACTATAGAAGCTGGAATTTCTGACACGTTGTGATACAACACGCGTATCTTAAAATATATAGGTTGAAATCATTTAAAAATAATACTTCCAAAGTCCAATAAAAGATTTCGCCCCCAATTCCGGCACGAAGATTAAGGAAGTTTCATTAAGTTTTAAGATGTATAACTATATGTTTAATATTTTCAAAACTGAAAATATAGAAGTTGGAATTTCTGACACGTTGTGATAAAACATGCGTATCTTAAAATATATATAGGTTGAAATCATTTAAAAATAATACTCCCTCCATCCCACAAAAGATTGCACCCCCAATTTCGGCTCGAAGATTAAGAAAGTCATAACTTTTAAGGGTATGATGGTATTTTTTTGTAACAAATAAATGATAAAGTATGTTAGGTAGAGATGATCTTTTTTTTTTGTAAATAAACTGTATGGGGAAAGTGGATGTATTTTACTTTTTGCTTTTTATGAAAATGTGTAAACGTTTGTGGGACAGCCCAAAATGAAAAGTGTGTCATCTGAAAAATGAGACGAGGGAGTATATGTTATACTGAATATATCAAAATATAATACATACAAAAATCATAATTTTTTTTAGATCAGTAAATAAGATATTCATATTTTAAAAGATACATTAAGATTTTCTTGAAACAGATTTTGAAGTTGTATAAAATTAATTATAAATATTTTACTATTAATATTAACGTGAAATTTTGGTATAATATTTTAAATAACATATTATAATATATACATGAAAATTAGAATATTTTAAATAGCTTAAATATTTGTCTTGTAATTTTAAATAATCATTAAATCAGAATTCGAAACAAGACATGCTGATGATATATAATTCATATAAATTAATAAAATGATCCAAATCAATTGAAATTATTCCAAAATATTACTAACATCTTAGACATACTGATAATATAAAATTCATATAAATTAATAAAATGATCCAAATCAATTAAAATTATTCTAAAATATTATTAATATGATAAGTTAACGTGTGTGTGTATATATATATATATATATATTCCAAAATAAAAATTTTTAGACATTTTTAAATAAGACTTTAAAATTAATAAACATGAAACAACGTACTTTTGACATAACAATCAAAAGTTTTGTAAACTTAAAATAAATTAATATAACCTTAATTTAAATTTAAAAATTTTACTGAACATTCTAAAATATAAGAATTATGACATATACGAAATTCATTGGATTTGGAAAACTATAACTTTATAATTTGAAATTTCTAATCTAGGTATGCTTACAAATTTCAGATTTTGCAGGCCGAAGTATAAAATTCGTATAAAATAAAATACATTTTCAAAAATCATGAAATTTTAAATTTAAGTCCAAAACTAAACAATAAACTACATATTAAAATTTCATGGCTATTGGATCTAGATCTTTAATAAACTAAAGGAGGATTTAGTTTTACTTAAGTGGCATCACAAGGTTAATTTGAGGATGAGTTGGCATTTTCTTAGATTTTAGAATTTTTTTCCTATTTAATTAACATTTCGGTGCTTATTTTGTTATTTTAGTATATTATATGGACTCATTTGCAAATCTTTATACTTAAAGTACATCCGCCGTTCTAAGACTATCTCCAACAATGCGTTAATACGATAGTTTGGAGTCAATTTTCTCTCCAGCAATGCACTAAAACAGCACGCTAAACGAGTCAATTTTCTCTCTAGCAATGCACTAAAATAGCACCCTAAACTAGATTCACTACAGTATTGCGCCACATGTGGCGCAGAGCAATTCAGCGATATTCTACTGTTTTCTCTTTTTTTAATTACATATACATATTTATGCCTTCTTTTTAACTATTATAAAATTAAAATAAATCTACTTATTTTAATTCTATATTACTGATAAGATTATTTTTTATATTACTCCATTTTAGCTTGTTTAGAATTTTACATTACGTACATATATATTTTTAATTTTAATTTTATTGATTTATAATAATTTATTTATCTAAATTATAATTTATATTAAATTTCATTGTTGCATTAAAAACATTGTATGTAATATTTAAAAGATAAATTACAAAATACATAAAATATTATACAAATATTAATTTAAAATGTAATATTCTTGGAATATTCTTTATAGTAAAAAAATATAGTGTAAACTGCTGGAGCTGTATTATAATTTTACGCTAAAATTGAGTAAAATGTGCACTAAAATAGAGCAATCTGCTAGAGATGGCATAAGGCGGACTTGTAAAGCACAAATTCATTCTACCTTCTCTCTCTTACCCTAATCTCCCGTGACTCCTGTCCCTCTCTCCAGTCTCCACCCTACTCTCTAAATTGCCGGCACCGACAAAAGGTAAATCTTGTCCACCATCGTCCAAGTCTTCCGGCGTACATCATCAGCAAAAGAAGAATCCCAACTTGCAAGCCCTTTGGCAAACGTCATGAGCAAACAGGAGAATCTCAACCCACCCTCTCTCTCCACCCTAATCTTGCCGGCACCCTAATCTTGTCGGCACCGAAGAAGGATTAAGCTCCTCCGCCATTATCTAAGCTGGTGAAATCTGGTGGCAAGCATAAGAAGGTGAAGGTAGACTGCCTCTCTCTCTCATGTCTTTTTGCGTATGTCTGATTTGAAGCTATATGAAATGTGGGATAATTTAGTAATATGGAGCTAAAATCTAATGTTTGGATGACAAATCTTAGTATTTCATATATTTAATGGTTGATTGAATGAAATTTTGAATGTGGAGGGATCTGTTTTAATGGTGTTAGGAATCGGGAAATGAAAAATCTTTGTGAAATATTGTGGAGAAAGATAAAAGGAATGGTGTGAGAATTCAATTCATACTTGCATATAATATTTATATCGGTGTGATTAGCTTTAATGGAGGTGTGAATCACAAT
This sequence comes from Pogostemon cablin, assembly GCA_023678885.1. Taxonomy (NCBI): domain Eukaryota; kingdom Viridiplantae; phylum Streptophyta; class Magnoliopsida; order Lamiales; family Lamiaceae; genus Pogostemon; species Pogostemon cablin. The sequence continues at coordinate 36,054,163 of CM042951.1, forward strand.
GTTTTGATTGATTTTTATGCTAAAATTTTATGATTTTTGGTGTGTTGGTGTGGTTGATTCAAGTTTAGATTCACTATGTAGTTCATTTGAGATGAGATAGGTATATTAGTGTGCCAATAGTCCTTTGGATTTTTGAGCTTTAAGAATTGAGATGATGGAAATGTTACTTGATTCATTCAAATGCATATCATTGTCATGAGTAATAGATTATTATTATTACTTTTTTAAGGCATGAAAACCATGTTTAAAACTTCAACAGTGATGGCTGCATAATAAATTTGGTAGTCATATGTTTAGTTGTTTGTATCATATTGCAGATGGGATATTGCATAATAAATTTGGTAGTCATATGTTTTAGTTGTTTGTATCAGATTGCAGATGGGATGAAAATACAAGTTCAACTGTAAATCTCTTAATTTTAAACTCATGGTGGAGACCGAGGCAGGGGAGCAACTTAGAAACACTTGCCTCATTTGTAATTGGTGAACTATTTGATATGCATAACAAAATTTTCCCAGGAACAAAGTTCAAATAGTATCAAATAGTATCAATAATGCTTCTGTCTATCACATGGGTACATGCTTTCTTAATTTAGATAAGAAACAGATGATCCTTACCATTCCTCCCATCTATTTTTCCATTTATCATCTTTAATCTTCTAACAAACCATCTTTCATGATATCAAGTAAAATTTGCAATTTTATATTATTACTGTATCTAATGTTCATGCTATGGGATGAAAGAGGGATGTAAATGGAAAGCCTGAAAAATGAAAGTGTCAGTAAAGGAATAATATAATTGAGACCACATTGAAAAAATAGGTCTTGAATATTGATGAAGATTGATGGTGAAAAAAATACATGTTTTATTTTTATTTTTATTTTTATTTTTATTTTTTTTACAGAGGAAAAAATATATGTTTTGAAAATTTTTTTGCACTACTCATAAATATATTTTTGAAAAATAATTATTAGTTATTATATTTCAAAATATATAAAATTAATAATATAATATTTATTTAAATTAGAAATTATTAACATTTTAATTTCACTATAATATATATATATATATATATATATATTTAATTATAGTATGATGTGGAAAACGAATTTGAAATATAGCAAATGTTTATCCTAAAATATGACCGATAAGTTTAATTCATTTTATTAGTGTATATAGCAGCACATTCGGTAAAAGTTGAGTTAATAATGTATTATTTATATTAGCTTTAATTAGAAATTTATATTAGCATTAATTATGAAAGTATATAATATATTATTATAAATAATAATACAAATTAACAATAGAAAAGAAAAATATTCTAAAGATACTTAACCAATAATAATGATAAAAAATAAATAAACATATTCTAAAGATTGATACTTCAAAAATAATGAATATATACTATAGAAAAAAAATATATAATGATTGTAAACAAACAAAAAGGCGTAGTGTAAAAAATAAATGACACAAAAAATGAGTAAAATTATATAATATTACATGATTTTAATAAAATAATAAATAAAAAATAAAAACTCATTTGCCGGTTTCATTTATATTTATGAAATTATTTTTACTGAATAATAAAAATACGTTTACTTGACATTATCACATAATAATAAATATATAATTTAAAAATAATTATTAATTATTATTATAATACAAAGGAAATTTTGTGATATATATAGGTCCGTTGATTGCGTAAATTTAACAATAAAATAGAATATTTCAAAATCATTATTTTTTTAACTTAATAAAATATGATAATTGCTATGTATATTCAACATTAAAAAATTTAAAAACTTAACAATAAATAATACGTATATATAAGTATATTTAATTACAGTATGCTACAAAATTTATTGAAATGATTTAGTCTTTCAAATTTAAAAATTGCTCTTTATATTCAACATTAAGAATAAATAAAATAATTAAATACAAATTAAATACCAAAAATTACATCTTAACATTTACCTTATCCTTACAAACATGACTTTTTTTTCTTATAATTTTTCGTTCACTTTCATTATTCTTTTATAATTTTTTTTATTTGTATTTACAACTAACTCAATTTTGTTATTCTAAAATGTAGATTTGTAATAAAAATTAATTCCAAAAAAATTTAAAATATGAGGTCTACAAAGGAAAAAAATAAGTAAGTTTATTTATTTAGTAATTTATTAAAATAATTTAGTCTTTCAAATTTAATAATTGCTCTTTATATTCAACATTAGAAAAAATAAAATAATTAAAAAATACAAATTAAATACCAACAATTACATCTTAACATTTACCTTATCCTTAGAAATATGATTTTTTTTTTCTAATAATTTTTCGTCCACTGTCATTATTCTTTTATGATTTTTTTATTTGTATTTACAATTAACTTAATTTTGTTATTCAAAAATGTAGAATTGCAATAAAAGTTAATTCCAAAAAAAATTTAACTACGACGTCTAGAATTCATTCATTCATATATATATATATATATATCCTTATACATTTGTTAATTTGTTATAGGGTTAATAAATAGTAGGTACAAAACGTTCTTAATTATTATTAAACGATACATTCGTTTTAGAATTATGAGTTTTATTTGATTCTACCCATAATACACATATCCATCTGAACATCAGTGTGCATCGTTAAGAGAGAATAAAAAAGCCAGATTAAGTAATTGTACTAATGTACAATGATGTGATCATTGTGAGAGAAATAAATTCATGAGAGAGAAACAAAGAATAAACTATTCAAAATCGAAATTGAAGAGTACACGCTGACGTACACCAATGTACAATCTGACCAAAAGAAAGAACACTACACGCTAATGTACACCAATGTACAATCTGACCAAAAGAAAGAACACGCCATTAAATTCTAATGTACATCAATGTGCAATCTGACCAGATGAATTAACACGCCATTAAATTCACCAAAAAATAAGAAACCCTTTAAACTTTCACTTTACTGTACATTAGTGTGCAATTCGGAGAGAAAAATATAGAAGATATTAAATCGCGATTGAAGAGTTAACGCGGATGCACATCCATGTGCAAGGAAATAACAAACCAATAAATTCTCCCAAAATAAAAAACACATTAAACTTTCATTAGCGTGCAATACAGCCCAATAAACTTTCACTTTTTCAGAGTGAGAAATAGAAGATAGGGTAGTTCCTGAAATTCCTCCTTAATACACTATTGATGAGCACAATGGTTTTTTCAGAATGAGAAATAGAAGATAGGGTAGTTCCTGAAATTCCTCCTTAATACACTATTGATGAGCACAATGGGTAATGTTGAAAAATAAATTAGGCTTTCTGTATCTATCAGTAATTATATTTAATCAATGTATTTATTAATAATAATTAAATTATATAAACACGTACATATGAGTAATAATATTTTGCATGAATATCATATGAAAAGAATTCCCTAAATTTTGTGTTGATGAATAGCCACCAATATAATGATCAAATAATGATCAAAGAAAAGGTGAATTTTTTGAGTGATATTATTTCTCCTACGTCTAACGAGGGGTGTGCATCGGTGCAAAATCGAACCGAATCGAAATTAGAAAATTGAACACCGAATTTTATGAAAAATAGAATCGAATTGAAACTGATTTAGTGAAGGCCCCGAATTAAACCAAACCGAAATTATCGGTTCGGTACGGTTTCCAAAACCGATTTCACCGAAATAAACTGGAAAAAAAAATTTTAAAAAAATAGCAAATGACCAACTAGAAATTTGCTAGATTGAAGGGCGGAGGAATAGGGCATCATAAATTCATAATAATCTATGGCAAAAGCTCCTGTGCGCCGCTCCGTGTCCCCATGTGAACACAACCCTCCCCTCCAATCCTATTTAAACATGTGTATTGCTAGGGGTTTAAATGGTAAAGGGGCATGAAAATTGTAAAGGCGTGCTCCGTGCGCCCGGGTGCACATGAGCCTCACTCATAATCTATATTCATGGATTCTAAGCTCTGAATCAAAACATCAGTTGTTTTAATAGAAAGAGTTGAAACAGAGATCAAATTCAGAAACCCTTCTCCCTTCTTTATTACAGAGGTCCAAATTGAACACGATAATACAATTCAAAAAATGCAAGAAATGACAAAAAAAAGAGCTAATCCTGACAGAATCACAAGAAAACCCACAGCCCAAAACTTCTAATCTACAAATAAAAAATTATTCTCACCTTATAGGCAGTGCAATCACAAGAACAAATCTAAGTTGAGGTTTTCCAGCAAACAAGCACGAGTTTAATAAGTAGGATGAACGTCCGATGCTGGTGGAAGTAGTGGCTGGAATCGCGACTGGAGCATGGTGAGCGGGCAAGGAATCACGGCGAGGGTTTAGAGATGGGCGAGGCCAGGGCCACTAGGCCAACAATTCTCCAATCGATCTGGGCACAAAATCTCATTGTCGTTCTTCATGGTCGATCTGCTCGGACGATGACCCAACAATTTCATAGAATTAATTCGAGTCGATCTCCCTTCAATTTTCAAACAGCCTCCATTTTTCAAGATCTCAGATCTGTTTTTTCAGGCTGAATGAAGTTGGACTTAGGGTGTGATGAAGTTGGACTTAAAAACTCAGAAGCCAAAAGATATGAAATTAGTCAATTACGACTGCTGGGTATTAATTAGGGTTTACTAAAAACTAATTCGGTTTTTTGGTTTTTAAGCCTCTAAACCTAAATCGAACCGAAAACCCAATGTTTTAATTTTTGAAAATCGAAATCGAATCGAACTTTCAAAAACTAAAACGAATTGATCGGTTCAGTTCGGTCGGTTAAAACGGTTTTCTCCATATTCTGCTCACCCTTACGTTTAACAGTGAATGGAACAAAATAAGAATATTTATTTCTGATTTTTTGTTTTCTTAACTTTTCATAATTGGTAAAGCTCATAATAAATGGGAGTGAAAGAAATATTATCTTTTAATAAATTCACTATGTTATGAAATTTTAACTTTCAATAAGAAGACTACAATGTTATGAAATTTTTAATAGACATTACAAAAGTTTAACGTGTTGTATAATTTTTTTTTTGGTTTAAAATTTTTAATATTAAAAAAATTAAAACTTTTATGAATAAAATTATTTTTATTAATTTATTTAGTTGTTAATATTATGGAAAAGGCTTGTGTAAGACCGTGTCAGGTGAGGGCTTACGTCATAAGTATAAAAAGTAATAACTTCTATAATGGAAAATGATACTCAATTAACGAAAAATGACAATATTATTTTATGTAAAATTTATAATATAAATAAAAATTAAGTGATAAAATTTTATAATAAAAGTGTTAACATTTCATAGTGAAAGTGTTATCACCATCCCTTAAGGACCATTCAATTTCTCCAACCGAATACATCTTTCGGGTACTCCAATCAAATACACTATATTGTTCGAGTACTACAACTGAACACAATATAAAATCGAATACATCTTTTGAGTATTCCAACCAAACACACAATATATTATTCGGGTACTACAACCGAACACAATATAAAATCTTAATTATTAGAATATATATGTCTTATTAATTTTAAATATTTTAATTTAATTATTTTTTAAATACGTTTAATAAATTCGGAGATACGAATAGCTGATTTCATAAAAAATTCGAATATCCCGTGTATTACGGGGGCTTCATACTAGTATATATGAATTTGAAAGACTAGAGATGAGTTACCTCAATTTTGCAATTAAGTTTGACACTTTAAATTATACATTGATAGAGAGGGAATAATCTTTCAATAAAATTTTCTGGTCTTCTGCTGGATCATCAAAGGAGAAATGACGAAGAAATACGTTTCTCACTTTATTTTTCTGTATTTTGTAAACCTAGTTTCTATGATGCTGGAAAGGAATGAATTAAAATATCAGTATTTCTTTTTATATGAGATTTTTAAAATGGACTTTGACATAAAAGTATATTTGGGCTTGGTTTGAATTAAAAAAAAATTAAAATAAAACTGAAAGAGAATTTAAAATTTAATACTTATAAAAAATTGACTAAAATTTTTAGTGGGCTTTGAATAAAAATTTCTTTATATTTATTTTTATTTAAATAAATAAATATATATATATATATATATATATATATATATATATATATATTTATATTTATATAAATATTCTGGATATTATAAATATACCAATCCACTTAAACTCAACTTTTTCAAAGAAATTGGGAGGCATGGAAATGAACCAAATTGAAACTTGTGCTCAGGATTCACGATGACACATTTACGTGATTCCAGTTTACTTGCTAGAGAAATCAGATCAAAGCAACTCAAAGGCTCTCCAACGTCATCAGGTATCAACTCGATTCTAATTCTTAGCTTCTTCAAATTAGAGACTCTTCTGAGAACATTGCAACTTGCAGTGGTCACACCAGAAAGTGTCGTACTCTAGCGATGAAGTGTCATATATCAATGTCTGGTAGGTCCCATCCCATGACACAGAGATATGAACTTGAGGTTTTTTGTATCCCATATCTCTGTGGGCAAGTAGAATGGAGCTCCATTTGATTTGATGGTTAAATGTCGATGGACAATCAAGTAAATGAGTTTTTCAAGTTTAGATATGGATGAGGAAGTTGTCAATCTATAAATATTAGCTATTGGTATACCTATGTTTCCCGCTCAATTTTTTGTCCTAAAGAAGGGTTATTACCCTATGTTAATGTGTAGGTTACCTATATTAAATTATGACATTAATTAATTAATTATAGTATCTATATATCTATAATATAATATGAGTTAATTATGTACATTAATTAGGAATCATAAATTATAAATATGATTGGTAATTACATGATTAGCTTATATTTATTAACCATTTATAAAATCTATGGTAAATCATCCTCTTAATTATAGTAACTATATATCTATATATCTATAGCATATTATGAGCTAATGACTACATTAATTAGTTTGACATTATTCTATGTTTTATTAGTCTGACATTATCCTCTTAATTATATAAGTCTGTTGCTCCATCAAATATCATTTCAACTTATTTTATGTTTGTAAGTATGCATGTTTACATAGGATATTTGTTCATATTATTCAATATTACGTTAAATATTATAATTTAAAGATAAAACATACTCTCTCTATCCCATACAAAGGGATGTTTTTTTACTTTTACATGTGGATTAGTGAGTATTATTATTTAATGTATAGTGAGTAGTTATATTAATGGGTGTTTGGGCCCCATCTTTTAATTGTATTAGTGGGGGTGTGTGTGTGGATCTCATGTGTGTATAAAATAAAGAATCTTTGGGTGGGACACCCAAAATAGAAAAAAATAAACCCTTTAAAGGGGACGAAGGGAGTATGAATAGCTTCGTTTCCAAAACTAGGGTAAAATAAACAAATATTAAAAGAAAATAAAATTAAATATATAATATATATAATCTTCAAATTTAGCTAATTCGCAAATCTTTACTTCTTATAGCTTTATTCATCTTTTAATAATTAGTATTAAATATTAAAATTTTATTAAACACAGTCCAATCCCGTGCAACGCATGGGTCAAAAAGCTAGTTGTAGGTTATAGCATGATATCTCAACTCAATTAGTTCTAGTACTTCCAATGGGAAATTATAAAAAACGGATGTTAAGAGCATCCAACCTCTTGAGCAACTTTTAATCAAAACTCATTGGTACCATATATTAATTATATGCACCAAAACATAAGAAAGTTTGTGTAGTGGATGCACAATTTTCCTCGATTGATTGGTGCACATCTTTGAGGGCAAGTAAAACCTTATTGTAGATGCTCAACCTAATTCCTTGGCTTTGTACACCTTTTTCGAAAGCATTATCAAAGAAATTTAAGATACGAAAAGAGTTGTTTTTCTTAAATTTTCTTTGGCAGAAGTTTCATTGTAAGTGATTAGGAAAAGATGTCATTGCATTACATTCAGAATCATACAGTATATATATATATATATATATATATATATATATATATATATATATATATATATATATATATATACACAGTTACATCAATGAGCTTGGTCCAACTACACTAATAAACAATGTAAGGCTTATACACATATCTCTAATAGCCCCCCACATGCATAACGGGAGGGGAACAAACATTGAGATTGGATCGAAAATCCTCAAAAATACTACGAGACAAGCACTTCGTCATAATGTCTGCAAATTGGAGACTAGATGGTACATGCATAACGCGAATATCACCAGCAGCGACGCGTTCACGGACAAAATGTAAGTCAATTTCCACATGTTTATGTTGGCGTTCGATGGTTTGATTAACGTGAACCGTTAGGGTTCCATGCAATTCTATATTAGCAGAAGCAACAGTATAGAATTGTATTACCTTTCACCCGGGTATGTTGAGAAAGAATAGCTGCAGAAAATAACCTCTTGATCTTCTACTGTATTCCCAAGTCCAATCTTGACGTCGTGTGGGTGACGATCTTCAAGATCCTCTTAATCTACTCTCCTCCCTTATTTCTCACGTGTTTAGGCGTGTAACATTAGGGTTCTGGGAAGTTGAGATGACTTATTTATGGGCTACAGTAGGGACCTGGAGGAGAAATTAGAGTCGGGCCACCATTGGGCTTAAGTATCCAAGTTTAGCCCAGAACTTATACTTAAATCCAATAATAATAATATATTCCACTAAAATATTATTACTGCACTGCCGCTCTAATCCCATAATTACCTTATGGGTTCCTTCTTATTATGAGCCCGACAGTCTCCCCATGTTTAAGATATACAATGCTCATTAATTAATTAAGTTACTGACAACTCCATTAATTAATATCTCATCCGAGAGTAGTACCACTCAACCTTGTTATCATACCGGAATAAATCCACCTGCAGGGTTTACATGATAATCCTTATGAGCTCCTCAAGGGGACATCATCTACCTATTTAATAGGACACGGATACCTTCTACAATTAACTGCTTACCATAGAGACAGCACTATTTCTCAACTCACCGAGTTTGTTGATTTAATTACATGTAAATCTTACCTATTGATGAATCAAAGAAATACATACTACCTTACTTGTCGAGGTTATTGTATAGGAATTAAGAGCACGAAAATTCATAATAACTGAGATCAAGTTCTCCTATATAGTCAGTATAAGTTGAACGATCTCAAGCGGTCCTGCTCAATACACACAAAGTGCACTAATGTGATTCTATAGTCAAAACAAACTAATACCAAATCACACTACAACCATTCCGATAGAGAGTATCCGTCTATCTTGATTGTGAGCTTCTATTTATACTTTATAAGAAAATCGATAATATGATATTCTGCGTGTTGTCGCACAACATATTATCTATAATATAAAGTAAGTGGACTACTGCATCGAGATATAAATTATAAGACGCAATTATTTGATCATATAATTCTCATTTCAAATTCATTATTAAACATTGTTCATACAAAAAGCTAGACTTTTAGTATACAATCTAATAGTTTAATGTGTTGAGTCTGAACTGGATTAGTAGTGAGATAAACTGTATTAACATTATCACAAAAAACCAAAGTAGCAGCCTTTAAGGGACACTAAAATTCATGCAGTAGAGAACGAATTGAGACAGCTTCGAAGACAGTATTAACTACAGCCCTATATTCAGCTTCTGCACTAGAACGGGAGATAATTTATTGATGTTTGGTGGACCATAATACTAAATTTTTCCCCCAGAAATGCGCAATATCCAGAAGTAGATCTACGTGTATCTAGACAATCCGCCCAATCAGCATCAGAGTATATAGTAAGCTAGTCCGGAGGATCAAGGTAGAGGAGTAAACCATGAGTAATAGTGCCAGCCTGAAAATAAGATGTACGTGGGGCATGCATAGACAAACATACTTGCTGAACTGCATAAGCTATCTAGGGACGTGTGAACATGAGATACTGTAAAGCACCTACAATGCTCCGATAGAGAGTGGGATCTGAGAAAGTATCACCATCCTTCATGGATAACATTGACTTTGATTCAACTGGAGTATGAGAAGGATTGGCATGAGACATGTTGCACTTATCCGAAAGTTGTCGAAGGTATTTATCCTGAGAAAGAAACAATCCTGCAGATGTGCGAGTAACAAAGATGCCCAAAAAATAATGTAGATTACCCAAGTCAGTGATGGCAAATTCAGACTTGAGAAGGAAAATAACTGACTTTAGTAATGTTAAGGAAGAAGCTGTCAATATAATATCATCAACGTAAAGTAATATAATGACAGAATGAGACCCGTGATGCATTATAAAGATCGAAGAGTCTGAACGGCTGTTCACAAAGCCTTTGTTACAAAGAAACAACTTGAAGTGTTGAAACCAGGCACGAGGTGCCCGTCTGAGACCATATAAGGATTTATGGAGCTCGCACACATAATTAGGATGTTTCTTATTTTCAAATCCAGGGAGTTGCCATAAAAATACCTTCTCTGTAAGGCAGCCACGCAAAAAAGCATTCTTGACATCCAATTGGTGAACTGGCCAATTCTGAGAGAGTGCCAAAGATAGAAGAATTCGAATAGTTGTGGGGCGAACCATATAACTGTACGTCTCCCCACAATCGATACCTGGCCTTTGATTATAGCCCTGAGCTACAAGTCTTGCTTTACACTTATCTAATGTACCATCGGCTCTCTGTTTTGTTTTGAACACCCATTTGGATCCCACAACGTTTATTCCACCGGGCCATGGAACAAGGGACCATGTTTTGTCCCTTGCAAGTGCATCAATCTCAGATTTTATTGCATCAAGCCACACCGGATCCTGCATGGCTGCTTTAATTGTCTTAAATCGAAATAGTCATATTAGATTTATTTATCACTCTGAGACAATCACATGGGTTCGATAATTTAACTTGGTCACATACAAACTACAATTGATCTCTTACACTTGAGGGTGAAATTCATATTTTTTAAAAGAAAATAGCGATCAATTAACTTCTGACGAGTCAAAATAGATAAAATTCTAGGGCTAGTATGAACTAGGTGGCGATGCCACAAAGTTAGAGTAGTGGATGTGGCAACGTTAACATCTGGAGAATGAGAAATGGTCTTGGCGGGATAGGTGTAAAGTCCACTTAAGCTACTGGAGTTGAGAATAGATGCCCTAGTATGAGGATCCTTAATAGAAACACCAGATGGAGAAAACTCAATCAGATAATTATTATCTTTGATAAACTGACGAATAAATACAAATTATGAGTAAGGGTAGGAGAGCACAGAACATTGTTTAAAGGAAAATTACGCATGGGAGAGCGAAGGATTGATGTACCAGAGCATGTTATCGGTATCACGTCACCATTACCAACACAAATTTCATAGGACTTAGGACAATTATTAACACTCAAGAGTGTACCTGCATCATTAGTCATATGTGAAGAAGCCCCAGAATCAAATACCCATGATGTTGTTTGTTGATATGGTGCTGGAAAGACAGAAAAGTCTTGGGGAGTAGTCTTCATTCTTCAATATAGAAGGACATAGACGAGTTATGTGACCAAAACCACCACACCTATAACATGTGACAACACAAGTGAAGTTTTGTGGATTTATTTGACCGAACGGTGCATGCCCGCGTCCAACTGTATTATTGGGAAAAGAAACACGGCTAGGAAAATGACATTGTTCTCTAACTCGCCCACGGTTCCCTTGGCTGACTGAATTGTCACGGCCAATAAGAGCTTGATTAGCAATGAGAACATGTTCAATAGAAGGAGAATATGGAGCACGTTGGGCATTTAACTTTGCCTCCTCTAAAAATAACATGGTCTTCATTTGATCAAATGTAGGGGATGGGCGTTAAGTAGTGAAGATAGAAGTGATTATATTATACTCGGGTCCAAGACCTATCACAACTTGCAGAAGAAGATCTCAAGATGTCACAGTGTCGCCAACGGATACACGATAGTCATAGAGATCTTTTAACTTAAGAAGAAACTCTTGCATGGTGCATTCCCCTTTCTTGATACTATAAAATTCTTGCCTCAATTGCATTATCCGGCTTTCCATATGGTCGCGGAACAAAGCCTCAATCTTGGCCCATGCAGATTCGGCTGTTATAAATGTTCCAGGTGTGATAATTGAGTGGAGAATATCATGAGATATTGTGGATTGGATTCACGATAGCACTGTTGAGAGTGGAATTTCACGCATTTTATGTGTGTACATTACACCTTTTTACTTAAGAAAGTTATTGTTTTTGTATGGAATTGTATAGGTTTGATTATTTATACGATTTTGATGCTACTAAGATGTTTTGTTGAGTTTTGAAGGGTAAAACAAGAACAAAAGTTCAAAGTTGGAATGAAGAGTGAAAGTGTGAAAGAATGCTGAAAAACACACGTTCACATTGCATAATCTTTCTGTGTTTTTGTAGAATTCAAAATTGATTATGTGATATATTGTTCGAAATTCACGGAAGAGAGGGTCGTTTTGGAGCAAAAATCACTCAAATTGAAGTCCGTATGAGAAAGTTATGCTCGAAATGGTGAGGTTGTGCAATGCAGTCTGCAGCTCGAGTTCCGCTCGATAGACAGCTCGGGGCGAGCTGGTGTGGCTCGAAAGCCAATTTTGGCCGAGCTGGGATCCTACAGAGCCTACACGACGTCATCTTTTAACTCATATGCAGCTCGGGTACAGCTCGACAATATTCAGACCCAGCTCGGCTCGAGCTGGGTGCTGAGCGGGGTATTTTTGGGCCCAGTCGCGATTTGTTTGATCCAGCAGTGCATTTTTCACTTCCAGATCGTTATTTGGCCAGTTTTCGATGTGAAAAAAACCTAACAATAGTCCAAGACATAAAAGGGAAATCAACACACAATTGAGGGAAACCCGTCCGTTCCACTGTAAATTCACTCCACAATTCAACACACATCAAATTCAAATCTGACTTTCATCTTCCATCTATATTCAAGGGGGTTCCAAGTGCTAATTGAGGGAGATTGGACGATCGAAGAGACGAAGAAGGGACGTGGGACTATGCTTACGCTAGAGTTTCATGTTTCTCATCTTTTTCTTCCTTTTATTCTGATTTTTGGTATGAATTGCATAACCATGAGTATTGTTTGTATCTTCATGGGCTAATTTTTTTATATAGTTCTAGGGTTTGATGAATAGATTGAATTGATTTGGGAACCTAGACCAAAATTGGGATTTTATGCAGTTGATATTCTGATTTTATTTATTTTATCCAGACTTGCTTATATGCTTTGTAACGTCTTCACAGTAATTTCATGACATCCGCTATAATGCTTGAATTATTATGTTAGCTTGTGTGCGTTCATGATTGGTATTGTCTATCTATTAGGATTAAAGTAGTTCCGCTATAAACACTTTAATTCCATGAACTGCTAAATCAGATACTTGAATTGTTTAGTAGAACAATGCAATTAGACATTCTAGTAGAAAGTGGATAGAACCTTATAGTAATTCCAGAGAATATCTTGTTAGTCGAACTTACTATCCGGAGGTATTATTGTTTGCTTTGATTAGTATCTAGGAATAAGGCTTGGTAATATTCGCGCACCTTAGGGAATAAATCAGAATATACTGTTAGCTTAAAATCGAATCATATCTGGTGGGTTAACATGATTAAGTGGTGTATTTTCATTGACGCTGCATGAATGAACAATTGAAAGTTTAGAATCCCAAATTAATTAGTCTATACCTGATATCTTAGAACTGTTGCTTATCTCTTGATTAAAACTTGTTTATTTTTATTGCTTTTAATTAATCCAGTTATTTAACATTTCGTTATTAGATAATTAATTTAAAAACTCTTGGAAATTGATTACGCAATTCTTATTTAATAGTAATCAAGAATAAATAAATAATTAACTGTCTCAGTGGGATCGATAATTTAACTTGGGTACTTGTCACTACAATTGATATCCTTATACTTGAGAATTAAATTAGAGTGCTCAAAATACGTCTATCAAGCACCAAGGCGTCGACTTGGGACCAAGCTATACTCAAGGGATGTGGGCGATGGCAGAGGTGTGCCATCGATGTGATCCATGACTTGATACCCACGAAAAATGGGTAAAATAACTCTCGCTAAAGTAGATAATTTGTGTAGTCAAGAATTTCAGTGATGTGGGATCTTATATTTGAGAGAAAGAGAGAGAGCATGGCGATGAGAATGGCGCAGTTGCTGCACAGAAGAAATTTCCAAAGATGAGGCTGCAGAGTTGAATGGAGGAATTGTGGGTGAAGGGATAGTATTTGTGAACAGTGTTGAGGAGGGAAAAGAAGTCTGAATTTATGGATCAATTAGGGAAGATAATGTAGGATCAAACATCTGTGTTATCAGTGGCACATTAGATATGGAGGTAAATGACGAAGCCATCAGAAGAGAGAGAAGAAAACTAGGATTTGAGTGTGGCCTCTGATACCATGTAAGTGATTAGAAAAATATGTCATTGCATTACATTCAGAATCATACATCATATATATACAGTTACATCAATGGCTTGGCCCAACTACACTAATAAACAATGCAAGGCCCTATACACATATCTCTAATAGCCACCACGTAAAATGGAGGGGATAGTGATTTTACGATATTGTACATGGTGGCGGTTGTAGACATAGTGGTGGTGGCTGTGGTGGTAGACATGGTGGAAGTGGTGGTGGAGGAAGAATTAAACCCATTTAATTTTGGAATCAGATCCAAAGTAAAGTGGGGTGCATTTAGTAATTTCATACCTTATCCGCGAAGGTGGAAAATTATTCGCCCAAAAATGGCGATTCATTTAACCCTTTCTAGACCTTCCAGCACAACATTTGACCCCAGGCCGACAAGGGCCTGATTGTTATCCCTCTTTTTTGAACTGAAATGTAAATAAAAATAAATCATCCACCTTATGGATTTGTTAAGGGATAACCCATAATATCCTTAAATGTAAACATAACCTTAGTTGTTGGGATAATATCTCCTCATTTTGCGTTGCTCGTACCATTTCTCTAAAATATCTCAAACATCATGAGCACCTAAAAGTGCCTTCATCTTTATACTCCAATTATCAAATTACTCTATTTGAGCAACAAGACTTGAAAGAATTAATAAAGGTTATTGGTCATTCCTCACAAGAGGATCTTATGGTTCTGATACCACTTTGTAGGATTATAAGGTTTGAAGGATATATATAGGTATTTGTAGACGGATAATGGGACTGGTGGGTTGGGTGAATAATATGTAATAGAAGAAATTTCAAAGAGAGAGAATAAAGTTTGAGATAAAATACTCAATACAATTTTTGATTGATATATCTCAAAATGATACATCTTTCATCTATTTATACTATGCAAAAATATACTCTATAATATTTATATTCTAATTTAATCATAATATATCCATATAGTTCTTGCATTTGATCACATGTATTTTTCTAAATTTTTGTTTCATCCAAATTATCCTAGATCACCCTTTCTCTCATCCATCATCTTAAATTGTAGAGAATTATAATTCACAAATGCCTTCACCAACCTAAAAATTCACATCTTTAACCATTTTATTTAGGATTTTCATGATATCTTCACAAAATTAAGTTTAACATTAGGTTCACCACTCATCACTAATATGGATAGAGAGAGTATAATAATTTCTCATTGATTAAAATATATATATATATATATAATAATAAATCAAGAATTATTTTTCTTAAAGGGGATAAAGATTGGGTATTTCAAATACTTTTTTATGAGAATAAAATATGATAAAGATTGGGTATTTCAAATAATTTAATGAGAAAAAATATGCTCCATTCGTCCACTTCAAAGGATTACATTTTTTTCCACATAGATTAATGAGTAATATTAATATTTAATGTGTAGCGGATAATTGCATAATAACGTCAACTCTTTTCAAAAAAGGAAAAATGAGTACCTTTAGAACGGACGCAAAAAATGGGAAAAAAAACATTTGAGGCAGAGGAGTGTAAATTTGTTGGGTTGAATGTAAAAAAAATGTGGCAATTGGTAGTATTGTGGTATTATGATTGAATTAACTTTATGTGAGAAATTATCACATTTAATCATTTTAATATTTTAGCATCTCTAAAACAAACAAATAAATAATTTAATAATTGGAATTTAATCAATTTAATGCTTGAAAAATGGATAAACTATCAATTCGGGGTCTGAATTATTTTATCTATCAATTCGGGACCTAAAATATGTAAAACTATCAATTCGGGGCTTGAATTTATCAAATATTATATTTTATCAATTTAGGGCCTAAATTCAGGCCCCGAATTGATAGTTTTTCATATTTCAGGCCCCGATAAAAAAAATAATTCAGACCTCGAATTGATAGTTTACCCATTTTTCAGGTATTGGATTGATAAAATTCCATTTTAATACTCCCTCTGTCCGGTTCTAAGATATCCATTTGCTTTTTGCACGTGGACAGTTCTAAGGTCTTTATTTGCTTTATACACTTGGATTAAGGAGTATTATTATAGGTAAAGTGGGTAGTTGTATTAGAGGAAAGTGGTGGGTCATATTGTGTACTTTTTTACTAAATAGAGGAAATTGATACCTTTGAAGCGGCGCCAAAAATAGTGAAATTGATACCTTAGAAACGGACGGAGGGAGTATAATTTATTTGGGCTTAATCCAAATCGAGCAAGTCAAAATTCGAGTTAAGTGAGTTTGATCCAAATCAAGTAGTATACTTAAATTCGGTCAAGTGGGCTTGATTCAAATCAACTATGTCAAAATCAAGTCAAACAAACTTAATTGAATCCAATTGGCCAAGTTCAAGCACAAATATTCCGAATCAACATGTCATCCATCTCTAAATAAGACTCTTTAATCATTCATTCAAGATATACCAAAAAATAAATCTCTATTAAAATTAAAACTTCAAAGTCGTTTGAATCGTTCTTTAAGGAATCAAACAAGATCAGCCTCCAATCCAAAATCTCTTTGCTAAGTCAATGAGTTGTTCAAGTTCTAAACGTTTATCACGAAAAGCTTCAGAATATATGATCGAAGATTAAGTTGGAGCTAACCCCCTCAGATCCAATGTTTCTACAAGTCAAGTTCATTTGATATTTTTCGTGAGTCAACGACGTTCTTCAAATTTAGTGGCGTACATCATGAAAATTTTCAAAGTCAGCTTTTGATTTGAATAAAGGCTTGATGCTTTTGAACAAACATTATAAATTTTCAAACTCAAGCTCGGACAAGCTTCATCGGAATTTTTTAACTCCAAAATTTGAAAAAAGTCAAAGAAGTCAACTCAAGAAAAAAAATCAGAAAAGAGTTAAAAATTATTTTTTCCCTTAATTTTCAAGTTTAATCTATCTTGATTATCTTTATAATTCCTTTTGTTTTATAATTGAAAAATATAAATTTTGTTGTTACAATATCAATTCCTTTATATAAAGTTACTCATTTCGCCTAAAGCTATTTGATAGTTTTCTATGAAATGAGTGATATATTTATATAAAAGAATTGATTCTATTCGAAAATACACTTCAATTTTATGATGCAAATGATGAGCATAATTTTTTGGGTTTACATAGTACTTTGTATAAGGATATTTATATCGAAAACTTCAAAAATACATAAAGCTGTGTGAGAGGAAAATAGGGCTAGAAATTAAAGAAAGCTTTATATGGATTGTAACAAGTTCCAAGCGCCAAGCATACTTCTTAAAAGAAGATTTTGTAAGATGTCCTAGTGAGCACATCTTATTTAGGAAATGCTAAGAAAAAGGAAACTTAATTTTTGTAAGTAAAAAGAAGTTTGCTAAAAGTGTAATATTTCACGTATTAAAGAGTAAAATTCAGGTGTACGTATATTCCAAGTAGAAACAAATAATTTGCCAATATAATGTATCATCAATTATGCTCACAATTTAAAGTGTATTTTGTAAATTTAAAGTGCATTACTTATTTTACAAAATAATATTATTCATTTCACTAAAGGTATCCACATTGATATCCTTTAAAAAAAAATTACTTCAAGTTGCACTCAAAATTTTTATGAATATATGGATGCCTTGTAGTTCACAATAATGATGAGAAGTTTTTAATCATGAGTTTGATACTCAAGATTAGGGTAAAATGAGGATTTCTTAGGGAGATGTACAAAATGGCATTTATCAATACAAACAAAGTAGAAGCGTGAAGTTTTGGACCAATTGGTGTTTAATTGGTAGTGCATAATCCCATCAGAATACCCACATATACATTGCTGTGCAGGGGATCAAGAGTTTCATCCTATCTTGGGTCCATTTGAAATCTACATTTATCCACAGATTTTCTGAATCAAGTAATAGTAATAGTCAATTTTATACTAGACATGAGTTGGAATGAAGATCAAAATCTAGTTCACTTCTTTTTGCGCTCACATATCGCATGGTTTGGCAGCTAAAGAATTCACAAAGCTGGAGGGAAACTCGAGGGATGACCGTGGAAAGAAAGAATAGCTGACCTCTAGCTGTTAATAAATGGATACTTGCGTTCCACATAATTTTCTGTATCCCATAAAAATGATCCAAATGCAACGGCCTCCAGTATCAGCATTGTAAGTCCAGAAAAGGCGAGAGAAACTACTTCATCGTTGGATGGATCTAGCGAACCATCTTCTGCAACCATGATATCGGGCCTTCCAAACAATGCTTGTGTCTGCTTTTCAATCAAAGATATTGCTTCTTTAGATCTAATAGTTGCATATCGTTGAAGCGTTTCTGCATCCAGATACATGACGTATGATCTCAACTTGTATGGTTTCTCTTGGTTGCGGGAATCCACTATTCCTCCATCATCATCAGGATAGATCTGTATCAGAGAATCTGGATCCCACAGTTGCTTTTCTGGTGATGGCTCTTCAAATCTTATCGCGATTTCTTCATCTTCACCAAAACCTTCAGGGAGGGTGTTCATAGATCTTTCAAGTTGATACCTTTCATCAACTCTTCTAAGGAAATACCCATACATGATTGAAGCAGCATAAAGTTTGCCAAGCTTGATTTTACTGATCTGCACAATTGTATCCAGAGGTCCCACAGCCCGCTCCCCAAGTACAAGAGAGAGATGGCTAAGTATCATCTCAAACGCTTCTGGAGAGTGCACAGCTTCCAACTTCTGTTCTTGGTTAGGCCAAAAGTCCACCCTTCCAGAAGGATCCGAAGTTGTCATTACTTGAGGAATCATTGATATATTATTTTCTGCAAATCTCTTCACAATCAAGCAATATATGATCTCCTCTACCATTTTCCTCCTTTCTTTCTCTTTCACTTCACCTATTCTCCTGAATCAATTATCAAATTGGTCACCAAACCTATAAGCATGGTAATTTCACCAGTTCCACGCACAGTCTCGATAATAACTTCTATCAACTAGTATAAGAACAATACAGCTTTTAAAGGTACAGTTCTCTATGTAAGAAGCCATCAAATTAAATTTTCATAAAAACAGCTCTCATATCACATGCCAATAGCCATGAATCAGTGTATTTTACAAAAAAAAAAGAAAAAAAAAGGAAGCACCTATTACTGCACCAGTTTCTACATTTTGTTCCATCCAAGATCATTCAAGAGCATGAGGTATATCAGTGTAGGGCAATCTAGAGCAAAATAATTCAGACCTTTGCCATGTTATTTTCTCTTTTATGTTAGAAGTAGTAATATTTGAATAATTTTATTTATCTAATTTAGTTTCTAATATGGCCAAATTAACCGTTATAAAACCAAACCTAACCAAAAAATAATAATAATAATCCTTTTGTAATATAAGCTGAAACTGCTGAACACAATTTTGGTTCAGTTTCAGTTAGGAGTAAATTGAAGTCTCATTAGTTCGGCCATATAACAATCCACAGACCTCTTATCCAGGATCCTAAAGATTATCAAAGCCAATGGACTTAAGTTGATGTTATAATATTGCAATAGGCATTTCAATCCATTTAAAAATAATGTCGTTGTACACCTAGATCTACAGGTAAAATAGAATTTTCCGTATACTCTGTGAAGTTTGACCAATATCCAACCAAACGAAGATCTTAGTAGCTTTGAAACTAAAAACCAGAGCAATGAGGATCACAATTATATATAATAGGGACTGGTGTAATGACTAAACGATCGTAACAATAAGAGTAAAGCTATTTAAGTCTTAAAGAGCAACAGTATATTGTTTACAACACAACTATTTATACAATAGTGATTATTTGTGTAATGCCATACGGCTTTTATCCAGTACAAAAAATTAACGGCACAACAAAATGCTCAACTGATTAGAGCAAGATGCGGAGAGATTTTGATATTTAACTTGTATAACTTTATTATATTTAGGAGAGGAATCAAGCCAGGTTCTTATGAGTGCGAATTGTTTTTCTCCAAACACAAGATACTGGTTTTAGCGTTGTTGAAAAATATTAATAACTGATTTCCTGCAGAAATTATTATTACCCTAGTTGACAAGGAATATTATGCCACTGATAAAAAACAAAAGTCTACCAAAGCATTTAATCAAACTGATAGACAGCCCACATAACAAGAAGAAAATTTTAGAACATAAAACTATTTAATTTCTTCACAGCCAAGTGCCCTTGCATCTTCTATTCTTCTATGGTGTCTCATCGACCCACATTATAAAGACTTCAAACAAGTTAATGGCAGAACTTCATACACGTGATCAAGTGATTTGCATCCCCTAAACTTAATCCAGACAGCAATTTATCTCCTCTAATTATAAAAAAATTGGAACTACACCCATATTAAAGGAAGACTTCATGAGGATCCTCACCAAATTACACCCTTAAAAGGGGTATGAGGAGTCTATTCAGGCACATGAAAACAGAAGGTACACCAGACTTGAGAAGTCGCGTATTCCCTTCAATTAGCCTACAGGTTTCTTCAGCATTATTGATGCTTCACAAATTATGTAACAGGAGTTTGATTATCAACTTCCAAAAGGTTCCCCAATGCAAATTAGATGAGATAACTCACAACTAAGCATCATCAGATCTTAGCTAAGTTAATCTACTTTTCTCATCAATTTTAAATACATAGGTAACAGAAGTACTAAATAAACCATCTATTTCAAAACCTAAAAAAAATTCCCTCTACCATAAAAGTGCACTAATTCAAATCTATTTCACCATATTTGTTAGAGCACAAAGAATCCTAACTCATAGCCAAGCTTGTAACTAGAAAGAATAACCTTAAGTGCCATTCACAACAACCATTTATTGAGTAATCAAAAAAGATCTAAAGGGAAAAATTGATGATGCTGAATCCACATTTCCTGAGCTTGAAGAATTACACACCAGTTTCATATTCATACACATTTTAATCCTTTAGAAGCAAAAGAGTTCTCTTCACCAGATGAAAACATAGTTATTAAGGGCGCAAGGCGCACCGAGGGATATTTGTGCCTGAGGCCCAAGGCGCACGCCTGAGGCGCGCCTCGAAATTATATGCTTAATATACATCATAACATATTCTATACTAATATAACCCATATACAAGATATATATACCTAATAAAATAAGTTCAAAAGGCATATAATATAAAAATTTATGAGTATGACACATGAACTAAGCCATAGACGCCAAAATTAAACATGCATATACGAAAATTCATCATAACTGAAATAAAACAAGTCAATCAAAGAATCACACAAAATATTAGTAGCAAATAGCAAATATATTCTAATTATCATCTTCTTCATCATCGAACTCCAAGTCCTAATCATAAATTATTTCTTCTTACTCATTAAAATCTTTTTCTTCTTCATCCTCTTCATCTAATAATCTTAAAGTAGTTCCCTTTTCCTTCATTACTTCTTTGCCTTTCTCTTTAAAACTAGTGTTGCCTTTGATGATTTTTCCCTCTAGTTTAATATCTTGGTTCTTTAACTCCACTTGCTTTAGCACCCATATATCATGTCAAGTCATCCCCTCAAACACCAATCCAAATTTCTTCATCGATCGTACCACTTAACCATTTATTGTAATCATCAATACCTTTCAACGAGATGGGATCAATGCGCTCACGTAAATCATACCTGACTCATGTGGCCGGTGATGGGCGGCACGGTCGGGCGTGGTGGCGGTGGGACGGTCGGTAGCGGTTGGAGGCAATTGAAGTAGGTGGTGATGAGTGGTGAAGAGTGAATCCTAGATCTAACTCTCAAAACCCTAATTTAATATTTGAGGATATGTTGAATATATTTTATTTTAGGCATTTGATATGTTGCTACTCTTGTTAAATTTGTTATTTTTACTAATAAAAGTGTTACTTTAACCATCAATGATGAAAAAAAACATAAAAACATGAGTATTCAGAAAGAGCGCCCTAGGCGCGCCCAAGGCGCACCTGGCAAGGCGCAAAAAGGCGCGCGCCTTGGAACTTCGCGCCTTGAAAACCAATATGAAGGCGCATGGGCTATAGCCTTGGAGGAGGCGCGCCTTTAATAACTACGGATGCAAACTTCTAAAAATGCTGCTGTTGCACATTTTAATACATTATTTGTCAGAATCAGCTAGCTTAATGATGTAATTGAAGCACAATAATGATCTTTCTCTACAAAACTACCTCAGCCCTTATCCTCACTCCAAACATCAATAAAATTCTTCACACTTTTATGACTTACAGTTTGAACCCAAAACAAGGTCAAATGCAATCTGCAGAAAGGCAGCATCTCAGCCAGTATGATGCTATGACTCTAAAAATATAAATACACAGCTATCACATTCTAACTACTAAAAAAACTATACTCCCTCCATTTCAAAACACTTAATGTTGTAGAATTATTCACGCTACTTATGAAATGTTATAAAATGGCTAATCTATTCATATCTAATGTGAATTAATTATATTGCTTTATCTTGTTAATACATCAATTAATGACAACATTGCAATATCATACATGTTTTACTCCTGAATTCCTAAAACATCAAGTAATATGAAACAAATATTTTTTTTTCTAAAACATCAAGTATTGCAAAACAGAGGGAGTATTATTTATATATTATTTATTCTTATGAGCTCTCAACGCCTCATTCCCTCACTCTTCAATTTGTGGAACTACACCCTGATCTGTTACAAGATGTCAATCTTTCTCCAGCCTTCTTCCACCATCGGGCCGACATACATGAGATAGAAGTATATTTCTTTATTAATCTTGACGTCAAACTAATGTCAAAATAATCCAGTGCATCATACATGTCTCAAAAGTGGATCATGGCCTTTATAGCACCAAAACTTATTTTTTGGCAAAGAAAAGTCCTAAGCATGGCCTCACAATATATCTTAGACGACCTTTTCTTGTTTATTTTCACAATTTATTTATTTATTTTTATTTTTTATTTTTTGAAGAGAAATTACAGATCAAAAAATCAGTATTTGACTAAACAGAAGACTTGAGATAATGGAAGCTAACCATAAAGATAACTTACTTATAAAGGAGATCTTGGGATGATGGTGCAGTTGTCTCCTTTTGTTCATCTCTTTGGCTCTGGAGATTTTCAAGCTGCTGCTCAGCAGTATCCAGAAGTAGATGGGGATGTGTTTGCAGAATCTGAGTCAAGAGCTGACCAACTGGTGTCTCTAGCTGAAGCGGAGCCACCGGAATCAAATCACCATCAGAATTTCCAGAAGTTCTCGCAATAAACCTTTTTGTTCTCAGCTTCTCTAGCCCGACTTCTAGCTTGGAATTTGCAAATGAGCAATTCTAGACAATGAATTGCAGTCAGCAAAATGGGTCTTCTGAATTCGACGGATTGAAGAGTAGATGTAAGTATAATATTTCTAGTGAAGACCCAAAACTATAAAAATACATATGTTAATACTCAATATCTCAATACAAATCCCATAAAAATTTATGTAAGAGGTTCACACTTTAATACAATATGTCAATGTGGATAGATCAGACAGATATCGTAATGAGAAGTATATGAATAAACAGATGAATGTACTATGGAAGAAATATAGATTTAGGTCCCTGATTGATTGAAGAACCAGAATCGAAATTTCTGCAAAATAATAGTTGTGAAGCTCTGAAGCTGGTTTAAGAAACTATACTTTGTAGCCATATCTATTACGGAGGATTTTATTTCTTTCTTGAGTGGGAAGAGGACATGGGAAATGAATTCACCTTCACCATTCCATAGGGTGAATGACTGAGACACAAGGCTAGTTTGGCTCAACTATGGGATTTCAAAAAACATTCTCAGCTTCTGTCAATCAAGTTTATATCACCTAACTGATTTTAAATGAAGAGAAAGAAAAACTATACTGCCACTAACCATATGATATATTGTATAATAGCATAATCTAGAACTTCAGAGTTAGAAAAACCCGGCGAGTATAATCCAAATATAAATAAAATCCATTCCAATCTGCCAATTTCAATCCTAGATGTAGTTACTTCAACGGAAATTCAAACTTCCGCCAACTGCGCACAATTTGCAACCCAATAACACTAAAATACATACTCACATAAACAACCAAAAAATCTGCTAGCCACACCAAAAGCTTTAATATAACGACAAGGGAAAGCTCACTCTAGGGAATCCAGGAGAGAGAAAGCACTTAGAGTCGAAAAGGGGGCTGCAATGCTTCCCTTCCGGCGAACGGCAGCCACCGACCGACGGAAGAACCGCCGAGACCTCTGGTAATACGGCAGAAATTTGCATTATCAATCTCTCGCGCTATCTGATTAGTAACTGTAGTCTGATGTAAAGGTGAGAAATGAGGAACTGAAAAGCAGTCGACGAGATTTCCAGACTCGTTTTGTTTTGTAATATGGGTGGAGTTGAGTTGAGTGTGGGTTTTGATTTTTGAGCTCTGAATTAATCCACTGATATTTTAGAGGCTAAATATACAAATAGAGGAGCATACCAAAAGTTATGGCTGCAACAAATTGGCCCGGAGCAAGAGGAAAAGGAGCAATTCAGCCTTTGTGTGGAATAAAATCGCCTTGTCTAAGGTTTGATTGCACGCATGGAGAGTTATGTGGGAACGTCTTCCTACTTATGCAAACTTTCAGAAAAGGAAGATTATGGCTCATGTTTTTTTTTAATGTGAGTATTCATATTGATTGTGGATGGAGTGCATTAATTGGGTTGATGTGAAAACAGTTTTATCCTCAAACTCCTCTATAAACTTACTTAATTTTAGTAGGCTTATTACAGGGAGGAAAGGAAAGATGTTTTTAGTCTGTCTTTGGGAATGCATGGTATGGTTGATATGGAAAATCAAAAATGCTATTATCTTCCGTAATGAAAGTTTCGAAATTGGCAAAGTATTGGAAGAACTAAAGGCACGTTTATGGAGTTGGATTCTTGGGAGACACTCAGAGAGCTTATCTATTTGCTACGATGAATGGAGAAGATATCCGCGTTTTATTCTATAGGTGTGAGATTTATTGTTGTCTTCATTTCTCTTTCATCTTTCTCATATTGTGACGATGTTTTTATTTTAATGTAATTTGGGTAACTCTCTTACCCACCATATTTAATAATAATTTATTTTTATCGATAAAAAAAATTGTAGAGGCTAACATTACTTGCGAACTGAAATGGTTGACGTGGCATCCATTACTGTAGAGCAATTTTTCATTGAGCATTGAATTCAAGTCTTCATTTCCAAAAGGGTTTGCACACCTTTTATTAAATAATATACACCCTTTTACTATATAATTAAAATATTATTTTTAAAAAATTTAAATTATCCTTATTTTATTAAATACACATCATCATGTATTAACTTTAATACTTGATTAGTTCTTTATACAGATTCTCCTGCTGAGATCCTTATTTCATATTGAGATGAATTAGAGTGCAACTAGTTGTACCAATTGAAAACTTTGGTCCCACCCTTCTTAATTAACTATTGTTCCTTCATTAATGTTGTTTTTTATTTTATTTTTAAATATTTTTTACTTAAATGAGTATTATACCCTAAACCCTAAACCCTAAGGGATAATTATACCCTAAACCACAAGGGTAAAATTATCATTATACCCTAAACCCTAGGGGATAATTACACCCTAAATCACAAGGGTAAAATTACAATTATACCCTAAACCCTAGGGAATAATTATACCCTAAATCACAAGGGTAAAATTATAATTATACCCTAAACCCTAAACCCTAGGGGATAATTATACCCTAAACCACAAGAGTAAAATTGCAATTATATCCCTAAAATTAAAAAAAAAACAATAATGTACAACAACAATTAAAAAAATACACACTAAAAGTAAAGGAAGGAGGTTGTACCAATTGAAAGTTATACACAAGTCTTTGTCTTTCATCTTTAATCCTTTTAACATGTAGTCATTTTTTTCTTTTTCTTTTTTTAACAGCAAATTTTTTTTTTTAAAAAAATCATTCTTTTCTTATTTACCTGGTAATTATGTGTTGATATCAAGGTGAAAAACCCAAAAACAAAAATTTCACAGTCTTCTTTGCACATTTCTCCTTCAACTAAATTTAATTATTTTTTTTAGATAATATCATGTGATGCTTAATGGCATCCACCCTCACCCAAATGGGTGAAAAGAGCTGTTGAGAAAGATTTTGTATTGAAGCATCATAACCAGATATTAATTAAAATCAATGAGATATGAATAACTCAATGCATTTCTTCCTATTTTATGTATAAATCTCTTATTTGATTTCATTAACGAATTTGCCCTGTGCTTGTTATTAAAAAAAAATGGAACGATATTTGTGTACTGTCTTCATGGAGAAAGAGATATATATCATTGTCAGCGAGATATATATCATTTCAATTGTCATTTTCTGTTGCAATTCGATTATTGCTCGTCCACTGTTTTCTTTAATTTTCTCGATTGAATGAATTAAATAGAGAATCTAAACCAAGAGTTTCACCCAAGTTGATTTGATATTAAGAGAATTGGGTATTTTTGAAGGTTATGTAATCTTAAAATTAAAAGGATAATTTTGAAGTTTCAAGGGGTACGTATATAATAAAATTAGGATTTAAAATATTAAAAAGGGTGTGTATTCAATAGAGGGTGTGTATTCAATAAAAAAGGTATGTATTTAACAACACTCTTTTCAAAATCTACCTTTAAATCCTGGCCAATTGTGAGGTGACATGGACCCAAATTACAAATGGGATAACCAATTCTACACACATATTTCATCGGTTCGGATCCCATATTATATTTTGGTAAACATCTTCTGTTATAAACCGTTGGATGATTGACAAGTAGGATAAACTAATATATACCCTAACAATCAACCCTAAGGGAAAATATTGAGATTTTCCTCTCCGCATACGTGTCACTCATCTAACGCGTATAACATGAGATGTAACACCAAAATGTAACAGGAGATCCAAGAGTCACGTGTTACAATTCATGCTTAAACTAACCCACATACCCCAAGAGCTTAGTGGTAAATGGTAGATAAGAATGAAACATGGAAAGTAGAATAGAGAATTCAAGTTGCCCAAATTACCAATAAGTTACAGTACATTTGTTAACCCACTATAACATTTACGCATTTTTATTTTGAGTGTTCTATCATAAAATTTATGTTTTTTCTTAATAATATATGAGACTCGCATAAAATACTCCCTCCATCCGCTATTAACGTACCCATTTGCTTTTTGTACGTGGATTAAGAAGTAAAGTGAGTAGTTGTATTAGTGGTGGTGGTGGTTGATAGGTGTGGAGCCCATTTACTAAAAAGAAAAAATGGATACCTTTATAGTAGATGACTAAAATGACAAAATGAGTATCTTATCAATGGACAAAGGGAGTAATTAATATATTTTTATGGGGCTCATACACAATACTAATACAACTACCTTCTATACATTAAAATATTATAAATAGAAAGACATGGAGAAGAGGATCGCGTGAGAGTAAGAATCACTCAAATCGGAGATCGGACGAGGAAGTTATGCTCAAAATCGTGAGGTCGCGCAGCTGACGGCGAGAATTTCCGAAAACTACCTATTTCTTGGAGCACAATTAATCTTCTTATCACATAATCCTCTATGATTCACCTATATATTTTATTTTCTTATTTAATTGTCTTCTCACACCTATATATATTTTAGGTCATTATTCATGTGAGGGCACAGAGCCACAATCATCCTACACCCCACAAGGGGGGATCGCCCCCCAATCATCATTCACATTCTTTCCTCTATCCATCCATCACTTTGAAGATTCATTTGTGAAATTAAGAGGAGAACCAAGAGGAGGATTCAAGACGGAGAAGGACTCGACGATGCCCACATCTAGGGTTTCCTTCGTTTCCTAATTTATCTTTTATTTTTTGGACATATGGGTAAGATCTATCCAACCCCCATGATTGTTCTTCGAAAAATCATGAGCTAGAACCATTTTGGTAGATCTAGAATTTTGAAGATTTTATGAATTAATTAAACTCTCTTGTGTGTCCTCCGTACAACACTACTTGTGGATTGTTTTATATATGATTGTGCTTTCTTAATCCATATTCACAGCCGTTTTGTGCATCTTCAATTAGTATATAGAGTCTGAATATATATCTTGATTGTAGATTGAGTGCGTTCACCGCTGAACAAGATTCCATGTTATGATTCTAAATGAAGGGACTCCGAAGTTTCATTAGAACTATCATATATGAATGTTTATTAATTGAATTGAATTCAGGTTAGTAAGCAGGATAAAGAGGGTAATTTTATAATACCTATAAAGGGAGATCATATCGGGTTAGGTTCTAAACATGGGAAATAATTGATACTGATAGTACCTAGAAAGGGGGTGAAATTACGTCTCTTGCTCCGAGGTTATTCGCACGTGTTACACGCATATTTATTTGTGTCCATAGAGTAGATTTGCATGGTTTAGCGATGCGTCCATAGTCCACAAGGCAGAGTCGGCCAGCATATGAGAGAAAAGTTAAGTAGTAAAATTGGATTACCCTAGAGCTAAGTATTCTCCTATTTGATTCACTTTCGTATTCTTCTAGTGTTTATTTTATTTTAATCGTTATTTAATTTTAGTATTTAGTTAATTAGATAATCAAACTTCAAACTTAATTGTCTTTCATCTTAATTAATTAATAAATAATTAAATTGATAATACGCCGTCCTTTGGGTTCGATATTTCACTTGATCGCTTATTTAAGCTGCAACTGATATCCTTAATACTTGGGGATTAATTTGCGTACAAAGAAAATGTGCATCAAGTTTTTGGAGCCATTGTCGGGGACGGCTGTTATTATTGATTTTATTATTTATAGTTGATTAAGATTTTTATTTGTAATTATTTAATTCTATCTGACCTTAAATTTTTCTGAGGTACTTTTGCACTAGGAAAATGAGAGGAAGGGAAGAAGGAATAACACATTGAGCTAAACATGGCCGGAGCAAGGCAGAATTCGGATAATATTGCCATACATGAAACTTTTACGAACTATGGGATTGGCAACATGGGATTGATAGGAGCAAGGGGAGAAGATAATAATTTTGAGATACATCCCGCTCTTATCAACATGGTGGAGAATAATATCTTTTCTGGAGGTCTATTTGAAGATCCATATCAGCATCTCAGAAGATTCCTTGATTATGCAAACACTCAAAAGGTTTCTGGAGCTAATGATCATGCTAAATGGATCGCCCTATTCAAGTTCTCTTTAATTGATAGAGCAGAAGATTGGTATGAGACTCTTGATGCCACAGATAGAACTACATGTGACCAACTGCAGCAGAAGTTCTTGGAGAGATACATGTCACCCTCAAGGATCTTAAGAATAAAGCAAGAGATTACTCAATTTGTTATGAATTAGGGTGAGAAATCCCATGAGGCGTGGGATAAGTTTAAAGACATGCTCAGAAGATGCCCACAACATGGAATGTCTAAAGCTCAGTACATAAGCATATTCTACTTTGGATTGGATAATGAGTCGCATATTCTTATTGATGCATCATCAGGAGGAGTGTTGTTATCTAAGATATCACTTGAAGCAGAAAAGTTGTTTGAAGACATCTCTATGAATTCACGTGACTGGCCTATAGAGAGAGATAGAGGATCATATGTACTTTCCAAGGTAGCGCAGGTTGAACATTAAGTGGAGAAGCCGATTAGGGATGATGAGATCGTCTATAGTTTAGCTAACATCAACAAGCTACTAGAATCTCAGCAGAGGCATATTACAGAGTTGGCACAAAGGGGGCCTAGTATGAAGCATCACGAAGTGAGAAGTTTTAAAGATACCTTCAATCGATACATGGTTAAGAATGATGCAAGGGTTGACCGCATCGAGGATACTATGAATGATAAGCATGCAAATTTATCTAAGCAGTTGAAGGACCTTACCGTTATCATGGGGCAGACGGCCATGAATGTGAATCAATTAACACAGACGTTGGGGAATAATGTCATCACATTGAGGTCTAGAACGTAGTATGAGGGACGGATAATGCTGGAAATGAATTCTGAAGCTCCAAGAGCTCAATTCGACCAGGGTTCGACCAAGCCAGTAGGTTGAACCACACTCTGGAGGTCGAACCAAGCACCTGGGTAACCTCCGGAGCTTCCTGCCGATCAGTTTGACCAAGACCCTCATGGTTCGACCAACCCTGTTGGTCGAGCCGAGTTTGAACCAACCTGTTCGCGACCCTCTATTTTATCTGAAGTGCAATTCGACCACGTCAAGAATGGTTCGACCAACCCAATTGGTTGAGCAATGGTCGAACTAGCCTGTTCGGAGCACCCTGTTTTATCTGAAGCACAGTTCAACCACAACCATCATGGTTCGACTAATCCTGTGGGTTGAACAGTGGTCGAACCAACCTGTTCGAGAGAGAGCATACTTTTAGATGCTCGGTTCGACCACGACATACCTGGTTCGACCAACAACCTTCAAGGTCGAACCTAGGTCGAACTGCGGCAATCAACTCTCATTTTCGTACAGAACACTATATCTTATGTTCAAAGTACTCCAGTATCATCACATGAGCAGAATACTAAGCTTATAGTTGAAAAAAGTAGGAAAGAGAAAGGAGGTTGAGAGCCGAGAAGCTTAGACTGCAGAGGAATAATGAAGATGTGATTTTCTCTCTTGATCAAGCAATAAAGATGCCCACGGAGACTCAATCTTGCAAGAGTATAGATGTGGTTTCTAACTTGTTTAATCTTGATTTTAATAGGACAGATGACTCTGGATTTGAGTGAAAGATTGACAAGGAGGTGTCTAGACAGCCATAGGAGGTAAGAAATTCAGAGGATCATATACTTGTTACCAAGAAAGATGAGGTGTTAAGTGTAGACAAGAAGAGGGAAAGAAAGTATTTGAAGGTAAGGATGCGAGAAGACTGTCCTCTACCGTCGTGACTCTTTTATATTAAACATGAGCGCATGTTGGGGGCTTGTTCCTTCTGTTTTATTACTTTATTATTTCTTTCGTGTGAGTGAAGATTTATTATATTTGAGGTGTTCACATTTCTGCAATTACATCTCTTTTCAAACTTAGTTTCGACTTACGTTTTTACTAAGTTTGGGGAGGAGTGTGATATACTTACCTCGTCTTATGAGCACAAAGAATATAATTTCTCCTTTTGCTTGTTGTTTGTTTGTTAGGAGGTTGATTTTTGCGGCATATTAATATTTTAACCGGTGTTGATATGTCAATTTTTTGCAACTTACCTAATGTTTAGTGTGTTGTGTGTCTAGTGTGTGGAGTCAATTAGATAGTCAATTGAGTCTTTCTTATAGTTTTCTTATTTCATTATTGATGAATCTGTGATGATGTGGTGTGCTTGAGCTTTGACGATAGAAAAAGGTAAAAGAGTTGCAAGACGAGTTCTACGCTGAGGCTTTGACCTGACCTAGTGGAACAACTCGAGGAGCTCGTGCATACATTGAAGAAAAATCAGATGCCCTCGTTTTCTTATTCTATTTTTTTATGTGCTTTTAATTCTTGGAGTGGAAGGATTGAGTTTATGTTTTTGGTGATCCACATGTGAGCTTATATTTTAAAATTGTACCTAAAATGCATATGCTTTTGAAATTGATGAAGGAAGTGTACTTGAGTTATATGAAGTTCTATGTGTACTTGTAGGATATTGCTTACCATGAAAAGTGTTCTGTTACTTGTTAAAAATCCATGTGAGATTTTGAGCCTCGTTGATCATATTACATAATCACATGATATTTCTTTTCTGGTGAGTATCGTTCTTGTGCGTGTATTCTAGAACTTGTCTTGAGTCTCCTTGAATATTCAAGATTAGTCTAGCGGATTATGGAAATAATATTAGGTCATCTTTGCTATTTATCTCATTTTTCCCATATTCTTCTTGAATTCATTAAATCCCTTGTCAGCCCATTTGAGCCTTTTTAAATCCATTCTTTTGATAGCCAATAAAGCTTAATTGAAGAAAGTAGTGATTTGGGGGATGATAAGGATGACGAAAGAAGAGTCTTAAGGATGAAAAGGAAAAAACATGGATTAGTGCTTAAATCTAGTACTCCATAGAAACAAACACCCTAGGGTAGTGCTTAAATCTAGTACCCTATGGAGGATGCGAGAGGTATTGCCCGAAACTGGCACCTCAAAAAAAAAATAAGTGAAGAAAAGGAGAATGATGGAGTTGAAGAGCTAGAAAAAGTTGAAAAAGAAAAATATGTTGTGATTGAAAGAGAAAGATGGGAGAGTTTGATGAGAACGTTGTGCTTGATTGAAGAAGTGATGGGGAAGAATGAAAGATCGAGAGAGACTGCAGCTTGATCGATCCGAGTTTTGAGTCACTAAGACATATGTTTCCTACCTTTTCCAAAGAGCCCATATTACAACTAAATAAAAAGACCTTTTTGATCCATGATTTGCTAGCTACAAGTAAAAGGAGAGTTGAGATAATGGGCAAGTTTATAGTTATGCATGCACTTTAATTGAATCTGGAAATAAGCACCTTAACCCATAAGTGTACATCTTTTACACTTGAGTGCGAGTGATATATACTTCCCGTTAGAACATGTTAATAGAGTATTTGAATTGGCAGTGATTGTCTTATCTTGTACGCTATGAATTGATTATTACATGCAGTAAGAGTTAAATGACCTAAATTGAGAAAAATTGTATTTTGAAGAGGGTATTGGTCATAGTCCTTGTTTCCCCGCTAATTTTCTTACTCTCTATTTATCTTTATCTTTATTTTGTTGCCTCGGGACGAGCAACAGGCAAGTTGGAAGTTTGATGAGAGTGAAAATAAACATATTTTAGTATCTAATTTAACACCTGTTTGATGGGAATTATTGTCATATATTAGAACAAGTATATTATATTTGATATATATGAAAAAATGTACACTTGAGATGTTTTATTGTATTTTAGGTGGAAAAATAATCAAAAGTGTCAAGTTGGAGAAAAGGTGCAACTTGTGCAAGAATGCTGAAAAATACATGTCCAACTTATATAATTTTTCTGTGTTTGTCTAGAGCTCTGAATTGAAAGTGTGATACATGGTTGAAAGTCATAGAAGAGAGGATTGTTTTGGCATAAAGAACACCTCAATCGGATTTCAAACGAGAAATTTATGATCAAAATGGTGACGTCGCGTAAGTTGTTCTTACTCAGCATGATTGTGCCAATTTTCATGACTTGTTACATCTTCAATTGTTGTTGGTGTTTCTGCGATTTCTCTAATCGGATAGAAAGCCATAGAAAAAAGGATCGCGTGAGCATAAGAATCACTCAAATTAGAGATCGGACGAGAAAGTTATGCTAAAAATCGTGAGGTTCACCCATATCTTTTATTTTCTTATTTAATTCCCTTCTCACACCTATATATATTTTAGGTCATTATTCATGAGAGGGCATAGAGAGCCACAATCATCCTACACCCCATAAGGGGGATCACCCCCAACTATCATACACATCATTTTCTCCATCCATCCTTCACTTTGAAGATTCATTCGTGGAATCAAGAGGAGAACCAAAAGGAGGATTCAAGATGGAGAAGGATGCGACGACGCCCACATCTAGGGTTTTCTTCTTTTCCTAATTTATTATTTATTTTTCGGACATATGGGTAAGATCTATCCAACCCCCATGATTATTCTTTGAAACATCATGGGCTAGAACTATTTTGGAGATCTAGGGTTTTGAAGGTTTTATGAATTAATTAAACTTTCTTGTGTGTTCTCCGTACAACACTACTTGTGGATTGATTTTATATATGATTGTGCTTTCTTAATCCATATTCACGGCTGTTTTGTGCATCTTCAATTGGTATATAGAGTCTAAATATATATCTTGGTTGTAGATTGAGTGCGTTCACCGCTGAACAGGATTCCATATTACGATTCTAAGTGAGGGGACTCTGAAGTTTTATTACAACTATCATATATGAATGTTTATTAATTGAATTGAATTCAGATTAGTAAGCAGGATAAAGAGGGTAATTTTATAGTACCTATAAAGGGAGATCATATCGAGTTAGGTTCCAAATGTGGAAAATAATTGATACTGATAGTACTTTCTGGGTGAAATTATGTCTCTTGCTCTGAGGTTATTCACACGTGTTACACGCATATTTACTTGTGTCTATAGAGTAGAGTTGCATGGTTTAGTGATGCGTCCATAGTCCACAAGACAGAGTCGGCCAACATATGTGAGGGAAGTTAAGTAGTAAAATTAGATTACCCTAGAGCTACGTATTCTCCTACTTGATTCACTTTCATATTCTTCTAGTTTTTATTTTATTTTTATTGTTATTTAATTTTAATATTTAGTTAATTAGATAATCAAACTTCAAACTTAATTGTCTTTCGTCTTAATTAATTAGTAAATAATTAAATTGATAATACGACATCCTTTGGATTCGATATTTCACTTGGTCGCTTGCTTAAGCTGCAACTGATATCCTTAATACTTGGGGATTAATTTTGTGTTTAAAGAAAATACGCATCAGCAGTGCAGTAATAATATTGATTAGTGTGAAAATCTGCATGTTTTAGGGTCCGGTTTAGCACCATTTTGTGGGATTTATATCCATATTTGAGCATTTTGTGGTTAAATCATATAAATTTGTGTTTCAGATGCGTGTGAGGTGTTATTTCGTGTTTTTAGGTGGAAAATGAGGTAAAAAGAGCAAAAATAGAAGTTAGAATGAAGTCGGGAGAAGAAAGAGCCGGCACGACTCATGCTGGCCAGCAGGGGGATTTGTGCTACCCAACACGCCAGGTCGTGCCACATATGTCGCCGAGGGCTGCCGAGCACGAGCGCCAAGACGCACGCGTCGTGCTGCCGAGATGCGCCGAGAAGTCCCGCACGACTCGTGCCAGATGTGGCACGACTCGTGCCAAGGTCGCACCAGGCCCTGTTTTGTGTTTTTATTATTTTTCCGGCCCGTTATTTTTTTAACGTGAAAAAGCCCACTTTTGAGTCAGAATTCTTGAAGGATCGGTCTTCAACTATAAAAGGAGTCCTTGGGGTGTTCCAAACCCTAACTCTTCATATTTTTTTTCATAATTCACCATTTCATCCACCTATCCCGGAGTGTTCACCAATATTGCTTACTTGAACGAGGAGATTCAGAATCACGGAGGAAAGAACGGAGAATCACGTCATATTTAGGGTTTTTCTTACTCTTTCTTTCTTAATTTTGGATAATATGTTTTCATACCTAACCATGTGTGTTGCTTGTAACACCATGGGCTAGTAATTCTTGGATAGCGCTAGGTTTGAAGGTTAAATTGTTTTAAATTGATGATCTAGATTTAAGGTTGATACATGTAATATACTTATTCCTTTATTAATGCTTTGATTTGAGACTTATATTTTTATCTTATATGATATGTCCTTATTCATGTATATCCCATTGTCTTATGCATACTTATGCTTATTGCTTGCGTTATATAAGAATAATATTTGTCAACCTATTATAGGTAAAGGTGATCTAAACATATAACTTTTATTCATTAGAGTAATTAATATAGGATACTTAATATATCTATTAATTACCATTCTAGAGGATTTGGTTTCTTAGATTGTTAGGTGGGAATTAGGGTATAATTCTTAAGTACCTATAAAGGGAAGTCTAGTGTACTGACCTTTAATGGAATTTTACATGAAGTACCTAGAAAGGGAGTAGGGATTATTCTTCTGCATCTGAGGGTTTGAACCAGATTTATGTGTTAAGTTTACTTAAGAAAAAGGATTTAATATAATTAAGTGATTGCTTTCATAATAACTGCAGGGACTCTAACTGATTGTCTAGTGATTTGATTTGACCAATTTAATTGAATTTCCTAGTGATGTCTATCTTTTCTCTTGAATACTTTCCATATCTAATTATTTTATATTTTATTATTTTTAGAAATTATTTTCTGCATAGCTAATTTAGGTAATTCTCTTTAAAAATCAGATTTGTCTTAAATTAGAATAGTCATAATTAGATTAAATAGTAGATCTATAATTATCCTTGGGTACGATATTATTTTTACTTGGTCACACGGGGAACTACAATTGATTTTCTACACTTGGGGACACATACAAAATTATGAACAAGCAAATGGTGCCGTTGCCGGGGATAGTTCTTAGATTTATTTATTTAATTTCTTTTGAGATTTGTTTTAGTCTAGGAAGTTAAATTTTATTTGCTTTTATTTTTATTTTCATCCAAACTATTCTGATTAGCTGCGTGAGCACAGGTAAAAGCAGCAAAGATGGCTGATGATCAGGCCCCAACTCCCATGCGGGACCAGTATAAGCTGAAACATACCACGAATGCTGGATTGAATGGACCCGCAATCACATGTAATACTGCTCAGCAGTCACTCAATCAATAACCAAGATATGTATTCAAACTCTACATAGTAGTTAATGATGCACAAAACGACTATGAGTATGGATTTAAAAAACACAATCTTAAATAAAATAAACCACAAGTAGTATTGTACGGAGTTTACATATGGAAATTTAATTAACTCATAAAACTTTAATAACCCTAGAAATACCGGAGCGGCTCTAGCCCATGATTGATCTAGGAACAATCATGGTTAATTGGTATGATTTCACTTGACTCGCCAGACGAACATCTCTTCATGACTTCTTGAGATGATGGTAGGATTTCGAGTGTGGATGGATAATGAATGATGTCTTTCTCCTGCGAAAGCTCTTCTTTTATACTCGTGGAACCTCCTTACGGGCTTAGGATGGGCTTATAAAATAAACCACAAGTAGTATTGTACGGAGTTTACACATGAAAATTCAATTAACTCATAAAACTTTCATAACCCTAGAATTACCAGAGCGGCTCTAGCCCATGATTGATCTAGGAACAATCATGGTTAATTGGTATGATCTCACTTGACTCGCCAGACGAACCTCTCTTCACGACTCCTTGAGATGATGGTGGGATTTCGAGTGTGGATGGATGATGAATGATGTCTTTCTCCTGCAAAAGCTCTTCTTTTATACTTGTGGAACCTCCTTACGGGCCTAGGATGGGCTTTTGCTTGAAGCACACGTCAAATTTGGTAAAAGACGCCATAAATAGAAGCAGCGAGAATCCGTTCGACCACGCAGTGATAGGTCGAGCAAGGCCTCCTGGTCGAGCAATGGTCGAGCAATCCTTCTGTAAGTTTTTGCATATTTTGTTCGACTTCACTCATCTGCTCGACCAAGATGATGCTGGTCGAGCAACATCTCTTGGTTGAGCAAGCTCTCTGGACGAATCTGCGTATGTTGCTCGACTTGACCACCTTGTTCGACTAAAGTGATGATGGTCGAACAAGGTCCCTTGGTCAAACGCTCTTCAAAAATTGCCTCAAAAATTGCGTCTTCCAATTTTGAGCCCTTTTGATATGTTTTCTTGTACAAATATGCTCAAAAAGTCCAAGTATCCTCTGATTCATGACTTTTCCATGAATATACCGATTCGCCTCAATAAAAGACTCAATCGTACTCAATTTTCACACAAATCAGAGCCCAAAATACGTGAATTTATACTCTTATCATTACCATTTAAAACTTAAATAATGAAAACATAACATATTTGAACCTAATCGTCGAAGCGATATGATATTCACGATGATGGGAAAGATTTTTGCACGAAGAAAAATTATACATTAGCGTTCATGAAGTTTTGTCGATACCTGGTGTGCCAAATCAATTAAAAATGGATTGTACAGGTGCTTTGGACCAAAATTGCAAGAATCTTGCAAGTTTAGTCCTAGTATTTAAGGATTAGTCCAGTGTGACCAAAATTGCTAACGGGAAACTTAATGGTGGGACCATTATTGCTGAAAGAAATGTCTGGGAATGAAGTCAAGACTATTGGGACCGAACCCAAACGGGACTGTGACGGGTGGGACTGATTTTGTAATTTTCTCTAAGTAAAAAAGAGTTATAAGGATAGATATGTTTCAATAATTTTTTTTTACTCTTTCGATGCAATTTTTATTAAAAATGGAGGATTATTGATAGTGACCAAATCCTAGTAGTGGCAAATTAGTTGTAAATCAAATGAGCACAAGAATTTTGTATTACACTTGTCCAGAAGTTTGGTATTCTTTCACTTGGGAAAAAATTCAAGAGTTCTTATGTTGAAATAATTAAAGAAAGGAGGAGAAATGATTAAAGGTGATCAAAAGACAAAATCCTCTAGGAGAGATAAGGATAATCGATGGAGATTTATGTGTTCTCATCTTTTCTATGTTTATTAAGCATGCTGCATTTTTTCCTTACGAGAATGAACTATTGAATATTTTGTTGGTTTTAGTTGATTTTGAAAGTCTTGGATAATACTATTGGAGCTCTTTTTTAGACTTATGGATTAACTTCATTAAATTCTAAATTTTATGATTGAAAATTATTTGTTTACTTGTACTTTTTGAATAAAAAAGGGGGAGATAATATAGTTGGATGACGTGTATTCTTCATTTATAGACTGATTGTTTTGTCATGGGGGAGTTATCAAATTATGGGGGAGATTTTTTGTTGTTGTAGTTCTATTAACGTAAGAACTCGATTTTTGTTTTGGCTTGATGGTTTGGTGAATGGTTCTGCATTGCATTTGATTTAGGAACTCGTTCTATTATGAGATTGATGACCTTTGATGCTATGTTCCTTATTGAATATCTTGTTCTTGTCTAGAGTTCTTACATGTCACCAACATTGTTCCTGTCTTCGAGTTCTAACGTCTGACCAGTTTTTAAACATGGCAGATTGGTTTTATGTTATTTTTGCAGGATTTAATTATTTTATTCTTCATCCAATTATAAAATTTTGATTCAAATGCCAAGGAAGTTTGTTGGAAAATTATATTTGATATATTTAATTATGATATATTTTCCTATATTGGCATTTAATCATATAGTTTATATTTGGATAAGTTTAAATTAAGTATAGATTGAAGGGAATATCAAGTAGATCATCGTGAATCTTATTGGGCTTTTCTCATAGAAGATCACATTGGCTTTTCCGATTCGAAGACATTGTTCTGAGATTGCGGGATCGACTCTTTTCTATAAGTAGTGATCTGCATTGAAGAACGCATCTCTATTTTGTGCAAGTCTCCCCATGTGTATATTCTGGTATATTCCCTTTGCATTGTTCTTACTGTATTAATATGTTTTGGAGAGTTAGAATTAGGTTTCATTATTATGTATTTATACTTCCATTCATGTGTTCTTAATGTATTAATATATTTTGGAGAGTTAGAATTATGTTTCATTTGTATGTGTTTATACTTCCATTCATGTGATACGGATTCTGGGAGGGAGTTCATCTATCGAGTTCAGGAGATCTCATAGCAGCAGCATTAGAGGAAGTCCATTGTATGCTGTCAAGTTCACGTGGTAGCCAAATAAGTATTTAGAAGTTGTAAGCATTGTCAATTAGTATAAAACTGAGTTCTTTGCATCGGAGCGTATCCCGTATTTGTCTAGATCGTGTGTTTAAAAGTCTTCCACTGATATTTCAATTATACTCTATTAAGACATACTTTTGAGTTCTTATATAAGTAAGAGCATCACTTTCGTCAGCACACACAAGCCTATTTTTCTAACTGTTACCATATCTAAAAGACCACATTATTGAATACTTAATTTATTACTACTCACAATTTAAGTTATCAAAGCGTTTACAATGGTGTAGGGCTTTAATTTGTTGAAATTTCAATGGTTGTTTTTATTTATGTTAAAGGTGGAATTTCATCCGGTGCTGAATTGAAACTACAGTGTGGTGGGTGTGGGGTGGGGGCATAAAGAGCTCATATTTTCACCTATCTTAATATAATTACAATGCAAGAGTGGAGTTACAATACTTAAATCACTAGAAAAGGGGGAGAGAGTTTGACATCCCTAAATTAACTAAATGTCTGGGCCTTGTAATGCAGCATCGCAAGTAAATGTTAACAAGAGATAGAGCTCATCAATCTGTACAATGTCAATGTTTTTGTATACCCACCAATCCACTAAATATCACCAACATGAACAGTTAGCAGCACACAAACATGAGCACACCGTGCACCTACACGAGCATTTCTTGCAACGGCACGACCATCCCTTGCACCTGGGTTTCAAACACCCCACCCCCAGGCATTTCGGCCTCCAGCAGGTTTTCGAGCAACTGCCACTCCAACATTCCAGGCATTTCGGTCGTCTAAACTTGATCTTACAACACCTAATACTACCACAACACACACAAGAAGTCGACCTTTTCTGTAGACACACTGTCTGTCGGATCTTTCTCAGTCGAGCTTCAGTAGTTATGTTCTCCATCTCTTGGACAAATCTGCAAAGATGTCTAATGTAATCTGGATAAAGCTCCAAGTTGCAGTGCCCTCCTCCTTTGATCCACAACGGCTCGTACGGTTCCCTTGCCATTTTCCACAATCCATTACCGTGCAACCAATTTACAACATCATCCTCAGTTCCCTGCACATTGCATAACCAGAAAACATTAAAAAAATTAGCATCACTAATGATTAAGATCGTATTATAACATGGACACAACAGAACGAGGTGATTATGAGTTTTCAATATTTGTTTTTGAATTAAGTTAACAAGAATAATATCACTCTTTAAGAAAATGTTAAGAAAAGACCATCAACTAGACGTAACATGCCACTGAATGCATTTCAAATAAAAAATGAGACCCAAGTTATAGCACCAGGATTGTCAAGCCAACAAAATTAGATCTCGTGATGTGGTTTTCGATTACTTCTTAATGTCATGATTAAACTATTATAACAGTAAACATAAGCAACAAAACTCTGGAGATGTTTCATCAGAAACACTCTCCTTGGATAGTGGTCCTAGATAAGATGAAGCAGCTTCTTATTCTTCACATGGAACAGATCTAAAGAGTCGTTCTTTTCCGGAAGAAAATTTAATGATCTATGTAATATTGAACGGTTGTGTAGAACAAGAAATGAAAACTAGTTTGCTTAAATGTTCATTCCCTGACTAGGTCTAGCATATCCTGCCCACTTTTTGAAGCTTTCACGGGAAGGGTTCATTATTGCAGATAAATCAAATAAAATATATTCGTACATAAAAAACAATAATGAGATCATTATCACCTTACTCAGCTCACATTTCAAAGATATTTTATTTGTTTAAAACCCAATCAGAGAGAAAATGACTACCATATGAGTAAAGATACAAGAGCATACTGGAAGAGCTTCTAATGATGCTGCAAGAAATGTAAGGAGGATTCTGCTTTGACTAAATAAGTGAAATGTGTTCAAACAATGACTTGTCGAGTCATAATGATGGGTCTATGCGACTGGAATCACATATAAGAAAAAGCTCATCAATTTTCATTGTGGCTTTTTCTCCGTTCAAGTATCTATTAAACCAATAATCTACTACATTTGACACCAAAATGATTCTTTAAAAAATACATGCACTGGTACAATTGGGTATCCTTTCCTCAATTCCAAAGAAAAAATGGAATTAATTATAGGCTGCGGGGTTCATTTATGATAGCATTTGATTCCTACTTTACCCCCTTCAAAATCACAAATTGTGATACCTGGGGCTCTACTTCAGTGTGTAGTATATTTACAGAAATTGGTAATGGTGAGAAATGCTGTAAAACATGTCAACTGATATTAATATGTTCTGCATCTGGAAAAATTACCTACATCATATGAACTTACTCTTGTTTGTCTAGGTATGAAGTCATAGGTAAGAGATGGAGAAGTCCAGTACACAGAATAGAAGTTAACACTCATCACTTAAAAGAGTAAAACTTTGATTGCCAAATTAACAATAGGGAAAATAAATTTGGGAGAAGAAACCTTATTATGCAAGGAGCCAAAAGGTAAGAAAGGCAATCAAATTAGAATAAATGAAGGTCTTTTTAGTTGACAACTGAAAGCCTGTACATAGACTTGAGACATTGCTGTTCTTTAAAATAGAATTTATTTATAGCTCAAAAAACATGT
This sequence comes from Pogostemon cablin, assembly GCA_023678885.1. NCBI lineage: Eukaryota > Viridiplantae > Streptophyta > Magnoliopsida > Lamiales > Lamiaceae > Pogostemon > Pogostemon cablin. The sequence continues at coordinate 36,096,570 of CM042951.1, forward strand.
TTAGTTCATTTGCTGCAATCATGGTATGTATGACTTTATCATGTGAAAATGAAAATTTTGTCATTTACTTGAACAGCACGAGAAACTCCAACAGTTGAAGGGTTTTTACCAGGATTATTCTGGAAGAATAATTTGTCTTACGGGCAGCTGTCTTAAATGACATGTAGGACTAAAGAGTTTTCTGACAGTTTTGCATAGTATTGTCAAGAAACCCACCATCACTATAGCAAAGATTCTTACTAAGGCTTCAGAAATCACATTATCATTGATAATTGAAAAGCAACTTTTCTTTCAATTTAAAAATATCTAAAACTGGATTCAGTAACATGGAACATTCATATTCTGATTCATTAGCTTTAACAGAAGGAGATGAAGCTCTACAAAGAAAAATACCTGACGAGAAGGTAAAAGTAACCAGACCAGACAATCTGTTGTAAAGCCGCAATGGCTTAAACAGCAGTTGAACAAAGTGAAATGGGCCAGTGACGGAGCCAAAAATATTATTGGGGGGGGGGGGGGGGGGGGGGGGGAGCTATTAATGGATTAGAAATAAAATAATTTTATGTCAAATCATCTCATTTTGATTTTGAACCAACAGCTCTTTCAATATAAAAGTCTCAATCATTTTAAGTCCTCAGTCCTTACATAAAAATTGTCAGGATAATAAGATATTTTACTTCATCCATGTCTTTAACTCTTCATAATCGGAATTATTGCATACTAGTCCCATTACTCATACTATAAAGTACACTTAGCAACTAAATAACTATTCAAGATTTAGAAAAGAAATACTAGAAAATTTCACTATATTTTTTTATCTTAAACGATATTTAATATTTTAAAATTTCATACTGATCAATGTATAATTATATATATCAAATATTATTAAAATGGAAGGTGGGCCTAGTGACACCCAACCCTTCGTGCCCCCGACAGTGACCTCTGTCATTGGAGGGAACCCTGGATAATGCAAACACCATATCAGTATTGAAGATACAGACAACTACAAGTTGATGGATTGGTATGCCATATAGGGCGAAAATTCTAAAGTCTAAATAGAAAAGAAAGTTACAAGACCCTAACACCCTAAGAAGGTAAAGTACATTAGCAAGTTAAGATTTCCCATGATGAAGAGGTTTTTACCCACCAAGAAGTGAGCAGATAGCCAACACGCTTATTAAAAACAGGTGTTCAGGTGCAAGCGTGTGGCCTGACAAATCCAAAACATTATTTTAGACTACTACGAGATGTAGACAGTATATACTACTTTAGACAGTGACTGGTTCACTTTTTTCATATTGAAAAAAAAAAAAGAAGAAAAAGAAAAAACCATCACCACCCCCATTTATCAAATTATACAGAGCAGGCATTATTGATCATATATCACGATTATAAATGTGTTTATTCTATATTCAAGTATAACATGTTCAACTCAATACCCCATACTTGTTCATATAAAATCTTATGCACATGCTCTCATTCATGGAAGAGATTTACTCAAGATAGATGGTTTTTACAGATAAATACAATCTGAGAAATACAGACAAGTTATATAAACGCGTAAGAACAAAACAAAAAAAAAAAAAAACAAAAAAAAACTGGGGAGATAACTGAATGAGTAGATTTCGCTAACAAGATATAATATCATTAATGGAGTCCTCAAACAGGCAGAACATTTCTCCATAAGTTTTTTTCTAATATCATTAATCTGAGAAATTCAAACAAATTAGAGAAATGCATAACAAGAAAAAAAAAAAGAACAAGGGAGAAAACTGAACAAGTGGATATGGTATAATATCATTAAATATTGTCATTAAAGTTCATTGTACAGTATTTTTGGTAATATAACAGGGGTTTGGTAATCAGAATATTGCAATGGCTTTTACAGTCAGTGGAGAAGCTTCTTGCTTCTTTATATGACCTATGCAAAGTTCACATTTATTTGTCTAGTGAAAGAAATATAAGTTGGAAACTATACTTTGAGCATCGCAATTTAATACCTAAAAACCGACAAAATGATGATCTGTTTTCTCTTTATAGCAGGGTATATAGAAATATACAGTTGAAATAATAGCAGGGTATATATGCATTTGTTACATGAGATATAGCAGAGTTTAAAAGATTATATGGTATAAATAACAGCCGTTATACTTAAGTTATTATTCATCAAAGATTTAATTAGCCCTGGGAAAATGAAATAATTTTAGACAATGTACCATGCATGCACCAATCCGCTTTCCACCTGAAAAAGACTTCAAGGTAAAAATTGGAACTACACTTAAGAGTCCAACTCAAAGACTTGAGATATATTGAAATTTGAAACTTCAACTCAGACTCAAATACAAAGAATTAGCAAAACTCAAAGAAGAGAATGATGTCTCATCCTAGTTTTCTGTGACACAATATATTTTCTTCTTGAAAGAAGCATTGCAGAATCAGGCTAAATAATGTTCTGCATATATACACTAACTTCACAGTTCACCTACTTTTGATTTACAGTATTATTCCTGGGTAATAAGCTTGAGCTTGTCTTGTGTGAACCCATTGTACGGTACACCCGAATTTCCTCTTTTAAACATAAATATTATTCTTTAGAATGATGAACTATTACTCTTTAAATTACAAACTATTGCTCATCTCAACAAGAATGCGAAATTTTTACAAAATAACAAAACTAGAGCAAGAGTAGTAATTTTTATTCAGAATAGTGGAGAATAATGTTTCATGTTGAAAGAGAAATCTAGTTGTACGTACACTCAGGTGCGAGGAATAATTTGCCAAAAAGATTTATAGATCAGACTCCAAAACGCATTAGAATACAGAAGGATCTCAAGTGTTCATCAGCGCTCATGGCATCATGCATAGAGCACAGTCAGAACAAGTCAGATGATAGCTTCTGTAACACTTGAACCAAGCAAGAGGAACAAGAACCGAATAACGAGACAGAAATTAACAAGATGTGGCAGTTCTCTCAAAGCCATGAACAGAGCACGTAGCTGAAAGCTATAATTACTCCAATCTGTGGTTATGATGTAGTCCAATGGATCAGATTGGAGTAATTTTAGCTTTCAGTTCTGAATATAACAAATTACCTCATAAATAGCCACATAACATTAAATAAATAGCCTGAAAATGAAATGCTGAGATTACCAAATGTCAAAAAATTAGCATATATAAAGTAAACAATTGAAAGTTGCTCAATAGCATGACTCAAAATTTAAGACCACTTACATGTATAACAAGCACAGGAGACTTCACCTTCCGAATTTTGTTTACATTCTGCAAGTTAAATAAAGTTAATAACCTGAACCAACTGCAAATGGAAGTTAAGCAAGCATGTAAATTCAGAAACAGGCCAATCCAGTGTGACCCAATGATAGTGTTGGAAAAAGTTTGCAATATGTTTAGATGACTACATTAAAATGTCATTAACTTCAATGAGTGACCAGCATATATAGATAAATAATATATAGGGCCACAGGCTATAATCTAATTTTGGAGTATTTTCTAAGGATTGTAAACTATAAATTAACAATCCTTGATAAGAAAAATAATATAATTGTTATTTGCATTACTCGTATATTTCTTTTATAGAAAATTAACTAGTTCTTTTCCAAGTCATGTGTAAAGTCATAGTACTCCTAAACTCAATGCACATCTTTGAGAAATGACTGAAAAGCTACATTCTAAATCTTACTGAATAGAAATATCTATTTTTTTCCATTCTTTTTTGACCAAAGAATGGACCACAACCATTATATACAGGAAAAAATAAATAAATCTGGGAATGGACCATGCTCCCTTCAATCACTCTCAGAGAATCTTGCTTTGGAGGTTTAACCAATTAGATCCTCAAAGCAGAATATGATAAAACAGAACAGAATACCCCACTGATTGTATGTGGAAAACCTAGATCTATGAATACAGACTCAACAAAAGAAATCTAGGCATTCAAATGCAATGTGCCACTTTACAGAAAGTCAAGCGCCTGAAAAAAAATTGTTCCACGTGTCGCTCGAGAACATGGTTGAGTAACATTAAATAAGAAGAGGTATAATTCAATCAAAGATCTCACATTAGCACATTAAAACCTGCACCATAAGTTCATTTCCGGAAAACGTAATAAGCACTAACCTTGTAGATATCACAACAGAGGGTAAACTTTACATGACAGAGCACACGAAGTCCAGATAGGATGGCACTGTGTAGAACTACACCTCTCAATCTCGGCAATTGAGCTGCTAAATGCAATGTGGGCCCACTTCCAACTGATTGCCCATATAAAATTAAATCTTCCTGGCTAATCCCATATTCTGTTTGCAGACACTCATAAACCGCCTCTATGTCGGCATATGTATCATATTCACTAGGCTGGGAATAAAAATGAAACCAAGTTTTTATGATTAACTAAAAGAACTAGATTTAAATGAGTAACTTCTGCACTGAACTGGAGTGAAGCAAATAAAACTCATAATCGCAAGAATTCACACGTGCAAACAACGTTATAGCAAATTCATTGTCATGACAAGACTTTCCATATCAAGCTAATTACTTTCAGAGATCACGTGTTTTATTATGAGACTGACAAGAAAAATGTTACACAAATTTAATTTATTTAAATAATAATAATAATAAGCCAAAATATGTAGCTGCATCTTTACTTCAGCATTGAATAAAAAGGTAAGTTTTCTCTATATAATGAAGAGGAGTCGTCAGAAACATTGATGAAATCATACTAAGTTGAGTGAATTTTACCTTACCAGTGGAAGCCCCATAACCAGAATAGTCATACCTGCAAAATAATATCAGACTCAACTCATATATCATGATAAGTAATCGAATTAACAGTGCAATTTAAATGTGACAGAAAAGTAATAATTGCATTCACCTCATTACACATATAGAGAATGAAATGGAGAAAGGGCAAGTAAAAAACAACCAATCTTACTTGGTCAAAGAAGTACATAGTATGGGGACAATGGTGTGAATTTGCATTTAATCATTGAATTATAAAAGGTCACTTTTAACTATACAAATAAATTGGTCCCTCTATTGATTTAGAACCCTGGCAAAATATTATAATAAATTAAGTAATAAGATATGAATCTCTGCTAAACCCACTTTTATTCAAGCAAATAATTAGGTAGAAAGCTTTCCAGGATTTAAGTTTGAATACCCTTCCATGTGGAAAACACAAAACATGCAGATATAGGAAGAGAGGGAAATCTACAGCAACATTAAAAGCAAAAGCAAAGCAAAATGCTTCCTACGAAAATAAAATCACAAGATGTCACAATCAATAAGGTCCCATTGAGAACGCTATCAGACTAGCATCCAGTAAAAACCATCACTTTCACACAAGAAGCTAAGAAAAATTTTAGAAGTGTTAAAAGAGAGCAACAGCAAATTTAAGTTTTTATCTCGAGTTTTCATTAAATCAAAGGTAAACACATTATCCATTGGACAATCTTGACAAACCCAAGCTGTCAACGATGTATATTGTCGAAATGCCGTTGCCTAAGTCACTATTTTGTCACATAATCAAAGAAAGGTTTCAGATCTAGGCCCATTGTTCAAGGGGCTGAAGCTTCAAAGTTTCAACCCAGAAAAAAACGAATCTTGAAACCAACTTTTACAGTGTAAAGTCTACCCAAAAAGTGAATTTCTACCAACCCCTTAGTAAAGATGGGTGGTTGTGAATTTGAAGTACTTACACCAAAACACCACACTCCATACCTCACAAAATCCATCACACCCATAAAACTAAAAAAAAAATTCAAGTTGAAAATCAACTATAGAGATAAAATATTTATAAAAGGCAAACCTTTTCCAGCTTTAAATGCGAGGGGTAGGCTTTACGACTGTACTTTCGAAAAATATATAGAGAAGAAAAGAAAGTAGTGTTTTCATAAAAGGACAGAAAATGAAAGGGGGGAAGAACACAAAATCAATCCTCACAAATGAGCATTAAGGCATCAATAAAGACTCCTTAAAAAAGAGAGAGTAAGAGAGAGGAGCAAACCCAATGAGATTAACCCTGAGATTTGCTTTGAGCTGCACAAAGAGGTCATAGAGCTGGCCCAGATCAGCTGCATTTCCATGAGAGTACAACACGGTAAGCCTAGCGTACGGATTCCTCAAGTAAAAAGCCACAATCTTGTTCCCCCTTTTAGTGCGGACACTGAGCACATCCAAAGAAGAGCCATCAATGGCGATTGGAAGGGACGACGTCGTAGAGATGGCCACCAGTTTGCCGTCGTCCCTTTTCTTGACCTGGTAAGTGGGCGGAGTAGGTGGGAAGAAAGCAAATTTGGCTGCCAGTTGAGATACCATACACCCCATTCAATTGAAAACCAGAACCAATAAATTACTGCAGTGTTTCTCTCTTGAGCATCAACAGCCACCATCAGCCCAGTTGGCGATCGATGTCCGAAAGATTCTTCCACTCATGGATGCATGTGTGTGTGTTTTTGTTGGGGAGTTGGTGGAGTAATGTGAGGGGTGAATAATGACGAACGCTTCGTGCTCTGTGGGATGTGTGTGTGTGTGTGTGTGTGTGTGGGGGGGGGGGGGGATGGGAGAGAGGGGGTGAGGTGGGGTGGGTTTGTTGTTAAAGGTTGGAGTTTTTCAAGGGGTTGGGAGTGGGTGTGTTTGGCCAAATCTGTAATGGGATGAGATCATATGAATCTCTCCTCTGGTTTCGACTGAGTAGTGTTAGTGTGTGTGAGAGAGAGAGATGTAGAGATGGTGGAGTTTTTTCGCAGTGTGTGTATGTGTGGGGGGTGGGGGGTTGTTGGGAGGTGTGTACCGTGTACGTGTGGGAGGGTGGAGGGGGGTACCCCCAAGTATAAACTATAAAGAAATGGAAAATAGAATAATGAAAAGAGATGGAGAAAGGAAGAGTTATAAAAGTGGGCATTAATGTGGTGTGTCAGCAGGAAGCCAGCCTCTGCTGCTGCTACAACACAACTATTTCTACTACAAAACATTTTCTCTGCTCACTCTCTCACTGTTATTTTGCATTTCTCTACACCTATTCTTTTTTTTCAGATATTTGGGGGGCCATCCTCAAATTTATCCATTCATGCTTCACCACCACCACCACTATTTAAAAAAGAGAATAAGGGGTGGTTTGAAAAAATATTACCTTCACTGTATCAATAAAAATTGTGTACTCCCTCCGTTCCGAACTTATATTTACCGGTACCGTTAATACGGAGTATAAGAAAAGTGATTTTTTGACCTACTTTATTGACTTTTTAGATGTATTGTGGTATTTTTAGGTAATAAATAAATTATAAAATATGTTATGTGTGTTAGGTGAGGATGGTATTTTTGAAATTAAGATAGCTTTTGAGATTGTTGGTTAATGTGAAGTTTCTTTTTTGAATGGTGAAGATAAATGTGGGACGGACGAAAACGGAAAGTGTGAACATAAGTGTGGGAGTGGGATAGAGGGAGTATTTATTAAGTTTGTCCGTTTTGGCAGCTCAATTAGTCAGCAGGGTGAAAGCTTGCAACTAAGACCAATGATCGAATCCCACTAACAGCGTAGGAGCAACCTCTTAATTAAGGGGGGCTCATTGTGAAGTTAGGGCGAAGGTCTAGCTTTGTTGCCTAGTTGAGTTACTATGATTTACCCCTCCACAAACTGTCGAGCCGGAGTGTGGGGGCGCCTGGGGTGGGGTTATCCACCTTTTGCAACTTGGAAGGAGTTCACGTCATCAAATAAAGAAATACACAAACCAACAACTCCACATCATATTTTAGTTCCAAAATCATTATCTTTTTACAATTCAAATAACTTACTTTGTAATAATTTATTTATTACCTAAATATATTAAATTACTTCTAAAAGCAAATCAAAAAACAACTTTTCTAGAACTTTGTATCCACTATAACTGTGAACTTCTTTATGTAATGAAAAAATTAGTACTCTTATCTTATTTGTTTTCGATTTTAAAAATTGGATTTTGGAATTTAAAAAATGGTGGCTATTCACACCCCCAAAATTGTTAGACATACCCCAAAAAGAATTTAAATTTAAATATTTTAATTCATATGACTTAAATACCCTTATAGAAATATATATTTATAAATACATTACTAAACATACCTCACCCCTTAAATACATTGCTAAACATACCTCACCACTACTGCAGCCTTTTAATCATAAATGTGAGTTATAGCAATAGCGATGTTCGTCAGTTCTTGTCAAATTGTCGAACAACTACACAAAAACTGAATTGTCGAACACCACCACAAAAATTCAGATTTCTTTTTGAACAACTACCGCGACCTTTTTGTGGGAAAACGGACATTCTGCAACCCATATCGATCATGGATGGTTGTTGTTATTAACACCGAGAGTTTTGGGGATATTTTCATGTGATCCATCATTTTGTGATGTATGATAGCGTAAATCCACATGATTATATTGCTTAATGAAATTTATATTTATTACACCATTTTATTCATCATCATATATTACCTGCAAACGTGCATTCACTGTTAATATTGATTTGTGCACTTCCTTTTTCGTCTATTTTCTTTAAAATCTGAATTAATAAAGAATTAAGAACTAACTGTGGATGTGGAATATTATTAGACGGAGAAACATATAAATATTGATGGTGAGAAAAGTTGATAGAAATCTAAAAGTTGACGTTTATAATGTTAATCTTATAGATTGTTATTGTTATTTTAAAGCTACTGTAGTTTTTCGAAAAGAAATTTGAATTTTTGTGTTGTTGTTCAACAATTCAATTTTTGTATAATCGTTTGACAATTTAACGAGAACTGAAGAACATTACCATGAGTACAATTAGGTAGTGGTGAGGTATGTTTAGTAATGTATTTAAAGGATAAGGTATGTTCAGTAATGTATTTAAGAATATGACAAAAACTCCTTCGCAAACTCTTGTATTCTCATGGAGCATGGTGTGTCCCCAGGGCATAGGAGACCAACTCTAAGAATATAGATTTTTATAAGGGTATTTAAGTCATGTAAATTAAAATATTTAAATTTAAATTATTTTTGGAGTTTATCTAAGCGAATAGATACCCTCATTTAAAAATTCATATGTGGTTTTTAAAATCACTCTCGAATAAACCTACATGGAGTATTTTATTAATCTTCAAGCCCTCATATTTATAAACTATCTCCTCGATTAATACTTACATTGCAAAGATATTCGTTTTCTTTTTGCGTGTGGATTAAGAAGTACTCTCTCTGTCCGGATTCAATGATGTCATTTGTTTTTGGGCACGGAGATTAAGAAGTATTGTTATTTAATATGTGGTGTGTAGTTGTATTAGTGGGTGTGGGTCCCATTTTTTAGTTGTATTAGTGGGTGTGTGTGGATAAAAAAGAAATGAGACATTGGGGGGCCCAAAATGAAAAAATGATATCCTTGAAATCGGAAGGAGGGAGTATTGTATTATTTTATTTAAAGTGAATAATTGTATTAGTGGGGTGGTTGGAAGTGGTGGGCCATGTGTGGATCTTTAAACTCTAAATAAACGTTACTTCATCCTAAAAATATTTAATAAAACAAAAATCACTAGGAGCATGATAAACCCGTTGAAATGAATATTTTTGCTTTTTTGAAATTCTTAAATACTCTTGTTGTTTTTGAAAATTTACATTTGTATTTTTATGCACATTATATATTTAAAAAAAATGTATAAAATAAAATAAAATAAAAGAAGAATATTTCGAACAATTATGTAAACAAAAGTAAAAAAATTTTAGTTCGAATTAATCTCCTTCGTCACGCTGCAACAAAAGCGTTTTATAATTTTAGTTTGTTTCAATACAGAAGGTGCATTTTTTTTCTTTTTAGATAAAACCCCACACAAATCAATTCATATCTCTTTATGAATCTCACATACAACACTAATACAATTACTATTTTATAGTAATATAATATTATATCTCTCAACTTACTATATTAAAATATTATATTTCTTAATTTTGTAAACGCCACATTATAGTGAGACTGATAAAATATAAAAGGCATTTTGATAGTATTGTAGTATTACGAAAAAGTTTATATTTTGTATATTATTATTTATAAAATTGTTCATAAAATATGAAAATAAAAAATGCATAGATAATTATGGGACGGGAATATATCACTTATTTGTTAAAAGGGTCGCAATAAAATTAAGACTACCCATCCGTGACCGGTTGCTGAGGTGGAAATTATTGTAAGAAAAAAAAGAAAATCAAAAATGCCAATTAGATAGCAACCGGTTGAGGTTTTGGGTGTCAGAACAACCCACACCACAAACCATCAACCCATCTACCCAACTAATCAACTTGTGACATTTGTCACATTATAATAAATTTTAATTATATTTTATGAAAATAACTTAAAATCTTTATATATGATATATAATTTATTTTTATTTTATAAAAAATTGATCAAAATTTTATTTTTTTCTTTTCTACAAAAAGAGTATAATATTGACACATTTTAAATTATTTAAAAAATTTTGAATTTAATTTCATGTTAGAGTTCAAATATTATTTTTAGTGTGTTTTCAAAATAATTTTCTTGCTATAATTGTAAAATGTAGAACTAAAATAAATTTTAAATATGAAATTATTATAGTTTTAAATATATAATTTAAAAATTATCAAAATAGTGTATAATTTTATATTAATAATTGTAGTGTATATATATGTAAAAGAGAGAGAAATGAATATTTTATTAAAAAGTTGGGTTGAATTAGGTTGTTGATGGAGTATTAAAATTTTGAGATTGGGTTGGGTTGTGAATTGTATATGTGGATGTGAGAGAAATAAATATTTTATTGAATGGTTGGGTTGTTGTGGGTTGTTGATGGAATAGTCATGAGATCAATAGGTATATTGATGGAGAATTGGTGCAGGATGTTATTTCTGTTAAAAGGAAGATTCATAAGACCTTTAAGAAGCACTTCGAGAAGGTGAACATCATGAGGCCAAAAATCAGGGAATCTTTTGTGAACAAATTCATCTATGAAGAAGACATGTGTCCCTCACCAAGCCTTTCACTGAAGATGAAGTAAAAGAAGTTTTAGATGAATGCAATGAGGGACTATTGGAGCATAATTAGGGAGGATTTCATGAGATTCTACAGTGAATTTCATAGATATGGAAGATCATCCAAGGGGCAAAATAATTCTTTCATCATGTTGATCCGAAAACAGAAAACTCAGAGGATATCAAAGACTTTAGACCCATTTCTTTAATCGGAGGGCCATACAAAATTTTGGCCAAGAGATTAAGTGCAGTATTTCCTGGTATCATTTCGGAGGAGCAGTTTGCTTTTGTAGGAAGAAGGCAAATCATAGAGAGTATAGTGTCTTTGCAAGGTATTCTGGAGGATGTAAAGGAAAAAAGAGCAATTGCATGTGCTACAAGATAGATTTTGCTAAAGCATATGACTCCATCGAATGGAAATTCCTGGAAGACATGATGAAAGCCTTCAAATTTGATGACAAGTGGGTGAATTGGATAATGGAGTGTGTCAGAACAGCACATGCATCTGTATTAGTAAACGGAAGCCCCTCGGGAGATTTTCCGTTGGAAAGAGGACTACGGCAGGGCGATCCATTATCGTCGTTTCTATTTATTATGGCTACTGAGAGTATAAGCTCTCTTATGAGGAAGGCTTCGAGTTTTGGAATGTACGAACCATTGGAGATAGGGGGAGGAAGGTTGGAAGTTACGCATTTACAATATGCTGATGACATAGTATTTGTAGGAAAAGCGTCTTTAAAAAATGCAGTATTCATGAAAAGGATGCTATTATTGTTGGAATGGTTGTCTGGACTGAGGATAAATGTCTCTAAATGCTCTCTGATTTGTTTGAACTCAAAAAATGGGACGATAACGAATGTAGCAGAGGTTCTAGGGTGTAGCATTGGATCATTACTGTAGAACAGCAGTACATATAATTCATGAATTCTATATGTATTTCTTACAAGTGAGGCAATATATAGATACAAAGATTGAAGAAATAAGGAAAGAATATTACCCTAACGGCACTATACAAATCACCTAAAATTACTCTCTATGAATTGTCTACCATATTTACATAGTCAACACTACCAAACTTAGTCATTCTGTCAACACTCCCCCTCAAGTTGGGCATAGATATCCAAAATGCCCAGCTTGTCAATCACTCTATTGAAAACTTGTTTTGAAACTCCTTTTGTAAGCACATCAGCAACTTGATTGGTAGACTTTACGAAAGGAAATTTGATGAGTTTTTGGTCTATTTTTTCTCTGATGAAATGTCTATCGACTTCAACATGTTTAGTGCGATCATGTTGTACAGGATTATGCGCAATCTCAATAGAGGCTTTGTTATCACAAAGGAGATTCATAGGTTGACTAATTTTAATTCCCAAATCTGATAGAATACGACTAACCCAAATCAATTTATAAACTCCATGAGCCATCCCACGAAACTCAGCTTCGGCACTTGACCTCGCAACGACTTTTTGTTTCTTGCTTTTCCAAGTTACAAGATTTCCTTCCACAAAGATAAAGTATCCTGAGGTAGATTTTCTGGTTGTTTGATCACCTACCCAATCTGCGTCTGTATACCCTTCAACTTCAGAATGCTTATTTTTTGAGAAAAACAAGCCTTTTCCTGGAGAACCTTTCAAATACCTCAAAATTTGATACACTGCATCCATATGCTCTTTACTCGGTTGATGCATGAATTGACTAACCACGCTCACAGGATATACTATATCTGGTCTAGTGTGGGACAAGTAAATTAGTCTCCCCACAATCCGCTGGTAGCGCTCTTTGTCTGTTAGAACTTGATTAGGAAAGATTCCGAGTTTATGATTCATCTCAATAGGAGTTTCGATAGGCTTACATGCTAGAATCCCAGTTTCAGTTAAAAGATCACGAATGTATTTTCTTTGTGAAAACGCGATGCATTGGTCTGTTTTTGTCACTTCAATCCCCAGAAAATAATTTAATTGTCCCAAATCCTTCATTTCAAATTTACTGGCCAAGTAATCTTGCAAATTCTTCATTTCTTCAAAATCATCTCCAGTTAAAACCATGTCATCCACGTATACGATTAATACTGTTATTTTCCCTTCTTTGTGCTTTATAAACAAGGTGTGATCTGCACTACTTTGTTTATAACCAAAGGTCTTCATCACAACTGATAATCTTTCAAACCAAACTCGAGGTGATTGCTTGAGCCCATATAATGATTTTTTTAACTTGCAAACCATATCTTTCCTTGACGATTCAATTCTCAGTCCTGGTGGTATCTCCATATATAACTCTTGATCAAGTTCTCCATTGAGGAAAGCATTTTTAACATCAAATTGTTTCAGCGGCCATTCTCGATTTACAGCTATTGAGATAAGGATACGGATTGTATCTAATTTGGCCACTGGTGCAAAAGTTTCTTGGTAATCGATCCCGAATTTTTGTGTAAAACCCTTTGCGACTAATCTCGCTTTATATCTTTCAATGCTTCCATCAACTTTTAATTTCACAGTGTATACCCATCTACATTGAATTGCTTTCTTTCCTACAGGAAGAGAAGTGAGTTCCCACGTAGAGTTCTTTTGCAAAGCCTCTATCTCTTCATTCATTGCTTTAGTCCATCTTGGGTCACTCAAAGCTTCCTGCAAATTCTTAGGAATATACACACTAGATAATTGATTAACAGTAAATTCGCATGTTTCAGGCAAATTTTTGGTGGATACATAATTACTTATGGGGTACTTAACACCAGCTTTCGGATCAGGTTCATAATGTTTCTTTGGAATGCCTTTGTTGAGTCGTTGCGGGTACCTTGGTCTTGGATCTTCAGGAGAGGGAATAAGAGATTCATTAGTATGATGATTAGGCAAAGGATTCAAACTGACCTCAGAGTTATCATTTTGTGTATTCTGAATGGACGTCTCCTCCGTCAATGGTGCGAAAGCATGAACATCTCCATTAACAAGTTGTCTTTCTCCAGGATGGTTGTTACCATCATTGTTGCTTTGAATTTGTCCTGAATAATGATTCACTTCCTCAAAGAAGTTTGTTTCTGAGCATTCATATTGTATTTCTGAAATGCTTGTCAACATATTTTCTTCCCTATTAATCTCCCCCTGAAGGAAAGATGTTGAATCTCCACCTGAATAAAATGGATTTGTCTCTTGAAAGGATACATCTAGCGTAACATGTAATTTGTGTGTTTGAGGGCCATAACATCTATACCCTTTTGAAAATCTGAATAACCAACAAAAACACACCTTTTTGCACATGGGTCAAGTTTAGAACGTAAAACTTTAAGAATATGAACATATGCGGTACACCCAAAAATTCGAGGTTCAAGGTTTGGAAGATGAGGAATTTTTAACAAGGACTGTAATTTTTGCAAAGGTGTTTGAAAATCTAAGACTCGAGATGGGGATCGATTGATGAGATACACAGCTGATTTTACAGCCTCTCCCCAATAAAAACGAGGCATGTTCATTCCAAAAAGTAAAGCACGAACAACTTCAAGTACTTGTCTATTTTTTCGTTCCGCTAAGCCATTTTGTTGTGGAGTATAAGCACAAGAGGTTTGATGACGAATTCCATTCAAACTTAAATATTTTTCAAAAGAAGAATCCATAAATTCTCTAGCATTGTCTGTCTGCCAAACCTGTAATTCTTTATGATATTGAGTCTTTACCATATTATGAAATTCCTGAAATGCTATTTGAGCATCATTTTTTCTTTTGAGCAATGATATCCAAGTCATGCGGGTACATTCATCAATAAATGTAATAAAATATGTAGCTTTAGAAAAAGAAGGAATCTTAGCAGGTCCCCAAATATCCGAATGTATAATAGCAAATGGCTCAAAACTTTTGTTTAAACTAGGTAAATAAGAAACACGATGAATTTAGCAAGTTCACAAATATTACAATGAAAATTTGATATGTTTAAATTCAAAAAAAGATTGGGTCTTAATTTCTTAAGATACCCAAATGAAAGGTGTCCCAAGCGTCGGTGCCATAGCCATATAAGAGCTTTATTATGATCAGAACTACTAGTGTAAAGAGCTTGCTTAAAATTTTGTTCTTCATTCTTTTTGAACTCCAAATAATATAATTTCCCATGTTTAACACCATAACCAAGTGTCTTCCGGGTCAGAATATCCTGAAATATACAAAATGAAGGCCAAAAAGTTACAGTACAATTTAATTTAGATGTAATCTGTCCCACTGATAGTAGATTATACTCAAGTGATGGCACGATTAAAACTGAGTCTAATATGAGTGTATCAGATAAAGTTATGGAGCCTTGCCCAACAATTGGACAAGTTGAACCATTAGCCGTAGAAATAATAGATTGAGAAGAAGGACAAATAGATTGCATTTGGTTAGAGTCTTTAATCATATGATCTGAGGCACCTGTATCAATAATCCAAGTACTATTCTTAGAAAAAGCAGATAGAGCATTGGCTTTACCAACAATACCTGAATGAGCAATGTTCGCCGTCGGCAGCGATGTTTGCTTACCATTTTGCTCAATTTTATTTGCAGATGTCATCATAGCTTTTCCAACTCCCTTCTTCCGTGGTTTTTTTTAGAAATCCCACCAATCAGGATAACCAATTATTTCATAGCAACGTTGTTTCGAGTGACTTGATTCACTACAATGATCACACAAAAAATTATTTGGCTTTCCATTAGATTGATACCTGCGATTCTTTCCGTGCCCATGAGGTGATCCTTTATTGATCTGATTAGCCACCATGGCTGATTGTTCAGAAATTGTACGAGTACCTCCCATCGTTTGTCTTTGCTGGTACTCTCTTCTAACACATGCATATGTGCTTTCCAAATCAAGTTTTGGATCTTTGCGTAAGACTTCTCCCCGAATGTTGTCAAATTCAGGATCAAGGCCACTTAGGAAAATATGGACTCGAAGTCTAGACATTTCCAAGTGACGTTGAACCACTCCTTCAACAGACCCTTCTTTGGAATTTGATATGTGATCAATTTCTTGGAATATAGCCACAAGTTCATTGTAATATGTTGGTAACGGTCTACCATCTTGTCTGGTAGAGAAAGATCTTTGATTTAATTCAAAGAGACGAGTTTCATCAGATCCATCGTAGAAGATTTTCGATAAAGCCTCCCATATTTCTTTAGCCGTAGGGAGATGAATAAATCACTGCATCAATGAGGGGCTCATTGACTCAATCAACCAACTTTTCACCCTTTGATTTTCTGTGATCCATGTGGCAAGATGAGGGTCATCAGCAGCGGGTTTGATTGCTGCTCCGGTGAGATAGCCACCTTTGTTGCGTGCTCCGATGCGCATTTCCATGAGTTGGGACCACAATGCATAATTGGTCTCATCTAGAATGATACTTGTGGGGAAATCAAAATTATCTTGTTGGATAATGATTGGTGCTTTGGAATCAGTAACTGGAACAATTTTTTGTTCTTTTTGATCATCCATTTGGTTCAAAGAAAGAGGTTCAAGAAGTACGAAAAGAAAAATTGTTCAAAATCGTGGAACAACTAAATTAATAGCACCTGCTCTGATACCATGTAGAACAACAGTATATATAATTCATGAATTCTATATGTATTTCTTACAAGTGAGGCAATATATAGATACAAAGATTGAAGAAATAAGGAAAGAATATTACCCTAACGACACTAAACAAATCACCTAAAATTACTCTCTATGAATTGTCTACCATATTTACATAGTCAACACTACCAAACTTAGTCATTCTGTCAACAATTACCGATGAAATATTTGGGAACAAAGGTTGGATGATCACACAAAAGAATAAATAATTGGAACTACATCGTGGATAGAGTCAAAAGTAGAATCAATAAATGGGAAAGCCTGAATATATCCATGGGGACAGAGTGGTCTTGTTAAACTCAGTACTTTCTTCCATTCCTACATACACTATAACGATTTTTCGTGCTCCGTTGAGTGTAGTGAAATCTATAGTGACTTTTCAGAGAAGATTTTTATGGAGTGGGAAGGTAAGCTCTATGAAACTCTCTTGGGTCAAATGGGACCACATTACTAGTCCAAAAAAATTTGGGGGATTGGGGTGAGAGATTTAATGTGCCATAATAATAGTCTGCTGGGAAAATGGGCTTGGAAGGTGTTGGTAGAAAAGGATAGTTTGTGGATGAAAATTACTATGGCTAGATAATTTGGGCAACGTGAAGGGCTACTGGGGAGAGATGTCTTAGGTCTAGGGGAGAGAGGGAAAGGCTGGTGGGGGTGTATGTTGGCAAGTCTGAAAGATGGGAGGGGTAATTGGTTTGAAGAGAATATTAAGAGAGTGGTAGTAGGGGGGATACAAAGTTTTGGTTGGAGAAATGGTGTTATGAGTCGAGTTTTAAAATCAAATTCCCTAGATTATATGAGTTGAGTACGGGGAGGAAAAACTATGTAAATGAAATGGGTGAATGGGTGAGGGGGAGTTGGATCTAGAATTGTGTTTGGAGGAGAAATCTTAGGGATTGAGAACTTGTTGAATGTGATAATTTGTTTGAATTACTTGATAGGTACAAAATCAAACTTGGTGCAGACTATTGGAAATGGGAGCCAAACTCAAAAGAAGGCTACAAAGTAAAGGAAGCATGTGATTTATTGGAGGGGAGGAAGACAGAGGCAGATGCAAACTTGGAAGCATACAAAATAATCTGGAACAATAATGCGTGTCCAAAAATCAAAGATATGGCATGGAGGCTCATCAAAGGAAGGATGACGACTACGGTTGAGCTGTAGAAAAGAAGGAGTTTACCACCAAATGGAGACACATCATGCCCGTTGTGTAGGAGAAGCGAGGAGTCAATCTCTCACTTGTTTTGCAAGTGCAAATACTCTATAGAATTGTGGGAAGAAACTCTCAAGTGGATGAAGGTGCAGACTCCATTGAGCAACAATGTCCAGGTGAACTTAATGCTATTTAGCAATTTATTTCAAGAAAAAGAGATGAATAGGTTAGCGATTGATATATGGTTATGCACGGTGTGGGTTGTTTGGAAAAGTAGAAACAATATAGTCTTTAAAAATATAGGTTGGAATCTAACGAAGAATATGGACGTAATAAATTCCCAAGTATGGAGTTGGTGGATATGGAGAAAGAAAAAGTGAAGATTACGTTGATTGGTGTGGTGACCCTGACAATTGTATACCGAAAAAAATGGTTAACTATGATTGATATGTTTGTCACTGTAGTAAAAGTTAAGATAAGTGTGCTATCTTTGTAACTTGTACTTGTTTGTTTTAGGTAAATCTCATACCCGATAGTAATAATATTTCTTTTTAAAAAAAAAAGTAAAAAAAAAAATCACTTATTTGTTGAGTTGATATCATATCTGCTATGGACCGAATTTAGAATCTATACAGTCAGGCCTTTTTTCCATTAACAAGTTTTATTAGTAAGATCTTTCACTAAAATATTACATAAAGATAAAAATAGATCTTAATTACGTAGCAATATTTTGTTTTATTCTTTGTACATTAATATATGTTAAAATACAAATGACCACATGAAAATCCTTTAGTGTTAATAAAATTGTAATGTGTCCTAGTAAATCAATGAAATGAAAGTAATACTTTTTTATGTATGTTTTGCAACCTTTGTTGGAAACCATCCATATCACATGTTCAAAAAATTAGACAGTCAGCTACGTTCAAAACGGACAAAATTCATTAGTCCAATATAATAGCAAGTAAATGAAATATACAAGGAAATGTGTATCGCATCGCTGTACAAATCTCTCTTTCTCTCTCTCTCATGTGTGCAAACTTGACAAAACCACCAATTCCCAGCACTGCAGCCTTACCCCCCAAAATCCAAATGGGTTTCAAGTTCAGTGTTTGTGTCTGCAGACGAGCAATATAAGTTGGCGTCATCAAAAATGTGATGGAATTCATGGATTCAAAGAGGGTCATATTTTGTCACTCTGAACAAAGATGTTCGTTTCGCCTCACGCTAAATTGCTCTGCCTATATACATTTGAGAAATCCATCGACAACACTAAAAAATGATCAACCCTCTATAGAGTAGGGGGGAAAAAAACTCAGCAAAAGCAGCGTGCATGGTACTCAGATTGCAAATTTTCAAGGAATATTTTTCCAGATTATGGAAAACATACCAATATGTGACCTAGTGACAACTATAGCCATGGTTGAGACAGAGAGATGGTAGGAGTTGAAGCTTTGAGGCGTTCTTTCCCGTGTATTGCAGATTTCAGCACATTGTACTGCTCGCACACGGAAGCATACAGGGAATCTGAGTAAGCCATTTTTGCCTGCAACAGAAAAACATATATAATCTCCTTCTACAAAATATATACATTGAACCACAGAAGACATAACCAGATCAAGTGTCCATGCGCATACATAGAATGATCTGTTCTGATTTTTTCAAGGCTTGCCTTACATCATTCACAGATATAACCATATTTGAGTGTCCATGTGCATACATAAATGGGAAAGTACTGTGTACAACCATGGTATGTCCCCTTCTATATACACACAACTTACAAGAAGACAAATATGGAGGAAAAAACAATTATGTCCTTTAAATTAAATATTAAAATCTAAGAGTAAAGACTAAACCTTCCGAGTATAAGAGTATTTTAACCACAAGGGTGAAATGGTACATAAACCAAAGGGTGAAAATACAACCTGAGTATGATTTATTCCTATGGGTAAATAATACATGAACTACGAAGGAGTATTTGGTTCACATTGAGTTAATAATACTCAATGACCCTTAAACTCTTGCTAAAAACAAAGGAGTTCATACACTAATTGCGTTAATATGTACTTATTATCTTTATAGGATATATCATTCCTGTTTACTTAAAAAGTTTCTAAATTTTGTCCATTGTACTTTTTTCCAAGTGTTGAGCCCCTACACATAAGAAACACACAACTTTAAGCTCCTTATATTAATTCACTCACTTTTACCCGATTGAAGGGGTGAGGATAATTAAGAAAAATGAATGTGAAGTAAAAAAGATGTGAAAAGTGAGAATGGGAGCCCAAAAAAAAAATAAAAAATTGAAGGTTGAGCAAAATTTTATAAAGGTCAAGTTAAAAGGCCAAAAGGTATAGTATTCCTTATTTATAGCAAAAGTGGACTAGTCATTGAAGTGTATATCTTCTCTAGAAAAGTTAAAAATTCCACTCTAGGTTAGGGACTTATTTAGCAATAAGCTAATTTCACCGCCCAGATCAACTTCAATGGCACCTTAATATATGGTAGAGTTAATGCAACAGTAAATGAATCCATCTTAATATGAATAAGACGTGATACACATTATGTTTAATATAGGAGAATTTCAAGAATTTCACTCATGAGTAAATATTAAATAGAGTTAGGATATTTAAAGCAAGCAATTCCAGAAAATTTGGGCCTTCAAGAGTCAAAGTAGGCACCAAGGACTAAATCAATGCAATATCTTTAAATTGTTAAACAAAGATGACTAAAAGTAACCAGCAAAAGAAGTAACCTGTTCAAAATCTCCCAAGGCTGTAACGAATTCCTCATAACTGATTTCTGGGGCAACTGATAATCCAACTCCATGAAAGGAGATCACTCTTTTCTCACCGATTTCTTTTTCAACCTATCAACAAATCAATAAATTCAGTTAAAAACAGATAAATGAATATTATACATGAAAAACTGAAACTCTTAATAAGGAAATACCTGACGTGGTGGGGGCATAATATCATAGCACAAGACCGCCAAGGGGTAAATATGGCCTGGGACACCAGCATGTTCTACAAGCCTTCTCATGTTGTCAACTGAGGATGCATCAAAAGGGGCCTGCAGTTCTCATATCATTATGGAATAGCCAAACAAGGACAGATAATTGTATATGCTAAGCACGGAAGATAACAAGACAATTCTCATTGTTTGAAAACAGATGTTACCAAAATAATAATATAATAATCATTATCAAAAGTACACTTCTAAGCCAGAGGTTGGGGCAGTAAAAAGATAGTAAAGGCACATCTGACGTTGAAACTTTAGCAGGCATAAGAAAGCCCTCTAGGCGACATGCTTGTCCGACAAACTACAAATTTATGAATGAAGTAAAACAGAAAAGGTTCTTAAAAGGGGACTCTAACAAAATTGAAAAGAAAAATAAGCTTGGGGAGGAATGATTCAAATATCTATAAGAATATGAGACAATCAATCAGATGCAAAACTGATTTTGTGACTAGATAAAGGGTATAATCATCTATAAAATCTTGATGAGACTAAATAGGGAGAACAGAATTTTGCAAGAACCTAGCTACCCAAAGATGATTTTCCCTGTTTGGTGACAAAGTATGAAGTCAAGAAAACCTAACATGAACAACGTCAAGATCCTAATTTTACCCACAAGCAGAAAGAGATTACAAGTTCCAATAATTGGCATAGAAAAAAAGAAAGCAAAGATGGATATTAGAACTTTTTCAAGACATGATACGTGAAAGTTCTTGCTGATGAAAGTACCAATTAATATTTCAGTTGTAAAACAAAGGATATAACCATTTTTATTAGACATCTTCAGGGATATGGATTAATCCCCATGGGCTTCAGGTTCCTTAGCATGTGACTGAAAGCATAGATTTAAAATCACGAGAAAGTCAAAACTTCCTTCACTTTGAAGATAAATTCAGAAGCTCCAAGGTGAAAATACATTAATAAATACAATAAAAAGTAATAGTGGAGCTTGATCAAGGACTACCTCACGTATTTTCAGCAAGAATATGCATTAAAGACAGTTCCTCATCCTAAATGCAAATTGAGCAATAAATCCAGAAAATCCCACTAGCCACAACAAGCCTAGCTCATACCCCACCTTGTCATGAACTCAGCAGCTCATTACCACTATCCATCCCAAGATAAACTTTCCTGAAGGTTCAAGACAATTTATGTTGAAACTGTTAATCCAGAACAAGCCCAGACTCAACATTACAACTGTGAAATATCAAACAGAAGCTAGACTTCCCCGCAATCCAACAGCCCAAAGAATAGTGAATGCCCGGCCCTATTCCCCTGAAAATGGGACAGTTGGTTGCAGTCACAATTTCAGAATGCAATTACCAACAATTTCTATACATCCCTGCCTAAGCCACCTAGACACTAGGCTGTCCTTGACAACCTCTGCTTATTTCTCAAAACTGCTGTCACTGGTACACCAATTATGACCACATTGGTGCTAAAATAACACTCATACAGGACTCAAACATGTGAAATACTTCCAGCAATACACGAGGAGTGCATTTGTCTGCTAGTATATGCCTTTATACTTACAATAAGCCAAGATATTTTGCAGGTAAAATCCAAAATTTCAGAAGTCTGACAAGCTGGACTTGACAATTATGTGTTCCAGCTTAAGGAGTGTTATACATTCTTGTATAGATTGTTCATATGTACGTTGATTTTTACTCTTTTTTGTATAGTAGGTAGATCATTTTCCCTTCTATTTTAGGTATTAATTCTAACCTTTGTTCTATTCTCCTGTAGATAACGGAGAACGGAGTCTTTTAGTATGATAAGACAAACAAAGCAGTTTTTCCTTTACAATATCAATATAAATAATGACATGCTTGATAAGAGCACACGGTTATTTTTGCCAGAAACTTGGCATATTTTTTTAAAGGGAACAGCATGTTTTGGCAAATTATAAATCTTTGGAGGTCAAGTAACAGAAAGAGAAAATCTCAGATGGACTTGTGCATATATTTTAAATAAAAATCCAGAGACTTAAAACGTGTGCACAGATAACAAACTTTTACAAGACAATATGGAGCTTTGTGAGGCAAAAACAACCCAGTACTAGTTTTATACCATGACAATGATGAACCTACTCGTATTTTCAGATATGCTTCTAATTAAGAGCTCAAAATACCAGCACAAAGTATTTGAATTTAGACTTATCGAGACCATATGTCAAAACTGTGATATTCAATGGCCTTTCATAAACTAAAAGTCCATTTAATCTTTTCACTTTTACTAATTGAAAATGAGAAAAATCTTTATTCCAGCCATGGAAAAACATTAATAACAATTTACCAACCTTCAAATATACTAAATTTTCAAGTTATTTCACTTTCTAATCACACATCTAACCAACTTACTCCAAATATACTAACTTTTCAAGTAATTTCAATTTTAAAGCATCTAACAAAAAAAATAAAATAATAAAAAAGGTTTTAGTTCCCAATCCAGTAAAGTCGACATAGAACTAACTACTAAGATAGTATTTTCATATTTTTCACGAAAATAGATGCATAATTTCAATCCCAGATTGCTGGAAACAAAGAAAGAATTTGGAAATGTAAACAAAGAACTGCAAAATTTTCAGCATATTCATGCCTCTATATGAAGCAAACTAGGTGAATACGAAAAGGAACACATACTGGATACCATTCTCCTGTGACAGGAACTGGGCGGTCTCTCCCACCACTTGGTGCAATCCAAATAATTTTTGATCCACCCCTAGATTCAAGAAAGTGAGGATAAGTCTAAAAATGGATAAAACAGCATATTTAAAAAAATAATATAAAAAATTCAAGATTTTATATAATTATTTTACAATGTTACAAAACAGTCAATTCACTATAAAAAGTCCTATATTCCAAAACTAACAATATCATAATCACCATGATCCCAAAAAGTATGAATTACAAATATGCTAGTAAGCAAGCTGATGAATTGGATAAAAGTCAGTTCAATAAAAAAAATGCTAGAGAAGCAGTTTGAAGTAAACTTGGGCAAGAAATTATTGCTTATCTTTCACAGGGGCTATCAGGCATTCAAGCTATGATTGTTACTTGATTATTCGTGTATTGATCATTTGATATCAGGTAATATTTGTCATTCTGGGGCAGGAATGATTTATTTGCTTAGGCTTTAGAGTAATTCACCAAACTTCCAGCATCCATGATATTCACTACTGTATGTCAACAGATAATGCATTCTTCAAAATAATTAATTTCTAAGCACCTTCATCAAGAATGAGAATTATGAGATGTCATGTGACAAAGTATATGGATAAAGATGCATAGGATCATTCCCCGCCATTAGCCCCCCAAGATATTTCAATTTAACACTCACATGATTGATTCTAGTTTGATTTGAAATTTACAATAATAATATAATACTCCCTCCATCCCAAAAATACTTGCACACTTTCTGACTTGCACGTAATTTAAGAAAAATAACTTTTGGTGTAACTATGTAAGAAAAAGTAGGGTGTTTTTGGGTAATTTAATTGAATAAGCGTATGATATAGTTGATTTTGACTAAATTGCGAGTAAAAAGGTGACATTTTTTTGTAATATTGTAGTATTGTAAGGGTGTTGATATTGTGAGTTGTTTACATTTTTTGGGGGTGCAAGTTATTTGGGGACGGACTAAAAAGGAAAGTGTGCAAATATTTTGGGGACAGAGGGAGTATATCAGATGACATCATAGCAACTGAACCGTAAGTGAGATGTAGTTAATAAAATCCAAAAAAAGAGCAAATCAACTAAGTTCTGCGTACATCAACAGTAATGACCTGAAGGAAATGCAACATAGAAAGCATTGAAATGGGGAAAACGGTAAAAGTATAACCACCACAATCTTCTAACCGTTCTTAATTATTTACAGAACCTGTAGTAAGGTAGCATTTGTGTACCTCAACAACATTGCCATCTCTTTCAAGCTTTTCGTATTTGCTCTTTTTTTCATCTCTGTCAGTTCGGGATCATCATTCATGTGTTTCTTGGAATATACACATAGAAGATTCCTAGCAAATAAAAATTTGAGTATATCAATTAGTAAGGGCATACTTCCCAAAACAGGATTACTCCAGAATATTTGAAGAAAGCACCTCCCCATACTAAAGGGTTTGCACAGAGGATCTGTAACCACCCTATCCCCTGCAACACAGATCTGCATTATGGTGAAAAACATATCAGTAATTCAAAAGATACAGAAATGCAAGTGTGTAACTTGTAATGGTAAATTTAGTTCAAAAACATATGTTGTTACCATATTCTCAGCAATAAATGGACTAGTGGATTCAAGCAACAAAGCAATAACAGCTGGATCTGCTTCAGTTTGATGATTGGAAATTAAAATCACATTCTCACCCTGAAATTTATGGCAGTGGGATACAATCAGAAAGAGATGCAAAAGATTAATAAAAGAAACAAAGAAAAGCAATCACAAGGCTCATTATGCAAAATCCACGACACTAATAACTGACAAGTTGGGCAGCATTCAACAAATATGCATTATAAAGTTCGAAAGTTTAAAAAGAATAGTCAAGTAAAGTTTCAGGCACAAAAAAGGGCAAATAAACCAAACAACAGATTGAGAAGAAAAAGCATAAAAACAAATAAAGGAAATAGAAGGTGAAGAAGAGGTAAAAAATCAAGGAAAAGAAGACACTGGACACAGGAGAAATTAGCATAAATTGCATGTTCTTCATATAGTATTCGAATGCATTTGTTTCCAAGCAATAAGGAAGTGGAGTGCCAGTTAATTACTTTCATGAAAATTAATTAGGCCGATGCTGAGCAATTTAAGGAAAGACAATTACTGAAGCAAGTACACAGTAATACACTATTTTAGAAACCTTAGTTGATGAGAACGGTAACTTTGGTGCTTAAATGCGTCAATTTCTTGCTGATTGAGTCCATGAAAGACTGTATAAGGACGAGAAGGTTGAGGATATTAGGCAGTGGTGTAAGACTACCTTTTTTTTCATGCAAATCCTTCTACAAGTCATTATTTCTAACATTCTACTAACCAATGTTTTTATTTTTAAGTGAAGTTGTTTAGAAGGTGACAATGCCCGCATAGGTTCAATTTTTTTCATGGACGGTGGTTATGAGACTACCTCTGCTGTGTGAACACAAGAAACCCATATATTCATCTTTCTACAAGTTGGTATAAGTTGAGTAGGTCCTGCACCTCCTGGTCAGAGACTCAGGAACGTATCTTGCTTAACTGTGCATTCACATAAATTTGTGGTCCAAATCTATCTTAGTCTATGATGGTTGTTTCCAGATCATGGTCATTCATTTCTCTTTGATCGGTTTAGGATATAGAACAAGATCTTACGATTTTCTCCAATGTACACTCATCTACTTGGTCGGAAAGGGTAAAAGGTATCTTTGAAGATACTGATCAAAACTCTTTTGGAGGGAGAGGAGAGGATTAAGACTTGTAGGTCCAAAAGCATAAAAACTTGAGGCAATTTTTTTGTTACTGACTTGTTCAGGCAAAGGAATTCAGCTTCTAATGATCATTTATGCGGTCGTTTGGTCCAGAGAGACTATGATAGGAGGTAAGAGGTTAATACTTATTGTTGCTACTCCGTAAAAAAGGGGTGTGATGTGTGTGCATCACTACTTGGGCAGTCAAAAAGGGCTTCCACTTCATGCATTTACCCTGTAGGAAAACATCAACGACTAGCAAACAGAATCATATTTAGCAATAAAAGGCTTGCTTCAAAGAAAAGTGGCGTCCATAATAATACAAGTGCAACACTATAGAAGACCTGCCGAAGCTTAATAAAAGTAATATGAGCACCTGCTGAAGCTTCTTTTCCATTTCACTGAATAGGGAGACGTTGCCGAGAAATGAATTGCTGAAATGCAAAGGTTATCAAGGTTAAGCAAGTGGGAAACCCATTCATATTGAAGCATTATACATCCCTATGAAACAAAAGGACAATGTTCGTAAATACGCATAAATAAGTATTATTTTTTTAATAAGATGGGAAAACGTTATTGATTGAAAAGGCACGACTAATCAGAATTAGCATCTCCAATCTCTGAATTTTTTTTAATAAAGAAACTCTAAACTTAAACCCAACCCATACCTTCAGAAAGGTAGTCTCTTTTGTTTCTTTCAAGCTAAAGAAATAATAGCATAATGCTGGGACCATTACTATTTACTCCCCATAACACTTAACCACCCTTTTTATGCAACCTCCCATGTTTAATGGAAATAGTTCACTGACTGAAGTTGCTACAAGTAAATATAAGCTAATCTCATTTTGCACGCCACAGAGAAATGGAGCCGTGTAAGAATATATGATCCAAGTCTTTGAAGTTATAGAACACCTATTTGGAGACAAGAGAACGTTCGAAAAATACTGTAGTATTTTACAACTCATCAGAGGTGAGCACCAAGTAAAGACAGATAGTAAAGTCATTAACTAAAAAGAAGATTTTTCACTTTCTCACGTCTTGATTGTGAGCATACTTTTTTTTCACACACGACACCCCAAAAAAAAAAGACTTGACAGTTGACACATTCACACAGATTATCAAGGACCTATTAGTTTAAGTAACCTCCAGACTCGTCGAAATTTCCCTAGCCTAATGAACTACCACATACACAGTTGACAAGTAATTGTTAAAAAATAGCCAAAGAGCCAGATATCATCTTTTCTACTCATATAATTCCATCATGAAGCTGGCAACATAAACTTACTGTATCTGCAGCTGCCATTCCTAGAGATGTTCAACATGAAAGATAATGCAGAGTACAAATACCCATCTCTAGTTAAGAAATTTAATCAAAAGTGAAGATAAGTAGATATCGCATCAACTTTCTTTAATAAGCTAGTTCTTAAAGTTAGAACAGTCTTATGGGCATAAGCTCAAGAAACTGCTAAAGAAAATAAAACATGAAAATAAAGAGTAATACTTGCACTCGCATGCACACAACAAGACAATACACTTAATAAATCCAACTGCGCACAGGTTCAAAAATACTACTCCCTATGTCCCATAAATAAGTTCACACTTAATATTTTTGTTTTTCCCATAAACAAGTTCACACCCTATTCTCCAAATAAGGAAATAGCACACAATACACTTTAATTTCAAAATTGTCACTCCTTTCCAACTAGCATAACTTACTTTATAATTTATTTATTATCTAAAAATACCAATCTACCCCTAAAAGTAAGTCAAAAAGCAACTTTTCTTAAACTCGTATCTATAGTAACTGTGAACTTTATAATCAGACGGAGGGAGTATCAATCAGACCAATTTCTGAGTCATCCAAGATTCCAACAATCACATGGCAGCTCTAAACATAAAAGGTAGTTTTATACAGAGTTACACAATCCCACTTATCTATGTCATATCAATCTCCACTGAGTGACGTGTATGCTCCGATAAGTTTTATCTTGCTAAATTCTGTTTTGAGGAATATAGAGGAGGAAAAAGTCAACTTCCTCAAGAGCACGCGCTTTGAATTTATTATACATCTTCACTCATCAGTTGAGCTCAGATATTAACACAAAATTGATCATAATAGAATTTAGGATGGGTTTGTAAGAGCCTATGGCATAAAAGTTTATGATAAATCTATAATACAAAGTACTGACAACTACTATTAAGATAATTGAAGGAATGGTGACTGACCTAAAATCAAGCAACGGAGAAATATATTTCTGACCAAACATGTAATAGTCAAAAGGTTCTCGAATGGCTTGGTGATATGGTGAGAATTGAAATGGATCCTGGAATGTTGAATTTACAGAAATGAGAGCCGATGCAGAAAAAGAAAAAGTGGGTGACTCACATTGTGAACTTCAGGCAAAAAAAAAGAAAAAAAGAAAAAAAGAAAAAGAGATTTACCCGAACATCCATGAATATACGGTCTAATGTAACAGTCATATTAGACAAAACAATCTCATCAGCATGGGGATGCCCACTGTGCGAAACCTGAAACATATTTTGTTCAGTCAGTTACCCCAGAATACTAACAGAAAATGGCAAAAGTGATCATAACTCTATCAACCTAATAAGATAACAAGAAAGTTTAACAGTAAACCCATTGCAATAGCACATTCAGCCATGGAAAATTTATTAAAATCAACAGAAGTCCAGAGGAAGACAACATAGCTGAATATAGAGTCCTATAGGTGCAACTTTAACCATCATTATTCTGGCCAATATATCAAGACATTTGTCAGCCTGTTTTAATTTATCGAAGAAGTAAAACATGTAACTAGACTCAAATAGTAAAATGAAGATCCATTGAGTAAGATCCAACTCTAACTCTAACTCTAAGTACACAGCATTTCAGATAATGTATAAGACAACAACAAATAAGTTAAAAAATGAATACTTATATGCATGGAATACTATTGCCCCCTCAAATAGACAAAAACACAGTAAAAAGACAGTTATTTACAGTAGTGCATGTTATGGAAAAAAAAAAGGATGCTTTGATTGAATTTCTCTTCAATTCAAAAATTGAGCACCCCTTCTCCAATGAAATTTAAAGTGTCAAGTGAACAAACACATGGTATCCAATAATAGAGTTCCCTGATCATTATAATAATCAAATTTGTCATATAAATGCATATAAATGCCTTGTTATCTGATGTCCACTCAGGTTCAAAAATTCCAATATGCATAAAAGTTAAAGAAAAACCTACTGCTCAGTTACATTGTCTACCCATGCATAAGCACCACATGATGTTACGGTGGAATTAACAACTTAATCTGATCATTTCCCAGCACCATGTCTCAGCAGATCCTTCCCATAAAGATACAAGATAAGCAACAGAAAACACATTCTTTCAAGTATTGATTTATCACGGCAGATAAATTTCATCACAGGTAAAAGTTCAGAAGTGATTACCAAGAGATTCACTGTTTGAAAGAAATGAGAGAACTATATACTGGAAATCCTCACATACACGCAAAAAAAAAAAAAAAAAAAAATGAAGAAATACAAGAAACAGTGAGTGATTGCTGGAAGGAAATAATTTTATTAAATAGAAAATGCGATTAAGATAGCTCAAATTAACTGCAGTTAGTCATTCTCTCTCTTTGTTTTTCCTTTTCACTTCAAACTGTATTAGTTTATGAGCTATAGGCAGCAACAACTGAAATGAACTTCCATATTTAAGGATTCATCAGAAACGGGGGATGGACAGAGAGATTCGTATTCAAGAATCATAAAAATGAAAACTGAATATAAGTGACAAAAACCAATCAAATATGGCTTGGTGCTAATGATATACTACTTAAAAAAGTATAGTATCACGAGGAGCAAAATAAGATTAATTTACAGCATTTCGGTAATTGTAATACAACTCCTCCATCCCCTGTGCGACATTTTTTGGCAATCTTCCAGCTTCTGCTTCTTTCTGTATCCCCAAAAGCAAGTCTGAAAACATAATTTTCATGTAAGCAATATTCATGCATACTCTATTGCAAGCTGATGGATTAAGTATTCTTATTAGCCCAAAAGTCTTCAGTTTTCTGAAGATAAGCTTTAGATTAGAAGTAGACAATGCATCGCAGCCCATCCATGCTTACAATTCAAGTTGCTATCATCAAATTTTATATTTTAGCAGTTAGGCATGCATGAGTATAAATGTTCGCATGATGTATCACATATATATAACAACTGTCAACAGCACCGACCAATCAACATGTGACTACTTCATACTCATGATATATTAAGAGAGACTGGGAGGAAGGTCACAAAGTTGGCATCTAATTCCGCACTAAAACTGAACAATCAAAAAATCAATATGTAAGGAGGAATCACATTAGAAGCCAGTTCAGGCTGGTATCCATAGTTTAGAAGTGGCGTTGTTTCAATGAATGAAATCCTAGGACTTCCAAGAATACTAGACCATCCAACAGTTTCGCAACAAACAATAGAACTTAGAGCGAACCTTGTATCTTTTATAAACACACAGCAGAAAAATGTGAAAAAAATAATTAAAATATATGTGTGAATCATGTCCAGAAAGAGTAAATATCTCCCTAGACAAGAAAGCTATGATATGAAATGCAAAGACTTTAAGAAAGAGATTTGATCTAAACCATTATCCATCACTGTTAGCACTCGGAAAGATAAATCAAACGAATACTCGTTTGCCAAAAGCCGTAGCTTCCCCAATTCAATATTGAAAAATCTGATAGTGCTTACACATGACACACAAGACATAAATAATAGAGAAACCCTAGGCCCCAAGTTGAATTCCCTGTTACATTTTCGGTGTTTCATTGGTGTTTCACAACATAAAAATACTATTCCCTACAAATGACCATTAAACCCTTAGGGCAAGTATTAAATTTTGGACATTGATTGTGTCACGTGTCAATCATTTAATTTATGAAACAGTAGATGAAACATCATTGTGAAACAGGTGATCTCATTTGCCCTAGGCCCACTAGGCTAGGCCCACAACTAACACACGACACAAATAATAGATATGGAACTAAACATTGTTGCCAAGCCGCAGACTAGACGGCTCGCCCCCGTCGCTTATAAACCAGCAAGGGCCGCGGCTCGAATCTCTCTCCCTCCGCACGCGGCTCCATATCAATCACAGAATGAATTATTGTCAGCTATTAAAACTACGAATAAAATCATACAACCAGATGAAATATACATGACCTATATGGAGCTACACCAGTTAGTGAATCTTTAATGAGAGTAAGTTTAGAAAATTTTAACATTATTAACATAGCAGTATAATGAAGCTCTTCCTAAAAGTCATGCATCACTTTATGTAGAATAACTCATTAACTAGATTTTCCATTTTTTAATTTCTGTTCCAATCATGCTATTTCTGTTCCATAAATTTGAAATTAATAGCTTATAATTTGATTAGCCAAATAATTTGCCCCACTAACAACAGAAATCAGGCCAGAGTAAATGAATGATGTCAATCATTACCAGGTTTTTCCTGCACCTATTACCAATAGGCGTAACAGATGAACTTTAAGTATAATGTTTAATCAATCTCTATTACAAAATGATTAACAATGAGATAAAACAAAATGTAAGTTTCAGGCTCTTAATGTATAAAGTCACAGTAGAAAAAAAGCAATTTAATGTGTGCATTTACAGAATTACAAACAGTAGCACTAAGATTAGTAAATTACAAAATCAGAAGCATGGGCTAAATCGTGCAGAACTGGCCATATCAGTTCTAGATTGTCATTTTCTAAGAGAGCTGTAAGAAACTTCCATTGGCAAAAAAGTTTCTTTGGCTTCCATTAACTTCCATAATAAGGATATATGATTAGCTTGGCATATTGGATTTGCCATAATTTTCAAGGCATATTGAGCATTACTCCATCTTAAGAGGAAAAAGTAGACTGAGTAATAATGATGACAAATAACAGACTACTTTGTCTTCCTAAATTGTTTTTTACTTATATTACACAGCAAGACCAGCTTACATTCTATCCATAAATTTCTCTTTCTTGAGAGAAGCTTCTGTGCAACAAAAAATTCTAAAAACTTGTCCATTAGAGATCAAAATACCCAGCTAAATATTACATAGAAGACATGGTTTTAAAACTGAACTATAAAGCCAGCTATCCTCATTATGGCATCAAAACAAATTGATATAACTGGTTGGAGTATGAATCTTGCAAGATAAGAAAGATGGATAAATTTACAAATAAAAACATTATGAATGCACAAGAAGAATCATAATAAGATTTTTATTGGATATCAAGAAACAAAAATTAAAGAAACCGCTTCATGTGTTTGATCATTGAATGAAAAGTTAAAGATGAAAAATATTTTCACGAAGATAATGCCATTGAACATGTTGGCATTGATAGTAAGCAAAAAGTTTAAATTATTCTGTTTCTGATTACTGATAGGCGTGACACATTTCAGCTATACATCATAGCAAGTCTAAAAGATACTAGTTGTTTCTAACATCATGAGTAAATAGCTAAACTCCCATTCCCAAACTTACATCACAAACAAACACATTATTAGGAAAAATAGGTACGTATGAATGTGTGTGTGAGAGTAAACATGTTTCTCTCTGCTGTTAAACCATGCTAAATGCAAAATGATGACAATTAATTGAAAAATAAGAAAATAACCAACCACAAATTTCTGATACTTTAAAAATTACAATGCCACACACAAAAAAAATATAAATATCAAGGCAGGAAGACCGAGACAATAGATGAGTGTGCGCGTATGCAAGAGTGTGTCAACCTGTAACATAATATGATGAGCTCAAATGCTTTATTCTTTAATATTGCATACTTAAAATTGAATTAAAAAATTACATTATAAGAATCTTACTGTGCACAGATACCTAAGAAAATGAGAATGAAAAAACATGGTAATATGCATACAACCGCAAGCTAGTTCAATGAATACGTCGACAGCAATGAAAATGACCTTGCTCTGAGCGGGCATCTATGAAAGTTCGAGGCGTCGAAATTTCGTCCTGGTTAAAGGCGGAGCCGGAGGACACCACAGCTGCGGCGGCGGCAGTACTACTGAAGGAGCTTTTCTTTTCATCAATTGCCTCCATTCCTCGCAGCTTCAAAGCGCAGGAAACAAGGCACGAGAACCGACTCCAGCTCCGACTGCCTTGGGCGGCGGAGCAGCCAGACTTCAGTGAGCAAGATAATCTGGAAACGGAATGTGCAGTGGAAACCCTAGGTGTAGATGAGCTAGCGAAGAGCGCAGAAGACGTATAGAGATTCATTGTAGTTTCATTTGAGTGTCCGTGGAGATGGGGGTTACGCAGGAGTTTGTGATTAATAGTGGTGGTTGATAAAAATTTGGATAACGCAAAAAATAAGGGATTGTTTGGCCAAACTGTGATAAATTTCGTTATTCCTCCCAAGAAACTACTTCCATCTTCTTCAACTCACAATTCACGATTTTTGTTTTGATTTGTTAACAATTTAAGTCCATTCTCCCGTAATAAAATGGAAGGAAAGCACAAATTCTCACAAAAAGATTTCCGAATAAAAGTGAATAATATTTTGATTAATAGTAGTAATAAAGAAAAGGGTACTTGGTACATTAAATCTCCTTAATTAATACTCCCTCCGTTCCTCATTAGGAAGACCATTTACTTTTTAGTACGTAGATTAAGGAGTATTATTATTTAATGTGTAGTGAGTAATTGTATTAGTAGGAGGGTGGGTCCCAACATTTAATTGTATTAGAAAGGGTGTGCGGGTCCCATATGTATAAAAAATGAAATGAGACTCTTTGGGTGGTACGACCAAAATGAAAAAATGACTCTCTTAGCCTGGAACGGAGGGAGTATAAGATACAAACTTAAAAAAAATATTACTACTAATTATATTTTATATAGTGATATTTCAACTTTACCTTTACAATATGCTGCACATAAACATTTACGCTGCACATAATCATTAATGTTATGTGCAACAAAAAATTTATGTGCAGCAAATATTATGAAAAAAAATTATGTGATCAAAAAAATTTAAGTGCAGCAAAAATAATACGTCCAACAATAAATATTATGTGCAGCAAAAAAAATCGTAAGTGTTATGTGCAGCAAAAAAAAGTCGTAAATGTTATGTGCAGCAAAAATATGTATGTGCAGCAAAAAAAGTTGTTAGATCACATTAAGTTGGGGGTATATTGAGTAATTGATCTTACTATTTTGTATCTAGGAGTAATTATTTTAAATTGATGTATCTCATAGTAATAATAGGCATTAAGTGTGTACCTAGTAGTAATTACTTCTAAAGAGTATTTCATACTATAAATAAAAAATAATACTCACTCCGTCCCGAAGATATTAACACATTTTTTTTTCACGGAAATTAAGGAGTATAATAATTTAATATGTAGTGGGTTGAAGATATATTATTTAATGTGTAGTGGGTAGTTGTATTAGTGGTGAGTGTGATGTGTTTGTGGGCCCATGTAAATAAATTAATTGTTTTTGTGTGGGTCCCATGCTCTTAAAAAAGAAATATATCAATTTCTGTGGGCCAACCCAAAAATGAAAATGTGTCAAATATCTTTGGAATGGAAGGAGTAATATTTTTTTTTATGAAAAGTAATGATATATTTGATTAAAATTAATATATATAAGTATTTATTTAAAAAAAATGTAAAAACTGTCTAACGTGGGATCGTCTCACGGAACAAGGCGTTTTGAACCATATACTATTGTTGCTGGAATGAAACGCAGCCTCGGAACAGAATTATCTCGGCCCTCCGGGAGGTTTCGATTTAAACCAGCCATTTTTACTACACCGGCTTATAATGAAAATGCTTCTACTGGTCTGGTGTGTAAGCAGAGCCTTCTGATTTTAGCAATTAGACTTCACGACCAGGATGGTTCCTTCCTTTTTTGTGGAAGGCAAAACTCTGTTTTGCCGGCAAGCATAGGAAAGAAATCCCCCCCGAATATTGATGCTAGAATGGAAGAATCAAATCTCCTAGGACGGAAGAATGACTCCGGAGCACAAAACATTACTCTAGTCCCATAATGAAATCCAGAGTTATTGTACAGTTCTTTTTTTAATTTATTTTTAGGATAGTTTGATATTTTTTTTAGTAATAAATAAATTTTAAAATAAGTTATGAGATTTATAAACGGATCACAATTAAGCGCTTTGGGATAGCCATTCAGAGGCCAATTCTTTGTAGGTCAAATGGAGCCATGAGGTTTACTTGAGATCATAAACATGTTCAGAAGCAGGCCACCTCAATCCCAATCCATTCAACAGCATATAAAGTCATACTTTGTTAACAAGAAGTTAAAGAGAAACAAAGTTTGTCTACTTCTTAGACCATTTGTTCATGCAAACAATTTATTCATCTACAGAAAGATATGAAATAAATGGATCACAAGAAAATGAATCAAACTATGGACTCAAATTGATGATGGTTCGTGTGGCTATT
Organism: Pogostemon cablin; assembly: GCA_023678885.1. Classification (NCBI taxonomy): domain Eukaryota; kingdom Viridiplantae; phylum Streptophyta; class Magnoliopsida; order Lamiales; family Lamiaceae; genus Pogostemon; species Pogostemon cablin. The sequence continues at coordinate 36,132,281 of CM042951.1, forward strand.
GCATTGGTAATTCAGAAACAATCCAACATTTGTTCTTTACTTGTCCTTACAGTAATATGGTTTGAAAGGAAGTTACACAATGGATGGGATAGAGGAGGAAAATAAACTCAATTAGAGCAGCATTCAGATGTCTACATAAGTTTGCAATGCATTGTATTTTAGTATATTGTAATTGTTGTTTCTGAAATTTATAAAATTTATCATTTTCAGAAGATATATCCCTAAATTTGGGATATAAAAGAATTTTGTTAAAAACTTAGCTATTGTCTCCAATTTCTCGTAAAGGAAATCATCTAATTTCGCGCTCGTTTTGCGCTTGGTTATTATATATTGATCAATTATTTTTATTTTTATAAATAAATAGATCTTATGTACTCCTATGATATATAATATAAATAGTTCATTTAAAATTTTAAAACAACTTCAAAAAAATTATTTTCATAGCTTTTAAATTATATAGGTAGCATGGATGTCTTTTGAAAAAGCTTTGAAAAGATAATTAATTTGATGTATCATGTGCAAAAATAAAATTTAAACCAAAGAGTTATATAGATTTTAAGAGTCGAGCATAAATCAAACTAAAAGAAAAGTTAAAAGTAAAATAAAAATGATATGATTGGTCAATGAATTATTTCTATATATTTATAGTGTTGAAAATGAACGAGAAATTAGAGTTTTTTCTATTAATAGCATACTTTCTTGTTTATATGTGTGTGTAATTGAATACTGTAAAAGTAAAATTTTTAATGATTGATTTGACTTTAATCTCCCAAAGAAAATCATCCCTTGTTTTGCGCTTTTTTTTTTTACATATTGAAATCAACTATTTTAAGAAAGAAAAAAAAGTTAGTTCTATTTCAATAACAACCACAATAGTAATAATAATAGAAGAAAGAATAAATTATGTGAGTGAGTGAGTGAGTGTGTGTTAAATATAAAATATGCATATTATACTTATTTAGTTCCGCATAGCCGGATTTACTATAATTTTCCAAGAAAAACGGTTGTCCCATCACTACTTTATGCATTTCTTCTCATGGCGCAATTTATCATCTTCTCATATCAAATGCACTATCGTGCACACACTTACAACTTCACATTCATACTTTTCCCCAGAATTCTCATTTGCATTAGACCACAAGAACCTACTACATGCATGTTTAAACGTTTTCTTTTTAAATAAAACTATATTTACATTTTCTTCGTCATGAAATCTATATTTTGCATCCACTTGATAAAACTAGATTAATTAGTACTTTTTATCGGATTTTGATTTCTTGTAATACTATATATGGCCAAAGAATCGATCTTTTGTCTCTATCTTGAACAATATTTTTGGGTTTTGATCTGTTAATGTCCATCAAATATTTGTTTTATTGTCACTGTGAATGTTTTCCTTGAATCTTAGAGTTTCTCCTGCATGTTAGCTGTGTTTTTTTTCTTTTTCTTTATTTAGTGCAAAGTGATGAGCACGTAGCATTTATCATTAAGTTATTAATCCCAATTGCTTGAAAGTATTATTTCTTGATGGCTTTATAGCACCCATTATTGCATTTGAAGATATGTAAACTTAATCTTTCTAACTTTAAAGTATTAAGTAGAGAGGTAATCACAAGGATGGCTCAGTTAGACCATTCTGATTCAATGGCTGACGATTCACAACATAGCCAAGGTGTGGAGTGTGTTCCATTTAAGACAAGTTCAGGGTCACTAAAGGTACTTTTGCTTCATGGAAATTTGGATATCAAGGTGAAAGAAGCAAAAAATCTTCCCAATATGGACTTAGTAAACAATAGCATAGGTGATATGATTGGAAGTTTGTCTGGCAAGGTACAAACAAGTGACCCTTACGTGGCGATCGCTATATCTGGTGCTGTACTTGGTAGGACTTTCGTGATCAAGGACAATGAGAACCCTGTGTGGGAACAAAATTTTCATGTTCCAGTGGCGCATTATGGAACAGAAGTGCAGTTTGTTGTTAAAGACAATGATTTTGTGGGATCTGAGATCATGGGGGCTGTTGGAATCCCTATAGAGCACATTATATTTGGGAAACCAATTACTGATAAAACTTTCTCGATATTAGGCGCGGATGGGAAACCATGTAATCGAGGGGCCACTTTGACCTTATCAATTCAATATATACCAATGGAGAGAGAGCCACTTTATCAAGGTGGAGTGGGGTCAGATCATGATAAAACAGGTGTACCTTGTACTTATTTTCCTATGAATATTGGAGGAACTGTGACCCTATATCAAGATGCTCATATACATGATTCTTCACTTCCAAAAGTTGTGTTGGGTAATGGTACAACGTATATACATGGTCACTGTTGGCGAGATATATATGACGCAATATCTCAAGCTCGTTGGCTAGTTTATATCACCGGATGGTCTGTTTATCACCTAGTTCAACTTGTTAGGGATGATCCTGATGTAACAAATAGTAGCTTAGGTGAGCTTCTAAAAACCAAGTCTCAGGAAGGTGTGAGAGTGCTCCTCCTTGTGTGGGACGATCCTACCTCGACAAGCATATTGGGGTATAAAACTGTAAGAACCATCTCTGTATTTAGTTTTTTGTATTTGCCTTTTCTGGTTAATACTAATAGAAATGTAATTAAGATGAATTAGATTTTGTTTAATTGTTATTCTACTTGAGAAAATTGCAAATGTTATTTAACAGTGCCTTTATCAAAGAGGATTATTGGTTATAATGGTGAAACTTTTATATTAGAAATATGGCTTTTTTTGGGTTCATAGTTATGAACTCTGGCTTCATCAACTCTAACATGATGAACATTTTCCAAATTTTTATGAGTTCAGGAAGGGGTAATGAATACTGGTGATGATGAAACACGCCGTTATTTCAAGCATTCATGTGTCAAAGTGTTGCTTTGTCCAAGAAAAGCTGGGAAAGGCAGCTGGGCCAAAAAGCAGGTTGGCATCTTCATAGTTTTTCCCTTAACGATTGAATACCTTATTGTCAAAGGCCCTCTGTTACACAAGTTGATTGACTTATTGTGCTTTAAAATCCTCATCACTCTCATTGCCAATTAGTAGGGTGTTCTTGAGCTTGAAACACCCAACTATAATTCAAAGCAAGATCTTTCTCTTAAAAGGGACACCAATTTCTTATGTACCTTAAATTGGGATAGCATGTTTTGTAATCTTTTTTTATGCAGGTTAAAAGAAATAGTGTAACATTGTATGAGACAAACATTTTCTTTATTTTCTTGTTAAATCTATGCATTTTATTAGTTTCCAAATGGAGAGATGATTTGTCTTTTTCCTCCATCAGGAAACAGGAACAATCTACACTCACCATCAGAAAAGTGTAATAGTAGATGCTGCTTGTGGTAATAATAAAAGAAAGATATTAGCATTTGTTGGAGGGCTTGACTTGTGCAGAGGAAGATATGACACTCCACAACACCCAATATATAGTACATTACAAACCGTTCATAAAGAAGACTATCATAATCCTAATTTCTTGGTAACCCCATCAGCACTTCTAATTGTCATATGATCCATTTGTACAAATGGAGTGTTTCATTGTAGAAATAAATTCATTGTACTTAAAAAACCTGATATTAGTTCTGTTTTTTTCTCTCATATGAAATTATTAACAGGGGCCAACAGAGGGTTGTCCGAGAGAGCCATGGCATGATTTACATTGTAGATTTGATGGTAGAGCTGCATGTGATGTTTTAAGAAATTTTGAAGAACGCTGGTTAAAGGCGACAAAATGTCGTAGGCATAAATTTTCATTTGATGATTCTTTACTTAAGATAAAAAAGATCCCTGAAATAATAGGACTTGAGGAGGCTGCCAAAGTGACAGAAAATGACCCAGAGGCTTGGAATATCCAGGTAACATTAACCTATGTTATGACTTCTTTTATTTAAATTGTGAGGCTCAACAATAAATTTATAAATGATATAGGTTTTTCGTTCTATTGACTCCAATTCTGTTAAAGGCTTCCCTAAGGATCCAAAATTGGCTTCTGTCTTGGTAAATGAATTCTTCTGATTTTCATCATATGTTGCGATAAAAGGAATTAAGGATTTTATTATATTTGACAGAATTTGGTATGTGGGAAAAATGTATTCATAGATATGAGTATACATACAGCTTATGTAAAGGCCATACGCACTGCCCAACATTTCATTTACATTGAGAACCAGTACTTCCTCGGGTCATCCTACAATTGGGCTTTTCATAAGCAGTTGGGTGAGGAAATAATGTTATATTTTAGATAGACATACAGAGAAGTATGTTGGAAGGTTTTTGGTTTAGTCTATTGACACAATTAAAGCAGTTTTTCTTATTACATTCATCCAGGTGCAAACAATTTGATTCCTATGGAAATAGCACTAAAGATTGCCAAGAAAATCAGAGCACGAGAGAGGTTTGCTGCATACATTGTGATTCCCATGTGGCCAGAGGGAGCTCCTACCAGTACAGCCACCCAAAGGATTCTTTATTGGCAGGTGAATTCTCACATCACATTTATTAAAAATTTCAGTGTATAAGTTCCAACTGATATACTCCACGTGCCTGCAGTATAACACAATGCAAATGATGTATGAAATTATATACAATGCTTTAGTAGAAGTAGGGCTTGAGACGGAGCATGAACCCCAAGATTATCTTAATTTCTTTTGCCTTGGAAACCGGGAGCTTGACTTCAGCAGAAACGAGTCACCGACTATCAAAACCACCAATGCGAATGCTCCTCAAGTAAATTATCTATCCTTGAAAAGCTTCAATTATTACTAGTAATCTTACTTATGACATGAATGCATCATGATCCAGGCCTTAAGTCAGAAAAATAGACGTTTCATGATCTACGTCCACTCAAAGGGAATGATAGTGGATGATGAGTACATAATACTAGGTTCTGCTAACATTAATCAACGCTCCTTAGAAGGAACCAGGGACACAGAGATTGCAATGGGTGCATATCAACCTCTTTACACATGGAGTAGTCAACAAGCTAATCCAAAAGGACAGGTAAGCATCTCTCTTTAATGAGTACCACCATACTTGATTACAATGAGATCCATTCATTCAAAGATACAAATGGTGATAGAAAATGTTGATAAAGATGTTGTGTGGTGCAGATATATGGATATAGGATGTCGTTGTGGGCAGAGCACACTGGAACTTTAGAGCAGTGCTTCGAGAATCCGGAGTCTTTAGAGTGCGTTAGACGTGTACGATGGATGGGTCACCTGAATTGGAAACAATTTGAGTCTGATGATATCAGTCCAATGTTAGGCCACCTACTTAAATATCCTCTACATGTTGATCACATTGGAAAGGTTTCACCTCTTCCCGGATGTGAAACATTTCCAGATATGGGTGGAAAAATAATGGGAACCTTTACTGGAATACAAGAAAACCTCACAATTTGAGCACACCATTTCTTGTGCTTAAACTATATAGGGAGTGTACCTAAACTTGTTTTCTTTTTTCTTTAAATATTATTATGGTGAGCTTAAGCTACACAGATATGCATTTATCATGTCTATTAGTAATAGTAATGTAAATATGTTTTTTTTTTTTTTAAATTACTAGGAGTATTAAATATTGGAATGATGATAATAAAGAACAAACCGAGTATCATTAGCTACCAAATGCCTCATAGGGCCAAGTAAATATCAAATTGAGCATCATCAACCACCAAATGTCTCACAGAGCCACATATATGCCTCACAAGGCCACATAAACACCTCACATGGTCAATTAGAGCACATAAACCACGTAACAAGTTTCACAGGACATCCCAAACATATCAATTTATGAGATATGAGAAGTTAGGGATGTATCAATAAGTAGCAACTATGATACAAACCATCTTGTAGACAAAATCTTGAAATTCAACAGATTATTCATTCTGGGGCAAAAGTGAATGAACATTTCCTGCCACTCCCATGTTGGACTCTAGAATCATTTTTTATGGTTGGAATCGTAGATGTTGGAGTATTTCCGAAATAGAGACTGGTGGGGAAGGTACCGAAACCTCATCCTCCACCTCGGAGTCTTTAGCCACACAGTTGGATTCCTCGAACTCAGAAAATAGGGAGTCGGGAACTACAATGTTGACGCTGGTTCCGACGAGCTCTTCCTCAAAAGAGGGGAGATCGATCACTAAATTTATCCATAAGGAGTCGGGAACCACCGTATAGAAAGTGGTTCCGACGATCTCTCTCTTACGAACTCGTGGCCGTCTCCAATCGAGGGCATGCACTGAACGAAAATCTCCAACTCGCTCCGACTCTCCTCAAATCCCAACCATAAATCTTCGATTTCAAGCTTAGAACATTAATGGACTTGGGTACGAATGGAACATATCGGTTACAAAAGAGGGTTAAATCGATGGAAAATATGAGCAAAAGAATGGGCTAGGGTTTGTTCATGCTGGTGAGGTTGTGATCAGTGCTCAGAAAGGGCTAGAGTTTGTTCAGCCAAGAAAATGCGAGAGAAGAATGAGATAATATCATATCTAAATCCAGAAGACTGAAATGTTAATTAAGTGAGTGATTAGGTTTTGTTAATTGGATTAGAATTCTTAAGTTGGCCTAAATCTAAATATTAGAGTTAATCATGGGTCTAAATTCAAATGATAATTTTGAAATTATTGGGTAGGTGGAGGATATATTGGTTTTACTATAATTGGAGTGTGAAAGATATTGTATGATGAATAATGTAGAAAGTATGGAGGGTATTATGAGACTGTTTAGTGTGAAAATCTGTGTATTTTAAGGTTCGATTTAGCACTATTTTTTGGTATTTATATCTATATAGTTGAATTGTATATATTTGTATTACAAATACTTGTTAGGTGTTATTTCGTATTTTTAAGTGAAAAAGGAGGGCAAAAAGAGCAAAATTGGAAGTTGGGGTCGAAATTGGACGGAAGAAGGATTTGGTGCATCATGGCACGACTCGTACCAGCAACTTTAGCACTTGTGCTGACCATATTCAGCACTCGTACCAGCCACATGCAGCATGAGAGGCCACCACTGCCCAACACGTCCCGGAAGAGCATAACTCGTGCCACTATTTGCATGACTCGTGCCACTCTCAAATGGGTGAATTTTCAAGATTTCTTTATATGGTTGGAAATCTAAGGAAGAGAGGATCGCGTGAGCATAAAAAATCACTTCAATCGAAGTTTAGATGAAGAAGTTATGAGTAAAACCATTAGGTCGCATAGGCTGACGATGGGTGGTATGACCTGTGCGGATGTGCAGCACTAGTGGGCAGCATGACTAGTGCCCTGGCTAGCACGACTAGTGCCATGTCCCAATGTGTCCAAATTGTATTTTCAGTCCATTTATAATTTTGACGTGAAAAGACCCACTTTTGAGTTAGAATTCGGGATTTATCAGTCCTTAACTATAAAATGAGCCCTTGGGAGTCCCAAAATAATAACTCTCCAAAACTCTTCATCACTTTTCATACCCCTTTTCTGCCATAATACCGAAATCAAGATTCACCATCCCATCCACCCATCCCACCATTTGAGAGTTCATCAGTGTTGCTTACTTGAGAAAGAGAATGGAGAAGATTCACAACCACTGAGGAAAGAAAGGAGATCTACGCATCATCTAAGGTTTATATTATTGTTTCTTTCTTGTTTTTGAATTATAGACCTATGGGTATGCTTTCATCTTTAACCATGGGTGTTGCTTGTAGCACCATCGGGCTAGTACTTTTCTGGATAGTTATAGGGTTTGAAGGTTTGAATTTCTTGAATGGATGATCTAGACTAGGTTAAGGATTTCTGCAGTATTTTTATTCCTTTATTAATGATTTGAATTAAGATTTATATTTTTGTCTTATATGATCTGCCCTCATTCATGATATGTCATTATCTTATGCATATTTATGTTTGTTGCTTGTGTCATAGAAGGATTATGTTTGTCTATCTGTTATGGGTAAAGGGGATATAACCGTATAACTTTTATTCAACAAAATAATTAATATTGGACACTTAATATATCTATTAATTACCATTGTAGAGGATTTGGTTTCTTAGATTGTTAGGTGAGAACCAAAGTTTAATTCTTAAGTATCTACTAAGGGAAGTCTAGTGCTCTAACTTTAATGATATTTTGCATGAAGTACTTAGAAAGGGATTAACAATTATTCTTCAGCATCTGAGGGTTTAAACCAGGTTCATGTGTTAAGTTTACTTTAGAAAAGAGATTTAACTTGGTTGTGTGATTGCTTTCATAAAATCTACATGAATTCTAATCAATTGTCTAGTGATTTAATTTGACAAATTTAAATTGTATATCATAGAGCTATCTTGTCTTCTCTCTTGAACACTTCCATATTAATTTTATTTGCTATTCTATTATTTTTAGTAATTATTTTCTGCATCATTAGTTTAATTAAATCCTTTAAAATACCCAGATTTGTCTTAAATTAGAGTAGTCATAATTTAAATTAAATAGTGAATCTAGAATTATCCTTTGGGTTCGATATTTTTACTTGGTCACACGCTGAACTGCAATTGACTCCCTACACTTGGGAACGCACACAAATCGGTGAACAAGCAAATAACGCCGTTGGCAGGGGATAGTTCTTAGATTTTATTTAATTATTTTGTGATTAATTTTAGTTTAGGATGCTAAACTTTAATTTATTTATTTTAATTGTGTTTGTGAGCATTCTTGACATTCTGCTTGAGCGCATGAGAAATCAGCTAAGATGGCAGATGATGGAGACACGGAACAGCAGATCCCGCAGACTATGTGGGACCAATACAAGTTGAAGCATACCACTAATGCTGGATTGCATGGACCTGCAATCACTGCAGAGAATTTAGAGTTATCATTCGGATTGATCCGGATGGTGGAGAGACAACAGTTCAATGGCGGACCACTAGAAAATCCCACTGAACATGCATCTGCAGCTGTTTAATGAGTATGCTAGGCTATAAAAGCAGCGAGGAGTTCCTGAAGATGCATTCTCACTGACAAGAAAAGCCAATGAGTGGTATAAGAACTTACTCGCAGGCTGTTGTGCTACTTGGGAGGACTTAGCAAATAAGTTTCTCAACAAGTATTTTCCTCCAACCAAGAGCTTCAATGTGAAGAAGATGATCACTCAGTTCAAGCAAAGACCCTTGGAGAGTTTCTATGAGGCATGAGAAAGATTTAAGGAGATGTTGCACTGCAGTTGTTCTTAGTCCCATTTATAGGTAAAATGATTTAGAGTATGAGAACTCTATTGTTGTTGTAAACATAATGACCAAGTAACAATATTTATAAAATATCATCCCAAGGGAAAAGTAAAATCAAGGTATATCCAGATTTTCCTTTAATCATGCTTTGTAAAAGTGAGAGAATTTGAGTTTGGGTTTTAGACTAACAATTATTCTAAGCAATTAACTAGAAAATAAGTAATAACTATGATTATCAAACAACAAGGATGAGATGAAATGATTGAAATAAATCTTAGAAAGAGTGCAAGGCTAACCACAATCCAAGTCAAGAGAGTATCCTAGATATGCAAGACTCTAGTAGCAAACATTATCAACAACGGATTAGAAGCAATCACAATTGTACCCCTAATCCCTATAGCCAAGGTGACTAGGTTTTCATCCCTTTTACAAGATTAAATCCCCTTAGATTGATCTTATTATCAATTCCCATGAAGGTACTATGACTCTAAGTTTGGTTCTTCTCATCTAGTTACTCAAATGTCCTCTTATAAATGTTCTAAGCATTCAAAGGGTATGGCTTACCTCTCCTCATACTAACATGCATGATCATATCACTAATTGATTCAATTTACCCCTAACACATAATATTGGAATGATCATCCTAACATGATGTATATATATATCTATCACACAATTAATAAAATGAGTCATGAATCAAAATTTATAAGAAGAAATCCACCATCAATTTAATTTACTAACTAAAAATCTTAAAAATCTAGTTTAACCTCAACTCATCATGTGGCTAGCCTCACAAGAGGTCTAGCCACCAATAATCATCTTACAAACTATACAAAGTTCATAAAATACCATTGCTATCTTCAAATAAAAGGAAATACAAAATAAAAGTAGAAGTTCTTCCCTTGCTATTGAGAGTTGATCTCCTTCTTTCATATGTTTTCCATGCAAATAAGCCTAAAAAACTCTCTAAGGATGGTATGGATGAAAGATGTATGGAGTGAATTATGGATTCTAAGTGATAGAGATTGATGAATTTGGTGGATTTTAGATGTAGGAGAGAGTGTGTTTGTAAATGTGGTGTAGTAGTGTGTGTTTGATCTTGATAACTGCTCAAATGAGACTCTCTCCCCTAATTTTTGCACAAATTGAATCTTTATACCCCCTTGAAATATTCTAGAACACGTGCACAATTTATTTTGGATTTGGCACCTACACGGCTCATGTAGCAGCACACGACCCGTGTAGAGTGCACATAATTTGGCGTGAACTGCGTGTTACTAGATACGGCTCGTGCACTGCACACTGCACCCTAGGCATGTAGCATGTTTTGATGCTCGCGCACGGCCCCGACTTCAGGCCCGTGTGCTTAGCACGACTCGTGCACAGGAATAAGGGCGTGTTCAGGCGTGCCCTTTTTCTCTTTCTTTGTTTTAGCTCCTGACTCCATTTTGCTTCATTTTTGACCTGTTTTACATACAATTAAGCTTATTTACACACTTTTATCAATCGATATCACACTTCTCCTAATTAACATAAAATTCCACCAAATGCTACACAAATACGGATAAAAACTTTCGAAAATCCACAAATAAAGACACTAAAGTTTAGGTGAAAATGACAATGATCAATCACCCAAACTTAAAGTGTTGTTCGTCCTCGAACAACTAAAAATGTTAATCAAAAGGAGTAATTTTCACAAAAAAATACCTAACAAACATAAACCATAACACATCACAAGTAATAAAGACTACAAAATAACATTAAGTATTCCTACATTAATCAAACTCCTAACACGAAGAATTAACAAGTTCAATTTTAAGAAAACAAAAGGATAATCAAGTTCTTCCGATCCAAACCTCTCATAGGATATCAAATGCACTCAACACTCTATGAAGTAAGGTCAAATAACTCTCATCAACTGGTTAAAACTAACGCACTAAAGGCTTGCTCATGGACTATGTTCACAAGCCACCCTAATTTAAATAAGTGATCAAATATGTCTTTATCTTTGGATGTAATGTTAAGCTCTTTGGTAGGGTAGGAAAATTTGGATAAAAGTATCTATACACGTGTAAATAATCAAAGATATGATTCTTCTCTCCAACATCTTTACTTTCTAACTTCCTCACTTTTTCAAAATTTCATAAACACCTAAACATCATCATACCATGGATTCATTGAGCTTCTTTCGATTGCATACTTACTTTTCTTGATTTTTGATCTCCTTGAGCATATTTTTATGATTTTGCTCCTTTTTTCTTTTGTTGAAGTTGCATATGCTTTGAGCTTGAGCTCTTTCATCATTTTCTTGATTCACCATTTCCTTCATTTTCTTGCACATATCCACCATTAAACCTTGTAGACCATCATCTTCTCAATTACCCACACAAAGATTATATATATAAGACTTAAGTGGTTTTCAAGGCCTGCATTGTGCTCAAATCACAAAGAATAGGCGTATAGGGTCAACATGGCTAACTAGGGATGATGTTTGAGTAAGGAAATTTATGGCCATGACTTCACTTCACAAGGATGGCCTAAGATCATATCACAAATTTTAATCATTCGGGCTTCGTTCCTATAGTCCATGAGCAAATTCTAATTTATCTAAGTTCAACCGGTCCTCTCATCAAGAATTAACCATGGAGGCACGGTTGAGGCACAACTCTCACAAGCTTTTGCTTGGACCAAAAGAAACCTAATTAACCTTCATACTTCTCAAAATTGAATAAGTTATGTAGTTCATGTCACAATTTCAACAAGTAAAAATCCTTAACATGCTTTCCATCACCTATCACAAATAATGCTTCATAGCTCATATTCAAAAATATTTAACACATTCCCAAAACATACCACCAAACCATCCTATACAAAAATTAAAATCACAAACATAACAAATAAACAAAAACTCACCAAACAAGAAACATAACAAAAGCATATAACATACATGACTGAAAATCATCCGTCCCAAGAAATAAAAGCACATTAATTCAACATCCATAACAAATAAGCTCAATAATCCCATCACATCCAAACTATGGAAAAAGCAAACTAAAATACCAAAAATAAATGGAAATAATTCGCATAAAATTAAAAATAAAACCCAAAGTAAAAAACTCCCAAATGCAAAACGAATTAAGTATAATCCAATCCAACAATATTTAACCAAATATATAACATAATCCAAATGAACTACTAGAAGTAACTAGCACTAAAATGACTCCCTTCATGGCTCCGGAGGTGGAGGTGGATGACAAGTATTCTATGGTATGTAAGCACGATAAGATTCTAAGAATAAAAAATTGAACAACATAGTCATCATCTCCTCCATGCTGTTGGAGCGCACTCGAGATTATTCTTCGTAAAACTCCCGACGATGTTGTCCTTCTCGAAGCTCTTGAATGTGTGTTCCATGCACCTGTTGTGTCTCTTGAATCCCCCTAATCTATGCTCCGTGCACCTGTTGAGCCTGCCTTATCTCTCTCACCTCATCTAACATGAAATTCCATCTTTCATTCCCATTTCGGGACCCATTTGTTGTTGTTGTTGTTGCTCTTCTTCTTCAAACTGTGGTGGCTCAGGAGCTTGCTCTTCGAACTCCACCTGATGATGTGGTGGTTCCTCCTTGTCTCCTTCCATTGGTACTGGCCCCACTCTCAAATTGGTTAGCTCTATGTTCTCCTCAACCCTCATCTGCCGGAGGACCTCCTCAACTTCCTCTCTATTTTTTCTGTACAACGCTCTTACATCCCTATAGTGATTGGTACTAGCTATTGCCAAATTGGCAAACTTCCTTCGAGTGTAAACTGTAGTAAGCTCTGGAGCTGGTAGAGGAAATGGGCCCTCTTTTCTTGCCTTAAACAGTATTGGTTCCCAACTATAGACAAGAACTCCATTCTCACAAGTAGATGATAATTTAACCCTTCACTTGTTATCCTGTTTTCCATCCTTATAAGATTGACACCCAAATCTTGAGCTATCATAGTGATTATACCTCCTAACATCACTCCTTAGGAAGTTTGTCTCTTAGCCACTCTCTCTGCGTGCTGAACAAAATGTGCCGCCATGTTCAGTGGTAGCTCACAATTTAAACAAAATATTATATACAGCTGTTTCTCACCCACTGCTCCACTTTCAAATCTTCCTAAAATGGTGTTTGAGACGATTTTTTCAAAGTACCTCATCACCTGGTTTCTTATCGCAGTCTGTTTTGAAGAGCTGGGGATGTATCCTGCCTGCTCTGTCTCATCATTTACTAGCCTCTTTCACTAATCTTGCTGGTTAAAACCTCCTCCTTCATAGAAACTGCTATGGTCTTGACATGACGGGCACCCCATGAATCGGTTCAAAATATATAGAGGAATTTTCCTTCTCATTACATTATTCAATTGGAACGCAATGGACATGGAGAACTTGTTTCTATCCTTCTTTACCTCAAGTGTGCATAAATTCCACAATGAGATGTAGATAAGTGGGTGGCCTCTTATCGAAAAATGCCTCCATGTGTGCAAACCGAAACACATTCCTCAAATAACCCTCTATTCTGAGCCCTTCCATAGTCGTCGTGTCTTGGAATCGAGTTGGTTTAATCTTAGGAAAAAGTGTTTGCCGACATAGTACATATTTTTTCCAATATTCTTCAAACTCTACCCCAAAATAATCCCGGTGAATCCCATCTTTCATCAATTGAGCATCAAGATTAACAAGTTCCTTCTCATCAGTAATGATGATGAAATCCTCATTCCTTACTCATACTCTCCTTTCAACCATCTACAAGATTCATCGCATATAAATTAACTTCAATCTACTTACCAAGGGGTGATAATTATCTAAGCATAGAGTCACCACAAGTTGTTCAACTAAGTGCAAACTCTAAACATGCTTATCTATCAATTTATCATGAATACTCAACTCTTTAAGCATCACCATTTTAATTCCATACAACTTTCCTATTTTTCTTAAAGCAACGAACAACAAATTATTTTTCTACATGGACATAAGCCTCATGTTCATATCAAATTCCTCACATCATAATGCTCATATTATTTCAAAATGTCACAAAATAGTCACTTAAGCATTTTATTGAATACTAGGCATGCAAGACATTTCAAAGTGAATTCAAAGAGTATATCCAATTCCCTCATGCTCAAATCCTAAACACCTAAGCTAATTTTCAACAATATAATCATCCCATGAACATTATTAATCAACATGTAACATCATATACATCTACTTCAATCAAAAATCAAAATCCCCAACACTTGTATCTTTTAGGTGAATTTTTTATTTTAGAAGTGGGTATGAACGAAGGGTGAAGCGAGAACATGGGTGGAAATAAATAAGCAATGCTTGCGCTCGCCTTTTTTTTAAATCTGCCCTCAGACGCAACACGGCTCGTGTTTTGTACACAGCCCGTGTCTTTGTTCACTACACGACTCGTGTGCTGAACTTGCCCCTAGCCTTGGACGAGTATCTATTTCTGATGTTAGTACATGACCACCTATTACAAGGCCGTGTGCGGTACACGGCTCATGCTTCAATCCCCTACACAGCTCGTGCATTGAACTCGCCCTTGCTCTTGGGCGAGTAGCTGCTTCTGATGTCAGTGCACGGCCACCTCTTACAGGGCCGTGTACTACACACGGCTCATGTAGCTGTTTCTTTATTTCTTCCTATTTCTAACTTCACACCTTGTTTTGCCCTATTTTTGTACTTTCAATACACCCTATTCATGCTCAAAAATTTATCAACACTATCAACTCAACAAGTATTCTCAAAATAAGGATTATCATGTAATTCAACACCACCAAACGTACCAAAATGAACCAAATTCATGAGAAAAATTTTAAAATTGAACCATTTTACACAAGACAATCATTCTATCAACATGATACATCAAGCATACACAAGTGGTAAAACACACCACGCAATCTTCCCTAAAACTTAAATCGAAACAAGTTGAAAATTAAGTTTGCAAAAAGTGGTGAGACTTACCCTTGTAGTTTCCATCAATGATCTTCACAGAATTACCTTGTGTTGATGTATGTGCACTTTCAAAATTCAAGTATGGCCACTACACACCCCCCAAACTTAAATTAACGTAAGTGTTAAATTTAAGTTTGAACAAAGTAGTGTGTACATCTATATTCCTAATCAAGCACACCTCGTCTCCTCCATACGTATTTATTTCCATGAGCACAATCCACATACATATTAAATTACAAAAAACAATTAAAAACAAACATAAAATAAAACCTACTCTACTAAACAATCAAAGAGTTTCACGAAGATAGGGTATCCACATACACTATCTCCTTTTGAGAAGGAGATAGGTAATGTTTCACCCGATGACCATTCATTACCCTTTAGCTTCAATGTATTTCCACTCAACACCTCAAGCACTTCAAACGACCCCATCCATTTAGACTTTAACTTCCCAGGAAACAACTTAAGCCTCGAATTGAATACAGGAACCTTGTCTCCGGGAACAAACGTTTTTTCCTTCACTTTAACATCATGCAATCTCTTCATATTCTCTTGTAAATGATGGAATTATCAAATGCTCTTCCTCTAAACTCCTCAAGCTCAACCAATTTCAACAACCTTGCTTGGACACTCTCCCTTTCATCCATATTAAGGCGTTTAATAGCCCACAATGTACGGTGCTCCAATTCTACGGGAAGATGACAAGCTTTTTCATAGACCAATTGATATGGTGATACACCAAGGATGGTCTTAAAAGCTGTTCGATAAGCCCATAAGGCATCGTCGAGCTTTTCTGACCAATCCTTTCTTCCCCTATTAATTGTCTTTTCCAAAACTAGCTTGATTTGACGGTTTGAGACCTCTGTCAATCCATTCGCTTGAGGGTGATTAGGTGTAGCAACTCAATGTTTCACTCCATATCTCTTCAACAATCCTTCCATCAATTTATTTACAAAATGAGACCCTCCATCACTTACTAATACACGTGGAACTCCAAACCTAGTAAAAATATTCTTCTTCAAGAATCTTTGAACAATCAAGACATCATTTGTCTTAGTGGGGATTGCCTTTACCCACTTCGACATATAGTCTACGGCTAGAAAGATGTACATACATCCTTGAGACGAGGAAAACGGTCCCATAAAATCAATGTCCCATACATAAAAAATCTCCAGATCAATTCTTAAACTCATGGGCATCTCATCTTTTTTACCTATTCCCCTTACTCTTTGGCATCTATCACATTTAGCCACAAACTTCTTTGCATCTTTAAGAAATGTAGGTCAATAGAAACCCAATTGTAAAATCTTAGCCCCCGTCTTTTAATGACCTAAATGGCCCCACACAAAGACGAGTGACATAGCTCAAGAATGCCAACAACTTCTTCATTAGACACACACCTTCTTATAACTCGATCATTTCAAATCTTAAACAAAGGGAGCTCATCCTACAAATATTTCTTTACTTCTATATAAAACCTTTTTACCTTGTACTCATTTAGTAACGTGGGCTTGATCCCACAAGCAAGGAAGTTGACATAATCAGCATACTAAGGAGATATACTCACTATGAGAGTACACATGTTTGAATAATTTTTATTCACGAGCAAGAATACTCGATCATTGTAGAAATATATCCCAAGAAATAAAATTATTGAATCCAAAGGAGTTTAAGTTGGGACTAATAAAATACGTGAGCTCATGTTTATGTCACTTTTATAAGGATGATAGGGGTTTTGAGTTTGATTTTCAAATAAACAACTAAAACAAGTATCAAGAAAAGAAAATAGCAAACAAGAGAAATGATAAGTAAAGATGATTAAAATAAAAGAGAATATGTGCTAAAGTTCAAGTATGAAAAAACATGGGATTAGAAACATCTAAGCACACTCAATTCATATTATCATGCAAAAGGAATTCAAATCAATTGATATAGATTAACAATTATATCCTAAGCTCCATCTAGGGTTACAAAGGATGTTGATCCACTAGAGACTCTCAAAAGTACTTAAGATCAAAATCCAACATTAACCATTTCCATCTAGGTACTAATTAATTCTAAATTCTCCCTTAGAAGGTACTAATTAGAATTAACTCTCCCTTTTTGTGTACTAGAGCTAACGAATAGATTGGTTCCCCTCATCGAGTTTAAATATCCTCTCGGTCAAACTTAAACTTGATGTCTATTCATGCATTTCTAATACTTAAGAGGGTCATCTCTGTCTCACTCCAAGCAATATATACATGAACATTATGATAGCATTTAATTATCACAAATCATCCATTGATCAACAATCCATTAAACCAATAATTATTCATGAATAACAAACCATACCATCACAACATCAAAACAATTAAAGCCCATGAAAAGAAACCAACATCAATTAAGTTAAAACCAATTTAATTCACATGATAATATAAATCTAATATATTACTCTTCATATCCCTAGTCCCACTAGAGGGATTACCCTAACATGATAAAATCAACAAAATACATAAATGATTCATTATAAATACCCAGTCTAATATCAAAAGAAATACAAAAGGAATAAATTATTTCCTATCAATTTTTTGAAGAGAATCTTCTATTCTTCTTGGTCTCCACCTCTAGCTCTTGAGTTTTTGGGTTCTTTAACACCAAAAATAGAAGGGAATGGAGATGGATGAAAATGAAGGTGAAAAATAACTAAAAGAGTAGGTGATGTGTGTGTGTTGAAGGGAAGCCCCTGTTTCGGCTGTGATGAGATGTTTTTTCCTCAATTTCATATCACGTATATATAGGTGAGGAATTAGGTTAAAAAAATGGAAAAGTGGAGACACATGGCAGCTTAGAATTGGATGTTGAAGCATAACTCCCTCAAAAAACCGTGTAAATTATTGAGAGTGTATGATTACAACCATGTGATGATGCTGATGTGACGTAGTTTGGTTGGTTGCTTACTTAAATCAGCTCACACAGCCAACAACTCTAACACGGCCACATTGAGGCCGTGTTTTTACTGTATTCCCATCTGAAATTCTCACACGGCCTTGAGATCAAACATGCCATGGCTATCCATGTTTTTACTGTATTGTAATCTGAAACTTTCACGTGGCCAGGAGGTCAAACACGACCATAATGAGGCCGTGTTTTTACTGTATGTGGCTTTGCTTCAGCAACACGGCCAAAGATGGCTATGTAATCTCTGTTGGCCGTGTTAATTCTGTTTTTCTCCAGTTATTCATCTTGCTCTCCCACTTGTCTTATATCTGATGTAATACAAAATCACCTATTCCTGCATCTAAAATTAAAAGTAAAACAAAATTAAAAAATATAAAATAACGAGAATTAAGAAACGAAATAAGACATAAAATACGAGAAAAATCACGTGAAACACGCAACAAACTTAGGTGAATTTCAAGACAATCTAACTCCCAAACTTAAGCTGTTTTACGTCCCTGAACAATGAAAAATGAAAGAACAATTGGAGTGTAATTCACCTAAGTTAAAAACAAGAATACAGAACAATCAAATCTCCATCTGTAAATCAAAGACAATAAAGGAAATTTAGAAATCTTATCCACAAAGCAATCTACATAAGGAAACTTTAGCTTGCTCAAAGATGGGAAAACTCAATACATTAACACTCTTCAATAACAAACCTCACAAGGATCGTGTATAGCTCAACTCTCATAAAGATGTGGGTAATGTGCGCTTAACAATCAATCACATTCGAATCACCATAAGCTTGCAAGTTGACTCACTCATCAAGACTCAATTAATTCACGCAAAAGATCAAAGAGATCTTTAATTAGGATGTAATGTAAAGCTCTTTGGTTAGGGAATGATAAATATAGGATTTAAGTGACTAAAAGGTATGGAGATATCTTATTGAAAACTTTGCAATCCTTTCTTTCTCTCTTTTCACCTCTTCTTCATCATTCTTGTCATCCTTTTAAAAAAACTTGTTCAACTTCCTCTTTCAATGCTTACCAACAATATCCTTGAGTTTTTCTCATGCTCTTTTTACATATCTTTTGCTTTTTATACTTTTCTCAATATTTCACATTCTTTTTTTACTCTATTTTTCCTTTCTTTCTTTTCTTTTCTTTTCTTTTCTTGTTCTTCTCATTGTCTAGCTACGTTTTCTCTAGTCAATCTCCATACATTGGGTTCTTTCTTAGCTTAAGTGGGATTTGGCTATATAATGTGCCTATAAAAATATAGGCTTTAATGGCTCAAATTGGCTAACAATGGAATGTGTTTAAAGGTATGGAATGCATTTGGATCTAGGTTTTAATAACAAAAGAATGGCCTCTTATCGTATCTTAAGTGCTTTACCAATCAATTCTTAAGAAGAGTCAAGAAGCAAGTTCTAGTTTTTCTCATGATGATCAATTTCCTCTCAAGAATGAATTAATACCATTTAATGCATGGTTTGGCACAACTCTCACTAGGCATTTGTTTGAAATTTCTAAGTATTATTGCATATAACAACAAAACAAAAATGCACAAATTGATCACCTATTCCTGCAACAAAAATCAAAAGTAAAACAAAACTAAAAATATAAAATAACGAGAATTAAGACACGAAATAAGACATAAAATACGAGAAAATTACATAAAACACGCAACAAACTTAGGTGAATTTCAAGACAATCAACACACTTGCTCAACCTCCACTTGAAGAATTTCCTCATCCGGAAACTCATCCCTAATCGGCTTCTTGTCCTCATTCTCTCCTCTATTTTCTAACCTAGACAAATAATCCGCAATCATATTTTTCACTCCCTTTTTATCTTTGATTACTACATCAAATTTTTGCAAAAGTAACACCCAACGGATCAAACGTGGCTTAGCATCTTTCTTACTCATGAGGTATTTTATCGCCGCATGGTCCGTGTAAATAATAGTTTATGTACCCACCAAGTACGGTCAAAATTTCTCAAAAGCATGCACCACGGACAAAAATTCTTTCTTCGTTGTAGTGTAATTAACTTTGCACGAATTCAATGTCTTGGAAGCATAGTATATTGCTCTAAATTTTTTCTCTCTCGTTTTCCCAAGCACCACCCCTACGGATTGATCACTAGCATCACAATGCAATTCAATCTGTATGCCCCAATCTGGGGTTACAAGTATTGGAGAAGACATGAGAGCCTCCTTTAGCACCTGAAATGAGGCACGACATTCATTATCAAAGTTAAATGGATAATTTTTTTCAAGTAATTTACAATGTGATTTAGTAATTTTTGAAAAATCCTTTATGAAGTGTCTATAAAAGCCCACATGAGCTAAGAACGATCTCACCCCATTCTCACTAGTAGGAGGGGGAAGACGTTCTATAGCTACCACTTTTTCCTATCCACTTTTAAATCATGCTTTGAAATATGGTGTCCCAAGACTATCCCATAGGTCACCATGAAATGACATTTTTCCAATTTAGCACAAGATTCGATTCTTCACACCTTTGCAACATAATTGTGAGATTAATCAAGAAAATATCATAAGAGGAACCATTCACGAAAAAAGCATCCATAAACACCTCCATAATATTTTCAATTAGACCATCAAAGATAGACATCATACAACGCTGAAAAGTAGCAGAAACATTGCATAGACCGAGTGTCATCATTTGGAATGTGAATATGCCATAGGGAAGAAGATACAATTATCGGATATGTTTCGTTCTCTTCCAAATAAGTATACTTCAAATGATTCGGTAATGGTTTTAACTCCTCCTTCTTTTGCAATCCTTCTTTTGGTTATTCATCAAATTTCTCAACTTTTGCTTCATTTACTTCCTTACTTGTGAGTTCCCTACAAGCATTTAAACAATTCATCTCATCAATTATTTTATTATTTTCTAAACAACAAGAAAAGATAGACTGTATATAGTTAATAGAATAAGAGTGGCTTATGATAATTTCCAAAGGATCTTTGGAGTGAAGATGGTTCATATGCTCTTCAACAATGTTGTCCACAACTTCCAACCTTCTACATTCATTCTTGTTCTCAGGATATCTCATAGCCTCTTTCAATGAAAATATCACCTCTTCCTCATTCACTCTTAAAGTTAACTCCCCTTTCTCCACATCTATCAATGTCTTTCCCGTGGCAAAAAATGGACGTCTAAGTATCAATGGAACATTTGAATCCTTATCCATGTCTAGTACCACAAAATCAATGGAAAATATAAACTTGCCAACTTTGATCAATACATCTTCCACAATTCCCCTTGGATATGTCAACGATCGATCGGCTAATTAAAGTGTGACCGACATCGGTTTGACATCACCAATGCCCAACTTCTTAAAAATAGACAAGGGCATCAAGTTGATGCTTGCACGCAAATCACAAAGAGATTTGTAATTTTCATGCTTTCCCATTTCGCATGGAATAGTGAAACTTCCTGGATCTTTCAATTTAGGAGGGACTTTCTTTTGTAAAATAGCACTACACTCCTCCGTTAGATTCACCATTTCAAACTCACCCAAGCTTCTTTTTTTTGACAATATATCCTTCAAAAACTTTGAGTGGTTGGGCATTTGTAATAAAGCGTCCGCAAAAGGAATATTCATGTGGATCCTCTTCAACATCTAAAAAACTTAGCAAATTTTTCCTCCAAGCCCTTTTTCAAGCATCTTTGTGGGAATGGAATTGCTACGAGCAACTTAGGTATTCCCCATTCATCTCTTTCAAAGTTCTCTTCTTTCTCTTTTCGTTTTGCTCTCTTACATCTTTCTCACTTATTTGGAGACTTCTCTTTTTCCTCTTCAAGTGTAGGGAAATTTTCATCCTCTTCAACAATTTCAACTTCTTTTTCTTTCACTTCTTCATCCATTCTTTCCATAGGCTCAAGTTCATATTCTACTCCCTCTACTTTCGTTGGCATAGAAGGCCCTTCGTATTTTGTTCCACTACGAAGTTCAATAGCCTTGCATTGCTCCTTAGGATTAGTAATGGTTGTAGATAAAAACTTCCCTTTGTGATGAACATCCCCCTTTTCACTTGCTATTTGACTCATTTGAGTTTCGAATGCTTTGAATCTCCGATCATTCACTTCCTTTTCTTGCCTACTATCTTCTCTAACTTTCTTCATAAATTCAAACATCTTAGCCATTTGATCTTCTATTTTAGGCTTCCCTTCACCATTTGGAACTTTCTCCATCGGATTAGTGCCTGGTGGAAGAGTAATGACATTCCCTTGATTCCCATATGATAAATTCTCATACCTACGAGTTGGTTAAAATTTTCTCCAAAATTACCTTGACCCCATCCTCCTTGCCTTTGTAGATATCCCCCTCTATGGTTACCAAAACCTCCACCTTAATTTCCTTTGTGAAGGTAACTTCCTCAAGTGACATTTCCAGTTGGCACCAAGTATCTTGAAATCTAAAATTAGGAGACATACTTTGTTGAGGCATAGGTGTAGTCATTTGACAACTTTGAGAAGATTGACCCATATTAGGCATAGACATGCCTTGTTGAGGATTATGAAACACTTGTTGATTCATTAAAGGCATATGAATACCTTATTGAGGATTCGAAAGCATTTGTTGATTCACCATAAGTGTAGAGTTCGGAGACACTTGCAAATTAGGATTCATCCTCTTAAGTATCTCTGAAATTGTCTTTTTGGTTACATCTTCCTTAGGTGATTCCTCCTTCTTCACTTGTTGCATGCACACTTCTTCCATCTTAGCAATTCTTTCCGTTTCATACATCCCCACAGCTCTATCCATAGGCCATTGACCCGTATTCAAAGCAATCTCTTCACATATAGCAATAACTCTTTTCAGAGTTTGTTCCAATATAGAACCTCCCGCAAAGCATCAACAAGCATTCTTTCACTTTCATTCAAACCGACATAGAAAAATCTTACTTGTTGATCTTTGAAAATCCATGTTGTGGACACCTCCTTAGCATTTCTTTGAACCGATCCCAAGCCTCACTAAAAGTCTCAAGAGGTATTTTCTTAAATTGGAATATTTGACCTTTTAGATGCAACATCTTCGATGGTGGGAAATACTTACTTAAGAACCTTTGAGCCAACTCTCTCCATGTAGTATAAGATCCCGGAGGTATAGTGTGATACCAAGCCTTAGCTCGATCCCTTAATGAGAAGGAAAAGAGCTCCATCTTGATAATATCCTCACTCACTCCGTTAATATTGATGGTATTAACTAACTCCGAGAATTGAGATAAGTGAGCATTTAGATCTTCCATTGCACCACCCCTAAATTGATTCACTTGCACCATATTAATCAACCCCATTTTGTTCTCAAAATTGTTGACATTTAATGGCGGCTCCATAGCATAATTCCCAAATTGAGGTTGGAAATAATCTCGGATATTCATCCCCTCTCCATTATAACTATGGCCTGAGGTTGATTTTGCACTACCGGAGGAGCTTGTTGATTATTCCTAGCTTCTTGTTGTGCCATCAAGTGTCGAATAATAGCTTGCAATTGTTGGTTTTACAAGTGCACTTGTTGAGCATTAGCTTGTGGCACAAACTCTGGATTAATATGCCCTCTTTGAACATTATCACCCCCTTATTGAGTATTCCTCATATAACCTTCTTCATCAACCATATTGACATTATCCATTCCATTTTCCATAACTTCCTCCGTAGGATCTAACACTCCTCTTCTTTTTCTTCTTAAGGTAGCTTCCAATTCAAAATTCAAAAGTTCAACGGATTGAGACCTTGAACGAGTTTGCATGTACCTACAAGAATTTCTAAATTAGCTCACCAAATAACCAAGACAAGTAAACAAGTAAACAAATAAAAGAAATACTCTTATCAAAACTAATCAAATTCAAACTCGTTACAATCAAAATTTTAACATTTCCCTGGCAAGCAGCGCCATGTTCTTAGTCCCATTTTTAGGTAAAATAATTTAGAGTAAGAGATCTCTATTGTTGTTGTAAACGTAGTGACCATGTAATAAAATTTATAGAATATCGTCCCAAGGAAAATGTAAAATCAAGGTGTATCTGGATTTGTCTTTAATCATGCTTTGTAAAAGTGATAGAATTTGAGTTTGGGTTTTAGACTAACAATTACTCTAAGCAATTAACTAGAAAATAAGTAATAACTATGATTATCAAAGAAAAAGGATGAGATAAAATGATTGAAATAGATCTTAGAAAAAGTGCAAGGCTAACCACAATCCAAGTCAAGAGAGTATCCTAGATATGCAAGACTCTAGTTGTAAACATTATCAACAATGGATTAGAAGCAATCACAATTGTACCCCTAATCTCTATGGCCAAGGTGACTAGGTTTTCATCTCTTTTACACGATTAAATCCCCTTAGATTGGTCTTATTATCAATTCCCATGAAGGTACTATGACTCTAAGTTTGGTTCTTTTCATCTAATTACTCAAATGTCCTCTTATAAGTGTTCTAAGCATTTAAGGGTATGACTTACCTCTCCTCATACTAACATGCATGATAATATCACTAATTGATTCAATTTACCCTTAACACATAATATTGGAATGGTCATTCTAACATAATGTGTATAGAAATAAATCACACAATTAATAAATGAATCACAACATCATCAATTCAATTTACTAACTAAAAATCTTACAAATCTAGTTTAACCTCAACTCATCATGTGGCTAACCTCACTAGAGGTCTAGCCACCAATAATCATCTTACAAACCTTACAAAGTTCATAAAATGTCATTGCTAACTTCAAATCAAAGGAAATGCAAAATAAAAGTAGAAGTTCTTCCCTTGCTATTGAGAGTTGATCTCCTTCCTTCATATGCTTTCCATGCAAATAAGCTTAAAAAACTCTCTAAGGATGGTGTGGATGAAAGATGTATGGAGTGAATTATGGATTCAAAGTGATAGAGATTGATGAATTTGGTGGATTTTGGATGTAGGAGAGAGTGTGTGTGTATATATGGTGTAATAGTGTGTGTTTGATCTTGATAACTGTTCAAATGGGACTCTTTCCCCTAATTTTCGTACAAATTGGGTCTTTATCCCCCTTGGAATATTCTAGAAAACATGCACAACTTACTCTGGATTTGGCACCTATATGGCTCGTGTAGCAGTACACGACCCGTGTAGAATGCACATAGTTCGTCGTGAACTGCGTGTTACCAGACACGGCTCGTGCACTGCACACGGCCTTTCCCTAGGCGTGTAGCGTGTCTGATGCTCGCGCACAGCTCCGACTTCAGGCTTGTGTTCTGTACATGGCCTGTTTTCTTGAGCATGACTCGTGTGCAGGAACACGGGGCGTGTTCAGACGTGCCCTTTTTCTCTTTCTTCGTTTTAGCTCCCGACTCTATTTTGCTCTATTTTTGACCTGTTTTACATACATTTAAGCTCATTTACACACTTTTATCAATCTATACCACACTTCTCCTAATTAACATAAAATTCCACCAAAAGCTACATAAATACGGATAAAAACATTCAAAAATCCATAAATAAAGACACTAAAGTTTAGGTGAAAATGACAACGATCAACAGTCCCCGACATGGATTTTCAAAAGTCAACGCCACGATGAGCGATCAGGTAGCGTTGACTGCCCGATGAGCTTAATTTGTAACATATCTCAAAGGTGGTGGACTTTTTTGTAAAATGTCAAAAGTTTAGACTAATTTGTCATCGGCGAAAAGATTGTAACTTTTTATTTAATTAACCCTAAATAAAATACTCTTTTATAGTATATTTTGTGTGATGGGTATGATAGATTTAGAAACATAATGTTGATTGATGTTAAATTTTTAAAGCTTTTTTTACGTATTTAAATTGAACGTATTGCACACCGGATCTTCTGCGCCATTTTCGTGCATCACCTCTTATGTCACGCGTTAAGTGATTGACACGTAAGAGAGGAATTAAATTCAACCATTGCCCCTAGAGTTTAAGAATTAGTGTATAGTTTCCTCTCTCCTACGTGTCGTCCATCCTACGATTTGGCACAGGAGATGATGTACCAAAATGGCACAGAGCATCTGAGGCGAACATATTATAATGGATAAAAAAATTCACATAATATTAAAATGAGGGGCATTATAAATTCCTTTTATTTATTATATATATATATATATATATATATATATATATATATATATATATATATATATATATATATTAATATGTGGATGTTAAATCATGCATGTCAGCATGACTAGTCTTCGGTAATTTTAAATATAAAAAATTAAAAGTATATTACTCTTTAAATTTTAAATCATGTATGTTATTATACAAACATAACTATTTATTTATATGTTCAAAACTTAATGTGTTTTAGAAGATAAATTAATATTTTAATCATCTTTAAATTATCTAAAGACATCTAAAGCATAGTTTGTTTTTGCTGATGTGTCATACCTCTCATTTCTCCTTGATGACATGTCGATATGAGAGTAATTTTAGTTTTTTCTATTTTTAATATTATTCTTATCTTATTTAAATTGTATATGAAACTGATGCTACATTTATTATCATGGATCAAGATATTTGTATAAATAGTCACTCTGATTACATTGAACAAAAAAATTTTGATTTTTTTATTATTCTCATTTTATTTTTAATTTTTATCTATTTGTACATATGTATATTCGGATTTTGAATTTTTTTAATTGTTATTACAAATATGATGTTAATGTATTAATATGCATTAGAATAGTGAGAGTGACTTATCACAATGAACAATTTTGATGAGAAAAATGCGGCAACAACTATCAAATATGAGAATACATGAGAAGAAGAAATTATTATATTCATTGAATGTTTTTATGGTATGAGCACACTGGAAAGATACTCGAGACAATATCTGAATAAGTTTAATGGTCCCTTCCCATATACTACAGCAACAACATAAGTTTTAAGTAATTTATTTATTAAGTTGTAATTGTTGTTGTTGTTTTTTTCTTTCCCAATATAAGAAATTTTATCAATCCAGGACCTGAAAAATGGGTAAACTATCAATTCGGGGCTTGAATTATTAGAAAAATAATTCAGGCCCTAAATTGATAGTTTACCCATAATTCGGGTCTTGAATTGATAAAATTCCAAAATTTATTGTTTAATATAATGAGCAAAAATTTTGTAAATGTTACTGATGCTACATTTATTATTTTCAATAAATTTTTATAGAAAGTTGAGGTAATTTAATATTATTATCACATTTAAATTTTATATGTTACGGATGTTACATTTATTATTTTCAATATATATATATATATATATATATATATATATATATATATATATATATATATATATATATATATAAATTTGATGTAATCAATCAATCAATTACAATAAATTGAGGAATTTATTATATTCATTACGTTTCTATTATCATGGATCAAGATATTTGTATAAATAGTCACACTCCTTATTACATTACATTCAATCCAAAATAAAAAAATTTGATTTTTTTATTATTATCATTTTATTTTACTTTTATATATATATATATATATATATATATATATATATATATATATATATATATAAAAGATATTTGTATAAATAGTCACACTCCTTATTACATTACATTCAATCCAAAAATAAAAAAAATTGATTTTTTTTATTATTATCATTTTATTTTACTTTTATCTATATATATATATATATATATATATATATATATATATATATATATATATATATATATATATTTGAATTTAGATTTTTTTAATTGTTATGGCAGATACGATGTTATTGTATTATTAATATTACTTTTATCTATTTGTAGATATGTATATTTGAATTTAGATTTTTTTTGAATTATTAATCAATCAATTACAATAAATTGAGGAATTTATTATATTAACTTATTATGTTTCTATTATCATAGATCAAGATATTTGGGTAAATAATCACACTTCTTATTACATCCAACCCAAAAAAAAATTAATTTTTTTATTCTCATTATTTTACTTTTATCTATTTGTATATATGTATATTTGAATTTAGATTTTTTAATTGGTAATCAATCAATTACAATAAATTGAGGAATTTATTATATTAATTATGCTTCTATTATCGTGGATCAAAATATTTGTATAAATAGTCACACTCCCTACTACATTCAAAAACAAAAACAAAAAAAAAATTGGTTTTTTTTTATTATTATCATTTTATTTTACTTTTATCTATGTGTACATATGTATATTTGAATTTAGATTTTTTTTTGTATGGTTATTGCAGATACAATGCTAATGTATTAATATGTATTAGAATAATGAGAGTTACTCATCACAATAAACAATTTTTATGAGAAAATACAGCAACAACCATCAAAATGAGAATACACGGGAGGAAAAAATGACTATATCGATCCATTGAATATTTTTATGGTTTGAGCACACTGCAAAGAGACTCGAGACGAGATCTGAATAAATTTAATGGTGTCTTTCCATACTACGGCAACAACATAAGTTTTAAGTAATTTATTGAGTTGTAATTGTTTTTATTATTATTTTTTCTTTTCTTCTAATATAAAAAAATATTGTTTAATATTTAATATAATGAGACAAATTTTGTAAAATCATATCCAATGAATGATTTATTAATTATTTTTAATGAGTAAAATTGTATTTATATTTAATTTTGTATTTATTCATACCTATTAACAAATTTTTGTATAAAGTAATTTGTTGCAATTGAGTTGGAATTTCCTACTAAAAAATATAGTGTTTGCAAATAATTATTGTCATTTTTTAAAGAATAAATTTTAGAGTTTTGGAAGGAAATTTCACCCTTAAAATAATCAATCAACTGAAATATTAAAGACAAAAACTTGTGTGCGCCCGGGCGCACGGGAGCACATTGCGTGCACCTTTAGAATTTGTATCAAATTGTGTACCCTTTAGTATAAAGATGTGTACCATGACAAAAACTTGTGTGTGCCCGGGAGCACGGGAACACATTCCATGCGTCTTTGAAATTTTGTGTTAAATTGTATACCCTTTAGTATAAATATATGTACCTTTTATTTTCTGAAGAATAATAAAAAATATTAATAAAGTGTATACCCTTTAGAACAAAATAATATACTTTTATTAATTAAAGTGTATACCCTTTTGACCAAAGCAATATACCATTACCCATAATACTAAATTCTAAGGTACAAATCTATATACTAAAGGGTATACAATTTAACACAAAATTCTAAAGGCACAAGGATTGTGGTCCGTATGCCCAGATACACAAAATTTTTTGCCTTATTTAATTTAAAAAAGAATGCTAAGTTAGGACATTCGAGTTATAAAAGATTTATCGATACAACCTCTATTAGTTAATTTTTCAATCCAGTTATAATAATTATATTTACCTTTTGCATATTTATATTTGTTTTAATATGATATGAATGGCAAAATTTCAATATATTATTGTTTTGTTTTATGTAGTTCAATTATAGGTGCTTTGTATGATTCTTAAATTATACTGTCTTTTATACTAAAATTGTGTCGTCTTATTTACCGGATGTTTTGTTTATGGTAAATTGATTTTAATTTTAAAGTTTTGGCCAGTGAACCTAAATTTGTATGAGTTATGCTATGTATGTCAAACTTTTTCTTTATTATTCATCTATTGTCAAATTTTAAAGCCTTATTAGCTTGGTCTGAGCTTTGAATTTTAGCATGTGGACTAAATTAATTAATAATAATAAAATTAACTAATAGTAATAATTAACATTCAATATAATTAATTATATATTTTGCTCATTTATTAAGTGGTTGAAATCTTAAATTTAAGTTAACATTATTATCTCTTTTGGTTTTGTGCAGAATGATCTGAATTCTTTTCCGAGATTTTTTTGTTTTTTTATCTCTCATTGAAATAAATTCTTATGAGTCTATGATTTTTTAATATCTCATATTTTGCAATTTGTAATTATTTACATTTATAAGTCAATGATTTTTTTTGTCATTTAAATAAGATACCCAATTTGAAAT
The DNA here is from genome assembly GCA_023678885.1 of Pogostemon cablin. Lineage (NCBI taxonomy): Eukaryota > Viridiplantae > Streptophyta > Magnoliopsida > Lamiales > Lamiaceae > Pogostemon > Pogostemon cablin. The sequence goes on from CM042951.1 coordinate 36,162,398, forward strand.
TTAAAATTTTAAGTCATGACAGCTTTTTTATTAATAAGTAACTTTCTAATTATGTCCACATAACATTATTTCGGCTACTTACTTTTCAAATAATGATTGATTTTGTGATTTTGGAATTCTAATCGAAACTTGGGCAAATCAGCAACAAAAACATTTTGTAAAATTATGTGTTTTATCCCAAACAAAAATAATGTAATTTTAATTATAATTTTAATTTTTTAACCATGTTATTATTTTTATTACTTAATATCAATTCCATTTTAAACGCTAAATTATCTTGATTTGGAGTGAAGTTTTTCAATAACCATTTGGGAGTTTACTTACTTTTATTATGGTCAAGTCATATAGAACTGATGATGATTTATGAAGACAACTAAAAAGTATGAAAACTTATAAAAAAAATAATAAGTTACATGTAATATAATTTGGGCAAGTTTTGCGTGAGATCATTTCACGTGAAATCATTTTACACTTCATAATTTAGTTATAATTTTCGCTATAAAATGTTATTACCTTTTATTTATGTTATAAATTGTTCATGAAATAACATTATCACTTTTTATTAATTGAGTATCACTTTTCATTATAAAAGTTAGCAATTTTTATCCGTCTCACGTAAGCCCTTAATGAGACGATCTCACCCAAATCTTTGCCATATAATTTATAAAAATTAATAAATAAATTGAATTTTAAATATAAAATTTCATGAAATAAAATTATGATAAAAATTTAATATTAAAATATTAGATAATTTAATCATCCGTGCATCGCACGGGCTCAATACTAGTTTAAATATGATCTCAACTATGAGGAGATAAAGATTTTTTAAATAAAATTAAAGAGAAATACTCATTTAAACAAAAAAAAAAATAAAAGATTGAGAATGTTAAGGAGATGAAGACGCATACTCTTTAATTTGTGAGAATAAAGGAGATGATGACACACACTCCTTGTAAAATTACATCATATTTTGACACATACATAAATGCTAAAACTATATATGGAATGTACTAATTTGATTAGTAATATAAGATTCCTCGAGCTCTTAACTTTAAATTAACGGGCTAATATAAAAATTAAGACCACTCAAGTGTAACAAAAGTATGAACTCCCTTATTTTTAAGTCCTAGCTGACATTATTAACCTACTAATTTTGAGGCCTAGTGAACATTATTAACTCATTGTCACTCAAACACTCATTTATACATGAGGTTACAAATTTGGCCAATTCTAAGCGTCCAAACCCACCACAAATCATTCCATTTATTTATTAAACTATATACACAAATACATTACATTAGCAAGTACAAGGAAGCTATCACATATCCGATCTCAGATTCTTCATACTAACTCTTTTTCAACGAAATGGCCATTTCATCCACTCGCTCAAACATATCAATTTCTTGTTGCATTCATCTCACTCCACTCTTGTTTTTATTTTTCTTTCTATGAGTTTTGGCTAACTAGAAAACGATTACATGCAAAAACGGACGAAGTTTGTGCATCACCCTGACACAACAAAAAGTTTTTTTTTCTTCTTTTTATATGAACGGTGTATTTTTAAATTCTTAATTTCATTATTAAATTAATTTTTTAATGAAATAACAATAAAATCCATTAGTAATTTTTTTGGTAAAATGGTAGCTGGTAATTTTTTGCTAAGAAAAATCAAATTCTGTTTATAATCTGTTGTTAATAATTTCGTTGATAAGTTATATAATGATTTTGTTGGTAATAACAACAGATATTATTAAGTTGGGAAAACATTATAAATTCGATGACATTTCGATACTAAAATAAAAATGTAACTTTTTTGCTAATCGTTTGATATTTATCAATGAAAATTAATCCGTTGATTAAAGACAATTTTTTTGTGCCGAGTACATATTAATTTATCATTCACTTGATGGTTTATTATTATTTTAATTTTATTTTTTAAAGCTTATTACTCCCTTCGTCAGGTTTAAAGGTCTTTTTTGTTTTTTTAAGTGGATAAAGGAGTATTATTATTTAGTTTGTAGTTGATAGTTGTATTAATGGGTATGTATGCTTAATATTTTAAATGTATAGTGGGTGTGTGGGGGTTTATGTGTCTAAAAAGGGAAATAAAGACTCTTTAGAGCGGACTTCCAAGTAGTATTATTTAGTGTTATTATCGTAAATTCATTTATAATTTGAATTATGATCGTTACTATCTAGTACATAACATAGTTTATTACTCCCTCCGTCCCATAATACTTTTCGCATTTATTCTTTCACGTTGTTTAAAAAAGTTGCACTTTTTGACCAACTTTATTGATTTTGGAGGGTATTGTAGTATTTTTAGGTAATAAAAAAGTATAAAGTAATGATATGTGTGTGAAAAATGAGTGACAAATTTGAAATTAAAGTAACTTTTGAGGTTGATAAAGTGATGTTTTCTATTTTGGGGTGTGAAAAGTTTTGTGGAACAAATAAATGAGGAAAGTATGAAATGTTTTATAGGATGGAGGGAGTATTATTTTAAAATAGAATTATAAAATATGATTATTATTGACTATATTAGTATATTGTAATATTTCATAATTATCTTATAAATTGTACATTTTTTCGGTACATTGCAGGTTCCATAATTTTATTTGCTTATATTTTTCGTACATTACATTGTTGTACTTTTTTTTCTTCCATAATTTTATTTGCTTATTTTTTTCGTACATTACATTGTTGTACTTTTTTTTTCTACGCATCACATAGTTGCATATATTTTTGACAAAAGCTCCTGCGCCCTAGGGGACACGGATGAATACTCCGTGTCCCCATGTGAATACAACCCTTCCCTCCAATCCTATTTAAACCTATGTATTGCTAAGTGCCTATATTGCAAAGGGGCATGAAAATCACGGAGGAATACTCCGTGTCCCCATGTGAATACAACCCTTCCCAATCCTATTTAAACCTATGTATTGCTAAGTGCCTATATTGCAAAGGGGCATGAAAATCACGGAGGAATACTCCGTGTCCCCATGTGAATACAACCCTTCCCCCTCCAATCCTATTTAAACCTATGTATTGCTAGGTGCCTATATTGCAAAGGGGCATGAAAATTGCAAAGTGTTGGGTTTATCCGCCCAGGGAGCCGGACCAACTCAATCCACTAGCATGATATTGTCCGCTTTGGGCCGCCCACTGGCCCGCACGGTTTTACCACTCTGGGTATCACACCCAAAAGGCTTCATGCTAGGGAGAGTCTATCCCTCAATTATAAACCCATTGCCATCCGCACTTCTAACCGATATGGGACTTTGGTTGACACTCAACCAACACAAAGGCTCACGGAATATGTTCCGTGCGCCCGGGTGCACAGGAGGCTCACTCTATATTTTTACGCATAATGTTGCACATCTTTATGCGTATTTTATATGCATTTCTTCTTAAACACAAAAAGTTTTCAGAAGGTATAGTTTTCGGAATATATACCTTCTGTACATTTACCTTATTTCTGCAAATTATTTCTGTATATATTTATATGCAAATCTTCTTAAACAAAAAGTTTTCAGAAGGTATAGTAGGTATAGTTTTCGGAATATATACCTTCTGTACATTTACCTTATTTCTGCAAATTATTTCTGTATATATATTGTAATAACTGACTTTTGTTTTTTTCTGTTTTTTTACTTCGATTAACTTTCTTTCCACAAACGAAAAAAAAAAAAGAGTAAAACTAAAATGGGGCTTGATACAAAATCTAGTGCAATGAGTTATTCTTTAACAATAATGATTGAAGAATGATTAATTAGAGCTCAATTAATTGATCGCGGAGTTGTACCTAATCAATGCCACGTAAATTCTGTAAGCATCATCTTTTCATGTAGTACAATTTTTGTGTAAGATTGTATTATACTATATACTACAATTTTTTTTAATAATTATATTTTTTATTAGAGATATTATCATTTTTTTGTTAAAAACATTGTCACTTTTTATTATATTACGAATTGTTCATAAAATAATCAATTGAAACACTATCATTTTTTTTAGTTACTTTGAGTAGTACTTTTTATTAAAATATTATCACTTCTTAACTATTTTATAAAAGTCTCAATGACAGATGATCTCACATAAATTTTTGCCTTCAATTATTCAATTCACTCCTTGACTCCTTATAACGGAGCCCGAACGTTAGTTCATTTTTAGATTTCATTTGAAATTTGAGATCCAATTTTTTTTCATCTTAGTGCTTTGATATTTATTTTATTATTTCAATATTAAGGGTAGTTTTTCTCTTTACTGTTATAAACTTTTGTAGTTAATAATTTAAATGTCCAATGTTCAAGGGATCTGATGATCCAAATGTTCATATACTAATTTTGGAGGGTTTTCGATACATAAAAAATTTAAAACCCTAATATGATTCCTAATTGTAACGACAAGGGAAGAAAAATGATTGCACAATAGAGTTCACGAATAGAGTTAGGAGATTTTATAGTCGCTGATGCCGGAGTTCGATCCCCACCTTATTTTGCCGAAGTGAGCGGTCCAATTACTTAATAGAAGGTATTTAACATTGGTATATAGGATTTAGGGATTACTGGTGAGTGTCTTTTGATTAAGTGTGCATTCACCATTCACCAAACGGGAATGAATCGGGTGTACGTAATATAATTTTTGAAAAAAATTAGGAGAGATTTTAGGATAATTGTATGGGATTCACTATTTTTTTTGACTTTACATGTTTTATAAGGAGGTGAAATACACACTTCAATCAAATTAAAATGTGACAACCACTCTTCATATTTATTTATTTCTTATTTTTCAATCACACCAAATGAATTAAGTTCATTTGTTTGAACTCGAGGAAGAGAGAGGAAGGAATTGGAGTTTAAACCAAATTTCACATTGGATAGTTCATTTATAATTTCAGTTTAAACTGAAAAAATATACACAAATGTGGATGCTCTAATGCCTTGCACACTTTGCACTAAATATATCATTTTTCTTTTTTAATTATTTTTATTTGAGATGATTTTAAATGTTAAAAAAATGATCGTTAATTAATATGTACAAAATTAATTACAAAATTACAATACAATACATTGAGTTTAGAGAATTATTGTCAGATAAAAAATATGTTTTTTATTATTCAAACTACACGTATTAACGCTAATGTACATAATTTATTTGAATTGAAGAAAGAATGTGAGTATTGATTGGGTTTTTAATTGAAAAATGTGTTAAAAGGGGATGGAATGTAAATGATGGGTTTAAACCCATCAATCAAAATAAAAAATGTAAACCTTAATATGAAACGAAAGGAATATTTTTTTATTATTTTTAATAAAAAAAGTGTGAAATATTTTATGAAAAGAATAAAAAAGGAAAATGCAAAATATTTTATAGCACTATAAACTTTACATAAAAATCATTTCTGTGCAGGTATTTCGAGACATAAATACGATTACTTAAAAAGCAAAAAATCAAATACAATCACCTTTTCCATACACTTTATTTACAAAAAACACCACCTCTATCTAACACACGTACATACTTTATCATTTATTTATTACTAAAAAAAATACCATAATACCCCCTAAAAGTCACAATTTTATTAATCTCCGTACCAGGAAATGGGTGTAATGGACGGAAGGGAGTATGTATAGAGAGGTTTATAAATGAGAAAGGTTAGTTTTGTCATTTGGACACGGTGTGTCCAGACATGAATGAGAGTGGCAAAAGCCAAAGGTATCTCCATAAAAATTTCACCACATTCATAGAAATACAGAAATACTCGCATCTCATTTTCCTAGTACACACACATACACCCACCACCAACCACCCACCATGAGCGCCACCGCGAACGGCTCATCGGCTCAGCCCTTCAAATTCTTGATCTACGGCCGCACCGGCTGGATAGGCGGCTTGCTGGGCAAGCTCTGCGAATCCCAGAAAATCGACTACGTCTACGGGTCGGGTCGCCTGGAGAACCGGACCTCCCTCGAGGCCGACATCGCCGCCGTCAAGCCGACCCACGTGTTCAACGCCGCCGGAGTGACCGGCCGGCCGAACGTCGACTGGTGCGAGTCCCACAAGGTGGAGACAATCCGGGCGAACGTGGTGGGCACGCTCACGCTTGCTGACGTGTGCAGGGAGAATGGGCTGGTGTTGGTTAACTTCGCCACGGGTTGCATTTTCGAGTACGACGCCGGCCATACTCTCGGGTCGGGTATCGGGTTCAAGGAGGAGGACAAGCCCAATTTCATCGGATCCTTCTACTCCAAGACCAAAGCTATGGTCAGATTTCTTTCTTCCTTAATTTGTTCGCATCCGCATTGGCTTGTCCTTACCGAAGTGGATCTCTGTTTTGTTTTTGGGTCCTGAACTAATCATCTCTAATTCATCTTGAATTTGCATCTAATGATGATGATCTTGCTTTGCCTCTCTTTGTACATTACAGATCTTGCAATAATTTCAAATAAATGATTCAACATTTAGTGTAAATGTGATGTAATTAATTAATCTCAAGATTTCCTTTTTCGTATAGCCTACTCTAAACACATCTATTGTTCCCTGATTTGTCTGCTGACCAGCTTTAATTCAGTGTAGCTGTTTTTTCTTACACCATTTTGTTTGTTAACTAAGGCATCCTCCTTCCTTGGTTATCAGTAATAGCTTATTTACAATCTCAAAAGGTTTGCTCTCTTCTGCTATTGAAGAACTCGAATTCCTGTTGTTAATTACTTTGAAACATTAAAATAAGTGCACAAACAAACGAGTAATGCCTTATTTCTTTACATAGAAGTGACTATTTTCTCACGAGAACAAAAATGACTTTATTTGGTGCGATGAGGTATGAAACAGAAGTGATATTTTGGGTAATTTAATTTAATAGAATAAGTGTTTGCTTAATATTGTAGTATTGCAAGAGTGCTAATATTATAGGTTGTTTTCATTTTGGGAGGTAAAAGGAATGTGGTTCTATTTAAAATGGGACACAGAGAATATTATATAATCCTTAAAGTTTGTTGATGGAACATGATACCATAAATCTCAAATGACTCTGCTTCAACCATCTGATATCAATCTACTTTAATCGAATAATGGGTAATGATGAATAGTTGGTTCACATGTGTTAATTGATCACTTCGTCTAAAAGTTCAAGCAGTTAGATATCTTCAATTAGTAATGTGTTGTGATTGTGGTTTTCCTGTTTTGTCAGGTTGAGGATTTGCTGAACAACTACGAGAATGTGTGCACACTGCGCGTGAGGATGCCCATCTCATCCGATCTTTCTAACCCTCGCAACTTCATTACAAAGATCAGTCGGTACGAGAAGGTGGTGAATATTCCCAACTCCATGACCATCTTAGATGAGCTCCTCCCAATATCCCTTGAGATGGCTAAGAGAAACCTCACTGGAATCTGGAACTTCACCAACCCGGGAGTCGTGAGCCACAACGAGATATTGGAGATGTATCGGGAATACATTGATCCTAACTACAGCTGGAAGAACTTCACCCTGGAGGAGCAGGCCAAGGTGATTGTGGCCCCTAGGAGTAACAATGAGCTCGACGCTTCCAAACTGAAGAAGGAATTTCCCGAGCTCTTGTCCATCAAGGATTCCCTTATTCAATACGTATTCAAGCCTAATCGGAAGACCCCTACCGCGTAAACGCCTCCCATCGCCTTATTCATGCCTATTACAATACGTATTCAAGCCTAATCGGAAGGCCCCTACCGCGTAAAAGCCTCCCATTGCCTCCGTATCATGCCTATTACATTTGCTTAGTGTATTCCTGTTACTGAATTACACGTAAAAGTTTTTTTTTTCTTATTGATTATTTATGTTTGTTAGATGCAATACCGAATAAGTAAGATGAAATGATATGGAATTATCCTTTTCTTCACTTTTTATGCAATCAAAGACTTGAAGAAGTCTAGAGAATGCTGCTTTTTCTGTTTTACCAGCAGTTTTGGGGGACTTGATAGTTTTTATGAGTATTTATTTTTTATTTTTGTGAAGAAGACAATCAGGGTATAAATTAATGTTTTCTGAATTAGTATGGTTATCATCTTATTCCTCTTTGTTGTGAAGATTATGAAGCAGTGGTTTATTCCTTGTCAATTGTACTGCATGGATTTTATACATTTAACACTCGAACATTTCAATTAGGGGTGATCACGGTGCGGTTTGAGCAGTTTTTCGATGAAATTTAAATTGCCTTATTATAGGCTTTTCGGTTCTATGTTTAGTTTAAAACCACAGTTTTTCAATTATAATTATTCGATCGGTTTTTAGCGATTTGGTGGTCGATTTTGGCGATTTTAATAATAAGATAGAATATAATTATATAAATGATATGAAATTTAAATATAAATAAATATACATGTTTTGATAGATATACTTTAGTAACACATGATAACAATTACAAAATGTATAATTCTAAACTTTTTTAAAATGTCAATTTCTTAGTATTACTACTCATGAACTCATTTTTTATTTTAAATTTATAGCATCTCATTATAATTATGAATTTAAATATCTCTATAAAATTTAAATAAGTAATTATCATGAATGTTTTTTTTAAAGTTATCATCATATTAGAAATTTAAAAATCATAAGTTTTGACAATGAGCAAAGATTTACAAGAGTATAATAAGTTGAGATTTCAACATTTAAATAAGTTAAAATCACATACATATAGATGAATGTACATAATATATGTATAGGCGGTGTGGTGCGGTGTAATTTCAGAGAAAAATCAAAATTGCACTATTATGGCATGCGGTTTTCTCAAATATAAATAAACTGCGATTTATGTAAGTAGATCATTAGTTGCAGTGCAGTTCAGTGTGGTTCCGGTGGTTTAGAAAAATTTATGCTCACCCATAATTTCAATCTCACTTCAATCAATTATAGTAAACCAATTATATTTTCTAATTATACATTTTGGGTTAATTGAAAAAAAAAATCTTTATTCTTATTGCAAATTAATCTCCATCTTTGAGAAATTGTTAAAAAAAAAATACTACGGAGTATTCACATGTTGTTGCAAAATGTACCTAATTTGTGACTAAAAGTATGGATGGGCAAATTGGTACAACCTACGAAATAATAACCAAAGCCCAAGTTCACAAGTAGAGCTGTTATTCGAGCCGAACGAGCTCGAGTACTGCATACTCGAGCTCGGCTTGAGTAGTTTTTGAGTTGAGCTCGAGCTCGACTCATTTAGGAAACGAACTTAAAAACGAGCTCGAGCTCGGCTCGAGTAGTTTTCGAGTCGAGTCGAGCTCGAGCTCGATTTGGCTCGTTTAGCAAATCGAGTCGAGTTTATCGAGCCTTATCGAGCTTATCGAGCCGAGTTTTAATAAATATCTTATATTTATTATTTTATTTAATATTTATTATATTATTAATTATAATTATTAAAATAATTGAGCCTTAACGAGCCGAGCCGAGCTCAGCTCATTAAGGAAACGAGCATAAGGAGAGCTCAAACTCGAGCTTGAGTAGTCACGAGTCGAGCCGAGCTGAGCTTGAGCTTTAACGAGCCGAGCTGAGCTTTCGAGCAGCTTGTTTCACTTAACAGCTCTATTCACAAGAAGCCCAATCAAGAGAACCCATTTTCACTGGAGGGGCCTGCCAGCCTCAGAACCACCCACCGGATGAGGACAATATCATTGGCGGTATGGGAACCCACCAATCATAAGCCTCGCACCGATCCTTCATTTAAACCCGGGGCCCATCTTCTTAATTGCAACCAAGCTATTCCCCTATAAATAAGGGGCCAAAGTCCCAATAGAGAGCAGAACAATATCTTCATGCTCTGTACTATTACCCTTCTTAATAAAGAGCAAAACTTTTCCTCCCAAAGAACAAGAGCTTGGAGGAAATCTAATCCCTTCTCTCTCTTATCCCCTATGTTTGATTAGTTGAGTGCAAGCCACATAATTATAATGTTATCTCCAAATACTCACTATCGACATTTGGCGCTAGAGGAAGGGGCCTCTCTCCAAACTATGAATGAATCAAGCGGACAGACCCCTAGTTGGTCTGTCGGTCGAGAGGCTGCCAAAGACCCTCTTCTGCCTACCTCGGAGAAGAGAATCCCATCTAGGGAAGATCTGTGCGCTGACTAAGAAGATGAATACCAGCGATGGTACTTCGATTATTTAACAACTTGAAAGAAAAATGCTCGGCCGACGCATGGTCAACAGATCCCTAAGTTTCGGGGGTCAGGACTAGGCTTTAACCCCGGGCCGAACAGGAAAAATTACCCCGACGCGGCGAGCAGCTGATGAGTGTGTTAATTCATGAATCTTGTGCCTGGATTTGTGCTATTATGGAGTGTTTGGTGATTGAAATCGGTTGAAAACCGATAAATATTGTGAAAAGGTATGAATCAGGTGTTGTTGGAGCTATTTGAGTGGTTTTTCGAAGGAAATCGGAGTGGAAGTGTTGAATACAGAAGAAAGGAAGTCGAAGACATCCGTTTGAGCAAAAAAGGAGTTTGATTCGACCTGAAGGAGGTCAATTCGACCTACCCTTCAGGTCGAATTGGTGACACAACTTGTACAGAAGGTGGATTCGACCACGACTGAAGGATTTAACCTGAGCATCAGGTCGAATCGAGGTCGAATCAATTGGCTGGGATGCTGATTCAACCTCGTCGCGTCGATTTGACCAGGTCAGTTGGTCGAATCGAATGCCTGGGACTTACAGTAGGCTGATTCGACTTTCGATTCGACTTGTGGTGGTCAATTTGACCTGTTGTTGAGGTCGAATCGATGCTCAGGAACTTACCATATCTGTATTTTTACACCGTCAATGCGTGCGATCACTTAAAAAGCCCATGCCAAGCCCATGAAACGTGATTACAAGTATAAAAAAAAGGCTTAAGCAGCATATAATAGAGAAGATTGATCATCTATCATACAAGGAGACGTGGAGACGTAGAGTTGGGAGGAGAGCGATCTTTCATCATCCGCAGGGGCTGTGATAGAGTTCCGCTGGAGATTCAATTAAGATCGGCCCAACTAATCATGATTGTTCCTGGATCAATCATGGGGTAGAGCCGCTTCGGTAGTTCTAGGGTTATGAAGGTTTCATGAGTTAATTTGTCTTTCGTGTGTAAATTCCGTACAACACTACTTGTGGTTTATTTTATATAAGATTGCTCATTTTTAATCCATACTCACGGTCGTTTTGTGCATCAATAATTGTTGTGTAGAGTCTGAATACATAACGTGGTTATTGGTTGAGTGCGTTTACTGCTGAGCAAGGTTTTATGTTATAATTCTAAGTGAAGGGATTCTGAAGTCTTATTAGAACTATCTTATATGAATACTTGTTAATTGAATCATATTCGGGTTAATAAGTAGGATAAAGAGTATAATTTCATAGTACCTATAAAGGGAGATCATATCGGGTTAGAGTACTAAGTGCACGATAAATAATTGATACTTATAGTACCTAGAAAGGGGGGTGAATTATATCTCTTACTCCGAGGATATTCACACGTGTCATATGCATATTTACTTGTGTCTATAGAGTAGATTTGCATGGTTTAGTGATGTGTCCATAAACAATAAGGTAGAGTTAGACACCGTCACACGAAAGTATGAATTAATAAGTGGAACTGGATTACCTGACGAACTACCTACTATCTTACTTGATCACAACCTACTATCCCTTCTTCTTGTTCTTTTTACTTGTTATCTTAATTATTAGTTGTTACTTACTCTTCAAATCACAACCATTATAATTCCAACATAGTCTTAGTTTATTAGAATATAATTAAATTGATATTTATCCGTCCCTTGGGTTCGATATATAACTTGGTTACCTTTGAAACTACAATTAATATCCTTCATACTTGGGGATTAATTGTGTGTTGAGAAAACGCCTATCAAGTTTCTGGCGCCGTTGCCGAGGACGACTTAAAATATCTTTTTGTTATTTCTAGTTTATTAGGACTATTTTTCTTGTTTTACTGTTTTAACTTTTATTCTTTTCAGGTGTATGCTCACGAGATCAAAGAAAGGTGAATTAGAACCATATAATCCTGAGATCGGAGCATCATCGAGGAATAAGAAGAAGAAGAAGAAGAGTAAGAATAAGAAAGAAGAACCAACTACAACTTTGAATTTTAGAGTTGAAGTGGACGAACCGAACTCGGAAGCGACTGAAACTGTGGTTGATTTGATAGCAAAAGCAGAAAAAGTCGACATGGCCAACGAAAGGGCCAATCCGGATAATCTGGCCATCCGTGAAGTCTTCAAGAATAACGGGGCTGAAAATTTTGGGCTTCTAGGAGCGAGAGGGGCTAATGCTGATTTTGATCTTTATCCTGCTCTTATTAGCATGATAGAAAGGAACTCCTTTTCAGGAGGAACTTTCGAGGATCCGCAGCAGCATCTAAACAAGTTCTTGGACTATGCAAGTACTCAAAAAGGCGTAGGAGATCATGAAAATACGCGGAAGATCCTCTTGTTTAAATTCTCGCTGTCTGAAAAGGCGAGAGATTGGTACGATACTATCAATGCAGCTGAATGCACTACTTGGGAGCAATTGAGTTGAAATTCTTGGAGAGATACATGCCACCTTCGAAGGTGTTCAAGATGAAGCAAGACATTAACCAATTTGCTATCGGTAGTGGAGAGAAGTTTCATGAAGCGTGGGATAGATTCAAGGACATGCTTCGTAGGTGTCCTCAACATGGGCTATCTAAAGCTCAGTATATCAGCATATTCTACAATGGATTGGACTGTGATTCACGTGTGTTATTGGATGCTTCTTCTAATAAAGCATTGCTTACTAAGTCATCCGTAGAGGACGAGAAACTTTTTGAAGATATTTCGATGAACTCGAGAGATTGACCAACTGATAGAGCGAGAGGTACTTACGTCCTTGGAAAAGTGGCTAAGGTTGAACATGCTATGGTAAAAACAAGTAGAGAAGATGAGATCGTCTCTAGCTTGTCGAATATCAACAAGCTACTAGAGTCTCAACAAAAGCAAATCAGCGGTATATCTCAGCGCGTACCGATCATGCAGCAGGAAGTTATGATTGATGGAACGATCCAAGAGGATATGGAAGAAGCAAACTATGCTATGGCCAAAGTATTCAAGGGACAAGGTATCAAAATCAAGGCAACCGAAATTACCAAGGGAACTGCAACAACCGTGGTCCCCCAGGTAATTATCAACAGCCTAGGAGGCCGAAGTTTTCGTGGAGCAATCCGAACAATACAATTCAACCTCCGATGGGTGTTGATCCAGTGCGAAAGTGAAAGAAGGGAAGCCTGGTTTCGAGGATACGGTGAACAGGTACATGGCTAGGAATGATGCTCGAGTGGATCGTCTTGAGGCTAAGTTATAAAAGAAGATTGATGCAAACCATGAGGATTTATCAAAGCAAGTGAAGGACCTTACATTATTGATGGAGGAGATGGCAGGAAGTGTTAACAAGCTCACTCAAATTATTGAGAAAGGAAAGCTCCCGTCTCAAAGTATTGAGAATCCAAAGTCCTGCAACGCCATTACATTGAGGTCTGGAACACAATATGAGGGATCGATGAGGTTGGAATCGAAATTGGAGACGTTAAGAGCTCAATTCAACTCCGATTCGACCTACACCACAGGTCGAATCTAACAGGGGAGGTCAAATTAGCCTACTGGACGTGATCTGGAAGCAAAAGAGCCTCGATTCGACCAATGTCCAGTTGATTTGACCTAGCCCTCAGGTCAAATCCAGGTTGAATCAACCCATCCAGAACACTCTGTTCTATCAAAAGCACGATTCGACCAACATCAAGTTGATTCGACCTAGCCCTCAGGTCGAATCCACCCGTCCAGAGCACTCTGTTTCATCAGAAGTTCGATTCGACCAGTAGCTTATTGATTTGACCAGAACTTCAGGTCGAATCCAGGTCTAATCGGAGGGCAGAAATCATACAGTGAGTCGATTCGACCAGGGGAACTTTGATTCGACCAGACCTTTAGGTTGAATCCAGGTTGAATCAGAGAGACAGAGGGAGAATCGTGTTCCAGAAGATCAATTCGACCACTATGTGCCCGATTCGACCAGATCTTTAGGTAGAATCCAGGTCGAATTGCCCCGTACTGCACCTGTTTCTTCACCGAACACTCCTCGTGATGAGAACATTACTTCCTTGGTTCCAAATGAGCAAAATACTGAGATTGTAGCAGAGAAAAGTGGGAAAGAGCTAAGAGATTGAGAGCCGAGAAGGATAAAGCAGAGAATATCGAGCGGGATGAATGAGGTATTCCCAAAACAAAGATACATCCGTCATTTCCTTATAGGCTGGTGAAGAAGGGATTGGAAAAAAAGTTCAAGAGGTTTTCAGATATCATGAATAACATAAGCTTGAGTATTCCTTTCTCTGAGGCGATAATTGAGATGCCATACTATGCCAGATTCCTTAGAGATAATGAACTTGTCTGAAAATTGCAGCTCGATTATTCAAAGGAAGCTGCTACAGAAGATGAAGGATCCGGGAAGCTTCACTATCTTGTGTGAGATTAGAAAAGGGCCGGCACGACGAGCCTTGTGCGATCTTGGGGCAAGCATCAATTTGATGCCATTGTCTATCTTTCAAAGGCTTAGTTTAAGGGAGTTATCTTCTACAACAGTTGTTCTACAATTGGCGGACAGATCAATGATGTTTCCAAAGGGTATCATTGAAGACGTTCTTATTAAAGTGGAGAAACTAGTCTTTCCTGTGGATTTTCTTGTACTTGATATGGAAGATGACAAGGATAATATCCCTCTTATCTTGGGGAGACCTTTCCTTGCTACTGCTGGGGCCATGATTGATGTTTGAAAGGGGGAGGTTAGGTTGCAGATGGATAAAGAAGAGGTCCTATTCAACATTTACAAAGCAATGAAGATGCCCATGGAGTCACAATGTCATAGTATTAATGTGGTGGAGGAGATTGTGAAGGAAGATATGTCCTTGATCCTGTCTAAGGACCCTCTTGAGACATGCTTGATGGAGTCTCCTACTTATCCCACTACGGAGCTTGATGGCCTTTCTAATGAGGAATGTATTGAATATCTTGAGAACTTACTTGCTTTGGGTGATGACAGGTATGAATTGGAGAAAGCTAAGGTTGAAGAAGTGAAGTGGACTAGAAAGTACTTGCCATTGGATAGAGAGAGCACTCCAATGGAAGAAAAGAAAGAGGAGCTGAAATCGTTACCGGAACACTTAAAGTATGTTTATCTTGGTGATAATGAAAAAGATCCGACAGGTGATTTGGAATTCAAGTGGAAGATTGACCTGGAGGAGTCTAGACGGCCATGGGATGAAGGTAATTCTCATGATCATATACTTGTTACTAAGAAAGGTGAAGTACTGAGTGTAGACGAAAAGAAGCAAGAAAGAAAGTATTTGTAGGTGAGGTTGCGACAAGACCGTCCTCTGATCAAGTAGTCTTCAAAGCGGTATTCCGTGATGACTCTCCGACGTTAAATAAAAGTTCCTGTTGGGGGATTTTCCTCCTGTTTTATTGCTTTATTTCTTTTGTGTGAGTAAGAAATATTTATATTTGAAGTGCTTACTTATCGGCAATTATATCTCTTTGCAAACTTAGTTTTGACTATAGTTTCTACTAAGTTTGGGGGGTGTGATGTACTTACCTCAATGAGCACCGATAGTATAATCTTTTCTTTATAACATTTGTTAGGGAAGTTGATTTTTTGCGGCATATTAAAACTTTAATCGATTTTTATGTGTCAATTTTTTGTAACTTGCCTAATGTTTAGTGGTGTTTTGTTCCGTATTTTGTGAAGTTGTGGAGTTACTCATGAATGTTAAGTTTTATGATTGATTCTTGATGAAGTGCTCTATTTTAGTACCTAATGTTCGTTTCTAAGCTTGAAGTGTGTAGGGGATGAAGAAAACTCAATTTTGGAGCGTCAGGGAGCCAATTCGACCAGGGAGCATGGTCGAATCCATGCTTACAGGTTGAATCAAAGGGCAAAAATTATCCAGTAGCTCAATTCGACCTGAGGTATGGAGATTCGACCAGAGGCCCAGGTCGAATCGAGGTCGAATCAGAATGTGAAATCTTCCAGTAAGCCGATTCGACCAGCAGCACAAGTCAAATCGAGGTCGAATCGGTGACCTGAATCTTACAGTGTGTTGATTCAACCTGGAGCATGTCAATTCGACCTGGGGACCAAGTCGAATCGAGGTCGAATTGGGCCAGGTGTTCTTAACCCCATTTTTCTATGATGCATGAGTTTGGAGTTGTAGAGATACTTGATTGATTGATATATGGGTTGGTGAATTTTTGTGCATTCATATGTTCATGTATTAATTTTCATTGATGAGAAGCATATATAATTTGATAAGTATGTAGAGTTCTTGTGGAATTGATCTTGATTATGTGCTATAAGGAGTACTTAGGATTCTATTTACCTATGTGAGAATTTGAGCCTTTTAATCATGCTTGATCATGATAGTTTATTCTTGAGAGAATCATTCATATGAACGTATTCTAGAACTTGGCTTGGAGTCTTGTGTGAGACTTACAATTGATGAATTACTAGTACCTGATCTTAGGCCATTCTTGATTATTTGAGT
Source organism: Pogostemon cablin (assembly GCA_023678885.1). Lineage (NCBI taxonomy): Eukaryota > Viridiplantae > Streptophyta > Magnoliopsida > Lamiales > Lamiaceae > Pogostemon > Pogostemon cablin. Next base: position 36,178,984 of record CM042951.1, read on the forward strand.
TACTTAGCCAAAATTTTACCTTTCCTATTAATTATAAACCTTTGGTAGCCCCATTTGAGCCGTTAAAAACTTTTTCTTTGGCAAGCTGAATAAAAGAGTCTTATTTGACCTTTACTTGAGCTTTGTAAATACCTTATTCATCGGTAGAGAGAGTTGAGGTAAATAAGTGTTGCAAGAAGAAAAAGAAAGATGGAATGAGGTTGAGTAGAGTAAGAAAAGTGTATGGTTAAATCTTGTTTAGGGATTATGGTTAAATCTTGTTTAGGGATAATGTCTGAAACTGGTACCCTGATTGCTATTTTAAAAAGGGTAGTGCCTACAACCGGTACCCGAGCTATCAAAAGAAGAATGAGGTTGATGTAAAAAAGAGAAGGAAATTCAAAATTTGCAAGTGCAAGAGAAGAAATTGGAGGAGAACATATATCCGAATGAAGAAAACAAAAGCCTCCAAGGTAACTCTCTACTAGTGTTTAAGTCACTTATCTAAATTTTCCTACCCTTTCTAAAGAGCCAACATTACAACCCAAAGACAAGTCCTTTGTGATCCTAGTACTTAGTTGATTGTGAGTTGATTTTTGAGACCCCTGCTAAGCTTATGGTTACGCGTGAATATGGATTGAGTATGAGCGTATACACTAACCTGTTAAGTGCAATTAGCACTTGAGTGAGAGAGTAAACACTTATCTTGTGAGCTAGATGACTTAGTACTCTGAATGGTATTATGATTGAGTGATGTTTTGCATGAATGATATGTATGATGCAGGATATACTTGTTTTTAAATTGATAAAGTTGCATGTGTAATATGTGTTGTACTTGGTGATCTCGTGAATTATACACGACTCCTTGGTTTGATTGCGTTGCCTCGGGACGAGCAACATGTAAGTTTGGGGGTTTGATGAGTGTGTTAATTCACGAATCTTGTGCCTGGATTTGTGCTATTATGGAGTGTTTGGTGATTGAAATTGATTGAAAACCGATAAATATTGTGAAAAGGCATGAATCAGGTGTTGTTGGAGCTGTTTGAGTGATTTTTCGAAGGAAATCGAAGTGGAAGTGTTGAATACGGAAGAAAGGAAGTTAAAGTCATCCATTTGGGTGAAGCAGAAGTTTGATTCGACCTGAAGGAGGTCAATTCGACCTGCCCTTCAGGTCGAATTGGTGACACAACTTGTACAGAAGGTGGATTCGACCATGACTGAAGGATTCGACCTGGGCATCAGGTCGAATCGAGGTTGAATCGATTAGCTGGAATGCCGATTCGACCTCATCGCGTCGATTCAACTTGGTCGGTTGGCCGAATTGAACGCCTGGGACTTACAGTAGGCTGATTCGACATCCAATTCGACTTGTGGTGGTTAATTTGACCTGTTGTAGAGGTCGAATCGATGCTCAAAAACTTACCATATCCGTATTTTTATACCGTCAATGCGTATGATCACTTAAAAAGCTCATACCAAACCCAGGAGACGTGATTACAAGTATAAAAGAAGGCTTAAGCAGCATATAATAGAGGAGATTGATCATCTATCATACAAGGAGACGTGGAGACGTAGAGTTGGGAGGAGAGCAATCTTCCATCATCCGGAGGGGCTGTGACAGAGTTCCGATGGAGATTCAAGTAAGATCGGTTCAACTAGCCATGATTGTTCCTAGATCAATCATGGGCTTGAGCCGCTTCGGTAATTCTAGGGTTATGAATGTTTCATGAGTTAATTTATTTTTCGTGTGTAAACTCCATACAACACTACTTGTGGTTTATTTTGTATAAGATTACACGTTTTTAATCCATACTCACAGTTATTTTGTGCATCAATAGTTGTTGTGTAGAGTCTGAATACATAACGTGTTTATTGGTTGAGTGCGTTCACTGCTGAGCAGGATTTTATGTTATAATTCTAAGTGAAGGGATTTCGAAGTCTTATTAGAACTATCTTATATGAATACTTGTTAATTGAATTATATTCAGGTTAATTAGTAGGATAAAGAGTATAATTTCATAGTACCTATAAAGGGAGATCATATTGGGTTAGAGTACTAAGTGCACGGAAAATAATTGATACTGATAGTACCTAGAAAGGGGGGTGAATTATATCTCTTACTCCGAGGATATTCACACGTGTCATACGCATATTTACTTGTGTCTATAGAGTAGATTTGCATGGTTTAGTGATGCGTCCCTAAACTATAAGGCAGAGTCGGACACCGTCACACAAAAGTATGAATTAATAAGTGGAACTGGATTACCTGACGAACTACCTACTATCTTACTTGATCACAACCTACTATCCATTCTTCTTGTTATTTTTACTTGTTATCTTAATTATTAGTTGTTACTTACTCTTCAAATCACAACCATTATAATTCCAACATAGCCTTAGTTTTTTAGAACATAATTAAATTGATATTTATCCGTCCCTTGGGTTCGATATAACTTGGTCACCTTCAAAACTACAATTGATATTCTTCATACTTGGGGATTAAATTAGTTTACTAGAATTAAATTGTCCTCTGATCAAAGAAAGGAACTTTGATTCGACCAGACCTTCAGGTCGAATCCAGGTCGAATCAGAGAGACAGAGGGAGAATCGTGTTCTAGAAGATCAATTCGACCACTATGTGCCTGATTCGACAAGATCTTTAGGTCGAATCCAGGTTGAATTGCCCCGTACTGCACCTGTTTCTTCACCGAACGTGATGAGAACATTACTTCCTTGGTTCCAAATGAGTAAAATACTGAGATTATAGCAGAGAAAAAGTGGGAAAGAGCCAAGAGGTTGAGAGCCGAGAAGAATAAAGTGGAGAAGGTCGAGCGTGATGAATGGGGTACTCCCAAAACAAAGATACCTCCGCCGTTTCCTTATAGGCTGGTGAAGAAGGGATTGGAAGAAAAGTTCAAGAGGTTTTCAGATATCATGAATAAGATAAGCTTGAGTATTCCTTTCTCTGAGGCGATAATTGAGATGCCATACTATGTCCGATTCCTTAAGGATATATTGCTGAAAAAGAGAAGCTTGAACAAAGTGAGACGGTGAACTTATCTGAAAATTGCAGTTCGATCATTCAAAGGAAGCTGCCACAGAAAAAATGAAGATGGAATGAGATTGAGTAGAGTAAGAAAAGTGTATGGTTAAATCTTGTTTAGGGGTAGTACCTAAAACTGGTACCCCGATTGCTCTTGGAAAAGGGTAGTACCTACAACCGGTACCCTTGTTATCAAGAGAAGAATGATGTTGATGCAAGGAAGTGAAGGAATTTCAAAATTTGCAAGTGCAAGAGAAGAAATTGGAGGAGAATATCTATCCGAATGAAGAAAGCAAAAGCCTCCAAGGTAACTCTCTACTAGTGTTTGAGTCACTTATCTAAATTTTCCTACCCTTTCCAAAGAGCCAACATTACAACCAAAAGACAAGTCCTTTGTGATTCTAGTAATTAGTTGATTGTGAGTTGATTTTTGAGACCCTTGCCAAGCTTATGGTTACGCGTGAATTTGGATTGAGTATGAGCATATACACTAACCTATTAAGTGCAATTAGCACTTGAGTGAGAGAGTAACACTTAACTTGTGAGCTAGATGACTTAGTACTCTAAATGGTATTATGATTGAGTAATGTTTTGTATGAATGATATGTATGATGCAGGAAATACTTATTTTAAATTGATGAAGTTGCATGTGTAATATGTGTTGTACTTGGTGATCTCGTGAATTATACATGACTCCTTAGTTTGATTGCGTTGCCTCGGGATGAGCAACATGTAAGTTTGGGGGTCTGATGAGTGTGTTAATTCACGAATCTTGCACCTGGATTTGTGATATATTGGAGTATTTGAAGGTTGAAATCGGTTGTAAACTGATAAATATTGTGAAAGGCATGAATCTGGTGTTGTTGGAGCTATTTGAGTGGTTTTTCGAAGGATATCGGAGTGGAAGTGTTGAATACTGAAGAAAGGAAGTCGAAGCCATCCGTTTGGGCAAAGCAGGAGTGCGATTCGACCTGAAGGAGTTTAATACGACCCGTCCTTCAGGTCAAATTGGCAACACAACTTGTACAGAAGGCGGATTCGATCACAACAGGGGGATTCGACCTAGGCATCAGGTCGAATCGAGGCCGAATCGATTGGCTGGGAGGCCAATTTGACCTCGTCGAGTTGATTTAACCTGGTTAGTTGGTCGAATCGAATACCTGGGACTTACAGTAGGCTAATTTGACTTCCAATTCGACATATGGTGGTCAATTCAACCTGTTGTTAAGGTCGAATCGATGCTCGGAAACTTACCATATCCATATTTTTATACCGTCAATGCGTGTGATCACTTAAAAAGTCCATGCCAAGCCCAATAGACATAACAGAAGGCTTATGCAGCATCATAATATACAGATTGATCATCTATCATACAAGGAGACGTGGATACGTAGAGTTGGGAGGAGAGCGATCTTCCATCATCCGGAGAGGCTGTGACAGAGTTCCGCTAGAGATTCAAGTAAGATCGGTCCAACTAACCATGATTGTTCCTAGATCAATCATGGGATAGAGCCACTTTGGTAGTTCTAGTGTTACGAAAGTTTCATGAGTTAATTTATCTTTCGTATGTAAACTCCGTACAACACTACTTGTGGTTTATTTTATATAAGATTGCACATTTTTAATCCATACTCACGGTCACTTTGTGCATCAATAATTGTTGCGTAGAGTCTGAATACATAACTCGGTTATTGGTTGAGTGCGTTCACTGTTGAGCAGGATTTTATGTTATAATTCTAAGTGAAGGGATTCCGAAGTCTTATTAGAACTATCTTATATGAATACTTGTTAATTGAATCATATTTAGGTTAATAAGTAGGATAAAGAGTATAACTTTATAGTACCTATAAAGGGAGATCAAATCGGGTTAGAGTACTAAGTGCACGGAAAATAATTGATTATGATAGTACCTAAAAAGGGGGATAAAGTATACATCTTGCTCCGAGGATATTCACACGTGTCATACGCATATTTACTTGTATCTATAGAGTAGATTTGCATGGTTTAGTGATGCGTTCATAAACCACAAGGCAGAGTCAGACACCGTCACACGAAAGTATGAATTAATAAGGGAAATTGAATGACCTGACGAACTACCTGTCATCTTACTTGATCACAACCTACTATCTCTTATTCTTGTTATTTTTACTTGTTATTTTAATTATTAGTTGTTACTTAATTTTACAACCATTATATTCTCCAACATAGTCATAATTTACTAGAACATAATTAAATTGATATTTATTCGTCCCTTGGATTCGATATATAACTTGGTCTCCTTCGAAACTACAATTGATATCCTTCATACTTGGGGATTAATTGTGTGTTGAGTCCGAGGATATTCACATGTGTCATACGCATATTTACTTGTGTCTATAGAGTAGATTTGCATGGTTTAGTGATGCGTCCATAAACCATAAGACAGAGTCGGACACCGTCATACGAAAGTATAAATTAATAAGTGGAATTGGATTACCTGACGAACTACCTATCATCTTACCTCATTGCGTAGATTCGACCAGGGCAGTTGGTCGAATCGAATGCCTGGAACTTACAGTAGGCTGATTCGACTTCTGATTCGACTTGTGGTGGTCAATTCGACCTGTTGTTGAGGTCGAATAGATGCTCGGGAACTTACCCTATCCATATTTTTACATTGTCAATGCATGTGATCACTTAAAAAACCCATTCCAAGCCCAGGAGATGTGATTACAAGTATAAAAGAAGGCTTATGCAGCATCATAGAATTCATGGGAATACATTGAAGAACCAAGACGTGGATATGTAGAGTTGGGAGGAGAGGTCGAATCCAACAGGGGAGGTCGAATTGGCCTACTGGACGTGATCCGGAAGCAAAAGAGCCTCAATTCGACCAACGTCCAGTCGATTCGACCTGGCCCTCAGGTCGAATTCAGGTCGAATCAACCCATCCAGAACACTCTGTTCTATCAGAAGCACGATTTGACCAACATAAGATTGATTCGACCTGGCCCTCAGGTCGAATCCACCTGTCCAGAGCACTCTATTTCGTCAGAAGCCCAATTCGACCAGCAGCTTATTGATTTGACCTGGCCCTCATGTCGAATCCAGGTCGAATCGGAGGTCAAAAATCATACAGTGAGTTGATTTGACCAGGGGAACTTTGATTCGACCAGACCTTCAGGTCGAATCCAGGTTGAATTGGCGAGATAAAGTGAGAATTATGTTTCAGAAGATCAATTCGACCACTATGTTCTCGATTCGACCAGATCTTCAGGTCAAATCCAGGTCGAATTGCCCCGTACAACACCTGTTTCTTCACCGAACACTCCTCGTGATGAGAACATTACTTCCTTGGTTCCAAATGAGTAAAATACTGAGATTGTAGTAGAGAAAAAGTGGGAAAGAGCTAAGAGGTTGAGAGTCGAGAAAGATAAAGTGGAGAAGGTCGAGCGTGATGAATGGGGTATTCCCAAAATAAAGATACCTCCGCCGTTTCCTTATAGGCTGGTGAAGAAGGAATTGGAAGAAAAGTTCAAGAGGTTTTCAGATATCATGAATAAGATATGCTTGAGTATTCCTTTCTCTGAGGTGATAATTGAGATGCCATACTATGCCCGATTCCTTAAGGATATACTATTGAAAAAGAGAAGCTTGAATGGAGTTGAGACGGTAAACTTGTCTAAAAATTACAGCTCGATCATCCAAAGGAAGCTACCACAGAAGATGAAGGATCCAGGAAGCTTCACTATCTTGTGTGAGATTGGAAAAGGGCCGGCACGACGAGCCTTGTGCGATCTTGGGGCAAGCATCAATTTTATGCCATTGTCTATCTTTCAAAGGCTTGGTTTGGGAGAGTTATCTTCTACAATGGTTGCTCTACAATTGGCGGACAGGTCGATGACGTTTTCGAAGGGTATCATTGAAGATGTTCTTGTTAAAGTGGACAAACTAGTCTTTCACGTGGATTTTCTTGTACTTGAGATGGAAGATGACAAGGATTATATCCCTCTTATCTTGGGAAGACCTTTCCTTGCTACTGCTGGGGCCATGATTGATATTCGAAAGGGGGAGCTTAGGTTGCAGATGGATAAAGAAGAGGTCCTATTCAACATTGACAAAGCAATGAAGATGCCTATGGAGTCACAATGTCATAGTATTGATGTGGTAGAGGAGATTGTGAAGGAAGATATGTCCTTGATCTTGTCTAAGGACCCTCTTGTGACATGCTTGATGGAGTCTCCTACTTATCCCACTACAGAGCTTAATGGTCTTTCTAATGAGGAATGTATTGAATATCTTGAGAACTTACTTGCTTTGGGTGATGACAGGTATGAATTGGAGAAATCTAAGGTTGAAGAAGTAAAGTGGACTAGAAAGTACTTGCTATTGGATAGAGAGAGCACTCCGATGGAAGAAAGGAAAGAGGAGCTGAAATCATTACCGGAACACTTGAAGTATGCTTATCTTGGTGACAATGAAAAAGATCCGACAGGTGATTTGGAATTTAAGTGGAAGATTGACCCGGAGGAGTCTAGGCAGCCATGGGATGAAGGTAATTCTCATGATCATATACTTGTTACCAAGAAAGGTGAAGTGCTGAGTGTTGACGAAAAGAAGCAAGAAAGAAAGTATTTGAAGGTGAGGATGCGACAAGACCGTCCTCTGATCAAGTAGTCTTCAAAGCGATATTCTGTCGTGACTCTCCGATGTTAAACAAGAGCGCCTGTTGGGCTTTTCCTCCCGTTTTATTGCTTTATTTCTTTTGTGTGAGTAAGAAATTTTTATATTTGAAGTGCTTACTTATCGGCAATTATATCTCTTTACAAACTTAGTTTCGACTATAGTTTCTACTAAGTTTGGGGGGTGTGATGTACTTACCTCAATGAGCACCGATAGTATAATCTTTTCTTTGTAACGTTTGTTAGGGGAATTAATTTTTGCGGCATATTTTAAACTTTAATCAATTTTTATGTGTCAATTTTTTGTAACTTGCCTAATGTTTAGTGGTGTTTTGTTCTGTGTTTTGTATCATTTGCGGAGTTACTCATGAATGTTAAGTTTTAGGATTGATTCTTGATGAGGTTATGCTCTATTTTGGTACCTAATGTTCGTTTTTAAGCTTGAAGTGTGTAGGAGATGAAGAACACTCGATTTTGGAGAGATAGCATGAACAAGGTATCAAGATGATGATGCTATGCTTGAATATGATATATGGGTTGGTAGATTTTTGTGCATTCATATGTTCATGTGTTAATTTCCATTGATGAGAAGCATGTATAATTTGATAAGTATGTAGAGTTCTTGTGGAATTGAACTTGATTATATGCTATGAGGAGTACTTAGGATTCTATTTACCTATGTGAGGATTTGAGCCTTTTAATCATGCTTGATCATGATAGTTTATTCTTGAGAGAATTATTCATATGAACGTATTCTAGAACTTGGTTTGGAGTCTTGTGTGAGACTTATAATTGATGAATTACTAGGACATGATCTTAGGTCATTCTTGATTATTTGAGTTACTTAGCCAAATTTTACCTTTCCTATTGATTAAAAACCTTTGGTGGCCCCGTTTGAGCCATTAAAAGCTTTTTCTTTGGCAAGCCGAATAAAATAGCCTTATTTGACCTTTACTTGAGCTTTGTAAATACCCTATTCATTGGTAGAGAGAGTTGAGGTGAATAAGTGTTGTAAGAAGAAAAAGAAAGATGGAATGAGGTTGAGTAGAGTAAGAAAAGTGTATGGTTAAATCTTATTTAGGGGTAGTGCCTGAAACTGGTACCCCGATTGCTATTTCAAAAGGGTAGTGCCTACAATCGGTACCCTATTATCAATAGAAGAATGAGGTTGATGCAAGAAAGAGAAGAAAATTCAAAATTGCAAGTGCAAGAGAAGAAATTGAAAGAGATTATGAAGCCGAATGAAGAAAGCAAGAATGATAGGCTTTTTCTATGCACTATAATTTAATCCTCAAGCATAAGGATGTCAATTGTAGCAACAAGTTCCCAAGTTAAATTATCGATCCCACTGAGACAGCTAATTATTTATTTTACAATGAATTACTAATTAATCAGAATTATGTAACCAAATTTCCAAGGTTTTGAAGTGAAATAATTAACTAAAATACGCAAATAATAAATTGCTGAATTATTAAAAGCAATAAAAATAAAAGCAAGTTCTAACCAAGAGATGACGAACAGTTCTAAGGTATCAGGTATTGACCAATTAATTTGGGTTATTAGACTTACGATTGTTCATTCATGCAGTTTTACTGAAAATACACCACATATCCCTGTTATCCCACCGAATATGATTCGATTCAAAGCTAACAGTCTAATCTGGTTTAAATCCTAAGGTGCGCAAATATTACCAAGCCTTATTCCTAGATACTAATCAAAGCAAGCAACAATACCTCCGGATGGTAAGCCTGACTAACAAGATATTTTCTGGAATTACTACAAGGTTCTATTCACTTCCTACTTGATTGTCTAATTGCATTGTTCCACTAAACAAATCAAGTATTTGATTAACCAGTTCATGAAATTAAAGTGCTTATAGCGGAGCTACTCTAATCTCTAACAGATAGACAATACCAATCATGAACGCACACAAGCTAACACAATAATCCAAGCATTATAGCGGATGTCATGAATGTATTATGAAGACGTTACGAAGCAGAAAAGCATGTCTTAGTAAAATAAGTAAAATCAAAAGCTCAACTGCATAAAATCCCAATCTTTGGTCTAAATCCCCAAATCAATTAAATCAATCCATCAAACCCTAGAACTGTATAGGAAATTAGCCCATGAGATTACAAGCAATCCTCATGGCTAAGCAATTCATAACAATAATCAAAGTAATAGAAAGGAATAGATAAGAATTGTGAAACCCTAGTGTAGGAGCAATCTCACGTTCCTTCTCCGTCTCTTCAATCGCTTGATTTTCCCTCAATTAGCACTTGAAACCCTTGTAGAATTGGATGGAGGATGAAATCAGATTATAATCTGATATGGGTGTGATAGGAGTGTGGATTGATGATGGTTTATGGCTGGGCTCTCTCCGATTAACGTCTCGATCTCCCTAATTGTTTCTAAGATGGATGCAGGGCTGTTTTCGCGACGAATCTGCTTCAGAATCGCGACTTGAGGGTATATATACGCTGCTGCATCGAACAGGTCTCGTCTGGGCCCGATTTTGGGCCGCTCGGCACCTTGCTCGGGCCGAGCTCATGGCCGAGCGGCCCCCAAACCAGCCGAGCAGCATATGGTTGGAATGGGGCCGTCGTGTGGGCTCTGAGGGACCCCAGCTCGGCTGGAAATTCGAACAAAAGTAATCCCGCTCGAGCCGAGCGGCCTCCCGAGCTGCGGAGACTGCACTGCGCGACTTCACCGTTTCGAGCATAACTTCTTCATACGGACTCCAATTTGAATGATTTTTGCGCTCACGCATTCCTCTTTTCCTTGGCTTTCTATCCATATAAAGAACTCTCAGAAACTCGAACATTTGAATATATAAAAAGTCATGCAAATTGGCTGCTCGGTACAGCATGTGCGACGTTAGCACTTTGATCATAACTTTCTCGTTTGGAATCCAATTGGGGTGTTCTTTACGTCAAAATGACCCTCTCTTCTGTGGCTTTCCAAACATATATCACATGATTAATTTGGACTTCTACAAGAATACAGAAAATTTGTGCAACGTGGACTGTATTTTTCAGCATTCCTTCTCACTTTCACTCCTCATTCCAACATTGAACTTTTGATCATGTTTTACCCTTCAAAACTCAACAAAACACCTTAGTAGCATCTTAATTATGCAAGATATGAAAACCATGTCATTCTATACGAAATCATGGCCACATTCTATCAAAAACGGTGTAATGTGAGACCTAAAATACGTGAAATTCCACTCTCAACAAACCCCCAAACTTACCTGTTGCTCGTCCCGAGGCAACGACATATAAAACCAATAGAGTAATTGAGAGAAAATTTCACAACTTCACATCCAAGAAAATATAACAATTCAAAAATCATACTTCAAATACTAAGATAACCATCCATCTAAGAACATACAATTCAAATCAACTACTTCACTTTTTCGGAATGCTCATCCACCCATTCTCACGGGTAGTATTTACGCTCATCGCTCAAGTGTGAGATATACACTTCAGGGTAAGGTGTTTACACTCAAAGTCAATTCAAACACACGCGTAACCATAAGCTTGACAATCATCTCAACTCTCGACTAAAGGGATAATTTCAACAATAGGATCACAAAGGTCTTGCATTAGGTTGTAATGTTGGCTCTTTGGTAAAGGTAGGAAATATATGGATATCGTGACTCAATCACTAGTAGAGAATCGAAGAAGACTTACAGCTTTTCAACAAACAACTTTACTTTCTTCTTTCTTCTTCAACGCTCTTCAATGTTTCTTGCAATTTGATTCCTCCTTCACTTTTGAACACCACATCCTTACTAGAAATTTTTTTTCTTCTTCCCTCTTTTCTTTTCTTTTTTTTTTTCTTTTTCAAATAAGGGTACCAGTTTCAGGCACTACCCTTTTCATGGGGTACCAGTTTCGGGCACTACCCCTTTATGCAACAATTTAACCACTCTCTTCAACAAATTTCATCACTTCCAACTTATTCTCCTTTTATGTTTCTTCTCAAGATACCAAATTGACTCCTTCAACTCTCTACTAGGTAGGAATTTTTTAAAGGCTAGCAAAAGGGATCAATTGGCTTATCACGTAGGCTTTCAACAAATAAGGCTCAAAGGCTCAAAAGGGTTGACTACGGATAATTTCAATTGGTAGGATAATAATTATGGCTAGTGACTAATAAAAAACAAAGATGGCCTAAGATCATTTCCTATTATTTAATCAAACACGTAGCTTCAAGCAAGATACAAAGCCAAGTTCTAGAATACGTGTGTATGAACGACACTCACAAGAATAAACTGAATCATGAAATTTCTCATGATTTTAAAAGGCTCAAAATCTCACATGGCTATACGAATGAACGAGCAATCCTAATCAAGCTACATAGCTAATCATCCTTGCACATAAATAAATTTCAAGTATCTCAATATCCAAGCACAATCTCAAACTGCTTCTCAAACACAATCACACATATAATCAAGTGCCATGAAAAATCAGAAAATCATCCTAGAGAACCATAAATCGACTACACCGACACTAGGATTAACACAAAACAAATAATAAACACCACAAAACACGAAACCTGAAAAATCGCAAAAAATCGAACCCTCAATATTCTCAAATAAATCAAAAATATTAAGAATCCGCAAAAAATCGACTCTCCAAGCAACAACACAATGTAAAAATTCTATTTCGACACTGCAAGACAAGGTATGTACGTTACCCCCCCCCCCCCAAACTTAGATTAAACAAAGTGAGAAACTAAGTTTGCAAAGAAGTATATACCGCAGTCAAGCAACATCTAATAAAACTCCTACACCAACACAGACATATAAAAGCAATAAAACGGAAGGGACAGCCCCCAACAAGCGCTCATGTTTAACGTCGGAGAGTCACGACGGGATACCTCTTTTCAACTACTGGATCGGAGGATAGTCTTCTCTCATCTTTACTTTCAAGTACTTCCATCCTCTCTTATTTACTTCACCAATCATCTCACCCTTCTTTGTCACTCCAACATGATCCTTTGAATTCTTTTCCTCCCATGATTGTCTTGAGTCCTTCTTGTCAATCCTCCACTCAATTGTAGGCTCAACCTGTGTAGCAAAACAAGGATCAAACAAGTTAGAATTTTCAACAATATGAGAATAAAAATCAGGAGGTAAGTTTGGAGGCTTCAAATATGGATCATCCATCTTTACTGCAACCAAAAGATTATCAAATATCACATTAGAGTTAGTAGTAGGAAAAGTAAAAGATACGTCTGGTCCTACGATCTCCTCTACCACTTCAACTCTTTGGCTCTCATGTTTCTCTTCCTTAGCAGCAGGCTGCATCTCCTCTTTAACAGGGGACTTCTTATTCTGATTCACTATGTCAGCAGTGGTCTTTCTTATCTGTTCATCCCTTGCATCACCTAATGCAAGTAACTTCTCAAGATAGTCAATACATGCATCATTGGATAAACTCTCAAACTTTGCATCAGGCAGGGTGAAGTCCTCTACTACTTCCACAGACTTGCAGTGCTGCTGATCTGTAGGCCACTGCATCTCCTTATTCAAAGAAAAGACGATCTCCTTATCATTAGCCCTCAACCTCAACTCTCCTTTGAACACATCTATTAGAGCTCTCCCAGTTGCAAGGAATGGACGCCCCAAGATCAGAGGTGCACCATCCTTTTCATCCTCCATGTCAAGTACAAGGAAATCCACAGGAAAAGTCAAATTCGACACCTTCACTAGCACATCTTCAATCACTCCCTCGGGGTATGTCAACGACCGATCTGCTAACTGTAGGGCAACAGATGCAGGTTTCAACTCCCCCAAACTAAGCTTCTTGAACACTGATAAAGACATTAAATTTATACTGGCTCCTAAATCACACAGTGCTCTCCTAGATGGTCCTTTTCCAATCTCACAGGGAATGATGAAGCTCCCTGGATCCTTCAATTTCTCTGGAAGCTTTTTCTGAATAATAGAGCTGCAGTTCTCCGTCAAATTCACTGTCTCCACACTGTTAAGCTTCCTCTTTCTGGAGATAAGTTCCTTGATGAACCTTGAATAATGTGGCATCTCTTCCAATGCTTCCGAGAAAGGAATAGTGACTTGGACATCCCTCATAACATCAGCGAACTTACGAAACTTCTCATCAAGGCTCTTCGACAAGAATCTCTGAGGGAAAGGAATTGGTACCTTTGTTATCGGAAGTCCCAAACTATCTTTCTCGAATACCTGTTCCGCTTCTCTCAGTTTCTTCGCTCTCTGCCACTTTTTATCAGAAATTTCCAGATCAGATTGACTCTGTACAGAATTCGGACACGCAGAAAACCCCGGAGGACAGCTCGTCGGCTCGCTCGAGCCGAGCGATGGACAAACTGAGCCGAGCAGGGTTCCAACTGAACCGGAGGGACCTTCTGAACCGGCTGGTGGGCCGCTCGGCGGCGATTGATCCCGCTCGGCAGATGGCTCGGCCCGAGCGGATGGTCGAGCGGCGTCTTTTCCGTTCTGCTCCGCCCCTGTTTCGTTCTGCTTCTGTTCTGCTTCATGCTGTACAAGTTCTGTTACATCCTGCATTAGTGTTGTACCTTTATACTGCTTCCCGGACCTCAAAGTGATCGCATTTGCAGTCTCCTTCGGGTTTATTTCTGTATCTGAAGGAAACTTCCCCTTCTGAAACTGCACTTGCTGCTGATTTACTGTAGTGGAGATCTGCCCTATGTTATATGACAAACTCTTCAACTGCTTGTTCACTTCCTCATTCTGCTTTGTCATATTCGCGTCCATGAGAACAATGCAATTGTTAATCTTGTCAATATCTCCGTCAGTCTTCTTCATATACCTGGCCAACACATCATCAATACTGGACTTCCCTTCTTCAGTTTTAGCGCCATGATTAAAATTAGGAGGATATGGAACAGCATTATTCGGATTTGAATAAGAGAAGTTCTCATGCCTCTGATTCTGCCAATTGCCTCCTTGATTATTAGGACCTCCCCCTTGGATATTCCTCTGGTTAGAATTACCTTGAGGGTACCTATTTCCTTGCCAATTCTGAGGAGCTCTCGAACCTTGAAGACTCTGCCCCATAGCCCAATTAGCATCCTCGACCTCTTGAAGGTTCATCACTACATCATCACTTGCAGACCCTCGGTTGCCTCCCCCATTATTACCTGATATCAGAGTAATCAGGTTCTTATTCATCTGTTCCAATTGAGCGACAACCTTATCATTCTTATCAGCTTCAGAAAATTTCTCTTCAACCTTTGCAACTTTACCAAGTATATAAGTCCCTCGGATCCTCTCAGATGGCCAATCCCTTGAGTTCAAAGAGATATCATCAAACAATTTCTCTACTGCATTGGATGTCTTGCCAAAAATTGTTCCTCCAGCAGAAGCATCAACCAACACTCTCGATTCGTTGTCAAGGCCATTATAGAAGACACTGATGAGTTGAGACTTTTTGAATCCATGCTGTGGGCATCTCCTCAACGCATCAGTAAACCTTTCCCAAGCCTCCCCAAACGACTCATCTCTCCGCTGCTTGAATTGATTGATCTCCTGTTTCAGTAAAAGAACCTTTCCTGGTGGCATAAATCGATCCACGAACAACTGCTGCAACTCAGTCCAGTTTGAGCAACTGTCTCCCTTTAGCTTATCATACCACTCCCTTGCCTTATCAACCAATGAAAACTGAAAAAGCCTCATCTTCCATCTATCATTAGTAGCATCAGCAGCTTTCACTGTATCCATGTAGCTGTTGAAACGCTTAAGATGGCCATAGGGCTCATCAAAAACGCCTCCGGCAAAGGAGTTTTTCTCCACCATATGAATCAGGGCTGGCCTTATGTCGTTCGTTTCATCAGCTTGAATGACTCCAACTACGCCTGATCCTCCTAGATTGGTGGACTTGAATGTTTCTCGGATGACGATGTCATCCTCATCGACTCTATCTCCCATTGATGCTGTTTCAGGTTCTGTCTCAGATTCTGATTCAAACTCCGTTTCAGCCTCTTCTAGGATAGCCTGATTCTCAATCTGCACTTCTTCCTCCTCTAAAATTGCTTTAGGAGGTGCTTTGGTATTCTTTGATTTTACTCTTCTTTTCCTCGCAGAAGCTTCAATTTCCGGATCAAATTCAAGATCTTGTGCTCTCGTCTTTGACCTAGTTTGCATGCAACTTCAAGAAAAATCCAAAGTAAAACAATTAAATCCCAAAGAAAATATTCTAATTAACTAAGTAATAAAAGAAAATAAATAATTAAAACTGTCCCCGGCACAACGGCGCCAAAAACTTGATAGGCTTTTTCTATGCACTATAATTTAATCCTCAAGCATAAGGATGTCAATTGTAGCAACAAGTTCCCAAGTTAAATTATCGATCCCACTGAGACAGCTAATTATTTATTTTACAATGAATTACTAATTAATCAGAATTATGTAACCAAATTTCCAAGGTTTTGAAGTGAAATAATTAACTAAAATACGCAAATAATAAATTGCTGAATTATTAAAAGCAATAAAAATAAAAGCAAGTTCTAACCAAGAGATGACGAACAGTTCTAAGGTATCAGGTATTGACCAATTAATTTGGGTTATTAGACTTACGATTGTTCATTCATGCAGTTTTACTGAAAATACACCACATATCCCTGTTATCCCACCGAATATGATTCGATTCAAAGCTAACAGTCTAATCTGGTTTAAATCCTAAGGTGCGCAAATATTACCAAGCCTTATTCCTAGATACTAATCAAAGCAAGCAACAATACCTCCGGATGGTAAGCCTGACTAACAAGATATTTTCTGGAATTACTACAAGGTTCTATTCACTTCCTACTTGATTGTCTAATTGCATTGTTCCACTAAACAAATCAAGTATTTGATTAACCAGTTCATGAAATTAAAGTGCTTATAGCGGAGCTACTCTAATCTCTAACAGATAGACAATACCAATCATGAACGCACACAAGCTAACACAATAATCCAAGCATTATAGCGGATGTCATGAATGTATTATGAAGACGTTACGAAGCAGAAAAGCATGTCTTAGTAAAATAAGTAAAATCAAAAGCTCAACTGCATAAAATCCCAATCTTTGGTCTAAATCCCCAAATCAATTAAATCAATCCATCAAACCCTAGAACTGTATAGGAAATTAGCCCATGAGATTACAAGCAATCCTCATGGCTAAGCAATTCATAACAATAATCAAAGTAATAGAAAGGAATAGATAAGAATTGTGAAACCCTAGTGTAGGAGCAATCTCACGTTCCTTCTCCGTCTCTTCAATCGCTTGATTTTCCCTCAATTAGCACTTGAAACCCTTGTAGAATTGGATGGAGGATGAAATCAGATTATAATCTGATATGGGTGTGATAGGAGTGTGGATTGATGATGGTTTATGGCTGGGCTCTCTCCGATTAACGTCTCGATCTCCCTAATTGTTTCTAAGATGGATGCAGGGCTGTTTTCGCGACGAATCTGCTTCAGAATCGCGACTTGAGGGTATATATACGCTGCTGCATCGAACAGGTCTCGTCTGGGCCCGATTTTGGGCCGCTCGGCACCTTGCTCGGGCCGAGCTCATGGCCGAGCGGCCCCCAAACCAGCCGAGCAGCATATGGTTGGAATGGGGCCGTCGTGTGGGCTCTGAGGGACCCCAGCTCGGCTGGAAATTCGAACAAAAGTAATCCCGCTCGAGCCGAGCGGCCTCCCGAGCTGCGGAGACTGCACTGCGCGACTTCACCGTTTCGAGCATAACTTCTTCATACGGACTCCAATTTGAATGATTTTTGCGCTCACGCATTCCTCTTTTCCTTGGCTTTCTATCCATATAAAGAACTCTCAGAAAATCCAACATTTGAATATATAAAAAGTCATGCAAAGTGGCTGCTCGGTACAGCATGTGCGACGTTAGCACTTTGATCATAACTTTCTCGTTTGGAATCCAATTGGGGTGTTCTTTACGTCAAAATGACCCTCTCTTCTGTGGCTTTCCAACCATATATCACATGATTAATTTGGACTTCTACAAGAATACAGAAAATTTGTGCAACGTGGACTGTATTTTTCAGCATTCCTTCTCACTTTCACTCCTCATTCCAACTTTGAACTTTTGATCATGTTTTACCCTTCAAAACTCAACAAAACACCTTAGTAGCATCTTAATTATGCAAGATATGAAAACCATGTCATTCTATACGAAATCATGGCCACATTCTATCAAAAACGGTGTAATGTGAGACCTAAAATACGTGAAATTCCACTCTCAACAAAGAACCTCCAAGGTAACTCTCTAGTAGTATTTGAGTCACTTATTTAAATTTTCCTACCCTTTCCAAAGAGCCAACATTACAACCCAAAAATAAGTCCTTTGTGATCCTAGTACTTAGTTGATTATGAGTTGATTTTTGAGACCTTTGCCAAGCTTATGATTACGCGTGAATATGGATTGAGTATGAGCGTATACACTAACCTGTTAAGTGCAATTAGCACTTGAGTGAGAGAGTAAACACTTATCTTGTGAGCTAGATGACTTAGTACTCTGAATGGTATTATGATTGAGTGATGTTTTGCATGAATGATATGTATGATGCAGGATATACTTGTTTTTAAATTGATGAAGTTGCATGTGTAATATGTATTGTACTTGGTGATCTCGTGAATTATACACGACTCCTTGGTTTGATTGCGTTGCCTCGGGACGAGCAACATGTAAGTTTGGAGGTTTGATGAATGTGTAAATTCATGAATCTTGCGCCTGGATTTATGCTATTATGGAGTGTTTGAAGGATGAAATCGATTGAAAATCAATAAATATTGTGAAAAGGCATGAATCAGGGGTTGATAGAGCTACTTGAGTGGTTTTTCGAAGGAAATCAGAGTGGAAGTGTTAAATACGGAAGAAAGAAAGTCGAAGCCATCCGTTTGGGCAAAGCAGGAGTTTGATTGGACCTGAAGAAGGTCAATTCGACCTGCCTTTTAGGTCGAATTGGTGACACAACTTGTACAGAAGGTGGAATCGATCACGACTGAAGGATTCGACCTGGGCATCAGGTCGAATCGAGGTCGAATCGATTGGCTGGGATGCCGATTCGACCTCATCGCGTCAATTCGACCTGGTCAGTTGGTCGAATCGAATACCTGGGACTTATAGTAGGTTAATTCGACTTCCGATTCGACTTGTAGTGGTCAATTCGACCTGTTGTTGAGGTTGAATCGATGCTCCGGAACTTACCATATCCGTATTTTTACACCGTCAATGCGTGTGATCACTTAAAAATCCATGCCAAGCTCAATAGACGTGATTACAAGTATAAAAGAAGGCTTATGCAGCATCATAATATAATAGATTGATCATCTATCATACAAGGAGACGTGGAGACGTAGAGTTGGGAGGACATCGATCTTCCATCATCCGGAGGGGCTGTAACAGAGTTTCGCTGGAGATTCAAGTAAGATCGGTCCAACTAACCATGATTGTTCCTATATCAATCATGGGCTAGAGCCGCTTCGGTAGTTCTAGGGTTATGAAGGTTTCATGAGTTAATTGTGTGTAAACTCCGTACAACACTATTTGCGGTTTATTTTATATAAAATTGCGCCTTTTTAATCCATACTCACAGTCATTTTGTACATCAATAATTGTTGTGTCGAGTTTGAATACATAACTCAGTTATTGGTTGAGTGCGTTCACTGCTGAGCAGGGTTTTATATTATAATTCTAAGTGAAGGGATTCCAAAGTCTTATTAGAACTATAGGGATTCCAAAGTCTTATTAGAACTATCTTATATGAATAATTGTTAATTGAATCATATTCGGGTTAATAAGTAGGATAAAGAGTTTAACTTTATAGTACCTATAAAGGGAGATCAAATCGGGTTAGAGTACTAAGTGCACGAGAAATAATTGATTATGATAGTACCTAGAAAGGGGGTAAAGTATACATTTTGCTCCGAGGATATTCACACGTGTCATATGCATATTTACTTATGTCTATAGAGTAGATTTACATGGTTTAGTGATTCGTCCATAAACCACAAGGCAGAGTCGGACACCGTCACACGAAAGTATGAATTAATAAGTGGAACTGAATGACCTGACGAACTACCTATCATCTTACTTGATCACAACCTACTATCTCTTCTTCTTGTGGTCAACACGAAAGTATGAATTAATAAGTTATAAGTGTGTAAATTCACAAGTTTGGCGCTATGTTTTGTGCTAGTTTTGGAGAGTTTTGATGTGGAAATAGGTGGAAAACCTATATATATTGTGAATTAGCATGAATCAGGTGTTAGTGGAGCTATTTGAGTATTTTCTTAGCAAAAACGGAGTGAAAGAGCCAAGAATCGAAGAGACGGAGTCGAAGCCACGCGAACCGCCCAAGAAGTAGGTGGGTTCGACCTGGCTGGAGGAGGGTTCGACCTCTCTAGCAGGTCGAACCAACGTTGCTGGACGTACAGAGATTGATTTGACCACGACTCGGCTGGTTCGACCTGGCCATCAGGTTGAACCATGGTCGAACCAATTTGTAAGAAGGAGGATTCGACCACGACGTTTGGGTTCGACTTGCCAGTTGGTCGAATCGGGAGCGAGAATTGTCCAGTGCTGAGGTTCGAACTGGGGTTCAACCAAGGCCTAAGTGGTTCGACCTGTCCAGAAGGTCGAACCTATGCAGAATTCTTCCAGTAGTGGGGTTCGACCTGGGGTTCAACCTATGGCTAGGGGTTCGACCTGCTTGACGTGGTCGAACCTGTGTGCGAGAACTTACCTTATCCGGATTTTCGAGGCCGAAACGCGTGAGATCACTTAGAAAGCCCATTCCAAGCCCTAGAGACGTGATTACAAGTATAAAAGGAGGCTCATACAGAGAATAAAGAGAGCTTTTGATCGTCAATCGTAGGAGAGACAAGAGTAGAGGTGGTGATCCATCCGGAGGGCTGTGACAGAGGTTCGCTGAAGGTTCAAGTAAGAATGATCAATCTAACCATGATTGTTCCTAGATCAATCATGGGCTAGAACCACCTTGGTAGTTCTAGGGTTATGAAAGTTTCATGATGTAATTCGTGTTTCGTGTGTAAAACTCCGTACAACACTACCTGTGGTTTGTTTTATATAAGATTGCATATTTAATCCATACTCATAGTCGTTTTGTGCATCAATGATCGTTGTGTAGAGTCTGAATACATAACATGGTTATTGATTGAGTGCGTTCACTACTGAGCAGGGTTTATTGTTATAATTCTAAGTGAAGGGATTCCGAAGTATTATTAGAACTGTCTTATATAAATATTCATGAATTGAATTGAATTCGGGTTGATGAATAGGATGAAGAATATAACTTTATAGTACCTAAAAAGGGAGATCAAATCGGGTTAGATTCTAGACGTAGAAGATAATTGATTATGATAGTACCTAGAAAGGGGGGTGAAGCATATCTCTTGCTCCGATGTTATTCACACGTGTCAAGCGCATATTTACTTGTGTCTATAGAGTAAACTTGCATGGTCTAGTGATGCGTCCACAAACCACAGGGCAGAGTCGGACACCATTACATGAAAATACGAATTGCTAGTGAAACTGGATGACCCGACGAACTACCTATCATTCTTATTGATCACAACTCACTTTTCTCTACTCTTGCTATTTCTTTTGCTATTTCTTTTGTTATTTCGATTAGAAGTTATTATCCATTAAACATTTACAATTACCAACATAGTCTAAAATATACTAGAAGATAACAAAATTGATATTTATCCGTCCGGTGGGTTCGATATTGTAACTTGGTCATCTTCGCGACTACAATTGATATCCTTATACTTGAGGATTAATTTGTGTGTTGAGAAACCCCTATCAATAAGTATGAATACTTGTTAATTGAATAATATTCGGGTTAACAAGTAGGATAAAGAGTATAACCTCATAGTACCTATAAAGGAAGATAATATCGGGTTAGATTACTAAGTGCACGGGAAATAATTGATACTGATAGTACCTAAAAAGGGGGTGAATTATATCTCTTGCTCCGAGGATATTCACACGTGTCATACGCATATTTACTTGTGTCAATAGAGTGAACTTGCATGGTTTAGTGATGCGTCCATAGACCACAAGATAGAGTCGGACAACGCATGGAAGAGAGATTAATAAGTGAAACTGGATGACCCGAAGAACTACCTAATTTCTCACTTGATCACAGTCGTATTATTTCTATTGCTTGTTTATTTTCTTTGCTATTTTAATTACTTGTTATTTAGTTACTTAATAACAAAAATCAATTTGCCAACATAGTCTTAGTTAATTAGAATATAATTAAATTAATAATCATCCGTCCCTTGGTTCGATAATCACTTGGTCGCCTATCGAAACTACAATTGATATCCTTCATACTTGTGGATTATCTTGTGTGTTGAAAAAATGCCTATCAAATTCTTGGCGCCGTTGCCGGAAAAATCAAAACTAATCCAGAGAGTGTAATCACGTCAAGCACAACCTATCCTAACACATGTAATTATATCAATTCAAAACACGCAATCCATCATACCTTTCATTCATGCAAAAACATTAATCAATCACAATACTTCTACGAGTGCTGAGTCATCTAGCTCACGGGTAAGTGTTTACTCTATCTCTCAAGTGTAAAAGATGTACACTTCATGGGTTAAAAGAAATCTGGAATTTTCAAAAATAGAAGCAGCAAGAATCCGTTCGACCAAGCCTTGACTGGTCGAGCAAGGCCTCCTGGTTGTACAACATTACTTGTGGTTTATTTCATATAAGATTGTGCTTTTTAAATTCATACTCACAGTCGTTTTGTGCATCATTAACTATTATGTAGAGTCTGAATACATATCTTGGTTAACTTGATGGGCGTTTTCTCAACACACAAAATAATCCCCAAGTATGAAGGATATCAATTGTAGTTTCGATAGGCGACCAAGTGATTATCGAACCCAAGGGATAGATGATTATTAATTTAATTATATTCTAATTAACTAAGACTAAGTTGGCAAATTGGTTTTTGTTATTAAGTAACTAAATAACAAGTAATTAAAATAACAAAGAAAATAAACAAGCAATAGAGATAATATGACTGTGATCAAGTGAGAAATTAGGTAGTTCTTCGGGTGATCCAATTTTACTTATTAATCTCTCTTCCATGCATTATTGTCCGACTCTGCCTTGTGATCCATGGACGCATCACTAAACCATGCAAGTTCACTCTATAGACACAAGTAAACATGCGTATGACACTGTGAATATCCTCGGAGCAAGAGATATAATTTACCCCCCTTTCTAGGTACTATCAGTATCAATTATTTCCAATGCACTTAGTAATCTAACCCGATATGTTCTCTCTTTATAGGTACTATGAAATTATACTCTTTATCCTACTTATTAACCCGAATATTATTCAATTAACAAGTACTCATATAAGATAGTTCTAATAAGACTTTGGAATCCCTTCACTTAGAATTATAACATGTAATCCTGCTCAACAGTGAACGCACTCAAATAATAACCAAGATATGTATTCAGACTCTACATAACAGTTAATGATCCACAAAACGACTGTGAGTATGAATTTAAAAAGCACAATCTTATATGAAATAAACCACAAGTAGTATTGTACGGAGTTTACACATGAAAGACAAACTAACTCATAAAACCTTCATAATCCTAGAACTACCAAAGCGGTTCTAGCCCAATATTGACCTAGGAACAATCATGGTGGTTGGTAGGATCTTACCCATAGTCTTGAAAATTACAAGATAAATTAAGAAGCAAAGCAAACCCTAGATGCGGGTGCCATCACGACTATCTCTGTCTTGAATCTTCACTTGGTTCGACAGATGAACCTCCGGATGGTGGTAGGGTTTCGGTGATGAATAGATGATGAAGTGGTGTGTGTCTCTTTTCTCCTGCGAAAGCTCTTCTTTTATACTCATGGAACCTCCTTACAGGCATAGGATGGACTTTTTCTTGAGGCACACGTCAAATTTAGTAAAAGAAATCTGGAATTTCCAAAAATAGAAGCAGTGAGAATCCGTTCGACCAAGCCTTCACTGGTCGAGCAAGGCCTCCTGGTCGAGCAATGGTCGAGCAAGCCTTCTATAAGTTTTTGCATATTTTGCTCGACTAAGCCTCATCTGCTCGACCAAGAAGATGGTGGTCGAGCAACATCTCTTGGTCGAGCAAGCTCTCTGTGCGAATCTGCATATTTTGCTCGATTTGACCACCTTGTTCGACTAAAGTGATGCTGGTCAAACAAGGTCTTGAGGTCGAACAACCTTCGAAAATCACCTTAAAAATCATGTCTTCCAATTCTGAGCCCTTTTAATCTGTTTTCTTATACAAATATGCTCAAAAAGCCCTAGCATCATTTGATTTGTGACTTTTCCATAAACATACCAATTCATCTCAATGAAAGACTCAATCGTACTCAATTTCCACGCAAATCAGAGTCCAAAATACGTGAATTTACACTCTCATCAAACCCCCAAACTTACATGTTGCTCGTCCCGAGGCAACAAAAATAAAAACCAATCCAGAGAGTGTAATCACGAGATCAAGCACAACCTATCCTAACACATGTAATTATATCAATTCAATACACACAATCCATCATACCTTTCATTCATGTAAAAACATCAATCAATCACAATACTTCTACGAGTGCTGAGTCATCTAGCTCAGGTAAGTGTTTACTCTCTCTCTCTCAAGTGTAAAAGATGTACACTTCATGGGTTAGTATCGACACTCAATTTCAATTCATATACTCGCGTAACCATAAGCTTGACAAGGGTCTCAAAAATTCATTCATAACTATTTCAATACTAGGATCACAAAGGACTTGCATTTAGGTTGTAATGTTATCTCTTTGGTAAAGGTAGGAGAATATAGATAAGTAACTAAATTTACTAGTAAAGAAGTACCTTGGAGATTTGCTTTTCAATAGCTTCCTTCTTTTCTCCTTCGTCCTTCTTATGATCACTTCAATATACGCTTTCTCCATCTTCTCTTAGATCAACATCTTTTCTTCGCAGTAGAATACCAATTTTGGTGTTCTTCAAGTATAAGGGTACCAGTTTCGGGCACTACCCTTTCTAGCATTAGGGATACCAGTTTCAGGCACTATCCCTTGCAAGATTTAACCACTTGTCTCATGATTTTTGCTACACCAAATCTCTCCTTCCTATTCTTCTCCAATACTTCATATAGCATTTATTTACCTCCACTCTTTACTAGTAATAGGTGTTCAAGGCTTAAAAGGTAAACGACAATTTATTAAACGCTTGCCCAAGAAAAAGTTTAAAGGCTCAAAAGGGATTCCAATGATAATCATGTAATAAGGTAGGATAAATTTGGCTAAGTGACCTTAATCAACAACAATGGCCTAAGATAATTTCCTAGCATCTATCAATTATAGACTTCAAACAAGATTCCAAGCCAAGTTTTAGAATACGAGTATACAAACGACTCTCAAGAATAAACTATCATGCTTATAGCACGATCAAAATGCTCAAATCCTCACATGGTTAATAGAATCCTAAGCGCTCTTCAAAGCATGCAATCAACATCAATTTTCTATGAACTACAAGTAAAAATAGAACATGCTTGTCATCAACAAATCAACATGCATCAAAATAAGGCACATGCATAACATGAATAATCCTCAACACTAAACAATCCAAAGTAAATCCATGTAACATCTTCCAACAATCAATCACCCAATCATCATTACTCGACCGAACATCCAACGAATATCGTTGATAATGTTCATCTCCATCATCGCATGATCATTCTGATACCGCGTCCTCGTGATCTTTTGCGCTATTGCAGTCCACAACTCCTTCTTCTCCCCCCAATTTGTAATTTTGATGCCATAATCGGATGGCCTCCTCTTCTCCATCCTCATTTTCTTGACTATCTCACCCAGCGAAGGCGACTTAGGTCCCTTCCTCTTGGATGAAGAAGCAATCTCTTTTCCTACAAGAATAATACTTCAATACATACCAAAGAGATAGATATACTCATCCTAAGACTAACATGAATCCTACTCAAGACTTCAAATTCACGTGCTTCAAACAACTCAACCTCAAGTGTTCATTCAATCATAATCGCAACTATACATCAACACTTTCAATCAAGAATAATTGAAACTCTCTTAGTCTTAACACTACTCCACACAAGCATGCTTTCTACGTCATATAAACTTCAACCAAAATACTAGCATGTTCATCTTCCACCCTAAATTGCACCACAACAATACTCCAATTCAATGAGCCCATGTATATAAATCGAAATTAACCTCAAATCCATACTATACACACCATCAATTTCATAAAAATTCAACAATTCAATGTAAATCAAACCATGAAAATTCAAGTGAAATTTCAAATAAGAACTTCAACATTTCAACAATCAAATCCAACCAAAACTATGTTTAAATCACTCACCCATCTTCACTAAGCATAATCACTACAATTCAAGAGTAAAAAGTGAGGAGAAACATACCTTTATTAGACATGGTGTGCGTGTGGTGTTCGACAATGAAAACCCCAAAAATTCGAGTGACTAGCCCCAAATCGGGCTTGAAAACCCTCAAATTTGGATGTGGAAGTGTGTGGAAGGGTATATTAAAGTGTAGGGGAGAATTTGGAAAGAAGACTTACTGGTTGGAATCGGTGCTCAAGAGAAGGTGATGGGAGTATGTCGAACAAATTGAGAAAATAACCTTTTAAACTGATTCCGAACTCCGTTCGACGTGAGTGTATTAGTCGAACAAGGGGTGTAAGTCGAGCAACCTGGAACTGCCCTTTAAAATTGGCGTCGTTCGACCTCTGTTTGACCAAAATATGTTGGTCGAACAAGTGCTGGAAGTTGAGCAACCTGCCTAGTCGTGCCCCCTGTTCTTCTCTATCCTGCTCGACCTTCGTTCGACTCACAGTCTTTGATCGAGCAACCCTTGCTTGGTCGAACAAACTCTCTGTAAGATTTGCACATTTTGTTCGACCAGTGCTCGACCACGACACCTTAGTCGAACAACATGGTCCAGGTCGAACAAGCTCTCTTGAAGATTTGCACATTTTGTTCGACTACTGTTCGAGTTCCCAATTTAGTCGAACAACCTTGTCCAGGTCGAACATCCCTACTGGAAGAATTATGTATTTCGTTCGACCATTGCTCGATCAAACAGCGTGGTTGAACAACTTCCTGGAAGTCGAACAACCTCCCGAACTCCATAAACTTCATACTTTTCTCGTATTTTCCTGCAACAATTAAACTATAGGACAGCATCAAGTATCAAGATAGTAATTTCTAAGCTCGAGAACTACTTTCAGACTATATAACATCAAGTGTAACTCCGCAACGACACTTAAAAACAAAACACCACTAAACACTATGCAAATTGAAAAAAATTGATACATCAAAACCGGTTAAAGTTGTAATATACTGCAAAAAATCAACTCCCCTAGCAAACGTTACAAAGAAAGATTATACTCTCCGTGCTACGATGAGGTAAGTACATCACACCCCCCCAAACTTAGTAGAAACTATAGTGGAAACTAAGTTTGCAAAAAGATGTAATTTTCGAATAATATGCATGTCAAATATAAAAATATCATAATCATACCAATGAAAATAAAATAATAAAATGGGAGGGAAAGCCCCCAACAAGCACTCTTGTTTAATGTCGTAGAGTCACGACGGTACCAATCTAGTGCAAAGTATCTTCTAAGACGACGCAAGCATCATCCGGTAACTTGTAATGCATCAAATGATGCCCATTCGCCATGATAATGTCCCCATCTTTGTCCATAAGCTCAAAACTCCCCCTCCGCAGGCTCTATGGATAATGAACGGCACCGTCCACTTCGATTTCAATTTCCCTGCGAAGAGCTTCAAACGAGAGTTAGAAATATCAAGGTATCATATTTGTAGCAGTGACCCAAGATGGGAATCAGAGCGTGTTTCCCCTTGCCATTGGAGTATGAGACATTGAGAATAACAACTCCTGGACATGGTTCATGGAAAGGTTGAAGAAAACATATGGATCACCAGATGGACTACTGATCATGTCGGACGGTCACAAAAGTATTGCTCATGCGGTACAAACTGTGCTCCCTACTGCACAACACGGTTTATGCTATGTTCATCTTAAGAAGAAAATGATGGGTTTCGGAGAGCAAGTTCTTTACCAATTTGGCAAGGCGATGTACACATAGTTTGAAAGAATTTCAAGAGTATGTATAACATCTGCACACCTTTTCACCCACAAGTTTATTTTACCTACTGACTAATACATTATACGCTAATATACAATAGTTGTATGAAAAAGCTGCGCAATCATAACTCCAGGAGGTTGATGGATGTTATCGATGAACTTGGTCTTGATAGGTGGACGAGAGTGCACTGTCCAGTGAGCCGGTTCAAGTTCATGACATCAAATGCAGCTGAATCCTATAACTCAGCACTCTTATGGGCACGAAAATTGCCACTATGCGTGATGCTTGAGGTAGCCCGTACAATCACCGAGAAATGGTTTTACGAGCACAAGATAGAGGCTCGCAGGATCACCTCGTTTTATGTAGCAGACTGCATAAGGATCTAGTTGACAAAATGCGTGAAGCCAAAAAGTTAGACATGGAAGGCTTAACAAAAACCATGTTTAAGGTTTACAAAGGTAAATATGATTGGGTTGTCGACTTTCAAGCAAGAGAATGCTCCTGTGGGGAGTTTCAGTTTGCGAAAATCCCATGTTTGCATGCTTTAAAGGTCATCGAGTGAGTACTCCGCCTTTTCTTATTAGATTACATCACACTTTCATTTTCTCTATTTAATTTTCATTTTTTTCCTTTATTATAGTAAATTGGGTTTGCCCACCAGTTCTTTTGTTTCGCATTCTTATCATCATGACAGCATCGTCGGTATGTGGTCTGGGGTTGTCATGCCCGTTCCCCATCCAGAAAAGTGGGTCATGCCTGACGAGGTTGCTGCTTTGTGTGTTATTAAGCCCCTTTCACATTCACATGCAGGGCGTCCAAGAATGTCGCGAATGCGTTCAGGAATTGAACGACGGAGACGACAGCCTAAGAAATGTCTAATTTGTGACGAGATAGGCCACTCAAGTCGTATGTGACCCCAGATTCGTAATGGTAATCAACCGGGAATAAATTGACAAAGGTTATCTCCAAATTTATGGCTCTGTTTATTATAAATTATTATTGTATGCTTGATATTTTGTGAAGCCTCACTTTATAATGTTCATTAAAATAATTTTAAAGATAATAGGCATTATAGTTCGATTTTCCCCAGCATTAATACTTAACAAATATAATATCAAAGATACACTCGGTCTATAATAAATCACGCAACAATTTAACACCCACTAGATCTCAGATGGGAGTTTTGAGGTTTGTATTTAATTAAATAATAATTTAAACTAATATTCAATTATAATGATTCAAATTAGACACCACTCGGTCACTAATACTTTAATTTTTATTTCCCATTTATATATGTGCATGCACTCGGTCACTCGGTCTCTCCTTATAAAATGTGCATGCACTCGATCTTATACTTTATACTTAAAAATACTCAGTCACTCAATCACTAATACTTTGATTAAACACCACTCGGTCACTCGGTCACTAATACTTTGATTCTTATTTCCCATATATGTGCATGCACTCGGTCTCTTTTTATAAATTGTGCATGTACTCGGTCTTATACTCTTATTATATAGCATTAAAGTTCAAATTAAACAAGCACTCGGTCAGTCAGTCAATAATACTTTAATTTTTATTTCCCATATATGTGCATGTACTCTTCTTCTTTACTTCATATTTAAAAAATATTTCAAGTCAATTGTTTAATTAGAAATGAATACCACTCGGTCAGTAATGGTCACTTTTGTCTTGTTTTGTAGGCTGACATTAACTGACACTAACACAGTAGGGGTAACATGGTAAAATTAGCTTAAAAGTGGGCATTTTTGTTAAATTTTAATCAAACTAGGCATTTTTGCAAATCACGTGATCAAAGTGGGCAACATACCACAATTCTCCAATATTAAATTAACTTTGCCCCACTTCCGCCAAATTGGTCAAAGCATGAAATTACAATCATAGTAAACAACACAGCAGATCTGATTCAGAATCTATACAACTAGTCGGCAGAACCATTAAGTAAATTCTACATATTTCAACATATATAATCATCTTTTGAAAGAAAATTTCTCATTCGCTAGATATTTTCATTGCACCCAACTAAAAAGATAAAATTGAACACTCCTGTGAACTAATGTTTGGACAGCCAATAACTTGTATGGTTGGCACTTAAAAATAATTCAAAATTCCGTTGCAAGAGTGTCAATTAGGATGTGGCATTAAAAAACTCCTATTAACTTAGATGACAGAGCCACTAAATACAAGAATAAATAATGATAATTATTTTTCACATTAAGTACATATTCGCATGCTTAGTGTCTAAATACACTATCCTGCATCATCAAACATAATAGAACTCCTACACGATTGGAAGACTGGAGCTGAGAGAATGGTAGCAAAGGAAGAATAGAACAATGGTGGACTAGAATCCTTTGTTGTAAGACAAATTTATTAAACAATATCATTACAGAGGATAAACACTGTCTTTATGAAATATGCACTGACATCGAATTTGCACAACAAGCGACCACATTTGTTAAATAAAAAGCAGCAGAAAAAAAAGTATCACCATTCCATAAACTCCTAAGAGTCAAACAAGGATTTGGTTGGTTTGAAATTGGGATTGATAATTGTTGATAACCAGTTCTTAACCTTAGCTTAGGTGATAATCGAGACTGATTAAACACAAAGGATATTCGGAATGATTAGTCGAGCTGTTAATTAGATAGAATGAGGAATAGTGTAGCTAGCTAGTTGCACGTAAATCAAGTCAGAGAGTTGGCATGGTGTCCATTACTTGTCCAATTTTCCCCTTTTCCTTCCCATGTACACAATGTGGGGGCTATTTATAGGCAAAAAAGCCTAGGGGGTGTAATCATTATGTCTATAGTTGTAGACCCCTAGCCTTCATGAGTCACCACCCTCTAGTGTTGCCAAACCAGCCAGCTGCCACCTAAACCTGGACACGTGGTGTGATGGTGCTCAGTGTAGTTTGCATGATTCAGCCGAGGTGAGCCACCTTAGCTGGTCAAGCCGAGCTGAACCACCTAAGCTGAGGTCGATTGAATTGAGCTAGCAAGGTTGACCTACTTGAGCTAGGCCAGCTAAGCTGAACCAGCCTGGCTAGGCTACTTGAGCTGAGGTTGATTGAGTTGACCAAGTGGAGCTAAACTAGCTGAGCCGGACCACCTGAGTTGAGGTCGATTGTGTTGAGCAAGATGGGCTGAACTAGCCGTGCTAGGTCAGCTAGGCTGAGCTGACTGAGCTAGACCATAGATTGAACGGAAGGTCTCTTAGTCGAACAGCCTTGCGCAGTCCCACAGTTTTGAGCATAACTTTCACATTCGAACTCTGATTTGAGTGATTTTTGCGCCAAAGCTCCCTGGTGGAGGTGATGAAGTCAAGCTCCAGGTGGAGGTGATGAACTCCCAGGTGGAGGTGATGAAGTCAAGCTCCAGGTAGAGGTGATGTCCAGCTCCAGGTGGAGGTGATGTAGGCTAGCTCCAAGTGGAGGTGATGAAGACTAGCTCCTGGTGGAGGTAAAGTCTAGCTCCAGGTGGAGGTGATGAACTCAAGCTCCAGGTGGAGGTGATGTCTAGCTCCAAGTGGAGGTGATATAGGCTAGCTCCAGGTGGAGGTGATGAAGACTAGCTCCTGGTGGAGGTAAAGTCTAGCTCCAGGTGGAGGTGATGAACCCCTAGGTGGAGGTGATGAACTCACCGGTGGAGGTGATGAAGTCAAGTTCCAGGTGGAGGTGATGAAGATTAGCTCCTGGTGGAGGTGAAGTCAAGCTCCGGGTGGAGGTGATGTAGACTAACTCCAGGTGGAGGTGATGAACTCCCTGGTGGAGGTGATGAAGTCAAGCTCCAGGTGAAGGTGATGAACTCCCAGGTGGAGGAGATGAAGTCAAGCTCCAGGTGGAGGTGATGTCTAGCTCCAGGTGGAGGTGATGTAGGCTAGCTCCAGGTGGAGGTGATGAAGACTAGCTCCTGGTGGAGGTGAAGTCTAGCTCCAGGTGGAGGTGATGAACTCCCAGGTAGAGGTGATGAAGTCAAGCTCTAGGAGGAGGGGATATCTAGCTCCAGGTGGAGGTGATGTCTAGCTCTAGGTGGAGGTGATGAACTCCCAGGTGGAAGTGATCCCCAGTGGAGGTGATGAAGTCAAGCTCCAGGTGGAGGTGATGAAGACTAGCTCCTGGTGGAGATGAAGTCAAGCTCCGAGTGGAGGTGATGAACTCCCTGGTGGAGGTGACGAAGTCATGATCCAGGTGGAGGTGATGTCCAGCTCCAGGTGGAGGTGATGTCTAGCTCCAGGTGGAGGTGATGAACTCCCCAGTGGAGATGATGAAGTCAAGCTCCAGGTGAAGGTGATGAGCTCCCAGGTGGAGGTGATGCAGTTAAGCTCCAGGTGGAGGTGATGTCCAGCTCCAGGTAGAGGTGATGTAGGCTAGCTCCAGGTGGAGGTAATGAAAACTAGCTCCTGGTGGAGGTGAAGTCTAGCTCCAGGTGAAGGTGATGAACTCCCCGGTGGAGGTGA
This sequence comes from Pogostemon cablin, assembly GCA_023678885.1. NCBI lineage: Eukaryota > Viridiplantae > Streptophyta > Magnoliopsida > Lamiales > Lamiaceae > Pogostemon > Pogostemon cablin. Next base: position 36,211,358 of record CM042951.1, read on the forward strand.
TGAAGACTAGCTCCTGATGGAGGTGAAGTCCAGCTCCAGGTGGAGGTGAAGAACTCCCCGGTGGAGGTGATGAAGTCAAGCTCCAAGTGAAGGTATCGTCTAGCTCCATGTGGAGGTGATGTAGGCTAGCTCCAGGTGGAGGTTATGAAGACTAGCTCCTGGTAGAGGTGAAGTCTAGCTCCAGGTGGAGGTGATGTAGGCTAGCTCCAGGTGGAGGTGATAAAGACTAGCTCCTGGTGGAGGTGAAGTCTAGCTCCAGGTAGAGGTGATGAACTCCCCGGTGGAGTTGATGAAGTCAAGCTCCAGGTAGAGGTGATGTCTAGCTCCAGGTGGAGGTGATGTCTAGCTCCAGGTAGAGGTGATGTAGGCTAGCTCCAGGTGGAGGTGATGAAGACTAGCTCCTGGTAGAGGTGAAGTCTAGCTCCAGTTGGAGGTGATGAACTCCCAGGTGGAGGTGATGAACTCCCCGATTGAGGTGATGAAGTCAAGCTCCAGGTGGAGGTGATGAAGACTAGCTCCTGGTGGAGGTGAAGTCAAGCTCCGGGTGGAGGTGATGTAGACTAACTCCAGGTGGAGGTGATGAACTCCCAAGTGGAGGTGATGAAGTCAAGCTCCAGGTGAAGGTGATGAACTCCCAGGTGGAGGAGATGAAGTCAAGCTCCAGGTGGAGGTGATGTCTAGCTCCAGGTGGAGGTGATGTAGGCTAGCTCCAGGTGGAGGTGATAAAGACTAGCTCCTGGTGGAGGTGAAGTCTAGCTCCAGGTAGAGGTGATGAACTCCCCGGTGGAGTTGATGAAGTCAAGCTCCAGGTAGAGGTGATGTCTAGCTCCAGGTGGAGGTGATGTCTAGCTCCAGGTAGAGGTGATGTAGGCTAGCTCCAGGTGGAGGTGTTGAAGACTAGCTCCTGGTAGAGGTGAAGTCTAGCTCCAGTTGGAGGTGATGAACTCCCAGGTGGAGGTGATGAACTCCCCGATTGAGGTGATGAAGTCAAGCTCCAGGTGGAGGTGATGAAGACTAGCTCCTGGTGGAGGTGAAGCCAAGCTCCGGGTGGAGGTGATGTAGGCTAGCTCCAGGTGGAGGTGATGAACTCCCCGATGGAGGTGATGAAGTCAAGCTCCAGGTGGAGGTGATGAACTCCCAGGTGGAGGTGATGAAGTCAAGCTCCAGGTGGAGGTGATGTCCAGCTCCACGTGGAGGTGAAGTCAAGCTCCGGGTGGAGGTGATGTAGGCTAGCTCCAGGTGGAGGTGATGAACTCCCCGGTGGAGGTGATGAAGTCAAGCTCCAGGTAGAGGTGATGAACTCCCAGGTGGAGGTGATGAAGTCAAGCTCCAGGTGGAGGTGATGTCCAGCTCCAGGTAGAGGTGATGTAGGCTAGCTCCAAGTGGAGGTGATGAAGACTAGCTCTTGGTGAAGGTGAAGTGTAGCTCCTGGTGGAGGTGATGAACTCCCAGGTAGAGGTGATGAAGTAAAGCTCCAGGTGGAGGTGATGTCTAGCTCCAGGTGGAGGTGATGTAGGCTAGCTCTAGGTGGAGGTGATGAAGACTAGCTCCTGATTGAGGTAAAGTCTAGCTCCAGTGGAGGTGATGAACCCCTAGGTGGAGGTGATGAACTCCCGGTGGAGGTGATGAAGTCAAGCTCCAGGTGGAGGTGATGAAGACTAGCTCCTGGTGGAGGTGAAGTCAAGCTCCGGGTGGAGGTGATGTAGGCTAGCTCCAGGTGGAGGTGATGAACTCCCCGGTGGAGGTGATGAAGTCAAGCTCCAGGAGAAGGTGATGAGCTCCCAGGTGGAGGTGATGCAGTCAAGCTCCAAGTGGAGGTGATGTCTAGCTCCAGGTGGAGGTGATGTAGGCTAGCTCCAGGTGGAGGTGATGAAGACTAGCTCCTGGTGGAGGTGAAGTCTAGCTCCAGGTGAAGGTGATGAACTCCCCGGTAGAGGTGATGAAGACTAGCTCCTGATGGAGGTGAAGTCCAGCTCCAGGTGGAGGTGATGAAGTCAAGCTCCAGGTGAAGGTATTGTCTAGCTCCAGGTGGAGGTGATGTAGGCTAGCTCCAGGTGGAGGTTATGAAGACTAGCTCCTGGTAGAGATGAAGTCTAGCTCCAGGTGGAGGTGATGTAGACTAGCTCCAGGTGGAGGTGATGAAGACTAGCTCCTGGTGGAGATGAAGTCTAGCTCCAGGTGGAGGTGATGAACTCCCCGGTGGAGGTGATGAACTCAAGCTCCAGGTAGAGGTGATTTCTAGCTCTAGGTGGAGGTGATGTCTAGCTCCAGGTAGAGGTGATGTAGGCTAGCTCCAGGTGGGGGTGATGAAGACTAGCTCATGGTGGAGGTGAAGTCTAGCTCCAGGTGGAGGTGATGAACTTCCAGGTAGAGGTGATGAACTCCCCGGTTGAGGTGATGAAGTCAAGCTCCAGGTGGAGATGATGAAGACTAGCTCCTGGTGGAGGTGAAGCCATGTTCCGGGTGGAGGTGATGTAAGCTAGCTCCAGGTGGAGGTGATGAACTCCCCGGTGGAGGTGATGAAGTCAAGCTCCAGGTGGAGGTGATGAAGTCAAGCTCCTGGTGGAGGTGATGTCCAGCTCCAGGTGGAGGTGAAGTCAAGCTCCGGGTGGAGGTGATGTAGGCTAACTCCAAGTGGAGGTGATGAACTCCCCGGTAGAGGTGATGAAGTCAAGCTCCAGGTGGAGGTGATGAACTCCCACGTGGAGGTGATGAAGTCAAGATCCAGGTGGAGGTGATGTCCAGCTCCAGGTGGAGATGATGTAGGCTAGCTCCAAATGGAGGTGATGAAGACTAGCTCCTGGTGGAGGTGAAGTCTAGCTCCAGGTGGAGGTGATGAACTCCCAGGTGGAGGTGATGAAGTCAAGCTCCAGGTGGAGGTGATGTCTAGCTCTAGGTGGAGGTGATATAGGCTAGCTCCAGGTGGAGGTGATGAACCCCTAGGTGGAGGTGATGAACTCCCCGGTGGAGGTGATGAAGTCAAGCTCCAGGTGGAGGTGATGAAGACTAGCTCCTGGTGGAGGTGAAGTCAAGCTCCGAGTGGAGGTGATGAGGCTAGCTCCAGGTGGAGGTGATTGATGAGAGTGAAAATAAGCGTATTTTAATATCCAATTTAACACCTTTTTGATTGATATTGTAGTCTTATATGAGCACAAATGTCTGAACGGGAAGTGTGATACATGGTTGGAAAGCCACTGAAGAGAGGGTCATTTTGGCGTAAAGAACATCCCATTCGGAGTCCGAACGAGGAAGTTATGAGCAAAGTGGTGACGCCGCACGAGCTGTGCGAACAGAATTGCAGTGCTACTTTCCATGGCCTGTTACATATTCAATTCTTGGAGTTTTTGTGATTTCTTTTTATGGATAGAAAGCCAAGGAAGAGAGGATCGCGTGAGCGCAAAAATCATTCAATTCGGAGGTTGGATTTGAAAGTTATACGCGAAACGGGGAGACTGCGCAAATTCAGTAGCAGGGTTCGACCTGTGGTTCGACCTGTGGCAAGTGGTTCGACCTGTTTGACGAGGTCGAACCTACATGCGGGAACTTACGTATTTTCAAGGCCAAAACGCGTGGGATCACTTGAAAAGCCCATTCCAAGCCCTAGAGACGTGATTACAAGTATAAAAGGAGGCTCATGCAGTCAAGAAAAACGTCACCAATCACCGAGGAGAGGCCACAACCATACAACACCCCACAAGGGGGGATCACCCCCCATCCATCATCCACTTCCTTTCCTCCATCCATCCATCACTTTGAAGATTCGTTTGTGGAATCAAGAGGAGAACCAAGAGGAGGATTCAAGATGGAGAAGGGCATGAAGACGCCATATCAAGGGTTTATTCGTTTCCTAATTTATCTTGTATTTTCCGGACATCCGGGTAAGATCTATCCAACACCCATGATTGTTCTTCAAAACATCATGGGCTAGAGCCTTTTTGGTAGATTTAGGAGTTTGAAGGTTTTATCTAATTAATTGAACTTTCATGTATACACTCCGTACAACACTACTTGTGGATTTATTTTATATATGATTGTGCTTTCTTAATCCATATTCACGGTCGTTTTGTGCATCTTCAATTGGTATATAGAGTCTGAATATATATCTTGGTTGTAGATTGAGTGCGTTCACCGCTGAACATGATTCCATGTTATGATTCTAAGTGAGGGGACTCCGAAGCTTCATTAGAACAATCTTATATGAATACTTATTAATTGAATTGAATTCGGGTTAATAAGTAGGATAAAGAGGATAATTTCATAGTACCTATAAAGGGAGATCATATCGGGTTAGAGTACCAATCCTAGGGGGAAATAATTGATACTGATAGTACCTAGAAAGGGGGGTGAAATTATATATCTTCCTCCGAGGTTATTCCACACGTGTTACACGCATGTTTACTTGTGTCTATAGAGTAGATATGCATGGTTTAGTGATGCGTCCATATTCCACAAGGCAGAGTCGGACATTGACACATGGAAGAGAAGTTAAGTAGTGAAACTGGATTATCCTAGAGCTACCTATTCTCCTACTTGATCCACTTTCGTATTCTTCAAGTGATATTTATTTTATTTGTTATTTTAATTACTTGTTTATTAGTTTAATAATTCTAAACCTCAAACTATATTGCCACACTTGTCTTAATTAATTTAGTAAATAATTAACTTGATAATACGCCGTTCCTTGGGTTCGATATTCACTTGGTCACCTTTCGAGACTACAATTGATATCCTTATACTTGAGAATTATTTTGTGTGTTGAGAAAATGCTCATCAGTGATGAACTCCCCGGTGGAGGTGATGAACTCCCAGGTGGAGGTGATGAAGTCAAGCTCCAGGTGGAGGCGATGTCTAGCTCCAGGTGGAGGTGTTGTAGGCTAGCTCCAGGTGGAGGTGATGAAGACTAGCTCCTGGTGGAGGTGAAGTCTAGCTCCAGGTGGAGGTGATGAACTCCCAGGTGGAGGTGATGAAGTCAAGCTCCAGGTGGAGGGGATGTCTAGCTCCAGGTGGAGGTGATGAACTCCCAGGTGGAAGTGATGAACTCCCCAGTGGAGGTGATGAAGTCAAGTTCCAGGTGGAGGTGATGAAGACTAGCTCCTGGTAGAGATGAAGTCAAGCTCCGGGTGGAGGTGATGAACTCCCCGGTGGAGGTGATAAAGTCAGGCTCTAGGTGGAGGTGCTGTCTAGCTCCAGGTGGAGGTGATGAACTCCCCGATGGAGATGATGAAGTCAAGATCCAGGTGAAGGTGATAAGCTCCCAGGTGGAGGTGATGCAGTCAAGCTCCAGGTGGAGGTGATGTCCAGCTCCAGGTGGAGGTGATGTCCAGCTCCAGGTAGAGGTGATGTAGGCTAGCTCCAGGTGGAGGTGATAAAGACTAGCTCCTGGTGGAGGTGAAGTCTTGCTCCAGGTGAAGGTGATGAACTCCCCGGTGGAGGTGATGAAAACTAGCTCCTGATGGAGGTGAAGTCTAGCTCCAAGTGGAGGTGATGAACACCTCGGTGGAGGTGATGAAGTCAAGCTCCAGGTGAAGATATTGTCTAGCTCCAGGTAGAGGTGATGTAGGCTAGCTCTAGGTGGAGGTTATGAAGACTAGCACCTGGTGGAGGTGAAGTCTAGCTCCAGGTGGAGGTGATGTAGGCTAGCTCCAGGTGGATGTGATAAAGACTAGCTCCTTGTGGAGGTGAAGTCTAGCTCCAGGTGTAGGTGATGAACTCCCCGGTGGAGGTGATGAACTCTCCTGATGGAGGTGAAGTCTAGCTCCAGGTGGAGGTGATGAACTCCCCGGTGGAGGTGATGAACTCAAGCTCCAGGTGAAGGTATTGTCTAGCTCCAGGTGGAGGTGATGTAGGCTAGCTCTAAGTGGAGGTTATGAAGACTAGCTCCTGGTGGAGGTGAAGTCTAGCTCCAGTTGGAGGTGATGTAGCCTAGCTCCAGGTGGAGGTGATGAAGACTAGCTCCTGGTGGAGGTGAAGTCTAGCTCCAGATGGAGGTGATGAACTCCCAGGTGGAGGTGTAAACTCCCCGGCGGAGGTGATGAAGTCAAGCTCCAGGTGAAGGTGATGAGCTCCCAGGTGTAGGTGATGCAGTCAAGCTCCAGGTGGAGGTGATGTAGTCTAGCTCCAGGTGGAGGTGATGAGCTCCCAGGTGGAGGTGATGCAGTCAAGCTCCAGGTGGAGGTGATGTCCAACTCCAGGTGGAGGTGATGTCCAGCTCCAGGTAGAGGTGATGTAGGCTAGCTCCAGGTGGATGTGATGAAGTCTAGCTCCTAGTGGAGGTGAAGTCTAGCTCAAGGTGTAGGTGATGAACTCCCCGGTGGAGGTGATGAAGACTAGTCCTGATGGAGGTGAAGTCTAGCTCCAGGTGGAGGTGATAAACACCCCGGTGAAGGTGATGAAGTCAAGCTCCAGGTGAAGGTATTGTCTAGCTCCAGGTGGAGGTGATGTAGGCTAGCTCCAGGTGGAGGTTATGAAGACTAGGTCCTTGTGGAGGTGAAGTCTAGCTCCAGGTGGAGGTGATGTAGGCTAGCTCCAGGTGGAGGTGATGAAGACTAGCTCCTGGTGGAGGTGAAGTCTAGCTCCAGGTGAAGGTGATGAACTCCCCGGTGGAGGTGATGAACACTAGCTCCTGATGGAGGTGAAGTCTAGCTCCAGGTGGAGGTGATGAACTCCCCGGTGGAGGTGATGAAGTCAAGATCCAGGTGAAGGTATTGTCTAGCTCCAGGTGGAGGTGATGTAGGCTAGCTCCAGGTGGAGGTTATGAAGACTAGCTCCTGGTGGAGGTGAAGTCTAGCTCCAGATGGAGGTGATGTAGGCTAGCTCCTGGTGGAGGTGATGAAGACTAGCTCCTGGTGGAGGTGATGAACTCCCAGGTGGAGGTGATGAACTCCCCGGTGGAGGTGATGAAGTCAAGCTCCAGGTGAAGGTGATGAGCTCCCAGGTGGAGGTGATGCAGTCAAGCTCCAGGTGGAGGTGATGTCCCGCTCCAGGTAGAGGTGATGTAGGCTAGCTCCAGGTGGAGGTGATGAAGACTAGCTCCTGGTGGAGGTGACGTCTAGCTCCAGGTGGAGGTGATGAACTCACCGGTGGAGGTGATAAAGTCAAGCTCCAGGTGGAGGTGATGTCCAGCTCCAGGTGGAGGTGATGTAGACTAGCTCCTGGTGGAGGTGAAGTCAAGCTCCGGGTGGAGGTGATGTAGGCTAGCTCCAGGTGGAGGTGATGAACTCCCATGTGGAGGTGATGAAGTCAAGCTCCAGGTGGAGGTGATGAACTCCCAGGTGGAGGTGATGAAGTCAAGTTCCAGGTGGAGGTGATGTCTAGCTCCAGGTGGAGGTGATGTAGGCTAGCTCCAGGTGGAAGTGATGAAGACTAGCTCCTGGTGGAGGTGAAGTCTAGCTCCAGATGGAGGTGATGAACTCCCAGGTGGAGGTGATGAACTCCCCGGTGGAGGTGATGAAGTCAAGCTCCAGGTGAAGGTGATGAGCTCCCAGGTGGAGGTGATGCAGTCAAGCTCCAGGTGGAGATGATGTCCAGCTCCAGGTAGAGGTGATGTAGGCTAGCTCCAGGTGGAGGTGATGAAGACTAGCTCCTGGTGGAGGTGACGTCTAGCTCCAGGTGGAGGTGATGAACTCCCCGGTGGAGGTGATGAAGTCAAGCTCCAGGTGGAGGTGATGTCCAGCTCCAGGTGGAGGTGATGTAGACTAGCTCCTGGTGGAGGTGAAGTGTGAGGTGTTGAACTATTTGAAGTCAGCTTCTCCTTCCTCATCTTCAACACCATTGCCAGCTCATATTGCAGAGGCGATGACAGTAGTTCCTAGAGCCTGGACGAAGGAAATTGTGACTTGGGTTCCCAAACTTGGAGCGGTAGATTCCAGCATGGCATCTCTGACTTATTTTGGCAAAGCATTGGGGATAATGACTCACGTCGCGGAACAATGCCACAAGCAGGAGGATGAGATTTCTAGGTTGAGGTCTGAATCCACAACCATCGAAGATTTGAGATCCGAGGTAAAAGCATTGAAGGTTGAGAGAAACAAACTAAAGGAGGAGAACCAGCTTATCTCCTCACAGCACACAACTTTGATAGCATCTCAGGAGTCCATTACCAAGGATTTGGAGGCCACTAAGATTCAGTTGCAGCAGGCTAATTCTCGGATTATTGCCATAGAGAAAGAAGCAGAGGGGAGAGTTGCTGCTGCCATAGCAGTAGCTGATGCGGTGGTGGAGGAGAGGGAAAAGGCAGCAGTTAAGGACTATGAAGATAACATATTGCCCGATTTTGGTTTTAAGAGTTACGTGATGGCTTTCACAGCGGCAGCGAAGGCACTTTTAGAGAACAACCCTGATTTTGATCTCGAACCATTACGTAATAATCTGCGAACTTTCATCCGCAAGAATCCTCCGAGCCTAAATAATAACTTGAAACTTGAGTTTGAGCCCCTTGGCACTGAGCATGAGTTCCTTGTATCTCCCCAGGTAAATGAAGAGGATGTTCTTATGGTATCAATGGAGCTGGAATCCATCTTGACAGCAGATCCCACACCACCAAGAGCGGGTAATATTGGAGTAGAAAATGAAGAGTATGATCCCATTAACCCTACGATGTAGTTGTAGGGTTAATTAGTTGGACTATTTCATAACTCTTAACTTGTTATCACGTTTGCATAGCCTTTTCCATGTAAGGGCTTATTAGTAGGACTTTTGTTGAACATTTTGTGCTCGGTAACTTCTTCATGAGTTGGGAATTGAATTTATTTTTCATGTTTGATTGACATGTTCTTGTGTACCTCGATATTCATTCAACTTAGGTTGAGACTAGCTCGACTCATCTGTGAATATTATCGAAGTGTTTGACTTAGATCGAGGTTACCTCGATTCATCTGCGAACTTGAGTCGATGATTGTTCAACTTAGACCGAGGCAAGCTCGGTTCATTTGTGAACTTGAGTTGTATTGAGTTTGATCTGGCCTTATTAATATCGACTCTTGTTCAACTTAGATCAAGGCTAGCTTGACTTATTTGTGAACATGGTCGATGATTGTTCGACTTAGACCGAGGTCAGCTCGATTCATCTGCGAACTTTATTTATATTGAGCTTGGCTAGTGGTTGTTACTATCCCAACTTAAGTTTAAATCAAAATTACTTGTGGGGTTTCACAACACTCCCGAAGCTCAGAGCTTGGTTAGTAGGTCGGAACCCTTATAACAAGCTATATTATCTGCCAGGTCCATGAGCTTATTTAGTATATTGATATTTCCATAACCTTAATAGTACGGAAATATCATAGCCATTTCATCACCAGCTAAGTTAATATATTATGTTATCTCAAGCTGATATGAGCAATTTTGGAGAAATATTAGCCAGGCTAAAATAGAATTTTGTCAAGACTTTATCAGCTAGGCTAAAAACATGAATTTGGAGAAATTATCAGCTAAACTGAATAATAATTTAAGAAAATTAATCAGCAAGGCTGATACGTGAAATTGGAGAAATTATCAGCTGAACTGAATAATAATTATTGAAAATTAATCAGCTAGGCTGACCATGAAATTGGAGAAATTATCAGCTAAGCTGGATTTTAATTTATGAAAATTAATTAGCTAGGCTGAAACATGAAATTGGATAAGTTATCAGCTAAGCTGGATATTAATTTTTGAAAATTAACCTGCTCGGCTGAAACATGAAATTGGATAAGTTATCAGCTAAACTGAGTATTAATTTTTGAAAATTAATCAGCTAGGCTGAAACATGAAATTGGATAAGTTAACAGCTAAGCTGAGCATTAATTTTTGGAAATTAATCAGCTAGGCTGAAACATGAAATTTGATAAATTAACAGCTAAGCTGAATATTAATTTTTGAAAATTAACCAGCTAAGCTGAATCATGAAATTTGATAAATTAACAGCTAAGCTGAATATTAATTTTAGGAAATTAATCAGCTAGGCTGAAACATGAAATTTGGTAAATTAACAGCTAAGCTGAATATTAATTTTTGAAAATTAACCAGCTAGGCTGAATCATGAAATTTGTTAAATTAACAGCTAAGCTGAATATTAATTTTTGGAAATTAATCAGCTAGGTTGAATCATGAAATTTGATAAATCAACAGCTAAGCTGAGTATTAATTTTTGGAAATTAATCAGCTAGGCTGAATCATGAAATTTGATAAATTATCAGCTAAGCTGAATATTAATTTTTGGAAATTAATCAGCTAGGCTGGATCGTGAAATTTGATAAATTAACAGCTAAGCTGAACATTAATTTTTGGAAATTAATCAGCTAAGCTGGATCGTGAAATTTGATAAATCAACAGCTAAGCTGAATATTAATTTTTGAAAATTAATCAGCTAAGCTGAATCATGAAATTTGATAAATCATCAGCTAAGCTGAATATTAATTTTTGGAAATTAATCAGCTAGGCTGGATCGTGAAATTTGATAAATTAACAACTAAGCTGAACATTAATTTTTGGAAATTAATCAGCTAGGCTGGATCGTGAAATTTGATAAATCAACAGCTAAGCTGAATATTAATTTTTGGAAATTAATCAGCTAAGTTGAATCATGAAATTTGATAAATCAATAGCTAAGCTGAATCATGAAATTTGATAAATCAACAGCTAAGCTGAATACTAATTTTTGAAAATTAATCAGCTAGGCTGATTCATGAAATTTGATAAATGATCAGCTAAGCTGAATATTAATTTTTGGAAATTAATCAGCTAGGCTGAATCATGAAATTTGATAAATCAATAGCTAAGCTGAACATTATTTTTTGGAAATTAATCACCTAGGCTGGATTGTGAAATTTGATAAATTAACAGCTAAGTTGAACATTAATTTTTGGAAATTAATCAGCTAGGCTGAATTATGAAATTTGATAATTGAACAGCTAAGATGAATATTAATTATTGTAAATTGATCAGCTAGGCTGAATCAAGAAATTTGATAAATTATCAGCTAAGCTGAATATTAATTTTTGGAAATTAATCAGCTAGGCTGAATCATGAAATTTGATAAATTAACAGCTAAGCTGAACATTAATTTTTGGAAATTAATCAGCTAGACTGGATCGTGAAATTTGATAAATTAACAGCTAAGCTGAACATTAATTTTTGGAAATTAATCAGCTAAGCTGAATCATGAAATTTGATAAATCAACAGCTAAGCTGAATCATGAAATTTGATAAATCAATAGCTAAGCTGAATCATGAAATTTGATAAATCAACAGCTAAGCTGAACATTAATTTTTGGAAATTAATCAGCTAGGCTAAATCATGAAATTTGATAATTGAACAGCTAAGCTGAATATTAATTTTTGGAAATTAATCAGCTAGGCTGGATAGTGAAATTTGATAAATTAACAGCTAAGCTGAACATTAATTTTTGAAAATTAATCAGCTAAGCTGAATCATGAAATTTGATAAATCAACAGCTAAGCTGAATCATGAATTTTGATAAATCAACAGCTAAGCTGAACATTAATTTTTGGAAATTAATCAGCTAGGCTGAATCATGAAATTTGATAATTGAACAGCTAAGCTGAATATTAATTTTTGGAAATTGATCAGCTAGGCTGAATCAAGAAATTTGATACATTATCAGCTAAGCTGAATATTAATTTTTGGAAATTAATCAGCTAGGCTGGATAGTGAAATTTGATATATTAACAGCTAAGCTGAACATTAATTTTTGAAAATTAATCAGCTAAGCTGAATCATGAAATTTGATAAATCAACAGCTAAGCTGAATCATGAATTTTGATAAATCAACAGCTAAGCTGAACATTAATTTTTGGAAATTAATCAGTTAGGCTGAATCATGAAATTTGATAATTGAACAGCTAAGCTGAATATTAATTTTTGGAAATTGATCAGCTAGGCTGAATCAAGAAATTTGATACATTATCAGCTAAGCTGAATATTAATTTTTGGAAATTAATCAGCTAGGCTGAATCAAGAAATTTGATAAATGATCAGCTAAGCTGAATATTAATTTAGTAAAATCAGCAGCTATGCTGAATAATAACTAACTTTTTACTCCAAAATTATTTGGATAATATGACATGTAAACTTTGGGAACTTATTTAATCAGAAAATTATAAGACGAGTTGATGTATTACCTTTGAGAATTTTGAGAACGTCGCTTATGTGCACTTGATTATAAAGCTTAGCTGCAAAAACTTGTGAAGAGATGAGCAGATAACTTTGGTGAGGGACCAGCTCAGCTACTGAAACTGGTCGAGCTGAGCTGCCAACTTTGAGAAGAACTAGCTCAGCTGTTGACACTGGTGAAAGTCTAGCTGAGCTAGTAAATGTGGTGAGGTACTAGCTCATCTGCTGAAATCGGTGAAGGTGATAGGCTTTTTCTATGCACTATAATTTAATCCTCAAGTGTAAGGATGTCAATTGTAGTAGCAAGTACCCAAGTTAAATTATCGATCCCGCTAAGACAGTTAATTATTTATTTACTATGAATTACTAATTAATCAGAATTGTGTAACCGATTTTCAAAGTGATTTTGTAATGAATTAATTATCTAAATTACTGAAATAATATATAACTAAATTAATTAAAAGGCAATAAAAATAAAAGCAAGTTTCTAATCAAGAGATGACGAACAGTTCTAAGGTATCAGGTAGAGACCAATCAATTTGGGTTATTAAACTTACGATTGTTCATTCATGCAGTTTCACTGAAAATACACCACATATCCCTGTTATCCCACCGAATATGATTCGATTCAAAGCTAACAGTCTAATCTGGTTTAAATCCTAAGGTGCACAAATATTACCAAGTCTTATTCCTAGATACTAATCAAAGCAAGCAACAATACCTCCGGATGGTAAGCCCGACTAACAAGATATTTTCTGGAATTACTACAAGGTTCTATTCACTTCCTACTTGATTGTCTAATTGCATTGTTCCACTAAACTAATCAAGTATTTGATTAACCAGTTCATGAAATTAAAGTGCTTATAGCGGAGCTACTCTAATACCTAACAGATAGACAATACCAATCATGAACGCACACAAGCTAACACAATAATCCAAGCATTATAGCAGATGTCATGAATATATTATGAAGACGTTACGAAGCAGATTAACATGTCTTAGTAAAATAAGTAAAATCAAAAGCTCAACTGCATAAAATCCCAATCTTTGGTCTAAATCCCCAAATCAATTAAATCAATCCATCAAACCTTAGAACTGTATATAAAATTAGCCCATGAGGCCACAAGCAACACTCATGGCTAAGCAATTCATACCAAAAATCAAAGTAAAAGGAAGGAAAAGATAGGAATTATGAAACCCTAGTGTAGACGTAGTTTTTCGTTCCTTCTCCGTCTCTCCAATTGCTCGATTCTCCCTCAATTAGCACTTGGAACCCTCTTGAAAGTGGATGGATGGTGAAATCAGGTTGTCAATCTGATATGGAAGTGTTGGAGGTGTGAATTGATGATGGATTATCGATGGGTTCTCTCCAATTTAGGTCTCGATCTCCCTAATTGTTTCTAGAACTGATGTAGGGCTTTTTCGCGATCGAAACTTACGTCTGAATGACGAAATACACATATATATACGTTGCTGAATCGAACAGGCGTCGTCTGGGCCAGAACTGGGCCGCTCGGCTAGCCGCTCGGCTCGAGCTGGGTCCTGACCCGGCCGAGCGGCCTGCCCTCGAACTTGCCACGTCACTGGGGTCCAGGTGGGACCCCACTCGGTACCGTTTACCGCCGCTCGGCACCCAGCTCGGCTCGAGCGGCTCGCCGAGCTGCTCCCGAGCTGGGCCGTTCCGGGTCTGTTTTGCTCCTCTTCCGATCTTGCCCTGTTTTACCCTGTTTCCTGCCTTCAAAACTCACAAAAACACCTTAATAGCCTTAAAATCGTGTAAATACTTAAACATACACAATTCCATGAAAAAACGATCAATTTCCTAAGCAAAACGGTGTAATGTGCACACATAAAATGCGTGAAATTCCACTCTCAACAAACCCCAAACTTACCTGTTGCTCGTCCCGAGGCAACAACATTAAAAACCAATAGATTAATTGAGAGGAAATTTCGCAGCAGAAAAACATTCAAGACAATATAACAATTTAAATATCATACTTTGGATACATGATAACCATCCTTCTAAAAACATACAATTCAAATCAACTATTTTACTCATTCGGAATGCTCATCCACCCATTCCCTCGGGTAGTATTTTCACTCATCGCTCAAATGTGAGATATACACTTCAGGGTAAGGTGTTTACACTCAAAATCAATCCAAACACACGCGTAACTATAAGCTTGGCAATCATCTCAACTCTCGACTAAAGGAATAATTTCGACAATAGGATCACAAAGGTCTTGCATTAGGTTGTAATGTTGGCTCTTTGGTAAATGTAGGAAATATATGGATAAAGTGACTCAATCACTAGTAGAGAATCAAAGAAGACTTACAGCTTTTCAACAAACAGCTTTAATTTCTTCTTTCTTCTTCAACGCTCTCCAATGCTTCTTGCAATTTGATTTCCCCTTCACTCTCAAGCACAACTTCCTTACTTAAATTTTTTCCTTTTCTTCTTTTCTTTTCTCTTTTTTTTTTCTCTTTCAAATAAGGGTACCAGTTTCCGGCACTACTCTTTTCATGGGTACCAGTTTCGGGCACTACCCCTTTATGCATCAATTTAACCACTCTTTTCAACAATTTTCATCACTTCCAACTTATTCTCCTTTTATATTTCTTCTCAAGACACCAAATTGACTCCTTCAACTCTCTACTAGGTAGGGAATTTTAAAGGATAACAAAAGGATCAATTGGCTTATCACGTAGGCTTCCAATAAATATGGCTTTTCAGGCTCAAAAGGGTTAACTACGGATAATTTCAATAGGTAGGATAATAATTTGGCTAGTGACTAATAAATAACAAAGATGGCCTAAGATCATTTCCTATCGTCAAATTAAACTCATAGCTTCAAGCAAGATATAAAGCCAAGTTCTAGAATACGTGCGTATGAACGATACTCACAAGAATAAACTGAATCATGCAATTTGTCATGATTGTAAAAGGCTCAAAATCTCACATGGCTATACGAATGAACGAGCACTCCTAATTAAGCTACATAGCTAATCTTCCTTGCACATTATCAAATTTCAAGCATCTCAATATCAAAGCACAATCTCAAATTGCTTCTCAACAATCACACATATAATCAAGTGCCAAGAAAAATCAGAAAATCATCCTAGCGAACCATAAATCGACTACACCGACACTAGGATTAACACAAAACAAATAAACACAAACAAAAACAACACGAAACCTGGAAAATCGCAAAAAATCGAACCCTCAACATCATCAAATAAATTGAAAATATTAAAAATCCGCAAAAAATCGACCCTCCAAGCAACAACACAATGCAAAAATTATTCTTCGGTACTACAAGAAAAGGTATGTACGTAACCTCCCCCCAAACTTAGATCAAACAAAGTGAATAACTAAGTTTGCAAAGAAGTATATACCGTAGTCGAGCAATACCTAATAAAATTATTACACCAACACAGACATAGAAAAGCAATAAAACGGAAGGGATAGCCCCCAACAAGCGCTCATGTTTAACGTCGGAGAGTCACGACGGGATACCTCTTTTCAACTACTGGATCGGAGGACAACTCTCTCGCATTCGTACCTTAAGGTACTTCTTTCCTCTCTTATTTACTTCACCAATCATCTCACCCTTCTTTGTCACTCCAACATGATCCTTTGAATTCTTTTCTTCCCATGACTGTCTTAAGTCCTTCTTGTCAATCCTCCACTCAATTGTAGGCTCAACCTGTGTAGCAAAACAAGGATCAAACAAGATAGAATTTTCAACAATATGAGAATAAAAATCAGGAGGTAAGTTTGGAGGCTTCAAATATGGATCATCCATCTTTACTGCAACCAAAAGATTATCAAATATCACATTAGAGTTAGTAGTAGGAAAAGTAAGAGATACGCTTGTTTCTGCGATCTCATCTACCACTTCAATACTTTGGAGTTCATGCTTATCTTCCGCAGCAGCAGGCTTCATCTCTACTTCAACAGTGGACCTCATATTCTGATTTACCATGTCAGCAGTAGTCTTCCTTATCTGTTCATCCCTTGCATCACCTAATGCAAGTAACTTCTCAAGATAGTCAATACATGCATCGTTAGATAAAGCCTCAAACTGTGCATCAGATAGGGTGAAGTCCTCTACTACTTCCACAGACTTGCAGTGTTGCTTATCTATAGGCCACTGCATCTCTTTATTCAACGAAAAGACAACTTCCTTATCATCTGCCCTCAGCCTCAACTCACATTTGAACACATCAATCAGAGCTCTTCCAGTTGCAAGGAATGGACGCCCCAAGATCAGAGGCGCTCCATCCTTGTCATCCTCCATATCTAGAACAAGAAAATCCACAGGAAAAGTCAAATTGGACACCTTCACAACCACATCTTCAATAACTCCTTCAGGGTATGTCAACGACCGATCTGCTAATTGTAGGGCAACAGACGTAGGTTTCAACTCCCCCAAACCAAGCTTCTTGAACACTGATAAAGACATCAAATTTATACTGGCTCCTAAATCACACAGTGCTCTCCTAGATGGTCCTTTTCCAATTTCGCAGGGAATGATGAAGCTCCCTGGATCCTTCAATTTTTTTGGAAGTTTCTTTTGAATAATGGAGCTACAATTCTCAGTCAGGTTCACTGTCTCCACACTGTTAAGCTTCCTCTTTCTGGAGATAAGTTCCTTGATGAACCTAGAGTAATGTGGCATCTCTTCCAATGCTTCTGAGAATGGAATAGTGACTTGGACATCTCTCATGACATCAGCGAACTTCCGAAACTTCTCATCAAGGCACTTTGACAAGAATTTCTGAGGGAAAGGAATTGGTACTTTTGTGATCGGTAATCCCAAACTGTCTTTCTCGAATACCTGTTCCGCTTCTCTCAGTTTCTTCGCTCTCTGCCATTTTTTATCAGAAATTTCCTGATCAGATTGTCTCTGTACAGAATTCGGATGCGCAGGAAACCCCGGAGGACAGCTCGTCGGCTCGCTCGAGCCGAGTGATAGACAAACTGAGCCGAGCAGGGTTCCAACTGAACCGGAGGGACCTTCTGAACCGTCTGGTGGGCCACTCGGCGGTGATTGAGCCCGCTCGGCAGGTTGCTCGGCCCGAGCGGGTGGCCGAGCGGCGTCTTTTCCGTTCTGCTCCGCCCCTGTTTCGTTCTGCTTCTGTTCTGCTTCATGCTGTACAAGTTCTGTTACATCCTGCATCAGTGTTGTACCTTTATACTGCTTCTCGGACCTCAAAGTGATCGCATTTGCAGTCTCCTTCGGGTTTATTTCTGTATCTGAATGAAACTTCCCCTTCTGAAACTGCACTTGCTGCTGATTTACTGTAGTGGAGATCTGCCCTATGTTATATGACAAACTCTTCAACTGCTTGTTCACTTCCTCATTCTGCTTTGTCATATTCGCGTCCATGAGAACAATGCAATTGTTAATCTTGTCAATATCTCCGTCAGTCTTCTTCATATACCTGGCCAACACATCATCAATACTGGACTTCCCTTCTTCAGTTTTAGCGCCATGATCAAAATTAGGAGGATATGGAACAGCATTATTCGGATTTGAATAAGAGAAGTTCTCATGCCTCTGATTCTGCCAATTGCCTCCTTGATTATTAGGACCTCCCCCTTGGATATTCCTCTGGTTAGAATTACCTTGAGGGTACCTATTTCCTTGCCAATTCTGAGGAGCTCTCGAACCTTGAAGACTCTGCCCCATAGCCCAATTAGCATCCTCGACCTCTTGAAGGTTCATCACCACATCATCACTTGCAGGCCCTCGGTTGCCTCCCCCATTGTTACCTGATATTAGAGTAATCAGGTTTTTATTCATCTGTTCCAATTGAGCGACAACCTTATCATTCTTATCAGCTTCAGAAAATTTCTCTTCAACCTTTGCAACTTTACCAAGTATATAAGTCCCTCGGATCCTCTCAGATGGCCAATCCCTTGAGTTCAAAGAGATATCATCAAATAATTTCTCTACGGCATTGGATGTTTTGCCAAAAATTGTTCCTCCCGCAGAAGCATCAACCAACACTCTAGATTCGTTGTCAAGGCCATTATAGAAGACACTGATGAGTTGAGACTTTTTGAATCCATGTTGTGGGCATCTCCTCAACGCATCAGTAAACCTTTCCCAAGCCTCCCCAAACGACTCATCTCTCCGCTGCTTGAATTGATTGATCTCCTGTTTCAGTAAAAGAACCTTTCCTGGTGGCATAAATCGATCCACGAACAACTGCTGCAACTCAGTCCAGTTTGAGCAACTGTCTCCCTTTAGCTTATCATACCACTCCCTTGCCTTATCAACCAATGAAAACTGAAAAAGCCTCATCTTCCATCTATCATTAGTAGCATCAGCAGCTTTCACTGTATCCATGTAGCTGTTGAAACGCTTAAGATGGCCATAGGGCTCATCAAAAACGCCTCCGGCAAAGGGGTTTTTCTCCACCATATGAATCAGGGCTGGCCTTATGTCGTTCGTTTCATCAGCTTGAATGGCTCCAACTACGCCTGATCCTCCTAGATTGGTGGACTTAAAAGTTTCTCGGATGACGATGTCATCCTCATCGACTCTTTCTCCCATTGATGTTGTTTCAGGTTCTGTCTCAGATTCTGATTCAAACTCCGATTCAGCCTCTTCTAGGATAGCCTGATTCTCAATCTGCACTTCTTCCTCCTCTAAAATTGCTTTAGGAGGTGCTTTGGTATTCTTTGATTTTACTCTTCTTTTCCTCGCAGAAGCTTCAATTTCCGGATCAAATTCAAGATCTTGTGCTCTCGTCTTTGACCTAGTTTGCATGCAACTTCAAGAAAAATCCAAAGTAAAACAATTAAATCCCAAAGAAAATATTCTAATTAACTAAGTAATACAAGAAAATAAATAATTAAAACTGTCCCCGGCAACGGCGCCAAAAACTTGATAGGCTTTTTCTATGCACTATAATTTAATCCTCAAGTGTAAGGATGTCAATTGTAGTAGCAAGTACCCAAGTTAAATTATCGATCCGGCTAAGACAGTTAATTATTTATTTACTATGAATTACTAATTAATCAGAATTGTGTAACCGATTTTCAAAGTGATTTTGTAATGAATTAATTATCTAAATTACTGAAATAATAAATAACTAAATTAATTAAAAGGCAATAAAAATAAAAGCAAGTTTCTAATCAAGAGATGACGAACAGTTCTAAGGTATCAGGTAGAGACCAATCAATTTGGGTTATTAAACTTACGATTGTTCATTCATGCAGTTTCACTGAAAATACACCACATATCCCTGTTATCCCACCGAATATGATTCGATTCAAAGCTAACAGTCTAATCTGGTTTAAATCCTAAGGTGCGCAAATATTACCAAGCCTTATTCCTAGATACTAATCAAAGCAAGCAACAATACCTCCGGATGGTAAGCCCGACTAACAAGATATTTTCTGGAATTACTACAAGGTTCTATTCACTTCCTACTTGATTGTCTAATTGCATTGTTCCACTAAACTAATCAAGTATTTGATTAACCAGTTCATGAAATTAAAGTGCTTATAGCGGAGCTACTCTAATACCTAACAGATAGACAATACCAATCATGAACGCACACAAGCTAACACAATAATCCAAGCATTATAGCGGATGTCATGAATATATTATGAAGACGTTACGAAGCAGATTAACATGTCTTAGTAAAATAAGTAAAATCAAAAGCTCAACTGCATAAAATCCCAATCTTTGGTCTAAATCCCCAAATCAATTAAATCAATCCATCAAACCTTAGAACTGTATATAAAATTAGCCCATGAGGTCACAAGCAACACTCATGGCTAAGCAATTCATACCAAAAATCAAAGTAAAAGGAAGGAAAAGATAGGAATTATGAAACCCTAGTGTAGACGTAGTTTTTCGTTCCTTCTCCGTCTCTCCAATTGCTCGATTCTCCCTCAATTAGCACTTGGAACCCTCTTGAAAGTGGATGGATGGTGAAATCAGGTTGTCAATCTGATATGGAAGTGTTGGAGGTGTGAATTGATGATGGATTATCGATGGGTTCTCTCCAATTTAGGTCTCGATCTCCCTAATTGTTTCTAGAACTGATGTAGGGCTTTTTCGCGATCGAAACTTACGTCTGAATGACGAAATACACATATATATACGTTGCTGAATCGAACAGGCGTCGTCTGGGCCAGAACTGGGCCGCTCGGCTAGCCGCTCGGCTCGAGCTGGGTCCTGACCCGGCCGAGCGGCCTGCCCTCGAACTTGCCACGTCACTGGGGTCCAGGTGGGACCCCACTCGGTACCGTTTACCGTCGCTCGGCACCCAGCTCGGCTCGAGCGGCTCACCGAGCTGGGCCGTTCCGGGTCTGTTTTGCTCCTCTTCCGATCTTGCCCTGTTTTACCCTGTTTCCTACCTTCAAAACTCACAAAAACACCTTAATAGCCTTAAAATCGTGTAAATACTTAAACATACACAATTCCATGAACAAACGATCAATTTCCTAAGCAAAACGGTGTAATGTGCACACATAAAATGCGTGAAATTCTACTCTCAACAGAAGGTCATGCTGAGCTGATAAGTTTGGTAAGGTACCAGCTCAGCTGTTGAAACTGGTGAAAGTCTAGCTGAGCTAGTAAATGTGGTGAGGTACTAGCTCAGCTGCTGAAATCGGTGAAGGTCATGCTGAGCTGATAAGTTTGGTAAGGTACCAGCTCAGCTATTGAAACTGGTGAAAGTCTAGCTGCGCTAGTAAATGTGGAGAGGTACTAGCTCAGCTGCTGAAATCGGTGAAGGTCATGCTGAGCTGATAAGTTTGGTAAGGTACCAGCTCAGCTATTGAAACTGGTGAAAGTCTAGCTGCGCTAGTAAATGTGGAGAGGTACTAGCTCAGCTGCTGAAATCGGTGAAGGTCATGCTGAGCTGATACGTTTTGGTAAGGTACCAGCTCAGCTGTTGAAACTGGTGAAAGTCTAGCTGAGCTAGTAAATGTGGTGAGGTACTAGCTCAGCTGCTGAAATCGGTGAAGGTCATGCTGAGCTGATAAGTTTAGTAAGGTACCAGCTCAGCTGTTGAAACTGGTGAAAGTCTAGCTGAGCTAGTAAATGTGGTGAGGTACTAGCTCAGCTGCTGAAATCGGTGAAGGTCATGCTGAGCTGATACATTTGGTAAGGTACCAGCTCAGCTGTTGAAACTGGTGAAAGTCTAGCTGAGCTAGTAAATATGGTGAGGTACTAGCTCAGCTGCTGAAATCGGTGAAGGTCATGCTGAGCTGATAAGTTTAGTAAGGTACCAGCTCAGCTGTTAAAACTGGAAAAAGTCTAGCTGAGCTAGTAAATGTGGTGAGGTACTAGCTCAGCTGCTGAAATCAGTGAAGGTCATGCTGAGCTGATAAGTTTGGTAAGGTACCAGCTAAGCTGTTGAAACTGGAAAAAGTCTAGCTGAGCTAGTAAATGTGGTGAGGTACTAGCTCAGCTGCTGAAATCAGTGAAGGCCATGCTAAGCTGATAAGTTTGGTAAGGTACCAGCTCAGCTGTTGAAACTGGTGAAAGTCTAGTTGAGCTAGTAAATGTGGTGAGATACTAGCTCAGCTGTTGAAATCGGTGAAGGTCATGCTGAGCTGATAAGTTTGGTAAGGTACCAGCTCAGCTGTTGAAACTGGAAAAAGTCTAGCTGAGCTAGAAATGTTGTGAGGTACTAGCTCAACTGCTGAAATCGATGAAGGTCATGCTGAGCTGATAAGTTTGGTAAGGTACCAGCTCAGCTGTTGAAACTAGTGAAAGTCTAGCTGAGCTAGTAAATGTGGTGAGGTACTAGCTCAGCTGCTGAAATCGGTGAAGGTCATGCTGAGCTGATAAGTTTGGTGAGGTACCAGCTCAGCTGTTGAAAATTGGAAACGTTGAGCTGAGTTGATAACTTTGAAGAGGAACCAACTTACTTGTTAAATGGCGAGCTGAGCTGATGACTTTGATCAGGAGCCAACCTAGAAATAATGATCTCGAATAGCTTCTTTGCACAAAAGTCTATCTTATTGGTAGTAGAGCTTCAAGTTTTGCACATTCCACGGATACCTCTCTCTGTTTCCATCTAAACCTTGTAACTCATACGCCCTATTTTCAAGCCTACGTGAAACTTGATATGGGCCTTCCCAATTTTGCCCAAAAACACCTACTCCGGGCTGAAGAACTCGTCGGAGGACCAAGTCTCCTATTTGAAACTTACGCAGCTTAACCTGTGAGTTGTAAGTACTTCTCAGCTCGCTGCTTGAAGTTTGCATTCCTCAAATTAGCGTCGAGTCTTTTCTCTTCTAGCATATCAAGCCCAGCTCGTATTGCCTCTTCATTATGTTCCTCTTCGTGTGAAATAACACGATAACTAGGCTCTCCAATCTCTATTGGTACCACCGCTTTGGTACCAAAAGCCAAAGAGAATGGAGTTTCTCCGGTGGCCGACCTTGCTGTCGTTCCATAAAACCATAGTACTCCAGGTAGCTCATCTGACCAATTTCCTTTTAACCCTTCTAGTCTTGCTTTAAGGGTGTGTTTGATAACCTTGTTTACCGCCTCTACCTGACCGTTGGATTGCGGATAATATGGTGTGGAGAATTGTTTTTTTATCCCGAGGTCGGAACAAAATTGTTTGAAGCTTAGGTTATCAAACTGTTTACCATTATCTATCACAAGTGCATGAGGGATACCAAATCTGCATATAATGTTCTTCCAGACAAAGTCAGACATCCTTTTTTCCGTTATGGTAGCAAGTGCTTCCGCTTCTGCCCACTTAGTGAAGTAATCAACGGCTACTATTGCAAATTTAACTCCACCCTTACCTGGTGGAAAGAGCCCAATGATATCCATGCCCCACTTAGCAAACGACCAAGGGTTGATTACTGAAATCAATTCTTCTGGCGGGCTGCGGTGGATGACTGCAAACCGTTGACATCTTGGACATGCCTTTGCATACTTGATGGCATTCTTCTTAAGCGTTGGCCAAAAGTAACCTTGTCGAATCACTTTGAAAGCCAATGCCTGACCGCCGGTGTGATTTCCACAAATTCCTTCATGTATCTCAGCTAAGACATATTGGGCTTCTTCTTCTATCAAGCATTTCAATAAAGGTAACGAATACCCTTTTTTGTACAAATGACCATCAAGAAGAGTGTATCTAGCTGCCCGAATTCTAAGCTGACGAGCTTGAACCTTGTTTGATGGTTCTTGCCCATCTTTCAAAAAGTCGATGATCTCCGTCATCCATGAGATAGGTGGAGGATCCACCTGGCATACTTCTTCAAAGTCTAGCGCGGAGCTTTCCATCTTGGTGATGTTGATGGAATTGAGTAATTCCGCTCCCTCAGATGTAGCCAGCCGAGCTAGAGCATCTGCTAACGTGTTCCTTGATCGCGGTATCTGCTCGAGGTACACTTGGTGAAATTTGCTAAGATACATAGCTACTAGATGCTGGTACTTGCTCATCTGCTCTTCTTTTGCTTCATACTCACCACTTACCTGATTCACAATAAGTTGTGAGTCACTGAATATTCTCAGCTCTGTGATACCCATTGTAAGTGCCATTTTCAGCCCCTGGATTAATGCCTCATACTCTGCTTCATTGTTTGTTGCAGAGAAATGAAATTGCATTGCTGAGCAGAACAACTGCGACGTAGGACTTGCAA
This sequence comes from Pogostemon cablin, assembly GCA_023678885.1. Taxonomy (NCBI): domain Eukaryota; kingdom Viridiplantae; phylum Streptophyta; class Magnoliopsida; order Lamiales; family Lamiaceae; genus Pogostemon; species Pogostemon cablin. The sequence goes on from CM042951.1 coordinate 36,235,105, forward strand.
GGACTATTCCTGCTCCTGCTATAGTGTTGGTAGATGAACCATCTACATACATATACCATGGCTTACTTGGTGCTTGATGAACAATTTCTGGAAAAGTGAGCTCCACAATGAAGTCAGCCAAAGCTTGACCCTTTATAGCAGTCCTAGGTGCGTAGGTGATGTCAAATTGACCGAGCTCCACTGCCCACTTTAAAAGTCGACCTGCTGAGTCTGGTCGTTGTAGGATTTGCTTGAGTGGAAATATTGTCAAGACTTCAATTTGATGCTAAAAACAGTAAGTGTGAAGCTTCCTTGTACACATTACTAGAGTCAAAGCAAGTTTTTCCATGATAGGATATCGGTACTCAGCATCACGAAATGCTTGGCTCACGAAGTAAATCGGTTGTTGCACTTTACCTTCACTACGCACGAGTACTGCACTCATTGCTACTTCAGAAACTGCCAAATAAAGGTTCAGCTTTTCACCAGGGCTCGGTTTTGACAAGCTTTGAACATTAGAAAGATATTCTTTAAGGTGCTCGAAAGCACTTTGGCAAGCTTCAGTCCACTCAAACTTAGCTCTTTTTATTGTATCAAAGAAAGGCTTGCATTTATCTGTGGCTCGGGAGATGAAGCGATTAAGTGATGCATCTCTGCCCGTACATTTTTGAACTTCTCTCTTATGTCGTGGAGGTTGCATATCCATGATTGCCTGGATTTTTTGAGGATTGGCTTCAATTCCTCGTTGGCTAACCATGTAGCCTAAGAACTTGCCTGAGCTAACTCCAAAAGAACACTTTTTGGGGTTCAACTTCATGTTGTAATATCTCAAAATGCTAAATGCCTCATTGAGATGCCCAACATGATCTGACCTCTCTTGGCTCTTCACGAGCATGTCATCCACATATACTTCCATGGTCTTACCTAGCTGACTGGCAAACATCTTATTTACTAGGCGCTGATAAGTAGCACCTGCATTCTTTAATCCAAACGGCAAGCAGAGGTAGCAATACAAACCTCTCAGTCATGAAAGTAGTATCTTCTTGATCATCTAGATGCATAGGAATCTGATGATAACCAGAATATGCATCCATGAAGGTCATTAGCTCATGTCCTGCAGTCGCATCAACAAGGTGGTCGATGTGTGGTAGTGGAAAACTATCCTTTGGACAAGCCTTGTTGAGATCAGTGAAGTCTATACACAGCCTCCAGCTGCCATTTGGCTTTCGCACAAGCACGGGGTTGGCTACCCAACTTGGATAATAAGACTCCCGAACTAAATTGCTCCCAAGTAACTTCTTGACTTCCGACTCCAAGACATCATATTTTTCGGGACTGAACTTGTGGCGCTTCTGATGAACTGGTTCCAAGCTAGGATCCACATTCAAGTGGTGGCAAGCATGTCGCAGGTCAATTCCAGTCATATCTGCTGGAGTCCATGCAAAAACATCTAAGTTTTGCTTCAAAAATTCAATCAAAGCAGATTTGTGGGGCTCATGTAACTCAGACCCAATTTGTAATTCGAGCTCAGGGCAATTTGGATCCACCCTGATAGTTTCAATCTCCTCAACATGTGTAGCATGTCGCTTCTTTGATTTCCATCTTGGGTCAATTTCTCCCTCAGGTCCTATATCCTCCTCCATAGGTTCGAAGGCGATCCTTGGATCAGGGTCTTGAGGTGGTAAGACATGAGGTGGGTTCCTTCCATCTATATCCATCGGATGTAGTCCAGGATCTTGAGCATCAGCTAGTAGTTCCATTACCAAGTTCTCATCAATCTCCATCATGTTTATGGATGAAGAACGTAGCATATGTGCACATTCTCTAGCCTTTCTCTGATCTCCTTTGAGAGTAGCATATTCTCCGTCTGCACACAGAAATTTGATGCAGTAGTGATAGGTGGATGCAGCTGCTTTGAAGGTGTTTAAAAATGTCCGTCCAAAGATGCAATTATAAGTTGAAATCCGGCTAACCACTTTGAAAGTAAGCACTTCGACGCGTCTATGTTGTCCATCTGTGCTCTCCAGCTCCACTGCTAGATCGATCTGACCTAGTGGTGTGGTGATAGCATTGTCGAATCCAATAATATTGTCATGGCATGGGCGGATATACTTTTCATAGTCTCCGAGCTTCTCCAAAGTAGTAGCGAATATAACATTTGTATAAGATCCAGTATCCACCATGATACGATGCACCTTGACTCCCATTATAATAGCATTGATGACTAAAGCGTCATTCTGAGGGTACAAGATTTCTTCTCTGTCATCCTCGCTGAAGGAGAGCACACTTTGCGTTCCACTTGTTGACGCTATATCACACATTTGGTATTTATTGTCAAAAGTGTGCATCTCTTCCTTTCTTTTCTTCTTGGATAATCGGGAAAATGATTGAGCTCCACCAATGGAAGTGTCGGTATCAAATGAGCTCATCATCAAAATCTTTTTTCCTCGCTGTTCTGGGATGGGTGGCGCTGGTAGTGCTGGATTGTTCACTGCTTGACGCTTATTTTCTTCCCGGTCAGCATCTTTAGCCTTAGCAATATTGTCATACTTCCTTTTTGGACCCTGAACTAGATCCTCCAGCTTTCCATCTTCATATAACTTCCATAACTCAGCAATTAGATCGTGACACTGATCTGTATCATGCCCGATTGATTGATGGTATCGGCAATAGCGCCGCTTATTGAGCTTACCTTCTTCTGCTATCATCTTGCGCGGTGCCCTTAAGATGTTTCTATCCTTAATTTGGTAATAGATCTGTTCAGGGGTGAGGTTTAATACCTCGTGCATCTCTTGCACCTGTTCTGTATCTGGAAAGGGCTTGAATGCTGTCGGGGCTTTGTACTCTCGGTCTCTAGCTGGTTTTTTATTTGATTTGCGCTCACCTTTCTTATCATTCTTCCCTTGCTTATCAACATTATCACCCTTCTTTCGTCCTTCACCATTTTGCTTTAATGCTTCATCAATTGCACTAGCTTGCTCAGCTCGCTGCATGAATTCAGCAAACGTCTTAGGACAATTCTTGCTTACAGACTTCCATAACTGGGTGCCCACTCGTAGACCCGCAGTTACAAGAAGGACTGCGGCTTCGTCTCTTATTTTTTCACCATCAAGGAGGACATGGTTGAAGCGGTCAACATAGGCCTTAGTTGATTCTTCAGTTCCTTGTTTGATATTAGCCAAGCGCTGCTTAGGTGTCTTACGAACACTGGATCCAGAGAATTGCGACAAGAACAAGTGTGCAAGCTCCGCCCAACTAGTGATCGAGCTTGGACTCAGAGAATGAAACCATTGATGCGCTCTATCACCTAGTGTGAGTGGAAATTTTTTGCACTGTGTGGCTTCAGAGCTACCCTGAGCCATCATCCAGGACACATACTTGTTTAAATGCACATGAGGGTCTGAATCACCATTGTATACTGGAATCTGAGGGATTTTCAGGTTTTGTTGTACCGGCTCAAGTAATATGTTGGAGGCAAAAGGTGACTGTCCCGGCACCAAGGTAGGCAAACCGAACTCACGTCGTTGGCGTTCCTCAATTTCTTTCATTCTTTTCTTTAAGAGGTGGAACTCTTCCATCTCCCTTCTTATCTCTTGAGATTGAAGTAGACTTGCACCGGAACATTGTTCACGCTATGAGCTATGTTTGGGTCATCAATACCCTTATTTTTCTTTCCTTTCATCACTGACTTTTCTTCATCTGCTCGATCCGGGATGAACAAATCTTGCCAAGGCTGACTTCCTAACTGGTACTCTCGACTCTGCTGTCTCGCTTTGAACATCATCGAGCTCTATTCTATTCTTTGCTTTTGCCGAGATAGAGGCTCTTTCTTCAACCTCGGGCCTTAGTTTAGTTGTTTGCTCAACCTTAGAAAGATGTAAAGCTAACACATCCATCATCTTTCTGAGGACCTCAGGATTATGAGGTAAGTCTGTCGTATCGAGGTTGGGAAGGGTATCTCGCTCAGCTACCCTAGATGTTTATGGGTCGAACTGATCTTTCCCATTGGTAGCATTCACGTGTTCATGCTGATCAGCCATTCCGAATAAGTTCCTTAAAGGTTCACTCTCAAACTTTGTCAAGTCTAAGCTGTAGGGCCCTCCTTCTAGCGCCAAATGTTGATAACTAGTTCTTAACCTTAGCTTAGGTGATAATCGAGACTGATTAAACACAAAGGATATTCGGAATGATTAGTCGAGCTGTTAATTAGATAGAATGAGGAATAGCGTAGCTAGCTAGTTGCACGTAAATCAAGTCAGAGAGTTGGCATGGTGTCCACTACTTGTCCAATTTTCCCCTTTTCCTTCCCATGTACACAATGTGGAGGCTATTTATAGGCAAAAAAGCCTAGGGGGTGTAATCATTATGTCTATAGTTGTAGACCCCTAGCTTTCATGAGTCACCACCCTCTAGTGTTGCCAAACCAGCCAGCTGCCACCTAAACCTGGACACGTGGCGCGATGGTGTTCAGTGTAGTTTGCATGATTCAGTCGAGGTGAGCCACCTTAGCTGGTCAAGCCGAGCTGAACCACCTGAGCTGAGGTCGATTGAATTGAGCTAGCAAGGTTGACCTACTTGAGCTAGGCCAGCTAAGCTGAACCAGCCTGGCTAGGCTACTTGAGCTGAGGTTGATTGAGTTGACCAAGTGGAGCTAAACTAGCTGAGCCGGACCACCTGAGTTGAGGTCGATTGTGTTGAGCAAGATGGGCTGAACTAGCCGTGCTAGGTCAGCTAGGTTGAGCTGACTGAGCTGGACCATAGATTGAACGGAAGGTCTCTTAGTCGAACAACCTTGCGCAGTCCCACCGTTTTGAGCATAACTTTCGCATTCGAACTCTGATTTGAGTGATTTTTGCGCCAAAACGATCCTTTCTTCCGTGGCTTTCTAACCATATATGATATCACCAGTTTGGAATCCCACATGAAGACAGAAAAATTAAGAAAATTGAGCGTGCGTTTATTTAGCATTTGTGTATAAGTTGCTCCTTTTCTCGAACTATACACCTATGCACCTTTTTCCCTTTAAGCCTTGGGCCGAGCTTGCTGAAGTTCTTGAGAAGATTTCATGAATTACCTAAGTTAATTCGAGCTGTATCGTATACCCGGATTAATACTCAATTAATCCGAGTAATTGCGTAGTTAATTGCACCTTATCCACAATAATGATAATGGGCAACATTAAAGGTCAATCACAAAGGGAATTCATCATGATTGAAGGGTTAATGAATTTTGATTCCAATGTTCCCATACATCAATACCAAGCACAAAATAAACTTTTCATATCCATTACCCTCACCTACACAATAAGGTGGCATGAATGGGAACACAAAAGAGTTAAAATAATTAAATAAAAGAAATGCAAAACACAAAAGAGTTAAAATAATTAAATAAAAGAAATGCAACATGAATATAAACGAGAAATGATAATTAAACATAGATTCCAAAATAGTTAAGAGAATTCAACCATAAAACAAAAGCGTGCATATACCAAATCCACCTCTTAACACAGAATAACACAAACTGTACACATAATAACTCAATTTTCTACTTGGAAGGAGGGTAACCTGTCCGCACATCAGACATGGGTGGACTTGAGAACATCCAAAATAAGCTCTGATTGAGCAACCTTCACCTTCATTTGTTTGACAAAGAGTTCAAATTCTTCCACCTTGAGCTTCTTCCATTCTTCCTCTCCCTCAATTCAAATTTCAGCTTCAAACAACTCTGTCCCGGTCCTCAAAATCCTCCCCTCCACAGAATTCCCAATTTTCGCCGGATTTGCCACCTGTCGCCGGAATCCGGCGAGCGACGCTGACGTGGCAAGTACAACTCTTTCTCAAGTGACACGTCAGTCCAGGTGTATAAAAAAATTAAAAAAATAAAAAATAATCACCCTCCAACTCATTAATCAAAATTAATAAATTAAATTTCAATTAAATAAATAAAAAACTATATTAAAATTAAAGAAAATAACTGAGATTCGCAAATTAAAAACATAAATCCCACCATGTGTATATATATTGTTAAACACTTCACTTTCCACAAATTCCAAGTTAGGGTTCGTCCCACATTTTCCCCCAAATTCAAAGCGAGGGTTCATTCATAGCCGATACTCTCATCTTTGTAAGCGATAATCGTTATGCTCAACAAGGAGGTCTCTGAAATAAGTTGAACGGTAACGACTTAAGTAGCGAAAGAGATGGTATTCGTTCGCAGAAAAGGAGCGACAGAGTGGCCACCTCCAAACTACGGTATGAGTTTTTTTTAGTGTCTTTCTCATCGATTTCTCACTAATATGAGTGTGAATTTTAGTGTCTTTTTTTATTTGTTAGGGCTTAGTGTGTGGTGGTCCCTAATGTTTAGAATTGGTGGGAATTTGTCTAGGCTTGAAAACAACAAGCTGCAGGGGTTTTTTTCAATATTTAAATTAATTCATGTTCTTGGTGGGTTGTGCAGTGAATGATTCTTAATTTAGTGGTCCCAACTCAAGTATTATATGTTTTAAAAGTGTTTGTCTTTATGGCTTGGAAAACTCAAGCTACAGGGGCTTTTTTTTTTTTTAAATTGACCACGACTTCTCTCTTTTTACCTCACCTTGACCTTAAGCCCCATTACAACCCAATCAAAGACTCTTTGATTATTGCACTTAATCCGTCTAAAGTTGGTGGAGAATTGATTTGGGAGCAAGCCTATGGTAATGACTTTTCTTGTTCAATTTTGAGTGAACTTGCTACCTAGATCATACATATGAGTGTGATTGAGTGAATCTTGGTGAGGCCATGGAATTTTGAAACATTTGAAGCCATGAAAGTTGCAAACTTTGAGTGAAGAGTCATGTTTCATTTAGTTCCGAATGCTCATTGGTTGCTTGTCTCTTGAAGTGTGTAACTTTCATTTGTCTTGGTAGATGTTCCTTGGTTTTCTATTCTCTATGATTTTGGTTTGCTTGAGGACAAGCAAAGTTTAGGTGTGGGGAGATTTGATAAGTCATAATTTAGCATAATTATTTGGTTGAAATTCATGTTTATTTGATTAACTTATGTGCTTATTAGGGTGCTAAATTGACTTATCTTGTCTATGGTTATTTGAGGCCTTTATGTTGTAAAATTGATGAGAAACGGGCTGTTTTGTGCAGGAAATTCGTGATTCCAGATTGACTGACACGGACCCCCTCAGTGTCAGAATGGACCTGCAAAAATTCAGGATAATTAAGGAAAGTTCAGATGGAAAATTCCTACGTATTTCCCATGTATTCCAGCGCTTTGAATCACTAAAAAATCATGCCAAAACTGATTTAGAGAATAAACGATATGAAGAATATCCTGGAGATATTTTTGGGAGAAAAATATAAGGAAATAGATCAAGATTACTTAAGGATCAAGACATAGATATTTATGGGATATTATTAATTATTTTTGGGAGCAGATACACGTGAATTTAAGGGCTGCAGAACACGTGAATTAGGGAGATCAGAACAGAAAGGAACGTGAGGAACTGAAGCAGATTGGCGTGAAACAGAAGAACACAATCGAACATCATTCGGTTTTATTTTATTTTAATTTCATCTTTGTTATGAACATGCGGGGCTAATCCCCGGCAACGGAGCCAAATTTGATATGCTGTCGCAGGCCTATCAAAATATAATTTATTTCCAACTCACACTATTACGTAGTATAGTAGCAAGTAGGGTCGAACCCAAGGGAGTAAAACGTACTGCAACAGCAACTGATCGCTTATCTGATGCTGGGGGCATGCTGATGTGAGGCGTTTAAACCTCTCCCTGAGGTAATTAAGCAGATTCCGAGATACGCCAAGTTCTTGAAGAATTTGTGCACCAATAAGAAGAAGTTGAAAGGAGATGAAAAAGTAAACGTTTCAGCTATCTTCCAGCAAACGTTACCTCAGAAGCGCAAGGATCCTGGCATGTTTGTAATTCCTTGTAAGATTGGGAGTTGTAATGTAGAGAGAGCCATGTTGGACCTTGGAGCTTCCATTAATGTGATGCCTCGATCAGTGTTTGAGAAGCTGGGTGTGGGAGAGTTGAAGAAGACTAGAGTTGTCATCCAACTTACTGATCAAAACCAGGCATACCCAGATGGAGTCATTGAGGATGTTCTTGTTCAAGTAGATAAACTCATATTCCCTGGTGATTTTTATGTGTTAGAAATGAATGACCACCCATCAAATTCCACTCCTATTTTGTTAGGGAGACCATTCCTCAACACGTCATGCACTAAGATAGATGTGAGTGAAGGTACTCTAACGATGGAATTTGATGGGCAGATCATCAAATTTAACATATATGATACTATGAAATATCCTGATGATGCTAACCTACTTTCTGTTGTGAGTACTATTGAGCCTACTGTCCAGGAACACGTTGAACTCACCAGTAGGGATGCATTAGACACAGTAATTGATCATGGAATCATGAAGGAGGATGCTGAAAGATGTGATCATGAAGAGCTTAATCACTACGTCAATGTTTTACATAGTTCCTCTCAGAGCCCAAGCACCTTAGATGTAGCTTCTGTTAAATTGCCTGTGAAGTCTCCTAAAGACATTAATTCAGCTTTTGCTATGAATGTTGTTGAGCCTTTGGTGCAGGATTATTTTGAACTAACTCGCAGGGATAACTTTGGCACCATCATTGCAAATGGAAGCATGATAGTGCATGAAAATAAATTGAAGAAAGAAAAGCTTGGTGAAGTGCCTAAGCTAGAGTTGAAAGTGTTCCCCGAACACTTGAAGTCCTCGTTCTTGAGGCCGAACCATGAACTCAAGGAATATCATAAGGGGTTTCGCATTGTTGAGGTTGATCGGATGGAGTGGAACGAAATTTCACATACTTGAAAGATACATCTCACCTAAGTCGAGCCAACGACAATAAACAAAGGAGCTGATTGTGAGGCAACCCAATTTTCTTGCTTTATTTTTATTTATTTTATGTTTTTTTTCAATAAGGTGTCTGATTGCTTAATTGCCTGAGGTTCTTCGATACGATTTGTGAATTTAATCGCATAGTCTACTTGAAATTTCATCGTCAAGAAATAAATAGTGAAATTGGGTCATGAATAATTTTCCTGCCCTACATTTTAATATATTAGAGGCCCAACTAACTTCATTTTTTTTTGGAAATAGGCCTAATTATGTTGGCCCATGAAGAATTGGAGAAGAAATTAAAGGCCCAAATTAGATTTGGAAAGACACCTCAATTGTACCTGCAAATTGAGCACCCGCCCGTGGCTTCCACCGCCATCACTGATGCTCACTCTCCCGTCGCGCGCCCTGGTTCTAGATGATGAGTTAACACTCTGGTTCGGCGACGTGCCACCACACGCCTGCTTGCGATCGAAGAGAGGGCCACCACCACCGTCTGCAGTTGTTGGGACTACTGCCGCACCCAAACGCCGCCGTCCAGGACCAAAGTAGACCTCTCGCACCCCTTCGCAAACCCTGATCGACGCGGCCAGTCCAGCGACAGAGGCCACCGCTGCTCAGTTCGAGGCGGCCGAGGACAGTGATGGATCGCCGCGACCCAAGTGCCGCTGCCCGTTCGTTGTCGAATGGAGACCCTTCAGCGTCGGAAGCACCCGATAATCCACCTATCGCAGTCGACCGCACACGCAATAATAAATCAGGTGTACTCAACCCAATTCCTTATTCAGTTTCTCTTTTATACTTGCTTTTGTTTGGGGACAAACAAATGTTTAGGTGTGGGGGGAATTTTAAATGAAAATGTGGTTAGAGTTGTTTTGTGAATATGCATTTTGATTTTTCTTTCTGATTTTGTTGATTTTGGTGAGTTCTTGTGGCTGTATTTTAGGCATATTTAGGTGGTGTCCATTCTGAAATTGCATGTTTTGGTAGGGTAATGTTGCTGAATTTTCTGATTTGGGGTGTAAATTTGCTTAATTTCTTATTTCTGGTCATGTTTTTGGTTGTCCTCTGAATTTTATGTTGATGTGGAGTTTGAAAAAAATTGAGGATTGAAATCTATTGAGGTGAAGATGGTGATGCATGATTGAGAGAGTAGCAATGTGTTTAGGGGCTATTGAAATTTGAATTTCTTTATAAAATTTTTGTGACTGTAGTGGCTGATTATTTTTTTAATTTCATGGCAATTATACCCAATTTTTGTGAGCTTTTGAGCCATAATGAGCTATCATCTTTAAGCTCTATTGAACTTCTTTCTTGAGTGCATTGAATTTGAATTGTTCATTCTAGAACTTACTTTTTTAAATGCATTTCGAGATCATGTGATTGGTTGTGTGTGATAAAATGATAAGGGCACTTAGGTTTAACCCTCTTGGCTTAAATTGTCCCACCTGATTATAAAAAACTTTAGGGAAACCACGTTGAGCCTAATCCTTTTCTTTGGATTATGAGCACATAAATGAACCTTAAATTCTCATTTCTTTCTTAAACTTCTCCATTTGAACTCTTCATTACTTTGCTATATGTGAGTCTTGTGAAAGTACTTTGTGGTTGGATTGATGATGAAGGAGGAGTTGAAAAAAAAATTTGGAGAAGGAGAAAAAAAAAAGAAAGAAAAGGAAGGAAGGTTGGATGATAAAAAGAAAAAAATGGAGAAGAAAAAAAAAGAAAGAAAAGGAAGGAATGTTGGATGATAAAAAGAAAAAAAAGGGGTCTGTTAGAAAAAGAAAAGGAAAAGCAAGAAGTTGAAAAAAAAAGACTCTGATTTAAGTGTAAGCCTGTTGTTCCAAATATGGAAAAGGAGCAGGTGTGGGGAAGTTTTAGGTATAAGAAAATATTCTGAAAAGGAAAATATGAGGATAATGAACGTTTTGATCACATGTTGTGAAGTGATGCATTTAGCCATTCTTATCTCTCTTTTTACCTCACCTTGACCTTAAGCCCCATTACAACCCAATCAAATACCCTTTGATTATTGCACTTAATCCGTCTAAAGTTGGTGGAGAATTGATTTGGGAGCAAGCCTATGGTAATGACTTTTCTTGTTCAATTTTGAGTGAACTTGCTACCTAGATCATACATATGAGTGTGATTGAGTGAATCTTGGTGAGGCCATGGAATTTTGAAACATTTGAAGCCATGAAAGTTGCAAACTTTGAATGAAGAGTCATGTTTCATTTAGTTCTGAATGCTCATTGGTTGCTTGTCTCTTGAAGTGTGTAACTTTCATTTGTCTTGGTAGATGTTCCTTGGTTTTCTATTCTCTATGATTTTGGTTTGCTTGAGGACAAGCAAAGTTTAGGTGTGGGGAGATTTGATAAGTCATAATTTAGCATAATTATTTGGTTGAAATTCATGTTTATTTGATTAACTTATGTGCTTATTAGGGTGCTAAATTGACTTATCTTGTCTATGGTTATTTGAGGCCTTTATGTTGTAAAATTGATGAGAAATGGGCTGTTTTGTGCAGGAAATTCGTACTGCCAGATTGACTGACACTGACCCCCTCAGTGTCAGAAGGGACCTGCGAAAATTCAAGATAATTAAGGAAAGCCCAGATGAAAAATTCCTACGTATTTTCCATGTATTCCAGCGCTTTGAATCACTAAAAAATCATGCCAAATCTGATTTAGAGAATAAAAGATATGAAGAATATCCTGGAGATATTTTTGGGAGAAAAAGATAAGAAAAGATATCAAGATTACTTAAGGATCAAGACATAGATATTTATGGGATATTATTAATTATTTTTGGGAGCAGATACACGTGAATTTAAGGGCTGCAGAACACGTGAATTAGGGAGATCAGAACAGAAAGGAACGTGAGGAACTGAAGCAGATTGGCGTGAAACAGAAGAACACAATCGAACATCATTCGGTTTTATTTTATTTTAATTTCATCTTTGTTATGAACATGCGGGGCTAATCCCCTTTTCTAGTTTAGGATTCGTGAACCTCCCGTAGAATTATTAATTTAATTATTTAGGATTTTTATGTTAAATCTTGTGTGCAAGTTTATTTTATTACATGCATTGATGTTCCTATAGTAATTTGATAATTATTTTGGCCTGATCAACTAGATTAATTATTTAATTGCTTACTGTTATTCTATGAACTACAATCCGTAATTGTTGTAGGAATTGGATTAAGTAATAAATAGAGATAATTCCCTCTAGGTGTAATAAAATCTAGGTTGTATGATACCTAGCCGGATTTCATATCCTAGTAATCATATGTTTAGAGTTTTAATGCATCTACGAGTTCGAATCCATAGGGTTGATGAGTGTGTAAATTCACAAGTTTGGCGCTATGTTTTGTGCTAGTTTTGGAGAGTTTTGATGTGGAAATAGGTGGAAAACCTATATATATTGTGAAATAGCATGAATCAGGTGTTAGTGGAGCTATTTGAGTGTTTTCTTAGCAAAACGGAGTGAAAGAGCCAAGAATCGAAGAGACGGAGTCGAAGCCACGCGAACCGCCCAAGAAGTAGGTGGGTTCGACCTGGCTGGAGGAGGGTTCGACCTCTCCAGTAGGTCAAACCAACGTTGCTGGACAATACAGAGATGGGTTCGACCATGACTCAGTTGGTTCGACCTGGCCATCAGGTCGAACCATGGTCGAACCAGTTTGCAAGAAGGAGGATTCGACCACGACGTTGGGGTTCGACTTGCCCGTTGGTCGAATCGGGAGCAAGAGTTGTCCAGTGCTGAGGTTCGACCTGAGGTTCGACCAAGACCTAAGTAGTTCGACCTGTCCAGAAGGTCGAACCTGTGCAGAATTCTTCCAGTAGCGGGGTTCGACCTGGGGTTCGACCTGTGGCCCGGGGTTCGACCTGCTTGACGTGGTCGAACCTGTGTGCGAGAACTTACCTTATCCGGATTTTAGAGGCCGAAACGCGTGAGATCACTTAGAAAGCCCATTCCAAGCCCTAGAGACGTGATTACAAGTATAAAAGGAGGCTCATACAGAGAATAAAGAGAGCTTTTGATCGTCAATCGTAGAAGAGACAAGAGTAGAGGTGGTGATCCATTCGGAGAGCTGTGACAGAGGTTCGCTGAAGGTTCAAGTAAGAATGATTCATCTAACCATGATTTTTCCTAGATCAATCATGGGCTAGAACCACCTTGGTAGTTCTAGGGTTATGAAAGTTTCATGATGTAATTCGTGTTTCGTGTGTAAAACTCCGTACAACACTACATGTGGTTTGTTTTATATAAGATTGCATATTTAATCCATACTCATAGTCGTTTTGTGCATCAATGATCATTGTGTAGAGTCTGAATACATGACATGGTTATTGATTGAGTGCGTTCACTACTGAGCAGGGTTTATCGTTATAATTCTAAGTGAAGGGATTCCGAAGTATTATTAGAACTGTCTTATATGAATATTCATGAATTGAATTGAATTCGGGTTGATGAATAGGATGAAGAGTATAACTTTATAGTACCTAAAAAGGGAGATCAAATCGGGTTAGATTCTTAACGTAGAAGATAATTGATTATGATAGTACCTAGAAAGGGGGGTGAAGCATATCTCTTGCTCCGATGTTATTCACACGTGTCAAGCGCATATTTACTTGTGTCTATAGAGTAAACTTGCATGGTCTAGTGATGCGTCCACAAACCACAGGTCAGAGTCGGACACCATCATACGAAAATACGAATTGCTAGTGAAACTGGATGACCCAATGAACTACCTATCATTCTTATTGATCACAACTCACTTCTCTCTACTTTTGCTATTTCTTTTGTCAATTCGATTAGAAGTTACTATCCATTAAACCTTTACAATTACCAACATAGTCTAAAATATACTAGAAGGTCACAAAATTGATATTTATCCGTCCCGTGGGTTCGATATTGTAACTTGGTCATCTTCGCGACTACAATTGATATCCTTATACTTGAGGATTAATTTGTGTGTTGAGAAAACCCCTATCAAGTTCTTGGCGCCGTTGCCGGGGACGGCTGTTATTATTGATTTTATTATTTCTAGTTGATTAAGATTTTTTTTTCTTTTATTTGTGATTATTTATTTCTATCTAACCTTGAATTTTTCCGAGTTACTTGTGCGCTTGTAAAAGGAGAGGAAGGAAAAGAAAGAATAACACATTGATCTAAACATGGCCGGAGCAAGGCAGAATCCGGATAATGTTGCCATACATAAAATTTTCACGAACTATGGAATTGGTAACATGGGGTTGATAGGAGCAAGGGGGGAAGATGTTGATTTTGAGATACATCCCGCTCTTATTAACATGGTAGAGAAGAATCTCTTTTTCTGGAGATTATTTTGAAGATTCATATCAGCATCTCCGAAGATTTCTTGGTTATGCAAACACTCAAAAGGGAGCTGGAGCTAACGATAATGCTAGGCAGATTGCCCTATTCAAGTTCTCATTGATTGATAAGGCGGAAGCTTGGTATGATACTCTTGATGCCACATAATGCACTACATGGGACCAACTGCAGCAGAAGTTCTTGGAGAGATACATGCCACCCTCAAGGATCTTAAGAATGAAGCAAGAGATCACCCGATTTGTTATGAATCAAGGTGAGAAATTTTATGAGGCGTGGGACAGATTTAAAGACATGCTCAGGAGGTGTCCACAGCATGGAATATCTAAGGCTGAATACATAAGCATCTTCTACTATGGATTGGATTGTGAGTCGCGTATTTTTATTGATGCATCATCAGGAGGAGCGTTGTTATCTAAGACAGCACTTGAAGCTGAAAAGTTATTTGAAGACATCTCTATGAATTCACGTGACTGGACAATAGAGAGAGATAGAGGATCATATGTACTTGGCGAGGTAGCGCAGGTTGAACATCAAGTGGTGAAGCCGAATAGGGATGATGAGATCGTCTCTAGTTTAGCTAACATCAACAAGCTACTAGAGTCCCAGCAGACGCAGATTACAGAGTTGATACTAAGGGGGCCTAGTATGAAGCAGCACGAAGTGAAGAGTGATGAAGATACCTTCAATCGATACATGGTTGAGAACGATGCAAGGGTTGACCACATCGAAGCTAGAATGAATGTTGATCGTGCAGATTTGTCTAAGCAGTTGAAGGACCTTACCTTGATGATGGGGCAGATGACCGCGAATGTGAATCAATTGACACAAACATTGGAGAATAATGCTATCACATTGAGGTCTGGAATGCAGTACGAGGGACCGATGAGGCTGGGATCAAATTTGGACATGACTAATCCTCGGTTCGACCAACACCCAGAAGGTTCGACCTGGTACTCAGGTCAAACCATGGTCGAACCTCACCATGCGAAGCACTCTATTTTTCCAGAACACCGGTTCGACCAACCCAGAGGGTTCGACCTATTCTGTAGGTCGAACCATGGTCGAACCTCTTCATCCGGAGTGCTCTTTTTTGTCGCAGCAACGGTTCGACCACGACCGTAATGGTTCGACCAACCCAGCAGGTCGAACCCAGGTCGAACCGGAGGATATAAACTATACAGTAGGCTGGTTCGACCTGGGTGGCAGTGGTTCGACCTCTAACACTGGTCGAACCCTAGTCGAACCTCAAGAGCAGAAAGAGAGCAGTCTTCCAGGAGATAAGTTCGACCATTACATACCTGGTTCGACCTCTAACACTGGTCGAACCCAGGTCAAACCTCAAATTCAAAAAAAGAGCCGTTGTCCAGAAGGTAGGTTCGACCAGTACGTGCCTGGTTCGACCTGTTCCACAGGTCGAACCCTGGTCGAACCCATCCAGAAGTTGCCCGTTTCTGTGCCAAATGTTCCGCATGATGTTGATGCTACTCCAGTACCTTTACATGAGCAGAATACTGAGCTTACAATGGAGAAGAAGTGGGAAGAAGCAAAGAGATTGCGAGCCAAGAAGGATAAAGCGAAGGAGGTTGAACGTGATGAATGGGGAAGACCAAAGACCAAGATACCTCCTCCGTTTCCTTCGAGATTGGCCGAGAAGGGATTGGAAGAAAAGTTCAAGAGGTTTCACGATGTCATGAGCAAAGTAAGCTTGAACATTCCTTTCTCTGAAGCAATCATGGAGATGCCATACTATGCCCGATTCCTCAAGAATATTATATCAAAGAAGAGAAGCTTGAACGGAGTGGAGACGGTGAACCTATCAGAGAATTGCAGCTCGATCCTTCAAAGGAAGCTACCTACAAAGTTAAAGGATCCAGGAAGCTTCACCATTCTTTGTGACATTGGAAAAGGGTCGGCACATAAAGCCTTGTGTGATTTGGGGGCAAGCGTTAATTTGATGCCTTTGTCCATATTTAAAAGGCTTGGTTTGGGGGATCTTAATCCCACAAATATTGCTCTTCAATTGGCGGATAGATCCATGACTTGTCCGAAGGGTTTAATTGAAGATGTTTTAGTGAGAGTGGATAAGTTAGTTTTTCCCGTGGATTTTCTTGTACTTGACATGGAAGATGATAAGGGTGACATTCCCCTTATTTTGGGACGACCGTTCTTTGCCACAGCTGGAGCTATGATAGATGTTAAGAAAGGAAAGCTTAGACTGCGATTGGATAATGAAGATGTGGTTTTCTCTCTTGATCATGCAATGAAGATGCCCATGGAGACTCAATCGTGCAAGAGCATTGGTATGGTTTCTAACTTGTTTAATCTTGATTTTTCTAAGACAGGTGATTCTGAATTTAAGTGGAAGATTGACAAGGGGGTGTCTAGACAGCCATGGGAGGAAGGAAATTTCAATGATCATATTTTTGTGACCAAGAAAGGTGAGGTGTTGAGTGTAGACAAGAAGAGGAAAAGAAAGTACTTGAAGGTGAGGATGCGACAAGACCGTCCTCTACCGTCGTGACTCTACGACGTTAAACGTGAGCGCCTGTTGGGGGCTTGCCCTTCCGTTTTAGTGCTTTATTATTTCTTTCGTGTGCGTAAGAAATTTTTATATTTAAGGTGCTTACTAATCTGCAATTACATCTCTTTTCAAACTTAGTTTCGACTTACGTTTTTACTAAGTTTGGGGGGGGTGTGATGTACTTACCTCATTGAAGCACCAAGAATATAATCTTTTCTTTGTAATGTTTGCTAGGGGAGTTGATTTTTTGCGGTATGTTGAAACTTTAATCGGTTTTGATGTGTCGATTTTTTGCAATTTGCCTAGTGTTCAGTGGAGTTTCTAGTGTGTGGAGTCGATTACATAGTCAATTGAGTCTTTCGTATAGTTCTCCTATTTTATTATTGATGAATCCTGTGATGATGAGTATGCTTGAGCTTTGATGATAGAAAAGGTAACTAGGTGGCAAGACGAGTTCTACATTGAGGCTTTGACTCGAGGAGCTCGTGCATTCGTTGAAGAAAAATCAGGTGCCCTCGTTTCCTTTTTCTAATTTTTATATGTGCTTTTAATTCATGGAGTGGAAGGATTGTGTTTATGGTGGTGATCCATGTGAGCTTATATTGTTAAAATTATCTTTGAAATTCATATACCTTTGAAATTGATGAAGGAAGTGTACTTGCGTTATATTGTGATATGAAGTTCTATGTATACTTGTGGGATATTGCTTACCATGAAAGGTGCTCTGTTACTTGTTAAAAACCCATGTGAGATTTTGAGCCTTGTTGATCATGTACATAATCACATGATATTTCTTTCTGGTGAGTATCGTTCTTGTGTGTGTATTTTAGAACTTGCCTCTTGTCTTACTTGAAACTACATGTGTGATAGATAATGGGAGATGATTTTAGGCCATCTTTGAATTTATGAGTCACTTAGCCAAATAATTCCCTATACCATATGATTGTTTATCCGTAGTTAGCCCCGTTGAGCCTAAAAACCTTATTCTTTGGCAGCCTACGTGAAATAACCACTTTGAGCATCTTAATTTTTTGAGCCTTGATTGTCTTATTAGTGGAGAATTAATGGCTTTTCAAAGTGTGTTGATAGAGCTTGATAAAGAACAATTTGGGAAGGAATGAAATTGGTATTGAATTAGTGATGGATTTTGATAATGCATTTAAGGAGAAGCATGGAGTAGTGCTTAAATCTAGTACTCCATTGAATCAAATACCCTAGGGTAGTGTTTAAATCTAGACCCTATAGAAGATGCGTGAGGTAGTGCCCAAAACTGATACCTCAAGAGAAAAAGCAGAAAAAGAGAAGGAAAAAACGGATGAGCTTGAGAAAAGAAAAATAATTGTGCTTGAAGGTGAAGAAGGAATGAAAATCGTCTGCATTGAAAAGGAAGAATAATTTCCACAGCTCGGCACAGACTGGTAATGTGTTTGTCCATCATATCCACTCGACTACTCACTCTACCAACACGCTCATCCAAGGCAGAGTACCTTTCGTTCAGCGTGGCGTAGTTGGCGTTAGCGAGCGCGAGTTGCCTGTTCGTCTCCTACTGTGCAGCTACCACTGCGATCAGCTGCTCATGAATCAAGCGAAGCTGCTCCCGAGTACCTGGAACTGCTCGTCGCTGCTGCGGTCCTGGAGCATGCTGAGGCGCATCATGCTGCTCTCCTTCCGGAATCTCCATCTCCGGCTGCTCCTCTACCTGATCCTCCTCTTCAGACTGCTGTGGCTGAGGTGGACGGAACTCTCCTTGATCAACAATCTGCTGTAACTCAGCCATCCTTCCCTCAGCACACATCTGTGCTACCGCTCTCCAATCACCACCCGACTTCGCTGCCACGGATAAAACGGTGTGTCCTAGAGAATTCATTAGTCTATTCCTTGCTTCCCGAATAGTTGTCAAGTTGCTCACGTCGAAGGGGAACATAAATTCGAAAGGCTTGACACCTCTTGTGAAAAACTAATCTCCATTTCTAAAATGGGCAAACCCACCCTTCGCGCACGTGCTCATAATCAAATCGGGTTCTCCTTCTACTGGTGTAATGCCGGTGAGGTCCAAGTTGTAATGCTCAGCCAAAATCGTCAATAACCCTCCAATATTCACCTTTTAAAAACCAATGGTCTTGAATCGATTCAGCTGCGCAATAAAATAGGCTCCAACGTTGAACTTCACTCCATGCAACATACACCACAAGGCATATAACTCTTCTCTAGACACAACACTGACCTCCGAGCGGGCGAACAACGTGTTGCTCAGGATGCGGTCCATGTACCTCAAGACAGGGTTCTTTATTGCGGACGCACGAGCCTGTCTAGTCTTGTAATCACGAATCTCCCCCGTGATCTCCCTCCAAAATCGCTTTACACTGAATGCAGCACTTTCTAAACGAGGGATCTCCAAAGGTGTCTCAAACAGCTCGTTGAAATCCTCAGACGTCCATCTCCTACTCACTCCACCAAGCTGAAACGTACACTGATAGGGGTATCCAAGCGGGTCCTTCTCCATCTCAAACGAACAAACCACTTCCGCTGTAACATGGAAGTACGTCGGCCTCTTCAACTCCATGAATCTTCGGATCCCTACTTGATCAAACTTCCAAAATATATCATCCCCTATTCTCATTATCCTCATCGCTTCATCATCTTGGTATCGAGTGCGAGCTATCTTGTCTGAAACTTCTTCCCACTTCTCTTTAATCTCATCCCAACCTTGCATCCTAATCTTGAAGTTATCAGGTAAACGGTCTTGTAGCCTCAGTTTTCTTGTCACTTTGTCCAAGTTTGAAGGCCTGTCATGCCTCTTCTTTGATCTCTCCTCCTCTGCTTTTCCTTTTCCTTTGCTTGATACTTGTCCCTTTCCTGAAAACAAATACTTCAATCCAACCAACAAGACAAGAAAGCAAGTATTGTACTAGCACATCACATACTCTACTCAAGACTTCAAGCATCAATGCATATTCATACAAACTATCATCTCAACACCTCTTGCTTATTCAACATTTTCAAAACATCTTCAATTATACCTTCTTTAATCATCAAAACATAACCAACAAGCATGCATTAAGCAATTCAAGCAATTCAATCAAAAATTCAACATGCTTTCCTCCATGAACTACTTCAATTTCATCAATTTCAAACCAAATCAACATGCTCATTCTATGGTATATTCTATATCCTTGATTAATTCACATAAAAATCCAAGTTCTATCAATAATCAATCAACCACAATCCAAGAAACAAGAATTCATATGAAACCAATCAAAATATCAACATTCACCATGAAATTCAACCATACTCAACATCAATTCTCTATTTCACATCAAATTGCTTACCTAAACCTTCAATCCTAGAGTAATTGAGTTGGAAAAAACGTACCTTGTGACTTGCCCATGGTGAACAACCGATCGAGAACACAAAATAACCAAAAAAACGCGATTTCAGCCCTAACTCGCGACGAAATCCGCCCAAATCCGCGACCGAATCGATAATTCAAGGTGTAATGTTGTGTAATCGGTGTGAAATCAAGTGTAATTGAAGAATTTGTGCAAGGGTGTAGAGGTTCGAAGAGGGTTCGAGGTTTGGTGTTTCGAAAAAGTGATCGAACCCCTCTGAAAATTCAAACTTAAAACGCGTACCTGGCTTGGTTCGACCTCGGGTTCGACCACCTGTACTGGTCGAACCATGGATGGCGAGGTCGAACCTCTCTTCTGGACAAACAATCTTCTTGGTTCGACCAGGGGTTCGACTTGCTAAACAGGTCGAACCTTCCTTGAATTGGTCGAAACCCTCTTCTGGAAAACAGAGTGCTTCAAACTGACAGGTTCGACCATAGGTTCGACCTCCTGATCAGGTCGAACAACTATGGCTTAAGTCGAACCTCCTCTCTGGACAACTTTCGACGCCGGTTCGACTTCCTCTGCTTTTGTTCGACCTCTGGCTCTGGTCGAACCACTCCTAGAGTTGGTCGAACTTTCCTCCTGATTTCCAAAACTGAGTGTTCTTCATTCACTACATACTTCAAGCTTCAACACAACTTCATTAGGTACAATCTAGAGCATAACTTCAAAAATTGTTCCACATAACATCATTCATGAGTATCTCCGTAAAAGAAAACACAACCAAAAACCACTGAACATTAGGCAAATTGTAAAAAATCGTCACATCAAAATCGATTAAAATTTCAACATGGCCGCAAAAACCAATTCCCCTAGCAAACAATACAAAGAAAAGATTATACTCTTAATGCTTCAATGAGGTAATAACATCACACCCCCCCAAACTTAGTAAAAACGTAAGTCGAAACTAAGTTTGAAAAGAGATGGAATTGCCGAGTAGTAAGCATCTTAAATATAAAAATTTCTTACTCACACAAAAGAAATAAAGCAATAAAACGGAAGAGTAAGCTCTCAACAAGCGCTCATGTTTAACGTCGTAGAGTCACGACGGTACCAAATCAGAACAAGGTATCATCAAAAATGACACACGCATCATCCGGCGACCTATAATGCTTCAATCGATGCCCATTCGCCGCGATAACGTCACCATCTTTGTCAATAAGCTCATAACTCCCCCCTCCTAAGGCTCGATGAATCATGAATGGTCCCGTCCACTTAGACTTCAACTTGCCTGCAAAAAGCTTCAAACGAGAGTTAAAAAGTAGTACCTCATCTCCTTGCTTGAACTCCTTGTATGAAATTTTAGAATCATGCCACCTCTTCATTCTTTCCTTATAAATCTCTGAATTCTTGAAAGCACGACTCCTAAACTCATCCAATTGATTCATGTGAGTTAGCCTCAACTCCTTTACATCCCTAAGGGTCAAGTTCAAGCGACGCAAAACCCAAAACGCTTTGTGTTGGATTTCTACGGGTAAGTGGCACGGCTTTCCATAGACAATTTGATATGGTGACATATCTAATACCGTCTTGTAAGCGGTCCGGAACCCCCATAACACATCATCAAGCTTCATAGCCCAATCTTTTCTATTAGTTCCTACCACTTTCTCCAGAATCTGTTTTACTTGACGGTTGGAGACCTCCGCCTGCCCATTTGCTTGCGGATGATAGGGTGTAGTAACCCTATGCCTAACACCATAATCCTTAAGCACCTTCTCCAGAAATTTATTGACGAAGTGGGACCCTCCATCACTAACTAATGCTCTCGGAACTCCATAACGGGCAAAAATATGTTTCTTTAGGAAAGATAAAACAACTTTCGAATCATTAACACGAGTAGGAATTGCTTCCACCCACTTCGAAACATAATCCACCGCAAGAAGAATGTAGAGAAACCCATTCGACGGGGGAAAAGGTCCCATAAAATCGATCCCCCAGACATCAAATATCTCCACGACTATGCTAGGCTGCAATGGCATCTCATCTCTCCTACCTATATTACCCATGCGCTGGCATCTATCGCAAGACGCCACATAGCTCTCACTATCTCTAAACAAAGTAGGCCAATAAAGAGCGGATTGAAGTACCTTAGTTGCAGTCTTTTGCGCTCCGAAATGCCCCCCATTCGGTTGTGCATGGCAGAACTCCAGCACACTTTCCATTTCCATCTCGGGTACACATCTTCGGACAATAGAATCTGTACAAATCTTATAAACAAACGGATCATACCATATAAATGTCTCAACATCCCTACGAAATTTCGCAAGTTGATATCGGTTGAGATCCCTTGGAATTTCACCAATGACAATGTAATTAACATAATCCGCGTACCATGGATCCATACCTTGCGCTGCAACCACACATGCTCGCTCGGCCCCTTCAACAGCCACAGCCATGATCTTCTCATCGGGGAACATCTCTTCAATATACTCGAAAGAATTATCACAATGCTCCCTAGTCTCCAACCTTGACAAGTGATCGGCCAACACATTTTCTATTCCTTTCTTATCCCGAATCTCCAAGTCAAACTCCTGCAGTAGTAGAATCCATCTTATGATCCTAGGCTTTGTCTCCTTCTTCTCCATCAAGTAACGAATCGCTGAGTGATCCGTATACACAATCGTCTTCATGCCAACCAAATACTGACGAAACTTATCGAATGCATACACAACAGCCAAAAACTCCTTTTCAGTTACCGTGTAATTCTTCTGTGCCGCATTGAAAGTCTTACTCGCGTAGTAAATGGCGCAGAACTTCTTCTCCCTTAGCTGCCCAAGCACCACACCCAATGCTACATCACTTGCATCACACATAAGTACAAACGGTTACGTCCAGTCCGGTGTGATCAAGATAGGGGCAGTAATAAGCGCCTCCTTCAAAACTTGAAAAGCTGTTAAACACTCATCATTAAACACAAAAGGAATATCCTTTTCAAGTAAATGAGATAAGGGCTTAGAGTATTTTGAGAAGTCTTTAATAAATCTCCTGTAAAAACCGGCGTGTCCAAGGAAGGATCGCACTCCTCTTTCATTGGTCAGTGGTGGAAGCTTCTCAATTACCACCACTTTAGCACGGTCTACCTGTAATCCCTTGGTGGAAACATGATGCCCAAGAACAATCACATCCTTCACCATGAAATGGCACTTCTCCCAATTCAAGACAAGATTAGTTTCTTGACACCTTTTCAAAACAACAGCAAGGTTAGACAAACACATATCAAAAGAAGAACCAAAGACTGAAAAATCGTCCATGAATACTTCCATGATCTTCTCTATCAAACCATCAAAAATCGCCATCATGCATCTCTGAAAAGTAGCAGGCGCATTACACAATCCAAACGGCATTTTCCTAAAAGCAAAAGTCCCGTAGGGGCAAGTAAAAGTGGTCTTTTCTTGATCCTCGGGAGCAATCATGATTTGATTATACCCCGAGTATCCATCCAAGAAACAATAGAACTCATACCCTGCAAGACGATCCAACATTTGATCCATAAATGGAAGAGGGAAGTGGTCCTTACACGTGTTCTCATTCAATTTCCTGTAATCCACACATGTACGCCATCCCGTAGGAATTCTCGTGGCTATCGCCTCTCCATCCTCAGCTTTCACTACAGTCATACCCCCCTTCTTAGCAACTACATGCAATGGACTCACATGGGGACTATCACTAATAGGATATATAATTCCAGCATCCAACCACGTAAGAATTTGCTTCCTTATCACCTCTTGAATTGCAGGATTCACCCTACGCTGATTCTGAACACTAGCTTTGGCTTCATCCAACAACCTAATCCGATGCATACAATACGAAGGACTAATACCTTTTAAATCATCAAGTGACCACCCTATTGCAGACTGGTACTTCCTCAAAACATCTAATAACTCCTCAAGTTGATCATCATTAAAGGAAGAAGATACAATTACCGGATATTGTGCATCATCACCAAGAAAAGCATACTTCAAGTGATCCGGCAATGGCTTCAACTCCTCTTTTCTTTTCTCCACTGGAGTGTTTTCATTATCCAAAGGCAAGTACTTCCTGGTCCATTTGACTTCTTCCACTTTATTTCTCTCCAATGCAAACCTGTCATCACCCAAAGCAAGTAAGTTTTCAAGAAATTCAATACATACCTCGTTAGAAAGTCCGTCAAGCTCCGTAGTGGGATAAGTAAGAGATTCCATCAAACATGTCTCAAGAGGATCCTTTGACAAGATCAAAGACATATCCTCCTTCACAATTTCCTCCACCACGTCAATACTATAACATTGGGACTCCATTGGCATTTTCATTGCTTTGTCCAAGTTGAAAAGTACTTCTTCTTTGTCCATTCTCAACTTCAGTTCTCCTTTCCGAACATCTATCATAGCTCCAGCTATAGCAAGGAATGGCCTCCCCAAGATTAAAGGAACATTATCCTTGTCATCATCCATTTCTAATACAAGGAAATCCACAGGAAAAACTAGCTTCTCCACCTTTACTAGAACATCTTCAACTATTCCTTTCGGAAACGTCATTGATCTATCTGCCAATTGGAGAGCAACAGTTGTCGGGGTCATCTCCCCCAAACCAAGCTTCTGAAAGATGGACAACGGCATCAAATTAATGCTTGCCCCAAGATCGCATAAAGCTCGCCGTGCTGGCCCCTTTCCGATCTCACAAAGAATAGTAAAGCTCCCCGGATCTTTCATCTTTGGTGGCAACTTCTTTTGAATAATTGAGCTACAATTCTCAGATAAGTTTACCGTTTCAACTCCGGTTAAGCTTCGCTTCTTCATCAATATGTCTTTAAGGAACCGAGCATAATATGGCATCTCCATGATTGCCTCTGAAAAAGGGATGTTCAAGCTTATCTTGTTCATAATCTCTGAAAACTTCTTGAACTTCTCTTCCAACCCCTTCTTCACTAGCTTGTAGGGAAACGGTAGAGGTATCTTTGTTTTGGGAATCCCCCATTCATCACGATCAACCTTTTCCGCTTTCTCCTTTTCGGTTCTTAATCGCTTAGCTCTTTCCCATTTTTTCTCAGCTATTATGTCTGTACTTTGCTCATTCCGTACCACTGGAGTCGCATCAACATCAAAAGGAACAACAGGTGCATCAAACAAAACATCTCGGCGAGGTTCGACTAGGGTTCGACCAGGCTGAAAGGTCGAACCAGGACTGTATTGGTCGAACCTCTCTCCTGGAAGACTGATCTCATTCTGCTCCGGAGGTTCGACTTGGGTTCGACCAATATTAGAGGTCGAACCACTGCCCTTTTGGTCGAACCGCTTCACTGTATAATTTTCATCCTTCGGTTCGACCTGGGTTCGACCTGAAGAGTTGGTTGAACCTTCGTGATCGTGGTCGAACCGTTCCTGCGTCGAAACAGAGTGCTCTGGCCGATGAGGTTCGACCTGTAAAGTTGGTCGAACCCTCCGCGTGTTGGTCGAACCGTTCCTGCGTCAAAACAGAGTGCTCTGGCCGATGAGGTTCGACCTGGGTTCGACCTGTAAAGTTGGTCGAACCGCGGCTTAGAAAATTCCAACTTCGATTCCGGCCTCATCGGTCCCTCGTACTGCGTTCCTGACCTCAGTGTGATGGCATTACACGACTTTGGATTCTCTATACTCTGAGACGGAAACTTACCTTTTCCTACAGTTTGAGTTAATGTGTTCACATTCTCTGCAATTATACCCATCAACAATGTGAGATCTTTCACTTGAGTGGACAAATCTCTGTGGTGATCATCAATTTTTTTCTCAAGCTTTGCCTCAAAGCGATTCACTCTTTCATCATTCTTTACCATGTAACGGTTCACAGTATCCTCGAACCCAGGCTTTCCTTCTTCCACCTTTTCTCCCGGATCAACACCCATCGGAAGTTGCACTGCATTGTTCGTATTGCTCCATGAAAATTCAGGCCTCCTTGGTTGCTGTTGATAACTACAAGATGGACCACGATTATTAAAGTTCCCTCGATAGTTCCCTTGGTAGTTCTGGTTTCCTTGATTTGGGTACCTCGTTCCTTGGATACTTTGACCCATTGCATAATTTGCTTCCTCCAATTCGTCTTGGATGGTTCCATTATTCATCATCTCTTGCTGCAAGATTGGCACTCGTTGGGATATCTCGCTGATCTGCTTCTGTTGAGACTCAAGTAGCTTGTTGATATTGGACAAGCTCGAAACGATCTCATCCTCTCTCTTAGTCTTCACCATTGCTTGTTCAACCTGAGCTACCTTTCCAAGAACATACGTACCTCTAACTCTATCAGTGGGCCAATCCCTCGAATTCATTGATATGTCTTCAAACAATCTCTCGGCCTCAACGGATGACTTTATAAGCAATGCTCCATTAGAAGAAGCATCAAGTAGCACTCTTGATTCACAGTCCAATCCGTTATAAAATATACTGATATATTGGGCTTTAGATAACCCATGTTGAGGACACTTCCTGAGCATGTCCTTGAATCTATCCCACGCTTCATGAAATTTCTCACCTCCACTGATAGCAAATTGGTTAATATCTTGCTTCATCTTAAACACCTTCGAAGGTGGCATATACCTCTCCAAGAATCTTAACTTCAATTGCTCCCACGTGGTGCACTCAGCTGCATTAATAGTATCGTACCAATCCCTCGTTTTTTCAGTAAGCGAGAATTTGAACAAAAGGATCTTCCTAGCATCTTCATGTTCTCCTACGTCTTTTTGAGTACTTGCATAGCCCAAGAACTTGTTCAGATGCTGCTGCGGATCCTCGAAAGACCCTCCTGAAAAGCAGTTCATTTCTATCATGCTAATAAGAGCGGGATGAAGATCGAATGCTGTGTTAGTTCCCCTTGCTCCTAAAAGCTCATAATTTCCAGCCCCATTATTTCTGAAAACCTCACGGATGGCTAGATTATCCGGATTCGCTGCCATGTTGACTGTTACTACTTCCAAATTAACTTCAGCTGTAGCCTCAATCGCTTGCGAAATCTGCTCGTCAACCTCAACTCCAAAATTCAGAGCTTCAGTTGAGTCTATTGCCTTTGCTTTGCTCTTCTTCTTCTTCTTCTTTCTTGATGATGCTCCAATCTCAGGATTATACGGTTCAAGATTACCTTTCTTTGATCTTGTGAGCATACACCTAAAACGAGTAAGAAAGAAAACAATAAAACAAGATAAATAGTCCTAATAAACTAGAAATAATACAAAAAAGATAGTTTACGCCGTCCCCGGCAACGGCGCCAAGAACTTGATAATGTGTTTGTCCATCATATCCACTCGACTACTCACTCTACCAACACGCTCATCCAAGGCAGAGTACCTTTCGTTCAGCGTGGCGTAGTTGGCGTTAGCGAGCGCGAGTTGCCTGTTCGTCTCCTGCTGTGCAGCTACCTCATTGATATTTACCTTGTTTTGTTGTTTTCTTTCTTATTCGTTTTAGGTGTATGCTCACAAGATCAAAGAAAGGTAATTTTGAACCGTATAATCCTGAGATTGGAGCATCATCAAGAAAGAAGAAGAAGAAGAAGAGCAAAGCAAAGGCAATAGACTCAACTGAAGCTCTGAATTTTGGAGTTGAGGTTGACGAGCAGATTTCGCAAGCGATTGAGGCTACAGCTGAAGTTAATTTGGAAGTAGTAACAGTCAACATGGCAGCGAATCCGGATAATCTAGCCATCCGTGAGGTTTTCAAAAATAATGGGGCTGGAAATTATGAGCTTTTAGGAGCAAGGGGAACTAACACAGCGTTCGATCTTCATCCCGCTCTTATTAGCATGATAGAAAGGAACTCCTTTTCAGGAGGGTCTTTCGAGGATCCGCAGCAGCATCTGAACAAGTTCTTGGGCTATGCAAGTACTCAAAAAGACGTAGGAGAACATGAAGATTCTAGGAATATCCTTTTGTTCAAATTCTCGCTTACTGAAAAAGCGAGGGATTGGTACGATACTATTAATGCAGCTGAGTGCACCACGTGGGAGCAATTGAAGTTAAGATTCTTGGAGAGGTATATGCCACCTTCGAAGGTGTTTAAGATGAAGCAAGATATTAACCAATTTGCTATCAGTGGAGGTGAGAAATTTCATGAAGCGTGGGATAGATTCAAGGACATGCTCAGGAAGTGTCCTCAACATGGGTTATCTAAAGCCCAATATATCAGTATATTTTATAACGGAATGGACTGTGAATCAAGAGTGCTACTTGATGCTTCTTCTAATGGAGCATTGCTTACAAAGTCATCCGTTGAGGCCGAGAGATTGTTTGAAGACATATCAATGAATTCGAGGGATTGGCCCACTGATAGAGTTAGAGGTACGTATGTTCTTGGAAAGGTAGCTCAGGTTGAACAAGCAATGGTGAAGACTAAGAGAGAGGATGAGATCGTTTCGAGCTTGTCCAATATCAACAAGCTACTTGAGTCTCAACAGAAGCAGATCAGCGAGATATCCCAACGAGTGCCAATCTTGCAGCAAGAGATGATGAATAATGGAACCATCCAAGACGAATTGGAGGAAGCAAATTATGCAATGGGTCAAAGTATTCAAGGAACGAGGTACCCAAATCAAGGAAACCTGAACTACCAAGGGAACTATCGAGGGAACTTTAATAATCGTGGTCCATCTGGTAGTTATCAACAGCAACCAAGGAGGCCTGAATTTTCATGGAGCAATACGAACAATGCAGTGCAACTTCCGATGGGTGTTGATCCGGGAGAAAAGGTGGAAGAAGGAAAGCCTGGGTTCGAGGATACTGTGAACCGTTACATGGTAAAGAATGATGAAAGAGTGAATCGCCTTGAGGCAAAGCTTGAGAAAAAAATTGATGATCACCACAGAGATTTGTCCACTCAAGTGAAAGATCTCACATTGTTGATGGGTACAATTGCAGAGAATGTGAACACATTAACTCAAACTGTAGGAAAAGGTAAGTTTCCGTCTCAGAGTATAGAGAATCCAAAGTCGTGTAATGCCATCACACTGAGGTCAGGAACGCAGTACGAGGGACCGATGAGGCCGGAATCGAAGTTGGAATTTTCTAAGCCGCGGTTCGACCAACATGCGAAGGGTTCGACCAACTTTACAGATCGAACCCAGGTCGAACCTCATCGGCCAGAGCACTCTGTTTTGATGCAGGAACGGTTCGACCAACACGCGGAGGGTTCGACCAACTTTACAGGTCGAACCCAGGTCGAACCTCATCAGCCAGAGCACTCTGTTTCGATGCAGGAACGGTTTGACCACGATCACGAAGGTTCGACCAACTCTTCAGGTCGAACCGAAGGATGGAAATTATACAGTGAAGCGATTCGACCAAAGGGGCAGTGGTTCGACCTCCAATGTTGGTCGAACCCAAGTCGAACCTCCGGAGCAGAATGAGATCAGTCTTCCAGGAGAGAGGTTCGACCAATACAGTCCTGGTTCGACCTTTCAGCCTGGTCGAACCCCAGTCGAACCTTGCCGAGATGTTTTGTTTGATGCACCTGTTGTTCCTTTTGATGTTGATGCGACTCCAGTGGTACGGAATGAGCAAAGTACAGACATAATAGCTGAGAAAAAATGGGAAAGAGCTAAGCGATTAAGAGCCGAAAAGAAGAAAGCGGAAAAGGTTGATCGTGATGAATGGGGGATTCCCAAAACAAAGATACCTCCACCGTTTCCCTACAAGCTAGTGAAGAAGGGGTTGGAAGAGAAGTTCAAGAAGTTTTCAGAGATTATGAACAAGATAAGCTTGAACATCCCTTCTTCAAGAAGTTTTTTGGCTGTTGTGTATGCATTCGATAAGTTTCGTCAGTATTTGGTTGGCATGAAGACGATTGTGTATACGGATCACTCAACGATTCGTTACTTGATGGAGAAGAAGGAGACAAAGCCTAGGATCATAAGATGGATTCTACTACTGCAGGAGTTTGACTTGGAGATTCGGGATAAGAAAGGAACAGAAAATGTGTTGGCCGATCACTTGTCAAGGTTGGAGACTAGGGAGCATTGTGATAATTCTTTCGAGTATATTGAAGAGATGTTCCCCGATGAGAAGATCATGGCTGTGGCTGTTGAAGGGGCCGAGCGAGCATGTGTGGTTGCAGCGCAAGGTATGGATCCATGGTACGTGGATTATGTTAATTACATTGTCATTGGTGAAATTCCAAGGGATCTCAACCGATATCAACTTGCGAAATTTCGTAGGGATGTTGAGACATTTATATGGTATGATCCATTTGTTTATCAGATTTGTACAGATTCTATTGTCCGAAGATGTGTACCCGAGATGGAAATGGAAAGTGTGCTGGAGTTCTGCCATGCACAACCGAATGGGGGGCATTTCGGAGCGCAAAAGACTGCAGCTAAGGTACTTCAATCCGCTCTTTATTGGCCTACTTTGTTTAGAGATAGTGAGAGCTATGTGGCGTCTTGCGATAGATGCCAGCGCATGGGTAATATAGGTAGGAGAGATGAGATGCCATTGCAGCCTAGCGTAGTCGTGGAGATATTTGATGTCTGGGGGATCGATTTTATGGGACCTTTTCCCCCGTCGAATGGGTTTCTCTACATTCTTCTTGCGGTGGATTATGTTTCGAAGTGGGTGGAAGCAATTCCTACTCGTGTTAATGATTCGAAAGTTGTTTTATCTTTCCTAAAGAAATATATTTTTGCCCGTTATGGAGTTCCGAGAGCATTAGTTAGTGATGGAGGGTCCCACTTCGTCAATAAATTTTTGGAGAAGGTGCTTAAGGATTATGGTGTTAGGCATAGGGTTACTACACCCTATCATCCGCAAGCAAATGGGCAGGCGGAGGTCTCCAACCGTCAAGTAAAGCAGATTCTGGAGAAAGTGGTAGGAACTAATAGAAAAGATTGGGCTATGAAGCTTGATGATGTGTTATGGGGGTTCCGGACCGCTTACAAGACGGTATTAGATATGTCACCGTATCAAATTGTCTATGGAAAGCCGTGCCACTTACCCGTAGAAATCCAACACAAAGCGTTTTGGGCTTTGCGTCGCTTGAACTTGACCCTTAGGGATGTAAAGGAGTTGAGGCTAACTCACATGAATCAATTGGATGAGTTTAGGAGTCGTGCTTTCAAGAATTCAGAGATTTATAAGGAAAGAAT
Organism: Pogostemon cablin; assembly: GCA_023678885.1. Classification (NCBI taxonomy): domain Eukaryota; kingdom Viridiplantae; phylum Streptophyta; class Magnoliopsida; order Lamiales; family Lamiaceae; genus Pogostemon; species Pogostemon cablin. Next base: position 36,266,312 of record CM042951.1, read on the forward strand.
GAAGAGGTGGCATGATTCTAAAATTTCGTACAAGGAGTTCAAGCAAGGAGATGAGGTACTACTTTTTAACTCTCGTTTGAAGCTTTTTGCAGGCAAGTTGAAGTCTAAGTGGACGGGACAGTTCATGATTCATCGAGCCTTAGGAGGGGGGAGTTATGAGCTTATTGACAAAGATTGTGACGTTATCGCGGCGAATGGGCATCGATTGAAGCATTATAGGTCGCCGGATGATGCGTGTGTCATTTTTTATGATACCTTGTTCTGATTTGGTACCGTCGTGACTCTACGACGTTAAACATGAGCGCTTGTTGAGAGCTTACTCTTCCGTTTTATTGCTTTATTTCTTTTGTGTGAGTAAGAAATTTTTATATTTAAGATGCTTACTACTCGGCAATTCCATCTCTTTTCAAACTTAGTTTCGACTTACGTTTTACTAAGTTTGGGGGGGTATGATGTTATTACCTCATTGAAGCATTAAGAGTATAATCTTTTCTTTGTATTGTTTGTTAGGGGAATTGGTTTTTGCGGCCATGTTGAAATTTTAATCGATTTTGATGTGACGATTTTTTACAATTTGCCTAATGTTCAGTGGTTTTTGGTTGTGTTTTCTTTTACGGAGATACTCATGAATGATGTTATGTGGAACAATTTTTGAAGTTGTGCTCTAGATTGTACCTAATGAAGTTGTGTTGAAGCTTGAAGTATGTAGTGAATGAAGAACACTCAGTTTTGGAAATCAGGAGGAAGGTTCGACCAACTCTATGAGTGGTTCGACCAGAGCCAGAGGTCGAACAACAGCAGAGGAAGTCGAACCGGCGTCGAAAGTTGTCCAGAGAGGAGGTTCGACCTAAGCCATAGTTGTTCGACCTGATCAGGAGGTCGAACCTATGGTCGAACCTGTCAGTTTGAAGCACTCTGTTTTCCAGAAGAGGGGTTCGACCAATTCAAGGAAGGTTCGACCTGTTTAGCAAGTCGAACCCCTGGTCGAACCAAGAAGATTGTTTGTCCAGAAGAGAGGTTCGACCTCGCCATCCATGGTTCGACCAGTACAGGTGGTCGAACCCGAGGTCGAACCAAGCCAGGTACGCGTTTTAAGTTCGAATTTTCAGAGGGGTTCGATCACTTTTTCGAAACACCAAACCTCGAACCCTCTTCGAACCTCTACACCCTTGCACAAATTCTTCAATTACACTTGATTTCACACCGATTACACAACATTACACCTTGAATTATCGATTCGGTCGCGGATTTGGGCGGATTTCGTCGCGAGTTAGGGCTGAAATCGCGTTTTTTTGGTTGTTTTGTGTTCTCGATCGGTTGTTCACCATGGGCAAGTCACAAGGTACGTTTTTTCCAACTCAATTACTCTAGGATTGAAGGTTTAGGTAAGCAATTTGATGTGAAATAGAGAATTGATGTTGAGTATGGTTGAATTTCATGGTGAATGTTGATATTTTGATTGGTTTCATATGAATTCTTGTTTCTTGGATTGTGGTTGATTGATTATTGATAGAACTTGGATTTTTATGTGAATTAATCAAGGATATAGAATATACCATAGAATGAGCATGTTGATTTGGTTTGAAATTGATGAAATTGAAGTAGTTCATGGAGGAAAGCATGTTGAATTTTTGATTGAATTGCTTGAATTGCTTAATGCATGCTTGTTGGTTATGTTTTGATGATTAAAGAAGGTATAATTGAAGATGTTTTGAAAATGTTGAATAAGCAAGAGGTGTTGAGATGATAGTTTGTATGAATATGCATTGATGCTTGAAGTCTTGAGTAGAGTATGTGATGTGCTAGTACAATACTTGCTTTCTTGTCTTGTTGGTTGGATTGAAGTATTTGTTTTCAAGAAAGGGACGAGTATCAAGCAAAGGAAAAGGAAAAGCAGAGGAGGAGAGCTCAAAGAAGAGGCATGACAGGCCTTCAAACTTGGACAAAGTGACAAGAAAATTGAGGCTACAAGACCGTTTACCTGATAACTTCAAGATTAGGATGCAAGATTGGGATGAGATTAAAGAGAAGTGGGAAGAAGTTTCAGACAAGATAGCTCGCACTCGATACCAAGATGATGAAGCGATGAGGATAATGAGAATAGGGGATGATATATTTTGGATGTTTGATCAAGTAGGGATCCGAAGATTCATGGAGTTGAAGAGGCCGACGTACTTCCATGTTACAGCGGAAGTGGTTTGTTCGTTTGAGATGGAGAAGGACCCGCTTGGATACCCCTATCGGTGTACGTTTCAGCTTGGTGGAGTGAGTAGGAGATGGACGTCTGAGGATTTCAACGAGCTGTTTGAGACACCTTTGGAGATCCCTCGTTTAGAAAGTGCTGCATTCAGTGTAAAGCGATTTTGGAGGGAGATCACGGGGGAGATTCGTGATTACAAGACTAGACAGGCTCGTGCGTCCGCAATAAAGAACCCTGTCTTGAGGTACATGGACCGCAACCTGAGCAACACGTTGTTCGCCCGCTCGGAGGGCAGTGTTGTGTCTAGAGGAGAGTTATATGCCTTGTGGTGTATGTTGCATGGAGTGAAGTTCAACGTTGGAGCCTATTTTATTGCGCAGTTGAATCGATTCAAGACCATTGGTTTTCAAAAGGTGAATATTGGAGGGTTATTAACGATTTTGGCTGAGCATTACAACTTGGACCTCACCGGCATTACACCAGTAGAAGGAGAACCCGATTTGATTATGAGCACGTGCGCGAATGGTGGGTTTGCCCATTTTAGAAATGGAGATTGGTTTTTCACAAGAGGTGTCAAGCCTTTCGAATTTATGTTTCCCTTCGACGTGAGCAACTTGACAACTATTCGGGAAGCAAGGAATAGACTAATGAATTCTCTAGGACACATCGCTTTATCCGTGGCAGCGAAGTCGGGTGGTGATTGGAGAGCGGTAGCACAGATGTGTGCTGAGGGAAGGATGGCTGAGTAACAGCAGATTGTTGATCAAGGAGAGTTCCGTCCACCTCAGCCACAGCAGTCTGAAGAGGAGGATCAGGTAGAGGAGCAGCCGGAGATGGAGATTCCGGAAGGAGAGCAGCATGATGCGCCTCAGCATGCTCCAGGACCGCAGCAGCGGCGAGCAGTTCCAGGTACTCGGGAGTAGCTTCGCTTGATTCATGAGCAGCTGATCGCGGTGGTAGCTGCACAGCAGGAGACGAACAGGCAACTCGCGCTCGCTAACGCCAACTACGCCACGCTGAACGAAAGGTACTCTGCCTTGGATGAGCATGTTGGTAGAGTGAGTAGTCGAGTGGATATGATGGACAAACACATTACCAGTCTGTGCCGAGCTGTGGAAAATAGAATGGATGAGGATGACGATGATGATGAGGATGATGATGCTCCTAGGGAGTAGTTTCAGGTTTTCTTTTGGTTTCTCCGATTCATCTTATCTCCCATTCTTCTTTTTATTTTTACAGATTGGGGTGTGATTCATGTGTGAGTGGAATGTACTTGATATAGTTGATCTTGTATCGTTGCTCTGTATATGGGTTATTGATTATGTGCATTCATATGTTTACGTGTTTATTTTCATTTGGAAAGAGCATGAATAATTTGTTAAGTATATGGAATTCATGAGGAATTGATTTTGATTATGTGCTATGAGGAGTATTAGGAATTGATTATCTATGTGAGAATTTGAGCCTTTATCATGATTAATCATGATAGTTTATTCTTGAGAGAATCATTCGTATGAACGTATTCTAGAACTTGGCTTGGAGTCTTGTGTGAAACTTACAATTGATGAAATATTAGGATATGATCTTAGGCCATTTTTGATTAATTGAGTCACTTAGCCAAATTTTACCTTTCCTAATGATTTTATAAATCTTTGGTAGCCCTGTTTGAGCCTTTTAAAAGCTTTTTCTTTGGCAAGCCAAATATAAGAGCCTTAATTACCTTATTTGAGCTTTGAAAATACCCTATTCATTGGTAGAGAGAATAAGGTGAATAAGTGTGGAAGAAACAAAAGGAAGATTGAATGAGGTTCAGTAAGAAAAGTGCATGGTTAAATCTTGTTAGGGATAGTGCCTGAAATTGGTACCCCGAATTGCTAATACATAGGGCTTGAAGTTTTTAAGAAACAGCCGAACGATGTTCGAGAAGGGTAGTGCCTATAACTGGTACCCGAGCAACTAAAAGAAGAATGATGTTGATGCAAGGAAGATAAGAAAAATTGATAATTGCAAGTACAAGAGAAGAATTGGAGGAGAATATGAAGGCGAATGAGAAATCAAGAACCTCCAAGGTAACTCTCTACTAGTGTATTAAGTTACTATGACCAAATTTTCCTACCCTTTCCAAAGAGCCAACATTACAACCTAGAAACAAGTCCTTTGTGATCCTAGTGTTAATTTAATGTAAGTTGATTTCTGAGACCTTTGCCAAGCTTATGGTTACGCGTGAATATGAATTGATATGAGTGTCTATACTAGCCTATAGTGCCTCACGCACGAGTGAATGAGAGTAAAGACTTATCTTGTCAGTGAGATTACTTAGTGCTCCGAATGGTGTGTGATTAGATTGATTTTACATGAGTGACATATTTGATGCAAGTAATTCTTGTTTGATTCAATGAAGTGGCATGTGTAATATGTGTTGTACTTGATCTTGTTGAATTGTACACGACTCCTGTGGTTTAAATTGGTTGCCTCGGGACGAGCAACATGTAAGTTTGGGGGTTTGATGAGTGTATAAATTCACAAGTTTGGCGCTATGTTTTGTGCTAGTTTTGGAGAGTTTTGATGTGGAAATAGGTGGAAAACCTATATATATTGTGAAATAGCATGAATCAGGTGTTAGTGGAGCTATTTGAGTGTTTTCTTAGCAAAACGGAGTGAAAGAGCCAAGAATCGAAGAGACGGAGTCGAAGCCACGCGAACCGCCCAAGAAGTAGGTGGGTTCGACCTGGCTGGAGGAGGGTTCGACCTCTCCAGTAGGTCGAACCAACGTTGCTGGACAATACAGAGATGGGTTCGACCACGACTCAGTTGGTTCGACCTGGCCATCAGGTCGAACCATGGTCGAACCAGTTTGCAAGAAGGAGGATTCAACCACGACGTTGGGGTTCGACTTGCCCGTTTGTCAAATCGGGAGCAAGAGTTGTCCAGTGCTGAGGTTCGACCTGAGGTTCGACCAAGACCTAAGTGGTTCGACCTGTCCGGAAGGTCGAACCTGTGCAGAATTCTTCCAGTAGCGGGGTTCGACCTGGGGTTCGACCTGTGGCCCGGGGTTCGACCTGCTTGACGTGGTCGAACCTGTGTGCGAGAACTTACCTTATCCGGATTTTCGAGGCCGAAACGCGTGAGATCACTTAGAAAGCCCATTCCAAGCCCTAGAGACGTGATTACAAGTATAAAAGGAGGCTCATACAGAGAATAAAGAGAGCTTTTGATCGTCAATCGTAGGAGAGACAAGAGTAGAGGTGGTGATCCATTCGGAGAGCTGTGACAGAGGTTCGCTGAAGGTTCAAGTAAGAATGATTCATCTAACCATGATTGTTCCTAGATCAATCATGGGCTAGAACCACCTTGGTAGTTCTAGGGTTATGAAAGTTTCATGATGTAATTCGTGTTTCGTGTGTAAAACTCCGTACAACACTACCTGTGGTTTGTTTTATATAAGATTGCATATTTAATCCATACTCATAGTCATTTTGTGCATCAATGATCGTTGTGTAGAGTCTGAATACATGACATGGTTATTGATTGAGTGCGTTCACTACTGAGCAGGGTTTATCGTTATAATTCTAAGTGAAGGGATTCCGAAGTATTATTAGAACTGTCTTATATGAATATTCATGAATTGAATTGAATTCGGGTTGATGAATAGGATGAAGAGTATAACTTTATAGTACCTAAGAAGGGAGATCAAATCGGGTTAGATTCTAGACGTAGAAGATAATTGATTATGATAGTACCTAGAAAGGGGGGTGAAGCATATCTCTTGCTCCGATGTTATTCACACGTGTCAAGCGCATATTTACTTGTGTCTATAGAGTAAACTTGCATGGTCTAGTGATGCGTCCACAAACCACAGGGCAGAGTCGGACACCATCATACGAAAATACGAATTGCTAGTGAAACTGGATGACCCAATGAACTACCTATCATTCTTATTGATCACAACTCACTTCTCTCTACTTTTGCTATTTCTTTTGTCAATTCGATTAGAAGTTACTATCCATTAAACCTTTACAATTACCAACATAGTCTAAAATATACTAGAAGATCACAAAATTGATATTTATCCGTCCCGTGGGTTCGATATTGTAACTTGGTCATCTTCGCGACTACAATTGATATCCTTATACTTGAGGATTAATTTGTGTGTTGAGAAAACCCCTATCAAGGGTCACTCGTAGATAGTTCAATTTAGTGGTCGTACCCTAGTTGATGAACGTAAGAACATTCGGGTTGATTGGTCGTACAGTCAATCTAGGGATTTGAGTTTGTGCACTAGGCTAGATGTTTAATTCGTATGATTAATTAATTTAGTAAACGGGAGGGGATCGACATCCTAAACTAGGCTTTAATCGCTTGGTTAATTTGAATATTAATTTTCATCTACTTTGTTATTTAAATTGAGTTAATTATTGTCATTATTTTTATAATTTTTCTGCAATCAAAATTCCCCCTATTTTATTTAATATGTTTGAGTCACTTGAATTTAATTAAAGTTCGTTTTACTCTCTTGGGTTCGACCCTACTTGCTACTATACTACGTAATAGTGTGAGTTGGAAATAAATTATATTTTGGTAGGCCTGCGACAGCATATCAGGTGTAATGAAGACATTAGAGCTTGGTGTAAAAGCTTCCTCCCTGTTAGAGAAATTCATATTTATGTGGAGTCATCAATGGATGATAGTGAAGGATCTTCTTTTGAGGATCCCGATGATGCCATAGGATTGGAGATAAGTGATGATACCGACAATGACAAGGAGTTTGATAGTAATGTACAAGATGTTGATGATGAAAATCTGGAGATTGATCAAAGTAACTTAATTGACTGTAGTATATATGTGGGTGCACCATCTGAAAGGAGTGAACATTCTGAGGGGGTTAATATAGGTGATCAGACCACTAAGGGTAATTGTAAAAAAAGAAAAGTTGATTTGGGTAGGAAAAAGAAAACTGCTGAGAAAAACCCGAAGGAGACCATAGATGAAGCTACTAGCGAGAGCAGTGAAGAGGAAATTGATGTGGTGGATGTAGGTGAGGACTTTGATGAGCATAGGATTTTTGATGATGATAATGCCGAACCTCAATTCCCTACTTTTAACCCAAAAACCAATTTTAAACATGTTTTCGAATTAGGTCAGGTGTTTGCAAACAAAAAAGAGTTTAAGTTGGCAGCCGAATCACTTGCTGTTAGACAAAGAAGGAATATTTTTTTGCGAAGAATGATAAAAGGAGGATTTATGTGAAGTGCCGTAAAAAGAAGTGCAAGTTTGAGATCCATGTTCTGAAAAGGAAAAATGAAGAGGCTTTCCAGATTCGAAGGTACAAAAAAAAACATACATGTGCCCCATGTCAAAAAGTGAAGGTCATGACTTCAAACTGGTTAAGTGAAAGGTTCATGCAAAGATTTCAGTCTGATGCTGGGAGGGGGGTTGAAGGATTTATGAGAGATGCAATTACGGATACTAAATGCCAAATAAGCATACCTCAAGCATATAGAGCCAAAAGGCTGGCATTGTTGAAGTTGCAGGGAGATCCCGATATCCAGTATTCCAAGTTGTGGGGATATGTTGAGGAGCTTAAGAAAACCAATCCTGGTTCTACTATTATCCTAGGGACAGAGAATGATAATGGAATTACAAGGTTCAGTAAACTTTATGTGTGTTGGGATGCACTAAAAAAAGAATTTTTAGCAAGTTGTAGACCTATATTAGGTGTAGATGGGTGTTTTTTGAAAAGCAAGCATGGGGATATATTATTGACAGCTGTTGGGGTAGATGCTAATAATAACTTGTTTCCGGTGGCTTATGCTGTGGTGGAAAAAGAGGACGGAGGAATCTGGGAGTGGTTTTTAACTCTTCTTAAACAAGATTTGGGCATAACAGGGGATGAATTCACATTTATCTCAGATAAACAAAAAGGACTAATCCAAGCCTTTCAGAGTGTGTTTCCAGGTCTACCACATAGGTTTTGTGTGAGACACATGCACAATAACCTTAAAAAGAGAGGTTACAATGGTGATGCATACAAGCGAGCCATGTGGAGTGCTGCATGCAGTACCATTGAGAAAGAATATAAGATAAGAATGGAAGAAATCAAGGGATTGCATGTAGGTGCCTGGGAGTGGTTTCAAGATAAGCCTCCAACACAGTGGTCAAAGGCATTTTTCAATGTTAACACCAAGTGTGACATCTTGCTTGAGTTCGTTCATACTTTTAAGCAATCCCGAAATAATTTGTTTGGCTCGGTCGCACAACGGAGGATCCAACCATTTAAAGAAATTACAATGACCTACATTCTAAAATTAATATAACAATTAATTGTTGCAAGAAATATAAACAAAAGTGAATTTGAGAGAAAACTAAAAGAAACCGAACCCATATTTCAAAATTTTCACAAATCCTTTTGGAGAAGACCCGTAATTTCCTAGAATTTAGAAAAAAACCCAATCGAATTTCAACAGTATACTTACTGGATACCTTTCGCACCCAAGAAATCGACGGCCCGCGTTCGCCTCTTTCCACGGTGCAACAGTCTTAACCACTTGGTTGCAGTAGCAATATACATCTGCGGAGTCTCCACTTGATCCCGAGACATTTATGAATTGGATCGTTGAATGGGTTAGGGTTCTTCAAATTGGGGGAAGATGTAATTTTTTTAAGAACCCTAGCTTGGAATTTGGGAGAACATGACAATTGACAGGTTTGGTTTGGGGTTTCAATACGGGATGGTGGGTTTTATGTTTTTAATTTGCGAATCTCAGTTATTTTCTTTAATTTTAATATAGTTTTTTATCTATTTAATTGAAATTTAATTTATTAATTTTGATTAATGAGTTGGAGGGTGATTATTTTTATTTTTTTAATTTTTTTATACACCTGGACCGACGTGTCACTTGAGAAAGAGTTGTACTTGCCACGTCAGCATCGCTCGCCGGATTCCGGCGACATGTGGCAAATCCGGCGAAAATTGGATCAAAATTAACGAAAAATGAAAGTTATGGAACTAAATGTAAACAAATAACTTTTTTGGGACTAAAATTAAAAAGAAAAAAAGTTACGGGACCAAACGTATATTTAACTCGAAGAAGAAGCAGGTGGCCGGCCTTTTGAAGGCTGGATGTTCTTATGGGGCGCCGCCGCCGCCGCCGAGGCTGGCGTTTGCTTTTGGGTAGGTGGAAGAACCCTTTTTTCGTCACTTGAGTTTTTTCTAGTTCGTGCTCGGATTCAGAATCTTGTGAATTGACTTCTTCAGAAGAGGCTTCCTCGCCAGATTCTTCTTCCTCGCCGGACTCTTCTTCCGATTGGGGCTCAACCGGATCTGATGCTCACGCTTCCTAGCCATGTGTAAGAAAGGACAGAGGTGAAATCTGAGGAAGTAAGACGATGTAATTTTGGTTAGGTTAATGTGGATTTTTATAGAGAGGTTTGTAATGTGCAGAAATTAATGTCCAATAATTTCTTGTAAACCACTGCGCCATTGTTGGAAACTAAAACCCTTCTACTGGTATAGTGTAGTCATTTATGTGCGAATATCGATTAGTAAAATATTTGACATAGTATCCACACTAATTAGTAGATTAATAAAGGGTTTACTAATTATAGTCTAATTATTAATAAATACATTAATCTAATATAATTACTGTGGGATACATAATCATTTTTTTCTCCCAATATTATCCTTGTTCACAGCGTTTAATATTCAACGTCTATACACAACAATAATTTCATTGAACGCCGATGTACACTATCATTATACACGGATGCACAATATATTATACTTATCACTCAGAGATTTTAGGAGAGGGAATTTAGGAAAAAATTCTTTTACACAACAATAATTCTCTCAGCGATCACTTTCTTTTATTCCTCTTTCTAAATGAACATTGATTTACAGATTTTGAAAGAAATAATTTAGGAAAAAATCATTTTCTTAATTATCTCTGCGGTCACTTTCTTTTATTCATCTCTCTCTAAATGCACATTGATGTGCAGATTTTGAAAGAAATAATTAAGAAAAAAAATTATTGTTTTAATTTTCTCTGTGGTCACTTTCTTCATTCCTCTCTCTAAATGCACGCTGATGTACAGATTTTGAAAGAAATAATTTAGGAAAAAATCGTTTTACCAATTCTCTTGCGGTCTCTTTCTATTATTTCTCTCTCTAAATGCACGCCAATGTACAAATTCGTCATCGTTCTTCTAATAATTTAGGAAAAATCGTTTTACTAATTCTCTTGCGGTCACTTTCTATTATTTCTCTCTTTAAATGCACGCTAATGTACAGATTCGTCATCGTTCTTCTAATTGTGACTTCATTCTTCATTTTGTGACAAGTTTCCGATTAATTAATCAAAATTTAGATTGTGATTAAGTACATTGTGTACACGTGTGTACAAATTAAGGTTGTATTTAATGATTCTATCTTCGACAATTATTTATCTCACTAAATGTATACTGATGTATATTCATATAAATAATTTATTCATATTTTTCTCCCCAAAAATTATTTATCTGAAATGAGTGCACATTGATGTATATACATATAAATACTTAATCGTGTTTTTTTTTTAATTTGATTTTCCGATTAATTAATCAAAATTTAGATTGTGATTAAGTACATTGTGTACACGTGTGTACAAATTAAGGTTGTATTTAATGATTCTATCTTCGACAATTATTTATCTCACTAAATGTATACTGATGTATATTCATATAAATAATTTATTCATATTTTTCTCCCCAAAAATTATTTATCTGAAATGAGTGCACATTGATGTATATACATATAAATACTTAATCGTGTTTTTTTTTTAATTTGATTCACACGGTGCATACTGATGTTTAGTAAGTATGGGTAATATGGGAAAAATAAAATTAAATTTTATATCTGTGCGTAATTTTCTATAGCGAATATATGAATTAGTAATATCTAAATACGTTTTATATCTAATATTTATTGACCCTTTAATAAATAAAGTATTTAGTTTTTATATTTTCTTTCCCTTAGTAGATAGTGATTAATTAATAAATAGTCATTAATTTGTTAAATTAAATTTTTTATTTTTATATTTCTTTTCTTAATTAGCATGTCATTAATTTGTTAAATCTTTAGTTTTTATTTTTATTTTTTTATGAAGATAAATATTGACTTTGAATGATTTTATGTGATGTGATTTATCTTACCATTTAATTAAACCTAACCATTTATCTTTTATCATATATACTAGGTACAAAAACACCTCATCCTGAGGTGCTAGCTCGGAGGGTAGTGCAACCCAATACCTCATATATTATTTACTGAAACCACAAATGTTATATTTATTCTTGTACCACCCTTGATAAGCATACTAGTAAAATACAATGTAGTACATGGATATCTCCAGAAAATGTTGGTTAAATCATTTGACAACTGAAAGAATCAACTACTTAGTGTCATTGGTTCTTGATGTCTGAACCAAGGGTCAGTCCTTATAGGGAGTTCAACATCATATTCACCAATGTCATTATCAAGCTCTCAACTAACGTCATGCATGCAAAGAGAAGAGAATCAGAATGAAGTATAATAATTCGGCGCTGCCTTCATGAATGCCATCTATAGAGATAGTGATTGCATCGGGTGTTGCGGAGATGAGAAGCAAGAATGGAGTCCAAGAAAATTGTGTTTCTAATCACAAGTGCTACTGAACTGTAGTGACTATATAATCTTTCACATCCAAAAACCTGAATTTGTAAAGAGCAATTATATTTCTCATATCTCTGTACACTCTTCATTCCAACTGAAAATTTTCTGCCGATAAATTTAAACATCATAGTATCAATAAATCAAGCAATTATAAGAATATGCATTTCAAAAATATTTTAAGAAAATATTAGATCATATCAATTATCAAGGCATTAAGCACTCTCTTCGCACCACAGTTGATACTCTTAAAAGAAAACTAAGGTTTTATAACACGAGAGACTCTATTACCATCAGAACCACAATCCATGTTGCCCTTTTCCGTAGTCAATGATTCTAAGCATCGATCATGAGTTCTGCTAAAAGAAAGCATAGAATTACAATAAGGAGAAATAGCTCTTTTATTCTGCCTCTACATGTGGGATCAGCATTGCCTACTATAGGGTAGGTTGTTAAGTTGGTGAGGGAGAGCAAGGGGAGTCCAATGCTTTATGGAATGTAGCACAATTTGTTGTATTTGGAGTATTAGTTCTCACATATGTAGCAAGAGATACATTTAGCTGTAGAAAATTCACAATTGGGTACAGTTGGTAACTGGTCAGATGTATTCACAATACATTGCAAGGGATCAAAACATATCTTTGGCGACTTAACTTTCCTTGTAGAGGGTGAGTTCAGATTTTTTTTTCGTCTAGTGTTTCTAGCTTCCCTACGTTCTTCAATAGATGAATATTTTATTCTACTGCTTCCAGGTTCTTTATGTAAACTTTGTGTGCCTTTTTCATAAGTAGACGTCATTCAATATAGAGTAATTTTAAAACCAAGGTAGTTGTTAAATGCGAGTTTTAGTTATAATGTAGCGAATCTTAAAAGATGTAGAGTAATATATATCTTAACATGTGAAGGTAAAATGAAAGCTGGCGACTGCTGTGGCTAATAACTAAAAAGACCTTACCAGATAGCCTATTGTACTAAAATAGGAACACAACGGGTGTAATGAAAGGTAGCAAAACTTTTTTTTCAATAAAATATTAAATAAATAAAATGTTAAGCAAAACAACGCTAAGGAAAAATAACGTACTTTGTTGTGAGTGAGCAGTAGGCGTGCGACGTGCTGACTGCCGCTGCGCAGAGTGCTGTCGACAAGGAGATAAAACTGCTATATTAACGTAGAAGTGGCGTGATTTCCTTGCTGTAGGCATGAAATATTGTTAATGATTCACGCGTGCAATTAATAAGAATGCTAACCAAAGTAAAAAAATTATAGGTTTTACAAATCCACGTAGGGAGAGTAAGTTAAAGTAATCCTATACATAAACACAAGGTGGCTGGTATAGTGCTTTTAATCACACAAAGGAAATGATATACTCTCTCAATCCCTAGGTAAGAGTCTCATTTTACCATTTTGTTTGTCCCACCCAAAGGATCCCATTTCCTTCTTTGGACATATGGGACCCACCCACACCCATTAATACAATTAAAACATGGGGCCCACATACCAACTAATACAACTACCCACTGCACATTAAATAATAATACTCCTTAATCCACATGTCCAAAAGAAAATGAGACTCTTACCAAGGGACGGAGGGAGTACATAGTAAATACCGCTATATATTTTGGTTTTTGTTAAGGCGAATCGCTGGAATACTGAATAACATTTTACGGCTCGTTTGATATGTGTGACAAGATAAGAGTGTATATATAAGAAATGAGATTAGATAAGGATAAGTATTTGTAATATGAATAATGGAGATTGTTTGATAAGTTGTACTCCCTTCGTCCCATTGTTAAGTTCACCGACACTGTAGATACGAAGTTTAAGAAAAGTTATTTTTTAACCAACTTTATTGACTTTTTAGGAGTATTGTGGTATTTTTAGGTATTAAATAAATTATAAAGTATGTTATGTGTATTAGGTGGGAGTGATATTTTTGAAATTAAGATAACTTTTGAGGTTTTTGGTTAATGTGAAGTTTTCTTTTTTGGGTGGTGAACATAAGTGTAGGACGGATAAAAATGGAAAGTGTGAGGTAAAGATTAAAATATTATTATAAACAACAAAATTACATTTATAACCTTTAGTTATATTTTCAATTACAAATACTCCCTCCGTCCCAGCAGAGCTTTCACACCTCCTTTTTAATTTACAAAGGAGGTGTGAAAACTGTGTTGGGACATAGTATAATTTTATACAATCCAATTATCAAACTACAATTCATATTACTAAAAATAGCAGGACCAGGGAGCCTGGAAGAGAAAACAAATAAGGGGGACTATACTATGTTTTTCCAAATTCCAATTTTATTGAATTGCTAGGTGATAACCATCAATAGGAGTGAGTTTGACGAGTTAAGTAGAAGAATAGCCACAATCAGTTCTTAATTGAATAAGAGTTGCAGAAGAATATGCAGACAATATTCCCAGCGGCGTCCTTGCGCCATCGTCCCACAGTTCAACGTGATGCCCCGGCACATTTTCAGCATTGGCCCAACACCAAGCCTTAGCCTTGGTGTCGAAAATCCTAGATTTGCCTCCTCCTCCTTGCGAGATCTTTGAGGCAAAGAGGAAACTAATTCAAAGCCCATAATTTTGAATTATTCTTGGTTATTGAGAGATTAAATAGAGTACATAACATATCAATCGATTAGGTATATGACTTGTGCTCCTTCTTCATCTACTTCTCTGTGTGGGTGAAAAAATAAGTTTGGGATTGTGTTCACCATCTCAATTCATCAGCGAGGATATTGAATTTGGGGAAAAGTCTAGGATTTGCCAAATTTTCAATGGGTAGTTTCGTAACTTCATTTGTTATCTCAATTTACTGTACAACCTTTAAAATTAATACCTCGCTCGCGGTTGTATTGCTGTTGGAGGAACAACATTTATTGACGGGCTTTCCATTTTGTACGGGGCGGCGCTATAAAGAAATGTGCCCTACCAAATGTCAGATTTGGCCATATTAAATACCATACTCCTTATTACGGGGTATCAAACGAAGTGTTATAGGGAAAGTGATATCACCATTGTTGGGTATCGAGGTCGTCGTTGTCGAAGCTACGTCGGAGACGATGAAGTGGTGGGTGCTCAGATCCCTGAGCTTGGTTCACAAAGAACCTTGAATAAAACATAACAAATGGAAACCCACCGAATGAGATAGAACGAAACCTCTCCAACCTTTCTTTTCTCTCATCTGAGGTCAACACACACAATGTGTGATATATAACCAGCAGCAGCCATCATCATCTTCTCGGAGAGAAGAAAGAGCGGCCGTGTCATACACGTGAGAACAGAAAGGGGAAAATGAAATGATTCACTTCCATTAGGGTTCCAACAGCGATTAATAGGGCAAGGCTGCTTTGGGCCGGACCATAATAAATTATGGCAGCCCACAAGCTGAAGGAAGAGGGCCAGCAGTTGGGCCAGCAACATGGGCCCAAAGAGCCCAACAAATCTCCACCTTGGCCCAACTTAACCACTGTGTTTATTTTTAAATATGAATTCATCATCGTACCCCTTCTTCAGAAACATGCAAAAAACAACACAACGTATTAATACAAGATCAGAAAAAGATTTGGCAAACACAAAGTATGCCAAAGGAAAATGACACAAAGTCATAAAGGTTCACATTATCACAAAGATAAAAGAAAAATGCACAAAGCTAAACAAGAGATCACAAAGATCATGAATACACAATTCAAAACACATCACAAAGAAGAGAATACAAATTCTCAAGATACATATTGATGTCTGACTCTACCTTGTGGAATATGGACGCATCACTAAACCATGCATATCTGCTCTATAGACACAAGTAAACATGCGTGTAACACGTGTGAATAACCTAGAAGCAAGAGATATAATTCCACCCCCTTTCTAGGTACTATCAATATTAATTATTTCCCTGACCAATTGGTACTCTAACCCGATATGATCTCCCTTTATAGGTACTATAAAATTATCCTCTTTATCCTACTCAATAACACGAATTCAATTCAATTAATAAGTATTCATATATGATAGTTCTAATGAAGCTTCGGAGTCCCCTCACTTAGAATCATAACATGGAATCCTGTTCAACGGTGAACGCACTCAATCTACAACCAAGATATATATTCAAACTCTATATACCAATTGAAGATGCACAAAATGACCGTGAATGTGGATTAAGAAAGCACAATCATATATAAAATAAATTCACAAGTAGTGTTGTACGGAGTTTACACATGAAAGTTCAATTAATTCTTAAAAACCTTCACCACCCTAGTTCTACCAAAAAAGCTCTAGCCCATGATGTTACGAAGAACAATCATGGGTGTTGGATAGATCTTACCCAGATGTCTAGAAAATTACAAGATAAATTAGGAAATGAAATAAACTCTAGATGCGAGAGTCATCGTGTCCTTCTCCATCTTGAATTTTCCTCTTAGTTCTCATATTGATTTCACAGACGAATCTTCACAGTGATGGATGAATGGAGGAAAGGATGTGGATGATGGTTGGGGGTAACCCCCCCTTGTAGGGTGTAGGATGATTTATATTTTTCTCTCCAATCCAATGAATCATGTAATATATATAGGTGTGAGAAGGGATTAAATAAGGAAATAAAAGATATGGGTGAATCATAGAGGATTATGTGATAAGGAGATTAATTGTGCTCCAAGAAATAGGTAATTTTCAGAAATTTTCAAAAATTCTCAGAAATTCTTGCTGGCAGCTGTGCGACTTCACGAGTTTGAGCATAAATTCCTCGTCCAAATTTTGATTTAAGTGATTCTTGTGCTCACACGATTCTCTCTTCCTTGACTTTCTATCCATATAAAGAACTATCAGAAACTTTAACATTTGAATATGTAACAAGTCATGCAAAGTGGCACAGCCGTTCTGTTCGGTACAGCTTGCGCGACGTCACCACATTGATCATAACTTTCTCGTTTGGAATTCGATTGGAAAATTCTTTATGCCAAAACGACCCTCTCTTCTGTGGCTTTCCAACCATATATCATACATCCACTTCAAAGCATACAAGTTGGACGTGCATTTTTTAGCATCATTGCACAAGTCGCACCTTTTCTCCAACTTTGCACTTTTGATTCTTTTTCCACCTAAAACATAATAAAACACCTCAAATGCACCTTTTTCTTACATATTTTGAGTATAAGATATTTGTTCTAATATATAACAATAATTCCTATAAAAAGGTCTTAAATTGGACACTAAAACACGCTACTTTCCTCTCTCATCAATACACAATCTAATTACAAAGAACCACAAGCTATAGTATTCAAATAACACAAAGACATCACAAAGAAGCACACAAAGACAATGTATATTCTAACAAGCTACGAAAGCGTTAAACATAGAATCATACGATATGCTCCACCTCACTAAGAGTAACAAGTAAGCATATAAAAATGGCACACAACCACAACACATACTAATACATAATAAGCACATTAATGCTTCACCTCACAAGGAGCAACCAAGAAGCAAGTTTGACACACAAACAAGCACAAATAGAAAACATATTTCAATAGTACTAAACTAATACAATTTTCTTACACACAAAAACACAATGATTTGAGAGAAATCACACAAGAAAAATAAATTTTTAGAAAAAACAAAATTTTCAACAAACATGCAACACAATTAATAAGCCATTTAAACACACAAATTAAAGGTTCAAATAATCCACACAATCATAACTAGTAAACCACACCATGACTCTCAGTTTTAGTCACAACATTGGCTTGTTCACTAGATTTACCCTTTTTGGGGTG
Organism: Pogostemon cablin; assembly: GCA_023678885.1. NCBI lineage: Eukaryota > Viridiplantae > Streptophyta > Magnoliopsida > Lamiales > Lamiaceae > Pogostemon > Pogostemon cablin. The sequence goes on from CM042951.1 coordinate 36,283,974, forward strand.
GGAATACTTGTTAGCGTAATGGCCACGCTCGTTACAATTATAGCACTTACGATTCTTAGCCATAAACTTGCCATTATTCTTTCCCTTAACAAGCATAGCACCCCCAGAATTAATACAACCCCCATTGTGCTTTAAATCATGTTCCTTACTTTTTATAGCACTAGTCACGGTATCAAGTGAAATCACATCCCTACCATACTTAATGGCAGATTTCACATCACTATAAGTATCAGAAATAACATTTAGCAAGACAATGGGGGAGTACTAATCTATGTGCTTATCACCACATTGCTTAATATCAATAATGAGCTTTGTAAAAATGTCCAAGTTTTCATCAATGTCCTTATTCAAATCCAATTTAAAACTGAAAAATTTTTCAAGCAAGAATATTTTACTAGGAAAAGATGACACATTGAACAATTCATCCAATTTTTTCCATATATTTTTAGCAGACTCAAAAGGACCAACCTTTCTTAACACAGAGTCAAATAGATTTAGAGTAATGGATGATAATGCAAGCTCATTCATTTCAGTTTTCTTATCTTCAGTTACAGTGGTAGCATGTGTTCCATCAATGGCCTTAAAGACACTTTGTTGAATCAAAACACATTTCATTTATTGTTTCCAATTTTTGAAATCAGTTTTACCATTAAAAGGGGTCATGCCAAAGGAATTGGAAGCCATTTTTTAAACACGAAGTACAAAGCAATAAATTGACAAACAAGAGCGTAAACAAGCTGATAAAGGAGCAGTTAAACGCACAAAGATAGATTTATGGCAGCGGAAAATTAAGAAGCCCGATATAATAGATTCACAGAGACACACAAGAGCAGTTAAAGAGGACCAGCCGCCTCAGGACATCACAAACAGAAGCAAATATTGAGGGCCAGCCGCCTCAGGGCATAACAGAAAATTAAATGAGAGCTCACTAAGCGGTGTCTCGGACGAGACACCGTACCACCTCTATGAGCCATCAGCCCGTTTAAACGGGGTAGATCCCTCCTAGCCTTGTTCACACAACAACATGAACGAGGGCAACCTCCACTACACTCCAAGTTTGAACCTACACACAGTGAGACAAAATAGAATAGAGGAGTTAGTAAGGGAACAAATCTGAAAATTCTACAGCAAAGCCAAAAGAGAGAAGAAACACTTCCCTTCCCCAATGGAGGCACCTGGACTGATCTGACCTGCGCTGAAAAGAGGCTGGCGACGGCGGCTGGAGGTGGTCAGCAGGGGCGGCAACAAACCCTAGCGGCGGTCGTGCTTCCAAACAGATCCGGCGGGCTGCTTCGTGCGGTGTCCTGGTGTTTGATGGCTGGAAGCGGTGAATGACTGGCTGAACGAGGGCAGCGGCGGTGCGTTTCTGGAGCTCGCGAACAGATCGTGACTCCGGCGGTCAGCGGCGGTCAGCAGAGGAGGCTGGGTGGTTACGAACGGTGGTGGAACCCTAGCAGCGATGGCGGCATTCTGAACGGGCAGCAGCGGTGGTGACCTCCGATGGACGGCGGTCGAGCAGCAGCGGCGAGCAGTGGCAGACGACGGACGACCGACTGGCTCTGATACCACTGTTGGGTATCGCGGTCGTCGTCGTCGGAGCTACGCCTAAGACGATGGAGTGGTGGGTACTCAGATCCCTGAGCATGGTTCAAAGAACCTTGAATAAAACACAACAAATGGAAACCCACTGAAAGAGATAGAATGAAACCTCTCCAACCTTTCTTTTCTCTCGTCTGAGGTCAACACACACAAAATGTGTGATATATAACCAGCAGCAGCCATCATCATCTTCTCGGAGAGAAGAAAGAGCGGCTGTGTCAGACGTGTGAGAACGAAAGGGTAAAATGAAACGATTCACTTCCATTAGGGTTCCAATAGCGATTAATAGGGCAAGGCTGCTTTGGGCCAGGCCATAATAAATTATGGCAGCCCACAAACTGGAGGAAGAGGGCCAGTAGTTGGGCCAACAACATGGGCCCAAAGGGCCTAACAACCATCCATCAAGGATCATTCAATTTCTCCAACTAAATACATCTTTCGGGTAATTCAACCAAACATACAATATATTGTTCGGGTACTATAACCTAACACAATATGAAATCAAATAGTTTATTTTTCGGGTACTCCAATCAAACACAATATATTACTCGTGTATTATAACCGAACACAATATAAAATTTTAATTATTAGGATATTTATGACCTATTAATTTTGAATATTTTAATTAAATTAGCAAATCTAGAGATACGAAAAGCTGATTTCATATAAAATTCGATCATCCAAGACGCGAGCTTCATACTAGTTTGCCTATAAAAAAACATCTCTCTTAAATTTCAACGGATAACATTTTGCAGCTCTCCTGAACCTAAATTGCAAGAAACGCGTTGCGGGAAGGGAGTGGAAGAACAGTTGCTATGATCCAAGTTGTTTCCCTTATATGTAATTTTGTTCTTTTAGGATATCCGATCATGAGAACACTAGTTAGGGAATGAGACATTTATGATTTATGATAGCCCGATATATTTTTAAGAACAAAGAACCAATCTTGGATGCAATACATTGTAATCCGAAGCACATGTGCCTACGGTGCACTAAGGCACTACTATCTCGTGCCAGCAGCCAAATCCGGCACTTACTCGTAGGAAAAAAAATTGGCCTAACTTGCCCATAGTGGTTCATTGTTTTCAAGGTCTTATTTCGTTTATTCTATATTTTCTGTGTTCATCACCACCATGCTGATGCTTAAAGCACGCATAAAAGAAACAAGGAAATGTCAATGGGAAGAAGGGTGGGTCATTTAGTTGTCTTGTAGAAATGGGTAAAATACACACACACACACTAACGATGTAAACTTTATTACTCATACTCTCTTTCTCATTATAGTCAGCTTAAAGTTGTTGCAAACAAATTTAGTAGGTTCATATAATAACAAAAAATATATGCATAAAGCAAGTTTATTAATCTCATAAATCATAATATTTATGTATTCATTATTCAACGTAGTTGTATGTTAGAAAAAAATTAATGTAAGTTAGTTATAGTTAGGGATATAAATGAGCCCAATCAAGAGACGATATTATAGGGCTAAAGTTCGACTTGTTTGAATATTTACAAGCTTGCTGCATCTGGAATCGAATATATATATTGAATCTTGAGCTCAATTTGTTTTCTAAATATCAACAACGCGAACAGGTAGAGCCCAGCTTGCAAAAAGTCCAACAAATTTAGTCTCGATAAATAAATACTTAAATACAAGTGTTAATTAGAGCTTAAAAAAAACTCACTCCTTCTCAACTTCAATTTTACACTTTCCGTTTTAGTCTAAGCTAAACTTCAACTTCATGCATTCATACAAGAAAATAACACTCAATTACTATCTCCACAATACACTTTAATTTTTAAATTATCATATTTTCTTTATACACATAATATACTTTTCAATTTATTTATTATATAAAAATGCGACATTACCCCCGAAAAGTGACTTCTTAAATTTTGTTTCTAAGGATGATGAAAATGAGCCGTTGAGTAATGACAAGAAGGAGCATTCTTAGCATAAAAACTAAATTTATGAGTAATGAGATTCTCACAACTACTTATCAAAGAACTGCAAGAGCTAATAAAATCATCAAAATACCAAGAATATCAGCAAGGATAATGTGTAGATAGTGCATTTAGTTCAAGGTGGCCTAAACCAAAATAATATGTTCAACATCAACCACGAAAGAAGCATATGTTAACTCCCAACTATTTAGCAACATATAAACTTTTGCAAAGAGCAAGAAATTTCGCTACCTCAAGATGTTGGATGCCTGTGTAATCTTACTCAATTCAAATACAAATTTTCCATCCTAATTGAATACATAAATACCATAGCAAACATATGAAAATATCTTTAAGATAGCACCATCAAAATAGATACGAAAATTTAATTTTGGTGGGGATCGCAATATGCTTTAAAAAGAGAAGGTGGAGTTCTTTTAGGCCAGAGATGTGCAGTTTGATATTCATCTAAAATAGTTGTGAGACAACCATCACAATGCAATAAGGATTTGGGCAAAACTCAAACATAGATTTTCATTATTCTTGATTTTCAAAACTCACAAAAACTTAATCATATAGTTTACTTTTTTATCTTTAGGGTTTAAAATCAATTCTTAAATGCTAGGACATAATAAAATTTTCATCCTTGTGGATCTAGTACTATTTTAACATTATAGTTCATGTACCTACCTTATCCCTGAAATAAAAAATTTTCTTTTAGAATTTAATATTAATTAAAATAACATAAATGTCTTTTCTTTCATGTTTTTTTCTTAAAAAGATGCATAGAGAGCTTTTCAAAAAAAACAAATAAAAAATTTATAAAGAAAATTGCGCTAAACTACAGAATATATGCAACATTCTCTTGAATCTCTCATTTTTTAGGTTTCTCTATGAGTTTTAGACGTTGCACCCCACAAGATACTATGCTTTTGGGATCATGTAAACTTATGATAAAATAACTCATTTTAATTTAGTTTAATTTTTTTTTTTGAAAAGTCATAATTTTCATCAACAAGATCTCAATTAGAATGGGTGGTCTATTATAGGGGTCTGTATTTTCACATCAATTATAGGAAACTTGGAAGCGAAGTTACACTAGAGTCCTACAAATTAAGTATGACATAATGTGCATTAGATTGTGTTTCACCAGCAAAGTATCTTTGCTGTTATTAATGAATCCCATGTATGTTTTGGGGAAATAGGGAAAATGAATTGTCATCAAAGTTTTTGTCTTTTTTCTTACATACGAGAGCGATTGTTGTGTTATATAAGCAAGAGGAGACATCTTGTATTTAAAAAAAAATAAATTATTCTATGACATCAAACTAGTGCATCCTCCCATGTGACATTCAAGATTAGGGGTTTAGATTCTTGCAACCCCACACACAAGCTAGCCCATTCTTTTGTCACCATCCATCTGTCTTGTTCATCTCTCACCACCCATAGCTTGCTTACAAAATGCATGCATTATATATATCCCACATTTGATTTGTTGTCATAGGAAAGGTTAAAGTTATTAATTATCCAGTTTTGGAGCTCACATGTCAACTATGCCTTCCATCCATCCATCCCTAGAGTAATTAGGACATTATCACCATGCCAAACTCCGCGAATGCGCCTGACAAAGGCAACGAAATGCCAATAGTGTTTGGGTCAGTGCTCTGTAGTGAGGGGGTTTATGACAAAATCCATGTTTTGGTTTTTCAGGATTTGAAGAATCTCAAGAAACAGCTCTATTCAGCTGCTCACTGCTTGGAATCATCCTACATCAAACACAACCACAAACACTTGTACGTACGGTTGCCATGTTCATGTATTCATTAAACTTGTGTGGTTTCTAGTAATTGATTCAAGTGTGAGTATTCAGTGTCGTAGAATCGTGGAAAGAGTATGTTACTAAAGCTGTGGTTAGCACTGTGGATCACCTGGGGTCTGTGGGTCATAAACTCAACAAATTGGTGGATGAGAAGGCTGACCAGTTCTCAGCCACCATCATTCAACTCTCTCTTATCCAACAGGTTAGGAATTGCAATTGCTAACTAATGAACTACATTAAGAAGCTGATTGAGTTGATGGTGCAGAGATTAAGCACAGTGCAAGGATTAGTCGGCTTCTCAAGCAACACGCCTACTGCGAAATTCCACAAGCAGTACCGCGTCCTTCCTGCAGGCGTCTGTCCAACATCCGGCTCACCCGAATCTAACAGCAAGGGCGTCTCATCCAACCAAGGTACTGGTGATACTGTCTGAATTCCTCAAGTATTTTATATCTGTGAAGATGGTGCAGAGGATCCATTTTGGAAAGGCCTAGAAACACAGAGAATGAAGCTGGATCCACCATTACTTGGGTACGCTATATGACAAGACAAACATGATATTGGTCAACACGACATTCATGAATGTGTTGCTGATTAATTACATGTGCAGCAGAAAAAGAGATTCAAGAAAAGCATCTCCGAATCCACAGAGTAAGATGGTAGGTAGCAAAGAAGCAGCAGGTGCGTACATATGATTATATGTACATTTGTGAATGCATGAATGCAAACTTGGCGATCATATATATATATATATATATCTGAGCCATGAAATGAAAACAGGGAAGCGCTCAGTTTCGCCACTTGGTTTCCTGAGGCGAGCAGTTTCTCCGACTCCATCTGCGAATAAGGTAATAAACCACATTGCTTTTGCTTTTAATCCAACTGAGAAAAAATGAATGAGAGTTGAGCAGCGGGCAACGCAGCCCCAGAGAGCAATTTCAGCAGGTAGAAGAACACAGCATCACCACACAAAGGGAGATGGAAGAATCCTACACAAAGAGAAGCAGCCATATGTTCAAAACCTTACTTTTTCTTCATCAATCCAGAAACTAGGAAACACATCATACCCATACTGCACCAATTGTACCCGATATTTATTCAATTCAACTCCTCACCCAATACAATACTCCAAAATATGTACTCTCCCACCGTCCCATAGGAGTTGACACACTTTCCTTTTTGGGTTTGTCCCACTAAAGTTGACACATTTCTTTTTTAATACATGAGACCCACACAAAAATAATTAATCTATTCTCATAGGGCCCACATATCACTTTTAATACAACTACCCACTACATATTAAATATTATTTCTCTCACTTCACTTTACATTAAATTATTATACTCCTTAATCTTCGTGCCTAAAAAAATGTGCTAACTTCTTTGGGACAGAGTGAGTATATTTGTTTTTATTTGGGTTAAAAGTCGCCGGGGTTTACTTTAGTAGCAAATTAGTTAAAAAAAATTAGAATTTAGCCAAAAAATAAAATTCATCTTATTAAGTTATTGCAACTCGGACAACATTTTAGTAATTAGTTGCCCGAACACTCATGTGGCAAATTTTTTTTTTTTTTTAAATCTTCAATTAAACAAAACGCTGTTGTTTCTCTTCTACTCCTTAGACCCACAACTTGGGATCCCTAATTAATTATCCAAAATGATCACACCAGAAAAAAATTCAATCCTGGGTTTAGATTAGGGAGTGGCCAATCATTTTAAGTTTGATAAAAAATTCAATCCTGGGTTTAGATTAGGGAGTGGCCAATCATTTTAAGTTTGATACACGTGTCACGCAACATTCGTTAAGGGTATATGGAGACTCGGTAAACTAACAGAGTACTAATTATATTAACAAACTAACTTTGTCCATTCGTGAAGATATACATGATGATTAACTTGGCCTGAGCATTTAATATCAATTGCACTGGAATAGCATAAGCAGAGCATTTACATTACTGTGGCAATATTAGATATTTTCTCTAACTACAATTTTTATTACTACAAATACACTTGGAATCACCTCACGGATCACTTGGGGACTTATACAAATGACATATTCAGTAAAGTTTAAGTACACTAAACCACATATGTATATGGTTTTTGTTTAGCAAAATTCTTGTGTCTCTAACTTTTTATATATATATATACACACACAACTTAAATACTCACTACAAAATTGCTATCCACGGCGGAAAAAGAATCAATGTGAAGAACAAACCATTCAAGTTGCAACCAAGATCAAATAATACTGAACGAAATGGATGAAGCCATACTTGGACAAATGAAGTTGGAATAACCACTAAACACACTTGAAAAAAATCATGATCCGCCACTGGACACTAAATCTAGAGACAAATCTGTAAACTCACACTCTTTCGACTTGCTATTCTTATGTTGCTTCTACGAGTTTTACTAGGGTACACTTGTGGCACTGATGTACCTAGTTAAGACATAATTTGATAGACTTAATGCGCAGAATCCATAGACTTATCATTGTCTGAAATAGTTTTAAATACGCAAAACATCATTAAATAAAGAAACAAATATCAAAGATAGAGAACAAAATCGAGCTGAAAATTGCATGGGATGATAACCGGACATGCGTTTCAGAGATAACTCTTGCTTCAAATAAAGAAACATTCTATAGCTTCAAAGCATCATTCTTCCATCAACTCCTTACAATGCGTACTTAAATCATTACTTCCTCAATGTCTGCATGATGTACTCAGCATAAAGGTCCCTGCATTTCACAGAAATTAAAATTTAGAAGTCACAGTAACAGAAAGAACAATGGAATTTATGCTAGTTCGTGTGATGTAATAGCTACTATAACGAAAAAACAGAATAAGAATGGCACCAATAAGAGTTAAATCCATTGTTATGTCGCACTTTGCTATATACAGTTATGAAATCAGGATGAAACACTGTGCATTTAGATTCAAGACTAACATAGAGTATTGGATGGCATTGACAGCAGTAGTTGAAGGCAAAAACTCATCCACTGCTACCTCTTTGTTCTCGTTCTTCTTGTCTAAATGCTTATTAAGAAAAATATTCTACTCATTCAATATAAGATACAGAAAATGAAATGGAAATTGTTATAACTTAAAAGGATACAATCTTCAAAGAAACGGCGGATTTCTGTAAGACGATGAGGTGCCAGTTGGCTGATATCAGTGTAGTGGCGATACTCTGGATCATCAGCACATACTGCGATGATCTTATCATCCTTCTCTCCCTGATACAAATTTTCTAAATAAATTAATTTCATTCATATATAACAAGCAAAAGAAATAAAAGGTATTTCCTATGATCTAACAGTCTAACCTGATCAATCATTGGCATCAAACCGATGGCTCTGGCTCGAAGAAAACAACCTGGTATCACAGGTTCCTGTGAATGAAATCTTCTTCAGTGTGATGCATATTTAAAAGAGCAAAAATAAAAAATAAAAAAAATACACAATCAGAAAATGGTGCCAATAGATTTCCAAGTAATTTTGCACCATTAATTTGTAGCTTGCAGTATCCGAAACAACATAACTAACCTCAACTTTTAATCAAATTTATACCTGCATGAGAACTAGAACATCCATTGGATCATTATCTTCGCATAGCGTACGAGGAATGAAACCATAATTGTGAGGATAGACCACGGACGAGTATAGTATACGATCAACCTGAATTCATTGAAACATTTGATATAAGTCTTTATGGTGCAGAGTTTCATTGAGATCAATCATATTGTCACCCAACAAAAAATTTTGTAAAGTAAGATCAAAATATTTCAGCAAACCTTGATCAAACCAGTTTTTTTGTCAAGTTCATATTTCACTTTACTCCCTTTGGGTATCTCAATTACCTGCATGAATGCATGAACACAATATCTAAGCCAACAAGCACTATATTGCGGATCAATGACAAGGACAGGCCAATGAACATGAAAAGGTTACAAGAAAATATTAAAGCATACTACTTGATTTTCCACCTTCCAGATTGCCACATAATCGACAATCACATACAAGGATAACAAATACGTAACAATCGCATGACAAAATTTATGATAATAACCAGAAACATTTTTTCTACTCTAAGCCATAACAAAAAGTATTTAATGGATAAAGAGGGCATAATTAAAATTTGTTTTAAGAATAGTGTGAAATAATTGAAAAGAAAAGAATACATACAACATTAATAATTTGGGGTGCTCCAGGTCCTGCCAAAAAACAATGTATCAAATATCAGAGACTATATAGAATTCTGTATCTGAATAAATTTTCAGTTCAAGAGTATGATGTACCAATCTCAAGGTCATGCCAAGGATGAGCAGCAACTGATCTCCTGGACAAAGAAGAGAGGATCCTCTCATTTAAGCGAGGAGCACCCTTGTGTGGTGCTGCTTCAGCTCCGTTCTCTTCGGTCATAATTACTGGAAGGAAGGGGAGAAAAAAAAAACAGACATATCATGTATCTAAAGATCGTGAAGATTGACATGATATGAAGCTTTCATAAGTCAATAATTTATTCTCATTGTTCATCTTCATTTGAATCTGGTTAATGAAAATGTACATCGGTTGATCCAACATTTTCTTTCGGTTGAAGGAATTGGAAACTGTTCGACATGAAAAAGGCTTTCACTTCTAATAATCGTAGAGCCACCTACTCATCAACGATCTTAATCATAACTTCCAATATACAGGGGGAATGGGTAATGAATCAATGATCTAATTATATAATGAAAGCATCTAGCAAAACGAAATGATCGATCAGAAAGCAAAGCAGAGAAAGAATTCGAATTAAATTTCAGCAAATCTAACCTGAACGCAACGAAAAATGGAATATTCAACCTAATTGGAATTTGAATGCGGAGCACATTTAGCAGTGACACGCATAAGATTGAGAGAAAGAAAAAGAGAATTGAAAATGGAGAATACCTGGAAATGAAATAATGGTAGAAATGAATGGGTGATTGAAGGGTGGTGGTGGTGGAGAGCATTGTTGTGTTAAATAGGAAATGCGGAAGTATTGGTCAAGCCCACGCGGAAAGGCGGGAGCACATGGAAGTGTTCAGATTGCAACTACAAATGAGATCTTTCGCATTTCACTTTTACATTTCGAGTTTTGGACTACGTCTCCTCTCCTATGATAAGGATTAGGGTGCCAATTCCCAACACTAGCATGATACGAGCACGATACCATAATTGCAGGTTAGTGTTTAGTCTTATTGGATTTGTATCATTATCGTGTCAACCCAATAAGGACACGAAAATTTCGTGTCGTGTTCGTGTTAACCCGTTAAGCACGATTAATATTAACAGACATTAACTCGTTAACAACCCAATAACCTGTTAACAACCCAATATAAATATAAAATTAGAAAAATATATGATAAAAATATTTAATAATAATTTTAAAATATATTAATTTAAAATTTTATTTATTTTAATTAGTATTTTTATTTTTTTATTTTTTATTTTCTTATCGTGTTGTTATCGTGTCGCGTCGTGTCAATCCATTATTTTTCGTGTTCGTGTCGTGTTGGAATGAATCCTTATCGTGTCGTGTTCAGGTTTGCCCTTATTGTGTCGTGTCACTATCGTGTCGACACGAAACCCAACCCATTAACACGAATTGTCACCCCTAACAAGGATTATGTATGCCATTTTTATTTAATTAATTAAAGATAATATCATTTTTTTATACTACGAAATGTTAATCAAATTATTCATTGTACTGCTATAATTTTTTATTAATTCAAGTATTATTTTTTATTAAAATATTATCACTTTTTATATGTGTCACGAAATTTATTTTGTGAGACTATCTTTAAACTTCTAAAGTTTAATATCAAGTCTTATATGATGTATTTTGTTCCTTATATACATATTTTAATAGATGTTTAAGGTTCAAGAAGAGACGGACTCGTTTTAGAATTATGACTAATAATTATATTAAGTTTAATATCAACGTCTTATATGATGTATTTTGTTCCTTATATACATATTTTAATAGATGTTTAAGGTTCAAGAAGTGACGGGCTCGTTTTAGAATTATGACTAATAATTATATTAAGTGGAGACCCATTAATGTGGAGACAGGTTCAATACGAATATATGAGATGTGTATATGTGAAATGAATCATTTCATTATTAAAGTATATTTACAGTGAATTATATAATACATTTTTCGTTTCACCCCAATGAGTGCATTTTACTATTTTCGTCCGTCTCAACATAAGAGGTGCATTTCCCTTTTTAGTAAATGAGACTCATCTAAAATAATTAATATTTCTCTATAGGGCCCACATACCACACTAATACACATATCCACAATAAATTAAATTATTGTTTCTCTTTCCTCATCTATACATTAAATATTATACCCCTTAATCTACATGCAAAAAAGTTTCGCCGCCCTTGTCGTGGGACGAAGGAAGTAATAATTTAAAAATATATTTTAATACATCATTCATCAAGCTTTAGAAAAACCTATTTTAACTATTAATATACATATTTTATGTATAACAATCATATTTGAATACGTTTCACACAGACCGTACTCCCTACGTCCTATTTCAATCTTTACATTTTTCTATTTTGGGCGTCTAATTTTAAATCTTTATGGTTCTCTTTTTTGCATATGGGAACCACCTAAAACAATTAATATATCATCATGGGACTCACAACCAACACTAATACACCTAATCCATTTTACATTAAATAAATGTATCTTTCTACCCATTATCCATTAAAATTTTATATTCATTAATCAAGGTGCAAAAAGCAAACGTAAGCATTAAAATGGGATGAAGGGAGTATAACATAAGCACTACGAGATTTTGTCAATATAAAATTAATGAGTAGTTTCTTGTGAATTCCCTTTAATTAAACTCTAACCATACATAGAGTATAACAAAATTGGAAAGGGGACCACAAAATTTATACTGTAAATCGATTTACATAAGTGTTTGTCAAAATTAATCGCTATATTTAAAAAGTGTACAAAGAATAAATTTTCAATAAAGTAATAAGCCTAAAGAAAATTGCAGTAATATTTTATACTAATAGAGACGGCTATTCGTACCCCCAAATTCATTAAATATACCCCATATTCTAAATACATCCCAATATAATATTTTTCATTAATATAAGTACTCCCTCCGTCCCATTCAAATAGGGTATTTTTTCTATTTTGGTCGTCCTACCCAAAGGGTCCCCTTTTCTTTTTTGCACATGTAGATAGCCGAATTTCACCCTTTGTTAATGATAGATTAATGTGGCGGTTTGGGGATGATTGAGGAATTATTCGTACTAATCTAACATGATATTCGGATTATTATAGGGATGATGCTCAAGGGTTCCCTCCAGGCGATCTTTTGCCTATTGGAGGTGAATGTTGTTGTTTTATTCATTCAGGATACGCCTTTATATATCAAGTGTCCTGACGTCATCCAAATCTTTAGGATATGCCGTCAAGTCACATCACAATAAATACGTACAATGTGGGCATTAGATGCGATAGCATTATATGGCTAGTTTTATGATCCTTTTTAGGATATCCCCTATACCCAAATCCTAGGAGATATCTGTATAGCTGCCTAACTGAGGAAAAGCCAGTGGCCAAGTGGAGGAGAAGGCTGCCGCGATCTTGTGCCTATTGGAGATGAATGTTGTTGTTATTTTATTCATTCAAGATACGCCTTTATATATCAAGTGTCCTTACGTCATCCAAATCTGTGGGATATGCCGTCAAGTCACATTACAATAAATACGTACAGTATGGGCATTAGATGTGATAGCATTATATGGCTAGATTTATTATCCTTTTAGGATATCCCCTATGCCCAAATTCTAAGGGATATCTGTATAGATGCTTAGTTGAGGAAAAGCAAGTGGCCAAGTGAAGGAGAATGCGGCCGAGTCGTCTTGGATGAGAAAGTGGACTCGATGCGCTCAGTGGTGTTGATAGTCGGGAGCCCTAAATATTGGGTTCAAATGATATCACGGCCAAGGTAGTACTTTTTCTGGGCCCGCCTGATGGCGACCCAATTTCTATTTCTGGGGGCCCAAGTTCTTGGGCCCTATCACATTAGCCCCCAGGTCCTGTCGTCACGAGGGATGAGCGAGTGAGATGGGGCCTTTTTTTATCGGCGCTTGTGTTCTGGTTTTCTAATTTTGAATTTTGAAATTCTTGAAGCGATGTGGTACTGCCATAAGATTCGAAGGCAATATTTTGAGATTCGGATTGCATTTTCGATGCGTCTTTTCATCGTTGCGCTACTTAAAGAAGTGTTCCATATTTATTACTCCCTTGTTAGAGTCGCGTCGATCGGGAGGTGTACCATTATATAAGTACGCCTCCTCATATTGTAATTTCCACGTCTCCTCTATCTTTTCTGTTTCCAATTTGTCTCTTGTCAATCTTCTCTCTCAGTCGTCGAACGTCCTGTATGAATCCGAATGATCATCCCATCCACCAATCGGGCCCAAGGCGGACGGTGAGTGGCGGGGAGGGGGTATCGAAGTCTCTGGAAAGACCGCATCAGGAGTTGCGAGGCAAGATTGAAGTCTGAACTTAGTCTTAATTTTGGTTAAATTGATTTAGAGCAAGTGTACTCTATCGTGTATAGCACGTAAGCGATCAAGTGCAAAATTTATATAATATCGAACCCAAGGGAGAAAGTGGATAGCCGTGTTTGAGAAGTGCTTCACTCTAGTAGGACTAATCAAAGAATGAGGGGTTGATTATACTATAAACTAACAACTAGGAAAACAATTAAAGATAGAACATGTACAAATGAGAAGGATGATAGGTGAAGGTGAACAATCTAAGAATTATGTAAGGCACACAACATTCATGGTAAGGTATATATAGACTCACACGCACACATGCATTGATGGTTTTCATGTTGTGATATTAAGGACAATCACGTTTGTACCCCTAATCCCTATGGTCAAGATGACTAGGTTCTCAACTCTTTTACAAGTTTAAATCTCCTAGAATTGTTCTTACTCTCAATTCCCATGAAGGTACTATGATGATAAGTTTAGTTCCCCTCATTAGTTCATCACTAATGTCCTATCATGAGGTTATAAGCACTTGAAGGGTATGGTTTACCTCTCCTCATACTAACTAAGTCATCCCATGCAATCAATGATTCAATTAAACCACTAAGCATAATATTGGAATGGTCATCCTAACACTATGAATAGAGAATTTAAACACACAAATCATACACAAAATGAGAATAAGCATTCATGATAGAAAATATTCATAACAATCAATTCATCAAACATGTGGTGTACAAAATCTACATAATACCTAACCAATCCTATTGATAGCCTCACATGAGGACTAGCCACTACAAATCATAATAGAATCAATACATTCCATAGATTGCTCCAATTGAGCCAAATAATGAAGAAAATAACAAAATAAAGGTAAGTTGGCTCCCCTTTGATGGTGAACTTTCTCCCATTTGATCATGCTAAAATCTTCAATCAATGATGAATTCCTCTTCTTAGATTGGTGGGTGGATGGATTTATGGATGAATTTGAGAAAATCAAGTGGATTGGATGGGTGAAGTGAAGGTTGGAAGAGATGGAGATGAATGTGTGTGATTTAGGTGTTTAGTGTGTGTGGAAACTAATCCAAAATGATTCCTTCTGAATTTTATGGTCAAAACATGTATTTATACCCCATGGAAGCTTCTAGAACACTTAGAGATCATAAAATTACCTTTTGCACCTACACGGGTCGTGTAGCAGCACACGGCCATGGGGATGGCCGTGTAGTATTTTCTGGTGTAAGTACACGCCCAACCCTTACAGGGCCGTGCTCGGTACACGAGACGTGTATTGCAGCGCGTGCAGTGCAGTCTCACCGTTTCGCGCATAACTTTCACATTCGATCTCTGATTTGAGTGATTCTTGCACTCACGCGACCCTCTCTTCTGTGGCTTTCCAACCATATATGACACGCCTAGTTTTGATCTCCACACAAATACAAAAAAATTACACAAGTTGGACGTGTGTTTTTCAGCTTTTCTTTGGTCGTTCTCCCCTGTTTCAACTCTAAATTGAGCTCTGTTTTTTTCACATCTTCCTTATCGTGTCTAGAATCCATTTTTACCTGATAATCATACAAATTATACCAATTTACCAATTTTCTAAATATTCACAAATGTAGCACAATTTAAGGCGCTTAATCATGAAAATCACACATTTATCATTTCAAAGCACACATCTCTATATCTTCATATAACACTACCAAATGATATACAAAAAGAATAAAAACACATAAAAACACATAATAAAAGAAACTAAAATCTAGATAAAAATAATATCGATCAACCCCCCAAACTTAAAGTGTTGCTCGTCCTCGAGCGACGAAAATGAGAAAACGAGAGGGGGAATTTTCACCTAGAGAAAGACTTAAAGAACATTAGCAACAACACATCATAAGTAACAAGGACTACAAATCATATCAAGTTACACTACAATATTAAAATCATGACATAAAAAATTAATAAGTTCAAGTCTAAGAAAATTAAGAGTAATAATATCCCTTTCGGTCCAAACCTCACATCGGATATCAAAATGCACTCAACACTCTATGAAGTAGGGTAATTTCACTCATCAATCAATTGAACCCAACGCACCATAGGCTTGCTCACGGACTACATTCACAAGCCACCAAGGCTTCAACTAATGGTCAAAAAGGACTTTACTTTTGGATGTAATGTTAGGCTTTTTGGTAAGGGTAGGCTTCACGTTTCTATCTTCCTTTCTTTTCTTTTTTAATCACAAGCACTAATCATTATCATTCCTTGGATTTCTTGAACTTCTTTTAATTTGCATGCTTTATTTCTTTCGACTTTTGAATTCCTTGAACATATTTTTGATGATTTGCTCATTTTTCTTGTTTTGAGGTCGCATGTACATTTTTGCTTGAGCTCTTTTCATCATTTTCTTGCTTGTTTACCATTTCCTTTCTTCTCTAGCACAATTCTCACATCAAACCTTGTAAACCATCATCTCCTCAATCACCCACACAAAAGTTATATATATAAGGCTTAAGTGGGTTTGTAATGTGCTTATATCACAAAAATAGGCTTTAAGGCTCAAAGTGGTTAACTGGGTGTAAGAAAATATATGGCAATGACTTTAAAGTAACAAGGATGGCCTAAGATCATTTCACTAACCTCCACCAATCGGGCTCATTCCCATAGTCCATGAGCAAGTTCTAGTTTATCAAGGCTCAATTGATCCACTCATTAAAAAATTTAACCATGGATGCACGGTTGAGGCTCAAACGCTCACAAGCTTTTGCTCGGACCTTAAGGAACCTATTACACCTCAATTCATTTCAAAATTGAACAAGTTAAATAGAACATGTCACAATTTTAAAGAGTAGAGATTCTCAATATAGTTCGCCATCACTTATCACAAACAACATGTCATTACTCACATTCAAAAATGACTTACAACAACCCAAAACATACCACCAAATAAACCTATACAAGAATAAAAATATCAACAAAACAACATATGAGAAAAGACTCTCCAAGCAAGCAACAACACAAAAACATATAACATGCAATACGAAAATTCCATCCATCAAAAGAAAATTAAGCACATATCCTCATCATCCACAAACATTTAAGCTCAAGAATTTGCCACCTTATTTAAAAATAAGAAAAACTAATAAAGCAAGTAAACCTCCTAAGTACATAACACATGAAGTTTCATACTAATCCAAACAATCCAAATCAA
This sequence comes from Pogostemon cablin, assembly GCA_023678885.1. Taxonomy (NCBI): domain Eukaryota; kingdom Viridiplantae; phylum Streptophyta; class Magnoliopsida; order Lamiales; family Lamiaceae; genus Pogostemon; species Pogostemon cablin. Next base: position 36,301,109 of record CM042951.1, read on the forward strand.
ATCAAATAGTTTATGCTAAGCAAATGAAAATGATGAGTAGTAAAGTGAACTCCCTGAAAAGGCATCTGGAGGTGGAAATGGCTAACACAGACAAACAGGCTGCATACAAGACGAACTAGAACCTTGGGATGTGTACGGAGTGAATGGGTGCGCTTGAAACTACTCGCGAACTATGGTTTTTAAATTCTGCCTTTGAACACCACACGGCTCGTGTTCCGCTACACGGCCTCAGACATGGCCGTGTAGCATTTTCTATGCTCGAGCACGGCTGCATGTTACAGGGTCGTGCTAATCACACGACCCGTGTTTCTTCTCTCCTGCATGGCTCGAGCTCGGAGCTCGGCCTTCCTCCTGGCCGAGTAGCGACTTCTGATGTCAGTACACGGCTTGTCCTTACAGGACCGTGTACTGAGCTCAACCTGTGTAGCATTTTTACCCTGTTTTTCAACTTCACACTACACCTCATTTTTGCCCTGTTTTTTCACTTCCACTATACCTCACATATGCTCAAAATTTCATCAAAAATCATCAGCTCAACAATTGTAACCAAATTATGAACAAACATGCACTTCAACACAACCAAAGTAACTAAAATCAAAGTAAGACAAAGTAAATATAAACAATATTTTGAAAATCAATGCAACTTGAAGAGTTAAAAGATGTAAAAATGCTCATTTCACTCCCAAACTCATCATCAAGTGCTCTTAGACCTTGTTCCACTTCATCGAATTCATACTCATCACTTGATTCTTCATCTTCACTTGAATTTTTCTCATCAACATAAGACAAGAAATCTTGGATAATCTCTTCATTCTCAAAGCTCTCTTCTACCTTAGGCTATTTACTCATCTCACTTTTCTCCTCTAAGCTTTTCTCCTCTAAGCTTTCTTTTACCTCTAAGATAGAGTTGGGTGATAATATTTTTATTATTAAATATTAAAATCTAAAAAATTAAAAAAAAAAAATTTTGGGTGGGTGAGGTAGGGTTGACTGATAATATTTTATTATTTAAATATTTAAATTTAAAATTTTAAAAAAAAAATGGGGGTGGGATAGTGGGAGTGAATAGGGGTATGGGTTGGATAATAATTTTTATTATTTAAATATTAAAATCTAAAATACTGCAACTAATGAGTAATAATACCTGTGGTAGTAAGAGCTGATCTAATTGCAGCTGGGGACCAATGGGGATGCAGCGATCTAACAAGGGCGACAATGCCTGCAATGTGAGGTGTGGACATTGATGTTCCGGAGAGCATTGTGAAACCTTGCTCTGCAGATCTGTCCACACCCGAGGTTGCTACTATTATTTGCACTCCTGGTGCGCATATATCAGGCTGTTCGTAAAGATTGGGTTAACACTATGCTGAAATCAGTAATACTCCTATATCTCTATTGATTTGTACCTAATTTATCTGTACCTTGAGTATGGAGGGGGCAATGGAATTGGGGCCTTTTGATGAGAAATCAGCAATCTTAACAGAAACAGGCTTGCCCACAAAAGTTGTAGGTGGATTTATAGTCCCCACTGGATTCCTGAGATTAATATTGTCCTCGTTTTAATTTTAACACATATGGGATGAGTAGATTAAGCAAGACAAGATAGATTAATGTTGTAGTACTTGGTGGATCGGATATAGAGGAGGATGTTGGTGCCAATATCGTAGTCCACCTCTGCACAGGAGATGTTTCTACATTGACCCACCGTCTCAGTTGGAGCCTTGGAAACTATTACACCAACACCGCCAGCTGCTCTCACTAACAAAGATGCAAGAATTGTGATGATAGGACTTGATACGCTGGTGAAGCACACTACTATCTTCCCCCTAACCTCACTAGGCTGCAGTTCCATGCTTTCGCATATGCTGTACGAAAATGATCCGTTGTGAGATTCGTGTATACTAGTGCATTAATTAGGTAGGTAGGTAGATAGTATCTGGCCATACCCTCCTGCTCCAGGATAGAACAAACCTGTGGGCCTGCCTTCCGTTCCTATGAAGATTGATTGTCCCTGATACACACCACTACATGAGATAGTTTTCAATTAGCTAATGGATTCACTCCAAAATTATTCAGTACCAGAAATGTTTTGTTATTTCCGAGCGTGATTCGAGCTGGGAAGGCTCGATCCATGGTGGATGCAGCCACGGTAATGATCCAGGAGGCTACATTCTTGACAGTCTGCGTAGTGGGGCCGTCGTTTCCAGCTCCGCAGACGACCGTGATGCCATGCCTGACGGCGTGGAAGGATCCAAAGGCAATGGCTGTTGTGGAATGGGGTCCTATTCAACTAGGACAGACAATACATACAATGATATATCGGCACAGCGGAAACACAATAAATCTCAGATTATATCAATGCACAAATCATTCCACTCAAATATCGCAGAAATCACAAATCAATTAAATATGTAGAAATGTACGCAGAATCAACACCAGGAATTTTAACGTGGAAAACCCCTTCAACCTGAGGGTAAAAATCACGTGACCTCTCGTCCAGGAAACAATCCACTAATGCACAAAAGTACACAGTTCAATCTCTCTATCACAAGTAGGGGAATACCATCTCTATCACTAGTAGAGGAACACCAATCTATCTTCCTATCACAAGTAGGGGAATACAACTCCCTATCACAAGTAGGGGAACACCATCCCTATCACTAGTAGGGGAATACTCCCTATCACAAGTAGGGGAACACCATCCCTATCACTAGTAGGGGAATACAACTCCCTATCACAAGTAGGGAAATACCACAGAATCACCAGAATAGCCTCAAGAGAATCCCTCTTCAATGAAAGAAAAGATAATAAAATAGCACAAATAGAATACGTGTCACTCGATTCTCATTTGTACCTCTTGGAGATGTTTCTACAAAATCCACTCCGATCAATGTGTAGAGAACGTTGCCACGAACTCCCCCTTGAAATTTGAAGTGAAACAGTGAAGAAACGGACCTCCAAATTGGGTATTTTCTCCCGAAACCCTCTTCCCTCCTCTCCCCTGTTTTCTTCCCCTCTATTTTGTATGTTCTGCACCATTCTTCCTTGCTGCATAACTCACGACCAACATCTATTTATTTCATTTAATTGACCAAAACTTGGTCATGCTGTTGGGCCACATCCATTTAATACCTATTGGGCTTCTTTAATTTATTTTTCTTGGGCCAACTTTTGGGGCAAGCCCAACAATCTCCCCTCCCCAAATAGCTGGCTGCGTCATCACACTTATCTCGAGCTTATGCCGATCAGCCCGGCACACAATTCATGCTCAAGTCTGTTGTGCCACAAATTTGGAGATGAATCATCAACATCTGCTAATAACTGGTCCCGAGCAATCCTTAGCTTTGTCCTGTAGAGCGTACAAAAAAGCTTCCCTTCGCCAATAAGCAAGGAATCCTTGGTAAGCCTCCAATTACCATTTGCAAATTTTTGCTCGAACCCCTCACTGTCAAGTACATTGACAGCAATCAAGTTGTGGCGCAACTCTGGGACATGTCTCACGTTCTTCAAAGTCAGTCTGTGTCCCAACTCAGTCTCAACAACCATGTCACCAACACCAACTACAGGTGCAACACTCTTGTTCCCCATGAACAAGCGACCAAAATCTCCTGATCTGTAGCTTGTAAACAACTCTCTCCTTGGAGTACAATGATGTGAAGCTCCCCGAATCAACAATCCACTCAACATCGGGATCCTCCACATGAAGACATTCATCGCTCACACAAACTACAGTATCATTATCGTCATAATGAGTGACAAAGGCTGTTGTATTCTTATCCTTTGACTTCTTCTGATTCAATTCTTTTTCTTCCTTCCAGATTCTGCAATTTCTTTTCAAGTGGTTGGGTCCACCACAATGATAACACTTGAATTCCTCCTTGGATTTAGACCTATAGTCTTTGGGTCCTCCTCTCCAGCCTCTACCTCTATTTTCTGTAACAAGTGTCTGCGACGAATAACTGGCTCCTACTTATTTTCTTCTAGTCTCTTCATTAAACATACTTTCTTTGACCATGTTCAATGTCAACTTTCCATTCGGAGCTACGTTACTGAGTGTCACCACCATAGTCTCCCAGCTATCAGGTAGAGAACTCAATAAAAATAAAGTCTGCACTTCATCATCAAATGTGATATTCATGGTAGAAAGCTGATTCACCAAGTCTTGAAATACATTCAAGTGCTCTGCCACAGAACTCTCATCTTTATACTTCAAGTTCACTAACTTTCTAATAATAAATGCTTTGTTCTGGGCATTCTTTCTCTCATACAATTCCTGCAATTTTTTCCATAATTCCCTTGGGTTGGTCTCCGTAGCCACATGATGAAATACACTAATATCTACCCACTGCCTGATTGTAGCAATTGTCTTTCTACCAAGCTTTTCTCATACTTTATCATCCATTTTTTCTGGCTTGGCTTCTTTATCATCTTTCCCACTAATAGGATCATACAAATCTTTGCAGTAAAGTAAATCCTCCATCATATGCTTCCAAATAGAATAATTCTCAGCATTCAGCTTAATCATAGAACCAATACCCTCCATGATTTCTGCTTAACCAAAGCTCTGGTACCACTGTTGTGGAATGAGGTCCTATTCAACTAGGACAGACAATACATACAATGATATATCGGCACAGCGAAAACACAATAAATCCCAAATTATATCAATGCACAAATCATTCCACTCAAATATCGCAGAAATCACAAATCAATTAAATATGCAGAAATGTACGCAGAATCAACACCATGAATTTTAACGTGGAAAACCCCTTCAACCTGAGGGTAAAAATCACGGGACCTCTCGTCCAGGAAACAATCCACTAATGCACAAAAATACACAGTTCAATCTCCCTATCACAAGTAGGGGAATACCATCTCTATCACTAGTAGAGGAACACCAATCTATCTCCCTATCACAAGTAGGGGAATACAACTCCCTATCACAAGTAGGGGAACACCATCCCTATCACTAGTAGGGGAATACAACTCCCTATCACAAGTAGGGGAATACCACAGAATCACCAGAATAGCCTCAAGAGAATCCCTCTTAGAATACAAGACAGCAATGGAAGAAAAGAGAATAAAATAGCACAAATAGAATACGTGTCACCCGATTCTCATTTGTACCTCTTGGAGATGTTTCTACAAAATCCACTCCGATCAATGTGTAGAGAACGTCGCCACGAACTCCCCCTTGAAATTTGAAGTGAAACGGTGAAGAAACGGACCTCCAAATTGGGTATTTTCTCCCGAAACCCTCTTCCCTCCTCTCCCCTGTTTTCTTCCCCTCTATTCTGTATGTTCTGCACCCTTCTTCCTTGCTGCATAACTCACGACCAACAGCTATTTATTTCATTTAATTGACCAAAACTTGGTCATGCTGTTGGGCCACATCCATTTAATACCTATTGGGCTTCTTTAATTTATTTTTCTTGGGCCAACTTTTGGGGCAAGCCCAACAATCATCACGTCCGTCCACTTCGGTGTGCAGAGGAAGGGAGGAGGCCGCGATGGAAAGGGTGAGCACGTGCACACCATCCTTTATGGCCTCGTCAAACGCCTTGAGAAGATCAGCAGACGCACACTGCCCTGTCCAACACACCTTGTAGACTGCTAAGCGAGCGAGGGGGGCGCCCCCCTGGCCGTCCCCAGGCCCACCCCGTGGTAGCTGGCGTTCCCCACGGGAGCGCCCGCAGCGGTGCTGCTGGACACGTGCGTCCCGTGGCCGTCTGCGTCCCTGGGGGAGAGGACAGATTCACGGGGCGCCCGATGGCATCCAGGAATCCGTCGACGAACCAACGAGCTCCGATCAGCTTCTTGTTGCAGTGTTTGGAGGCATTGAATTGGTCGCCGGATTTGTAGGAGCCCTTCCATCCGCATGGGATGGGACCCACTCCTTCATCGCTGAATGACTTTGATTCCGGCCATATTCCTGTGTCCAGGACACCTATGATAACTCCATCTCCCATGTCAGATTTGTGCAGAAGATTGTCATCGGACGACGACGTTTGAGGAGGGAGGCCCAGATAATCCCAACTTCGGGTGGTTTGCAGTTTGTATAATGTATTTGGCATAACTGCCACTACATCTGGATGCTCTATTGGAACATCATCAAAATGCAAATTCTTTAATTATGACACAAATATTAAGTTAGACAAATAGCTTTTCTGATTAATCTTGATTACCAGATAGTTGGTGTGCTTGAACTTGTGACAGCTTAGCTGCAAACCCGGAAAATCCATGTCTGTAACTATATACCATTGACTGTAAAGCCAACTCCTTGCTGCGCGCCAACATTTAATTAATTAAAAATCGTTTTTTTATTTTAATATCATATACAGAAATCTTTTTAGCAAAAAAAGGTTTGAAAGTGGTTGTGATTTTGTTAGGGTTGTTGGTTACCTGTCCATCAAATTGGTAAGCATGCTATAATGTAAATCTGTGACGAGTTCTGGGTCATTATGCTGCCTCTCCCCTAGATACACAATGTAAACCTGCTGCACTTGTATAGCTGTTTGGATTTACTATTCCTACACTGTATTTCAATTAATACTATTTCCTAGCTAAGATAGATTATTAAACCCAAGACACTTGATAAATCTGCAAAAGATAGTTTTTAATGTATGAAACACCAAACGAAATAAGGAATCCGAAATCAAATAAATACTAGTTATATATGCACCGTGATCGAGCGTAACTTGTGTTTGCTGATTAGTAAATATTACTCCCTCCTCCCGCTAAGCTTTTCACCTTTTTAATGGTGAAAAGCTTAGCGGGATGGAGGAGGGAGTAGTATTTGGAGATATATGAATACATTGATGTATACCATCTTAGTGTGAGCAGCAAATGCCAGGCAGGGATATCCAAGCAGATGGGTGATGAAGAGAATAGAGAATAATGTAAAGAGATTTCTCATATTTCTGTTGATCTCAGATGTAAGAATAAATATGATCGATTATTAATGGAGATGAACAACATGCAGATTATTCAGTAATTCCGAGGCACTTTGTGATGCACATGAGGTTAGATTTTTATAGATGAATTGATGATGAGGTTGTGCTGTGTTGCTTCTAAGAGAAAATTAGTCAGAAGATTATTTTACTCCAAGCTGCGCATACCCCACCACCAAGATAATATATCCCTTTTAGTTTGGTTTTGATATGCGTCAAACGACCACCTCGTCTAAAAGCTTAAGCTTGTAGAGAGTTGAACCGTTTAATACTTAATCAGTTTAAGCTTGTAGAGAGTTGAACCGTTTAATACTTAATCAGGTTACACTCTAATACGCCCCCTCACATGCAGGCGGGGAAATTTTGTCTTAAGTCTAGCATGTGCAATTTTCTTATAAATGGGTGACGGATAAATGGGTGACGGTAAGGTTTGAACACTGGACCTTTGTTAACATGGGCTCTGATACCATGTTAAATGACCACCTCATCTAAAAGCTTAAACGACCACCTCATCTAAAAACTTAAGCTATTAGAGAGGAGAGCCGTTTAATACTTAATCAGATTGAAGATTGCACTCTAACACGCCCCCTCAACACGCCCCCTCATATAGAGAGGTGAGCCGTTTAATACTTAATCAGATTGCAGATTGCACTCTAACACGCCCCCTCATATAGAGAGGAGAGCCGTTTAATACTTAATCAGATTGCAGATTGCACGCTAACACGCCCCCTCACATGCAGGTGGGGAATATAGAGAGAGAGCCGTTTAATACTTAATCAGATTGCAGATTGCACGCTAACACGCCCCCTCACATGCAGGTGGGGAATATAGAGAGGAGAGCCGTTTAATACTTAATCAGATTGCAGATTGCACTCTAACACGAGAGAGAGCCGTTTAATACTTAATCAGATTGCAGATTGCACGCTAACACGCCCCCTCACATGCAGGTGGGGAATATAGAGAGGAGAGCCGTTTAATACTTAATCAGATTGCAGATTGCACTCTAACACGCCCCCTCAACACGCCCCCTCATATAGAGAGGTGAGCCGTTTAATACTTAATCAGATTGCAGATTGCACTCTAACACGCCCCCTCATATAGAGAGGAGAGCCGTTTAATACTTAATCAGATTGCAGATTGCACGCTAACACGCCCCCTCACATGCAGGTGGGGAATATAGAGAGGAGAGCCGTTTAATCGCTAACACGCCCCCTCACATGCAGGTGGGGAATATAGAGAGGAGAGCCGTTTAATACTTAATCAGATTGCAGATTGCACTCTAACACGCCCCCTCACATGCAGGTGGGGAATTTTTGCCTCAAGCCTAGCATGTGGAATTTTCTCATAAATGGGTGGAGGTGAGGTTTGAACCCTGAACCTTTGTTAACCATGGGCTCTGATACCATGTTAAATGACCACCTCGTCTAAAAGCTGCTATGGACCAACTTGTCTATGTAAATTTAATTAATTTGGAAATTAACTCGTGCAGTTTTAGGGTAGTTATTACCTTTGCATTAAGTTGATTTAGTGTTGAATATCTTTCAAGTACTCACAATATCTATATATAAACTCCACCCTAAGCTCAATCTCATTACCACATTTACACTCTAAAATTTGCAAGTTTTCAAGTTCTAAGCAACACCAAGTTCCATCTATCACATATTCAAGCAAGTTCCATCTAGTTCTAGTCATCTACTGAAATATCCATTTTACGGGAAATGGTCAATTATGCCCTTGAACTATAGCCTCGAAATCAAATAAGCTCTTACAAATAAATCATTTATCTTTATGCAATTGAATAATTATGCCTTTTATATTTTAAAATTGAACATACGGGCGCTTTATCTTATTGTAAATGGGTTATCAATGCCTTTCAACAAAAAAAATATACTCCCTCGATTCAATCTTTACGTTTGTTTTTTTTGCTTAATATAGTATTTAATGTGTAGTGAGTTGAGCGATATAATATTTAATGTAAAGTGTTTAGTTGTATTAGTGTTGTGCGTGTGTTCCATTGAGATATATTAATTGATTTGTGTCGATCCCATCTACTAGAAAGAAAAAAATTATATATTGAAATGAAACACCCAAACTGGAAATATATAAAAATTAAAATGAGACGAATAGAATATAATAAACTTACAAGTCAATTTGTGAACTATTAGAATGTTAAAAATTTTTAAACTTTAAGAAAAATGGCCTTTAATGACAGAGATCATGTCATTAGAACTTTAAAAATGTTCAAACTTTAAGAAAAATGGCCTTTAATGATAGATATCATGTCATTATTGATTTTCTAGTTAAAGATCTTTAATGTCACTTTCCTATCATTAAAGACCTTTAACTAGAGAAGCAATAATGACAGGACGAAAGTATTAATGATAGGATCTCTGTCATTATAGATCACTTTTATTGTATATAGAGTACTGGTTTAAAGAAATTCTCATGAGTTTGTCTACTATTTCAAATTTTAGATTCCACATTAGTAAATGTAATGTACAATACAAGTTGATTTCCAACCAATTCAACCATTTAATTTACAAACTTGTGACAAAATAAATCTCTCCTCGTCACCTTTAAATCTATATATATAATTTCACATTTTAAATCCAATGCCAACAAACTAACCATTTTTGTTTAAAAAATTAGTAGACCACAGAAGATTTTTTTAAAATATGTTCATTTTTAATTAACTTGTCGTAAAAAAAACAAATACTATATAAAAAACTTAATTGTTAATAAATTTAAAATCTAAAATATAAGAAAAACTCGTTCTAATATAAAATTTGAATTTTTTTAACAATTTGATTGTTTGAGAATTAATTTGTATAAGGGTGATTTGGGGTGCACCTAGAGCATCGGTGCACCCCAATATATATAGGTTGAAAATGGGGCAGTGAGTAGTTTTTTTTTAAATAATTATATTATTTTATTTAATTATTAAGATTATATTAAAAACTAATCTAACGGTTAAAATTGTTTAGGTGTAACGTTGTACCAAATGCACGGATTAGTAAATGATTCATAAAAAAAAAGCATAATTATTTTGTAGTATAAAGATACATGGATTATTTGAAACGAACGCTCTTAATTCTTATTATTTATTGTGTAGTGAGTAATTATATTAGTGGGAGTGTGAGCCTATATTTTAATTGTATTAGAGTATGTGTGGCCATGTGGTCTCGTGTGTGTAAAAAATGAAAATAGATTCTTAGAATGGTACGATAAAATGAGAAAAACACCATTTCTGAATGGGACGGAGTATAGAAGAAGCATTCATTTGCCCATATTTGAAGTTGAAATCCGAGGCATTTAGTTTTAAATGTTGAAATAGAAGACATCATAAGTTCACGCCGAGAAAGCTGTCGTCACTTTTTCGTCTTTCGTATTGTAACAAATGAATAAATTTCCGTAAATGCGAGTTCCTTCATCCCACCCTGCACTATCTTGTTATTCCTCAAACTTGAAAATGGCGGTTCCATTTTTCTTGTACACAAATAATGTTATTTCCTAAAAAAGAAAATTGTTTGAATATATTTTTTGAAATTTCCAAGTGTAGGGTCTATTGGGATTGTTTGAAATTGTATGGTTTATACGGAATGGGTTTAATGGTTGGGAGCAGAAGCACTCAAAAGGGTGGAGGTTTGTCGAGGATATGGGTGTGTGTGCTCTGCATTGCCAGCTTCTGTTTGGGAGTTGTTGTGAATAGGTACATCTTCTTTCCTTCTCTCTACTTTCTTCAAAATCAGGGCTACTTTTTAATCCACTTCCCTTCACCTAATCACCATAATACTTTTGATTTCTGTTATATCATCCACTGATTCTCATAGATTAAGTAAGAAGTTGAAAGGTTACAGAATGCAAATGTGATTGTAATATGCTAGGGATAAAATGCAGGTATGAATTATGATTAGGGGTTGGAGTAAAGAATGAGTGGGTTATCACATTCTGGTTGCCTTGCCTATGGATTGAAGCATTTGCATTTGAGGATGAATGTGAAATGAAATTCATCAGAGCAAATTGATTAGTGTTATTTTGTGCCAGTTTTTGAGTGATTTTGGTGAATTTGTTGTCCACTAATTGCAAACCTTCGATTGGTATAAGTTTGGCAATCAGTTTTCTTTTAATCTTTAGTAGTCTCTGAGTCCAGTTGAATGGAAATCTCTGTTATGATACAATTTTTCGCACTAGTTTTACTATCTTTGCCCCTTCAATGGTTTTGTTGGCTGTAAGCCACAACCATTATTAATTTCCTCCAGTGAACTCTGCCGAAACTAGTGCCACGTCTTAGAGTTTTATCTTACTTTTGCTTATAATTCCATGTATTACATTCAGATCAATATCAGCATCCTAAGACTAGGGATTCATTTAAGCTTCTTCATTAGTGGACATGCATAACCCAAGCAAGTCGAGCAGATAGATTCATGGCTTTACACTTCTTGTTAATTCAAAATTTAGTTTATTTTCATATAGAATTTAAGGTTTAGGAGTGTGCCTGACAGTGACATAGTTGATTTCAGGTCATGGGATGTGACTGATATAGTTTATTTGGACAAGAATACAACAAGTATTAGAAAATCCGGGTCTGGAGATATTTATCGTCCTGTTATTAATTGTGAGAAAAAGGTGAGTATAAACTACTCTTTTTTACGCCTAAATTGATTTGAATTTTCTTGAAAAGTTGACCGTTATAACATGAGGACCTTCCTTATCCTGTAGTTGGATGCTACTGAGACCGGGGACGTTCTTTCTCAAGTTTCAAAAACTCATGAAATAATCATGTATGTCTCCACCCTGCAACTACATGCAATAGCAATCTTTTATAAATTTTGCATCCGAAGTGTGATTGCCTGATTTGGTTTTCCTATGTTATCTTCATCTTTCAACATCTTCAGGACTTTAGACAAAGCTATAGCTTCACTGGAAATGCAACTCTCTGCTGCAAGAGCTGCTAAGGTTGAGATCGAGGAAAAATATCAAGCTTCAATGCCAAGAAAGGAATCATTAGACAGCCGCCCGAAAGTGTTCTTTGTCTTGGGAATTAATACAGCATTTAGCAATCGAAAAAGAAGGGACTCGATCAGAGAAACATGGATGCCTCAAGGTTCTGCAATCCTTTACTATTAAATGTGTAATCTTTTGGTTAAATTAGTTACTGATACACAATCTTAGCAGGTGAAGGTTTAAAGAAGCTATATAAAGAGAAAGGAATTGTCATAAGATTTGTGATAGGGCACAGGTAAACAGTTCATAGAAATAGATATCCGAGCTTCATCAAATTGACTTCACATTATATGCTTGGTATCTAATGTTTATTTTTTCCACTGTTCAGTGCAACACCTGGTGGAGGAGTATTGGATAGGGCTATTGATGCCGAAGAAGCGCAGCATAAGGATTTCCTGCGACTGGTACCCTGAGACCTTTTTGCTATATTACTGTCGATTTTTCTTTGGATTCATATTTTGTCAATTGGATCGTTAACTTCCTAATGATTATATAAATGCTTCTGAGATTCTGATCCTATTTTTCTTGTGATGTGCCTCATTTCCCTGCTATAAAACCTCTTCCTTTTGCAAACCACTTCGTATAGCTTGAGGAACAAAAACCAGTGACTAGGAGACAGAACAGAGCAAAATTACATTAATGTGTCTGCATTGCTTCTTGACTTGTTTGTTAAATGATTAATGGATTAAGAACGATTTTACAAGTCCGGTAGCACTTCGACTGTGCTTTTGTTCAGTTTCAAAAAAAAAAAAAAATCATGAATGCATTCTCCATTTGGTTGAACAATGTGCATCATTCAGGTTACATTCTGTTGGATTATATGTTTAATGTAAAAGATATTTATGTATGTTTAAAGTATATTTTGATTTTTGAGTAATCTCAGTATTATGATTCGTATTGTTATCTATATTCTTGTGGCAGGATCATGTGGAAGGGTATCACGAATTGTCCTCAAAAACTCAAATTTACATTTCAACTGCATCTGCTAAGTGGGATGCAGATTTCTTTGTTAAAGTCGACGATGATGTGCATGTCAATCTTGGTTAAGCCCATTCTCCTCCCAACTGCAGTCTCATTTAATTTGAGAATGTCTGATGGTTTATACTGTCCTTGTACTTTAACAACATTATGCAGGCGTTCTAAGTTCGTTGCTGTCCCGCCATAAATCAAAACCTCGTATATATGTTGGTTGCATGAAGTCTGGTCCTGTCCTTGTACACAAGTAAGGGTTGAAGATTGTCGTGAGTTTTTGCTATTCCAATATTGGTAGGAACTTACCTAAATGCTGATAAATTAGTAGTTTAATGAAGTTGTGGCATTAACCTGCTTTCTATCCTTTCAGTTATTCCATTTTTGTAATCAAACCAAATATCAAAAATTTATTTCTACGTACAGAGGAGCCAAGTACCATGAACCTGAACACTGGAAATTTGGGGAGGAAGGAAACAAGTATTTCAGGCATGCAACCGGACAAATTTATGCAATCTCTAAAGATTTGGCTACCTACATCTCTTTAAACCGGTATAGTGCATTTATTTTATTCCTATATACGATTAAAACGTAAAACACATTCCAGAAAGCTAGTTCTGCAAAGGATCATCTTTCTGTGTAGACACGTGCTCCACAGGTATGCAAATGAGGATGTGTCTCTTGGATCTTGGTTTATTGCTCTTGACGTTGAGCATGTTGATGATCGAAACTTGTGTTGTGGGACGCCTCCTGGTAAGATGCCATTCTATTACATTCTCTGATGGAGACTCTACAAATTTCTATCATCTAATAGTTTTTACATGCGAACCAAATATGCATACGTAGAGTATTGAATTGACAAAGATATATGTTTTGTTGGGTGGCAGATTGTGAGTGGAAGGCAAAGGCAGGGAATCCTTGCGCGGCGTCATTTGATTGGAGCTGTAGCGGGATATGCAAATCTGTCGAAAGAATGGAACTGGTTCATCGGCGTTGTGGGGAGGATGATGGAACTGTTTTGCACAATTCTTCTTGAGGACATTCAACTCCAACTCCAACTCCAACTCCATCCATGGCTACCCCTTTGTATTTATAATGTGCAGTTCACAATACCCTAACACCTCTAATCTAGTACTAGAATTACTCTCTTTATATTTATCTATTGCCTCTGCATTTTCCTTTCTACGACCCACCAGCTACTCTACAAAATTAATACAATAACTGGTAAAAATGATAATGAAATTAAGAAAGGGGATTTACTGGTTAATTTCTCTCTTGCAATCCCATCAATTCCCAATTGAATATTTAATTAGGCGCCGCTACTTTGTAGCAAGTGACAAGTGACAAGTTATATGGAAAATAATTATCTCCCTTAACTTCACTCAATTTTGCTATAACCGGAGGAAATTGAATGAAGTTAAGATATTATAACTAAAGTGAAAAGAATTTGGAGGAAATTGAATGAAGTTAAGATATTATAACTTAAGTGAAAAGAATTTGAGTGAAGTTAAGGGGGAGAATCCACATCCCAAGTTATATATACTTGGATATGATTAACCATCAAACTTAAATATAGTTATAATGTTCGGTATATAATAAATCAAACAAAAGTTGACATAATTTTTATTTTGAGTTTGTTCTACGAAAATTGATATTTTTTTAATTACATATAATCCACACAAAACAATATATTTATATGGGTAAACTAACAATATTAATACAACTATCCACTACATATTTCAATATTAGGGAAAATAGATTTTTTCGTCATTTAATTTTCACTCATTTTGAAATTAGTCCATTAACTTTTTCAATTTTAAAATTAGTCCGTTAATTTTATAACAATTTTGAAATTAGTCCATTAACTTCATAAAATTCAACATTTTGGTTCTTTGACCTGCTATGGCAGGTCATTTGAATATTTTCACTCCAATTAATTTATATCATATTTTTATTTAACCAATTTTATCTCACTTTTCATTTTTCACTTCCGTATACCAAACAAATAATATTAATATCAATACTAAAGTGGAGCAAATTTAACTAAATATTGATACTTCCTCCATCCGCTCGAAAGATGGTCTTTTTTTCCATTTTGGTCGTCCGTTTCAAAGAGGGTCACTTCATTTTTACACATATGGGATCCACACACACCCACTAATACAATTAAAATATGGGGTCCACACCCCCACTAATACAACTACCCACTACATATTAAATAACAATACTTCTTAATCAACGTGCACAAAAGCAAAATGCCCTCTTCCGGACGGACGGAGGGAGTATAATATAAATTTTTAGTGGGGGCTATTTTTTTGTAAAATAGTATATATATATATATATATATATTACATATTTTTTATTTTTATCTTTTAGAATAACCTGCTAATGACCTGTTGAAACGGATGATTTTGTTGAACTTGGTAAACATGATGAACCATTTTAAAATTTTCAAATGTAATGGACGATTTTTAAAATTTTGCAAATATAATGGACGATTTTCAAAAAAATGAAAAACTTATGGACTAAATTCAAAATTGGACAAAGTTAACGGACGAAAAAATTTATTTTCCCTCAATATTATATCTCAATTTATTATACATTAAATTATTATACTTCTTAATCTCCGTGTAAAAAAAAGCATCGACTTCTCTGGAATGAAGTATTTAT
The DNA here is from genome assembly GCA_023678885.1 of Pogostemon cablin. NCBI lineage: Eukaryota > Viridiplantae > Streptophyta > Magnoliopsida > Lamiales > Lamiaceae > Pogostemon > Pogostemon cablin. Next base: position 36,316,702 of record CM042951.1, read on the forward strand.
TTTTAATTTAAGGCAAACAACTTGTGCGAACCAGATTCATCTTATATCCTAATTTACCAAAGTTTTATTTTTTTGTACATGAAAAATTACTCTTCAGAATAATAAACTATTATATTTCCGAATAAAAAAATATTACTTTTTAAATTTTAATATGCTTTGATTTTTTATATTTTTGTTAAAATAAATAAGTACTTCTCCGTCCCAATGAAAGGTTCTTATTTTATTATATTGAGTGTATCATTCAAAGGTCCTTATTTTTTTCTTTTTAGTAAAATGGCCCCACATAAGAGTATCAACCATTCACTACTAATATAACTACTCACTACATAAAATAATAATACTCTTTAAAAGGAGACAAGCTCAAAGCTAAAATACTCCACTTTAGTGGTTACATATATTTTTAATTTGAGCTTCTCATATCAATAGATATTTCATTTTTGATAGATAGACCCATATAAAATAATTAATATATTTCCACTAGCTCACACACAATATTAATACAACTACCTATTATAGATTAGTGCAAGTATTTATGTGAGATCATCTCATAGAAAAAGTGTTGCGAGACGGATAAAAAGTGCATTTTATAATAAAAAATGATAACCAAATTGATGAAAAATGATAGTGGTACATCTTCAAGAACATTTGGCATTGATTGATCATAGCAAGTATAGAGTGAGATTGTGGTTGATACAAAAAAGGGAGGTTATTAACCAAAGATTGAATTTGGAGTGGGGTGGATGATGGAGTATGTGGTTTTCTTTAGATGCACTTATACAATACAGATTTGGTGAAACATCAAAACATGACTAGGATGGAGTAGAAACTTCTTCACAAGATTTTTAGAGATTCACAGACACAATTAAAAGCGAGGAGACTTATACTTATCTCACTTTCCACCTTGAATTAGATGTGGACATAAATGAGTGCAGGTGTGTTTTGAAAACGGACGTAATCACCACTTCAGATTGTGGAAGGGATCAAAACTTCATATTATTATTCGATTGTGGGTATGAGATATAATATGATTGTTTATAATATGATTTGTTTGACTTACGATTAGTTGTAGTGTTGTTTGTTATTATGAAAAAATGAAATTGTTGTTAATTAAGTATTAGATTTGTTATTGTGTATTAACAAATGGATTAATAAGTAAAATGATATATTTACCCCTTCTTCTTCTTCTTCTTCTTCTTCTTATTATTATTATTATTATTATTATTATTATTATTATTGAATAAGGGTATAATGATGAACTTGTATATAATACCTAAGTATTAGTGTTGGTATTGTATATTCCACCTCTTGACTTAGGATACACAATACCATAAAAAAGTATTAATTATTAATATTAGGTCAAAATAATACCGGATTATAAATATTATGAATACATCGAAACAATTGTAGTATTACAAGAGATACTGCATTAATGCCACCCTTATACTTGGTAGCAAACAATCCCTAATAATTCTTGTAATTCCGATGAGGCCCCTAAGTTGTATTGTTTTGGTTGTACATTGTGTAATGTACTTTTATGTTGGTTTTGAAATCCACTCCTCTATTTCAATATTTCAAGTTAAATTTTACCCTTTCTATTTTTATTTATCCAACATTAAACTTCATCACCCAAAAAAGAAAACATCACATCAATCACCGTCTCTAAAAGTACATCTTAATTACAAATTTACTACTTACACATAATACACATAACATACTTTATAATTTATTTATTATAACCAGGTGTGCTAGCTCACCTGGCCACTTGGCTACCCAGGTTCGATTTCCTTTGGGAATGATTTAGGAGGGAAGTTATAAGGAGACTTGGAGAAAAGGAGGACCTCCGTCCCATTACAACGTATGCGTTTGCTTTTTGCACGTTGATTAAGAAGTATAATATTTTAATGTGTAGTGAGGTGAGAGAAATAATATATTAATGTAAAATAGGTAGGTGTATTAGTATGATATGTGAGCCTATAGAAAGAGAAGTAATTAATATATGTGGGTCCTCTTTACCAAAAGGAAAATGCACACTTTGTATTGGGATGGACCAAAATGAAAAAAACGCGTAAGTTTCAATGGGACGGAGGGAGTAACATTTTTTAATATAAAAAAAAAATACTATATTCAAATAAAAAATGATAAATTTTCATTTGAATTATGTTATGAATAATTCATAATGCCAAAAATTCATGTGAATTCTTGCAAATGATTTCCATGAAAATGATAAGAAGTGATAGATTTTATAAGGAAAAGTGATATCCAAAACTCAATGAATGGAAAAAACTTGTGTGCCCCCAGGGACATACCGTGTCCCCATGGGAACACAAGAATTTAATACTAATTTTTGTCATTAATTAATATTTTATTCTTGTATTCCTATGGGGGCACGGTGTGCCCCCGGAAATACACCAGACCAACTCTTAATGAAAAGTGATAATGATGATGTGAACTATTTTATGAACAATTTATATTATAAATGAAAAGTGATAAATTTTTTAGAAAATGTGATAATATCTTTAATAAAAAATGATAAATAATTATGAAAGTGAATTTTATGAACAATTTATAAAATTGATAAAATGTGATATAATTTTTAATAACAGTGATACTAAGGAAAAATAATAACTCACCAATTGAAGTATTTCATGAATAATTAGTAGGACTGATAGAAAGTGATAATATTTTTAATAGAACGTGATATTTGATCAATGAAAAGTGATAATCGTACAATTTCACTACTTTATAAACCATACGTAAGATGAATAAAAAGTGATAATTAACAATTTTAATAAAAAATAATATTTAATTTATAAAAAGTGATAATCAATTAAATAAATTATTTTATGATTAATTTGTAAGATGAATAAAAGTGATAATATATACTCCATCCCTCCCGCGTTAACATTGACATTTGCTTTTTGCATGAAGATTAAAAGATATAATATTTTAATGTGTAGTGAGGTGAGAGAAATAATATTTAATGTAAAGTGAGTAGTTGTATTAGTGTTGTATGTGACCCTATATGGAATAATTAATTGTATTGTGTGGGCCCAACATGACAAAAAGGAAATGTAAATCTTAACTTGTGACAACTCAAAATAGAAAACTTAAACCTTAACGCGGGACGGAGGAAGTAGGTAAGTAAGGATGATTATAAAACTTTTAGAATTTAAAAAAATATATAAATTTTTAATAATTAATAAAATTATTTATTTAACTAAATTTTTTTAAAAAAAGTGTTGTTTTCCGTTGTTAAAACGTTACAGCATAGCAGCGCTTGTTAGTTGTAGGTTTTATTGTTAATTGTAATTAATTTATGGGTTTATTACTCCTAGATACACATTTTTAACCTAAATTACTACTCCCTCCGTCCGCTCGAAAGAGGGTCTTTTTTCCATTTTGGTCGTCCGCTCCAAAGAGGGTCATTTCCTTTTTTACACACATGGGACACACACACACCCTCTAATACAACTAAAATATGGGGTCCACACTCCCACTAATACAACTACCCACTACACATAAAATAATAATACTCCTTAGTCCGCGTGCCCAAAAGTAAATTGCCCTCTTTGGGGCGGACGGAGGGAGTATTAGATACATGGAATTTAAATAATTACTCTCAACTACATAATATTAAAGTAAAATACCAAATATAACCTTATACTCAATACACTTTTAAACCAACAACCCTACCCCACACCCACCCACCGGAGTTGACCGGTTGTTGACCTGCGTTGACCAGCCGGTCAACGGCGTTGACCGGCCGTTGACCGGCGTTGACCAGTGTTGACCGGCCGTTGCCCGGCGTTGACCGGCGAAATTGTGCAAAACAATTATGCAAAATTAAATTGTGCAAAACAATTGTGCAAATATATAGGGGATCGGCCGTTGACCGGCCATTGACCCGGCGTTGACCGGCGAAATTGTGCAAAACAATTATGCAAAATCAAATTGTGCAAAACAATTGTGCAAATATATAGGGGACCGGCCGTTGACCACCGATGACCGGTTGTTGACCGGCGTTGACCACCGTTGACCGGCGAAATTGTGCAAAACAATTGTGCAGAATCAATTTGTGCAAAACAATTGTGCAAATATATAGGGGTATTTATGGTACTACAGTCATAATTGTGTAGTTATGAGTAATAGTGCTTTAAGTCATGTAGTTAATAGCAATTATGCATTTTTTTTTGTAGCTAATAGTAAGTGACCCTTAATTTATCTAATCAAATATAACACTTATTTTTATTTAATTATTTTTAATTAAATGTAAAATATATACTCCTTCCGTCCCGTTTCAAACTTCATGTTTGCTTTTTGCATGCGGATTAGGGAAAGTAGTTTTTTAATGTGTAGTGAAGTGAGAGAAATAATTTTTTAATGTAAAGTGGGTATATGTATTATTGTGATGTGTAGGCCCATGAAGAGAGAAATAATTAATTTGTGTGGGTTTATCTATCAAAAAGAAAAATGTAAAGATTAAAATGAGATACCTAAATTGGAAATATTTAAAGATTGAAATGGGATGAATGAAATATATTTTTTTTAATGGACAATTCGTCTCACGTAAGAGGGATCCGTCAGACGATCTCACCCAATACCTACCCTAAATATATACTCCCTCCGTCCGGTTCTAAGGTATCCATTTGCTTTTTGCACGTGTCCGGTTCTATGGCATCCATTCACTTTTTGCACGTGAATTAAGGAGTATTATTATTATATGTAAAGTGGGTAGTTGTATTAGAGGGAAGTGGTGGGTCATATTGTGTATTTTTTTACTAAATATGGGAACTAGATACCTTTGAAGCGGACGCTAGAAATAGTAAAATGGATACCTTAGAAGCGGACATAGGGAGTATAATGCTTTCATATATAAGATAATTACAAAGGATTATTGTAGTTAATTCTAATTACAGATATAAAAATAAATTAAATATAACAAATTTATAGGTGATTCTGCGGCACACCTGGGTTAATGGGTTAAAAATAGGGTGTAGTTGGATAGTTATTTTTTTTTAAAAAAATAATTATTTTATTTTATTTGATGGTGGAAATCGAATTAAAATTTAATCTAAAAATCGTTCGGGTGCTCGGTAGCAGTTGGACTCTAAATTTATATATAACTTAGTTTTTATTAAAAAGATATTAAATATAATTATTTTATTAAAAATTAAAAGACAATATTTCTTAGGGGAAAGGATGCTAAAAATCCGTTGGGGAGGGATTGAGAAACTGCAGAGAAAGGATATATATACATAAATCATGCAGGGAATTAAAGGGGCAATTATGCTTCTAGGGTAGCCAAGTAAGCTTCTTACATTTAGTAGACTTATGAAAATTTACAAGGCCGTGTAGTAAAACATATAGAAGGAAAACATGACAAAAGAGAGAATACTTTGAAGGAAAAAGACCTACAAAGGAAAGGATATAATGGATGAAAATACAAATCGCAAAAATCATTTTGAAATGTAAGAATACTTTGAAGGAACATAAAATGTGCACATATTGCGGAGGAAATATCAATATTATTGTAGAGAAGGTTCATGCATTGAAAGGGTCAGTACTACGGAGGAATCGAAATATGAGGAGGGAATTAAACGACACATTGAATACGAGTAACGAATAACTAGTGTTTAATGAGAGAACGCTATAGGACACAACAATTACTTAGAAAAAAAAAAGAGAGTATATAATAAGTAGTTAAGTAGAGCTACAATGAGAATCTACTTCGCAAATATCTTATATATACTAGTTACCAATACGCTGCTATAAATATTTTTTTAAAAGTATGAGGTATCACGACGTGATTAATTGTCATATTTTTTATTTTAATTTCATATATATAATCTTTCTACTTTTATTTATTTATTTATTTATTATTATCATTATTATATTATTCATTTATATCTATAAATTAAATATCACCTTTAATTATATTTGATTGGTTAGAAATAGATAATTAAATCAATCAATAAAAATATATCCAATTTATTATTATTATTATTATTTATGTATATTTTCAAATTAAACACCAACTTTAATTATATTTTTATTGGTTAATAGATATTTTTATTTTTTTATTTTAATATCACATATAATCTTTTTATTTTTATTAATTATATTATTAATGTATATCTTTATATTTATAATTAAAAAGTAAACCTTAAAATAACAAATAAATCAATTAATAAAAATATATCTTCAAAATTTTTAAGTACATCTTCATTATTAAATTATAAAATGCATTTAATATAAAATTATCTAATTAATATTTTTATAAAATATAATGCATCAGCATATTATGCGGGAATATGTACTCGTAATTTTTACTAGAATGTATGTTAAGAGTCAACTATTAAATGAGAAGACAAGGCATTTCATAAACTTAAATAATAGTCAATCGATAAAAAAGAAGTGATATGTGGACTAACATGTTCTTAAGGAACAAAAATATACTTGTATTGATGATATATAGTAGTATGTGATAAATAATGAAAAGGGTTACCTTTCATGCACAAAAATGGCAAGAGGATGTATTTATGTATGAATGATTTTGTCCTGGCCTTGTAACTGTTATCAGGCAAAAACATGAACATAACATATACTCCATTCGTGGTGATTAATGAATATTATTATTTAATGTGTGGTGGTTAGTTGTATTAGTGAGAGTGTGATTCCATATTTTAATTATATTAATGAGTGTATGTAAGTCATATATATGTAAAAAAGGAAATGAGACTTTTTTTTAAGGGAATAGAAAGAGCATGTGAAAGTATTTATCGTCGCTAGAGTGTCATATTTTCTAATAATTTTACTTTTATTTTAAGGTATAATTAATTACTATCCATCCATCCCAAAAAAGTTATGTTATTTTCTTTTTTTGTTGTTCAATAGAAATTAATTTATTTTCTTTTTAGATACATGAGACCCACATAAAATAATTAATATATTTTCATGGGACTCACATTCATTACTAATACATTTATTTATTTGTTACATGTTAAAATATTATATTCTCAATTCATTAATCATTACCCATTAAATTATTATATTTCGTGCCAAAAAAATATTCCACAACATTTTATCCACATTTTTATGGTGAGATGTGTATTTCACCCGTGTACATGTTATACGATTGTTATCTACTCCCAATGTCTTGGGAATAACTTCACGACAGTGTGGATATAATTTTAAAAAAGTTATTATTATTTTTTTATTTTATTGATTTTTAAGGGGATAATATATGTATTTTAAGTACTAAATAAAATATTCCATCCATTACACTTTATTTAAAATATTATATCTCTTAATATTTTATATTGAAAAAACAAATGTTCACATTGTAGTTGAATGAGGGTAATATAAAGTATGTTATACATATGGAGTGATACTTTTAAAATTAAAATGTAATTTAAAGTTAATGGATTGATACAATGTTTTTTTTTAAATGCGAAATTTAATTATGAGATGAAAAAAAAATGAAAAATATGAAAATAATATTAAAAAAAAAATACTATGCCAATATGACATTTGGGTTGGTGGGATGGAGGGGAATTGTACACATTTATTGCAGCTGGTTTTCATATGAGCCACAAATTTTGAGTCCACTACCATTCGTCTAAGTGAATGTGATCTTATTAATTTGATATTTATAATTCACAAATATATTAATTTGATATTTATAATTCACAAATATATGAGGTGCACATCGAGTTTATATTTTCACATGTCAGTGTAATTTCGAATTTAATACTTTATCACATGTTAATGATATTTTATGGTCATAATTTTAATAAAAGTGATATCATTCTGTAAAATTCACATTTATTATAATAATTTATTTTATACTTAATAATATTTTATAGTAGTACATTTAGTCGAATTTTCAAATCATAAGGCCCTTAAAATTTGTCTTACTCATATGAATTCAAGTTTAAAAAAATTACTTTTATACTTATACCAATGCTTATCTAACTTACCGGAAATAGAGTTATGATTAAAAACTACATCTTCATCCCAAATTCAATTTCATATTTTTATAAAATGAAATGACGCTTAATTAATAATATCTTAACAAAACATTTTAATTTCAAAATTGACATAATTTTTATGATCTCCAGTCGTTGGCTTTATTTTATAACACATTCATCTTCAAAAGGCAATTAACAAAATAATTCATCTCCAATGATTTCGTCCATTTTTTATACAAAAATTAAGATAATAATATATTCTTTTTAATATAGTTTTTAATTATTTAAACAAAATATGCACATAACTCAATAATAATACTTTTTTCTTGTAGTGTACCTTCATTTTTTCAAGACACGATGAATATGACTATTTGGGATAATTTTAAACTGAGGGTGATTCAACAAATTATGGCTCCTCCAATTACAGTCAATGATTTTGAGTTGATGAAGCCGAGTTTGATTCAAACAGTTCAACAATCCAATTTGGTGGAGGTCCAACCAAAAAGCCAAATGACCACCTCGCACACTTCATGGAGATAGCGAACACTATTAAAATGAATGGGAGGAGTGAAGATTGCATCAAGATGGAGCTCTTTCACTTTTCTTTAAAGAATAGAGGCACATGTTTGGCTTGGAACGATCACTTCGGGGACATGAAACACTTAGGAGGATCTTGCTCAACATCTCCTTTATAAATACTTTCCGTATTCGAAGATGCTACAATTGCAAAGTCTCATTACTCAATTTAGGCAATTGTCTACACACAAATTCAATCAAGTTTTGGTGTTTTGATTGAGTTTTTCTGCACACAACTTGAACTTCATAAAAGTTTCTAACATAAAAACTCGGTCGACTTCTTAGGCACTGCCCAAGTTTTTATGACGGAATCTCTTATTTCATTATTTTGACTCGTTCTTGCTCATTTTAACTTTAAATCAAGCACTATTTTTTCTACACATCTTCGTTTTCACCTTTTAAACAAAACAAAAAAAAAATGAAAAAAAACACACACACACACACAAATTCCACCTGCTTTAAAATCGGGAATCCTCCACAAAATGTTTAATTAACCCCCTCCACTCATTTGAAAAGAAATTATCATTTCCTGAAGAAGAACACACTTTTACATCCAACTTTCACATACTTATTTCCAATTCATTTCTCTACCCATTTCTACCATGATCTTCTACCAAATTTCTTAAATTCTTCTATCACCCATTCCAATTGATCAATGAAGCAAGAAAAATTGAGAATTGTAAGAGAAGATAGAAGTTTCAACTAAAGAAATTCATGGGAAGCATTTATTTTATCTTGTAATTTTTTTTGAATTAATTATGGGATTTTATAAGATAATTTATTTTGTTTTTTTTAATATTATACATCTATGTTAAGTAATCTTCTTTGTGAGATTAACTCTATTATTGACGTTGAATAATTTAGTTTTTATGCAATTTAATTTTAATCTTAATTGACATTAAGTTATTTTTATCATTGATGTTATTTGTTTGATTTGTGATTAAATATTGTTTTGGGCATGTGGTTAGAATGACAATTGTCTTAGTGAGGAGATAGAGATATCATATTTTTCTTAGAACCTTTTGATAGAATACCTCATTGGCTTAATCGAGAGATTATTTGATTAGGTGAGGAAACTCAAACCATTAATGATTCATTGTAACAAAAAAGAAAAAATTGTCTATGATTTAGTACCTTAATTAGGAAACTCCTAGAATAATTAGTACATATTAGGAGGTGTAAGCTTTGATCTCGATCTTAGGAGCTTTAGGGAGCCTTGTTTCAGATTGAGTTCCCTATAATTCCTCATCCAGTGTTTCATTGGTGTTTCACAATATAAAAAATTATAACCTACAAATGACCATTAAATCTTGGGGAATGTGCTGAAATTTGGGCATTGATTATGACACTTGGCAAGAATCTAATGAATGTAATAGGAAATGGAATATGAAAATGAAATAGGTGATCCCATTTGGCCTTGTTGAGGGTCTACAACCTAAGTGACTCAAGAGAGAGATTAAAATATATTAATAAACGCTCATATGTCATGTCCATGATAGATTATAATTAGTTTCATAATCTCTTACTTTTCATGTCATGATTGTTGTAAATTCTCATTGTTGAATCATTTGGAATCACTTTATTTTCATCCACATCCTATCGTTTATCTTTAATTAATTTATTTCTTGCATTTGTTTGCATTTTATTTTCTCTTGTCGTCTTTATTTTGTGTCATCCTTATAAAATTACAATAACTTTAAGAACGCTAAAACTCTTAATTTAGTACTTTATTTCCCTTGGTTCGATATTTAATTTAGTCACCTGTATCTACATCAATAAAGTAGTAAATTTGTTTTATCCCGCATGGACAACTCAACTGATCAAAGTGGTGACATCCCATATCAGTGACTAAGGATCGAATCCCACAGTCCCAGTATAAGAGCAATCTCTCAAAATGAGGGGGCTCCTTGTGTGCAATAGGTTGAGTCATCATGAATTCATGATCAACCTATTGATCAGTTGAGTCACCATAATTAATCTCTCCACCACTCTGTCAAGCCAGAGCGTAGAGACGCCTGGGGTGGGCGATTCCACCATTTGTATGAGTACTAAACTTGCTCTATAATCGCATGAAGAAATAGCGATCATTCATAATTTATTTTATTTCTAGATTTAGAGTTTATTCTTAATTTATAATGTTAATTTCTAAGATAATATAATTTTTTTTCAACTTATAATTAAGGAAGTTTCACGTTCACAATACATGCTCATGAGTTTTGTACTTACAATTAATGATTCATGGTTTTGTCCAAATTTGGGAGTCTGGAGGAGATATTGTGTTGGGGGAGGGGGGGGGGGGGTGGGGGCATCTCAGTGGTTGACAATTGTGAGTGATGAGGATATATGACGGGTGGTTGGGGGATGCATACATTGGAATTGAGCTGCATAAATGACCACCCAGCCCATATTTATAATACTAAATCTTCAACAGCTATGTCAATGGCTCCACAGCTACTACATAAATGGAAGACAGGTGGACTCATATATACCTGTTGTGCTAATTTATTGCCATCATTTCCTCCATTAAGAATGTGGTCAAGAGGAACCCAAGTTTCTGAACCAATTAGTGAAATTAATCACACTAACATGCCATGCATCTTCATTTTAGTACAATTTTTTTTTTTTGTGTTATTTGTGTGTAAGATATCTTGTATCACATCGACAAATGGATAATATGTAACATTGATGAGAAAATTACTCCTCGATCCCAAGTTAAATTTCACACTTTTCGTTCGTTCGTTCCACATTGAATTTCACTATATACCCCAAAAGAGGAAACATCACATCAATCTTCACTCCTAAAAGTACATTTTAATTGTAAATTTATCACACTCAACACACATAACATATTTTATAGAGTAATTTATTTATTAGCTAAATATATTATATTATTTTCCAAAATTCAATAAAGTTGGTCAAAATATAAGTTTTTTAAAATTCCGTGTCTACCATAACTTGGGAAGATTAAGTTAGGATGGAGGAAGTAATTCATAAAAAGAAAAGTGTGAAGATTAAGTTAGGATGGAGGAGTAATTCATAAAAAGCTAAGAAAGTGTAAAGATTAAGTTGGGAAGGGAGTAATTCATAAAAAGGAAAGTAAAAATTAGATTATCTCCCCTTCTTAATTACGTTTCAGTCATATAATTAATAACGTAAAAGATGATACACTTAAATGATTCCTCATGTGTATACCTAATTAACTACTTATTCATCATACAGATGTGTGCTTCAATATAGATATAAAGAAAAAAAACTTTGGATAGGGATGGAGATTGGTACATATATGTATATGTAAGTATGTTTATATTTGCTTGGCAAACACAAGCTAAGGATAGTTTAATAGAATTAGCTGGTATTTGTTACACAAATTTGAAGTTTGAAGGAATAATTGCAGCAGTGTGAGGAGGTACATTTGTATTAATTGCCAGACCTCCTACATATGACTCTCTCTCTCTCCCTGACATATAATTATTTTCCACCTGCACTCCATTGATGCTCATGAGTTGTAGTCAAACCAATGTTACAGTCATGAATTTAATACACATGAATTCAACAACTCACTGCACATCACAAATTTCGTGCTACCTTTCATTAATCAATCAATGACCCTCCCTTAGTTTAATTTTTTTTAAATCATATTATAAGGACTAATTAGTATTTTGCATCGTTCCAAATACGCTCAAGTTCCCTAGCAAACGCCTTTTCTCTTCCCACCACTATTGTAAGATGGTCCGCTTTCTTGACAACCCTAACTTGAGCTCCCCCGATCCTCGACTGCATCGCGTAGCTGCACTCGACCGGGATGAGCTCGTCGTCTTCCCCGTGGTATATCATCACCGCGCACTTCACCGCCTTCTTCACCTCTTCAAGGTAGCCTTCCATTTTCGACGCGCTTCCGCATATGATGTTGTGGAGCGTGTGCCACGCAGCGTTGTGTGTGTGAAGGAAAAAACAATCGATCAAGAATGTCCTCATTCTGCATGTGTATATTATTAATTAACAACATGCTAACTAATTTGTAATTAATTACATATCTCTTCAATATTACATCTACCACTAACTAACTAATAGTAATTGACTTAATTAGACTTCATTTCTTGGTTGGCGTTTAGCAAGAAATGAGTTCGGAATTCATGAGGATTTAATTAAATTATATTCTCCATAGAGGGGCGAGTATTTAATGCTACCATGAGAGGGATTACAATAGTAGATATTATTGTAGTAGGGTCGACCATTATTACACTGCATCCATCCCTCTAACCACGAATAATTTTCCTTTAATTGTGTACTAATTAATCCATACAACTCCTAAAGTGATTAATCCATGCTTCTAACGTCCACGTACTCAACAATTAGCTAGATAATGGTGTGACATGTATTATTAATTTATGCACACTTTCTTTGTACCGTTCCAGTAATTGTGTAATTTATGCTTGTAAATTGCAAAAGAAGTGTGCATAAATTACTTGAACAATTAGTTAATTAATTAATCAAATCAAGTGCAAGAGATAGGCAGACCTGTTCCTAGTGAGCAATTTGGTGAGATATTCCCAAAGGCGATGGTTCTTGCTTAGGAGGAGTGAGGCCGTCCGTGCAATGTGCTCGTACCAGCACCCTACGGAGGCTGCAAACGTCATGGGCGGCCACACCCTCCGAGGCGCTATTCGCCTCATTGTGTACTCGCCTGCCCGACCCTTCTCTCCCTTTGGCTCCGGAAAATATGGCTGCACCACCACCACCACCATCACCACCACCGCCCTTTATTAATCTCAAACTCGTTTAATAATGTAATGTAATTATAAATCTTAATCTTACGGGTGCAAGTAATGTCAATGACTTGAGTGAATGAGGATGGTTGATGGCGAGGGCAAGAGCCAAAATGCAACCAAGTGAATGGGCCACAATGTGGAAAGACTTAACCTGGTATGCCTCCAGAACCGACTTCTCTATCATCCCCACATGCTCTCTCAATGTGTAGAGAGAGTCTCCGGGTTTGGGGCTCCGCCCGAAACCCAGCAGATCCACCGCAAGTAGCCTGTACTTGGATTTTGCCCCTTTCGAGAAATTCGGGTAGACCGTCTCGCTCCAGAATGCAGACGACGAAATGAAGCCGTGGATGAACACTACGTCTTCCTGCGCATTTTCTGCACAACATTTTCTATAACTCACTTGAGGAGGGGCGGTGGGGCCTTAATGGTAGAGTAACAATATCACAACACAATTACCTATAGCTCCATCGGCTTTGACGAAGAGAGCTTGTTGGGAGGGTGCAGTGATCCAGGAGGTGCAAGTCTTGCAATGGCAATCTGACCACCTAGGAATGGGCAGCTGCGGGGGGTTGTGGGCAGCTTGCAGCATTCGGACAAGCGTGGAGTTAACGGTGAAGGTGGTGGTGGACCGGCGGCGGTGAGTGGCGGTTATCATCTTTGGCTTGGAGAGACGGAGGACGTCTCTCAAGATGGAGGGACGAGTGTAGAGGGTGTCGGAGATCTCATCCAGCTGCAACTTGGTCACCTGCACCATCTTTTGCTCCGAAATCAGGATCTTCAGCCTGGCGGAGCAGTAGCAATTCTTCCATTCCGCCTCCATCACAAAATCAGCCACTTTGTAGGCATAGCAGAGGAGTAAATCCACCACTTCAATGATACTGAAAATTATCACACTCAAAACTCCATTCAACCATCTCCCCACCATGCCTAATACAGCTGATCCTCTCCCTTCCTCAAATCCCATTTCAACACTTCAATGTGCTAATCTAAAGCAAGCCCTACTAGTTTAGACTATATATATTAATCTTCCATACGTAAATGTGTTGAAATTCTTGCTCTCCCACACAACCATAAATGGAAAGAAAAAATGGGAAAACAGGGAGTTGACTGTTTTCTCTATTACAATACAAACCCCAATATCACAGTACTAACTTTGGAATGCTAAAGGCCTCCCTAGTGTGTGTGAGAGGGAGAGAGAGCAAGTGCAAAGAGAAAGCGATAGAGGGATTTTAATTAGACACGTAAACAGGTAACAGATAAGTGAATTCATTGTTACATTAAAATCAGTCCTCTGTATAAGGGAAAAAATATTTGAGGTTGGTGGTGGTTGAACCTTAGTTGTTGCTAAATATAAAATTAGTGGATCATACATTTCCTTCACAATTTAATCACTCCCACCGTCCTCTTGTGTATGAAATTTTATGTCTCAATGTATCATTTTCTATTTTATTAATTATATAAGTAATATATAATTATAATAAGATAGAAAGGAAATCCGATATATTTATATTTTTCTTCTTAGGATAAATTCTCTCTTCTTTCAAGTGTTATCCATTCCTTATATGATACAAAAAATATTACACCAAAATGGTAAGATGATATGCCCATTAACACCTCTCCTCATATGCAATTTGATGAGAATTTTCTTTATAAATAAATTTACTCAATGTTCTACCAACAAAGACCTCATATTGATCATGGTTTCATCCAAAGTATAGATCACTAATGTGCAAAACACCATCGTGCAATAATTAATATGGCTAAATAAATCATCAATTCTAAACTCCAAGAACCCTAATTCATGTCTATCATAACAAGTCTTTGTCTTCATGAATAAAAATACATATAAGCGCCCATAATGTACGTATTATTTTTTTTTAAAAAATGTACGTACCATATAATTAATCAACGATAATGTTTAAATTTATTAATTTAATATTCTTTGATTTAGTCATGAGCCAAATATTATCAAGTTTGAGTGTGGTTAATTAAAACAAATGGATTGGGGGCATGTTAGCTAGCTAGCTACGTTGCACAATGCTAGCTAGGTGAGGCAGTAAGCTGCATCCCTAATTCATTAAACTAGTTTTGGGAGAGGAAACAGTTACACCTTAGTCAAACTCAAGTGTTGAGATACCACAATTTAATGACAAGAAAATATTTTAGGACATTGGAGGGGTGGGGTGGGGTGGGGTGGGGTGAGGGAGAGGTTGAGGGGTGGTAGACATTTATTGCAGCTGGCTTTGTGAGCCACAAGATTTGAGTACATTACCATTCCCCCGAAAAGCTACCACCCACTCTAAACACACGAGTCCATGTGAATGTGACCTTCTTGATATTCATAATTCAAAATATCTAGGTGCACATCCAGTTTGTATTTTTGTAATTTTGAGTTTAGTACTTTTATCTCATGAATGTTTGTATTTTATGGTCATAATACAAATATTTTGTAGAGTGGTACATTATTTTATAAAATTCACATATTTATAACATACTCCTTTCCCTTCCCATAATATATTTCATCATTATTGTAGACGCGATGTTTAAAAAAATATTTTTTATTAATTCTATTAATTTCTAAGAGATAATATAGTATTTTGAAGTAATAAATAAATTTGAAAATAATAATGAGCTTTGAAATTAAGATTCACTACAAGAAAACTGAGAATAAATATCGGTGATTCAATGATATATATCTATGCTAAAGGAGATTAATTCATATAGTGTTTGATTGTTTGTACCATTAATATATTTGCATGATAAAAGAATTATGGTAAGAAAACTCTAGATTCATATATTTTAGTACATATAAAGGATCTTGCATTAACCTTTAATGGAATTTTGTTTGAATCTTGCAAATTTAGTTTCTTTAGTATTTATAAAGAAAGTCTAGTATTTTAGTCTTAAATATAATATAGCATGAAGTAGGAAAGATGAGTGACACATGTATGCGGAAGAAAATTACAACCATTGTCCCCTAGGTTTTAAGGTATATATTTTATTATATCATACGTGTTAATCATCCAACAGTGCGCAACAGGAGATGTAACACAAAAATATAATAGGAGAACTGAACCGTTTATTTTTGTTGTTATAATTATAAGTTGATAAGACAATTATTTTTATTTCTTTATTTACAATATTTGAAATGGGAATATTTACATTGACCAATTTATGCAATACTCCTGCATGCCTCATTCATACTACCTATCACGAAATTGGTCTATGAATTTTTCGTCTTACCAAGAAAGTATATTATTTTTTGTATTCAGTGATTGTGATTTATATTTGTAGTAATACATTCAGATTTTTTTTGAATGCACCCCCATATTTTTTAGAGAATTGTGATCTGTTGCCCACTTTAAAATTTTCAATTGCAAAAATGCCTAGTTTGACTAAAATTGAGGAAAAGTGCCCACCTTTTAGTTAACTTTACTGTATTACTCCTACTGGGTTAGTGTCAGGTAATGTCAGCCTTTAAAAGGACTGAGTGATCGAGTGATCTAAATTTTCTTACTACTATTTTTTGTATTAATTTTGGCAAAAACCGAGTGTGTAAAATAGTAAGTATTATTTTTTTATAATTATTGCCAAAGATCGAGTTAAGTGTACATGCATATACATAACACTAGAGTTTAAATATTTTTAAATTTATAAATCAAAAGACTGAGTACATGCATATTAAATATTTTTAAAATATTTTTTAAAATGGGAAATAAAATTCAAAGTATCAGTTGTGGAGTTTAAAATAAAATTCAAAGTACATCCATAGTAAAAGACCGAGTGATCAATTGTGGAGTTCAGAATAATTTTTTAAAATGAGAAATGAAAGTATCAGTGACCGAGTGAAAAATTATATTGATCGAGTGATCGATGGAAATTTAATTTGATTAATAATTAAATATAATTAATTAAATACAAAGAACTAAACTTTTCTCCGAGATCGAGTGATTGAGTGGGAGTCTAATTTGATTAATAGTTATATATAATTATACTATAATAATTACCGAGTGGGTAATAATTTTAAATATAATTCTATATAATAATTAATTAAATACAAACATCTAACTCTCATCAGAGACCGATTGACCGAGTAGGTGTTTAATTTGATTAATAATTATATATAATAATTAATGGAAGAATTGCAAAAATATACAAACGTCAAACATCAAATATCTTTGCCAACCATCCCTTTTGTTTTATATCTTTTATAAACAATAGAAACTTTTTGGACCCTTATACCCTTACTGTTTGAAAATTTCTGCCCAATATATCCCATATGGGTGTGGGTGCAGGTGCCAACGTGGGTGATCCACACTTCACACTAATTTTTTTTTCAATATTTTTTTTCCTCAAAATAGACATAGTCCATTACGAGCATAACAGGCCCAACATGCTTCCGTACATTAATTAAATAAAATAATTTTCATAATTAACCAACTTGAAATAATAACAATACTTTTTTTGACCGTTAATACACCGGGTATCTGGGAGATTTTATAGCTGCTAGGGATGTCAATTTTATCCGTAGGGTCGAGTTATCCGCGGATACCCAATGTGGTAGGTAAGGGTAGGGTAGAATTTATCCGGTAACGGGTAGGGTAATACCCGAACTCGATAAAATTTTGCGGGTAAGGGTAGGGTACGGATTCTTTTTTTATACCCGTTTACCCGATACTATATATTATACATATTATATTTATATAATACTATATATATATATTATGTTATACATTTTTAATTATATTACATATTTATATATTCATATTTACATTATTTAATTTTTAATTAATTATGTCCAAGTACTATATTTATTTTTATTTATATTATAATGGAGTATTATATATTTCTAATTATGTATGTATATATTTATATTCTTACTTTCAAAAATTATATATATATATATATATATATATATATATATATATATATATATATATATATATATATATATATATGATTGGTCGTTATAGTCGGGATGACCAATTAAAGAATTTATCGAACCACAGGGAGGAAGGTACTAGAGTTTAAGCGATCTCAAGTTTATCGTGATTTTATAAGGACGATGGAAAGGGACGGAGGATAAGCGTGCAAATGAATGCACTTAAACTAATGCAAGAAATAAGATAAAAGCAAAGATAAAAGAGGTTCCAAATGATGCAAGGATGAGATTAGCAACAATCATGACATGGATAACAAAGTAATCATGCAATTGATTATAATCTATCATGGACATAGCATAGGAGCGATCACTAATTCCACCTAAACTCTCTACCAAGATGGATAGGATGTAGGCCCTCAATAAGGCTCCCAAAAGCACTTAAGATCGATACCATAGCGAACACCTCCTACTAGGTACTAATTACTCTACGAGTTCCCTAATTAGGTACTAAATCATAGGCAATATTCCCTTTTAAGGTACTATGAATTCACTAATAGCTTGGGTCTCCTCATCTAATCAACTAATCTCTCGATTAAGCTAATCAAATGTTCTATCAAAGGGTTCCCAAATTTAGAAGGATATACCTATCTCATTCTAAATTAATGCACATGAAGTGTATGATGAAATGATTCAATGAACTATCCTAAACATGTAATTGATTTACCAACCTAATCACATGCCCATAACAATTAATCACACAAATCAATCATATACATCAAGCAATTGACAATCAATGATAGAAATAACACAAAGCCCATTCAAGATTAAAATCAATTTGCATAAAAACTAAATTATCCAACACCAATCATGGAGCTAATCTCACAAAGGAGATTAGCCTATCATAGTCATAGAGAAAACAACATAGACCATTGTATCTACAAATCCCATGACAAAACTATAAAGAAGTTCACAAAAATTAGAATTAGATTCCCCCTTTGAAGTCCTTCAATGGAGTTTCTTCTTCTTCTTCTTCTTCTTGTAATCTTCACTCCCCCTTGCTTCCTTGATCACTTGGATGGTGGATTTGATGGAGAGGATTAAGTGTAGATGGATGGATGAAGAATGGATGGAGAAGATGGTGAAAAATGAAGAAAAATGTGTGTGATGTGTGTGTGGCAACTCCCAACCTCGAAAATCTGCCTTCAAGTGGTGATATTGGGGGTATTTATACCCCCTCTACACACTTGGAAATCGCACAAAGGTGTAAAACGCGATTTTAGGCCAAGTGCAAGAAAACACGGGCGTGTTTTCCTGCATCTGCCCGTGTTTTCTTGCAATTTTTCAGCTTTCTGTAAGTTTTTGCACCTGCAGAAAAACACGGGCACTGCATAAAAACACGAGCGTGTTTTTATGCATTTTGACTAATTCTTCATTTTCTTCAACTTTCTCCTTTCTTCATGCTTTTTATCACCATTTATCCTCATAATCACCTATTCAAAGACATGAAAATCATCATCATCAATTCCAAAATACAATACAAAAAGATACAAAAAATACGAAATAAAAAGACGAAAACACACACAAAATGACACAAAATCTAGGTGAAAATAGCGATGATCAACCCCCCAAACTTAAAGTGTTGCTCGTCCCCGAGCAACGAAAATGATAAAACAAGAGGAGAAATTTTCACCTAGAAAAAGACCTAACGAACATAAGCAATAACATATCATAAGCAATAAGGACTACAAATCATATCAAGTCACCCTATAACATTAAACTCATAACATGAAAAATTAACAAGTTTAATTCAAAGAGATTAAAGAGTAATATAGTCCCTTCCGATCCAAGCCTCACATCGGATATCAAAATGCACTCAACACTCTATCAACATAAGGTAAATCAACACTCATCAATTGATTGGCCCGATGCGCCATAGGCTTACTCGTGGACTACATTCACAAACCACCATAGCTTCAATTAGTGATCAAATAGGACTTTATGTTTGGATGTAATGGTATGCTTTTTGGTAAAGGTAGGGAGAATTTGGGTAAGAGTGACTCATCGAGTGTAAGTAATCGAAGAGATGATCAACTTCTTCAACTTCTTCACATTTCTATCTTCCTTTCTTTTCTTTTCTAAACATAAGCACTTATCATTATCATTCCTTGTGTTTCTTGAGCTTCTTTTGATTTCATGCTTTCATCCTTTTGACTTTTTGCTTGCATGAGCATATTGTTGTTGATTTTGCTCCTTTTTCTTGCTTTGAAGTAGCATGTATATTTGCTTGAGCTCTTTTCATCATTTTCTTGCGTGTTTACCATTTTCCTCTTTCTCTTGCACAATTCTCACATCAAACCGTGTAGACCACCATCTCCTCAATCACCCACACAAAAGGTATATATAAGGCTTAAGTGGGTAATCATGGCTTGTAATGTGCTTAGTTCACAAGAAATAAGCTTAAAGGCTCAAAGTGGCTAACTAGGGATGATGTATAAGGTAAGGAAATATATGGCAATGACTTTAAAGTACAAGGATGGCCTAAAATCATATCACTAACCTCCACCAATCGGGTTCATTCCCGTAGTCCACTAGCAAGTTCTAGCTTATCAAGGATCAATCAATTCACTCATGAAGAAACAACCATGCCTGCACGGTTGAGGCTCAAATGCTCACAAGCTTTTGCTCGGACCATGAGGAACTTATTACACCTCAATCTATCTCAAAATTAAACAAGTTAAATAGAATATGTCACAATTTTAACTAGTAGAGATCCTTAACATAATTCGCCATCACTTATCACAAACAATACATCATCACTCATATTCAAGAAAATGACTCACAACACAAGAAAATAAGAACATCACAAAAATATAAAAACACAAGACAAAAGACATAAGATACAAGGAAACTATGTGCGCCGGTGCAAATGTTCATAAAATGAGAACTACGAGAGCATAATAATTCAACCCCCCAAACTTATTTTTTTAGCTAAGGCTAGAATTAAGTTTGAGCCAAATAATAGGTACTCCCTTTGACGCATCCCTCGTAGCTCTTCTCGTGATCCAATATACTCCACATCCACACCAAGCACAACATAATTTCTACACAAAACACCAACAATCACAAAAAAAAAATCAAACCAAAACACCAAAAATCAAATCCATCATCCTTATTTAAAGCACTAAATAAAGCATTAAAGATAATGATGGGTTGCCTCCCATCTAGCGCTAAGTTTAACGTCTTCAAGCCGGACGATAGTCTTTAGCTTATGGTGGTCTTGAATAGTCCTTAGGCACTATCATAGGTTTCTTCTTGAAGTAGTGCCTTGTGCTCTCCCGTTCAACCACAAGAACATTTCCCTTCTTGTTAAATAACTCAAGCAATTGTTCTCCGAAGGCGTTCTTCACAAGGAATGGCCCTTTCCACTTGTTCCACTTTTTCCATGGGGCTTTATGTGAATTTTGAACTTCAACCACATCCCCCGGTAAGAATTTGGGCATTGACAAGTGTGGATGCCCTCTTGCAACCTTTTTCCTACAATCACCAAACAAATTTTTATCAATAAAATCATGAAAGTTCTTAAGAGAATTTGAAATTTCAATAGAATGAGAGGGTTTTGGCTTGTGGGGAGTAGAATTCATGATCTTAGTTTCCAGAGGCTTCATTTTTTCCGTAAGGGCATGAATCTCTTCTCGATTTTGATGTTTTACTTTCTCAACCATCACTTCAAGAGATTCGACAAATCTATCGAATTCCCCCTTCAACTCTTCTTTCAATTCTTTGGCTTTCACCCACTTAGGCACTCTTTCTCTCTTTTCCTTCATAACCTCATCGACCCCCAAACTAGTCTCTTTTCTATTCTTCACGACCATGCATTCATTCTTTGTTCTGGAGGTAGAAGGCTTGTTGTTCTCTTCTTGAAGTCTTTCCACGGTGGACACGATTTGACTTACTTGGTGCTCCAATGAATTCAACTTAGCATTGAATGCTATCATCGTATTCGTCATCATTTCACACAAGTTTCCAATTCTATCAATCCACGCTTGATTAGACTTCCTCCCCTCTTCTAAGCGATCCATAACCATTTCA
Source organism: Pogostemon cablin (assembly GCA_023678885.1). Lineage (NCBI taxonomy): Eukaryota > Viridiplantae > Streptophyta > Magnoliopsida > Lamiales > Lamiaceae > Pogostemon > Pogostemon cablin. The sequence continues at coordinate 36,338,988 of CM042951.1, forward strand.
AACAACTTATCTCCAAGCATCGCTATGTGGTCATTTTGGGTGGAATAGGAGGTGTTGGAGTCTTGAAAATCTCCCCATAGTTGTGGTTGATTTCCTTCTTGATGTCGAGAAAAATTTCCTTCAAAAACATCTTCCACACCTTGAGGGTATACTTGTTGACACATTTGATGAGGAGCTCCAAAATTCTCATAACTTTGTTGTTGGAATTGCATATTCGGAACTTGTGCTCCATAATCCGGTTGCAAATTAACATCACAATATGGCATTTGAAATCCTTGAAATTTTCCTTGTGTGTTCATAGTGGGATGAGCACTTCTATTCACCATATCTCGAATAATATCCATGTAGCTCATCTTTTTTGCTTGTTCTTTTTCTTCTTCCTTCTCAAGGTATGCACCTATAAGAGAAAGAAAAATTAGAACAAAATTTTCTAAAGCAAATATAAGATGCAAAAATAAAAATAAATGTCCTTATTAAGACCACTCTAAACAATCCTTCATTAAACTACTAGCAACCGTTACCTCCCCGGCAACGGCGCCATTTGATTGGTCGTTATAGTCGGGATGACCAATTAAAGAATTTATCGAACCACAGGGAGGAAGGTACTAGAGTTTAAGCGATCTCAAGTTTATCGTGATTTTATAAGGACGATGGAAAGGGACGGAGGATAAGCGTGCAAATGAATGCACTTAAACTAATGCAAGAAATAAGATAAAAGCAAAGATAAAAGAGGTTCCAAATGATGCAAGGATGAGATTAGCAACAATCATGACATGGATAACAAAGTAATCATGCAATTGATTATAATCTATCATGGACATAGCATAGGAGCGATCACTAATTCCACCTAAACTCTCTACCAAGATGGATAGGATGTAGGCCCTCAATAAGGCTCCCAAAAGCACTTAAGATCGATACCATAGCGAACACCTCCTACTAGGTACTAATTACTCTACGAGTTCCCTAATTAGGTACTAAATCATAGGCAATATTCCCTTTTAAGGTACTATGAATTCACTAATAGCTTGGGTCTCCTCATCTAATCAACTAATCTCTCGATTAAGCTAATCAAATGTTCTATCAAAGGGTTCCCAAATTTAGAAGGATATACCTATCTCATTCTAAATTAATGCACATGAAGTGTATGATGAAATGATTCAATGAACTATCCTAAACATGTAATTGATTTACCAACCTAATCACATGCCCATAACAATTAATCACACAAATCAATCATATACATCAAGCAATTGACAATCAATGATAGAAATAACACAAAGCCCATTCAAGATTAAAATCAATTTGCATAAAAACTAAATTATCCAACACCAATCATGGAGCTAATCTCACAAAGGAGATTAGCCTATCATAGTCATAGAGAAAACAACATAGACCATTGTATCTACAAATCCCATGACAAAACTATAAAGAAGTTCACAAAAATTAGAATTAGATTCCCCCTTTGAAGTCCTTCAATGGAGTTTCTTCTTCTTCTTCTTCTTCTTGTAATCTTCACTCCCCCTTGCTTCCTTGATCACTTGGATGGTGGATTTGATGGAGAGGATTAAGTGTAGATGGATGGATGAAGAATGGATGGAGAAGATGGTGAAAAATGAAGAAAAATGTGTGTGATGTGTGTGTGGCAACTCCCAACCTCGAAAATCTGCCTTCAAGTGGTGATATTGGGGGTATTTATACCCCCTCTACACACTTGGAAATCGCACAAAGGTGTAAAACGCGATTTTAGGCCAAGTGCAAGAAAACACGGGCGTGTTTTCCTGCATCTGCCCGTGTTTTCTTGCAATTTTTCAGCTTTCTGTAAGTTTTTGCACCTGCAGAAAAACACGGGCACTGCATAAAAACACGAGCGTGTTTTTATGCATTTTGACTAATTCTTCATTTTCTTCAACTTTCTCCTTTCTTCATGCTTTTTATCACCATTTATCCTCATAATCACCTATTCAAAGACATGAAAATCATCATCATCAATTCCAAAATACAATACAAAAAGATACAAAAAATACGAAATAAAAAGACGAAAACACACACAAAATGACACAAAATCTAGGTGAAAATAGCGATGATCAATATATTATTTAATTTTTAAATTATGTATTTACATCATTTATTTAGTTTTTAATTAATAATATTTAAGTACATTATTTAATTCCAAATTTATATTTATACTTAAAAAAATATTTTAATTTCAATACGGGTAGGATTGAACAAGTTTGAGAAACGACGGATATTCATATAATGTTTTATAATAATTGCGGGTACTCATTTACCCGCGGATTATCCGCATACTCGGCGTGTATACATGTATCCTACCCGATGTTCAATTTTAGGGTAGTAGGGTAGGGTAAATAGGATAGTGGGTAGTATGTGGATTTGTCCAACCCGTACCCTACCCGTTTACATCCCTAACAGCTACTTCTTACAGCCAACCACACGCCCCGCAGTGTGATGGTTCGATCCCGTTCCTTCAGCAGACTTCAGCACAACCCTGGTTCATTTTCTACACCGGGTTATAGGATGCTGCTATTTTTTCTCGTTAGAAAGTATAGAGATTAAGGTTGCAGAAAAATGAAAGGTTATATACTTCGGGCAGTAGCCCAAGATTATTTATTTATAGAATAGAAATATTTATTACACACTAATACTACTTAAACAAGAAGAGAAGACTCCTCTAGCTACCTATGGTAGCTGAAACAGAAACACTCATACAAAGAAAAGAAAGAAACTACAATGTTTATTAAAAGAGAAAATAGAGGGTAATGATCGATGCAATCTACTTCCTCAAACTCTCTATTTATAGAGGCTTGTGGACTTAAAATCCGAATTCCAAAACCTCTTTACTTCTTGTGATGTCACTGCTTACGTCACATGTCTTGGTTGCTTTCCTTAGATGACGCATTAGATGCCCTTCTTTTTCAGCTGGTTAGGTCTACTTCTTTTGGCCCCTTTTGTTGTAAGATCACATGGCTTTGTTTTCTTGCGGGGTCATTTGGCTTTTATTTTTATAGAGAGTCATTTCTCCTATGTGGTATTTGAAGGGTCCTCTAGCTCTTGGGTGTTTTGAAGAGGTTTTACCCTCTTCTTTCCATGTGTATTTCAGCAATTCTTATTCTCTCTATGCCCAACCTTATTCCTTTTCTAAACTTTGGTTCTATTTTGGTAGAGTAGCTTGTGCATATCTTGTTCGTCCACTGCCCAAAGTGGGCCATGTTACAGCACTTCCGATGAGTTTGTTTACTCACCGATATCTTATTTCCCTAAAGAAGCTCTTGTTTTTCCTCAAAAGCCTTTTCAGCAAACACTATTTTTTTCTTGTTAAGGTGTTTAACAGAAAAGACTCATTCATAGAGTTGTGTTCGAACTTGAATGGGAACTTTACATGTTCCATGACTTGAATGAAGACATACAAACCTCTTGCTCTTTGCGTCGAGATTTGATCCTCGGAATAAGTAGAAACTATGACTGGTTCCTTTCCAGAAGACTCCTTGATTTTATTTGATGCCCCAACATCTGGTCTTCTTAGCTTGATAAAATGAAAGGCCTCGTGGTTGCCTTTCCCAATTGGTTTTGGAGCTGCACTGGTGAAGTAGGGTTCCAATACATTTCCTCTAGACAAAGTCGTATTATTTTCCTATGACTTCACAACTGTTTTTCCTATCCAGTCTGGCAGTTTTAAAAGTTTTGGGAAGCTTGGTGCAACAATATATATTGAGGCTAACGCCCAAAAATTATACCATTGTTTGTTTTACATTGTTTTAAAAGTTTCGGGAAGCTTGGTGCAACAATATATATTGAGGCTAACGCCCAAAAATTATATCATTATTTTACATCATTCGGACTTGAGCCCTCTCTCATCCAAACTAGGGGGTATTTCCCTGATACATCTATCCGACATTTTTCAGATGAATTCCTTGTCTTGTATTTTATTTTTCCCAACTAGCTTGGTATCCCTGTTAATGAGAAAATTCAGATATGTTAATTCCAGTCTTAGCGGTGCCCGGTATAGGCCTAAGACTGATCTCTTCCTCTTTAAAATCTGAGGTGTTGGGTTGACTCGACGATGACTCTAGATGTGACTTCAGAGCCTAGATTTTTCCTTAGACCAATTCTTCTTTGAGAAGTTCCAATCCAGGACTAGTGCTAAGGGTACTTGAATTTCTTGCTCCGAGTTTAGAGCCCCGTTCTCGACTACTCTCCTTTTTTTTATTGTTATCAACAGCCCAGAGGAGTGGCTCTCGTATTTTCTCAAATAGACCCGCATTTTTGAGGATACAGTCTCATATGCGATTGGACACTTTGGTCTGATCAATCTCTTGTACTTTTTCGACTAGCCCAGCATTGAGCACCAGATTCTCGAATTTCCTTTTGAGCAACTCAAGGTTGTCCATCTGGTGCTTAAAGTGATCATGATGGAGTCTATCTCACCTCCCTCCATCTCTCATCAGGAAATCTGCCAAAATATTTTCAACAGATTTAATAATGACAATATTAAAATTGTAATAATGACATTCAGCTTGCCATCTTAAAAGTCTAGCCTTTTCTGGTTTTAATTCGATTTTATTTTTTAAAAAGACTTTGACACTCGTGTTATCGATTTTGAGAGTGAATTTCTTCGCAAGAAGAAATAGCAACCATTTTTTTAACGCCTTTCTACTGCGAAAAACTCCTTCTTATTTATGTGTCATCTCCTTCTCTTGTGCTGTAGAGAAGGCTGTGAACTTCTTATTTCCTTGTTCCATCATAATCTGGTAGAACCAAAATTTGCAATCGAACTTTGAGAATACCCTTGCATTCTTGATACATTTGACCAAGTGTTCCCTACTTGATGTATAGTATACATCGAACTCCAAGATGTTGTTGATCCCTTTATAGTTAATCACAAGTCTCGGCTTCCCCCACTTGACTTCCTTCTTTTACTTTGAGTGAAGCTTTGAGCTCGTTTTTATCCCACCAGGCTAGAGGATCCTCATTAAAGTTCCTCTATATCTTCTTCTTGACATCCCCTAAAGATATTTGTTCTTCGATTGTGACGTCTCTCTGTAGGCTTTCTCCCAAGCTTGCTTTGAGAAGTTGGCTTATTTTTTCCTTTAGTCTCTCCATCTTCCATCCTCCTCTAGTCTCGGTTCTCATTTGAAGGATTGCTTCACCATATTTTCTTCGATCATTCATACTTAGATGGCTAAGTTTTCCTTCATTATCTCCACGCTTGCTGCAAAATCTAATTGGTATTTTTCTTTAAAATGCATTACGCAGTCTTAATGCAATGACCTTATGTTCACAAAGGGTTGTGAAAATAAGCCTTCTTGTTGCGTTTTTTTGGGTAAAAAACTTGAATGTCTGTAGGAAATTATTTTCTAACAGAATATCTGCTCCGGTATCATGAAAATATATCGGTGAAGTTTTTACCTTGTACCATGGGGTACGATCCGCTCCTCCGATCATGATCTCCGCTTGCTTGATTCTTTTTTTAAGTATTAATACGCTTTGTGTGAAATCTTTCCCTAGTACTATTGTAAAATCTTCACCTGAGTCTTTAGGAAAGACTCCTTCATTTCCTATGTAGATACCAACTTCTAAATCAATGTATGCCATAAAATACTCTGCACGGTGCTCCTTATATATCATTCCGATGATGATATATATCAGAAATGGACTTGTGGTCATGGGTAGATCAGAGCTTATAACCCTGAGCTTCTACTAGTGAACCTTGTATCTCTTCCCTTTGACCATGAATTCCATTCCATCTTGTAGTTGTTCCCAAGGTTTGTAATCCTCGAGAAACTCCAAACCCAGCACTAATTGTTTTGGGAATCTTTCTGCAACACCCTCGATAATTAGCTCAAGATCACCAAGTTTGAGCTGTCTTTGGTATCTTCCTATTTTGGTTGTTGAAGATAATATAAGATATCATAAGAAATAGACTTTTCCTTTTTGGTGATATCGAATATTACTTCGACTCCTCTCCATCCTTCTGGGCATTTTAGTTCATCTTTTGTTGTGAACTTTTTTGGCTCCTGGATAACCTCCACGATTGGTTTCTTTCCTTATTTTTTGTTGATCATTATATCTTCTTGGAAAGAAAACCTTCTCTGCTTAAATCTGAGGCTATCTTTTCTGCTCCAGACCAGCTTATCCTTGATCTGCAAATCCATATCGTAAATCGGCGGTAACTCCATTATTTTTGGCCTGGTTGCGCATGCAACTCTTTCGAACACTTTTGGTGTCTTAATATGCTCCTTCATTTGGAATAAATTCGAATGATGAGTGTTGGATAGAGCATATGAAATACTATAGGTGATAGTGTACGACTGGTTCCCTTCTTTCATAAAATCTTTATTCTTAAAATCTTAATAAAGGGTGAGTACTCTACCGAAATCTTTATCCGCCAGATTATAGGCAATCCTTGGTTAGATCATATATGTAGGATGTCACCTTACCTACGTATAGGTTCCCTGAGATTCCTCCCAGGCGCGCCTCTCTTGTATTCTTGATCCTCTTATCAAAGATTGCAATATCGATTGTTGTATCGATACCTTCTTTGAAAGTTTCTTTGATGAGGATCCGAATTGCTCCGATATGGATCCAAGACATGATCTTGGCAACTTCTCTCTGGAGTTTACCGAGTTCCTTCTTGATCTCATCAATAGAAACTAGTTGCATTTCCATTATATTTCCCGTGAGCTCCATGGGGATGGCAATTTTTCCTTCGGTCACCTTGTATATAATATTGTGCTTTCTTCTTTTGAAGCTAAGGAACTGCTCTAATCGTCCCATGGTGAATTGATCATATAAATTGAGTCTTGGGTCCACTCTCATGATTCTCATAAGAGTCTTATGAGATATAGATGCGTGGAAAAAGAATCCAAACATATCCTCTTGCATCTCCTTTCTGAAGTTTTCTTCTTCACTCCGACTCAACTTCAGAGGATTCGTCTTGGCTGAAGAATTCTTCTTTGTAGATGCTCTCGTCTGAGGGTATATCTTTAAACTGATATACATGTACCAGATCTTGGAAGTAAATAGCATTCTCCATTTTTGGAGTTATTTCAAACTGTCGTATTCCCCGTTTCTGGTTCTCCGGGCAATCGGGTGAGATATGCCCTCTAGCTTTACATGTATAACAGTTATAATCCCTAAATCTTTCATTAGATCGTGTAGCTACTCTTCAGAATGTCTTTCTCATGGGAGTTCTCCATGTACTCCTCTAGTTTGATCCTGAGAATGAGGCTTCACTTCTTGAACTTTATCTAGATGGCCCAGATCTTTGCTCTGATTTATAGCTTCGGGCCTTTTGTTTGGACCAAAAGGATCTTGGTCTTCTGGATCTCCATCCTCCACTTCTTTGTGTCTAAGGATGATTTTTCTTCATCAGTTGCTGCTTCCTTAGACTTCTTCCAATGATAGTTGAAAGATTGTTATTCTCGCAACATAAGGGTATTGTCTTGTGGATTCTCCTTAATCTCTTATAGTTCTTGTGTAGTGATGCTTGATGACACCACTCTGCAATCTTGGCTTTGAGGAAAGACACCCTCCTTGCTATTGAATCCAGCTCGTGTGGTTCATACTCTTTGATCAGCATTTCTCTCCATGGACTTGGAATCTTGGCAAAGAATAGGTGGAATACTTCCTCCTCCTTGATCATCAATTTTCATCTATACTCTATGAAGAATTTGATGTACTCGTCTACGTGACAGATGTCAAGTAGTTACAGGCTGTATAGGGTAATCCTATACATTTTTTTCTTTCTTCTTCTATTCCTTTGAAGTAACCTACTCCAATGAAGTGGATTTTGAAGATCATGGCCATGCAATCAACAATGTTACCTAGGTCTTCGCCTTCCATAGCCTCCTTCTTGACTTCGTCTGAAAACACCTCCAATGTGCACTTTACTGATCCTTCCAGGCTCATAGTTTATAATCTTATGAACCCTTCTTTATCCAGCTCTAGTGCTCCTCCTGCAATCTTCATTACATTTGTCCGCTCGTCGATCAAGGCCTCTTTGTTCTTGAGGTCTAGAGTATCGAGGTTTAGGATAAACCTATATAGATTTATCGGTTCAATGTGAGATCGACCATATGGGGTGTTGTGTAGAGTAGATCCTCGAACTCGACTTGCTCATGTTGACAATCTCATCGTCTTCATTTTGAAATTTTTTTAATTTTGGGATGTCTCTTCTGTCTTACTTCATGGACTCCATGTGATCCAGAAGTTCCTTCATTTTGCCTCGAATCCAGTCGGGTCTGAGGAGCCTGAGATTTTTATTGAGAGTTCGAAGTCTCTCCAACATTCATTTTCAAATCCACGATAGTTAGTCCTTGGAAGGACTCATATAGATCTTGTAAATCCTCAAGATTCGTTCTTTCTATCCGGGGATGTGGATTCTCCTCGAAGGATAATGATCATCTTCTCACTCTCCATCTTTGGCCTTGTGACCTCCGTCGTCTTTCCCTTTTAGTGTAAAAGGGGTTCTATTATGAAGGTTGGTGGCAACCTTCCTCCTAGCCTTCTCCCCATCACCTTTGTTTCCAGGTACTCTACTTGCTTTATCAACTCTTGATGAGATCGAGTTGTTTGTTCTGCAACTTCTCCACCTTGTCCATCTTGAGACTGATCTCAAATATCGTCTTGGACATGTTTTGGCAATATTCTCCAAAGAATTTCACCATCTATTGTAATTCTCTAAAATCTAGGTTCATCTTAGAGTTATCTGCCTCGATCTCTCTCCACTCCGTCATTTTGACAACCATTTTGACCCCCATAAGTAGTGATAGGGCTTGTAGATCTCTCTTGGGCCTTGGTTCGACCACTTTCTCCATTGTTCATGTCTAGGAATATGTCTATGGATCTTTGTGAAACTGTGGAGTTCTACTATATTTCTTGATACTTCCCTGGAGTATCATATCTCCTTCTGGCGCCCTTTCTTCAGATGTTCTTCCTCAGTGTAATTGGCACGAGCCTCTACTAGTTTTTATCCTCTTTTGAGACCTTTCCAGAATCGGTTGTTGGCCTAACTTTCTTTTTTGCTTGTTTTATATATAAAATATTATAGTACTGTTGTATAGAACTGCTCGTTTCATCATATCCAACGGGCCAGAAGGCGTCGTTGCTCTAGTTTTGAACAGGGCTTATAGTCATGTCGCTCTCGAATGTTGAACTTTCGTTTGCATCCATATTTCTTTGAAACTCTCCTTTTGTTAAGTGATATAATTTTATAATAAATTTTTCATTCATAAATAAATAAACCTAGGACTCTGATACCATTTTGAAGTGTGAGAAAATGGTGAAAATTCTTGTAGAATATAATGGGTGAAAGTATATTGAAATATTTTGTAAAGGGTTGTGTGGGTAACAACATGGGTGAGCATGTTGGTCACCCACACAGTTTTTGCCAAATATTTCCTACAGGAACATAGTGGTCCTTATTTGTCTTATTGGTTAGAAAAGATATGAATTTAAAAAAGGTTTGGTATTGATTTTTGACTTTGAGCTTTTGGGCCTATTGCCCATAATTAATTCAATACAAATATCTAAACTCCCATAAGAGACCGAGTGACTGAGTGGGTGTTTAATTTGATTAACAGTTACATATATTTATTACAGAGTTGGTGTTTAATTTGATTAATAATTCTATATAATATTAAATACAAACATCTAAATTCCCATGAGAGACTGAGTGACTACTATAAATTTAATTTGGTATAAGTTAATGTTCATATAATTAGTGATTTTAATTATCAATTATTTTTAAGATTAGTCTAATGAACTTCATAAAATTAGAGTACACAAACTATCAAGCATATAGTACTTGGAACTCCCCACAGGAGCATGTTCTATCTTGAATGTCGACAACCTAGTTATTTTTATCTTTGTAAACCTTGAACATGGTTTGTGTCAAGACTTTCAAAGAGAACTTTTTGGCCTCACGCATTTTTTCAACCAAATCCTTGTGCAATTTGCTACATAACACCGAGGTGACCCTATAAGCCTCTATCTTGTGCTCGTAAAACCATTTCTCGGTGGTTTTGTGGGCCACCTCAAGCAACACGCATATTGGTATTTTCATGACCATAAAAGTGTTGAGTTATAGGACTCAGCTGCATTTGATGTCATGAATTTGAACCGTCTCATTGGACAGTACACACTTATCCACCTATCAAGACCAAGGATATCGATAACATTCATCAAGCTCCTAGAGTTATGATTGCACATACTTGTCATACAACTGTTGTGCAATGTCATATAAATGCTTTAGTGAATATGTAACATAAACATGTTGCTGAAAAAGTGTATGGATCTTATACAAACTCTTGAAATTCAGTCAAACTATATGTGTACATCGCCTTGCTAAATTGGTAAAGAACAGCATTTTCGTAACCCATCATCTTCCTATTTAGATGAACGTAGCATAAGCCGTGTTGTGCATTAGGGGGGATTGAGGGAGAGAGAGAGGTTGCAGGGTGGTAGACATTTATTGCAGCTAGCTTTGTGAGCCACAAGATTTGAGTATATTACCATTCCCTCCAGAAGCTACCACCCACTCTAAACACACTCGTCCATGTGAATGTGACCACCCACTCTAAACACACTCGTCCATGTGAATGTGACCTTCTTAATGTGATATTCATTATTAAAAATATCTGAGGTGCACATCAAGTTTATATTTTTATAATTTTGAGGTTAGTACTTTTATCTCATGAATGTTTGTATTTTATGGTCATAATACAAATATTTTGTAGAGTGGTACATTATTTTATAAAATTCACATATGTTTAACATACTCCTTTTCGTTCCCATAATATATTTCATCATTATTTTAGGAGTTGATCTAATGTACACAATTGTACACTAATGCAGGAGGAGTTAGAGTTGGGAATAGAACCAATGCTGGAGTTGACTAGATTATTTATTATTATGTTTAAATAATTGTACTAATTTTTATTTATCAATGTATTTTTTTTCTTTCATAAATGTATACTGGGTGAATTTGGAATTGGGAATAGATTAACTGTATTAATTTTTATTTATTAATGTATGTTTTTTCTTCATAAATGTATAGTTGGTGGATTTGGAGTTGGGAATAGATCCAATCCTGATTTTTATTTACTCTTGAGATTATTTATTAGTAGTTTATATATTTTTAAATAAATGTATTCATTTTATACAAGTGTATATGTCTAAATGAAAACATTGATATAAAATATCAATATTTGTAAAATTTTAAAAATTGAGAAAGTAATACTTTTATATAAGTAAAAGTTATACGATATTGAATTACAACTAATACAAATTGTTAAGAAAAACATATACGTTATTGAATTATCATTAATACACTTAATAAAAAAAGTACATTCATTAAAATAACATATATATTATATACAAACAGCACAATTAAGAATAAAACATGATACATCTATTTTATAAAATATATACACCAAAAATTAAAATCAATACACTCATTTATAACATTATTATTGAAAATTAAATACATCCATGAGATTCACGAACATAAGCTAAAAAGCCTTGCTCCTCCGAATAAATGTTAATCTTCATCATTCATTTTCTTCTTCGTAATTTTGAGTGACTTTTACAATCGATGGTGCTCAAAATCTGCTTCTCTGCATAAAAGTAAATCAAATCTTTTATATTTGCTCTTGTTAGGAATCTCAAAATCACCCACAAATACAATAACAAATTAAAATTAAAACTCAATCACATATTTTAAATCCAAAATCAATTCACCAAATAAGTACAATGAAAAATTAAAATTAAAATTCAATTACAGATTTCAATATATCAATTAATAAATTTGAAGAAAAAAAGAAGAAAAGGGAACAAAAGAGGTGTAATGAGTCTTCTATCGTAATGAACAGGTGCTGCGATTGAGAGAATGAACGCATCGGTGGAAAGGAGGAGAAGAGAAGAGAAGAGAGAGGCAGAGCAAATCGTGATTCTTCACAATATAGGAAGGGAGGATAGAGAGGAGTAGCACGTAGAGAAAAAAATCACGCGAGAGAGCGGAAGACAAGAGAGATGGAGCAATCGTGATTCTGCGGTGAAAAAGAGGCGGAGCAATTTCGTGATTCTTCATACAGAGAAAGGGAGTGAGACGATGGTAAAAGGGTAGAAAAAATAACATTTAGGGTACCAAATTTAATATGTATGACGGTTTAAAAAATTAATTGGGTACGTTTGACCTAGTTGAACATAAAAACTCGTGTGCAGTAGATTTTGCCTTATTGTAGACCCAACATTTTAAAAAATATTTTTTCATTAACTTTATTGATTTCTAGGAGATAATATAGTATTTTGATATGATAAATAAATTTGAAAATGATAATTAATTAACTTTAAAATTAAGATCCACTACAAGAAAATTGAGAATGAATATCGGCGATTTAATGATATCTATGTAAAGAATAGACTGATATAAATAAGGATGACATTAAAAGTATACCATATTAGATATAAGTAAAGTCACTGATATATTTCCAATGCATAGATAACTATGGCTCACCGATACCTTAATCATATCATATCATAATATGTTAAAAGTGGCTCATCGATATATCATATTATTTAGATAGTTTTAGGATTTTGAAAGTTTAATTATGTTGATTCGAGTTTTTAAACATAGGTTGTCATTATGGTTCAAAATATTTATTCTTTATTGGCGTTTTGTTTCAGACTTGTATGATTTTGTCTCTTAATTGGATGCGTTAAATATTTATATCTATTTTATAGCGGCAATTAAAGGAGATTAATTCATGTAGTGTTTAATTATTTGAACATTAATATACTCTTTGCATGCTAAAAGAAATATGGTAAAAAAAAAACTCTTGATTCAATTATTTTAGTACATATAAAGGATGGATCTTGCATTAACCTTTAATGAAATTTTGTTTGAATCTTCTAAAAAAAGAAAAAAAAGATTATGGGGATTCGCAAATTTAGTTTATTTAGAATTTATAAAGAAAATTCAAGTATTTTAGTTTTAAATAGAATATATCATGAAGTAGAGAAGATGAGTTGATTTTTATCTTGGATGTTTTGTTACATTTGGTGTTACATCTCCTTCTACACGCGTTAGATGAGTGACATGTGTACGCGGAAGAAAATCACAACCATTGCCCCTATGGTTTAATATTTCCTTTTAGGGTATATGTTTTATTATATCATATGTGTCAATTATCCAACAGTGCATGACATGAGATGTAACTCTAAATTGTAACAGGAGAACCAAACCTTTTTTTTTTATAAGTTGATAAGTCATTTTTTTATTTCTTTATTTATAATATTTGAAATAATAATATTTACATTGACACATTTATGCAATACTCCTGCATGCCCCCTTCTCCCTAGCTACACGGAAATTGGTCTATAAATTTTCTGTCTTACCAAGAAAGTACATTATTTTTTGTATTCAGTGATCGTGATCTATATTTGTAGTAATGCATTCAAAAAAAATTTGAACTTATGCCCATATTTTTTATGCAAAGTTGATATACTTTGTTAATTTGGGTAGGTGATTGAATACTATGAACTTTGCCCAAACACATTGTTATTATTTTTTTTCTTGATATGCTACTCTGGGGATTTGAGTTTCAGATTTACATATGTTTTGAGATTTAATTGATCAAGTAAAATATGGTATTTCATCTCATATAATAGCAAATTCCTTAATGAACGCTCTAATAGTATTTTATCTTATATAATGGCGAATTCTTTGAGAAATAAATACTGTCCCAAAAGTTTTGACACATTATTTTTTGGCATTGAGATTAAGGAATAATAATTTAATGAATAGTGGATTGAAGATATAATAATATTTTAATATGTAGTGTGTAGTTGTATTAGTGGTGTGTGTGGTGTGTGTGGGCTCATATGAATTAATTAATTATTTTTGTGTGGGTCTCATGTTCTTTAAAAGAAAAATATGTCAATTTTTGTGGGATAACCTAGAAAGGAAAATGCATCAATGACTTTGGGACGAAGAGAGTACATCTTAATATATAAGGTATATGCGTGTGCATGTGTGTGTATATATATATTTTCTTCTTTTTCTGAAAGATCTTTGACTAATACTCCATCTAGATCTTTGACTAATACTCCATCTATCTAGCGTTAAGGCTTACGTTTTCAATTTTGGTTTGTCCCAAGTTACATATCCTTTGTTGTCAAATTTGACCCACCTACAACACTAATACAATTACCCACTTTATATTAAATATTATTTTTCTTAACTCACTACACATAAAAATAATAAATCTCTTAATCTACATGCAAAAAAAATACGTGCTTATGAATTACGAGTTCATTTTATCTAGTTAAGAATGGTTATAAAGAATAAAGCTTCGATGGAGTTATTGGGTTGATCATATATAGTACTCTTGAAGTTACATCTATTTTTCTTTTGGATTAATTGCCTTAAAAACCACAAACTAATTTCAACGGATTGCAAATTAATCCCTACTTTTATGAAATTGCGAAAAAAATTATGATCTTTCATGTTTGTGCAATTCGCACCCGTTGGGCAGTGAAGTTGGTTTCAATCTTGGTATCAATTGATTTAGAGCAAGCGTACTCTATCGCGTAATAGACTGTAGTGACCAATTGTAAAATTTAGAATATCGAACACAAGGACGAAAGTGAATGTATCCGTGTTTGAGAAATGTTATACTCTAGAAGGACTAATCACTAAAGAAATATGTTTTCTTTTTAAAGTCAAGTGACTCTTTGCTTGGGTCCCGTCATCATTTGCAACACTTTCACAAGTAATTATGAATAATGTCATATCATGAGATTCTAAGCACATGAAGGTTATGGTCAAATTCCCCATGACACGATCCACCTTACATAACTTATAATTCAAATACTAATTAACATAAATATCATCATTATAAAACTGCATATACTTATTTTTCTCACATAATATATTTATAACCAAAACCATCACACCAGTTCAACATATGTAACTGGTTTCAGAAACCACCTCAATCCACCCAAATATGTCATAATACATATTATATTATATAACAAAACATCAGCAGAAACAAAATAAACCCACGGCCTAGCCCAATAGGTCGTCATCTATGTACATCTGCTCAAAACCCTGAAGGAGCTCCATAGCTTGCACAACACAATACATAATCATCATCAGGCTCACCTATAATGCATAAACTAGTGAGACAAAAATCTCAGTAAGTAGAAATCATGCATGTCAATGCATGAAAATACATTTATTTTTCTATCGCTCATTTCCTAGTCTTTCTAGTTGATCTCTTTTATTTAAAAATTATTCACGTTGCGGGATCCTCATGACACACTTATGATATGCACCCCAAATGCGCTCAATGGGGATAATTTTTTGGAACTCCGAATATATTGCCGAGAATGATTTTTCCGAACTCTGGTAGAGTGTTGGGGATGATTTTTCCGAACCCTGACAGAGATGCATCTATAGTGGCCGCACACACCATTAGTATCTTATTAATTTTGGGAAAAATACTTTTCATGATTATGTATGGTATGCAAGCAGGACAATTAAATATGAATCATAAATCATTTACGTATATCAATATCAACATTTAATCACAATAAAACAACAACTTAACTTCAATTCACACAGATCCACTTCTAAAATAATAACTTCGCCTCAATCCCATAGATCAATTTATAAAATAACAAATTCACCTTGGATCACACGGATCCCTTTTTGAAATAACAACTTCATCTCGGATCACACAGATCCTTATAACCAATATATTCTCAAATCATACAGATATATTTTCAATATTTTCCAATCATACATATTTATATAGGACAATGATATTATTTCAAATCACATAAATCCACAACTTATATCACCAATTAATCCCAAATAATTCATAACGTAATTAAACTAATCACAAATAATTCATGACATAATTATCACATATTAATCACAAATAATTCACACATAACATGTTTATGCATTGTAGTTAGACTTCTACTTACCTGCACTCCAAATAGTGATAATACTATAAATCTCATGAAGAACTATAACTAATCTCTTCTTCTTCCGTTCTGACCACGCACGTTCCGGCACGCTCCCCTTTCTCCCTCCTTCCTCTCTCTTCTCTCTCTCTCTCTCTCTCTCTCTCTCTCTCTTTATCTCTTTTCCTTCCCTCTCTCTTTCTCCTCTCTTTCTTTTTTTTCGCGAATTGTTGTTTTGCTAATTACCCTCAAATTGAGTTTTCACTCATCACAACCCATATATAATATGTGAATTGGCGGTGAAAAAGCTGGCTTAGCACTTACGAACCCAATCACAAATTTATTATTATTATTATTATACTTTTTTATAAAAGCTAATCATGCACATACATGTTTAACAAATAACCTAAATAAACTCATAACCATCAATTACCCACGCCATCACATTGCTGGTAGTAAAACTTTTTATTTATTTATTATTATTATTATCTATTACGAATATACGTGCAATACTTAATAATTAAAATATAATATATTTACAAATTAATGCACGTATGTGTACATTTTCTCGCCACTATTATTATTACGTGAACACGTGTGCCACTTAATAATTAAGAAAAAGTGTATTCATACAAATAAAATAATTTAATTATATATCTAAATTAATGTACGTAAATATTTATGCATACTTATATTCACATATTATCACCATTTTATCACAAATGTCTCAAATAAAATGTAATGATAAATAAAATGTAGAAACAATTATCACATAATTGTCAAATTATTATCACATAATTCCACATAATTATCACATAATTATAAAATGCACATAAAACAAATTAAATTATATTGGCACATGAGTAGTGAGAAGCTCGGATATCATACCCCACATACTAATATAGTCACCTCATGCAATCAATGATTCAATTAAACCACTAAGCATAATATTGGAATGGTCATCCTAACACTATAAATAGAGAATTTAATCACACAAATTATACATAAAATGAGAATAAGCATTCATTATAGAAAATATTCATAACAATCATTTTATGAAACATGTGGCATGCAAAATCTACGTAATCCCTAACCAATCATTTTGCTAGCCTCACATGACTAGCCAATACAAATCATAATAAAATCAATACAATCTATGGCATGCTCCAATTGAGCTAAATAATAAAGAAAATCACAAATCGAAGGTAAGTTGGCTTCCCTTTCGAAGTATGCCTTCTCTTCCTTCAACATACACCAATCTTCAACCAATGATGATTTTTCTTTCTTAGATTGGTGGATTAATGGAATAGTGGATGTATTTGAGGAGATCAAGTGGTTAGGATGGATGAAGTGAATGATAAAAAAGATGGAGATGAATGTGTGTGATTTAGGTGTCAAGTGTGCGTGTGAAAACTGATCCAGAATGATTCCTCTAGTAATTTGTAGTCAAAACAGATCTTTATACCCCCTGGAAGCTTTCTGAACGCATACAAATCATAAAACTGACTTTGGATCGAGCTCAAGTCGAGTTTTGAACTTAGGTCAAGCTCAGAACAGGATTTGGGTCGAGCTCGGACGTCAGGGTCGAGTTAGTGCAATGCAGTCTCACCGTTTCGCGCATAACTTCCACATCAAAAACTTCGATTTGAGTGATTCTTATGCTCATGCAATTCTCTCTTCCTTGACTTCCTATCAATATAAAGAGCTGACAAAGAGTCTAACATTTGAAGGTATAACAAGTTATGCAAAGTGGCACAATCGTGCTGAGTAGGAACAGCTTGCACGACGTAACCATTTTAATCATAACTTTCTCGTTTAGACTCCGAATTGATCTCTATTTTTTTCACGTCTTTCTTATCGCGTCTAGAATCTATTTTTACCTGAAAATCATACAAATTACACCAAAGTACTAATTCTCTAAATATTTACAAATATCGTACAATTTAAGGTACTTAATCATGAAAATCATATATTTATCATTTCAAATCACAAATCTCCATATATTTATATAACACCACCAAAAGATGTACAACATGAATAAAAATACACAAAAATAAATAATTAAAAGGCACTAAAATTTAGGTGAAAATGACACCGATCAACCCCCCAAACTTAAAGTGTTGTTCTTCCTCGAGCAACGAAAATGAGAAAACAAGAGGGGGAATTTTCACCTAGAGAAAGACCTAAAGAACATGAGCAATAACACATCATAAACATGAGCAATAACACATCATAAGTAACAAGGACTACAAATCATATCAAGTCACTCTACAACATTAAACTCATGACATGAAAAATTAGCAAGTTCAATTTAAAGAAAATAAAGAGTAATAAAGTCCCTTCCGATCCAAGCCTCACATCGCATATCATAATACACTCAACACTCTATGAAGTAAGGTAAATCACACTCATCAACCGATTGAACCCGTCACACCATAGGCTTGCTTACGGTCTACATTCTCAAGAAACCATAGCTTCAATTAGTAATCAAAGAGGACTTTACTTTTAGATGTAATGATAGGATTTTTGGTAAGGTAGGGATAATATGAATAAGAGTAACTCATCGAGTATAAGTAATCGAAGAGATGATCAGCTTCTTTAATTTTTTTACGTTTCTATCTTTCTTTATTTTCTTTTCTCATCACAAGTACTAATCATTATCGTTCCTCGGATTTCTAGAGCTTCTTTTGATTTCATGCTACCTTCCTTTTGAATTTTGAATTCCTTGAGCATTTTTTTACTTGCTTCTTTTTTTTTTGTTTTGAAGGTTGCATGTGTATTTGCTTGAGCTCTTTTCATCTCTTTTTTTGCTTGTTTACCATTTTTTTCTTATCTAGCACATTTCTCAGATCAAACCCTGTAAACCATTATCTCCTCAATTACCCACACAAAAGGTATATATAAAAGGCTTAAGTGGGTAATCATGGCTTGTAATGTGCTTATATCACAAGAAATAAGCTTTAAGGCTCAAAGTGGTTAACTAGGGGTGATGTATAAGGTAAGAAAATAAATGACAATGACTTTAACGTAACAAAAAATGGCCTAAGATCATCTCACTAACCTCCACCAATCGGGCTAAATCCCATAGTCCATGAGCAAGTTTTAGTTTACTGAGGCTCATTCGATCCACTCATGAAAAAATAACCATGAATGCACGATTGAGGTTCAAATGCTCACAAGCTTTTGCTCGAACCTTAAGGACTTATAAAATCTCAATTCATCTCAAAATTGAACAAGTTAAATAGAACATGTCAATATTTTAAAGATTAGAGATTCTCAACATAGTTCGCCATCACTTATCACAAACAACATGCCATTGCTCACATTTAAAAATGACTCACAACATCTCGAACAATCCACCAAACAACTCTACACAAGAATAAAAGTACAAACAAAATGTAAAACCAAAGACTCACCAAGCAAAAAATAATACAAAAATATATAACATGCAAAAATGAAAATTTCATCCATCAAAAGAAATTCAAGCATATATCCTCATCATCCTATAACATGTAAGCTCAAGAATTTACCACCACATTTGAAAATAAGAATAAAGCAAGTAAATCTCCCAAGTACATAACACATAAAGTAACATACTAATCCAAACAAATCCAATTCAAAATCATGTATGTGCTAAGCAAATGGAGATGATGAATAGTAAAGTAAACTCACTGAAAAGGCATCTTGAGGTGGAAAATGGCTGGCACGGACAGCCAATTGATTATCTTGGATCTTCATGCACTCGGCTCGTGTAGAGCACTCGACGCGAGCTTCTGTCCCCAGCTCGACTCGTGCTCCGCCCTCAGCCATGACATAGGCAAGCAAACATTTCAGGTGTTGGCGCACGCCATCGCTTACAGTCCCTTGTGCTGCACACAGGTCGAACTTCAGTATACGACTCGAGTCGTGTTCAGCACTCGACCACAGTATGGGTGAGTAGTTGCTTCAGATGTTGGAGCTCGACCTCACTTACAGGCCCGAGTGCCACACTGTTGGAGTTCGATCGTTTGGTTAACATGAATTATTAGGGTTACATGCATTTTTAAATCAATTGAAGTAAAAAATATAGAAACATATTACCTTTCACTAGGGTATGTTGAAGAAGAACAACTGCAGAAAATAATCTCTTGATCTTCTGTTGTATCTCAAGTCCAATCTTGACATCATGTGGGCAAAGATCTTCAAGATCCTCTCAATCTGCCCTCCTCCCTTATTTCTCATGTGTTAGGCGCGATCAACTTAGGGTTCTGAAAAATTGAGATGACTTATTTATGGGCTACAGCAGGGACCAGGAGGAGAAATTAGAGTCGGGTCTTCATTGGGCTTAAGTATCTAAGTTTAGCCCAAAACTTACACTTAAGTCCAATAATAATAATATAGTCCACTAAAATATTATTACTGTACTGCCACTCCAATCCCAAATTACGTTATGGGCTCCTTCTTATTATGAGTCTGATAGTCTCCCCATGTTTAAGATATGCAATGCCCATTAATTAATTAAGTTACTGACAACTCCATTAATTAATATCTCATCCGAGAGTAGTACCACTCGACCTTGTTATCATGCCGGAATAAATCCACCTGCATGGTTTATATGATAATCCTTATGAGCTCATCAAGGGGACATCATCAGCCTATTTAATAGGACAAGGATTCCTTCTACAATCAACAACACACCATAGAGACAATACTATTTCCAAACTTGCCGAGTTTGTTGATTTAATATATAAATTTCATCCATTGATGAATCAAAGAGATATATACTGGCTTAAGTATAGAGGTTATTGTATAGGGATTAAGAGTACGAACATCCATAATTACTGAGATCAAGTTCTCCTATATAGTTAGTATAAATCGAACGATCTCAAGCGATCCTGCTCAATACACACAAAGTGCACTAATGTGATTTTATAGTCAAGACAAACTAATACCAAATCACACTGCAACCATTCCGATAGGTTATCCCCGTCTATCTCGGTTGTGAGCATCTGTTTATACTTTATAAGAAAATCGATAATATGATCTTCCGTGCGACGCCGCACGCCATATTATTCACAGTATAAAGTAAATGAACTATTTCATCGATATATAAATAAATCATAAGATGCAATTATTTGATCAATGATTCTCATTTCAAATATTTTTAAAACATTGTTCATACTAAAACTAGGCTTTTAGTATACAATCCAACATGTACACGGGAAGAGCTCTAACACCTATTTTTGACATTTTTCGAACTCCAAACCCTATTTTCCCTGCTCGTATGCTTCCAATACAACCCATATATGCTCAAAAACTCATCAAACCATCACCTCAACATTTATAATCAAAATATGGAATAACATGCACTTCAACACAACCAATCACACCAAAACCAAATCAATACTCATGAGAAAAATTTTAAAAATTTACCCATTTTACACAAGAAGATTTCTCAATTATCATCATAAGCACACTCAAGTGGTGAGTCACACCAAGCACTCTTTCCTCAAACTTAAATCGAAACAAATTGAGAATTAAGTTTGCAAAAAGTTGTGGGACTTACCCTTGTAGTTTCCAATAATGATCTTCTTATAGAGAACCATATGCATCACAACACTCAAGATACGTCCACCACGCACTATCCCCCCAAACTTAAATTGAAACAGGAGTCAAAATTTAAGTTTGCAACAAGTGGTGAGACATCCTTTTACATTTCAAATCAAGCACTTCTCGTATTTTCAATACGCATTCTCCTCCATGAGCACAATCAACCTACATGCCAAAAATGCAAGAAAACTAAATTGAAGTATTTAAATGAAAGCAATAAAGTAAACAATGGGTTGCCTCCTATCCAGCGATAAATTTAACGTCTTCAAGTCGTACGGAATATGGAGAACTCATCGGAATGACTAAGGATATCTTTCGTTCTTACCTTCAAATTTTAATCTTTGTGCTTCTACCTCTATTAGGCATTTGTGGCAAGTAACGATCATAGTAGCATCCTTTGAGATTGGCATTAAATACTCAACTCTCTTGAGCTTGCATTCTATTAACCTTTCTTTTCTTGACACCACTTATTCCTCTTTATCAAGTAGTTTCCCAACATTTTCTCAAGTTCTCTTTTGTACCTAAAAGCATTGAGAAGAATCAATAGGTAAGACAAAGTCAATATAAAAAATATTTTGAAGTTCAATGCAACTTGAAGAGTACTTAAAAGGTTTAGAAATGCTCATTTCACTCTCGAACTCATCTTCAAGTGCTTTTAGACCTTATTTCACTTCACCAAATTCATACTCCTCTCTTGATTCTTCATCTTCACTTGAAACTTCCTTATCAACAAGGGACAAGAAATCATAGATAATCTCTTGCTCCTCTGAGCTTTCTTCTACCTTAGCCTCTTTATCCCTCACACTTTCATCCTCTAAGCTTTCTTCTACCTCCTCTTCCTTTTCTTCAAATAGCTCTTCATCACTTGAGTCTTCATTATCTGATAAGTCGTAATTTTACACGATTACTTTGGATGAAATTCACTTCTTTACGCAGGGGTTGTGGTTTATTAAATGCTAATACGAATTATTTCTATTTTATACACTTGAACTTTAATTATTTTATTTGTTATTAAAACAGGCCAAAAATAAGAGAAATTGTACAGTCGCCATAATTTCATTTATGTGTCTGTTATAATAATTTTTACTGCTGGAAATAAAGATTTGACCAAGGCAAAATAAAAGATGGATTTGATTTGGAGAGCAAAAGGAAACCTTACCAAAAAGTAAAAGATCTAATGAACTTGGACACATTTCAGAATGGAAGGTCAAAGATAAATTGATTCAGGATCCTTATATTAATCTGTGACACCACCACAATTATTCCATCATGTTGGAAGGAAAAAGGCAGATTGGGGACGCGAGGAAGCACCCACCACGAAGAACACATGATGATCTTTTTATTCATTTTAATTTAGTTTTCAATTATGTAATTTCGTTTCTAGTCTAAGGATTGTGAACTTCCCGTTGATTAATTTACATGTTTGATTATGAATAATATTATCAACTTGTTTATGAATTTATTTTGTGATTAGCTTTGATAAGATTATGATATTTCAATTGTTTATTTAGATTAACCGTCTTGATATGCGATTGAATGTTCATTAGCTATTTTATAACTTGTAATCCGTAATTTTTATATGTTTGTGAATCAAGTAGCAAAGTGATGGAGTACCTCTTGAAATTATAAAATCTAGGTTGTATGATTATTAGTTGGTTTTCATAGTCTAGTAGTTCTAATATCTAAACCCTAATGCACTCTTAGGTTGCAAAGTTTTGGTCGAATTAGGGCTCTATAAACTGAACTCAATTTTTCAGCTCAACAGGTGCTGGTTCAACTGTAGTTCGACCAGGGAAGTCTAGTCGAACTGCAGAGCTTTGGTCGAACTGTGAGCCAGAAAACAGAGTATCATTTCTCTGTTCTTCCCCCTATTGTTCGACCGTGGTTCGACCAAGATGTTTGGTCGAACTGCAGTCGAACTGGCTCATTGTCTCTTTGTTTTTGTCCACTGGCTTCATCGTACCTTCGTACTATATTCCGGACCTTAACGTGATGGCTTTATACTCTTTTAGATTCTTTATGCCTTGAGACTGAAATATTTCTTTCCCCAATATTTGTATAAATTGATTCACGTTCCCGGCCATCTATCCAATCATCAAAGTAAAGTCTTTTAATTGCTTAGATAAATTTGCATGATTAGCATTCATAGTAGCCTCAAGTCTATTCACTCTTGCATCATTCTTAGCCATGTATCGATTGAAGGTATCTTCAACACTCTTCACTTCTTGCTGCTGCATACTAGGCCCCCCTTTGTGTCAACTTTGCAATCTGCCTTTACTGGGATTCTAGTAGCTTGTTGATGTTAGCTAGACTAGAGACGATCTCATCATCCCTATTCGGCTTCACCGCTTGATGTTCAACCTACGCTACCTTACCTAGTACATAAGATCCTCTAATCCTCTCAGTAGGTCAGTCACGTGAGTTCATAGAAATGTCTTCAAATAACTTTTCTGCTTGAAGTGATGTCTTAGATAACAACGCTCCTTCTGATGATGCATCAATAAGAACACGCGATTCACAATGCAATCCATAGTAGAATATACTTATGTATTGAGCTTTAGTCATTCCATGTTGCGGGTACCTCCTGATCAGATCATTAAACCTATCTCACACCTCATGAAATTTCTCACCCTGAGTCATAACAAATTGGATGATGTCTTGCTTCATTCTTAAGTTCCTTGAGGGTAGCATATATCTCTCCAAAAACTTCTACTGTAGTTGGTCCCATGTAGTACAGTCTGTTGCATCAAAAGTCTCATACCAAGCCTCCGCCCTATCAATCAAGAAAAACTTGAATAGGGCGATCCGCCTAGCATTATCATTAACTTCAGCACCCTTCTGAATGTTTGCATAACTAAGAAATCTTTTGAGATACTGATATGAATCTTCAAAGCAATCTCTAGAAAAGGGATTCTTCTCTACCATGTTGATAAGAGCGGGATGTATCTCAAAATCATCATCTTCCCCCCTTGCTCCTATATACCCTATTACTACAAGAAAACTATCAAATTCCAACAGAAAAATTTCAACAAAAAATAAATCCGTTGAAAATTTTAGAGTTCCAACGAATTTTCCAATGAAACTTTAAACCATTGAAAAATTCCAGCAAAAATTCCCATGAAAATTTAAACTGTTGTAAATTTCCAATGCTAATTCCAATAGTCTGATAAACTATTGGAAATTTCCAACGAAAATTCCTATAAAACCTAAAATTGTTGGAAAGTTCCAACAGAAATTCCCATATAAATTTAAATCGTTGAAAAATTCCAATGCCAATTCCAATAGTTTGATAAACCATTGAAATTTTATTAAAAATTTCAATTAAACTTAAGCCTTTGGAAAATTCCAATGAAAATTCAATCAAAAAAAGAGACTTCAATAAATTTAAATGTCAATATATAACATAAATTATATATTAGTTAAGTTGTTAAATGATAAGGTGATATACTATGAGGTCAAGGGTTCAAATCTGAAAAAATATTTTTTCTCATCGTTGGAAAATTCCAACGGAGTTCGAAGATCATTGGAATTTATTCTAACAGTAATTCCAAAAGAAAATTCCATTGGAAAATTATTTGTATCACTTCACGATAAAAAAAATTCCAAATTTTCCAACGAAGTTCGAAAATCATTGGAATTTATTCTAACGGTAATTCCAAAAGAAAATTCCATTGAAAAATTATTTGAATCACTTCACGATAAAAAAAATTCCAATAAAAAAATGCCATTGGATTCACCGTTAGATTTTTGAAACCGTTGGAAATGTTGTTGGAAAAATGAATTTCAACGGCCACTTTTCTAACAGAAAAAATTCGTTGGAATATCTGTTGGAATTATGAATTCCAACGGTATTTTTGTATATTTCAATAATTTTTCGCTGTTGGAATTCGATAATTTTCTTGTAGCATGTTGTCAATCTCATAGTTCGTGAAAATTTCACGTATGGCCACATTATTCGGATTCTGCCCTACTCCGGCCATGTTTAGCTCAGTGTGCTATTCCTTTCTTTCCTTCCTCTCCTTTTCCTAGTGCACAAGTACCTTAAAAAAATTCAAGGTTAGATAAAAATAAATAATAAAAAATAATAGTCTTAATCAACTAGAAATAATAAAATCAATAATAACAGTCGTCCTCGGCAACGGCGACAAAAACTTGATGAGCATTTTCTCGACATACAATTAATCCCATTGAGGATATCAATTGTAGCTTAATCAAGGGATCAAGTTAAATATCGAACCCAAAGGACGGCGTATTATCAATTTAATTATTTACTAAATTAATTAAGACAAGTGACAATAAAGATTGAAGATTTTAATCTAATAACTAATATGCTGAAAATTAAATAATAATTAAAATAAAATAACTCTGGAAGAATACAAAAGTGGATCAAGTAGGAGAATATGTAGCTCTAGGATAATTCAGTTTCACTCATTAATTTCTCTTTCGTGTGTCAATGTCCGACTCTGCCTTGTGGAATATGGACGCATCACTAAGCCATGCAAATCTACTCTATAGACATAAGTAAATATGCGTGTAACACATGTGAATTACCTCGGAGCAAGAGATATAATTTCACCCCCTTTCTAAGTACTATCAGTGTCAATTATTTCCCCGCGTTTGGTACTCTAACCCGATATGATCTTGTTTATAGGTACTAAAATTACCCTCTTTATCTTACTTATCAATCCAAATCCAATTCAATTAATAAGTATCTACATATGATAGTTCTAATGAAGGTTTGGAGTCCCCTCACTTAGAATCATTACATGAAATCCTGTTCAGCAGTGAACATGCTCAATTAACAACCAAGATGTATATTCAGACTCTATGTAACAGTTGAAGATACATAAAACGACTTTGAATATGGATTAAAAATGCATAATCAAATATAAAATAATTCCACAAGTAGTGATGTATGGAGTGTACACACGAAAGTTCAATTCATTCATAGAAACCTTCAAATTCCTAGATCTACCAAAAAGGCTCTAGCCCATGGTGTTGTAAGAAACATACATAGGGGTTGGATAGATCTTACCCATAGTCTGGAAAATACAAGATTAATTAGGAAACGAATAAAACCCTAAATGTGGATGTCATCGAGTCCTTCTTCATCTTGAATCCTCCTCTTGGTTCTCCTCTTGATTCAGCAGACGAATCTTCAAAGTGATAGATGGATGGAGGAAAGGATGTGGATGATGGTTGGGGGGTGATCCCCCTTGTGGGGTGTAGAATGATTGTGTTGCGGTCCATCCTTGGTGTGATCTACATTACTTTTTATACTTTTAACCTCTCCTTATGGACCTTGGATGGACCTTGAATGATATTTCTTTTACTGATAAGAAAAAACTATAATAATAATTATAATTAATAATAATACTAATAAATATTACTCCCTTCGTCCCACCGAAAGATTTCCATTTTACTATATTGGGCGCCTCATTCAAAACTTTCCATTTTCCTCCTTTAATAAAAAGGGTCCACCACTATTCATCACATCCCTCTAATAAATTACCCAATACACATTGTAACAACAAAATTTGTATTTATTAAATAATAAACACAAAAGGAATTACAACGAAAATCCGATGTGGATTAAACTTGAAAATTGAAGTAGACAGCTTCTATTTATCCTCTGATTCCTCTCTTGAGTTGACTTTCTTGACTTTATCAACTTTCTGAGTCGGATCTTTGGATAAAGCTTGTCCGAGCTCGGGTTCAGGGCTTGAAGCTTGAAAAAGTTTATCCGGAGGCGTCGAGCCTTTGTTCGGATCGAACGTTGACTTGAAGATTTGCTGTGAAGAACGTCGTTCAATTTGGTAGAACACCGTTGACCCCACGATTTTTACTGGATGAAGAACGCCGGATCGGAGAGGTTTAGCACCTTGATCCTTGATCGGAGGCAGTTCTTGACTTGAAGTTACTTTGAAGCTGCTTGAAGACTGGCTTGAAGTCTTCGATTTGAAGCTTTGAAGATTTGAAGATCTGGAGCTTGAAGACTCGAAGATTTGAAGATCCTCGAAGGTCTTGAGCTTGAAGATTCGAAGATTTGAAGATCCTCGAAGGTCTTGAGCTTGAAGATTTGAAGATTTGAAGATCTGGAGCTTGAAGATTCGAAGATTTGAAGATCCTCGAAGGCCTTGAGCTTGAAGATTTGAAGATTTGAAGCTCCTCGAATGTTCTTGATTTCTTCAAGAGCGTCTTGTCTTCGGGTGCTTGAAATGTCTCTGGAATGAGGACTGAAGGTCCTTATTTATAGGTAGAGAAAATAACCACTTGAGAGATATTTTCTCCTTCAAAAGATATGTTGGGCTTCCTCCTTTAATTAAGCCTGCTGGACTGGATACGGGCCTATTTAATTTAAATAAGCCTGCTGGATTTGATTTGGGCCTATTTAATTTAATTAGGCTTTTGACTTGGGCCTATTTAATTTAATTAGGCCTTCTGGATTAAACTTGCTGGATTTGTTGACTTAAATCAGGCCCACTTGCCTTGGATTAAACCCAATTAATTTAAATTGAGCCCACTTGGCTTGGATTAAACCCAATTAATTTAAATTGAGCCCATTTGGCTTGGATTTGACCAATTTAATTTAAATTGAGCCCATTTGGCTTGGATTTGGGCTCAAATAATTATATTAATTATTAATTATTTATTTACTTATTTTAGGAATTAATTTATTTAAATTCCTTAATAAATAAATATTTAATCAATATTTAATATATTTTCTTTGCATTTATATTTATTAGGCAATAAATTTTAATTGCCTACAAATGCCCCCTTGCATTTTGTTCACTGAAATATTTCTTTGAAGTGAATAAATTGCAATTTTTTATTTCTTGATTCTTGTATCTTCTTTCACTTGGCCCTTTAATTTTCCAATTTGAGTTTACCACAACCTCTCTCATTTATTAATTTGGGCCCTATTTTCCTTTTGACTTGGGTCACCATGAGATTTCCTTCTCTTAGCCCATCTGAAGTATGCATGCAGCCTTTTTCAGAAGTGATAACTCTACCCCAATGTTGAAGATAAATCTGAATTTAATATGATGTCCTTCGCAAGATTTTATCTCAACTTTTTAAGGCAAATAACGCTTGGATTTTACAAGATGAACTCAAATCTCTCCACAATATATCAATTTGTAGGCAACGAGTTCATGCAATACATCAATTTGTAGGCAACAAGATAAACTCAAGTATCTCCACAATATTTATCAATATTTCACAAGATAAACTAAAATCTCTCCACAATATATCAACACATACGAAGATTCATAGAAGATTATCCACAAGAATTACAACAACTATATAAAGAGAGCTCCTGCCTTCAATTTTCCACATATCAGTTCACGGCTTTCTTTCTTTCTTTGCAGGCTCCTTCTTCCACCAAGGGCAACGAGTTCGAGCACGTTCGTCACAAGTAATGAATACTTAACTTAGCCTTACTGCTCTCCTTTCATTAGGCTTTTATTTTCTCTCTGCATATACATGTTTCTTTTTGTTTCTTTATTGCTGCATACATACTTGTTTCTTTTCCTGGTTCTATTATTTTTTTTTTTTTTGCACATACCTGTTTCTTTGCTTCTTGGTTGGCTCTTCCTTGAATCCCCAACAGTGATGCCCACAGTAGCGGTGCTGGCGAATATAGCGGTAGTCACAGACCCGCTTCGGTGATTGAGGCAGTAGTTACAGACCCGTCTTTCAAACCCGCGCCTGATGGTACCCTTAATTTGCAATCGTTCCCGTCGGTGAGGCTTTTGGTTGTTCGCGATTCCGGCAGCGGGACTCGATGTCGCGATGGAGGTCTAGGAACCTTTGGCAATATGCGGCGGTACAGCGGAGGCGGTGAGAAGAGGCTGGTGCTCGGCAGGTTTTCGGCGGTCTGCGATGGCTGAGCAACGGTTGGTGGCGCGACGGCAGTGTCGTGGCAGATCCGGTGGTGGCGACAGGCTCCGGTTCACGTGGTGGAGCGTTTGCGGAAGATCCGGGCGGCCTCGGTACTCGTCAGAAGCAGATCCGGCCGGAGTGGTTTCTTCCAGCGGCTTTGAAGGATCTAACGATGGTGGCGGATGCCGACGGCGAGGAGCGGTGGGGGTTCCGACGCGTGGTTGTCGGACAGCGGTGATGAGCTTGAAGCCGAGGAATAGACTCCGACAACCGAACTCCATCGAGGCTTGCGATCCCGTCGGCATTGGCGGTGCAGCGAACCGGCGAAGACAACAGATTCCGGCTGCTGGCGTGTGCGGCGAGTGGCCTTGCGTGGTGGAAGGTCGTTCGGATCCGATGGCAAGCCTGCTGGTTGCGCGCTGTGAGGAAGAGACGGCGAAGCCGTTTCCGGAGGAGGGTCGCAGCGGCTAGCGATTTCCGGTGGCAGCTTGCTGCGTCGTGCAAGGCGTGCGACTTCACGATGATGGGGGAAGTCGCGCACGGAAGCGGCTGGGCGGTGGATGCACATCGGTCTCCGGCGGATGTCCGAGTGGAAAACTTGTGGCGTAAATTTCTTCAAGCAGACCCACTGAATTGATTTTAGGGGAGAGAAGAGAGTTGTTAAGTTAACAACTACCCATCCACGTTTTTTCTTCCTTGGGAAAAGGAATTAATTTTGACTTACTCCAATTTGATTTCAATTTCAAATCAACTTTGCAACCCACATGGCTTCTCCTTTTGTGATTCCAAAACTAATTTGGGCCAAAGACTCCTATTTCAAACTTTCTTTTGGACTGATTTTCACCTTTTGGGCTTTACACTATACTTTGAGCTTTAAGCCTTAAAAGCCTAGCCTAAAATTAATTTGATTTATCACCTTTGAACATGAATTAATTTAGTTGCTCACTTTTGATATTTTAAACTCCATTCATCCCCATGAGTTTAATTTATAACTTTGAAAATAATAATTAATTGATCCCATGAATTTATTTTGGATCTTTTAATTAATTAAATTCATAAACTCCAATTATCTTCATGCTCATTTTCGACTTTTCTAACATTCCTTCTTTTGTTTTGCAGCTTATCCACTTTTCGGCATGGTTTTCTTCAGAAAGATCACAGGACAATCTGGCTCAGACTACTTACTAATCCTTGATGACGAGCGTCAACCTTTGAATAAAGGGACTCGTCTTTTAGTCGAGAAATCTCTATTAGGGAATCATGCTGTAGTTCCTACTAATCTTAAGAACGACTTCTTCCTTGAATGTTGGTCTCATGAGCTTACTTTGGGGAAGAATAATATAACTTGGACTTTGAAAGGAGCTGATATCGAGCCACATCCTAGCTTAGAACCTCTACCTTCCTTGGGGCGACGCATCTTGGAAGGGAAAGGAAAAGTGACTTGGGGAGAGCCGATTAAATTTCTTGGAGACTTTTGCTACACCAAAGGGTACTGGGAATGGACTGAGGATGTACTAAGTCGATGCCGACCTCTTCTTAAAAGCCTCAAGCTATATGATGCTGTCTTCGCGTCTCTCTTTACTTATGATTACAACTGTGAAATTATCAAAGCTTTTTGCGAGGCTTGGTGTCCTTCCACCAATACTTTACTCACGAAACATGGGGAGATGTCTATTTCTTTGTGGGACTTGTACAACTTGATGGGGTTGCCTATAGCTGGCCACCTATATGATGAAGCAGTGACGAGCCTAACAGAATTGTTCTCCACAAATAATGAGCCATGTATTCCGCGCAGCTGTAGGCATCTACTTGGTGCTTATCACTTGCTCTGCAAGGATACTAATAAGAAAGGTGTGACGATTGATCAATGGGTAAGTTTTTGGTCTAAAAAAACTGTAACATACCCTGCGCCTCCTATGCGTGTTGAGAAAAGATCAACTAATCGGCCCAAAAAAACTTACAATCCAACCGGCATCATCCCAAGTCACCGTTCCTGGACATCTGCTGAATTGAATCAATTCAGAAAAGTGGGAATTGCGCCAACAAACCAAGAAGAGACATATCTCGCTGCTTATTTAGCATGCTGGCTCTGCATTTTTGTACTTCCGAGTAATGAAGTAAACTTGATACGGCCAAGTACTTTTAAAGCGGCGAGCTTAATGGCTGCAGGAAAAAAGGTGGGCCTTGCAATTCCCGTACTGACAAGCATTTATCGTGGTTTGAACAAAATCTCAAATTCATCAAATCCATCTGAAGTCAAATCAACATTTCCCGTTCACTTTGTTCATGCTTGGTTAGCTCATTATTTCAAGACTCACTTTCCGATTGGTAGCAAATTGTCTTATCCTCGCATGGTAACTTATTCTGGTGAGCAAGGTGCAAAATACTTTAATCCTGAGGAGGCTCGTAAACGAATTCAAACAGCTGATAATGCTTCGTGGACTTGCAACATTTTTTCCAAAGATGTAGCCGTTTATTATGTGGATGACGGGAATAATGACTGGACTAGTTGGACCCATCTTGTAGCTCTTCGTACCAGCTATCTTACATTGAGGCAAGGTGGTCATTGTATAATGGAGCCATATTCTCCTCATAGATTTGCTCGTCAATTTGGTTTTCTGCAAGATGTTCCTAACATGCTTAGAACAAACCTCCGCAAGGCTTCTTTAGAAGAAGGATTTGATTACTGGTGTCATTCCACTACATGTAACTCCAAATCTGAAGCTTACTTTCCCGGTGCAGCCTCAGCTCCTAAAAACTACTCCACATCTGAGTATAAGAAGTGGTGGAAACATGTTCATGGCGCTTACTTATCTGATCATGTTAAAGACCTGATTACCCCAGCATCAGCCCCTATAGAGGAAGAAATGAACATCATAGATGATCTTAATGAAAACCACCAAGACAGCCAAGATATTTCTCCGGTGCATGATATGGTAAAACCTATGGCGCATAAAAGAAAGAAAGGTCAATCTGTGGAGGATTGCAGCGCATCCAAGGATCAACATTGGAAGAGGAAGAAGCCCACTGCCTTCACTGAAAAGCAAGATGATGAGGTTCTCTTTACTCTCCCAATTCTCTTCTTTTTTTTATTCCCCCCTTTTTTACAAGGTTCTTTTTACTACTTTAGATTGCGCAGAGGATTTCTAACCCAACTTCCCCTCCTAAGGCCAATGAAGGAAAAGAATTAATTTCTGCTATCGCTTCACAAGACTTGGCCAACGAGGTTGCCCCCTTTTTTTTTAGCTTTTTTTATCATCTTTCCTTTTCTATCTAAATATATATATTTTTTTCAATTAGGTCTCAGGCTTCTCTTCAGACTCTGAGGACGACGGTTCTACCAAGAGTGATGCTTCTAACACAGGAATGGATTCTTCTTTGAAAGCATGCCCAGTAGTAACAGAATTTAAATTCAAGAAGGAAGTTCGAAGTCTCAAAGAGCAATTT
The DNA here is from genome assembly GCA_023678885.1 of Pogostemon cablin. Taxonomy (NCBI): domain Eukaryota; kingdom Viridiplantae; phylum Streptophyta; class Magnoliopsida; order Lamiales; family Lamiaceae; genus Pogostemon; species Pogostemon cablin. Next base: position 36,371,898 of record CM042951.1, read on the forward strand.
GCCCAGAAAGCCTGGAGCCGTATCAGAAATAAGCTCCAACGGACTCCTATCGAATATTTATCATCTCTAAGGGAAGGAGTCTTCAACCTGATAGGGGAAGTGAAAGTACTTAACATCGATTGCTCTACATTAGAAGAAGCCTTGACTCCTTTATTTGATAAGGCTGATGCTTATACTGCTGCCAGATCGAAGTCTGATCAAGCGGCCTCCAAGGGAGATTACGTAAAAGTCTCAGCCGACATCAAAGGTCGTCTCCAAAGCTATAAGGACACCCATACGATGGAGATACAAAAACTAAAGACAACCTGGGAAGAATTGGAGTTGATAGGCAACGAGTTGGCCACCCTGAAGAAAGAGAAGACTTTATGTGAAGCAGCTGATCAACTCAAGCAAACCATTTACCGTGCTAAGAAAGAAATTGACCTCATAGAAGAAAATATCTTTGCACTTGATACAGTGACCTCATTAAAGGAGTATTCATCTGAGAACGAGAAAGCAGCTCTGAAGGCTGAATTACGAAGCATACTTTCTGATAACTTTTTTGTTTAGTGTAGGGCTTCTTCTTTTTTTTTACTCATACTTATCTGTTTTCCCTACTATGCTTTGAACATTTAATTACCAATAAAGTTCATTTCCTTCACTGTCGCTTACTTATATTGCCTTCATACTTTGATTTATTGCTTGTCTCATAAACTTGATGTGATAAACCAAAGATATGACTGAACTTTAACAAAGTGTTAAGCTGCCTACGTACCTCTTTATAGAGGATCAAGTCATAACGTAGTTCAAAAGAACATAATTTGATTTGAATGGGGGGGTGCCGTACACAGTTTATACTCGTGCGGGCCAGGAGTGACTATTCTTTAACCACTTTAGACAAAGTAGGATATTTAATGCTTTAACCACTTAAAATATCTGAGTGGGGTGAATTAATAGTTTAACCACATATAATTACCTTTGGTGGGTGTCGTGCACAGTTTATACTCATGCGGACCAGGAGTAACATGCAGTTTAGGCTCGTGCGTCATGGAGCGTTCCTTAGGTTTGACTGGATTACGCGTAGTAGCGTTTCAAGAATTTGCCATTTATGGGGCCAATTCCTACTCCATCTTCAGATATCAACTTGTATGCACCATTTGTATATACTTCTTTCACGACATATGGGCCATCCCACTTGGGCAAGAATTTATTTCCCACTCGGTGAGTGATGACAATAGGCCTTCTCACAGCAAGGACTAAGTCTCCGACTTGAAAGGAACGTATCTTCACTTTTTTGTTAAACGTTCTGGAGAGGCGAGCTTGATAGCACTCAAGTCTCTGTTGTGCTTCTAACCTCTTTTCATCAAGTGCCTCTAATTCTTCAAGACGCAGTCGTGTGTTCTCTTCTTCAGTCAAACCTTCTTGTATGGCAATTCTCAAAGATGGTATTTGCTTTTCAAGGGGCACCACAGCTTCAACCCCATACACAAGGGAGTATGGAGTAGCTTGAGTAGGCGTTCTATAAGTAGTTCGATACGCCCATAAAGCTTCATGAATCCTTTCATGCCAGTCTCGCTTTGACTTGGAGACTACCTTCTTCAACAGATTACACAGTGTTTTGTTGAAGGCTTCGGCAAGCCCATTAGCTGCTGCATTATACATAGAAGACTTCCTTTGCTTGAAGTCAAACTTCTCACAAAGCCTATCAATCAAAGAATTACTGAACGGCCTCCCATTATCCGTGATGATGTATCGAGGCACTCCATATCTATATATGATGTTGATGCGGATGAAATCAGCAACATTTTCCTTCTTTACTTCTCTCAAGGGTACAACTTCCGCCCACTTAGAAAAGTAATCAGTGGCAGCCAGAATATAAAGATGGCCTCCAGAAGACTTTGTTAACGGCCCCACCACATCTAAGCCCCATGCATCAAATGGCCATGAAGAAACGGTTGGATGTAATGGCTCCGGAGGCTGATGAATGAGATTTGCATGAAACTGACATGGCTGACACTTTTGTGCATAGTCTATGCAATCTTTTACCATAGAAGGCCAGTAATATCCCATCCTCTTGATTCTGAAATGTAACTTGGGTCCAGACTGGTGGGCGCCACATATTCCAGAATGAGCTTCCTCCATAGCTTGAAGAGCTTCTTCATCACTTAAGCATCTTAAGAGAATACCATCAAACGATCTTCTATAAAGTATATCTTTGTAATAGAAGAATCGTGGTGCTCTACGCCGAACATCAATCCTTAGGTGTGGATCATTGGGGAGCTTATCATACTTCAAGTAATCCACGAACGGTTGTCGCCAATCTTCCTTCCCAATATCGAACACTTCTATGGCACAATACCCAACTTCTTCATCATCTTCCTTTTCGAAGAAGGGAGGTACCACCCAACTTTTGCAGATCGGAACTTGGAAATGTGCTTCAGGCATTGCTATGGTTGATGCTAGCTTTGCCAAAGCATCGGCTTGTTTGTTCTTACTCCTTGGAAGATGTTCAATCTCTACATCTCCAAGCCAATTCATAAGCCTTTGAGCATAGTCATAATACGGACGTAGCTCGGGTTTCTTAACCTCATATAAACCAAGCAGCTGGTTGATTATTAACAACGAATCTCCATATACCTTCAGGTGTCGTTGCTTTACATCTACTGCCATCTCCAGACCAAGTATAAGAGCTTGATATTCAGCTACATTGTTAGAGCAATTTTCAGTTAGATTGAAGGAGTATGGCAGAACTTCTCCATCTGAGGTCACAAATACCACTCCTGCGCCGGCTCCTTCTCTGTGAGCAGCTCCATCGAAATACATCTTCCAAGGAGGAGTGATTTCAATAGCCAATATATCTTCATCGGGGAGATCATCAGATAACTCCCATTCTGCAGGCATGGGATGATCAGCTAAGAAATCCGCCAATACTTGCCCTTTCACTGCCTTTTGAGGGACATATATAATCTCGAATTGCTGCAATTGAAGATACCACCTTGCAAGCCTATCAGAGAGCACCGGCTTTGACATAACAAACTTTAATGGGTTAGCCCTTGAGACCAAGTAAACAGTATGAGCTTGAAAGTAGTGTCTTAATTTCTGAATTGCAAAGATGAGAGAAAGACATATCTTTTCAATTGGTGAGTATTTTAACTCATTTGGGGTCATCGTCCTACTCAAATAGTACAAGGCACACTCCTTTCCCTCATCATTATTTTGTGCAAGCAGGGCTCCAACTGATCTTTCTTGAGCAGATATGTAGAGAATCAATGGACGTCCGGCTATTGGAGCAACCAATACTGGCGGCTTCATCAAATATGATTTAATACTGTTAAAGGCATTAGTGCAAGATTCATCCCATTCAAATGGGCTGCCCTTTTTCATAAGATGGCTGAATGGTTGGCATCGGCCGGCCAAATTTGATATGAATCTTCTTAAGTATGCCAGCTTACCTTGCAAACTCTTGAGCTCATGTATGTTTTGGGGTACCTGCATCTTCATAATTGCATCAATCTTTGCTCTGTCAATTTCAATACCACGATGTCGGACAATGAATCCAAGGAACTTTCCAGAAGAAACTCCAAATGCGCATTTAAGTGGATTCATCTTGAGTTGGAATTTTCTAAGACGCTCAAATATTTGTCTTAAATCTTGGAGATGATCCTTTTTCTTCTTTGATTTCACCACGATGTCATCAACATAGCATTCGACATTCTTATGGAGCATGTCATCAAATATCTTTTGCATGGCTCGTTGATAAGTGGCACCGGCATTCTTCAAGCCAAATGGCATAACATTGTAGCAATATATTCCTTTAGGAGTGCGGAAGGCTGTTTTCTCTTGGTCTTCTGGGGCCAGGCTAATTTGATTATAACCAGACGATCCGTCCATAAATGAAAGGACTTCATGGCTAGTTGTTGCATCAATCATGAGCTCAGTAATTGGCAATGGAAAGTCATCTTTTGGGCATGCCAAGTTCAAATCCCGGAAGTCAACACACACTCTAAGCTGTCCGTTTGCCTTTCTTACTGGCACAATGTTAGAGAGCCAAGTGGGATACTTCACTTCTCTTATTTTTTTCGTCTCAAGGAGCTTATTAACTTCAGCCTCAATCAAGGGAACCAGCTCTGGTCGAAATCGACGCTGCATCTGCTTAACTGGCTTGGCTCCTTCTTTTATTGCTAAATGATGAACTGCCACCTTTGGATCTAATCCGGGCATTTCTTTGAATGACCATGCAAACACGTCTCTAAACTCTTGAAGAAGCTCAATGTAAACTTTTTCTTCATCGGCTGTTAACAAAGCACTTATATAGGTTGGCCGTGGATCGTTATCAACACCCAAATTAATCTCCTTCAATTGATCAACAGTAGATTTGACACCCTCTTCAAATTCTGGAGGAGCATCATCAGCATCTTCCTCTTCGGTTGAGGTCTCCTCTCGTATAGTGACATGATTCACCGTGGCAACTTGTTCCAAGAATTCTTGCCTTTGAAAACGTGGGTTGGACCTAACTTGTTCATTCTCTCCCACTTTAACAATGCTCCCCACTTCATAGCCATCTCTCCTCATCTCGACGATCTTGCTTTGTAGATCTCTTTCTGCACTTTGTAGATCTGTTTGCATGATGATGGAATGAACAACATCTGATGAGCCTACACTTTCACGATCATCTTCTTCACTTCGGGTGAAGATTATTGTTCGTTTTTTAGCTTTCAACATTGTACCACATGATATAGTCAGGAAATGTCGTCTTTTCATGCGAGATGGGATCCGACTATGTATCTTTGGGAAACTTGGGAACTTAGTGGTCCTTTTAGCCCCAGCTGGTTTGAGTCTCTCGAATACTGAGATTCTTTCTGTCTTTCTATCTTCCTCATGAGACTCCTCTTCTTCAGAGAGAATTTCATCTTCAGTGATGTAGTTTGTGTTTGCCCTCTTTATCGCAATGCGAACAGGTTTTTGCGGAACATATCCTATGCCTGTTCTAATACACTTGGAAGTACGGCCATTACTCTTCAATTTCTCTTGGGTGGTTCCACTAGGAATCTTATGAGACAGTTCATTTGCCGCATATTTTTCTTGAGGGTCATAACCAGCTTTCACAAGAAGTTTGTAAGCTTGTGGGCTATACGATTTGGAAACTGCCGCCTCAAATACATCTCCATGCTCAGTTTTAGCCGCTTGTGTTGGGCGAGTGAATCCTTTGAGTGGAGGGGGAGAGGGCCTCTCAGCGTCAACCTTAGTCAGGGGTAGTGTCAACCCTTCTACAGTTTTGATCAACTGTTTACTTTTATTAGAATGTGTGGATGAAACATCATCTGCATTCTCTTTTTCTTGTTTATCATCACCTTTATCTTGTGATGAAGTTCCTTCCTGCTTATCGGCCTTGATACTTTTCAGAAAATATCTGGCGTCTGCGAAGTATGATTCTGCTTCTGTAAATGGCTTTTCATCACCGAGTACCTTTTTTATGTTACCTCCATCGCAGTATTTGAAGCACTGATGCAGCGTAGAAGGAATCACTCCATTTTCATGCAACCATGGGCGCCCCAAGAGCATGTTGTATGATGTTTTAGCATCAATGACATGAAACAGAACTGTTGAGGCCATCTCATCTATTATTAAGTTCATGACTATCGTACCAAGTGTTCTCTGGCCCTCTTGATTGAACCCATGAATCGTTAATCGGCTACTGCCAAGTTCATCTGTTGAAATTCCTAATTTTTTCAACGTTATTAGAGGTAGGATATTGACCGCTGAACCTCCATCAATCAGTATTCGATTCACCCTTTGCTCTTGAGTGCAACCAGCTACGAACAAGGGTCGGTTGTGAGATTGTGAACCGAGCAGTAAGTCTTCCTCAGTGAAGGTAATCTTCATAGCATGGGCCTTGCTTTCAACTTTAGGCACAACAGCTTCGCCTGCCATATGGCATGAATAATTAATTCCACCATCTGCAGAAGTAGAGTTTGCAGTTGCATCTTCATCTAGAAAGATCTTCCCTTGCTCAACCAATCGCATAACTTTGTCTTTAAAGACAAAGCAATCTTTGATAGAATGTCCCACTAGTCTATGATACTTGCAGTATTTTGGATTGTCCGTTTGTCCCGCTTCTTCTGGTCGCTTCATTTCAGGAAGCTCGATAAGTTTATCTTTGAGTAGATCATCGAGTATGCCTGGGACATCTGAATCAAGGAATGGGTACTTCCTTTCTTGCATTTCTTTCAAGGTCAATCTTCTTTGCCCCCTTTCTTGAGACTCATTCTTCACTTTATCATCTTTTTCATTCTCATTCCTTCGGAACTTAACAGTTGATGCATTGGTTGCCATAGATCCTTTTTCGGAAGATTTATTGTAGGGTTTGCCCCCTTTCCTTGCCTCTTGCTTTTCTTTATACTTGTAGGATCCAGGAATCGGTGGTTCTACAACTCCACTTATCCCCATACTTAGCTCCATGTCGTGAGCTCTTGTGGCCAAGTCTTCAAAGGTTTTAGGCTTAATCCCTTGAAGTATGTAACGAAGGTTCCATTGCATTCCTGCTGTGCACATCTCAATGCCAGAAACTTCAGACAATCGATCTTTACAGTTTAGGCTCAAATTTCTCCATCGATTAATGTACTCAATTACTGGCTCTTCTTTTAACTGACGGGTGTTCGTCAACTCTATCATGCTAACTGTCCTCCTAGTACTATAGAAACGGTTAAGGAATTGATATTCCATCTGATCCCAACTGTCTATAGAGTCAGCCTCCAAGTCGGTGTACCATTCAAAAGCATTTCCCTTCAGAGAGCGAACGAATTGTCTCACCATATGATCTCCGTGAGTGCCAGCATCATTGCACGTTTCTATGAAATGTGCTATATGTTGCCTTGGATTACCTTTGCCATCAAACTGTTGGAACTTGGGGGGTTGATAGTTAGGTGGCATCCTCAAGTTGCCAACCCTCCTAGTATAAGGCTTAGCATAGGCGAATGAAGGTTTAGAGCTCTCTTCGAATTGGTCCTTCATTGTGCCAAGTATAATGCTTTTTAACTGGCTGATAGGAACCATTCCATCATGGGAGATGTTCAATTCTTCTTCAATCACCCTTTTCCCCATCGTCTGATGCTTCGCAGACTCATCTACTTCATTTTCAGCATCTTCTTCTTGCTTTTCGTTTGCACGGCTAGTTTCAGCACCAGCCATTTTCTCCATCAGTTTGAAAATCAAAGTACTTTGTTCTTGGTTCTGTTTGGCAAGTGCAGCAACGGATTCAGTTAAGCTTGCCAACTGTTCTTCGACAGACGAAGTGTTTATTGCCATTGTCGAGGCTATGGATGAATCAGACGATGAGCTTTCTTCAAGTATAGGGGTTGAGTTAGCTGAGTCGTTTTTCTCATCTTTATCATCATATGGTATCACTCCAGAGGTAACTCCAACTGAAGAATTTATCTCTGAAGAGGCTTCAGATCGTGCCATCTTTGACATGCTTCTAGTTGTTACATTAACGTCTTCCACTTGTAATTCTGAAGACTTGAAGACAGAAGCTGATCTGTTGACTTTGATTCTTAGCGGAACCATCTTACTTTGCTCGAAGAGGAGATGAGAGGTAGAAACGGTCCCACTGGGCGTGCCAAAATTTGTAACAACAAAATTTGTATTTATTAAATAATAAACACAAAAGGAATTACAACGAAAATCCGATGTGGATTAAACTTGAAAATTGAAGTAGACAGCTTCTATTTATCCTCTGATTCCTCTCTTGAGTTGACTTTCTTGACTTTATCAACTTTCTGAGTCGGATCTTTGGATAAAGCTTGTCCGAGCTCGGGTTCAGGGCTTGAAGCTTGAAAAAGTTTATCCGGAGGCGTCGAGCCTTTGTTCGGATCGAACGTTGACTTGAAGATTTGCTGTGAAGAACGTCGTTCAATTTGGTAGAACACCGTTGACCCCACGATTTTTACTGGATGAAGAATGCCGGATCGGAGAGGTTTAGCACCTTGATCCTTGATCGGAGGCAGTTCTTGACTTGAAGTTACTTTGAAGCTGCTTGAAGACTGGCTTGAAGTCTTCGATTTGAAGCTTTGAAGATTTGAAGATCTGGAGCTTGAAGACTCGAAGATTTGAAGATCCTCGAAGGTCTTGAGCTTGAAGATTCGAAGATTTGAAGATCCTCGAAGGTCTTGAGCTTGAAGATTTGAAGATTTGAAGATCTGGAGCTTGAAGATTCGAAGATTTGAAGATCCTCGAAGGCCTTGAGCTTGAAGATTTGAAGATTTGAAGCTCCTCGAATGTTCTTGATTTCTTCAAGAGCGTCTTGTCTTCGGGTGCTTGAAATGTCTCTGGAATGAGGACTGAAGGTCCTTATTTATAGGTAGAGAAAATAACCACTTGAGAGATATTTTCTCCTTCAAAAGATATGTTGGGCTTCCTCCTTTAATTAAGCCTGCTGGACTGGATACGGGCCTATTTAATTTAAATAAGCCTGCTGGATTTGATTTGGGCCTATTTAATTTAATTAGGCTTTTGACTTGGGCATATTTAATTTAATTAGGCCTTCTGGATTAAACTTGCTGGATTTGTTGACTTAAATCAGGCCCACTTGCCTTGGATTAAACCCAATTAATTTAAATTGAGCCCACTTGGCTTGGATTAAACCCAATTAATTTAAATTGAGCCCATTTGGCTTGGATTTGACCAATTTAATTTAAATTGAGCCCATTTGGCTTGGATTTGGGCTCAAATAATTATATTAATTATTAATTATTTATTTACTTATTTTAGGAATTAATTTATTTAAATTCCTTAATAAATAAATATTTAATCAATATTTAATATATTTTCTTTGCATTTATATTTATTAGGCAATAAATTTTAATTGCCTACACACATAAAATAATAATACTCTTTAATTTACGTGCAAAAAGTAAACGACCACATTTGCTCAAGGAGGAGGGAGTATTTAATAATAATTTTATATAATAATTATTAAATTAAATAATGAATAAAAGATACTACAATTTATTAAAATCGACTCGATAAATTCGATTCAATTTATTTAACGAGTCAAATTGAATTCGAGCTTGACTCGATTCGAAAACTACTCAAACGAGTTTGAACTAATTTTTAAGCTCATTTCTTTTTGAGCAGAGAATATGCACTACTCGAAACGGTCGGCATGAATAACATTTGTAAATGGGGAGTTCCAATGCTGAGAGTTGACTTAGATTTAGCAAAGGAGTATGAGTGGACCGCTTATCAAAATTTGGGACCTAAGCGTGTCACCACGCCCATGCGTTTATCAATTCAACAACCGATTTGCTCTTGCTACTCAACAAATACTGTAATCATTCGGAATCTTTCTTTGGATGCATAACTTATTCCGTGAAATTGATGATAACATTTTATGAGTTTCATTTTTTTTTCTGAGTAAATTATAGGATGTCGCACTAAGATGAATGTATGTGATGACAATTTGTGACACAACAATTATAAATTATGATTATTCCATGTATGTAATGACAAATTGTGAAACAACAATTATTAAATTATGATTATTAATAGTTAAAATATGATTTATTTAAATATATGGTGAAATATATTAATTTATAATTATAAAGTGTTATAATATAATTTATTATTATATAATAATTATATTTTAATAATCATATTATAATATTTTAAAATTATAATTTAATGCAACATTCATTATACTTCAATAAATATATTTTACATTTATAATAATCTTACTTTAGTATGATCAATTAGTATCATATAGACACCTTAACTTTGTTTTATAAAATAGACCAAAAATACTAAATTTAACCAATAATAAAAATTAAATAAATAAATCGTGAGCAACATTAAATTATTTCTATGTGAGATTTTTTTTAAATTATTATTATCAATATTTGATGGAGGTGTAATCAATTTTTTCATTAAAAAAACGTCCATTTTGCTATTATGATCTGTCTCACTGCAAAATATTCAATTTTTTTTGAATTGATGTGATCTAAAAAAATATTATTATACTCTACAAATTAAATATCATATATTCCTTAATCCACTCTACATTAAATTATTATACTCATCTTTCAAGATGATGGAGGAAGTATTACTTTTTTATTTATAATATGAATTATTCATGAAATAATTTATAATATTATTTTCATTTTAAATCCTCTCCGTCCCGAGTTAATATTTATATTTTTTTATTTGTCTCAAGGTAAGATATAAGGTTTATATTTCCTTTTAGTCACATGTGACCCACAAAAAATAATTAATATATCTTCATATATACCAATGTACAACAATAATACAATTATTCACTAAAATTAAAATATTAGATTCATCATCCATTCATTAAAATTAAAATATTCATATCTCTTAATTTATTAGTAACAAGCAAATGTAAATGTTAATGGAATGAAAGGGTACATTTTATGTTTTACATGAAACTAGTTTGCCTTATTTAAATATTAAGTCCAACTTGGATGCATGTGTGCCAATGCACCTAAACAATCTTAATCATTAAATTGGATTTTAATTTAATATTTATAGTTAAATAAAATAATATATTCCCTCTGTCCCGCCCAAATGTTATCAGTTGTTTTTTGTACGTAGATTAAGGTGTATTATTATTTATGTGTAGTGGGTAGTTGTATTAGTAGTGAGTGGTGGGTTGTGTGGTACTTTTTTTATTAAAAGTGAAAAATAAGGACATTTGAATGAGACGTTCTATTAAAATGGTGATCTTTCGTTAAGACGTGAGAGTAATTAATTTTTTAAACCATAAAATCACCCACTAACCCCAACCCCAGGTTAAACCTATAAATTATGTCCACGGTGCAGTAGATGCACCCAAAAATCACCCTTAAATATTTTCAAATTAATACTATCTTAAGTACCACTATTTCAATGATATCAATGAAAAGTCAACAATAACATCCACTTGAATATCCCTAATTAGTATATGATTCTTTAAATATCCCTGTGATCTCGTACTCACGCAGCGGTGAACCCGATATATACTCTATATTAAAATTTGGAAGTGCAAGTAGTAAACTTGCTTGCTTCCTCCAAGAGCAACCAACAATGGCGAAGAAGATTCGAGTGGCAGTTGCTGTTTTGGTTGTGGTGTTGTGCTTCATCGGCTTCGCTGATTCTGCAATTGGCGACCAGCCGCTCTCCAAGATTGCAATTCTTAGAGCCACTCCCGCTCTCAGGAATTCATCAGCCTCCATTAAAGCCCACCCTCATCTCCTCGGATTCAAAGTACCCCTTCTTTATTTCCCTTTCCCTTTCTACTTTCGAATACACTATGATGGGAGCAAGTGATCGAGTTCCCTAATTGTGTCTAATTGTGTTATTGATCTTTTCCTCACAGGGTAGCAATACGGAGTGGGTTGTTGTGGAGTATGAAAACGATGAGCCCTCTAATGATGATTGGATTGCTGTTTTTTCTCCTGCGAAATTCAAGTAATGCTTCTCTTTAACTCTCTTCCTATTTTGCCTTTATTATTCATTCCTCTATGTAATCTCACTTCATATTTTGCCTTATTATATGTTATCAATGGTTGAGATCATGCTTGCAGATTTGTTCATATTTAGTTAAATTAATAATTATATGAATATTTGATTGTCAGTGGAACACTTTGTCATGAGGAAAATAGCCCTAAGGAGCAAGTTCCATATATTTGCTCTGCCCCAGTAAAGGTGGGTCAATTATGCCTGACCTTGAAAGTTATTCTTTATCTTCTCTAAACTCTAAGACTGAATATGCATGTTGTCATTTCAGTACCAGTTTGCAAATTTCTCCAATCCTGACTATGCAAAGACTGGAAAAGCCTCTGTGAAGCTCCAATTAATTAATCAACGTGCAGATTTCTCCTTTGCGTTGTTTGGAGGAGGATTATCACAAGTATGTTACGCTAATCAATTCCTTTCTTTAAAATCTGATCTAAGGAATAAACAGCTGGACTGATATTTGGTTCTCTCCTGCATGTTTGAGTAATTTTAACAATTTGTAGACACTTCCTCTTGCTCATAATTGGTTTTGATCTTTGTAGCCACAATTGGTGGCAGTATCCAATTCCATATCATTTAAGAATCCTAAGGCGCCACTATATCCTCGCCTTGCTCTGGGGAAGTCTTGGAATGAAGTAAGTAAAGAGAATAGGTTTGTTTTCGTGTTGATATTGATATTTGTTCTTAGTTGAATATAAAATGTTAATTTGAAAGGATAACTAATGGTTCAACACATTCATATTATGCTAATAGCTAATGGTTACTCATAGAATATGCATTATTGAATTTTCCTAATTTGAATTGCATTTTACATTTTACAGATGACGGTAACATGGACAAGTGGGTATGACATTGATGAAGCCATTCCTTTTGTTGAATGGAGCGGGAAGGGCCACGAAAAGGAGCGGTCACCAGGAGGGACATTGACATTTAACAGAGACAGCATGTGTGGTATGATTCATTTTTAAATTAAAGATCTTAATCAATATGAAATTGGATAAGTATTGAGTCTATTGACTATCACCTACTTTAAACTAAACGGCACTGGCTGTGACTAAGAAGTCATTTACTTGTCTATGATCATATGCTACTTCTTTTGTGGTGGTTGGCCTTTTTGTTATTCTCATTCACATCTGAGACTTGAGGGGATTTGTTTCTGTTCAACTGTTTTTGTGTTGGATTTGTTGATCTAAAACATTAATTTGATAGAATAGGCATTCCTTTCTTCTTTCAATTAAGGATTAAAATTTCTTGATTATTTGTTGGCTTGTCAATAGTCGGTAGACCCAATACATGATGGAAAGAGCCATGATAGGTATTGTCATTCTCCCATTGGGTATTTATCATGATTGCTCTCCCCAATTCGTCAGATGGAAATAGGGCACAAGGGACTTGACTTATCTGAACTTCAAAATAGTGGCCTATATTATCAGAAGATGAGGTGATTTCACAAAAATAATTATCTGAGGTATATGGATTGGTTAGTTGGCAAATACATGACTAAGCAGCTGCCTCTTAAATTTTTTGTCCTAATCCCTCAAACCTATTTGATTAGAAATGCTGTACAACATTGTTTTTAATTTTCAGATTGAACATGTGACTATGATATATCTAACATGGATCCTTGGTTACTAGGATCACCTGCTCGTACAGTGGGTTGGCGAGATCCTGGATTCATACACACTAGTTTCCTTAAAAATTTGTGGCCAAACACTGTGTGAGTCCCCGAACTGATCACCGAAGCTTATATATTCCCCTAATATGCAATTGCATGTATATATTCATGGCGCTGAATTACGTCCAGATATACTTACAAGATGGGCCACCTGTTATCAAATGACTCCTACATTTGGAGCAAGACCTATTCTTTCAAATCACCACCATATCCAGGACAAAATTCATTGCAGCGTGTTGTAATATTCGGAGACATGGGGAAGGTATTTTACCATTAAATGATTTGTATTCTGTCAATTCTGGGCCTTAAACCAATAAAACTAGGAAATTCTTAGTGTCATAAGCATCATTATGACATGAAAAATAATAATAGATGAACTATAATGAAGAAATATGAGAGTTTCAGTCATAAAGTGGTCAAAACTGGAAGCCATGAGCATAAAGGTATAAGAGTTTTAAAATATAACAATAATAATAGGAATCAACGGCTTAATTATCTGCTCTTGAAGGTTAAAATAGAGATGGAATATTTCCTTTATACTTGAGTTTTGAGAACCCTGACGTACTAATACATAAGCTTCTTAATTCTAACACTCTTACATGTGCATGGTGATCTTAGCTGTGGAGACTGGAGAGTGATTATTAAATTTTAGCGTGCAAGGAGAAATGTAGAATCATACTCAAACGTGGTTTGGAGATAGTCGATAGTTAAGTGTTATAATAATGCGAGATTTTACCAATTTACACAGGCACTTTGGAAACTTCATGTGTTGTGTATTAACATATCTCTTTTGCTACCTATATACTCCCTCCGTCCCATAGAAGTTGGTATAATTTTTTTTGGGCACGGAGATTAAGGAGTATAATAATTTAATGTAAAGTGGAGTAAAATGAAGTGAGAGAAATAATATTTAATGTGTAGTGGGTAGTTGTATTAGAGGTGATATGTGGGGCCCATGAGAATAGATTAATTGTTTTTTGTGTGGGTCCATGTATTAAAAAGGAAATGTGTCAACTTTAGTGGGACAAACCAAAAAGGAAAGTGTGTCAACTTCTATGGGATGGAGGGAGTAAGATTTTACTTTGAATCTTTGAAAGACATCGTGTATTTGCTGCATTCATTTAATATTAACACTTATGAAACATCCCATGATCATGTACTTGCTGCATTCACTATCATTGTTTGATCAGTGATTTTAATTCTTATTGCAATTTTCTAAAGAAAGACATTCTGCATTGATCAAGTTATTGCTGCAGCTTGATTTAGGAATTCCTCGTACTCAAATGCTGTTGACAAAATTCATGTATTTCTTTAACATTCAATTACTGATATTTCAAGAATCACTAGGCTAAAGGAATTGGTATCTGTTGCTTGATCAGACCAGGGTCATTAATTAGACTTGATGTTTGTGCATTTTAATTTTTATTTAATGCATTTTCCATTAATAACATTCTCATATAAGTATGATTTTCAGGCCGAGCGTGATGGCTCAAATGAGTATAGCAATTATCAGCCTGGCTCATTAAATACCACTGACCAACTTATCAAGGACCTGAAGAACATTGACATTGTTTTCCACATAGGAGATATCGCGTATGCTAATGGCTACATCTCACAATGGGACCAATTCACAGCACAGGTGGAGCCTATAGCATCCACCGTGCCATATATGATTGCGAGGTTTGGTTGTTCTGACCTATCATACCGGATGCATGATATAAATACCTTTCTCTTTAGCAGTATCTAATCTCATGTTCCCATAACAGTGGTAATCATGAGCGTGATTGGCCCGGGACCGGATCTTTTTATGACACAGTAGATTCCGGTGGAGAGTGTGGTGTGCTTGCTGAGACCATGTTCTACGTTCCTGCTGAGAATAGAGCTAAATTTTGGTAATGATAGTTATCGTCTTTCATGTGAACCTAGATAGTAACTCCCTGTCATAATGGAGAAGACTAATCCAACAACGTACCTTGAGAGGTGTAGCAAAGTAGCAATTATCCACGTCTAAAGTAAATTGTTCAATAAAGCTCATAGTTCCTATCATATGTAAAGGCTTTAACATGACTTGAAAGGAGGGAAAAAGTTATCATTGTTGCATATTGAATTCATGTTTTAAATTTGTAAAGTACTGGAACAACAGGTATTGTTTTGGGAAGGTGAATAGTAAAAAAAAAAACATGTAAAAGTTGCATACATGTAATTTTGAACTCAACATAAGAGCATTTCTTTTCAGGTACTCCGCAGACTATGGAATGTTTCACTTCTGCATAGCAGATAGTGAGCATGACTGGAGAGAAGGATCAGAGCAATACAGGTTCATCGAGCATTGCCTTTCATCAGTGGATAGGCAGAAACAGCCTTGGCTGATATTTTCTTCCCATCGGGTGCTCGGTTATTCCTCTGACAAGTATTACGGCTTAGAAGGTTCATTTGAAGAGCCAATGGGAAGGGAAAGTTTACAGAGGCTCTGGCAGAAGTATAAGGTGGACATTGCATTCTATGGTCATGTCCACAATTATGAAAGGAGTTGCCCCATTTATCAGGTGAGATGAGATTCATTTCTCCACATTTGAGTGCCTTTAAAATGCATTCATCTTAACAACCTTTGGATCATTTGTGAGAATCGTAATATTTTTTTCTTTTTCTGGAATTCAGAATAAGTGTGTGAATTCGGAAAAGTATCACTACTCTGGCACAATGAATGGGACCATACATGTCGTGGCTGGCGGAGCAGGAGCTCACTTGTCGGAGTTTGGTACCACAAACACGAGTTGGAGCGTGTACAAGGATTATGATTGGGGGTTCGTAAAGATGACGGCCTTTAACCACTCATTCCTTCTGTTCGAGTACAAGAAGAGCAGAGATGGTAAAGTATATGATTCTTTTACAATCTCCAGGAACTATAAAGATGTGTTAGCTTGTGTGCATGATGGTTGTGAGAAATCTACTTTAGCAACCTGATTTCATGGAAACTTTAGTTTTGTTTTGACTATTTTTTGGTGTATGGGAACAAGTATACCGTATAAGGTTGAAATTATTTTCGTTATGTCAGTATTGTCACAAGTATTATTTGGTGAACTACCAATATGTATAAATTTCTTTGATTACTACTACATGATGAAATTATTTGGGAATTCATTTGTCATTAATTCCTAATTTTTACCATTGACATCTTTTTATTTAATGAAATCTCAGGGAATGACTATTTCCTATTAACAAGGAATTCTGAATCATCTTATTCCCAACCAATCAAAATTTTATTTTATTTTCTGTCAATTTTTTTATTATTTTATTTAATATAATAGTATATTTTAAAAAACATCAATCAATGTTATAATATACTATCGAATTAATAAAATGTTCATTAAAAAATTTAAATTAAAATAATTTTAAATATTACCTTTTTTTCCATTTTTTAAATAAGTTATTTTAATTGTTTTTGATTGATAATTTTAAATACACCTATTGCAAATTAATCATCACTTTTGAGAAATTACAAAAAAGACCACCGTCTTTAAGTATGGTTGCAAAACGCACCCAAAAAATCCATATTTTTAATCACAAATTAGGTTTATTTTGCAACAATATTTAAATGTGGTGTTTTTTTTTTGCAATTTCTCAAAAGTGGGGATTAATTTGCAATAACAGTAAAAAAAAATTTTACAATTAACCTAATACTTAAATAAATAAGAAAATTTGTGAAAAATGACCCAAATAATAGCTGACTTTGAAAAATGTCAACCAATATTTTTTTTAAATGTCACTTTTTGACATTTTTATCCCTATTTATTTTTTAATTAATATTCCCTCCGGCCACTTACAAGGTACTCGTTTCACTATTCATGGCGTCCGCTTCAAAGGTATTAATTCCCTCTATTTAGTAAAGAAAGTACACAATATGACCCACCAATTCCCTCTAATACAATTGCTCACTTTACCTATAATAATAATGATCCTTAATCTACGTGCAAAAAGCAAATAAAGATCTTAGAATTGTCCACGTGCAAACAACAAACGATTACCTTTCAAGTGGCCGAAGGTAATACATAGTTGTGTGTATTATGCACATATAATCACGAGCAATATCACACATATTATTAAATAAAACATGTGGCGTGGCAAGGCGTCGTCGTTGCAGACACGACATCATTGCAGACATGGTCACATGAGATCTTGCATGTAAAAATTGTGATGGGGTGGCAAGATTAATTATATCAAAATACTCAATGTTATCAAGCACCATATTCAAGTAATATTGAATCAAGAAATAGGAGTAAAAGACAAGAAAAAGCATAAGGTTCAAACAACAACAAACTAGTTCAATCATCTATCGGTATTTCACTATAAAAAATATCAATGAAAATAAACACTTAAAATTTCGTAGCTAAATTATTTATAATTAATTAATAACTAGGCAGACAGAGAACATCTTAAGGAAAAATTTTGTAAGACGAATAAAAAATTAAAGTGATGTAATGAATTATTTCATGAATAATTTGTAGTATGCATAAAAAGTAATGATATATTTTATAATAATTAAGTAATACTAATATCTTTAATAAAAAATAATTTTATGTAAGAAACCGTGATACGATCTCACGCAAGTGTTGTCCTAATATCAAACAGTTGACGTGTAGTTTATTATGGAATATATTTTGGGATTGGAATATGAATAAACCGATAAAATCAACGCTAAAAATGATTAAAATTCTCATTTCTTTCTATTGGGCGAAATTGCCATACCATGGATAATAGATTGAGCGGAAATCTGAGCTTCCGCTTATGGGATGAGATTCTCGGTGCTATTTATAGGCGAAGATTTGAGTGGTCATTAAATGTGAGGCAATCATGAAATGTGATAAGATTTTTGGAGATTTGATATTTCCCTCACGTGTGGTTTTCACTTGTTTTTCTAGTAACCTTCCACTAAGCAACTAATCCAAACATTTTAGTTAGTAAAGTGACAATTGGTAATTTTTCAAAAAAATAAATAAATAAATAAAAATTTCAAAAATCATTGATAAATAACAACCTACTTATTATATTATTTTGTTGTCAAATATTATAAAGCCGTTAATGTATTGCTAACAAATATTATAAAGCCGTTAATGTATTGCTAAAATACAATTTAAATTTTGTCAGTAATTATATCAATAAAATTATATCTATTGTTAAAATTTTATTTTTTTCTAATAATTTGCCCTAAGCAATTATATATATATATATATATATATATATATCACATATAAATGCATCAATGTCCTTTGTCTCAATGAATTAAAAGTACAAAGTACTTATAGATTTTGTGAAACTAAAATTTTTAAATATATAACTCCAACTTTTTATAAAAAAAAAATAAAAAATAAAATTATAGAATCAAACGTGCAGACCTACAACGAATGTCTAAAATATCTAGTGTAGTTAAAATGTTTTATTTATTTTAATTTCTTCAAGTATTAATTTCTGAAAACTATCCGGTGGACAAAGGAGAGGACATTGGTGTGTGTAAAGCACTTTTATGATTAAAGAATTTTCGAGTGATTATGGAAATAAACGCAAAGAATATGAATGATACACTATAAGACCCAACAAAGGTAGTCTCGGTATTCCAACAAAGGAAGTCTTGATATTTGAGAATTATTACGGGACGACTTGTAAAAAAATTGTAATTCCAATTCCATTATTTTCAATTAATCATGTTGCAACAAGCTGCAAATAATGTAGAGGCAAGGGTATCTCGTGACTTTCGAGCCCTCAGGTATGGGTCGAGCCTCCAGATTTTATGGAAAGCTTCTCTACTATTCTTTTTCGTGTTATTAATTGATAATAATGTTCTTATTTTTCTTTAAAAAAAAAAGAAAAAAAAAGAAAGAATTAGGGAGAAAAACATTGGGCTTGATTGAGCTGATTTTAAATAAAAACACCCCTCTTCAATTCTAAACAAAGTGGAAGGCTATTGGGCTTAGTTAGAGCATCAGTAATTGAGGAAGCCCATTGGTCTAAGTTGGGGATGACTTAATTAATATGGGCCAACCCGAGCAACTAGTTTCCCGCTTTCTTCAAAATAAAGTAAAGCAGTTCAACCGATTTGATGCTCGGGTTCCAAAACCCTAGGCGTCGCCGGAGAATGTCTACGTGGCGGATGTTTCCCGATGACCGGAATGGATTCCTATGGGATATCATCGAGCAACAGCTCCAGAACGAAGGACAATGCGATGCTCGTCGCCTCCCTTCAATGGCCGATCTATTGCTTCTAGGCAAGTCAAATAATTGCTAGAGTCAGTACATTTTTAGCATATTAATTAGCTCCATAGAATTTAGGTTGTTGAAGGTTAATAGAGAATGGGAAGAATAATGTGGAGAAGCCTTACCCACCAATGTTTCGCACTGGATTGGGGAAATCTGTTGAGCTAAAGCAGTCTTCGATTGCCAAAGCACATTCACTTCTCTGTAAAATTGACGGTACTTTATTAATTTTAGTTCCCTATCTGCTTAAGTTGCTAATGTGGATCCATGACTCTTTGAGCCTATTGGTAATGACAAAAAGCTCAATCCAATATTGCAAATTTCAAGAAGTTTTGAGTTGTGTAATTCTGGGCTGAGGGATACTATAAGAAACTTCAGCACTCAAACCAGCATAAAGCTTATATATGATAAGTCCTTTCAACAAATGTCATGCAGGCTACTTGGATGGGAAAGAAAATAGATTTGCTCCCTTGAAAACCAATGTTTGAGATTGTTAGCACTCAGAAAATCAGACACAACGCGTTTACCAAATAGCCGAATTGGCTCTTGTTTATTTCTCAATATTCTCGATGCCGTTACATAGACCCAATCCCATAGTTAAAATAATACTCCCTCTGTCCCACACTTATATTCACACTTTCTATTTTCGTCCGTCCCACATTTATGTTCACCACCCGAAAAAGGAAACTTCACATCAACTAATAATCTCAAAAGTTATCTTAATTTCAAAAATACCACTCTCACCTAACACACATAACATACTTTATAATTTATTTATTATCTAAAAATACCACAATATCTAAAAAGTCAATAAAGTTGGTCAAAAATCAACTTTTCTTAAACTCCGTATCTACAGTGCCGATGAACATAACTCCAGAACGGAGGGAGTACTTCCTGTCAAGCCACAAAAGGAAAGTTCCAATCTCACAAATATTAGATAGAATAATTGAAATAATCAATCAAGATGATTGAACCCATCAATCAAGATGATTAAAATAATCACTCAAGATGATTGAGACAATCAATCAAGATGATTAGAATGATCACGATCAAGCATAGCCGGCCGGTCGACGCCACCGGTAAACCAACAGCGGCCTGGACGATGACTCGTCCACGTTCACCGCATCCCGCTCCACATCAATTCCTTCCCTCTCAGAAACAACCTTGTCCCCAAGGTTGAACCAAGGGAACTGCCCACTAAAATCCTCCGCATCAACCCACCTAGCATCCTCCTCTGGCTACCCGCTCCACTTTACTAAGACTTGTTCAACTCCCCATTCTCTGCCCCCACCGTACGCCATACAAGCACTTTCTCCGGCTCAAAAATAGGTACCTCCGGCAGCTCTAAGGAACTCGGCTTCCACCGGGTGGTCGCCAACCACCCATTTAAGCTGCGACACATGGAACACTTGATGGATGCGGCTAGGGACGGGCAACTCCAACTTGTACGCTGTCGGCCCCCCACGAGCCACCACTTTAAATGGCCCATAAAACTTGACAGACAGCTTGTGATAAGAGCTACTCGCCACCGACAACTGCCGGTGAAGCCTCACCTTTAAGAACACCCGATCTCCAATCTCAAAATTAACTTCACGGCGGTGACAATTGGCCTCACGAATCATCCTCTCCCTTGCGCGCTCCAAGTTAGCTCGCAGACGTGCCAACATCACGTCACGACTCTCGAGCAGTTGAGCCACGGTCGCCATCTTACACTCACCTGGGAAGTACCGTTTGATCGAGGAAGAAGGCCGTCGGTATATAATTTCAAATGGCGTTGTTGAGAGTGGAATTTCACGTATTTTAGGTCTCACATTACACCGTTTTTGATAGAATGTGGCCATGATTTTGTATAAAATGACATGGTTTTCATATCTTGCATAATTAAGATGCTACTAAGGTGTTTTGTTGAGTTTTGAAGGGTAAAACATGATCAAAAGTTCAAAGTTGGAATGAGGAGTGAAAGTGAGAAGGAATGCTGAAAAATACAGTCCATGTTGCACAAATTTCTGTATTCTTATAGAAGTCCAAATTGATCATATAATATATGGTTGGAAAGCCACAGAAGAGAGGGTCGTTTTGACGTAAAGAACACCCCAATTGGATTCCAAACGAGAAAGTTATGATCAAAGTGCTAACGTCGCACATGCTGTACCGAGCAGCCACTTTGCATGACTTTTTACATATTCAAATGTTAGAGTTTCTGAGAGTTCTTTATATGAATAGAAAGCCAAGGAAAAGAGGAACGCGTGAGCATAAAAATCATTCAAATTGGAGTCCGTATGAAGAAGTTATGCTCAAAATGGTGAAGTCGCGCAGTGCAGTCTCCGCAGCTCGGGAGGCTGCTCGGCTCGAGCGGGACCAACTTTTTGCGAATTTCCAGCCGAGTTGGGTTGCTTCAGAACCTACATGACGGCCCCATTCCAACCATATGCTGCTCGGCTGGTTTGGGGGCCGCTCGGCCATGAGCTCGGCCCGAGCAAGGTGCCGAGTGGCCCAAAATCGGGCCCAGACGAGACCTGTTCGATGCAGCAGCGTATATATACCCTCAAGTCGCGATTCTGAAGCAGTTTCGATCGCGAAAAAGCCCTGCATCAGTCCTAGAAACAATTAGGGAGATCGAGACACAAATTGGAGAGAACCCATCCATAACCCATCATCAATTCACACCTCCATATCAGATTAACAACCTGATTTCATCATCCATCCACTTCCAAGAGGGTTCCAAGTGCTAATCAAGGGAGAATCGAGCAATTGGAGAGACGGAGAAGGAACGAGAGACTACGTCTACACTAGGGTTTCATAATTCCTATCTTTCTCTTTCTTTTACTTTGATTTTTGATATGAATTGCTTAGCCATGAGTGTTGCTTGTGACCTCATGGGCTAATTTTATATACAGTTCTAGGGTTTGATGGATTGATTTAATTGATTTGGGGATTTAGACCAAATATTGGGATTTTATGCAGTTGAGCTTTTGATTTTACTTATTTTATTAAGACATGCTTTTCTGCTTCGTAACGTCTTCATAATATATTCATGACATCCGCTATAATGCTTGGATTATTGTGTTAGCTTGTGTGCGTTCATGATTGGTATTGTCTATCTGTTAGGGATTAGAGTAGCTCCGCTATAAGCACTTTAATTTCATGAACTGGTAAATCAAATACTTGATTAGTTTAGTGGAACAATGCAATTAGACAATCAAGTAGGAAGTGAATAGATCCTTGTAGTAATTCCAGAAAATATCTTGTTAGTCGGGCTTATCATCCGGAGGTATTGTTGCTTGCTTTGATTAGTATCTAGGAATAAGGCTTGGTAATATTTGCGCACCTTAGGATTTAAACCAGATTATACTGTTAGCTTAGAATCGAATCATATTCGGTGGGATAACAGGGATATGTGGTGTATTTTCAGTGAAACTACATGAATGAATAATCATAAGTTTAATAACCCAAATTAATTGGTCTCTATCTGATACCTTAGAACTGTTCGTTATCTCTTGATTAGAAACTTGCTTTTATTTTTTATTGCATTTTAATTAATTCAGTTATTTATATTTCAGTAATTTAGATAATTAAATTCACAACTCTTGAAAATCGGTTACCTTATTCTGATTAAGCTAGTATAATTAGAAAATAAATAGTTAGTTGTCCCTTGGGTTCGATAATTTAACTTGGTCACTTACCGCTACAATTGATATCCTTCATACTTGGGGATTAAATTATAGTGCGCAGAAAAAGCCTATCAGGCGTCATCCCCGCTGCCGTTTGAAAAGCAGTGTTGTACCAATATTCTGCCCAAGGCAACCAACTAACCCACTTCTTAGGCTGCTCTCTCGCGAAACAACACAAGTAAGTCTCCAACACTCTATTCAAGATTTCTGTTTGCCCATCCATTTCTGGGTGGTAAGCGGACCTAAATTTAAGCTGAGTCCTAGATAATTTGAAAAGTTCCTTCCAGAACGAGCTAACGAACAGCAGGGTCACGGTCGGTGACAATGGAGTTCGAAGCCCCATGGAGGCGGATGATTTCATGCACGAAGGCATCGGCTAACGACCTCGTCGTCGGCACCTCTTTCAATGCAGCGAAATGTCCATACTTAGACAAGCGATCAACGACCACCATAATTGTACCTCGCCCCTGAGACTTCAGCAAAGCAGTGATGAAATCCATAGATACATCTTCCCAAACTGTCTCCAAAATCGGCAGTGGCTGCAGCAATCCAGCCGACGACAAGGCTTCATATTTGACTTTCTGGCAAACCAAACATCGCGCTACATATTCCTTCACTGCTTTAAACATGCCCTTCTAATACATGCTAGCCGCTAAACACCGATATGTTCGTAAGGTTCCGGCATGATCGCCAATCAAAGTGTTGTGAAATTCACGGAGTAACGTCGGAATCCACTCAGAGTTGGAGGCTAGCATAATCCTCCCCTTATAAAATAGTTTTTCCCCACGTAAATCAAACCCCACTCGACTATCAGGATTTTCCCAGAGTTCCCTCACCACTCCTTGGATGAACTCATCTTGCGATTGCTCAACTAGAACGTCATCCAGCTCACCCCAATTGTGAATGCTGAGTTCAGCAATTCACCCTCTTCCGCATGCCGAGAGAGAGAGTCAGCTGCAGAGGTTGCTACTCCTAGTCTGTACTCGATCACAAAATTATAGCCCAACAACTTCGCGATCCAAACTTTCTGCGATGGCGTCACAATCTTCTGGGAAAGAAGATGTTTTAGGCTACTATGATTTCTCCGCACCGTGAACCTGCGGCCCACAAGATATGGTCTCCAGTGCTGGACAACCAAAACCAAACCCATCATTTTGCGCTCATATATTGACTTTGTCAAAGTCCTGTCCGCCAGTGATTTGCTGTAATATGCAATCGGCCTCCCATCTTGCATGAAAACAGCGCCAATTCCCGTATCGAACGCATCACACTCAATTACAAATAGCCCTGTAAAATTGGGCATAGCAAGCAGGGGCACTGTTATCAACGCCGTTTTCAGCCGCCAAATGCTACCTCGGCCGCCTCAATCCATGCAAATGGCACAGGGGCTGATTTTTTAAGCAACACCGCCATAGATCGTGCTATTTGTCTATATTCCCGAATGAACCGGTGATAATAAATGGTCAAGCCCAGAAATCCTCTCACCTTTCGAGTGCTCCGCAGGCAAGGCCAACCCTCGACCGCTGCCACCTTTGCTGGATCCATCTCCACCCCAACTGCAAATATGATGTAGCCCAAATATTCCACCTTCGAATAACCAAACGAGCACTTTTTCTGATTTACCTTGAACTGATTAGCTTGTAGTATTTGGAAAACCTCCCTCAGGTGCTCCATGTGTTGTCCCCAAGACCTGCTATAGATTAGAATATCATCAAAGAAAATTAGAATAAACTTCCGTAAGTAAGGACGAAACAACTCATTCATGATTGCCTGGAAGGTCGCTGGCGCATTCGTCAATCCAAATGGCATCACCAAAATTCATAGTGCCCGATGTGAGTTTGGAAAGCCATTTTATTCACGTCTATCCTAGCCACCTGAATCTGATGATAACAAGAGTAGGCCCCCATGGCGCTGAGGACCCAATTGATGATCCTTCCGCGGCCGACGACGACTGGACGACGGGCCTTGGTCCAAGGCCGGGATTGACCCCAGCTGAGAAGCGGCTCTGGAATATGGGTGTTGCCCAAGTAAACCGCGCATAATCGATATCGGGGTTCGACCATCCCCTGTAACTCTAAGATTATATTCCACGTTTCTCGCCAACTCCATTGCGGTCTCCAGATCTGGCGGATGGAGTCGTAGCGAGCTTCGAACATCCTCTTCATGAAATAGCTTAGATAATGTTCATCGCTTAGTCCCAGAACTTGGCTTGCCAGTTGAATAAAAATCGTTACGTACTCCTCCATCGAATCAGTTTGTTTAACTGTGGCTAGCCGGTCAAAGGGGCTTTTCTTATAGCGTGCGTCAAATTGGCTCGTAAGGGCTTGTGCAAATTCTTTCCAGGTCATGTCAAGTTTCCGAGACCAAATCCACGAAAACCAATATAAGGCCGACTCCTTCATAGCCACCATTCATGCAGATAGATTCATCTCTCCAGGTGTTTGATACAACTCAAACTGCTGGTTGGCCCTGGCTAACCAACCGATGTGATTAGTGCTGTCGAAGGACGGAAGTGAAGGTGGGATCGATGATTTTTCCCCAAAGTCCGCGACTGTCGCACACGGCTCCAGGGCTACCGAGGATGCCTCTTCGATCACCTTCGGCCTAATTGTTGATCATGATGCCATGTTCATCGCCAGCGTCGTCACCGACATAGTCATCTCGGGTGAGTGATTCTGCAGGTCAGACCAATTATTAGCACTCAGAAAATCAGACACAACCCGTCTGCCAAATAACCGAATTGGCTCCCGTTTATTTATCAATATTCTGGATGCCTTTACATAGACTCAATCCCATAGTTAAAATAATACTTCCTATCAAGCCACAAACGGAAAGTTCCAATCTCACAAATATTAGATAGAATAATTTAAATAATCAATCAAGATGATTGAGCCCATCAATCATGATGATTAAAATAATCAATCAAGATGATTGAGCCAATCAATTAAGATGATTAGAATGATCACGATCATGCATTGCTAGCCAGCCGGCTAATGCCATCGGTAAACCAGCAGCGGCCTGGACGGCGACTTGTCCACGTCTACCGCACCTCGCTCCACATCAGAGATGAACTCACTGAAACCATCTAATGTGTTGCATTTTGGATTGCAAAGTGCACCAAAAAATGTAGTTAATATGTTGAATTCCATCTTTCAAATAGCTTCGGGCAAACCCGTCAGCATATCATTAGCTGGTCTACTTAGAGCAAAACTTTGTTAGGTATTGAGGAAAATTGTTATCAGCAACATTCACCAAAACAATCAACTTCTACAAAGCTCCTTGACTTAAGTTATTGTAATCCTACCAATGTTTTAACATCTTCCAGATTCAAGCCTGATTTTGAAGGAAGTGAATCCATGAAGTTTCTGGATTGCATGAGTATTGCTATCCAGCTTCTTGCATTTAAATTTCAAACTGGTGGAGGGAGACCCATATCAGTTTCCAACTATGCATTGCAATGAGCTAGGAGCTTGCTTGGAAACCCAGAACTTTACTCATTTCTAGATGAAGCAAATAGACATAATCAACCATTTACAGTTCTTGACGATAGAGAAAGACACGTTCATCAATCCAAAAAAATGATTTTAGATCACCGTTTCTGTGTAAAGGGATGGAAAATAGTCATAGTTCATCCGAGAATCTTACATCTCCACCTTCATCAAGTTTATACAGGAAATCGTCATTTGGCAGGACAACAGAGAGTTTACAAACTGCAAATAATTTGATCGCACAATTTGATGCTGAGCCAGAAGTCAGTAATTATAACCGGACTTACGATGGATTCACTGATAGTAAAAAGCCTCCAAGAAGTAGTTCATACTCAGAAAACATAGATTGTTTGAAAATTACAGATTGGCCGAAAATTGACTCCTTAAGAAAGCATTCAAATGTGGCATTTGTGGATAGCTCCAAATTTATGAATATAGATCATGTGGATCATATACAATATTTTGGTAAAAAGAGAAGATCTCAAAGGGTAAGTTGTGTAACTGCATTCAAGAAACCCCGGAGTTCATTTGTCACACCATAAACAAGTAATCCTCGTCAGTTACCAAAGGTGAAGTATCAAAATTTCGAGCAGCAAACACGGTTACGGTTAAGGAAAGTCTTGAGTTGCTCAAAAAAATTTGAAAATTCTCTCTAAAAATTTTACTTTCAATCGTGTGAATAAAGTGGTCCGGCTTTTAGTCACTTCTTTGCTACTCCATCCCGGTGACAAGGTACTTGGGAGCTGACTGTAATCCTCACGACTGTAGGTTCTAGGTTCTTCTTCTTGGAAAATGTTTGTCCATCTCTCTAGCCACGTGAATAGCAATCTGCCCTAGTCCAGTTCTTTATCCTCAGTCCGCTGTTACTTCCGGCGGTGGCGCCGCCAGGTGGCTAAGGTTTACGAAATTGGGGATTTATGTTCTTGGGTTTTTGATATTCTCCTTCTAGCTCTTTTGTCCTATGGGAAAGAAATCCAAGGATCCGGCCCCTCCTAAAGAGGCGAAGATGAATCTCACGGTGGATGACAAGATCGGAAAGGAAAAAAGCCACAAAATTAGGGCATCGCAGAAGGCTCTTATCTTCGAGTCTGACCATTCCCTCAAGGATGCAGCTGAGTTGAAATCTATTTGCACAGATCGAAGGAAGATGGGAACTGATGAAGGAGAGTCGGAGGTGATGTTCGTCGATAAAACAGGCTCTAAATTTGCGGGCAAGGGCCTGTTGAGGTTGATTCAACATTTTGAGAAGAGATCGGCGGCCCCCTTTCTGTGATGCAGGTAATCAACAAGTTGATGTGGGAGGTTTAGATGATGTGTCGGGATCTGTTGTGGCTGGTTCAGATAGGCGGGCCTGGTCCCATATAGTGAGCAAGCAAGGAGGAGAAAGGGTACATGAGGTTGTCGTTGATGCTCTGCCTAGAAACTTACCCGACACAACCCAAGCTGTCAGTCCTGGTGTCTAGCAGCAACAAATTATGGGCAGTCCTTGGGCCCAGCAACAGCAACCCATGGACGGTAAACAAGTAACAGGCGATGAAGACTCTCCCATGGTATCCTCGTATAAGGGGGTGGCGGTGGACCCTACACGGGGAGTACCTCTAAGGTTGATGCTATGTCAAATGGTAAGAAAACTCCTACTAAATTAAAGGAACTAATTAACTATTCAAAATTTGTCAATAATCGCCATATTGATTCGAGCCGAAAGTTGAAGTATGTACTACCAAAGGCTGATGGGACTGTGTTCTTTAATCCTAAATTTGATAACAAAAAGTCGGAGCATACATTGATTGGATATTTTTCAGGGAAGTTTCCAGGGATGCAGGCGTTACATGAGGTATGTGCTTTGTAGGGTGTTCGTTATAAAATCACTATGCATCATAGTGGCTGGATTATCTTTAACTTTCAGTCAGGGGTTGATCTAGATGATTGGCGCTATTTTCACCTAGATTTTAGTGTCTTTTTATATGTGTTTTCGTATTATTTTATCCGTATTTTATGTGTTATTTGGTTGTGTTTTGTATTTTTATTGAAATGTGTGTGAATGAGCTTAAATCTATGATTTTTACTTTTTATTGGATGCTAGATATGATAAGGAAGACGTAAGAAAAAGCGGATCTCAATTCGGAGTTGACACGAGGAAGAACGAGCCAAAACAGTGAAAGAGGAAGCAAGGCAGCAAGAACACGGGCCGTGTACGGAACACGGCCCTGTAAGAAGTGACCATGTGCGGATGCTAGAAGCACCAACTCGGCCATTCCTGTGGCTGAGTGCAGGACACGGACCGTGTGCAGAAACACGGGCCGTGCACCAAGCACGGGTCTGTCCAGAAAGTGGTGCGACAACGTCAGAAAACACAACACGGCTGCGTACGAGCCGTGTGCTGTCCAGAGCTCGCCGTTGACCAGAAGCCCTAGACACGACTCAGGCCGTGTTACAGCACACGAGCCGTGTAGGTGTCAAAACTGCTGAAATTTCCAAAAACTTCTAGAAGCTTCCCAAGGGGTATAAATACCCATTTATTCAATAATTGAGGGAGAAGATCCGAAATTCCACCCTTCTACACATACCTCACACACCATTTCTTCCATTTTCCACCATCATCTTCATCCATCTTCATCCATTCTTCATCCCTTCCATTTGGGTGTTGAAGATCTCAAGAAATCAAGAGCTAGAGTTGGAGATCCATGAGTATTGAAGATTCTCTACAAGAAATTGCTAGGGAAGATTCACATCTCTTTTGATTTTCTTTTGGATCTAAGACTATGGGTATTTGTAATGAATCATTTATGTGTTTTGTTATCTTTATCATGTTAGGCTAATCCCTCTAGTGGGATTAGGAACATGAAGAGCATATTAGATTTGTATTATCATGTGGATTAAATTGGTTTTTGATTTAATTGATGTTGATTTCTATTCATGGAGATTAATTGTCTTGATGTTGTGATGTCATGGTTTGTTATTCATAATTGATTATTGGTTTAATGGATTGTTGATCAATGAATTGATTTATGGTAATTAAATGCTATCATGATGCTCATGTATGTATTGCTTGGAGTGAGACGGAAACGACCCTCTATAGTATTAGGAAGGCATGATTATACATTGAGTTTGGGTTTGACCGAAAGGATATTTGAATTCAATGAGGGGAACCAATCCATTCGTTGGCCTTAGTACACAAAAAGGGAGAGTTTAATCTAACTAGTACCTAGATGGAAGGGGTTAATGTTGGGCTTTGATCTTAAGTGCTTTTGGGAGTCTAAAATGGATCAACAACCTTTGTAACCCGAAAGGGAGCTTAGGATACAATCGTGATCACCCTTAGTCTACATCAATTGAGTTGAATTCCTTTTGCATGATAATATGAATCGAGTGTGCTTGGATGTTTCTAATCCCATGTTTTTCCATACTTGAACTTTAGCACCTATTTTCTTTACTTGTTATTCATCTTTACTTGTCATTTCTCCTATTCGCTCTCTTATTTACTTGCTACTTGCTTAAGTTGTTAATCAATCTCAAAATCCCCTATCATCTTTACAAAAACGACATGAACATGAGCTCACGTATTTTGCTAGTCCGAACATAACTCCTTTGTGGATTGATAATTTTTCTTGGGATATACTAATACAACGATCGAGTATTCTTGCTCGTGAGTGCTACAAAAATAGGCAAACAATAGACCATGTGATGGACACGGCTCTTCACTACATCTGGCAGAGGTACCAGATGCTTGAGAGGCTTCCTCGTGCCTTCTAGTTTGATGATAGGGAAATTTCTCATGTGCCAGTGTGGATTCGATTCCTGAATTTTCCTCTCGAGTTCTGGAGTCTGGATCACATAAGCACGATGGCCTCCATGGTTGGCCGTCCTCTCAAGTTGATGTTGATGTATCTCAGGACTTACCGAATGAGATAGAGTTCCACTATCCTGTGGTAGCTTTATCCAATCGGTATTATATGAGCAGCTTCCATCGTATTGTATTGATTGTAAGAGATTTGGACATTTATCTGGTATGTGTGCCAAGGCTGAGGAAGTGGTGATAAAGGCACCACTGAAGGAGGAGAGACGAGTGGGAAAGAGGAGGATGGTTTTGAAAAGCAAAAGAAGAAAAAAAATAAAAAGAAAAAAAGGAGGAGGGTAGGATGGAAGTGAAGTCGAGAGCACAAAGTACAGTTCCAACTTCAGGGCGTTTCAAAGCACTTGAAGTACCAGAGGGCCCGTCTAGACCTAGGCGTGAAGGCAAGACTCCGATACAAGTTGATAGAGGTAAGAGCCCGCATAAGAGCCGAGAGCCCTCGGTGGTGAGCTCTTCGTCGGATGAGGATTATGAAGAGGAGGAAGAAAGTGAGAAAAGTTATGATTCTCCATCTCCTCGACATCATCATAGTGGTGGCGACAAAACACGTGCATCTGGTATTGTTATATAGGAGCCTCATACTACTGGAAAGAAGAATCCTCATTCCGGAGATAACCTCCGGACCCATCTCGTAGATGAAGATCCTCGCCTGGAATGTGCGAGGACTTGTGAATGCTCCATCGCAACATGCACTACACAGGTTAGTACGGAGTAAGGGTATGTGTGGTGGGACTAGTTGAGACTAGATTGATTGTTGATAATGCTGGGGATGTTACGAGTCGTATTGTGTCTGGTTGGAATATTGCTCACAATTTTGATATTGTTGTTGATAGTCGTATAATTGTTGCGTGGAATCCTTCTCTTGCTATGCTTGAGTCTGTGGTTATACAT
Source organism: Pogostemon cablin (assembly GCA_023678885.1). NCBI lineage: Eukaryota > Viridiplantae > Streptophyta > Magnoliopsida > Lamiales > Lamiaceae > Pogostemon > Pogostemon cablin. Next base: position 36,403,212 of record CM042951.1, read on the forward strand.
GAGTAGTGTATTTCTGGTATGGTTCATTGCTTAGTTTCTCACAGGGAATTTTTATCAGTGTTGTTTATGGTCGTAATGGTGTTTTAGATCGCCGGAGGTTGTGGGATCACCTTGTTACGACTGGCCTGAGAGTTGACATCCCTTAGCTTCTTATGGGGGATTTTTAACAGTGTCAGGCGGTCGGGTGAGCATTCTGTGGAAACTCCTTCTAATAAAAACTGGCACATAATTGATTTTGAAGAGTGTTGTGTACGGCTGGGATTGGAGGATGCCAGGTCCTAAGAGAACTAAGATGTTTTCAAAGACCAGGATGCCCTTTTCTTTACTTAGACTAATGGCACATATTGGAGTCGCATTGATAGGGTGCTCGTCAATGGGCTATGGATGGTGGATTCAGGGGTTGTAGGGGCTTAATTCTTAAAGATGGGTACTACATCTGATCATAGTCCCATGCTGGCATCTATCTCCTACTGTGAAGTGGAGAGGATTCGCCATTTGGGTAATTGAACATGTGGAGTACGAGTGAAGGTTTCTTAAGGTGGTGCAAGATTGTGTGGAATTCTGAGGTTGTGGGAACCCGACAGTTTATTGTGTGCCGCAAGCTGAAGCTCCTCAAACCTAAACTTAAACTATTAGGTAAGAGGAACTTTGGTCATATTGCAGAGAGAACGGAAAAGGGCTCGTAATGAGGTTGCTAGACTCCAGGTGGCAAGTCATGGAAACCCTGGCAATGCTGAGATGTGGAGAAGGGTGCATGGCAAGTAATGATGTTCCTCAATCAGGTTGCTCGTGGTGAGTATTTGAAGAATCAAGATAAGGCAACCAGATTCTTTCACATGATGGTTAAGTCCCATGGAAGTCAAAATTTTATCACCTCTATCTGCAATGACTCTAGGCACACCTCTTCCCGTGAGGAGGTTGTGGAGAAATTTCTTACTTTCTATAGAGGTTTATTGGGTTCTTCTAGTCAGAGGGAGGAGTGTGATTCCTCTGTTTTTGAATGGGGCACTTTACTGACAAATGAACAGAGTTTCGAGATGATCGCTCCTATCTCAGCAGAGGAAATTAAAAATATTATCTGGAGTATGAATATCAGCAAGGCACCTGGACCCGATGATTATTCTCCACCATTCTTCAAGGATGCGTGGGAGGTAGTTGGAGGAGACGTGGTTGCTGCTATTCAAAAATTATTTGACTCTAGGTGGCTTCTATGACAGATGAACTCCACAGTCATCACCCTAATACCAAAGGGTACTCACGACCCTGGTGTTAGGGATTTCCGCCCCATCTTATGTTGTAATGTGCTCTATAAGATCATCTCTAGGTCATTGTAGGATGCATTGCAGGTGTGATGGATGGTTTGGTTTCTGAGAGTTGGTTTGGTTTTTTATTTTTGAATAAATGTTAATTTATTCAAATACTCCAGAAAGGGCCTGACCCAAGTCCACTTTACAACTCACACAAAACGAACAAAAAAAAACAAACTTCTTCATAGCTAGGAAATGAAGAAATCTAGCTACATGTAATAAGATAGAGTAAACGACTCCATCAACAGTCGTACAAACACCTTCAATCAACGCTTCACAACGTGCCTTCCAGATGAAGAACACGCATCCATATAGCGCCAATGCATGTCGCGTCTTCTCTCGCACATGAATCCGATGATCCTTGTGAATCCATTTGATACCCGCCATCATCATAGTCACCATCTTATTTCACCCCACATCAGTTCTCACAAGATCCCATATCGCTTTTGCAAAATGACATCGAGAGAAGAGATGACTCTCGATTCTATTCTGCCCACACACAAAACACACTCTAACGGTCTTTCTAACCTTTTCCATCCATCTATAGTGTTCAGTCGATTCCTCACGGCCAGCCACATACAAAAAGCAAGTTTCCTCAGAACCCATGTACACCGCAACTTTTTATAAACATACTTCACCTGGCCGATATCAGTAACTCTAGAGTAGAGCTTACCAAACAACACCCGTCCCATCGCAGTACACTGAGAAATGATGTCAAATAAGTCCCCCTCTAATCGTGCACGGATTCTGTCCCTTGCCTGCAATATCTCCTTCCAAACAATAGAAGTACTCAGACTTGCCTCTATATCCCAACGGGACTCTTGAGTAAGATAGACTGAGCTGATCCACTTAACCCACAGAGTTCTCTTCTCAGAATGTACGTCCCATAATGCTCAACATAAGGCTACATCATTAAGAAGTTCAACACTTTTCAGCCCGGGGCCACCTTGCTATTTATGTATGATAACTTGCAATTGGATTTGTTTGGGTTATGACTTCACTCTCAATTAGTGTATATAAAGTTTGGACGGATGAAGTAATCAGTACCATGGAGAGAATCGAAGATTTACACCTTGAGAGTTTTCTGAAATGTGCAAATGTCCTTGTCCTCATACCATCATGGTAAGCATCAGATTTCTTTTATAATATGAAATTCATTACGCAAGTGAATGAAATTGGGCGTTGCAGGGTTATAGTACAAAATGGAGGTCGGAGTTGTACTTAGATGACTGAATTTGATTGGGGCTTTGTTAGTGTGATTGTGTGTGCTTCTGTTCTATTTAAACTTTCTTATTTCGGGTGATATGCTGAGGTTTTTGAGGCTTTAAGTCACTATAACTTTATTTAGTTGTATATAATTTGATGCTATTATATAAGTATGTAGGGCTTTGTGAGGATTGTAAGCCTTTAAGACAGAATAATTTTAAGAAACATGGCAAACAATTAATTGATTTGCTCAAAAAACATATGTCATCATTATGGACTCAACGTGACTAACAAGTACTTGAATCCATACATTATTTATTTTTGTGTCACCCAATTACCCCGACTGCATATTGTTGTTGTGCCATCAGATTTAGATGGCAGCATTGTCTGTGCAAGACGAAATGGAATACGTAACAACTTGGGTGCTTGACAATGCAATTATATTGGGATCCAACTTTTCCCTTTTGAATATTGTCTCCAGCTTTACGTACGTATCGTTTTCTTGCAGCTCCACATCTCTTCCTGTCATCAGAAGAATTTGAACTATTTGTTGAATTACTTCCTCCAAAACCAAGCAAACCTCAACTCTTTTCATGAAATTTGAACTCATGTTGAACCTTGACAATGAAATTCAATGAAATCATAAATTTATAGGAATGGATTACTGATTTTGAACTGTCACGGTGTATTGAAAGTAATTATGTTTTTAAATCTGAATGTGCGTTGAGAAATTTTGAACCGTAAGCGTACACAAATTTCAACAAACAAACCACCTAATATTTTCAAATCTGAACACAACATACTCAAATTAGGCACCCCATCTGTTTTACTTATTTTCTTCTACCATTTAAATGTTTTATTAAACTTCTGTGTACATCATTTTTAACATACTCAAGTACTTGTTATTCACATTTTACAATTTGGTTTGTCCCATAACAGTTTTCATGGTTCCTAAAATGAAAATAAAGTCAACTCCACTAACCTTTCAATACACTTAATTTTAAAAAATGCTACTCTCACCTAAAGCATATAACAAACTTTACCCTTTCTTTTTTTATTTTTTTTCTTTTTTAATTACAGAAAAATACCACACTGCTCAAAATGTGCACTTTCTTAATTTACATGCACAAAGAAAAGGATAGTACTTCTCCAGGACAGAGGGAGTAATTAGTTCCTAATACTTGTATCCATCATTTTTAGTTATTGGACATATATTTCATGATTGCTGGAATAAAAAATCTATACTCTGATGTAAACTTCCATCATATTAAGTTAAATAATAGACTTACCTAAATTCTTGATATTTCAATTGTTTGTGGTTTAAGTAATGGGCTTACCAACAAATGGCTTTCTTTTTTATTTCTGCTTTCCATTATATAAACCAGTGACTGTTAAAATGATTTAAGAATATCCATTTTCATTCATAGAAAAGGCTCTGTTTATTACATTGGCATGTAGTTAAACCTTGTATGTAATTAGGTTATAAATGGGATGTCGGTCACTTCCAAGGGGCTCAACGTCCTGATGTTGATTGCTTCCGGAGCACTTCATTTGGCTTATCCGAGACAGAGGCAAGTACATCTTCTGTAATGCTACCATTTCACTTTGTAATGTATCAAGTTATCTATGCTATAACTTCAACATATATGAGAAACTAAATAACTAATGAAGCCAACATGAAACATTGAACTAATGAAGCCAACATGAAACATTGAATCGAAAGGGCGACACAAATGGAAATCAACGGATCAATAGTATGAAAATATGAAAAATTAAAAAACAAAACAAAAAGACAGAATAATATTTAAAAACATGGCAAGCAACCAATTGACTTGGTCAAAAAACATATGTCATGGTCATGATAGTAACACTTGTCCATCAACAGCAATATGCTAACACGTACTTGCGATTCATACATTATTTATTTTGGTGTCATCCAATTACCCCGACTGCATAATGATGTTGCGGCATCAGATTTAGATGGCAGCATCATTTGTGCAAGCATCGTCTGTGCAAGACGAAATGGAATACGTAACAACTTGGCTGCTTGACAATGCAATTATATTGGGATCCAACTTTTCCCTTTTGAAAATTGCCTCCAGCTTTACGTATATATCGTTTTCTTTCAGCTCCACATGCTCTTCCTGTCATTATAAGAATTGTAACTTAAAATATTACATGTATATGTGAATAAATAAATGATTTCACTTTTACATACCTTGCTAATTTCTTGGAACCTGTCAGCCAGTTTGTCCACTTTTCCTTTCACCAACTGATACTTAAATGCCCCGGGAAACTCTTCCCTAAGTTCACGTCTAGGTAGCATGACACCATTTGTATTTGTTTCTCCTTTGGCCCATTTTCCTTTTTTTTCTATATCAACTAACACATCAATGAGAAACTTGAAGTACTTTACCGGCCAGTCTCTCATGAGCATATTGCTTTTCATTGTTTTTCAATTACTTTTACAGTAAGTCAACAACAGCTACACGAACATACCAAGTCTTATAATCTATGTCGAATAACATATACACAAATACAACAATTAAAGATTTCAAGGTACAGCACGCGCTGCATACAATGTACTCTACAAAGAATCATGCAAGAAAATTAAGCGGTTCAAATTGTTTTTCAGGCACACAGACTCCAAATATGTATCCATAAAAACAGTAATCTTCAAATTTTAATACGACGCCAACCAATATTCAAGACTATTTAAGAGTAGGGTGCATTCCGTCATGTTATTCACATAAAATTCAAGAGTAATCGGTATACGTACCTTCGAGTTCTCTATTCACTTTTCTTGTTCGCTAATCAGTTCCGTCGAACAGAGTTTTAAATTTATGTCTTGTTGCAGTATTCAGGCGTGAATAGCATAAAGTTTGAAATTAGATTACCTTCTCGTCCGCTGATCAGTTCCGTCGAACAAAGTATTAAATTTATGTCTTTGCAGTATTCAGGCATGAATTGCGTAACGTTTGAAATCATGTGGCAGTTTCAACTTATTCTCGTAAAATATGCTTATTTTTGCGTAGTGGTGGTTTGTTGAAGGGTGAAATAGATATTTCACTAGCAAGGATTAAAACTTGTTTTAGACATCCCACGGTATATATGGGATGCGTAAACCTTCATACGGGGTTTAGTGGGTGTTGGGCCGATGCTATTTCACAGGCCATAGGTATTACAGAAGTATGCTACCAAATATAGTATTAGGTGGGATACGCCATCTATCATATCTTAATAACCCTTACCAAACAAGCTGGTAGGATATGTTGGATCAAATTTTTACTGATAAGGTAGATTAGATATTTATTATTCACATTATTTTTGAAGATTGCGCTAATCATTTATTTGGATTATCTACATACTTTATGGACAATATTTTCGATCTATTCGTTGATGTAATTGAAGGTAAGATTAAAATTTACGTGTTCCCGAGGATATCGTACTCCCAAATCCTTATTAAATTTTATATCTTTTTATATAAGAAATTATACAGATTTTATGAGAAAATAATTAAATTTTTAATCAAATATTTATATTATTCATTAGAGTTGTTAAAAAGCTCGAAAACCACAACCCAACACGATTAACCCTAACAAAATTAGGGTTAGGGCTGAGAAATTTAGGCCCGATTAAAATCTAAGCTTTTTGGCCCGAACCGATTATCTCATGGGTTAATAGGGCTGGTCCGCGAGTTAACTGGGCTAACCCGTAGGGCTGGAAGTTATAATTATCATTATTTTTAATTTATCTTAACACCCATAACCTATATATCAACCATCCCCTTCCCACTCTATCCACAATCTATTGTGGGACAAACTCTGATCATCCTTTAATTTTGATGTATTTTTTATTCATTCTCTCGCTTTAACCCATCATTTTTTAATAAATAAAATAATACTTAAATAATATTATTAGAATTAATTTAATTATAACAAATTCTATTAATTTATATGTTTTAACAATATTTTGTATGTATTAATTTTAATTTTCTCAAATTCTAAATAATGTATTAATTAATTTTGAATTTGTTATATTATTTATAACAAATTTAAATGTATAATTTTTTAATATTTATTATCGTATAGTTCGCTGACCCAGCCCGTTTAGCTTGAAACCCGTTAAGGCTAGCCTTAATGGGTTATGGCTGATTCATTTAACATCTCTAGAATATTTATATTTCAGTAAAAAAATTATTTTATTAATTAAAGTATATATCATTTGAAATAAAATATTATATTATATTCTTATAGATCTTATGTACCCGATACAATATAAAATATATAATTTAAAATAAAATATTATATTCTTATACAACCGATACAACAGGAATATAAAAAACTGACTCTTATAATAGGGCAAAATAAGGGTTACAAAATTAAGATTGAAGATATTATAACCAACCCTTACCATTTACAGGGAGTCGCATTTGCATCTGCTTGTGATCATTACACGCTACACACTTATAAATAGAAGTAGAATCGCATAGGGATGTAACCAAATCAAATCGTTCGCGAACTATTCGAGTCTCGGTTTGATTAAATGTTCGTTCGAACTCGTTCGTTAACCTTAACGAGCCAAACCAAACTTGAATTTTGGGTTCGAATAGTTTATCAAACCAAACTCAAGCCTAAGTGTGTTCGGCTCGAAAGCTTGCGAACATATTCGTTTATAGGCTCGTTAATGGCTCGCAAACGCGTTCGTAAATTTTATAGTTATTCTTTAGAATTATATATTATTATTTATTTATTAATATTCAATAATTAAATATTTTATATTAAATCACACAAATATGATAATAACTTAAGTGATTATTTAAATATTTAAATACTTTTTACCGTTTATAATTATATTTTGTTAGTTTGTTTATTTAATATTATGAATAACATTAAATGTTTATAAATAAAACATTATTTTAATATCCAGGTACAAAATTATTTAAATGTTCATGAAAATATATTCATAAACAAGTTACTTTATGTGTTCGTGAACATATTTGCGAGTCTTAACAAATAGTTTGAATTCGAGCTCGAGTTCGATATTTTTTCTTGACGAGTTCGAGCTCGGGCTCGAATTCGATAATTTCTTAACAAACGATCCTCAAACATACTAGTGTTCGACTCGGCTCGGTTCGATTACATCCCTACGCATCTGTATTATGAGGACACGTTATAGAGAAAAGGAAAATCGGGAAAAACAGAATTCGAGAATTTTCTGCCCCTAATTCTTCGACCCAAACGTCAATTTTGAACCTTTTGAATCCTCCCTATAATCTAGGGTTCCTCTTTTCACTCAGGACATTTAGTAATCTGCATCTAGATTTTCCCTGTACGGACTACATTCGTTGTTTTTCTGATCCTCCGTGAGTTTGAGTTTTTTGATTCTTGTAAATGTTGAAATTTCTAGGTTTTATTGTTCAAATTGGGCTGATTTGATAACTGGATTGCGTGGATTATTTGGATTGGTGACGCAGTGTAGATCATGACGATCCCAGATTCATCGGGCTATCGCTACATGATGGAGAATGGATCAATAGAATTGCCATGCAAGCCGGAGGAGGAGAGAAGGATTGTTCAGGAGTTGACCACCAAGGCTGAATCCAATTTGCAAGAAGGGAATATGTACTATGTTATTTCAAGCCGGTAAGATGTTCTCTTTTTTTCTTGATTGTTTCATGTAATCGATTAAGTAATTCTTTTTAAGTCTTACCGGATTTTAACAGTTCTTGTTTACTTGGCGTGATATTTGGCCCAGCCATGTTCTTTATTTTGGGTTAAGGACTAGTCTGTGTTTGGACTTCAAGTACTTTTGGTTGGAGATTCTCTGTTTCATTATGTGAATCTGAATGACATGTGAATATAAATTGGGGTTTTCCAGGGTATATGGTTAGCATTTCACTTAAAAGTATGTCATTCTCTGTAGAACATCTTATCCATTTAAGTAGGGCTGCCCAGATACTTTTCAGACAATTTAGATGGCACTGCCAATTGACTTGTGAATTCCGTATATTCTATGTTTGGAATTTTGGCTCAGTGTGTGTGTGCCATTTCCCACCATGGATTGTGTTTATAATTAAGTAGAAAAGCCGTTGTCTAGGTTTGTTTGAATCTCACATCTTTTGTTCGCGTATGAAAGGGAGAAGGATATTCAATTCCTTGACTGTGGGGTACAAAAAAATGGTTTCGCACTGTCAATTTGTGGTGGATCTTCTTCTACCCTATAAATTCTCTGCCTATACTTTCAATAATAGGGCCAAACTATGTTCTATCGTATTGGTAATTCTATGAATATGCTTGACAATTGATGCTCTGGCAAATTGAAGAATGTCCTCCCCAATTATTTTCTGTAGATATTTCAATTTTACATCGCAATCTATTAGTGAAGGTACCTTACAATCGCATTCGAACTCAATCTACCATGAATTATGATTTTTGTAGTAATTTTATTGTAAATTCAAAGCTTCAATCATCATGCTTCTACTGATCATTTTGCATTCTCGTTGCACCTGCTCATAAGATGTCATCCATACTCTCTAATAGTTAACCCTTCTAAGTGGTCCACCTTTGAAAATGTTCAAATCTGAGTTTTGATTACAGTCTAGCAGTCCCTCGTGTTGATACATTCCTGCACAATTTTTCATCTAAAAGATCCTTCCTCTTGTCCTTTTTCTTACTGTGTAGTATCATCTCCATGAACACTTTATAAGAATGAGAATTTGTTGCAAGCCAACTTTTTCAAACAGGCTGATTTCCAAATTTCTAAAGCAAGATGACAAAAAGGAGCATGACTTCCTTTTGCCAAATTTCCCTTTGCCCAATGGCACCACTGGTTTTATTTTTTTCGTTAGAGCTTAATTCTGGTTTTAAATAGAAGTTATGGATGTGTTGTTAGACAATCTTATGCTTATGTTGCCTTTTGACTTCTCTTACAGATGGTTCACAGCCTGGCAGAGGTACACTGGGCAAAGGGAAGGTGCTCATCTATTTGGAGAATATCCCAATGATACTCTAGACTTACCATCTACAGATGATAGGCCTGGGGTGATTGATAACAGTGATATTATTGCAAATGGAGAAGATGATAAGGATGATAACCCTCAGCTTCATAGAACATTGGAAGAAGGACGTGATTTTGTATTAGTTCCACAAGAAGTGTGGGAGATGCTTACAAAGTGGTAACCATTCCGACTCTTCTGGAACCTTATATTTTCCACGTTTACAACAAAAGTGCCATTGGTACATTAGATAAGGACTCAGTTTTAAGTGCTGAATTGTGGATTTAGATATAGTATTTTTGTGAACTTTATTTTTTGCATTTTTTCATTTTTTCTCAAAACAGGAGACGAGAAATTCTGAAGAATTGTTCGCAGTAACATGTTTTTGAGTGATCTGAACAAATCCTTTTTTTTTTTTTTGTCATGTAGCCTTCTTTTACAGGATTTTGTTGTGGATACATTTCTGATCTACGGATCTTTTATTGGGTGAATATCTTATCTCTTGGTCTGCAGGTACAAAGGAGGGCCAGCATTGCCACGGAAGATGATTTCTGTTGGGGACCAACAGAAGCAATTTTCTGTGGAGGTTTTCCCTCTGTCTCTCACACTAATCGACTCCAGAGACCAGAGTGAAGTGGTGATAAGACTTAGTAAAAAGGTGTCATTTCTTATGTATTGCATGATTAGTTAGTGAGAAAAACAATTCATTTGAACACTTATACTTCCCAACTGTCTGCAATGGATGTATTGGCCAGTAATATCTTTCAAGCATGTTTTACAACTTTCTTTGGTGCATGCATTTAGTCCTATGCCAAATATCCACGCATCTCCCTTTTCCTTCTGTCTCATTATCATATCATAATGTGCAGTATGCACTTGCTTTAGTTGAAGCCTTATAAAATGTCCATTTTAGTTGCATACATGTGGGCAAAACACTTAGTTTTTTCTCAGAATTGGGGCTGGAGTTTGATAAACACGTGTCTATAAGATAGAGATATGCCTATTGTGGCCCTATAATTTTTCTATCATTGAGTCTTGAGTTTAGTGAAGTGTGTGAAGTTCTCATCAATTTATTTATTCTTGGTTTCTGAAACTATACATGAATGAGCTTTGATGTATTGCACAAAGAAATATGCATATATTTACCTAAGGATGTTTATGATGATATTGTATTATTGTTATAAAGCATTCTTTTGGGATATTATCTGAAATAGTTAATAACATTCTATCTAATTTGGTACTCCAGGCTTCTTTAAGTGACCTTTGTGTAAAAGTGTGTCAACTTAAAAGTTTGCAACCAGAAAAGGTATGTTTGTTTGCAAAATTATTCATTCTTACATGGAAATATTTTGAAAAGATGATGATTGTCATTCTTCACTTTCTGATATTTTACAGGCACGAATTTGGGACTTTTTTAATAAGCGGAAGCATACTGTATTAATTTCTTCGAGTCAAACACTTGAGGAGTTGAATTTACAGATGGATCAAGATGTAGGCTCATTTTTCCTTGTTAAAATTGGCATAAGTGATAAGCTTTCTTCTCCTTTAGATTTATTTATAGCGTTTTCTAATTTATATTTAAAATGTGGCTCGATTTTACATTTCCTTTGCACATTTTATTTGTGAAAGGTGTCTTCAAGAATGAACTTAATTACTCCCTTCGTCCCACTAATTACTTCACGCTTTCCATGCATCCCAAAACTTATGCACACTTCAAAAATAGTAATCCATACAATATTGGCTCCCTTACAATACCACAATACTAAAAATTTGCCACCCACTTTTTACACACAACCCAACAACTTTGTACACTTTTCTCATTAAATTACCCAAAATATCCCTCATTTTTCTTACTTTGTACACTCGAAAAGAATTTTTTCTTAAAGTCCGCTCTCAAGAATACGTGTGCAAATTGGTGGGGCTGAGGGATTATATCATTATAAATTTATAGTGATGAAGAATGAATGTCTTTTTATACTTTGGTGGGCTGGAAGTATTGGATTTTTGTGTTTGTAAACTCACGTATTTTTCTTTCCCAGAGATGGAGAAAAGAGTTTCAGGATTGCTATCTGAATGTTGTTGATGCAAATTAGATTTGAATTAGTAGAACTAAACTGTGACATACCTTGTGAGATAATTGTTTATTTTCCTAGTTAATAGTGTGAGGCACAATGGGCATAGAGGAAAGCACTCTACTGCAGGCAAGAGATGTGCAGTTTATTTGAAGCACACACCTCGTAGCAGCTATTTAACATTTGAATCACTCATTAATGGCACTCTTCAGCTGTTTATTTTTCACCCCATCCCGAAAACAAGTTTCTAGGAGTTGTAAATATCATAAAAACCTAACTTGTATGTCTGAAACCATTGAGGATTTCTTTCATTCAAAACAATAAATTACGTTTGGGAAGTAACTTCATTAATCTCCACCTATTCATCACCATCTAGCAAAACAATATGATTACCAACAGCTGCTTCCCTTCCACAGCTTGACCACCACAGCTGCTTAAGACTTAAGCTGCTTCTATCTAGTCGCACGGCTAAATTTCTACTCTTCACCTTATTTTTCTTCTCTTCTGCACGTGTCATGCAACCTTATGCTTAGACACCTGCATTTCAGGTTTTTTACATTTTGAAGGATCTATCCAATTATTTGGCATATATTTAATTAAATACATCCTTTTGCACCCAAATGGCAGCTTGGCATGCCTCTCGCCTTGGTCAGCAGCGGCCTCTTATGCACCTCTTTAAACAATGGATTAAATGTGCAAACGCTCTTTAAGCATCTCTAGCATTTGTGTCCAATATGATTATCTTATGTAATTCCCTTCATAGATTGTGGAGGCCTACTATCTTAACGTATACCTCTTTTTTATATGATTAGGCTTTCTTTAAAATCCTAGCAATTTATAAATTAAACATTGTGTGGCGTGTTGTTTCTGAATTTCTTTCCTCTCCTTGCAGATTCTTCTTGAGGTGCCAATTGATGGTTTTGGAATGGATTCAACCGGAAATGGCTTAGCATTGGTTCCGGTGGAGCCTTTAAGATCACCTTTTTCTATTGCTGGTGGCCCAACTATGTCTAATGGGAATTCAACTGGTTATAGCTCCATTATATACCAGCGAAATACATCTACTTCCTCATATGGAGATATGGAAGATGGAGATGATGGTATTAAGCCCATGTCTAGAGGAGATATAGGAGGTTTGGCAGGATTGCAAAATTTGGGCAACACTTGCTTCATGAATAGTTCTCTGCAGTGTTTGGGTCATACAACACCCCTGGTTGAGTACTTCCTGCAAGATTACAGTGATGAGATCAACAGACAAAACCCTTTAGGAATGCATGTAATGCTTCGTTCCATCTGTAGTGTTAGCTTCTATGAACAGGTATCCTAATGATTATATTAATGTTACAGGGAGAGCTTGCTGTTGCATTTGGTGAATTGTTGAGAAAACTCTGGTCCTCTGGTCGAACTCCAGTTGCTCCTCGTGCATTTAAGGGGAAACTTGCTCGTTTTGCTCCCCAGTTTAGTGGGTATAACCAGCATGATTCGCAGGTTTGTTTTATACCTGAATAGAAATTGAGTTTCACATCTCTCACTTATATTTGCAGTTTTGATTAACCTACTTTTTTGACATGTTATTTTGACAAGAACAAACCCATTTGCTCTTGTGTCCTGTTGATTGCATTGAGGAAAACTTGATGAGTTAGAAGATCATTCACTTAAGCTCTATAATATGAGCATGGATTGATGTGTTTAAATCTGCTTCTTGGTGTATTGTGGTTCTTCATTTTCTACTTTAATACATTTTCATTTTTGTGGCTGTTATATTATAAGGTCTTATATGATGAATGCCTTTTTGTTCAATTTCTCTTATATGAATTTAGAAGCAAGCAGAATTGCCTAGTGGCACAAGAACGAAACTTGTGTTCGGTCTTCCTGCTTGGTTTCTGGATGTGTATCTGACTGGCATTTACTAAGCCAGATACAGAAGTGAACAAATTTAGATGGATCATGGATGACATATATTTTGTCCTCAGGAACTCCTGGCCTTTCTGCTCGATGGGCTGCACGAAGATTTAAATCGTGTTAAGCAGAAACCATATTTTGAAACTAAGGATTCTGATGGACGACCCGATGAAGAAGTTGCAGATGAGTTTTGGAGTTATCACAAGGCCAGAAATGATTCAGTAATTGTTGATATTTGCCAGGTAATTAACTCTGTCCATGTATTTTTCTAAAATATATTACAATAATCTCACTTCTCTACACATTACAAACTATTTGAGCATGCAGAGGTATTTATTATATTTGATAAGGATACATTTACAAAAATATATCCAAGCAAATAAAATCCTCTTAACTGGAAAACCTACCTCAACCCAAGTAAGAGCAGAAGAGGAGGATAATAGATTCTTTAAAAATAGGGAGAAAAACAAGTTTCTTCAACCAGGAGCACTTTTCTTTTTTGTCTGTGACTGCTTGCACCTCCAACAATGGATCTGTGATTATTGCACTCTCTCAAAAACAAGGAAGGAAACACCATTGACACTGTAAATCCACCATAAATGGAAAAAAATAGCAAATGGTTCTAGGAAATCTCATAAAGAGAAGAAAACCATTAAAAGGTATAAGGAACACTCCGGTCTAGAAAAAATTTATACTATAAGGAAGAGAAAGTGCGAGGCATGGAGTAATAAAGAAGAAATAAAAATAAAAACCTAAAAGACTGAGAGGGAGGCGGGATCAAATTGGAGATATCAGTGATAAGAAACTGACGACCCAACAATAGATCCCGCTGCAATCCAACTAAAACAACAGACTGTGGATTAAACAAAAAAAGAAGCAAGAAAAAATAAGATCAAAGAGAAGAATAAATAAAGAAAAGATGAAAAAAGTAAAACAGCAGTGGAGCATTTAAGTTGGCCACACCCATAAAAAAGGAAGAAAGAAGTATGAAGCAAATATCTGGAATAGGAAAAGTTTTGATATCATATTTGTTGTGATGGGTTCTCTGTATTGTCATTTTAAATCTTTTTATTTTTTTAAGCTATTTGTTTAAATTTTTCCTTATAGCTGGGTTTCTTTAATTTTTGCTGTTCTTATATGACTGGAATAACCTCATGAGGTCATTATTTCTTTATTTTGAAAGAGATGTGTTAGTCATCTTATCCGTTACAGTAAAGAAGGTTTTCACATATCTACAGTTGTTGGAAAGTGATCTATTATGAACATCTATTTTGATATTCTACAGAAATATACAACACTTCAATTTTTCTGAGTTATTGTTTTGGTGGGATCTGTTTAATGGTGGTCAATTTTGACAGGGTCAATACAAATCGACATTGGTTTGCCCTGTCTGTGACAAGATTTCAATAACATTTGATCCCTTCATGTATCTCTCCTTGCCTCTTCCTTCAACAGCCACTAGGGCAATGACTATAACAGTGATATATGGCGATGGAAGTGGCCTTCCTATGCCCTTTACAGTTACTGTTCTGAAGCAAGGATGCTGCAAGGATCTTAACCAGGCTTTGGGTACTGCATGCTGCTTACGAAGTGATGAGTACTTGCTCCTTGCTGAGGTTATATTATTTGCAATTATATTAGTTGATGATTGTATGTTAGTTTTTGCATGAAAATTTTTACCCAGTTGATCTCAGCACTTGAATTTCCTTTGATACAGGTCTATGAACATCGGATATATCGGTACTTGGAAAATCCATCGGAGCCTTTGGCTAACATTAAGGATGATGAACATATAGTTGCCTACAGGCTCCCCAAAAGGGATTCAGATTTAACAAGACTAGAGATATGCCATCGTTACCAGGAAATGTGAGTCTTCTTTATGCCTGCAAATTTATTTGGAAATTTGAAAATATCCTTCTTTTTGTGACATATAGGTTTTGGTTGGTTAGCTGATTATTAATTTTTTGTATTTATTTAAAGTTCATAAATGTTCTCAACTTTGGCCACGTTTACTTTGGGTAATGAGATAATTAAGTCCCAAGATAAAGTTATGGGATATGGACTAATTATATCTCATGTTCAGCTTTTACTTTGGAAGACAAATCCACTCCCCTAAATCAAATCTCTTTTTATTTGATTGGATTATTCGAGAGGTTCGGGTAGATGAAATAATCATCCTATGCCAGCCAGGATCCATATTGCCAGTTTGAGGGCTTTTTTGATATTTCACTAGAATGATTATTTTATCACATCATTAAAGACGTAGCACATCAGTCAATTAGTGAGAAAATTTGAAAATAACTCCGGGCTTGAGGAAAAAAATTACTTTGGATCAGTTCAAGCAATTGTCTGATAAACTTGTACTAACTTAATAGTATCACAAGCCCACTCTTACAAAGTAAATGAGGCCTTTGGAAATTAAATATGAAAACTGAACTTGAGAAAACTTTCTGCTCCAGTGAAAGGAAGCTGTTCCTTACCCCATTAGTTACTGTATTGGAGGACCCACAATCTGGAGTAGATATTGATCTTGCTGTTAACAGAATGCTGTCCCCCCTAAGGAGGAAAGCTTTTCTCCCTTCAACAATGAATCATAGTAGTGGAGAAAATGGCTCTGCCTTAAACATCATGGAGCAAATGGATATCTCAGGCACCCAGTTGGGACCCACAGATCCATTAGAAGACTCAGAACCAGAAGGAATGTCAAGCAGGGAGTTGTCATTTCGGCTTTGCATTACTGATGACAAGGGTTTTGGCTGTCGACCAATAGTAAAGGATTCACCCATAAAACCTGCTCGTATAGTGAACGTCATGCTGGACTGGACTAATAAAGAGCATGATCTATATGACTCCAGCTACTTAAAGGATCTTCCTGAGGTTCACAAGTCTGGAATTCTTGCAAAGAAAACTAAGCAGGAAGCAATCTCTCTGTTTTCATGTTTGGATGCATTTCTGAAAGAGGAGCCCTTAGGCCCTGATGATATGTGGTATAGTTAAATGTCTCGTAACATTTCAGTTTCTGTTGACATCTCATAACATTCTGATTTCTATTTACCTCATATCACATTCTGTTATACTTGAATACAGGTATTGTCCTCGATGCAAGGAACATAGGCAAGCAACTAAAAAGCTAGATTTGTGGAGGTTACCAGATATACTTGTCTTTCACTTGAAACGATTCTCATATAGTAGATGGCTGAAAAATAAACTCGACACATTTGTTAATTTTCCTATCCATAACCTTGATCTGAGCAAATATGTGAAGAGTAAGGATGCATCTGAAGGCTCGCATGTTTATGAGTTGTATGCCATCAGTAATCATTATGGGGGTCTTGGTGGCGGACACTATTCAGCTTACTGCAAGGTAATTGCGTGAGCTGTAGTCAATTTTTCATTCATGATATTGCTTGTAATCAAGCATCTGGAATCAAAATGAAGTTGGTCATATACCCGTTTCAACTTCCAATATTTGAGCCCTTGTATCATTGCCAAAGTTGTTTTAATTGATTTTTCTCTTGCAGTTGAACGTTGACAACAGCTGGTATCATTTTGATGATTCTCATGTTTCATCTGTTAGCGAGTCTGAAATCAAATCATCTGCTGCGTACGTTCTTTTCTACCAACGTGTGAGAAAACCCACGGACAACGGTAAGGTGGGAGAGGCATCAGATTGTCATAGATCCTTTTGAGTTATGTTGGATGTTAGATTGCGCGTTAGTAGTCAAGCGAATGCTGATGGGAAGCATTGCATTTTCTCCCGTACACATAATCGCCAAAGGGTGTAAAGAGGATGGACCGTAGGAGCGGATGACCTAGGTTTAGAATTTGTAGGCCAAGAAAAACAGGCCCTGTATTCTTTGATTGCCATGATATTTTTGCCAGGAAAATTTTGATTGGGATCAAAGTCCAAAAGCAACTGGTCTTTGTGTTTGGGATGTGTTTGGTTGGTTGGTTTTTCACATTCTTTTCTGCTTTCCTTTGGCACCCAATTCAATAATACAGTTAGTGTGTGCATGATACAGAAAAGCTTAATTATCAAAATAACATGATGCAATTTTCTTGAGCAGTTGGTTTGGATGACTAATGGACGATTATTAACCAATTATCAGTTGGATCATTTAGTAGGAAGTATCAGCTTCACAAATCACATTGGGCAGTTATATTGATCTTTTGGAGGCCATTTGGTAGCTTAATATAAGCCTCAAAACACTAGAGTGGTCAGATTACATGACTAAAAATAGGATAAATTGCAAACATTGCCCAAACTCAATCATTTGTAATCTATAATCGACTCAATCATTTATCTATAATCGACTCATGTATAATTGATAATTGTTTATTCTTTTTTCATATGAATACCTAATGTATTGAAGAGTTAGAACAAACTTTTAATATTGTATGAATCATTTATCAAGATGAAGTTATTAATTTCCATACAAAACATCCAAAACATCTTTTAAGTGAGTTTGGAACATGATCCAATCAAAAATCCAGCTAATTAGATCAAGTTTTATTCATTACAATATATTCCAACGGTCAATGGATTTGACTAGGGGTGGCAATTCGTGTTAACGGGTTGGGTTTCGTGTCGACACGATAGTGACACGACATGATAAGGGCAAACCCGAACACGACACGATAAGGATTCGTTCCAACACGACACGAACATGAAAAATAACTGGTTGACACGACACGACACGATAACAACACGATAAGAAAATAAAAAATAAAAAATAAATAAAAAATACTAATTAAAATAAATAAAATTTTAAATTAATATATTTTAAAATTATTATTAAATATTTTTATTATATATTTTTATAATTTTATATTTATATTGGGTTGTTAACAGGTTATTAGGTTGTTAACGGGTTAATGGGTCATCTGTTAATATTAATCGTGTTTAACGGGTTGACACGAACCCGACACGAACACGACACGAAATTTTCGTGTCCTTATTGGGTTGACACGATAATGACACGAACCCAATAAGATCAAACACTAACCCGCAATTATCGTGTCGTGCTCGTGTCGTGCTATCGTGTCGTGTCGGGAATTGCCACCCCTAGATTTGACACATTTCTTTTTTATTCGTCCCACAAAGTGTTCACACTTCTTTTTTTTTTTTACTAAAATTGGTAAAATACATATAATAATACTCCGTTTCTATGCACATTACAATATAATACCAATTTTTTCACACATTCTAATAACTTTATACATTTTTTAAATTAAATTAACTAAAATATTTCTTCTTCATTTTTTATACACAAAAAAAAATTCTCTTAAAATCCGCACACAAAAATGCGTGAAATACATTCTGAGACGGAGGGAATATATATATATATATATATATATATATATATATATATATATATATATATATATATATATATATATATATATATATATATATATATATATATATATATATATATATTCTTAGTCAAATGCTTCTGCTACCCCAAATCCTCAACACCTGAAATATTTATAGGATTCTTGAGTTAAAAGATTTAGAAAGAAATAACAATTTTTTTTTTTAATATAAAACGTCGTTCAAATTGCAAAAAAGTAATTTTCAGTAAAAGAAATTAAGCAATTATTCAATTATTATGTTGCCCAATACTAATTAGCTTTATCATATTTTAATTGCTGGGGTCTACTGGTTCTAATTTTCATCCCAATTCATATTACGAATGTTAGTTTAAAGTTGAGATTGAACTTTTTTGTTGATCATTTTGGGAATATTTATAGCTGGATTATGTTGACTAATTATTGATCGAGCAAAAGACAAGAATTAAATGGATGGTAAAAGTTATATATATGATGAGGCTCGTAACGTGTTTGTAGGGTGTGAAGCTACAATGCAATGTCATGTATGCTATAGTAGTGTAATAAAACGTGTGTTGGGTTACGAGTGCAAGGGGCTATGTATTGCGTTCATGCTTCAATTACAAGAACCATTTGCATTAAATCAGAAATATTGAAAAACCATCTAATCACAGAAATCTTACACTAAAAAAAATTATTTTTTAGTAACCGAATTTACCAACAGAATTCAATCAGTTGATAATTATCAATGGATTACCAACAAAAATGAAAATTTTGTTTTAGCAACGGAATGCCACGGATTTATTCTCTATTTTAGCAACGGATTTCAATCCATTTAATAGCATGATTAGTGGACAACGTGATTAGCTAATAGCGTGATTAACGTATACAGATTTCTATCAAATATTTAATTAATTCTTTCCTTGTACATAACATGTATCCGTTGTATCTCTCCTATATATAGTGCATATTTTCTTCACCAAATTTAAGGTGAATCAAATATTGGTTCTCACATGGTATCAGCAGAATCCTGGGAATTATAATACAGACGTCTATTTTTTTCTCTTCACCACGCAGTTCCACATCATCTCTTTTTCTCAAATTCTATTATAGTTCCACATCATCTCTATTTCTCCAATTCTTTCATCGTTATCCCTCATGGCCACCGAAACTATCCCTCTTGCAACACTTCTTCACATGACCACAATTCGACTTGCATCATCAAATTACCTCATCTGGAAAAATCAGATGACTCTCATTCTTCGCTGCGACGGGCTGCTCCCAATCGCAGATGGCAGTGAATCTGTCCCTTCAGAAAAAATTGAAGATGCCAACGACGTAGAAGCACCAAATCCAAACTTCACGGCCTGGTCTCGCCGCCATGATCATTGTCTAAGCCTCATTCTCGCCTCATTAACTGAAGAATCAATGACTGAAATTTTGGGTCTTGACACTATTCGAGATATCTGGATTGCATTAGAACGATCCTTCTGTCTGTCAACCGAGTCTCGCACACATCAGTTGCGTGACGAGCTCCAATTTCTGAAGCGAGGGTCAACCTCTGTCACTGAATTTGCTCGCAAATTCAATATATTATGCCACCAACTTGCAGTCATTGGAAGCCCCGTCAACGACTCCGACAAAATTTGCTGGTTTTTAAGGGGCCTTGGCCCAACTTCAAAACCTTCACTGATGTTCGTCTAGCGATTTCCCCCACACCCAACATCAATGATCTGATCTCTCAAGCATGAGATCATGAGCTACGCAACATCATCACTTCCGATGCGTCTGAAACTCCTCAAGCTGCCTTTCACAGCAACTCGCGTCAATCCCATGGCAATCATTCCGAAAATCACTGTTGGACCACTGGCAACAACAACACTTCTCAAGGACACACCAATTCTAGTCGTCCCTATAGTAGTCCAAACTCCAATTTTCAGGGTTGTGGTGGTAGGCGTTCAGGGAATAACAGTTCCAATAATTCCTCAAAGATGCACAACAACGACCAGTCTCGCCTCCATTACACCCCTCACTGCCAAATTTGTATGAGGCCACACTACGCACCTGACTGGACGGGACGCTATGAAGATCAGTCTACTCAAGCAAACATAGCCGAGGCCTTTCAAAGTCAATGCAATGTTGCTGACGTTTCTCATTCCGATTGGTTTGTAGACACAGACGCGTCCGCACATATGACTGCCTCTCCATCCAATCTTGATGCGATCGTTTCCTATACGGGTAATAGTTCTGTCACCGTTGATAACGGTACTTGCCTTCCTATTTCTCATTCGGATTCTCGCATTGTGAATAATTTACCACTTCTAGACGTTCTAGTTGTGCCCCATATAACTAAAAATTTACTCTCTATAAGCAAGTTGACAAATGATTTGGATGTTAATATTCTATTCACTAACCATTTCTTCCTTGTTTAGAATCGCCGCACAAAGGAAATAGTGGCAAAAGGCAGGTGTAGAGATGGTCTATATGTTTTGGAATAAGGGTCGCCTACTTTGATTGCTGATTTACATTCTGCAAGAACACATTCCTCTTTTAGCATATGGCATTCTCGTTTAGGCCATGCATCTTTTAATGTTATTAAATTGCTGAATAATATGGGACATTTACGTGTTAATTCTATTTTACCTAGTCCTTCTATTTGTGAATCTTGCCAACTTACTAAGAGTAAGAAATTACCCTTCGCATTGAACGAAAAACGTGCATCCCATGTTTTGGATTTGGTACATTGTGATTTGTGGGGACCTGCCCCAGTTACTTCCTTATCTGGTTTTAAATACTATGCATTGTTTGTTGATGATTATTCTAGGTTCAGTTGGTTATATCCTATGTGTGCGAAGTCGGATTTTTATGATGTTCTTACATGTTTTTATGCACTTGTCACCACACAATTTAGCACTTCTGTTAAGATTTTTCAATCTGATGGAGGCACTGAATTCACTAGTAACAAAGTGTAATCTTTTTTCTTTTTCAAAGGCACTCTTCATCATGTTTCTTGTCCATACACTCCTCAACAAAATAGGCGTGCTGAACGTAAATACCGTCATATTACTAAAACTGGATTATCTTTATTATTTCATGCACATGTACCGGTTCTGTATTGGGTAGATGCTTTTTCAACTGCTATATACATCATTAATCGATTGCCTTCTGCTTTGTTAGCTAACAAATCTCCTTTCGAGCTCTTGTTCCATTCCTGACTACGGCTCATTTAAGGTGTTCGTCTGTTGTGTATTTCCTTACTTAAAGAATTATGCTCCTCATAAACTGACACCTCGTAGCTCCCCTTGCATTTTCTTGGGCTATAGTAGTATTCATAAAGGCTTTAAGTATCTTGATCCTGCTAATAATCATATCTACATCACGCGACATGCACAGTTTGATGAATCTATATTTCCTTTCTCCAATACTAATCAGTTATCTTTTTCTAGCACATTGGATTATTCTCATTTCTTGGATGTTCAAGGTTCACCATTACCTTTACAAAGGTCATTTGACACTCAACATTTATCATCGGACTCTCTTATTTTACAACATGACTCTCGTCCATGTTCTGTTTGTCATGATCATTCTGATGATCCGCTTCCACAACCACTTGAGAATACACCGCCTGACACTCCATTGTCACCAGTAACTTCGGCCACAGAATCTCCACCACCGGTTGTTCTGCCTTATCAACCACATCCTACGATCGTTGGACATCCCATGCAAACTCGATCTAAATCAGAAATCTTTAAACCAAAGTATCCTATTAATATAGCCTCAACTGTGTTACTCACTTCTCTTTCTCTTTCTGCAGAACCTCGAGGATTTAAAAGTGCCGCCAAGTCACCTCATTTGCTCACCGCTATGCAGGAAGAGATTGGAGCACTTCACTTATACCAAACTTGGGACCTTGTACCTCAGCCCCATGATGACAATATAGTTGGTTCAAAATGGGTTTTTCGCACAAAATATAAGTCTGATGGCACTACTGAGAGGTATAAGGCTTACCTTGTCGCTCAAGGGTTCACTCAAATACCCGGGTTTGACTTTACACACTTTCAGTCCCGTCGTCTGTGCTGCCACCGTACGTGTTCTTCTTGCGCTCGCTGTACACAAAAACTGGCCCTTGTACCAATTAGATGTCAAGAATGCATTCCTGCATGGTGTTCTTGACAAACCTGTGTACATGTCGCAACCACCTGGGTTTGTCTATCCTCGACATCCTAACCATGTTTGTAAGCTAAAAAAAGCTCTTTAAAGTCTTCGACAAGCTCCAAGAGCCTGGTTTGATCGTTTCAGTTCCTTTCTCATTTCTTTAGGCTTTAATCGAAGTCGATCTGATACATTTTTATTTTAATTTCACCAATATAAATGTTCTATATTCTTACTTCTTTATGTTGATGACATAATTGTCACAGGTAACGATGCTGCCTCTCTTAAGAGTTTTGTGAATCGTATACACTCTGAGTTCGCCATTAAGGACTTGGGGCAGCCTAGTTACTTCATTGGAATTGGGTTTTCATGTACTTCTTCTTGTCTTTTCCTAAGCCAGATGAAATATGCTCATGATATTCTCTCTCGAGCCAATATTGTTGATTCGAAACCAATTTTCACGCCCTTATCTGCAGGAGAGTCACTTGTCAGCACCGGTACCCCATTCTCTGATCCTACACTTTACAGGTGTCTGGTAGGTGCTCTTCAATATCTCACCATCACCAGACCTGGTATTTCATACTCAGTTAATCATGTCAGCCAATTCTTGCAAAATCTAACCGAAGATCATTTCTCAGCTGTTAAGCGCATCTTGCGCTATGTTAAGGGTACCATCCATCATGATTTGACTTTTCCACTCTAAAGATCTTGCTATTCTAGCATACTCTGATGCTGACTGGGCTCACTGTGTCGAAATATGACAGTCAACTTATGGTTATGCAATATTTCTTGGCGGTGCCCTAGTTTCATGGAGTACAAAAAAGAAACCAACGGTTGCTAGATTGAGTTGTGAATCAGAATATAGAGCCTTGGCCAATGCAGCACAAGAAGTTGTTTGGCTCGATCAACTGCTAAATGAGCTACGCATAATACCATCAGCAATGCCTATCTTGTTGTGTAATAATAAAAGTGCCTTGTTCCTGAGTCAGAATCCTATAGCTCACAAGCGTGCCAAACATATTGACATTGATTGTCACTTTGTATGGGAACTTGTGTCTAGCCATCATCTGAAAATGAGATATGTGCCCTCTCAACTATAGTTGGCCGATATTTTCACCAAAAGCCTTCCTCGGCCAATGTTTGAACTGCTCCGATCCAAGCTACGTGTTCAGCAAAACCCTGCACTTCGCTTGAGGGGGGTAATAGTATGATTAGTGAACAACGTGATTAGCTAATAGCATGATTAACGTATACAAATTTCTATCAAATATTTAATTAATTCTTTCCTTGTACATAACATGTATCCGTTGTATCTCTCCTATATATAGTGAATATTTTCTTCACCAAATTTAAGGTGAATCAAATATTGGTTCTCACACCATTGTTAATTACCAATGGATTACAAAGGGAATCATTATATAAATTACCAACGGAATTATTAGTAATGGATTACCAACGAAATAATTTACCAACAGAATTGATTTTTTGTTGCTAAAAATTTACCAATCACCACTTTACCAATGAAATTTTACCAACGAATTCCGTTGCTAATCCATTGGTAAGCCAATTTATCAATGAAATTAAGACTTTTAACAACAGAATATCCATTGGTAAAAAATAGTTTTTTTTTTGTATTGTTACATTATAATGGATAATAAGTGACAAAATTTTTGATAAAAAGTAGTGTAATATCGATGAAAATGACCAATTACACTATATTATGAATACTAGTTCGTAGTTAAAATGAAGAAGTGGTACTGTTCCGGGTATTTTACCCTCTTGCACAGACACGAAGATTAAGAAGTGTTTTTTTAAATATATATAATATAAGAAAAAATAGGGATAACTTGTTAATTTTGAGAGAAGAAAAAGTAAATAAAGTTGTTGAGAATGATGAATAAAGTGTAAAAAAATAAATAAAGTTGTGATTGATGAATAAAGTGTAAAAAGTAGGTAAGATATATATTGTATTTTTACTATTAATGAAATCAGTAAAAATACGTGGAACGGCTGAAAATGGAAAGCAGATAAAAAATACAAGGGACATAAATATTTTAAAGGATTAATTGCAAAAAAACTCACGAATTTTACTCCTATTGCAAATTAATCATCATCTTTGAGTCAAAAAAAAGAACACTACCATTAAGTATTATTGCAAAACACACCCAATTTCTCAAAAAAAAAACCACTTTTAATCACAAATTGAGTGCATTTTGCAACAATATTAAAATGTGATGTTTTTTTTTTTTGCAAATTTTCAAATGTGGGGATTAATTTGCAATAGGAGTAAAGTTCGTAGTTCTTTTTGTAATTGTTATTTAAAAAAATTATAATAACCAATAAAAAATAAAAATCTAATTTCGAGACGATCTTACAAGACATGCTAAAAATTGATCTCCATTTTCCATGAAAGTTATTAATTTTGACAAAAAAGTAAAATTACATTAAGATGTTTGGAAACAGTAAGTACTGATTGGCATGATTAAATCAGAAGGGGAAGCCCACTAACTATCAAGGAAAACCTTGTTTATTACAAAGAAAGCGAACTCATATCCATTATATGGATGATTAATCCAACAAAAGAAACATTATGTAAATTAGTAGCAAAAGACTGCACATTATTGAAGATGGGGTATGCAATTACCGAACATTTAAGAATACATAGAATAATCCAAATCCGCGAATGATACCTTTTAGTGCGTGTAAGTGACATGAAAAGGCCTTAGGAGCCCTATTTTGATGATACTACACCTATAAAAGGGCCTCCAACCATCACAATTCACACAACCGATATGATCCCTGTTGAGTATATGGGGTAGTATTTAAAACGGCTTATGGATTACTTTTGGTAAAGTCGAGTCAAGAGTTATACTCTTTCTCCTTAAGACGAAATTGCTCCGTACTTCAGGTGCTTACGGACTATACCAATCGCCTCCAAGATACAACGACTTTGAATTTTGGACTTGTAGCACAACTAGTCCAAAATTATCGGCGAACGAACTAATATTTTAGAACTTTCGGACTCGGGTAGGATAATTCTAGAACTAATGGACTAGAATGTAATATGCAAGTATTGAATGCAGGATTGGAATGATTTTCTGCAGAATGTGTTGGGGCCTATTTATAATAATTGAAGAGTTGTGATGTCTTTTTGGAATGGACATCTTGATTTAATCTAGGCCCTTGGATCATGTCTTTTTATTAAAGACTTGATCTAATGGCTCATATTGCACCCCTCCATTTTGGATTTGAATTTGAATTTTCAAATCTTGGAGCCAAATTTACCCTCCAAAATTTTGAACCACAATTGGGCCTGCGAATCAGGCCCGGCCCAGCAAGTGGCCCGGTCAGACTCGGCCCGGCAACCCGGCCAGACCCGGAACGGTGGTCCGACCCGGCCCGACCCTTCAGCGACCCGGCGACCCGACCCGACCCGGTGCGTACGGTGCACCCTACGTGTACCCAAGTCTAACCCATTGGACCCTAGTTCGGGTCCAAAATGAGTGTAACTATGTGCAAGCGTGGGTGCGGCTCGTGGCTTGGTTGGTTGCACCATGTGGTCCACACATTTAATTTAATTCAATAATGTGTGTAGGTAGTAATAAGGAGTTCATTCTCCCATCTTTTTCCAATGTGGGATAACTTCCCACTTCAACATTTACTCTTCATTTTTTCTTATTTTTCTTGTAATTAATTGCAAACTTCATGTATTAATTACTCATTCACCCGGAATTGGATTTGAGCAAACTTATACACTAAATTCATCTACTCGAAACGTAGTTTCCAAATATGCAATTTGTTTTCATTTTCGACAAACGAAAATTACAAGAACATTGGTCAAAGGTGGGCTTGACCCACTTCTACACTTAACCAATTCCAACAATCCCCCACATGAATGTAATTAATGCATGTAGACTCTATCGAAAGTTCCTACGAACTGCTATTTGCATCAGGATAGGTAGCTTCTGGCTTTGAATCTTCCTTAGTAGAATGCCATCGGATTTACTTGCTGCTTAGTGAACATGATGTTTTGAACTAGTCAGCATTTTATGTAAATCAAGTCAACGACACCCACACAATAACAATTCTAATATTCTTCGTTCTCACGTTGTGTCCAATTCGGCCCTGGACCATCTTGGATTCATAAGTGTTTTTCTCATTCGAAGCGGCCAAACTTCACACTTATATAGGTGATCTCCTATGTAGAGTATCCTGCTATACTCCACCTTTAAGGTATAGGAATCATTAAAAGCTTTTAAGGCTTACCCTCTGCCACAATTCTGCAGGCTTGCACTTGATTTGAGAATGAGTTGAGATAATATTTCAAGTGCTATTTCGGAACACTTATAACTTAGTTGTCTTATTGAACCATGTTCTTGGGATCTCCAATCATCATGGTTAAGTTACCGCTATAAACGTTCTTTAGTGCGTGGATTTTAAACCCATTCCCATTACTGCACTTGTCATTAGATCTCTATTTATGCCTTTTGTCAACGGATCCGCGATATTTTCCTTAGACTTTACATAGTCGATGGAAATTATCCCACTAGAGATCAATTGCCTAACGGTATTATGTCTCCTCCTTATGTGTCGAGATTTACCATTGTACATGTTGCTTTGTGCTCTCCCAATAGTTGTCATGCTATCGCAATGTATCATTATAGGAGGCACTGGTTTGCTCCAACAAGGAATGTCCTCTAAGAAGTTTCTAAGCCATTCTGCTTCTTCACCAGCTTTGTCTAATGCAATGAACTCCGACTCCATTGTGGAACGAGCTATGCATGTTTGTTTAGAAGATTTCCATGATACTGCTCCACCACCTATGGTAAATACGTAACCACTTGTGGATTTGGAGTCTTTTGAATCAGATATCCAATTAGCATCCGTGAATCCTTCGACTACGGCTGGATATCTTGTATACAGTATCCCATAACTTAGAGTATGTTTCAAATATCTAAGTACTCTTGTCAATGCTATCCAATGTTCTTTATTAGGATTGCTTGTGAACCTACTAAGTTTATGAACAGAGTATGCTATATCCGGACGTGTACAATTTGTTAAGTACATCAAACTTCCGATAATTCTTGCATATTTCTGTTGTGATATGGGTTCGCCTTTATTTTTGGCTAGATGTAAATTCACATCCACAGGAGTTTTAGCCGAGGGTAAGTCAAAGGCATCGAATTTCTTAAGTATATTCTCTACGTAGTGAGATTGTGTTAAGACAATTCCATCAGGTGATCTAGAGATTCTTATCCCTAGTATGACATCAGCCTCACCCATATCCTTCATGTCAAAATTCCTTTTTAACATGTTCTTAGTATTCACAATCACTTTGTGATTACTTCCTATTATGAGCATGTCGTCTACGTATAGACATACAATTACATACTCATTAGGCGTGCCTTTTATGTAGACACATTTATCACATTCATTGATTTTGAATCCATTTGATAGCATAGTTTGATCAAACTTTTGATGCCATTGTTTAGGTGCTTGTTTTAATCCGTATAAGGATTTTATTAACTTGCACACTTTCTTTTCTTGGCCAGGGACAACAAACCCTTCAGGTTGTTCCATATATATTTCCTCTTCTAATTCACCATTTAAGAAAGCTGTTTTGACATCCATTTGGTGTATCTCAAGATTATGCAAAGCTGCAATTGCTATGAGAACTC
The DNA here is from genome assembly GCA_023678885.1 of Pogostemon cablin. Classification (NCBI taxonomy): domain Eukaryota; kingdom Viridiplantae; phylum Streptophyta; class Magnoliopsida; order Lamiales; family Lamiaceae; genus Pogostemon; species Pogostemon cablin. Next base: position 36,431,857 of record CM042951.1, read on the forward strand.
TAATGGATGAAATTCTTGTCACTGGTGAATATGTGTCGAAGAAATCATATCCTTCCTTTTGTTTGAATCCTTTAGCTACTAAGCGAGCCTTGTATTTGTCAATTGAACCATCAGCCTTGTATTTCTTCTTTAGGATCCATTTGCATCCTAAAGGTTTGTTGCCTGGTGGGAGATCGACCACCTCCCAAGTATGGTTTTGCATAATGGATTCAATTTCGCTGTTGATAGCCTCTTTCCAGAGAGGAGCATCTGGACTAGACAATGCTTCATGTATTGTCCTTGGTTCATTTTCTAGCATGTAGCTTATAAAATCAGAACCAAAGGACTTTTCCTTCTTGGTTCTTTTACTACGCCTTGGTTCTTCCTCCCTTTGAGGTGAACCTTTTTCTATAGCGTCATGAGTTCTTTTATGCGAGCTCACTTCTTGTTTTTCCTTCTTAGGAAAAATATTCTCAAAGAACACTGCATTTCTAGATTCAATATTCATTCTCTAATTCATTTCAGGAACTTCTGACTTATGAACCAAGAAACGATATGCACTACTATTGTATGCATAACCAATAAAGATGCAATCAACTGTTTTGGGTCCTAGCTTTACTTGTTTTGGTTTAGGTACCTCAACTTTTGCTAGGCACCCCCACACTTTGAGGTAACCATATGACGGTTTCCTTCCTTTCCATAATTCATATGGAGTTTTATCTCTTTTCTTGTGTGGTAGTTTATTAAGAATGTGGTTTGCCGAAAGCACCGCTTCTCCCCACATGTTCTGGGATAGGCCCGAGCTAATCAACATAGCATTCATCATCTCTTTGAGAGTTCTATTTTTTCGTTCTGCAATGCCATTAGATTGTGGTGAGTATGGTGTTGTAGTTTGATGAATAATGCCATTTTGTAGACAAAATTCTTCAAATGGAGCCACATATTCTCCACCTCTATCACTTCGAATCATTTTGATTCTAATGCTTAGTTGATTTTCGACTTCATTCTTAAAGTTTATGAATGCATCTATTGCTTCATCTTTCCCTTTTAGAAGATATATATAACAATACCTTGTGCAATCATCGATAAATGTAATGAAGTAATTCTTACCCCCTCTTGTTGGTGCGAACTTTAAATCACATATATCAGTATGGATTAGTTCTAGAGGTGTAGTACTTCTTTCCACTGAATGAAATGGAGTTTTTGTCATTTTTGCTTCAACACAAATTTCACATTTCTTTTGTGGATCTAATTCCATTATTGGCAACAAATTTAAGTTGACTAATTTTCTTAGTGAATTTAAACTTGCATGTCCTAATCTATCATGCCATATATTAGAACTCTCGGCCAAGTAAGAAATAACTTTTCCTTTATTTTTAATATCACGGTGTACAGTCATTACATTTAGTTTGAAAAGACCCTTTTCAAGGTAACCTTTTCCTACAAACATTCTACTTTTGGATAGTATATATTTGTCAGACTCATACACTTGTCTAAATCCGGCTTTACTAAGCAATGATCCAGACACTAAGTTCTTGCGGATGTCAGGGACATGCAACACATCCACAAGTTGGAGCTCTTTTCCCGATGTCATCTTCAACACAATTCTGCCTAGTCCAATGACTTCAGATGTTGAAGAATTTCCCATAAATAATTTTCTACCATTTATCGGGATGTAGGTAGAGAACATTTCCTTGTCCGAGCAGATGTGTCTTGTTGCTCCACTATCCACAAACCATTCTTGTGGATTATCCACAAGGTTTGCTTCAAAGACCACAGCCGCTAGGTTTAGTTCGGACAAGTTGGCGGATACCGACTTCTCTTCGGCTAGGTTAGCTCGGCTGTTGTTTTCCTTCTTTGGTTGACGACAGTTTTTCACCATATGTCCGGGCTTGTTACAGTTGTAGCAGTTGCCTTTAATCTTCTTTGCAAGCTTTTGCTTTTTGTCATTCCGCTTCCTCTTTTTGTTTTCCCCGGATTCAGCCAAATTAACTCTTGCCTCTTTGCTTGACTTGATTTCAGACTTTCGATTATCTTCTTCGATCCTTAGTCTCACGATCAAGTCTTCAAGCATCATTTCTTTTCTTTTATGCTTGAGATAGTTTTTAAAATCTTTCCACAGAGGCGATAGCTTTTCAATTAAAGCAGCTACTTGAAAAGATTCACTCAATTCCATACCCTCGGCATGGATGCCATGTAAGATCAGTTGTAGTTCTCTAACTTGATCCAATACAGTCTTGGAGTCCACCATTTTGTACTCGAGGAATCGTCCGACTATGAATTTCTTCATTCCGGCGTCATCCGCTTTGTACTTCTTTTCAAGTGACTCCCATAGTTCTTTAGAAGTTTTAAAATCTGTATAAACATTATAGAGTGAGTCATCTAACCCATTTAGAATGGAGTTACGACACATGAAGTCACTATGTTTCCAGATTTGAACGGCAACTTTCTTTTGATCATCAGTTTCATCTTCTTCAACCGTTGGAGCAACTTTCGTCAAAAAACGGGCGAGGTTGAGTGTTGTTAAGTAGAACAGCATTTTCTGTTGCCAGCGCTTAAATTCCGTTCCATCGAACTTAGGTGGTCTCTCGGCGTGAATAGGTGCAGTAGTAACAGTAGCAGGTACCGGTGCAGTAGTAACAGTAGTAGGTACATCAGTAGCCATCTTTGGATCCTAAAGAAATTTCGTCTTAAGATTGTTGAGTATATGGGGTAGTATTTAAAACGGCTTATGGATTACTTTTGGTAAAGTCGAGTCAAGAGTTACACTCTTTCTCCTTAAGACGAAATTACTCCGTACTTCAGGTGCTTACGGACTATAGCAATCGCCTCCAAGATACAACGACTTTGAATTTTGGACTTGTAGCACAACTAGTCCAAAATTATCGGCGAACGAACTAATATTTTAGAACTTTCGGACTCGGGTAGGATAATTCTAGAACTAATGGACTAGAATGTAATATGCAAGTATTGAATGCAGGATTGGAATGATTTTCTGCAGAATGTGTTGGGGCCTATTTATAATAATTGAAGAGTTGTGATGTCTTTTTGGAATGGACACCTTGATTTAATCTAGGCCCTTGGATCATGTCTTTTTATTAAAGACTTGATCTAATGGCTCATATTGCACCCCTCCATTTTGGATTTGAATTTGAATTTTCAAATCTTGGAGCCAAATTTACCCTCCACAATTTTGAACCACAATTGGGCCTGCGAATCAGGCCCGGCCCAGCAAGTGGCCCGGTCAGACTCGGCCCGGCAACCCGGCCAGACCCGGAACGGTGGTCCGACCCGGCCCGACCGATCCGACCCGACCCGATACGTACGGTGCACCCTACATGTACCCAAGTCTAACCCATCGGACCCTAGTTCGGGTCCAAAATGAGTGTAACTATGTGCAAGCGTGGGTGGGGCTCGTGGCTTGGTTGGTTGCACCATGTGGTCCACACATTTAATTTAATTCAATAATGTGTGTAGGTAGTAATAAGGAGTTCATTCTCCCATCTTTTTCCAATGTGGGATAACTTCCCACTTCAACATTTACTCTTCATTTTTTCTTATTTTTCTTGTAATTAATTGCAAACTTCATGTATTAATTACTCATTCACCCGGAATTGGATTTGAGCAAACTTATACACTAAATTCATCTACTCGAAACGTAGTTTCCAAATATGCAATTTGTTTTCATTTTCGACAAACGAAAATTACAAGAACATTGGTCAAAGATGGGCTTGACCCACTTCTACACTTAACCAATTCCAACAATCCCCTCACCATATATACATGCAATCGCTTTCTGCCATCATCCACATCCTCCACAATCACTTTATTACTACCGTACTTAGATGTTTCATAGCTTATTTGTCTACTCGAGAATAAAAACAGATGAGATTCTGTTTAGAACAGAGGATAAGACGAGATTACACCAAACCCAGGAATTTCTCTTCTTAACTCTTACTCTATAGTTTTATATATTTTTGGGTAAATTTCATTCCATGGCTATGGCTGTTGTTTATAACATCATGGACTAGTACTTTTTTGAATAATTTTAGAGATTACAATGTTTTAATTGTGTTGGATTGATAGACGTAGACCGGTTTTGATGATTTTGTAAAATGTTTATTCCTTTATTAGATTGTTGGATTTAAGACTTATATTTGTGTTTTAATTTATCTTCATGCCATTAATCTATGAGTGATTGTGATTGATATTGATATGTGTTGTAGGATTTTATGAGTTACTTGTTATGATTTGGAAGAATGGAAATATAATTCACGTGGTTATAAGAATTATCAATCTTGAATGCTTATTTGTCTATGCATGTTCATGTTGGGATATTAGGTAAGGAACCCCAGATTTAATTTCTCTAGGACCTATTTTGAATATTTGTTGACGCACAAGTACCTCCCCTTCAGGAAAAGTTTTAGGAGCGTTAAAATATTTCCACCGTCCCACGTTAACGTTTATATTTTCCATTTCTTTGAAATTAAGGTTTACATTTCTTTTTTGTCAAGTTGGGACCATATAAAACAATTAATTTTTTCTTATAGGGCCCACATACAATACTAATATAACTACTCATTTTACATTAAATATTATTTCTCTCACCCCACTACACATTGTAATATTATAGTATTTTAATATACGTGCAAAAAACAAACGTAAATGTTAACGCGGGACAGAGGAGCATGCATTATTTCTCATGCGATCTTTTGTGATTAAATTGATATGCATGTGCTAGGTTATCTTGAATCAAGTGGCTTTGTATGTTATCATGATTGCAACTATAACTTCTTCGTGAATTTGATTTACCACGTTTAGTGAATTAATTCGATTAGTTAAAATTGAATTCTTTAGAACTACCTAGTCTTCTCTCATGAACACTCTGTTACTTCCTAAGCTGACTTTATATTTAATTATTTAAATTCCGCTTTCAAAATTGTTATTTCACTTAGTCACATGTAATGTTATAAAAGATCTCTTATATACTTGAAGGTAAATATTCTTTTATGTGAACAAAAATAGTACTTCCTCCGTCCCATAGAAGTTGACATACTTTACTTTTTGGTTTGTCCCACTAAAGTTGACACATTTCATTTTTAATACATGGACTCACACAAAAAACAATTAATCTATTCTCATGGACCCCACATATCACCTCTAATACAACTACACACTACACATTAAATGTTATTTATCTCACTTCACTTTACTCCACTTTACATTAAATTATTATACTCCTTAATCTCCGTGCCCAAAAAAATTATACCAACTCATATGGAACGGAAGGAGTATATAATATATTTGCGAGATTCATATATGAGGCAGAACACTTGCTTTTAAAGTAATTGACACAGGTTCTTTCTGCAAACACTGGAAAACGATCTAATCAAGTGATAAGACGTGCAGCCATCCCCAAAGTTATTTCACGAAATGGTATAGGCAGTGAGTCTTGTCACGATCCAAAAACTGCCAAGATGTCTTACTTCGTTTGGAAGAGTATATGTGCAAATTTGGCATACCAACGGAATAATTTAACAATATCAAGTTTAAACAATAATGTTCTGCTGCGAAATAAAGAAAGTGTTCTCTTCTTCATACCAACATCAAAGAAATTGTTCTCTTTGTCATACCACCCTCAATTGTACAGCCAAGTTGAGACAATCAACAAAACCACAAAGTGTACTCTAAAAGAAATTGTTCTCCTCTTCATGCCAACTTCTATGGACTCAATGGAAATTGATAGAATCTTACTGTGAACTAATCACAGCACAAACTCATTTCTCACTCGTGTTTGGTGAAAAAGCAGTAGCACCCATGTGAGCTGAGCCAAAGTGTGAATAAAAACACAGAAGAAAGTAATGAAAATCCTTAGAGTGAGCTAAGTAATAATGACCATTTGCCTAAGGTTTATACGAATATATGTACTCCATCTCCTCAAGACGCTAAAGATGATGTAATTAGTAACTAAAATAGCGACATACTCCATGTCTTTAGAGTCAATATGAATCTTCTTATTAAAAGATATACAACTTGGAGGAAAATAAAAGGCCTTTATAAAAGAACCACGGGAGTATAATACAAAATCTTCTAGGTCCACAATTTTGCAAGGATTAGTTTTGATGGCAAAGTTGTCGTGAGATGACGATGATGGGTAAAAATCTACTCAAAGTGGAATAAATAGGACCTAAAGGTGCTTGGACCCAGAGGCTGAGGCCTTACAGTGCTCGAACAAAAAACATAAAACCTTATTTGAGTCGTTGAACTTTATACACTCTGATTCTTAAACTAGGTTGTCCCAACCGATCAGCCACAAATACGAGCTTACGTATACATCCAAAGTTAAAAACGGCTAATCCAAAGTCACGAGGATAATAGCCTTATTCAAATCAAGGAACGTTGTTAGGCCACGTCTCTAACGTATCTGTTGACCCATGTGCAACTGTTTCTGATGAGGCACTTTACATGGATCAATCGCGTCCAACTAGCCACCCATCAACTTGTTGTCTACTGGGGTTAACCATTGATAATCATCCATGGATCGTACAAGGGGTCTATATAAATAGTGTATTTATTCCACCATTAGCATTCATTCGATTGCTTAGTAAATCTAAAAAACCCACTTTCCCAGCCTTAGCATATTTAAATAAAGTGATCAGTATCAATAAGTGTATATGAAATTGAATAAAATGGAATATATTCCAAGTTGCAAGTTAGAAATGATGTTAAGCTTTGGTGTAACAATGATTAAGGAAGCTTTAAAATGCGATAATGTGAAAGCAGGTAGTACTTACTGGTGAGCACTAACATTCAAATAAAATAGTACATGAAAACAAACACATCTCCAAAATCATTGATTGAACACTGTAGAAGGAGAAACAATGGTTTTGGTGGGTGGGTTCCACGACATGTAATGTAGGTTCATTTCCTACTAAAAAACATTATCATATGATCAAAGAAAATGCCATATATTTCTCAAGAGTTATTGATTAGAGACATCCAAAAAGTAAGACATGATTAAATGGGCCTTTAGACACTCTCTCTCCTCCCATATGAGATCCCCCAAAGTTGGGGTGGATCCTCTCCGGTTGATACAGTGCATGTCCTCCCTCCTATAACGAGGGACAATGCATTCTATTAACCGAAGAGGATCCGGATCCGATGAGGTGGGATTGGATTGGCACAGCACTCAGAATGACTTGGGATATCTATGGTATCCATGCTGCAGCTGCTAAATAAATAAAAGTGATGATTATTCATTTATTCTTACAGGGGAACTAGGAGAGGGTTCTATTATGCATCATTACATAACACATTACATTACAATTCCTCCCACAAATCCAATGAATATGAATCTCTACCTCTTCTGTCTCTTTCCACGAGAGCTCATCAAACATGCAATGCAGTCATGATTGAGACAATCAGGCAGAATACCCACAATGCCCATGCAGACCCAACCCTCTCCTGCAACAACAAAACTCCACAATCATAATTGTGTTTAGAGCAACAATTTTGCAATAGTTCACTTGAATACAATTTATATTTTTTTCTTAATTAGTTGTTATTTTTTTATTTATTCTACAAATTGTGTGTATGAGTTAGTTCATGTCAATTGGATATCACCTTTAATTAAAATGTTACTTTTTTATTCATCTCACGGAATTCATTCCGTGAGACGAACTCACACAATATTTTGTCTTGTTTTAATATCATTGTCACTATTTCCTTCTCCTTAACTCCACTTTAACTCCTCTAACACTACATTAGTCATTTTTTATTTTCATCAGTTCACAACTCATCTTCATAATCCATTAAAAATTTGACAACCACTACGGGAATGTTCGGTTCATATTAAATTAATAATACTGTATGAAATTTAAAAATATACTCCATTAAAAATAATAGAGTTTACACACTAATTACATTAAAGCAAGGCTTGATTTCCTTATAAGCCCATTAGTAAAAAAATAAGGGACTCATTGGATCATAACATAAATAAGATATGTGTTATAATATTCCATAAAACTAATTAAGAGCTAATGCAATTCTCATACTCATTCTTTATCTTTGACATTTTCAATCCTTATTAATCCGCCAAAGTGAACTAAACATTCTCTAACTCTGGACGAAACCGTAGAACTCCCAAGTTAAAATTATTGGGGGATCCTACATGGCTACACAGCACACCTACATTGCCCTCATACAAGGGGCGGATGTATGTGGGGCAGCCCGGGCTCAAGCCCAGGGCTGTCCCCCAAAAGCTCATTATATCATATGTAAATAATTTATACCTCCGTTTCATAACAAGGTACGCGTTTGCACGTGGACGGTTCTAAGGTCTTTATTTGCTTTTTGAACGTAAATTAAGGAGTATTATTATTATAAATAAGGTGGATAATTGTATTAGAGGGTAGTGGTGAGTCATATTGTGTACTTTCTTTATTAAATAAAAGAAATTGATGCATTTTAAGCGGATGTCAGGAATAGTGAAACGCATACCTTGTTATGGGACGGAAAGAGTAAATAATTTGTGTTTTTAAGTTTAGCCCAACCCAAAAATATATTAAGCCCATCGAAATGAAGCTAAAAAAAAATATATCTTCTTAAATTATATATATATATATATATATATATATACTCCCTCCGTCTTACTTCAATGACACACTTTCCATTTTGGGTTGTCCCACAAAAGTTTGCACATTCCAAAAAAAGCAAAAAGTAAAAAAACAACCACCCTTCCCCATACACTTTAATTACAAAAAAATCATCTCTACCTACCATACTTTTATCATTTATATATTACATAAAAATATCATTATACCCCTAAAAATTATTACTTTCTTATTCTCCGGGCCAAAAAGAGGGGTGCAAGCTTTTTAGAGACGGATGGAGTATATATTATTTTTTAATTGTTTTTTTTTCAATAAATTTAGCCCACACCACCGCGGTTTTCTGGATCGCCCCTGCCTCATACTCAACCAAATTAATTTTAAAACTTAGATAACGGAACTTTGCTGGTCAATTTTTTTAATAGAACACGTGACATTATAAAAATAGGGTTGTTTGAAATTAACGGTCAACTTAAATTAAACTAAGGCATAAGCATAATTATTCGATTAATTAATATCAAGAATCAGTTAATATTATTAAAAAAACAAGTGTTTTGAATTGAATTGTGCAAAAAGGCCTGCATTAAATGCATAATGTAATGGAGTAATTGATTAACGCAACGCATCCATAAAGTGAAGATTAATGATAAATAAATATAAGGAAAGACGAGCTGCTGAGTGGACTCACCGCGTCATCGGGGGTAATGGACAAGTAGCCATTCGGTGATGTGACGACAGTCGGCGGCGTCATACCGGCGGAGCCGCCCCCAGAGCTCGGCGAATTCGTACTCGCCAACTGGGTCACGTTGAACCCCAGATTGTACACCGGTTTCCCGTCGGGCCTGAAGAGCCCGAAGTTTCTCTCGGACGTCGGCCCGGGCTTCCGATTCTCATTAAACAGAGCAAAAACGTAGATGTTGAGATTGAGATTGGGCCTCATGGGCGTCCCCTTCTTCTCGGAGATCAACCTGAGCAAATTCCCGTTGTACTTGCAGGCATTCTCCGGTGTAGCTCCGGCCTCGTCGGGGTCCCCTTTCGACGGCCAACCCGTCTCCGAGATCTGCAGACACACGTTTTTGTACCCAAGCTTCTCCATCGCCGTCAGTGCGGCGTCAATTTGGGCGTAGAACATGTTGCCGTAATGGAGGCCCGAGCCCGAATCCACAATACCCGAGCCCTCAAACAGCACGAAATCCAGCGGAATTTGCTTCGGATTTGCCTTGTAGGCGAAGAAGGGATACGCATTAATCAGAAAGGGGGAACCCACTTTGGAGTGGAAATCGAGAATACAGGTGAGTTTCTGGGTGAGATCCCGGCGGAATACGGCGGCGGAGGGGGGATAAGAGGTGTCTAAAATGCCCAAATTGTGGGCGGTGGTGACGGTGACCTGTTTGTCGAGGTTGAGGGAGAGGAGGGCGGCGTGGATGTTTTCCATGGCGGGGAGGAGGTGGGAGGAGAGGGCAGAGTCGTTGTAGGTGAGGACCTCGTTGCCGACAGCAATGCAGGTGATTTTGGTGGCGGGCAGGTAACACTGGACGTTGGTCTTGACCCAGGCTCGAGCTTGGTTGGGATCTGCCATGGCAGTCAGGTACTCGTTGCCGAGGCCTACGATGAACTCGACGCCGGTGTTGGCGAAGGCCTTGAGGACGGCGGGGTCGGCGTCGTAGAGCTTGATGCGGGAGACGCCCATGGATTTGACCAGGGGGACGACGGCTTCAGGGTGGGGGAGGTAGTCGGCGATCTGGCCGTAGTTGATGCCCAGGGCGGAGGCAGGCGGCGGCGCGTACAACAGCGACAATGATACTACAGTAAGTAATGAAGTGGGTGCAGAATGAGAATGGTGGAAAAGGCAATCGACATGATGAAAAGGGTACCTGAAAAGAGGAGCAGTGGGAAAGTGGAGTGGCGGAAGGGAGTGGAGTCCATTGGCAGTGGCAGTGGCAGTGGCAGTGAAGAAGAGTGGAGCAATGAGAAGGGAAGGGAGAGGAGATATGATGATATTATTCAGTAATTAATAATGAATGTTGTGTTGAATATTACAGCTGTCATTGACATTGTCACTCCTTTCTTAAACACTGCTCTGTATCTAGATTGGGTTCTGGATTCTAATGTCCACACTGTTTTGCATGTGCCCTTCTAAATTTAATACCCACTACCCATTTTCAAGTGTCCCATTTTGTAGTAGCCACTATTAATAAAGTATAATTTTAAATAGTCATATCTCTTAAAATTAATTTTTATTAGTTACTTTTTAGTGCACTCCCCAAATTAATCCCATAATTGTTAGATAAATGACAAAAATAAAAGTGTCATCATCAAGTCAGTTTTGACTGCAGTAAATGGGGTGGGTGGACCATATTTAAATTTGTAATTAGTGAGTTAGTTGACCACATTTAGGTGATTTTTGTTTTGGGGTTTTGGAGAGTTTGAAAATCATGAATATTGATGTTGTGTTTGTTTTGGGTTTTTGATAGGATATGTTTTAACTTTATGTCAAATCAATGTGTAAGAAAGTAGATGAAAGAGGAGAGATAAAGAGAGAAAGTGTATTAATTGAGGAGAGAGAATGCATATAGGTATATATAGGGGTGGTTTTTAAAATTTGGGTGTGGAATTGGAATTCCAATTCCGGGGTTTTAAAATCCGGAACAAACATCCCCCTAAAGTTTTTAAATTTTGGATGTGGGTTGGTGGGTATATCATTAACGTCATTTTCACTTCTTTCTCTCTCTTCTTTCTTTCTTTCTCTCTCATCTTTCGTCCAACATCCTCTCTCTTCTTCTCTCCCTTTCGTCCCAAAGTCTCTCTCCCTTTCGTCCCAAAGTGTCAAGCACAGTGCCACCCCTTGAGTTTCTGTTCTCTATTTACGGTCTCCCACATTATCCATCGGCCGGAATAAGCGTTTCCGACTAGGTGCATTCCGGTGAATTTTGTAAATGACAAATTTTTGGGTATGTATAAAAGCAATGTTATTGGCATCTCTAAATTGTGAGTTATTTGTGTATAATGTTTCCTACACTGATTTTTAGTACTCGTTTTCGAGGATATGACCTACATTTTGTGTGATTTTGTTCATATGTGTAAAATGTGAATTAATTTTGTATAATATTTCGTACATGTTGTGGTTTGAAAATGTAATGTGTTGAATGTGACTTAATTGTGTATACATCATGTGTTGAATGTAGGACCGCAGTGGCGGTGTACTTTTTTTTTTTTGAAATTTTGGTTGGCCGAATAGTGATTTTTTGTAGACCGAATAGAATAAATATTTAGGCCGAATAGAACAAGTGTATGCCGAATAGATCAAAGTGTAGGAGTAATTATTTTTATTTTTTTTGAAATTTTGGTTGGCCGAATAGAGGTTTTTTGTAGGCCGAATAGAACAAATCTTTAGGCCGAATAGAACAAGTGTAGGCCGAATATATCAAAGTTTAGGAGTTGTTTTTTTAAATTTTTTGGAAATGTTGGTTTGCCGAATAGAGCATATTTGGTAGGCCGAATAGAGCAATATTGTAGGCCGAATAGATCAAGTGTAGGCCGAATAGCACTGACCTTGGCCAAATAGAGCAATTTCTGTAGGCCGAATAGAACAAATGTTTGAGTATGCCAATATTTGGTCAGTGGCTGCAATGAACTTATTGTTATTTGCATATAAGTATGAGTTTATGTGTTATTAAGTAAGCTGGTTGAATTTGTGCAGGGTGACTGGAAGCGTCCATCTATGCAAGGCCAGAACTGCAGTATACATAATTACTACAAACCTGGAGTTGTTATGGAAATTATCCATAGGCAGTTAACAAGGGTTGGGGGTAAATGCGGAGGAGATGTTCAGGAGATCATGTTTTGGTCATTACTGGGATCTCAACGATGATTGGAATGCGAATGCTCATATCCACACTCTCTTGACACGGGAGATTATATGTAGGGGGAAGATTTAACTGCTAGATATTTTCAGGTTGGGAACGAGTGCCTTATATTTAGCAGGGTAGAGTTCATGATGATAATGGGACTCTGCTTTCGGGATAGAGTCGGATTTGATGCGAATGTATCGTATCGTATCCCGCCTGATGGGGTGTACGATACTTATTATAGTCAGGGCGAGAGACCATTAGTCAGTGAGATTGCTCGTGACTTTGAAGGCAGAAGATTTACAGATGTTAGCCCCGAGGATGCGGTTAAAATTGCCAAGGTACTGTTGTTGTACTATTTTGTCCTTGGGTCTGATGTCACCAAGATGAGTGTAGACAACTGGGTCTGGGTGCTCGTAGAGGATGAACAGAGATGAGATTTATTCCCTTTGGGGCAGGTCAGTTATATGACGCTACTGCACTTTATGGACCACATTTTGACCAAACTTCCAGCTGGAGCAAACCCCGATCAGTATAGATATCACTTTTATGGGTGCACATTTGCGCTCCTGGTACGTGTTTCACTAGATTACTTAAACTTATAGAGTGTTATTAGTTTCAGCAACAATAATTATCTAACATATGTGGTTTACGTGTGACAGGTTTGGGCGTACAAACGTCTATCTGCCCTTGCTGCATCGTATGGCCATGTCCCTAGCGATAGGGAGAAGCTAAGGTCATTTTGCTTGCGATGGATTTTTCTTAAAGTGAAGAGGGTTGATAGGAATCTGTTTAATCGGGTATGAATCATTAATCTATTTCGGTGAAGACAAATCAGTGATATTGTACCTAAATGTATTATTTTTTTTGCATTAGGATCTTGATGTGGTGGATTTTCCGCGTGTCCTCGCTAATGAGTGTAGAAGGGGGTATTGGATTGGCATAGAGGATGATCCTTTGGAGGGGTTGATTATGAGGATGTACACCAAGGTATTTTCTAACCCCAGATAAAAGGTCGTCCGGGGCCTGATTACTCACATCTGGAGCAGCATACCACAAGGGAAGCATACGATCCTACTAGTAGTCCATGGGATCAACAGTACTATTTGGGTGTGGATTTTAAGGATCGGTGGCAGGGCCAGGGCACGGATGATCCTGCAGCGTGGACATCAAATTGGCATCCGCATTCCTACCGACCTCCCTATACTTCTAGTCCTGACCACAGTGGACATGCATCAGGGGAGAAGAGGTATGCTGAGCCCAGTTCGTATGATCCGAAGCATCATGTTCCTCTTTCATCCGCTCGTAGCTGGCATGCTCGCTTTGTAAATGAGCATGACGGACAGCAGCACCATGACGCTGGAGTGGATGAGCCCCCAGTGTTTCATGAGAGTGGGATGGGTGACGCCCACGTAGATGATCAGGAAGACCACGTATATGATCAGGATTTCAAAGAAAGGGTCTTTCGTAGGTTGGATCAGCATGATGAGTTGTTACACCAGATTACTTGTCAAATTGTGTCTGAGCATCAGACATCACATTTCTTTCGGCAGGCGCTTACGCTGGAGTTCAAGCGCCTTCGAGCTGATCTTTCCCGGACCCGATTGTTTGAGGCTGAGCCATCGAGCTCGAGGTCAGGGGTTAGATATTCCCCTTCTAGAGTGGTGGATCCTGTGAGTCCGAAGGCCCCACACCTGGTGACGCTGATGATGGTTTGATGCGTGCTAAGCGGCCCAGAAATCTAATTGCAGCATTACAGTCACCATTCACAACCACTGAACGAGAGCGCCACTGGCAAATGTACCAGCTATTTAAGACAAGCAGAGATCTGTAAGTGCTAGTTACTATTTAAGACATTTTCATATATTACTTTAAACACATGACACCTGTTGTTAATAAATTGTTGAACTCAGGGTCGACGTGGGACTCGGGTATGGAGTAGGCAGTGATTTTTTCACTGGGATGGAGGACCAGTGTTTGGTTTGACAACCAGGTAATTGAGAGATTGTTCATGTGTATACTTAATATGTAAATATGTTCATTATTTCACATTTTTCTGTAATATATTTCTATATGTTTCAGCACCTGGATGCATACCTCCGGTTATTATCAGAGCGATTAGCTGACGTAAGCGTACACGTCCAAGAGGATGTTGGGTCCTACTGCATTCTGGACATGCAATTCTCTGTACGTAACATCCACATTACAATGGATCACAAAATTTTCCATTTAAGTTTGAGACTAATATTATACAATGATTTTCCTGTAAGGTCCGAGTTCAATCTGTATGGGCTGAGCACACGAGGCGGTACAAAGATGATAAAATGACATTTGCCAGATCTTCGTGAGTACGCCCAAGGGTGATTGCCCGTATGGAGGGGGTCGAAGCCATGGTTAGAGTGTGACGTGGTATTTTATCTTAACCATTGATGTAATTAAATAATAATATCTCCTACTTTGACCAAGTGTTTTACATCTAATATCTGCATTCCTTTTAACTTACTTTCGCAGATATTGTTCATAGTCCACACGACAGTACACTACTACCCGTATGCACTGATTACGAAGGACATGAAATTCTACTATTTTGACTCGTTCCGGCATAGATCAGATAACGAGGCCGACATGAGGGAACACCGAATGTTGGAGACTATACCATTCAGACGTGTCATGCCAGCTCTGATGCGCGAGATTGACCACCGAGGGGTTCCGCACACTTTCCCTCTGACACCAGCTCGCAGAGAGGTTTATTACAGACAGAAGGACGACTCCAGTTGCGGACCAGCGTGTCTCAGGACCATAGAGGGGTTATTAGCGAGGAACTTTAACTGGAACACCCCTGATCACATGTTGTGTTTCCGTAGGCACATTGTTTTCCTAATCTTTCAGGCTGGTACCATGATTGCCAGAGCATGATGTACTATATTTTCACTAGAACTAATCAAAAGTGATGACATTTTTTTCGTTATATTCTCAAAACTTCATTCATTTTCCATCTCTATTCCATTCACAACTTCATTCTAATCTTTATTCAATGCAAGTAAGTAAGTCGTCGGTATGCGTACTCAATTGCCTTCATCGCATGAATATATGGAACAAGTTCTTTCTGGAACTTCTCACATGTGCAGGTACTGTCGTTTAAATCAACAGTGAATATCTTATCACCATCCTTGATTGCAAACTTATTTCCAATGAGTCTAGAAATAGATATTTTTTGGGCTGTATGAGAAAATACCACTAAGTCGTCATTGAGGCACTTGCATAGTATGGTACTCTGTTGCTCAGCTTGAGTTCGACGTTCGTAAAATCACCTCTCAGTGATTGTGCGGGCAATCTCTAGCAGTGTGCATATAGGTAGCTGCCGCGCCCAGAGGATGGCTTTGTTATACGACTCAACTGCATTTGAGTTCATAAACTCGTACCTTCTGACAGGACAATGCACCCTTGACCATTTCTCATATTCCCACGACCCAACCAATTCCATTAACTCCTGCGACCGGGCACCATATCTCAATGAGTTCATGCAGCTGCAAATAATAAGTATAGAAGGGGAAACAT
The DNA here is from genome assembly GCA_023678885.1 of Pogostemon cablin. Taxonomy (NCBI): domain Eukaryota; kingdom Viridiplantae; phylum Streptophyta; class Magnoliopsida; order Lamiales; family Lamiaceae; genus Pogostemon; species Pogostemon cablin. Next base: position 36,447,851 of record CM042951.1, read on the forward strand.
TAGTTAAAAAAACATTGTACCGATGATATTCTTAAGAGTAAAATTACAAAGTTGTAGATGTTGGCAGACTAGCTGATCAAAATCTATCGATAAATATGCATCCATCGCACTCTGAAATCTATACAAAATGTTCTTTCCAAAATCGACCAATCTGTTCTTTAAATGATTGCCGCATAGATCGTGATGGGCATCAGGATAGGCAGTAGAATAGCACATGAAATACTGCGATGACCATCTGAAACTATCAACAGTTCTCGTGGACATCCGTATGCCTCTCGTAGCCAATCTAGAAACCACGTCCACGAAATGTTGCTCTCAACATCGCCAGTGCATAAGGCGAGTGGAAAAATCTGATAGTTTAGATCATGCGTGACTGCGACAAACACAACTCCTCTGTGCTTCCCCTTCATATGAGTGACATCTATGACAACGACTGGACGACCAAACTCTAGAAACCCCCCGTCTCGATGCTCTAAGTGCATAAAATACAAACCTTAAACGGTCATCTTCATCAACAGAGATTCAGGTATGCGTATCAGAATTTACGTATTCTAACTGATACATGTACGCAGGGAGCATATGAAAAGAGCTATAGTGATCCCCGTATGTGTGTCCAACAGCCAAGTATTTCGTCTTTAATGTTACATTGTAGATAATGTCGAACCCAAAATCACTCATGATCTCTTCTCTCATCGCCTGGGGTCGGAGACCAGTAATCTTATCAAACTGCCTAGCAGCAAAATATTGACCGATTACTTTAGATGACAACTGTGTAGGAGCAGACCTGTCTGGATCATTTAAACAACCATGTTCGACGAATTTAACCACTCCCCACAACCCATAGCTCATTCTTGCGTGCATCTTACTTGGACACCCTGTTTGACCTTTTAGCTTACATTCAACATTATACCTGGTCGTGCTAGATCTTTCAACATGGGTCTCCACTTCGTTTCGCAAGTTATACATTCCTACGGCTATCTGCAACTTCTCTTTTGTATCAAATACACTTTTCTCGTGAAGAACACCAGACGCATCAAAGTCAGGGCCAGTCAACTGATCTACTCTCTCAGATTCATCCGGAATGCCTATGAACATTGCAGGTGCATTAGTTTCCCATAAAAATTTACTTTAGTTATATTTCTATTATAAATATACATAGTTTTCATACCTGGAATCAACCAAGGACGGGTGTTGGGCCGTATACTATGCAACTCTTCTGGCTGTATTTCAGGATGGGACAAGTCACGATTAATTGGTTCAAGAAAGCTATGGCCGCCTCTCTTACGTATGTAATTACAGATTTCTTCATACAATTGGAGTATTCTCTCCTCAACACCATCATCGCTTTCGCTAGAAGACCGAATAGAATCTTGCTGTATGTGATATTCTTCTTCGACAGTCCTATTCCCGGGGTCATCATCATCATTATAACCATCTACATCATTCTCACCCTCACCACAGACGTCATCAGCTTCAACATTTAGAGATTCTCTAAAACCAGACCTCTGCATCTCTGAGGCCGGACTGTACTCACATTCAAATCAAAATCAGACCTCCCATTAGAATGTGCCATCGTACGTGGGTCATTGCTCATACCAGCACTTCCGTCATCATAACCCATCCCTAAAACCATACTACTCCCTGCATCCGCGATAGGACGGAGTGTCATGTACACCATTCCTACATCAACACAATTGAACACTTCCGCCACACGTGCATCATTCTTTATCTTATATTTAGACAAACGGCCATCGTAATCAACTAGAGAATGAACTATATAACACCAGTGACCCAAATCAGCTTGTACTATGTCATGAATTTCTTTTAGCAAACTACTATAACACAGACTGTCATCTGGCAAGAATAACCAGTTCACCACTCCACCTTTGTATACCAACCTTTCCCAAGCTCCACCCCAACACATCCCAATTTTTTTATAACTCATCTGCACATTTTTTCAAGAAAACTTTAATGACATCAACATTAAAACATTAGAAAATTAGTTGCAACATTAAAACATTAGAAAATTACACTCATATTGTATTTTATTCGGCCAACAGATTAATGTATGCAGCCCTACACTGTTTCAATATTCGGCCTGCCTTGACACCTTAAAAAGTCTCAGTATATTTTTTTCTTCTATTCGGCCTATGTTTCTTCTATTCGGCCCATAAGGTTCTCCTATTCGGCCTACTAAACTTGCTCTATTCAGTCTGCGTATTTTTTAAAAATGAAGAATTCCTGGAAAATTTAGTTCTTCTATTCGGCCTACGCCTTTCTATTCGGCCCACAGTGTTTGTCTATTCGGCCTACAAATATTGTTCTATTCGGCCTACTAATTTTCTATAATTAACAGAACTTTTTGGGTTATTCGGCCAATATTTATGATATTCGGCCTACAAAGTTGTTCTAATCGGCCAACAAGTCTTCTTCTATTCGGCCTACTCACCATTGTTTAAATATTTGACAAAATATACGGTTAGTATGTAATGCATCGGGTGCACTTAGTGCTTTATAGACTAAATATAAGGTGTAGTGAAAATTAAATACAAATACAATCTAACATGAGTGGTGAAGATTTAATGTGGAAAGAATTTTGAATGTGACAAAATTATTCTAATCGACATACAATTTTTTTTAAAATATTGAATAAATAAAATACACTCATGAGGCATGTAAAAATTATAAAATTAAGGCATTCATAACTGTTAAAATAAGTTTAAACATACCTTGTACAACTGCTCTCCAAAATCTCACACCTCTCTAAAAAACTAAAAATTTGCTCTCAAATGCTCAACCTCTAAAATAACTCGTAGAAATTTTTTTTAATAAATGTTGGACCACCATATATATATACCTCATTTTTTTGTATGGATATGAGGGAGCACATGCCTACATAGGAGTACTAGGTATTGTACTTTGCCACTTTATTCAGAAATAAAGAGGAATCAGATTCTTTTACTGTACGTTTGGTACTTTTGGTCAAAAAGTGTGGAATCTCATTCTCCAAACATGTGAAAAGTGGGTCCCCCTAAAGGGCATTTTGGCCAATTCCTTTAAAAGTGGCTAGAAAAAATTATATATAACACATGTGGCCACTTAAAATTACACTTAAGTAATAATGGCTGCTTTTTGCCATTTTCACTTTTTCAAAATCATGTTTCAAAAATAATTTTAATGTACATTTATGAACAAATGAAATTTTATTTATGCAATATTAGAAGTTTCCGTACAGCCAGAATAACTAAACATACACGATTTACTAAATACACCTCAATATATTTTAATAAATTATATACAAATAACAAAATATATCTCAATTAAGACAAATATACCCTTTTATATATGATTAAAACATATTTGTACATATTTGTTCGGTTCTCAAAACTGAAACGTATTAAAATATATTTCTACAGAGTTGTTCGGTTCTTAAAACTGAACGTATGTTATCTGTTTGATTGACCTTCTACCTATATATTTATACGTTGCTGTCTCTAATTTGGACTTTGACAGGTTCGGAATGACAATGGATAAGTAGGCAGAAGGGAAGAAAATTTGGGAGGAGGAGATGCACCATTCCACAATTAAAAGAAGAATGAAGAATCGCGCTATGCAAATTTTCAGTGTTGGACGAGAGATTAAAAGCAAAAATCTCTCTTTCGGGAGAATTTGGCGCAGCATGACAACATCCTTGAATGTGGGTTAATGCCAATACATAAGTATCATGCCATTTAGTTCTAGCCTTTTAAGATGTTCTCGCGCAAATGTTGAACAATGATTAAACGCTAAACAGTAATTACTTTTGACAATCTCTCTTATGAGACATTAAATATGTGAGACGGTTTGTGAGATGTGTTAAAGTATATCTATTATATAGATAAAGCATGCTTAATGATTGTTATAGTATGTAATCTAAAATATGATAAATTATGAATTAAAGTATGATTTTATGGTATTATAATATGATTTATTATTGATATAGTTTAACTACAAATAAGCATACTTTACCTATATAATAAAGATACTTTAGTAATGGGTCGACCCATTTTACAACCGTCTCACAAAAAATCTATCTCACAAGAAAGTGTCTCTTTACTTTTATATTGATTGAAAATTTATAGAACAACCTTAATAGAATTATATTTAATTGTTTTTTGTTCTCTCAAATTTAATGTTCTGATATTGAAGATTAAAATTGTCATAAGTATATAGATTCTGAAATATTTTAAGTTAGAAGAGTATTTTAGTCTTATAAATTAAGATATTTTGGTTTAAATTTTTTAGGGGGTATGGTTAGTACTTTCGGGTGGAGTAAATAGCCATGCCCTTTTATTTATTACAGATGACAAGCAAGTTTTTCTTCCCACTTTGGTGCATCATATACATTGATTTAACTATAAGCATTTTTTTCCGTAATATATGCTACCTCTGTCCACCTCAAAGGATCAATTTGCTTTTTTGTACGTGAATTAAGGAATATTATTATTTAATATGTAGTGGGTAGTTGTATTGTGTGAACTTCATATTTTAATTGTATTAGTGGATGTATGTGGGTCCCATATGTGTAAAAAAAGAAATAAGATCCTAAAGGGCAGACGCCCAAAATGGAAAATAAGACTCTTTGAGGCGAACGGAGAGAGTATATATTTTTAATGAATGTACTCCCTATGTCCTACCCAAAGGGTAATTTTTACTTTTTACACGTGAATTAAGGAGTATTATTATTTGATATGTAGTGGATAGTTGTATTAGTGGGAGTGCGGGCCCCATATTTTAATTGTATTAGTGGGTGTGTGTGGGTTCCATGTGTATAAAAAATAAAAGAGGACTCTTTGGGTGAGACGTCTGAAATGGAAAAAATAAACTATATTGGTTGGACGGAATGAGTATTACTTTTTTATATATTTAACTGTATGATGATAGTGAAAATTCATGAGGATGGAAAAGGAGGATTTGTGGGTACGCAAGGTGATAGGTTGCAATGACGTAACCTTACTGCGTGCATATGACCCTGAGGTGCTTAGATCCAGGAAGATAGTCTATTTGAATGAGGCACGTTCTGTGGATGATGCCCAGGTTGCTTCGACATATGAACCAGTAAAGGTTGACATGAAAAATTTTCAAGATAACCTATTTTGTGCGGTTATAGAATAGAGAGTGTTGGGAAGGGATACTCTGGTGGATGTTGGACTAGCTAGGTGTCTAGGAAATCCAACAAAGAATACAGAGATGTAGTTGAAGATGAGGCATTGGAAGATGATGTAGATGTTAGGAAATTTATAATTTTCAATATAATCTAATTGTGGGCAATATATTATTATGCAATTGTATTAGCTATTCAGTTATTCTATGGACTTAATTAAGTTATCCATTTAAGTTGATAAGTCCATGGGCTATAATATTTTGATATGAGCTTATTGAGTAGATTCCCAATGCTAAATGGCTGGGTGATAATGGGTGGCCCAGTTATGTAGTATATAAAGGCAACTAGGTTATGATCCCCATGATACTAAGTCGCACATGGTCTTCCTTTTTCCCATCGGGAGGGATTACTACGGTCCCCATAAGGAATAAGGAGGCTTAGTTGAGGACGATCACAATACGTACCAATCTCCAAGTTCGTGTTCTGTCCAGACAATTTCATGAATAAAGGTACGCTTCCGCTTTAACGGTTTAAATCTCGTTAATCATAATAGGGTTAAGGTTTCTTGGATTTATTTCCTACAAGTGGTATAAGAGCCACCCTATATATGATTTTCTAAGATCTGATGAGTTATTGTTAATTTTTATTAAATCATTGATTCACATCCTGACAATTGATGATGTTAATTTGGATACATGCGTTCGGTTATGGATTTAGTAATTGTCAAATTAATATCCATATTTGAAAATTAGATCAGGATGTCTGAACATGTTTCTGTGGGATGATTAAGTGAATTTTCTTATTGATATTTACATCCATGTAAATTTTGATTGTACTTATTCATATGTGTTTGGGGCGCATATTGATGTGTTCATGTCGGTCGACGCAATCACGAGGATATACATGTTCATGCCTTGGAACGAATATTTATAGAAATGATTTTATCTCTAATAGTTAATTGCATAATGTTATGTCAATGGTTTTAATTTGGGTTGATATCGGAATTTGTGCATGTCATTATGATTGAATTTCTTTTGTATAATTCATCACTACAGTATTTTGTCATTACTGTTGTCATATTAAAATTTACTAATTTATTTTTTGTATATATAATCAGGACATTAAAAGTATGTGTCTGTAATTATTCATTGTTCTTAATTTAATTATTGGATTAGCGTCATCACAGTTGGTGACATATATATTTGTTTTATTTTATTTTAATCATTAAGATTTAAGATTAATTATGGAATCAAGTATATAGACTGTTTTGGGAAACAATTAGAATTAAAGTCTAACACATATTATTGGATATTAAATCTGGAGGTGTGATGACGATGGTTGACTAATTTTTAAATATTTTTTAATTGGTCATGGCAACACCCCATTTAGAGAATATTATTATTTGAAAATTGGTCACAATCTTTTAGCTTCAATGAATAAATTTGAATTGTGATATGATTAAATAATAAGTACAATTCTTTTTTCTTGTAATTATTAAAGATCTATTAAGTTTTCTATTGCATTTATAATTATGCATGCTCACAATTCAAAACATGTGTTGTCATATTCTGGATTATTAATGTTAAGTGGCATGTAGACTTGGATAGCTATACATGTGAACATAGTACACATTGGTGTATGTTACATGTGAACATAGTACACATGAGTGTATGTATATATTAACTTCTATTATTCCATCCATGCCTCTTACTTATGAAATTATTTGGATTTGGATTAATTAATGAATCCTAACTTATTTTGGATATTAAGATTCTTCTGTCATCATTTATCTCATAATAAAATGAGGTATTCAGTTATCCATTCCTTCGAAAAAATCTATGTTAAATAAATTGATTATTGGAATTGGAGTAATGATAGAACTCTATGCATATTTAGTGAATGATGTTGCAAGCTCTATTCCCTTATTAAGCCTAAGCTCAGTCAGGTAGAATAATCATCTAGTTTTAATTTATGGATTTAAATTGTGGCTTAGTTAATCAATTTTGAATATTGATTATGATTCTTAATCCATTTAATTATTAAATCGCCTTAATTAAGTTTTGTGATCCATATCATATATTCTATTTATCGATAGGGAAATTAGGATTTAAGCTTACTGCAACAAATCAATTCAAATTGAAATTCCCGTATAGCAAGCATTTCAATGATTTTTTTGTCATGATGGGTGATTGCTGATATTTTTGGCATTTGTTTGTTAAGCACCTAATCAATTTTGGTTTAATGACTATAACAATCAATTATGTGCTTATTGATTTGGACTACAGCAATTTGGTAGTATATTTGAATTATTATTAATAAAGGATTGCCTAATTTAATTTATTTTAAACAAGGAATTGGAATTCTAATTAAGTTAAAGAAATCTTTCATTAATTTAAGTATGTGTGAATCATGAAAAATTGTGGAAGTTAATTAAATTAAATTGGGGAGATATTTTTTTAATGTCGTTCAATTAAACAATAATATTTATTTTAAAATATTTGTTTAATTGGTCTAGTAATTTTTCAATCTAGTCAATCAAAGCATCATGTTGCCAAAGCGACCTCTGTGTAGAGTACGGCTTTATTGAAATTACATAGATGAGTGTGGAATTATTTATGTGTTCTGTGTTCAGCCCATAGGTAGACACAGTTTGACAGAATAATAACACACATGTGATAATAAGTGTGTGATAATTATTTAAATTATTCATGTGAACATTTGTCGATCCATAGATAGACTTTTGTTTGACAGAACTTATTATCAATACTTGATTATTACATCATGATTACCCCTTCAGTTAATTTTTATCCATAGACGAGGTTAATGTTGCACAAGATGTCTTGTGATGGGTCCCCAATTAATAATATTGTGCTAGTGTATCTTCATGCGGGTATTGATCGGCCCAAAGGTAGATTAATATTTGGCCCGAAATACACGAGCACCTGTGGTGGTAAATACGTGACAATTATTTGTTTGACATGTGAGTAATAAGTCGGCCCAAAGGAAGACTATTGCTTGACAGTTCTTATTGTCAGTATTTGATTACTACAAAGAGGGTATCACTTACAAGTTAGTATTGTCATCATTAGACTTGATACTAATGTTGTGCTCGATTCCTCGAGATGATTCTTAATTATTTAATTTTTAAAATATTATAAAGCTTAATGCGAGCATGATAAATTATTTTGCAATAATTCTCTGTACAATTATGAAGTCTACTAATTAAGTTTAACCTATATATCAATAATATAATCATACATGATGAGTGAACTTCAACAATAAGGATGAGACTAGTAAGTTTCTAACAAATTTTGTTTCAATAAAGTATAAAGGGCAATACAAGAAAACCCATTTAGAAAGTTGTTAAAGACAAAACTAAAGTATAACCTTTTGTTTTCTCCTAAAGGCTTGCGGAATTGTTTTATAATACCCCAAATTAAGATTATTTAGTATGAATGGTGTTGTGGTGTAGTTAAAAGACAAAAATAGTACCCCATAACATATGGCTACTAATTGGAGAAATACTAAAGATTGCAGCTTATGGTCTCAATAAAGTTCCAACCAAAGTAGTTGTGAGAACTCTTTGAGTTTCACATATGATAATGTTCAACTAAGGCTAGATCATTGGGATCTACTAAAGAAAATTGGACTCAATTAAATACAAGCTACTTTATTAGTTATGAATAAAGATAAAAGTTTATGATCCAATTAATCGGATGATATTTGAGATGGGTAATACGGTATTCTTTGAGGATGTTGATTTGGGAGGAAGAATAATATTATAAACATTGTCTTTGAGGGAGAGTCGATTAGACTCTACTTATGTTTAAGAACGTGAAAATCCAGAATAAGATAAGACAATGTTAATAATATTTAAGGAATAACAAATTCAACAACTTCAAGAATTAATGTCACTAAGGAAAAAACTAAAGTTGGGAGATAGACAATTCGAATGAATTAATAGTTTTTCTCCTAAATAAAGGGACATTATATAATTAATTAATGGTAGAGCATTCAAACAATGTTCATTAAGATATGTAAGGTCCAAAACTCAAAAGTGGGTTAATGCTATAAGTTATGAGTTTATATCAATACAAGATGATCAGGTTTGCATCTTGGTTATGAATTATACTCAAAAGGAAAAAAAGGCATTATTTTAAGGGACTTTCTATCCGGTTACTGAGAAAGGTTCTTTTAAGATAATCGTGACATTGGTAACACATTTTGATATTGAATCACATTAGATGGATGTAAAGATAAAGTTTCATGATGGTAACATTGATAAAACGATCTCAATAGTTTAAGAACTAAAAGGAAATCCATCTATGCATTCAAGAAAACTTTCACGTAAAGGAATAACAATCATCATCATCATGAAGTAATTGTCTCATTTAGTTTTGAGATAAATGTAGATGATTGTGTGATTCAGTGGGAGAATATTAAAGTTAAACTAAGGGAGACAAGTGCAGTCTCAATCAGATGCCCTAAAGTTAAACTAAAGATTGTAGAAATGTAGAAATATTCTATATGCTTTAACTGTTGGAAGTTGTTGTATGATGAGATCTGTACAAGACCTAAGTTGGCTTCTATTGTTGGTATATTAGTAGACATTTAAGTAACTCTAGTATGGATCTTTATGAAGTATTTACAGAGAACTAATGATAACATGCTTGCACATAAGAGATCAGATTAGTAGGAGATCATAAAGTAGTCTGATTTTGAGTTTGTTGGATGTCAATACAGTATAAGATCCACTTCAAGCTATATCTTTTGTTGGTCTGGAGAGCTATACAAGTAAAAGTATTAAGCAAATACTTTTACTCATTAACCATAACAACAGAATTAGTAGCACGCTAAGGGGCATTCAAACATGAAATAAAGGTTGCAAAACTTTGTCACGTAAAGTTTATTGTGACAGTTAGTTCGCAGTAGGTATTTATGACAAGAATACTTATAAGTCAAACAAATTGACATAGAATTCTTGGTTGTTAAATAAAGTGTTTTGTGTAGATAAAATTTTAAAAGAGCATATTATGATAAGACTCTAAATATGGATCCACCAATTATGTATTCAACGTCCTGCAGTTTATGAGCTAGCTACTCATGTGGGTGTTATATGGTTTTAGAATATATTGGTTCAGTGGGAGTCCATATTTATTGTTCTTTAAAGTTTTGAAGACACTTTAATTTGAATAATTCGGTTTTCTGCAGAATTAAGTTGATGGTTTTGAATTCATTGTGAATTCACTTAAGTTAATTTTTCATTTTGTAATATTTTACATTATGAATTGATCTCACTAAGGATTAAAGTTGGACTAGTTGGAAATAGACATGATGTTGATCACATTTGACATGTAATTTCCATGCTACTCACCATATTTGATCTATGTCATTGAGTATATTGATATTGGTGATTGTCGGGGTTTAACCACGATTTATAATGTGGTGAATGTCACGGTAGTTTCATATTAATATATGAGATGGACTAGATTGTTAAGTATAGCCTGAAGAAAAATAGCATAAAATTGAGCAGTTAAGAACTCTTGATATAATTGCTTTGGAAACAATATATAGCCCAAGTGAGAGATTGTTAGGAAATTTATAATTTTCATTATAATCTAATTGTGGGCAATATATTATTATGCAATTGTATTAGCTATTCAGTTATTCTCTGGACTTAATTAAGTAATCCATTTAAGTTGATAAGTTCATGGACTATAATATTTTGATATGGGCTTATTGAGTAGATACCCAATGCTAAATGACTGAGTGATAATGGGTGGCCCAGTTATGTAGTATATAAAGACAACTAGGTTATGATTCCCAATACACTAAGCCGCACATAGTCTTCCCTTCTCCCCATCGGGAGGGATTACTACGGTTCCCATAAGGAATAAGGAGGCTTAGTTGAGGAAGATCACAATATCTACCAATCTCCAAGTTCGTGTTCTGTTCAGACAACTTCATGGATAAAGGTACGCTTCCACTTTAACGGTTTAAATCTCGTTAATCATAATAGAGTTAAAGTTTCTTGAATTTATTTCCTACATTATATTGTGGCCATTCGGAATGGTTAAGGGATGCACAGATTGTGGTAACCAGATATGGATGTTGGACTGGCTAGGTGTCCAGATTTCATGTGCTTAGACTGATGGAATAGAATTCACAAAAACCAATGTCTAAAACCTTATTTTTATTTTTCTTCTGAACCCAATAAAGCAATGTTGCTATGTGTTTTGGTATCCTACAACTGGCGTTGACCAAGGTCAATAGTGATTTTGGTATAGCTAAAAATTGCTCTTAAATTGATAGTCTCCATTTCTTTCCATTTTCCCCTTTCACCATCATCCTCATCGGCTCATTGAGCATCTGCATTGTCCGCGTTGATGTTCTATCACATGTTGAGGTATGCAGTGTAACCCTAAAACCTACACTATCCAAAGTGTACAAGTTGGCAAAGAAGAATTCAGTGTCGAATGACGGATCTGGAGTTTTTCATGAGTTCTTGTTCAATTGGTGTTTGAGAATGAGGTGAAACGGAAAAATGGAGTTGATTGACTATTAAACATGTAGAATCTTGCCATTGCCAATGATTGATTGACTATTTTTCTCTACAAGTCTATCTTAAGTCATAGCTTATGAATCTAATCAAGAGAGGAGAAAAGCAAAACCCCTATAATCAAGAAATTCAATCATGAAAATTGTTTCATGAAAAATATCATTAGTTCAAAGTGAAAAAATTCAAAGGAATCCTAAACAATTTATCATGAAAAATAATAAGTTGAACAAATATAAAGGATTAAAACTCATAATCTTTTTTTATCTTATTTTCTTCTCCTTTTTCTTTTCTGTGATCATCTTAGAAGTTTGATTAAGAAATCCATTGTTTAAGCTGTTTGCTTCAATGTTTCAATAGAAAAAAATTGTTCACAATGTTTTAATTTTGATTATGACTTGTAATTTTCAATGTTTCCTTGTTATATGGTATAATTTTGATTCTCATGAAGAGTAGGTAGTGGACTTTCCTAATATATTATGTGTGATGATCAGAATAGTGACACAAAAAATGTTGTATGAAAGTGACGCAGGGAATCCGAGCCAACATATGTTATACTATTTGAAAGGAAAGTGAGTAGATGATTGGGGATGCTTAAAAATAGAATTTATATAGATCACCAAAAAGAAGATGGTTGGGTAAAACAGTAGTATACATACACCCCCTCCCTTGCTTCTCATGTAACAAACATTGTTCTTATAATCTGTTAGTCCAAATGCACACCACCGAGTCGACTCATACTAGAGTAAACACACAACAAATCAGAAGCCAACTGATCCAACCTCTCAGTTGTCTTGTTACACATTATAATCAGTTAGTAGAGATTCCCTGTGCTCATCCAATCCTCAAGGAGTGGCAACATTCTCCTTCGCCATTGGGGCGATTTCTTCGCCTTCAATACCCTCTTCACTCCCGGCAACACCCAAGCTCAGCAACGCCAACTCCCACTTCTTTGCAGGTCCCTGTATTAAATAACATAAATGTAGTGATCAATCAGACTATCCCATGGGACTAATTATGGTCTTCTTCTCCTTATATCCCTTACCTTCCAGGAGAGATCTTGTGACATGGCGTTTGTTATCATTTCTTTGAAGGCTAGGGTACCATAAACCGCAAGCGCTCTCCCAACTCCTGCCACAATCTTTAGTACGTCCGCTGGGTCAACAGCATCACACTGGCCATGACAGCACGGATAAGAATCAGTAACTTGAATTAATGAAATTGTGTCAAGTGTTTAATGGATGCACCTCAACACTGAAAGCTCCCATATGGAACCCTGTGTATCCTTCTTTCACAGTGTCGACGAGACCACCAGTTGAAGCACAGATGGGAATCTGATCCAAGCAATTTCGAATGAGGACCATTTATTTATGCAGCAAAATGTAAAGCAGGTTTGTACTCTAAGAGGAAAAGATGTTACAGTTCCATATCGCATGGCGTGAAGTTGGATGAGACCACAAGGCTCGAATCGACTGGGAATCAGCATAAAATCAGTACCAGCAGTAATCATATGGGCCAAGGGTACATTGAACTTGGCAACTCCTCTTGCTTTGTCAGGATACAACACCTCAAGCTGTTGAATTTGCTGCTCAAAGCTTTTCTTGCCGGTTCCCTGAAAGAAGGATAGAGTAACATTCTTACAATGATTGGCAACTCCAATTTGCCTTGACAAAACAAGAAACCATACTACGACTTACGAGAATGATGATCTGCACGTTCAAACCAATAAACTTGGAAATGGCAGCAACAAGAATATCGGATCCTTTCTGTTCTTCAAGTCTGCCAATAAATCCAATGACAGGGATGGTACTATCCACAGGCAAGCCAACTGCTGCTTGAAGTGCTTCCTTCAACAAAGGCTTAGCATCCATAACCTGAATCATGAATTCAAAAGTAAGAACATAAACTCTGCTCTCATCTCAATGCTTCTCTTACAAGAAGGAAGTAGGAAAGTTTACAGTGGTGATGTCGTAGTGATAGTCAATGTGTTTATCAGTCGCCGGGTTCCACTCTTGGGTATCCATGCCATTCACGATACCACTAACAGAATATTTACGAAGGATGTTGTCCAACTCTACTCCTTTATCAGCTCCACTTACGAGTTCCTGGGCGTAGTAAGGACTCACAGTCAGACATCTATCTGATTCTATGATCCCAGCCTTCATCCAGTTAATTTTCCTTCCCTTCACTGGCTTCACATACCTGCCGCAAGATTTGGATACATAGTATTACAACCACAAACAGGACTGTGCTATGCTTTGTAATGACTACACGGATAATGCTCATACCCATCAATGAAATCGAAAGAGCTTTTGTATTGATCAGGGAGATTGAGACTGTAGAAGTCTGCGAATGCAAATCTTCCTTGATATGCAATGTTATGAATGCAAAATGCAACCTGATAGCAATTGAACAAATAATCAGGATTGAAAACACCATCCAAATTAGTACCAGCAGAGTTGAGATAGTAACAGATTCTCATCTCTCTCACCTTGGCATTCACGAACATTCCTCTGGACTGGTACACAGACTTGAGGTAGCATGGAAGCAAAGCTGTGTGCCAGTCATTTGCAACGAAGACAACATCCTCACCTGAAACGAATTTGGAGAATTATACACTTTTCTTAATTTCTATTTTAAGTTTTAACTCAATAATCATGTTTTCTTAATTAAACTCCAACCATATGGTCCTGAGAAGTATTTGTTGCTGGTCAGATTCAAGACCCTACAAGCCTCCAAAGCAGCCTGAAAGGTAAAACAGAGAAGTTACTAAAACCCATCCAACCGATCGAGAAAATTAGTATATCAGATGGAGATTAAGTTAGAGAGGCAGCTAGCTGCTGCACTCACCAGGCACAATAAGCTGAAACGCAGTTGGTTGTCCTGGTAGTCAGTTCCAGCTTTAGGACCATAAATCTTCGATTTAGTTTTTCCCCAAACCTTTGGAAGGACATCAATGCAAATACGAAATTCAGGCAAACCAAATCACTGAGAAACTTATCCTGACTCTCTTAAGGAACTCATCACTACATACTGACCTTCTCGAGGAACCATGGGTGATCAACAAACACACGGTCAACTCCTCGCTTATAGCAGTGGAAAAATCTAACAGTTTCTATTCCATCCCCAACTTGTATCTGTACAGGATCAATATTGTGACAATTGAAACTTCTAACTTGAAAACCAACACGAAAATAGTGAGCTAACCTCAACAGTCACACTTGTGTCCCAAGCATCCTTATACTGATCATAACGAGGAGACACAGTCATAACCCGGTGCCCATTCGCCTAAATCCATAAGTGAATACACAATTAATCCTATTATGATCACAAAAATTCAACCATTTTACTCATTTATAAAGATAAACAACACTCACAGCCATGGCAGGAGGTAAACCTCCAAGAACATCACCGAGCCCCCCGGTTTTGCTCCATGGACCACACTCAGCTGCCACGAAGATCAAGTTCATCCCACTACCACATATAATCTTTCCAGACTTCCTCTCAGCCTCAGTTTTGTGGCTCAATTTTGCACTGTTCCTCTTCTGAGTCACATCCAACTTGTTAACTGATCTCAGCCCATTATGAGTTATGGGTTGGCTCCTCCGGCCAACCAGGGCCAAGTTAGTCTTGGAATCCCCTGAAGTTGAACCTCCATGGATATGGGACACAAAATGTGAGGCAGTAACAGCAGCCATGCTCACACCTCACTCTAAATAACAACATCAAAAAAGACACAGATGGTAAGTAAAACCCCCAAAAATAAGGAGTAATAGAGAAACAACTCAATAGAATACATAATTCAGCTCTACTAGGCCACTTAATTTAGAAAGACAATGAATTTGCAGTTTATCAACAAATGACACCATATTCAGTTCAACCATTTTAAGCTGAAGATAAAGTATTATCAGTTCCCAAAAATAAGAATGCGGAATGAAAGCCCTCTACACCACATATATCAATGGTGATTTAGCACAAAATAACAATTCCAACAAACATAAAAGTAAACAGAGAGTCCAGATTTAAAAGAGTAGCAGAGTAGATGGTCACCAGTTAACTCAGAAGAATGCTGAGCTTTGAGTGGGAGTTAATGGCTGCGAAGAAGGAAGGCTCTGATTCTGAAGAACGTCTCCTTGCCTGGCCTCCCATTTGTAGCAGGCAGCGCATGGTGGGATCAAGTGGTTCGACACGTGGCGCGAGGAGAGTGGGAGGGGCGGCCCCACTGGCCTAAACACCCCAAGATTTGTTTCCACGTGGGAGGTGTGGGCCAGGGGTATCGTGGGAATATGCGGGAAAGATGAGGTCAGTGATGTAAAAGCAGTCTCAAGATTTTTCTTTCTTACCACTTGGGAAAACGATGGCCTTTGGCTGAAACTGAGGTATTGAGGTGCGTGATAGGTAATTGACGGCCTGAGTTTGGAGTTGGAGTGTGTGGACCCCAGCTTCTGTAAAACGCCAAACCACAAGTGTTCAACGTTTCCATTTAAATTTCTTCTTTAATTTTCAAGTATGAGCAGGGTTGATCACTTAATGCGTGGCACAGGAAATGATACACAAAAATGGCGGAGAAAATTTACACATTTACGGTTTATTAAAAAAAAAAGAAAAAATCAATTATTATGGGTTTAAAAGAAGTAAAGCTTTACAGTGTCTTTTTATTATTATGATTTTTTTAAATTTTCTATATATAATGATATGTTTTAAAATGTCTTTACAAAAATAACTTGACTCGATTAATTAAAATAAATAACTTAATTGCATAATTTTATGAATCGATTAAAAAATTTGTGACATCATGAGCATTTTAATCTTTATCAACAGGGTAAAAGAAAATTCTAAATCTAAATGGGTATAATAAAATTTTAACCGATTTAAAAAGACTTAAAATCGGTTATTTTATGATAAATTAATGAAGTTAACACTATACTATGCTTTAAATTGAAAAGGTTTAAAATAAAATGAAGAAATAATTAAAATATGCAATATTATAATTAAAGGAATCAAAATGGATTTAGCCTGCACGTGCCAATCCCTATCAAACCCGCATAAAACCCATCCCACCAATAGTTTAACCTGCAAATGACTCGTCCCACATATAGCCCACCTCACTAATAACCCACCAAATTTAATTTCGAAATATAATTAGTTTTGATGATTTTTTTTATAATTTTCGTCAATTAGATCATTCTGATATTATATTTTAATTTTTTTTATTATAAATTTTACTTAAAAAAATGTAAAAATGAGATTTGGCCACGCGGGCCAAACTTGCCTCACCCCGTCAAAATCCGCCAATCAATATCCCAACTCATATAGGCCTGCCCCATTCTAATTCGCACAATAGTAGATTGTGGTGAGTTGTGGGTCAAACTCAACTTACCCACCGTTCTAATTATAATAATAAATAATTATTAAAGAGTTAATAAGTATATTAAAAGAAATTAAATATTATATTGATACAATATATATTCTTGTACTATAAAAAAAAGTAAAATTTAAATTTAAAAAAGTCATGTGTAAAATATGTACGCATGGATTTAGCGAGAAAATGACAATTATTAATCAAAGATTTTTATATTAACTCTTTCACACTATAATGCTTAGGTACATGTTGGACATCTCATCTAAATAAAAAAGAAATATTCATCGTATAAACGATTTTATACCCGATCGATAGTTTCATATACTATTTTCTTTAGCTCTTAATTTAAAAAAAATAAAAAAATTCACGTCTCAATTTGATAGTAAATCTATTTTACAAGCACTGGGAAAAAAAATCAGTTTTATTAGACATATAAGGTAACTGTAAATTAATGGGAGTTGTTTAGATATTCTAAATGAAGCGAATTGCTCATAATTTTTAATTGTAAATCTATAGGGAGGATAAATAAACTTTATTGTAGTTCAATGGTATGTGAATCTAAGAGCTGTTTAGATTTTGGATGTAAAATAAAATGAATTCTCTTATTTTAAACAAATATTGAGGAGTTTTGTTAAAATATAGATGAAATTAATTGAATATATATGAAATTCCATGAATTAATTTCAAATGCTAACAATTCACGGTGAGATCGGTGAGATCAATTTATGTGTTCGTGATTAATTTATTAAAAATAACATTTCATACTTTTTATTAAAATATAATTTTTTTAAAAAATTATTATCACTTTTCATTCACATTATAAAATATTCAATAAAATTATTCACCATACCAATTTTCATTAATTAAGTATTGTTTTTTAATTAAAATATTACTTATCACTTTTTACTTGTTTCAAGACGACACAAATATTTCATCCTTCGGTTCAACCACAAGTTGCTTGTAGTTAATTGAAAAGTTTCCACATGAGGAGAGGAAAAAAAGCATGTGGGTGTTTTGTGAATTGATAATTTTATGAAGTCCACAAATGGACGAGAGGCAATATACATAATCCTTAAAATCGAAGAATGGTGAGAGTGGTATATATAATTCCAATAAATTCCTGGTTTTCGTAAATTAACGAGTAATTTGTGGCGTACTAAAGCGTGAGATAATTGGTGGTGTTGATTTATTACAAAAACAAATTAAATCCTAATTTTAGATTGCACTTTATTATCTCAATACACTGGTTCCAACTCTTTTGATTTTTCCACTCCAAAACAAGTGGTCAATCATGCATCCTATTAAAAAAAATTATTTGAAAAAAAGTAAGTTATTATAATTTATGGTGCTCAACGTCCCTCTAATTCCACCCACACAACTCTTGTTTAGCAACAAATTATAAACCATCCTTTTCCTCATATTTACTCCACCTGTTTTTAGTCTTTTGCTCGTGTATTTTTGCGAAAAAAATTCTATACTTATAAGAGAATTGTGTAAGAAAATATGTTAGAAATATCAATTATAGAATGTTTATATAGCATTAGTTGAATTATGCTCCAAAATATGAATTTATTTACAGAGTCAAGTCTTTCAGAAAATAGTCATTTACAATGACAATAATTGATTGCAGTTTAGTGGGTTATTAGAGGCATAGTTATGCAAAATACCTCTATGTAGATACTACATAATAATAGTTTAAAACATTGAGTTGAGTTTCTTCAAAATGATTTTAAGTTAACAACAAAATGTTGTAAAACGATGTCAATAGATTGTGGTTTGAGTATGATTGTGTTGTTTTGTTTTATTATTGTGGGCTGGGATGTGTAATTGTGTTGTGATTGCGGTAATTTGCATCACAAATTAAAATAAAACACTCGAGTGCTTCAAACTTAAATAACGACTCTGAAAGTATACAAATCTTGCATAGTGTAAAGCAATATTGATACCACAATGATTAAGGTTATCTAATTATTTTAACTGAGTTGAGAGTAATTATGTGGTTTTGCATGTTGGAATATGAATTTAGACATTATGAATGGAATAAGAAAATATAATAAGTAGCATTAATAACCACAAAAAATAAAAAGAATTGGAATATCCGGGATAAATGGTAAATTTAGACATTTCATGTTTCTCTATTTCAGTTGTAGACAAATCTAACAAGCATTGATGCATACACTGATATAATTGTTCTTAGTCTCATTTTTGGTATCAAATTGATTTTAGAGTAAGAGTACTCTATCGTTGTTGTACACGTGTGACCAAATAACAAAATTTATAAGTATGTTATCCCAAGGGAAAGTAAACTTGTAGTTGTATCCGGATTTGTCATCAATTATGCTTTGTAAGAGTGATAAGATTGAAGGTTTGATTTTATACTAATGCTTATTTTAATCAATTAACTAAAGAAATCAATTAACAACTAATAATATCAACTATCAATTACGTAACAAGATGAATGGAATGTGGATAGAATGTATTTAAGAAGAGAGTAAGGTTAACCATATTCATGGATGAGAAACTAGCTAGACATGCATGACTTTCAACATTGAACTTCATTAATTATGGACTAATCACGTTTTTACCCCTAATCCCTATGGCCAAGGCAATTAGGTTCTCGACTCTTTAACGAGTCTAAATCTCATAGGATTGTTCTTACTCTCAATTCCCTTACGCTTCGTTTGGTAAGCTGTATTATGGTCTTTTCATGCCTTTTGTATTGCCATTTACGCTGTTTGATAACCAACACTGAAAAAGGGAGGGGCCTGGTACTATCAATGAGTCCGTTGCTAAATCACTATTTTGCTTTACATAGCTTATATGGCCAAAACCGCAGTATTAGGAAGAAGGGTATAACAGTTCTCCATATAATAAATTGAAATTACCATTCTAACCATTGAGGAATTAAGAACAATGAGAAAGGATTTGAGAGATAGCATAAAGGTCACCCAAATTAATGGCAACTTGGCGGCCTTTATTCAGAAGCTCCGGCGAGCGACGGTTCCCAAATTTCCGACTCCAATCATTCGACAAGGATAACCGCTGCCTGTTTGCAAAGTTCGTGTCAATCTTCTCATGAAGAGTGTATATACAGAGGAAGGGGAAGGAAGAGGGAGAAAGATGATAGGGCAGAAGGGGAGGAGGGAGAAAGAAGATGAGGTGAGATAGGAGGTTTGGGTGGGTCGGTGATTATTCAGAGGGATGGAAGAAGGGGAAGGGGGAGGGAGGAGGGAGATGGAGGGTGGGACGGTGGGTCAGTGTATAGAGGGAGGAGAGAGAAATGGGTTGGGGGAAGAGAGTGGGGTAAAGTAATGACAAATTAATTTTTTTATTTTTAATAACAATTACTAATAAATAAATAAATAATTATATGGAGTATATAAAAGAAAGGGTGTAAATGTAATTTGATCACATATCTCTATTCTTTATCTCCTACCAACATCTCAATATTTTGTTATGCATATTTTAATACACCCTATCAAACAATCTTCACTTTTCATATTATAAATATTTATCTTGATTCATATCTCAATTCTAATATGTACTCCCTTATCTCATCTTGCCTATCAAACTGACCGTTAAGGTACTATGATCATAAGTTTGGTTTTTTTCACTCAATTTCTTAAGTGTCCCCCTATGAATGTTCTAAGCATAAGAAGGGTATGACTTACCTCCCCTCACACTAACATACATGCTCATCTTAATATATGATTCAACTAAACCACTAATCATAATATTGGAATGACCATCCTAACACTATGAATAGATAATTTAATCATACAGTTATTAAAATAAAACATGAATCATTAACCATAAAAGGAAGTCCAAAATTAACTCAATTCAACATCTAAAGTCCTACATATCTAGCATTCTTCTCAACCAATCATATGATTAGCCCTACTATAGGACTAGCCAATACACATTATGTTCAAATCAATACAACCAATAGCTTACTCCATTTGAGCCAAAATATGAAAAAAAATAGTAATTGAAAAGTAGATCGGCTTCCCTTTTGTGAAGATGGCCTTCCTTCCTTCCAACATGCTCAATTCTTCAATTTATTATGATCTTCTCTTCTCAAATTGATAGAATTGTGGAGTGATGGATGAATTTAGGGAGAACCAATGGATTGAATGGATGAAAATGATGGAAGATGGATGAATTTGAATATGTGTGTGAAGGTATGGTGTGATAGTATGTGTTTAGATCTTAGAAACTGCTCCAAAATATGATTCCCTCTCTAATTTTCGCACCAATTGGGCATTTATACCCCTTGAGACCTTCTAGAAGCTTCCAGAAATTTCCAAAATTTTTTCTGCTTTTGACCCAGCTCGACTCAAGCTGTAACTTGAGTTGTCGCCTGTCAAGTCGAGTTGTGTTCTTCTGAAAACTGGACGGTTTTTCGGAGCCTGCTCGACTCGAGTTGCAAGTCGAGTTGAGTCTTGCAACTCGAGTTGAGCTACTAGACAATTTTGGACGCTGCTCTGCCCCAGCTCGACTTGCTGCTTGACTTGCCCTGACCCCAGCTCGACTAGAGTTGGGTAACTCGAGCTCTCGCCTGTCAACTCGTGTTAGAAACTAGAATTTTCTTGGCACCTAATTCGACTCGAGTTGCAAGTCGAGTTAGATCTTACAACTCGAGTTAAGCTACTGGACAACTTCTGACTTTACTCGAGCATCAACTCGACTCGAGTTGCAAGTCGAGTAAGACCTTGCAACTCGAGTTGGGTGTTTTTAAGCTCCTTTCAACTCCCGACTCCATTCTGCTCCGTTTTTTACCTATTTCACATGCATTTAAGCTCATTCCACACATTTATCAACATGTACACATCTCTCCTAATTAACACAAAACTCCACCAAAAGTTACACAAATACGGATATAATCATATGGATATCCACAAATAATGACACTAAAATCTAGGTGAAAATGACGACGATCAACCTCCAAACTTAAAGTGTTGTTCGTCCTCGAATAATGAAAAAATAATTAACAAGAGGAGTAATTTTCACCTAGAAAAACACCTAACGAATATAAACCACAACACATCACAAGTCATAAGGACTACAAAATCACATTAAGTATTCCTACACCATCAAACTCATAACATAGAAGATTAACAAGTTCAATTTCAAGAAAACAAAAGAGTAATCAAATTCCTTCCGATCCAAGACTCACATCGGATTTCACATTCACTCAACACTCTTTAAGGTAGGGTAAATCAACACTCATCAACCGATCGAACCCGACGCACAATAGGCTTGCTCATGGACTATGTTCACAAGCCACCCTAATTTCAATAAGTGATCAAATAGGTCTTTTATCTTTGAATGTAATGTTAGGCGCTTTGGTAGGGTAGGAAAAATTTAGATAAGAGTGACTTTACATATGTAGATAATCGAAGAGATGATTCTTCTCTTCAATATCTTCACTTACAAACTTCCTCCCTTTTTCAAATATTCATAAACACTAAACATCAACATACCATGGATTCATTGAGCTTCTTTTAACTTGCATACTTTCTTTCTTTGACTTTTGAATTTCCTTGAGCATGTTTTATGATTTTGCTCCTTTTTTTTGTTAAAGTTGCATATGCTTTTAGCTCTAGCTCTTTCATCATTTTCTTAATTCACCATTTCCTTCATTTTCTTGTACATTTACACCATCAAACCTTGTAGACCATCATCTCCTCAATCATCCACACATAGGTTATATATATAAGGTTTAAGTGGGTTCTCAAGGCTTGTATTGTGCTCAAATCTCAAAGAATAGGCTTGTAAGCTCAAAATGACTAACTAGGAATGATGTTTGAGTAAGGAATTTTTATGGCTATAACTTCACTTAACAAGGATGGCCTAAGATCATATCATAAATTTCAACCATTCGGGCTTCGTTCCTATAGTCCATGAGTAAGTTCTAGTTTTTTTAAGTACAAACGGTCCTCTCATCAAGAAATAATCATGGAGGCACGGTTGAAGCTCAACTCTCACAAGCGTTTGCTTGGATAAAAAAGAAACATAATTACCCTTCATACTTCTCAAAATTGAACAAATTATGTAATCCATGTCACAATTTTGACAAGTAAAAATCCTTAACATGCTTGTCATCACCTATCACAAATAATGCATCATAACTCATATTCAAAAATGACTCACAACAATCCAAAACATACCACAAAGCATCCCTATATAAGAATAAAAATTCAAACATAACACATAACAAAAGACTCACCAAACTAAAAACATAACAAAAACACATAACATACATGACAATCATCCATTATAATATATTAAAGCATATCAACTCATCATCCATAACAAATAAGCTCAACAAACTTTCCATCCTTAATTGAAAATGAAATCCTAGATTACAAGAGTAAACCTCCCACAAACATAACACATGAAGTAACATGCTAATCCAATACAATCCAAATTAATATCAATTCATGTCAAGCAATTAGAAGTGATAAGATGTAGAGTAAACTCCCTTAAACATTTGAGAATGGAAATGGTTGGCATGAGCTCCCAACTTGCATCCACAATGTTTTCTCGATTTGATCTTCGAGCTCAATTCATGCTTCCACTATACTTCATTTATGCTCAACAACTCATCAAAAACTATTAGCTCAACAATTGTAATAAAAATAAGGACTATTATGCACTTCAACACAACCAAACGAATCAAAATTATAACCAAACTCATGAGAAAATTTTTAAAATTGACCCATTTTACACAAGATAATCCCTCAATCAACCATTAATCATATCAAGCACACTCAACCATTAATCGTATCAAGCACACTCAACCATTAATCTTATCAAGCACACTCAAATGGTGAGTCACACCGCGCACTCTTTCCCCAAACTTAAATCGAAATAAGTTGAGAATTAAGTTTGCAAAAAGTGGTGATACTTACCCTTGTAGTTTCTACCAATGAACTTCATAGCGATCCTCTTATGTCGACGTGTGTGCACCTCCAAAATTCAAGTATGGCCACCATGCACTCTCCCCCCAAACTTAAATTAACACAAGTATTAAATTTAAGTTTGTAAAGAGTGGTGGGACATACATCTTCATTTCAAATCGAACACATTTCGTCTTCTCCATATGTATTTTCTCCATGAGCACAATCCACCTACATACCAAAAATTCAAGAAAATAAAACTAAACAAGAATACATACTAAAATTGGTTGCCTTCCATCAAGCGCTCGATTTAATATCGTCGAGCTAGACGCATTTAAGCTCTTAACAATCAGAGAAATTCAAGACCCCATCGGGCTTCATCTTCACTTTAAACATTTCTTTAACAACTTTCTTATCTACACTTCTTACTCCTCTAACATTTGAACTCAATTCATTGCCTCTTTTTCTCGTGTTTTCAAATCCCGGAGGCCTTTTATTAATCTTCCAATCAACATGTGGATTACCCCCGAACTTGTTCCTCTTTGTAGAAAAATTTCTTGCAAATTCAAGTAAAACGTTAGTTAAATCTTCATCTTTTAAAATTTCACTTACCACTCAATCTCGATCATCTGGAGGCTTAATGGGTGGTTTCAAATGAAAATCTCACCCTTTTAAATTCTTGCTTGATAACACCAATTCTCTTTCATTTGAACAAAGTGTGAGTTCCTTCTTATCTATGTCAAATTTTGCTATTCCGGTTGCCAAAAATGGCCTTCCAAAAATCAATGGGATCAAAGGATCCGCTTGCTTCTCAACTATCATAAAATCCAACGGAAAGACAAAATCCTCTATTTTCACAAGCATATCCTCCATAACTCCATGGGGCTTTATCATTGAATCATCCATTATTCCGATTTCCGCATCCGTTTCCTTTAACCTCCCATTGCCAAGTTTTTCAAAAATTTCCAAAGGCATCACATTAATGCTTGAACCAAGATCACATATAACATTAAAATATTCTCCATTTTCAATTTTACAAGTAAGAACGAATTTACCGGGATCTTCCACCTTTAATGAAGCATCAACTTCAACTATTTCATGATCTTGTTCCAACCACAACTCTTTATCACACTTACTTTCATCAACAAATGAAGACAAGAATTTCACCAATAATTCTCTCATCATCAAAAGACAAATCATCATTAATGACAATTATCTCCTCCACTTTAGACACGACTTCATCACAAACTACTTCTTCAACCTTTGGAACAATGCTTGTTGTTTCCACCAATCCTTTCTCCACCTTACTTTCCATATTACAAACGGTAACATACAAATATTGTTCTTTAGGATTAGTGATGGTGGTAGAGGAAAAATTACCCTTACGATGCATTTCACCTTGCTCGGTTGCCATTTGACTTATTTGAGTTTCAAGTGTCTTGATTCTCTTATCATTCACTTCATCTCTTTGCCTTCTCTCCTCTTTATCTTCCTTTATAAATTCAAACATCTTTGCCATTTAATCTTCCACCGTAGGTTTTCCTTCACCATTTGAAGCTTTCTCCCTCGGATTAATGCCCGATGGTAGAGTAAGGGTATTCCCTTAATTCCCATATGATAAATTTTCATACCTACGAGGTTGGTTAAAATTTCCTCCAAATTTACCTTGACCAAAACCCCCTTGCCTTTGTGGATATCCTCCTCTCTAGTTACCAAAATTACCAGTATAATTTCCTTGAAAGTTCATTCCTTGCATGAAGGTAACTTCCTCAAGCGACATTTTCGATTGGTACCAAGTATCTTGACATCCAAAATTAGGAGACATACCTTGTTGAGGCATAGGTATAGGCATTTGACAACTTTGAGAAGATTGACCCATATTAGGCATATTAGGCATAGAAATGCCTTGTTGATTCATCAAAGGCATAGGCATGGACATTGAATTCGGAGGCACTTATTGATTCACAATAGGCTTAGACAAAAGATCCGAAGACACTTGAAAATTAGCATTCATCCTTTTAAATATCTCCGTGATCGCCTTGTCGATCTCATCTTCCTTTGGTACTTCCACCTTTTTCACTTGTTGCATGCATACTTCTTCCATCTTAGCAATTCTCTCACTTTCATACATACCCGCAACTCTATCCATAGGTCATTGACCCATATTCAAAGCAATCTCTTCACATATAGCAATAGCTCTTTCCGGAGTTTTTCCCAATATAGAACCTCCCGCCGAAGCATCAACAAGCATTCTTTCACTTCCATTCAAATCGGCATAGAAAAATCCTACTTGTTGATCTTTGGAGAATCCATGTTGTGGACACCTCCTTAGCATTTCCTTAAAATGATCCCAAGCTTCACCTAAAAGTCTCAAGTGGCATTTGCTTGAATTGAAAGATTTGACCTTTGAAATGTAACATCTATGATGGTGGGAAATACTTGCTTAGGAACCTTTGAGCCAACTCTCTCCATGTGGTATAGGATATCGGAGGTATAGTATGATACCAAGCCTTAGCTCGATTCCTCAGTGAGAAGGAAAAGAGCTTCATCTTAACAATATCCTCACTTACTCCATTAATCTTGATAGTATTAGCTAAATCCTTGAATTGAGATAAGTAAGAATTTGGATCCTCCATTGCACCACCACCAAATTGATTTGCTTGCACCATATTAATCAACTCCATTTTTATCTCAAAGTTGTTGACATTCAATGGTGGTCCCATAGTATAATTTCCATATTGCAGTTGGAAGTGGTCCCGGATATTCATCCCTACTCCATTATATCCATGGCCTCTAGGTTGATTTTGCACCACCAGAGGAACTTGTTGGTTATCTCTAGCTTCTTGTTGTGCCATTAAATGTTGAATGATCGCTTGCAATTGTTGATTTTGCAAGTGTACTTGTTGAGCATTAGCTTGTGGCACAAACTCCAGATTAGCATGTCCTCCTCGAACATTATCACCCCTTTGTTGAAAATTCCTCATATGACCTTCTTCATTAACCATATTGGCAAATCTATTTCATTTTCCATAACTTCCTCCGTAGGCTCTAACACTCCTGTTCTTTGTCTTTCATAATGTAGCTTCTAATTCCAAGTTCAAAGGTTCAATAGATTGAGACCTTGAACGTGTTTGTATGTACCTACAAGAATTTCCAAATTAGTTCTCCAAATAACCAGACAAATAAACAAGTAAACTAATGAAAGAAATACACTTATCAAAACTAATCAAATTCAAACACGTTACAACCAAGAATTTAACATTTTCCCAGTAAGCGGCGCCATGTTCTTAGTCTCATTTTTGGTATCAAAATGATTTTAGAGTAAGAGTATTCTATCGTTGTTGTACACGTGTGACCAAGTAACAAAATTTATAAGTATGTCGTCCCAAGGGAAAGTAAACTCGTAGTTGTATCCGGATTTGTCATCAATTATGCTTTGTAAGAGTGATAAGATTGAAGATTTGGTTTTATACTAATGCTTACTTTAATCAATTAACTAAATAAATCAATTAACAACTAATAATATCACTATCAATTACGTAACAAGATGAATGGAATGTGGATAGAATGCATTTAAGAAGAGAGCAAGGCTAAATATTCATGGACGAGAAACTAGCTAGACATGCATGACTTTCAACATTGAACTTCATTAATTATGGACTAAAAACAATCACGCTTTTATCCTTAATCCCTATGGCCAAGGTAATTAGGTTCTCGACTCCTTAACAAGTTTAAATCTCCTAAGATTGTTCTTACTCTCAATTCTCTTAAGGTACTATGATCATAAGTTTGGTTCTTTTCACTCAATTTCTTAACTGTCCCCCTATGAATGTTCTAAGCATAAGAAGGGCATGACTTACCTCCCCTCACACTAACATACATGCTCATCTTAATATATAATTCAACTAAACCACTAATCATAATATTGGAATTATCATCCTAACACTATGAATAGAGAATTTAATCACACAATTATTAAAATAAAACATGAATCATTAATCATAAAAGGAAGTTCAAAATTAACTCAATTCAACATCTAAAATCATGTATATCTAGCATTCTTTTCAACCAATCATATGACTAGTCCTACTATAGGACTAGCCACTACACATCATGTTCAAATCAATACAAATAATGGCTTGCTCCATTTGAGCTAAAATATGAAGAAAAATAGCAATTGAAAAGTAGATCGGCTTCCCTTTTATGAAGATGGCCTTCCTTCCTTCCAACATGCTCAATTCTTCAATCTATGATGATCTTCTCTTCTCAAATTGATGGAGTTGTAGAGTGATGGATGAATTTAGGGAGAACTAATGGATTGAATAGATGAAAAGGATGGAAGATGGATGAATTTAATATGTGTGTGAAAGTATGGTATGGTAGTGTGTGTTTAGATCTTAGAAACTGCTCCAAAATGTGATTCCCCCTCTAATTTTCTCACCAATTGGACATTTATACCCCTTGGGGACCCTCTAGAAGCTTCCAGATTTTTTCTGAATTTTTTCTGCTTTTCACCCAACTCGACTCGAGCTGCAACTCAAGCTGTCGCCTGTCAAGTCGAGTTGTGTTCTTCTGAAAACTGAATGATTTTTCGGAGCCTGCTCGACTCAAGTTGCAAGTCGAGTTGGGTCTTGTAACTCGAGTTGAGCTACTGGACTATTTTAGACACTGCTCTGCCCAAGCTCGACTTGCTGCTCGACTTGCCCTGACCCCAGCTCTGGAATTTTCTCGGCACCTAACTCGACTCGAGTTCCAATTCGAGTTGGATCTTACAACTCGAGTTAAGCTACTGGACAACTTCTGACTTTACTCGAGCATCAAATTGACTCGAGTTGCAAGTCAAGTAAGACCTTGCAACTGGAGTTGGGTGTTTTTCAGCCTGTTTCAGCTCCCGACTCCGTTTTGCTCTATTTTTGACATGTTTCACATACATTTAAGCACATTTCTACACATTTATCAACATATACACATCTCTCCTAATTAACACAAAACTCCATAAAAAATTACACAAATACGGATATAATCATTTAAATATCCATAAATAAAGGTACTAAAATCTAGGTAAAAATGAGACGATCAATAATTCATATGTTAATTTTCTAGAGCAATCAAATATTATGTAATCAAATCTTTTACGAGTACATCAATTAACTGACATAATATTTCTAAACCTACCAAATTAATCAACTCCTAAAAATCTATCAAATTGAATGTGATCACAACCCTTATTTCACTGTTAAGATCTCAATTCTAATAACATGTATTATGTGTGTGAAAATCTATATTGATCCTCAACTTTTGTATGTCGGGTTAAAAATTAAATATGAATAATAGGTATTTTAGCAATTAATCATGTAGTTTAATCAACACACATAAAAGAAATCTCTCTCGAACTAAAGTGGATGTAGATCCGAAGATCGAACCACTATAATCCTTAACATCTCATTGTTTTTCATTTTTATCTTTTCAACATTTTATAATGTGTTTGCATAAGTTCTTGTGTTCTTATCAGTGAAGAAGTAAAAAACAGTTGGAAATTGATGGTGTAATCTTAATTCAATTGTACATTCTATGGTTATGATCATATGTGGAATAGAGTTAATGATCTAACATATATAAATATAATGTATGGAGGTTTGGCTTATTGGTTTGGCAGTTAGGATAGTTCAAGTCCAATAACTACTAAAAGGCAACAAATTTGAGCAGTTTGCTGGTGTTGGATTGTATACTAAAAGTCACACTTTTGCATGAACAATGTTTTAATAATATTTGAAATGAGAATCATTGATCAAATGATTGCGTCTTACTCCCTTCGTCCCGCCAAAAGAGAGTCCTTTGCTTTTTTGCACGTAGATTAATTAGTATTATTATTTAATGTGTAGTGGGTAGTTGTATTAGTGAGAATGTGAATTCTATATTTTAATTGTATTAGAGCGAGTATGTGGATCACATGTGTATAAAAAAGGAAAGGGGACCCTTTGAGTGGGACGACCAAAATGGAAAAAGTACCCTCTTTGAATGGGACGGAGTATAGTTGTCAAATGGGCTGGGTCGGGCCAGCCCGGTCCATTCTCACTTAAATCCATGTATGTAGTGGGCTGGGTCGGGCTGGGCTCATCTTGTATCGGGCTGGGCTGGGCTTTTTAAAAAATATATGGGCCCAACTCAGCACACGAATTACATTTAATGAGCTGGTCATGGGCTGAGCCATGGGCTTGTCTGGAGGGCTAACATGGGCTAGGATGTGGGCTAAGATAGGTTATCACTGTATATTTAAATTAAAAAAATTTCAATTCAACCTCATTTCAAAGCCCATATCCTCAATGAGTGAGAGACCCTTCTCATTCTCTCACTAACTCTCTTATTATCTCATTATTCTCT
Source organism: Pogostemon cablin (assembly GCA_023678885.1). Lineage (NCBI taxonomy): Eukaryota > Viridiplantae > Streptophyta > Magnoliopsida > Lamiales > Lamiaceae > Pogostemon > Pogostemon cablin. The sequence goes on from CM042951.1 coordinate 36,478,195, forward strand.
CCACGGTTTACTGTTATGAATGGAAAACTCAACTCATAATTCTCATTCTCTCACTAACTCTCCCTACATTTTGCAAAAAAATCATTTTGTGCACAAGAGTCAAGAGGAGCATCCCTCTCTCTCTTCATTTCACATCCTAAAATATTACAAAATCCTTGCAATATTTTGTTATCTCTTCTCACTAATCTTATCTATACCCAAATTCTATTTGCATTTAATTTGAGGAGGGGTGATACCATTAAAACTTGTACGACCTTTTGCACTTGTATGTTCTCTTGATTTTTTCTTATGTAAATTTGTTTTTATTTTTGAGCATTAACTCTGATTATTTGCAGTAGCTTTGATGGGAATTCTTTATGAACCACTAATAAAATAAAAGAAGATGAAAATTTTCTACTTTATTGACTTTAAATCATATATCTTGGGCAACATATTAGTACATGAATTTTAAAAGAAAATTAAAATTAATCAGGAATCATTTGCCATTCATGCATACAGCTTTGACTTTCAATGTATTGATATTCTGATTTTGGGAAGTATAAGGCTCCAAAATCTTGATCCTGATCTTGTTCTGTAGCAATTGTTGTTGTTTCAAATGCTAACTCACATTCGTCAATATGATCATCATCCTCCATTTCCAATGCTTTGTATTTTCCTAATTTTTCCAATTCTTTTAAGCGATATTCTTGATCTAGCCAATCCTTCCAAAGCATGCAATACTTGATGGTTTTTGGACTTAATTGTGTCCTTCTATCTGTTATTGTTCTTGCACCTACACTAAAGGCACTTTCTGATGCTACACTAGACATTTGAGATGTTAGTAAATCACGAGCAATTATAGAAACAATTGGAAAGATTTTTGTTCATTTTTCCACCACTGTAAAATGTCAAAATCTTTGGTATCTTGCTCATATGGAAGATGTAGGTAATGTTTTAATTCATAGGTAGATCTATTCCCTGAAATACTTTTATATTTCTTTATAGATTCTATAAATCCAAATGTGAAACTACTAGGTGTACTAGATGATGTGGGAGCATTAGAAGTTTCAAAAGAAGAATGCTTATCAACTAATTGTTTTAAAGAGATAGTTATTTCATTGTTAAATTCTTCAATATTTTTCAAAGAAAGAAATTTATAATACTCATCAACCATGTATAAACACTCTTCTAATTTACATATTGGATAAAAAATACAAGCAAAAATAGCACAATAGGGAATTTTTTCATAATATTTAGTCCACTTGAGTTCCATTTTTACTATGATTTTTTTTAACATTTTCATTGGATCTATGAGTATAAAATAATTTGACAATTTCAAGCATGTTTGTCAACATAAGATTAGAAGTGGGATAGTAACAACCAGACATAAGTTTTGTTACTTTATTAAAAACTTCTAATAGTGGTGCTAGTACATATACAATATCCCAATTCTTTTTACAAATTTCATCGGACGGTTTTCCTATATAATATTGATCTTCATTTATCAAACGGGTTATGAATGAAGCATATGGATGAGCATCGATTAACATCTTATAAGTTGAAGACCATCTAGTTTTTAAGTCTAAATATGGAATTTTAAATGGCATTTTTCCTTTTGTTACCATTTTTCTATATTTTTGAAGTCTAACAGAAGTTAAAACAATATATGATAATGAGCTTCTAATTTTTTCAGTATAAGGTTTAACAGTTTCTAATCCATCAATCACACAAAAATGCAAAATATGACATACACAATCGAATATTAAAAAATTTTGAATCAAACATTGGCTTCATATATTCTTCTAAATGACTTATGGCATTTATGTTATTAGATGCATTGTCTAATGTAATTGACATAATTTATTCATTTATATCCTAAAAATTCAAACGACTTAGTATAGATTGATAGATATGAATGCCTGTGTGTGGATGCTCAAGACAATTAAAATCTCTAATTCTCTTTTCAAACATAAAGTTGTCATTAATCCAATGTGCTGTTATACATATATAATGTAGTGAACCTCTTCCCAACCATAAATATGTGGTTAAAGAAATTTTAGAAGATAAATTAGAAAATAGACATTTTAATGCAATAATTTCAAATTTATATAATTTATAACCATCTTTATAACATGTATTACGAGAAAAAAGTGGTTGAACTATTTTCATATAATCTGCAAAATAATGATTTTGAACAAAATTAAATAGAAGTTCAGCTCCTATAACCATTTTTGTTAATTGTTCCCTCATTTTATCTTGCTTATAAACATAATTAGTAATTGAACCACTAGATGAAATATGCAAATTTTATTGTCTACCTTGATTATCTAAGTCATCATCTTTCCAATGTGTGTTTTTTATCCAAATGTCTTGATAAAGTTTCTGTACCACTATCAATTTTGAACTTAAATTCAAATTTACAAATATTACAAGTAGCTACCTCATTTTTTAATTTAAAGAAACTCCAAACTATACTAGTTTTATTCCTAATTGGGGGTTTGTTATTACTACCTGATTTTGGTGACTCTTGTTGAGTTTCAATGGGTTGACTATCAGTAGGAAATTGAGAAGAATCAATGAAAGTTTCATCTTCATCTATAGATTGAGGTATGCTATAATTATCAGTTAAATAAAGGGAGGGTCTCTTGTAGGAAATGTACTAGAAGATGGACTAGTATTTTTGGAAAACCTTTTCATATTTAATAAATTATATATATAGAAAAATAATCAAATAAATAAATAAATGATACAATGTTACCAATAGAGTAAGGCTTCTTGAATCTTCAAGATTTCTTGATTGAGTGTTGAAACCTTCTTCAAATACAATTGATGTGAAGAAACAGATGATGAAATGAGATAATGAGTTGAGAACTTTGAGAGGAAAAAATGGCTAAAATATTAATGCTTATGAAATCAAAGAGTATCTGGAAAAATTAAAATTGCACTTGTATGATAACTTGATAGTGAATATATTTGATAGCAATGAAATAGTTGATTGTGTTGTGTAAAATGAAGTGAAATTAACCAGTATTTATAGATGAATTCCAAACACATTTAGACTACAAATAAATTACATGAATATTTCAAAGAAGAAAAGATAACAGTAACATTATTCTCTCAAATCAAAGTTAATTGGTTTAACTCACAAGGTGGAAAGAAGCAGTCATATTGGTTTATTCTTGATAATAGAAATATATATTAATGGTTGAGATTTACTTTAAAAAAGTTGTTTCATTTTTCAATGTTTGAATTTGCAGGAAGGAACTGTCAAAATTTAATAGGAGTAGGTAGATTGCAGCAGAGAAGCATTTAATATAAATCACATGTCATTGTTAAGTGTCAAAGGAGTTATTTAATTTAATTTTTTTAAATGTTATTATAATAAATTTACATACATATCAATAACTTCCATTTCATTTTAATTATTTTGAAAAATTCACTTGACCTTAGTAACAGATCATGTTATTATTATATTTAAAAAAAGTTGGGCCAAGTTGGCCCGCTTGGCCTAGGCTGATCATGGGCCTGGGCCTGGGCTCTTCAAGGGATGGGCCGGTCTGGGCTTCATAAAAATTTATAGCCCAATTGAGGCCCATCAAAACACATTAAATTCAGCTCATTTCATTCGGATTAGTCATTGGCTGGGCCTGAGCCGGCCCATAACGGGCTAGGCCTGAGCTGGGCCCGTCCTATTTAGCCCATTTGACAACTTTAGGATGGAGAGAGTATAATTTATTTATATGTCGATGCAATAGTCCATTTACTTTATACTGTTGATAATATGGTGTGCGATGTCGCACGGAAGATCATATTGTCGGCTCCTTATAAAGAATAAATAGATGCTCACAATCGAGATAAACGGGACAATCTATTGGGATGGTTGTAGTGTGATTTGGTATTAGTTTATCTTGACTATAAAATCACATTAGTATGCTATGTGTATATTGAGTAGGACCGTTTTAGATCGTTCGACTTATACTGACTATATAGGAGAACTTGATCTCGGTTATTATGGATGTTCTTGCTCTTAATTCCTATACAATAACCTCGACACGTAAACTAGTATTTATGTCTTTGATTCATCAATGGGTAAGATTTAAATATTAAATCAACAAACTCGGTGAGTTGGAAAATAGTGTCGTGTCTATGGTGTGCTGTTGATTGCAGAAGGAATCCGTGTCCTATTAAATAGGTTGATGATGTCTCCTTGAGGAACTCATAACGATTATCATGTAAACCCTACATGTGGATTTATTCCGGCATGATAACAAGTTTGAGTGGTACTACTCTCTTAGTGTTGGATGATATATTAATTATTTTAGGTGGGTCTCATATTTCAAAAAGGAAAATGTAAACATTGAAATGAGATGCGCAAAATAGAAACGTAAATATTAAAACGGGACGGAGAGAATATCTATTTTGAGAGAAAAAAATATTAAAAAGATTAGTATAGTGTGGGCACCAACATGGACACCCACACGGGATACATAGGGCATTATGTTTTGTAAATTATGGATATAAAGGTTCAAAAAGATGCTAAAGTTTAGAAAAGATATAAAACTGAAGGGAGTGTTTGTAATGATATTGGATATTGAATTTTGCCTATTATTTCAAATCTCCCTTTCAATTTCTTAACCAAATGACTAAAACAAACTCCTTTAAATTATAACTAAAACTTTTACGCAGTGGATCTCGGGTTGCAATCTTTACATATCCCAACATTGAAGAAAAATAGTCTTGTAATTTGACATATGTATCTTACTGGATTGATAACACTGATGCAAAATTGCTCATTCTGAGTCTAGTTAGTTTGAAATTTTAATCCTTTCACAAGTTAAATTTATTCAAGAAAATGTTCCTGAATCTTCTCTGCTATACTTCAGTTTTGAAACCATTGAAATAAAGAAACATCTTACATAGGCTGAGGGAATCAAGATTGCAACCTAATTTGTCCCATGACCCCAAAATTCCATATTACTCTCTCACTCTCGAAAATTGTTCACTCTTTCCTTATTGGTTCATCCCACATCATTGTTAAAATATCATTTTAATATAAAACCTTAAAAGTACACATTAATTTAAAAAAATGTCATCCCTTTTTTCGACACATATCATACTTTTATTACCTAAAAATTCCATATTACCCCCAAAGTCAATAAAATTAGTCAAAAAAATAACTTTTTCTTCATATTCGTGTTATAGTAAAGGTGAACATCGTTTGGGTACGAAGAGAGTACTATCTTTACCTTATCACACCACTCCAATTTTGAAATGCACTTATACAATTTAAAGGATTATGCAACATCATAGATCTAGAACAAGGTATTTTTGCTGCAGGAATAAATTATCTGATAATTAATTATGCATTATTGAGATACATATATAACTCAATATTTGGATTGTACAGTCTTATACTATCATATTATGTTCCATCCAAATGTTGGATTCACTTCATGATGTCGGAAACTTTTCTACCTGCTAAGCAATTATGCAATGTAAACTTAGAGCTTATGAAACATCTAAAATCAAATGGGTCATTAATATAGCCCACCCTTGTCTCGAATGATATCAACTATGGAATATCAGAATCAAGTGTTCCTATGATCATTTCCTAACAATATATGTGTTTAAATCTAAACGCCACAGTTCTGTATTCACTAGTTACTTCCTTGGAACAGAATCTTCAATAGGAAATGGATTAAGGATTCTCACTTTGATGCAGTAATCAAGCGCAACCCCAGCAAACAGAAAAATCAAAAGATTTTCAGAAACGTAAATTGCACAGTCCAAAGCATGTGACAGAATATTGCCTGCATCCAGCTCCAGTGGTGGTCCGGATCCAAGCATTCCTATCCCTGCATCACCAACATCAGAAGAGTAAGAACCCATCTTCAAATGTGATTTTCAAGAAAGTGCTCTAAGTACGTTTCAAAATCTTCTTCTGTTAAAACGTCTTTCAATATATGATGGAGATCTGATGCCATCATTTTAGTAAGGACATGAAATGGAGTCATATATATATGCTTTGGGGAAGAGAAAATACCCTTTACGAAGCCAAAGGCTGCAGATGTCCCTGATTTAAGCTGAAAATTATCAATATCTCTTCGGATTGCATATCGGAAAGTTACTCCAAACAACGCACAACTGATGAAGGTAATGGCCAACGGAAGTATGAGCTCAGAATTGTTGGTTACCCGGGATAAACAAATGGGAAGTTGTGCAAGAGTGCCAACTACAGCAGATACTGAAGCAGCTTTAACGGACTCAAATCTCTCCTCATCTTTATTTGCCACTCGATCATACACATTCAATGATTGCTCTGCTTCTTCAACCATCGCTCTCGCCTCCAGTATTTCTTTCTGGCACTCTGCTATCTTTCATAAACTAAATCAGTCAGCATCCTTAAGCAATACAAAATAGACAATAAATAATAGCTTAGTTCAAGAATTTATCTTCCTTATAGCACAAGGGAGGTGCAATCCAACTGGGAGGGGAGCATATAAAAACATGAATACTCAAAACAAAAGAATTTTCAACTGCTCAATCTATTTCAGCTGATAAACAAAGAGTCGTGTTAGTTGTACTTGTTAAAATAACCATCCAACAACAGTCTATCAATATGGTGCAACTATCAATAGGCGAAGGGCAAATCATTTAAACCAGGAAATTCAATCGTCAATTTGTACCAATTGAATCAAGGTGTTCTTATCTCTTAACATCCATTTTTTAGGGTTTAGGGTTACTTTGATTTCCAAAAACTGGCAAGCAAAACGCATAGTCATACAGTCCACAATCAAATTAAGGGAGGGGGGAAACAGAAGGCAATATGGATTACCTGAGAGGCCTTGGATTCGAGCTGATGAACATATTCTCTCATAATTCTGGCCTCGACTTCTTGCTTCTCGATCTCAGCAAGCTCTCTCCTGGCGTTTTCAACTCTCAACGTGGCTTGCTCCAGTTCCTCCAATAGACCTCGATTCTCTTCTTTCTTCAGAAGCTGCTCCACTCTCTCATCCACCATTCCCGACAACAGGTCCTTCAACCGGCCCCCATCTACACCTCCCGAGCTCCCATTTGCTCTACATTTTACGGAATTTGAAGATACAGCAACAACGGCGGCCGGAAGTTTCACTGCTATAAATCTTTCTGGAAAATATTTTGTGCTGATTAGAGGTGGTAATGGTGAAGGATTTCTTGTGGTGGTGGTTATGATGGTTTTCATAGTTGGGAAATTTGGTGTTAAAGGGCTTGATTGATAGAGGAGGTTATGATGGTTTTCATAGTTGGGAAATTTGGTGTTAAAGGGCTTGATTGATAGAGGATATATGAGTATATTTATTTACAGCTACTGCATTTTTGTAAAAATCTCAGGATCACGGTTCTTTGGCTAACACTTTATTGTAAGACCGGTAAAATATCCAAAATTTATCAAAATTCTAAGTACACGTCAAATTTTCAAAGGACAAAGTCACTTGTTAGACGATTATTATGTGTGACGGATTATGAGATATGTCGACACATCACTGTTATATAGGTAAAATATGCGTAGTTAAAATAATTTTTTTTAAAGTATGATGAATAATGAATAAGAATTTAGTATTATGGATAATAGAATATTATTTTGTTCTAAATAGTATACACTTTAATTAATAAGGGTACACTATTTTGTTCTAAAGGGTATACACTTTTCATTATATTTTTTATTTTTCTTCAGAAAATAAAGGGTACATATCTTTATACCAAAGGGATACAATTTAACACAAAATTCTAAAGGCACACGGAGTGTGCTTCCGTGCACCCAGGCGCACAAAAGTTTTTGCCTTGTAAAATAAAGGGTACACATCTTTATACTAAAGGGTATACAATTTAGCACAAAATTTTAAAGGCACACAGAATGTGCTCCCGAGTGCCCGGGCACACACAAGCTTTTGCCATAAGAAAAAACCCTAGAAAATGTAAATCTAAAACTAAACCTACCCTTAATCGGAAAGCGATTAATAAGAGGCAGAGAGAGATGAGAAGGGAATTATTCGAGGAGCGTCACATCGTGGACGACGGCGAGAGAATGGATTCGCTGTGGGAGGCGTACGAGGTGAATTCCACGTAGAAGAGAAAGAAGAAGACGAAGTGAGATTGATTGCGGCAGCGTGAAGAAATTTAGAAGAGGCGGTTTAGAAAAGATTATAGCTGGGTTTGACGTTTGGATAAACGAATGAGGGAGAACTATTGCAGCAGTGAGAATTGGGAATTTGGAAATATGTATTATGTCCACGCAAAAATATGTATTGTGTCCACGCCTAAACGTAATGGATAATATCGGTATGAAAAATATCATACCAAAAATTTTGGTACGGTATCGGTATTTTCAGTATGCCGAGTTTACCCACCCCTAGACACAACTAACTTCTTAATATATTTTACTTCGAAAGGTCAGCTGCCTTCGGAGGGTAAGGCACCCCAACTGCCGTGCGGGAAAAGATCTGGTGCTTGTCGTCCACCGCAAGATTCAACGCCAATACTTTACAATGAAGATGAAGCGTTGGTGGTTGGGAGAAATAATCAATGGAATTAAGAAATGTATTAATTTTATGCGATTGAATCAATTGTGATGAAAGATTATGGGACCAGAAGAGATTCTCTCTCCTCGTAATGTTGAATTGAGAATGGTGGAGGATTGGTGTTCTACAACAACTGCATCGATGAATGATGGATGAATTACAGAGGATATGTCGAATAATATTTCTTTCTACCAAGAGAAATTATATAATTTTTTTATTGGTGGATCATGATCAAAATTATAAATTCTTGAAAAAATTCTGATAAGCTTCTTCTATTTCTTCTTGAATTTGAAGGGCTAGTTTTGAGCTTGAAGGACCCAGTTATAGTTAAGAATGAGAAGAGAGAGAGGAGAAGAGTTTAAACAGTTTGTGAAGAGAAAAAGTGAAGGGGTATATTTAGTAAATAAGGGTACTTTTGTCACATTAATTAAAAATAATTTAATTTTATATTTTTTGGGGTATGAATAGCAATTTGGGGGGTGTAAATAGCCGCACCCATAACATAAATATATTGCTCTAAATGTTAAAAAAAAAATCTAAACACCCAAATCTCAAAAGAATTGTCACTATATAGTTCTAATCTCCAAATCTTTTCATTTGTTATTTATTAATTGGGTTGCAAGTGTAGGTATATTAAGAAAAAAAATAGTTATGACGCAATCCTACTTAATTAAAAACATATAATTTATGGTGTATATATATATCATACCGATACCGTATCAATACTGTATCAAAATTTTCGGTATGATGTTTTTCATACCGATGCCGATACCGAAATATCGATATACCAAAATTTCAGTTTACTAAAATGCATTACCATTACCAAATCGTAATTCATACCGTATCGATTTTTCGGTATATACCGTGTCATACCAACATGCCGAAATTTTATTACATGCCAAAAATTCAATATACCATTTCCTACCACTATTATAAATATACCGATCATACTAAATATTAAATTTCAAACTATAAAATTCACATAATTATTTTCGAAACTAACATTTCAATCATGTTTAACTCGAATAACTAGTTGTATTTCTATATTCATGGAAAACATCAAATCTGGGAAAAATAAAAAAGAGATAAAATAAATGAAAACTCAGCAAATATACATACATATCTAAATAAATTTTTTTACAGTTTTAAATTCCAAAACTTACGTCACATAGAAATTTACTGGCTAATAGAGACGGGTTATAGGTTGGAGACTTGGACAACGTCGATCCCTAATTTTTAGCGAGAGATCGAGAAGTACATAGTAAGAAAAAATCCTTGAAAATGTAAATCTAAACCTAAACTTGCCCTTAATCGGGAAGCGATTAATAAGAGGCAGAGAGAGATAAGAAGAAGGGAGTTGTTCAAGGAGTGGCACAACGTGGACGGCGGCGAAAGAATGGATTCGTTGTGGGGGGCATACGAGGTGGATTCCACGAAGAAGAGTGAGAAGAAGACGAAGTGAGATTGATCACGGCAGCATGAAGAAATTTAGAAGAGGCGGTTTAGGAAGAGATTATAGCTGGGTTTGACGTTTGGATGAACGAAGGAAGGAGAACTGTTGCAACAGTGAGAATTGAAAATTTGAAAGTCTGTATTATGTTCATGCCTAAACATAATTGATAAAGTTGGGATTAGGTAAAGGTTAAATAGGCTATAAGTTAAATGGGCTAGGCCCTGTTGAAAATATTATTTTTGGGCTTAGTTTCTTGGGCTTAAAATAAAATTATAAATATAAGAATAATATATATAATTTTTTTCGGTATGCCGAAATATCAAAATTTTAGATCGATAAATATCGATATCGAACATATATTTTTGGTACGACGACTATAACTTACTAAAAATTTTGATATATTTAAATTTTGATATTTTTCGATATGACAAGCTCGGCATATCGAGTTTTTGATATTTTTTCTCACCCCTAGTTGTGTCGATTATATTTCTATTTTATTGAAATTTTAAGGAAATTTGTCCTTTGTTATGAGATAAACCAAAAGAAAAAGTATATTAATTTCTCTAGAACGGAGTATTATTTATATTTTATATATTTTAATTATATATATATATATATATATATGTATATATGACACTCTCTTATAAGAAGTGTATATAGTTTCATGATTTATCTCACATGACCAGCGTCTCGACTTTTTCAAGAGAAAAGGGAAGAATGGTAGGCTTTTCATTGGGTCTGGATCTTTTGTTTCATTTTACTGTGACATTTCTTGTGATACTTTATTGGATGAGTGACAATAGGAGAGAGAAGGAAAACTATACCCTAAGTCAATCAGTTAATCCTAGGGGTAAGGATTTGAGAATCTTAGGTTGTGTTTGGATTGAGTCATTTCAAATTCAATGAATTTGAAAATGAGTGGATTTTAAATTCCTTGGATTTTAAATCAATTCATTTGAATTTCACTATTTGGATAAAATATGGATTTTTGAAAGGATTTTAAATTCATAATTTAAAAATTATTTTTAAAATAGAATTTTATATACGATAAATAAAAATAACAAAATTTTATTATAATAAATATTACAATCTAAAATTTTTTTAAAAATAATTATTTTTGGGAGGAAACTCTACCACTCACCTTATCTTACTCACCCCACTCACCCCCCAAATTTTTTTCTATAAAATTTTAGATTTTAATAATTAAATAATAAAATATTACCACACATTCCTACCCTTACCCTTACCCACCACCCCCACCCCCTCCACCCACCCCACACCCACCCGCCAATTTTTTTTTAAACTTTAAATTTTAATATTTAAATAATAAAAATATTACCACCCTACCTTACCCCCTATCCACCCACCCACCCCACCCCCTAGCACCAGCCAATTTTTTTTTAAAAAAATTAGATTTTATTATTTAAATAATAAAAATATTATCACTCATCTCTACTCTCTACCCACCCCCTGCCACCAACCCCACAGATGGATAGGGTAGATTGGGTGGTAATATTTTTATTACTTAAATATTAAAATCTAAATTTTAAAAAAATTGTGGGGGGTAGGGGTAGGGGTGGGAGTGGGGGTGGGGTGGGGGTGGGGAGAGGGTGGTGGTAGGTTGTGGATAGGGAGGATAGGGCCGGGGTAATATTTTTATTATTTAAATAATAAAATCTAAACTTTTATTTAAAAATAAAATTTTTGGGGGGTGGGGGGTGGTGGCAAGGTGTGGGTGGGTGAGTTAGGGGGTAGGGTTGGGTGATAATATTTTTATTATTAAAATATTAAAATCTAAAATTAAAAAAAAATTGGCGGGTAGCCGGAGGTGGAGGAGTGAGGGGGTGGGTGGGTGGATGAGAGTAGGGTTGGGTGATAATATTTTTATTATTTAAATATTAAAATCTAAAATTTTATAAAAAAAAAATTGGGGGTGATGAGAGAGAAAATTTATGTATTTTTGGTCTCACAATACATTTTTATTAGAAAAAGGCCACATATTCGTATGGGATTGCGTGGTTTACATATTTTGTATGATTATGGTGCTACTAAGGTATATTATTGTGATTTGATAGGAAAAAGGGATAAATAATGCAAAGTTGGAATGAATGGTGAATTTGTACTACTTGCAAGTAAACAGACGTCCACTTTTTCTAATTTTTCTGTATTTGTGTAAAAGTCAAAATTATTCGTGTGAGACATGGTTGGAAAGCCGCGGAAGAGAGGAACACGTGGCCACAAGAATCACCTTAATCGAAATTTAAATGAAGAAGTTATGACCAAAATGGTGGGACTACGCAGCTGATGATGAAATTTGTGACACTTGTCGAATTTTGGCCCAAAATAAGACCTCATGCCAAGTTAATTTTCATGTGGGCCCATCAGAAATTGAATTGTAAAAATAAAGTTGATGCCACGTGAGCCATGGTTGGAGATCAATTCTTATGTATATGTTTCAATTTGTTGGTGGGCCCTATGAAATATCAAGTGAGAAACTATTGTGAAGCCCATTACCATAGCCCATTATCACACGTGAATTGCTGAGGCAGAAAAAGAACAGAAGACATGCCTTTTTCTGGGGGAACAAGTTCGAGAGGTTGAACGCCCCTGTTCGGACAAAAAGGGAAGAAAAAAATCAGGACAGAGGACGGACAGAACGCGATCGCCATCTCTTCACTTCATCTCACCATCACACACACCAACCCCCTCTCTCTATCCACATCCAGCGTGTGTTAAGTGCAGTTGAGAGAGTCAATTCAATAAGAGAGAGGGGGGAGAACGTAAACCACGTGTCACTAGAGTTTCGTATTTCTTTTTATCTTTTTTTTTTGTGAATTTTGTTATGAATTTGTCAGCCATGAGGGTTGTGTGTAACCTCATGAACTAAAAACTCTTTTACAGTTCTAAGGATTGAAGGTTAGATGTTATTGATTTGGAAACCTAGACAAGTATTGTGAATTCATACTGTTGATAATCCTTGTTTATTTGATTTATCCAGATTTTGTTATACGTTTGTAACGTCTTCATAGCATATTATTGATGTTGCCCATGATGCTTGGTATGTTGTGTTAGCTTGTGTGCATATGTATTTAATATTGTCTGTTTGCTAGGGGTTATATTAGTTTGCCCGTGAACATGATAATCCTAAGGGCTGGTAAATAAGGCACTTGATTGTCTTAGTGGAACAATGAAATTAAGAATTTAATTAGGGAGTGAATATGATTGAATAGTTCTTTCGGAGAATATATGTTAGTCGCATTGTCATTCCGGAGGTTTATGAAATTTACCTTATTAGTATCTAGGAAGGAGGTTCAAAACTATTCGCACGTATTTCCATTAAAACAGTATGAATGAACAATCAGACGTTTAGGAGACCAAATCAATTGCACTACACCTGATACCTTAGAGCTGTTACTTCTCTCTTGATTAAATCTTGAACATTCCTTGCTTTTATTTAATTTATTATTTATTATTTCAGCACTTTAATAATTAATCATATTCAGAACCTTGAAAATTGGTTACATAATAATTCTAGTTGAATAGTGTTATAAAATAAATAGATAATTGACTGTCTCTGTGGAAACGATATTTTTAACTGGGGTATTTGCCTCTGTAATTGACATCCCTACACTTGGGGATTTTAGTTAAAGTGCGCAATTTATGCCTAATAGGAGTATGTGGGTGGGTAGGGGGTAGACTGAGTGGTAGAGTATAAAATTTATATATATATATTAATTTATTAATTTTATATACTCCCTCCGTCCCAGGTATTTTTACCCGTTTGTACAGGCACGGAGTTTAAGACGTTTTATTTTTTTAATATATAATGTAGGAAAAAGTAGGGATAAATTAGTAATTTAAAAAGAAAAAGTAAATAAAGTTGTTGGGAATGATGGATAAAGTGTAAAAAAGTAATTAAAGCTATTGGGATTGTAAAAATGATAAGAGATTTTATTGGGGGACAAAGGGTTAATTAGGACTCTAATCTTATCCCACAGATCAAGTTGACCCCTTATCTAATTTTTTTTTGTTCATTCTACCCCTCCATCTATTTTTAATGGGATCAATTTGCACCCTCTTTTAAAAAAGTTAAATTTCAAAATAATTATATTTTTCTTTCTCCTAATAAATTTTCGATTAGAACACACATTAAATCCTTTAATACAATTTAGCCCTTGGAGTGCAGAATCAAATCATCAACGAGCGACACCACCACACTCCCCCTCCCCCAACCCACCCCACCCCACCCCACCATCAGCCCCTGCCCACCAAACATCCCTCCCCTCCCCCAACCCCACCACCAGCCCTTGCCCACACAAAAATATTGACAGCCCTCCCGTACTCGGCGGCGCGGGTGGCGACAACAATGTGCCAGAATGGAGAAACGAATATGCAGCGTGACTCCCAAACTCCCTGACTGGCGTAGAGTGACGTTGGGACGGTGACGTCGCCACCGCTACAAACTCCTCTCCCCTGCCTCCACGCGTACACGGAGATGCTCTTCAGATGTCATTTTCGGAGGAGATTTCAAGAGAGCGGGATCGAAACGCACTGGGGGTATCTCAGATGACAATGATCGAAAGTTTGGGCTTGTTCTAAGAGCCGGCGGTGCGGCCACTAGTACGGCGGTTAGAGGTAGGATTTAGATGGAGATCTGGCGAGAAGGGCGAATCTATGTTTTTGGGTTATAATATTAAAAGGATTTAATCCATTTTTTAACGAAAGTTAATTAGGAGAGAAAAAAATACTCCCTCCGTTCTGGGAATTTTTACTCATTTGTACGGGCACAGAGATTAAGACGTTTTATTTTTTTAATATATAATGTAGGAAAAATTAGGGATAAATTAGTAATTTAAAAAGAAAAAATAAATAAAATTATTGAGAATGATGAATAAAATATAAAAAAGTAATTAAAGTTATTGGAATTGTAAAAAGTATGTAATAAAATATTATGTATTTTTATCATAAATGGAATGAGTAAAAATACATGGGACATCCCAAAATAGAAAGTGAATAAAAATACGTGGACGGAGGGAATAGCTATTTTCATATTTCAATTTTTAGAATAATTACTTTCTAATACACCGTATTAATTGTTATTACCGTGAGATACACACATTCAAATTTATTAGTAATAGATACAAAAAAAAAGTGAAGTGATATACCTAATTTAATCTTAATATTAATTAATTAAATATTTAAAAATTAAATTTTTATGTGTTGGTTTTCTATTTACACGCCATAATTCTCTCACCCTCCATCTTCAACTTTTGAATCTAAAATTAATCATCGATCTCTCCTCATATAATTCCAGGCTCTCCTCTCTGCCACCGCGCCACCATCAATCAGCCACTCTCTTTTCTTCCCCACCAGCCACTCTCTTTCTTCCCCACCATTTTGACCACGTTAAAAGATGGTCATACGACGTTTGCTTTCCTTATATACAGTGAAATTCTTGGGTCATCTCAATGGGTTCAGAAACCACACGTTTCTCTGGATCATCATAGCGTACTTTCACATATCCACTTAGAGGAAGATCTTTTCGTAATGGATGACCCTCGAAACCATAATCTGTTGATATACGGCTTAGATCCGGATGATTGATGGAAGAAACACCAAACATATCCCAAACTTCTTGCTCCCACCGGCCGGCTGATGGAAATGGACTGACTACCGGAGATATTCGTGTTACTTCATCTGCACTGGTTTGTACACGAATGCGTGAGTTATACCGAGTACTCAGTAATTCTGGTTGGTTATCTAATTTGTTTAATTGATTTTCCTTGTTAATTACAAATGCTTTAAATTCTGCTAAAAATCAATTTTGATTAGCCTATCTCAAATAATTTCTGTTATATTTTATTCATATTCCTTTCTTTTTTAGTTAGATCTACTAATTTGCTCTCAAGGAAAATTTAAGGGATTTCATCCTCCATAAAAGGTAAATGACGCTAACAACGTCATCAAGCTCGTTGTCGGAATCTAATAATTTGAACTAATTCACAATGGAAAGCTATTGTGTTTGGCAGTGCAAGATGACAGAGGAGAATTACCATTATGAGAAGAAGAGTAGTCTGCAGGTATAAATTCAAAGATATAGAAGTTGAGAAACTTTTTTGCGTCGGAGCAACAACGACAGTAGTGAGAAGGAAAGCACAAAAAATCCACAAAATGCCGACGGAGAATGGGAAAGCAAAATTGGCTCCGCTGCAACCGTTGCCACTTTTTCTTTCTGATCAAAACGGCAGTGAAAAGAAGTGGTTGTACATTCTGTACAAAAAAATTGTTGGTCCTATAAGAAATGAATTTTTTACGTAAATATTCTTATATTGTGCAAATTTATATATACTGGTTGTGTAAAAATTTATTGGATTAGGCAGTATATTCCCTCCGTCCCTTGTTAAGAGGGTCTTTTGCTTTTTGACACGTGGATTAAGGAGTATTATTATTTAATGTGCACTGGATAGTTGTATTAGTGGGAGTGTGTCTCATATTTTAGTTGTGTTAGTGGATGTGTGTGGGTCCCATGTGTATAAAAAAGGAAAGGGAACTCTTTGGGTGGAACGACCAAAATTGAAAAAATACCCTCTTTAAAGGGGATGGAGGGAGTATATCATTTGCTTTAATGTATTGTACAGTGCTACAACTATATTGTTTAGAAATTTAATTAAACAGATTTATAAGAAATGAATTTATGTAAATATTTTAATATTGTGTAAATTTATATAATGGTTGTGTAGAAATATACCCAATTGTGCAAAATATTTGATTAATTATACAGAACACACTTTGATGAAAGAGAAATAAATCTGATATAAAAAACTACGCTTTAATGTACACACTTTGATGAAAGAGAAATAAATAAATCTAATATAAAAATGTGTAGATTGAATATTGTGCAAATCCCACCATTTAAGAGATTGATGAAAAGTAAATAAATTCTATATTTTAAAAGTAGATTGGATATTGTGCAAATCTCACTATTTTAGGAATTTATGAAAGAGAAATAAATCCCATATATTTTTAAGCTTCTACACGTTAATAATTAAGGGGGGCAATATGGGTATTCCATTGTGTAATTTTGTACTCCCTCCATCCCAAATTCAAGTTCATATTTACTATAGATACGAAGTTTAAGAAAAATTATTTTTTGACTTACTTTTGAGGGTAGTATGATATTTTTGGGTAATAAAAAAATGATAAAGTATGTTACGTGTATTAAAAAGGTGATGACAAATTTGAAATTAAAGTATGTTAGAGGGATATTAGTTTGTTGCTTCTTCCTTTTACGGAAGTGTGAAGTTGAATTTGAGACAGACCAAAATTTACGCTTGTATCTATTAGTAAATATGGAGTCCATTTTGTTCTTGATAGTAAGTATCCCTTAATTTTTTTTAAAACGGCAGTTTTAAGGTTTGAATGAACAAAAATTAGTTAAAGAGTTAACTTGATCCATAGAATAAGATAACGGTCCAATTTGACCCTTTCCCCTAGGGATATGAATAACAAATTAATTCAATGGTCAAAGTAAAAACGGGTTAATTTATTTAATAAATTAAAAATGGATATCCGTCTAACATAAATAAAGTCTTACAAGAGACATTGTCAATAACTAATGCCTATCAACAATTTAATCTTTTCATGATACTAAATATCAATACAATTAATTATAAGTCAAACAAATCTCATTATACACGTAATTTATTTCCTATATTCATCCTATATCCACTAGCAAACGATCTCTAATGGTTTAAGGCTAAAACTTGCGTTTTTTTGGGAACACCATGCCCCAAAATCTCATGTTCTTCGAAAGTTTTATTATTTAGTATTTAATGTAATACCATTTATTATAAGAATTTATATTCTTAATTTTTTAATCAAACATTTATACCATTTATATTTTAACTAATATTTTCAATGAAAAAAGAACAAAATATTACTATTACATTGCTTGTGCACCCATTTACATGATAGACCAACACATGGTTTAAACGATAAAATACATTTAAATGATTACTCCATATTATATGTACTATAGTGCATGCTCTTACCCTTATACGACGTAATACTTTTACTTGTGTTGGTTGAGTGACGTTTTTGTAATTTGAAATAAATCTTCAAGTAAAATTGTGAAACCCTTTAAACTCATACGACAAAATGCTTTATCCTAATGTATGTAATACTATTAATTGTATTGTGTAGCATTTTTCATCCAAAGTGAAATCAAACTGGAAAAGTGTTATAACCCATGCATGTCTTATTCATTTGTTCCTAAAACAGTAACACTAACCTGAAGCAAGAAATCAAGAGAATTTTGAATACTAGCTAAAAAATTTAAAACGAATTCTCACTTCTTTTTTAGCACTTGGAACCACACCAGAAGTACACCCAATATAGCTAGATAATTCAATCTCATCTGCATATCAATATTCCTTGGGCAATCCCAAATATCTCATATCAATTCAATTTTCTGAAAGTAACAAAATTTGTATAGACAACAGAACCAAAATACTAACATCCTTTTACTTGTCATCACTCTACCCAGTTTTTACTTTCGTTGCCCACAGTGGATCATCATACCGAATCTCAATCACACCCACCATGAAACAGGGCCAAGACCATCACCATCAAGAGAACCCTGACATAAATTCAAAAACGTTGTTAGCCAGTTGGGCTACTAAAAACATTTCTAATGAAGAACAAGATTAGTAATTAGGTCTTTCAAAACACTGTAATTCACATAAAAAGGCCCAATCAATGTCATTAGAGGGGAAAACAAAATACAAGGACAAGAAAAAAGAGTTTCAACCAGCATGACAGGATTGCCCGCTCAAAAAGAACAAGATAAGCAATGCCTCCCAGCATCAGATCATGAATGCGGGGAAGTATTACAATGACAAAACAATAGATAATAGTATTGTTTGAAAAACAAAAAGTATTTCCACGTCACCAAATAATCATTGGAAGGAAAAAAGAAAATATTTTAAGGAAACAACTTAAAAGGCAACTTAGATGGAATTTTAAGAGAATTAAGGGGGAAATTTAAAAAAGAAAAAAACTTAAAGAGCATAAATCTAAATAACCTTGCAAAAAGATGTATATCTTATATGCTCTAATGGCATTATATCATTCTTTCCACATCGTACAATGATTAAGCAAACCAACCGCAGCTCCTACTTGTATAAACTACATCTCTATTTTAAGAAATAAAAGTCTGACTTACAGTTATCTCCATGGGAGCAAATGGCTTTACATCTTTTTTATCTAAATCCTGATCCTGCTCTAAAGGTATAGGTGGATAATTCAGACTATGAACTCTGAACCTTATCTGCAATCAAGCAAGAAAGTTCAATTTTTATCAGTAAACAAGTTTCAACAATCAGATAAAGCAATGAACAAAATTATATACAATGACAGCAACCTCGTCCGCTCCATCTATTGGATAATTTAGTCCATCATACTCCCAGATCCACGTTACACTATCCCTGGGAAAGATCACCATATAAATAAATAAATTAATAAATAAGAAGATTTTAAAGAAGCAAGGATGAACTATAAATTTACAGAAATTTTAAGAGACGTGTGATTCTGACTTGTGTACTGGGTCAGGTTCAGAGTGGATGGGAGAGGCCAGCAAAGGGACAGGTACATGTATATCATCAAAAAATCCCAGCGACACTGCAAAGGTCATGTTCAGGAATTAACAAGTGAGTAACATCCATTAAATTTAAAGCTGGTAAATTCATTTTGTATCAAAACTATATAAAACTACATAAGTTTCTTCAAAACAATTGCTTAGTGAGGTATGTTCCTCAATATAAGTCATACACAACGGGTCCGATAATACCATGATGAGACACACAAAAACATAACTTTCCTGATTAACAAAAAAAGCACGCCCAGATGCCCGTAGTATTCTAGCAGAAAGATACTCCCATTCATAAACCATTGTCTGAATATTAGGAATTGATATTGTTTGAAAAGAATAGGGGTTCAGTGAGAACGAGAATTGTATATAAGCTCCAATTAGAAAGGAAACCCGGACATTGTGGCTCCTCTTCAGGAAATAAAAAAGAGAGAATATGGATAGAGCAACTTTGGCTAGTTCAAAGAAATCCAAGTTAGTCCGGTGGGTATTTCTTCCAGCTATTGGCAAATACCGTGTAAATTCTGTAAGATCAAAATCTATCAAAATTAACGAGTCTTGTGGAGAATTACCAGAGATTATATTTGGTGACTTACTACAGTATATGTTGCACACATGGAGCCCTAGTTGATCCCCACTTATATACCCTTCCACAACTGCGTGTGGAAGGGATCTGGGATATCATAACAATCCATCCCCCTATCGGACGACACACTCTAGGTGGCAACCCACACGCCAAGGCCCACAACTCTGGGTGGAAACCCCCCGAGCCCACATCTGGGGCAGGTAGCCCCTTTCTCCGGCCCGGGCAGGTCAGACCATATTTTTAGGCACCTAAGCTAGGGAGCCCTAAATTAACACAAAACCATGGCTGAAGGCGAAGGGTTAACCCCCACTTGCATGTCCGTCCATACTTGCGTGTAGAACCGATGTGGGATATCATAACAGTCGATAAGCCAAATGACTTTAAAGTCTTTTCTTTGGGATGAATAAGAAGGTTTTGGCAAAGTCTATGGAACTAAACGAAGCATGGTCAGATTGCTACAGAAACCACCAAAGCAAAAATCACTACAAGCATGTGGTGCTTTGACTCTTCAATAGTATAACTTGAACTTCATGACCCAGAGCTTCTCATTGTTTTCAATTCCAAAATCACTTAGTTTAACATATGGGCTGATAGTTATTTGTTGCAGATTAGAAAAGAATTCTTATTTTCATTGGACAGATAGGAGTTTTACCAGCACTACAAGCATTATTCTTTGAGCAGATTATTCTCGGATCTCTCACCCATCATTCTTGACACAACATGGTGAAGAGAGTAACATTGCCTTCTAAATTTGAGAGTAATTGGCTTCACCACAAAGAGAAAAAAAATATATTTGCAAGAGCTGGCAGGAAATTGGGTATCAGGAAGGTTGGGCAAGCTACATAAAGCTTAAGGCGGTAAAGATCCAATTAGGAGGAAAAACTATGAGGTTTTAGCAAACTTTAACAGAGAAAAAAAAAAAGTATTCTTCAATTTTTGTTGGAAGGAGGGAGAATTAGACAGCTGAATTTGCGAATGAAAGTAGAGAAGCTAAGGCTTTCTGAGGATCTGACTTCAAGAAAGAAATTATGTTGAAGCAAAAGATGAAGTTGAAAACGGCTCACTGAAGGGGATTTGAATTCAAAGCGCTGCCACTCTATCTTAAGCTACATGAAGGCAAGAACACAATTTCAAAACTGGAAGAGAGGATGGTAGTACTGCTGCATATTAAAACTCTTATCACAAGGAAGGTGATTGAGAACTTTCGGAGTTTATATTTAGAAGGATGAAGAACATCATGGAGTATAGATGATTTGGATTGAAGCCTATTGATGGGCTGTTCTTTCAAGTCTGAACTAAGAGGAGAGGATTGGGAAGACTTACTACTGTTGCGACAGAAGTAAAGCACCAGGTCCTGGAGCTGACTCTAGCCATTTAAAGGTTTTCTAGATTTATTAATGCGACAGACTCATCAACAGAGTTATACAGGAGAATACCTTCTGAGTCGCACATTATCATCACATCAATCTTATCACAAGCCATAATAACTGATTGCAGAGGTCTTGTCATTGAATTTGAAGAGTTTTAAACAAATAAAGTGAAAATAAGATTAAAATGCAAGAGAGTATGCGCACACATAAATATATATTGGGGGTGAAGGGGTGGTAATCATGGATTTTAATCAAGAACTGGATGTTATTAAAGAAGGGAAGAAACATGGAGCTCTAACCCCAGACCATGTTCAACTATTCTGCAGATCCTTCTCTGATACTTGTCAAACATAGAGTTTTATTAGTGCAATTATTCCTACATCAAGCCTGAATTATAGCTATCTAACAATCAAGCCTAAACTAATGTTGAGTAAAAGGGAAATAAAATACTTATGGTTCCTAATAAAATTATGAGGTAATGTTATGATTAAGAGATGTTGCACATTATTTCATGTCACTTGTCAGTGTGTTTCTAATGAGGCAGAGTAGAGTTAAAGCACTATTAACAAGTGTGAATAAAGTTAACTATCCAGGAATAAGCCAATAGGGTCTTGAATAAGTTCCATTAGCAGCATCAATTAGAGATAAAAAAGTGCCAATACCTAAAACTAACCAAGATGAAGAGAGAAAAATTAATACCAACACTCATATAAATTAATTATCTTTAATAACCATTAGACACTTTTTGGACAATACTAATCCTCCTTGCATTTTAATATAGAGAGTCAAATCCTAATACATAAATTTTAAGAATTATGGAAAACTATGACAAGATGATTATAATGGTAATAAAAAATGACTATATAACCCACAAAAAACAGGCCACAAAAAACAGAAGAAAGTAAGTAATTGTTTGCCATACAACGTAGCCCATCTTTTGTAGATTCTAACAGTCGAGCTGATATAATCTCTCCCTCATATGGGCGAAACATTACCAGTCTGAACTTCACCTACAAAAACATCATGTCACACGTCACAATCCAATAGCATTTCTGCGGTGGTGTTTGCAGAATAATCGCTTTTTGTCGAAAGCACACCTCTAAATGTCAGACAAAATAGATTACTAATTACCAACCGTATAAGTTGAAGCCCCATTACCAGGCGATATAAACCCACCATCAATGGATCCAATGTCATATAGGCTTACGCACAAGCCTAATTTTTCAATTACCTGATATTGTAAATCAAAATGGAAACGGTTAAGAAGTGGAGAAAAAAGAGAATAATGAGAAGGGAGAGAAACATGGACACACCTTATCTAAAAAGATTGAGTCGATCTCTCCTTTAATGGCATCTTTGAGAGGTCGATTGAGGAGATACGGTGGCAACCTTAGAGTGTGTTCTATTTCACTCAAGAAAAACATTTCTACTTCAAATCTTATTTCTTCTCGGCGGATGTAAAAGTACTGGGAGTTGAAAATGTAGTTGAGCCTGAGACAGGTACATTCAAAGATGTGTAAGTGTGAAACTTTTTAAAATTTCCTTGATGTAAATTCAATTGCAACTTTTTTCAAAAACTTATTTCGTGTAGCTGCGGATAGTTATATATGGACTACAGCAAAGACTTAGTATCTTGTTTCTAACATTGCAAAAAGAAATAAAAAATTTACAATTACATAAACCAAAAGTTTTTTATCTATACTTTTGAATTCTCTAAGCTAATTTTTAATTCCTTAAGAGGTATAGAAATCAAAAACTGTGTGAGATAAGAAGTAGTCTACCTGTCCATCTGCTATTTATTTCCGATCCCTGCACATGCACTCAGGCTCTTTATATCAATATGCTTTGGGGAAATAAAACAGATCCATGCATATGAATAATTGACTAGTGATTGTTTAATACCCACATGCTTAACCACACACATAATATAAGAATCGTTAGAAAAGGAAAACATCTTTGAGTAATACACAGTGAATGCCGAAATGCCTGCTCACCTTTCAGTTTCTGGAGGACTTGCATATTACAGAAACAGATAAAAAATCACAGTCATTTCAGATTTCAGATGAAAACTCTAAATTGTAAAAACATGATTGTTATTGAGATAAAATATAATTACTAGTAAAAAATTAATCAAGAAACTTATGAATCATGTGTAACACATAGTATTACTTACTGGTATATCAACAAATCACCCATTCAAATACAAACTTATATCAGTTCAATCACGTACAATTATACACAGAATTACGAATGTATAAATAAGAAAAACATTGGTATCATGAAGACATACAGCAGATATACTTGTTCTAACCAAACATGCATTTGCGTCTAAACTTGTAAAATGCGTCCAATGCAAGAGCGTTAACACCATAATTCGACTATCAAGAGGATGAACTGCATTGATCAACTTGTGTCCGGTTCTCCTCTGAAGCATAATCCTATAAAAGAAATCTCAGTCCAAGACTCAACTACATTTTTGCTAGTCAAGGCGAGTGTGAGCTATGATAAGGGATGACTGCAACTACATTCTTGCGGTGGAATAAAGGGGCTTGGAGGGTTCAGCGATATGATTATTCAGAAAATAAAATAATATTTAATCCTACACACAAAGGGCACTCTACGCACAAACAAACATTCTAAGAGGCATTAACATAAACACCTAATTCTAATTTATAAGTGTGTTAAAAAAAAAACCATCAGTATCACATTTGCAATAGCTAAGGCACATCTACGTGAAATGGTATAGTTCTTGGGTTTGCGTAGGGCTGCAAGGGCTCAATGCATTCACCTTTTCACCAGCTTCCACGAAAACTCACACATTAACAGAACATAAAGAACACATTAAAGTCGTTTAAATTATTCATCTCTTCTTGCATCTTAAAAATCACCAGTATCTAAAACAAATGCAAAATCTTAATTATTGAAAACAAAGTTAAAGTGGGGGGAGATTTAAGAGTAAGGGTTTACTTTCTATTGAAGCTAATCGCCAAATATATAGCTCAAATTGATAACCGCACCTTACCCCAACTCATATATCGGTTAATATTATCAGTTCAAGAGGAGAAGAAACGAGAAAGAGAAAAATTACATACATGGACAACTAGAAAAAAGGAGTAGAATGAAGACGCCTAGATACTGGTGATTGGGCTCCTCGGTAGTCGGCAAAGGCAGAGGCAGCAGCAACGGTGGTTGTGCTCCGCGACGGCAGCGGCAGTGGTTTTGACTGGTTGGGCACTTGACGTGGTGGAACCTGATACTAGAGGTAAAATTTGTGGTCTCAGTTTAAGTGGGTCTTGCTGGGCCAATTCTACCCGGCCCAGCCCAGCCCATTTGACAACTTCAATTTGAAATGGGCCGATTATCGGCGTAGAAATGAGTAATAGTTCACTGATTGTTGAAGACTGGCATCCTGAGAAAGCATGTTGAGAGCAGTTACATTTGAATTTCATCGTCGGCTGCTCACCTTCAAACCTAATTCCCTCCTCCGCCTAGCGAGTGCTTCCATGTCAACTCGATTCGGAACTCACAATGGAAGCTTCCACTGCGACGAAGCCCTTGGCTGCTTCATGATTCGCCTCACCAAAAAGTTCTCCGATGCTCACGTCGTCCGCACCCGTGACCCCCAGGTATCGTTATCTTTTCCACCCTTTGGATTCCTTTTACTGGGAGTTTGTTGGCTGTGTTCTTCGTATATACGATGCAGGTGAGGTGTTTGATTAAACGTGCCTTTAAACTGTGCTAGGTGCTGGAAACACTCGATGCTGTGCTTGATGTTGGTGGGGTTTATGATCCCTCCAATCACCGCTACGATCATCACCAGAAAGGCTTTGAGGAGGTCTTTGGCCGTGGGTATAATACTAAGCTCAGCAGTGCTGGTCTTATTTACAAGGTAATGTTAGCAGTAAATTGCTCACCAGATATGTGTAATGTCTGTGCCTACCAATTAGTTAACCATGACATAGTCGACCTGCCACTAGAGTGAACATCTAAATTTTCCGATTTTCAAGTCGGTATCTTAACTAAAAACGAAGATAACTTTGCAACTAAAAGTTCATTTAATGGATATGAGAAAATAACCTTTCCAGTGTGAAGTTGAGATATATATCCAGATACCTGGTCGGGTCAAAAAGTATTCCTTTAGGCAGGAATTCGCCACTCTTTCACATTCCTGATGAAAAGGATTGGTTTATGACGCTCTCACCATAGTTGCTGATGAAAAGGATTGGTTTATGACGCTCTCACCATAGTTGTTAAAGGCAGGAGACATACAAAGGCGCAAGGGTCTTGTTGGGGCTTGAGGTGCGTGCCTGAGGTACAACCTGCCCTAGTAATTATATACATTAAAATATGTTTGTAGAAGCTCTAGCTCAATTTTCCTAAATACAGAAAATTAAATCCCCCACCACCTCCCCCAACCCCCCAACTTAAGAGGAGCTTAGTTAGATATATTTCAGCATGTAAGGCGCCCCTCTTGGTATGGCGAAAGGCACACACAGGTGGAGAGAGGCAATTGCATCAACATTGTTATTTTCACGAAAAATCAATAAATATGGGCGCATAGGCCTAAGCCTCACAAGAGGGGCTCCTAAACAACTATGGCTTTCACATCTACTTTATCAACTGCATGATTCTAATGAGCAATAGTTACCACCAAACTCCCCATAGTCCATCCATCAAGGCATGAGCATGTGCTTACTCAAGCTAAGGTAATGACCTCTGTTAGATACCAGAGCTCTGCTAATACGTTTGTTGGGTTAATCAGCCACGGTTATCCTCGATTCTCTCCACGCCCAATGGACGTGGTCCCAATTTAAGATATATAAAACAATTTGCCTTTGTTAATCATGGTGTACTTGTTAGTTGTTATCTAACTCTCTTTTACTAGCCGTGAATGAGCTAAAATCAACACTCTTGATAATTTCAGTATGGATTATGGTTCTTTTTCTCATTTACAAAATTGCTTTCAATACGGGAGTTTTTCTTATATTTAAATTTTGGCCTATTTAGTATTACTGATCTTTTTCTAGAGTTAACATGGCTTTCTTTCTTATCTATAGCATTTTGGGAAGGAGATAATTGCAAAGGAGCTTCAAGTTGATGAAGACCATCCAGATGTTGATCGCTTGTATCTCGCAATTTATAGAAACTTCATGGAGGTTGGGTGTGAATTAGTTCCTTCTCTTTTCCTTCAGTAATTTTTCTACACTTTTCAATTTAGCTTTCTCCTTAAATTTAACTATGCCATGCATCTGGTAAGAGGAGATTTACCTGTAGCAAAAGTTCAAGGAATCTTTCACGAAAACTGATAAAAGCCTGTAGCTTTAGGAAGATACTTATGTGATAAAAAGAGGCAATGTAACCATTCTAATCTTTTTTATTTCCTAGAATAATTTAATTGATGCTGAGCATGGTGTGTTACATTTATCTTCAAAAGACTGCATTTCCACTTGGACTGCATTAATTATTTTTCCAAACCAATCTCTTGTCAATTAGAATATTCTAAAAGTATGTGTTGTCAGATTATACTCCTAATCTTTATTTTAATTGATAACAGGCGATTGATGCCATTGACAATGGAATCAATCAGTATGATACTGACCAGCCTCCTAAATATGTGAATAATACTCACTTGTCTTCACGTGTTGGAAAACTAAACTTGGATTGGACTGATCCTGATCAGTCATCTGAGAAGGAAAATGAAGCCTTTGAACGGGCAATGTCTTTGACTGGCAATGAGTTTTTGAATGTAAGTTTCCTAATTTACATCTGAGTGGCATCTTTATTACTTGTGTAATTTTACCACTTCTTTGGAACTTGGTTTAATCCTAAAACGTGGTTAAAGAGGTTATTAATCATTTTATCATTGAAATTTATCTTGAAAAAGCCATTCAACTTTGGCTCTTGATTTAATCTGAAGATTATTGTGATGGAAGTTCTAACAATTGCTTTCATTGTTCAGAATGTACGATCTCTTGCTCGGTCATGGCTACCAGCAAGGTCAATTGTGATGAACTGCCTTGAAGCTAGACTCGATCTTGATCCTAGCGGAGAGCTTATGGTCTTAAACAGATTTTGCCCAGTAAGTAAATTTGCCTGCATGTTGCAAAACATAATATTTGGTCCCCACCTTGCCATAAGAGTCGATAATTTTGTCCTATTCTGTTTCTACTAATATGACATACGGAATCAATTATAGCTTTGGGAGAACATGATATTTTTCCCAATATTATGATACTGTGTCCTATTCCCTCCATGCTACTTTATTGGCTTAATGAATCTGTTCCACTCTTAGTGCCATTTTTCGATTGCAAATATGTATTAAATTGTTTGTCCAATTTTACCCATGTCTTGATTATTGGAAGTAATTAATTCACTACTTTTGGTCTTTTAGAGAGTGTGATAAACTTATCTTATATTGATTGCTTATTATTATCATTCTTAATTATTGCAAGTTGCAACACTTGAAATAATAATAGAAGAAACCGAGGATAATCTTTTTATAAATATTCAACAAATCTACTGAAGATACTGAAATAGCCATATGTGAGATGTTGAATTGGAATTTTTTAACATCGGTCTGAACCTGGAGCAACCGCAAAGGTGAAAAGTCCAACGAACAAGTCTGATGTTGTTACTCTTTTGTTGTGATATCTTAGATGTTCCATCGGCCCCAGTGTTTTGCTTCTTTTAAATGCATGTATCTTAAAAAGAGCATATAGTGTTCCATTATTTAAATGATTTGCTTCTTTTATAATATGTCTCTGCGATGACTTTTATGGGTAGCAGTTGCTGATATGCTTTCTTGATCAAGTTTTGTACCTGTAAACTTTAATCTCAGCCTTTTGTACTCAAATACCTTCATTGTTCAAGTATTTTAATCTGTACATTTTGGGATATTAGATATAAGCAGAGGCCCTATGGTAGTATGGTGTACTATTGCAAGTAAATATGCTATAAATTTCTGCCTTATTATTGGTTTTTATTGAGAATTAATTTTCAGTGGAAACTTCATTTATTTGAGCTTGAGGAAGAGATGAAGATTAATCCACCGATTAAATATGTGATTTACCAGGTAGTTATCCGTATCCTTAAAGTTTCATATGATTTTCTTCTCCGCTAATTTATACCCTGTAATTGTTTCATCTGCTTTGCCACTCGTATTATTCTACATATCGTTTGTCCTTATAAAACAGAGGGGACTTGTATACTGGAGCCCGTTGTATCGTTCTGTTGCTTGTGGTGTGACTGCTAGCACAGGCACTTTGTAATGTGGAGAGGCCTTTGCATTTATTCTTATCTGCCAGTGTGTTGCTTTTTTTAATACAACATTATGTGAATGGTTTAGGATGAGCGAAGCAGCAGTTGGCGTGTCCAGGCAGTGGCAGTAGCACCAGATCGATTTGAGAGTCGAAAAGCGCTACCTGCTCAGTGGCGTGGCCTGAGAGATGAGCAACTTTCTAATGAATCTGGAATTCCTGGCTGTGTGTTTGTCCACATGAGCGGGTTTATCGGTGGAAACCAAACCCGTGAGGGTGCACTTGCAATGGCCAAAGCAGCTTTGAAGCTCTGACCATGAGAAGCGACATTGTAGGTGATGTTGACTCTGATTTCTTAGTGGTAACTTCACTGGAAGCAGCCCTATGTGCGTTCATGCAATTCGCCTTGATATTGCTTTGTAGGACGATTGTGGAGCTTACAGGGTTCAATTTCCACCATGTTTTCCACCATGAAATTGAAATATGAAACAAATTTGAGTGAGACTAAAAGCATTTGTTACGGCCAACTTTGTAAGTTGAAATGATGCAAGGAGTTGCAACATACGATGTTAATGATCTTATTCTAATGGTATTCCCATTATTACTTGATTTATCAGGAGGGAATCCATCCCTCACATGATTTTTGCCCTTAAAATTTATGTGCTCTTATTCTTGGATTAGATGGTCGAATGCAAATTAGTCCTTAATTGTAGAAAGATTAAATTTCTGCTAATAATACTTGGAATTTGTCATCTAGTAGCCTGTCTAGGTCTTAAATTAAGTTATCAAGTTTATTCATATTTAGTACAAGTAATGGTGTTCCTTCAGAAGTTTCATGCAATTAATGAAGTGCAACAACAATAATTTTTTACATTTGAAAGCACATATTTGGCTTGATAACTTTGTGTTTGCATGATGTCTCACTGGCTTTCTTATTCAATAATGAAGCTTGCGAGTCATCGATGATCTTGACTTCTAATCTTTTAAATATCAACTTGCTATTGAGTACTTTTTTTCAAGCATATATGACTTATCCCATGATTCTAATCCTATCCATCAAACTGATAGGAGCAATGCTTAACCTGTTCTGATTATACTTTTCTTGCAGGTTAATTAGTGTCACTCTTCAGAAAATGTTGAAGTTGAGTGCTTAATAGATTTTCTTATGAAACAAGTCTTTTGCTTTAGTGTAGATTTTCTTTTGTTCCTTTTATGTCTATATGTTTGATGATTTATTCTATTTTCTTTTTGAAGTGGTTGGGGATGAAGGCATAGTATTTTTAAGTTACAATTGGAGCAAGAGGAATCAATAGATTGACAGGCAACAGGTTTTTGGAAGAAAATTGCCAAATTGGAAAATGAATAATGAAGTGATTCTCCTATTCGGACAAATGACTGAAATGAGAGATGGTCTGATGGAAGGGTTTCGTCTGATTTCATCAACAATGTTATAAAAAAAGAAAAAAAAATAGAAGAAGAAGAAGGAAGCCAAGAATGGGAAGAAATAAGTAATAGTGTAATCTCTAAATAAAAGGACTAAAGAGAGATTTTTTATTTATCGAATAATTTAAATTGAAATTTAAATTTAAAAAAATAAATAAACAAATAGCGTTCTTCTCATTATTAGGATAGTGAATACAAACGTAATATCTTGATGTTAACTAATTACTCCATCAAGAGTCTATTTTTTTAGTTTGGTCTAAAATATGGGAGTACAATTATTCATTATATATTAAATAATAATATTATTTAATTCACATAAAAAATCATCCAAAACAGAGGAAGTATATTTTTTTTCATGTGGCGATATGCCATCCACTACAAAAAAAAATATTTTTTAGCAACAAAATTTACGAACGGAATTCAATCCGTTGGTAATTAACAATTGATTATCAACCAAAATGACATTTTTCTATTAGTAATGGAATACCAACGTATTTATTTTCTATTTTACCAACGGAATTCAATTCGTTGGTAATTACCAACGGATTACCAAGGGAATTTTTACATAAATTACCAACGGAATTTTTAGCAACGGATTACCAATGAAATTATTTACCAACGGAATTGATTTTTCGTTGCTAAAAATTTATCAACCATCATTTTACCAAAGAAAATTTACCAACAGATTTCGTTGTTAATCCGTTGGTAAACTAATTTAATAATAAAATTAAGACTTTTACGAATAAAATATTCTATTTCTAAAAAACAGTTTTTTTAGTGATCACTGTAGTCCAATAAAAAAGAGTAGTGATGGTTCTACTGTTTCTAAAGTAATTGCAGTTGCCTGCGAAATTGGACTTAATATACTCCCTCCGTCCCATATTTGTCTTCGCACTTACTGTAGACACGGAGTTTAAGAAAAGTTATTTTTTGACCAACTTTATTGATTTTTAAAGGGTATTGTGGTATTTTTAAGTAATAAATAAATTGTAAAGTATGTTATGTGTGTGAGGTGAGAGTGATATTTTTGAAATTAAGGTAACTTTTGAGGTTGTTGGTTAGTGTGAAGTTTTTTTTTTGTGTGAAGATAAATGTGGGACGGACGAAAACGGAAAGTGTGAAGATAAATATGGGACGGAGGGAATACTTTTTTTTCTTTTGTCTTTTCTTTTAAAATTTATAATTGGTCGATGTCGATAAAAAATAATGTTTTTGATATTTATTCACCCAATATCATAATTTCATTAATTAATATGAAACCCTTGTGCTAAAATATCATTTATTATTTATTTGATAAAAAATAAATTGAGAAAAAATTCTTATAACACTTGAGTAACCAAATTGAATATTTATCAGGAAAATGGAAAGTGACTGTTTTTTTATCATTAATTACACTTTCATTTTACTAAGTGTTATTTCAACTGTGTAGTTCTAAATAGGGTTGGATCCAAAAAAAAAGTTGTTTTAGATTAACATATGTAACTAAAAAAATATTAATGTCTTTATTAAATGATAAATTTCATATTTTTTATTAGTCCCGTGATAAACTTCACAATCCAAAAAAAGGAATACTGATATTAATCTGCAATTTTAAAAGTACATCTTAGTCCCAAATTTATCACTCTCACATAACACACATAACATGAAGTATTTTATAATTTATTTATTATCTAAAATTATTATATTACTTTTCAAAAGCCATGAAATATAATTTGTAAAAAACAACTTTTCTAAAACTCCATATCTAGAGTACGGTGCAAGTTGATTATGGGATGAAGGGATTATTTGATATTCAAAATTATACAATAAATAAATTAAAATTATACAATTATAATTACTATTAACACCTTCGAATTCTTATTTGTAA
The DNA here is from genome assembly GCA_023678885.1 of Pogostemon cablin. Taxonomy (NCBI): domain Eukaryota; kingdom Viridiplantae; phylum Streptophyta; class Magnoliopsida; order Lamiales; family Lamiaceae; genus Pogostemon; species Pogostemon cablin. The sequence continues at coordinate 36,510,353 of CM042951.1, forward strand.
AAAACAGTTTAAGACATTATTTTTATAAATCTATAGTATAAACTTATAAAAATAGTAATGAATTGAGTATAAATTTGTGTTGCAGTTAATGATTGAGATACAAACTAATTTATATACATATGTTTATATATAGAACAACAAAATTTGTATTTTTAAAATAATAAACGCAAAGGAAATTACAAGGAAAATCCAAGATGGATTGAACTTGAGAATTTAGGTGAACAGTCTCTAGCTATCATGTGGTTCCTCTCTTGAGTTGACTTCTGTGACTTGAATCAACTTTCGGAGTCGGATCTTCGGATGAAGCTTGTCCGCGCTCTGATTTGGGGCTTTAAAATGTTTATATAGAGGCGTCGAGCCTTTGTTTGGATCAAATGTTGACTTGAGAATTTGTTGTGAAGAATGCATTCAATTTGGTAGAACACCGTTGACCTCACGAATATTGTTGGATGAACTTGACTTGAAGAAACGTTGAATCCGAGGGGCTCCACACCTTGATCTCAGATTGAATGTCGTTTCGAGGTTGATCTTCGAAGAATGACTTGATCTTCGTTGAGATTCCAAGCTCTCCAGAGTTCTCTGGGTTTTCTGGAGTTTCAGAATGAATGGAATGAAGACTGAATGTTCTTATTTAAAGGTGGAGGAAATAATTGTGAGATATTTTCTCCTTTAAAAGATATGTTGGGCTTTTTCTTTTAATTAAGCCTGTTGGATTGGACACGGGCCTATTTAATTTAATTAGGTCTGCTGAATTTTGACTTGGGCCTATTTAATTTAATTAGGCCTTTTGGATTTGACTTGAGCCTGTTAATTTAATTAGACCTGTTGGATTTGATTTGTTGGGCTTATTGACTTGAATTAGACCCACATGATTTATTTCCTGGGCTTAGTGATTTGGGTCAAGCCCTCTTAATTTGAATTGAGTTCACTTGACTTGAATTGAGCCCATTTAACTTGAATTGAGCTCATTTATCTTGAATTTAGGCTCAAATAATTATATTAATTATTAATTATTTATTCATTTATTTTAAAAATTAATTTATTAAATTTCTTAATAAATAAATATTTAATTAATATTTAATATTTTTTTTTGGCATTAGGCAATAAAATTTGATTGCCTCCGAAGTGCCCCTTGCATTTTGTTTCCCTTGCATTTTGTTCGCCAAAAATATCTTTGAAGTGAATAAATTGCAGCAAGCATCCTTCCCTTTCTTCATTCCCTTTGGGCTCACATCAATTTTCTTTTTTTTTTTTTTTTTTTAAGTTGGGCTTCGTCCACCTTTTTTGTCCGCCTTTTGTTTGGGCATTCATCAGTTTTCCTTTTCTTTTCTTGTTTGGGCATTCATCAGTTTTTCTTTCGTTATGGATGATCATACGCAACGTATCTTTGAGGATCATGGCTCAATAATCAACATATCCATTCCTTATCTCAAATATTACATAATATATTGAATCCTTAGCAAATTTACTCAAAATCCAACATAACTTCAATTATGCGGATATATCAATGAAAGTGAATCTAACCAATATTATGTAATCTTCCGAGACATATCCATAGAAATTTCAGCCACTATATGAGAAGGGCTCCATACCTTCAATTTTCACATCAACTTCATGGATATCAACTAATCAATATCGCTTCTTCTTTGCAGGTTCTTGCCTTTGCAAAGGCTTCAAGCTCGAGGGCAAGAAGATATTCAATTTTGACTCTTGGGGCTCCCGACAGCGGATTCTTCAAGGATGCAGTCAACTGCACTTACCGACGACGAAACGAAAGGTGGCTAATGGCAGGGGCAGCACTTCACAATTCCGGCCACGCACGGTGGTGGGTAGTGGAAGTAGAGATTTCTCGCAGACTGTTACTGGGCGAGGGCAGCTGCGGGCGAAAGCAATTCTCCATGAAAGGATGCAATTAACCAGCGGTGGCAGCGGCGGATTTGGGTGGACGCTCACCTGGAACAACAGGAGGAAGTTTGAGTGGATTGACGGGCAAACTTTTCCGGTGAAGAAACGGCATGGGAACTTGACTCTGGTGGCGACGAGCAGAGGCCGATTGAGACTGGGCTCGGTAGTATTCTTAGCGACAGGGAGCGGATCCGGTGGCTGAGAGAAGGAATTGTTGGTGACAACATGCTTTGAAGCGGCGATCTGCGGTGGACCCAGTGGTGGTCGCTGATGCTAATAATCGGCCGAGTGATGAGTGGGGAACCATAGTGGTCAAGCAGCGGCCGGGATCTGGTCCCAGTCGGTGATGACGACCGGTGGGTGCTGCGACAGATGTACGGCAGCAGATGGTGACCGAGCTTTTGGTGGAGCGTGGAACGGACGACAGCAGCATGGATTCCGGCATTGGATTGACGGCGAGGCGCGGCGAGTGGTGGTGACAGCGCGCGCGGCGGATCTGGTAGTGGTGATTTGCAGCAGCTGATGGGGGCAAGCGACTGAGTAGGCGGCCGACCGTGACGAGGAGGCATAGCGATGTCCAACAATCCGTAGCGGCGGTGATGGTGGCGCGGCGAAGACTCTGGAGGATGATGGACACCACCCCTTTCGGCTTCAAGGGGAGCAGCGGCTGGTGGTCGCGATCGCGCACGACGGCGCGACTGGAAAGGCAGATCAGGCGACGAACGGTTTGCACATGGTGAAGAAGCACGGCGTTGTCAACACTAAATTCATGGACCAGGAATTCGTCGTACATAGTTTATATTCATGCGGACCAGGAGTAACATGCAGTTTAGGCTCGTGCGTCAAGGAGCGTTCTTTGGATTTGTTTGAATCACGCGTAGTAGCGTTTTAGGAATTTGCCATTTATGGGGCCAATTACCACACCATCTTCAGATATCAACTTGTATACACCATTTGTATATACTTCTTTCACAATATGTGGGCCATCCCACTTGGGCAAGAATTTATTTCCAACTCGGTGAGTAATGACAATAGGCCTTCTCACAGCAAGGACTAAATCTCCGACTTAAAAAGAACGTATCTTCACTTTCTTGTTAAACGTTCTGGAGAGGCGAGCTTGATAACATTCAAGTCTCTGTTGTGCTTCCAACCTCTTTTCATCAAGTACCTCTAATTCTTTGAGACGCAGTCGTGTGTTCTCTTCTTCAGTCAAACCTTCTTGTACGGCTATTCTCAAATATGGGATTTGCTTTCCAAGGGGCACCAAGCTTCAACCCCATATACAAGAGAATACGGAGTAGCTTGAGTAGGCGTTCTGTAAGTGGTTCGATATGCCCATAAAGCTTCATAAATCCTTTCATGCCAGTCTCGCTTTGACTTCAAGACTACCTTATTCAATAAATTGCATAGCGTCTTGTTGAAGGCTTCAACGAGCCCTTTAGCTGCTGCATTGTACATGGAAGACTTCCTTTGCTTGAAGTTAAATTTCTCACAGAGCTTGTCAATCAAAGAGTTGCTAAATGGCCTTCCATTATCAGTTATGATGTATCGAGGCACTCCATATCTATATATGATGTTGATGCGGATGAAATCAGCCACAATTTCTTTCTTCACTTCTCTCAAGGGTACAACTTCCACCCACTTGGAAAAGTAATCAGTGGCAGTTAGAATATAAAGATGGCCTCCAGAAGACTTAGTTAACGGCCCCACCATATCCAAGCCCCACGCATCAAATGGCCATGAAAAAACTGTTGGGTGCAACGGTTCGGGAGGTTGATGAATGAGATTTGCATGAAACTGGCATGGCTAACATCTTTGTGCATAATCTATGCAATCCTTCATCATAGAAGGCCAGTAATATCCCATCCTCTTAATTCTGAAATGTAGCTTGGGTCCAGACTGATGGGCGCCACATATTCCAGAATGAGCTTCCTCCATAGCTTGAAGAGCTTCCTCACCACTTAAGCATCTTAAGAGAATACCATCAAACGATCTTCTATAGAGTGTATCTTTGTAATAGAAGAATCATGGTGCTCTATGTCGGACATCAACCCTTAGGTATGGATCATTGGAAAGCTTGTCATACTTTAACTAATCCACGAACGGTTGACGCCAGTCTTCTTTCTCAATATCAAAAACCTCTATGGCGCAATACTCAACTTCTTCACCATCTTCATCTTTGAAGAAGGGAGGTACCACCCAATTTTTGTAGATCGGCACTTGAAAACATGCTTCGGGCATTGCTATGGTTGATGCTAGTTTTGCCAAAGCATCGGCTTGCTTGTTCTTACTCCTTGGTAAATGTTCAATCTCTACATCTCCAAGCCAATTCATAAGCCTTTGAGCATAGTTATAATACGGAAGCAATTCAGGTTTCTTAACCTCATACAAGCCAAACAGCTAGTTGATTATCAACAACGAATCTCCATATACCTTAAGGTGTCGCTGCTTTACATCTACTGCCATCTCCAAACCAAGTATAAGAGCTTGATACTCAGCTACATTGTTAGCGCAATTTTCAGTTAGACTAAATGAATATGGCAGAACTCCTCCATCTGAGGTTACAAATACTACTCAGGCGCCGGTTCCTTCACTGTGAGCAGCTCCATCGAAATACATCTTCCAAGGAAGAGTGATTTCAATAGCCAATATATCTTCATCGGGGAGATTATCAGACAACTCCCATTCTGCAGGCATAGGATGATCAACTAAGAAATCTACCAATACTTGCCCTTTTACTACCTTTTGAGGGACATATAAAATTTCAAATTGCTGCAATTGAAGATACCACCTTGCAAGCCTATCAGAGAGCACTGGCTTTGACATAATGAACTTTAATGGGTTGGCCTTTGAGACCAAGTAAACAGTATGAGCTTGAAAGTAATGCCTTAACTTCTGAATTGCAAAGATGAGAGCAAGACAGATCTTTTCAATTGGTGTGTACTTTAACTCATTTGCAGTCATTGTTCTACTCAAATAGTACAACGCACATTCTTTTCCTTCGTCATTATTTTGTGCAAGCAGGGCTCCAACTGATTTTTCTTGAGCAGATATGTAGAGAGCAGATATATAGAGAACTAATGGACGTCCTACTATTGGAGCAACCAACACTGGCAGCTTCATCAAATATGCTTTAATGCTGTTAAATGCATTAGTGCAAGCTTTATCCCATTCAAATAGGCTGCCTTTCTTCATAAGATGGTTGAATGGTTGGTATCGGCCGATCAAGTTTGATATGAATCTTCTTAAGTACTCCTGCTTGGCTTGCAAACTCCTGAGCTCATGTATGTTTCGGGGCACCTGCATCTTCGTGATTGCATTAATCTTTGCTTTGTTAATCTCAATGCCACGATGTCGGACAATGAATCCAAGGAACTTTCTAGAAGAGACTCCGAATGCATACTTAAGCGGGTTCATCTTGAGTTGGAATTTTCTGAGACGCTCAAATATTTGCCTTAGATCTTTAAGATGATCCATTTTCTTCTTTGACTTCACCATGATGTCATCAACATAACACTCGACATTCTTATGGAGCATGTCATCAAATATCTTTTGCATGACTCTTTGGTAAGTAGCGCCAGCATTCCTCAAGCCAAGTGGCATAACATTGTAGCAAAATATTCCTTTTGGCGTGCGGAAGGCTATTTTCTCTTGGTCTTCTGGAGCAAGACTAATTTGATTATAGCCGAATGACCCATCCATGAATGAAAGAACTTCATGACCAGTTGTTGCATCAATCATGAGCTCAGTAATTGACAGTGGAAAGTCATCTTTTGGACATGCCAAGTTCAAGTCGCGAAAGTCAACACACACTCTAAGTTGCCCGTTTACCTTCCTTACTGGTACAATGTTAGAGAGCCAAATGGGATACTTAACTTCTCATATATTCCCCATCTCAAGGAGCTTATTAATGGAACCAGCTCTAGTCGAAATCGACACAGCATCTGCTTTACTGGCTTGGCTCCTTCCTTTATTGCTAAATGATGAACCGCCACTTTTGGATCTAATCTAGGCATTTCCTTGAATGACCATGAAAACACGTCTCTAAACTCTTGAAGAAGCTCAATGTAAGTTTTTTCTTCCTCAAATGTCAACAAAGCACTTATATAAGTTGGACGTGGATCATTAGCATCACCCAAATTAATCTCCTTCAATTGATCAACAATAGTTTGATACCCTCCTCAAATTCTGGGGGAGCATCATCGGCTTCTTCCTCTTCAGTTGAGGTCTCTTCTCGTATAGTAACATGATTTACCGTGGCAACTTCCTCCAAGAATTCTTGCTTTTGAAAATACAGATTAGACCCAACTTGTTCATTTTCTCCCACTTTAACAATGCTCTCTACTACATAACCATCTCTCCTCATTTCAGCAATCTTGCTTCGTAGATCTCTTTCTGCATTTTGTAGATATGTTTGCATGATTATGGAATGGACAACTTCTGATGATCCTACACTTTCATGATCATCTTCTTCACTTCTGGTGAAAACTATTGTTCGTTTCTTAGCTTTCAACACCGTGTCACATGATATAGTCAGGAAATGTCATCTTTTCATGCGAGATGGGATCCGACTATGTATCTTTGGGAACCTTGGGAATTTGTTAGTCTTTTTAACTCCCGCTGGTCTGAGTCTTTCAAAGACTGAGACTTTCTCTGTCTTTCTATTTGCCTCATAAGACTCTTCATCTTCAGAAAAAAATTTATTTTCAGTAATTTAGTTCGTGTTTGCCCTTTTGATCGCAATGCGAACAGGTTTTTGCGGAACATATCCCAACCCTGTTCTAGTATACTTGGAAGTGCGACCATTACTCTTCAATGTCTCTTGAGTGGTATTAAATCCACTAGGAGTCTTATGAGACTGTTTATTCATCATAGCTTTTTCTTGAGGGTCATATCCAACTTACATAAGAAGTTTGTAAGCTTGTGGGCTATATGATTTAGAAACTGCCGCCTCAAATACATTTCCATGCTCATTTTTAGCCCCTTGAATTGAGCGAATGAACCCTTTAAGAGAAGGAGGAGAGGGCTTCTTAGTGTCAACCTTGATCAGGGGTAGTGTCAACCCTTCTACAGTCTTGATCAACTATTTACTTTCATTAGACTGTGTAGATGAAACATCATCTGAATTATCTTTTTCTTGTTTATCATCACCTTTCTCTTGCGATGAACTTCCTTCTGGCTTGAAAGCCTTGCTACTTTTCAGAAAATATCTAGCATCTGCAAAATATGACTCAGCTTCTGTGAATGGCCTTTCATCGCCAAACACCTTTTTTATGTTGCCCCCATCACAGTATTTGAAGCATTGATGTAGCGTAGAAGGAATTACTCCATTTTCGTGCAGCCATGGGCTCCCCAAGAGCATGTTATATGATGTTTTAGCATCAATTACATGAAACAGAACTGTTGAGGCCATCTCATTTATGATTAAATCCAAGACTGATGTACCAAGTGTTCTGTGCCCTTCTTGATTGAACCCATAAATCGTCAACCGATTACTGCCGAGTTCATTAGTTGGAATCCCTAACTTCTTCAATGTCATTAGAGGTAAGATATTGACCGCTGAACCTCCATCAATCAGTATTCGATTCACCCTTTTCTCTTGAGTGCAACCAACTACGAACAAGGGTCGGTTGTGAGATTGTGAACCAAGCAGTAAGTCTTGCTCTATGAAGGTAATCTTCATAGCATGGGCCTTGTTTTCAACTCTAGGCACAACAACTTCGCTTGCCATATGACACGAGTAATTATTTCCATTATCTGCAGAAGTAGAGTTTGTAGTTGCATCTTTATCTAGAAAGATCTTCCCTTGCTCAACCAATCGCATAACTTTATCTTTAAAGACAAATCAATCTTTGATAGAATGACCCACAAGTCTATGATACTTGCAGTATTTTGGATTGTCAGTTTGTCCCGCTTCTTCTGGTCACTTCATTTCAGGAAGCTCAATAAGTTTATCTTTAAGCAAATCATCAAATATGCCTGGGCATCCGAATCAAGGAATGAGTACTTTCTTTCTTGCATTTCTTTCAAGGTCAATCTTCTTTGCCCCCTTTCTTGGGACTCATTCTTCACTTTATCATCTTTTTCATTCTTATTCCTTCGGAACTTGACAATTGATGCATTTGTTGCCATAGACTCTTTTTCGAAAGATTTGTTGTAGGGTTTGCCCCCTTTTCTCGCCTCTTGCTTTTCTTTGTACTTGTAGGATCCAGGAATTGGTGGTTCTACAACTCCACTTATCCCTATACTTAGCTCCATGTCGTGAGCTCTTGTGGTCAAATCTTCAAAGGTTTTAGGCTTAATCCCTTGAAGTATGTAACGAAGGCTCCACAGTATTCCTACTGTGTACATCTCAATACCATAAACTTCAGACAATCGATCTATACAATTTAGGCTCAAATTTCTCCATCGATTGATGTACTCAATTCTGGCTCTTCCTTTAACTGACGGGTGTTAGTCAACTCTATTATGCTAACCGTTCTCCTAGTACTATAGAAACGATTAAGAAATTGTTGTTCTATCTGATCCCAACTATCTATAGAAACAGCCTCCAAGTCGGTGTACCATTCAAAAGCATTTCCCTTCAGAGAACGAACGAATTGTCTCACCATATAATCTCCGTCAGTTCCAGCATCATTGCACATTTCAATGAAATGTGTTATATGTTGCCTTGGATTACCTTTTCCATCAAACTGTTGGAACTTGGAGGTTGATAGTTCGGTGGCATCCTCAAGTTGTCAATCCTTCTAGTAAAAGGCTTAGCATACATGAATGAAGGCTTGGAGCTCTCTTCAAATTGGTCCTTAATTGTGCCAAGTATAATGCTTTTTAGCTGACTAATAGGAACCATTCCATCATGGGATATATTTAATTCCTCTCTAATCACTTTTTTACCTGTTGACTGACATTTCGCGGAGTCATTTACTTCATTTTCATTGTCCTCAACTTGCTTTTTCTTTGCATGGCTAGTTTCAGCACAAACCATCCTCTCCATTAGTTTGAAAATCAAAGTACTTTGTTCTTGATTCTGTTTGGCAAGTGCAGCAACGGATTCAGTTAAGCTTGCCAATTGCTCTTCGATAGACGGCGTGTTTGTTACCATAGATAAGGCTACGGATGAATCAGACGATGAACCTTCTTCAAGTATAGGAGTTGACCTAGCTGAGTCACTTTCCTCATCTTTATCATCATATGGTATTACTCTAGAGGTATCTCCAACTGAAGAATTTATCTCTGAAGAGGCTTCAGATCGTGCCATCTTTGACATGCTTCTGGTTGTAACATTAACGTCTTCAACTTGTAGTCCCAAAAACATGGAGACAGAAGCTGATTTGTTAACTTTGACTCTTAGTAAAGTCATTTTACTTTACTTATGTGAAGAGGAAATAAGAGGTAGAAACTGTCCTACCGGGCATGCCAAAATTTGTAACAACAAAATTTGTATTTTTTATAATAATAAACACAAAGGAAAATCCAAGATGGATTGAACTTGAGATTGAGGTGAATAGTCTCTAGCTATCCTCTGATTCCTCTCTTGAGTTGACTTCTTTGACTTGAATCAACTTTCGGAGTCGGATCTTCGGATGAAGCTTGTTCGCGCTCTGATTTGGGGCTTTAAAACGTTTATCCAGAGGCGTCGAGCCTTTGTTGGATCAAACATTGACTTGAGAATTTATTACGAAGAACGCCGTTCAATTTGGTAGAATACCGTTGACCTCACGAATATTGTTGGATGAACTTGACTTGAAGAAACATTGAATCCGAGGGGCTCCGCACCTTGATCTCAGATTAAATGCCATTTCTAGGTTGATCTTCGAAGAATGAGTTGATCTTCGTAGAGATTCCAAGCTCTCCAGAGCTCTCCGGGTTTTCAGGAGTTTCAGAATGAATAGAATGAGGACTGAAGGTTCTTATTTATAGGTGGAGGAAATAACCAATTGTGAGATATTTTCTCCTTTAAAAGATATGTTGGGCTTTTTCTTTTAATTATGCCTGCTGGATTGGACATGGGCTATTTAATTTAATTAGGCTTGCTGGATTTTGACTTGGCCTATTTAATTTAATTAGGCCTTCTGGATTTGACTTGGGCCTATTAATTTAATTAGACCTCCTGGATTCGATTTTCTGGGCTTGATGACTTGAATTAGGCCAACATGATTTATTTCCTGGGCTTACTGGTTTGGGTCAGACCCTCTTGATTTGAATTGAGTCTACTTGACTTGAATTGAGCTCATTTGACTTGAATTGAGCCCATTTGACTTGAATTTAAGCTCAAATAATTATACTAATTTATTAATTATTTATTCATTTATTTTAGGAATTAATTTATTAAATTCCTTAATAAATAAATATTTAATTAATATGTAATATATTTTCTTTTGCATTTTATTTATTAGGCAATAAAATTTGATTGTCTACATATACATATATAAATTTCTTTTTAACGAATTTTGGGGGGTTTGGGGGTACAATTGTAGCCCCTAAATCCACCCCTAGTTCTAGATAAGAGAGAATCAAGTGAAATAATATGAGAGAAAGTGGATGATCTCACATAAAATAAGAGATCCTTCATAGGTATTTAGTCTAAACACAAAAAGTCAAATTAACCTCAGGTAAGAAGAGAAAGAAACTCAGTAATATTGAATAAAAAGAGTTGATAGGAGCGATATCTCATACAAGAGTAATTCAAACTACTAAGCACATATTGTCTAATTTAAATCTCAAAATAAATATATTAAAAAAATTGATTTATTGCCAATGCTATCATTAAATATAGCATATAAGATGCGACTTTATATTTTCTGTAAAGCAATTTGAAAATCTTCGCTACCCTTCTGCTATGAATCTTTTCGAAGAAATGTGCAAATTCAACATTTATTTATTAGAGAAACAACTCCCACTGCAACAAGCATTATATACATCCATTAACATATAGCCCAAGCTCAATATCTCTTACTTTGAGGATAACAAGGTCTGACCTGGCACATCCATTGAATTATAGCAGCAGGCTACAAAGCAGAACATCAAAGTCCATTAGCTCTCTAAGTTATCTCCAACGATGCTGCACCATACTCAATATTTAGAAAATGATGTATAGTCACAGTAATCAATTTACTGACTGAAATCATGATATCTCTATTTGATTTTTCATTCGAACCAATTTTGGCAGATAAAGACCGAAACGTACCATAGATAGCCCTTAGAAATTTTCTAAATGTCCTCAGGCGGTATCCACTATTCTAAGATATGCTTATCACGAATGATGTTAGCAAGCAACTTATCAGTGGACTCTAGCCTAAACATAAGTTATTTATACATAATCTCTAATAAAAACACCATAGGAGCCTTATATAACTCAAAAGATTCATCAAGAAACCGACTATAAGTAGTCCCTAGAAATATCAAGAAATTCAATTTTCTTCTAGATGTTGCCGAGTCTATCTCATTTACTAAAACTATGTTGGTATATTTGAGTTTTGGTATAATACGTTGACTAGAAAAATATGACAGACAATTAAATGATGGAATTTGAGTTGAGGCAAGAGTTACACTTTTTCTTTAAGACAAAATTACCCCACTCTAATACTTATGGTTAGATATCAATCATCTCCAAGATACAACGACTCACATCTTGTGATAGTAGCACTACAAATCATAAGATATGGCGAACCAAACTGTATTATGAACTTACCCCTAAGAGTAGAACGACTTAGGAATACACTACGAATTGTTAGGACACTCGACTTGCGTTTGAAAAAGTTTTTTCGAAGTGAGGAATTATGCAAAGGGAGGGTCTATTATAGATTTTAAGGAATCTTTACGTGAATTGATGCAACCATTGGATTTGATTTTTAAATTCAAATGCAATTGTCTTTTCATAAAAAGACACAACTTATTTATTAATCATATTCTTTGGTCGTACTTCTTTACATTTTAATCTAAGAGACACCATTTTAAAATGACTTTTTCATTCACCTTAAATTTGCAACAATCACCACATGAATGGATAAAGTCAACTAAGATGACTATGATATGGAGACTGGTCGCTATTTATTTTCACCCTCAAGTGTAAATAATTGATTGTAGCGCGCATGACCAAGTCAAATGTCGAACCCACGAGATAATTATAAATTTAACAAATAATTCTATAAATGATAATTTAAATGCAAGACAAATCTGGGGGTTTTTGAAAATATTTAAGTAACTAATAAAAACTGAATTTAAATAATTAAACTAAGAAAAGAAAATAAATCACGTAGAGAAAAAGATTTAGAATTCAAAGATGGAGAATTGGTAATGCTAAGACAAACAACTTAACTATGTGACTGACTAATCTACACCCAAATTAATTACCTGCAGACGTTTATAAGAGGATCACTAAGCCTAGTTAAACCACCTTGATAGGGTGGGTAAGACATAACACTTATAATGAGCTGCAAATCCTATGATCGATAAGGAATCAACTCTCACTCTCTCTATAGGTACTTCATTCTAAATTGCATTAATGGCTAGAGCACTGGACTTCCCTTTCTAGGTACTAAATTATTAACACCTTTTGCCTCTTTACCAATTACCTAATAATAATGTTTTACCAAGTAATAATATTCCAGATTGATTATCTAACAATCTTAGGAATTATAGGCCAATCCCCTAAAACTATCACAGGAAACAACAATTACTATATAGTAATAAAGAATCCTATCAACTATCAATCAGCGATACCATCATGAATAATTAAAGGAATCAAAACGCAAAATACAATAATATGAAGTCTCAAAAATATCTTCTTCAATAAGAAAATAAACATTCTACAGTATAATAAATCCAAATTTAGGGCAATCAAATCACACAGTCAAAACAGTCTTAACGACCTAACATTACCAATAAAGAAACTTAGCCCATTGATTTATGAGTGCAAATCACAAAGATGTAATTAATCCTAACTATTGTGCTAAAATAACAAAGAAAAATGATTAAAAAATAAGAGCCCTTTTGAAGGACTTCATCCTTCAATCACTGTCTCTGCCAGGATCTCCGTCTCCGGTGGGTGGATGTATGGAAGATGGTGAGTGATGGAAGAAATAGGATACTATGATGATGTTCTCGTCTGTCTATTTTTTCTTCGTAGGTTGAGAAGATTTTATATTTTCAGTATAAAATAATGTGTGAATAGCGTGAGGATTAAGCAGTGAGATGGGTCACTACTAGGCCAATTCAGCAGTGGGATGCATTGGGCTTTACTCATACACACGTGGGCTTCTTTAATTGCGTCAAACGACCTTCAAACTTGATGGAGGTGCATGCATTAATTCATAATGTCTAGCCCACTAAACTATACATGGGCCCACCACTAATGCTATTTTGATTCTTGTTCCTTTTATTCTAAAATAGAGGTAGTCCCATGAATTCATTTAACACCAAATAACAAGGGCTCCACTTTTAATTTTCGTGCAAAGACTTTCTCTACCTTTCTCATCATGTACATGATAGTGGGCTGATGCAGGATATTCATTTGCATGCATGGGCCCCATGTGAATGAGGTAATGCACCAAATTCTTGTAAGTTTCGAAAATATTGATTGCATCTACGCGACCTCACCATTTTGATCATAACTCCTTCATCCAAACTCCGATTGAGATGATTATTACTTACGCCCTCGCGTTTCTCTTTTCCTAGTTACATCTTTCATTATAATGACTATGTCATTCAAATGAAATAGAGTATCCATCTGTAATGCATAGAAACTTAAATGAAATTTTTTCTATGAAAATGTACGCAAAGACAATTTTTCATAATCAAACGTTTATTCCTATCAGAAGATAAATAAACAACTCCCACTGCAACAAGCACTCTTGTAGCATTACCCATGTTCACAATAATCTCATCATCACTTAATTGCAGGCTTTTAGTAATTTCGGTATCTACACACAACGTGTCAGAAGATGACATTACTAATCATGCTTCAACAACTAGTGAATGAGATACTAACCTTGTTCATACATTGATGAAAATGGCTTTCCTTCCCTACTTATTTTGTCAGAAGTTTCCCACCGAATATCACCTCTTTTATTTTAGGTAGAACTTGCTCAAAATATCCAGACAAATTATGAAGAATAAATTAATTTAGGTTTCCTCTTCCATTTCTACTCCAAGCATTTTCAATTCATTCATCAAACTATCCATGATCTGTTGCCTTTCTAATTTATTCAAGTATTTGAAGAGCTGCATGAGACCATCATATTTCTATGAACCTCTCACCTCTCTACTAGAGACTTTAATAGGCGTCATATGACATCCTTTGCTTTAAATCAAAGAGTAATCTAAGTCTTTATAAAGAGTAACCTAATTATTTATAAAGAGTAACCCAATTAATATGAAAACATACAATTTAATTCTTCACAATACATGACTTCATTTTTAAAACATTAGAGTATCAAATCAAAGAGTAACCTAATTTCTTATAAAGAGTAACCTAATTATTTATAAAGAGTAACTCAATTAATTATAAACATAGTTCCAAATAATAGCAATCTTGATAAGCAAAACCTTTTCTTGAACAAACACCATAAAACCTAAACTAAACACATTTTCTTTTATTGTTTGAGTTAAAAACATCTCAGAATGGCTTAAACGAACACCAGCAAAATTATAAAGCCATACTTACTTGAATTAACATATTGAACACAATAGTTTTTTTCACTTCAAACCTCAATATAATACTTAATCAATATGTTTTGGATCCACTAGATTAATCAAACAGTAGTGAAAAGAGGCAATTGAAAACTCTTTCTGAAAATTTTAGTTGACTTCAGATCACATTCATTTACACAAAGAAACTAGAAAGAGAAACTAGCAAGTAAGAAAGATAAACAGGCTACAAATGAACAAGATGGAAAATGCAAAAATTAATTCATACAACAGAAGAATAACAATTCAAGCTCTCTTTTGTGTAATTCTTCTCAAATCATGAATAAACTTAACAGAACTTTCACTGTTTGTACTATTACTTTAAGTTGATATCTACTATTCTAGCCATGAATTATGTACCTTACCCGGGTTCAATGAGTTGTCTTTAATCTTTCCCACCAATAAACATTTTGAGCTTTTACATAATATAAATAAAGACTCCCAAATTAAAGATCATCACTATAGGGTTTATCCTAAAAAATGAAACATCACTGGTGACATCACCATTATCTAAGATGTTAATTCGGCCATTCCAGCCTTTATCTCTTCATGTCTTCCAAAATACATACTCTGTCATGTACCAATATAAATAAAAAATAAAATCATTTACCATAGATCTTGATGAGAAAAAGTAGACCTCTCTCTAACATCAATCAACCTATGTATAAATATTATGAAATTTACAATTAATGCAATCTGGTAGCAACAAAACAAAAATTAATGGAATATGACAGTGGACCTTGAGCTCTGTTGACTTGGTCCATGTTTGCAGCTTCTGATGCAAGAATTACATAGCTATTCTTCCCATCCCATTGGCAATATTAATACATGTCTGTCTTTTCTTCGAGCCATATTAATAAACCACTCCATAACGGGCTGAGGAACCTTGATGAGATAGACCCACACACCCAATCGGAATCCCCATGGACGAGAGCATTACGGCAATGCCTGACGTCAGATACTGCTACTTTAGCTTTCAATATCGTATAATTTATACTCTTTTGCCACTCGATAACATCACCGACGCCCTAGCAATAATTGGGGGACTTGAGGGTTAGAGAGCGGTGGAGGAATGAACACAGAGAATTGTTGAGAGAGAAAATCACTGGCCTGCTCATTTTTGTCGTGGATTTAACAATCTACTACAACAACGAATGGGAATCACACCGAGCCAGTCGTCGTCGCCACGAGCACTCTGCCGTGGATATAATACTTTTTCACCTCTGTCGCTAGACCGACGCCGAAAAGTAAACCCATCGCTCCTTGTCGGAAACTCCAATTTAGGTGAAGAGAAAGTGTGGTGCAGTTGAATGATGAGAGCGTGAAGAGACCCAATTCACATGAACTGACCCGAATTTAAAAAAAAATCTGACCCATTTCCATTAAAAGGTCCAGTTGTACCAATTTAAAAAAAAGCTCGTTGTATTAAAGTCTTTGTCATAATTAATTGTTTTTTCAAGTTTTTGTTATTTTTAAAATTTTTAGCAATATCGATATCTATATTTGATATATCTATCGATATATCTGTAAGTTTGAGGTATCTTCCTACAAGGATGAAAATATCGATATCGGTAAAAATATCGGTACCTCAAATTTATGGATATATCGATGGACATATCGAATATCGATATCGATATCCATAAAAGTTTAAAAAATCACGAAAACTTGTAAAAAAATAGAGAAAATTAATTAATTAATATTTTAATATATTATAACTAATTTAAATATATAAATACACTTTAAAATCTCAATAAAACTCATAACACATGATAAATAAAATTTAAATAGTATGGAGTCGTACAATAATTACTACTTATTGTTTAATACATAATAACTAATACCAAAATGATGACCTATGAGACTCAAATGTAAAACATGTCATGTCGTCTAGATCTAAACAATATTGGTAACAACTCATCGAATTAGAGAAATTCTAAACATAATTCTGAATGTGTCGTCTAGTCACAATATACTGTGTACGTGAACCTTCTTGATTTACTTAGTTATAATAATGTTAATGAAAAGTAATAGTAACAATTTTAATAAAAAATGATAATTAATCAAACGTAAAACAATCTTACAATAAGATGGTTTCACGAAAGTGTCACTTTATTTTTTATTTTATTTTTTTAAATTAAACATATTAATAAAAAATATTTTATTTTTTAAAATTATAGATAATTTTTCGATACATTCGATATTTTGTCTATATTGTATCGATATTTCCTCGATATATATCGAAATCTGGGAAAATTTGAAGTGAGGCAATTCGATATCGATATTTTTCGATATATTTTCGATATAAAAAAAGATACTCCCTTCGTCCAGGAAAAGTTTGCGCCCCTCTTTTCGGCATGGAGATTAAGAGTGTGATGATTTTTAGGGGTATAATGATATTTTTTTTGTAATAAATAAATAATAAAGTATGTTAGGTAGAGATGATTTTTTTGTAAATAAAATATATGGGGAATGGTGATTGTTTTTTACTCTTTGCTTGGGGAAGAGTGATTGTTTTTTACTTTTTGCTTTTTTTTTTTGGAATGTGCAAACTTTTGTGGGATAGCCCAAAATGGAAAATATGTCATCTGAAAGGAGATGGAGGGACTATATTTTTTACGATATGAATACTCTAAAAAAATTGATATATCGTGGAGGCTAAATATAGTGTGCACCCGGATGCACACGAAGCTTCGTGTGCACCCACGTACAAATATAAGCAAAAACATATACAATTATGAGTAAAAATGTATACAATTTAATTGTTAATTTTTTTAATAAAAAATTGAGCGTAAAAAAATGTACAATTATTAAAATACATGTATACATTATTGAATAAAAAGTTATACACATATGAATGCTTATTTTTTTAATGAAAAACTTAGTGTGAAAAAAGTATACAATTATTACAAAATACGTATACAAAAGAGAATAACATGTATACAAAATAAAATAAAAAGATATACAAATATGGGTACAAGGATGCACTCGGGTGGACCTAATATACGCTCTATCGTGGATATGTGCATATTTTCTTACTTGCCTATCTATTGATATTTTCTTCCTTGTGTAAGTAGATCACACGAGTTCAGTTTACACCATTATTTTCCCTTCAAAAACTTTCGCTCTTCACCCTGTCTAGTTTGATCCATTAATATCTCTCATTCTTTACAATTTACATAATTTCTTTGGAATACAATTTGCCAAAGATCGCTGAGAAAGAACGAACAGATACAGATTAGTACTTATCTGGAAGGAGTAATTGCGCATATTAATTGACATATTTGGGGTAATTTTCAGTTGAAAGAAGAAGAATGCCGAATATGTTGTACGTGACGGCGACACCGCCGACAGATCTGAATCGGAATACGGAGTGGTTCACGTACCCTGGTGTGTGGACCACCTACATCCTTTTAGTGTTCTTCTCATGGCTTCTCGTCCTCTCTGTCTTCGGATGCTCTCCCGGGATGGCTTGGACCACCGTTCATCTCATTCATTTCGTGGTTCGTTTTCATTCTCTAATTGATGATGTTGATTTCATTTTTTTCGTTTCGCTCGTTCCATGTTTCTATTCCTATTGCAATTTTCCATCTTCTGAAAAAAGTACAGGTTGATTTGTTGAATTTCTGTCGTACCTACCCATATGTTGCCTTACCTGTCGTAGTTTCCGCTGGAGATTGGTTTTTTTCTTCTTCCTTTTATCCTCTTGGTATGACCCATTCGCTGATGATTCTATTTAGTTTTGTAGTTTTTATCGGGGTAGATACCGAATTTTTCATTACTATGATGAGTGTTTAGGGCTAATTTTGGGTTAGGATGCCTACTTATTTCATGGTAGAACTGAATCATCTGTAAATTCTTGAATTTTTATTAGGGTAAATGATTTTGAATTAATTCCTAATTTTTATTGCCAGCCTTGCTTATGCAACGTATCTATGTTGCCGTTAAGCGAGCTGTCTGTCAATCCTTGGCCGTGAAGTTGATGAGAATATACTTTGCACTTCACAATTGTTTTGTCACTCTATTGTTGTCTTTATCATTCCATGTGATTGAGTGATTGATGTTGCTAAAAGAACCAGTCTTGGAAATATTAAAGAGCTCAAGTTTGTTAGCCTTTTGATTAGTTGCCTCATGATGCTTTCTTGTGTGATCTTTGGGTGTGAAAATGGAAGTGCATGATAACACTGGTCTGTATTGCATAACATCCTCGTTATCATAGTTGTTAGAGGTGCGCCTGGAGGCTGAGGGCCGTGCGACTTTTTTTCCCAGTATTTTGGCTCCATGAGGCGATCGCCTCTGCGTCTCTCTCCCGCACATATCTCATTTTCCTTTTCTTTTTTTAGTTGTCTTGATATTTTTCTATTTTATCAATTTTTTTTTTTACTTTAGGGAGGAAATGAGCTTTAATTCATATGTAGTACTGGACAGATAATTAGTGTTAGGGTTTTGAACTATTTAAAACATAATTCAAGAAATACCAAAACAACCACCCATCATCTCCAACCGCCACCCAGTTGCACGAAATTGAGGTTTTTTTTTTAAATTTTTTTTAAAGTTTTAGTTCTTTCTGATTTTTTTTCTGTTTTTATGGAGTTTATGAATATATATTTTGTGCTTTGTTTATCTTTTTATTTGTTATTTTCTGTTTTATCACCTAGACACCTATAAATATTTAATTCAATGAGAACGATGATCAATTTGAGGAGGAAGAAGAGGAGTACGAGGATAATGAGGAAGATAATTGATTAGTTTTCTAGTAGCTAATCTTTTGAAACTTGATAATTCTTTAAATTTTATGAACTTACCATTTATTTATATTGAAAATTTTAACTTTTAAGTTGATTATGCACAAATGTTCTATGTTATTTATGAATTATTGTGCATCATTATGTGAGTTATGTGATTCTTACCTTTATTTAGTTAGGTAATTATGTTTTAAGTAGGATTTTTTTGTGTATATATATTGTAGAACTAGAACAATATTATGGCACTTTGTACAAGAGGCGAGCGCGCCTCAAGGTCCTCTTGCCTCTTAACAACTATGCTCATTATTGATTTTAAGCTTCTAAAGTATTGCAATTATGAAACCCCTTGAATTACTTCATCTGAGATTCTGAAAGACAAGTTGATTTTTTTCGATGCACAAATTTCTTCGTTAAGAGTTGTAATAAAATAAGGTTGAAATTCCTTATGGATTTAGTTACTGCTACCAAGCTTTTCAAAGCTAGTTTCAGTAAGAAAAATTTTAAATCTAGTTCCAGTAAGAAACAATAAGTTCATGGTAAAAGGGGTTATCTTGATTATAATAAAGTTTTGGCATGGTACAGAATGTAATGATGCATGAATCTTTTTTGCTGCACAGCTCATTTCTCTGTATGCATTTCGTCAAAATCTTATAATCTCATTTTCTAAGTTCTGTAATGTGAGAGACAACATTGTTAAACATTTCATGGGACTTGGTAAACTTACTGGTTTTTTATTCTCAGGTCACATATCGCTTTTTCCATTGGAAAAAGGGAACACCATTTGCTGACGATCAGGGTATCTACAATAGGTTGACATGGTGGGAGCAGATAGATAATGGCAAGCAGCTCACCCGCAACAGAAAGTTTTTGACTGTCGCACCAGTAGTGTTGTAAGTATATTTTGTTTTGTTGTATATGATATTTGGAGCTGATTAGATGTCCTAAGTATCTATTTGTAGTCTTATGATCTATGAAAGATCTAAGTGCACAGTTTTTAGAAAAACTGGAACAGAATAAAATGCAGACGGAAATCATCACCACAAAATCAATAACAAAGCACGGCGGAAATAAACAGGAGATATAACACCTGAGTTTCAAAACTTTCTATAGGGGTTAACCTGTAGTGCCTTCAGGGTAAAAGGATCATCATCATAGATGTTTTGAAAAGGTTACAAGACAACACTTGAAGTGAAATCACAAAAACAAGATCAATCAAACTGATTTGATCCAAAACGAGAGAATGACTCTATCCAACAACTAACCTCAAAACGAGAGAATGACTCTGTCTAACATCTTAACCTAATGATTCTAACTTATTCGTGTAGGAAATCCAACTGAAGTGAGTAGTTAAACAACATTCTCAAGTCTCAACTACTGTATAAGTTTAGAAAAAACAAAGACAAGTCTCTCAAAGATTCTCTCTCAACCATGAGTATTAATACATGTATTATCTCGGTATGAATATCTGTATTATCTCTGCTTCAATCTGTATCTAGCATCCTTTATTTTATATACAATAGAAAATTTATAGACCAACTTAACTCCCTCCAACTTAATCAATCTTCAGCAGCTATTGCTATGCTACGCATCAATCTTCTTCTTTCTCCTCACATATACACGATCAACTGGCACAACAATTGGATTCTCATCACTTTTATTTATAAGCACATGAAATGGATAGATCTTTACGGTTGGTGAAATAACCTACTCAACTCCCTCCAACTTCTTTTTGTTTGATTGTATATCAATTCAACCGATCCTGGAGCATTCCATATTTATACAGCTGATGACAAATCAATATCCTAAACCATTTCACCCTATCCTAACTGGAAGCCAGAATGTTTACGAGATTGTTGCCACAATCTGGATAACAGAACACTAAAAAGTAGAGAAAGGCATAACTTGTAATTTGATGGTGATAAAATCACGACAATCTATAACTAGTCAAATTCTTTGGATCAGTTCATGCGTGTCTCGTGCTTCTTTTTTTATTAATTACAATGAAGATTAATAAGGCCATACCAATACTTTGTTATACTCCTTTGAGCTTGGAGTTGAAATACGTGTAGGGCTAGGGGTTGTATTGGGGGCACCCTTAGATATCATCCAATAAAAGAAATTAGAAATAGAGGGTGAAATTCTGAGTAAGTTGGTTTGATGGTTTGAAGTAAGAGGAATGGGAATGGAATTAAAATTATGCATTTGGTTTGGAGAAAGGAAAGAAATCAAACTTTACTTATTAGGAATGATTGGATGATACATCCCTCACCTAAATAGGAGGTATCAAACTCATTCCTAAGCTTAATAATACCAATTCCATTTCCTTTCCATCCCCCCTCGGTATATTTCATGTTTTATGGGGGTTGTATCTATCTCATTGTTCCAATTTTTCCATACCAATTTTTACATACTGCTCTTAGATTTAATTCACGTTGTTTGTGAATCATTATATGCTCTTGGGGGGGGGGGGGGGGGGGGGGCTGTTTTTTAAAGCTTTAAGTGATTACAAGTTAGATTCTACTTTTAAAAGGTAGATTGAAGTGTTTTTAGATGAATATATTTTGCTTAAAATAATCACCCATAATCTGAAATTTGAAAGCTGGGGGTGGGGTGCTTTTGATTCTGCTTCACACCAATATTTTACACACAAAATATTTTAACAAACACTCTACATCTACTTTTTCCAAAATTTTGCAAACACTACCACTTTTACTTTTAGTCACATTTTTTTTTCACAATCACTAAATTAAATCACTTCTTCAAATGCACAATTTTTGGCAAACACACTCTATATCAGATTAAAATTAATTATATGTGCTCTCTGTGTGTATGTTTGGTTGTTGTGTGGTCCTTTCTGGCTTCCATCAGTTTCTATCATGTTACTTGAGTTTTCTGGCATTTCTGTGCAAAATATTACTAGAAAGTTGAAGGAGCACATATGTTGGTCAATCATATTCTTTTAGTTTCCTTATGTTGGTTCAAAAATTTTAGGGTTGATAATGGTAACACTGACATCGCTGTTAAAACAAGTCAGAAGTTATGGTTGCCTAAAATTACTATTGATTAGGTTATCACCTTTGATTCTGGGTGAAGTAAATTGATTTGGAGGTTCCATGTAGCTAATGTTGTTAATCAAAGTTGTGATCATGAGTTTTTTATTTTGTTTGTTTGAATATAAAAATGTTTGTGGACATGGTTTATAATGATTTGCAACGATAATGCTTTATCTATTATCACTCAGTTTTGTGCATACATATGTTGATTCTGCTGTATGGGCTCATAGCCTTATGGTATAAATTAGCGCTTTACCATGGAAAATCATTTCTACTTTTTTGCTGATGTTTTTGTATGCACTTCTTGGCTTAAGTAAATGTTCTAAAAAACCACTCCTCTTTTGCATTCTATGGCAGGTACTTGATAGCCTCTCACACAACAGATTATCAATATCCAATGCTGTTCTTTAACACATTTGCAGTTTTCGTTCTGGTGGTGGCAAAGTTCCCTCACATGCACAAAGTTCGTATATTTGGAATAAATGCTGGCCAATGAGCATTTAGATCAATTGAAATTTCATTGCAGATTCATCCTTAGCCCCCCATATTTTGTTCAGTGTATGGAAACTCTGTACAAGTCAAATTCTGATGTTTTGCATATGTTATAAAATTTTATTTTACCTTTATCGTATCATATACGCGGAAACATGAAAAGCCCCATGTTCTCTTGATTTTGTTTATTTCCATTGTGGTGGTAGAATTTTGTTGTAGCATATATATGTTCGCATAATATCTTGTATTGTCCAAGAGGGAATGCAAATTGTAGGTTTGATGAGTGAGTGGTGGTTGGAGGCACTGGTAGAAATAGTTTTACTTGGGAGCTGTAGGACAACATATATGGAAACAAACACGAACGGAGCAGTTGCAGTGTCGTCTAGATTTCTGCTACACCACACACTGATAGGTGATGCTTGATTTGGATTTTGGATTAAGATGTTTCAGGATTTACTGAAATGTCTGGAAAATAACTTAAATTTGAATACTCAGCCTTTGGTTATCTTTGATCATCAAGGGATGTTTGGTGTAAGTTGGATGGGAAGTGGGATGTTAAACATGGGGGGGCTAGGTTTTAGGATGTGTTTGCTCGTTTAAATTCATGCCCTTTTTGTTTGGA
Organism: Pogostemon cablin; assembly: GCA_023678885.1. NCBI lineage: Eukaryota > Viridiplantae > Streptophyta > Magnoliopsida > Lamiales > Lamiaceae > Pogostemon > Pogostemon cablin. Next base: position 36,533,854 of record CM042951.1, read on the forward strand.
CTGATTAGTGGGTTAAATAGGCTAGCCCACCCGCTTAGCAAGCTAAAGAGCACTTTGTTCATGAGTTACTATTAGTGCATCTTTTGGGAGTTAAATTCATCCCTTCTTTGCTTGGAATAATGTTATCGCTTATACTCAAATTTTTTGCTTAACAAGTTAAATAAAAAAAAACAATTAAATATATTCATCATATTAAATTACTTATTTTCAAAATAAAATTAATAAACATAAAAAAAATGATATTCTTACGGAGGTAGTAATTGTAGTGTATAATTGTATTAGTTTTAAGTGTAAGTATCACCGGTACCTAGCATCACCAATTTATTTACAAAGTTTGGATAATATCCTATTCGCGACCCGATTTCGCCAGCTAACCGTGCCCATTAGTCAGGTTAACAGCGGGTAAAATTAACACCACTTTGAGTCTCATCTTCTTAACCTTACAAGTTTTGGCGGGAAGGAGGGAGGGAAAGGGGACGGCGGTGCAGGCTGAGGCAGAAGAGGGTCCTGACTTGGTATGTGAACTCGATAGTGTACAGGGCGTCGTCGATGCTCTCACCTCCGTACGATGGAAGCGCCACCAAGTAACTGCTTAATCCCTTCACTTTTCAATTTCTCTTTTACTGTAAATAAATAAATAAAAGTCGACCTCGCTGTTATCAGGATGCTCTCATTGAATTGTCAGAACACGGGATTGTAATCATTGTTGAGGAAACTGGATGTCTTCAGGCTAAGGTGTATTTACAGCGCGAGGTAATTTTATTTTTAATTTTATAATTTCTTTATGTAGGGTTTTGATTTGCTGCTGCTGTGGTAAATCCAATTGATGCCATGAAACTGCATCCATCGCTCAATTAATTGGGAATTCTATTTTATTTCTTTTGTTATTTGTCAAGTATGATTATATTCAACGATGAAGCGTAAAATGATACACCACGGGAAATCTGGATCACTTTTTTTAGTCCTGCAATCTTAATTCATTTATTACAAATATTTGTTTCACTTTTCAAATGATGAATTTGTGCATGTTGTTTGAGGAAAAACCACTTGCGAACATGTGTGTATTCTCGTTTAGCATACTTTAATATTGCCACAATGCCACCTTTCCATCGTAGGTTTCTCAAGAATAGAACTTGTATTTTTTAGCTTGATCTATTATCACTTTTAAGTCCTCCGATGGCTGCAACTATCATCAAAATTACCCCAAATACTATGCAAATCTGATTCATTAATGGATAATTGTTTAATTAGTTGATTTAATCATATATATAACTGAATATTAGTAAAAGTTAATAAATTTGCAGGCCAGTAATTACCCAATTAATGAGCCAGGAGGGGCTGAATTTCCTTGGTTTCTTCAGTACTAGCCAAATGATACAGGGAAGCTGAACAAAGTAATTAATGAAACAAGTATCTTTTAATTATATATATCCGGTTAATTTGATAATTAAATTACAGAAAATTAATTTGTGACAAATGAATTAATGTATAGTTAGTTGCTCACAAAATATGTGGTTGGTGCAAACGCGAATTATCCATGAGCTTTTATCTTGCTTCATATCATACTTGCACACTTAATTTCCAAAATATACCATCACTAATCACTATGAACATATGATCTCAAATTTAGTCAAAATTTTCACTTAGACATTTCATCGAACACTTGACATGCACAACTTTTCCATAAACTTTCAAAATATAATGCACATTGCCTCATGCCCAAATCCTCAACACCTAAATCTATTTGACTACAATTTAAGCATTCTACAAGCATGATAATTCAATTTGCACAACATATGCTTCCAATTTCATCATTCTCACAAATACCCTAATTCAACTTTCTCATGAACCCTAATTCCACTCTCAATTCAACAATTAAATTGGCACATGTATGTTCAACAATCAATAACTCATTCCAAGCTCACAATACCACAAAACCCATGCATCAATTTGCTCAATTTCTATTACAATTCGAAAGTTAGGGTTCATAGAATTTATACCTTCACTTTTAGATTTGGAGAAGTGTTCTTGGTGTAAAAGATTAAAGAATCTCACGAGCAATCACTCAAAAATAACCTTTATGATGAAATTGATGAACAATTATGGAGATTTGAGTGGATTCGGTGTGTACGGAGTGAAAGGCATGTGTGGAAGTGAGTACAGATCGGCCTTTTAAAAACTGATTCAGCGCACTGCACGGCCCGTGTTCCACTACACGGCCCGTGTTCCGCTACACGGCCACATTTGTGGCCGTATAGCATTTTCTAGACGTTCAAGCACGACTATACGTTACAGGGCTGTGCTCCGCACACGGCCCGTGTTCCTGTCCTCTGCACGGGATGAGAAGCCTCTTCTGATGTCAGTACACAGCCATTCCTTATAGGGCCGTGTACTGAACACGGCTCGTGCAATAATTTTTCCTGTTTTTCTAATTTTTACACTTCACACTTCATCTTGCCCTTTTTTGCACTTCTCATACACCCTATGCATGCTCAAAAATACTTTAAAATATTAACACCATAATTATGATCAAATATTAGATTATCATATACTTAAACACCACCAAACATACCAAAACAAACCTAGCTCAAGATAAAAAGTTCAAAATTGACCAATTTTACTACAAGACAATAACAACAAACATGTTTCATCACACACTAAAGCATAAACAAATGGTAAGTAACACCACACCATGCACTCTTCCTCCAAACTTAAATCGAAACAAGTTGAGAATTAAGTTTGCAAAAAGTGGTGAGACGTACCCTTGTCGTTTCCATCAATGCTCTTCATGAACTTACCTCGTGATGACTCATGTGCATTTTCTAAAATCCACGTATGATCACCAAGTATGACCACCAACGCACCCTCCCAAACTTAAATTAACACAAGCGTTAAAATTTAAGTTTGTAAAGAGTGGTGTGGCATACATCATCATTGCACCTTTAGCACCATTATCTTTCATCATATGTACATTTCTCTATGAGCTTCACCACCTAAATACCAAATCTACAAGAAAATAATAAAAATAAAAGAAAAAAAATAAAATCTACACTACTAACAATCAAAGAAGTTCAAGAAGAGAGGGTATCTACATACACTATCTCATTTTGAGAAGGAGATAGATAATGCTTCACCCGATGATCATTTACCACAAACTCATTATTAGGACCCTTAAGCTTCAACGTATGTCCACTTAACACCTCAAGCACTTCATAGGGTCTCATCCATTTAGACTTAAGCTTTCCGAGAAACAACTTAAGCCTCGAGTTGAATACAAGAACTTTGTCCCTGGGAGCAAATGTCTTTTCCTTGACCTTAGCATCATGCCATCTCTTCATATTCTCCTTGTAGATGATTGAGTTATCAAATGCTCTTCCTCTAAACTCCTCCAACTCAACCAACTTCAACAACATTGCTGGACCACTCTCCCTTTCATCCATGTTAAGGCATTTAGTAGCCCACAATGCACGGTGTTCCAACTCCACAGGAAGATGACAAGCTTTATCATAGATTAATTGATAAGGTGACACACCAAGGATGATTTTAAAAGCCGTTCGATAAGCCCATAAGGCATCATCAAGCTTTTCCGACCAAACCTTCCTCCCTCCATTGATTGTCTTTTCTAATACTAACTTTATTTGACGGTTGGAGACCTCCGCCAAACCATTTGCTTGAGGGTGGTAAGGTGTAGCCACTCGATGCTTCACTCCCTATCTCTTCAACAAATTTTCCATCAATTTGTTTACAAAGTGAGATCCTCCATCGCTTACTAAAGCCCGTGGAACTCCAAACCTAGCAAAAATATTCTTCTTCAAGAATCTTTGAACAATTAAGGCATCATTTGTCTTAGTGGGGATTGCCTCCACCCACTTAGACATATAATCCACAGCTAGCAAGATGTACACATATCCTTTAGATGGGGGAGATGGTCCCATAAAATCAATGCCTCATACATCAAATATTTCCACATCAATTCTCAAACTCATGGGCATCTCATCTCGCTTACCAATTCCCCCTATTCTTTGGCATCTATCACATTTAGCCACAAACTTCTTCGCATCCTTAAACAATGTAGGCCAGTAAAAGCCCGATTGTAAGACTTTAGCCCCCCGTCTTTTGATGACCAAAGTGACCTCCACACAAAGACGAATGACATAGCTCAAGAATCTCCATGACTTCTTCATCGGCCACACACTTCCTTATTATTCCATCATTGCAAATTTTAAATAAAAAAGGCCCATCCCACAAGTACTTCTTCACTTCAACATAGAACCTTTTTACCTTGTACTCATTAAGCAATGTGGGCTTGATTCCACAAACAAGAAAGTTGACATAATCGGCATACCAAGGCGGCACATTCACCATGAAAGTACACACTTGCTCAACTTCAACTTGCAAAATTTTCTCATTCGGGAACTCATCCCCAATTGGCTTCATATCTTCATTCTCACATCCATTCTCCAATCTAGACAAATAATCCGTAATTACATTTTCAATGCCCTTCTTATCCTTGATAATCACATCAAATTCCTGCAAAAGCATCACCCAATGGATTAAACGAGGTTTAGCATCTTACTTACTCATTTGGTATTTTATGGCCACGTGATCCATGTAGACAATAATTTGTGTTCCGACCAAGTATGGTCTAAACTTCTCAAAAGCATACACGATGGCTAAACATTCCTTTTCCGTTGTGGTGTAATTAACTTGGCATGAATTCAATGTCTTTGAGGCGTAATAGATTGCTCTAAACTTTTTCTCCCTCATTTGCCCCAACACCACTCCTATGGATTGATCGCTAGCATCACAATGCATTTCAAATTGTAAACTCCAATTCGGGGTAACGAGAATTGGAGAGGAAGTGAGAGCATCCTTGAGCACCTGAAATGATACACAACATTCATCATTGAAGTTAAATGGACAATCTTTTCCAAGCAATTTACAAAGAGGTTCTGTAATTTTGGAAAAATCCTTAATAAAGCGTCTATAGAAGCCCCAATGACCTAAGAACGATCCAACCCCCTTCTTACTAGTAGGAGGGGAAAGACGTTCTATGGCTATCACTTTAGCTCTATCCACTTTAAACCATGCTTTGAAATATGATGCCCCAAGACTATCCCAACGGTCACCATAAAGTGGCATTTTTCCCAATTTAGCACAAGATTCAACTCTTCACACCTTTGCAACACAATAGTGAGATTAGTCAAGCAAATATCATAAGAGGAACCATACACAGAAAAATCATCTATAAACACCTTTATAATATTTTCAATTAAACCATCAAAGATAGACATCATACAACGCTGAAAAGTGGCAGGGGCACTACATAGACCAAACGGCATCATTCTAAATGCAAACGTACCATAAGGACATGTGAACGTTGTTTTCTCTTGGTCTTCTGGGGGAATCAATATTTGATTATACCCGGAATATCCATCAAAAAAATAATAGTACTCATGCCGCGCAAGACGATCCAACATTTGATCCATAAATGGGAATGGAAAATGATCTTTACGAGTATTTGTTGGATTGTATACTAAAAGTCTAGCTTTAGTATGAACAATGTTATAACAATATTTGAAATGAGAATCATATGATCAAATGATTGCATCTTATAATTTATTTTATATGCATGATGCAATAGTCCATTTACTTTATACTGTAGATAATATGTTGTGCGACAACACGCGGAAGATCATATTATCGGTTTCCTTATAAAGTATAAACAGATGCTCACAACTGAGATAGACGGGGACTCTCTATCGGTATGGTTGTAGTGTGGTTTGGTATTAGCTTGTCTTGGCTATAGAATCACATTAGTGCACTTGTGTGTATTGAGTAGGACCGCTTGAGATCGTTCTTCTTATACTGACTATATAGTAGAACTTGATCTCTGTTATTATGGAAGTTCGTGCTCTTAATCCCTATACAATAACCTCGACACGTAGGGCAGTATGTATTTCTTTGATTCATCAATGGGTGAGATTTATAAGTATTAAATCAACAAACTCGGTGAGTTGGGAAGTAGTGATGTATCTATGGTGTGCTGTTGATTGTAGAAGGAATCCATGTCCGTTATAGGTTGATGATGTCCCCTTGAGGAGCTCATAAGGTTTATCATGTAAATCTTGCAACTGGATTAATTTCCGGCATGATAATAAGGTTGAGTGGTACTACTCTCGGATGAGATATTAATTAATTTGAGTTGTCAGTAACTTAATTAATTAATGGGCATTGTATATCTTAAACATGGGGAGACTGTCGGGCTTATAATAAGAAGGAGCCCAGAACATAATTTTGGGATTGGACGGGTAGTGCAATAATAATATTTTAGTGGACTATATTATTATTATTGGATTTAATTAAAAGTTTTGGGCTAAGCTTGGTTAATTAAATTCAATTGAGGCCCAGCCCAATTTCTCCTCCTGGTCCCTGCTGTAGCCCAATATATATAGTCATCTCAGCTTCTGGAAACCTAATGAACTGCGCCTTTTTCAACGTGAGTTAGGGAAAGAAGCTGATTGAGAGAATCCTGCAGATTGTTGCCCACACAACAGCAGGATTTGACTTGGGTCATACAGCAGAAGATCGAGAGGTGGTTCTCTGCAACGATCAACCTCTACACCAACTCAGAAGTACGGTAAACGGTTCAATTGCTTCCGCTGCTGATTTGTTTACCTGTTTTACTAACGATCACGTTGATCCGCACGATCCAATTGCCAACAATTGGTATCAGAGCGTTGGTTTCGTGGTGAAACGTGATTCATTAGTCTATATGATTATGTGATTATGTGAAATAATCTGGTTTTAATCGCATGATAAATAGCATGTTTTAGGATTTGGATAATTTTGTATTATTTATGAAAATCCTCTGTATTCATGCTGCAACCTCTGTATACATTATACTCTGTATACACACACTGCCTTGATGCCTGAACTTGCTATCACACTCACACGGCCATGAGAAAACGTACGACATAAGTTTTGTTCGATGGTGGCTGCTTGGTTGCTTACGGCAATGAGCAAGAAGAAAGACAGACAGAAGACAGCGGGTCACGGCGGCGCTGGAGATGACCGCTAACTGCGAATGATGAATCGCAAAAGTTGGCAGCGCGTCGCGTTTGACCGGGAAAGTCTACCGATGGTTGATGGCTTCACGGCGTGTGGCGTCTGGTCGGACCTAATCCGTCGCGGGAGCGCTGGATAGACGTGCAGCTTCGACTGGGGTTCGAGTTCGATTGCGACGCGGCGGCTTGAACTCCAAGGCGAGGCGTCTGGGCGGCAATGGGGACAGCGCGACTGGACGGACCAGCGCGGAAGATCCGTTCAGATAGGTGCATGTCGCCGTAGGATCTGGCTGCTCTGGTCATGGCACGCGGCTGAGCGACGGAGTCGAGGCGGCGGTAGATTGATGCAGCGCCGGGGGAGATCCGTGCATATCTGAAGGCGACGATTGCGGCGGCACACGTCGGCGCAGATCGGGCGTTGACGTCGGCTGGTGGAGAGGTCAACTCCAGGCGGTCTGCAGAAGCGAACGTCTGTGCGGCGGCACTGGACAGTCTGCTGGACGACTAAGGGCCGGTGGCTGCGAGGGAAGCCGGCGGCGGCAGCGTCGGTGCCGTGTCTGCTGCGTCAGTTTCGTCTATACACGGCGGCTAGCGGGTGCAGCTGGGAGCTGTCGGCGGCGGGCTAACGGCGTGATTTAGGTCGTCTGTTGGCGGCGCCTCCGGGGACAGCGGCAAGGCGGCGACTGGCTGAGCCGGTGAAGAGGAGATGGCGGCTGCTACTCCTAGGGTTTCAATTGTTGTGGGCTTATTCTCTTGTAGGGCCTTTTTATTTTTTATGGTCTGTTGGCCCAAATTATCCTTATGGGGCGGCTTGATGTGCTTAATTTTAATTTGGTTATGGGCTGTTGGGCCCATTTTTAATTAAAATGCTAATGGGCTGTGGATTCAAGGCTGCTCATTTATTTAATTTGGTTTTGGGCTGTTGGACCCAATTTTAATTAAATGGTGTTGGGCTGCTGGGCCAATAGGCTGCTCAATTTTAATTTGGTTTTGGGTTGTTGGCCCAAATTTAATTAAAATGGAAATGGGCTGCTGGACTAATTAATTTAATTAATTGTGAGTAATGGGCCAAGCATAAAAAAAATTAAATTTATTTTGTGCTAGTGGAATTAATTTAGTTTTGGGCTAAGATTATGGGCCATAGATAATGAGTATGATTAATTAATTAATCTGCTGCTCATTTTGAGCTTATTTGATGCTCTAGGGCCCATTTAATTAATCCACTAATTATGCAATTAATTAATGTTATATAACTGATTAATTGATTTAATTGTCAATTATTGTTGTATATGTGACAGACATGTTCTATGTGATTTATTTATTTAAATTGTTGTTAATAGAAGCATGTCTAAGTTGTATATTTTATTCTGGAATATTATATGCATGTTAAAACCCTCGGTGTTAAATAACTAAGTGGGAGAGGGGATTGGTAATTAATTCTCGCGGCCTCCATTATTGGTTTGTAAGTGATGTGAGTAAACTTGCGCGTTGGCAATAGAGCCTTCCTCCCTAACGGATGAGTTTATTCACGGATCACTGGTACAAACTTCTTTAAATAATTATTGTTTGTAATGTGTTGCATATGGGCTTGCGCGTTGGCTATAGTGCCTTCCTCCCTAACGGATGAGCTTATATGCGGTTCACTAGTACAAACTTATATAATTGATGGTTGTAGAAAGTTATCTGAGCGCGTGTGTACTTCTCCAACAGTAAGGCACACAAGCTTGGGCAGCGGACTTGGGATCAAATAATGGTGTACACTTAGATGTGAATAATTAGTATCCTCCCCAACGGAGTCACTGCTATTATTTACATGGCTAAAGAGGAACCGACTATTAATTATTTTGTCATAAAGTTAGGTTGACAAATGAAATTAATGGGTAAAACCTTCTCTTGTAAATGTTCGGGTTTGTAAACGTCCACCCTAACGTGGCTTGCAGACTCACGGTGCTTGAGATGTCGGTGAATTTTATTTTATATTTTTTTGAGGGAATCAATATAAAAGGATAAAATTCGAAGATTTGATCGGAATATTTATTTGTGATTCTCTGAATTTCGAATGGTTTTATTTCACTAATTATTAACTAAAAGACATTATATTTACTCGTCCATATTAAATGATTAGAAAAGAATCTTGGTTTTGAAAATTACTGCTTAAGAAAATACATGTGTATTCTCACAAAGGACGTCTCATGATGCCTATTAAAGTCTCTAGTGAAGAGATGAGAGGTTCATAGAAATATGATGATCTCATGTAAATCTTCGGATACTTGAGTAAATTAAAAGGCAGAAGATCATGGTTGAATTGATAAATGAATTGGAAAAGCTTGGAATAGAAATTGAAAGGGAAACCTAAATCAATTTATTCTTCACAATTTGCCTGGATGTTTTGAGCAAGTTCCACCTGAATTACAAGAGGTTGTATATGGTGGGAAACTTCTAACAAAACATGTGGCAAAAGAAAAGCCAATTTTCATCATGAACTGAACAAGGTTAATATCTTATTTACTAATGGTTTAAACATGATTAGTGATGGCATCTACTGACACGAAGTATGTAGATACTGGAATCACTAAATGTTTATCACTGAGTAAGGATAAGATTGTTAATAACATGGGTAAAACTACAAAGGTAGTGGCTATTGCAGTGGGAGTTGTTTATTTATCTCATGATAAGAATAAACGATTGATTATGAGAAATTGTCTTTACGTACGTTTCATAGAAAGAATTTAATTTCGGTTTCTATGCATTAACGGATGGATACTTCATTTTATTTAAATGACATGGTCATAGAAATGAGGAATGAGGCTATAATCCGTTAAAGTACGTTGGTGGATAATTTGGATACTCTTGAATCATGCACATCCCACAGATGCAATAAAAAGTAGTTAAATAATGCATCTTCTAATATAAGTAAGAGAAAAGAACCTTCGGAAATGAACTAAACATACATTTGGCGTCTATGACTAATTCATTTTACTTGAGTAGGATTCAAAAGTTGATAGCCGATAGACCGTAAGGTTTATTTGAAGTGGAAACTATCGGACTTGCGAGTCTTGCTTAGAAGTAAAAATGATTATTTGCCTTTTCAAGGCTGTGGGGTGTAGAGCCAAAGATATATATGTTGGAATTAGTTCATTCTGATTCAAGCGAACCTAATATTATCCAGGCGAGAGGTGGTTAAGAATATTCGAAGATTATTCTGGAAACCAATATATTTATATGATGCACTGCATGTCTAAGTTCTTGGATTAATTCAAGAACTGTAAGGCTGGTACAGTGAGCGTCATGGAAAATATATCATATCATTACGATCCAATCGTGATGATGAAAACCTCTTGGGATAGTTAGGAACTAATAATCAGAAGTTGAGATTAAATCTCAAGTTGACTACACCGGGCATGCCCCAGCTGAATGGTGTGGTGGGTAGAAGGTATAAGGCTCTTATGATTATGATTAGATAGATGATGAATTATTTGGAATAATTAAATTCATTTTATGGACATGCCCTAGATACAGTAATTCGTGAAACGTTTGTCTGTATATGGGATATCCTATAAAAATGAAGAGTGATTTATTTAGTCCAAAAGATCGAAGGGTGACTGTTAACACAAACATCAGATTTTTGGAAAAGGACTATGTAATAAATCACAAGCCCATGTATAAGTTGTTCTAAAGGTAGTGAGAGGAAAACACAAAGTATTAGTACCAAGTGTACAAGAGGATATACCACAAGGTAAACTGCAACGCGTGTCACGTCTGATACACAATTACATGTAGTGCCTTGTCGAAGTGGGAGGGTTGTATGACAACCCATAAATATATGTTTTGAGAGAGTCGTGAGACTTGATCCCTAGTAAACATGGTATTGTCCCACGAATATGACGTAGCACTACAAGATGAAAATGCGGAATCTTAGTAAGTTGCAATGAATGTTGAAATAGAATCTACGGATTCTAAATTAAGTCTGGAGCTTGAAAGATCACTAAAATGGTGTAAAAACCATTGCAAGTGGTCATAGGGAATAAAAGAGGATCATACGGAAAGGTGAAAATCTTGGAAGCAAAGCTTGTTGCGAAAAGATGTACTCAGAAAGAAATGGTTCGATTATGAGGGAACATATTCGCTGGTAGCTGTGCTTAAATTGATCCGGATTCTTTTATTTATTGCTGCTCATATTGAATTATGAGGAATAACAAATAGATGTCAAGACAGCTTTCCTGATAGGAAGTCTTGAGAAAAACATCTATGTGAAGCAACCAGAGTAATTCATTGCAAAGTACTAATAGCATTTTGATAGTAAGCTTAAAAGTGTCCAGCGATGGACTAAAGCAAGTTTTAAGATCGTGAAGCATCTGTTTTGATTAGATAATCCAGTGGCATGGATTTAAATCAATGAGCGGATGAGTCTTGTGTGTTGTAAAGAGTGACGGAAACGTGGTGGTGTTTCTTGTACTATACGTAGATAGTATCTTGCTCATTGGAGACAATGAAAGAGTATTATCTGGCGTATGGGTACGGTTAATAAAGCGGTAGTGATGAAGGACTTAAGAAAGGCAAAATACATCCTTTTGATCACGGTAATACGGATCACAAGAACGGATGTTATGCTTATCTCAAGTTTCATAAAATGATACAGTCCATACTCGTTTAGCATGTAAATTTATCTAAGTAAATGTGTCTTTGAGACACAAAAAGAAGATAAAGTAGATGAAAGCGGTTCCTTATGCTTCGGCGAATAAGGAAGCTTAATCTAAGGAATGCTATGAACGAAGTTGGATATCTGTTTTGCTGGATGCAGAACAGTGGGTATCAACGTAATCCGGAACAAGAATGATGAACTGTAGTAAGACATATATAAAGTGCCTGAGAAGGACTGGAAATTATATGTGGATTTACTAAACAGATTCACTGCTTCTTGTGGATTCATGGCAGTAAATTCTCCTCAAAGGTTATGTGTTTAATCTTAGGAAGTAGAGTCATAATGTGGAAGAGTGTTATATAGAAATATATTTCAAACTCCGGACTCCATCATGGAAAGATGATAAATTGGAGCCTATGAGGCATCCAAAGTATCTATATGACTCTAGAGACTTCATGATGGACTTTGAAGTGTTTCTAAGTTTGCCCAAGGTAATCACAATTTATATTGATGATATTGGTGCAGTTGCAAACTTGAAGAAATCACAAGTCCATAAGGCAATTAAACACATGGAGCGCGAGTACCACCTTTTACGAGAAATCGTATGATGAGGGGAAGGTTGTTGTCGCCTAGATTGCATCGGATGATGACCTAGTAAACCATTTACAAGGACCTTAAGGCGAGAGCTTATAATGGTCGTGTAGTGGGAGTAGGAATCAGATGTATGGCAGAAGACATGACAGCATAGTCTTTTAGTATAAGTGGGAGATTGTTGGATTGTATACTAAAAGTCTAGCTTTAGTATGAACAATGTTATAACAATATTTGAAATGAGAATCATATGATCAAATGATTGCATCTTATAATTTATTTTATATGCATGATGCAATAGTCCATTTACTTTATACTGTAGATAATATGTTGTGCGACAACACGCGGAAGATCATATTATCGGTTTCCTTATAAAGTATAAACAGATGCTCACAACTGAGATAGACGGGGACTCTCTATCGGTATGGTTGTAGTGTGGTTTGGTATTAGCTTGTCTTGGCTATAGAATCACATTAGTGCACTTGTGTGTATTGAGTAGGACCGCTTGAGATCGTTCTTCTTATACTGACTATATAGTAGAACTTGATCTCTGTTATTATGGAAGTTCGTGCTCTTAATCCCTATACAATAACCTCGACACGTAGGGCAGTATGTATTTCTTTGATTCATCAATGGGTGAGATTTATAAGTATTAAATCAACAAACTCGGTGAGTTGGGAAGTAGTGCTGTATCTATGGTGTGCTGTTGATTGTAGAAGGAATCCATGTCCGTTATAGGTTGATGATGTCCCCTTGAGGAGCTCATAAGGTTTATCATGTAAATCTTGCAAGTGGATTAATTTCCGGCATGATAATAAGGTTGAGTGGTACTACTCTCGGATGAGATATTAATTAATTTGAGTTGTCAGTAACTTAATTAATTAATGGGCATTGTATATCTTAAACATGGGGAGACTGTCGGGCTTATAATAAGAAGGAGCCCAGAACATAATTTTGGGATTGGACGGGTAGTGCAATAATAATATTTTAGTGGACTATATTATTATTATTGGATTTAATTAAAAGCTTTGGGCTAAGCTTGGTTAATTAAATTCAATTGAGGCCCAGCCCAATTTCTCCTCTTGGTCCCTGCTGTAGCCCAATATATATAGTCATCTCAGCTTCTGGAAACCTAATGAACTGCGCCTTTTTCAACGTGAGTTAGGGAAAGAAGCAGATTGAGAGAATCTTGCAGATTGTTGCCCACACAACAGCAGGATTCGACTTGGGTCATACAGCAGAAGATCGAGAGGTGGTTCTCTGTAACGATCAACCTCTACACTAACCCAGAAGTACGGTAAACGGTTCAATTGCTTCCGCTGCTGATTTGTTTACCTGTTTTACTAACGATCACGTTGATCCGCACGATCCAATTGCCAACAGTATTTTCATTCAATTTATGATAATCAACACATACTCTCCAACCCGTGATAGTTCTAGTAGCAATTGTTTCATTTGTATCGGATTGCACAATTGTCATACCATCATTTTTTCCTACTACATGTAAAGGACTTACATATTGACTATCACTAAATGGAAAGATTATTCCCGCATCAAGCCATTTTAACACATCTTTTCTTACCACTTCTTGCGTTATAGGATTTAATCTACGTTGGTTTTGCACACAAGACTTCTCATCATCAATCAAATGAATCTTATGCATACACATAGATGGACTAATACCTTTCAGATCTTTTATACTCCAACCAATAGAACATTTATGCTCCCTCAACACTCATAACAATTTTTCTAATTCCAAATCATTAAGGGAAAAATATACAATTACCAGATATGTCTCGTTCTCTTCCGTAAGCATACTTCAAATGCTCTGGTAATGGTTTCAACTCTATCTTCTTTTTTGTCTTGCACTTCTTCTTTTGGTTCTTCATCAAGTTTATCCACTTTTGCTTCTTTTGCTTCCTCACTTGTGAGTTCCCTACAAGCATTTAAATCATGAAATCCATCAATCATTTCATCATTATCTAAACAAAAAGAAGATTTAGATTTTATAGATTCAATAGAGTAAGAGCGGCTTATGATAATTTCCAACGAATCCTTGGAGTGAAGGTGATACATATGTTATTCGACAATGTTATCCACAACCTCTAATCTTCTACACTCCTCCTTGTTCCGAGGATACCTCATAGCCTCTCTTAATGAAAATATCACTTCTTCTTCATTCACCCTCAAAGTTAGCTCTCATTTATCCACATCTATCAATGCTTTCCTCGTGGCAAGAAACGGACGACCAAGTATCAACGGGACATTAGCGTCTTCATCCATATCAAGTACCACAAAATCAACGGGAAACACAAACTTACCAACTTTGATCAAAATATCTTCCACAATTCCCCTTAGATTGTTCTTATTATCAATTTCCATGAAGGTACTATGATTCTAAGTTTCGTTCTCCTCATTCAATTACTTAAATGTCCTCTTATAAGTGTTCTAAGCATAAGAAGCGTATGACTTATCTCCCCTCACACTAACATGCATGTTTGTTTGTCTATTTTTTATAGCACTCACGAGCAAGAATACTCGATCGTTGTAGTAGTATATCCCAAGAAAAATTATCAATCCATAAAGGAGTTATGTTCGGACTAGCAAAATACGTGAGCTCACGTTCATGTCGTTTTTGTAAAGATGATCGGGGGGTTTTGAAATTGATTAACAACTAAAGCAAGGAGCAAGTAAATAAGAATAGCAAATAAGAGAAATGACAAGTAAAGAAAATGGGTGCTAAAGTTCAAGTATGGAAAAACATGGGATTAGAAACATCCAAGTACACTCGATTCATATTATCATGCAAACGGAATTCAACTCAATTGATGTAGACTAGGGTGATCACGATTGTATCCTAAGATCCCTTTCGGGTTACAAAGGTTGTTGATCCATTTTAGACTCCCAAAAGCACTTAAGATCAAAGCCCAACATTAACCCCTTCCATCTAGGTACTAGTTAGATTAAACTCTCCCTTTTTGTGTACTAAGGCCAACGAATGGATTGGTTCCCCTCATTGAATTCAAATATCCTTTCGGTCAAACCCAAACTCAATGTCTATTCATGCCTTCCTAATACTATAGAGGGTCGTTTCCGTCTCACTCCAAGCAATACATACATGAAAATCATGATAACATTTAATTACCACAAATAATCCATTGATCAACAATCCATTAAACCAATAAACATTCATGAATAACAAACCATGCCATCACAACATCAAGACAATTAAACTCCATGAATAGAAATCAACATCAATTAAATCAAAAACCAATTTAATTCACATGATAATATAAATCTAATATGCTCTTCATATTCCTAATCCCACTAGAGGGATTAGCCTAACATGATAAAAGTAATAAAACAAATAAATGATTCATTACAAATACCCATAGTCTTAGATCTAAAGAAATACAAAATGAATGGATTCTTCCCTATCAATTTCTTGAAGAGAATCTTCTATTCTTCTTGATCTCCACCTCTAGCTCTTGATTTTGAAGTCTTTAGCACCAAAAATGGAAGATATGATGGGTGGATGAAGATGGATGAAGATGATGGTGGAAAATGGAAGAAAAGGTGTGTGATGTGTGTGTAGATGATGGGAATTTCGGATCTCTTGCCAATTGTTGAATAAAGGGGTATTTATACCCCTTTGGAGGCTTCTAGAAGGATCTGGAAATTTCTGCAGGAAAATACACAGCACGAGTCGTGCTCTGCAACACGGCCACGAGGTGGCCGTGTTGTGTCTTCTGATGCTGCCGCACGGCCTCGCCTTACAGGGCCGTGTTGATGACACGGCTCGTGCTGCCAACACGAGTCGTGTGTTGTAACACGGGCACAGGGTGGTCGTGTTGGCTCTTCTGATGTCGCCACACGACCAACTCTTACAGGGCCGTGTTGGCGACACGGCTCGTGCTGGTGCTGGTTCCTGCATTTCTTCACTGTTTTGGCTCGTTCTCCCTCGTTTTAACTCCGAATTGAGATCCGCTTTTTCCTACATCTTCCTTATCATGTTTAGCATCCAATAAAAAGTAAAAATCTTAAGTTTAAGCTCATTCACACATATTCCAATAAAAATACAAAACACAACCAAATAACACATAAAATACGGATAAAATCATACGAAAACACATATAAAAAGACACTAAAATAAAGGTAAAAATAGCTCTAATCAATGTTCATTTCACTAATTGATTCAATTCACCCCTAACATATAATATCGAAATGGCCATCCTAATATCACGTGCATAGAAATCAATCACACAATTAATAATATGAAACATGAATCACACTTTATAAGAAGAAATCCATCATCAATTAAATTAACTACTAAAAATCCCACAAACCTAGTTTAACCTCAATTCATCATATGGCTAGCCTCATAAGAGTTCTAGCCAATAAGATCATCTCACAAACCTTACAAAGTTCATAAATTCCATTGCTAACTTCAAATCAAAGGAAATATAAAATGAAAGCTGAAGTTCTTCCCTTGTAGGTGAGGGTTGATCGCCTTCCTCTAATAGCATTTCAAGCATATAAGCCTCAAATCTCTCTAAGGATGGTATAGGTGAAGGATGTATGAAGTGAATTATGGATTGAAAGTAATAAAAATGGATGAATTTGGTGAATTTTGGATGTAGGATAGAGCGGGTATGAAGAAATGGTGTGGAAGTGTGTGTGGGATCTTTTTAATTGCTATCAAAATGACTCTCTCATAAATCACGCTAAATTGGGCATTTATACCCCTTGGAATCTTCTAGAACACATGCAAACTTATACTGAATTTTTGCACCAGCTCGATTTGAGCTGCAGAGCTCGACTCAAGTCGGCTCACTTTTCTCGACGTGTTTCTACGTGTTGCTGGAACTAGAACCGTGTCCTATATACGGACACGGCATGGGCGACCAGGCATTTTTTATGCCCATGTGCTGCGCATGACACGAGCTCGGACAAGCTCGACTCGAGTTCTGCACACGGCCATAGCTAGGGAAAGTAGTTGTTTCTGATGCTTGCGCACGGCTGCTGTTTATAGGCCCGTGTGCGGTGCACGACATGAGCTTGATCACAAGCTTGACTCGAGCTCTAGCCTCGATTCGAGTGTAGTCGAGTTCTGTCCACCTTCTTCATTTCAGCTCCCGACTCCGTTTTGCTCCATTTTTGACCTATTTTACATACATTTAAGCTTATTTCCACATATTTATCAATCTATATCACACTTCTCCTAAATTAACATGAAACTCCACTAAAAGTTTCACAAATACAGATAAAAACATTAAAAACCCACAAATAAAGACACTAAAATCTAGGTGAAAATGACGACGATCAGTGGAGAGGAATGAAATGATCAATTGCACAGTTCGTCAGGCAATGTCTGACTTGCCAACAAGTTAAGGCAGACTGTCAATGACCCTCAGGCCTACTAAATCCATTAGAGATACCAGAATGGAAATGGGAGCATATCACCATGGATTTTGTGTCTGGATTACCCAAGACAAAGAAGAATCATGACACCATTTGGGTCATCATTGACCGGCTTACTAAGACATCTCACTTTATCTCCATTCGCCTGACAAACACCATGGATCAACTTGCTCAATTATCCGTAAATGAAATCGTCAGATTAAATAAGGTACCAGTGTCTATAATTTTGGACCACGACCCACGCATTACGTCTATATTTTGGAAAAGACTACAGAGGGCTATGGGAACGGATTTCAAATTTAGTACTGCATATCATCCTCAAACAGATTGCCAGTCTGAAAGATCCATACAAACCCTAGAAGATATGCTAAGGGGTTGCACCTTAGATCTAGACGGAAATTGGGAAACCCACCTTCCTCTGGTGGAATTTGCATACAATAATAGTTTTCAAGCCACTATTGGAGTGGCTCCATTTGAAGCATTGTACGAAAAAATATGTCGTGCGCCAATATGTTGGGATGAAGTAGGAGTACGAAAGATTGTAGGTCCTGAACTCGTTGAAGAATCCATAAAAGTGGTGTCTAAGATTCGAGAAAGAATTAAAGCAGCACATGATCGCTAGAAATCGTACACTGATAAACGTCGAAAGGATTTATATTTTGAAACCGGTGACAAAGTTTTTCTGCGAATAGCACCATTAAAAGGTATTATACGGTTGGGGTTGAAGGGGATGTTGAGGCCACACTACATTGGCTCATTTGAGATAATTGAAAAAATTGGTAATGTGGCATACCGATTGGCCTTGCCCCCAAAATTGTCTATGATGCATGATGTCTTCCATGTCTCCATGATTCGGAAATACATGGCAAATCCTGACCATGTCATAAATTTTAAAAAAATAGATATTCGTCCGGATATGACTTATGAGGAAATGCCCTTTACGATCCTAGGAAGGAAAAAGCAAAATCTTAGGAATCGAGAAATACCACTTGTTTTAATCCAATGGAATAGGCATGGGAGAGAGTAAGCCATGTGGAAAAGAGAAGATGAGATTCTAACTAAATATCCACACTTAGCTGAGACAGTAAATAAGTTGAATTTCAGGGATAAAATTTCTTAAGGTGGGTGGATTGTAATGCCCGAAGAAAAAAAATTATATATATAAGTACATTGTACACAAATGTATATACATAAATTTATTTTATTGTGAGTTATCTTCCTTTTTTTTATCCAAAGAAAAGTAGCAGGACATCTTGATTTAACTGCACAAAAACACCTAAACTATGTATATTTGTATTAATAATAAGAACAACAACAACAACAATATATATATATATATATATATATATATATATATATATATATATATATATATATATATATAAATCTTTTTAAATATAGGGTAATAAAGTTTTTTATTATCTCCTTCTCGGTATAGTGATATTTTTCCTATTTACATTTTCCTCAAACTAGTTGTAGTTGTAATTTAACTAATTTTATGGCTAGGAATGTCCTTAATTACAACATTTTTTTATTTTTACTTTTTCAATAAGAATTATGATTACAAAAAAATAAATAAATAAAGCGTAGAATAATTTATGCAAATTAAATATAGGATGAATATACCTTTTAAAATTAAAAAGCTGGTAATATGTTATGCACGTCGCGTCTCATCTCCTGGAACTCATAGCCCATTCATCACTTCCCCAGCTGAATTTGTGGGAATATTAATTTTTTTAATCGTTTGACTTGAGCCTTAGCTGATTTTGACGTGGGATTTGTCTTTGCGTCTCACCCAAAATGAATGAGAATGGTGCTTTTCCAATGGATGAAATGTGTGCTGTTTTTTGGGCTCACAAAGTGGCCTCTACTCCTACCATTCTTTGTATTAGGGCATCTATGGTTTCCTTTTTAATTCATGGTTTTGTAGAAAAAGTCGATCTATACTTTAAAATAGGGATTATTGAGTTTTGGGAGTGTATATCATCTCTATCATACTTAATTAATAGCAGATTTAACATTATTGTAAGATTCAGGAATAGCATTCAAGAGCACAATTGGAGAATATTCATCAATATGCTTGTCACCAGACTGTTTAATATATAGAATATAGCTGAATGGGGTGCTTTAGTTTATATTTCCATATATTACTTCTTTTCTACTTCAGGAAAATTAAACGTGTTTACAAATTTTGATCTTTAGATCTGTTTTGAGTTGTCATTTTGCCTAATGCCTAAAGATTGTTATAGTTCGTCTGCATTAATTTATATCCCTACAGTTTGTCTACATTATTATATATCCTTAGATTAGTTTGATCTGTTTGTAAGGTAAATCTCTATGAGCAGGAAAGTGACGTTATTTTATGTTTTGGTGGTTATAAATAAATCTACTTCCTATCATTTGTTGGGTCCAAATCAGATCCACATGTTTTGCCTCCAAACAAAAAGTAATTTTGAAAATTTGAATGAAGTTATCATACATTTTCTGGGCTGATACACGACTGCCTGATTACCACCTCCATTTTCCTGAGGTCCCTCTCTTTCAGGAACTTACTTTTTCTTTAGTTAATTTTACTTCAAAATATGAGCTATACAATGCCCCTGATTTTTCTTTTTGTTGTAAAATATCAAATTTTTAGTTCTGGTACTCCATTTTGCTGTGGGCTGTATCGAACTGTTAGTTGCCTTTGAATTCCTTTGGTTTTGCAATAATTCATGAAGGTGTTTCCAATGAACTCGCCACCTCGATCAGTACGGAGACACTTGATCATTTTGCCACTTTGATTCTCCACAAAAGTTTTGAGTTCAAGACTAAACACGTGCTATTTTGTAGGCTAATAGGTTGCAAAAAAGATCAAGATGGAAGACTAAACACGTGCTATTTTGTAGGCTAATAGGTTGCAAAAAAGATCAAGCATACTCGTTGAAGATTATGCTTCCATTTTTGTTTAAATACTATTAGTCAATTTATGTTTAGTAGGTAGATCTTTACTAATGGTCCTACTTAGGGTTTCTTTGGTTGGGCACTTTTACCATAAGGAATGGATAATAGTGTTATTATAAACAATATGTTACATCTTTAGGGGTGGGGGATGTTTCTGTTTTTAGCAGTTTCAGATAATTTATTTAACTTTTTCAAGAAAAAAGAAAAAGAAAAGAGAAGTATATTTTCTATAGATTTTGATCTACATCATTTCCACTTCGTAGTAACTTACAGATCGTACTTGAATACAAGAAGCATTATAATTACATAAAATTTAGACAAGAATATCATTAATTATCAGACAACATTTCGATCAACCATGTCTCTACTTAAAAATATATAAAATCTGAGGAAGCAGATGAACAGAATTCCCCTAATAGAAACATGTTTAATTAACATTAATTAAGAAAGAGAGAGTTCAAGAAACACAAAATAATACACTAGAAAGTAATATAGGATTCTAGACATATAGATCTCACTTAAGATACAAATTTTAACTCACTCCTTCTTCTGGTGCTAATATTAACGGGTGTAAATAGGTCTTCCGTATCAAACGAAAGCCTGATGGTACAATTGACAAATACAAGGCCCGCTTAGTGGCAAAGGGATTCCAGCAACGTCCAGGGATTGATTTTCTAGAGACTTTTAGTCTTGTTGTCAAGCTGGCTACGATCCGCACTAACTCATATTAGTTATAGTTAAAAAAAAAATATTTGCTTCAGGCAAAATCATATGATCATATAACTCACCATTGATACATTTTCTTTTTTCATTATTTTGTATCTAATGATATCAACCAAATGTTTTGGTATAAAATAATATTTTTTACACCGACATGCCCCGTGTGCTGCAGCATGCCCCGAGTCGTGTCTAGGGCACACGATCAAAGCAAGCTTCAAGCAGCGCACGACTCGTGCGCAGCACACGGCCACAGGGGTGGCCGTGTTGTGTATTCTGGCGACCGCACACGGCTTCAGCTAATATGTAGTTGTATTAGTGGGGTGTATGGATCCCATAAATTTATTGTATTAGTGATGTGTGTGGGTCTCATGTGTTTAAAAAGGAAAATGTGGACATTTGGTGCGGACGTCCAAAATGGCAAAATGTGGGTAGTGAAATGTTCAAATCAACTCATTGAAAGACAAAAAATTATTTAAATATTTTTCTTTAAACAAAACTTCTAAAAATACTAATTGTTAAAACAAAAGATTGAGCAACTCTTATATATGAGATTTTCTTATCATCATGGAACCGCTTTACATTTTCTTAATTAATTAATAGATTTTATATTATATTTAAAGGCAGAAACTTGTGTGTCTCGGGCACGTGCGCCCAAATATCCTTTAGTATTAATTGGTTTACCCTTTATGTTAATTTTGTAAGATAAATAAAAATACGATACACATTTTTTTTTCCTTATAAAAAGTATCACTCAATAAAAAAATGTGATTGTCACATGAATAATAATTATGTGAGCAATTTGATGAACAATCTAATAAAATAACTTATATGTAGGCATCTGGTGATGATGTTTGGACATGGAAATCCTCAAAACATGGACAATATTCTACATGGAGTGGTTATCAATGCCAAGTAGCTCAAGTCTCAGTTTCCTCGAATATTGGCGAATATACTTGCAAAGCTCTATCTAGGATTTTGAATAAATTGACTCCTATGTAACCCAAGAAATGAGCACTGGAAAGCATTGAGAAAAGTACTGAGATACCTAAAATACACTGTTGATACCCTTTCTTTCCTATATAAACCCCAGTATGCCTCATAGAGCGACCTACCTTCTCTTATTTTTCCTCAACCCACTTTTTTTTTTCCCTTTCACTCATGTTTAGTCTGGGCGGAGGGAGTATATAATTGAATAATCAGATTTGATAAACGAGTATGAAAGAAGAACCGCGCAGTACCATTACCCGTTTGAATTTTTTCAAGTTTGGTTAATATCCTATTCGTAACCCGATTCCGCCTGCTACCCGTGCCCATTAATTAATCGGGTTATACCTAACTCAAGGCTCAAGCGGGTAAAATTGGCAACACCTAAAGTCTCATCTTCTTAATCTTACAAGTCTTGGCGGGAAGGAGGGAGGGAAAGGGGACGGCGGAATGAGCTCATCA
Source organism: Pogostemon cablin (assembly GCA_023678885.1). Taxonomy (NCBI): domain Eukaryota; kingdom Viridiplantae; phylum Streptophyta; class Magnoliopsida; order Lamiales; family Lamiaceae; genus Pogostemon; species Pogostemon cablin. The sequence continues at coordinate 36,556,684 of CM042951.1, forward strand.
GAGGCGGTGCAGGCTGAGGCAGAAGAGGGTCCAGACTTGGTATGTGAACTCGATAGTGTACAGGGCGTCGTCGATGCTCTCACCTCCGTACGATGGAAGCGCCACCAAGTAACCGCTCAATACCTTCACTTTTCAAATTTTTTTTTTACTGTAAATAAATAAAAGTCATTCTCGGTGTTATCAGGATGCTCTCATTGAATTGTCAGAACACGGAATTGTAATCATTGTTGAGGAAACCGGATGTCTTCAGGCTAAGGTGTATTTACAGCGCGAGGTAATTTTATTTTTATTTTTATAATTTCTTTATGTAGGGTTTTGATTTGCTGCTGCTGTGGTAAATCCAATTGATGCCATGAAACTGCATCCAACGCTCAATTAAATGGGGATTCTATTTTGTTTCTTTAGTTATTTGTCAAGTATGATTATGGCGCACACCGGCGGCCGAGATTCGGGGTGAGCTTAGGGCTATTTGTGGATTGCCTTAATACATTTTCAGTTCCAGGCCATTCCAGCATTCTGGAGCTCCGGTATCCTGGGCCCGACATGCAACTTATGGTCCGGTGCGGATTCATATGGTTTTTGTCTACTCTGTTTTTGGGAAGGCTGCCTGTCTACCTTTCTAAGATTTTTTTGTTTTATTCCTGAATTTGCAAATAAGAAACATGAGTAGAACACCCCTGGTACTAGTGTATAGAATTTCATTTTGCCTAAATATAAACTGATTGCTGTGATATGATCACCAAAGACTACCACTGTTCCATTGCTTTGGATGAGATTTTGATTCTTAAGATTAGTGGTTGATGTATTGCTTCTGCATTATAATATTATATCCATATGCAAACTGTAATATCTGTTGTTGAGAGCTTAAGATGTGGTTAGAGGACTAATGAGTTTGTAGATAAGTGAAGGATGGAGTAAGGATTTAGTAACAACACTGTCAAAATTTTGACATTAGGTGAACTTATAACAAAACTGATATCTAATAGTGGATATAACAGCTTCTATATATCCGGAATAATAAACTCCTAGGAAATGGACTAGTTAGTCTGATATAGGACTGTAAGTCTGTAATTAGAAATAAGTATTGTAAGTTTTCTAATGATAAGAAAGGTGCTAAAAAGAATGAGGTCTAAATACAAAGCGGGATGTAAAATAGAGATAGGAGACTGAAGTAAAGATGTAATCTAAAACAAAGATGAGGCTAGGGAGTACAACCTATTATGAGGATCAATTGTGATGTTATAATATCTATATTTAAGCAGTTTATGTAAGAAACCACATGCTCAGAGCCTGTAGGGTGAAGGCATCTGAAAGGTTTCACATCTGATTTGGAATAGTAATGCCATCAAATAATTGATAAATGAGGCTGAGGAAACTTGAGGACTGGAGATACCCGAATATCATATATCTTTTTGTTCTTCTGAGACATTATTTATTAGAAGATATTCCCTTTACACAATCTATTTCTTTAATAGTTAATCTCCATGTGCTAGGTCTGTTGACTCTGCTGAGACCTGCATTTATGCAGAGATAAGGACAAGGATTCCAGAGACAATCTCATGGGACTACAACTTTGAACCCGCTGGAAGCACTCCTCTGAGTTTTACGGTTAAAGTATTTGTTCGCTCAAGTGCTTTGTTTTCTTTTGAAATTCTGCATGTTTACAGGTGAAAAGAAGTTGCACCCTTTATTATTACCTTGCGAATGTTGAGTGGTGTCTTGACATTGTTAGTAAATATTTCTTAGGACTTGTTAACATCAGTAGTTACCACTTGAAGACTGGTATCTAGGCTGAAACTGTGAAGTGCAAACTTCTGTTTCACTCTTGCCACATAAAATCAAGTGCCTTTACAGAGTAGCCTTCTTGATATGGATGTACATCTCAAACTAGAGGATATCATTGGCAATTGTCTGTTTATCTGGTGCTGTTCAAATGTTCTATGATGATTATTAATTTTGTTCGAATATAACTAGTACTCTGTAACTCATAATCTAAGATAATTTCTCCTTTCTTGTGCTCTAATACCTTGAAATTTTTTTGGTGCCCATCCTTAGTGTAGTAGCTGCTGAATTATTCTTATAAAAAAATAATTCTCTCTTTGAAACATAGTTCTGTTATATTATCAATTTGAAAATATTGCCATATATGTTCAGCAAGATGTTAATTGTTGATTAATAGTCTGCAGCTCTGAAGGAAGCTATTGATGACCTTGAATGGCCTGGTTCCACAATTGAGATAAAGGTACAGCCTGCACCCCCATCTGTCATTTTCCGCGGTGAAGGCCATGGGGACTTGCAGGTAGGCCTTAGCCTGTGATCTTTCCAAAAGAATAAAATAATAAAATGCACACGCCATTTTTTATCAAACAATTACACTCCAATGCTTAACTTCTGATGCAGATAGACTTCAATTATTATGCTAATATGGAGATCTTGATCGCCTTTAGTTGTGATCTGCTAGTTTCACACAGGTTCATTCTTCATTTATTTCCATTCTTGGCCCTTCTGCAGCTTCAACTGATGATTGATTCTTGCGGGTGGGTGGGGTTGTAACAGGTACAAATACAAGTTCCTACGAGCAGCAACCTCGAACATACCGAGTAGTGTGATAAGAGACAATCGAGGGAGCAAGTTGAGCATCGGGAGAGGTGGCATGCTGAAAGTTCAGCACCTTGTTTCGGTTGCTGCTAAGACACCGTCATCAGCGGGACATCAGCAGCAACCAAGCCGTATAGCTTACATTGAGTTCTTTGTCAAGCCGGAGGAAGCCGGGGAAAATGATAATGTAAATGATGATTCTTAGAAAGTGGTGTTCCCCTCCCTTCCTTTTGTAGTAATCAACCGACGTATTGTGTGTGTTGACTCTAAAAGGGTTAAAATGAGTCAAATTGAGTCGAAATTGAATTGTTACGGTCGAAACTTTGTTCAATTGGATCTCATTTTCTTTGGACTCGAACTCTAATTTGATAAAATGGATTAACTTGTAATCCACTCGATATATATAATAATTTAATGCACTACATTTTTGGAAAAAAAATTATAAAAAGATATAGGGATATTGATCGGGGAGTTTGAACCCGACGTGAATCGAACACGCAACCTTCTGATCTGGAGTCAGACGCGCTACCATTGCGCCACGGATCCCTCTTATAATTTAATCGAAATAAGACAATAATGTATTTATTAACTTCGTACTCAATCCAAAAATATGAAGAGCTAATCCAAAAATTATACCCCTTCCGTCCCACAATACGTATTTTCATTTTGGGTATCTCACCTCAACAGTTACGTTTCTATTTTTAATAAAAGAAATCCACATAAATTAATTATTTCTCTCTCCATTAACCTACAGATCACACTAATATAACAAAAGGAATGCATATCAAGGAAATAGGTGGAGCATACGGTGAATCCTCTTTATTTATGAGTCTGAAAAGAATCATTATTAACCCTTATCCCACCCTTTACCATACAATATATGCAAATTGCAATATTATAAATTTATAATACGAAAATTGGGAATTTTGTTATCACATTATTACTCTTAAATCCTTAAAAATAAAAATAAAAATAAATGCAAATCAATAAAAATAAAATAAATGCGTTTTTGTGTGTATGTAATAGAAAATTTTATTATAAAATAATTATTTGTTCTATAAATTCGTGCATTCTCGTGGGAAAATTATGTGGTTAACAATTTCATATGTATAATGATATTACAGTTAAAATTTATAAAAGTAAAGGGAGTTTACTTATTTAATTTCTTTTAATTAATTTGATGTGTTACTCATAATAATAATTTTGAATTTTTTGGAATCTTAATTTTTTTTAAATAATAACAATAAATTGAATTGAAAATATAAAATAAGTGTGTCAAATTGCAACAATAAAAAGTTGGATAAAAATGAAAATATTAAATAGATTATAAATTGAATTTTTAAAAAAAATAAGAGACTCTCTTGTGAGTCGGGCTATTTGTGAGACGGGTCGACTCATCACTAAAGTATGATTATTGTATAATTAAGGAAAATTTCTAACAATGCCACTTTCAATACATTTTTTTTAAAATGCCACCTACAATATATATTTTTTTAAATATGCCACTTTTCATTTTTTTTATCTAAATACTCATTCACTCACATAAAGTTCATTCTCTCTTCTCTCTATTGTTCATTTTGCCTCATTCTCTCTTCTCACTCTATCATTTTTCTTCAAAAATTTTAAAGATTTAGAAGGCAACCACACGAGAAAAGCGGCTACGGCACAACGCAACCCAATATGAATTTAAGTTAGTAAATCTTAAAATTTATTTTTCATAAACTAAATTTAGGGTTATGTGAAAATAAACATATGAGTTATGTTGGGATGATGTTATTTTCGTGTTTGATTATATTAATAGGAATTTTTACATCACTTGACGTGTTTAGATATTGATTGGCACATATATTGTAAATATTTTTGTTAAAATCTAAACTTTGAGGTATAGAAATCGCAATTTGTGCAGATTTGCGTACGAGGTTGCGTGACAGGTTGCACGTAAGGTTGCACGCATCTTCAGCAATTAGTTACTTTCTAAGTCGCACGAATGGTTGCGTGAACAGTCACTAGTGGGTCGCGTGCATAGTTGCTTGATTAGTCGCGTGAGTAGTCACACGCGTGCATGGTCGCTTAGTTAGTCGCTCCCATGATTGCTTGATTAGTCGCGTGAGAAGTCGCACGCGTACACGGTCGCTTAGTTAGTCGCGTGAGTATTCGCACGCGTGCATGATCACTTGTTTAGTCGCGTGGTTAGTTACCGGAATTAAATTGGCTTAATTTGAAGTTTGTGAATATTTATATTTCTTATTATTCTTAACCATTATTTAGTTGTCTAGACATGTTGAACATTTTTTATTACTCGATGAAGCATATTGATGGTTTATTGAGCTTGATTGTATTGAAGTCCAAACTATGATCGAGTGCTTTTTTACAAGATTGGGTTATTGTTGAACTTCAATTTTGGGAAGTAGGATTTAAGATTAAATATAATTTTTCTCACCCACCAATTACAATTATTATTTAAATTATGTTAGCACAGCATGCTTTAAAAAAATAGTGGATAAATTGACAAATAACTCATACATCAAATGGGGAACAAATAGAAAATGGAAGTGGGGAAGACAAAAGTAAGATGATAATGGAATATGTAGATGGTCATTGATCTGATATTTCTCTAGTTCTAGGTGTTGCATATGTGTCAGGATCACATTGAGTTGCATATGAGTTAATGATTCACACTCAAAATTTTTTTGTTTATGACTCAATATCAAAAAGGAGTTTCATGGATGATATTCAAAAATAGTTTAAACATATGGTGGTGATACTTTCGTCTATTTTTTAGAGGGAAATATTTGAAAAAAAAAGTGTATTAAAGACGCCAAGAATGAATGGACTTTGGTACTCTATGACCAAACACCTAACCAAATGGAGGAGATGACTGCGGTCTTTTAGCTATCAAAATCATTGAGTGTCTTGCCAGTGGCCACTTGGTTGATGAGATCAATCCTTCAAAATGTGTGGAGTGAAGGAAACAATTTTGTAAGGAGCTATTCTCAAATGAACTCGCAGCACTGTAATTAGTAGTACTTCAATTATTTAGTTATTAGGTAAAATTATAACAATGCAGTTTGCAAAACATACTAATTTAGCATTTTTGTTGAGTTGTGTATTTATATCACTTTAAATTTAGATATTTTTGTTTAGACAATTGACTTTTTATATATTCGAAGTTTCTTTAATCATTGTTTTTCGAGATTTCAAATTGAGGATTGTAATATTTGTTCATGTACTATATGTTTCAACTATGTGATTATAGATTTCTATTATAAGCAATTTAGTCGCATTTTTTGTTACACATGTAGTTACATGAACAATCACGCAAATGCTTATGAGACCGTATGCAAACCTGCATGCAACCACATAAGCGACCTTACCTGCGACTTTTTGTCCAACTATGTGCTTAAAGTATAAGCAACTTCTTATGAAACCAATTATGCAACTACTTACGAGACAACACACGCGACCATTAATGTGATCTTATGTGCGACCCTGCATGCGACCTCTTGTGCGATCTTCATGCGACACTTGTGCGACTATAGTAGAACATATAGTCGCATAATTGGTCACACAAACGATCGCAAGAAAGGTCACACAATACCGTGCAACCAACTATGTGATCCTGTACACGACCTTTTGTGCGACCCTGTATGCAATGTTTTGTGCAACCCTGTACACGACCAAGAGCGATAATTTACGCGACTTTTTGTGCGACCCTGTATGCAACCTTTTGTGCAATCCCGTACACGATCTTTTGTGCAATCCTGTATGCAATTTTTTGTGCGACTGAGTGTGCGACTCTACGTACGATCTTTGTGCGACCAACAGTGCGATCTATTATGCTTTCCTCGTGTGGTTGATTTCTCAAATCTTTAAAATTTTTGAAGAATGAATGACAGAGTGAGAAGAGAGATGAGGGCAATATGAATAATAGAGAGAGAAAAGAGAATGGGGTTTAATAAGTAAAGGGGGGTATTTGGGTCCAAAAAAATTAAAAAGTGACATATTTCAAAAAAAATTATTATGGGTGGCATTTTTAGAAAAAATGTATTGAAAGTGGTATTCTTGGAAATTTTCCTATTGTTAAAGTATGTTAATATAAATTATATTACAACATACTAAAATCATATTATAATGTATGCATAAGGCAAAAATTCCAGTGCCCTCGGGAACACCCCATGTGAACACAAGAGTTTTAGTAAAAACTCCTTTCCCAGGGACACACTGTGTCCCATGGGAACACAAGAGTTTTAGGTGTTCACATGGGGACACGGTGTGTCCGCGAGGGCACAAGAGCCTCACTCAATGCATGAGTGAGGCTTGTGTGCGCCCGGGTGCACACTGTGAAATTTAGTATTATGGATAATGATACATTATTTTGTTCTAAAGGGTATACACTTTAATTAATAAGGATACACCATTTTGTTCTAAAGGTATACACTTTTCATTAATATTTTTTATTTTTCTTCAGAAAATAAAGGGTACACAGCTTTATACTAAAGGGTATACAATTTAACACAAAATTCTAAAGGCGCACAGAGTGTGCTCCCGTGCGCCCGGGTTCACACAAGTTTTTACAAAAAATCCAATATACTTTAACAACAATTAAATATATTTTATCTATACAATAAATATAATCTAGTGATGGATTGACACGTCCCACATTGGTCTCACAAGAGACTTCGTCACATTAAATAGATCTTGCACTAATTAAATTGATAAAAATAAAAGTTCAAATAAAATTGAAAATCAATAATATATACTCCCTCCGTCCCAGGCTAAGAGGGTAATTTTACCATTTTTGTCGTCCCACCCAAAGAGTCCCATTTCCTTTTTTGGACACATGGGACCCACCCACACCCACTAATACAATTAAAACATGGGGCCCCCACACCCACTAATACAACTACCCACTACACATTAAATAATAATACTCCTTAATCCACGTGTCCAAAAGCAAATGGGACTCTTAGGTTGGGACGGAGGGAGTATATTAAGTAGTACTGTCAAAATGGGTTGAGAGCAGTGGGTTCAACCCGCACCGCCCCACCAACCCAACATCAACCCACTTTTATAAATTAAAATTTAAAAAAGTATCATACAACTTCTAGATTTTAATATTTAAATAATAAAAATATTACCACCTAGCCCTACCCCCTACCTACCCACACCCAACACCACCCCCCTCCCCCACCTCCCAAAAAAAATATTAATAAAATTTTAGATTTTAATATTTGAATAATAAAAATATTATCACTCAACCCTACCCCCAACCCCCCACAGCCCAATTTTTTTTATAAAACTTTAGATTTTAATATTTAAATAATAAAAATATTATTACTCATCCCTATACCCTACTACCCCCACCCAGCCCTACCCCCTACCTACCACACCACCCAACACCACTCCTCCCCACCCCAAAATGTTTTTATAAAACTTTAAATTTTAATATTTAAATAATAAAAATATTACACCCAGCCCTACCACCCTATTCACCCACTCACCCAACCCCCCTCCTGCCAATTATTTTTAATTTTTTTTTAGATTTTAATATTTAAATAATAAAAATATTACCACCCAACTCTACCCTCTACCCACCCACCCACCCACCCACCCACCAACCCCTTGCTACTACCCTTCACGGATGGATGGAGTAGGCTGAATGATAATATTTTTATTATTTAAATATTAAAATCTAAATTAAAAAAAATTGGGGGGTTGGTTGTGGGTGGATAGGAGGATATAGACATGCACCCCGGTTCGGAACCGCCGGTTCCGGTTCCGAACCGGCGGTTCCGGTTCCAACGGAGGAGGAACCGGAACCGAACCAGGGTATAGGGTGTTCGGTTCGTGAACCGGCGGTTTCGGTTCCGGTTCGGAACCGCCGGTTTTTCGGTTTTTTTTTTTTTTTTTTTTTGCATTTTTTTGTTTCTTTATGTTATATTTTTTTCGTTTTTTTTTTTTTTTTGCATTTATCAGTTATTATGTGTAATTTATTTATTAAATAAATGAAACATGTGTAATTGAAAATGAAAATATTGAATTTGAATTAATGTAATAATAATATCATTAAAATTGAAAACATGATGTATCATGTATGCACTATGCAATATTTCAAAGTTGATATTAAATTCATAATAATCAAACAATATTAATTAATGTGATCACATAAAAAATTTAATTATTAAAGTCTAAACCATTACAATTTACAAATGTAGAAGTGTAGAGAACACTACAAGTTTACTTCCATGTCAACTACTCTATTGTTACACTTCAAAAATTTTAAAAATACAAACTTTATAAGATAAAATACAACAACATAATAGAGGAAAAAAAAAGTAAAAAAAAAGGACTTGAGCTTAAATTTAGGGTTAAACTTGAAAATTCAAGTTCAACTTAAATTTAAGTTGCCTACGTATCCTCGAAAGGAATCAAAGCCCACGTAGTTCTCTTAACTTACCTCAACTTACCTCTTTGGCTCTGTGGAGGTGAATGGTGATGACTTTTTTTGTTTACTCTACCAATCTAACTCGCTTCCATATTCCGTAATTTCATCATCCGATCGGTCTTCTTCAATTTGATTTTGAATCCGTCTTTCCGCCTTTGACCAATCATCAAGCAAACACAAATTTTCTAAATTTGTCACACTTAAATTGGATCGTGTCGGATCCAAAGTGAGATTATCAAGACTAAATGCTTGTTCGACGGCAACCGTAGAGGCGGGAGATGCAAAAACCTCTTTTACAATCAATGATAAAATAGGGAATGACTTTGTTCTCCTTGACCACCACTTCAAAATATCAAAACTAGTTCCGCTTGTTTCAAACTCAAAAGTGTTAGTAAAATATGAATCAAGTTCTTGAAAATGATTAGATATCACCCGTGCACATTTTTGAGATCTAGCATCATAAAAACTATAAAATTTTTGAAGAGCATCATATTTCCTAGAATTATCAACACTATCACTACTATCATCACCACTAGATTGATCATCATTTGTACCATTTTGTTCTTTATACTCCTTAAAATGTTCCTTTAGTAGATTATAAGTACTTGCAACTATGTCTTTAGGATTAGGAGCTTGTTGTCTAGTAGGAGAATCACAATTAGCATACAATGAATCATAGTAAAGCGTTAACAATTCTTCTAAACCATCTGTTCTAATACGTGGGTCCAACAATTTAGCAACTAAACACAAGTCCGGGATTTGAAAAAAATATTTTAACCACTTAGATTTCATGGAAAGAATAGCATTTGACAACAACGGGTGTGCTTCATTAGCACTAAAAACCATAGCAATTTTAACACAATTATCAACAACTAAATTTGAAGTAGGATAATAAACACCGGATAGTTCTTTCGTAGCATCATTAAAAATTTGCAAAATATCACATAGAGTATAACATGTGTCCCATTGATTAGCAAACAAGATTTGACCACCCGCATCTTGTGAGTAAAAAGCACAAATATGATCTTTATAATCAAAAGAGTCATGCAACATTTTATACGTTGAATTCCAACGAGTTGAAACATCTAAAGGAAATTTTTTTGGGCGAATGTTCACAGAATGACAATATCTTTTCCACCTTTTAGTAACGGAAGGGTTTCTCATTATATACCATATAGCACTTTTAATAGGTTGAATGTGTGTTTTCAAAGCATTTATACCATCTTGAACACATAAATTCAATATATGACAAATACATCTAACATGAAAAAATCTACCACCAATTGAGGGTTTGCAAATATCAATAAGACTTTCTAAACTAGCCGTATTAGCACTAGCATTATCAAATGAGATTGTAAAAATCTTTGTAACTAAACCATATTCTTGCAAAATAGTACTAATTTTGTGAGCAATATTAACGGCGGTATGAGGAACATCAAATGATCTATAAGCAATTAATCTTTTTTGCAAATTCCATGAACTATCAATCCAATGACAAGTAATACCCATATAATCCGCTTTTTGCCAAAAATTGCTCCAAATATCCGAACATATAGACACTTTATGAGGTAATTGTTGCAAAATTTGTTTTAAAATCAAACCATACTCTTTAACAACTTTAGCAACACCAAGTTTACATTTATTACGATGCAAAGGTGGGGCTTGAGGATTTAAAGTGAGATTTACCCAATCTTGAAAAAAAGCATTTTCGGCAAAGTTAAATGGCAAATGTTTGGTGCACATAAGTTTAAGGTATAATCTCAAATAATTAGGTTCATCAAATTTAAAAAGAGTGTTACCCGACGCCGATGAACCTTCTCCTCCGGAAGAGGCCGTGAACCCTCGTCCTATTTGTGTTTGACCGGTTGAGATGCCAATCTTATCCGGATGCTTCGAGTTGATGTGCTTGATGAACGTTCCATATCCTCCGCCATGCTTGAATTTATACTTAGTGCCACAATAGTTGCAAATAACTTTGAATTCATTCGAATTCTCAATCGCCTCCTTCTTGAAATGAATGGAAAATATATCGAAACGTAACACTTGTTGGGAACTTCGAGTCGATCCTCCGCCTCCGCTAGAGCCTCCGGCTCCGTCTCCGGTACCCGTACCCGTACCACCCGAGGTTGGTTGACTTCCACTCGCCCTTTGTTGTGATTGACCTTGAGTATTATCGTTGTCATCGTCGGAGGGGAAATCATCTCCAAGTATCTCCCTAACATTCAAGTTGAACAAATGAGGGGAGATTTCTTCATCCGAAGGAATATTTTCAAGTTCAATATCTTCTAGAGTTGGTGGAAGTTGGCGTGGTTCACGTGGAGGTGGTGGAGGACAATTTAAGGTGTTGGGTATGGATTTTCCTCTAGATGAAGAAGGTGAGGCACCGGATGAAGAAGAACCTCTTCTAGACATTTTTTTTAAATTGAAAATAAGATGAATATATAAGATTTATGAACTAAAACTAAGAGACTAGAAGTAGAACTATAGAAGTATACTAATTAGTAGTATATGTGTGGGAAAGAATAGAAAATTATAATGAGAGAATTGAAATGAAAGTGATAATAAGAGAATTGAAATAAAATACTACAATTTGAGATGAGATGAGATTGAGAACTTGAGTAGTTGAGTAGAAATGTAGAATCAATCAAGAATGTGGAATAGATTCAAATTGAGTATAGAAGAATAAGTAGTGTAGAGAAGAGAGTGTAGTAGTAGTAGAAGAAGTAGTAGATTGAATGTGAATGTTGTGTGCAAAAATTGATCACACTTGGAGGGTATTTATAGAGGATTGGAAGTGATCTCATCCATCCATTTCAAATTTTAAACACAAAAAAATCTCAACCCTTGAATTTAAAAAAAAAAAAAAAATCGGCCGGAACAGCCGGTTTGAACCGGAACCGCCGGTTCCGCCTTCCATCTCCGCCGTTGATCTTCAACGGTCACACGATCTCGGCCGCACGTTTGAATTTTCAAAATTCAAAAAAGCCCGCTCTCCCGCCCAAACCGCCGGTTCGAACCGGAACCGCCGGTTCGAACCGGAACCGCCGGTTCACCTCCCCAACGGTCACTTTTTTGGGCCGTCGGATCTCCAACGGACAGTCGATCTTGGCCGTTCAAAAAAAAAAAAAAAAAAAAGAGGAACCGCCGGTTTTAACCGTGAACCGGCGAACCGGCGGTTCCGATTTGTGCTCGGCTGGAACCGAAACCGAACCGTGTTCTACCGGTTTCGGTTTCTTTTTTTACGATTCCGGAACCGGCGGTTTCGGTTCCGGTTAAAACCGGCGGTTCCCCGGTTCGAACCGCCGGTTCCGGTTTTTTTGTACATGTCTAGGAGGATAGGGTTGGATGGTAATACTATTATTATTTAAATAATAAAATCTAAAATTTTATTTTAAAAAATTTTTGGGTGTGGGTAGGGGGTATGGTTGGGTGATAATATATTTATTATTAAAATTTAAAAATTTTTTAAAAAAAAAATTTCGACGGTGGGTGGATGGGGTGGGTAGAGGATAGGATTGAGCGATAATATTTTTATTATTTAAAATATTAAAATTTAAAATTTTTTTGAAAAAAAAAGTTTTTTTGGGTGGATGAGGGGGTGGGATGGGTGGGTGGGTAGGTGGGTGGGGGTAGAGTTGGGTGGCAATATTACCTCAACAATGAAAAAAAAAAAGTCCGCGGTCCGCCCCACCGTAGCCCGTCCCACCAGTAGCCAGCGCTGTAAGTGACCCGCCCCACTTGAGCCCATCAAAAGGTGGGTTGTGGTGGGTTGTGAGATAAAATGCCCTACCAATTCATTCTAACATCTCTAATATTAAATATATTATAACATAAACTTTTATGGCTAATATGTTGATACGCATCTCTCAACCGCTTTTGTGTTTCACACGTGTATAAATTTCTTATCTCAATACTATTTTCTTATTATGTTGGTAGTCTGATTTGAGATTTGAAAATTTTTATAAGCCATAAAGCTACCTTTAACAAAGTTGTTGATCCATAATAATGTCTGTGAAGCATGAACACCATAATAATTAGATTACATGCGATTTGATTTGTAATTAACTAGTTTATATTTCCAACTAAACAAATGGGATCACAAATTTTGTATTTCATCTCATAATCGTGTATTAGATAACCGTAATATTTCAAATATAAATAAATATATACATATACTTTTCTTTATTTATAAAATATTTAATCAATATATTTTGGCAATTTATAGTGTGCACCCGGGTGCACCTAAAGATAGGGTGCACCCATATACAAATATAAACAAAAACATATACAATTAAGAGTAAAAATATATACAATATAATTATTAATTTTTTTAATGAAAATTTGTATATAATATTCAATAAAAAGTTATACACATATGGATGTTAATTTTTTTAATGAAAACTTAATGTGAAAAAAGTATACAATTATTACAAAACACGTATACAAAATAGAATAATATGTATATAAAATAGAATAAAAAGACATGCATATATGTGTGCACCCTTGCACACGGGTGCACCCAATATACACTCATTTATTTATATTTGAAATACATTTATTTCGTTAATAATGAGGGTAAGACTATAAAATATTTCGTTAATAATGAGAGTAAGACTATAAAATATATGAGTGTATATTGGGTGCATATGTATGTCTTTTTATTCTATTTTATATACATATTCTATTTTGTATACTTATTTTGTAATAATTGTATACTTTTTCACATTAAGTTTTCATTAAAAAAAATTAACATCCATATGTTTATAACTTTTTATTGAATATTATATACAATTTTTCATTAAAAAATTAACAATTAAATTATATACATTTTTAATTTTAATTGTATATATTTTTGTGTATATTTGTATATGGGTGCACCCTATCTTTCGGTGCACCTGGGTGCACACTATAAATTGCCTAAATAAATATATACATATACTTTTCCTTATTAATAAAATATTTAACTAATATATTTTATAGTCTTATTCTCATCATTAACGAAATATATATATATATCCATATTTTTAATTTGTATCATTTATTTATTTTTTTTTTAAAAATTGAATATTATAAAAAAATATTGGTTCGTACATGAAGTAGGTTTTTGCATTTTATTAGAAATATATGTATAGAAGCATGTTTTCTTTTTAATAATATTTATTTTTATTTTATAATCATAAGTATATAGTATTAAATTAATTGTATTTTATTTGAATATCACTATAATTATGAAAAATATTTCTTTTATACATTTATACTTTAAAATTTTATGTGATTGCGTAATATATATAAAAATTTTAATATTATTTCATGTACAGTAAAATTTGAAATTTAAGTTTATATACTCCATATTCACGAAGTACAACTTCTTTAAACTCAATCCAAAAAGAAGAATAAGATTAATACAAGATATCCTATGGGCTGATTTATGTAGAACATACACTGAGAAACACCAGAGTTAAAAAATGAGATTCATAAAGCAAAAGTAAGAATGAGAGAGTGTAATAAATGAATAAAATAAAATTTAATCTCTTGTATGCTGCTTGCAACCCTTGGGACCATAATGCTGGGAGCTTCGTCTGACCATTAGCCTACACAAATAACAATAATGATTTTGGCACGCCCAACAGGATATGTGATTGTTATTCCCCACCTGTCATTTACAACAGGTTACACTACAGTGAATTCATGAGAGAGAGAGAGAGCCATCTCATCATGGCAAGAGATCAAACAAGACCTCTGTTATCCATCTTTGCAAGTAATTATATAGCTGAATAGCATAATGCAAACCAGAACAGATAGTAAAATGATGACCAAAATTGTGACCGTGTATATAACATCTTGGTTTGTCAACTCAGGTAACTTAAAACCATCCGTAAGGGTCACTAGGACCGAACATAGTAGTTTATTTTGCTCACGACAAGTTGCACAAGTACTTTAGCGAAGATTAATATTTCCTTATCATAGGTCCACTGATCCTTGCATAGTGGATTTAACTTTGCCAATTGTTCTTACCCTTCTTTGAGCAATAAGAATACTTTGGAGTCCATGTCGATATGGTGTGGTGTATTTTGGTTGTGCAACATAAAGTCAAAGAACAGTAGCACACCAAGTTGGATCCACTAAGACGGTTTTCTCTTATTAACCAAGACAAAATAACTTGCCCTACGTGAGGGAAGTTCTTGATAAAAGTGTTTTTTAATCACAGTCATCTACAACTCAAGTCATATGCATCTACATGTATAGTATAATAATCCCTCCCTTCCATTTTTACCAATTTGAAGATGAGGATCCAATAAAATATGAAGAAAGATAATGTTGGTTTTGTGGGGGAGTAATGGGACCATTGTTCAAAGAATAATTGAACACCATACTTTTCCCCCTCGGACATGACTTTAAATATAACCCACTACTAGAGCTTTCTAAATTAAAGCGAATCATAAGGTTAGGTCCTCCAAAACTAGGGAAAAAAAATAGATACAATAAAAAAGTCAAGGTCATAACAACAATAAAATCATGCTCCTATACGAAATTATGGAAGTAAAGAATGCCCCAATGAGCTTTTTGATGAGAGTTAAGAGAAGTATAGCCAGTTCTCGTATATATGAAAAGGAGCAACATATATATGGGACAGATGAAATCATGTCAAACGATAGTCTTTTGCATTATTAGTACAGTACTACTATCATCATCATCTTTATTGTTACTAATGATGTATTATTGTTAGAATCACTTTTATAAGTGCCACTGCTTCTGCTTCTACTTATAATATTATAAGTAGATTTAAGACTTCAGAGCAATGAAAGGAACGAGTCAGAACTTTTTCTAACCTTCACATTATTCTGACCACAATTAGGGCATGGATGACCATGATCTTCAAACATTTCTGCTTGAAGCTGACCAACTGCTTGCCGAGCATTCCTCTCTTCCCACCTCTGAATTTCTTCAGCTGGGAAAAGTTCACAGCTCCCATCCCTTCAGTGTAGAATAGCTCATTAATTCATAATATATTCAGTAGTTCAATAGATAGAAAATATACTTGGAGAGGGACAATTATTTTCTCACAGCAGACAGCAAACCTGAAATGATCATAGCCAGAAATTGCCTGATTACACCGATAGCAGAAATACTGACCACAATTATCACACACCATCTTGTTGCAACCTTCAGTTCTAGATATAGCCATTTTACAAGAAGGGCATTGTTTTGTAAACCGCTTGATCTCTTTCATACTCAGAATCTGATTAATCATATCCTCCTCACGTCGCCTTTGTTCTTGATTCATTGCAGTTGAGTTTTGCCGGCCCTATTGTGAAGTCAAGATCCCAAATTAGTACATGATAGAGAGCAAGAGTTGGGGCAGGAACATGTGTTGGATGAAACGGAAAGACCTAAGCCTCTTTTGGTTTATCGTCGGCGTGGACGGGATTAGGCCCACTGTCCGTGGGCCGAGTTCTTAATACTATACTAGTTATTATTTTGTTATTTCTGTTTGGTATTATTTAGGTTGGTATTTTCCTTTTATAGTTTGGTGAGCAGGACTATTTAACTAGCTATTAGGGTTTGTGAATGATCTGGAATATTATTATTGAAATTGGAAACGGAGATCCGTTTGATTGTTTCTATTCTTATCAGTACGTTACTTGCTAATAGAAATCTAGGAGATTTAAACAGATAATGCTGACAAACAAGATATAAATCAAATATACAAGGATTGTTAACTAATAGAATGCTTGAGTTTCTTACAGAAGAAAAAAGAGGCACACAGAATGATCAATCGATAAGACTGTTCGTGCCTCTGTGTACTACAGAAACATCGCCAGTATGATTATAAGTGATAGCAATTCAACAACTCTTTAAGGATTCATATTCTACGTCAAACTAGCCTACAAGTGAAAATAGTAAGGGAGTTGACTTCTACAGCCAGATTGTAGGCCCCTGTTTCTTGTTTTCAGTAGACATTTCAAAATTTGAGATTAAGAACCTGATTTGAATTCAACACCCTGAAATGGGATCTTCTGCCCTGAATTCATCCAGCAATGTGAAACTACTTTTAAGCCCTCATTTATGCTGCTGAATTCACAAATATGCACCAATTTGTCTATTATTCCTTGCAGGCCTGCTGCACAGGAACTCTACTCCATTTCTCTTTGCTAATTTTTTAATGGCTGTTGAGATTATATGGTAATCAGATCAATTGTTTTCAAAATTAATTAAACGTGTCGATTTTTGTGAAAGGTCATCCTACCTTCCTTCTACTGGTGTCCGCAAAAGCCAATTGCCACACCAGAATGGGATTCTACAGAGGCTAGTGTTTTTAACGGATTGCTTGGTATACTCAATTATTTCAAACAGGATTTGGGTTGCAGCATTGCTGGTAAGCAAGGATGACTTTGCCATGTTCCAAATCCAACAGTTTGTCCCAACTTTCATCCTGAATAGTAAAACTATCCTAAAGTCACACTAAATGTAATTTAGGATAAGTACTTTCCAAAATAATTGGCCATCGTATATATAACAGGAAGTGTATACCAACAATAGGACACCAACTCCTTCAAGTTTAAACTTAAAAGAAAAGGGACGATGAAGAAAGTACTTTTTTCATTGTATTCAATTCCATAGTCTTAGGAAACAGCAAACTCCATGGAATACATGTATGACTTAATTTACCTATTCTGATTATATGGACCCGAAACTAAGTTCTAATTCAAAAGCATAAACGATATAATCTGTTCTCAAGAATCTTTGCATCTAAATTTAACAAGAAACCCTCTTCTGTCACTACACTATGCAACTAAGCCATTAGAGAGTTTTAGTGGTTTAGGATGTCTGCAGCCTCTCCAACACATCTACTTTCAGCTAGGAAAAATTGGAATATAGAATGAAACAGTAGTAGAACATCTCAAGTGATAAGAATTTCCATGAATAGTAATGATACACATGAAGTTCGTGTCCAGTGGAGAATTCATACCTCCAGAATAGCTAGTTTCATCTCAGGTGTCATACATGCAACTCCAACATGCCGCCGTTCCCTACAAAGTGTACAGAAGTTGTAGTAACACTTTGAGCATTGTGCATGCTCATCTACATCCTCTAAACAAGCTGTTTCACATCGTGGGCAATAGACCACATCAGCCATTGATTCCAGTGTTTTCTGTAACATCAATGACTCCCAATGTTCAAACTCATTGTCTCCGAGTAATCTCTTGAGTAAACCAGGAGGAATCATACCCCCACATTTTGCTTCTGGGCATTGAAGTTTCAACACTGTTCCTTCCACCATATGAATGTCAGCAAGAGTCTTCAAGCATGTCTTGCAAAAGAAGTGCTGACATGGCAGCCGAATGAACTCTGAACCTATAGAGTACAAAAATCCCAATTTGCACAATTAATATCAATATCATAAGTTCAAAGCTGAAATCAATTTTAATTTCTTTTTTATGTACTTCTTCACATTATAATTTAACCTTGAACAATTTTTCTGGAAATAAAAGATTACAAAACAGGAGTTCATTGACGGTTTGCCATGCATCATCTCATGGAAAAAACTCTTTAGCTTCAATTACTTTGAACACTTGAAGAACTTTTACAATATGGTATATGGTATGTTGAATATAGAACTTACCAACAAACTCACTGAAACAGATACAACACACTTGGATGTTTCTGCAGAAATTTTCATGTCGCTTTTCATCATTATAATGCTTAATTTTAGGAATATCAATATCAGCAGAGACACTTCCTGAAACCGCCCTCCTATCTTCATTAGGTCTACGTCCATAGGGTCCAAGAACTATTTCAGTATCAAAACCCAGATAAGAGAGGGTACAACCCTGCAACCACTCCAACCATTGGTATATAACCTCCTGCCCAGCCTGTTCTTGCCATATTGAATCAAGCTTGCAGCAGAGATCTGAGATTTTATCTGATCCCAACCATTGAACAGATAAAATAAAGTATGGAGAGCATTTATTTGGGTATGATTTTGGTAATAAACATGTCAATGTAATTGGAGGGAGATATTCGACTTGGAAAGAGTATGAGAAATCTGAAGAACCCTCAACACCTTTCTCATGGAAAGAAGATGAGTTAAACCTTGCAGTGACGCGAAGTCCTTCGGGCACCTCAACATGTATGTTAGCCTGTATAGCACAATCAGTATCAAATTTGTTTCTAGGATAGCAGGAAAAAGCCAATATTCTAGCTCACTTAACTACCTGGAAACTCTTTAAGCCATTCTTGTCTTCTAGAAAGGAAATGTTGTCTCCAAAAATAGATGCCACAGCTAGTAGCTGCAATACATTAAAAGAAAGTGAGACAGAGAGAGACAAACCTCAGACAGAAGACCCAGACACAACCACACACTCGTAAGGAAAACAAACAGATACTGGGATGACTATCTGAAATGAATGTTGAAGTATTCTTCCTCCAGTAACACTTTTTTTCATATTGAGTCTCAATACATTCTTATACTACTGAGCAATCTTAATGGCGTGAGATTTGTGCTGCTGAATAGTTTTTTGTAATTTTGGTTTTTGGGTGAGCAACTTTATCAAATCCATCACTAGTTACAGTTGGTGCTTGATAGTCAACCCATTCCATGCGCAAAAGCGTTTGTTTTATTTATAAGCTTCACTCTGCGAATAAATATCTCTCTTAAATAAAGGAAAAGTATTCCTTGCACCCAGGTTCACCTTGCGCTTTAATTTCACCGAAATTACTCTTTAATACACGAAAAATTAACCTTTAGAGTTATGAACTATTACTCTTCTGAATTAAAAATATTACTCCCAATCAAATTTTGATATGTTATGATTATTTATATTCCTGTTGAGATGAGTAATATTTTTCATAAGAAGAGTAATAATCATATGTACAAATGAGTAATTTCGGTAAAATAAGGGTGCATGGTGAACCGGGTTCACAAGAGACAAACTCTTAAATAAAAGGTCTTGAAATATCTTATTAGGCTATTCTGGTAATGAATATTGGCACGTGCTCTGATGCAAATGAAAAAAAAGTAAATTAAAAAACCACTAAACAAAAAACAAAGTTTATAGAGAGTGGCATGATCTCTTACTCCCTTTCCCTTCCATTATAAGGGAAAGGTAATCGTTAGCATTACATTGGATACAATATGTACACCAAGGAGCAGACCAATTACCTCAATCCTAATAGAGAATCCCTCTCACTCACTATAGAACATCTACAACATCTACCACCACTTCCCCAATAAAACCATATTTCTTAAACACAGCGACACTATTAGCACTCGGAAATCAGACACAAAGTGTCTGCCAAATAGCCGAATTGGCTCCTGTTTATTTCTCAGTATTCTTGATGCCTTTACATAGACCCAATCCCATTATTTAAATAGTACTACCTATCAAGCCACAAAAGGAAAGTTTCAATCCCACAAATATAAGATAGAATAATAATAAATCAAGATGATTGAGCCCATCAATCAAGATGATTAAGATAATCAATCAAGATGATTGAGCCAATCAATCAAGATGATTAGAATGATCACGATCACGCATTGCCGCTGGCCACGCCGCCGGTAAACCAACAGCAGTTTGGATGGCGACTCGTCCATGTTTACCGCACCCCGCTCCACATCAATTCCTTCCCGCACAGAAACAACCTTGTCCCCAAGGTTGAACCAAGGGAACTGCCCATAGAAATCCACCACATCAACCCACCTAGCATCCTCCTCCGGCTGCCCGCTCCACTTTAATAAGACTTGCTCCACCTCCCCATTCTCTACCCCCATCTTATGCCATGCAAGCACTTTCTCCGGTTCAAAAACAGGCACCTCCGGCAGCTCTAAGGAACTCGGCAACTCGGCTTCCACAGGGTGGTCGCCAACCACCCGCTTAAGCTGCGACACATGAAACACTGGATGGAAGCGGCTAGGGACGGGCAACTCCAACTTGTACGCTGCCAGCCCCACATGAGCCACCACTCTAAATGGCCCATAAAATTTGGCAGACAGCTTGTGATGAGAGCTACTCGCCACCGACAACTAACGGTTAGGCCTCACCTTTAAGAACACCCGATCTCCAATCTCAAAATTAACTTCACGGTGGTGACGATTGGCCTCCCGAACCATCCTCTCCCTTGCGCGCTCCAAGTTAGCTCGCAGACGTGCCAACATCACGTCATGACTCTCGAGCAGCTGAGCACGGACGCCACCTTACACTCGCCCGGGAGGTACTGTCTGATCGAGGAAGGAGGCCGTCCGTATACAATCCATAGATACATCTTCCCAAACCGTCTCCGGAATGGACAGTGGCTGCAGCAAACCAACCGGCGACAAGGCTCCATAATTGGCTTTCTGGCAAACCAAACATTGCGCCACATATTCGCTCACTGCTTTAAACATGCCCCTCCAATACACGCTAGCAGCTAAACACCGATATGTTCGTAAGGCTCCAGCATGACCGCCCATAGGAGTGTCATGGAATTCGCGGAGTAACTTCGGAATCCACTCAGAGTTGGAGGCTAGCACGATCCTCCCCTTATAAAACTGTCTTCCCCCGCGCAGATCAAATCCCACTCGACTACCATGATTCTCCCGGAGTTCCCTCACCACTCCTTGGCTCCTGTTTATTTCTCATTATTCTTGATGCTTTTACATAGACCCAATCCCATTATTTAAATAGTACTACCTATCAAGCCACAAAAGGAAAGTTTCAATCCCACAAATATAAGATAGAATAATAATTAATCAAGATGATTGAGCCCATCAATCAAGATGATTAAGATAATCAATCAAGATGATTGAGCCAATCAATCAAGATGATTAGAATGATCACGATCACGCATTGCCGGCTGGCCGACGCCGCCGGTAAACCAGCAGCGGTCTGGATGGCGACTCGTCCACGTTTACCGCTCCCCGCTCCACATCAGACACACATTGCTCCATGACCCACTCCTTTTTTTAAATTAGGCCTAGCAACAACCTAGCATACAACAAGATGCAAATTTGGATCTCCCTCAGGGCTCAATCCCATCCCCACAAGAAATCCTACATAACTTTCTTGTAAGAGTTGCATCCCCTTCAGAATTTTAGGAAGAGGTGCATAATACAACAGAATCGCATTCATTACAGATGAAATAAAGCCTCTCTCTCCCATTCTAAATAAATATCCTTCCTTTAAGCTGCAAGCCTTAGCCACAACCAGAAAATACTTCCTATAAACGAGTTACTGATCAGAAGTTCTCTACGAAGTTTTAGTTCTTCCAGGAAGCATTAGATTAATACATGACAATAGAAGTTACTAAATGTAGTGCCTAATATAATCCAAAATTCATCATCATATAACAAAGCATCATATAATTGTTGAATCAACCGACAAAATACTAATCAAGACTTATTGAGGTTCAAACAAAAACAGTACCTCATCCTCCTGGAGCTGTTGATTGATGATCAGCAGCTCCTCCGAAATCTCAGGCTCTTCAGCACTCAATCTGACCTCCTTTAATCTCTCAAGTACCTCATCCTCGTCAACACCATCATTCGATCTGATCCCTTCAACTTTTAGATTGTCCTCTTGGCTCTCAGCCCTTAACCCCTGAATCTCACAACTATCACAAGAAACAGTCAATGGTGCGTCCAAACCACCATCAGAGCCCTCCTCTTTTCCATCAGTATTCAATTCAGAGGTATGAGCGCCACTAGATTCCGCCACTTCTTTCTGAGAATTGAGCGTAAGTCGAGATTTCCCCCGTGAGTTCTTGGGTACCCACATGAAATCGGAGAGGTTTACAGGATGCTTTTGGTCGAGGGGCGTGGGTTCTGATGAGGAAGAGGGTAGTGGGGCTGGTGCAACAGTATCAACAATAGGTCTGAGAATCCAGTTTTCATCGAGTTGACGATGAGAGCGCGAGCTTCGGCCCCTTCTTGAACTCATGGCAGTCTGCTCTGCTGCAATTGCTCTTCAAGTATTTTTGTATATCATCGTCACAGTATAAATTGGGAGCAGAACAACTCAAATTAAAAAAGGATTTCTAAATTATATACTCGGTGTTCTACCTAAAAAATCTTAAAATTTTCAATTTTTATATTATATAGTAATTTATTCTATATTTATGGACAAATAAATAAATAATAAATTTAATAGGCAAAAGCTCCTGTGCACCCGGGCGCACGGAACACTTTCCGTGCGCCTTTAGAAATTTGTGCTAAATTGTATACCTTTTAGTATACAGATGTGTACCCTTTATTTTCTAAAGAAAAATCTGGGCGCACGAACAACACTCCGTGCGCCTTTAGAATTTTGTGTTAAATTGTATACCCTTTAGTATAAAAATGTGTACCCTTTATTTTCTAAAGAAAAAAAAATATTAATGAAAAGTGTATACCCTTTAGAACAAAATTGTGTACCTTTTAGTAATTAAAGTGTATACCCTTTAGACCAAATTAATGTACCCTTACCCATAATACAAAATTTCTAAAGGCGCACGAAATGTGTTCCGTGCGCCCGGGTGCACGCAAGCCTCACTCAATTTAATATACCGAAAGTTTTTTTTTCCTTAGTTTTGTCTTCAGAGTCTCTCACCAAAAATAAACTTACGTATCAAATCGTAGTTAATTTGGTTTAATTTAATTATTTGTTATTTACTTAATATGATTTAATTATTTAAAAATATTATATATACAAATCTACAACTAAAAATTAAATCTTTAAAAGTATTTGATACTTATGTTAAAAAAAAAAATATATATATATATATATATATATATATATATTATTTATTTAATTTGATTTAATTATTTTAAAATATAATTTGTACAAATATAAAATACTCCTTCTGTCCACTGTCAATCTATCAATTTTACCATTTTGGTTCATCCTTAATCTATCCATTTTTCTTTTTGGACTATGGGACCCACACCCTACACTGATACAAATAAAATATGGGACTCACACCCCCACTAATACAACTACCTACTACACATAAAATAATAATACTCCTTAATCCACATGCAAAAAGCAAATTGATACATTGCGAATGGACGGAGTGAGTAAAAGATAAATTTTTAAAATATTTGATATTTATCTCCATTCCAAATTCTCCCCACGTTTACTATTTGCACACATATTAATTAAGGCAAACCCTTTGTAAACAGGTTCACAGTGTAAACTATATGATCCCACTTTCAATTATATTTTCCCTATGTATTATTAGGATTTAAATTAAAGGGGGACACAAGATTTAAACCCGGTTCACAGGAGACTAACTCATTAATAAAAGTTACTATTTTTTAACTTACTTTTGGGATAGTTTGATATTTTTATGTAATAATAAATAAATGATAAAGTATGTTTGGTGTTAAAAAGGTGATGACAATTTGAAATTAAAGAATGTTAGAGGGATATTAGTTAATTGTTTTTTCTACTTATGAAAGTGTAAAGTTGAAGTTGAGACGGACAAGACAGAAAGTATGAAGTTGAAATTGGGATGGAGAGTATATACTTTTATTATATTTATCTATTTGATTTAAGTTAAAGGGCAGACTATTCGCACCCTCAAAATGACTAAACGTACCCCAAACCCCAAAAATATCTAAATTAAATTATCATGAATTAATAAGACATAATTACCTTATGAAATTTAGGCTAATACTACTGTGCACCTTGGTGCACCTCACGATACAGTGCACCAACTTTCATAAATGAATATATTTATGAACAAAAATATACTCCCTCCATCCTGTTTCAATGTTTACGTTTCTATTTTGTGCGTCTCATTTTAATATTTATGTTTTCCTTTTTGGAATATGGGACCCACCTAAAACAATTAATATATCATCCAACACTAATACACCTACCTACTTTACATTAAATATTATATTTTTCCACCCACTGTCTATTAAAATATTATACTTCTTAATCAACGTGCAAAAAGCAAACGTAAACATTGAAACGGGACGGAAGGAGTATACAATTATAAACAAAAATATATACAATTTGTTTGTTAGTTTTTTAATAAATAATTGAGTGTAAAAAAGTATACAACTATTAAAAAATATGTATACACTATTGAATAAAATGTTATACACATATGGATGCTAGTTTTTTTAATGAAAATTGAGTGTGAAAAAAATATACAATTATTAAGAAACATGTATACAAAATAGAATAACATGTATACAAAATAAAATAAAAAGTTATACATATATGAGTGCACCTTTGCACCCGGGTGCACCTAACATCAACTCTGAAATTTATATATGTTCGTTTGCAACAACCGAACAAAAACAGAATTCATCTATCTAATTTGTTCGATTGCAACAACCGAACAGAAACAGAAATGTGTCACAATTCTAAAAGACTTAAACAACTATGATACAAGATTTAAAATGTCGTAAAATATTTTTTTAAATAAATATACATATAAGGGAGTCCACAATCTTTATTGAAATTGGAAAATACACATTGGGATAAGCCCAAATTTAGTTATCTTGAGAAATACATTTGTTCTTAGTCGCATTTCTAGTAAAATATTTTAGAGTAAGAGACTTTATCGTTGTTGTACACGTGTGACCAAGCAATAAAATTTATAAGTATGTCGTTCCAAGGGAAAGTAAACTCATGGTTATATCCAGATTTGTCATTGATTTATGCTTTGTAAGAGTGACAAGATTGAATGTTTGGTATTTAGACTACTTATTATTATAATCAATTAACTAAGAATTCAACTAACAACTAAATGTATCAAATATCGAACAAGTGATAAGATGAATGGAATATGGATATAATTCACTTAAGAAGAGAGTAAGGCTAATCATACTCATGGTTAAGAATCTAGCTAGATATGCATAACTCTTGATAGTGAACTTCATTAATTGTGGTCTAAAAGCAATCACGTTTTTACCCCTAATTCCTATGGCCAAGGCAATTAGGTTCTCGACTCTTTGACAAGTCTAAATCTTCTAGGATTGTTCTTAATCTTAATTCCCTTAAGGTACTATGATCATAAGTATGGTTCTTTTCACTCAATTTCTTAAGTGTCTCCCTATGAATGTTCTAAGCATAAGAAGGGTATGGTTTACCCCCCTTACACTAACATGCATGCTCATCTTAACATATGATTCATTTAAACACCTAATCATAATATTGGAATGGTCATCCTAACACTATGAATAGAGAATTTAATCACACAAGTATTGAAATGAAACATGATTCATTAATCATAAAAGGAAGTCCAAAATTAACTCAATTCAACATCTCAAATCCTACATATCTAGCATTCTTCTCAATCAATCATATGATTAGCCCTACTATAGGACTAGCCACTACACATTGTGTTTAGATTAATACATTCAAAGGCTTGCTCCATTTGAGCCAAAATAAGAAGAAAATCAACAATTGGAAAGTAGATTGGTTTCCCTTTTGTGGAGATAACCTTCCTTCTCTCCAAAATGCTAACTTCTTCAATCTGATGCTTTCCTCTTCTTAAAGTGGTCGAAGGATGGATTGATGGATGGACCCTTGAAGATCAAGTTGATTGGTTGGATGAATTGAAGGGTGGAAGAAATGAATCGGATGGAGTTGTGTAAAATGATAGTGAGAAAGTGTATGTGTTGATCTCCAAAATAACTGTCAAATGAGGCTCTCCCTTTAATTTTCACATCAATTGTGCATTTATACCCCTTGGGAACCTTATAGAAACTTCTAGATTTTTTTACTTTTTCCTGCTTTTTACCCAGTTCGACTCGAGTAACCAACTCGAGCTCTCGCCTATCAAGTCGAGTTGTGTGACTCTGCAAACTAGATAATTTTTCAAACCTAGCTCGACTCGAGTTGCAAGTCGAGTTGGGGCTTGCAACTCGAGTTGGCTCTCTGGACACTTTCTCTGCTATGCACGACCTACGGCTCGACTTGTCCTGACCCAGTTCAACTCGAGTTGGGTAACTCGAGTTGTTGCCTGTTAACTCATGTTAGCTCGATCAGAAATTGAAATTTTTACGGTCCTCAACTCGACTCGAGTTGCAAGTCGAGTTGGACCTTGCAATTCGAGTTGGGTCACTGCATGCATGCTGACCTTGCTCGACTCACAGCTCGACTCGAGTTGCAAGTGTTATATGTTGAGTCTTTCAACGAGCTGCTGAGGTTGACTATTTATAGACTACAATAGGGACCAGGAGGAGAAATTAGGGTTTGGGCCTCCCATTGGCTTAAGCATCCAAGTTTAGCCCAAAACTTATACTTAAGTCCAATAATAATAAATAATTCCACTAAAGAAATATTATTGCATTGCTACCCTAATCCCAAATTACGTTTATGGGCTCCTTCTTATTATGAGCTCGTTAATCTCCCTGTATTTAAGATTCAATGCCCATTAATTAATTAAGTTACTGACAACTGCATTAATTAATATATTTACCGAGAGTAGTACCACTCAACCTTATTACTATGTCGGAATAAATCCACCTACAGGGTGTATATGATAATCATTATGAGCTCCTCAAGGGGACATCATCAACCAATTCCATTAGGACACGGATTCCTTCTACAATAAACAGCACACCATAGAGACAATATCATCTCCCGACTCACCAAGCATATTGATTTAATAATTAAATCTAACCCATTGATGAATCAAGAAAATAAACATTGGCCTACGTGTCGAGGTTATTGTATAGTAATTAAGAGTACAAACATCCATAATAACAGAGATCAACTTATATTATATAGTTAGTATAAACCGAACGATCTCAATAGTGGTCCTATTCAATACACAGAAAATGCACTAGTGTAATTTTATAGTCAATACAGACTAATGCTAAATCACACTACAACCATACCGATAGATAGTCCCATTCTATCTCAGTTGTGAATATCTGTTTATACTTTATGAGGAGCCAATAATATGATCTTCCGTGTGACGCCGCACACCACATTATCTACAGTATAAAGTAAATGGACTTTTGCAACAATTCATAAATAATTATGCAAAACTCTGATCACATGATTCTCATTTCAAATAAATTGTTTAAACATTGTTCATGCAAAAAGCTAGACTATTAGTAAATAATCCAACAGATGAATTCTTGATCAATGATCCCCTCATTTTTCTCCTGCTAAAGCTCTTCTTTTATACTTGTAAACTCTACTTACGGGCCTTGGATGGGCTTTTTGAGCGATCACACGCACTGAAGGTGTAAAAATATAAATTTGGTAAGTATCCGTATATCAGTTCGACCAAAAAGATTGGTCGAACTCGCCCAGGCAGGTCGAACTCCAAGTCAAACTCACCTATAACTCGACCTCAGATCCCGGATTCGACCAGAGTCCTGGTCGAACCGGATACTTTCTGGTCGAATTGGTACTGTTTCTTTTTATGCTTCGAGTTCGACCACGGTTCGACCAAGTGGTTTGGTCGAACTCGCCTCCTTCTTGGTCGAACATCACTTTTTCGCACTCAGTTAGACTAGCAGTGCTGGTCGAACTCCCTCCTTCTTGGTCGAATCCGACCCCTGCTTGGTCGAATCTCATGGCTGCTTCTTTCTCTTTCCAGATCCGATCACTTCCAACTCGTTTTCCTTCAAAAATTAACTCAAATAGCCTTATAGACACCTGACTCATGACTTTCCATCATGTATACCGATTCACATCGATTATAACCATTTATCATACCATAAGTACATGAATTCGAGCTCGAAACTAGTGAATTTACACACTCATCAAGAGGCACGGAGCCTCAAAGCCAACTTTTGGGCCCTTCTATGCCGGTTCTACTTCCAAAGGAGCTTCGGGCTTCAAAAAGAAAAGGAATTGGAAGAAGGGCAAGAAGGGTAAACGAACTGATGGTTAGAAGCATGACAACAACCTAGCGACCAAAACTGATGAACAGAAGAAAAAGAAGCATAACAAAAAGAATAAGAAGGATAAGAGCAAAATGCCATGTTTCAATTGTGGAAAGCTTGGTCACTTTGCACGTGAATGCCCTGAGCCAGGAGGGGCAAGGTAGATTCATCTTACTCTGTCTCGTATGAAATTAATGTCTCAAGTATTGTCTTGTTAACTGATTCTTATCCATTGTGGATTATAGACTCAGGAGCAACGGACCATGTGACGAGAGACAGGGGAGCTTTTGTAGATTTCTGTCGTGTTCCAAAGGGGACTAGGTGGATATATGTGGGAAACAATGCTTGAGTCGAAGTCAAAGGACTTGGGACTTGCAAACTAGACATTGACAATAGTCGGGCCTACATTCTACATGATGTTCTCTATGCTCCAAAAATCACGCGGAATCTTATCTCTGTTTCAGTTTTACTTAATTTGAGTTATGATGTATTATTTACAAGAAATATTGTGGTAATTAGCATTGATGGTACTTGTTATGCATCTGGACATATGAATGATGGCTTTATGATTTTAGATTGTAATAGAATGACTTTTAGGTATTATGATGACTATTTATATTTACTAAATGCTTGTTCTTCTAGTAATGCAAATGTGAATGATAATATTTGGCATGCTAGATTGGGTCATATTGGGCAAGATAGGATGAATAGACTTGTAAAAGAAGGACTGTTGAGTCTTTCTTCAAAAGTTGAATTATCCAAATGCGAACATTGTCTTGCTGGTAAAATGACTAGAAAACCTATTGGTAAAGCCATTAGAGCTGAATCTCCATTAATCCATTCCGATATATATGGTCCTGTAAATGTGAGAGCACGACATGGAGCTCACTATTTCATTACGTTTATTGATGATTATTCACATTTTGGTTATGTCTATTTGATATCTCATAAGTCTAAAGCATTGGATTATTTTAAACGATTCTTGAATGAAGTTGAAAATCAAAAGGATAAATCTATCAAAATTTTAAGAACTGATAGAGGACATGAATATCTATCAGAATATTTCAAGGAATTTTGTAATGAAAAGGGTATAATCCGATAATTAACCATTCCTTATACTCCTCAACAAAATGGTGTTGCTGAAAGAAGGAATAGAACTTTGTTGGAAATGGTGAGATCCATGATGGCACAAGCTAATCTATCGATCTCTTTTTGGGGAGATGTGTTGCTTACGGCAGCTTATGTGCTTCATCGTGTGCCTTCCAAATCAGTTGCTTCAACTCCATACGAACTCTGGATGGGTAGAAAACCTGACTTAAGTAATCTTAGAGCTTGGGGATCAACAACTTACGTACATGATTCATCGAGTCAGTATGGAAAGTTGGGTCCCAAAGAAAAAGTGTATCTTCATAAGATATTGCGAACATTCTAAGGGTTACGTGTTCATAGGAGATCAGGATGGGAGTTTAACTGAGACAGAATCACGTAATGCTCATTTTTTGGAAAAGGAATTTCCTAGTAGAGGGGGCATCAGGGATGCTGAACCTATTTTCGAGATAGTAGAAAACTAATTCCTACAAGATCCAAGCGGGAGTAATAGTTTAGCTAATGATGTAGATCTTGATAGATATTTTGTCGATTGAGGATCAAGCGATTCCCAATGAGAGTATTTTATCTACAGAAGATCATCAACGGTTATCTCAAAAAAGTTCTAGGAAGCATGCGCCCAAAAGGCATTATGATATTGAAGGACACGCCTTCTTTGTTTTACCAGAAAATGGAGATGTTTCTCCTGTTGATGAGGAAGAGCCCAGAAATATTAATGAAGCTCTGACTTATCCGGCAAAGGAGAAATGGATGAAAACTATGAAAGAGGAGATGGAGTCTATGAAGACAAATCAAGTTGGGAACTTGTAGATCTTCTGAAGGGACGAAAGGCTATTGGGAATAAATGGATTCTCAAAATCAAAAGAAAGTTTGATGGCAATAGAGAGGTATAAGGCTCGCTTGGTGGCAAAAGGTTATACTCAACAAGAGGGTATAGACTACGAAGAAACCTTTTCACTTATAGTGAGGTTTGCCTCAATTCGTCTACTATTGGTTATAGTTGCTAGTATGGATTTAGAATTACACCAAATGGATGTTAAGACCGCATTTCTCAATGGAGAATTAGAGGAAGAAATCTACATGCAACAGCCTTTAGGATTTATTCTTCAAGGTCAAGAGGATAAAGTTTGTAGATTGAAGAAGTCGATCTACGGACTCAAACAATCCTCTAGACAGTGGTATTTGAGGTTTCACAATACGATTATCTCATATAACTTCGTTATGATAGATGAAGACCACTGTATTTACGTTAAACAACCCATTGGTAGTTTTGTGATTCTATCCTTGTATGTGGATGACATACTGCTAGCAGGTAATAGCAAAGAGTATCTTGAAACCATAAAAAGGTGGTTATCTTCAAACTTCGAATTGAAAGATATGGGTGAGGCAGAATACATACTTGGTGTGAAGATCCATAGGGATCGTTCAAAGAAGTTATTGGGTTTGTCTCAAGAGACTTACATCAAGAACTTTTAGAACGCTTCAAGATGAAAACTTGCAAGCCCGTAGATACTCCCATAGTAAAAGGTGAATCATTGAGTCAACAAATATGTCCCAAGGCTCAAGATGAAATTAATGAAATGTCTAAAGTGCCATATGCCAATGCGATTGGAAGTCTTATATACGCAATGCTGTGTACAAGACCAGACATTTGCTATGACGTTGATCTGGTTAGCAGGTATCAATCTAATCCGAGGAAGAAGCATTGGATGGCTGTTAAAA
Source organism: Pogostemon cablin (assembly GCA_023678885.1). Taxonomy (NCBI): domain Eukaryota; kingdom Viridiplantae; phylum Streptophyta; class Magnoliopsida; order Lamiales; family Lamiaceae; genus Pogostemon; species Pogostemon cablin. The sequence continues at coordinate 36,588,375 of CM042951.1, forward strand.
GAATTTTCAGATACATGAAAAGGACTGCAGATTATTCTCTTTGTTATTAAGGGAATAACAATACACTGAATAGGTATTCAGACGCTGACTGGAGTGGATATTTAGATGAACGTAAATCAACTTCTGGTTATGTCTTCTTGCTCAACAATGGAGCAATCTCATGGTATAGCAAGAAACAGACTTGCATTGCATTGTCCACAATGGAAGCCGAGTTTGTGGCATGTGCGTCTGCAGTTCAAGAGTCTATCTGGTTGAGAAGATTCATGAAACACTTGGAGGTCTTAAACACTTTAGTGGGAGTTGTTTTAGTCAATTGTGATAATCAAGCGGCTATTGTTTACACAAAAGACCCCAAATATCATAGAAAGACTAAACACATTGATACTAAATTCAACTTTGTTAGAGATATTATAGAAAAGAAGAAAGTGATTCTTAAATACATTTCTACTCGTTTAATGTTAGCAGATCCTTTTACCAAATCGATTCCCAGGGATGTTTTTATAGGACATGTAAAAGGATTAGGTTTGTGAAGGATTTAAAATGATGTATTGAATATGTTTATGTATGTTAATGGAATGGTTAACGGCTTAACTATATGTATATGATTTATAAATTATATGTGATGGTTCATATATAATAGTATGTCAGTAAGTTATGATTGACTCTCTCATACGAGCAATCACCTCTGGCTAAGTGGGAGCGTAGAGATAAGATTTCGATAATTAATATAATCGAGATAGATTTATCCACGAATCTAATCCAACTTATTGTAAAGCTAAATCGATGGAGATCCTATACGTTAGAGGAAGGATATCAGGATCAAGTGTATGGGACACACTTGAACTTTGATTTACACGATGTCTAAATTAAATAAAATACGACATACGCTTTCTTGGAAGGAAGTTAAAGACATTGTGACGTGTGTTTTAGAAAAATGACATGTGCTAAGTTGACCCAACAGGATTGAGAAATTATCCCTATTTTCTCAAAGTATGAGTCCTTATCTATTTGTTACCCTTACGACTTTCTACTATATTCTAAATCTTCACTTTAGTGTTGCTACTTTAGCATGTTACCAAAAGGGATATGATTAATAACGGTAATGCGGTACATGTCTAGGAAAGTAACTACAGTGGGAGACTGTAGATAATTAGTGAGATGGGAAGAACATCTTAATTTAACCTAAACTATTGTAATTCATTGACTAGTCAATCAAGTAGGGTCTTGATTATGAATACATATTTTTGCAAAAGAGTTGAATATACTTTGACAAATTCAGGGATTGAATAGAGATATGTCAACTTATGTTGAATGTCCAAGAGTTCTGGGGTATAGCGAGCTTGTTGAGTTTCTATGATAAGCTGGTTGAGTTGATATATATCTCTTACAAGTGTATAGCAATTAAAATCATATCTCGTGTGTCACACGATGTATTAATCTGGACAAGAATATGATTCATGGAGAAAATGAATCAGGAGAATTTTTTGATTTCATATGTAAGTGTGAGATGTAAATAATAATTAATATTATTTATTCATTTATTTCCACCTATGAAATTATGTGGCGCTGCATGCAAGAGGGAGTTAAAGTAAGTCCTACAGTTTCCTTTCCGTTTCCTTATTTTTGATTTGGATAAAGGAAATTGCACGTACATCGATACGAATGCATAACAGTTCTGAGTATTCTCTCTCGTTGTTTTTTTCTCCAGTATTATTCATCCATTCTTAATACAAATTCGTGGCGATTAATCCTTCAACCCAATGTTGTATTGAAGATTTGATCCAGGGATACGCTAGTGAGTATCAATCGGTTCGTACGGTTCTTCACCTTCTTCTGCTACAACACAATCCTACGGTGAGAGGTATAAGATTCCTCTCTATGCATATGTTAGGGCTTGTGTTTTAGGATCGTTAGTAATCCCACAGCAGTCGTGGTGTGTCTCTTCAATCTCTGCCTCTTTCTCTCATGGGAGACTTTTTTTTTATACAAAATTTTAAGTTAAAAATTAATACCAACAATTTTGTTAAAAAGTTATCAAATCTACTAAAGTTATATTTTTTTTTAACTCTATTGCCCTTGGATAAAATCCTTATACCCTCCAACTCCTAAACCCCTCTTCCTCCACCAAGCTGTCGTCAGCCGCCGGACCGCTAGCGCCGGTAGTCGGAGACTCACCGGACTGCCGGCCCTCCGCCGAAGACCTGTTGGACCGCCGCCGCCCCTCCGCCGGACTGCTGCTGCAGCTTGATGTTCGTCGGTGATCGGCGGGCGGACATCGTCGATCACCGGAGCCGCCGTTGCCGGAAGGTCGCCGGAGCCGCTGATGCATGGTGGTGGAAGTAGGGTAGATTGGGGGGTGTGTGGAATGAATAGGGTGAGTGGGGTGTGAGGGGTATAGTTGTCCAAATTTTTAGGAAATGGTAAAATTGATAATGTTTGAATGAAAATGTTGGTATTAAAAGTGAAAAAACCAAAATGGGTATTTTTCACCAATAGCACTTCTCTCATTATCACTATATCTTTGCACTGACTTCTCTCTTGTCGATATGAAGCAAGTGACGAAATTGTGACTCCAATTACTGTTTTATAAATGCGAAAGGATGCGAAGTACACACTGTTGCGGATGTTGCTTATTATACTCCTAAAATATATCTAATTATCACTAAAGTGTCGATGGACTCCTAAAATATTTATGTTGTTGGTATTGATAATTGATTGGTTAGAGTTGTATAGTTTTGTTATTGGCACATTAATATATCTTTATAAAACCTACACACATCACTATACACTTGCCTACTATAAATTAGTATTATGTATCTCTTCTCTTCTCATGACACATTATATATTATATTCATAAAAAAGAAACAATCTCTTTCAATGGATGGAAATAGTATTTTTTTAATTTTTGATAAGAGATTTTCAATAACTTGAGCAATGCCGGTGAGGGCATGAGGCAAACATATAGCAACATTTATGCATGCATACATGAATGATAGTTATTATTTCTAACAAACGTGATAATAAAACATATTCCAACAATGACAATCTCTCAGATAAATACAAGTATGGGTAGCAACCATTTGTTGAGAGGAAAAATACAAAAAAGAAAAAAAAAAGAATTGTAGTAAGAAGTTAGTGTTGAAGCTGCCTTTGTAGGTTGATCAACTTATAATAAGCCCCTTCTTTGTTTTCCACAAGGCTAGAATGAGTCCCCTGCTCTATGATCTTCCCATCTTGCAACACAGATATCTGATGTGCATTCTTTATCGTCGACAGCCGATGCGCCACCACCACGCTCGTCCGGTTCTTCATCAGCCTGTCTAGAGCTTGCTGAACGACACGTTCCGACTCTACGTCCAGCGCGCTAGTTGCTTCATCCAACAGCAGGATCGAGGGGTTCTTTAGAATAGCCCTTGCAATGGCTACTCTTTGCTTCTGCCCGCCCGACAGCTGAACCCCTCGTTCCCCGACCTTCGTTGAGTACCCCTCCGGAAGGCCACTGATGAAGCTATGAGCATTCGCAAGCTTCGCTGCTTCGATTATTTCAGCTTCCGTAGCTCCCTCTTTTCCATAGAGGATGTTGTCGTAGATTGTGGTGGCAAACAGTGCTGGTTCTTGCTGAACAAGCCCTATGTGCTTCCTTACAGATTTCAGCCTAAGTTTCTTCAAATCTTTCCCTGCATTATTATTACAACTATAAGATCAATCATCATTTAGTTCTAGTGAATAAAGTAGTAAATGCTACTGATCATGAATGAATCACCATCAACCAAAACTTTTCCAGAAGTAGGATCATAGAATCTGAGGATGAGTGAAATAACAGAGCTTTTCCCTGATCCACTTTGGCCCACTAAAGCAATGCTGCTTCCAGCATCCACTTTGAGATTGAAGTCCTTGAAGATCAACACATTAGGCCTGGATGGGTAGCTGAACTCGACGTCCTTGAGCTCGATTCTGCCTTCGACCTTCGTAATGTCTTCTCCGATGTCATTCAAGATTTCGCTCCTTCGGTCCAGTACCTGAAACACCGATGCCACCATCTGGTTTCCCTTGAGCAGATCGGGCGCCATTGCGAGTGTCTCCCCCATGGCTAAGGCCGTCACGATCAATACCATGAATGACTTCATAACTGATTTGAACCCGGAAAGCCCCTTCTCCATCAGAGTAGAGCCATACCTTATGATTAGGACAGCCAGTGACATTACTTAGTATTCATGGGAATGGGATCAAGCACTAAATTAATGTTGTACTAAAGCTACATACCATAATGCAAGACCATAGGATGAAAATATGAAGAACTGAGAGATTCCATAGAATATCCCGGCGGCCTGGCCGCGCCTGAACGAACTTTTGGCCGGCTCAGCAAGCTCTCTGGAGTAGAGGTCCAGCACCTTTTGCTCGGAGCAGAATGCAGCCACGGTGCGGATGTTGCTGACAGCCTCTCCGGCGAGCATGTTCGCCTTGAGATATGCTTTGTTCAAGTCTACACCGTAGCCCTTCATGAAGAGTTTCTAAAGAAACATACAAATTAGAAGCTATGCATACACAGTTACTCCCTCCGTCCCAAAACAATTGACACATTTTTTTTGGGCACGGAGATTAAGGAGTATAATAATTTAATGTAAAGTAAAGTGAGAGAAATAATATTTAATGTGTAGTGGGTAGTTGTATTAGTGGTGAGTGTGATGTGTGTGTGGGTCCATGTAAATAAATAAATTGATTTCGTGTGGGTCCCATATCCTTAAAAAGGAAATATGTCAATTGTTGTGGGACAACCCAAAAAGGAAAGTGTGTCAATATCTTTGGGACGGAGGGAGTATGTTTTATATTTAGGTGGAGGGTGTAGGCAGGAGTACCTCACTGATATGGCCACTGATAATCAACGGATAGGTAGCGATGACGACAAGAGTGAGCCTCCAGTTCAAGATGAAGGCAATGATAAACGAGGTGACGACGAGGCCTACATTCTGTAATAGAATGGTTGAACGATCGACCACTACCGTTCGCAACAGAGTGGCCTCACTCTCTAGCTGTGATGCAAGCATAGAGCTGGTGTTGTTCACATCATCAAACCATCCTATCTCGTTTCTCAACATAGCTACAATGTTAAAGAAATGATATGATGTTTCAGCTTTGAATTAAGTTACACAAATAAAAAAGGAGTGGAGAGGAGATGGTACCATTGAACATCTTCTCTCTAACACGAAGTGTAAGCCGTTCTCCCATGATCCCAAAACTGAGATGAGCAATGGCATGGACAATGACAGTGATGACAGCGCCACCGGTGAATAGAAAAGCAATCTTTTTAACTTCTCTACGTGTGGTATCCCAGTCCATGTAGTAGGATACAAGAGCCTGAGTGACGCCAAGCGCGAAAAGAGGCATCTGTGCACCGGCAATAAACGCGCAAATTGTGCCGGAAACACCATAAAACCAATCAGGCCTCACCAAGGAATACAGCCTTCTTGAAGAGATATGCACTGGCTTCAACATCTCACCTCCATCACCTCCAAATCTGCTCACCGATCTCTCCGAACGGAAACTTGCACCTAGACTTCTTGAAGTCATACGGGATAGTTCCCGTGAAAACCTGATGCTACCTTCGCGAGAGTACCTAACGCTGCACTCAACAAAGAAACAAAAGCAAGCACTTTAATGTTGAATAGAGAATTAAGAAGCATTCGTTAAGCTAATTTTCTTGTATGATACCTGAGAGGTCGCCCCATTCCTGGTCCATGAGACGGCAACCGATGCAGGGAAGCTGCTTCCTGTAGTTGGACAAGTGAAGCATAGGCACTAGTAGGCCTTGAGATGAGTTCCTCATGGCTTCCGGTTTCGACTATGCAACCATGTTGCACAACAGCTATCACATCAGCATTTCTAATGGTGGAGAGACGATGAGCAACTATTACAGTTGTTCTCCCCACCATTACGCGGTCGAGAGCCTCCTGCACGCTTTTCTCCGACTCTGCATCCAGTGCACTTGTAGCTTCGTCCAGCAGCAAGATTGAGGGGTTTTTCACTATTGCACGTGATATTGCAATTCTTTGCTTCTGTCCACCCGATAGCTGTATCCCTCTCTCCCCCACCTACACAAACACATTGAACTCTTCTAATCTATCTGACATAAAAAAAGAGTTTCTTAGAAATAACAAGAGCTAGGTAGAACCTGAGTTTCAAATCTCTCTGGGAGGTTGCTGATAAAATTGATGGCCTCAGAAAGCTTGGCAGCACGAGTGATCTCTTCCATGGTGGCATCATTCTTGCCGTAGAGAATATTATCCCTGATGGTGGTGGCAAACAGAGCTGGCTCCTGATTTACCAAACCTATCTGCTGCCTCAGCCACTTGAGATCAAGTGTCCTGATATCAGCTCCATCCAGGAGTATTTGGCCGGATGAGGGATCATAGAAGCGTTCTATAAGAGATATAACCGTGCTCTTCCCCGATCCACTCCCTCCGACGAGTGCCACAATCTTCCCGGGAGGAATGTCCAGGCAGAGCTTGTTGAAAATCAAGACATCAGGGCGGGAGGGGTAGCTGAAATTGACGTTCTTGAACTGGATGTGCCCTTCCACTCTACTCAGTTTCCTGCCACCGTTGGAGCTGGATTGTACGGCCGTGTTCCTCTCGATCATCTCAAAAATGGGGTACGCAGCAGCCTTGGCTCGAATGAAAGCAGTGATGTCAGGTGCAGCCTGGCCGAGCGAGCTGGAAGATAAACGAGAGAGAAATGAATGGTACGAATAGAATATATGTATGTATGTATGAGACAGAGAACTAACAGGCCAGCAATAACAACGTTGAGCATGGTGGTAAAGGACTCTCCGCCATTGGCAATTTGCTTATGAACGACAATGCTGGTGAACCACACGAGCAGCGCCCACGACAGGAAGAGAACACAATGCAGGGTTCCGAGGCCGAGCCCCTTGGCCAGCCCTGCCTTCCTCCCATACTTGTAAGTCTCCAACAGGGAGCTTGTGTATGATTTCACTGCCTTCTCTTCTCCCACAAATGCTTGTACGGTCCTCACGTTCCCAATCACCTGTCGAACCAATATTTATTTGTTTAATACTTAATCAACTCACTCTAACCAAAATGTATTGGAGTAATCACCTCTTCCGCGATCTCTCCGGCCTTGACATAGGATTTGCGGACTCGGGCAATGAGGCCAGTGGCAACGTAGGCATAAATGCCGCCGGCGAGGGCAATCAAAGGAACGATGGAAAGAGTCACCAAACTGATTTGCCATACTCTGATGAAACCAATAGCAAAACCTGCTACGAATCGGCTTATGTAATGCAAAAAATTCCCCACCTGCCCATTAATCATTCATTCCTTTATTATTTTCTCTTTTTTATAAAACAGAATTAGAATATGATATTAGATATTTATCATAGGTTATAATCAATGTCTCACGTGTGTAAAAATTTAATAGACATTAATTAAGCTATACTAAGTTTTGAAATACGAATGAAATACCATAGTGGAATATATGAGATCCGACCACATTGAACTCCTCACTTTTCCTTTCACATTCATTAAGCTATGTTTTTTAATTTAAAAATTAATAAATAATACTGTATGTTTGTTTTCGTTTCGGATTCCTTATTCTAAATAGTGTTTCATTTGCTGTTCTAAGAGTTTGAATAATTGACACATCAATCTTTTTCCCTTTACGTGGATTTGAAAATAATGACATGTCAATCATCTAAATCATTAGAACATCATATGAAAGTGAAACACCTGTTGGGATAGTTAACCCAATTGGTTTGTTTTGGATTTGATGTAAGAGAGGTGAGAGGAGAAAAAGAGGAGAAATAAGGGTATTGAGAGATTAATTGAAATATTACTTCATTGGACAGTTTGCCGGGAAAACTGAGATTTATGGGGTAGCATTTTGGCATTTTGTGGTGTTATTCGGGTCGGGCGCTCTATAGCCGGTTCACCACGTGATAATCATAACACTTAAACATGATTTATAATGCCAATAATTCAGGTGAAACGGTTGAAGGCTGTATACAGCTATCACCTCATTTATTATTTTCTTTTTAACTTTAGCATTTATTTTTTTGAATTATATTTAAAAATGAAAGTATTCCATTGAAATTATAATGGTACACTTTTTAAAAAAAAAAAATAATTACAATTTCTTTTAAATTAATATTAAATTTTAACGTTAAATATTAAATTTTATAAGCAAAATAGATCATAAAATTAAAAAAAAAAAAAAAAAACTCTATAAATGAAACGGTTTTCTAAACCATCATTCTTGTACAAATGGTTTCGCCCGCTCCAAACACCGAACTCCGGCATAATACCATCATTCTTGTTCGTATATATACCCGCATTCAGTTGATATAGAATCGTTATATGTATGAATTTTTTTTTCTTCTAATTTTTTCTTATGACTTATTTTGTTCTTAGGATTTTATATTTATCCTGAATCATTTAATTAATTCTAAGGATATAATTTTATAAAATAGAGGTGGGACTATAAGTGTTCACATAAAATCGTTTCATGTTATACTCGTGATTTATAGTCGATTTTACTTCTGATCCATGGGGTCATGTCTTATTTTAAAACCTAGAGTTTAGTCTTCATCCTTCGGAGCTAATTCTAATTAAAAATCTAATCGTAATTTCATTTTTATAACTCAAGCAAAACTATATTCTTATAGTTTATGGCTATTTTATCCTTTATTTTATGGTTTACCATAATGGCATAATTTTAATTTAGAATATAATTAACTTTTAAGAGCTTGTCATTTGAATATGTTGCATGGTATATTATGATTTTATTGAAATTAGTGTTTAGTACATAAAGAAAAATGATTTTGAACAATAAACTATTTATAAATAAAAAATATTTACTTATCTCACTAAAAATATAAAAAATCACAAAATATATAAAATTTGATTAGAGTTATATACTCTCTCCGCCCCTGATTACACCTCTCCTTTTGTAAAATACAAAAGAAGGATGCAAATCTAAAATAAGATGAAGGGAGTATTGTTTAGAAGAATTATAGTTCAATTAAAATTTACTTAGTAATTAATGAATAATGTTTTAGCTAGAGTATAGAGAACTCCAGCGTAAGTAATAATTTGTCACTTTATTATAGTGAGTTTTATGTATGTATATTATTACACAAACATAATATCCTCATGACTCTGTAATAGAGTTCATATTTTCAAAAATCTTACCTAACACACGTAATTATACTTTATAATTTATTTATGATTTAAAAAGATTAAATTACCTAAAAATCAATTAAATTAATAAAAAAATAATTTATCTTAAACCTTTAGATTCATGAATCAGTGCAATTTAATCAGGACAGAATGGGTATAGATTTACAAAATAATAATTTAATGAGTCAATGCATTGTGTCTTTAAATAATATATGTAAGTATTAAAAAAAAGGATAAAGAAGGAATGTTTTCCTGTGGACGGGAGATTGTGAATGGTTTCTAAGAATATAAAAGTAGAACAGTAGGAAAGAAGAATAAAAATTGGAACTTGTGTAAAATAGAGAAGAAAAAAAAAAGAGTTAAATATCATAAAATAAAAGAAATAAGAATATCACTATTTATTTATTATAACTAATATCAATTTCTCTAATATCAGAAAACACCAGTAATTGCATGTTGAATTTTTAAAAAGAAAAAGAAAAAAAAAACAAAAAGAAAAGAAAAGAAAAAAGAGTGATGAGAAGAAATAAAGTGTAACCAAACGAAATAAATGCAAAGTAACTAACATATGCATGCAATTACTATGCACTGCCAAACCTACTTCTCAGAAATTAAAGATCATGACAACTCCTTCTAAACCAACCAACATCTCAATTTAATCAAACCCTCATTAATATTCACATTGAAAAAAAAATAAAATAAGATATATATAGAGTTTTGATAACAGCCAAATGGTAGTTTATACAAGAATATTTGACATATATTTGAATGAAATTAATCTGATAATAGAAAATACTTTAAATCAATGAGTTACACTCTAGGCATGTATATTATGATTTCAAAAATAAGAAACATAAAATTGGATTCTGTGTCATTTAAAAAGTGTCATTTATACATACTTTTCAGTTTGCTGCACGCTAGAAAAATATGGGTTTTGTCCCTTTGGGGACAAACTCACATAGTAAAATATTTGTGTACCTTTGTTTCTTGTTACAACTAGGGTGAATATTATATGGGTCAAATATTTTTAACTACCCAAACTTAGTAATAAATTTTAAAATACCCCTAAATGATAGAAAATATTTCTGACTCGATTTAAAAGTTTTAATCGAATCATGAATATGTACAATTGAGTAATAAAATTAAATACGTACAATCAAATCATATAATTTAACAGAGTCAATAATTGAGTTAAAGGATAATTTTATAAAATTGGGCATTTTAACCAGTAGCCTTAAAAATAGGGTAATAAAGAAAAATCTAAAAAAAAAACACTGTTATTCATTTCTTGTATTATAGATAAAAATATATTTTTACTCGTGAGAGAATAATGGTGTAGTATTAAAAATATAAATTGGAATTAAAAATTAGGTCATAAGGAGGAGTCAAAATTTTGTTTAAGACAACAATTAACCCCTAGTCTTCCCCACCTATATCAAATATCAATCAATCCTTTTGGGAATCCAAACTAAATAGACAAGGACACTAGACATGATTTGTGAAAACCAAAGTCAATTTTGTAGCCAACCTAATAAAGACATGGACTAACTATAATTTAATTAAATTATGATAATACTATTTCCATAATAATCTAATTAATTAAAAAAAGAGAAAAAATGAAGGAGGTAATAACCTTACCTTTTCAGAAATGGCATCCTGGACAACAATGATGTCAGTGGTAATAGCAGAAATGACTTGGCCAGTGGAGGCTTCAGTGTCAAACAAGCTAATGTCTTGATTCAGCATTGATCTCAGGTATGCCATTCTCATCTTTGTTGCCTGTCTCTCCCCACTATACATCCAACAAGCCACCTCTACCCACACATCATCAACACAAACCATTATCAAAACATGTAATATTCAAGAATTAACTTAATCAAATTTCCAACACTACTCTTATTTAATTACCTATCCATGATGAGAACATAATCACTATGCTCAGATACACAAAATCCAAAGAATACTGCAATAAAAAGAAAACAAATGAATTTGAGTATTGTTGAACACACGGTGTACCCCACCATTAGAAGCCCCTACCACCCTTGCACTGGGGACCTCAAGTGGCTTATAGAGAGGGCGTACTGTTAGACTGCGCTTACAAGGGGCCAAATCCATGTCAAAACAAGATTCGAACCCCACCCTGTAACTGCCAGCTCAGTTGGAAGGCATTTTCACCCTCTCTTCTACCACTTGAGCTATGTCCCGGTGCATGTTGAACTACATAAGCAAGCAAGAAAGAAAGAGGGACCTTTGCAACTTTATGAGAAGCTTGTTTGGGGAAGAGATAGGCCAAGCCAATGATGTCAATCATCTTCCCAAAGAAAATGAAGAAGACAGGAACAGAAGCACCATGCACACAGGCACCCAAGGATCCCCAAAACATTAGCACATAATCAAACCCATCTGCAAATGAGAACAGCTTCCCCATCCCCACTTTCTTGGCTGCTTCTTTCTTCTCTTTCTCACTCTCTCTCTTCTTCCCATCCTCTTCATCTTCCTGCCACGAAGGGTTGCCTCTTTGCTCACTCATTGTCACTCCTTTTCTTAGCGTGGATCAAATCATGGCAGAGAAGTAGAGAAGAATGAGGATTTTCAGCAGTGTATATATGAACAAGAATTATGGTTTTAATTTTGATGAGGATTTTTCTGGGGTAGGGTAGGGTAGGGTGGGGTGGGGATATATAAGCATTTATTTTTCAAAGAGAGAATTTAAGTATAGCACAGCAAACTGGTTTGGCGGTGTTAATTGAATGGATTGGAAGGAGATATGTATATTTTGTGCCGCTAACATAATTGCGTCATTTTCGTATATCATCTTTTGTGTCACATGTTATAGAACTAGCATGTGAGAGGGGAAAGAAATTCAATCATTATCCTCTAGGTTTAAATTTTCTTTTTTACGGTATACTTTCCCCTCTCTCCTACGTGTCATCCAACAACAGTGTGGTACGAGAGATGATGCACCAAAATAATATAGAGAATTCGGATCGGTTTTGTGTATATACGTACATGTACAAGCTGTTGGAAGTGTGAGAATTTATGATACAACTACTTCCCACCATTATGGTCAGAAACTTGACTCAAAGGAGGGTCTCTTTCACAAAATTTACATTTTCATACAACCACCAAAGGAATAACAATTTAATGACTACTACTCCATCAAATTATTTTTCTAATTATTAATTACTCATTATTCCGTTTTTTAAATCTAATTGTATCTTTATTACAGCTCCCACATCTACTTTTCAAATTACACATTAATGCAATCGTGAATAATTGGTGAGGCGAAACTTTTATCACTAATTTGATCAATTTATGCATAATGTTGTCTTTATATTTATTTCAGTACTAAAAAGTCTACCATTATTAAGAAATGATTAAGAAACGACCCTAAGCCAGTACTTAGTACTGTTATGTGATTAATATAATACGACACGATTAATCTTATACGCATTATAAACAATGATGTAGCCACGTGAGGTCAAGAGACTCACTGGACATCTTAAAATCTTTTAAGAAAAAATAATTATGCATACATATGTAAGAATATGTATATAAAATAATCTTATTTATTAGATATATTTATACGTATAGAAAAGTATAAAATCACACTAAAACTTGCGTTCTCCCAAATTCAATGATTTTCGAAAGTTATACTCTTTAGTATTAAATTATGTACCCTTCAATATAAATATGTATATCCTTGATTTTATGGGAAAAAAATTAGTTTTTTAAATATAATATTTAACTATTCATATTCCAGTCTACCTTTCAATAAAAAAATAAAAAAGGTGTATATCCTTTAAAATAAAATATTGTCTCTTTATATACTTTGTGCATCCCAAAATATAAGAGAAAAACTAAAATCATGCTATTAGATTTTACAAATATAATAGATTTTGTGTGTGAATCCAAAAAAAAAACATTTAAATAGACACACAAATATGTATGGAATATATTTAATTTATGTCACCTATAATTTAAATTGATTTATATTGAGTGTGAAAATCAACATGTATTTATTATTAGAAAATAGGGGTATATTTGTTATTAGTTAATGTAGATTTTAAAGACAAATTTTTAAAAATTGAAGAATTAGAAAATGAAATAAAGGATAATGTGTGTAAGTTTTTTTATTTTTTTTTTTTATGACAGGTTTTATAATACACCAAATCAATATATAAAATGTGAAGGATGATATATGTAAAAGATTATTAAATTATTTGAGGAAATATATGAGAGTTGAGAGAAAAATAATATATTAATTAAAAAGAAAGAAGGTATATAGAAGATACATGAATTAGAGACTAACATGCTTTTATCCATAATTTACTCATCAGCTTCTATGTATTCTATCTGCTACACGTATAAAATTTTAGGTATATGTTGTTGCAGTAGTTTTTAAAATCTTAGTTTTAAAAATCCTAACTCTGTTGTTATAATCAAAAATCACAGCAACGATTAAGGTCAGACCAGTTTAATAAAAAAAAAATTAAAAATCATATATTTCGAACTATATTTTGTAATATTATATAAATCATAATTCATAAAAAAATTAACCAACATCTTGGTGCTTCTATCAAATTCCCAACTACGTACTAAGACGAGGTACTAGTATAGTTCATGTACAAATACACAGTTGTGCTTCATCGCTTCTCCAAAGAGCATGTTTCTCTCCAGTTCATTGTCCTGAAGAGGTAAAAGATTCGTTCCCGATGCTCCTAATTCAGTCCCGATGAGAATGGAACCTGAGTCAAGTACTTTTGGGATTCCCTATTGTTGGGTTTGCCCAATTATTTGGTTCAATTGGAGAGCATGCCTTTAAATTTTGAGGGGAGTTCTTGGCGACATCTCGATATATTGATTAACATCTTGTGCTTCTATCAAATTCCCAACTACGTACTAAGACGAGGTACTAGTATAGTTCATGTACAAATACACAGTTGTGCTTCATCGCTTCCCCAAAGAGCTTGTTTCTCTCAACTTCTTTGTCCTGAAGAGGTAAAAGATTCATTCCCGATGCTCCTAATTCGTTCCCGATGAGAATGGAACCTGAGTCAGGTACTTTTGGGATTCCCTATTGTTGGGTTTGCCCAATTAGTTGGTTCAATTGGAGAGCTTGCCTTTAAATTTTGAGGAGGAGTTCTTGGCGACATCTCGATATATTGATTAACATCTTGTGCTTCTATCAAATTCCCAACTACATACTAAGACGAGGTACTAGTATAGTTCATGTATAAATACACAGTTGTGCTTCATTGCTTCCCCGAAGAGCTTGTTTCTCTCCAGTTCTTTGTCCTGAAGAGGTAAAAGATTCGTTCCCGATGGGAATCGAACACCCATCCTTCCCCTTTCTCCAAGTCTCTTTAAAACTCCCCTTCTCATTCGATTTTGTTCCCGATGAGAATCGAACACCCATACTTCCCCTTTCTCCAAATCTCTTTATAACTCCTCTCCTAATTCGTTCCCGATGGGAATCGAACCTGAGTCAGGTACTTTAGTGAGAAACCTATTGGTCAGGTGAGCTAGCCAACTTGATTGATAGTATCTCCTTTCCACAACACCTATTTCATTTTTGTGTTCTAATTCACTTATTAGATATTTGTTAATATTTGTTATATAAAATCAATGCATAAATTACCGCTAATGTGTGATGAGTCTAAGAATTGCTAGAAAATAATATGGTCCATTTTTAGTTTGTTTTTTATATAATTAAAATTGTTTTTAGTGTTTAATTTATGTAATTCTTTAATTTTTATGGAGAATGGTTGTGTATTGAAAATTGCAGAATTGTGTTTAAAATGAGTTTCTACAGTCAATTATGAAGGCATGAGAAGAAACATGGTTCAAATCGAAGTTAAAATAAAATAAAAAAAACGGTCAAAAACAACAAATGTGTGTATGCTGAAATTTTCAGCAGGTAAAGGTGCGGCCCAATTTACTGATGAAGGCTAATTACCTAAGCCCAACAACTAAACTGAATAAAATTAAAGGCCCATTTCAAATTAAAGGCCATTTCTTGAGTTGTGAAGCCTAACAACAAAATGATTAAAGAGTGGCCCAATTCTCTTGGTATTTCGAATCTGGCCCAATGGATTAATTCCAGCGCCATGACTCATGAGATCAATTATATTGTTGCGTCAATGGAGCCCACGAAAAAAATCAATTAAATTGGACAAGATCAATAAGTGAGGGGAATACAAATAAAAGTTGAGGCTGTGAGTATGGTTGGGGAAATATACCGAAATTTCGGTATACCTCCCTTACAATATCAAAAATATCGAATTTATCAAAATTTTAGGTATGCCAAAATTTTTGATAAGGTATAATACTGTATTGAAAATTTTGGTATGATAACGGTATATAAATTGTCGATACAGTGATATTTCGGTATATACCGAAATATCGTAAAATATTCAAAAAAATTTTTAATACGATACAGTATACCATACATATATATAATATATGCAATTATAATTATTATTTTTATATTATAATTTTTTAATTAAATTATAATCATTATATATAATTATAATTATTATAATCCTAATAAATATATTTTTATATATTTAAAATATCTTTAAAAATTTTTAATTGTGTATGCGGTATCATCACATTCGTTCTCAAATTGCTGAAGCGGGATATAGTTAATACTCTTACAATTTAATATGTTTATGTTAATATTAAGATTTGAATTATACTGTTTTACACTATTATTTAATTTTGTCATTTGTGGATTATCGTATTTTTTTTATCTATTAGGATTTATTTTATTTTTATCTTTCATTTTTTTATATAATTTTTAATTAGATATATCGAGTTATAGATGCATAATGGTATACTAAACTATCTATATAAGACGGTATATACCGATATTTTAAGTATGATATGGTATACGGAAATATCGGTAAGTAACCGGTATACTATTTCTTAGACCGAAATATCGATATACTGAATTTTAGTATATCAAAAGTTTAGGTAAGATAATTGTATGATTTTTTTATACCAAAATTTTCGGTACGATATTTGGTATGACAAAAAATTTCCAATACAGTGAGTAGGGGAGTCGATAGAGGCAACATTCTCATTTCATCTCCCCCAATTCACCTCTCTTCTTCAATTCTCAAAATTTCATCTATCATGTATTACATCAATTTAAGGGGAGAAGTTATTTTATTTTATAATTTTTTTTAGTTTAATCATGACATTTTGTAAGATATTTTTTATTTTATTTTGCTTAAAATTACGATAAACTAATCTCTTTTATGGATTAATTCAACAATTTGAGTTGGATAATTTAGCTTTTATACAAGGTTAAAACTTGCGTGTTCTTAGGGACATCGTGCCCCAAAATCCCGAATTTTTCTGAAGTTACATGATTTAGTATTAAATGATATACTCTTTAATATACGAACGTGTACTCTATTTCTTGAAAAAAAAATAGTATTTTAATCAAACATTTATGTTATTCATATTTCAGCCGATTTCTCAATGAAACAATTGTACTCTTATTAATTAATGTATATACTCTTTAGAATAAAATGTTATACTTATACACGCTTTGTGCACCCGGGAACACAAGAGACCAACTCTTTATACAATTAAATTTTTATGTTAATTGACATTGTGTTATTTCTATCATTAATGTTAACCAGGTTTATGGTGTGTATCGGGTTTACGTGTAAATCATGTTATCTTCTTTTAATTTAAATTCTAGTAATACATAGAGCATAATAGGATTGGAGTGACGAACACATGGTTTACAACGTGAATCCGATATACACAAATGTTTGCCATTTTATTTAGATTTATTTATATTATGAAATCTAAAATAATAATATCAAAAGCTGGATCAACCCGCATTACCCATCAAAATGGTGATTTGTAGAGAGTTGGGTACACATAATAGTTTATCCCTTTAACTTGGGTTCTTCAACGTGGAATTGATGCTTGTGACTCCCACCCGCCCCCCTTAAACAAAAAATAAAGGCAAAGACTTGTGAAACCATCTCACAAACACGTGACTTTCGTAAAATGAATAAAAAGTGATAATGTTTATAATAAAAAGTGATAATTAATTATTGAAAAATAATAATATTATTTCATTAACAATTTATAGTATAAATAAAATAATAAATTAATAAAAAGTAATAATATTTTAAAATAAAAATAATAACATCTTTAATAAAAAGTGACAATTAATAAAAAGAAAAAAAAGCACAAAATGGCCTCACAAATAAAGGATCTCACGCAAGACTTCCCGAAAATAAATACGAAGGTTCCATTTATAATAAACACTTTTTTTATGGATTAATTACAAAAAAATCCTTATTTTTTCGTCGATTTCAAATTAATCCAAACGTTTAGATATTTACAAATAAGTCCATCACTTTAACATGTAATTGCATTTGTCAGATTTTGACTGACATTGACCGGCCAAAAGCTGACATGGAAAATAAAATTAAAAAGAAAAACTTTTTTCCATGTGTATTCTCTATCCCCCAATGTTCTTTCTATTTGACTCCACGTAATCATGTTTCCTCGAAAGACCAAGCCAAATTCAGGTGGTGTATCAACACGATGTCATCGTTTTCACAAAACAATGGATTGAAATAGTTCTCATCATGTACCAGAACATCCTCCATATTCAAAACTGTATTAGAAAGCAAATTGAAATGGTAATTACTTCAAAGCTACCACTGCAAAATAATTATAAGATTTTCATAGAATAATTGCCAATCAAATTAAACATGAAATCATTGAATGAAGTTGGGGATCCGAAGACTACTCCGCTTCCGACGACCTAATCAGATTAAAAAAATCCCGACAACCCGTTCACATTCAGCGTCCGCGCCACCCGGTCCAACCTGCCGCCCAAGCCATCATAGAACGAACTGCATCAAATTCTTGACGTTGTTCACGCGAAGAACACTCGGAGAACCTCCGGGAACTCACCCAACCAGGCGAGCGACTGCTGCACAGGAGGATCTTCACCAAGTAGCCGAAGTCGTACGCGCTGTGGAACCTAACCCAGCAGATGGCATCGTTGCAGACCATGCTGGATCTCATCCTCAGCTCGGCGAACCGGGCGATTTGATGTCGGCGACTGATTCTTCTCGAAATCGATGCGTGGGCCCTCAGTAGCTCAATCGAGTCAGGGCGTGGGAGTCACGCGCGTCGTCAAAGTCGGAGAAATTGAACTGCCAGATGAAGTGGTAGGCGATGCACAGATCCGAAAGATTTCCTGAGGCGCTGGAGAGCGTGATACGGAGCCGATTCAAGCTCTTGTAATGGCCGGAGGGGGAGGGCCTCCGACAATGGGTTAGCTTGAAGATGACACTGGGAAACTTGGTATGTTTCCATGGATATAAAGAAATCACGATCGTCGAGGTCGGAAATGTGTTGGAATTTGGGTTCAAGGTTGTGGGACCAAACTTCTGGGATCTCAAAAGGCTGGAATTGTGGGAAGCCATGGCAGGTGGAGAGGAAAGTGGAGTTAGAGATGATGGAGGTTGCGTTGAATTGTATCCAAGGTTTTATTTTTTAATAATTATATTTCACATGTCATTTGAGGAATTTAATTATTTTATAATTTTATTTTCCACATCATTTGTTCGGGTAGGGGTTGCTGACCGGAGGTTCTAAATGCAATATTAGTTTAAAATCAGATACTTATTTGTAAATATCTAAAAGTTTGGACTAATTTGCAATCGGCGAAAAGACTTGGACTTTTCATGTAATTAACCCCTTTTTTATTGCAAATCTAAGAAATTTATATAGAAGTATAGAAAGTTAAGACAAAAATACATGATTAATTTTGATATCAAGAGTATAAGTAAAGAAATTTAAAGGTGCCCAATTTAAAAAATATCCTTCTCTCGAGGAAGCTCAATAGGCTATTCAAAAACCACCTCCCCATTCTCCTTGGGTCAAGCCACCATCTCGGTGGAGGTGCGAAGGATCTCAGCACTGCACAGGTGGCATATATAGGATGGAATGCAGTGCACTACCAACCATTAGTTTTTTCCTTCCGAACACCACAAACAGCCTAAGAGCCTTCAGGTTGTTGTCCCCCTGCTTCTTCTCTCCTTTCAGAGCTCGATTCTGCTTTACTTTGACCAGAGCTCGATTCTTCTTTACTTTCAGAAGCATCGGCATTCCTTTCGCTGAACTTCAAGCGAACTGGTCTTCCTAACAATTCCTGCACCGAGTGCGTTGACATGATAATGCAATTTGAGACTTGGGAAATGAAGACTCAAGCAGTGGTGCAAAATTGCTTTGATTGTCTCATGTCGAAAGTAATATGGTAGAGCTAGCTATAAGTCAAAATTTCTTCCCCAAAGCGATGATAATTATTGCAGTAGGCATTTCTTAACTACTGGTTTTGCTATCCGCATATAGGAATATGCGAGCATAACTGACCACAATTTACACAGCTTTAAAAGAGAATGAATTTCAACAACAGAAGCTAAGCTGTTTCACTTTTGTAAAAATAATTATAAAATGCATATAAAAGTTATCATCTATGATGGAGGTACTGGAATTTCACAACAAACTAAGTAGTCTGCATGAATGAACATTTCTTCGAGCTAACAAGAAAGAAGTCATATCTCTGATTTCCAATGAAAACACAGAAAAATATTTGCAACAAAAGCAGACATGTTCAATTGGGAATCTTAGAATCAGTATGACTTATGGCACAGAAACTTCTACAGATAAAGTATTTAATAGTAGTTAAGATGCTGAAAGATTTACTGGGATAAATGAATAAAAAGACTTGAGAAGAAATACGAACGAGATTATCAGAAGAGCAATGGTGCATTACCTTCCCGTCAAATACAGATATTGCAGATTCTGCTTCCTCTTTTGTTGCAAAAGATACAAATCCATATCCAGCTGAGTTTCCTGAAGGGCCACCAAATACGACTCTAGCTGAAACGGGATTGAAGTTGGGTAAGAAAAAATCTCGCAGATTATTGGATCTCACTTTCCATGCAAGATTGGAAATGTAAAGCTTATGGTTGGTTTCTCTTGATGGAGGAGCTGCCGCAACAGTACGAGCAGGTTTCTTGAATCTCTTAGCAAACTGTACTCTGATAATCCGGCCAACTACTTCCTGCAAAAAATATGGTGTAAAAGAATAATAATCAAGAAATAAAAGCCTTCCATACGAACTAGAAAAAGCACAACTTTAAATTTTTATATTTTTGAGCTGCAAACCGGTAAACAACCACATCTTTGGGCGAGCATTATCATGACAGGTATAATGAACCAATGTAAAGATCCACACCTTTGATCCATTTATTCTCTGCATCCGTAATGTATTACACATTCGAATCCTTGCATCGCTATGTGAACACTTTTGTTAAAAGGAACAATGGAAGTGGTTACTTGAAGTATTATTTTGACGTTACAAGAGAATGAATACACGATTCAGTTGAACAATATATGTTCATATACACAATTCTGTCGATACTATTTATTTATTTAAACAACACGTGTTCGAATACACCATTCTGTCAATACTGCTATAAACAAGATGTGCTTCCCATGAACTCTACAAGAAAAAAAAAATGTTTTCTGCCTCGACTGTTCCATTACAGTCACTACAATCTATCTATAGTTTAACAACCAATAAATTAAGGTAAACTGTTTTTGTTATTGAACTGCAGGATGCCAATTTAGTGCTTCAATTAAGTATTAATTATCCAAACTCATAAGAATGCAATGTAAAAACATGGGACCATTTGGTTTAAACAATGAACAAAAAGTGAATTAAGGAAAGACAAATAACATCAGGATGATCTGGTTTGGCTTAATGGCAACCCAATTATCTAACAATATCCCACATTAACTTCACCCGAAAAAATCTATGTTATGCTAATTCATAGCTCATGGACATGACATGGTTGAAGACAGAAATTGAACTAGTTCCACTACTTCATATGCCAATCAGGATATATCATCATAAATACAGTCTCAGACCAACTGTAATCAGGATAAATCATCATAAAAACAGTTCAATGCCCTGTCTTTCACTAATACACTTCCATTCTTTTGATCCTAAACAGTCCCTTCCAACTTTAATATAACATCAAATTGTCTACTAAGCCAAGAGAGCATAATCATATTTTGGTCTCAACATGTGCAGAGTATTGTGGATTGCACACAAGTTGTCCAAACATTTTCATTCAGTAGAAAGACTAAACTTCCTCACACAATGAGCCAAATGCAACTTCAACCAGTCAAATACGTCTAATTCAAGAATAGGAACTGGAAAATTCATTACTGATTTGACACCTAAACATTAGCAATCATCCAGAATAAAATAATTCACAGTCCAGAATAGAAAAATATATCAAAATTGAAGAATTCAAGAATCTAAAAGAACTTACATATGAGTCAAATTTCTCAATTGCAACCTGAGCTTCTTCACCCGAAGCCATTGTCACAAATGCAAACCCTCTATTCTTCCCATCTTTCTGCTTTATAATCTTACAAACCCCACAAGAAAAAAGTAAATATACAAATTAAATAACAAACCCACTCCATTTTTTCTTAAAAGTAATGTCTCTCTCACCTCAACGTCTGCAACAGAGCCACATTCACTAAACAAATTCTTGATGTCAGCAACAGAGAAGGACCAGGGCAAGTTGAGCACAAACAGCTTTCTTCTTTTGTCAGCATTTGGAGAGATTTCAACATGTTCTTGTACAGTGAGGCTCTCCACAGCTGAATGCAATTCAAAGACTGGTTTTTTGGCGGGTGGGTAAGTGGGGGAAAGAAGAGTAGAATTCAGAAGAGGGGGAGAAATGGAGATGCCAAATCTTATTGAAGATAAGGATTGGTTGAAGGAATGAAGCCTACATGGAGAAACTGAAGAAGGATAATTGGATTTGGAGAAGAAGAGGGAGGATGAGGCCTCCAAAGCCATTTTGGTTACCTGGATGAAACTTAACTGCACTCAAGTTGAAAACAGATATCATAGGAGTATCATACTTTTTATGCCCCTCCAGAAATACTCATTTTGATATCTCCATCCCCAAATTAAATAAGGGCAAAATTATGTTGCAGTTGGCTCCCATAAATATTTTGAGGGTGTCAATTTCACCATCGGGTCGGATAACGCGCGGGTATTCGTGGTGATGGGCATAAATAGGGTAGACTTTATCGGTTTAATGGGTCGGACAATATCTGAATCCAATAAAAAAAATATGCGGGTAAAAGTAGGATACGAATTCTCTTTTTTATACCCGATTACTCTATTATATATATATATATATAATATATATATACACTATATATACATACTCCTCCGTCCCACACTAAGGGTAGTTTTTATTTTTTGGCACGTGGATTAAGGAGTATTATTATTTAATGTGTAGTGGGTAGTTGTATTAGTGGGAGTATGAGTCTCATATTTTAATTGTATTAGGGGGTGTGTGTGGATCTCATGTGTGTAAAAAAGGAAAGTGGACTCTTTGGGTGAGACGCCCAAAATGTAAAAAAGAGACTTCTTAGGTGGGACGGATGGAGTATATATTAGGGTTAATTGCTTGAAAAGTGTCAACCCTTTCGCCGATTGCGAATTAGTCCAAACTTTATATATTTGCGAATAAGTACCCGATTTTAAGTCCGTATTGCAACTCAAACTACCGGGCAGCAAGAGTCCTGCCCGGTCGCTGACATGTCGGATTTTATTTCACGTTACCCTCCACCTGTATAAAAATAAAAAATAAATAAAACCAAGCGATGTCGTTTCAATCTTACATGTTGCCACCTCTCACTAGGGAAAAGAAGAGTACGCCCCTTGCAAAAGATTGAAGAAAATCGTGTCATCGATCTAACCTATGCGTCCCCTGCTACTATGCCTGATGCTGATGCTGATCAGTCAAATGTTGCCTCTAATGTTGGCAACACTTCACTTTGCACTGAAACTCCTATCCAATCTGGAGAATTTGTTTCTGTTACAATTCATTACAGGTACATTGAAGAACAAACAGCTTCTCTTGTTCAACAAATTTCTCACTTAAGACTCTAAGCCAAAGCTCTAAGCAGACAAGCAGACATGTTGGAAGAAAGAAAAGCCTTTTGGACTGGAAGAAAACCTTTTGGACTGGACTCCTCTCCACCACCATATGGGGAGATGTTCCTGAGGCTGCTGCACCAACAAATGCTGTTGTTGAGAGCACAAGTTTATGGGGGCTTGAGTGTTAGCTATTGGATCGTTTGGCTCAGCATGATCCATTAGGAACTCAAGTAAACAATTACAGCGGAAGAAAAATAAAAGTTTACCTTTCTTCTGGTTTGATGTAGAGGATGAACAACAGTGAACCACCTCTCGATCTTCTGCTGTATGTCCCAAGTCGAATCCTGATGTTGTGTGGGTAACAATCTGCAAGATTCTCTCAATCTGCTTATCTCCTTTTCTCACGTCAAAAATGGCGTAGAGTGTCGGTTACCAAAAGTTGAGATGACTTATATATTGGGCTACAGCAGGGACCAGGAGGAGAAATTGGATTTGGCCTCAATTGGATTTAATTAACCAAACTTAGCCCAAAGCTTATAATTAAATTCAATAATAATAATATAGTCCACTAAAATATTATTACTGCGCTACCCATCCAATCCCAAAATTATGTTTTGGGCTCCTTCTTATTATGAGCCCGACAGTCTCCCCATGTTTAAGATATACAATGTCCATTAATTAATTAAGTTACTGACAACTCCATTAATTAATTTCTCATCCGAGAGTAGTACCACTCAACCTTATTATCATGCTGGAATTAATCCACTTGCAAGATTTACATGATAAACCTTATGAGCTCCTCAAGGGGACATCATCAACCTATGTCGGATATGGATTCCTTCTACAATCAACAACACACCATAGAAACAACACTACTTCCCAACTCATCGAGTTTGTTGATTTAATACATGTAAATCTCACCCATTGATGAATCAAAAAAATATATACTGCCTTACGTGTCGAGGTTAATGTATAGGGATTAAGAGCACAAACATCCATAATAACAGAGATCAAGTTCTTCTATATAGACAGTACAAGTCGAACGATCTCAAGTGGTCCTACTCAATACACACTAAGCACACTAATGTGATTCTATAGTCAAGACAAACTAATACCAAATCACACTACAACCATCCCGATAGATAGTCCCCGTCTATCTCGATTGTGAGCATCTATTTATACTTTATAAGAAAACCGATAATATGATCTTCCCGTGTTGTCGCACAACATATTATCTACAGTATAAAGTAAATGAACTTTTGCACAAACATATAAATAAATAATTTATAATATGCAAAACGTTTGATCATATGATTCTCATTTCAAATAAAATTATTTAAAATATTGTTCAATACAAAAGCTAGGCTTTAAGTATACAATCTAACATTGTGATCTAAGAGCACAAGTTCTGGGAGAGTTATGATCAAATATATCACTAATGAAGTTGAAGAACAAGTTGGAGGGGATGCAAACACTTAGGGAGAATTCACAAGTTTGCTGATTGAAAGATGGATGCTGATCTTATTAACTCTTTGAACTAATAACTGGCTATTTAAATTGATCTCTCTTTGAACTAATAACTGGCTATTTAAATTGATCTTTTTATGTTTTGCTGAACTTGTTATTATGTGTTTTGAAGCTCTAAACTTAAGGTGATTATGCAGTCTGTTTTAATTCTCTTTATTCATATTGCGACTCTGATTTTCTTAGTTACTTGTTTTCCATAGTAATCATTTTTAAACTACATTTGAACTAACATCTGATGAATTGAACTTGTTATCTTGCTAATTGTATTTTATCTTGCATCAAGTTGTGTGGTTACGGATATGTGTAATTTTAGAAGATTGTTGATGTGAGTGTTGAAGCCAGTGTCTTGACATCTGGAGTCACATCGATCTTCAATGATTTCTCTAATCACTAACATTGTTATGTGATCAGAATAGAAATCTCATGTACTTAGAGCCCTTTTATAGCTAGGTTATATGTAATTATGCTTGGATTTCATGGTTAAGCACCCTATATTGCGCGATATTTGTAAATATTTTGAGACTTGGTATTCTGGTGGAATTTGTTTGATTTAAACAGTAAAAATAGATTTTGGATACGAAAAGGAAGATATAGGAAAAAACAGAACTCAATTCGGAGTTAAAACGAGAAAGAACACTCAAAACAAGATTGCTGAAATTATGCACCAACTCAACCCCGGCGAGATGTCTAGTATCGAGCTCGACCAGTGTTCCGAACTCGACTCGAGTTTGAACAAAAATTCGTGAAATGAGTAAAAATTCTAGAATCTTCCCCAATTTGGATATTTAACTCCCTCCAACTGTTTAGAAAACCAGTTTTCATATTCTGAACGAAAACACACACTTTTCACCTCCATTTTCACACATTCCCCACTCCATTCTTTCATCCATTTATCAATCCTACCCATTTCTCCATCAATTTCACTTCCAAATTCATAAATTCTTCCATAATTCTTCCACCCATCAACTTTCTAAGAAGGAGAACAAGATTTGAAAAGGAATTGGCATGTTGAAGAAAGGATTCTCTCTAGTGACAAGGGAAGCAATTCATATTTAATTTGTTCTTTTTCTTAATTTTTGACATCAATGGAGTTGTATGACATGTAATAATGGATTCATGATGATATTGATAAGCTAGTCTCATTAGTGAGACTAGCAACATGATTGGCTAGGGAATTTAGATTTGTGAATTTGTTTTGGTGAATTGAAGGGATTATGTGTATTTTTTTTTAAATCATGAATGCTTATTTCTTAATTCATATTTTGATTTGTGTGGTGAATTTCTCATGTCATATTAGTTGGAGTGTGAACTCAATTGTATGCTATGGTTGTTAATTTCAATTCATCATGTGAGTTATTTCTAGAGACTAACAACATGATTGGCTAGAGAATTTAGATTTGTGAATTTGTAATGGTGAATTGAAGGGATTATGTGTAATTTTTTTTTTTTATCATGAATGCTTATTTCTTAATTCATACTTTGAGTTGTGTGGTTAATTTTCCATGTCATATTAGTTGGAATGTGAACTCAATTGTATGCTATGGTTGTTAATTTCAATTCTTCATGTGAGTTATTTCTATATAAATGTGACTTGAGTTTGTAAAGACCAATGCATGCTTAGAATCTCATGATAGGACATTAGTGAGGACTACTTGTGAAAGAGATTGATCTAGTAAGGGGAACCAATCCAATAGCTACAAGACCTTAGAAAGAGAACATAGGCAAACATTAATAGATAAAATTCTACGTGATAGTATCTCTAAATTGGTATATTAATAGCCGTAAGTACCTATAGAAATTGTGAGTATTGAAAACATTCTTAGAAGATTACCTTAGGTGTGAATGACCCTCTATGTAGTCTACATCCTAAGTATCTTGTGAAGGAGTTTAAGTGGAATTAGTGAGTGCCTTAGTGCCTTGATCTTTGATAATCATCATATCATGTTTGTAAGCCTAAACCTACCCTTAGCCATAGTGTTGTTAGTCTTGCTAGCTCCTTAGATTGATTTTTCACCCATTTTCACCCCACTTCTTATGATTGTTACATTTGCTTACTTGCATTTCATTTGTTACTTTTATCAGATTATTGTTAGATAACATCCATTCCTATATTGATAACTCTTATAAAGAATGATTGAGCATAAATCCGGATATACTTAGTGTCGACATCTCCTGTGGGTTCGATATTTTTATTATTTGGTCACCTATGCTACACACGATAGAGTATACTTACTTTAATCATTAAAAAAAATACCGATCATTATGTTGTTCAAATTGAGTTGTGTTTAATGTTATTTCAAATATGAGACAATTAATATTGACGTTGGTCAGAAGATCAAATGCATCAACATACCTGGAAGTTATGTAGTTTACCTTAAGTAGTGGGTAGTTATTACCTCACATATGGGTGGTTCTTACCTCTCCTAATAGACCACTCACCTGCTCAACTTGTGTAGCACATACCCGTGTATTTAAAGAGTTGCTGGATGGTAAAAAAAAAGGAGGAGAAATCTCCACTGCAATATACAGAAGCACTTTACTTAGATAAGTTCTATCATTAGGTTTCTGTTATAGTGTTTTCATTAGTGTTGTCACACCTCGTGCCACACTCAATGTGTAATGTTATCCGTACATTTTGTATGTACTGTACACAGCTAGTGGAAGTGCATACTTGAAGTACGCTTAGATCTAACAGTCTAAGTTTGCCATTTGGGAACTTGTTTGGATATTAGATCCGATTTTATATTTGAGAGTGAAAATTTCCAACATGAGAATTTGTTTTGTAATCACTACTCCAAGATAGTGTTATTTATGCTATGAGGCCGCCACAAACGAAAATTTGTGGAAAGATTGAGTAATCCATGTGTTTAAATTTTCTTTTGTTTCAAACTTGCTTATTCTGTACAAGTTTTTATTCTGATACAAGCTAGTGTTGTACGTAGTGTTGTGCACACTCTCCGTTTTCGTCAGTCCCACAATAAATTGCACCACCTAAAAAGGAAACATCACATCAATTTATAACCTCAAAATTTTTTCTTAATTATAAAATTTACCACTCATACCTAACACATATAACATATTTTATGATTTATTTATTACCTAAACCACATTATCCTTCAAAAGTCAATAAAGTTGGTTAGAAAGTAACTTTTCTTAAATTCCGTATCTACATTAACGGTGCAAGTTATTGTGGGACGGGTGAGTAATATTTTCCAAAATGTCATATTTAATTTTCCTTTTCTTTTAAGTTTACATGATTTTTGTTTCACCATTGATATTTGATATCGATATTTCCATTAATATATCCATAAATTTGAGGTATCAATGTCGATATTTTAAACCTTGTTCTCAAGTTAGTTTTATTATTTTGCAACTAAATGAAATTAAACAACCCATCCACAGAGAGAATACAAGTGCATTTGGCTCAATAGGAGAAGTGTCGGGAAGAGAACTTGAGCACAAATGATGTGCTCATCTACTCATACACTGAACCGACTCTTAATATAACCATTGAAGGGGTGAAGATAGACTAATGTTTAATCTTTCAAATTATTTTACTGTTTCTCAAAAGATTCTTATCTAAAGAAATAAAATAAGGGGGATAAATGACATTTTGCAGTTATTTGCTCAAGAAAAAAAATAAATAAAGGTGCACATAGAATTCTAAAACTTTGTTGACAGAAAGTGATAATTGTAAAACAAATATATTTCATGTTTAACTCTTATTGTTCATGAATTGTGACCAAGTGCTGATGAAAGCCAATGCCATTATTATTACTCACTATAGATATGCACAATCCACATTCATTACATGAAAATCTCCGACTCAAGAAAAAGAGGATCTTCGCTACATAATAATTCATGTATATCTCTCCATAAATTTTTCTCGTAATCTATCAACTAAAAAGCTACGAATGAAAACAAAAATATTTGAAAACAAGCACGAGAATCCTGATTATAGCTAAGTCTTTAATTTTCTCTTATGACTTTTCTCTTAAAAGGTTAGGCGAGGGAATCATTTTATAGCTTATTTAAATGCATGCAAGCGTAGCAAGTGAACCCATCAGTTCATTCATTTTCTTAAAATGTCACTCCATCGTGTCCAAGGTGCTAATTCTTCCTCATTCTATATCAGAAATTATTGTCTAAATATTTTTATTCATTAAATAAACCATTCAATCTTTTACACACGCTAATATGTAAGGAACAATATGGTAATAAACATTAAACGAATCATTTCATCTTTTACACATACAAACATAATAATTTTATGCAAGGAATAATATGGCAATAGGTGGAAGTTCAAAGAAAGTTGTGGCACATCCGTCGGAGAAGGTAAAGAAGATTTGGGCCCTGGTGGTGGATGATGATCCTCTAATTCGTAGAGTCCACGGGATGCAGTTAGCAAGGTATGGTTTGGAGATTCAAGCAGCAGAAAATGGGAGAGAAGCTGTTGATCTTTACCAAAGTGGAAAAAGGTTCGATCTTGTGTTGATGGACATGGATATGCCTGTCATGGATGGAGCAATGGTATAAATACCTTATACACAATCAGTGTAATTATACAAATACATGCGCATAATCATTTCTAATAAGACTTATATATTACAGGCAACTCAAATGCTGCGAGGAATGGGAGCGAATTGCATGATAGTAGGGGGTAACTAGTCGTGGTTTGGAAGTTCATGGAGGCTGGCTTAGATTTTTTTTGGGAAAAACATTTGAATGGTCAAGCTGTCATCTCTATCCTTAATGAGCTAGCTAAGAAATTACTCTAGACAGACATGATCGCCCTATGAAACTTATCCTCATGTTATTTCAACTAATTTTCCTTTCAATGTTGTTTTTGTCAAAATAAATAAATCTACAAAACAAGTCATGTTTATTGGTTCAATTGTCTTTTTTTTTATGCAACACGTTCGTCTTTGGCGTAAACTATAATTGGATTCATACACAATCAAATCTTGATAATGGCTTCAAACAAAACTCGAATAACGAAAACAATACATTGAAAAAAGGAAGAACTAAATCAGTTGATTCAATCAAGTTCAAAATTTTCTAAAATTGTAATCCATATAACACCAACACAATACTATAATTTACTTTTATTTTACGCTTAACATAACTTTAGTTACTTTTTTACAACAATTTATCTATTACTTCATTCGTCCTGTCCGAACGTTGACAATTGTTTTTTGCATGGTGATTAAGGAATACTCCCTCCGTCCCTCCTTAAGAGGACCATTTGCTTTTTGGCACGTAGATTAAGGAGTATTATTATTTAATGTGTAGTGGGTGGTTGTATTAGTAGGAGTGTGGGTCTCAACATTTAATTGTATTAGATGGGCCGTGAGGGTCCCATGTGTGTAAAAAAGGAAAGGAGACTTTTTGGGTGGGACGACCAAAATGAAAAAATTGCCCTCTTAACCTGGGACGGAGGGAGTATAATATTTTAATGTGTAGTGAGGTGAGAGGTATAATATTCTAATGTAATACATACTAGTTGTATTGGTATGGTGTGTGGACCTCATAAAGATATAATAATTTATTTGTGTAAGGTTTTATTTACTATAAATGAAAATGTAAACCTTATGATGAAATACTCAAAATAGAATTGCGTAAACATTATGGTGGAATGGAGGTAGTACTTTATACACCTAAAAAAAAATTTGTATTTCCACAAACGAAAATACATACGCAAATTATTGGAACTCAAGGATTATTATAATAGAATTATTTAAAATAAATTTTATTTAATACTCCTTCCATCCCAAGAATATATTCACACTTTCCATTTGTATATCCGGTTACCTAGTCCCTCACAATACATAAATATATTCCTAGGACGTAGGAAGTAATAAATTTGATAAAAATATATACATTAATTATTAAAAGTACATATTATATTATATTATATATATATATATATATATATATATATATATATATATATATTTATTTATTTATTTTTTGGCCCCTTTAGACTCTGGGCAATCGCTCCTCTAGACATGGCTCGGGGCCAGTCTTGCCCATTGAGTTATGAGAGGAGCCCAATAAATCCTAATTTAAGGCACTACAAATAGATGTTTTATTTTGAAGGAGTAGTTCCTCTTCTTCTCTTTTATGTGTTTTTGTTCAATACACAAAATATCTTGTCTAAAAATATTTTTCACACTTTTTTAGCTTCATTACTGTTATTCCTTTGTTGTTACCAAAGATGATCAATGAATACAAAGTTTTGAGCTTCATGAGTCAGGCCTAATTACTTATGTTTGGTTGAACCGATTATCTTTATTATTTTTATTCACACTCCTTTATTTTCGGTAGAAAATCAATCATCAATTCTTTGTTAAGGAAGTGTAAAAATATAGGAGTGATTGAGGAAATGTTATGCATTGATTTAGTCTTTAATTTACCTCAAGTAAAGGATTGTCTGAGAACGAGTTATTTCTCATAGAATAGAATAGGCAAAGATCATGTACATTACTCTGTATATATCTTTAATGTGAATATTTGCTTTCATAATGGATGAATATAAGATCCAATTTAAAATAAAATAAGTAGTTAATGGCGGTTGGTTTATCCTACTAGAATAGAACTGGCTAGAAACATCCAGGCTCAATTGAGTCTGAAATATATATTAGGCGTCAACTCACAAATATATGTAATTATTGAAACCAAAACCAATAATTATAGACAAAATATCCAACAATCCACTTGCAAATTCATACTTATAAACCAAAGAAACCAAAGAAAGATAACAGTGAAATAACCGAAAACAGGGAAAACTACCAAAATAATTAATTAAAATAATAATAATTAAAAAAATCCACACACGAATTCCAATTCTACATTTCCAGCGCGAAAGCAAATTGGACGATCAAAAACGAGTGTGGGAGGGGGACCACAAGCCAACCCCTCCACCAAGAAAACCACATTTAATTAATTAAATAAATTAAAATAGAGAGACGGCTTGACCTAACCCATTCCAAGAAAGCGGTCGACGACACCTGGACCCACTATCCATCCGACACGTGGCGTCCAATTTCTCGAGTTCTGACCGGCCTTCCCAATGGCGGCCGATCCTGAATAATCAATCACTCGACCCAGCGATAGTTGTGAACATGAATGAATACGAATGAATAATGGCAAATTAATCCAACATTAAAACTACTTGAGAGTATATCATTCCATTTATTGCCAATATTTGCTTTCCAACATACTATATGCACAACGACTACATTTCAGTTTAAGGAGCACAACTATGTAAGATAGCTATAATTATCATCACCCCAAATCACTACACAAAAACAAAAACCCTTCCCAGAATCACTATCTCAGATGGATGGATTCTTATGGACACTAAAACACCTTATCTTTCATTCTTTTACACATTTTTTCTTATTTTCCAATCCTACCCTTGTATACCTTCCACATTTTCTCCTCACTAACCTTAATTAATCTGCTTCTATACACAGTGAAAACAGAGAGAGCGTCAGTCCCCCCTCACTCTGTCTCCTCCTTTATACACCGGACTTCCTGATTTGCCCTCGCTATATTTCGATGGTCAGTCCTCCCATAGGGGCTCTATGGGGAATTCCCTTCCTGCGCTTCGCCGTTCGGAAGTTGACGGCGGTGGGTGGCGGCGTTGACGGAGTGAAGTTGTTGCTGTTGCGTCCGCCGTGGCTGCTGTTGCTGCTGCTGTACGAGTCCTCGGAGTCGGACGCCGTTAAGCCCTTCCTCTTCTCCGGCGACGCCTTGTTTCTCCGAGGGAAATTGCTGGAGGTTCCGACTATCTGAAAATCGAAGACGAAGATGAAGTCAAAACCCTAGAATGTGAATGGAGAATTAGCATTAGTGATGGTAATTAGTGTAATAATGGAGTACCTTGCAACCGAGAGAGCAAAATCGGAAGGAATCCAGGAGGCTCCGATCACACACTTCGCACGTGTTGGTGACGCCTTTTCCCGGCCTTGGCTGCGGCCTCTCATTCAAGAACACCACTTTAGCGCTGTTGATTATGTAGGTTTGAACGCAGCTGATATCCAGATACTTTTGAATTTCAGAGACTCTGATAACATCATGGTACGACGACCTCCGTATCTGAACGAATTAATCAAAAACCACGATCAATCAATCAGAAACCCACAACAGCTCAACAAATTACAAAAATCGAATCAATTACAATGAATTAAACCTGAATCACGCGGTGTTCCTTGTGGAGAGAGAGGCAGAGCGAACAGAGTGGCCCATTCATACAATCCAAACAGTACATATTGCATTCGCTCTTGTGCGAATCCGCGTGAATTCCACACTGGATGAAGAATTGCTCCTTCAACAGAGACTTCAGCCATGGAGGCCATCGATTGTTTTCCTCATCGGGTCCCTACAATCACACCGCAAAGTAATCAACCTTTTCTTCTTCAAAAAAAATGCCCACAGAAAAGGGGCAAAAAAAACACTGAAACATAAATAAAATTACCATAATCCTCCTTTTCATGGACTTAATTTCACGAACACCAGATTCTTGATTATCGATCGCCAGCTTTATTCTATGCGAATGCAGAAACGATCGATCAATTTCACCAATCCCTAGTGAGAGAGAGAGGAAGAGAGAGAGAAGGGTGTAGTTCGTGTAATGCGTGTTGTGTGTTTTGTGTATAGCCACAAGGGGAGGGAAAAGAAGGTGGCTGTGGAAAGTTTTATGCAAGTGGAGGCGGTGAGTGAGGGTTGGGTCCAGGGTGGGTTGGGGGGGTAGGGGGTGGTCGTTCTTATCCTCTAGAAAGTCATACGTAAACAAAGTCCGAACCTAGCTCCGAAGCTGAACCACAAGATACGTTGTGTGCAAGGAAACGACCTCCTTCTTTCCTTTTTCTTTATCCCAATATTAATATTTTAATTAATTATTAATTTTATTTAATTGTTGCCTTTCGTTTTCATGCGCTATATATTCCTGCTTTGGTCTTATCACACTTTTCACACACTATTTATCGATGCACAATTTCGTATTGACTTTGTTTCCACTCATAAATATGTGAAATTAATGCTGATTATCAAATTACTCCAATTACTTTACCAAGTCTTTCTTCTTCTTATTATTATTATTATTATTATTATTTTATTTTCTTTAATTCAGTTATATGTTAGTAGGAGTATTAATTAACATCTTCTTCATCATATTTGATATAACTGATAGTTGGCTCATTATTCTGATTCCATTCCTTACATTATTGGGTACCGTAGTGTTTCTTGGTTGTTGTAAACTACATTGTCCATCCATAATTTTTTATTTTCATTACAATTATTATGAACTAATTTTGGAGGAGGGGGTGGGGTGGATGGGGTGGGGTGGATGACGATACAGTTGAAGTCAACCAATGTGTTGCGTTTGGCTTGGGATGGAATTTATTGATGAATGATATAAATTAATATCCATTCATCCTTATCTTGTTAATCAACAAATTAGGTTTTATATTGGGTACTTATTTAGGGCTGTCGCTTTACCCGCATCCAACCTCATGGATAATCCGTTATCGGATTGGGGCAAACTAGACTACTTCTAGACATGCACAAATAAACCGGAACCGGCGGTTCGAATCGGGGAACCGTCGGTTTTAACCGGAACCGGAACCGCCGGTTCCGGAACCGGCCAAAAAAAACCGGAACCGGCTAAGGAAGGTTCGGTTTCGGTTCCTCATATTTGGGAAAAAAACCGGCGGTTCCGGTTCGAACCGCCAGTTTTTTATTTTTTTTTATTTTTTACGCTTAAAATCCAAAAAAAAAATTATTAAAACCGGAACCGGAACCGTCGGTTCCGGAACCGAAACCTTCGTACCCCGGTTCTATTTCAGTTCCCCCTATCTTGGAACCGGAATCGGCGGTTCCGAACCGAGGTGCATGTCTACTTCGGGTTGTGGGTAGAGTAATATTTTGATGAAGAATTAGAAAATTAAATTAATTATAGTACAGATATATTAAATATTAATGTAATATTATATTCTTTTGTTTATAGTAACAGCAGTAGATTTTGTTATTTCATATAAATAGTTGGTCATATAATTGCATTAGTGGAGTTGAATGGATTAATAGTTACTCAAGGAAAAGTGAAGAGAGTGGTGCTCTGGAAATTTAGAGATTTTCTCTCTCTAAGTTTTTGCTTTTTCTTTTGTTACTTGGTCTTCTAATCGATAATATCTCGTCGGACGGCGGAGGTTGGTGGTGGTGGAGGTCGCCGGCAGTCATTTTCCGGCCACTTCCGTCAGGGTTTTTCGTGAGTTTTTCTTGTCTTTGAAGGCTTGCATGTCCTTCGATCCTTTGCTTGATGGGGAAGAAGACTAAGGATTCTTCATCTTCAAAGGGAGGGAAGGCTAATCGTGTTATCGGAGAGTCTTTTAAGTCGACAAAGGAGGTTCATGCAATCAATGCTAAGAATCATGTACTCATTATGGAGGAGAACCTTAAATCTAATGAGATCTCTAATGTTGTTGCTTCTAAGAAATCTTCGAAGGATCCTTGTGTGATGAATGAGGTGGTAGATGAGGGTGCACTTGTCAGTAAGAATCTCCTAGAGGCGTTGCATGAAGTTCCATCTTTGGTGGGAGCTTTAGATGATTCTTCGAGGAAGGATGTGGAGGTGATGACTGTGAATGATTATGTGCCGAAAGCTCCTTTGAATGGTGAGAGGGCTCCCAAGCATGGTGGACAAAGGAGTTCTGGTTCGGCAAAGGCTTCTACCAAGGTACGTAAGCCTTTGGATTATTTGAAGTTTGTAAATAACAATCATGTTGAGAAGGAAAGGTTGCTTACGTATATTCTACCTGCTAAGGATGGTTCTATTTTTCTTGATCCTAAATATGATTCGGGTATATGGAATTATACGTTGGTTGAGTACTTTTCTGGGAGGTTCCCTGTGGGCGTTGGATGGTATCTGTGGCACTTGGGGTGTGAGATATATGGTTACTGTGCATAACACAGGTTGTATTATCTTTAGATTATATGGGGAGGATGATATGTTGAAGGTCCTGCATGGGGGTCCTTATTATATTTGGGTTCGCTTTCTATTATTGCAAAAGCTTCCACGAGCTTTTCAATTTGGTGAGAAAAAGTTATCTCGTGTGCCAGTCTGGGTCCGTTTTCCTTTGTTTCCTTTGGAGTTTTGGACCCTTCACCATATTAGTTCTATTGCATCTGTAGTTGGGCGTCCTATTTATATTGATGCTCAATCGGGTACTCTGGATAAAGTTTCTTTTGTTAGAGTCTGCATTGATGTGGATATAACGGAGGAGCTTCCGGAGGAAGTCACTATTCAATTTCCAGGAGGGGTTTCAAACAAAAAGTTATTTTTGAACAACTTCCTACATATTGCCATGTATGTACGCAGTTTGGTCATCAGAATGGAGCTTGCAAGGAACCTAGAAAGGAAGTTGTGCCTCAACCTAGTAACATGTGGTAGGATAATAGGGTTGAGCCTTCGGATGGGTTTGTTAAGGTTAAACCTAAGCGAAGATCAAAATCCAAAACTAAGATGGGAAGTGCGGTAGTTGGTGGTGTTGCGGATGGTGGTACTAAGGTGCCCATTTCTTCACGGTTTAATGCTCTCTTGGAAGGAGTTGCGCATCTTGAGGACTTGTCTTCTCTTCCAACTAAGCCTTCTACTAAAGATGATTGCTCAAAGGATGTTGTTGTTTCGAAGAAGGATCGTAGGAAGGGCAAATCACCTGCTGGTTCGGATTTCTCTTTGGAGTCTGCGGAGGAAGATGAGACTCGGCGTGCTCGAGGCAAACATGGGAGGTCTAGATCCTTATCTCGTCGTAATACTGAGATAGTTATTCGTGAGCCTGGTGAGTGTGAAGATTCATTTGTCGGGTGCCCAATGGTGCAAAGTGTGTTTTTGGTACAATGTTGTCCTAAGTGTGGTGACACTTTGAACAACACTGTATGTATCAGAATGTAACTTGACTAAGTATAGAACAAGTTGTAAATCAGCGAAAGACTTAACACATAGATTACTTAATCTTTCCACAAACTTTTGCAAGTTTGTGGTGGCCTCATGGCATGATTACAAAAACAGACTCTTAGGTATGGAAATAATTCTTCCACCATTCGAATACAAAATCGGATCTGAAATCCAAACACGTTCCCAAATGGCAAAACCTAGACTTGTTAGAATCTAAGCCTACTTCACATGTGGGCTTCCACTGCATGTGAACAGCGCACACAAAACGTACAGGAATAACAGTAGACAACTGATGTTGAATCAAGTGTTACAAAACTAGTACAAACACTATGACAGAAACCTATCTAGGATCTTTTACACTGTATAGTGGGATTCCTTTTCGATCACTTGACTTGGCAACTAGCAGCTTCCATTTATAGATGGCTACAAGTTCCAAATGATGAGTGGTCCACGTAGGAGATGTAAATACCACCCATGTAGGCTCAAATAACCGTCCACTAAGTGAGGTAGTAATTTTCGCCTTCTAGATTCTTCTAGAGCTTCCGGATCTTTCCAGTTTGCTCCAGGGTCTTCAAGGTCTGCGTTTGACTTGGTCTTTACATCCAACATATTCAGCACTTCAACCGCAACAACCCTGAAAGCAACATTAAACACAACACCAGTCGAAACAACAAAACAACGTTAGTGGTTAATAAAACAACTGGTGGAGGACAGATGTGATTCCATATGTGATGACACTGGTCACAAAACTTTACATCAACAATCTCCCCCAATCATGTCTATCCGCAACCATATAACCTAATACAAGAAAACAATGCAGAACAAGATATTCAAAGTAATACATCAGTTGTGCAAAAATAACAAAGCATTCTAAAGCATAATTACTAAAGTGATTAAAGATAACCACTAAAGTAATATATAAGTCCAGAGCTTGGATCAAAGTTTAAACAGAAAAAAATATCCAGTCACCATCAGAAAACAAATATCAGTTAAACATCCCATCATTAAATAGTTAGAAAAATTAGTGAGGCAGCAGCAGCTACAAGCATGAAAACTTTGATCTCTTTGCTGATCTCCCCCTCACCATGTGAGCTTCCCCTAAGTTGCAACATTACCAGCAACATCACCAGCAGCATCACCTGCATCAGGAACATTTCCAACAATATTTTCTTCTTCTAGTTCATCAGTGATGTCCTCAATCACAATTCCTCCAGAGCCATAGCTTTCAACTGCAGTAGGTTGAGCAGCAGTAGCAGGTATATCTCTCCCTGTGGGTGCGGATAGCAGCTTACCCCAAAAATAAGCTCTTTATTCTAGAATGTCTAGTTGTCTGTTTAGTGCATTGGCTTGGAGTCTGAGGTTCGAGACATGGCGTGCCAGGGCAGCACCTTGTTGCTCAATGTACTTGCGATTCAGAGTAACAGTGTAATACCCAAGTTTCTCACTACTAGTGTGTCAATATAATTTAATTTGTATTATGTGATTATGTGACATTTGTTTCTCAATTTTATTTATCTTTACATTTTATTTGAGACATCTGTGATAATAATGGTGACAATATGTGAATATATGTGTGCATAAATATTTATGTGTATTAATTTGGATATATGAGTAAATTATTTTATGTGTATAAATACACTTTTCTTAATTATTAAGTATCACACGTATTTTTTTTATTATAATAATAATAATAAAATATATTAAAAAAAAATTAATTAAAAGTCAAAATTGGTGGCTGCATTAGCAGCGAAATTTGAAATTGTGTTCATTCCAATCAGCCGTAATTTTGATTTTAAAAAAAAATAAAAAAAATATTTATTTATTAATTGAGTTGTCGGCCAACTCTATTCTTTTGCCTATATAAATGGGTGTGGGGAGGTGATTACCTCACGCCCCAAAACTGAAAGAGAGAAAAAAAAAAGAGAGAGAAGGAAGGATTCGTGCCGGAACAAGAATGAATTAGCTACGGTTCGTTTTGAGTCTATAATGTTACTATTGTCGGAGTTCAAGTAAGTAGAAGTCCAACTACAATGCATAAATATGTTGTGTGTAAATTATTTGTGATTAATATGTGATAATTATATTGTGAATTATTTGTGATTAGTTTAATTATGTTATGAATTATTTGGGATTAATTGATTTTACAATTTGTGGAGTTATGTAATTTGAAATAATAATATTGTATTATAAGGATCTGTGTGATCCAAGATGGAGTTGTTATTATAAGAGATCCGTGTGATCCAAGGTGAAGTGGATTTGTGTGAATTAAATTAAGTTGTTATTTTATTTATGATTAAATATTGATATTAATGTCATAAATGATTTATGATGTATATTTAATTGCACTGGTTGCATACCATGCATAATCATGAAAAGTGTTTTCCCCAAAATTAATAAGATACTAATGGTGTGTGCGGCCACTATATATGCATCTCTGTCAGGGTTCGAAAAAATCGTTCCCGACATTTTTGTTAGGGGTTCGGAAAAATCGCCCCACCACTTTGTCAGAGTTCGAAAAAATCGTTCTCAACACTATTTTCGGGGTTCGGAAAAATCGTCCCCATTGAGCTCATTTGGGGTGCATATCATAAGTGTGTCGTGGGGATCCCGCAACGTGAACAGTTTTCTAAATAAAAGAGACAAAGTAGTAGATTAGAATATAAAAGCATTTTCATGCATTGTCATGCATGATTTTTACTTACTGAGATTTTTGTCTCACTAGTTTATGCATTGTAGGTGAGCCTGATAATATTTGAGTATGTGGTGTGGTGTACTGTGAAAGCTGTGGAGCTCCTACAAGGTTTCGAGTGAATGTACATAGATGACGACCTGTTGGACTAGGCCGTGGGCTTATTTCATTTCCGCTGATGTTTTGTTATATAATAAGTATTGTATGTTTTGTTATATAAAAAGTATTGTCACCAGTTTGTATGGATTGATGTGGTGTCAGAAACCAGTTGCGTATGTTGAACTGGTGTGACCGTTTGGATATATATATTTTATGTGAAAAAAAAAATGTGCGGATTTTATGATGATGATGTTTATGTTAATTAAAAAATTATAAGTTATGAAAAGTGGGTCGTGACAGAGTGGTATCAGAGCACGGTTTGGGTCCTGCAGATTATCTATGTACATGAACTCATTCCTTGGGAGAGCAACTTTGCGTGTAAGTGTTATTTTCCTTCTGTGTTGTTATATATTTTATAAATTATATTGGCCATGTGGTGTAGGACTTGTAGTTAAAATGGAAAGAATTATGGGTGAAAGTTCTGAAAGTGATAGAGTTGCTGAGCAAATAACACCTACTGAAGGAAATAATAGTGATGCGATGATTACTCGCCTGATGGAACTGGTAGAGCGCCAGTCCCAACAGATACAACAACTGATTCAGCAGAGAGATATGGGTGGACAGCCAGAGGTTAATAATAATCACAATCAACGTCAAGTAGAACGTGTGGAAATGGTTTGTGAAAGGTTTCGAAAGCTGAGCCCTCCAATATTTGAGGACGCAGCAGACCCCACAGATGCAGAGGATTGGTTACGCACGGTGGAAAACATGTTTCAATACAGTAGAATTATAGAGGGGGACAGAGTGATGTGTGCTTCTTTCATGTTACGAGGAAGTGCAGGCCACTGGTGGGATACGATTAAAGGTATCGAGGATGTCATGAATATGACATGGGAAAGGTTCAAGGAACTTTTCAGAAACAAGTACTTTACGGCACCAGTGAGAGCCATGAAGATGAACGAGTTCATACAGTTGAGGCAAGGTGGCATGACAGTCACAGATTACCTTCGTAAGTTTGAACTGTTGTCAAGATTTGCAGAACATATGGTGAGTACGGAGTCATTAAAAGTGGAGAGATTCGTGGAAGCCTGAGCTTTTCAGAGATGTGAGTATGGCGGACTGCATGGAGCAACATACTCACAAGTGGCAGAAAGGGCCCAGATTGCTGAACAAGCAGAGATGAGGATCAGACAAGCGCAAGCTGTTAGACGTCAATTTCAACAGAAACCGGTGCAGCAGTTTGGGAGAAATGATAAGAGGCCGATGCCATTTCAGATGCCGAAATCAAATTTTCAAGTAGAGCAAGGACAATGACAAGGAGAACCAAACAAGCATCCCAAGTTCGATCAAGGGAAAGTGCTACCGGCGCCGCCACTACCGATGTGTCCAAATTGTTTTAGACCACATGGTGGAGAGTGTCACATGCCTCCGAGAACATGTTACACATGTGGAGAGAAATGACATATGACTATTACTTGTCCTAAGAGAGGGAAACAAGGGCAACAGGTGAGAGTTCCAGCAAGAGTATACACTTTGACGCGGGAGGAGGCAGATGCGAACCCCTCAGTTGTCGCTGGTAAGTTTTCTATTTTTGGTATTTCTACCTATGTGCTATTTGATTCTGGAGCAACACATTCATTTGTATCCATTGAATATGTGAGGAAGCTGGGTGGAACATCTAACTTAATAGAAGCTAATTATGAGGTGATGACACCTTCTGGTGAATCAAAGCAAACTAATCAACTTTTTCGAGGTTGTGTTATTCCTATTGAAGGAAAACAACTCATCGCTGACTTAATTGTGTTAAATATGAATGATTATGATATTATATTGGGTATGGATTGGCTGTCAAAGTACGGTGCGACAATAGATTGTCAGAAGAAGAGTATTACTTTTCAGCCATTGAAGGGAGAACCATTTACTTTTGTTGGAATTAAGAAAATTTTCAGATTTCCTATGAGATCAACAACAAAAGCACAACGGTTGTTGGAAAGTGGTTATGAGGGGTATCTGGTGAGTGTAATGAATGTTGAAGGGCAGCAATGTCCAGTTCTTGATAATGTACCAGTAGTTCGGGAATATCTGGAGGTATTTCCAGATGATCTTCCAGGTTTGCCACCAGACCGGGAAATAGAGTTTGTTATTGAGTTACAACCAGGAACTGCTCCTATATCTAAAGCTCCATACAGAATGGCACCAGCTGAACTGAAGGATTGAAGATACAGTTACAAGAGTTACTAGACAAAGGATTCATCCAATCTAGTTTCTCCCCTTGGGGAGCACCAGTTCTGTTTGTTCGAAAGAAGGATGGCACATTGAGGATGTGCATTGATTATCGGGATCTCAATAAAGTTACGGTGAAGAATAAATATCCATTGCCTCGCATTGATGATCTGTTTGATCAGTTACAGTGTGCATCTATCTTTTCTAAGATTGATTTGCGGTCGGGGTATCATCAGTTGAAGATTAGGGAGGAGGATATTCCGAAGACTGCATTTAGTACAAGGTATAGGCATTATGAATTTTTGGTGATGTCGTTTGGTTTGACAAATGCTCCGGCAGCATTTATGGATTTGATGAATAGAGTATTTCAGGAATTTCTCGATAAATTTGTGAGTGTGTTTATCGATGATATTCTAATTTACTCTAAGAATAAGGAGGATCATGCTCTACACTTAAGAAAGGTGTTAGAGATTTTGAAGGAGAAGCAATTGTATGCGAAGTTTAAAAAGTGTGAATTTTGGTTGGATCGAGTTATTTTCTTGGGTCACGTGGTATCGGGAGAAGGAATTTCGGTAGATCCAAGTAAAGTAAAAGCAATCCATGATTGGCCACAACCCTCAAATCCTACTGAGGTTCGTAGCTTTCTTGGATTGGCTGGATATTATTGAAGGTTTGTTGAAGGATTCTCCAAGATTGCTTCATCATTAACGCAGTTGACTAGGAAGAATGTGAAGTTCACATGGACGGAGTCATGTGAGCAAAGTTTTCAAGAATTAAAGAAACGATTGACATCAGCACCTATCTTAACTATTCCTACGGAGACAGGAAACTTCAAGGTTTACAGTGATGCTTCAAAGAATGGTCTTGGATGTGTATTGATACAGAATGGGAAAGTGATAGCTTATGCATCCAGACAGTTAAGAGAGTATGAGAAGAATTACCCAACTCATGATTTAGAGTTAGCCACAGTGGTGTTTGCACTCAAGATTTGGAGGCATTATCTGTATGGGGAACGTTGTGAAATCTATACTGATCATAAGAGTTTGAAGTACTTTTTCACTCAGAAAGAATTGAATATGAGGCAAAGAAGATGGTTGGAATTGGTGAAGGATTACGACTGTGTTATCAATTATCATCCGGGAAAAGCCAATGTGGTTGCTGATGCATTGAGCCGAAAGGCAGTACAGAGTGTAGCTGCTATGACCGTAAATTAGAAACCAGAGTTGCTTGATTTGCAAAAGATGGGTGTGGAGATCATTCAGGAAGGATCGTTGGAAGCAAGGATGGCAGCTCTGACACTTCGACCAACTTTGATGGATAAGATTCGACAGAGCCAACAGGAGGATAAGTTATTTGACAAGATAAAGAATGATATTAGCTCTGGAAAGTCTTCTGACTTTCAATTAGGAGATGATGGCGTGATTCATTATGGAGGTCGATTATGTCTACCTGAAGTGGATGACATTCGGAAAGAAGTGATGGCGGAAGCTCATTCAACACCGTACTCTGTACATCCAGGAGCTACTAAGATGTATAGAGACTTGAAGTTACATTATTGGTGGCCAGGAATGAAGAGAGATGTCGCTCAGTATGTGGAGCAATATTTGACTTGTCAGCAAGTCAAAGCCGAGCATCAGAGACCAGCAGGAACTTTGCAGCCTCTATTTATTCCAGAATGGAAGTGGGAGAATATTACTATGGATTTTGTCATCGGATTACCAAAGACGGTGAAAGGTCACAATGCTATT
This sequence comes from Pogostemon cablin, assembly GCA_023678885.1. Taxonomy (NCBI): domain Eukaryota; kingdom Viridiplantae; phylum Streptophyta; class Magnoliopsida; order Lamiales; family Lamiaceae; genus Pogostemon; species Pogostemon cablin. The sequence continues at coordinate 36,631,840 of CM042951.1, forward strand.
TGGGTGATCGTAGATCGATTGACTAAGTCAACTCATTTTCTTCCTATTTGTTCTACGTATTCTATGGATCGTTATGCACAGTTGTATATTCAAGAGATTGTCAGACTCCATGGAGTACCACTTACCATTGTGTCAGACAGAGATACGAGATTCTTGTCTGCTTTCTGGAAGAGTTTACATAAGGCGTTGGGGACACAATTATCTTTCAGCACAGCATTCCATCCACAGACAGATAGTCAATCAGAGCGTACAATACAAATCTTGGAGGATATGCTCAGAGCGTGTGTGTTGGATTTTCAAGGTCAGTGGAGTAAAATTTTGCCTTTGATAGAGTTCTCATACAATAACAGTTATCAGTCAACCATCGGGATGGCTCCATATGAAGCATTGTATGGGAGAAAGTGTAGATCTCCAGTATATTGGGATGAAGTTGGAGAGAGGAAACTTTTGGGTCCAGACTTGATTCGTGAAATGTCAGAAGCTGTTACTCGTATACGAGAGAAGATGAAAGTTGCTCAAGATCGACAAAAGAGTTATGCAGACAAACGGAGGAGAGAATTGGAATTTGAAGTGGGTGATCAGGTATTTCTGAAAGTATCTCCAATGAAGGGGATAATGCGATTTGGAAGGAAAGGGAAACTCAGTCCAAGATATGTTGGTCCGTTCACTATCATTGAGTATCACACGTATTTTTTTTATTATAATAATAATAATAAAATATATTAAAAAATTAATTAAAAGTCAAAATTGGTGGCTGCATTAGCAACCAAATTTGAAATTGTGTTCATTCCAATCAGCCGTAATTTTGATTTTAAAAAAAAAATAAAAAAAATATTTATTTATTAATTGAGTTGTCGGCCAACTCTATTCTTTTGCCTATATAAATGGGTGTGGGGAGGTGATTACCTCACGCCCCAAAACTGAGAGAGAGAAAATAAAAGAGAGAGAAGGAAGGATTCGTGCCGGAACAAGAAGGAATTAGCTACGGTTCGTTTTGAGTCTATAGTGTTACTATTGTCGGAGTTCAAGTAAGTAGAAGTCCAACTACAATGCATAAATATGTTGTGTGTAAATTATTTGTGATTAATATGTGATAATTATATTGTGAATTATTTGTGATTAGTTTAATTATGTTATGAATTATTTGGGATTAATTGATTTTACAATTTGTGGAGTTATGTAATTTGAAATAATAATATTGTATTATAAGGATCTGTGTGATCCAAGATGGAGTTGTTATTATAAGAGATCCGTGTGATCCAAGGTGAAGTGGATTTGTGTGAATTAAATTAAGTTGTTATTTTATTTATGATTAAATATTAATATTAATGTCATAAATGATTTATGATGTATATTTAATTGCACTGGTTGCATACCATACATAATCATGAAAAGTGTTTTCCCCAAAATTAATAAGATACTAATGGTGTGTGCGGCCACTATATATGCATCTCTGTCAGGGTTCGAAAAAATCGTTCCCGACATTTTTGTTAGGGGTTCGGAAAAATCGTCCCCACCACTTTGTCAGAGTTCGAAAAAATCGTTCTCAACACTATTTTCGGGGTTCGGAAAAATCGTCCCCATTGAGCTCATTTGGGGTGCATATCATAAGTGTGTCGTGGGGATCCCGCAACGTGAACAGTTTTCTAAATAAAAGAGACAAAGTAGTAGATTAGAATATAAAAGCATTTTCATGCATTGTCATGCATGATTTTTACTTACTGAGATTTTTGTCTCACTAGTTTATGCATTGTAGGTGAGTCTGATAATATTTGAGTATGTGGTGTGGTGTACTGTGAAAGCTGTGGAGCTCGTACAAGGTTTCGAGTGAATATACATAGATGACGACCTGTTGGACTAGGCCGTGGGCTTATTTCATTTCCGCTGATGTTTTGTTATATAATAAGTATTGTATGTTTTGTTATATAAAAAGTATTGTCACCAGTTTGTATGGATTGATGTGGTGTCAGAAACCAGTTGCGTATGTTGAACTGGTGTGACCGTTTGGATATATATATTTTATGTGAAAAAAAAATGTGCGGATTTTATGATGATGATGTTTATGTTAATTAAAGAATTATAAGTTATGAAAAGTGGGTCGTGCCAAACAGAGATAACTTCTCCAGCTTGTGAAGAAGTGTCAGTGTGAACCGAAGTGTTGGCAGTATTAGGAGTAACATTCTGAGTATCAGCAGTAGTAGGGGCAGGAGCAGGGTTCACATAGGGTAGATCAACTACACGGTTACCTTCAAGCAGTGGTTTAGCAATACCAAGAGCTAGAGAACTTGAGGAAAGAAAATCACCTTTACCTTTCTTAGCACCTTGACCAGTTAACAGATAGTGAATCAAAGTAGGATAAGGTAACTTACCAACCTTGGAGATATTTCTACCATAACTGATCAGATTCTTGTAAATCACTCTACTAAGGTTAAAAGGCAGGTTCTTTCTTATCTTATACATCAACACATCATGCTCAGTGGTAACTCTAGTGGTATTGGAGGAAGGCAGCCAATTGTAAATACATAGCTTGTGCAAGATTGCATGTAAACTAGTCAGACTTGGACTGAACAACTTCTTAGGCCAACTAACAATTAAACCTCCAGTTATCACAAACACAATCTCATCCAAATCATCAATTTTATCATCACTCTCAGCATTCACAGTCCCTAAACACTCATTAATCTTTGTAGGAGAAAAACCATAAATCTCATTACTAAAGAAAATTCTTCAAAATTTGGGACTTGTACTCTTAATCATACTAGCACAGATGTGTGCATAAAACTCATATACCTAATTGGTGTAGAATGAGCTAGAGTACCTCAGTGATTTCAGTAATTTTCTCTATCTGAAGAAGTTGATGAGATTGTGTGGAGTGAGGTCGGCATCCTTCATCTTTCTTTCATGAATTATGTCCTTTTTAGCAAACTTTTTGTATCTGGCCTTGCCATCAGAGAAGTAGAAGTTCCCAACTCCAAATTTTTCAACATCATAGTCAGAATCATCAAATATATCATCAGCATCATCAGGAGACTCATCACCATCATCATCTTTGGCTTCATCTTCACCATCAGAACTCTCAACATTTTGAACATCAGTATCCTTATCAGATTCATCAGATTTTGTACCTTCATCAGCATCCTCAAGTGCATCCTCTTCATTATTAGAAGATGAAGATGAATCATGGTTAAGATCAGAGGTTCTGCATCTGCATCAGTAGGTGTTGACACTGAGGCAGCAACATTTGTGGCAACATCATCAATCAGCTCTTTTAGATCAGTATTTTCCTCATCAGATTCATCAGGTGTTTCCTTAGGAACGGTAACATCAGACACATCTTTCTTTTCTTTCTGTCTCTTCTTCAAGGCTTTGCAAAGATCAGCTATCGTAGGATTCTCACGTGTAGCATCTACATCCGTAGGAGTAGCTTCATTAGAATCAGAGATAGAGATAGGGGACTTCCCTTTTTCAGAGTTGGTTGCATCCTGTATAGTGCCTTTCTTGCAGAGTCTAACCGACCAATGTTGTGGAGGCGCTTTACGTTTTGGAGCAGATGGTTTAACAACCTTTGATCTGAGTGGAACCGGTGGTGATGACGAGGGAGAAGACACTTGAAGATTCTATTCAGCACGAGTAGGTGATGTATTTGGAGATGTAGGGACTTGAACAGGATTCTGAGTCTCAACATACTCTGAGGGTAGGCTTTCTTCAGGAGTCACAAAAGGAACAATGACGGATGGGTTAGGTGTATCGGTGGGAATTTCAGAGTGAGCTTAAGTGGGAATTGATGGTTCAAGGATGGGATTTTCAATTCTTAAAACAGTAACACTCGACCCAGCGAACTGAGTTCGAAGAGATTCAAGAACTGAATTGGGTATACCAGCTGGATGGATAATACTCTGTGGAAGAGGGGTTCTAGAAACAGGGCAGTCGGTTGTGTAGCAGCATTCAGATTGACATCTGGTGCAGCAACTGACGCGACATTATCGGCCACATCAGCTAGGGTTTGGAGTGGATTTTGTGAGGAAGAGAGTTTGGATTTGGAAGTGAAACGGGTTGCTTTTGGAGGTGCCATTTGAAATGTGAGAGAGACAGTCTTTTATTAATAACAGTGAGTGAGAAGATGAAATGGGGGATCACACTCAAACACACAAACATGTCACATCAAACATTATAAACCAATTTATATAGAGAGAATGAACGGTAGTGGGATGGAGGTTATTTTCACTAATTAAAAACTGCAAACAACATGTGAAAGGATATGTAGTGCAGCAGATAATGAGAACTCATGGCCACTAACGCATATTTCCTTAAAAATCAGTCATGATCAAATATGGAGAAACAATAATGCAAGGAAATTAAAAAGATAAATACTATAATTTCTATCACTTAATGTATTAAAAAATAAATAATTTAATAACAATTTTGTTAAGGCTAAAGACATTCTGGAAAAAATCAATCAAGGATGAATAATTTAGGCACATATACACTTTTATCCTTTTGTGGATTTTAAGATGCACTTAATCTCAAGAATTCATACTACCTTTTGAAAAGATCACATCATGGTTGTCAGTCCCGTGTGTCTGGTTACTCAGTAGCAGTTCAAGAGTGTTCTTTATTAATTTTTTGAAACCATAACAACATTTTGAAAAGAACACATCGTGGTTGTCAGCCCCGTGTGCCTAGTTACTCAGCATGTTTGGACCTCTAATTTTTTAAGAACTGTGTTATTAGTGTATGTCCAGTAATACCTCAAAATTCAACCAGAATATAGTTAGCAACAACAAAATAGGTCTCCAAATCACTTAATTTCGACATAAAATGACAAAAACTTACAGTAGTGTTGCCTCGAGTGTCGAAACACTCTAAGCAACATCATGCATGACTTTATGGAATGCAGAGTCCAAGAGATTTCGTGAGTAAAGAAAACCTCTCGAAATCAAGTGCTTTTGTGAATATTTCAGCAAGTTGTTTCTCAGTGAAAATATACTCTAATTTGACTATTCCTTCTCAAATAAATCTCTTAGAAAATGATGTCTAATGCTAATGTGTTTAGTGAGTGAGTGTTGAACTGAATTTTTTGAAATGTTTATAGCACTCGTGTTATCATAGTAAATTATTAAAGTGTCAGTCTCAAGCACATAATCATCTTGCATTTTTTTTAGCCAAAGCAACTGTGTGCAACAACTTCCAGCAGCAATACATTCAGATTCAGCAGTGAATTGGGAAATGCAATTTTGTTTTTTAGAGTGCCAAGAAACAAGATTGTTACCCATGTAAAAATATCCACCACTTGTGCTCTTCCTGTCATCACAATCACCATCCCAGTCAGCATCACTGTATCCAACCAGAGAGCTGTTAGTGTCCTTTGAAAACCATAACCCCATGTTGGCAATTCCAACCACATATCTGATAATCCTCTTCATAGCTTTCATATGAGATTCCTTGGGATTTGCTTGGTACCTAGCACAAACAAAAACACTATACATAATATCAGGTCTAATAGCAGTTAAGTACAGAAGGCTACCAATCATAGATCTATACAGAGTGTGGTCAACATCAGGGCCAACATTATCTCTGCACAGTTTCTGTGATGTTCTCATAGTTGTTTTCGTCTTTTCACCAAGTTTTTAGCATAATTACTCTATAAGATGATAATACCACTATCACTTTGCTTAATTTGGAGCCCTAAAAAGTAATTTAGGTCACCAATAAGACTCATTTCAAAAGTGGTAGTCATGGCTTTCACAAAGCTGTCCATCATGACTTGAGATGTTGCTCCAAATACAATGTCATCAACATAAATTTGAGTACTCAAGACACCATTTGATTCATGCTTAATGAAAAAAGTTCTATCAGACTCACCTCTAATGAATCCAAATTGAAGTAAGAAGTCAGTTAGTCTACCATACCATGCTCTAGGAGCTTGATTTAGACCATACAAAACTTTTCTCAATTTATACACATGATCAGGATATAAAGGATCAAAAAAACCTTTTGATTGTTCAACAAAAGTTTCTTCATTTAAAATTGGGTTAATTACGTTAAAAGTCCTAACCTTTTTGTCGATTTCGAATTAGTCCAAACTTTTGAATATTAACAAATAAGTACTCGACCTTACGCCCGTATTGAAAATCAAACCACCAGACAGCTGGAGGCCTGCCCGGTGGCTCACGTTTCATTATTTCTTCCACATCCTCTCCCCAACATTCAAAACAACGACGTTTTGCAGATGAGCTGTTTCTTCCAGGTGGTAGAAACGACGTTATTTTTGGCTTTCTCTTAAGAACGTGAAATTGTCTTCTTCTCACTATGGCCCCATTTTCTCTCTCCAATTTGGCTGCAAATCCCACCTCGTTGTTTCCTCTCCCTCCACCGTCGGAGAATGCTTCTAAAAAACAACCTCGTTTCCGCCAATTGCACAAAATCCATGGCCGTCGACCACCTCACCTATGGCAGTGGTGGATGCGATTATGGCAGCTGCTGTCGGTGTCTCCGACATGTGACTTGTCAAGGTATTTCAATTTTTTGAAGGGAGAAGAAGTTTGTGGAAGAGAAGTCTAGTCGATGCTGAATTTTCTTTTTAGATTTGAATAATGGATCTGTTTATGTGTTGGTGCATGTATTTTTTCTGGCTGCGTCATAAATTCTAAAAATGTAAATAATCTGTCAAATTAATCTGAATTCTTTATTATAAAATGAGTTGTTCTTCAATTTTTAGGAGAATAGAGAGAGGGCATCTTCAATTTTTGGGATGGTAGAGAGAGGGGCAGTGATGGACTTGATTCCGTCGATGTCTATTCGCGGCTCCGACGATGAATTGGTTGAGCCGTTCTGATTTTTTTAGGTGTAAGCAGTTTTTAGAAGAAAAGTCTGAGAAGGGGAAGATTTCACGTTCTTTAACTCCTTAGAGAGAGAAAGCTAAAAATAACGTCATTTCTGCCACCTGGAAGAAATAGCTTATCTGTAAAATGTCGTCGTTTCGAATCATGTGCGAAGGGACGTTGACACATCAGCCACCGGACAGACCTCCAGCTGCCCGGTGGTTTGATTTGAAATATGGACTTAAGGTCGAGTATTTATTTATAAATATTCAAAAGTTTGAACTAATTTGCAATTGGCGAAAAAGTTTGGACTTTTAATGTAATTAACCCTTTAAAATTCTATTTAAAAAAGCAGCTTTAACATCTATTTGAAACAGTTTGATACCAACAAAGCATGCAATAGCCAAAAGAAGCCTAATAGACTCTATTCTAGCTACAGGTGCAAATGTTTCATCAAAATCTATCCCTTCATCCTGTGTGTATCCTTGTGCAACAAGTCTAGCTTTGTTTCTTACTACATTACCAGATTTATCAATTTTGTTCTTGAAAATCCACTTAGTTCCAATGACATTAGTGTTTGTAGGCCTAGGGACTAGATTCCAAACATCATTCCTAGTGAATTGTTCAAGTTCTTCATGCATAGCCTGAATCCAACATTCATCTTTTAAAGCTTCAGAAATATTTTTGGGTTCTACAGAAGAAAAATAACATTCAGCACATACCTGATTGCATATGTTGGACATGCAAACTGATCTTACCACATCTCTAAATTTACCTTTCCTTCTGGTTTGAACACCAACTGAGGATTCTCCTATGATCTGTAAGGAAGGGTGATCTTTCTTATATCTGTAGTTAAGAGAGTTCCTGGGAGTTCTGTGAATCTGATTCTCATCATTTTCTGACTCATTCTCAGATGTTGTAGGTGATGTGATCACTTTTGGCTCAACATTGTTCACTGGTTCTGCAATTTCAATCAGATCAGAGATGTCATCTTCCATCTTTTTACCTGCAATATTAGATGTATCATCAAATACCACATTTACAGATTCTTGAACAGATCTGGTTCTAAGATTAAAGACTCTGTATGCTTTGCTATTCTTAGAATAACCTAAGAAAAGACCTTTATCACTCTTACAATCAAACTTTGAAAGATACTCTCTATCATTCAGAATATAACACATGCAACCAAACACATGAAAGTATTTCAGGTTGGGTTTCCTCCTATATAGAAACTCATAAGATGTAATAGAACTACCTAGTCTAAACAGAATTCTATTAGACACATGACATGCAGTGTTCAATGCCTCAGCCCAAAATCTTTTAGACACATTCCTTGAAGTAAGCATGACTCTAGCCATTTCTTGAAGAGTTTTATTTTTTCTTTCAGCTATACCATTTTGCTGTGGGATTTTAGGAGATGAAAACTCTTGCACTATACCTTTCTTTTCACAGAATTCAGAAAACATGTTATTTTCAAATTCTCTACCATGATCAGTCTTAATCCTACAAATTTTAAGATTGAAAGAATTTTTGAACCTTTTGTAAAGAACTTTAAACACTTCAAACACATCTGATTTTTCTCTAATGAATTCAACCAATGAAAACCTAGAAAAATCATCTACCACAACCAAAGAGTCCTTCTTACCACTAAGACTTTCAGTCTCCATAGGACCCATAAGATCCATGTGAAGCAATTCAAAACATCTTGAAGATGTGCACATAGTGGTGATTTTGTGTGAAGACCTTACCTGCTTACCTTTTTGGCATGAACCACAAATGGGAGGGTCTTTGAAACTGAGCTTAGGTAATCCTTTAATAGCTTCCAACTTAACCAATTTTTGTAAATTTCTGTAATTTACATGGCCAAGTTTTTGATGACAAAGTACACTTTCATCATGTTGTGAGATGTTGCAGTAAGTATTGTTACCAATCAGATAACAATTATCAACAGATAGATTACCAACCATCACACACTTTACCAACACACAAAGATTCATTCATGACAAATGTACTCCTAGATTATTTTTTGAAACTTAGTGTTGAAGCAGTAAATTGTTCTTGGAGTTTTGAAATTTCAGCATCCTTTCTAGTAAGATTTACCTCAAGTCTTGTGATAGTTTCAATCAAACCATCATTCTCTTAGTTGACCTTTTGAAGTTCTTTCAAAAGTTTAGCAATTTTGATTTCCAATTGCTCTTCAGATGTACCTGTTCTAGAATAAAAGCATTAGTACATTTCACAGCAGAATCAAAAATCAACTGAACCTTGCTTGATGTCGAAGTGGATGTTGACACATCCAACTCATCATCTGAGTCACTTCCAAAAAGTCCTTCACTTACACATTCAGACAGAAATGCCAGCTCTTCATCCTTTGTCCCTTGATCACCTTCAGATTCATCATCACTCAAGGAAACGTTTAAGTTCATCATTCTCTTCAAAAGAGTGTTAGCACATTCATTTGCATAATGACCAAAATCAGTAAATTCACTACAAATGAGGGTCTTTCTAAATTCAGGATCATATTTAAGTTTTCTTTGAGTGGGTCTTCGAGTAAGAGTTTGAGGAGTATTAGGAGAATGTTCTATCCTAGGCTGAGTATTTGCTTTAGACTTGTTTTTCTGATTTCTCAAATAGGCTTCAAATTTCTTAGCAAGTAAAGCAATATTATCAGTGTCATCTGAAATGTCATTACCAGAACCTTCACAGTGTTCTTGTAGTCTTTTCCATGCATCTTTAGCAGATATGCAGTTCTGAATCTTGTTGAGACATATCCATTTCATAAGTTTTCAAAATGCTCATAAGCTCATTATGACTCATAGTATCAGTATTCCTAGCTTCTTCTATAACACAAACTTTACTATTAAATCTCCTAGGAAGTGTACGAAGTGTTTTGATTACTAACCTAGAATTTGAAATTGGGTCACCAAGTGATTGCAGCTCGTTCACGACTCTATACAACCTTTCATTGTAAGAGTTGATGGTCTCATCTTCTCTCATCCTCAAGCTTTCAAACATCGTGCTCAGCAGCCTTGGCTTTGCTCTTTTGACACTACCAGAACCTTCACAGTGTTCTTGTAGTCTTTTCCATGCATCTTTAGCAGATATGCAGTTCTGAATCAAGTTGAACATCACTGGATCAATCGAAGAGCTGATTGCATTGAGAGCTTTGCAATTGTGTGCAAATAGATTGCTCTCCTCGGCTGAGTTCATCTTTGAGAATCTGAAGCTTTATCGTCACATGCTTTGATGTATGACCTCATCTGGGTTTTTCATAAGGCATAATTTGTTCCATCAAGAATGGGAGGACGGGTGACGGATGCAAAGTAATCCATGATAACTCAACACTTAACACCAGAAATCAACACTTAGTATCGTCAAGTGTTGGCTCTGATGCCACTTGTCAGGTGCCCAATGATGCAAAGTGTGTTTTTAGTACGATGTTGTCCTAAGTGTGGTGACACTTTGAACAATATTGTATGTATTAGAATGTAGCTTGACTAAGTATAGAACAAGTAGTAAATCAGCGGAAGACTTAACACACAGATTACTCAATCTTTTCACAAACTTTTGCAAGTTTGTGGCGGCCTCATGGCATAAATATCACTACTGGAAAATGTGATTACAAAAATAGACTCTTAGGTATGGAAATAATTCTTCCACCCTTCGAATACAAAATTGGATTTGAAAATCCAAACACATTCCCAAATGGCAGAACCTAGACTTGTTAGTATCTAAGCCTATTCCACATGTGGGCTTTCATTGCCTGTGAACAGCGCACACAAAACGTACAGGAATAACAGTAGGCAACTAGCAGCTTCCATTTATAGATGGTTGCAGGCTCCAAATGATGAGTGGTCCACGTAGGAGATATAAATACCACCCATGCAGGCTCAAATAACCGTCCATAAGAGAGGTAGTTATTTTCGCCTTCTAGATCCTTCTAGAGCTTACAGATCTTTCCAGTTTGCTCCAGGGTCTTCAAGGTCTGCGTTTGACTTGGTCTTTGCATCCAACACATTCAGCACTTCAACAGCAACAACCCTGAAAGCAACATTAAGTACAACATCATTCGAAATAATAAAACAACGTTAGTGGTTAATAAAATAACTGGTGGAGGACAGGTGTGATTCCAGATGAGATGACACTGATCTCAACATTTCACATCAATAATTCATTGATTGCATCTAGGGGTAGGCCTCCCGATACTCCCTTGCCATGAAGTTACTAACATGGAATGTGTGAGGCTTGGTGGGTGCTCCGGATCAATAAATTTCTGACCTTGATCTTAGAGACCTCGTATTTATGGGATGGGGTACGTGGGGCGAGGCTTATCATACCTAGGTTGGCTCCAAGGGTTCATCCATGACACGTTAAAAGAAATGGATTTTCTATAATTACAGCTAAGTCATTCCAGACAAAGGTGGAAAAACTCCAATCCGAGTAGACAAAAGTTGCGGTGGAATGAGCGAAGCTTGAGACTGATTTAGTGCTTGAAAATGTTGTCCTCAAAATAGAGCTGGCGAAGCAGAATGAGCTTTATGCTCAGGTTAGTAGGGAGAATGTCATCCTTCATAGCTCTTTTGTCAATGCCCAGACAATTATGACAGATAACACTACTAGGGAGCATTATTTGACTATTGATTTTGCATATGTGACTGCAGAATTATCTCAGGCCTGAAAGGCATATACTGAAGAGTTTACCTCCGCTATAGCTGCCGAAAAAATCTTGACCATGATGGTTGGCTTTGTTAAAACCTTTACCAAATAGCTCGGATAGGAGAAACTGAAAAGGATAACTTCTTTCTCGACCAATTCCACGGGGCTTTGAGGCACCACATCAAGAGCGTAGTCATGCTAAATGGGGTGGACTTGATGAAAGTAAGTTTGAGGGAAAATCTCTGACTTCTTACCAACTTCCAAGCATGTATGAGGTCCAGCTCGTATTTAGAGAGGCTACTGTTTTGAATGAGTTCTCTAGGAAAACTATCCCACTTGTTGGTCCTACCTCCTCGAAGCCTGTGATCATCATCATTTTAACATAGAGTTCGTTTATTTTACTAGCTATTTTCGTGTATTTTGTCCGTCTTTTGTATATTTGGTGGTGTATTTCTTATATTTGAGGATAAATTTTGTTGTGACAAAACTTGAAAATGATCAAATTATGTTCAAAATAAATGAAAAAGGGAGCAAAATAAAGTCGGGAGTTGGAATGAACATCACATGCTGAAAATTATCAAAACTACACTCGAGTGGAGTTCAATTCCAAGCACATGTCGAGTTCAAAAGGTCGACCTTGCAAGAAGTCAACTACAGCAACCTGAAACACCAACTCAACCTCCCCGAAGTCTAGTTCTGCAACACAACTCGAGCTCCGTCAAATCGTAGAGTCCATCGCCAGGAAAATTCGCGACTTAACTCCAGTTCAGCAACTCGATTCGAGTTTGGCTGAAGTTCGCTAGCTATTTAAGTGAAGATTGAAGAAGATTCCCATGGCTTTAGAAAAACTACATTTCGTGATTAGAAAGTTAATTTACGATTTCTGGAATAGAAACACATAATTCCAACACTTTTCTCAAACACATTCCTTCTCCACATTTCTATCTTCAATCTATCAAATTTCTCCATCAATTTTCCATCCAAATTCATAATTCACTCTATACATTTTTCACCTATCACCAATCTAAGGAGGAGATCATCAATTGAACAATAATTGGGCATGCTAGAATTTGGGAAACTTTGAATAACTAAACACAAATTATGGCTCCTGCATATCATAATTATACCCCTTTATAACTAGTGATGCTCAATCATAGCCAGAAGCCTTAAATATTTTCCATCTGCAAATTTTGAATTGTGTAATTAATATTTATTTATCACCACCATAGCGTATTTCAATGGGCATTCTAATAATAATTATTCGTCAATTTTTTTAAAGCCCGAAATAGGGGATCAATATATATACTCATTCCATCCCATGTAATGAGGGCCATATACCTTATGTTTAACATAAGGTCTCTGGACCTCTTAGCCTGGGACGGAGGGAATATATATATATATATATATATATATATATATATATATATATATATATATATATATATATATATATATATATATATATATATATATATATATATATATATATATACTAGTACGCTAATTGCACATTTAATGAAGATCGTTTCATGGAATTAGAGTGAGATTTAAGTTCAATATATATGTGAATGCCGTGAAATTCTATTATTGCAATAGATAATTTGAAAATTAAATATCCACGGAAATTAATTTTAAGAATAAATAGTCTCTTCTAAAATTATCTTAAGAGTTTGTTTTTTATAACGAAAATTCTCTTTAATAGATTTGTCTAGAAGACAAATACCCAGTAAATTTGCACGTGCATCAAAATAACCAAAATACTAGATATGCAAAATGGTCAGATCCAAACGCATCGGGAAATGACGAGGATCTATTTACATAAATATAGAAATATAGAAATCATTATAAAAGTTGGGAGAAGAATATGAATTGAAATATAAAGTTGTTGACAACACATTGCCTCTTTGATTGCTTTTACGGTCTTAAATAATAATCTGGATCCAAAACTTATATTTGATATCAAAGTGCCAGAAGCACGAATATTTGGTAAGACAGAATAATTGAGCTTAACTTGTAAAATATTTATTTGAATATTATTTGAAATGATATAAATATTTATCCCAGAAGAACATATGAATGATAAAATGGTGATCAGTTAAAGCTCAAAGGATTTTGTAGATGCCCAATATATAAATGATATGTACTCTCCCATTATTACGCTTTGCTACTTAATTTATATGATAATTTTAATATATTTAGATATGCAGTAAATACACAATATTATTTGATTTACATGAAAATCCACGAAGAATTAAATCTTCTCAATTTGGATGAGAATAAAATATCACAACATACAAGTTAAAACTACAATATCGATCATTGCAGGACCTAGAAATATTTATTGTAGATGCGCTACATTTGAATTTTTTATTCTTTCTTGAAGAAAGAACAAGAATTGTTTGTATATGTATGATTTAAGTTGGAAATGTATAAGAAATTTATATAAGCTAACTCATGCCATGATGATGGATTTTTCAGAATGAAAGAAATTAAACAAACCAAAAAGTTGTCTCAACCTTTAGATTGAGAATATTTTTAAGTTTAAGCACCATTTAATCTTTTTAAGTTTGTTTGAGATGAATTTTCGATATATCTATTCATGTTGTATGCCAATTATTGTTTTTATCCCTTGAAGTGAAAAACTAATGTATATATACTTGAAGTATATAATGAGGATATTTTTGGTTAAAAGTCCCTCTATTTGTGGGTTTTAAAGCATATGTTCTCATATTGTATCAGGCCTGATATGCATTTATGATGAACTTACTAGCAAGATTTTATGATTCTCGAATAAAGAGAAATTATATGAAATTAAACATATCCTCGAGTATCTCGTAGATACAAAATATATTGGTTTATTTATAAGAAACCAACTTGACATTGGAATATTGATTTGAATATTAATTAAATGATCCCCATAATGTTAAAGTTTCAAACTCGTGCGAAAATAAGATAGTTGATATAATAAACTTATAGCCCATGGGGCATTATGAATTATGCATTTCCTAGTCTTTTAGAAGACTATAAATTCTGTGTTGCATAGATGAGCAATTAATATATTATCAGAGACATGAAAATTTTATTTTATGTACTCTAGAAGAGTAGCGAAATATTACACATAGTATTTGCTTATATGAAAATCTAAATTATTTATCGTGGGGGAGCGGTAAATACTATTTTGAAGATTAGCCATTATATTACCCCTGTTTTCAGGGGGAGCGGTAATTTTTAAAAGATTCCTGAAGACAAATAGTTGTACTCCCTTTTCTTTTACTAAGTTTTTCCCATTGGGTTTTCTTAGTTTAAGGATTTTAATTAGACAACTAATGCAACACATCAAAATAATAAGACATATACTATTTTTTCCTTAACTAAGTTTTTTTCTTACGAAAGTTTTTGTAGTTGAAGGTTTTTAATGAGAGATGCAAGCTAAATGTTTTGGGGAAGAAACAAAATCTAAATAATCCTGAAGGTTGGATCCTGAAGACTAAACTGTACTCTTTTCTTTAACTAAGTTTTTTCCCACGAGGTTTTCTTAGTTGAAAGTTTTTAATGGCCAGCTATTGTGAATAAGACATGTACTTTTTTTCTCGACTGATTTTTCCTAGAGGGTTTTATAGCGAGATTTTTAACGAGGCATGCATATGAGTCGTAACATCATAATGTTCAAGGGGGAGTATTGGAAATATTTATATGGACATTACTCCATATATCATTAGAGTAGGAAGAGAATTTATTTACCATTGTAGCCCTTACTCTTCTCTATATAAAGAGTGAGAATATTAGGGTTTTGGATACATTTCTACTGTTGGATTGTATACTAAAAGCCTAGCTTTTTGAATGAACAATGTTTTAACAATTTAATTTATTCAAAATGAGAATCATATCATCAAACGTTTGCAATAATGATATTGCAAAAGTCCATTTACTTTATACTGTAGATAATGTGGTGTGCTGCGTCACACGGAAGATCATATTATCAGCTCCTTATAAAGTATAAACAGATATTCACAATCGAGATAGACGAAAACTATCTATCAGTATGGTTGTAGTGTGATTTGGCATTAGTCTGTCTTAACTATAAAATTGCACTAGTGCACTTTGTGTATTGAACAGGACCGCCGTTGAGATCGTTCGGTTTATACTGACTAAATAATAGAACTTGATCTCTGTTATTATGGATATTCGTACTCTTAATCCCAATACAATAACCTCGACACGTAAGCTAGTATTTATTTCTTTGATTCATCAATTGGTGAGATTTAAAGGATAAATCAATATGCTTGGTGAGTTGGGAAATGGTGTTGTCTCTATGGTGTGTTGTTGATTGTAGAAGAAATCTGTGTCCTAACGGAATTGGTTGATGATGTCCCCTTGAGGAGCTCATAATGATTATCATGTAAACCCTGCAGGTGAATTTATTCCGGCATGATAATAAGATTGAGTGGTACTCTTGGTATATATATTAATTAATGGAGTTGTCAGTAACTTAATTAATTAATGGGTATTAAATCTTAAACATGGGGAGATTAACGGGCTCAAAATAAGAAGGAGCCCATAAACGTAATTTGGGATTAGAGTGGTAGTTCAATAATATTTCTTTAGTGGAATGATTTATTATTATTGGACTTAAGTATAAGTTTTGGACAAAACTTGGATGCTTAAGCCTAATGGGAGGCCCAAACCCTAATTTCTCCTCCTGGTCCCTATTGTAGCCTATATAATATCCAATCTCAGCAGTCCGGATATCTTAACACACATGACAAAACTGTGAGAGAGATTGACTGCAGATTGAGTTTGTCTTGTAGATCGTTGCCCACATCAACGTCAAGACGTGGCTTAGGAATACAATAGAAGACCGGAAGGTCGTTTTCTGTTTCTGTCCGTCAATTTGAACAATTTTTATAAAATCATGTAGAACTCTAAACTGGACGTGTGATATACTGGTGGAAAGCCACGGAAGAAATGATAGTTTTGGCACGTAGATCACTCCAATCGGAGATCAGAAGAGAGAGTTATGTCTAAAATGGTGAAGCTGCACAGGCTGCCGGCAAGAATCCATCTTTTTCAACATACCCTGGTGAAAGGTAATATGTTTCTTGTTTTCTTGCTTCCGCTGTAGAAACGTATGGAACCCTAACGGCTCACGTTAACCAAAAGATCCAAACGCCAACACCTACACTACGCCGTTAATAAAAATCTCTCTTTCTCTCTACTTATGTATTCTTCTTTTCTTTTTTATATTTCATTTATTGTTCTTATCAAATAGTTCACAACACTATTTTTCATTCTCAAATTAAATTATAAAAGTGGTGTAATTGTTTAACAATAACAGTACTACAAATTATTAATTTATTTAAGAATAATCTATACGAAGCGGGTGATGAATCTTTAAAAAAATATTATTGCTTTTAAAATATAAGTATTACTTTTTTAAAAAAAAAAATACTTAGATAACTTTAAATAAAGAGTTCATATTTATATTTGAAATGACTGGATTAAGAGATGAAAACCTATAGGGAAAATAAAATTTTAATTTAAATAGTTGTGTTAATATTTTAAATTTTGTTTATTTAATAGTTTTAAATTTTAATTAAGAAATCGTTTAAATAAAGATTTTTTTTTAATTTGAGAATTTATTAGTTTTACTAGATTATATTGGTAGTATGGATGTTAAATTAAAGATCTTAAAAAGACGATTAATTTTGATATAATTTTTATGTGCAAATGATTTTAAAAAAATGTTATAAACTTTTAAAAATTTAAGTAACATTTTAAGTAAAAAAAAAAGTGCATAAAATATTTGATTGGTTGTAAAAAAAATAAGGCAAAGACTTGGGTGAGACCATCTTCTGGATCATATTTCGTGAGACAAATCCTCCATTTATCCAATTAAATTTTTTTAAGGGCCTTGTTTAGTTGCCATTAAATTAAAAAATTGAAAACTTAATTATAAAAATAAATTAATTAAGCAATATATATATATATATATATATATATATATATATATATATTCCATTTTGCATATCACTGTATTATGTGAATCAAAATAGACAAAACTAAAGGAATCGACGGATATAGCAGCTGCCGCTGTCTGGTCTAACAGGCTATCTCATTGATACACTCAGATTTAGTCTTGAGGAGTCTGGAGTTCAAGGGAATGCAACTGCTAAATCAGAATACTAGTACAAAACCCGCGTATTACGGGGACATGAAATTATAATATTAAGAAATATTATAATTTATTGTTAAAAAAATTATAATAAAATTAAAATTTTTATTAATTAAAAGAATTAAAAAATATCAAAAAAATAATTTTTAAATCAAGATCTTATCAAAATAAAACTCTCACTTAAAAGAAATTAATAAAAAGATTTTTTTAAAAAATAAAATTAATTTTAAAAAGAAAAAAAAATCTTGTGTATGACCGTCTCACGATAAGACTATTTTATACTACTTTTATAATTAGTTATCATTTTTTTTTAAATATTATCACTTTTTATTTTATTTGTATTATAAATTATTTTAGTATAAAATAATTTACTGCATCATTATCACTTTTCATTAATTATGTAGCATTTTCCTAATGAAATATTATCACTTTTTATTTATCTCACAAAATTTATTTCATGAGTAAGACGGTCTCATAAAAGTCTTTGTCAGAAAATAATGATTAGAATAGTTATGTATAAAAGAATTAATACTATATTTTTAATATCAAGGATTATAAAAAGATAAATTTAATTTATCAAAACCAAACAACGTTAAAAATAAATCAAAAAAGTAACAAAAATAATCAAAATAAAATTTAAAAAGTATAAAGAAAAAATTATACTAATAAACTAATACATATATATTTTTTAAAAGAAATTAAGAAAAATAAAAAAATGATTAGTAGAAATTTAATAAGAAAAAAATAAAATTCTTGGCGAACGAAAAAATCAGTAATATATATTTTAATCTAAAGAAATAAAAAAAAAAGAATAACCCTTAATTTACATTAAAAGAAAAAATTATTTAAATATATATCTACATTAAATTTTAATTAGGGTCACTTACTATTAGATACATAAAATAATGCATAATTGCGATAAACTACATGAACCAAAGCACTATTACTCATAACTACACAATTATGATTATGATACCATAAATACCCCTATGTGTTTGCAAAAATTTATTTTGCACAATTTGTTTTCACATTTTAAAATATTCCAGCGGAGTTCCGGCAGCCGGCGACGGAGGTCAGGCAGCGGTCCGGCGAATTTTTTTTACACAATTTATTTTTGCACATTTTAATTTTCGGGGAAGGTCCGACAACCGGTGGCGGAGGTCAGGCGACGGTCCGACGAATTTTTTTGCACAATTTCTTTGCACAATTTGTTTTTACGCATTTTGTTTGCACATTTTTATTTTCAGCGGAGGTCTGGCAGCCGGCAGCGAAAGTCAGGCGGCGATCCAGTGAATTTTTTTGCATAATTTGTTTGCACAATTTATTTTTACACATTTTAAGTTCCGGCAAAAGACCGGCAACTGACGGCGATCTGACGAATTTTTTTTGCATATTTTGGTTTTTGCACAATTTCGTTTTGCGCAATTTCTTTTGCACATTTTTTTGTAAATTTCATTCTACCTATTTTATTTTGCACATTTTAACTCTATTGACTTTCAAAGTTGTAAACGTAAGAGTAAACTACCATGATTTCAATTGAGAGAGATAAATAAGAGCAACTACAATTGAACTTTTGGGAACAACCCAATATTCTCTTTGACTACTTTGTTCATATACATGTCGTAATGAATAAAGTAAATGGGGATAAATATTCTTTCATTTTGTAACCAAAACCATATCTCACCTCCTGCATTAAACATCGGGTTAATTCTCTTATAATCCAAATCTTTCACGAATGGCACAGGAATCTTTCTTCTACCCCATCTCTGTTTCTTGTAATTTTCAAACTCCATCACCTCCATATTATCAGCATCCAAACCCATCAAAGCTAGTTTTTCAACTCCAAGATACCAATTCCAGGGGAAAAGCAAAGTCAGCTTCTTAAACCATCACACAAACCTCTTTTAACTATCAGAAGGAAAAGAGCTAAAGAAAGTGTTCAACATTCTATTTGTTAACTGCCAACAATTTTTTAAATGCTGGCACTAATGTATTTTAATCTTGTGTGCAGAACAGTACCTTGGTTCCTTTTATATCTTGTTCCATAGATAAATCATGCTAGCATAATTCCAGAGCATTTTTCTGATCAAAATATGAACATTTCAGCATGAGAAAATCATGTAGTAGACATATGATGGAGAAAAATGCTAAACAAAATAAAGATCATATCACCTTTCAGATTTCATGGTCTTCATGTTGCTGTTGCATTCTTGCTTTTGGGTTTATGTTAGAGATCAAAAATGACATTACCTCCATCACCTCATCTCATGCCATTTTTCAATCCGACAATGAAGAAGTAGGTAAAAAAATGTCAAGAATACCAAATAAAATAATCACCATCCCTATAAGCAATGGGAAATGACATTATTCTAAGTCCCAATTGGAAAAGAATTAGAGGAAAAAAATACCCTCATAATATAAGAGAATAATAACATTTCACACTCTTGATGTAGTCATATTACGATACTGCATTTCATATAATATCTGCTTAATTAATGTACAAGGAGCAAAAAACTTCAAAATGTAATCCAAGAACAATAACTAAACTTGTTCCCACAATAGTAATGCTTCACAAATATCATACTTGTATTCCAATGGCTCAAAGATCTTAAATTGGGCATTGTACTGCAAATAAATAAACAAACAAACCTGTTAAGGGTAATCAGGTGACTCTACAAATATGATTAGATAAAACTTTGAGCAAGAAAATAAAAAACCAACCCAGGTGCAATTGGTTCCTTTGGAAACTTGAGAATCAAGTCTTGTGGAGACAAAATGCTGATAGCAGTATGGAAAGATAAATAAATATCAGCACGGCACCACAACTGGTGTTACTTCTACGACCACCAAAAAAGCACAATAACCCAACTAATAAGATACAAACTACTACAACTTAACAAAAATCAAACAGTGAATCAAACCTGCCCAAAGATAATAAAAATCAATTCCACATAATAAGCAACTTTGATACTTAGATTAAGTATTACAGCAGATCTCATGAGGAATTAGTGAGTAGTTAATATCACAGGTGGAAAGAAATCAATGCGGGAAACTGATCACGCGAACACTAGACTGAAAATCAGATAAAATCCGAACATCCCCAATCAAGAGATGCAGTCAGTCTCATTTATTGTTTACAAAAAAAATTTTTTTTTTTGCAATTTATAGGAAAGTCAACTAAAATCCTCATTCAACCTGCATAAATCTTAAAAATTAATCAAAATTCAATGAAATTAATAAACTAAAAAAGGAAAAGGAAAAAGTAGAGGAAATTTTCAAGGAAGATTCTAGAACATGCACTTAAAGAGGGAAAAATTGAAGTCACCGATGGCATCGGGTGATGACTGAGCAGCAGCGGGTGTCGGGTTGAATGGGACATTCGCTCTGTAAAAATTGTGAATCAGTCTTTTCTAGAAGAGCTGCCAACCCGAACCACCGCCTTTTAATGGTGAAACCTTCCTCTAATCCATATTCGATTTCTAAGCCTTCGTTCTCCTCTTCCTCCGAACAAGTGTTCAAAGACGATCTGGCCAACAATTAGGTAGCCCTCCACTCGAAACCACTGGGAGGCACACTGATGGAAGCGATAGCGGTGGATACATTGCCCTAGGCAGCAAAATTAGAAACAACAACTGCGACCGGGCCTACGAGGGTAGCGCGAAGCAGTGGCTGAGGAAAACAGAGAAATCGGCCTGGCCGATAGCAAGAAACGCAACTGTCGCATTCGGATCTAAGATATAATGGGCTGATAGCAAATTGTGAGTACCGCATTTGAATTTGAAAGTCGCGTTGTTGGTGAAGCGGAAGGCTCCTAATCCTGCGGCGGGGAACGACCCCCTCGTGAATAACGGCTGGTGTGCTCGACGGTGGCGGGCCATCGCTAGATTTGCAACCAGTTTAGCCTGCCGGTGGAAGAGGAAGCCCATATTCAATGGAAATCTGTTGAAGATTCAGCCATAAATGACGTCTATGAAGGGTATTTTAGGAAGATTAACATGAATTTATGTATCTGGGAGTTAATTTTATTTTTCATTTATTGGGATGCAATTACCCTCAAAAGTGTGTATATATCAGTAATAAACCCTTTTAATTAATAATTAATTTTGATTGGATCACATTCATATTCAAAACTTAAAATAAATATATGTATTTATTTTATTAAATTTTAAATTTTAAAAATAATTAATATAAATAATATATTAAGTAAAAATAGTGGCACTTTTAGGGATGTAATCTAATAGAGCCGAGTTGAATACTACTAGGTTTGAGGATCGTTTGTTAAGAAATTATCAAACTCGAGCCCGAGCACTAACTCGTCAAGAAAAAAAATATCGAACTCGAGCTCGAACTCAAACTATTTGTTAAGACTCGCGAACATGTTCACGAACACATAAAGTAACTTGTTTATGAATATATTTTCATGAACATTTAAATAATTTTGTGCCTGGATATTAAAAGAATATTTCGTTTATAAACATTTAATGTTACTCATAATATTAAATAAACAAACTAACAAAATATAATAATAAATGGTAAAAAGTATTTAAATATTTAAATAATCACTTAAGTTATTATCATATTTGTGTGGTTTAATATAAAATATTTAATTATTGAATATTAATAAATAAATAATAATATATAATTCTAAAGAATAACTATAAAATTTACGAATGTGTTTGCGAGCCATTAGCGAGCCTATAAACGAATATGTTCGCGAGCTTTCGAGCCGAACACCCTTAGGCTTGAGTTTGGTTTGATAAACTATTCGAATCCAAAATTCAAATTTTGTTTGGCTCGTTAAGGTTAACGAACGAGTTCGAACGAACATTTAATCAAATCGAGACTCGAATAGTTCGCGAACGGTTTGGTTTGGTTACATCCCTAGGCACTTTTAGCAAGATACACGTATGAATATAAATCTCTTCCTAAATATTTTTTTAATATACTAAAGGAGAGTTTAATTTTGATTAGGCATCGCTTCCAGAATTATTCTCAATTATATTCTGTTTTTTTAATTAATAGGTAATTTTTAATTACTTTTTAAGTTATTAATCTTTTTATTATTTTACAATTATTTAATTAATTTTGTTATAACTTTATTTTCTTTTCTTATTTCTTTGAATTTATTTATAATAAATTTATTTATTATTTTTCAATAATATATATTAATTTTATTATAAAGTTTTTTAAAAAAATTTTAATATTTTTTTCATTATGTTTCTTTTATTTATTTTTTTTTGTGTTTTTTAATACATTTTCACCAACATTAAAATTTAATGATACATAAATAATATTTTTGTAAAGATCGAATAAGGATTTTTTTTTTTGCTCTTTCTTTTATATTTTTTAAATTCTCTTATATTAAATTTTTTTTTTGTTAAATTTTTTTAATTCTGTTATTTTATTTTTCAATTTTTATTCGTTTGTAATTTTTAATATTTTATTTTTTTTCATTGTTACTTTTATTATTTTTTCAATTAAATTTTTTTTATAATTTCTCTTTAGATTATATTTTCTGTTTATTTAATTTTTTGGTTTTAGTTTGATTTTTTTATAGTAATTTTTAATCTTTTGATTTTTTTACGTTATTAAATTTTTAAATGGTTAAATTTAATAAAAATTTTAAGAATAGGTCTCATGTAAACCAGGTTTACATGAAAACTCTATTTTTTAAAATTACTATTTAAAAAGTAATAATTTTTTTTATAGAAAAGTAATGAATTTTGTTAAGGTTTTTTTTCTTCTTTAAATTGATTTCTAATAATTTTTTTATTAATATATAATAATTTTTTTATAATTTATTTCTTTAATGATTAAATATACATTTTTTGTTTTTATTATTAATTTCATTATTTTTTTTTATATTTTTTAAAATTTCTTTTACTTCTTTTTTATTTTTACTAGTGCAAATATTAAATTTATCTCTTATTACACTTTTTGATTAGAACATATATTAATTTTTATAACTTTTTCATGAACGATAAAATTGAATATGAATGTGATCCAATCGAAATTAATTATTAATTAAAATTTAATGTAGATGAATATTTAAATAATTTTTTCTTTTAAGGTAAATTAAGGGTTATTCTTTTTTATTTCTTAAAATCAAAATATATATTACGGATTTTTCGTTCGCCATGAATTTTATTTTTTTATTAAATTTATACTAGTCAGGTTTTTTATTTTTCTTAATTTCTTTTAAAAAATATATATGTATTAGTTTATTATAATTTTTTCTTTATACTTTTTAAATTTTATTTTGATTATTTTTGTTACTTTTTTTTAATTTATTTTTAACGTTGTTTGTTTTGTGTTTTGATAAATTAAATTTATCCTTTTCTAATCCTTGATATTAAAATATCTAGTATTAATTCTTTTATTTATAATAGGTAATAATCAAAAGAAATTGAAAAAAGATATGAATTTGTTGATTTTTAAGAAAAAATCATATAAAAATCAATACATGCATTATTTGAAAGAAATTAATAAAAAAAAATACGAATACATACATAAATTTGACTAACAAAATTAAAAATAAATTTAGTATGTATATTAATTGACTAACAAAATTAAAAATAAATTTAGTATGCATATTAATTGAAAGAAGAAAAAAAACTTAACAAACGAAATGATCAATAAAAAATACTCCCTCCGTCCCAACTTCAACTTCACGTTTTCCATTTTGGTCCGTCCCAAATTCAACTATACTTCCATAAAAGGAAAAAGCAACTAACTAATATCCCTCTACTCTACTTTAATATCAAATTTGTCATCACATTTTTAGCACACATAACATACTTTATCATTTATTTATTACCTAAAAATACCATACTATCCCAAAAAATAAGTCAAAAAGTAACTTTTCTTAAACTCTATATCTACAGAAAACGTGAACATGAATGTGGGACGGAGGGAGTATTAAATTTGACTGTTAAAAAAAGTCATAGTAAATTAATGTATATATTAATCAAAAGAAAAAAAATACAATGTATTAATAAAAAAATAGAGAGTTTAGGATTCAAAAATGAAAATTTTAATACATTCATAAAAAAAAAATTGGAGTTTTCTTGTAAAAAATTCACAACAAACCAAAAAAACAAACAAAAAGCGTAAAAAATTATAATAAAACCAATATACGTATTAAATAGAAGAAATAAAAAATTAATATATAAATATATTAATATAAACAAATAAATAAATTATGGTTTAAAAAATATGTAAAATAAGAGAAATTTATAAAGAATCAAAAGAAATAAAAAAAATAACAAAATCACATACCATCAATTCTTTAAAGAGTGTATATTGGGTGCACCCGGGTGCAAGGATGCACCTATATGTGTATGTCTTTTTATTCTATTTTGTATACATATTATTCTATTTTGTATACGTGTTTTGTAATAATCGTATACTTTTTTCACATTAAGTTTTCATTAAAAAAAACTAACATCAATATGTGTATAACATTTTATTGAATATTATATACAATTTTTCATTAAAAAAATTAACAATTAAATTATATATATTTCTACATTTAATTGTATATGTTTTTGTTTATATTTGTATATGGGTGCACCCTATCTTTAGGTGCACTCGGGTGCACATTATAAATTGCCTTCTTTAAAAAGCATCAAGAGAATAATTTGTGTGTTTTAAGTGAACAAGTTGAAAATTGTATTTATAGGTGTAGAGGAAATTGATTTTGATTTGATTACATCATATTTAAATATTAAATTAATTTAACTATTTATCTTAAAATAAATACATATATTTATCTTCATTAATTTTTAAATTTCAATAATATAAATAACATAAATAATATTTAAATAAAAATTGTGGCATTAATTAATATCTAATATATATATATATATATATATATATATATATATATATATATATATATATTTTATCATATTAAAAAATATATATGAATAAGGATAATAAAAATAATTAATATTAATAATTGAAATAATTGAGAAAAATTATGGAGATGACACCTCATTAAAATTAAACTCTCATTTAGTATATTAAAGATATAATATTTTTATTTAATTATATTTTTATATAATTTTAAAATGTAATAATTTAAAATTTTATTATTTATTTAATTTATTTTTTATTTAAATATTATAAATTTATAAAATCTGAATAATATGTGATAGCCTCTATAACAAAAAGTGATATTAAATTAATAAAAAAGTGATAATAGTGCTGTGAATTATTTAATAAATAATTTATAGTATAACTGAAAAGTGATAACGTTTTAAAAAAAGTGATAATATCTTTAATAAAAAATGATAACTATTTATGAAAATGTATTTCACGAAAAATATATAAAATTGATAAAATGTGATAATATTTTTAACGAAAATTGATTATCCCCAAAGAAAAGTAATATTCGTCTAATTGAATTATTTTACAAATAATTCATTGAAATAATAAAAAGTGATAATATTTTTAATAAAAAATGATACATGATAAAGAAAAAATGTTAAGCCATTTAATTAAAATTTTATGAACAATTCATATATATATAATAAATAAAATATGATAACATATTTAATATCAAGTGATATTGATAAAATAATAATAGAATAATTGAACTATGCAATAAAGAATTAATTAATAATAATAATAGTTTTTTTTGTTAAAAGTGATTAATAATAAAAATTATAATATAATTAAAATAATAAAAATTTATTCATGTCATTATGGGAAGGCAACACAAAATTCGCTAAATTGAGTTAAGGGCGTGAACCAATTAAAGACCCAAACACGGCCATTTGTAATTATTTTTTAATTGAATTTAAAATATATTAAATTAGATTAATAGATAATTCTACTCACAAATCAGGATATGTGAGAAGGTCTCACCTAAAACCACCTAACAAATAATTATATTACTAACTCTCCATATTGCAGACACTATTAACAATTTGACATGTATTTTTTTTTTTTAAAAATTCTATATTTCTAATTATAGTAAGTTGATTTTTGTAGGAACTTACTATTTTTAAGATTATCTTGTTATTATATACTCCATCCGTCCTATAATATTTTTCTCACTTTCCTCATTTGTTTATCCCACAAAACCTTTCACCCCCACAAAAGGAAACAACACTTTATACAACAACCTCAAAAGTTACTTTAATTTCAAATTAGTCACTCCTTTTTCACACACATATCATTACTTTATACTTTTTTATTATCCAAAAATACTACAATACCCTCCAAAGTCAATAAAGTTGGGCAAAAAGTGCAACTTTTCTTAAACAACGTGGAACAGTAAAGATGAAAAGTATTCTGGGACGGATGGAGTATTTATTATAGATGTTCACATTTTTTTAAATGTTATTATTTTTTATTAATTAATATCACATTTGCATTAAATTGTTAAATATAATAACGAAAGTCATTTAGTGAGAATTTCAAAAGATCCAATGTTTTTTATATTCAAAACACTCACCAAATGCAGTGCTTAAGGCGAAAATGTAAAAGGAAATATCTTCAATTTTAAGGATCACACGTCGCAATTTCTTTTAGAATATAAGATTACATGTATTAACATAATAATCTAAATAAAATAAAATAAAATACAATTATATGATGTAATAAATAACACAAAAACTGAAATTAAACCAATTTCACAGTAGAACCATTATTACTACTCTTTAGCATCATAGAAGGTTACTCTACACTGTAAAAGACGATTATTCTTTTGCAGGAAAGCTCTTCCGTACCAAAAGAAATTACTCTTTAATACTTTCTCCATCCCGAAAAGGTTCAAATTTTATTATATTAGATAATTCATTCAGAAGTCTCAATTTTTCTCTTTTAGTAAAAAAACCCACATATGGCTCACTACTCACTACTAATACAATCACCAATTATACATAAAATAATAATACTCCTTAATTCACGTAAAAAAAGTGGACACTTATGAATGAAACGGAAGGAGTACAATAGAAGATTACTTTACATAT